>CM065903.1:23562500-28427500 GCA_033439115.1 Firmiana major
ATGGTTGGATTAGACATAAGGTAACATGTCTTTGGATGAATATGAAGTTAAATTTAGAGTTTTGGAAGATGTATAATCCAGATAAGTGGAGATGTGAAACGAAGGAAGTCTAGATTAGCTCCATTTGATGTTATTATGAGGAAGCAGTGCGCAAGGCACAACTGTGTGGATAAGACACAACTGTGTGATTATGAGATGTATGTCTCTGAAAATTACTTAGAAATGGGAAAGGTAAAGAGCGTGACAAAAAGATATCTGTTGAAGAAAGAGTGATAGTGAAAAAGTATAGTCACTGTAACTGAAAGATTGAATTACGAAACAAATTGTATAAAGGAAACTTAAAGGTCTCACTGCTCACGGAATTGATAAGGATAAACGTATTCGGGATAAAGAGACATTCCTATAGATAAAGAGTTTTCCCGACACATATTCGGATGATCTGTGAGACCCCATATATGTATAAGCACGACTTTGTATATATGTAAACAGTGATGTGCTGGTAATGTGAAGTATAAATGATGTAAGTCCATAAGTTAATATACACACTTGCAATAAGAGTTGCGATTGTACATACAAGTTACATTATATATGAATGTGAAGAAATGGACTTAAATATGTGAAGACTGTGAGTAAAATGGAATATGAGAAGTGTGGTAAATGGAATGAAGAGTTACATGAGTATGCACTCCCATTTGGTTAATATTAAGTATCTTTGGTTATACAAAGATTCCACATAAGTTTCAATAGGTATAAGGTATGAATGGATGCCATTTTCAAGTCTCAAAGATGATTGGATGAGAAAATGACTATGGCACCAAATTAAGGATGTTTTAGTATAAGTTTACTGCATAAAAACTACAGAAAATCTGGAAATGTGAATGACAGATCGATCTCATAAGATGAGAGATTGATCTGGGTGAGCCAAAATGCTTGTATTTGAGCAAAGGAATAGGGCAGATCGATCTCTAATGGGGCCAGATCGATCTCCTAAACATTCTGTAATGAAAAGATCGATCCTCAAGCCTACAGATCGATCTCCTTAGCTCTCTGTTTGGAGTAGATCGATCTCAAGCTTCGACAGATTGATCTCATGCTTAAAATGCTGTGAAAAATTAAGGATTTAAGGGGACCAGATCGATCTACTCCTAGTGTAGATCGATATCCTCAAGCTATTTCTATAAAAAGAGTGTTGAAAATCTGAAAATTTCAAAAAAAACATCACACTTCCATTTTCAACCTAAAAAACCTAACTTTCTCGCTCTAAAATCAGCCATTTCCAGTAAGATTTGAAGAGAGACCATTAGAATGCAAAGTTGTTCATCTTAAGGAAGAGAACAACATAGTTTGGAGGCATTTACCCATTTGTTAGATTGAAGGAATAAGGGGCATTTCTAATTGGAGAAAAGAGGAAATCTAAAGAGGTAAGTTTCTAGTGCACAAATCCAAGTACATTTGTCTAGTTTATGATTATGAAGTTGATTTGGGTGTACACATTGTGGGTAGAAACTATCTAAAATGCATAGGAATGATTATGACCTAGAAATGGTTTAGAGTGAGAAAGTGGAATGTATGGAGATTAATGATGAATGAGATATGTAAAAGTTAATAATAGTGTTGTGGTATGATTTTAAGATGTTGTTAGTGGATAAATTGTGAGATTTACCTAAAAGGGGTAAAATGTGGATTAAGGCATTCGTAAATGCAAAGATGAGCTATATTAACTAATGAGGTCAAATGTGAGTTAACAACTTTAACTCAAGTGGTTTGGATGATTGAATTGCAGCTTCTGAGGATACACCGGAGCGAGTTGAGCCAAGAGCGTGAGAAGCTAAGAGGAAAAGAGTCACACCAAGTAAATCAAGGTAAGGGAATTGTGTGGACTCTTAGAGATATCTGTGCGCAATTTGGGCGCTTAAATGATTTGCTAGAATGCATGAGATATTAGGAAATGAAATTGGGTGATTGAAGGGTAAAAGTTGGGTGTTTGAGAAATGTGCATGAAAACAAAAGCATATTGCTTTGAAAATCATGTTTTATTGCTTTTTAGCAAGTGATTGGTTGGTTTGCTAGCATTTGAGATGATTTGCAAAAGAAATGAGTTGTTTTGGTTTGTTAACCACACTTTGCAAAGAAATGAGCCACCTACATTATTTTCGTGAGAATGAAAAGTGTGCTAGAGTATGACTCACACGAGATTTGACGTGTTTTATACACATGAGTGCTAGAGCTTAGCTCGCACTAGTTTTCACATGGATTTCATACTGGTTTTTGCATGGTGCTTGGAGCTGGGCTCGCACTAGATGCCCACCTTGCTTGTTGTCGTGCTTGGAGCTTCGGGTAAACTGGGTGTCACTTCGATTAAATAGGCTCGCACGTACATTGTTTTGACATGATTGATTAGCCGTGTTAGAAGCTTCGGGTAGATAAGAGGTCGTACCGATTAAATGGCTCACACGTGCGTTTTGAGATGTGGCGTGATATGATGTGTTGATTGGGTCCATGGAGTACGTTGTACCGTGCATGTAGCATGGAGTATGTTGTATGGTGTTGAGATTGTGATGTGCTGTCTTCAGACGAGATCTGCTATGGATCGACAAGTTGGATTTGACCCACCTCCCGTGTGGAAGCAGATAGTGGTGATATCCCGCACACCTGATCCGTGTAGTAGGTATCACAGGTTATGGCCATAGACCTTGAGGTTATTACCTATTATTGAATTGCCTATCTCACATGTCTATTATTTTATGAATAAATCCATGTTTGAAATTATTTGTGGGTCAGGACAGTCCGAGGGAGGGGCTAAGACTTGACAAGTGTGGACTTGTTTTGAGATATTGATGTTAATGGTTTTTAAAGTGCACGGATGCATGACGTTTAATGCAATGTTTATTTGAGAAAATGCATGATGGATAATGCCATGCTTATTTGAGAAAATGCATGACGGTTAATGCCATGCTTATTTGAGGAAATGCATGATGGTTAATGCCATGCTTATTTGAGAAAACGCATGATGGTTAATTCCATGCTTTATTGTAAATTATGCATGATGATTTATACCATGGTTTTAAATTGAACTGTGCACTGGATTTTAATAGCATGAATGCTTTACATACCATTAACACAATCATACACTCATGTTTTAAGATAAACGATGAACTAAATGCTTTTGAGAATGGCATCACGATTACGTAGATAGTGCAGTATCTACCTGTTCGCATGATTGCCTTACTTAGCGTGTGGTTTGCTCACCCCCTTATTTTCCCCCTCTTTACAGAGTGTTGAGAATAGATTGAGCGTGGCTGGAGGCGTTTCCCTTTTGGTAATTCGTTGTATCCCATCGAGTAAGGTATACGGACTGTTGTAATTTTGTATCTAAACTTACGATAGCATAGTAGCATTTTGTATGTAACTATTGGGGATGTAAAATGGTGTAAACACATGTAAACGACTCTGATTTATTTATACAAGTGTTTACTTATAAATAATATGCAAATTGAATTGGTATTGTAGAGTGAGTTAGACGTCGACACACAGCCCAACTATTGAGGAGAGTTGATGTTCATGATTTAGGTAAGGACGAATAATGAATGATGCATGAAAATATGAAACATTTGCACGTATTTTGGTAAGTTGAGGGTCGTGACAGAAGTTGGTATCAGAGCTTGAGTTGGTCTAACATGTGCCGTGTCTAAAATACTTAATAAGTTGAAAAATTACATCCTCATGTTACTGTGCTTGTTTAGATACAATTTTATGTGTGTCGATAGGTTGACTAAGTAATTGGTTATGAATGTAGGGAATTGAGTAATTATGCCTAATACCAGTCGCGGTGGAGGGATGAGAGCACAAGATCGAGGCCGTAGAGGTAGGCTTGGGGGTAATGTTGAGCCAGAAACACATGAGGTTCAGGATGATATTAAAGTTGAGGCTGAGGTTGAGCATGCTCCATAGGGTCCAGCGGAGAGGCCCGAGAGTACTGAGGCTCGCTTCGCGAGGATTGAGCGGAGCATTGAGATGATATTGGAGTTGGTCACCCAATCCTTACTTGGAGTTGGCGGTAGACAGAGTCCCGCTACACAGGGTGATGCCGAGTAGGCAGCAGCTCCTAAGACACGGGCTAGGGAAGCCCAGAGACCTTAAACGACAGATACCCCACCTGTACAGGATATGCCTACACCGGTTGCTACGCCGGGCAGTAGAGGTTAGGGATATAGATGTGATTTGGATAGACTGCGGTAGTTCCAGAAGTTTGGACTGCTGTCTTTCAGTTGAGTTAAGGACCTAGTGGCAGCTAAGGATTGGATTAGTGAAATCGAGAAGTTGTATGGGTTCTTCGAGTGCACTACCACCGAGATGGTAGCGTTTGCTGTGTTTATGCTGAAGGGATCAGCAGAACATTGGTGGAAGTTCACCAGGCCTATTTTGAGAGCCCGACATATTGAGCAGCTTGGAAACATTTTTGGAGGCCTTCCGAAGACAGTACGTTCCGGATACTGCACAACGAAAGATAAGAATGGCATTTTTAGGACTAACCCAAGGGAGTCGGACTGTGGATGAGTATGAGACGACCTTTATCTCCTTGGGCAGGTATGATCCCAACACAATGAGTAATGAGGTCGAGAAGATCCTGAAGTTTGTAGATGGATTGAGATCGACCATCAGGTCCAGATTGGTTCCTCTGGATATACCAACCTATGAGGAGGCAGTACGTAGGGCGCAATTATGTGAACAAGATGTTGATAGAATCGTCTCAGAGTTTGGAAAGGTTGGTAAGATGAGGGACATAGAGAAGAAGAGACCAATGATGGATAGAGGCTTCAGCTATAAAGGAAGTAAGAGGTTTGTTGGGAAGAGGTCGAGGATCGAGGAGATCCAGGAGAGGATAGTTAATACTCCCATGTATTCAGTCATTGCTCCAGCTAAAGGAATTGTGATTGGAGGGCCACAACCTATGACAGAACAATGTGGTAAATGTGGCAGGTACCATAGTACTTGACCATGCTATGGACCTCAGGTAGTATGCTTCCGATGTTGGAAGCCAAGACACATAATCAGAGATTGCCCAGAGATGGTAGAGAGAGCCCGACAAAAGGGTAAAGAGCTAGAGAGAGCTCCAGTTGGGACAGCTGCTCCGAGGAGGAGGGCTACAGCTGAGGAAAAAGGGGAAACAAGCAGTGGGTGTAAAAAGAGGGTGAGTGCACACGTTGGACCAGGACACTGTAGATCAGTCATCGGATGTGGTAAAAGGTACCATCCAAATCTTTGATTTAGAAGCTTATGTACTGTTTGATCCTGGTGCCACGCATTCCTTTGTATCACCATCCTTTGCATGTAAATTATTGAAGCATGTAGAACCCACACTGCTAGATAAGATGCTGATGATATCTACCTGTATGAATGATAATCAGTTGACTGAGCATGTATATAGAGATTGTAAGATAAGGATAGGAGGTAAAGAAATGGCAGCGGATTTAATTTTACTAAATATGGGTGATTTTGATGTAATCCTAGGGATGGATTGGCTGGCTGCAAATCATGTTGTTATGGATTGTCATGCAATCTTTGATTTAAAAGCATTGGTATTGTTTGATCCTGGTGCCACGCATTCCTTCATATCGCCTTCCTTTACACATAAATTGTTGAAGCATGTGAAACCTCCATTGTTGGATAAAATATTGATGATTTCCACACCCATGAATGATAGTCAATTAACTAAGCATGTATGTAGAGATTGTAAATTGAAGATAGAGGGAAAAGAGATGACAACCAATTTAATTTTATTGAATTTGAATGATTTTGATGTAATATTGGGAATGGATTGGTTGGCTGCCAAACATGTTGTTATGGACTGTCATGCTAAGACTTTGATGTTTCCAGAGATAGAAAATCAGGTTATAAGATTTGTTAAATGAAATGAAAGAACATAATCATGGTAATTGAAAAGAGTATGATTTTTATTTAATCTACTTGAGAGACAAATTTAATTGCTTATGTTGAATATTGATGTGATGACTTGTGACACTAATAGTACAAAGAATGTTGTGAAGGGTTCATTGCATATGTGGTTGACATAGATAAGGCACAACTGAAATTGAGAGACATACCAGTGATTTCAGGACGATTTACCAGGGCTACCACCTGAAAGGGAAATGGAATTTTGGATAGAATTAGTGCCTGGTACCAAGCCGATATCTAAACCACCGTATAGAATGGATCCAATTAAGTTGGAAGAGTTAAAAAAATAGTTGCAAGATTTGCTAGAGAAAGGGTTTGTTAGACCGAGTGTCTCACCTTAGGTAGCACCGGTTTTATTTGTAAGGAAGAAGGATGGAAGCCTCCGACTGTGTATAGATTACCGGTTGTTGAATAAGGCCACCATTAAGAACAAGTACCCCCTTTCACGTATAGATAATTTGTTGGATCAGCTCTGAGGAGCCCAAGTATTTTGTAAGATAGATCTGCGGTTAAGGTATCATCAGTTGAGGATACGGAGTGGAGATGTACCCAAGACAACATTTTGTACCCATTATAGCCAATACGAGTTTTTGGTTATGCCATCCGGATTGACGAATGCCCCCGCAGCATTTATGGCATTGATGAATGATGTATTTAAGCCATACTTGGATAAGTTCGTGAATGTGTTTATTGATGACATATTGGTCTATTCCAAGTCTAGGGAAGATCATGAGGAGCACTTGAAAGTAGTTCTGCAGACCTTTCGAGTGAAAGAATTATATGTCAAACTCAGCAAGTGTAACTTTTGGTTGGAGCAGATCTCATTTTTGGGCCATGTTGTGTCGAATGATGGGGTATCAGTGGATCCATCCAAGATAGAGGCATTTGTACAGTGGGAACATGTAAACCCCACTTTTGTGCTACTTTGGATAATGTTTTGGATGATATTCCTTATGATTCATGTGATGTACATTTTTCCACATATTAATGAATCATAAGAAGAGTTTTTACTGATTTAAATTGCAAAGGAAATGGATGAATGTGCATGGAAATATATGTAATAGCAAAATAAGGGTCGGAATGGCCACAAGCCGAAAGAAAGGGATTGGAAGCGTGCTGACCGAACATAAGGACTTAAGATAAGGAAAGATCATGGGTTCAAGAAAGAGAGTCGGTTCAATTTGGTCTCGAACACGTGTAAGGGTAAAACGATCAAAAGACTGAAATCCAGTATAAATTCGATAAGAAAATTTCATTAAAAAAATATGCAATTGAGAAATCTTGATCAATAATGAGGAAAATATTGAATTTCGAGTCCAATTTAATCAAGATATGAATTTATTGGAATTAATCGAAATTTTCACCTAGAAAAAATATCTCGAAAATATTGAAAAAATATAGCGAAAAGACAAAGTAAGACAGATAAATTCATTTATTGATTAAATGAATTAAATAGGATTTTTTTGAGATATTTTGGGTTTTAATGTATTTTAATTGTTTGAAATACTAATAAAATAAATTAATAAATAAAAATAATAAAAAAAATAGGAAATCTGAACAAATCGCGAAGAGGGAAGAAGCCTGAAGACGAACAAGCCGAGGGAGAAGCCTGATGAAGCAACGGCGACCAACGAGACCAGATGAGGGTCGGAGAAGAGAGAGGACGACCGCGCAAACCCATCGGCACCGACGACGCACACCGACGGTGCCGGAAACAGCCGGATCGACAAGCTGAAGTTGCAAGGGAGAGAAGGCGATTTCGGTGATCCACCGACGATTTGACCAAATCTAAGGGTAACCGAGCGTTCTCCTGCCCTAGACGAGCCGAGCGGTGGTAGCGACGCATCGAGAAACGGCTTAACAAACTCCGGAATGATGAAAAGAGACTGAACCGGTTGGCCGGTTCAGTGAGAAAGGTTTTATGCTGAACCGGACCGGACCAGACCAGTTCAGCCAAGGAGAAAAGGGAGAAAAAGAAAAAGAAAAAGGAAAAAAAGAAAAAGGTAAAAAAAGGAGAGGAAATTCCCAAGGATACCTCAGATTTTGGGTAAGTCAGTAAGCGGTCAAAATTGACTGAATTGATTACAGGAAATTTATTTAAAATTATATATGATCGAAAATTAACATGAAATTAAATATAAAATTATGCAATTCGACGATAAATTACGTACGTTAGCCCGATCGAAAGTCGATTTACGCACCATCGCATAATTTTTGGTAAGTAAAGCTCATTTACGACAATAATATGATTATTAGGCAATTGAAGTTTATATTGCGGATTTCAGATTAATTTCTGCATAAAATAAATTATATTTGGATTTTTGAATTAATTGTAGTGAATGATATACGGGTTATCCAAAGAGTTTGGAACAAAGCCCAAAGGGTATTGATAGGCCCAATGAGCCAATAGACCCTGATGAAGGGAATTAATAAGTGGAAAACGGACTTAAAATGGAATAAGGCCCATTAAGAATTAAATGGGCCCGATTGAGTGTGAATGGGCCCGATTAAGTGTCAATAAAGCCCAGTAAGATTGAAATACAGTTGAACTCACAGTAATTAACCCGAGATTTGGTTATGTCCAGCTCCGTAGAGTTGACTGTGAGAGTATCGGATCGAGCGATACAGTATTGGTGGAAAAAAGATAAGCTTGCAGAGAGATTCCAGGTAAGGGAATTTTACAAACTCTTAGAGGTAGCTTTACGCAATTTCGATTGCATTTACATTCTCTTAAACAATCTGAAGGGTCTAGATTTCAGAGAAAATTTTTTGGTGCCCGAATGGGTAAATAACCAAAATACCCCTGTGAAGGGTAAGATTTCCAAATTTAGGAAAAGTTACGAGAAGCAACAACAAGGGGTTCTTGCTTGTTTTTGAGGTGGTCTGACATATGCATGGGTAACCTAGCTAACTTTTAAATAAAATTCACAGCATCTCATGATTTCAACAATGTGATTTCTTTTGAAAATTGTTTTGAGATAACAGAGCTGCCTACGTGATTTTATGGAAATGTAAAGTGCTAGAGCTCAGCTCACACGAGTTTTGATTTGTGTGATGCATGCATTAGTGCCGGAGCAAGGGTTCGCACTAGAGTTTTACATGCATTAGTGTTAAAGCCTACCTCGCACTAGATTTTCACATGATTTTGATAGAGTTCTAGAGTATTGCTCGCACTGGTTTTCATGATGGAACTACAGTCGTGCTTGGAGCTTTGGGTATACTAAGTGTTACACCGATTAAATATGCTCGCACGTGCATTTTGATTTGAGACATGCGATGAGTCGTGCTTGGAGCTTCGGGTAGACTGTGTGTCACACTGATTAAATATACTCGCACGTGCGTTTTGAGATAGACACGATTATTAATATGAGATGTGGGTCCAGGAAGTACGTTGTACTAAGCTTGTCGCATGGAGTATGTTGTATCGTGCTGTGATGATGATATGCCGTCTACGAATGTGATTGTTGAGTGACTGGGTTGGATTTGACCCACCTACCGTGGCGGTTTTTGATAGTGCTGATACCTCGCACACAGGATCCGGGTAGCCTGGGATCACGAGGATATGGCCATAATCCTAGTTATTTGCCTATTATATTACCTAGTCTCGCATGTTACTATTACTTTGAAAAACATTTGATTTCATGGTTTTGTGTGAGTCAGGTGATACAAATTAGACGTATTATCCGCAAGTGCACAGGTCGTACAAGTAATAATGGGATTTGAGTCTCTAGTTATCGTCCTACAGAGAAGTTGATCAGCCTAATTAACTACCGGTTAATCTTACCCTAAGTATATCCTAGCAAATTATGAATTGATGATGGGTGATCTACTAAGTCTAAAATTAAATAAGTACTGAAAATAATAAAACTATAAAATAAAGAAAATTAAACAGAGCTAAAATTACTTACAAAGCTCCAAGCAATTAAAAGCAAACAACCTACAAAAGAAAATTAAAATAGTTAAAATTAATTAACGCAATTAAAAGTGTAAATATGAAAATAAAGAAACAAAATTAATTAAACTAAAATTAAACTATGCTAGAATAAAATATGCATGTAATTAAACTAATTAATAAAAATGCAAATTAAACTAACCTAAAATTTAATAAAAATGAAGACTAAAGTAAAAATGGATGAAACACATTTAATCTAAATTAATTCTAAATGCAACTCATAAAATACTTAACTAAAATAAAATCCTAAAACATATAATATGATATTAACTACTAACTAAAAAAATTAACAACTAAAACAATAGATTTAACCTACAATTATCAACTAACAACTAACCTAAATTGGCAACTAATAAAAGCAATAAAAATAATATAAATGCAATAAGTATTAAAGTATAAAAGAAAGGATGTGGCCAAACATGGCCTTATTTAGTTTTTGCCAGCCGAGTGGTCCCCATTTTTTGCAGGCACTGTACATGTCTTCTTCCCAAAACTTGTCTGTCGCCTCCTTCCCTATTCAGAATTTCAGAGCCGCATCCATCCTTTCCTCACGTACAGCAACAGAACACCAGAAGCGCACCTTCATGCAGTGGCCACTTATTGGTAATTTGCAACAAATCCTACAAGCAGCTGCTCCTCGATAGAGATCATGCTCATCACACCTGGATGGAGGCAAAACGCAGCAGACTTCAACATCTGTCCCCTGCTTGGTTCAGTATTACCGTCAAGCACTATCTGCACTTGCCACCATTCCTGATCGCTGCTGTCCCCATTACCGGCTTTGCTTCAGCACCGATCACCTATCTACAGCAGACAACAAGTGACTTAAAATTGTAAGAAAACAACCTAGATGACTAAACTCATGCTAAGACAGAAAGCAAAACGAACCAAAAGAGAAACAAAAAAAAAGAATGCTCTTGGACCTAAACTACACTTAAAACAGAAATAAAAAAAGAAAAAACGAACAGCAGCTAAATAAACTAATAGATCACCAGTCGAAATTAGAGCATCGGCAACAATGCACGATAACAAGATAGCTAAGATGAACAGTAAAAGTAAACTAAAGCAGAGCAGAATAGAGGAGGTATTTGGTCTCTGTCCATTGCCACGGCACACTGCTGCTTGGTTTTACACCGATCGACAGCAATCTCATCAGCTTCAGCAGCCACGGCCTGCTTCTGAATCAGTTGTTATTCGTGCAACAGCTTTCCATTCCCTGCACGCAGCACATGCGATCCGTACCATATCTTCAACAACAGCTCCTATAAACTATGCCTCATTTTCTACTCTAATAAACGCAAGTAAAATAGAATAAAATGACTATAAAGCTGTAAAAAATGATCACAATCGAACTGTAAAATGAAGAACTAAGAAACACATAAACTGAGAATAAAATAAGTGTGCAGGAGATAGAACTAAAAAAAAAGGCAAATGGAATAGTTATAATTGGTTGAGCATTATGGCTTCTGTCACAAGCCCCTCACACCTCATTGCAACGAAAATATCAAGAAAAGCAAAACAGTGAAATGAAATGGCAAAGAAGAAAAAGAAATGCAGCTTTTCATAAAACTAAAAATGGTTATGAACAGTAACTTAACAATGGTGGCTAAAACAACTAACAAAAAATTGCTTGGAAATTAAACTAAAAACTTAAAAACTAAAGCTACCCTAGAATTACAAGTACTCCTAATTTACTCTACACTACTCCTACCCTAGCTACTTACCCTACTCCTACTTCCTACTTGATTTTTCAATTGCCATCATGTTCTATTTATACACACACTTAGGGGTACAATGGTAATTTTTTCATCCTAGATGAGTTGGCAATGTTTGGCCACTTGTCTTCATTTTATTTGCTGCAGAGTAGATATTTCCACGTCACTCATCTTTTTGTCCAATTGATTGTACGATGTGGCCCGACGTGTGTCTTCCAAAAGGTTCGCACGGTGTCCGTCGATCTTATCGTTTCAGAGCGAATAAAATACGGACACCTGACATCAAGCGTGTCCAGACGACTGGTGACTCAGTCTGCAAATTGGAAGTGGTGTAGTCTCTTTTAGCCTGTTTTCTGCCCAATTTCGATTGAAACGACTAAGTTTCATCCGGATCTAATTTATCTGCACATTAAAGAATTTTAATTAAATAAATGGGATAATTAATAAAATAAATTGGGGATTTAAATAATTAATTAGGAAATTAAGCACAAATAATTCTATTAAAAATAGAATTATCATCAGGAACACCCGAGGGAGGGGTTGAGTCCTGGCTGTATTGTGAAATTTTAACGAGAATGAAATGATTTAAATAGATCTGCATGTTGAGTTTTCCATACTCTTTGAAATCCATATGTGAACTTGTTTTATGTTTTGAAATGATGTGAAGAAATGGTGGTTTATGCATGGCACCATGTTCATGTAGGTAGTATGGTCACCTACTTGTTCGTAGGATTACCTTACTGAGCTTCATGTGCTCACCCCTTTCATTTTCCTACACATATTTTCTCCAGTAGACTTTGAGGCGACTGAGTACTGCATTCCTGATATCCGTTGCTGCCCATCATTTTGAGGTATATACACTAGTACATATGGTATCTAAATAAGAATAGCATAGTAACATGTTTGTAAGTAACTTTCGGGGATGTATAGGCACTGTAAGCACTTGTAAATGAATGAGAAATAATTAGTGAAAAACTCATGTGTTTTCCTTTCCTTTAATAAGGAATTGCGTTGTATGGTGAATGAATGGTGGGACTGGCATTGACGCATAGCCTAACCGTTAGTGGAGTGTGGTCACGATCAGAGGACAAGTAAGTATGAAAGAAAAATGAAAAATTTACTCTGATTTTTAGGTCGTGACAATTAGTGGTATCAGAGCGAGGTTGGTCTGATTTGTGTCAGTGTCAGTAATTAGGAAGTTATATCCCCAATGTTACTATGCTTATTTAGATACAATAGTGTATATCGAGATGGGTTTTAACTAAGAAATGGTAAAGAATGCAGGATTTAGGCATTATGTCGAGCACCAGTCACGGTGTTGGCTCTACCGAGAGGGGGCTGAATCGGTTTTCTAGTCTAAATGCTAAATTTAAGCTTAATTGAATTTAATTGCAAGTAATCAAAGAATAAGCAATAGACTATAGTGCAGTAAATTAAAGGAGATAAGAGAGAGAAGCAGCAAACTCAGCAATTTATAAAGGTTCGGCCAATCGCTTGCCTACGTCCTCTTTTCTTGTCCTTCTTGTCAAGAGTTTTCTTTCATTATCACAATAGTTGATACAGTCTCCTTTTTAAGGTTAAGGAATAACCTCTCTACCCCTTTTTTACAAAGATAAGTATTCACCTCTTACAAAATTCTCTCACAGAGGAACTCTCCTATTTTCTTTTGGATTAAGGTTGAATACAAATAAGAGCTCTCTTTTATGGGTAGGAAGAATAACTTTAACTCAAGCTATTTTAGACAATACAATAAATATGATGTTGAAGGCAAAAGGGAATGTGGAGGAATGATCTCTTGAGAGTATTTAGAATTTACAGCACAAGTCTCTTTTCTCCAGTGTCTTTAATGCTTGATTTTTATACAGTAGGATGGTAGGTAAAGCATTTAATGCAGTTTTTTTCGTTGAAGATTTTACAGAGAGAACCGCTGGGAACCTCCAGTAGAGTACCAGATCGATCTTCCATCATGACCAGATCGATCTTCTCATTTAAATTCCTACAATTACAAAGCAACTTGAAGCAAGGAGATCGATCTCATATTTGTAGAGATCGATCTTATAATTTGTAAAATGTTAGTGAAGATCGATCTGTCGAACCATCGGATCGATCTTCTAAACTCTCTATTTGAAGCAAGATCAATCTCCAGATTGATCTAGCAAGCATTCTCATAAAGGGGAGATCGATCACTAATCACTCTAGATCGATCTCCTAAACTCTCTGACTTTGAGGAGATTGATCTCTATCCATATGAGATCGATCTCATAAGCTCTCTGTTTAAACATAGATCAATCTACAGATCGATCTAAAACCTTTAACCTCTGTCTTAGAGGAGATTGATCTCTTCCTAGACCAGATCGATCTCATAGGCATTCTATAAGTCTAAGATCGATCTCATAACCCTTAGAGATCGATCTCGTCTTCCTTAACATCCTATACATGTTCTTTGAGTCTTTAATCCTTTATTAGATCGATCTCATATTCTCATGAGATCGATCTCTTATACTTGAAAACCCAGGAGATCGATCTCTCATCTCATGAGATCGATCTCTCAACCTTTAATGCCCAGTTTCTGGCATTAACTTGTATCTCAATATATTCTAATTAACCTCTTAACATGTTTTAAACATTTCTAGATTTATAATATCCATTATTGAATTATTGTTTTGTCATTTCAAAATATATATAACTTAACAATCTCCCCCTTTTTGATATGACAAAACTTATTCAATAGACTAAGTTTATAAACATGTTTAATCTCCCCTTAATTTCAAAAACTCCTCCTTAGTTCAAGAACTCCCCCCCAATTTATGCTTCTCTTGACATGTTCTCTTCTCTTCTCCCCCTTTTTGTCGTATCAATATTATTAAGGCATAAAGCTATTTATCACAAAGCATATCTCAACAAACTACAAAGCATAAAACAGAATCATAATGCTGGCATTTCAAAATATAAACGTTCATACAACACAGAAACATAGTTGAAAACATAGCAAAGAAACATCATTTTCTAAAAAGATGGTGAAGGAAAATGATCAGCAATGTCCTTAACTCGAACACGAGTGGTTTGAAGCTCATCGTACATAGCTTACTGCGTTGCCTCAATTGTGTCAAGACGTTTCTCGAAACATATGAACCGTTGTGCAAACGTCTCCATCGTTGTATCAAAGTGTTGCCAAAAATCCATTATCATGGACATAACGACATCAGCTGGTGCAGTAGGCTGAGCAGCAGACGTAGGAGGAACCTCAGTGGACGGTACGGTAGGCTTAGCTGGAATGTCCTCTTCCATGGCTGCCTCGTGATGGGTTTCACTTTTCTTCCTCCACTGACCGTGGAAATCTTTATAGTACCCCATATGGTGAAGAGTGCCGATATTCAGAACAGTTTTTACAGAGGGCACTTCACCGATCTCACAAGAACAGTAAACCTCGAGTTTTTATAGCAAGAATGCAAGGGGTTGAGGGAAGACATTGTTGAGGCTTGACCTCGCACGATTTTTAGCCAGTCTTCATAGATGAAGTGGACTAGGTTCGGTTTTTGGTTTTGAGAGGTATAAAGATAATGAATCCAAAAATGGTCTAGTTTTCTGACAGTAGAATGTCGGGTACCGAAAGGTCTGAGGTTCCAAGAGATGATTAGGTGTAGTAACCTAGGGTGTATGGGTAGGTCATTAGCCTTGTCTCCGGGTAAGTTAAATTCAAGTGGTACCTCATTTTCTTTATCAGTTAAACCATTATCTTTGATCTCAAACACTTGGGCTAAGAGATTGGTGTTTACGAAAATCGTTTTGGCAATGACGAAGGTTTTAAAACCTAGAATTTTACAAGTATCGTCAGGGTCATAGATAAGCTCGACGTTTGAAAAAAATGCCCTAATAATGTTTGGAGGAGTAGGGGTGTTTATTTTGAGAAATGGAAGCCAGCCAAATTCTTCCATTTTTGACAAATATGGAAAGTCAATGCAGGAAAGAAATGAAAAGTCAATGGTTCTCCAATGTTTGATGGGCATTGTGGAAAAGTATTCTTCATATCTCTTCCTTTTTGCAGGTGTTTGAAAACACCTGCTAAAGGTTGTGACAGAAGATGAAGAGACAGTGGGTGGTTGTGAGGAGGAGGGTCTGGATTGTTTGTTGGCAGCTCTCTTAATGCGAGGCATTATCGAATTAGTCAAGGATAATATGTATCTAGATTGTTCTCTAACAATGTCCTAGGCAATGAAACAGTTCACTGGAAACCCTATTGAGGATTAATCTACGAAACTAAGAAATTTTTGATAGAAAATCAACAATGTAGGTTCTAAAAAGACGAGTAATGGAGTAGATTTGACTAAGACCTTACCAGAGATCGATCTGTTGAGAGAAATTAGAAGAGGGTACGTGACGAGGGTTAGGGATTTGAATTTGTGATTTTTGAAATTTGGGGATTTTGAAGCAGTATTTATAGCTCAGGGCTAAGGAGATCGATCTGTTGAGGTACTAGATCGATCTTCTACATGATGAGATTGATCTGTTGTTTTATGAGATCGATCTACAAAATATAAAAGCTCAAGAAGATCGATCTGCCAAATGCAGAGATCGATCTGTAAAATACAGAAGCTGAAGAAGATCGATCTGCCAAATGCAAAGATCGATCTGTAAAATACAGAAGCTTAAGGGGATCGATCTTCTTAGCTGAACCTTACTGCTTTAGGCCAATTTGGAGCATGCTAGATCGATCTATATTGAGAGGAGATCGATCTCTCATACTTTTTAACCAGAAATGAGTTGTAAAATCAGTTAAAATTAAGTTTGAAATCAAAGTTTTGAAGGCAATAATTCTTAAGGAGCATACATAAGTCCTAATTAACCTCTAAGAACACAAAATCTATCTCTATCAAGAGGTTTGGTGAAAATATCAGCTATTTGATGTAGTGTATCAATATATTCTAGAATTAAATCTCCTTTTTGTACATGATCTCTAAGGAAATGATGCCTAATCTCAATATGTTTAGTTCTAGAGTGTTGGATTGGATTTTTAGAGAGATTAATGGCACTAGTATTATCACACTTGATGGAAACTTGCTTCATGTCTACACCATACTCTCTCATTTGTTGTTTAATCCACAACACTTGAGCACTACAACTACCAGTTGCTATATATTCTGCCTCTGTAGTGTATTGTGCTACACTATTTTGTTTCTTAGAAAACCATGATATTAATCTATTCCCTAAGAATTGGCATGTTCCTAAAGTGCTTTTTTCTATCTATTTTATAACTTCCAAAATCTGCATCAGAATATGCATGAAGAGCAAAGGTGGAATCTTTAGGATACCATAATCCTAGTGAAGGTATGCCTTTAAGATACCTAAAGATCCTTTTTATAGCTAGTAAGTGTGACTCTATAAGAGAGGATTGAAATCTAGCCCATAAACATACATCAGACAAAATATTAGGTCTACTTGCAGTAAGATAAAGCAATGAACTAATCATAGACCTATATAGCTTAGTGTCTACACACTTACCACTTTCATCTTTATCAAGCTTGATGTTGGTGCCCATTGGAGTTTCTTGAGGTTTGCAGTTATCCATTCCAATCATTTGAGGAACTCTTTGGTGTATTTAGCTTGATTGATGAAGGTTCCATCCTTAGTTTGCTTTACTTGAAGTCCCAAGACGTAGGTGAGTTCTCCCATCATGCTTATTTCAAATTCACCTTGCATGATCTTAGCAAACTCTTGACATAGAGATTCATTAGTTGATCCAAAAATGATGTCATCTACATATACTTGAACAACTAGTAAATCTTTATTCTTATTTTTGATAAACAAGGTTGTATCTACTTTTCCTCTTAAAAATCCTTTTTCTATCAAGAACTTTGAAAGTCTTTCATACCAGGCTCTAGGGGCTTGTTTCAAACCGTAAAGTGCCTTAGAAAGTTTGTAAACATGTTCAGGAAATTCAGGACTTTCAAAACTGGGGGGTTGCTCAACATAAACTTCCTCATTGATGAAACCATTTAGAAGTGCACTTTTTACATCCATTTGATATAATGTGAAGTTTTTGTAGCATGTAAAAGCAAGTAGCATTCTTATTGCTTCTAATCTAGCTACCAGTGCATAGGTTTCATCATAGTCTATTCCTTCCTCTTGCCTATAACTTTGTGCAACTATCCTAGCCTTGTTTCTTATGATCACACGATTTTCATCCATCTTGTTCTTAAAAATCCATTTAGTTCCAATTATAGAGTGATCACTAGGTCTAGGGACTAAATTCAATAATTTGCTTCTTTCAAATTGATTTAGTACTTCTTGCATGGCTAAAAACCAATTATTGTCATCTAAAACTTCATTGACATTCTTTGGTTCAATTTGAGATACAAAGGCTATATATTGACATACATTTCTTAGTGAGGACCTTGTTCTAACTACAAGAGTTGGATCACCTACAATTTCATAATCTTTGACATATCTTAGTTCTCTTGGTGCTCTAGACTCTCTTTCTAGTATTTCTAGTACTTCTTCATCCTCTTTATTAATGTTAAGTTGTTCTAGTAGATTATCTTCTATCTTTGAGGAATCCTTCAAGGTCTCATCAAATATTTCAATATCCTCATCATTGGTAAAACCTTTAGATGCATCGTTTGACTCATCAAATATTACATGTATTGATTCTTCTACCATCAAGGTTCTTCTGTTATATACTCTATATGCCTTTGAATTCAAAGAGTAGCCTAAAAAGATTCTTTCATCACTCTTGGCATCAAATTTTTTTAAGTTGTCTTTCCCATTATTTAAGATAAAACATCTACAACCAAAATGGTGAAAATAGCCAATATTTGGCTTCTTTCTCTTGTAAAGCTCATAAAGGGTTTTCTTTAGGATTGGTTTAATCATGGCTCTATTGATGATGTAGCATGAGGTATTTATGGCTTCAGCCTAAAAATATTTAGGTAACCTATTTTCACACAACTTGTTCTAGCCATTTCTTCTAATGTTCTATTTCTTCTCTCAACTACCCCATTTTGTTGTGGTGTCCTAAGGGCTGAAAAATTATGACTAATTCCTTAATCATTCCAATATTCATCAAAACCAATATTTTCAAATTCCTTGCCATGATCACTTCTAATGCTAGTTATAGTGTAACCTTTCTCATTTTTGGCTACTTTTGAATAGACAATGAATTTTTCTAAGGCTCCATTCTTTACTCTTAAGAAAAATACCCAAGTAAACCTAGTATAATCATCTACAATCACAAACCCATAATGCTTACCACCTAGGCTTGTAGTTCCAGTTGGTCCAAATAGATCTAGGTGAAGCAGTTGAAGAGATCTAGTGGTTGATACACTATGTTTAGGTTTAAATGTTTTCCTTTTATGTTTTCCTTTGACACAAGCTTCACAAATTTTGTCATAGTCAAAGGACAACTTAGGTAATCCTACAACAAGGTCTTTTCTAGCTAGCTTAGATAATACATGCATGCTAGCATGACCTAGTCTTCTATGCCACAACCAAGGTTCTTTTTCTTTATCTACCAATATGCATACATTTTCATTTTTAAGTTCATTTCGATAAATAATGTAAATGTTACCTTGTTTATGTCCTAGAAAAAGAACTTTATTTAATTTAGGATCTATTATATGGCAATTCAAGCAATAAAAAATTACTTTGTAACCTTTGTCACAAAGTTGACTAATGCTTAGCAAATTATGTTTTAGTCCTCTAACAAGTAAGACCTTTTCTAATGAGAAATAGTTATTACCGATTGATCCACTTCCTTCAACTTGGCCTTTGAAGTTAATGTGACTTCTCCACCAACTTTTGATTTGAATGAGTTGAAGTGGCTTCTATCATCGGTCATGTGTCTTGATCATCCACTATCCAAGTACCAAGCTTCCTTTGTTTTTTCCTTGTAGCAATGCTCAACCACCTACAATCAATATTCAAACTTTTATTTAGGTACCCAAATTTTCTTGGGTCCTTTGGAGTTAGTGAGTAGAATTTTTGATCCTTTTGGGATCCATTTTAACATTATATTAATATCTTTTGAATTAACCACATCTTTTGGGACCCATACTCTTCTAACTATCCTTCCTCTAAATGTGGTCATCTTTACATTGCAACTATATGATGCATGTCCCTTTTTATTACAATGTGAGCAAGTAGTAGAGCATTTATGCATATTCTTTCTAGCTAAGAAACTTTTGAGGTGAGTTTCTCTACTTTTGCCATCATATCCTAACCCATTTTTATCAAAGAAAGCCCTTTGAGTCTCTATCATGTGATCTAGTTTTTGTTGACTCATGTAAAATCTAGTAAAGGAATTATGTAAGTTACTATTCTTTTCCTTTAGGTCATGAATTTCTAGATTTGTACCTTCTAATTTCTTTTCACACTATATTTTATCATTTAGTATTAATTCATTTTCTTTCTTTAGTTTAGAAATTAATTTTTTGTACTTCAAATTCATGCACTCATATTCTAATGCAAGATCATCAAATGCATATTGTAGTTCATCAAAAGAGTACTCATTGGGATTAGAAGTTACCTTATCATCTACAATTGCCGTGAAGCATAGATTGCCAATATCTTCATTTGAATCATCATTGGAGCTGTCACTATCTCTCCATATTGCCATTATTGCCTTTTTTTGTGATTCCTATCACTTGATCTTTTTAGAAGGGGACAGTTAAATTTAAAGTGTTTAGGATATTTGCATTCATAGCAAACAATAGTATATTTTCTACCTAATTCTTCTTGTTTTTTCTTGTAGTTTCTCCTACCACTACCATTTGCTCTCATTCTCATAAATTTATTAAATCTCTTGGCAAACATTGCCATTTTAAAATCTTCTTCATTACCACTCTCTTTTTTATCCTCTTTCAAATCCTATTGAGTAGTGGATTTTAGAGCTACTCCTACTTTCTTAGGTGGCTCTTCATTTCTCCTTAATTTCATTTCATATGTGAGCAATGACCCTATTAATTCATCTAACGATAGTGTGTGGGGGTCCTTGGACTCTTCAATTACTGTTACCTTAGCTTCCCAAGATTTTGGTAAGCTATTCAGGATTTTCTTTACCATTTCTATATTGGAGTAGATTTTGCCTAAGGACTTTAGTCCATTTATTACATCAGTGAATCTAGTGAACATGTCTCTAATTGACTCTCCTTATTTCATCCTAAATAACTCATAATCATGTGTGAGCATTCCTACCTTAGTCTATTTTACTTGAGTTGTGCATTCATGAGTAATTGCCAATTTATCCCAAATTTGTTTGGCATTATCACAACTAGAGACTCTATTATACTCATTACGCCCTAATGCATGAAATAAGGTGTGCATGGCCTTTGTATTTAACTGAGCACATTTTATATCATTGGAATCCCACCCATCTTCTTCTTTTGGGATATCTCTTCCCTCTATCTTCTTAGTTGGGATTTGAAGACCTTTAGTAATAATCCTCCATACCTCATAATCATTAGCTTGAATGAAAAGCATCATTCTAGTTTTCCAATATGCATAATGTTCACCATTGAACATAGGAGGCCTAATTGTAGAGTGCCTCTCTCCTACTAGACTTTTTGCTACATTGCTATGAGCCATTAGATTGTTTTAACTCTTAGGAAGTTATTCCTTAATGATCAAAGAGTCCGAGCTTTGATACCAGTTGTTGGCTCTACCGAGAGGGGGTGAATTGGTTTTCTAGTTTAAATGCTAAATTTAAGCTTAATTGAAATTAATTGCAAGTAATCAAAGAATAAGCAATAGACTATAGTGCAGTAAATTAAAGGAGATAAGAGAGAGAAGCAGCAAACTCAGCAATTTATAGAGGTTCGGCCAATCGCTTGCCTACGTCCTCTCTTCTTAACCTTCTTGTCAAGAGTTTTCTTTCACTATCACAATAGTTGATACATTCTCCTTTTTAAGGTTAAGGAATAACCTATCTACCCCTTTTTTACAAAGATAAGTATTCACCTTTTACAAAATTCTCTCACAGAGGAACTCTCCTATTTTCTTTTGGATTAAGGATGAATACAAATAAGAGCTCTCTTTTGTGGGTAGGAAGAATAACTTTAACTCAAGCTATTTAAGACAATACAATAAATATGTGTTGAAGACAAAAGGGAATGTGGAGGAATGATCTCTTGAGAGTATTCAGAATTTACAACACAAATCTCTTTTCTCCAGTGTCTTCAATGCTTGATTTTTATACAGCAGGATAGTAGGTGAAACATTCAATGCAGTTTTTCTCGTTGAAGATTTTACATATAGAGAGCCGTTGGGAACCTCCAGTAGACTACCAGATCGATCTTCCATCATGACCAGATCGATCTTCTTATTTAAATTCCTATAATTACAAAGCAAATTGAAGCAAGGAGATCGATCTCATATTTGTAGAGATCCATCTTATAATTTGTAAGATGTTAGTGAAGATAGATCTGTCGAACCATCAGATCGATCTTCTAAACTCTCTATTTGAAGCAAGATCGATCTCTAGATCGATCTAGCAAGTATTCTCGTAGAGGGGAGATCGATCTCTATCCATATGAGATCGATCTGATGAGCTCTCTGTTTAAATATAGATAGATCTACAGATCGATCCAAAATCTTTAACCTCTGTCTTAGAGGAGATCGATCTCTTCCTAGACCAGATCGATCTCATAGGCATTCTGTAAGTCTAAGATCGATCTCATAACCCTTAGAGATCGATCTCTTCTTCCTTAACATCCTATACATGTTCTTTGAGTCTTTAATCCTTTATCAGATCGATCTCATATTCTCATGAGATCGATCTCTCATACTTGAAAACCCAAGAGATCGATCTCTCATCTCATGAGATCGATCTCTTAACCTTTAATACCCAGTTTCTATCAATGACTTGTATCTCATTAAATTCTAATTAACCTCTTAACAAGTTTTAAACATTTCTAGATTTATAATATCCATTATTGAATTGCTATTTTATCATTTCAAAATATATTAACTTAACACGAGGTAGAGGAGGTAGAGCACAATGCAGAGGTAGACCTGAGCCTGCTAGTCGTGTTGAGTCGACCCATGAGAACCAGGAAGAGGTTGAGGTGGAGACTGAAGTTGAGCATGCTCTACAGGGTTTTACAGAGAGACTTGCTGAGACTACCAAGGCTCGTTTTGCTAGGATAGAGCGGAGCCTTGAGATGATTTAAGAGTTATTTACGCAGTCTATACATAGAGATAGAGGTGCATAGGGTGATGCTAGACAGGTAGCTGCTCTTGATGCGCCTGCATACCCAGTTCAGGATACAGATACTCCTACACCTCCACCAATTCAGGACACAGTTTTACCTGGTGCCCCACTGCAGAGTACTAGAGGATAGGGTTATGGATGTGATATGGATAGATTGCGCCAGTTCCAGAAGTTTAGGCCACCGTTGTTCAGCGGGGCGAAGGACCCAATGGTAGCTAAGCATTGATTGAGTGAGATGGAGAAGCTATACGGGTTCTTCGAGTTTACTACTTCTGAAATGGTAGCATTTACCTCATTTATGCTGAAGGGATCGATGGAGCACTAGTGGAAGTCCACCAGATCGATTTTGAGATCTCGACATACAAAGATTACCTAGGAGGTATTTTTAGAGTCCTTTCGTAGGCAGTACATACCAGACATAGCGCAACGGAAGCTGTAAACTAAATTTTTAAGTTTGACACAAGGGGCAGGTCTGTGGATGAGTATGAGACGAGGTTCATTTTCTTAGGCAGATATGACCTAGACACTATGAGTAGTGATGTCAGGAAGGTCTGAAGATTTATAGATGGATTGAGACCAGCGATTTAGTCTATGTTAGTCCCATTGGATATCCCGACGTATGATAAGGCAGTGCGCAGGGCACAATTGATTGAGCAGGATTTTGAGAGGAGTGCCTCATAGTTCGGGAAGGCTGGCAGAGTTGGAGATAGGGAGAGGAAGAGACCGGTAAAGCACAGAGGTTTCGATTATAGAGGGGGCAGACGATTATCTAGGAAGAGGCTGAGGATAGAGGAGGTTCAGGAGAGGCCAGTTAGATCTCCCATGTATCCAGCTTTTACTTCTGCTCCATAGAAGGGTATTGTGATAGGGGGCCATGACCTACGACTGAGAGATGCAATAGGTGTGGTAGATATCACGGTGATAGATCTTGTTTTGGTACCACAGTGGTATGCTTTAGATGTGGGAAGGCCGGGCATATTGTTAGGGATTACCCAGAGATGATAGAGACTGCCCCTCAGAAGGGCAAGGGCTCAGAGAGGGCTTCCGGTGAGATTTCTGCTCTGAGGAGGAGGACGACGGCGGAAGAGAAAGGGAAGCAAGTAGTCGGTAGAGGGCGACTACATGCTCTAGACTAGGATACGATAGATCAGTCATTGGATGTGGTGAAAGGTACTATTTTGATCTTTGAGTTAGAAGCATATGTGTTGATAGGTCCTAGTTCTATGCATTCATTTGTATCGCCCTCATTTGCATATAAATTGTTTAAAACTCACCCCTTTGAGGAGTAAGTTGTTAATAAGCACTCCCATGAACACCAATCAGTTAGTAGAGTATATGTTTAGGGACTGTGAGTTGAGAATAAGTGGAAGAGTGATGACAGTCGATCCAATCTTGATACACATGAGATATTTTGATGTAATCCTAGAAATGGATTGGTTGGCTGCTAATCGAGCTGTTTTAGATTGTTTTGTTAAGATGGTCACATTTCATATTCCAAAAAAATGTATTGTACAATTTCCTTGAAGTTAACGAGAATGAAAATTTTGTAAGTGTATGAATGAATGATGTACTAATTGTATGAATTATGTTTGAAGGTTATATTGCGTACGTGGTAGATACGACTGAGGTACGCTTGGAACTGAAAGACATTCCAGTGGTCAAAGAGTTCTCAGATGTCTTTCCGGATGAGTTACTAGGGATATCATGAGCGAAAGAGAGAGTTTAGTATTGATCTGGCACTTGGTATAGAGCCAATATTTAGACCAACGTACAGGATGGCTCTAGTTGAGTTGGAGGAGCTAAAGAAGTAGTTGCAGGAGTTATTAGAGAAGGGGTTTATCAGACCGAGTGTGTCACTGTAGGGAGCACTGATTCTGTTTGTGAGGAAGAAGGATGGGAGCCTATGATTATGTATTGATTACAGATTGTTGAATAAGGCTACCATCAAGAATAAGTATCCCCTTCCGAGGATTGATGACTTTTTGGATCAGTTACGGGGAGTGCAAGTCTTTTCTAAGATTGATCTGAGATTTGGATACCATCAGTTGAGAGTTCGGGATGGAGACATACCCAATACAGCTTTTCACACCCGTTATGGCAACTTTAAGTTTATGGTTATTTCATTCGAGTTGACGAACGCTCTCACAGCCTTTATGTAATTGATGAATGAGGTGTTTCATCTGTATTTAGATTGGTTTGTGATTGTCTTCATCGATGACATCTTAGTTTATTTGAGGTCTAGAGAGGAGCATGAGCAGCACCTGAGAAGAAGTTGTATGCTAAACTCAGTAAGTATGATTTTTGGCTTGAGCAGATCTCCTTTTTAGGACATATTGTGTCGAGGGATGGTGTCTTAGTAGACCCATCTAAGATCGAGGCAGTAGTTCAGTGGCAGAGGCCTGAGATAGTTACGGAGATTAGAAGCTTTCTGGGTTTAGCTGGATATTATCGTCGATTTGTAGAGGGATTTTTGAGGTTGGCTGCTCTGTTGACACGTCTCACTCGGAAGAGTGTTGCATTTGAGTGGGACGATAGATGTGAGGAGAGTTTTCAAGAGCTGAAGCGTCGATTGACCACTACTCTAATTCTCACCATTCCTACCAGCTCAGGAGCTTTTTCTATATACACAGATGCTTTTTACCAAGGATTGGGCTATGTTCTGATGCAGGACAAGAAGGTAGTCTCTTATGGATCCAGGCAGTTAAAGGAACATGAGAAGAACTATCCTACCCATGATTTAGAGTTGGCGACCATTGTGTTTGCACTGAAGATATGGCGCCACTATCTTTATTGTGAAAAATTTCAGGTATTTACCGATCACAAAAGTCTCAAGTATCTATTCTTATAGAAGGAGATGAACATGAGATAGAGAAGATGGCTTGAGCTTCTGAAGGACTATGATTGTGAGATCCTATACCACCCGGGTAAGGCGAATGTAGTGGCTGATGTGTTGAGCAGGAAGCATATCAGGTTGATTTCTTATATAATGGTAAGGGAACACGAGTTATTAGAACAGTTTGCGAGACTCAATTTAGATGTGACCTCGACTGATTCTGATAGTGGTTGTATGCTTGCTAACCTGTGGTTGGAGCCGGATTTGGTGGATCAGATCCGACAGGCTCAGCGTGATGATCAACATTGCATTGAGATTGTCAAGAAGATGCAAAGGGGTATTGAGACTAATTTTGATTTGACTTCAGATGGATTACTGAGGTTCCGAGACAAGATATGTGTTCCTGAGGATCCTGAGATTAGGAGGTTGATTTTATCAGAAGCTCATTCTTCGAAGTATACATTGCATCCAGGTAGTACAATGATGTATCAGAATCTCTGGAAGGTATACTGGTGGTGGGGGATGAAGAGGAACGTCGCAGAGTTTGTTGCGAGATGTCTTGTCTGTCAGTAGGTGAAGGTAGAGCATCAGAAGCCTGCAGGATTATTACAGCCTCTACCTATACCAACTTGGAAGTAGGAGCATGTCACCATGGATTTTGTGATGGGTTTGCCGAGGACTCGTAGAGGACATGATGCCATATGGGTGATAGTGGACAGGTTGACGAAGTCTGCCCATTTCTTGGCTATGAGAGCCACTGATACTTTGAGTAGATTGGCAGTTCTGTATGTACGCGAGATTGTGAGGCTACATGGTGTCCCAGTGAGTGTTGTGTCAAATAGGGATTCCCATTTCACTTCCTGTTTCTGGGAACATTTTCAGGAAGCTATGGGAACCCGGTTGATGGCACAACCCAAATTACCTAAAAATCAGAGTAAATTTTTCGCTTTTTCATTTATTATTTAATTCTTACCGTTCTCTCATCGTGACCATCCTACAACACAGTTGGGCTTTGATTCGGTGTTAGTCACCTCTCACCTATTTACCATTTCCATTTCCATAATCACATTTACATATCAGAGTTTACTATCTTTTGACTTTAATTAAACACATACACCATGGTATTTATAACCCTACATCCCCGACATCATATCCGTTTACAGTACTATGCATTACATATTTAGATAGAAAACTATACAAATGTGTATACCTGTCTCTCGTTGGGAAGCAGCGGATACCAAGAATGCAAGTCCTCAGCCGCTCACTAACTATTGTGAGTGCTCTAAAAAGATGAGAAAATAAGGGGGTGAGTAAACCACCCCCTCAGTAAGGCAATTATGCAAGTAAGTAGATAGCTCCACTATCTACATGCTCATAATGCCATGCCCTTAAAATCCATTTCTTTTCATTAAAATCCCAAGCACAAAATCATGTATTTCATCATGACTTAATTTATAAAACTGTTCGTGCATATATAAATCATACTACTTATGCATCAATAGCATTTTATGTGACATCAGTAAATCATACTTAGCATGAAGTAAATCAAGATCATGCACAAATCATGAATTTGAAATGAAAGCATGGAAAACACCATCATGGTACTGCATTCAAATCATTTCATTAAAACTACAGTAAAAACTAACCCTTCCAGATCAATCATCTCATAAAAAATTTATTATAAAACTTCGGTTATAAAATCACCCTTCTTTTAGGGTCACATATCATAAAATCATATAATCGTAAAATCGGGGGCCTGACCCCTCCCTCGGGTCACCCTGGTCTATCGACCAATAGTTATATCATGTGAGACAAGCAGGTGACTATCACTAACAACATAGGACTATGGCCATAACCTCGTCATCCCTAGCAACACGGTACCTAGTGTGCGGGGTATCATACCTGAAACGGGAGGCGGGTCGTCCTACCCACCAGAATGACATAACACCAGGATTGCGAGGGTAAGGCTTGCTGCCTCGTGGCTAATGCCACTCCACTCCAATGATCCCGATGGTACAGCGTACTCCGCATGACATACACGGTACAATGTACTCCGTGAACCTAAGCTCAAATCAAGGGTGCTTGCAATAGGTCTTATCCACCCATATCATCTCTGTCTCAGTATACACGTGTGAGCATATCATCTCCTGTGACACAGAGTCTACAAGAGGCTCCAACACGGCTATATGCATGTTATATAAATCCTTGTGCGAGCGAAGCTCTAGCACGGCTCCATACATATTCATGATATCAGAAAATCTCGTGCGAGCGAAGCTCTAGCACGGTTTCATAGAAATCAATGAAATTTACGTACGAGCAGCGCTCCAGTACGACTTAAAATAATTATAAATTTAAGTAAAATCCACGTACGAGAAATGCTCTAGTACGGATATGTATAAAAACTCAGTGAAAACCTCGTATGAGAAAAACACCAGTACGACATTCAAATGAATTATAAAAACAATAAAAACTTTGTGCGAGAAATGCTCCAGTACAAATGAATGCTCAAGTAAATCAAATCTCGTGCGAGTTACACTCGAGCACAGCTTTATGCATAATTAAATCAAATCTCGTGCGAGTTACACTCCAGCACGGCTTTTATGCAAATATCATATCAAAACAGGATGCGAGCTAAGCTCCAGCATCTCTCATGCATGTCAAATCATAAAAACTAGTGCGAGCAATAGCTCCAGCACCTTTTTATGCATATCAGGTCAAAACAGTTCAAAACTGTCAAAACAGAGTGCGAGCTAGGCTCCAGCAGCTCTCATGCATATCAAATCATAAAATCAGTGCAAGCAACCTCTCTAGCACATTTCATGCATATGATGTCACACAAATCGGTGCAAGCAACCGCTCAAGCACATTTATGCACACTAACAAACGCAAATATAGTGCGAGCTATGTGTCGACACTATCTGTTTCCATATAAACTTGATAGTTGGCCCATTTTCCAAAGAAATTTCATTTAAATACCAATAACATTTACGTAGTGTTATTTTGGGAAACTTATGCAATTATTGGCCAATCTACCGATTTACTTTTTTTAAAAACGAAGAAAATTCCTTAAATCAAAAATTACTTAAATCATGCATTTCATGCATGTCATGCTTTCACCATCCTTAGGTGAACTTCCCTCAATAGGGGTAAAATAGTCTTTACCTATTTCGAGTCCTTAAATCTTTAAACCATTTTTAGGAATTTTATACATAATCAATGAATACATACATATCCAGTGTGCAAAAAAGCTATTAAAATACGCATAGCTACCTCTAGCTACTCACACAATTCCCTTACCTCATTTTTTTCTGTACAGTCTGACCTTTTCCACTGATGTCTTGTCATGCAGTCCGATTTGCTCCCAATCCAATCTCCGAAACAGCGGATACATATTCATCAGGTCAAATACAATACAATTCATTGTATTTCATATTTTTCTGGGCTTAATTTAAATCGTTGGGCCCGTTTACCCATATTAGGCCCGATTGCACCATAATGGGCCTTAATCGACCTTACGCCCTTTTTTCACTTACTATTCAAATTATCGAGGCCTATCGGTCTCATTGGGCCCATTAGTATATATTGAGCCTTATTCTAAATTTTTGAATAGCTTAATTTAGTATTTATGACAATTTATCCCAATTTTCCATAATTTAATTCATTAAATGGGGAATTTAAATCTGTAATTTATGCGGTAAATATCAATCACGCATAACGATGCAAAATTGTTGTAAATAAGGGTTACTTACCCGTTATTCCATGATAGTACGCAAATCAAGGCTGTCTCAAGCTCTCGGTTGATTCCAATTGTTGAGCTACAAAATTTAATATTTTTTCGGGTAAACTATCAGTCGATTATTTATCAAATTAAATATTCCAAAATTTAAATTGGTCAATTCGACCGCTTACTGACTTACCCGTAGCTCGATTGCATCACTGGAATTTTTCCTAATTTTTCCTCTTTTTCTTTTTCCTTTTTTTTCTTTTTTTTTTCTTTTCTTTTTGGCTGAACCGGTCTGGTTTGGTTCAACCCGGTTCAAACCGCCAGTTCAGACCTTTTCGGTTTAGTGGTTCAGTCTGATTCGATCGGTTCAGGCAACATTTGGTCCTTTCGGTGCCGTCCGGTCGGTTCCCAACGTGATTCCAGCACCAATCGGCACGCCACGGCCTGGGCTTCCATAATCGACCCTCGAGTTAGACCAAATCGGCGCCGATGGCCGTCGATTCGCTTTCTCTCCTGCGGCATCTCCCTCCATCGATCTGCTGATTTCGGCCACCTCACCACGCATCGCGGCTGCAGTGGGTTGCGCGGGTGTCGGGCCTCCTTCACCGACCCTTGCCTGGGGTTTCTGGCCGTCGGTGGTGGTTCATCTGATGGATTCCTCTTTCTTTGGGTTCGGCTTCCGTTTTCGCTTGTTTTCTTTTCTTCCAAATCGCTTTTCCAAATTTCGTTTCTGTTTCCATATTTTTTTTATTTATTATTATTTTTATTATTATTATATTCAATTAATTATTATTATTTGGTAAAAATATCTAAAAATATTTATATTTTATTCATTTAATCAATAAATGAATTTATCGATATTATTTCAACTTTTCGGTATAATTTTTGATTATTTTCGGGATCATTTTTTCAATACGAAAATTTTGGTTTATTCCAATAAATTCATATCTTGATCAATTTAACCCAAAATTTAATTATTTCTTCATTATTGATCAAGATTTCTCAAGCCATTATTTTTAATTAAATTATTCTATCTCGATTAATATTGAATTTCGATCTTTTGATCGTTTTGCCCTGGCACCTGTTCTATAATTCCATTTAAATCCTTTTTGCATTTTTTAAATGCACTCAAAAATTTCTATTCATTCCATTTGCTCTTACAATAAAAGTCGGGTCTTACAGTTGAGATTTAGCACAGCTTTCCTCCTCAGACAGATGGGCAGTCAGAGAGGACTATACAGACCCTCGAGGATATGTTGAGAGCTTGTGTGCTTGATTTTAGAGGCTCTTGGGATGATCACCTATCGCTCGCAGAGTTTGCCTACAATAACAGTTATCATTCGAGTATCGAGATGGCACCGTATGAGGCTTTAGATGGCCGTAGATGTTGATCTCCTATTGGATGGGAGGAAGTTGGTGATAGACATATGTTTACTCCTGATTTGGTACGTCAGGCCTCTGAGGATGTCCAGTTGATTTGTAAGAGGTTCAGGACAGCTTAGAGTCGACAAAAGAGTTATGCTGACAAGAGATGTAGACCGTTCGAGTTTACGGCAGGGGAGTCTGTGTTTCTGAAAGTTTCTTCTTCCAAGGGTATTACAAGGTTCGAAAAAAAGGAAAGCTAAGTCCTCGTTTTATTGGACCCTTTGAGATACTAGAGAGAGCAGGAGACAGAGCTTATAGGCTAGCGTTGCCACCTGAGCTAGCGAGCATCCATAATGTTTTTCATATCTCTATGCTTCGGAAGTATCAGCCAGATTTATCACATGTGATTAGATACGAGCCACTGGAGCTTAGTGAGAGTATGTCATATGTGGAGAGACCGATTTGGATTATGGATAGGAAGGAAAAAGTATTGAGGTCGAAGACGATTCCCCTAGTGAAAGTATTGTGGCAGCATCACACTCCGAAGGAAGCAACATGGGAGCTAGAGAGTTTGATAAGGGAGAAGTACCCGGAGTTGCTTACTGGTTGACTTGGTTCCAATTTGGAGGACCAAATTCTTTTAGTGGGGGAGATTATGTAAGCCCCACTTTTGTGCTACTTTTGATGATATTCCTTATGATTCGTGTGATGTACATTTTTCCACATATTAATGATTCATAAGAAGAGTTTTTACTGATTTAAATTACGAAGGAAATGGATGAATCTGCATGGAAATGTATGTAATAGCCAAATAAGGGCCAAAATGGCCACAGGCCGAAAGAAAGGGATTGGAAGCGTGCTGATCGAAGATAAGGACTTAAGATAAGGAAAGATCATGGGTTCAAGAAGGAGAGTTGGTTCAATTTGGTCCTGAACACGTGCTAGGGTAAAACGGTCAAAAGATTGAAATCTGATATAAATTCGATAAGAAATTTTCATTAAAAAATATTAAATTGTGAAATCTTGATCAATAATAAGAAAAATATTGAATTTCGAGTCCAATTTAATCAATATATGAATTTATTGAAATTAATCAAAATTTTCACCTCGAAAAATTATCTCAAAAATATTGGAAAAAAAATACCAGAAAGATAAAATAAGATAGATAAATTCATTTATTGATTAAATGAATTAACTAGGATTTTATTGAGATATTTTGGGTTTTAATGTATTTTAATTGATTAAAATACTAATAAAATAAATTAATAAATATAAAAAAGAGGAAATCTGGAGAAATCGCGAAGAGGGAAGAAGCCTGAAGATGAACAAGCCGAGGGAGAAGCTCGACGGAGCACCGACGACCGACGAGGCAGACGAGGGTCGAAAAAGAGAGAGGACGATCGTGCCAACCCATCGGCACCGATGACGTGCACCGACGGCGTCGAAAACAGTCGGATTGACGAGTTGAAGCTGTAATGGAGAGAAGGCGATTCTGACGATCCACCGACGATTTGACCAAATCTAAGAGTAGCCGAGTGTTCTCCTGCCCGAGACTAGTTGAACGGCGAGAGCGACACGTCGAGAAATGGCTGAACGACGTCGAAACGACAAAAAGAGACTGAACCGGTCAGTTGGTTAAGTTAGAAAGGTTTTGTGCTAAACCGAACCGATTCAGCCAAGGAGAAAAGGGAGAAAAAGAAAAGAAAAAGGAAATGGAAAAAAGAAAAAGGGAAAAAGAGGAGAGGAAAATTCCCAAGGATACCTCAAATTTCGGGTAAGTCAGCAAGCGGTCAAAATTGACTGAATTGATTCCAAGAAATTTATTTAAAATTATATTTGATCGAAAATTAACCCGAAATTAAATATAAAATTTTGCTGTTCGATGATAAATCATGTACGTCAGCCCGATCGAACTCCGATTTGTGCACCATCGCATAATTTCGGGTAAGTAAACCTCATTTACGACAATAATATAATTATTATGCAGTTGGAATTTATTTTGTGGATTTCGGATTAATTTCTATATAAAATAAATTATATTTGGAATTTTGAATTAATTGTCGTAAATGATATACGGGTTATCCAAAGAGTTTGGAACAAAGCCCAAAGGGTATTGATAAGCCCAATGAGCTAATAGACTCTAATGAAGGGAATTAATAAGTGAAAAACAGGCTTAAAATGGAGTAAGGCCCATTAAGAATTAAATGGGCCCAATTGAGTGTGAATTGGCCCAATACTGTAAATAAAGCCAAATAAGATTGAAATACAATTGAACTCACAATAATTAACCCGAGATTTGGTTATGTGCAGCTCCACAGAGTTGATTGTGAGAGTATCGAATCGAGCGATACAATATTAGTGGAAAAAAGATAAGCTTGTATAGAGATTTCAGGTAGGGGAATTTTACGGACTCTTAGAGGTAGCTTTATGCAATTTTGACTGCATTGACATTCTCTTAAACAGTCTGAAGGGTCTAGATTTCAGATAAAAATGTTTTGTTCCAGGATGGGTAAATGACCAAAATACCCCTGTGAAGGGTAAGATTTCCAAATTTAGGAAAAGTTACGAGAAGTAACAACAAGGGGTTTTTGCTTGTTTTTGAGTTGGTTTGACACATGCATAGGTAGGCTGGCTAACTTTTAAATAAAATTCACAGCATCTCATGATTTCAATAATGTGATTTCTTTTGGAATTTGTTATGAGATAACAGAGCCGCCTACATGATTTTATAGAAATGTGACGTGCTAGAGCTCAGCTCGCATGAGTTTTGATTTGTGTGATGCATGCATTAGTGCCAGAGCAGGGGCTCGCACTAGAGTTTTACATGCATTGGTGCTAGAGCCTAGCTCGTACCAGTTTTTACATGATTTTGATTGAGTGCTAGAGTATTGCTCGCACTGGTTTTCATGATGGAACTATAGTCGTGCTTGGAGCTTCGGGTATACTAAGTGTTACACCTATTAAATATGCTCACACGTCCATTTTGATTTGAGACATGCGATGAGTCGTACTTGGAGATTTAGGTAGACTGTGTGTCACGTCGATTAAATATACTCACACGTGCGTTTTGAGATAGACACGATTATTAATAATAGATATAGGTCCACAAAGTACGATGTACCATGCTTGTCGCATGGAGTACGTTGTAATGATGATATGCCGACGGGTTGGATTTGACCCACCTCCCGTGACGATTTTCGATAGTGCTGATACCCCGTACACATGAGACGTGTAGCCTGAGATCACGAGGATATGGCAGTAATTCTAGTTATTTGCCTATTATATTGCCTAGTCTCGCATGTTACTATTTCTTTCAAAAGCATTTGATTTCATGGTTTTGTGTGAGTCAGGAACACCCGAGGGAGGGGTTGAGTCCTAACTGTATTGTGAAATTTTAACGAGAATGAAATGATTTAAATGGATTTGCATGTTGAGTTTTCCATGCTCTTTGAAATCCATATGTGAATTGTAGCATTTAGCATCTGTTTTGAAATGATGTGAAGAAAGGGTGGTTTATGCATGGCACCACGTTCATGTAGGTAGTATGGTTACCTACTGGTTCGTAGGATTGCCTTACTGAGCTTGATGTGCTCACAACCTTTCATTTTCCTACACAGATTTCCCCAATAGACTTTAAGGCGACTTAGTACTGCATTCCCGATATCCGCTGTTGCCCATCATTTTGAGGTTTATACACTGGTACATATGGTATCTAAGTAAGAATAGCACAGTAACATGTTTGTAAGTAACTTTCGGGGATGTATAGACACTGTAAACACTTGTAAATGAATGGGAAAAATTAGTGAAAAAACTCATGTGTTTACCTTTCCTTTAATAAGGAATTGAGTTGTATGATGAATGAATGGTGGGACTGGCATTGACGCACAGCCCAACCATTAGTGGAGTGTGGTCACGATTAGAGTACAGGTAAGTATGAAAGAAAAACAAAAAATTTACTCTAATTTTTAGGTCGTGACAGAACAGCCCAAGACAGTTACTGACATAAGAAGTTTTCTGGGATTGGCAGGTAATTATCAGAGATTTGTAAAGGGTTTCTCCAGACTAGCTGCTCCATTGACACGTCTCACGTGGAAAGATGTTAAGTTTGTATGGTATGAGGCATGTGAGAGGAGTTTTGAGGAGCTTAAGTGTCAATTGACCACAGCTCTGGTTCTCATCATTCCTACCAGCTCAAGAGGTTTCTCAGTGTATACGGATGCATCACACCAGGGACTGGGCTATGTACTCATACAGGATGGGAAGGTAGTTACCTATGAGTCTAGACAGTTGAAAGATCATGAGAGGAACTACCTGACACATGATTTGGAGTTGGCGACTGTGGTGCTTGCCTTGAAAATTTGGCGCCACTATCTTTATGGTGAGAAATTTCAGGTTTTTACAGATCATAAGAGCCTTAAGTACCTATTCTGGCAGAAAGAGTTAAATATGAGATAGAGGAGATGGCTTGAACTCCGTAAGGATTATGATTATGAAATCATGTACCACCCGGGTAAGGTAAATGTAGTTACCAATGCTTTGAGCAGGAAAAACCTGGGGTTGGTGTCTTATATGATGATACAGGAACACTGTTGATGGAACAATTTGTGAACCTCAGTTTTGATATAACCGCATTTGGAGAAGAGGGATTGGATATCATGGCTAGTATGAGATTAGAGCCAGAGTTGATTGGCCGCATTCGACAGGCTTAGCAGAGCGATTAACAGTGTATTGATTGGTTAAATTAGATACAGGCAAGTGTGGGTATTGATTTTGAGCTAAGTGCAGATGGCTTATTGAGGTTCAGAGGCAGAGTATGTGTTCCTGAGGATCCTGAGATCAGGAGACTGATTTTATCAGAGGCTCACTCATCAAAGTATACGATACATTCGAAGAGTACCAAGATGTATCAAAACCTTCGAAAGGTTTATTGGTGGTTTGGAATGAAAAGAGACATTACTGAGTATGTCGTTAAGTGTCTCGCTTGTCAGCAGGTGAAGGTAGAGAATCAGAAGCCTACAAGGTTATTGCAGCCTCTACCGATACCGACATGGAAAAGGGAACATGTCACCATGGATTTTGTGATGGGATTACCAAGGACCCGCAGAGGTCATGATGCCATATGGGTTATTGTGGATCGGTTGACTAAGTCAGCCCATTTCTTAGCTATGAGAGCTACCGATACTCTGAGTCTGTTGGCGAACCTGTATGTTTGAGAGATAGTACGGCTACATGGTGTACCAATAAGCGTTATTTCTGATAGGGATGCTTGCTTCACTTCCCATTTCAAGGAACATTTTCAGGAAGCGATGGGGACCCACTTGAGTTTTAGCACTACTTTTCATCATCAGACAAATGGGCAGTCAGAGAGGACAATACAGACCTTTGAGGATATGTTGAGAGCGTGTGTGCTGGATTTTGGAGGCTCCTGGGATGATCACCTGAAGTTAGCTGAGTTTGCCTATAATAATAGCTATCATGCGAGTATCGCGATTGCACCCTATGAGGCACTATATGGACCTAGATGTCGATCCCCCATTGGATGGGAAGAGGTTGGTGACAAATAAATTTTTGCTCCTGACTTAGTGTAGTAGGCATCTGAGGACTTCCGATTGATATGTGAGAGATTATGGACAGCTCAGAGTCGATAAAAGAGTTATACTGACAAGAGATAGAGACCACTAGAGTTTGATGTGGGTGAGTCAGTATTTATGAGAGTTTCACCCTCGAAGGGTATTTTGAGATTTGGTAAGAAGGTCAAGCTGAGCCCTAGATATATCGGACCCTTTGAGATTTTGGAGAGAGTGGGAGATAAGGCGTATAAGTTGGTATTGCCATCGGACTTGGCAAATGTTCATAATGTCTTCTACTTCTCTATGCTTCGAAAGTATCACCTAGACCCAGTACATGTGATAAGATATGAGCCGTTGGAGCTCAATGAGAGCATGACGTATGTTGAGAAGCCGGTTCGGATATTGGATAGAAAGGAAAAGGTTTTGAGGACAAAGACAATTCCCTTGGTGAAAGTTCTTTGGCAACATCACATGGTGGAAGAGGCCACATGGGAATTAGAGAACTTAATATGAGAGAAGTACCCCCAACTTTTTAAAGAGTGACTTGGTTCTAATTTGGAGGACTAAATTCTTCTAAGGAGGGGAGGAAGGTAAGGCCCACATTTTTTGTTGCAATCTTATGAATTCATAAGTAATACATATGTACTTGTAATATGGAGCATAAGTGATGTAAAGTCCATAAATGCAATGTACACACTTCTAATAAGAGTTTGTGATGTACGTACAAGTTTCATTATGCATGAATATGAAGGAATGGACTTTGTATGTGATGAATGTGAGGGGAATGCAAAATGAGTAGTGCAGCAAATGGAAAGAAGTTGAATGAATCTTTGTGCTCTCGCTTTGTATTATATGCCTTTGGTTATACAATGAGTGCACACAAGTTTTAATGTGTATAAAGTATGAATGGATATCATTTTCAAGTCTTAAAGGTGGTTGGATGAGAAAATAACTATGGCAACAAAATTAAGAATGTTTGGTGTAAGTTACGACAAAAAACTGCAGTAAAATCTGGAAAATATGAATGCCAGATCGATCTCATAGGATGAGAGATCGATTTGGAAGAGCAAAAAATACTCTTATTCGAGCAATGGAATATGCCAAATCGATCTCCAATGGTGTCAGATCGATCTGCTAAACATTCTGTGAATGAAGAGATCGATCCTTAATGCAAACAGATCGATTTCCTTAGCTCTCGGGTTGGAGACGATCGATCACCTCCCTTAGTCAGATCGAACTCCTTAACTCTCTGGCTGAAGCAGATCGATCTCAAATCTTCGACAGATCAATCTCATGCCTTCAAATGTCGTGAAAAATGAGGGATTTAAGAGGACCAGATTGATCTCAGACCCTTAATAGATCGATCTCATCAAGCAATTTCTATAAATAGGAGCAGTGAAATCTGTAAATTTTGAAAACAATCTCACTCCTCCATTTTTCAATCAAAAACCTAGTTTTCTCTCTCTATATTATCCCATTTTCAGTAAGATTTGAGGAAAGACCATTAGATACGAAGTTGTTCCTATCCAATATAAGAACAACATACTTTGGAATCAAAGCCTTATTTGTTGTATTGAAGGAGAAAGGTGCATTTTCATTTGGAACAAGAAGAGAAACTAGATTTGGTAAGTTTTTAAATACTTCAGCCCAAATACATTGTCTATTTGTTGATTTTGGAGTTGAGTTGGATGTGTATTGATGGTTAAAACTACCTAGGATGTGATGGAATTGGTGTGACCTAGAAACCTAAAATAAGTCTAGTATGAAAAGATAGGGTTCGAATGAGTTGATGATTTCTGAGCATGCTAAAGTTATTATTGAAGTAATGTGAATGATCTGAGATGGTTAAATGAAGTTACATTGTGAGTTTAGAGAATTTATCAAAATGAGTATATAAGATGTTTTGATAAAAGGCCATAGTGAAACAAATTGATGAAATATAAACACTATGAGCTTAATGTCAATTAAATATCGATTTGGTATGAATCAATAGGCTTTATAAGTGTTAATGGGGGCTATAGGTTAAATCGACTATAGCAAACACCAGAGTTGAGTAATATGGACTAAATCGATGTGATATACGACTTTTTGCAGTTCTAGAGAGTCCCTTGGAGATGAATTGAACCGCACAAGTAAGCAACTCTAAGGAAGTGGAATCACGCGATGCGATTCCAAGTAAGGGAATTCTGTAAGTGTATAGAGATAGCTGCTCATACTTTGAACTCGTGGGTGAATATAGAGCGTTTATGAAATGCATGAATGTTGAAGAAAAGTGATTAAAGATATGCGTGAATAATTACGAGTATGTATATATGATTTGGTTTTTGAAGTGGGTTTCATAATAAGGGGATAGTAAGGCTAATAATTGCATAAATCACGTGTTTGAATGTTTTCAGGAAACACATCACTTTGTTTTAAGCAAATTAATGTATGGGCTAGCTAGTGTTTAAATAACTTTACGAAATAGAACATGTGAAGTGATAGTCATGATTTTGAGATTGTTTTGGTTGATTATGAGCCACCTATCATGTTTGTGTGTGAATTAAATCGTGCTGGAGCCTCGCTCGCACGGGATCTTGGTATTTTCACATGTCTGAAACGTGCTGGAGCTTAGCTCGCACTTTGATTTAAAATTGTGGTGATGTTTTGTAAACTGTACTGGAGCTTTTGCTCGTATGTGAATTTTGAGTGATTTTTCTTATACATATAATCGTACTAGAGCTATGCTCGTACGTGGTTTTCATCATGTTTTTATGCATAAATGTCGTACTAGAGCATTGCTCATACGAGGAGATTTATCTATGATGCATGTATCATACTAGAGCTTAGCTCGCACAGATTTTTACACTGTGGTATGTATGATGCCATGGTGAGTGTGATATAAATTAATTCAGGGAACCCAAAAGGGACGTACAAGGCCATGAGGGGCTAAGACCTGGCAATAATCCATTCAGGGAACCGAAAGGGGGCGAGCAAGGCCATGAGGGGCTAGGACCTGATATGGTGTTCAGGGAACCCAAAAGAGGCGAGCAAGGCCATGAGGGGCTAGGACATAATATGTTGTTCAGGGAACCCAAAAAGGGCGAGCAAGGCCATGAGGGGCTAAGACCTGACATCAAGAGAAAATACTCCCACGTGCACTTGAGACCGAGTTGGTTACATGTGGTATGGGGTAGTAAGACCTGTGGCTGGTACCCCCAACTATGTTATGGGTCCGCGGAGTACGTTGTACCATGTATATCACATGGAGTACGTTGTACCAAGTGGTTGTGTTAATTATATGAAAGTCTAGCGAATAACTAACCCACCTTCGTTCTATCATGATACCCCACACAGGGGGATCCGTGTGGTCTGGGATGATTTATGACATAGTTGGCCAACATAGTCTATTGAGATATAGTGACCTGTCTCATTTGATATTACATAATACCACATAGTTTTGATACATGAGTGTGATTTTGGTTATCCAAGGTAGACCCGAGAGAGGGGTCGAGCCTTGTGGAATTTGTGATTTAAAGAAATGATAAATTGATTTATAATGAGATGTGACGCAATTTTGAAAAGAGATTTGTGATGAGATATGATGTGGTTTGAAAATGATGTTTCTTAAATGAATTTCCCTTTTTGTGATGAGATTTAATGAGAATGAGCATGAGATGATTTTACATGTTGATTCTTCCATGTTTTATATGCCTAATTTCATGATTTTCAATACATGATATATGTATACTCATATGGCATAGTTTTAATTCCTTATGATCCTATTATAAATGTTTTATGCATAACATTATCAACATGTAGATAGAGTAGTTATCTACCATGCTTGCATTATTGCCTTACTGAGCGTGTCGTTGCTCATCCCTCTCTACAGAGCGTACATAGTCGTGAGGACTGAGGCGTTGCATTTTGGACAACCGTTGTTTCCATTGCCAAAAGGTATACACATAGGGATTCTTTTTGTATCTAAACATGTAAAGGCATAGTAGTCAATTTGTATTGTAATGTGGGGGATGTAAAAGTTAGAAACGCGTCATGTATAACTTAACTTCCAAATGAATGACACTTCTTTTGATGTATTTGAAAATGAATGATGAGTAATAAATATTATTGACTCATAGCCCAATGGTGTAGTGATGAGTTTGTTCATGACCGGGTAAGGAAAGGAAAATTGCGATAAATTTGTAGCGATTCTTGGTTAAAAAGGATAAAATGGGTCATGACACGTGGGTGAGAGATAGAAGAACTGCAGCAGCAGTTGAGAAGAAATGATGTTATAGTTGTGAAGACAAGAAGGCGTGAAACCTGTTGCCAACGACTCTGATTCAAGAAAGAAAGCCTGGAACACATGAAAGGAAATATAAGCAGAAGTTGATGAATCCGAGTAGGAAGATAACCGAGAGGGCAGAAGCAGTAAAGGGGAAGTAATAGTGGAGCAGTTGATAATTCTATTAAAATACAATTATTTTTTCTTAATTTCTTAATTAATTATTTTAATCACCATATTATTTTATTAATTATCTCCTCAATTTAATTAAAATTCTCTTATGTACAAGTAAATTAAATCCGGATGTATTTCAATCGAAAATGGGCTGAAAATGGGCTAAAAGGAGACTGACCACTACCATTTTGCAGTCTGAGTCACCATTCTTCTGGACACGTGTGATGCTGGGTGTTCTTATTTTATTCGTCTCGAAAAGATAAGATCGACAGACACCGTGCCCATCTCATGGAAGATACACGCCGGGCCACATCGCACATCCAAGTGGACAAAAAGACAAGTGACGTGGAAATATCTACTCTGTAGCGAATAGAATGAAGACAAGTGTGTGAAACCCAGATTTTTTCCCACTATGTTCATTATTTGGGACCATAAATTAAATAAAAGGCATTTAAATCGCTGGACGAAAGATACAGAATTTAAATGAGAAAAGATAGTGAGTCCGAGAAGGAAAATCGGTCTAAATTAATCCCGAACGTGTAGAAGGGTAAAATGGTCAAAGATGCTAATTTCGGTGTAAATTCGATGAAGAAAATTTCATTAAAAATATGGATTTAAGAAATCTTGATCGATAAAGAAGAAATTATGAAATTCTGAGTCCAATTGGTCAAGATACGAAGATATTATGAATTTTCGTAATTTTCGCTCGGGACATTATCCCGAAAATATGCGAAAAATACACCGAAATAATTAAAATAAATTAAATTAATTAAATAAATTAATTAATAAAATATAATATGATTTTTAAGATATTTTGTACAATTTATTATATTTTATTTGATTAAAATAAAATATAATAAATATAATATTATAAAATATAATAAAATAATAATAAGTTAAAAAAAAAAGAAATTGAAAACTGAAATCGTGATTTGCAAATTGAATTGGAAACAGAAGAAGCAAAACGAGAGAAGACAGAGACGCGAGATAGAGCGAGGGATCGACTGCCGGCGAGCCACCACCGACGCCAGTCAAGACCAGCCGACCACCGGAAAGCGTAGCCCACAGCCACCCGACCCTCCTGCCACCGGCGGTGTGCACTGAAACCACCGAAATTCTACGGATCGAGGGAGAGAAGGCCGAAAGAGGAGAAGACGATTCCGGTGAATCCACCGGCGATTGACCCCAGCCGACCCCAGCCGAACGTCGCCCTGCTCCAGGCGCACCGAACTACGCCAGAAACGATCGAAGAACCGGCCAAAAAAGTGCTGAACGACGATCGAAAAGCCTGAACCGGTACGGATCGGTTTAGCAAGAAGTGAACCGGACTGAACCGGACCAGTCTGAACCGGACCGAACCGGTTCAGCCAAGAAAGAGAGGGAAAAAGGAGAAAAAGGAAAGAAAAAGAGAAAAAGGGAAAAAGGAAAAATTTTCGGGGATACATCGGACTTCGAGTAAGTCGGTAAGAGGTCAAATGTGACCGATTTAATTTTCAAGAAATTTATTTAAATTATATTTGATCAAAAATTCACCCGAAATTAAATATATAAATTGTGCAGTTCGATGATAAATCGCGTACGTGAGCCCGATCGAATTTCGATTTGCGCACTATCGCAAAATCTCGGGTAAGTAAAGCTCATTTACGACAATCTATGTGATTATTGCGCATTAAAAGTTTATTTTACGAGTTACGGATTAAATTGCGCATTTAGTGGATTAAATCAAGATTTTTAATTAAATTGTCGTAAATGATATACGGGCTATTCAAAGAGTTTAGAAAAAGGCCCAATAAGTATTGATGAGCCCAGTGAGACCAATAAGCCTCGATAAAAGAATTAATAAGTGGAAACGGGCTTAAAACGGATTAAGGCCCATTAAGGTGTAATTTGGCCCAATAAGAGAGAAATTGGTCCAATTAGCTCAATCGACAGTAATAAATATGAGGAAAATATTTATTGAGTTAAATACGATTTAAAACGAGGTTTACATCGACAAAACCGAGCAAAAAGAGTAAAATCGATTAAAAGTGAACTTTTGATCAAAGCTTCGATATAATCACATATTTGGATATTTTGAAATGAATTTAAGCCATATGTGATAAGTTGAACTTGTTTTGCAGCAGCTCGGTCTATCGACATGTTTTACGAGGTAAATACGAGCATCGAGGAAAGTGCTCTACATCAGTCGCTAAGAGGTAAGGGATATAATTTAGAGTAGCGTTAATACTCCTTTATCCTTACCAGCTGTTTATGTATGAGAATTGGACGAAATGGATTTCCAACTGTATTTAATCCGAAACCAAAACCATTTCTCGAGTTTCCAGCATGTTTTATATATATGAGATACATTTTACAGCATACATGTTTATAAAAGTGTATTTTTCACTTCTAAAATGAAAGCATAGTGTTTCCATGTGAGATTACAGGTTAAAGTCCCGATATGTTTTATGAAACCATGTTTTCATGATACGGGTTAAAATCCCGAAACAGCTTTTAAGCTATATTTTCAGAGTACGGGTATTAGTCCCAAGAAATAGCTATTATAACTATGCTTTCCATATTTACATGGGCTAGAGTCCCGCAATGAATTATGAAAACTATGTTTTCTATGAGAAACGGGCTAGAGTCCCGTAATGATTTATGAAAAATGGGTTAGAGTCCCGTAACGATTTTAATACACGGGTATGAGGCCCGAAATGATTTTGATAAATTGGGTAAGAGGCCCAAAATGATTTTTGTGGGGTAAAAAGGCATGATATGAAGAAAGTCAGAGGATCTGGGGTCGATCTCGTATGGAGACGATCGAGGATCTACCTAGCCGACGACCAGAGAACGGGCAGGCTCTGACTTGATATGAGAAACGTGCGTATAGACCACACTTGGTGATGCACGTGAGTTCGTGCGTATAGTCCCCATTTAGTGGTGCACGAGAGATAGGGTAGCGTACGACCTTGATCCAGTCCTACGGCTCCTTGTACTATGGCCATGAGTACCCATGATTTAGTCCTACGGGACCAGATGTATGATGTCCTTCGGGACTAGTATATGAGACAATTGCCTGACCCTACACGATGAATTGACGGAATGATATATATATGTTTTTGCACATTTCATACTACCTGTTTTATGATTTTATTGAGCACATATTTTCTATAATGAGATTTTAAAGGTAGCCATGAGTATATTTTACGAAATATGCATATGACAATACAATTTCATTTCAAAGTGATAAGCATGTTATGATATGCATGATTAAGTTTTGAGACGCTTTTTACTTGTTTACACGACGTGATATGCATACTATATATGAGTTTTACTAAAAAAATACATGGTGTGTAAACTTATAATTTAAGCATGTTTTTACTGCTTTTATGAAATGCAAGCATCTCTACTTCAGTACATATTTATGCTGATTTGTAAAACCATGCGTTTTACCATGTTTTGAGTATTTAAAGCTATTTTAAATGTATCTCTTACTGAGTCTAAAAAACTCACCCCCTCCTCTCCATCTCCCAAATTATCTATAGCGAGTCTACTGCATATACGAGACTGTGGTCGTTGAGAAGGTAGTCCGACCTTTCATCGGATTCTTTTATAACCTTGAGGTACAGTCTTACTTATATTCCAGACATGTGATACATGATAGACACTATTGTATATAATAGTCGGGATGTAATAGTTGTAAATGATTTTATATATACAGAATGTATGTAATGTAATGAGATCCTGGAAAATGAAAAAGATTTTAAATCTAGACATGGACAGGAAAACAACATAGTTAATGGATAAAAATTTTAAATTAGCCCCATTTTTCCGCGCTTCCGGGGCGTGACAGTTTTCTTGGTATCAGAGCAAATGTTGTGTAGTACTGTCGTGTCTAGTAATAAGAGTGTATTACATCCCAATGTGTCTATGCATGTCTGGTAATAAGGTAAGCTTACCTGTCAAAGTAAGACTTAAATTATGGATTTTGTGCAAATAGTAGATCGCTAATCATGAGTGGTAGACGAGGCTGTTCATAGAGATGAGCTCAACCCACTCTATCATCTTCCCCTCAACCTGAGAGCCCTATTGATAGAATAAGGAGGCTCGAGGAGACAGTATAGGGTATGAGGGAAAGACTTAGAGCTCTTACCACTATGTTTACCCAGCAGTTTTGGGGTACGTACACCGAGTACAAAGACAGCTACTCTTATGCCTAATCCTCATCCCCCACCATTTTCTCCAGTAGCCCCAGCCCACAGCCAGCAGTTCCCCAGCATAGGGATGACAGAGAGACTCAGAGGGTGCGAGATTTTCTTGAGTATGCATCCTTCGGAGTTCACAGGGCTTAAGGACCCAGTTAAGGCTGAGGAGTGAATCGTTGATATTGAGACGCTATTTCAGTTTTGGGGTGTACTGATAGGGAGAGAGTGACTATGACAGGTTAAATGATAAAGGGACAGGCTAAGTTCTAGAAGAGATCCACACAGACGACATTAGCCGAGGATCCCTTAGAGATCACATGGAATGCTTTCTTAGTCGCATTCCGAGAGCAGTATGTACCGCTTGCAGCTTGAAAGAAGATGCAAACAGAGTTTTTAGATTTGAGACAGGGAAGTTCTACAGTAGATGAGTATGAGAATAGATTTACAACCCTAATGAGATACGATCCAGAGACAGTTAGAGATCCCGAGCGTCAAACAGAGAGATTTCTGGCAGGATTGAGATCTGGGATCAGAGATAAGCTATTGGGTCAAAATATAGTAGATTTCAGATATGCTCTGAGACGAGTCCAAGAGATAGAGAGGGGCTTGGATATTCCTCAAGCAAAGCATGATCTCAGGTGATCAGTCAGAGTTAATGAAAAGAGAGCAGTTACTTCTTGACATGAGTTGAAAGGGGTCAACCCAAGAGACAGAGGTTGGAAGGACCTCAGATAAGGGTTGGTAAACCCAAGACTCTGGTTGGTGTCGCAGGTATGATTAGAGGCCCTGAGATAAGAGTGCCATAATGTAGGATATGTGGCAATATTCACACTTGACCTTGTCGCGTAGGTACCTTTATTTACTATAGATGTGGTGAAATAGAACACCTGATGAGAGAGTGTCCACTTATGAGATCTTAGGAACCTCGTGAGGCACCTAGACAGACAGAGAGACCGACTCAGGCTCTACAGATGAGAGCTACAGCCACAGGCAAGGGCAAGAAGCCTATCTCCCAAGGTCGAGTGTACGCCCATAACCAAGAGACAATAGATACATCCTTCGATGTTATTCGAGGTACTCTCCTTGTCTGTAATTATAAAGCATATGTACCATGTAACCCAAGTTCTACACACTTGTTTGTGTCACCATAATTTACATGTAAGTTTCCCGAACTATTCCTAGAAGACTTACCGGGGTTACCACCAGAGAAAAAAGTTGAGTTTGCCATTAAGCTAGTATCGGATACTCAACCCATCTCCAAGCCACCTTACCAAATGGCATTGGTAGAGTTGAAAGAATTAAAGAAGCAATTGCAAGGATTACTCGATAAGGGGTTTATAAGGCCTAGTTTGTCACCATGCGGTACACCAATATTATTTGCCAAAAAGAAGGATGGTAGTTTCTGTCTATGTATAGACTACAGGCTTTTGAATAAAGCAACAATTGAGAATAAATATCCCCTGTCAAGGACTGACGACTTATTTGATTAGCTGAGAGGGGCTTTAGTGTTTCAAGGATAGATTTGAGATCGAGTTATCATCAGCTAAGGATTAATGAGGCTGATGTACCGAAGACAGTAATTCGGACCCGATATGGGCACTACAAGTTCTTAGTTATGCCCTTTGAATTGACTAATGCCCCAGCTGTATTCATGCGTCTTATGAAAGATGTCTGTCGAGAATACTGGAATAGATTAGTGACAGTATTCATCGATGACATCTTGAGTTATTTTAGATCCCGAGAAGAGCACGAATCACATTTGAGGACTGTGCTCCAAACTCTCCGTGAGAAGAAGCTATATGATAAATTTAGTAATTGTGCTTTTTGGTTAGAACATATTGTATTCCTTGGACATGTAGTATCTAAGGACGGGGTGCCAATAGATCTGTCCAAGGTAGATGCAATATTGAGATGGGAAAGAGTGAGTACAGTCACGGAGGTCAGAAGCTTATTGGGATTAGTATGGTATTCCCGATGGGTTATCGAAGGGTTTTCACAGATAACAGTTCCATTAACCAGACTGACTCATAAAGAGGTTCAGTTTATATGGTCTGAGTAGTGTGAGCAGAGCTTTTAAGAGCTCAAACGTCGATTGAATACGACACCAGTCTTGACCATTCCGAGTGGTCTGAGGGATTTATGGTATACAATGATGCTTCCCACCAAGGTCTCGATTGTGTGCTTATGCAGCATGGTAGAGTGGTAGCTTATGGAACCCGTCAGCTAAAGGATCACGAGCGTAATCATTCCACTCACGATTTGGAGTTAGCAGCAGTAGTGTTTGCACTCAAGATATGACAGCATTAACTATATGAAGAAAGATTTCAGATCTTCACTGACCACTAGAGTCTTAAGTACTTGTTTGATTAGAAGGAGCTGAATATGAGACAGCAGAGATGGATAGAGCTCCTTAAAGACTATGACTGCAAGATTTTATACCATCCTAGTAAGGCGAACGTGGCAGCTGATGCCCTGAGCAAAAAGGGTATGATGTCCTACATGATGATTAGACAGTGGGACTTATTGGGACAATTCATCGAACTCAGGATCAGTATGGATGAGATTGAGCATGGATACATGGCTAGCCTAAGGATTAAACCATGTATACTAGACCAGGTTAGAGCTAGATAACGAAATGATCAGAGGTTACTGGATATGGTTAGCCAGACAGATGAGAGATTGCAGTCTAAGTTTACGGTCAATGATGATGGATTACTGAGGTACAAAGGCTGTATCTGTGTGCCACATGATGACACCTTGAGACAGAGCATTCTGAAGGAGTCTTATTGTCCTAGATTCACCTTGCTTCCGATTTAGTGGAACAGGAAGCTAAGGGTGTTCAGCTCATCCGTGACAGATCAAGGACCGCACAGAAAAGTTATGCCAATGTGCGCAGACATCCTCTTGAATTTCAGGTTAGGGACTCTGTAATTGTAAAGGTTTCACTGATGAAGAGTATAGTACACTTCAAAAAAAAAAGAAGTGTTACGATTTAAGATTATTCCACTAGTAAAGGTTCTCTGATAACACCACAAGATAGAAGAAGTCACTTGGGAACTAAAGAGCCAAATGAAGAAGAAATACTCTCACGTGGTTGATGGACCAACTTGAATTCAAAGGACTGAATTCTTAAAAGGTGGGGAGAAATGTGAAACCCGGATTTTTTTCCACTATGTTCATTATTTGGGACCATAAATTAAATAAAAGGGATTTAAATCGTTGGACGAAAGATACAGAATTTATATGAGAAAAGATAGTGAGTCCGAGAAGGAAAATCGGTCTAAATTAATCCCGAACGTGTAGAAGGGTAAAATGGTCAAAGATGCTAATTTTGGTGTAAATTCGATGAAGAAAATTTCATTAAAAATATGGATTTAAGAAATCTTGATCGATAAAGAAGAAATTATGAAATTCTGAGTCCAATTGGTCAAGATACGAAGATATTACGAATTTTCGTAATTTTCGCTCGGGACATTATCCCGAAAATATGCGAAAAATACACCGAAATAATTAAAATAAATTAAATTAATTAAATAAATTAATTAATAAAATATAATATGATTTTTAAGATATTTTGTACAATTTATTATATTTTATTTGATTAAAATAAAATATAATAAATATAATATAATAAAATATAATAAAATAATAATAAGTTAAAAAAAAAAGAAATTGAAAACTGAAATCGTGATTTGCAAATTGAATTGGAAACAGAAGAAGCAAAACGAGAGAAGACAGAGACGCGAGAGAGAGCGAGGGACCGACTGCCGGCGAGCCACCACCGGCACCTGTCAAGACCAGCCGACCACCGGAAAGCGTAGCCCACAGCCACCCGACCCTCCTGCCACTGGCGGTGTGCACCGAAACCACCGGAATCCGGTGGATCGAGGGAGAGAAGGCCGAAAGAGGAGAAGACGATTCCGACGAATCCACCGGCGATTGACCCCAGCCGACCCCAGCCGAACGTCGCCCTGCTCCAGGCGCACCGAACTACGCCAGAAACGACAGAAGAACCGGCCGAAAAAGTGCTGAACGACGATCAAAAAGCCTGAACCGGTACGGACCGGTTCAGCAAGAAGTGAACCGGACTGAATCGGACCGGTCTGAACCGGACCGAACAGGTTCAGCCAAGAAAGAGAGGGAAAAGGAGAAAAAGGAAAGAGAAAGAGAAAAAAGGATAAAGGAAAAATTTTTGGGGATACATCGAACTTCGGGTAAGTCGGTAAGAGGTCAAATGTGATCGATTTAATTTTCGAGAAATTCATTTAAATTATATTTGATCAAAAATTCACCCGAAATTAAATATATAAATTGTGCAGTTCGATGATAAATCGCGTACGTGAGCCCGATCGAATTTCGATTTGCGCACTATCGTAAAATCTCGGGTAAGTAAAGCTCATTTACGACAATCTATGTGATTATTGCGCATTAAAAGTTTATTTTACGAGTTACGGATTAAATTGCGCATTTAGTGGATTAAATCAAGATTTTTAATTAAATTGTCGTAAATGATATACGGGCTATTCAAAGAGTTTAGAAAAAGGCCCAATAAGTATTGATGAGCCCAGTGAGCCCAATAAGCCTCGATAAAAGAATTAATAAGTGGAAACGGGCTTTAAACGGATTAAGGCCCATTAAGGTGTAATTTGGCCCAATAAGAGAGAAATTGGTCCAATTAGCTAAATCGACAGTAATAAATATGAGAAAAATATTTATTGAGTTAAATACGATTTAAAACGAGGTTTACATCGATAAAACTGAGCAAAAAGAGTAAAATCGATTAAAATTCAACTTTTGATCAAAGCTTCGATATAATCACATATTTGGATATGTTGAAATGAATTTAAGCCATATGTGATAAGTTGAACTTGTTTTGCAGCAGCTCGGTCTATCGACACGTTTTACGAGGTAAATACGAGCATCGAGGAAAGTGCTCTACATCAGTCGCTAAGAGGTAAGGGATATAATTTAGAGTAGCGTTAGTACTCCTTTATCCTTACCAGCTGTTTATGTATGAGAATTGGACGAAATGGATTTTCAGCTGTATTCAAACCGAAACCAAAACCATTTCCCGAGTTTCCAGCATGTTTTATATATATGAGATACATTTTACAGCATACATGTTTATAAAAGTGTATTTTTCACTTCTAAAATGAAAGCATAGTGTTTCCATGTGAGATTACGGGTTAAAGTCCCGATATGTTTTATGAAACCATGTTTTCATGATACAGGTTAAAATCCCGAAACAGCTTTTAAGCTATATTTTCACAGTACGGGTATTAGTCCCAAGAAATAGCTATTATAACTATGCTTTCCATATTTACACGGGCTAGAGTCCCGCAATGAATTATGAAAACTATGTTTTCTATGAGAAACGGGCTAGAGTCCCGTAATGATTTATGAAAAACGGGTTAGAGTCCCGTAACGATTTTAATACACGGGTATGAGGCCCGAAATGATTTTGATAAATTGGGTAAGATGCCCAAAATGATTTTTATGGGGTAAAAAGGCATGATATGAAGAAAGTCAGAGGATCTGGGGTTGATCTCGTATGGAGACGATCGAGGATCTACCTAACCGACGGCCAGAGAACGGGCAGGCTCTGACTTGATATGAGAAACGTGCGTATGACCACACTTGGTGATGCACGTAAGTTCATGCGTATAGTCCCCATTTAGTGGTGCACGAGAGATAGGGTAGCGTACGACCCTGATTCAGTCCTATGGCTCCCTGTACTATGGCCATGAGTACCCATGATCTAGTCCTACGGGACCAGATGTATGATGTCCTTCGGGACTAGTATATGAGACAATTGCTTGACCCTACACGATGAATTGACGGGATGATATATATATGTTTTCGCACATTTCATACTACATGTTTTATGATTTTATTGAGCACATATTTTCTATAATGAGATTTTAAAGGTAGCCATGAGTATATTTTACGAAATATGCATATGACAATACAATTTCATTTCAAAGTGATAAGCATGTTATGATATGCATGATTAAGTTTTGAGATGCTTTTTACTTGTTTACACGACGTGATATGCATACTATATATGAGTTTTACTAAAAAGATACATGGTGTGTAAACTTATGATTTAAGCATGTTTTTACTGCTTTTATGAAATGTAAGCATCTCTACTTCAGTACATATTTATGCTGATTTGTAAAACCATGCGTTTTACCATGTTTTGAGTATTTAAAGCTATTTTAAATGTATCTCTTACTGAGTCTGAAAAACTCACCCCCTCCTCTCCATCTCCCAGATTATTTATAGCGAGTCTACTGCACATACGAGACTGTGGTCGTTGACAAGGTAGTCCGACCTTTAATCGGACTCTTTTATAACCTTGAGGTACAGTCTTACTTATATTCCAGACATGTGATACATAATAGACACTATTGTATATAATAGTCGGGATGTAATAGTTGTAAATGATTTTATATATACAGAATGTATGTAAAGTAATGAGATCCTGGAAAATGAAAAAGATTTAAAATCTAGACATGGACAGGAAAACAACATAGTTAATGGATAAAAATTTTAAATTAGCCCCATTTTTTCGCGCTTCCGGGTCGTGACAGAGTGGCCAAACAATGCCAACTTATCTAGGATTGAAAATTACCATTATACCTCCAATTTTATGTATAAATAGAATATGATGAGCAATTGAAAAAAAAATAAGTAGTTTTTAGGGTAAAGTAGAATAGAAAGTAGGGTAAAGTAGGTTGGGTAGAATAAAAGTAGTTTAAGGTAGGAAGTAGTCTAGAATAGTTTTATTGCTAAGTTATATTTTTCTAGTGTTCTTCAAGCTTGTCACGTTAGTTGTTTAGGCAGTCACCATTTCTCTTGTTTATAAATTTCATTTTCTTACTGTTCATGACACTTTTAAAAAAATCTATTAAAAGAACAAGAAAATTTCTTTCTATCATTTCTTAAATCTCGTTTTGTTTTTAGCAGATCAGTTTTTTTATGTCTTTCCACACTTTTCTTATTTATATTTCCTTGTTTTTTAGTTTATATTTGTTTCCTTTACTGTTGCATATTTTAATTTTATGAATCTAGTTTTCTTTCTTTTATACTGGTTTCAGTTTCGTCTTTACTGCTCAATCATTTATAGCATGAAACATTCTGTATGCTTCGATCACTATTGCCAATACCTTATTCTGGTGTAGCATTGCAGGTTTAATACTGGGTATTGTTCCTGCAATACTAGCACAGCGGAACCACGGTAGCATGAGCAAAAAATGAAGCAAGGCGTAGTGGCGTTGTTGTTTTTTTTTCACTTCTTTGTTTCACATGGTGTGTTGTTTCAGTTTAAGATTTAGTTATAGATTTTATTCATGCTTTATGTTACTTCAAGTGAACACATAATAGTGCTCTATTGTTTCTGTTGCATTGTTTATTATCATGTAACGAGTTATACCATTTCATCTCTTCTCTAAAGTGTAACTTCCGGCATTGTTATTTCAATATTTAGATTGTATTGCATATATTTTTTATCGTGGCATTTTCTTGTTATTTTCATTTTGCTTGCTGGACTAACGATTAGTGTAACTGATGGTGCAGAGCAGTAACTAGGCAGGGAGGGTCGAGTGAAACATTGTTGGGTTGTGTTGTGCAGAAGACGCAGCCAAGCTCTTTCCTGCTTCTATTAAGGACGTGCAGGGAGGAGGTTGCATGAGCCGGAGACGTGGCTTCTGCATCTTGCTTCTATCCTGGCATTGTACGGCATGGGAAGGAGGGCCTAGTGAAAGGTTGCGGGATTGAATGAAGGGATGTGGTGGTAGTGAAGAGGAACCAACCTTCCACTCTGTTCTGCTCTGTTTTCATTTATTTGTATTGTTCATTTAGTTGTCTTTTTACTATGTATTAATCTAACTGTTACTTGCTGTTTCGGCTGCTGTTGATTAATGTTTAGATTGGTTATGTCACCACCCTCAACTTACCAAAAATCATTACAAATTTTTTTCTTTCCATACATTATTTATTTTTTGTTCTTACCTTACCTCGATCGTGATCAGCTACACTCTCAAACAACTGGGCTGTGTGTCTGTGTCTACCTCATACAGCCATAACAATTTAATTTGTATTTTAATTTAGAAGTAAACACTTATATAAATAAATCAGAGTTGTTGTTTACATGTGTTTACGCTGCTTTACATGCCCAATAGTTACATACAAAATGCTACTGTGCTATGGAAAGTTTAGATACAAAATTACATCAGTGTGTATACCTTACGCGATGGGATGCAGCGGATATCTAAAAGGAAACCTCCAGTCTCCCTCAGCCTATACTCAGTGCTCTGTAGAGAGGGGAAAATAAGGGGGGTGAGCAAACAATACGCTCAGTAAGGCAATCATGCGAACATGTAGATACCGCACTATCTACGTGATCATGATGCCATGCTCAAAACCATACAATTTCTCATTCACACCTCAAAAGCATTAGTTCATGCTTGTGTTAATGGCATGTAAAGCAAATCATGTTATTTAGTTCAGTGCACAAATCAAATTCAAGCATGGAAAGCCATCATGCATATTTCACAAATAAAGCATGGAAAATCATCATGCAATAGTGCACTTTAAAGCCCTTATCAAACTTTCTCAACTCATAAAATCAACATTTGTTAGGACTCAGCCCCTCCCACAGACTGTTCTGACCCATAAAGCATTTCAAATATGGATTTATTCATAAACAATAGACATGTGAGATTGGCAATATAATAGGGAAATATCTTCTAGGACTATGGCCATATCCTTTGATCCCAGGCTACACTGATTAGGTGTGCGGGGTATCACCACTATCTGCTTCCACATGGGAGGTGGGTCACGTCCAACTCGTTAATCCATAGCAGATCTAAACATCGTCTGAAGACGGTATATCACAATCTCAACATGGTACAACGTACTCCATGCTACCTACATGGTACAACGTACTTCGTGGACCCATATCAATACATCATATCACGCTACATCTCAAAATGCAAGTGCAAGCTTATTTAATCGGTACGATACCCAGTCTACCCGAAGCTCCTAGATGACTATCAATCATGTCATAAAATCATGTGCGAGTAATTTCAAGCACGTATGATGGGCATCTAATGTGAGCTATGCTCAGCACCATGCCAAAACCAGTATAAAGTCTGTGCGAGCTCAACTCTAGCACAACATCATAAAAATCCATGTGAAAACTAGTGCGAGCTAAGCTTTAGCACTCATGCGTATAAAACAAATCAATCTCGTGCGAGTCATGCTCTACCACGCTTCATTCTCACGAAATCCATGTAGGTGGCTCAATTCTTTGCAAAGCATGGTTATAAACCCAAAATCAAGTCATTTCTTTTGCAAATCATTTCAAATATTAGCCAGCCTACCTATCACTTACTAAAAAGCAATAAAACAAGATTTTCAAAGCATCATGCTTTTGTTTTCATGCATATTTCTCAAAACCCAGCTCTTTGCCCTTGAATCACCCAATTTCATTTCCTAGTATCACATGCACTCTAGCACAACATTACGTGCTCATATTGCGCACAGATATCTCTAAGAGATTACACAATTCCCTTACCTCAATTTACTCGGGGTGCGACTCTCTTCCTTTACGCTTCTCGTGCTTTTGGCTCAACTTGCTCCGATGTATCCTCGGGAGCTGCAGTTCATTCACCAATCACTTGAGTTAATGTAGTTAATGTTGCTAACTCACATTTTGACTCTAACTAGTCAATATACCTCGTTGAGCCTATTTCGTTAAGTTTGGCTTATTTTTTGCAATTGGCTATCATTAAGCCTTCTAACCAATTTCATCTAATAACTCACTTAGTTACTTGTGTAAGACTTGATATAAAATACCCTACCCTTACTCTCTCATTCAATTATACATTTTACCCAATGCCTTCAATGCACATTTTACTTTTTTTGGGTAGGTCTCACAATTCATTCCATAACACCATCTTAAAATCATACTCACAATTCTATTATCACCTCAAGATATCTCATTCATCATTAATTCCAATACATTTCACTTTCTCACACTAACCCATTTCTAGGTTATAATTGTTCCATGGCATTCTAGGTAGTTCTACCATTAATATGCACACCAAATCAACTTCAAAATCAATAACTAACCAAATGTACTTGGATTGGTGCACTAGAAACTCACCTCTTTGGATTTCCTCCTTGCTCCAAATAGAAATGCCCCTTGTTCCTTAAATCTAACAAATAGGGAAAATGCCTCCAAGCTAAGTTGTTCTTCTCTTTGATGTGAACAACTTTGTATCTAATAGCCTTCCCTTAAATCTTACTGGAAATAAGATGATTTAGAGAGAGAAAATTAGGTTTTTGGATTGGAAAATGGAAAAGAAATGGTTGCTCTCGTGAAATGTAGATTTTAACTGCTCCTATTTATAGAATTACTTGATGAGATTGATCTGCATTGGGTAGAGATTCAATCTGTCAATGGCTTGAGATCGATCTGTCTCAGGCAGAGAGTTAAGAAGATCGATCTAGCTAGGGAGGAGATTGATCTACTCCAACCCGAAAGCTAAGGAAATTGATCTGCTTGTCTTAAGAATCGATCCTCTCATTACAGAATGTTTAGCAGATCGATCTGGCCCCTTTGAAGATCAATCTGCCCTGTCTTTGATGCTCGAATAAAAGCATTTTGGCTCTTCAAGATCGGTGTTTCATCCTATGAGATCGATCTGGCATTCATACTTTCCAGATTTTGCTGCAGTTTTCTACAGTAACTCATACTAAACAATCCTTAATTTGCTGCCATAGTCATTTTCTCATCAGCCACCTTTAAGACTTGAAACTGACATTCATCCATACTTTATACATATTAAAACTTGTGTGCATTTAGTGTGCATTTAGTGTATGACTAAAGGTATACAACACAAAACCAAATGGAAACATAAAGATTTGCACCACTTATGTAACTTCATTCCATTTTACCACACTACTCATTTTCCATTCCACTCACATTCATCACATACCAAAGTCCATTTCTTCATATCCATACATAATGAAACTTGTACGTACATCACAAACTCTTATTACAAGTGTGTACATTGAATTTATGGACATTACATCACTTATGCTTCACATTACAAGTACATCACCATTCTTATGAATTCATATTTACTTGGTCCAAAATCACCCATATTATAATTCTATTTGCATATTTACAAAGTTATATCATAATTCTATGAAAATAGAATTATTTGTGCTTAATTTTCTAATTAATTACTTAAATCCCCAATTTATTTTGTTAATTATCCCCTTTATTTAATTAAAATTCTCATGTTTGCAGATAAATTAAATCCGGATGAATTCTAAGTATTTCGGTAGAAAATAGACCGAAATTGGGCTAAAATCGAGATTAAGCCATGCAGACAACACGAGCCTAGCACATCCAATTGGACAAAAAGACAGATGACATGGAAATATTATTTTTCAAGGAGCCAATGGTGTGAAGACAAGTGGCCAAACAATGTCAACTCATCTAGGATGGAAAAATTATGATTTTACCCCTAAGTGTGTGTATAAATAGAAAAAGATGGCAATTGAAAGAAGATGTAATTTTTAGGGTAGAATAGTTTTAAGGTATTCTTAGGTTTTATTTTGTTCTTAAGTTTCTCCTTTCCCATTAGTCAATTTTTCTCAATGTTTTACCATTCATTTCATGTTCTTCATTAGTCTTTGTAAAATTTCATTTCAATGAAAATCACTTTCATTTCATGCTCTCGGTTTGGTAACTATGGGTTCCTTGTTTGTCAATTTCTATTTCCATAACCTATTTTTCTAATGTATGTTTCGGTTTTACATAGAAACCTTACTTACTTATTTATTTTTTTCTTCATTTGAAACATTAGTAGATTTAGTTGCTCTCGGTTACTCATCTTGGTGCATTCGGTACCTTTGCTATTTGGTTTTGGTGCTTGAATGTGGGCAAATGCTAGGCAGTATTCCACATTTAAGCAATGTGGAACCATGGCATTAAAAAGCTACAATGAAGCATCCCAAGTTGCTGGAATCACATGGATGAAGGACGTTGATATTTTTTTATTGTAGTTTGCACATTTTCCCGCTCGGTTCCACTCTAAGTTACTGTCTCATTTTTGTTTGCTGTCCTAAGCTTTTATTGAAATCATGTTTTCTAGTTTATAGGATAGTGGGGTTGCAAAGAACCGAGAGCCACATATTAGTTCTCTGCTTTGCTCTGTTTTCTTTGTTATTTCAATGTTCACTTTCTCACTCAATTTTACAAAACTGTTGTTAATGAGTGTGTTGTTTTCAAGTGGTGCAGAGGCATAGTTGTTCGTTCTTCAAGCTTGCAACAATTTCTTTATAGCTCTCAACTTTCTTTCATTTTATTTTCAAACTCAGTTCAAGTTCTTTTTTTTTTTTTGCATTTCTTATCTTCCTTCCTATCTATTTTATTACGGTTTCTTCTTAAATATGCATACTGCCATTTTTATTATAGCTCATTTATGCTTCTAAGCTCACTGTTATGTTCACTGATGACTGGACAAACCATGAGTAGGGGACATACTGATCAAGCCGAGGATGCGCTGCAGCATAAACCAGGAGCAGAGGACTAACCGTGAACAACCTGGAATGCTTGGGGCGAGGCAGTAGGTGCTGAGTTGGAGTAGCATACAGCAGAAGCAGGACCTGGTAGCTGGACACAAGCAAATCGAGGGCACATCAGCACCTGGAATCGAGAATGCCTGGAGCAGCACAGCAGTAGCTGGAACCGAGACATACCAGGGCAGAAACAGCAGAAGCGGACTTGCCTGGAGTAGCAGTAGATTCCAGAATCGAGGGCTAGCAGACCGAGAGTAGCCTGGAACCGAGAACAGACCAAGCAGCAGGAACCGAGAGCTAGCAGGGTGCAGTCTGTACCAGGCGAACATGCAGAATGCAGTAGAGAGCCAGTGCCAAAACCATGAACATAGCCTGGAAATAAACATGCAATTAGAAAGATAATGAACAGTGCAGTATCGGGACTCCACTTGTTTGCCAAAATTGTTTAAGGCCTTGTTTAGCCAACTAATGTGTTATTTCATGTTTTTACTTTAATGAATTAAATTGATTAATACTTGGTAGTTGTCATTTAGGTAATTTAATTAAGTAATGGTAGGTTAGCTTTATTGTTTTGCATGTTAATTTAATTTGTAGTATTAATTTTTAGTTAGTAGTTAATTTTATATTAAATGTTTTAGGATTTTATTTTAGTTTAGTGTTTTATAAGTGGCATTTAGAATTAATCTAGATCAAATGTTTTTCATGCATTTTTAATTTGCTTTCTATTTGTACTAGATTTTAGGTTAGTTTAATTTGCAATTTTTATTAGTTTAATTACATGCTTTTTTATTTCTAGTTTGTTTAAATTTTAGTTTAATTTTAGTTCTTTATTTTCATATATGCATTTTATTTTAACTGCGTTAATTAATTTTAATTGTTTTAATTATTTTCGTAGGTATTTGCTTTTAATTGCGTGGAGCTCGGTAAGTAAATCTTAGCTCGATTTTATTTTCTTTATAGTTTTATTATTTTCAGTATATTTTAATTTCAAACTTAGTATATCACCGATAATCAAGAATTCATAATTTACTAGGATATACTTAGGGTAAGATTAACCGGTAGTTAATTAGGCTAGTTAACTTCTCTATGAGACGATAACTCAAGACTCAAATCCCATTATTACTTGTACGACCCGTGCACTTGCGGTAATACCCTTAGGGCCTACCAAGTTTTTGGCATCGTTGCCGGGGAAGTTTTAATTAGTCATTAATTAATATCCGTGAAACTATACTTAGGTGTAATTCTAGCCTGTAAATATTTTGGTTGTAAATATTTAGATCCTTAGTTTAAGTTAGTTAATTTTCTCATAATTAATTAAAATAAAAAAATTGAAAAATTAAAAAATTAAAAAACTAAAAAATTTTTCTAAGGACTTTCTGATGTTTGCATACGTAGAGCAAGGAGTTTTGATTGCTTTCTTCTAGATCCTGAAATTGAACGAACTCTTAGGAAAATTCGAAAGGATTCTAGGAAATTTACAGCTCCGCAGCAAAACACGATGGCAGAGAATAGGGAAAGTAGGACCGTTGGAGATTATGCGGTGCCGACGGTTGAAGGATATTATACAGGCATTAGGCCACCAGCTGTCCCTGCTAATAATTTTGAAATTAAGCCTTCCATCCTCCAGATGATCCAGACCTCTGTACAGTTCAGTGGGCTTCCGCACGATGACCCACATGCTCACCTTGGGCAATTCCTGGATTTGTGCAACACGTTCAAACACAATGGATTATCGGATGATGTGCTTAGACTTAGACTATTCCCCTTCTCACTTAGGGATAGGGCGAGACACTAGTTGACCTCCCTGCCTCTAGGATCCATTTCTACATGGGACGAGTTAGCCCACCAATTTCTAGCCAAGTTTTTCCCTCCCTCTAAAATGGCCAAACTCCATAGCGATATATCCTCCTTTGCCTAGTACGACTCTGAATCTCTTTATGAGGCATGGGAACGATATAAGGAGCTTCTTAGGAAGTGCCCTCACCATGGCCTACCTCTATGGCTGCAAGTATAGACCTTCTACAATGGACATACAAGCCAATATAGGACCATAGTGGACGCTGCTTCGGGTGGAGCCTTGATGTGCAAAACAGAGGAGGAGGCTTATGAGCTGCTAGACAAGATGGCGGCTAACAACTATCAATGGTCCTCGAAAAGGAAATTGCCAAAGAAATCAGTGGGTATATATGAGCTCGACACGCTGTCCACCTTGACCTCTCAAATCGCCAATCTTACAAAAAAGGTGGAGTCGCTCAGTACCCAACCTAACCCTTCCAACAATGCTAACCCTGTGTTTTCTTGTCACGACCCAAACTACCCAAAAATCAGAGTTAATTTTTTCGCGTTTTATTATTTTCTTACTTACATTCTTACCTGTCCTCGAATCGTGACCAACACTCCACTAATAATTGGGCTGTGTGTCAATGCCAGTCCCACCATTCAATTACCATCTAACTTATTTATTCTCCAGTCATTTATAATTGTTTATATTATTTATACATCCCCTAAAGTTACTTACAAACATGTTACTGTGCTATGCTTATGTAGATACAATATGTACAAGTGTATATACCTTATGTTGATGGGCAGCAGCGGATATCCAGAATGCAGTACTGAGTCGTCGCAACTTCAACTGGAGATCATCTGTGGGAGAAAATGAAAGGGGTGAGCACATCAAGCTCAGTAAGGCAATCCTACGAACAAGTAGGTAACCATACTACCTACATGAACGTAGTGCCATGCATAAACCACCCTTTCTCCACACATTTTAAAATAGATGCTATGAATTATGATGTTATGTAAAACATATTTGCACGGAAAATCAACATGCAATTATTACAAATCATTTCTTTCTCAATTAAATTTTCACAATAAAGTCAGGACTCGACCCCTCCTGCGGGTGATCCTGACTCACACAAAACCATGAAAACGGTTTACATCACACGTGGGTTTCGAAAAGCATGGAAATACCATCATGCAATTTAGTTTTAAAACCCAGTTTAAATCATCGTAAAAATCATCAACATGCGAGACTAGGCAACGTCTGTATATAGGCAAATAACTAGGACTATGGCCATATCTGTCCTCGGGAGTTCCTCAGCTACACGGATCCTAGTGTGCGGGTTCTCACCATGATCGGGAACCGCCCGGGAGGTGGGTCAGTCCATCCCGTTAGTCTTATCCGATCCCCGGCATCCGAAGATGCTGCATCCGGAGATGCCGTATCCGAAGATACCACACGGTACATCGTACTCCATGCTACTTGCACGGTACATCGTACTCCGTGAACCCATATAATATCTCTAGGTACTCCAGCCCAATTGGCCTGCTTCCCACAGAGGTTTGTTTCTCAATACTCATGCCATGTCTCAAAACGCACGTGCGAGACTATTTAATCGGTGACACACAGTCTACCCGATGCTCCAAGCACGGCTCATCGCATGTTCTCATAAAAATCAGTGCGAGCAATGCTCAGCACTCTCATCAAATCAAGTAAATCTAGTGCGAGCTAAGCTCTAGCACTCTGTATGCAAATCGTATAAAAATCTGGTGCGAGCGAAGCTCTAACACCCTGTCTCAAAATCATATAAAAATATGGTGCGAGTTAGACTCTAGCACCCTGTCACGAAAATCATATATATATGTACACAAATCTGGTGCGAGTTGGACTCCAGCACCTATGCATGTAAAACTCTAGTGCGAGCTCTCGCTCTAGCACTAATGCATGCATCACACAAATCAAACATCGTGCGAGCTAAGCTCTAGCACGTCACATGTAAATAAAAACACGTAGGCGGCTCTGTTTCCTCAAAACAGTTTTCACAAAACAATATCACGTTGAAAGTATGCAATGCTGTGCATTTTCTTTCAAGGTGAGCCAGCCTACTCATGCATGCATCAAAACACCTCCAGAATGAGCAGAAACCTTTTGTTCTTGCTCCTCCCATTTTTTCCTAAATTTTTAGATTTTACCCTTAACAAGGGTATTTTAGTAATTTGCCCATTCGGGGCACTAAAATTATTATTCGACCTCTAGACCCTTCAGATAAATTTTAAAGGACTGCATATGAATTTAAAATTGCGTAAAGTTACCTCTAGCAGTCCGCAGAATTCCCTTACCTTATTTTCCCGTAGAGTCTGACCTTTTCTTTTCCAATGTAGTCCCGTCGCGCAGTCCGATATGTTTCCAATCCAATGCCCGAAACTGCGTATTAACATTCCTCAGGTCAGATAACATATAATTTAATTGTACTTAATCTTTTCTGGGCTTAATTTAAATCGCTGGGCCCATTTACCCCTATTGGGCCCGATTGCACCTTAATGGGCCTTAATCGGCCTTAAGCCCGTTTTCCACTTAATTCTCACTTTATCGAGGCCTATTGGGCTCACTGGGCCCACCAATAATTTATCGGGCCTCGTTCTAATTCTCGAATAGCTAAATTCACTATTTACGACAATTTATCTAAATTTTCATAAATTAATTCGATTCATGCGTAAATTAAATCAATATCACGCATAACGAGGTAATTATCATAAATAGGGGTCACTTACCCGAGATTCCATGCTAGTCCGCAAATCGAGGCTGTCTCGAGCCCTCGGTGGATGCCAATCGTTGAGCTACACAATTCCATAATTTTTTCGGGTAAGTTTTCAGCCCAAAATTAATTAAATTAAATACTCCAAAATTTAAATCGGGTCAATTCAACCGCTCACTGACTTACCCGAAGCTCGATTACACCACAGGAATTTTCCCAATTTTTTCTCTTTTTCTTTTTCCCTTTTTCTTCCTTTTTTTCTCCTCTTTTTGGCTGAACCGGTTCAGTCCGGTTCGGACCGGTTCACCCCGGTTCGGCCGGTTCACCGCCGGTTCGCCACCTTGCCGGCCGGTTCTCCGCCGGCTTCCACTGCCAGTGGCTCCCCGAGGTTGTCCGCTTCTCAGATCTGCCCTCGGTTTCACTCAACGTCGCCGGAAGGTGGCCGGTCCGGCTGTTCTCCTCTTCGCCGTCGGACCCATTTTCTTCTCTTGCTGTTTCCGGCGCCGTCCGCCGGTTTCGGTGGCTGCCACCACCGCCAATCTGCTCACCGTCGCTTGGGGAAGCTTCGGCTGGGGTCGATCGGAGCCAAGGCGCCGCCGTTCGTCGGGAATCTCTCTCCCCCCTTCGGTTTCGTTTTCCCTCGGTTCCGCCGCCGTTTCGCCGCCGTTCATGCCTCTGCTAGGCCGGTGGTGGTCGGGCCTCGTCGGGCTCCCTCCTCGGCCTCGCCTGGTCACCACCGATCGCCGGCAGGGGCTCGATCGGCCGCTTTCCGTTTTTGCTCTGCTTTTTCGCGTTTTCGGGTTTTTCAGATTTTTTTTTTCAGCTTCTTTCTTTCTTTTTTTTTGTTTATTTTATCAATTATTATTATTATAATCATTAAAATACATTAAAAATACCCAAATATCCCCTAAAATATCCTTAAAATTATTATTTAATTTTAAATTCATTTATTTAATTTTATTTAATTTATTTAGTTTATTTTAACCTCTTTTTCGGGTATCATTTCCCCCGTATTTTCGTGATTATTTTTTCGAACTAAAAATTCCAATTAATCCCGATTAATTCCAATAAATTAATATCTTGATCAATTTAACCCAAAATAATTTTATTTCACTTTTATTGACCAAGATTTCTTAAATCCATATTTTTAATTAAATTTCTTTATCGAAATTATACCGACTTTTGGTCTTTTGACCATTTTACCCTTGCACGTGTTCGGGATTAATTTAGCCCAACTTTCCTTCATACTCCCCCATCTTTTCTTATTTAATTTTCGTATTTTAATTAAATTCGGGTCTTACATTTCTGTCCAAAGTCCTTTTCTCTCATGTGATCTGTGTAGTGGTACCCACGCTGTGGATAGGTGTCGACTTAACCTAGAATCGGTTCAGTACGTTGCCCCTAAGCAACAAAACAACCCTTTTTCAAACACCTATAATCCAGGGTGGAGGAACCATCCTAACTTTTCTTGGAGCCAAAACCAATGGCAAGCTTCTAATTCTAGACCAGTAGGACCCCCAGGTTTTCAAGCTCCATCGGTTCAGGTACCACCACAGCATCAATTTCCTCACCACCCACCACCTTAGTATCCACAACATCTACCTACTCATTCCCATCCATCCCACTTCCATCAACCACCACCACCATAACCCCAGCATTTATCAGCAGCTGATAAGAAACCCTCGCTTGAGAAAATATTCACAACAATCTTGCAAAATCAAGCAGCTTCAATTAAGAACCTAGAGGTTCAGGTAGGACAAATAGCAAACGCTCTTAGTTAATGTCCTCAGGGGACCCTTCCTAGTAACACTGAAGCCAATCTTGTTAGGCAAAGGGAGGGGAAGGAACATGTGAAAGCCATCACCCTTAGGAGTGGTAGAGAGCTAGTAACTCCACCAGTAAAGTCCAGACCTGACCAGCCCCTAGTTGAAAAACCCATAGTTTCTAATAAAGCAGTTCAGAAGGAATAGGAAAAAATCAAGCTGCAAAGGAAACAGAGCCAGGCATTTCTTCACCCTTACCTCTACCTGTTTCTTTGTCACAACCTCCTTTATCCTCTGATGCTATAAAAGTTTCCACTACATCTCCTCCTATTAGACCACCAGTCCCTTTTCCCCAGAGATTTCAAAATCAAAAACTGGACCAACAATTTACAAAATTCCTTGAGCTTTTTAAGAAACTTCATATCAACATTCCCTTCGCAGATGCCTTAGAGCAAATGCCAAGCTATGTGAAGTTTATGAAGGACATCCTCTCTAGGAAAAAAAGATTGGAAGATTACGAGACGGTGGCCTTAACAGAGGAATGTAGCGTCATTATCCAGAGGAGATTACCCCCAAGCTCAAGGATCCTGGGAGTTTTACCATACCATGCACTATTGGTAATTTATTCTTTAGTAGAGCCTTACGCGATTTAGGAGCTAGTATAAATTTGATGCCATTATCTATTTATCAAAAGTTAGGAATAGGGGATGCCAAGCCCACCACAGTGACCCTCCAGTTGGCTGATCGATCAATTAAATATCCGAAGGGGGTCATTGAGTATGTGTTAGTAAAAGTGGAAAAGTTTATTTTCTCTGCAGATTTTATCGTGTTGGACATGGAGGAAGATAGGGAAGTCCCAATTATACTAGGCAGGCTATTCCTAGCGACTGGTAGAACTTTAATAGATGTACAAAAGGGGGAGTTAACAATGAGAGTTCAAGATCAGGAAGTCAAGTTTAATGTGTTCAAATCTCTAAAGTTCCCTAATGACTCTCACGATTGTTTTAGGATGGATTTAGTGGATAAGGACATTACTGAGGAGTTTTCCAAGACATACCCTTTAAACCCTTTAGAAGCCTCCTTATTAAAATCTGTTGATCTTAGAGAATACAATGAAGATGATGATGAGGTCTACGAGACTTTACAATTATTAGAGGTCACTCCTTTTGAGGAAATTGCCCAATTTGAGACACTAGACCCTTCATCTATTCCAGCATCAAATATCTTTCCATCCACTAGTGATCCTCCAGCATTAGAGCTAAAACATTTACCCTCACACTTTAGGTATGCTTACTTAGGTAAGTCCTCCACACGACCAGTAATAGTATCTACTGCTCTCTCCAATGATCAGGAAGTAAAATTACTATAAGTTTTGAGAGAGCATCAGAAGGCTATAGGCTGGTCTATCTCTAACTTTAAGGGTATTAGTCCCTCTATTTGTATGCATAAGATACTATTAGAGGAAGGGTATAGGTCATCCATAGAGCACCAGCGTCGATTGAACCCTGTAATGAAAGAAGTTGTCAAGAAGGAGATCATTAAGTGGTTAGATGTAAGGATCATCTATCCCATTTCTGACAGTGCCTAGGTGAGCCCAGTACAATGTGTCCCTAAGAAGGGAGGAATGATAGTGATTGAGAATGAAAATAATGAGCTCATCCCTACTAGGATTGTCACTGGTTGGCGAGTATGCATGGATTATAGGAAACTAAACAAGGCCACCAGGAAAGACCACTTCCTTTTGCCCTTCATTGACCAAATGTTAGATCGATTAGCTGGTCATGAATTTTATTGTCTGCTGGACGGATACTCTGGGTACAATCAAATAGCTATAGCCCGAGAAGACTAAGAAAAGCTACCTTCACCTATCCATATGGGACTTTTGCTTTTAGAAGAATGCCTTTTGGCCTATGCAATGCACCTACTACATTCCAGCGTTGCATGATGGCCATATTTCATGATATGGTAGAGGATTTTCTTGAGGTTTTCATGGATGATTTCTCAGTATTTGGGGATAGCTTTGATTTATGTCTGCATAATTTAGCATTAGTATTGAGAAGGTGTGAAGAAACGAATTTAGTGCTTAATTGGGAGAAATGCCAATTTATGGTGAAAGAAGGTATAGTGCTTGGGCACAAAATTTCTGTTGGGGGGATAGAACTGGATAAAGCTAAGGTGAAAGTCATTGAGAAGTTACCTCCCCCTACATCTGTTAAAGGACTCAGAAGTTTCCTGGGCCATGCAGGATTTTACAAAAGGTTCATTAAGAATTTTTCTCAGATATCTAAGCCTTTATGTAATCTCCTAGAAAAGGACACTACATTTTGCTTTGATGAACAATGCTTAGGAGCATTTAAGACTTTGAAGGAGAAATTCGTTACAGCCCCTGTAATCATAGCTCCAGATTGGAGTTTACCCTTTGAGCTTATGTGTAATGCAAGTGATTATGCTGTTGGGGCTGTACTAGGACAAAGAAAAGGAAGAGTCTTTTATGCTATCTACTATGCAAGTAAAACTCTAAATGAGGCCCAGTTAAACTATGATACTATTGAGAAAGAGTTGTTAGCCGTATTATTTGCTTTTGATAAGTTTCGCTCCTATCTCATTGGTACTAAGGTAATAGTTTTTACTGATCATGCTGCCATTAAGTACTTAGTCTCCAAGAAGGATGCAAAGCTGAGGCTGATTAGATGGATTCTCCAACTACAGGAGTTTGACTTGGAGATTATGGACAGGAAAGGTACAGAGAATCAGGTTGCTTACCATTTATCTAGATTAGAGAGTGGACTTAAAGAAGATGGTACAGCTATTAATGAGTCCTTTCCTGATGAGCAGCTATTTACTTTCGGGCACTCTAGATTGCCCTGGTACACTGATTTTGTAAATTATTTGGTGAGCAACGTGATGCCACCTGATTTGACTGCCCAGCAAAAGAAAAAGTTTTTGAGTGATGTCAAGTATTATGTTTGGGATGAACCCTTCCTGTACAAGCAATGTAAAGATCAGATTTTGAGAAGGTGTGTTCCAATGGAAGAAGTAGAGGATATACTTAGACATTGTCACTCTTCTGATCATGGAGGGCACTTTGGAGGAGAGAAGATAGTGGCCAAGGTTTTGCAATCTTGATATTACTGGCCCACGTTATTTAAGGATGCCCATTACTTTGTGCTAAAATGTGATAGATGTTAGAGGGTAGATAATATTTCCTAAAGAAATGAGATGCCTCTGACTAATATTTTAGAAGTAGAACTCTTTGATGTCTGGGGTATTGATTTCATGGGACCATTTGTTCCTTCATATGGCAATCTCTATATTTTAGTGGCTGTGGACTATGTGTCGAAATGGGTTGAAGCGATGGCTTTACCAACTAATGATGCCAAGGTAGTAGTAAGGTTTTTAAAAAAGAATATTTTCACACGATTTGGCACACCTAGGAATATCGTTAATGATGGAGGATCCTACTTTTGCAATCGAAGTTTTGATAGGCTGTTAAAGAAATATGGGGTCAAACATAAGGTAGCCACTAGGGAAATTAAGGGGATATTGGAGAAAACAGTGAACCCAAGTAGGAAGGATTGGTCCATTAGGTTAGAGGATGCACTTTGGGCCTATAGGACAGCCTTTAAAACACGTTTAGGAATGTTCCCTTATCAACTTGTTTATGGTAAAGCCTGTCATCTACCAGTAGAGTTAGAGCACAAGGCCTATTGGGACCTGAATTTCAACTTAGAGGCAACAGGGGAGAAGAGGCTGCTACAGCTCAATCAGTTAGACGAATTCAGGTTGCAGGCATATGAGAATGCCAAGCTCTACAAGGAAAAGACTAAGCAATAGCATGATAAGAAAATTAAGGAGAGACACTTCGAGCCAGGCCAGCAAGTTCTGTTGTTTAATTCACGCTTGAAGTTGTTTCCAGGAAAGCTTAAGTCTAGGTGGTCAGGTCCCTTTACCATTACACAAGTATTCCCTCATGGAGCAATTGAAATTATGGATGAGACCTTGAATCAACCCTTTAAGGTTAATGGGGGCAGACTGAAACATTATTTTAGGGGAGGGTTTGATCGTTAGCATTCTTTGACCACTTTAGCTGACCATCCTACTTCGATCCTACTACTTAGCTTCATTTTTCTTTTTCACTTTTTGTAATGTTCTTTTCTTTTCTGTTGTTTCTTTATTTATTTATTTTACAGATTGCTTTTCTAGAATTACCTTTTTAATCAGGCTTCAGTTGTTCATCAGCATCAGAAAGGGAAGTACTCTGTTCTCGAGCTTAAATTTTTATATTATCTGCATACTGAGGACACTGTGCACTTTATGTTTGGGGGAGGGGATATCACTTGAGCAATTTAAAAAAAAAAATTGGAAAAGTTTTCAAAATTTTTTCAAAAATCTGAGAAAGAATTTTCAAAATTTTTTCGATAATATGAGCTTCAACTATTTGATTTTGGGATGATCTAGTACTTAGCATGTAGTTTTCCCATATTCTGATGATATGACCCCATGATTTAGTCTGACTTTGATTGATTGAGATGCATGATTATAGGAAAAGTATGAAGTTGAGTTCTTGAATTTATCTTGTTTCTGATTGTGATTTCCTTATTCTATGCACATTTCATGTCATGAATCGGTATATTTATTTAGAGAAAGCTTATGTGTACATAGGACTGCATTTGTTCAGTTGATTTTGTGCATCATATTCTAGAATTTGTTTGATCTGATCTCGAGGCAAAATATTAGATCACACTTGATTAGGGAGATGATTTAGGCCATCTTTCGATCGTTTGAGCCTTTCTAGCCTTCCTTGTACATATTCTACCCCTAGTCACCCATCTGGGCTAAATAAGCTTTTCTCTGTAAATATACTTGCGTTATTTTCCTTAGCTTAAATACTTTGTTCCTATCCCTTACCCCAAAAGCATGAAAAGTCATTGGGATATATTGTGAGCTATATGGGTATTAAGTGATAGCGAAGGAGTATGTATTTAAAAAAAAAAAAGTAAAGAATAAAGAAGAAAATTAAAAAAAATGTTTAGCAAAAGAAATAAGTTTAGGGGAAATAAATTAGAGCTCTTACATTAAAGATCCTAGAAGTAATGCATGTTAAGGGGTATTTAAACCTGAATCGACTTTATCATACCTTAGCCCCAGCCTTACATTACAAGCTTAATCAAGTCCTATTGATCTTTAGTTAAGTGTGACTACATTAGTGGAGAGGGAAGTGAAAAGTAAACTTATGGGAATGATCACATGTCATTGACTTTGCATTCACTGTGTTGCATAATCTGATCCGGATAATGTACTGAGAAGTGACTTTGACATTTTTCACACACTCACAAGGAGTCCAATTTGGGTTAGGACTTATGATTGAATGATTCTGAGTGTTGGACTTATAATTGTGATTCTTTGATTTCATAAGTTTGTAATTTTTCTTTGAGGATGATATTGGGGAAATTATTGTGTTTAGTACTTGTCATTCCTATAATTATTTTGTTTTGCTTGAGAACAAGCAAAATCTCGAGTTTGGGAGTGTGATACTTCTATGAAAATGGAATTATTTGTGCTTAATTTTCTAATTAATTACTTAAATCCCCAATTTATTTTGTTAATTATCCCCTTTATTTAATTAAAATTCTCATGTTTGCAGATAAATTAAATCCAGATGAATTTTGAATATTTCGGTAGAAAATGGATCGGAATTGGGCTAAAAAATCGAGATTGAGCCACGCGGACAACACGAGCCTAGCACATCCAATTGGACAAAAAGATAGATGACATGGAAATATTATTTTTCAAGGAGCCAATGGTGTGAAGACAAGTGGCCAAACAATGCCAACTCATCTAGGATGGAAAAATTACGATTTTACCTCTAAGTGTGTGTATAAATAGAAAAAGATGGCAATTGAAAGAAGATGTAATTTTTAGGGTAGAATAGTTTTAAGGTATTCTTAGGTTTTATTTTGTTCTTAAGTTTCTCCTTCCCGTTAGTCAATTTTTCTCAATGTTTTACCATTCATTTCATGTTCTTCATTAGTCTTTGTAAAATTTCATTTCAATGAAAATCACTTTCATTTCATGCTCTCGGTTTAGTAACTATAGATTCCTTGTTTGTCAATTTCTATTTTCATAACCTATTTTTCTAATGTATGTTTCGGTTTACATAGAAACCTTACTTATTTATTTTTTTCTTCATTTGAAACATTAGTATATTTAGTTGCTCTCGGTTACTCATCTTGGTGCATTCGGTACCTTTGCTCTTTAGTCATCTTTGCTGTTTGGTTTTGGTGCTTGAATGTGGGCAAATGCTAGGCATTATTCCACATTTAAGCAATGTGGAACCATGACATTAAAAAGCTGGAATGAAGCATCCCGAGTTGCTGGAATCACATGGATGAAGGACGTTGATATTTTTTTGTTGTAGTTTGCACATTTTCCCGCTCGGTTCCACTCTAAGTTACAGTCTCATTTTTGTTTGCTGTCCTAAGCTTTTATTGAAATCATGTTTTTTGGTTTATAGGATAGTAGGGTTGCAAAGAACCGAGAGCCACATATTAGTTCTCTGCTTTGCTCTATTTTCTTTGTTATTTCACTGTTCACTTTCTCACTTAATTTTGCAAAGCTGTTGTTAATGAGTGTGTTGTTTTCAAGTGGTGCAGAGGCATAGTTGTTCGTTCTTCAAGCTTGCAACAATTTCTTTATAGCTCTCAACTTTCTTTCATTTTATTCTCAAACTCAGTTCAAGTTCTTTTTTTTTTTTTTTTGCATTTCTTGTCTTCCTTCCTATCTATTTTATTACGATTTCTTCTTAAATATGCATACTGCCATTTTTATTGTAGCTCATTTATGCTTCTAAGCTCACTGTTATGTTCACTGATGACTGGACAAATGAGGAGCAGGAGACATACTGATCAGGTCGAGGATGCGCTGCAGCAGAAACCAGGAGCAGGGGACTAACCGTGAACAACCTGGAATGTTAGGGCGAGGCAGTAGGTGCTGAGTTGGAGTAGCATACAGCAGAAGCAGGACCTGGTAGCTGGACACAAGCAAATCAAGGGCACATCAGCACCTGGAATCGAGAATGCCTGGAGCAGCACAATAGTAGCTGGAACCGAGACATACCAGGGCAAAAACAGCAGAAGCAGACTTGCCTGGAGTAGCAGTAGATTCCAGAATTGAGAGCTAGCAGATCGAGAGTAGCCTGGAACCGAGAACAGACCAGGCAGCAGGAACCGAGAGCAAGCAGGGTGCACTCTGTACCAGGCGAACATGCAGAATGCATCAGAGAGCCAGTGCCAAAACCATGAACATAGCCTGGAAATAAACATGCAATTAGAAAGATAATGAACAGTGCAGTATCGTGACTCCACTTGTTTGCCAAAATTGTTTAAGGCCTTGTTTGGCCAATTAATGTGTTATTTCATGTTTTTACTTTAATGAATTAAATTGATTAATACTTGATAGTTGTCATTTAGGTAATTTAATTAAGTAATGGTAGGTTAGCTTTATTGTTTTGCATGTTAATTTAATTTGTAGGGTTAATTTTTAGTTAGTAGTTAATTTTATATTAAATGTTTTAGGATTTTATTTTAGTTTAGTGTTTTATAAGTGACATTTAGAATTAATCTAGATTAAATGTTTTTCATGCATTTTTAATTTGCTTTCTATTTGTATTAGATTTTAGGGTAGTTTAATTTGCAATTTTTACTAGTTTAATTACATGATTTTTTTATTTCTAGTTTGTTTAAATTTTAGTTTAATTTTAGTTCTTTATTTTCATATTTGCATTTTATTTTAACTGCGTTAATTAATTTTAACTGTTTTAATTATTTTCGTAGGTATTTGCTTTTAATTGCGTGGAGCTCGGTAAGTAAATCTTAGCTCGATTTTATTTTCTTTATAGTTTTGTTATTTTCAGTATATTTTAATTTCAAACTTAGTAGATCACCGATAATCAAGAATTCATAATTTACTAGGATATACTTAGGGTAAGATTAACCGGTAGTTAATTAGGCTAGTTAACTTCTCTGTAGGACAATAACTCGGGACTCAAATCTCATTATTACTTGTACGACCCGTGCACTTGCGGTAATACCCTTAGGGCCTACCATTATACATACATGGGGTCTCACATTCTCCCCCACTTAGAAAATTTAGTCCTCCAAATTGGAACCAATCACTCTGTGAATAACTCGGGATACCTCTCCTGCATCAAACTCTCTAATTCCCATGTAGCCTCGTCCTCCATGTGATGCTGCCAAAAGACTTTTACAAAGAGAATTGTCTTTGTCCTCAACACTTTCTCTTTTCCATCCAATATCCGAACCGGTTTCTCAATGTACGTCATGCTTTCATTGAGCTCCAAAGGCTCGTATCTCATCACATGCGCCCGGTCCGGGTGATACTTCCGTAACATGGATACGTGAAAAACGTTATGTACATTCGCAAGTTCAGGTGGCAATGCTAGCCTGTATGCCATATCTCCCACCTTATCAAGTATCTCAAATGGCCATATATATCGAGGGCTCAACTTCCCCTTCTTCCCGAATCTCATGATCCCCTTCGAGGGAGAAACCTTGACAAATACTGACTCACCCACCATAAACTCTAGTGGTCTCCGTCTCCTGTCAGCGTAACTCTTTTGTTTGCTCTGAGCTGTCCGTAACCTCAAACAAATCAGCTGAACATCCTCAGAGGCTTGTCTAACCAAGTCAGGAGCAAAGATCTGTCTGTCACCAGCCTCTTCCCATCCAATAGAGGAACGACATCTACACCCATACAAAGCCTCATATGGTGTCATCTCGATACTTGCATGAAAACTGTTATTATAGGCGAACTCTGCGAGGGGCAAATGGTCATCCTAGAAGCCTCCAAAATCTAATGCACACGCACTCAACATATCCTCCAGGGTCTATATAGTCCTCTCTAATTGACCATCTATCTGAGGATAAAATGCGGTACTCAAACTCAACTGGGTCCCCATCGCTTCCTGAAAATGTTCCTAGAAATGGGAAGTGAAGCGGGCATCCCAATCAGAAGCAACGCTCACTAGAATTCCATGTAGCCTCACTATCTCGCACACATACAAGTTCGCTAACTGGCTCAGAGTATCAGTAGCTCTCATAGCTAGAAAATAGGCTGATTTCGTTAACCGATCCACAATCACCCATATGGCATCATTACCTTTGCAGGTCCTCGGTAATCCCATCACAAAATCCATGGTGACGTGCTCCCACTTCCAAGTCGGTATCGGTAGAGGCTACAATAACCCTTCAGGCTTCTGATGCTCTACCTTCACCTGCTGACAAACGAGACAGTTAGCGACATATTTAGCAATGTCTTTCTTCATCCCAGACCACCAATAAACTTTTCGCATTTTTGATACATCTTAGTATTTCCTGGATGTATCATATACCTCGATGAGTGAGCCTCTGTCAAGATCAACTTCCTGACCTCTGGATCATCGGGAACACATATCCTACCTCTGAACCTTAATTATCCATCTGAACTCAAATCAAAATCAGTCTTTGTACCCCTTTGTATCTGCCTGACCATACCACTGCATTGCTGATTCATTCGCTGAGCCTGCCAGATTCGATCTACTAGATCTGGTTCCAACTGCAAGCTAGCTATCATAAATCCACTATCAACGTCAGGCGGGGTCACATCCAAACTAAAGTTCATGAACTGTTCCAATAGCTCATGTTCCTTGATCATCATGAATGAGACCAACCCGAGATGTTTTCTACTTAAGGAATCAGCAACTACGTTTGCCTTATTTGGGTGGTACAGGATCTGTGACGCCCCGAAAGCACGAAAAACAAGGCAAATTTAAACTTTTATTTGCATCAATACACATTTATGGGTGCATTCCTGTGCAGTGTCATGCATCATGATTTATATAAGTTATAAAACTTAAACCTCAGGATTTCATTATCAAGCATTCAGAAATCATATCATATCCATTTCTCGACTCAGTATGAATTAATCCTAATACATCCCATACATCATAGTACATCAAGTGTTTGTGAATACAATTATAGTCTGGTTACATGAAATAATAAAATGTACCTCAAGTACAATATGTGGCCTGGAGCTCGAGTCCTCCACTGACCACTAATCCGTACGTCGCAGGAAAATTCTCTCTTCATTGAAGAAATATGGGGGAAAGATAAAACAAGGTGAGCTTCTAAATCGCTCAGTAAGATGATAAGGGATTCATTAATAAGAAAATGATTTGCACAACACAATCATTTTGTTTTACATGATAAACTCAATAAACTCAGTGGAAAATGTAGCATGAATAGTTAAAACATCATCTCAAAGATCATGTAAAAACATGATAAAAAATAGCTCAATTCAAGGTTACAAGCATGTAGAAATCAAGATACGATAATGGCTTTTCTCTTTAAAATGTGATAAAAATCACTGCAATAGTAATGCACGTGGCACAGCCACTAAATAAAATCTACACGTGGCACAACCACTAATTAAAATCCGCACGTGGTACAACCACGAAACACACATCGCACAACCACTGATTAGGATTCACACATGACACAACCACCAAATACATGTGGCACAGCCACTAATTAGGATTCACACATGGCACAACCACTAAATACACGTGGCACAGCCACTGATTAGGATTCACACGTGGTACAGCCACCGAATACACATGGCACAGCCACTGATTAGGATTTACACGTGGTAGGTAACCAATGCTACTAGAGTAGGGGTCATCTCATGTTACCAAAATGGAGGAATATCGGACTTACATGCTACTAGAGCAATGCCCGATGTGTATTTAAAATGACACACCTAAGTCTCGATCATAGCCATTATCATAAACATTATTTTGCCTTTACGTAAAGCTCATAATGGTTTTCTCTCATAAACGCATTTCAAACCGTTTTGTACTCAACATAAAACATGTTAAAACCAAGCTTCAACCGACAAAACCACACGCACATTTCTCAAATCTCAGTACGCTTTAATGTAGGGCCCAAAGCACTTTTCATATTTTAAACACAAAATGGTTATAAAATGTTTTCACATATAGTTTACAACTCATAAAAGTTGGGCCGCAATTGGCTATAAAATCATGTGCAATTCTCATTCACAATACATAAAACATGCTTGTTTTCTCAATCGAAAATCATGCTACAATATTATCACAAAACACATACACAAATGAGTTTAGTTTTCCCTTACCTCTTTGCACCTCGTATAGTGCAATTGTTCCCCCGTATCACTGACTAGCCTTGCATTCCACTCTGGAACTCCCGAGCTGTCCAAACGATGTTAAAACATCAATATCTCGACTCAATTTCATTATCGAGCATACATTTGCTCATATTTCTCACTAACACCTAAATCTCTCAATTCTCATAACTCTATCACCCTTCATAATCCCATCCACTACATTTCCAATTCTACATTTATTGTGCATAAAAATCCATGTCGATATTCATCTCATTGCCTCAGTTTCAATTTATAGCCCAAAACTCCCAAAATTACCACATTGCATAATAACATCTCTACTCCAACGAACTCATAGTTTCATCAATCGCTAATCATTTCCTAACTATTTCATCACAATATCCATGTCCACAATCACTAAAGCTTACTTCAAAATCAAGGATTGAAGCTTAGAGATTACCCAAACTTGTGGAGTGCTCAACTCACACCTCGACTCGATTCGTCCTTCAATTTCCAAGTATGTTGTTCTCCTTTGGATGAGGAATAACTTTCCCTCTTGCCACAACCTTCGATTTGGACAGAAATAGGGACTTTGAAAGAGAGAGAAAGCTAGGGTTCGGCTGAAATGGAGGTTAGAAGAGAGAGAAAGATGAAATGCAGGAAAATACAGTGGTCTTTATATAGGTCGAGGGTAGGAGATCGACCTGGCTCTTGATGAGATCGATCTGCATTTGACTTTGGGGACAATTTGGGGTAATTTTATGCCTAGGAGATCGATCTGTCGTGGGGTGAGATCGATCTCTTAATGGCTTTATGAGATCGATCTGCTTTAATTATGAGATCGATCTCTAGTTTACAGAATGCTTCATGAGATCGATCTGCTCCTTGAGGAGATCGATCTTCTCCTTAATAGAAATATTTTGAGATCGATTCCTTCCTCATGAGATCGATCTCTTCATTACAGAATCATAAGGAGATCGATCCTCTTCAATTGGAGATCGATCTGCTCGCTTAAATTCCTCATTCCTTGTCATTTTTGACCTACCAGATCGATCCTCTCTTCTTTAAGATCGATATGGCCCCATAGTTTCACACTTTAACATAAAATCTCATTTATAACTCATTCATCACTTAAAATTTCATTCCATACCACCTCAATATATAAGTACATCATATTTAGTTCAATCAATTACACTTCATGTTCTCATTACATAATTTGATATGTGTAAAATTCTCAGATCTCACATCCTCCCCACCTTAAAAAGAATTTGGTCCTCCAAATTCAACTTAACTCGTCAAATAGATGGGGGTATTTCTCCTTCATGAGACTCTCCAATTCCCACATTGCCTCTTCCATTGAGTGATGTTTCCAAAAACTTTCATTAATGGGATGCTCTTGGTTCTAACTACCTTCTCCTTTCTATCAAGAATCCGGACGGGTTCTTCAGTGTAGCTCATGTACTCTTGTATGTCCATCTCTTCGTACTCTATGACATGAGAAGGGTCTGGGTGGTATTTCCTCAACATAGACACATGGAAGACGTTGTGTATTCTGGACATCTATAGGGGTAACGCTAATCTGTAGGCTACTTCTCCCACTCTCTCAATAATCTCAAAGGGTCTTATGTATCAAGGACTCAACTTCCCCTTCTTCCCAAACCTCATGATACCCTTACTCGGTGATATCTTCAGAAATACTGTATCACCAACATTAAACTCGAGTGGACATCTACGCACATCTGCGTAGCTTTTCTGTCTACTCTATGCAGCCCGTAATCTCTCACATATGAGCTTTACACTTTGTACAACCTGTTCAACATGTTCAAGAGCATTTATCTTTCTGTCACCCACTTCTTCCCAAGCTACAGGGGATCTACACCTCCTACCATATAGAGTCTCAAAAGGTGCCATTCCAATACTCGCATGATAGCTGTTATTGTATGCAAATTCTGCTAGGGACAGGTGATCATTGCATGATCCCTTAAAATCCATCATACACATCCTCAACATATCCTCCAGGGTCTGAATAGTCCTCTCTAACTGACCATCTGTCTGAGGATGATAGGCGGTACTAAAACTCAATCGAGATCCCATGGACTCTTGAAACTGGATCCAAAATCTAGAAGTAAATCGAGAATCTCTGTCAGAAGTAATACTCACTGGAGCCCCATGTAATCTAGTTATCTCGCTGACATATAACTCAGCTAAGGCATCTACAGTATCTGTGCTCTTGATGGCGAGGAAGTGGGCACTCTTAGTCAGTCTATCCACTATGACCCATATCGCATCACGACCCCTTTGGGTCTTTTGTAAACCCATAATAAAGTCCATGGTGACATGCTCCTATTTCCATGTAGGCACAGGTAAAGGCTGCAATAATCCTCCGGGCTTTCGATGCTCAGCATTCATTTGCTGGCACACTAAACATCTGTCCACATAATCTGCCACGTCTCACTTCATACCACTCTACCAATACACCATTCTCAAATCTCGGTACATTTTAGTACTCCCTAGATGCATAGTGAATCGCGAGAAGTGGGATTCTCTCAGTATCTGTCTCTTTAGGGTATCATCATCCAATAAACAAATCCGTCCTCTGAATCTCAATAATCCATCCTCACTGATTGTGAGATCCGACTGTGAAGTCTGTTTAGCTTGGCTAACCGTATCTATCAACCTCTGATCACTGCTCTGCGCAGTTCTAATCTGATCCCTGATCTTGGGCTCTATTCGCAAGCTAGTACAAAATCCAATCTCTACCTCTTTAACTCTGATTCGAAGTTCGACGAACTGCTCCAGTAAATCCCATTCCCTGATCATCATAGTAGATATCATACTCTTCCTGCTCAGGGCATCACCAACTATGTTCGCCTTACCCGGATGGTATAGAATCTCGTAGTCATAATCTTTAAGGAGTTTCATCCATCTCCTTTGTCTCATATTTAACTCTTTTTGATCAAAGAGATATCTCAAACTGTTGTGATCAGTGAAGATTTGGAATCTTTCCCCATATAAGTAGTGTCGCCAGATCTTCAAGGCAAATACAACAGTGGCTAACTCCAAATCATGCGTGGGGTAATTTCGCTCATGGTCTTTCAACTGTCGCGATCCATATGCGACCACTCTTCCATGCTGCATGAGCACACACCCCAATCATTGATGCGAGACATCACTATGCATTGAAAATCATCCTGATCCCTCAAGAATAGTCAACACAGGTGCCGCTATCAATCTCTTCTTCAATTCCTGAAAATTGAGCTCACACTGATCAGTCCATATGAACGGAGTCTCTTTGCACGTGAGCTTAGTCAAAGGAGCGGCAATCCTAGAAAATCCTTCCACAAATCTTCTGTAATACCCTGCCAAACCAAGGAAGGTTTGTACTTCTGTAACTGTCCTCGGTCTTTCCCAATTAAGCACAGCCTCTACTTTACTTGGATCTACTGATACTCCTTCCTCTGAGACTATATGACCAAGGAAAGCTATCTGATCCAGCCAAAACTCACACTTACTAAGCTTTCTATATAATTATTTATCTCGGAGCATCTGAAGTACTAACCACAAATGCTATGCATACTCCTCATATGAGCGAGAGTATACCAGGATATCATTAATAAAGACTATCACAATTTATCTAGATAGTCTCTGAACACCTCGTTCATTAATCTCATAAAGGCTTTAGGGGCATTCGTCAATCCAAAGGACATCACTAGAAATTCATAATGGCCATACCTTGTCTTGAAGGCCGTCTTCAAAATATCTTTTTCCTTAATCCTCAATTGGTGATAGCCCGATCTCAAATCAATCTTAGAAAAGACTAAGGCTCCTCTCAGCTGATCAAGTAGATCATCAATCATGGGTAATGTGTATTTATTCTTCACCGTGGCTTTGTTTAATAATCGATAGTCTATACATAATCTGAGACTACCATCCTTCTTCTTAACAAATAAAATTGGTGCTCCCCACGGTGAAACACTAGGTCTAATAAACCCTTAATCCAATAACTCCTATAGTTGTTTCTTCAATTCCTTGAGTTCCACTAATGACATCCTATATGGAGGTCTAGAGATTGGCTGAGTATCTGGTACCAAATCAATGGTAAACTCCAGCTCTCTCTGGTGGTAAACCTGGTAACTCATCTGGGAAAACATCCAAAAATTCACACATCACAGGTATATCCTCAATCCTCGGATGTTCCCTATCATCATTTGAGATGAGTGTTTTATAACCTTCACATAAACAATCATATTTAGTATTCTCAATAGCAACATCAAAATTTCAATTTGCTTACAAAATTCCATACGTCTATTTACTCAATATTTCAAACGTACACTGTAAGGTTCAGGTAGGGAGAAAGTTACAACCTTAATGTAGCACTCTAAACTCACTCGATTGGTTGCTAGCTAATCCATTCCCAAAATTACATCAAACCCATGCATATTTAATATTATTAGATCTGCTAACATTACTCTATCTCTCACCTTTATTTCACATCTTCTAAAGATCAAATCAGTTCTATGGGAGTCATGCATAGGGGTATTTAGATGTAGTATATATTCTAGAGGTTCAAACTTCAAATTTAATCTACATGCGAAATACTCAGAAATAAACGAATGCGTGGACCCTAAATCAATCAACAGATGAGCCTTATGATTACAGATAGAGAGTGTACCTCTTATAGTTTCTATAGATGTGTCTGCGGTTTCCTTATCTTGGGAAAACACACGTCCATGTGTAACAGGCTTCTTTCCTTTCTCTGTAGTAGTGGCCCGTCTCTGGGAATTCACTCTCTGAGGCTGTTGTCTAATAGGTTCCGTAGCATGTGGTCTCTGAAGTTGAGGGCAGTCTTTCACCATGTGACCCGTGTCTCCACATCTAAAACATCCATGGATCAACCCGGTACAACTTCCCTCATGCATTTGGCTACAATTTCGACAAACCCTAATCTCAGGCCTGACATCTCGAGGGGTCTCCCTAATGATGGGATAAGCTCTGGGTCTCTCTAATCTGCCCTTCTGCACCTTAATCCTTCCTCTTTTGAAGGAACCTCTCTGAGAATCTATTTGGGAAATCACTGGCGTCTTGCCCTTATCTGCTCTGAGCTCATTCTTGGATTGTACCATCTCGATTCCCTTCTCAATCTCTAGTGCTCGTCTCAAAGCATCTCCAAACTCAATAATACATAGCCCTATCAATCTATCTCTGATGATGGGCTTTAATGCATACACAAATCTCTCAGTACAGAGCTCTTCATTCTTGAAGGTCTCTGGGTCATATCTCAATAGCGTGATAAATCAACTCTCATAATCGTCTATAGACATATCGCCCTATACCAGATTTAGAAACTCTGCCTGCTTTCTTCTCTAAGTAGCTCGTGGTACAAATTGGGCTCTAAAAGCCTCTTGAAACTCTTCCAAGCTAATCACATCCTCGCTGGACATCAGAATACCCTGGGTAGTACCCCACCAATCTCGCGCTCTCCCTTTCAACATATAGGCACCCATACTGACCCTCTCAGCATCGGTGCATCCCAAATAATCAAATATAACTCTCAACTCAGTCAGTCACTCCTTAGCCTCTGTAGGATCCTTTTTCCCTCTGAACACAGGCGGATTCATTTTCAAGAAGTCCTTCAGTCGGGCTATACTTCTGTTATCAGGCTAAATGACGAAAGGCACCGGGTCCATCTATACTAGGGGTACGGAAGGTCCTTATGGTGGTGTAGGAGTAGTACCCGAGGCATTAACTCCAAAATGTTACGCGAATAGCGCTGCCATTTGCTCAAAATCTTACCTCACATCGGTCTTAATCCGATTAAATCGAGAGTTAGGACCCTCTGGTTGTGGGGCAGGTGGTGGAGGCGGCTCTGCCTGCCTCCTCGAACGACCTCGTCGTCCACTCATTGTTAATCTCAATTCGTTTCCTGCGCGTACACATCAAACTTGATTGAAATCTCAATCCTTAAATTCAGCTCATGACCAGACTATTACAGACACTTGGGATGTATTCTATTTCACTTAATCGACATTGACAGTACTAGACACCCTAAGCTTTGATACCAAGAAAACTCTATAACGCCTCGAAAGTGAGGAAAATAGGGCAAATTTAAACTTTTATTTACATCAATACACATTTATGGGTGCATTCCTGTGCAATGTCATGCATCATCATATATATAAGTTATAAAACTTAAACCTCGGGATCTCATTATCAAGCATTAAGAAATCTTATCATATCCATTTCTCGACTCAGTATTAATTAATCCTAATACATCCCATACATCATAGTACATCAAGTGTCTGTGGATACAATTATAGTCTGGTTACATGAAATAATAAAATGTACCTCAAGTAGAATATGTGTCCTGGAGCTTGAGTCCTCCACTGGCCACTAATTCGTACGTCGTAGGAAAATTCTCTTCACTTGAAGAAATATGGGGGAAAGATAAAACAGGTTGAGCTTCTAAATCGCTCAGTAAGAGGATAAGGGATTCATTAATAAGAAAATGATTTACACAGCACAATCATTTTGTTTTACAAGATAAACTCAATAAACTCGGTGGAAAATGTAGCATGAATAGTTAAAACATCATCTCAAAGATCATGTAAAAACAAGATAATAAATGGCTCAATTCAAGGTTATAAGCATGTAGAAATCAAGATGCGATAATGGCTTTTCTCTTTAAAACGTGATAAACATCACTGCAATAGTAATGCACGTGGCACGACTATTAAATAAAATCTACACGTGGCACAGCTACTAATTAAAATCCGTAAGCGGCACAGCCACCAAACAAACATGGCACAGCCACCAAATACACGTGGCACAATCACTGATTAGGATTCACACGTGGCACAGCCACCAAATACACGTGGCACAACCACTGATTAGGATTCACATGTGGCACATCCACCAAATACATGTGGTATAGCCACTGATTAGGATTCACACGTGCCAGAGCCACCAAATACACGTGGCACGTTACCAGAGTAAGGGTTATCTCACATTACCAAAATGGAGGAATATCGAACTTACAGGCTACTAGAGCAATGCCCGGTGTGTATTAAAAATGACACACCTAAGTCTCAATCAATAGTCATTATCATAAAAATCGTTTTGCCTTCACGTAAAGCTCATAATGATTTTCTCTCATAAAACTCATTTCAAACCATTTTGTACTCAACACAAAACATGTTAAAACCAAGCTTCAACCGATAAAACCATGCACATATTTCTCAAATCTCAGTACGCCTTAACGTAGGGCCCAAAACACTTTTTCACATTTTAAACACAAAATGGTTATAAAACGTTTTCACATATAGTTCATAACTCATAAAAGTTGGGCCCCAATCGGCTATAAAATCGTGTGCAATTCTCATTCACAACACATAAAACATGTTTGTTTTCTCAATCGAAAATCATGCTACAATATTATCACAAAACACATACACAAATGAGTTTAGTTTTCCCTTACCTCTTTGCACCTCGTATAGTGCAATCGTTCCCCCGTATCATGGACTAGACTCGCATTGCACTCTAGAACTCCTGAGTTGTCCAAATGATGTTAAAACATCAATATCTCGACTCAATTTTCATTATCGAGCATACATTTGCTCATATTTCTCACTAACACCTAAATCTCTCAATTCTCATAACTCTATCACCCTTCATAATCCCATCCACTACATTTCCAATTCTACATTTATTGTGCACAAAAATTCATGCCGATATTCATCTCATTGACTCAATTTCAATTTATAGGCCAAAACTCCTAAAATTACCACAAATTGCATAATAACATCTCTACTCCAACGGAATCATAGTTTCATCAATCGCTAATCATTTCCCAACTATTTCATCACAATGTCCATGTCCACAATCACTAAAGATTACTTCAAAATCAAGGATTGAAGTTTAGAGATTACCCAAACTTGTGGAGTGCTCAACTCACACCTCGATTTGATTCGTCCTTCGGTTTGCAAGTATATTATTCTCTTTTCGATGAGGAACAACTTTCCCTCTTGCCACAACCTTTGAGTTAGACAGAAATGGGGACTTTAGAAGAGAGAGAAAGCTAGGGTTCGGCTAAAATGGAGGTTGAAAGAGAGAGAAAAGATGAAATGCAAGAAAACACATGGGTCTTTATATAGGCTGAGGGTAGGAGATCGATCTGGCTCTTGATGAGATCAATCTGCATTTGAATTTGGAGACGATTAGGGGCAATTTTATGCCTAGGAGATCGATCTGTTGTGGGGTGAGATCGATTTGCTCCAATTATGAGATCGATCTCTAGTTTACAGAATGCTTTATGAGATCGATCTGCTCCTTGAGGAGATCGATCTTCTCATTAACAGAAACATTTTTAGATCGATTCCTTCCTCATGAGATCGATCTCTTCATTATAGAATCATAAGGAGATCGATCTTTTGCCTTTGGAGATCGATCTGCTTGGTTAAATTCCTCATTCCTTTTCATTTTTGACCTACCAGATCGATCATCTCTTCTCCAAGATCGATCTGGCCCCATATTTTCACACTTTAACATAAAATCTCATATATAACTCATTTATCACTTAAAATTTCATTCCATACCACCTCAATACATGTGTACATCATATTTAGTTCAATCAATTACACTTCATGTTCTCATTACACAATTTGATATGTGTAAAATTCTCAAATCTCACAGGATCTCACAATCATAATCCTTTTAAAGCTCGAGCCAGCTGCTCGGTCTCATGTTCAACTCTTTCTGCGAGAACAGGTATTTAAGGCTCTTATGATCAGTGTAAACTTGAAATCTCTCACCATAGAGATAGTGGCACCATATTTTCAATGCAAACACTACGACTACCAACTCTAAATCATGGGTCGAGTAGTTCCTCTCATGATCCTTCAATTGTCTTAATCCATAGGCTACTACCTTCCCATCCTACATCAATACACAGCCTAGTCCTTGGTTTGAAGCATCCGTATACATCAAGAAACCTCCTTAGTCGGTAGGAATGGTGAGTACAGGAGCTGTAGTCGATCTCTTTTTGAACTCTTGAAAGCTTTCCACACACTTATCGTCCCACACAATTTTAACATTTTTTCTCGTGAGACGTGTCAAAGGAGCAGATAATCTCGAGAATCCCTCTATAACCCTTCGATAATATCCTGCTAAACTCAGGAAACTTCTAATCTCTATAACTATCTGGGCTCTCTGCCACTATATCACTGCCTCAATCTTTGATGGATCCACTGAAACACCATCCTTCGATACTATGTGACCCAAAAAAAAAAGATTTATTCTAACCAAAAGTCACACTTACTAAGTTTACCGTACAACTTCTTCTCTCGGAGGGTTTGTAGCACTATCCTTAGATACTATTCATGCTCCTCTCTATATCTTGAGTACACCAGTATATCATTAATAAACACAATAACAAATCAATCCAAGTACTAGTGAAATACCTTATTCATTAACGACATAAAAGCTGCAAGAGCATTTGTCAACCCGAATGGTATAACCATAAACTCATAATATCCATACCGGGTGTGAAAAGCTATCTGGGGTACATCTCCACTCCCTATCTTCAACTGATGGTACCCAGATCTCAGATCTATCTTGGAAAAGACCCGCGCTCCCCTAAGCTGATCCAATAAGTCATCAATGTGTGGAATGGGGAACTTATTCTTGATGGTGGCCTTATTCAACAACTGGTAATCTATACACAGTCGAAGGCTACCATCCTTCTTCCTTGCAAACAGAATCGGTGCTCCCCAAGGTGAGATGCTCGGTTTGACGAACTCCTTCTCCAGCAACTCCTGTAACTGCTTTCTTAATTCTTCCAACTCAACTTGAGCTATTTTGTATGGTGGCTTGGATATCGACTCTGTACCAGGTGCCAACTCTATACCAAACTCCATCTCCCTATCTGGAGGTAACCCTGGTATTCATCTGGGAAGACATCTGGAAATTCCCTGACCACTGGGTTGTCTATCAACTCCGGACGTGCCTTATCCGTCTCAATCACATAAGTAATGAAACCTTCACATTATCCTTTCCACCGTTAGCAACACAAATCGTCACATTAACATACATAATTGATAAACAAATTCATCTCTCGAATATCATGTATTAAGATCATACTCTTTTGCTTATATTAAACATGTCTTTCATTTCATTTCACAAAACTTGCAACAAGATTTTCTATTTCTGGAAAAGTCAGTGTCTTAGCACTACAATCCATTACTACATGGTTTGCAGCTAGCCAATCCATCCCTAGGATTACATCAAAATCACTCATATTTAATAAGATTAAATCAGTTGCCATTTCTTTACCTCCTATCCTCATCTTACAATTTTTATATACATGTTTAGTCAATTAACTATCATTCATAGGGGTAGATATCATCAACATCTTATCTAGCAGTGTAGGTTTTACATGCTTCAACAATTTACATGCAAAGGATGGTAATATAAAAGAATGTGTGGCACTAGGATCAAACAATACAAATGATTCTAAATCAAAGATTTGGATGGTACCTTTAACCACATCTGAAGACTAATCTGCATTGTCTTAATCCAGTGCATACACTCGCCCTCTGCTCACATGCATAGCCTACTTCCCCTTTTCCTCAGCTGTAGCCCTCCTCTCCGAAGCAACTATCCCAACTGGAGCTCTCTTTGGCTCCCTACCCTCATGTGGGGCTCTCTCTGTCATCTCTGGGCAATCTCTGATTATGTGCCCTATTTTCCCATATCTGAAGCATACTGCAGGAGGTCCATAGCATGGTTGAGTACCATGGTACCTACCACACTTTCTATAATGCTCTGTAGTAGGGCATGACCTTCCAATCATAATTTCCTTAGCTGGAGCTATGGCCAAATACATTGGAGGATTAACTGTCCTCTCTCGGATCTCCTTAATCCTTGGCTTCTTCCCAGAGAATCTCTTGCTTCCCTTATAACTGAAGCCTTTATCCAACACTGGTCTCTTTTTATCTCTGTCCCTCACTTTACCAACCTTTCCAAACTCTAAGGTTATCCGATCAATATATTGTTCACACAATTGTGCCTTGTACACTACTTCCTTGTAGGTCGGTATATCCAAGGAAACCAATCTAGACCTGATGGTTGGTCTTAGTCCACCCATAAACTTTTGGGTATTTTTGACCTCATTAATCATCGTATTAGGATCATATCTACACAAGGAGATAAAGGTCATCTCATACTCATCCACCATCTTACTCCCTTGGGTCAGTCCTAAAAATGTCATCTTCATCTTTCACTGTGCAGTATCCAAAACATACTGTCTCTGAAAAGCCTCTAAAAATACATCCCAGTTGATCTATGTATGTCTGGCTCCCAAAATAGGCCTGGTGGATCTCTACCAATGTTCTGCTGATCCCTTCAGCATGAATGCGGCAAACGGAACCATCTCGGTAGTAGTGCACTCGAAAAACCCATATAACTTCTCAATTTCATTTATCCAATCCTCTGCAGCTACTGGGTCCTTAAATCCACTGAAAGATGGCAGTCTCAACTTCTATAACTGTCACAGTCTATCCAAATCACAACTGTAACCACTACCTCTACTGCCCTACGGTGTAGCAACAGGTGTAGGCATATCCTCTACAAGTGGCCCATACCTCAGGAGCTGTCGCCTATTCGACGTCACATTGTGTAGTGGGACTCTGTCTGCCACCAACTCTAGGCAACGATTGAGTGACCAACTCCAAGATCATCTCTATACTCCACTCAATCCTCGTGAAGTATGCCTCGATACTCTCGGGTGTCTCCTCTGGACCTTGTGGAGCATGCTCAACCTTAGCCTCCACCTCAATCTCATCCTAAGTCTCGTGTGTTTCTGGCTCAACGCTACCCGCAAGCCTACCTCTACGGCCTCTATCTTATGCTCTCGCCCCTCTACCGCTACTGGTATTAGGCATAATGATCAATTCCCTACATTCACATCAATTTCTTAGTCAACCCATCAACACACACACAATTGTATCTAAACAAGCACAATAATATGATGATGTAATTTTCCAACTTATTAAGTATTTTAGACACCGCCATACGTCAGACCAGCTCAGCTCTAATACCTACTTCTGTCACGACCCTCAACTTAACAAAAATCATCATAACATTTTTGTTTTTCATACATTATTTATTTTTCGTTCTTACCTTACCTAGATCGTTATCAGTTACACTCTCAAACAGTTGGGCTGTGTGACAGTGTCTACCTCATCCAACCATAATAATTTAATTTACATTTTAATTTAGAAGTAAACAATTGTATAAATAAATCAGAGTTGTTGTTTACATGTGTTTACACTACTTTACATCCCTGATGGTTACATACAAAATGTTATTGTGCTATGGAAAGTTTAGATACAAAACTACATCAGTGTGTATACCTTACGCAAAGGGATACAGCGAATATAAGAAAAGAAACCTCCAGTCGCCCTCAGCCTATATTCAATGCTCTGTAGAGAGGGGAAAATAAGGGGGTTAGCAAACAACACGCTCAGTAAGGAAATCATCCGAGCAGGTAGATATTGGACTATTACGCGATGGTGATGCCATGCTCAAAACCATACAATTTCTCATTCACACCTCAAAAGCATTAGTTCATGCTTGTGTTAATGGCATGTAAAGCAAATCGTGCTATTTAGTTCAGGTCACAAATCAAATTCAAGCATGGAAAACCATTATGCATATTTCACAAATAAAGCATGGAAACTCATCATGAATTAGTTCACTTTAAAGCCATTATCAAACTTTCTCAACTCATAAAATCAACATTTGTCAGGACTTAGCCCCTCCCGCGGACTGTCTGGACCCACAAAGCATTTCAAACATGGATTTATTCATAAACAATTGACTTATGAGATAGACAATATAACAGGGAAATCTCCTCTAGGACTATGGCAACATCTTGTGATCCCAGGCTACACTGATCAGGTGTGTGGGGTATCACCACTATCTGTTTCCACACGGGAGGTGGGTCACATCCAACCCGCCGGTCCATAGTAGATCTAAACATCGTCGGAAGACGACATATCACAATCCGAACATGGTACAACCTACTCCATGCTACATGCACGGTACAACGTACTCCGTGGACCGATATCAACACATCATATCATGCCACATCTCAAAATGCACGTGTGAGCCTATTTAATCGGTGCGACACCCTGTCTACCCGAAGCCACTAGCACGACTATCAATCATGTCATAAAATCATGTATGAGTAATCTCAAGCACGACAACAAGTATGATGAGCATCTAATGCGAGCTATCCTCCAGCAGCATGCCAAAAACTAGTATAAAGTCTATACGAGCTCAACTCTAGCACAACATTATAAAAATCCATGTCAAAACTAGTGCGAGCTAAGCTCTAACACTCATGCGTATAAAACACATCAATCTCGTGCAAGTCATACTCTATCACGCTTCATTCTCACCAAATCCATGTAGGTGGCTCAATTCTTTGGAAAGCATGGTTATAAAACCAAAATCAAGTCATTTCTTTTGCAAATCATTTCAAATATTAGCCAGCCTACCTATCACTTGCTAAAAGGCAATAAAACAAGATTTTCAAAGCATTATCTTTTGTTTTCCTGCACATTTCTCAAAACCCAACTATTTTCCCTTCAATCACCCAGTTTCATTTCCTAGTATCACATGCACTCTAGCAAAATATTACGTGCCCAAATTACGCACAGATATCTTTAAGAGTCTAGACAATTCCCTTACCTCGATTTACTCGGGGTGTGACTCTCTTCCTTTACGCTTCTCGCGCTTTTGGCTCAACTTGCTCCGGTGTATCCTCGGGAGCTGCAGTTCATTCACCAATCACTTGAGTTAATATTGCTAACTCTTATTTTGACTCTAACTAGTCAATATATCTCATTGAGCCTATTTCATTAAGTTTGGCTTATTTTTGCAATTGGCTATTATTAAGCCTTCTAACCAATTTCATCCAGTAACTCACTTAGTTACTTGTTTAAGACTTGATATGAAATACCTACCCTTACTCTCTCATTCAATTAAGCATTTTACCTAATGCCTTAAATACACATTTTAGTCTTTTTGGGTAGGTCTCACAATTCATTCCATAACACCATCTTAAAATCATACTCACAACTCTATTATCACCTCAAGATATCTCATTCATCATTAATTCCAATACATTTCACTTTCTCACACTAGCCTATTTCTAGGTTATAATTGTTTCATGGCATTCTAGGTAGTTCTACCATTAATATGCAAACCAAATCAACTTCAAAATCAATAACTAAAAAAAAGTACTTGGATTGGTGCACTAGAAACTCACCTCTTTGGATTTCTTCCTTACTCCAAAGAGAAATGCCCCTTGTTCCTTAAATCCAACAAATGGGGAAAATACCTCCAAGCTATGTTGTTCTTCTCTTTGATGTTAACAACTTTGTATCTAATAGCCTTCCCTCAAATCTTACTGGAAATGGGATGATTTAGAGAGAGAACTAGGTTTTTGGATTGGAAAATGGAAAGGAAATGGTTGCTCTCGTGAAATGCATATTTTAACTACTCCTATTTATAGAATTACTTGATGAGATCGATCTGCATTACGTAGAGATCGATCTAGTCCTTTAAATCCCTCATTTTTTCTCGACAGTTTAAAGGCATGAGACCAATCTGTCGAGGGCTTGAGATCGATCTGTCTTAGGCAGAGAGTTAAGGAGATCGATCTGGCTAGGGAGGAGATTGATCTGCTCCAACCTGAGAGCTAAGGAAATCGATCTGCTTGCCTTAAGAATCAATCCTCTCATTACAGAATGTTTAGCAGATCAATCTGACCCCTTTGGAGATCAATCTGCCATGTCCTTATTGCTCGAATAAGAGCATTTTGGCTCGTCCAGATCGATCTCTCATCCTATGAGATCGATCTGGCATTCATACTTTCCAGATTTTGCTGTAATGTTTTCTAGTAACTCATACCAAACAATCCTTAATTTGCTGCAATAGTGATAATTCTATATTTTTAGAATTATTTGTGCTTAATTTCCTAATTAATTATTTAAATCCCAAATTTATTTTTGTTGTGATAATATATTTTGAAATGACAAAACAAGTAAATTCAATAATATAAAGATGATATAAAAACATGTTTAGAGGTTATCAGTACCAGAACTTGAGTTTCTGTAGATGAGAGATCGATCTGGGTTATGAGAGATCGATCTCCTGGGATTTCTTGGACGAGAGATTGATCTCATAAAGACATGAGATCGATCTGCTAAGCTGTGAACCTATACAAAGGTATTGAGGCAGATTGAGATCGATCTCTAAGGGTTATGAGATCGATCTGCCTAATATTGGAGTTAAGGAGATCGATCTGATCTAGGTAGAGATCGATCTCCCCTAAAGTAAAGACAGTAGATCTCTGTGAGATCGATCTATACTCAAACAGAGAGCTCATGAGATCGATCTGGTATATGAAGAGATCGATCTTCTCAAAGTCAGAGAGCTAAGGAGATCGATCTGGGGTAATAAGAGATCGATCTCATCACTACGAGATTACTTGGCAGATCGATCTATAGATCGATCTTGCCTCAAACAGAGAGATTGGAAGATCGATCTGCCTATTCGATAGATCGATCTCTTCTAATATTTCAAATCATGAGATCGATCTGCTCATATATGAGATCGATCTCTTTATGTTATTTTACCTTGATCTTGCAGGATTTATAACTAAGAGATCGATCTGGTCAAGATGGCAGATCGATCTGGCATTCTACTGGAGGTACCCAACGGCTAGTTCTGCAAAAATCTCAACGGGAAAAATAACATTTAATGCTCCAACTACCAATCCTTTAGTATTTAACCAAGCATTGAAGACAATGAGAAGAGAGACACTATTGCTGCACATTTCTTACATTCTCAAGAGTTTAATACTTTCATTCCTTGTGTCTTCATTGCTCATTTATTGAGTTTATTGTAAAAGCTTAAGTGCAAAAGCTGTAATTGTCCTACCCACATTAAAGCTTGACATTGTATTCATCCTTACCTCAAAAGAGAAGAGGATTGTTCCTCAATGAGAAAAACATTGTAAAAAGGGTGAATACTTCTTTGTATTTGAAAGGGTAGAGAGGTTATTCCTTAACCTGAAAAAGGGACATTGTAACTTCTGTTGAAGGAGAGAAAGAAAGCACTTGACAAGAAGGTCAAAGAGAGAGGATGTAGGCAAGAGATTGACCAAACCTCTATAAACGATTGTGTTTGTTTCTCTCTTTCCTATCTTGCATTAATTTGATTAATTTCATTATATTGTTCATTTATCATTTGCTGATTAAATTAGGATTAATTTAAAATTTGCCATTAACATTAGAAAATCGATTCACCCCCCCTCTCGGTAGAGCCAACAATTGGTATCAGAGCTAGGACTCTTTAATCACATAGGAACAACTTCCTAAGAGTTAGAAACGATCAAATGGCTCACAACAATGTAGCAACTAGTTTGGTAGGAGAGGGGCATTCTACGGTTAGGCCTCCTATGTTTAATAGGGAACATTATGCCTATTGGAAGACTAGGATGATGTTATTCATTCAAGCAAATGATTATGAGGTGTGGAGGATTATAACTAAAGGACCTCAAATCCCCACAAAAAGAATAGAGGGAAGAGATATCCCTAAGGAAGAAGAAGAATGCGACTCAAATGATGTTAAATGTGCCCAACTAAATGCTAAGGCCATGCACACTCTCTTTTGTGCTTTAGGGCCAAATGAATACAATAGAATCTCTGGATGTGACAATGCCAAACAAATTTGGGACAAATTGGCAATAACTCATGAGGGTACAACCCAAGTAAAGGAGACTAAGGTAGGAATGCTCACACATGACTATGAGCTTTTTAGGATGAAAGAAGGAGAATCAATTAGTGATAAGTTCACTAGATTCACTGATGTAATTAATGGATTAAAATCCTTAGGAAAAATTTATTCGAATATAGAAATGGTCAAGAAAATATTGAATAGCTTACCTAAATCATGGGAAGCAAAAGTGACTGCAATTGAGGAATCTAAGGATCCTCACTCATTGTCTTTAGATGAATTAATAGGATCACTACTCACTTATGAGATAAAATTAAGAAGAAATGAAGAGCAACCCAAAAAAGTAGGAGTTACTCTAAAATCCACTGCTCAAGAGGAGATTAAGAATGAGAGTGGTAGTGAAGAGGACCTTGAGATGGCAATGTTTGCCAAAAGATTTAACAAGTTCATGAGAATGAGAGCTAGTGGTGTAATAGGAGAAACAATAAGAGAGATCAAGAAGAAGTAGGTAGAAAAGATTCAATTGTGTGCTATGAATGTAAAAAACCAGGACACATTAAGTTTAACTGCCCTCTTCTTAAAAGGTCCAATGATAGGTTCCACAAAAAGAAGGCAATGGTGGCAACATGGAGCGACAGTGACTGCTCCGATGATGACTCAAATGAGGAGATTGCCAATTTGTGCTTCATGGCTATTGAGGATGAAAAGGTAACTTCAAACCTCAATGAATATTCTTTTAATGAATTGCAAGATGCCTTTGATGATCTTGCATTAGAATATGAATGCATAAGTATGAAATATAAAAAGATAATATCCAAATTGAAAAAAGAAAATGAGTTAATGCTAAGGGACAAATTAGAATGTGAAAAGAAACTAGAAATTACAAATCTTGAAATTTGTGACCTTAAAGAGAAAAATGGCAATCTACATAATTCCTTTAATAGGTTCCATATGGGTCAACAAAAGTTAGATAGCATGCTAGAGACCCAAAGCGCATTCTTTGACAAAAATGGGTTAGGATATAATGCAAAAAGTAGAGAGACTCATCTTAAAAGCTTTATTGCTAGAAAGAGCATGAATAAACTCTCAACTTCTTGTTCATATTGTAATAGAAAGGGACATGCATCACATAATTGCAATATAAATATGAGGACTCTTAAAGGAAAAATAGTAAAAAGAATATGGGTTCCAAAAGAAGTCATTAACTCAAAGGATTGTAATGCATTAGCAAAATGGATCCCAAAGGGATCAAGAATTTCTTTCACTAACCTTAAAGGACCCAAGAAAATTTGGGTACCTAAAACTTGAGTTGAATTTGTCTATAGGTGATTGAGCATGGCCACAAAGCTAAAACAAGGGAAGCTTGGTACTTGGATAGTAGATGCTCAAGGCACATGACGGGTGATAGAAGTCACTTCAACTCTTTTAAATCAAAGGTTGGTGGAGAAGTCACATTTGGGGACAACTCCAAAAGCCAAGTTGAAGGGAGTGGCTCAATAGGTAATGACTACTTTTCTTTAGAAAAAGTATTGTTAGTTAGGGGCCTAAAGCATAACTTACTAAGCATAAGTCAACTTTGTGACAAAGATTACAAAGTAACTTTTGATTGTATGAAATGTCATGTTATAGATCCTAAGTCAAATAGAGTTCTTTTCTTAGGCCATAGACAAGGTAATATATACATTGTCTACCTTAATGAACTTAAGAATGAAAACATATGCCTAATGGTAGACAAAGAAAAGGAATCTTGGTTATGGCATAGAAGACTAGGTCATGCTTGCATGCATGTAGTTTCTAAGTTAGCTAGAAAGGATCTAGTTATAGGATTGCCTAAGATGTCCTTTGATTATGAAAAAATAAGTGAAGCATGTGTTAAAGGAAAACATAAAAGGACAACATTTAAGCCTAAGAATAGTGTATCCACCTTTAGGCCTCTTCAATTACTCCACTTATATTTATTTGGACCAACTAGAACAACAAGCCTTAGTGGAAAACACTATGAATTTGTAATAGTTGATGATTACACTAGGTTCACTTGGGTGTTCTTTTTGAGAGTAAAAAATGATGCATTAGAAAAATTCATAGCCTATATAAAAGTGACTCAAAATGAAAAGGGATACACAATAACTAGTATTAGAAGTGATCATGGCAAGGAATTTGAAAATATAGGATTTGATGAGTATTGCAATGATCAAGGAATTAGCCATAATTTTTCAGCCCCTAGTACACCACAACAAAATGGTGTAGTTGAGAGAAGAAATAGAACATTGGAAGAAACGGCTAGAACCATGTTGTGTGAGAATAATTTACCAAAGTATTTTTGGGCTGAAGCTATAAACATATCTTGCTATATAATTAATAGAGCTATGATTAGACCCATGCTAAAGAAAACTCCTTATGAGCTTTACAAAGGTAAGAAGCCTAACATTAGCTACTTCCATCCTTTTGACTGCAAATGTTTTGTCTTAAATAATGGTAAAGATAATTTAGGAAAATTTGATGCCAAGAGTGATGAGGGAATTTTTCTGGGATATTCCTTGAATTCAAAGGCTTATAGAGTCTATAACAAAAGAACATTGATGGTTAAAGAATCAATTCATGTAATATTTGATGAGTCAAATGATGTATCTAAAGATTCAACCAATGATGAGGATGTTGGAATATTTGATAAAAACTTGGAGGAAATTCCAAACTTAGAAGATGATTTAATAGATAAACTTGACTTGAATAAAGAAGATGAAGAAGAAATAGAGATATTAAAGAGAGAGTCTAGAGCACCAAGAGAGTTAGGATATGTAAAAGATTGTGAAATAGTAGGAGATCCAACTCTTGGAGTTAGAACTAGATCATCTCTAAGAAATATGTGTCAATATATAGCCTTTGTATCTCAAATAGAGCCTAGGAATGTCAATGAAGCCTTAGATGACAATAATTGGTTCCTAGCAATGCAAGAAGAATTAAATCAATTTGAGAGAAGCAAAGTATGGAAACTAGTTCCTAGGCCTAGTGATCACTCTATAATTGGAACTAAATGGATATTCAAGAACAAGATGGATGAAAATAGTGTGATCATAAGAAACAAGGCTAGGATAGTTGCACAAGGCTATAGACAAGAAGAAGGTATAGACTATGATGAAACCTATGCACTGGTAGCTAGACTAGAGGCAATAAGAATGTTACTTGCCTTTGCATGCTATAAAAACTTCAAGTTATATCAAATGGATGTAAAGAGTGTATTCTTGAATGGTTTCATTAATGAAGAAGTGTATGTAGAGCAACCTCCCGGCTTTGAAAATCATGAATTTCCTAAGCATGTTTTCAAATTATCAAAGGCACTCTATGGTTTGAAACAAGCTCCTAGAGCATGGTATGAAAGATTGTCAAAATTCTTAATAGAAAAAGGATTTTCAAGAGGAAAAGTGGATACCACTTTATTCATTAAAAATAAAAATAAGGATTTACTAGTTGTACAAGTGTATCTAGATGATATTATTTTTGGATCAACTAATGAATCTTTATGCCAAGAATTTGCTAAGATCATGCAAGGTGAGTTTGAAATGAGCATGATGGGAGAGCTCACTTTCTTCTTGGGACTTCAAGTGAAGCAAACAAAGGATGGAACCTTCATCAATCAAGCAAAATATACTAAGGACTTGCTCAAGCGATTTGGAATGGACAATTGCAAACCTCAAGCAACTCCAATGGGCACCAACATCAAGCTTGATAAAGATGAAAGTGGTAAGTGTGTAGACACTAAACTCTATAGGTCTATGATTGGCTCATTGCTCTATTTAACTGCAAGTAGACCAAATATTTTGTTTAGTGTATGCCTTTGTGCTAGATTTAAATCCTCTCCTAGGGAATCACACTTATTAGCAACTAAAAGGATCTTTAGATACCTTAAGGACACTCCCTCTCTAGGACTTTAGTACCCCAAGGACTCCACTTTTACACTTCATGCATTTTCAGATGCAGATTTTGGGAGATACAAAATAGATAGGAAGAGTACTTCAGGTACTTGCCAATTCTTAGGGAATAGATTAATATCCTGGTTCTCTAAGAAACAAAATAGTGTGGCTCAGTCTACAACTGAAGCTGAATACATAGCAGCAGGTAGTTGTAGTGCTCAAGTGTTGTGGATAAAACAACAAATGAAAGATTATGGTATTGACATGAAACAAGTCTCTATTAAATGTGATAATACCAGTGCTATCAATCTATCTAAAAATCCCATTCAACACTCTAGAACTAAGCACATTGAGATTAGGCATCATTTCCTTAGAGACCATGTGCAAAAGGGAGATATAATTCTAGAGTATATTGACACTTTACATCAAATAGCTGATATATTCACCAAACCTCTTGATAGAGATAGGTTTTGTATCCTTAGAGGTGAATTAGGACTCATGAATGTCCCTTAAGATGTATATGCTTCAAAATCTTGATTTCAAATTGGTCTTAAAAGTGTTTTTCAATCATTTTTCTGGGCAAAAAGTATGAGAGATCGATCTCCTATCCATATAGATCGATCTCCATACTCCAAATAAGCCTAAAGCATTAAGGTTAAGCTAGGCAGATCGATCTTCTATTCATAAGATCGATCTCCTTAAGCCTCTGTATTTTGAAAATCGATCTATGCATTTGGCAGATCGATCTCCCTAAGCCTCTGTCAGACAGCAGATCGATTTGTGCATACGACAGATTGATCTCCTTAAGCTTCCATATTCTGAAAATCGATCTTATGGAACCACAGATCGATCTGTTGTCTCGATAGATCGATCTCCTGTGCCCTGGACTATAAAAACTGGCGAAAAATCCCCAAATTTCAAATCTCCAAAATCTCAAATCCCTAACTTCCCTCGCACCTCCTCTCTCGATTCCTCCTCAGATCGATCTCGGTACAGTCTTCGTCGCATCTCTCCTTCGTTTACTGGTATAGTAACCCACATTCCTGATTGTTTTTCTCAAAAATTTCTTAAGATTTCTGCTCAATTTCTCTCTAGGACAAGTTTAGTTACTGTTCCATTGATTTTGTGTTCGTGAACCAGTTTTAGAGTAATTCCGGTGTCTAGAACCATGCCTAGACTTAAGAGAGCAGGCCAAAAACCTCCTCGATCTAGTGTAGAACAAGGGTCGTCATCTCAAACCATCCCTTCCTCTTCCGTCGCTACCTTTAACAGGTGTTTTAAAACACCTACCAAAGGGAAGCGTTCTGAAGAATATTTCTCCACCATGCCAATTAAACATTGGCGAACAATTGATTTCTCCTTCTTAAACCGCATTGATTTTCCCTATCTATCCAAATTTGAAGAATTTGGTTGGATGTCGTTCCTCAAAATCAATACTCCCGTACCTCCAAACATCGTTCGAGCATTCTTTTCCAATGCCGAACTCACCTATGATCCTCACGACACTTGTAAAATTCTTGGGTTTACAACATATGTCATGGGCAAATCCATTGCAATAGACCCTGAAGTCCTAGCCCAAGCTTTCAACATACGCGATGAAGGCTTGACAAATGAAGATGAGGAAGTCCCTTTGGAGTTTGATATTCCCAGGGATAAGGCGAGTGACCTCCCAATGCACCCACGGTTACTCCACCTCATCATATCATGGAACCTTAGTCCTTTCGGTACCGTCATTCCATCGTTAGAAGGCTAGATCGCTTTTGGATCCACCACACACTCTACCAATCAAAAACCCAACCTTGTCCACTTTATCTATCAAGACTAGTTGAAGATTGTCTGCGGCCAAGCCACAACGATAGTGTTTCCACAACCATTGGTGTATTTTCTCCAACGACTCGGAGTGGACAGCAGTTGCGAAACGTGTGAAGTGCCCTCTCCAAAGAGCGTCCTCAACATTGGGACACTCCACCACATGGGCTACTACAAGGACTTTCGGGGCGACTGGAAGAAGAAGCGGGAACAACAGCCTGCTGCAGCCATGGAGGAAGATCCCTCGGATGAGCCCATAGATCCACCGGCTGCACCAACTGAGCATCCATCATCTTTCACTGCTCAGCCCACTACACCTGCTACCTCAACCGCTGACATGGAGTCCATTGTGACAATGTTAAGTGCACTGAACAGGAAGATCGATGAAGGCTTTGCAATCCTTCATGCCACCCAGCAGCGGATGATCGAGGAGCTGAACCGCAAAGTAGATGAAAACTTTTCAAACCTTCATGAGACTCAGCAGGCTATGTATGATGAGCTTCAGGTCGCTCGCACTCACATTGAGGATCTTATGGATCGAGTTCCTCTGTCGTAGGCTATGCATATTAGGATAACATTAGTTAGTTTTCATGTGTACTTCTTGTTGTTTTTAATACTGCATTTGCTTAAATGAAATGATATATCAGTTGTTGCTGCAATATGCTCAAATGAATTACTATTTTGAAATGCACAATGTATTTACAGTTGGACTGTTTCCTTAATCTGTAGTGTCATTGATATGACAAAAAGGGGGAGAAGAAAAGAGAACATGTGCATGTGGGTTAATTAAAAGATGTGAAAATGGCTTTAAGAAAAATGTCTAAAAGTTTTAAAGGAATGATTAAAATGAGGGGGAGTTAAGAAAGTCATGAGGTCAAAAGCTAAAAGAAAGGGGGAGCTTATAAAAAGGGGGAGCTTGTGCAAATTAACTAAACATGTTGATTGAATAGGTTTTGTCATATCAAAAAGGGGGAGATTGTTGTGATAATATATTTTGAAATGACAAAACAAGTAAATTCAATAATATAAAGATGATATAAAAACATGTTTAGAGGTTATCAGTACCAGAACTTGAGTTTCTGTAGATGAGAGATCGATCTGGGTTATGAGAGATCGATCTCCTGGGATTTCTTGGATGAGAGATCGATCTCATAAAGACATGAGATCGATCTGCTAAGCTGTGAACCTATACAAAGGTATTGAGGCAAATTGAGATCGATCTCTAAGGGTTATGAGATCGATCTGCCTAATACTGGAGTTAAGGAGATCGATCTGATCTAGGAAGAGATCGATCTCCCCTAAAGTAAAGACAGTAGATCGATCTGTGAGATCGATCTATACTCAAACAGAGAGCTCATGAGATCGATCTGGTATAGGAAGAGGTCGATCTTCTCAAAGTCAGAGAGCTAAGGAGATCGATATGGGGTAATAAGAGATCGATCTCATCACTACGAGATTACTTGGCAGATCGATCTATAGATCGATCTTGCTTCAAACAGAGAGATTAGAAGATCGATCTGCCTATTCGACAGATCGATCTCCTCTAATATTTTCAAATCATGAGATCGATCTGCTCATATATGAGATCGATCTTCTTGTGTTATTTTGCCTTGATCTTGCAGGATTTATAACTAAGAGATCGATCTGGTCAAGATGGCTAATCGATCTGGCATTCTACTGGAGGTACCCAACGGCTAGTTCTGCAAAAATCTCAACGGGAAAAATAGCATTTAATTCGCCAACTACCAATCCTTCAGTATTTAACCAAGCATTGAAGATAATGAGAAAAGAGACACTATTGCTGCACATTTCTTACATTCTCAAGAGTTTAATACTTTCATTCCTTGTGTCTTCATTGCTCATTTATTGAGTTTATTGTAAAAGCTTAAGTGCAAAAGCTGTAATTGTCCTACCCACATTAAAGCTTGACATTGTATTCATCCTTACCTCAAAAGAGAAGAGGATTGTTCCTCAGTGAGAAAAACATTGTAAAAAAGGCTGAATACTTCTTTGTATTTGAAAGGGTAGAGAGGTTATTCCTTAACCTGAAAAAAGGACATTGTAACTTCTGTTGAAGGAGAGAAAGAAAGCACTTGACAAGAAGGTCAAGGAGAGAGGACGTAGGCAAGAGATTGGCCGAACCTCTATAAACAATTGTGTTTGTTTCTCTCTTCCCTATCTTGCATTAATTTGATTAATTTCATTATATTGTTCATTTATCATTTGCTGATTAAATTAGGATTAATTTAAAATTTACCATTAACATTAGAAAATCGATTCACCCCCCTCTTGGTAGAGCCAACAATTTTGTTAACTATCCCCTTTATTTAATTAAAATTCTCATGTTTGCAAATAAATTAAATCCGGATGAATTTTGAATATTTCGATAGAAAATGGACGAGAATTGAGCTGAAATCGAGATTGAACCATGCGAACAACACGAGCCTAGCACATCCAATTGGATAAAAAGACAGATGACTTGGAAATATTATTTTTCAAGGAGCCAATGGTGTGAAGACAAGTGGCCAAACAATGCCAACTCATCTAGGATAAAAAAAATTACAATTATACCCCTAAGTATGTGTATATAAATAGAAAAAGATGGCAATTGAAAAAGGTGTAGCCTAGGTTAGAATAGAGGTAAATTAGGGTAGAATAGCTTTTAGGTTAATTTTAAAGCTTTCTTTAAATTTTTGAATAGCTTTTTTTCAACATTTTTTTACTGTTCATGGCATTCAATTTCCTTTCCTTATTTTCGGTTTTGTTAAGCTTCTATTTCCTTAATTTCATGTTTGGGTTATTCTAAAAAGTTTAATTTTTTTTATGGTAGTTGCTCTCGGGTTGCTTACTGTTTATAGATGTTTTTGTTTTTTTATTACTCAATCATGCTCTCGGTTTGTTCATCCGTCAGAATCACCCTTTGTTCTTCAATGTTCATTCGAGCTAATCGGTTTTAATCGTCACTACCTTTGATTCTAATGCTTTGATGTGGTTTTAATCCCCAGTATTATTTCCACATCAATGGTAATGTGGGATCACAACAGTAGGAGGAGGAATCGAAGTAACCCGAGAATACTAGTTTTCCCTGTCATGTGATTTACGGGTAGTTTTGGTTAATTTTTCAGTGTTGATATTCACTTAGTTATTTTAGTTTTTAAGCTTTTATCTAGCAATGCACTGTTATTTGATTCTCCTGGTTTCATTTTTTCTTTCTTTGCATTACACAGACACTACTCTTTACTGCATAATAATGCTAGCTACTGTTACTTTCCACTGCATTCACCCTTCTCGGTTTTGTTGTTTTATTTGCTTATCTTTACATGTTTGTGTTCTACTGTTCTTTTACTTGCTGCTATTAATGAGAAGTAAGAAGCATTACCGTGTGGTGAGGAGTAGAAGAGTGTGTCAGTAGGTGCACTAGAGAGCATCCATAAACATCCTCTGTTATGCTTTGTTTTCGGTTATTGACACTGTTCATTTTGGTTATTTTTCTAGGCTGCATTTGTCCATTAATTACAGGTGTTTCAGATTTGGTTAGTGATCTGTTTATATGGTATCATATGCTAATAGGAATGGTGCACAGCTGCTGTACTATAATGACAGCATAAGCAGGAGACAGCAGCAGGCCGAGAAATGTGCATGCAAGACGATAGGATGGTAGCAATACCTACAGCAAATTTTGCATAGCACAGTAGGAACCAAAAGCAGGACAAAGTAACCCAATTGCACGTTTGCAACGTCTAGTGCAGGACAGAGCAGACCGAGAGCAGTGCATCACCAGCAGCACAGGGGAAGATAATAAGCAGTAATAGCAGCTAAGGCACGACAGGGCAGCAGCAACATCTAGAGCAGAAGCCTCGGACGAATGATGGACAGACCTGGACACCCAAGAGCAGCAGGACTGTGCTGGAGAAAGAAGACACGCCTAGAACCGAGAGCAGGACAAAGTACTGCCTAGAAATGCATTTGTTGAAGAAGACTTGTGAACAGTGCACATTGCACATGCTCGGGACCACTTGCTGGGATTGTTTCGGTTAAGGCCACGTTTGGCCAATGCATTTTAATTGTACAAATTATTTACATGCATTTTTTAGATTAGTTAATTCCAATTTAATTTGTTAGCATAAGAAGTTATGATTTTAATTTTATTTTCATGATTAGTTATAGTTCAATTGATTGATTAGTCTAGAATTTAGATTTAATTATGCCATTAGTTAATTTTTATTTTTATTTTAGAAATAGGTTTTCCAATTAGAATTTATTTAGATTAAACTCATTTTACGCATTTTTAATTTAGTCTTCATTTTTATTAAATTTTAGGTTAGTTTAATTTGCAATTTTCATTAGTTTAATTACATGCATTTTTATTTTAAGTTTGTTTAAATTTTAGTTTAATTAATTTTATTGCTTTATTCTCATATTTGCATTTTATTTTAATTGCGTTATCTTTTGCAGGTATTTTCTTTTATTGCTTGGAGCACTGTAAGTAAATTTTTCTCGGTTTTATTTAGTTCTTTTTATTTTATTGCATTCCAGTAATTTTAATTTTAGCCATGTAGATCACTCCCTTAAATTTCATAATTTGCTAGAATATACTTAGGGTAAGATTAACTGGCAGTTAATTAGGCTAACCAACTTCTTTGAGGGATGATAACTCGGGACTCAAATCCCATTATTACTTGTACGACCCGTGCACTTGCGGATAATATCCTTTTGGGTGTGTCAAATAGTCATTTTCTCATCCAGCCACTAATAAGACTTGAAATTGACATCCATTCATACTTTATACACATTAAAACTTGTGTGAGTTCATTGTATAACCAAAGGTATACAACACAAAACCAAATGGAAGCATAAAGATTTACACCACTTATGCAACTTCATTCCCTTTTACCACAGTACTCATTTTCCATTCCATTCACATTCATATTTACTTGGTCCAAAATCACCCATATTATAATTCTATTTGCATATTTACAAAGTTATACATATATGGGGCTCACATTCTCCCCCACTTAGAAAATTTGGTCCTCCAAATTGGAACCAATCACTCTGTGAATAACTCGGGGTACCTCTCTCGCATCAAACTCTTTAATTCCCATGTGGCCTCGTCCACCGTGTGATGCTGCCAAAGGACTTTTACCAAGGGAATTGTCTTTATCCTCAACACTTTCTCTTTTCTATCCAAAATCCGAACCGGCTTCTCAACGTATGTCATGCTTTCATTGAGCTCCAAAGGCTCGTATCTTATCACATGCGTTGGGTCCGGGTGATACTTCCATAACATGGATACGTGGAAGACGTTATGTACATTCGCCAGTTCAGATGGTAATGTTAGCCTGTATGCCTTATCTCCCTCCTTATCAAGTATCTTAAATGGCCCTATATACCGAGGGCTCAACTTTCCCTTCTTCCTGAATCTCATGAACCCCTTCAAGGTAGAAACCTTGAAAAACACTGACACACCCACCATAAACTCTAGTGGTCTCCGTCTCCTGTCAGCGTAACTCTTTTATTTGCTCTGAGCTCTCTGTAACCTCTCACAAATCAGTTGGACATCATCAGACGCTTTTCTAACCAAGTCAGGAACAAAGATCTGTCTGTCACTAACCTCTTCCCATCCAATAGGGAAACGACATCTACGCACATTCAATTCCTCATATGGTGCCATCTCGATACTCGCATGAAACCTGTTATTATATGTGACGACCCAAATTACCTAAAAATCAGAGTAAATTTTTCACTTTTTCATTTATTATTTAATTCTTTCCTTTCTCTCGTCGTGACCATCCTACAACACAGTCGGGCTATGATTCGGTGTTAGTCACCTCTCATCTATTTACCATTCGTTTCCATATTCACATTCATATATCAGAGTTTACTATCCTTTGACTTTAATTAAATACATACACAATGGTATTTATAACTCTACATCCCCGACATTATATACGTTTACAGTACTGTGCATTACATATTTAGATACAAAGCTATACAAATGTGTGTACCTGTCTCTCAATGGGAAGCAGCAGATACCAATGCATGCAAGTCCTCAGCCGCTTACTAATTACAGGGAGTGCTCTGAAAAGATGGAAAAATAAGGGGGTGAGCAAACCACACGCTCAGTAAAGCAATTATGCAAGTAAGTAGATAGCTCCACTATCTACATGCTCATAATGCCATGCCCTTAAAATCCATTTCTTTTCATTAAAATCTCAAGCACAAATTATGTAATTTATCAATGACTTAGTTTATAAAACTATTCGTGCATATTGAAATCATGTATCAATAACATTTTATGTGACATCATTAAATCATAATGAGCATGAAGCAAATCAAAATAATGCATTATTTTATGCGATATAAAACAAATCGTGAGCTACAATCATTTCTTGAATTTATCATTAAAGCATGGAAAACTCATCATGCTACTGCATTTAAATCATTACATTAAAACTGCAGTATAAACTAACCCTTCCGGGTCAATCATCTCATAAAACAATTTATTAAAATTCATTATAGAACTTTGATTATAAAGCCACCCTTCTTTCAGGGTCACATATCATAAAATCATAAAAATCGAGGGCTTGACCCCTCCCTCAGGTCTACCCTGGTCTATCGACCAATAGTTATATCTTGTGAGACAAGCAGCTGATTATGTTAGTAACATCAAGGACTATGGCCATATCCTAGTGATCCTTGGCAACAGGTTTCTAGTGTGTGGGGTATCACACCTGAAACGGGAGGTGGGTCGTCCTACCCGCCAGAACAGCATAACACCAGGATTACGAGGGTAAGGCTTGCTGCCTCGTGGCTAATGCCACTCCACTCCAACAATCCCCACGGTATAACGTACTCCGCGTGACATACACGATACAACGTACTCCGTGAACCCAAGCTCAATCAGCGGTGCCTGCAATAGGTCTTATCCAGCCATATCATCTCTGTCTCAGTATGCACATGTGAGCATACCATCTCACTGTGATACACTGTCTACAGGAGGCTCTAACACGGCTATATGGATGTCATATAAATCCCTGTGCGAGCGAAGCTCTAACATGGTTCCATGCATATTCACGATATCAGAAAATCTCGTGCGAGCGAAGCTCTAGCACGGTTTCATAGAAATCAATGAAATCTGTGTACGAGCAGTACTCCAGTACGACTTAAAATAATTATAAATTCAAGTAAAATCCAGATACGAGCAATGCTCTAGTACAGATATGTATAAAAACTCAATGAAAACCTCGTACGAGAAAAACTCCAGTACGGCATTCAAATGAATTATAAAAACCATATAAAACTTTGTGCGAGTAACGCTCCAGCACAACTGAATGCTCATGTAAATCAAATCTCGTGTGAGTTACACTCCAGCACGGCTTTATGCATAATTAAATCAAATCTTGTTCGAGTTACACTCCAGCACGGCTTTTATGCAATTATCATATCAAAACTGGATGCAAACTAAGCTCCAGCATCTCTCATGCATGTCAAATCATTAAAACTAGTGTGAGCAATCGCTTCAGTACCTTTTTATGCATATCAAGTCAAAACGACTCAAACATGTCAAAACAGAGTGCGAGCTAAGCTCCAGCACCTCTCATGCATTTCACAAGAATAAAATCAATCTGAGCAACCGCTCTAGCACATTTCATGCATATGATGTCACACAAGTCAGTGCGAGCAACCACTTAAGCACATTTATGCACACTCACAAACGCAGATATAGTGCGAGCTATGTGTCGGCACTATCTGTTTCCATATAAACTTAATAGTTGGCCATTTTCCAAAGAAATTTCATTTAAATATAAATAACACTTACGTAGTGTTCTCTTATGAAATTTATGCGATTACTGGCAAATCTATCGATTTGCTTTGCTTAAAAACCAAGAAAATTCCTTAATTCAAAAAATTCCTTAAATCATGCATGTCATGCTTTCACCATCCTTAGGTGAACTTCCCTCAATAGGGGTAAAATAGTCTTTACCTATTTCGAGTCCTTAAAATCCTTAAACCATTTTTTTTGAACTTTTGTACAATATCAATGTATACATACATATTTAGTGTATACGAAAGCTATTTAAAGTACGCGTAGCTACCTCTAGCTACTCACACAATTCCCTTACCTCATTTTTCTGTACAGTCTGACCTTTCACTGATGTCTCATCATGCAGTCCGATTCGTTCTTAATCAAATCTCTAGAACTGCGTATAAATATACATCAGGTCAATTACAATACAATCAATTGTATTTCATATTTTCTGGAGCTTAATTTAAATCATTAGGCCCGTTTACCCATATTGGGCTCGATTGTACCATAATAGGCCTTAATCAGCCATAAGCTCGTTTACCACAGTTTATCGAGACCTATTGGGCTCATTGGGCCCATCAGTATTTATTTAGCTTCGTTCTAAATTCTCGAATAGCTTATTTAATTATTTACGACAATTTATCTGAATTTGCAGAATTTAATTCATTTAATACGGAAATTAAATTCGTAATTTATGCGGTAAATTCTAACACACATAACGATACAAAATTGTCGTAAATAAGGGTTACTTACCCGTGATTCCTTGATAATACGTAAATCGAGACTGACTCGAGTCCTCGTTTGACGTCAATTGTCGAGCTACACAATTTAATATTTTTTCAGGTAAACTTCCAGTCGGATATAATCAAATTAAATATTTCTAAAATTTAAATCGGTCAATTCGACCGCTTACTGACTTACCCGTAGCTCGATTGCATCACTGAGATTTTCTTTCATTTTTCCTCTTTTTCTTTCTTCTTTTTTTCTTTTTCTTTTCTTTTTTTTGGCTGAACCGGTCAGGTCCGGTTCAGCAGACCCTCATTGCACTGAACCGGCAGTACCGGTTCAGGCCTCATTTTGTCCTTTCGACATCGTCTAGTCGGTTCTCGGTGCGATTCTGGTGCCGTTCGGTGCACCATCGTCTGGGCTTCCAAAATCGACCCTCGGGTTGGACCAAATCGGAGCCGATGGCCGTCGATTCCCTTTCTCTCCTACGGCATCTCCCTTCATCAATCTATCGATTCTGGCCACCTCACCACGTGTCGCGGCTATTCATCGACCCTCGCCTGGGGTTCTTGGCCGCCGGTGAGTCTTTTCTTCCTTGGGTCAGCCTTCGCGTTTTGGGTTTCGCCATTTTCCTCTATTTTCGCGATTTTCAATTCAGTTTTAGTTTTTCTTATTATTATTATTTTTTATTTATTTATAATTTATTTTAATATTATTTTAATCAATAAAATAATATTAAAATCTCAAAAATATCTAAAAAAATACTATTTTATTCATTTAATCCATAAATGAATTTCTCAGTCCGATTTTGCCTTTTCGGTATATTTTTCGATTATTTTCGAGATTATTTTTCAAGGCGCAAATTCTGGTTTATTCCAATAAATTCATATCTTGATCAATTTAACCCGAAATTTAATTATTTCTTCATTATTGATCAAGATTTCTCAATCCCATATTTTTAATTAATTTTTTTTCGAATTTATACTGACTTTCGATCTTTTGACCGTTTTACCCTTGGACGTGTTCGGGAATTCATTTTCAATCCTTTTGCATTTTTAAATGCACTCAAAAATTTCTATTCATTCCCTTTTGCTCTTACGATAAAAATCGGGTCTTACATTATAGGCGAACTCTGTGAGTGGCAAATGGTCATCCTAGGAGCCTCCAAAATCCAATGCACACGCTTTCAACATATCCTCCAAGGTCTGTATAGTCCTCTCTGATTGACCATCTGTCTGAGGATGAAACGCGGTACTAAAACTCAACTAGGTCCCCATCGCTTCCTGAAAATGTTCCCAGAAATGGGAAGTGAAACGATCATCCCTATCAAAAGCAACGCTCACTAGAATTTCATGTAGCTCACCATCTCGCCCACATACAAGTTCGCTAACTGGCTCAGAGTATCGATAGCTCTCATAGCTAGAAAATGGGTTGATTTCATCAACTGATCCACAATCACCCATATGGCATCATGACCTCTGCGGGTCCTCGGTAATCCCATTACAAAATCCATGGTGACGTGCTCCCACTTCCAAGTTGGTATCGGTAGAAGCTGCAATAATCTTGCAGGCTTCTGATACTCTACCTTCACCTGCTGACAAACGAGACACTTAGCGACATATTCAGCAATGTCTTTCTTCATCCCAGACCACCAATAAACTTTTCGCAGGTTTTGATACATCTTAATGCTTCATGGATGTATCGTATACCTCGATGAGTGAACCTCTGTCAAGATCAACTTCCTGACCTCTGGATCATCGGGAACACATATCCTACCTCTGAACCTTCATAATCTATCTGAACTCAATTCAAAATCAATCTCTGTACCCCTCTGTATCTGCCCGACCATATCACTGCACTGCTGATTCATTCGCTAAGCCTGTCAAATTCGATATACCAGATCCGAGTCCAATTGAAGGCTAGCTATCATAAATCCACTATCAAAGTTGACGGGATCACATCCAAATTGAGGTTCGTGAACTGTTCCAACAACTTATGTTCCCTGATCATCATGAATGACACCAACCCGAGATACTTTCTACTCAATGAATTTGCAACTACGTTTGCCTTGCCCAGGTGGTACAGGATCTCACAATCATAATCCTTTTAAAGCTTAAGCCATCTCCTCTGTCTCATGTTCAACCCTTTCTGCGAGAACAAGTATTTAAGGCTCTTAAGATCAGTGTAAACCTGAAATCTCTCATCATAGAGATAGTGGTGCCATATTTTCAATGCAAACACTACAGTCGCCAACTTTAAATCATGGGTCGAGTAGTTCCTCGCATGATCGTTCAAATGTCTTGATCAATAGGCTACTACCTTCCCATCCTGCATCAATACACAGCCCAGTCTTTAGTGTGAAGCATCCGTACACACCGAGAAACCTCCTCAGTCGATAGGAATTGTGAGTACAGGAGCTGTAGTCAATCACTTTTTCAACTCCTGAAAGCTTTCCTCACACTTATTGTCCCACACAAATTCAACATTCTTTCTCGTGAGATGTGTCAAATGAGCAGATAATCTCGAGAATCCCTCTACAAATCGTTGATAATATCTAGCTAAACCCAAGAAACTTCTGATCTCTATCACTGTCTGGGTCTCTGCCACTGTATCATTGCCTTCATCTTTGATGGATCCACTGACACACAATCTTTCGATACTATGTGACCCAGAAAAGAGATCTGTTCCAACCAAAAGTCACACTTACTGAGTTTAGCGTACAACTTCTTCTCTTGGAGGGTCTGTAGCAGTATACTTAGATGTTGTTCATACTCCGCTCTAGATCTTGAGTACAGCAGTATATCATCAATAAACAGAATAACAAATCGATCTAAGTACTGGTGAAATACCTCATTCATCAACGACATAAAAGCTGCAGGAGCATTTGTTAACCCGGATGGCATAACTATAAACTCACAATGTCTATACTGGGTGCGAAAAGCTATCTTAGGTACATCTCCACTCCGTATCTTCAACTGATGGTACCCTGATCTCATATCTATCTTGAAAAAGACCTACACTCCCCTGAGCTAATCCAACACGTCATCAATACGTGGAAGGGGATACTTATTCTTGATGGTGGCCTTATTCAACAACCGGTGATCTATACACAATCGAAGGCTTCCATCTTTCTTCCTTACAAACAAAACTGGTGCTCCCCAAGATGAGACGCTCGGCCTGATGAACCCCTTCTCCAGCAACTCCTGTAACTGCTTTCTTAATTCTTTCAACTCAACTTGAGGCATTTTGTACGGTGGCTTGGATATCGGCTCTGTACCAGGTGCCAACTCTATACCAAACTCCATCTCCCTATCTGTAGGTAACCCTAGTAATTCATCTGGGAAGACATCTGGAAATTCCCTGACCACTGGGATGTCTATTAACTTCGGATGTGCCTTATCTATCTCAATCACATAAGCAATGAACCCTTCACATTATCTTTTCCACCGTTAGCAACACAAATCGTCACATTAACATACATAATTGATAAACAAATTCATCTCTCGAATATCATGTATTAAGATCATACTATTTTGCTTATATTAAACATGTCTTTCATTTCATTTCACACCACTTATAACAAGATTTCCTATCTCTGGAAAAGTCAGTGTCTTAGCACTACAATTAATAACTACATGGTTCACAGCCAGCTAATCCATCCCTAGGATTACATCAAAATCACTCATATTTAATAAAATTAAATCAGCTGCCATTTCTTTACCTCCTATCCTCAACTTATAATTTCTATATACATGCTCAGTCAATTGACTATCATTCATATGGGTAGATATCATCAACATCTTACCTTGCAGTGTGTGTTTTACATGCTTCAACAATTTACATGCAAAGGATGGCGATATAAAAGAATGCGTGGCACCAAGATCAAACAATACAAATACTTCTAAATCAAAGATTTGGATTGTACCTTTAACCACATCCAAAGACTGATCCACAGTGTCCTGGTCCAGTGCATGCACTCGCTCTCTACTCACACCCACGACCTGCTTCCCCTTTTCCTCAACTGTAGCCCTCTTTCTCTGAACAGCTGTCCCAACTAGATCTCTCACTGGCTCCCTGCCCTCCTGTGGGGCTCTCTCTATCATCTCTAGGCAATCCCAGATTATATGCCCTGTTTTCCCACATCTGAAGTATACTGCAGGAGGTCCATAACATGGTCGAGTACCATGGCACCTACCACACTTGCAGCACTACTCTATAGTTGGACGTGGCCCTCCAATCATAATTTCCTTAGCTGGAGCTATGGCCGGATACATGGAAGGATTAACTGTCCTCTCTCGGATCTCCTCGATCCTCGGCCTCTTCCCAGAGAATCTCTTGCTTCCCTTATAATTAAAGCCTTTATCCAGAACTGGTCTCTTCTTATCTCTGTCCCTCACTTTACTAACCTTTTCAAACTCTGAGGCGATTCGATTAATATCTTGTTCACACAATTGTGCCCTGCACACTGCTTCCTCGTAGGTAGATATATCCAAGGGAACCAATCTAGACCTGATGGTTGGTCTCAGTCCAACCATAAACTTTTGGATCTTCTTGACCTCATTACTCATCGTATTAGGATCATATCTACCCAAGGAGATAAAGGTCGTCTCATACTCATCCATCGTCCTACTCCCTTAGGTCTATCCTAAAAATGCCATCTTCATCTTTCACTGTACAGTATCCGAAACATACTGTCTCTGAAAAGCCTCAAAAAAATACATCTCAGCTGATCTCTGTATGTCGAGCTCTCAGAATAGGCCTGGTGGATTTCCACCAATGTTCTGCTAATCCTTTTAGCATGAATGCGACAAACGCGACCATCTCAGTTGTAGCGCACTCGAAGAACCCATATAACTTCTCAATTTCATTTATCTAATACTTTGCAGCTATTGGGTCCTTAACTCCACTGAAAGACGGTGGTCCAAACTTCTGGAACTATCGTAGTTTATCCAAATCACAATCGTAACCCCAGCCTCTACTGCCTTATGGTGTAGCAATAGGTGTAGGCATATCCTGTGCAGGTGGGGGTACAGGTGTATCTATCTTCTGAGGTCTCTGGACTGGACATGCCCATGCCTCAGGAGCTGCCACCTACTTGGCATCACCATGTGTAATGGGACTCTATTTGCCCCCAACTCCAGGCAACATTTGAGTGAACAACTCTAAGATCATCCATATACTCCACTCAATCCTCGCGAAGCTTTCCTCAGTACTCTCGAGTCTCTCCTTCAGACCTTGTGGAGCATGCCCAACCTCAGCCTCCACCTCAATCTCATCCTGAGTCTCGTGTGTTTCTAGCTCAACACTACCCTCAGGCCTACCTCTACGGCCTCTAGCTTTCGTTGTCGCCCCTCTACCATGACTGGTATTAGGCATAATGATCAATTCCCTACATTCACATCAATTTCTTAGTCAACCCATCGACACACACACAATTATATCTAAACAAGCATAGTAACATGGGGCTGTAATTTTCTAACTTATTAAGTATTTTAGACACTGACACACGTCAAACCAACTCAGCTCTGATACCAACTTCTGTCATGACCCTCAATTTAACAAAAATTGTCACAAATTTTTCGCTTTTCATACATTATTTATTTTTCATTCTTACCTTACCTCGATTGTGATCTGCTACACTCTCAAACAGTTGGGATGTGTGTCAGTGTCTAGCTCATTCAACCATTACAATTTAATTTACATTTTAATTTAGAAGTAAACACTTGTATAAAAAAATCAGAGTTGTTATTTACATGTGTTTACACTGCTTTACATCCCCAATGGTTACATACAAAATGCTATTGTGCTATGAAAAGTTTAGATACAAAATTACATCAGTGTGTATACCTTACGCGATGGGATGCAGCATATATCAAAAGGGAAACCTTCAGTTGCCCTCAACCTATACTTAATGCTTTGTAGAGATGGAAAATAAGGGGGTGAGCAAACAACACGCTCAGTAAGGCAATCATGCGAATAAGTAGTTACTGCACTATCTACGTGATCATGATTCCATGCTCAAAATAATACAATTTCACATTCACACATTAAAAGCATTAGTTCATGCTTGTGTTAATGGCATGTAAAGCAAATCATACTATTTAGTTTAGTGCACAAATCAAATTCAAGAATGAAAAACCATTATGCATATTTCACAAATAAAGCATGAAAAATCATCATGCATTAGTGCACATTAAAGCCATTATCAAACTTTCTCAACTCATAAAATTAACACTTGTCTGACTCAGCCCCTCCTGCGGAATGTCTTGACCCACAAAGCATTTCAAACATGGATTTATTCATAAACAATAGACATGTGAGATAATGAATATAACAGGGAAATCTCCTCTAGGACTATGGCCATATCCTGTGATCCCAGGCTAAATTGATCAGGTGTGCGGGGTATCACCACTATCTGCTTCCACACGGGAGGTGAGTCACGTCCAACCCGCTGATCCATTGCAAATCTAAACATCGTCCGAAGACGGCATATCACATTCTCAACAAGATACAACATACTCCATGCTACTTGCACGGTACAACGTACTCCGTGGACCCATATCAACACATCATATCATGCCACATCTCAAAATGCACGTGCGAGCCTATTTAATCGATGCGACACCCAGTCTACCCGAAGCTCCTAGCACGACTATCAATCATGTCATAAAATCACGTGCGAGTAATCTCAAGCGCAACAACAAGTATGATGGGCATCTAATGCGAGCTATGCTCCATCACCATGCCAAAACTAGTATAAAGTCTGTGTGAGCTCAACTCTAGCACAAACATCATAAAAATCCATGTGAAAATTAGTGCGAGCTAAGCTCTAACACTTATGCGTATAAAACACATCAATCTCGTGCGAGTCATGCTCTAGCATGCTTTTATTCTCACGAAATCCATATAGGTGGCTCAATTCTTTGCAAAGCATGGTTATAATCACTTGCTAAAAAGCAATAAAACAAGATTTTCAAAGCATCATGCTTTTGTTTTCATGTACATTTCTCAAAACCCAACTATTTACCCTTCAATCACCTAATTTCATTTCGTAGTATCACTTGCACTCTAGCAAAGCATTACGCGCCCAAATTACACACAGATATCTCTAAGAGTCCACACAATTCCTTTACTTCGAATTACTTGGGGTGCAACTCTCTTCCTTTATGCTTCTCGTGCTTTTCGCTCAACTTACTCTGGTGTATCCTCGAGAGCTGTAATTCATTCACCAATCACTTAAGTTAATGTTGCTAACTCACATTTTGACTCTAACTAGTCAATATATCTCGTTGAGCCTATTTCGTTAAGTTTGGCTTATTTTTGTAATTGGCTATTATCAAGCCTTCTAACCAATTTCATCTAGTAACTCACTTAGTTACTTGTTTAAGACTTGATATAAAATACCCTACCCTTACTCTCTCATTCAATTATGCATTTTACCCAATACCTTAAATACACGTTTTACTCTTTTTGGGTAGGTCTCACAATTCATTCTATTACACCATCTTAAAATCATACTTGCAACTCTATTATCACCTCAAGATATCCCATTCATCATTAATTCCAATACATTTCACTTTCTCATAATAGCTCATTTCTAGGCTATAATTGTTCTATGGCATTCTAGGTAGTTCTAACATTAATATGCACACCAAATCAACTTCAAAATCAATAACTAAACAAATGTACTTGGATTGGTGCTCTAGAAACTCACCTCTTTGGATTTCCTCCTTGCTCCAAATAGAAATGCCCCTTGTTCCTTAAATCCAAGGGAAAATGCCTCCAAGCTAAGTTGTTCTTCTCTTTGATGTGAATAACTTTGTATCTAATAGCCTTCCCTCAAATCTTACTGGAAATAGGATGATTTAGAGAGAGAAAACTAGGTTTTTGGATTCAAAAATGGAAAGAAATGGTTGTTCTCGTGAAATGCAGATTTTAACTGCTCCTATTTATAGAATTGCTTGATGAGATCGATCTGCAATGGGTAGAGATCGATTTTGATCCTCTTAAATCCCTTATTTTTCCTAACATTTTGAAGGCATGAGAACGATCTATCGAGGACTTAAGATCGATCTGTCTCAGGCAGAGAGTTAAGCAGATCGATTTGGCTAGGGAGGAGATCGATTTGCTCAAACCCGAGAGCTAAGGAAATTGATCTGCTTTCCTTAAGAAACGATCCTCTCATTACAAAATATTTAGTAGATCAATCTAGCCCCTTTGGAGATTAATCTGCCCTGTCCCTGTTGCTCGAATAAGAGCACTTTGGCTCTTCCAGATCGAGCTCTCAACCTATGAAATAGATTTGGCATTCATACTTCCCAGACTTTGCTGTAGTTTTTTGTAGTAACTCATACTAGACAATCCTTAATTTGCTGCCACAGTCATTTTCTCATCCAGCCACCTTTAAGACTTGAAACTAACATCTATTCATTCTTTATACACATTAAAACTTGTGTGCATTTAGTGTATAACCAAAGGAATACAACACTGTAAGATCCGAATTTAATTAAAATACGAAAATTAAATAAGAAAAGATGGGGGATGTATGAAGGAAGTCAGGTTAAATTGATTCCGAAACAAGAGCAAGGGTAAAATGGTAAAAATACCAAAATCCGGTATTAAGGCGATAAGAAAAATTTAATTAAAAATATGGATTTAAGAAATCTTGGTCAATAAAAGTGAAATAAATTTATTTCGGATTAAATTGATCAAGATATTAATTTATTGGAATTAATCGGGATTAATTGGAATTTTTAGTTCGGAAAAATAATCTCGAAAATAATTGAAAAATATACCGAAAAGTCACCCGGGACAACATCCCGAAAATACGGAGAAATTGTACCCGAAAAAGAGGTTAAAATATAATAAATAAATTAAATAAAATTAAATTAATTAAATTAGAATAAAATTATAATTTTAAGTGATATTTTGGGTATTTTAATATATTTTAATAAATAGTATAAAAATAAATAAATAAAAATAAATAATAAAAAAAAGGAAGAGAAAATGGGTCGGGGAGAGAGAATGAAAGAAACAGAAACAGAAAAAGAAGAAAACGGAAGCCGAAAACGGAGGCTGAAGGCCGGACGACCACCGGCGATCCAATCGGCCAGGCGAAGGTCGAAAATGGAAGAGGGGAGGCCGGCGAGCACGATGGTACCGGCGGTGTAGCCTACCGAAGTCGGAGATCGACGAATCGGGGGAGAGAAGTCGCGGGAGAAAGAGTTCCGATCGGCGGCGAACGGTGCCGATCTGGCCGACCCCGAACCCAGTCGAGGACTCCCCAGGCCCAGACGATGCGATTGGTGGTGGTGGCAGCCACCGAAACCGACGGACGACGTCGAAAACGGCGGAGGAAAGAAAATGGGTCCGACGGCCGAGGGAGAAGAGCCGGACCGGCGGCGTTCCGGCGAGCTTGACCCAAATCGAGGGCAGATTCGAGATGCGGACGACCTCACGGAGCCACTGGCGGTGGAAGCCAACGGAGAACCGGCCGGCAAGGTGGTGAACCGACGGTGAACCGGTCGAACCGGAGAGAACCGGCGGTCTGAACCGGTCCGAACCGGACTGAACCGGTTCAGCCAAAAAGAGAGGAAAAAAAGGAAGAAAAAAGGGAAAAAGAAAAAGAGAAAAAGTTGGGAAAAATTCCAGTGATGCAATCGAGCTTCGGGTAAGTCAGTGAGCGGTCGAATTGACCCGATTTAAGTTTCGGAGTATTTAATTTAATTAATTTTCGACTGGAAACTTACCCAGAAAAATTATGAAATTGTATAGCTCGATGATTGGCATCCACCGAAGGCTCGAGACAACCTCAAATTTCGTACTAGCATGGAATCTCGGGTAAGTGACCCTTATTTACGATAATTACCTCGTTATGCGTGATATTGATTTAATTTCCGCATAAATTGAATTAAATTATGGAAATTTAGATAAATTGTCGTAAATAATCGATTTAGTTATTCAAGAGCTAGAACGAGGCCCAATAAATTATTGGTGGGCCCAATGAGCCCAATAGGCCTCGATAAAGTGAAAATTAAGTGGAAAACGGGCTTAAGGCCGATTAAGGCCCATTAAGGTGCAATCGGGCCCAATAGGGGTAAACAGGCCCAATGATTTAAATTAAGCCCAGAAAATATTAAATACAATTAAATTGTATAATATCTGACCTGAGGAATATTACTACGCATTTTCGGACATTGGATTGGAAGCATATCGGACTGCGCGACGTGACATCAATGGAAAAGGTCAGACTCGACAGGAAAATAAGGTAAGGGAATTCTACGGACTGCTAGAGGTAAACTTTACGCAATTTTAAATTCATATGCAGTCCTTAAAAATGTTCTGGAGGGTCTAGAGGTCGAAGAATAATTTTAATGCCCCGTATGGGCAAAATTATTGAAATACCCTTGTTAAGGGTAAATGTTTCCAAATTTAGGAAAAAAAAATTGGGAGAAGCAAGAATAAGAGGTTCTTGCTCATTCTGGAGGTGTTTTGATGCATGCATTAGTAGGCTGGCTAACCTTGAAAGAAAATGCACAGCATTGCATACTTTCAACGTGAAAACTGTTTTGAAGAAACAGAGCCGCCTACATGTTTTATTGACATGTGACGTGCTAGAGCTCAGCTCGCACGATATTTTCGATTTGTGTGATGCACGCATTAGTGCTGGAGCGAGAGCTCGCACTAGAGTTTTACATGCATAGGTGCTGGAGTCCAACTCGCACCAGATTTGTATACATATATATATAATTTTCATGATAGGGTGCTAGAGTCTAACTCGCACCATATTTTTATGTGATTTTTGAGACAGGGTGTTGGAGCTTCGCTCGCACTAGCTTTTCATATGGTTTGCATACAGAGTGCTAGAGCTTAGCTCGCACTAGTTTTATTTGATTTACTAACAGTGTTAGAGCACCGCTCGCACTACTTTTCAGAGATCATACGATAAGCCGTGCTTGGAGCATCGGGTAGACTGTGTGTCACCGATTAAATAGGCCCGCACGTGCATTTTGAGACATGGCAAGTTAAAACAACCTGATGAGCCCGAACGAGGGATAAGGGTTAGAGATCCACCTGATGAGCCCGAACGAGGGATAAGGGTTGGAGATCCAGCTGATGAGCCCGAACGAGGGATAAGGCTGAGGGTCCACGGAGTACGATGTACCGTGCAAGTAGCATGGAGTACGATGTACCGTGTAGTATCTTTGTTTTACGGGGTATCTTCGGATACGGTATCTTTGTGATACGGGGTATCTTCGGATACGACATCTTCGGATGCGTGAGATCGGATAAGACTGACGGGTTGGATTGACCCACCTCCCGGGCGGTTCCCGATCAGGGTGAGACCTCGCACACTGGGATCCGTGAAGCTAGAGGGACTCACGAGGACACATTAGCCAGTCCTGGTTATTGCCGTTATACAAATATTGCCTCGTCTCTCATGTCGACGATTTCGATGATTTAAACTGGGTTTGTAATTAAATGTGCATGATGGGTATTTCCATGCTTTTCAAAACCCACGTGTGATGTAAACCGTTTTCATGGTTTTGTGTGAGTCAGGATCACACGCAGGAGGGGTTGAGTCCTGACTTTATTGTAAAAATTTTAATTGAGAAAGAAATGATTTGTAATAATTGCATGTTGGTTTTCCGTTCAAATGTGTTTTACATAACATCATAACACATATCATTGTTTTAAAATGTGTAGAGAAAGGGTGGTTTATGCATGGCACCACGTTCATGTAGGTAGTATGGTTACCTACTTGTTCGTAGGATTGCCTTACTGAGCTCGATGTGCTCACCCCTTTCATTTTCTCCCACAGATAATCTCTAGTTGAAGTTGCGACGACTCAGTACTGCATTCCGGATATCCGCTGCTGCCCATTAACATAAGGTATATACACTTGTACATATTGTATCTACATAAGCATAGCACAGTAACATGTTTGTAAGTAACTTTAGGGGATGTATAAATAATGTAAATAATTATAAATAACTGGAGAATAAATAAGTTAGATGGTAATGGTATGGTGGGGCTGGCATTGACGCATAGCCCAATTATTAGTGGAGTGTTGGTCACGATTCGAGGACAAGTAAGAATTTAAGTAAGGAAATAATAAAACGCGAAAAATTAACTCTGATTTTTGGGTAGTTTGGGTCGTGACAATTATTATGGTATCAGAGCACAATTGGTCTGATGTGTGTCAGTGTCAGTAATTAAGAAATTACATCCCTGTGTTACTGTGTTTAGTTAGATACAATAGTGTATATCGAGATGGGCTTGACTAAGAAATGGTTGAGAATGCAGGAATCCCTAATATGAGTCGCGTTAGATGAGATAGTGCACGAGGCAGAGGTCGTAGAGATAGACCTGAGTCTGCTAAGTCGTGCTGAGTTGACCTGTGAGAATCAGGATGAAATTGAGATGGACGTTAATGTTGAGCATGCCCTACTGAGTCCGACAGAGAGATCGGACAGTATTGAGACACGCTTCGCGAGATTGGAGCGGAGTGTGGAGATTATTTTGAGGAGCTAATTGCTCAGATTATGAATGAGATCAAAGGGCGCAGCGAAACATTGGTGGAAACCCGCTCGACCCATCTTAAGTGTTAAACATCCATAGCTAAGATGAGAAATCTTATTGGATGTATTCCGGTGACAGGATATCTCGGACATGATTTAAAGGAAATTTCGGATTAAAGTCCTTACTCTGACCCAGAGGATTTGATTTATTGAAGAGTATAATTCATGAGTATACAACTCAATTATATTCTTTGGTAGATATTACCTCGACATATGAACAATGACAGTCGAGATGTCTAAAAGTTTATGGAATGACTCAACTTTTCAATTAGAGTCCGATCGGCCCGTGAGATATTACTTATACCGAGGCAGTGCGCAGATTTCCAGTTGGGTAATTAAGAACATGAATTGCACGCCTCTGAGATTGGGAAAGCTAATGAGGGCTGAAATAGAGACAGAAAAGAGAATCGAGAAATAACAAAGATGTTAAAATGGGAAAATGCAAATTGGTAAAAAGATCTGATTTGACGAGTTATGGAGTAAGATAATTGGCAAGGACCCAGTGCATCTAATTTTGGCACTCTTAGGGGGCATTGTGATTGGAGGACCCCGACCTGCTACGAAGCAGTGTAGCAGTGTAAGTACTGTAAGTAATGTGAGATGTGTGGTGGATACCACGGAAGGAGGGTCTATACCTACACTGTATTGATGAAAATGGCCGTTAAGTGTGATGAGACAGACCATTGATTTCGATTGCACAGAATTGGGCGAGATCGCCCCACAGAAAAGTAAAGAGACAGAGAAAAACTTCGTTGGTATAGCTGCAACGAAAAGGGAGGAAATAGCCGAAAAGAAAAAAAAGGAAAGTAGTCTATTGGACGAAGGCGAGAGGATGTCTTGGACCAGGACACTATTGATGTTTCATGGATGTGGTGTAAGATACCACACTTGTTATGAATAATGAAGTACATATGTTTATTGATCCTGGTGCCACATATTTATTTATACCACCTTCATTCGCATATAAGTGAGTAAAAGGCATGAATACCTACATCATTGGGCACAATACTAATAAATGAGTACCCAATAGAGGAGGATTAATAAATGAAATATGGATATAGAGATTTAAGTAATAAAAAGGGGTGCGACAGTTGAAGTTAAAGGAGTAAAGGATGGTACTCACGGAATGAATAATGACAAGAGTTTCATTATAATTAATATACGAAAGGAGATAATCTTTGAGATAAGATAGATCCTAAATACAAGATGTATTGGAGTAAGAGACATGCTAGGTAAGGAATACCCTTAATATGTGAAGTCATTAGAGGTTAAGCAATTAGTAGCGAATATAAATTGTGACCACATAGACTGAGATATAACGTAGTTGTGGTTAAGTCTGAAGGTTAATAAATCTATTTCAAAATACCTCCCCGCCTGAAGACTTGACAGCGTCTAAAAGTATATATGTATAACCTATAACGTGAAATCGAGCGTCGTAATAGATAACTTTAGCATTAGGATATCTTTACTAAGATGATAAGAATGTTTAAATTCGACAAATCATAAAGGTTAACATAGTAAAATTTAATAGGAGCCGTTAAGATAAGAAAAGGAAATGAAGTAGGTTAATACCTGAAAACGTAAGCGGTTGAGAAGGATCTTATACGCTTATGCGTAAATAAGTCAAGGATTGGAATTGTAATCATCAGTATCGATGATATGTTGGGTGTAGTTAAAGTCTAGGGCGATTTATAAGCAATAATGGGAAATTGCTTTTACAGATGGTTGCTGCGAGTTCTAAAATGATATACCTTGTTGACACGTTTAACTATAAAACGTGGTATTGGAACGGGATGATAGATGCGACATGAATTTTGGTGTAATGAAGTATGAATTGACTACCGTGATTAATTTCACCATACCCAACAGCTCAAGAGGTTTTCAGTGAGTATGGATACCTCAAAATTATGATGGAGCTGTGTATTGATGTATAATGGGAAGATAGTCAAGTATGGAGTCAGACAACTCCTTGATCATGAAATAAACTATCTGACCTATGATTTAAGTTGGCAACAGTATTTGTACAAGGATATGGTACTATTAGGTACAGGGTGAGAAATTATGGATATGCACTGATCATAAAGCCCGAGTATCTATTTTCACAGAAAGGGACGAATATGAGAATACATAGTGGGTTAGAGCTTCTGAGAGGTTTTGATTTGTGAAAATTGTACCACCCAAGAAAGGCTGATGCTTGAGCAGAAAGAGCCTCGGGATGGTATTACATATGATGGTCAGGGAGCGTGAGCTGCTAGAGCAATTGTGAACCTCAGTATTGATGTGATCCCTTCTGATGAAGACAGTGATTGTGTGACAGCTAGCCTGAGACTAGAACCGGATGAGAGTGCCCGGATTTGACAGGCTTAGCGTGATGATCGGCAGGATGTCGATAGTTTGGGTCAGATTCAGAAGGGTACAGTGACAGAGTTCACAGAGTATGATTATGATTTACAGAGAGGTTCAGAGACAGTATGAGTGCTCCCCAGGACCACAGTTGATGAGATAGTAATATTGTCAGAAGCTCACTCTTCGGGATATACAGTGCATACGGAAAGTAATGAATATATATATTGAAATCTTTGAAAAAGGGTATTGGTGGTCAGATGTGAAAAGAAATACGGTAGAGTATTAAAAGTCTGCAGAGTTATTGCAGCCTCTACCTATATCGACACGGCACGAAAAATGAGAGCAAGTCTCCACGAATTTCGTGATGGGTTACAGAGGACCCAGGTGAATTACGAGGCTATTTGGATGATAGTCGATAGAGTAACTAAGTCTACCCACCTTCTAGTTATGAACTCCCCAGATACTCAGTGTGTAAGGAAGATTATGGAACATGAAGTAGCGTTCCAGTGAGCATGGTAACATATAGGGATTCCCGCTTCACTTCCCACCTATGAGGATATTTTAGGAAGCTATGGGAACCCGACTGAGTACTAGCACAGCTTTCCATCCTCAAACAGATGGTCAGTCAGAGAGGACTGTACAGGTTCTAGAGGATCCGATGAAAGCGTGTGCCGTTGATTTTATAAGCTCCTGGAATGATCAGTTGTCACAAATTGAAGTTGCCAATAACGACAGTTGGCAGTTGAGTATCGGGATAATAAGATATGAAGTAGTGTATGGTTGTAGGGGTTGTACCCCAAATTGGATAAGAAAAGTGGGTGACAGATAGAAATTATTTTCGACTCTGGATAATAAGTCTCTGAGGATGTTTAGTTAAGGACGAGAGATTAAGAACACCTCAGAGCAGACAGAAAAGTATTGGAATTCACCCTTGGTGAATTAGTATGGTTGAAATATTTCTTGTCTTAAGAGAATAAGGACATAGCGAGCTTTTGGAAGAAGGTAAATTGAGTTTCGCTGGATTGAATATTTTGAGAGATTGGACAAGTGGGAGATAAGACCTGTAGGTTGGTGTTATCACCTGAATTAACAGGCACCCACAATGCATCTCCGCTTTTGATGTTTCAGCAATACTATCCAGATCCAGCATAGGTGATAGGATATGAATTCCAGAAGTTCAGCTTAATGCAAATATAAGTATATTGAAGAAGTTGATTCGGGCATTAAACAGGAAAGAGACAGTATTGAGGTTTAAGACGATCTCCCTAATTAAAGTCTTTTGGTAGTAATACACTCCGGAGAAAAGATCACATGAGAATTAAAGGAGTATGATACGATCGATGTACCCGAAGTTGTATAGGGACTCATATGATTTGGTTCTAATTTGGAGGACCAAATTCCTTAAGTGGGGGAGAGTTGTAAGATCCGAATTTAATTAAAATACGAAAATTAAATAAGAAAAGATGGGGGATGTATGAAGGAAGTCAGGTTAAATTGATTTCGAAACAAGAGCAGGGGTAAAATGGTAAAAATACCAAAATTCGGTATTAAGGCGATAAGAAAAATTTAATTAAAAATATGGATTTAAGAAATCTTGGTCAATAAAAGTGAAATAAATTTATTTCGGATTAAATTGATCAAGATATTAATTTATTGGAATTAATCGGGATTAATTGGAATTTTTAGTTCGGAAAAATAATCCCGAAAATAATTGAAAAATATACCGAAAAGTCACCCAGGACAACATCCCGAAAATACGGAGAAATTGTACCCGAAAAAAAGGTTAAAATATAATAAATAAATTAAATAAAATTAAATTAATTAAATTAGAATAAAATTATAATTTTAAGTGATATTTTGGGTATTTTAATATATTTTAATAAATAGTATAAAAATAAATAAATAAAAATAAATAATAAAAAAAAAGGAAGAGAAAATGGGTCGGGGAGAGAGAATGAAAGAAACAGAAACAGAAAAAGAAGAAAACGGAAGCCGAAAACGGAGGCTGAAGGCCGGACGACCACCGGCGATCCAATCGGCTAGGCGAAGGTCGGAAATGGAAGAGGGGAGGCCGGCGAGCACGATGGTATTGGCGGTGCAGCCTACCGACGTCGGAGATCGGTGAATCGGGGGAGAGAAGTCGCAGGAGAAAGAGTTCCGATCGGCTGCAAACGGCGCCGATCTGGCCGACCCCGAACCCAGTCGAGGACTCCCCAGGCCCAGACGATGCGATTGGTGGTGGTGGCAGCCACCGAAACCGACGAACGACGCCGGAAACGGCGGAGGAAAGAAAATGGGTCCGACGGCCGAGGGAGAAGAGCCGGACCGGCGGCGTTCCGACGAGCTTGACCCAAACCGAGGGCAGATTCGAGATGCGGACGACCTCACGGAGCCACTGGCGGTGGAAGCCGACGGAGAACCGGCCGGCTAGGTGGTGAACCGACGGTGAACCGGTCGAACCGGAGAGAACCGGCGGTCTGAACCGGTCCGAACCGGACTGAACCGGTTCAGCCAAAAAGAGAGGAAAAAAAGGAAAAAGAAAAAGAGAAAAAGTTGGAAAAAATTCCAGTGATGCAATCGAGCTTCGGGTAAGTCAGTGAGCGGTCGAATTGACCCGATTTAAGTTTCGGAGTATTTAATTTAATTAATTTTCGACTGGAAACTTACCCAGAAAAATTATGAAATTGTATAGCTCGACGATTGGCATCCACCGAAGGCTCAAGACAGCCTCGAATTTCGTACTAGCATGGAATCTCGGGTAAGTGACCCTTATTTACGACAATTACCTTGTTATGCGTGATATTGATTTAATTTTCGCATAAATTGAATTAAATTATGAAAATTTAGATAAATTGTCGTAAATAATCGATTTAGTTATTCAAGAGCTAGAACGAGACCCAATAAATTATTGGTGGGCCCAATGAGCCTAATAGGCCTCGATAAAGTGAAAATTAAGTGGAAAACGGGCTTAAGGCCGATTAAGGCCCATTAAGGTGCAATCGGGCCCAATAGGGGTAAACGGGCCCAATGATTTAAATTAAGCCCAAAAAATATTAAATACAACTAAATTGTATAATATCTGACCTGAGGAATATTACTACGCAGTTTTGGACATTGGATTGGAAGCATATCGGACTGCGCGACGTGACATCAATGGAAAAGGTCAGACTCGACAGGAAAATAAGGTAAGGGAATTCTACAGACTGCTAGAGGTAAACTTTACGCAATTTTAAATTCATATGCAGTCCTTAAAAATGTTCTGGAGGGTCTAGAGGTCGAAGAATAATTTTAATGCCCCGTATGGCAAAATTACTGAAATACCCTTGTTAAGGGTAAATGTTTCCAAATTTAGGAAAAAAATTGGAAGCAGCAAGAACAAGAGGTTCTTGCTCATTTTGGAGGTGTTTTGATACATGCATTAGTAGGCTGGCTAACCTTGAAAGAAAATGCACAGCATTGCATACTTTCAACGTGAAATTGTTTTGAAAACTGTTTTGAAGAAACAGAGCCGCCTACATGTTTTATTGACATGTGACGTGCTAGAGCTCAACTCGCACGATATTTTCGATTTGTGTGATGCACGCATTAGTGCTGGAGCGAGAGCTCGCACTAGAGCTTTACATGCATAGGTGCTGGAGTCCAACTCGCACCAGATTTGTATACATATATATATATGATTTTCATGACAGGGTGCTAGAGTCTAACTCGCACCATATTTTTATGTGATTTTTGAGACAGGGTGTTGGAGATTCGCTCGCACCAGCTTTTCATATGGTTTGCATACAGAGTGCTAGAGCTTAGCTCGCACTAGTTTTATTTGATTTACTAACTGTGTTAGAGCACCGCTCGCACTACTTTTCAGAGATCATATGATAAGCCGTGCTTGGAGCATCGGGTAGACTGTGTGTCACCGATTAAATAGGCCCGCACATGCGTTTTGAGACATGGCAAGTTAAAACAACCTGATGAGCCCGAACGAGGGATAAGGGTTAGAGATCCACCTGATGAGCCCGAACGAGGGATAAGGGTTGGAGATCCAGCTGATGAGCCCGAACGAGGGATAAGGCTGAGGGTCCACGGAGTACGATGTACCGTGCAAGTAGCATGGAGTACGATTTACTGTGTAGTATCTTTGTGATACGGGGTATCTTCGAATACGGTATCTTTGTGATACGGGGTATCTTCGGATACGGCATCTTCGGATGCGTGAGATCGAATAAGACTGACGGGTTGGATTGACCCACCTCCCGGGCGGTTCCCGATCAGGGTGAGACCTCATACACTGGGATCCGTGAAGCTAGAGGGACTCACGAGGACACATTGGCCAGTCCTGGTTATTGCCGTTATACAAATATTGCCTCGTCTCTCATGTCGACGATTTCGATGATTTAAACTGGGTTTGTAATTAAATGTGCATGATGGGTATTTTCATGCTTTTCAAAACCCACGTGTGATGTAAACCGTTTTCATAGTTTTGTGTGAGTCAGGATCACCCGCAGGAGGGGTTGAGTCCTGACTTTATTGTAAAAATTTTAATTGAGAAAGAAATGATTTGTAATAATTGCATGTTGGTTTTTCGTGCAAATGTGTTTTACATAACATCATAACACATATCATTGTTTTAAAATGTGTGGAGAAAGGGTGGTTTATGCATGGCACCACTTTCATGTAGGTAGTATGGTTACCTACTTGTTCGTAGGATTGCCTTACTGAGCTTGATGTGCTCACCCCTTTCATTTTCTCCCACAGATAATCTCCAGTTGAAGTTGCGACGACTCAGTACTGCATTCCGGATATCCGCTGCTGCCCATCAACATAAGGTATATACACTTGTACATATTGTATCTACATAAGCATAGCACAGTAACATGTTTGTAAGTAACTTTAGGGGATGTATAAATAATGTAAATAATTATAAATAACTGGAGAATAAATAAGTTAGATGGTAATGGTATGGTGGGACTGGCATTGACGTACAGCCCAATTATTAGTGGAGTGTTGGTCATGATTCGAGGACATGTAAGAATTTAAGTAAGGAAATAATAAAACGCGAAAAATTAACTCTGATTTTTGGGTAGTTTGGGTCGTGACAAACACAAAACCAAATAGAAGCATAAAGATTTACACCACTTATGCAACTTCTGTCACGACCCGAATTACCTTAAAAATCAGAGTAAATTTTTTTGCTTTTTCATTTATTATTTAATTCTTACCTTTCTCTCGTCGTGACCATCCTACAACACAGTTGGGCTATGATTCGGTGTTAGTCACCTCACACTATTTAACATTTCATTCCCATAATCATATATCAGAGTCTACTATCCTTTTGATTTTAAATAAACACATACCCAATGGTATTTACATGACTCTACATCCCCGACATAATATCCGTTTACAGTACTGTCCATTACATATTTAGATACAAAACCATACAAATGTGTATACCTGTCTCTCGATGGGAAGCAGCAAGCAGCGGATATTAAGCATGCAAGTCCTCAGCCGCTCAATAATTATTACAAGTGCTCTGAAAAGATGGAAAAATAAGGGGGGTGAGCAAACCACACGCTCAGTAAGGCAATTATGCAAGTAAGTAGATAGCTCCACTATCTACATGCTCATAATGCCATGCCCTTAAATCCATTTCTTTTCATTTAAAATTACACGCACAAAGTCATGCATATTCAATGCCATAGTTTATCCAAAACTATTTGTGCATATATAAATCATGTAACTCATGCATTCAAAGCATTTTATGTGACATCATTAAATCATATTAAGCATGAATTTAATCAAGATCATGCAGTCTTTCATGTCATGCAAGACAATTCAAGGTTTTCAAATGAAAGCATGGAAAACACATCATGCCACTGCATTTAAATCAATTCATTTAAAACGCAGTATAAAATAACCCCTCTGGGTCAATCATCTCAAAACTCATAAAACAATTTGTTATATTTCATTATAAAACTTGAGTTATAAAACCACCCTTCTTTCAGGGTCACATATCATAAAATCATCTGAAATCATCAAATCATCAAATCGGGGGCCTGACCCCTCCTTCGGGTCTACCCTGGTCTAACAGACCACAAGTTATATCATGTGAGACAATCAGGAAATTAACAGTAACATCGAGGACTATGGCCATATCCTAGTGATCCCTGGCAACACGGTACCTAGTGTGCGGGGTATCACACCTGAAACGGGAGGTGGGTCGTCCTACCCGCCAGAACAGCATAACACCAGGATTGCGAGGGCAAGGCTTGCTGCCTCGTGGCTAATGCCACTCCACTCCAACAATCCCCACGGTACAGCGTACTCCGCGTGACATACACGGTACAAAGTACTCCGTGAACCCAAGCTCAGTCAGGGGTGCCTGTAATAGGTCTTATCCACCCATATCATCTGTCTCAGAATGCACGTGTGAGCATATCATCTCACTGTGACACACAGTCTACAGGAGGCTCCAACACGGCTATATGCATGTAATATAAATCCCTGTGCGAGCGAAACTCAAGCACGGCTCCATGCATATTCATGATATCTGAAAATCTCGTGCGAGGGAAGCTCTAGCACGGTTTCATAAAAATCAGTGAAATCTGCGTACGAGCAGCGCTCCAGTACGACTTAAACTGATTATAATTTCATGTAAATTCCACGTACGAGCAACGCTCTAGTACGGATATGTATATAAATTCAGTGAAAACCTCGTACGAGAAAAACTCCAGTACGACATTCAAATGAATTATGAAAACCATATAAAACTTTGTGCGAGCAACGCTCCAGCACAAATGAATGCTCAAGTAAATCAAATCTCGTGCGAGTTATACTCCAGCACGGCTTTATGCATAACTAAATCAAATCTCGTGCGAGTTTCACTCCAGCACGGCTTTTATGCATAATTAAATCAAAACAGGATGCGAGCTAAGCTCCAGCATCTCTCATGCATGTCAAATCATTAAAAGTAGTGCGAGTAATCGCTCCAGCACTATTTTATGCATACCACGTCAAAACAAATCAAAACATGTCAAAACATGTCAAAACAGAGTGCGAGCTAGGCTCCAGCAGCTCTCATTTCACAATATTAAAAATCAGTGCGAGCACCATGCTCTAGCACATTTCATGCATATGATGTCACAAGTCGGTGCGAGCAAGCGCTCAAGCACATTTATGCACAATCACAAACGCAGATATAGTGCGAACTACGTGTCGGCACTATCTGTTTTCATACAAACTGGATAGTTGGCCTCTTTTCCAAAGAAATTTCCATTTAAATATAAATAACACCTACGTAGTGTTATCTTATGAAATTTAAACAATTACTGGCCAATCTATCAATTTTCTTTGATTAAAACCAATAAAATTCTTAAACCATAATAGTCCTTAAATCATGCATTTCATGCATGTCATGCTTTCACCATCCTTAGGTGAACTTCCCTCAATAGGGGTAAAATAGACATTTCACCTATTTCGATCCTTAAAATCATTCAAACCATTTTTAGGATCATTATACAATATCCATGTATACATACATACATACTCAGTGTACAGAAAAACTATTAAAATATGCGTAGCTACCTCTAGCTACTCACACAATTCCCTTACCTCATTTTCTGTACAGTCTGACCTTTCCCACTGACGTCTCGTCACGCAGTCCGATTTGCTCCGAATCCAAATCAAATCTCCGGCACTGCGGATACACATTCATCAGGTCAAATACAATACAATTAATTGTATTTCATAATTTTCTGGGCTTAATTTAAATCATTGGGCCCGTTTACCCATATTGGGCCCGATTGCACCATAATGGGCCTTAATCGGCCTTAAGCCCGTTTACCACACTTTATCGAGGCCTATTGGGCTCATTGGACCCATCAATATTTATTTAGCCTCGTTCTAAATTCTCAGATAGCTTATGAATTATTTACGACAATTTATCCCAATTTCTAGAATTTAATTCATTTATGCGGAAATTAAATCCGTAATTCATGCGTTAAATGTCAATCACGCATAACGATATAAAATTGTCGTAAATAAGGGTCACTTACCCGTTATTTCATGATCATACACAAATCGAGGCTGTCTCGAGCTCTCAATGGATGCCAATTGTCGAGCTACACAATTAAATATATTTTCGGGTAAACTTTCAGTCGATTATTTATCAAATTAATATTCTAAAAATTAAATCGGTCAATTTGACCGCTTACCGACTTACCCGAAGCTCGATTGCATCACAGGAATTTTTCCCAATTTTTTCTCTTTTTCTTTTTCCCTTTTTCTTCCTTTTTTCCCTCTCTTTTTGGCTGAACCGGTCCGGTCCGGTTCAACCCGGTTCGGACCGCCGGTTCGGTCTGGTCCGGTTCGGCCGGTTCTGTCCGGTTCGGCCGGTCCAGGCTCCCTTTGGTCGTGCCGGCGCCGTCCGGCCGGTTCCCGGCATGATTCCGGTGCCAATCGGCGCGCAATCGTCTGGGCTCCCTAAATCGGGCCTCGGCTGGGGTCGAATCAGCCCCATCGCCGGCGAATCGGGGTTCTCTCCCCCGCGGTCTTCTCCTCCATTTCCGACGTTTTCCGGCCACCTCGCCGCGCGTCTGGGCTGCTGGAGGTTCGCCCGGTGCTGGGCTGCGCTCGCCGGTCCTCACCGGCCCCTAGATCCCGCCGGTGGTGGCTCGCCGGTGGATTCCTCTTCGGGTTCGCCTTTCGCCCCATTTGCTTCGCGTTTTCTCTGTTTCTTCAGATTTCGTTTCTGTTTTTTTTTTTTTTTTACTTATTTTTTTTTTATAATTAACTTTTAATATTATTTTATTCAATAAAATAATATTAAAATGCATAAATATCCTTAAAAATTATATTTAATTCATTTAATCTGTAAATAATTTTCTCAGTCCGATTTTACCTTTTCGGTATATTTTTCGATTATTTTCGGGATTATTTTTCAATACAAAAATCCCAGTTTATTCCAATAAATTCATATCTTGATCAATTTAACCCGAAATTTAATTATTTCTTCGTTATTGATCAAGATTTCTCATTCTCATATTTTTAATTAAATTTTCTTATCCCGATTAATACCGAATTTTGGTCTTTTGACCATTTTGCCCTTGCACGTATTCGGGAATACCATTTAAGTCCTTTTGCATTTTTAAATGCACTCGAAAATATCGGGTCTTACAACTTCATTCCATTTTACCACACTACTCATTTTCCATTCAACTCACATTCATTACATACCAAAGTCCATTTCTTCATATCCATACATAATAAAACTTGTACGTACATCACAAACTCTTATTACAAGTGTGTACATTGAATTTATGGATTTTACATCGCTTATGCTTCACATTACAAGTACATCACCATTCTTGTGAATTCATATTTACTTGGTCCAAAATCACCCATATTATAATTCTATTTACATATTTACAATTTTATACATATATGGGGTCTCACAGGTTGACAGTGTGTTAGTAAGCTAGAATGGCTGCTGTGGTGCCTCAAGTAAGAACTGAGTTGGTTGGCTCATGCTAGTTGTTGCAGGTTGTTCCTATTTTGTTCAATATCAAGGGGTAAACATGTGTTGCAGGAGGGCTAAAGCATGGATGAAGGGAAGTGTTGGCAGTAGTGCTGCTGATTAGCACTAAGCTCGGGCAATAGGAGAGGATCAGCGAAGAACACGCTAATTGCAAAGAATGAAGTTGATGCCTTCATCTTGCATTGCAGGTACATGACGTCATCAGTAGTGCATGGCAGAGCTTGGTATAAGGACATTGGTTGTGTGCGACGAGGTAGGAGGCTCATGGCACTGCTTGAGGCAAGACGGCAGCAGAATGAGCAGAGAATGTTGGTATAGTGTCGTTCTCTGGTTTACAACAGTGCAGGCAATAGCATGGTAGGCGTTGGACAACACCTGGAGCAGAGCAGCGAATGAAGCGTGCATAGTACAGTGCACGGGACTAGTGCTAGCTGGAACTTGGTTAAGGCCGTGTTTGGAAGCTGATTAATTGTTACAATGTGTTTATCATGTTTTTATTTGCTAAATATTTATTTTTTTATGCCTCTTACTATTATTTGTTAGCTTAGGTAGAATTAGATTTTAAAGTAATTTGAAAGATAGCTAAATTTTCATTGCTTGTTAATTTAGAATTTAGTTTTAATTAGGTTAATAGTTAATTTTTGATTACATTAGGGTGGAAATTTCATTTTAATTAGAAAGCTCATGTGTTGCATTTAGGATTAAAATTAGGGCTAGAATTATTTTATGCAATTTTAAATTAAAAAAGCCAAAAATAATTATTTTTCATGCATTATTTAGATTTTATTATTAAGTAGTAATTAGCTATAGTTAGGATTAATTTAGGGACACAATTTTAGGCATTTAGGCTTATAGTTATATTTAGAAATTTTCTTAAATTTTTAGAATTTTATTAGATTTTATGTTAGTTTAATTTGCATCTTTATTTTTGATAATTAGATTAATTACATGCACATTTTATTTTAGGATTGTTTAGTTTTATTCTAATTAATTTTATTTCTTTAGTTTCTTATTCGCATTTCAGTTTATTTGTACTAATTAATTATAGTTTCATTATTGTTCTTTTGTAGGTTTTTGCTTTTATTTACTTGGAGCGTTGTAAGTAATGTTTGCTCTATTTTTAGTATTCTCTTTATTTTTATTGTTTTTAAGTACTTTTTAATATAAGCCTTGTAGATCACCCACTGCAAATTCATAATTTGCTAGGATATACTTAAAGTAAAATTAACCGGTACTTAGTTAGGCTAATATATTCTTTGTGGGACGATAATCTGGGACTCAAATCCCATTATTACTTGTACAACCCGTGCACTTGCAATTAACACGTCTAGGTCACTTAAAGTGGGCATAGTCACAACAAGTTTTTGGCACCGTTGCCGAGGAATCACGGTTAGCCATTAACTAATATCAATGAAATTATGCTTAGGTATAATTCTAGTTTTGTTCAATTCTAGGTTCTAAATATTTAGAGCATTAATTTAGAGTAGTTAATTTTCTCTATCTATGAAATAATTCAATAAAAAAATTTTTTTAAAAAAAAGAAAAAAATCATTAGGACTTAAGCACTATTTTGGGGAGGATTTGACCGTCAGCATTCTATTACCACTTTAGCTGATCCTCCTGCTTCTGATCCTGCTACTTAGCTTTCTTTATTTTATGTTGCCTTATTTTTCTTTTCACTTTTTGTACATTTCTTTTTCTTTTTTCTTCTATTTCTTTATTTGTTTATTTTACAGATAGCCTTTGCAACATCACGTTCTCATCAAGCTTTAATTGTTCTTCATTATCAGATATGGGAGTATTCTATGCTTGAACTTCAATTCTTATATTATCTGCACACTGAGGACACTGTGCACTTTAAGTTTGGGGGTGGGGATTCACTTGAGCATTCTTTGAAAATTTTTGGGCAAAATTGAAAACGTTTTCGAAAATATGAGCTTACATTGTTTGATTTTGGGATGATTTAGTACTTAGCATGTAGTTTTCCCATATTCCGATGATATAACCCCATGATTTAGTTTGACTTTGATTGAATAAGAAGTATGATTGTAGGAAAAGCATGAAGTTGAATTCTTGAATTTGTCTTGATTCTGATTGTGATTTCCTCATCTTATGCACATGTCATGTCATGAATCTGTATATTTATTTAGAGAAAGCTTATGTGGACATAGGATTGCATTTGTTCAGTTGATTTTGTGCATCATATTCTAGAATTTGTTTGATCTGATCTCGAGATTAAATACTAGATCACACTTAATTAGGGAAATAATTTAGGCCATCTTCGGATTGTTTGAGCCTTTATAGTCATCCTTGTACATATTTTACCCCTAGTCACCCATTTGGGTCAAATAAGCTTTTCTCTGTAAACACACCTGCACAATTTTCCTTAGAACACTCTGCTCCTATCCCTTACCCCAAAAGCATGAAATGTCATTAGGATATATCTCGACCTTTGTACATATGGGTATTAAGTGATAGTGAAGGAGTACAAAAAAAGTTTAGTAGCTTAAAAAAAAGGAAAGAAGAAAAATACCAAAATAGAAATGTTTAGTAAAATAAATAAGTTTGGGGGAATAATTATGAGCTCTGACATCAAAGATCCTAGAAAGTAATGCATGTTGAGGGGTAATTAAACCTAAATCAACATTATCATACCTTAGCCCTAGCCTTACATTACAAGCTTAATGAAGTCCTATTCATCTTTGGTCAAGTGTGACTACATTAGTGGAGAGAGAAGTGAAAAGCAAACTTATGGGAATGATCGCATGTCATTGACTTTGCATTCACTGTGTTTGCATAATCTGATCCAAGTAATGTACTTTAAAGTGGCCTTGACATATTCACACATACGCGAGGAGTCCAATTTGTGTTAGGACTTATGATTGAATGATTCTGAGTGTTGGACTTATAATTATGAATCTTTGATATCAGAGTTGGTACTTTTTCTTTGAGGATAATATTAGAAAAATTATTATGTTGGGTACTTGTCATTCCTACATTTGTTTTGTTTTGCTTGAGGACAAGTAAAAGCTCAAGTTTAGAGTGTGATAATTCTATTAAAATAGAATTATTTGTGCTTAATTTCTTAATTAATTATTTTAATCTCCATATTATTTTATTAATTATCCCCTCAATTTAATTAAAATTCTCTTATGTGCAGGTCAATTAAATTCGGATGAATTTCAGTCAAAAATTGGCTGAAAACGGGCTAAAAAGATACTGACCACTACAATTTTGCAGTCCGAGTCACCATTCGTCTAAACACATGTGATGTCGAGTGTTCGTATTTTATTCGTCTCATAAAGATAAGATCTACCGACACTGTGCCCACCTCATGGAAGACACACATCGGGCCACATCGCACATCTAAGTGGACAAAAAGACAAGTGACGTGGAAATATCTACTCTGCAACGAATGGAATGAAGACAAGTGGCCAAACAATACAAACTCATCTAGATTGAAAATTACCATTGTACCCCCAATTTTGTGTATAAATAGAATATGATGAGCAATTGAAAAAAAACTAAGTAGTTTTTTGGGTAAAGTAGAATAGAAAGTAGGGTAAAGTCGGTATGGTAGAATAGAAGTAGTTTAGGGTAGGAATAGTTTTATTGCTAAGTTATATTTTTCTAGTGTTCTTCAAGCTTTTTACGTTAGTTGTTTAGGCAGCCACCATTTCTCTTGTTTATAAATTTCATTTTCTTACTGTTCATGACACTTTTTAAAAAATCTATTAAAAGAACAAGAAAATTGCATGCTGTCATTTCTTAAATCTGGTTTGTTTTTAGCAGATCAGTTTTTTTATGTCTTTCTACGCTTTTCTTATTTATATTTCCTTGGTTTTTAGTTTATATCTATTTCCTTTACTGTTGCATATTTTAATTTTATGAATCCTGTTTTCTTTCTTTTATGCTGGTTTCATTTTCATCTTTACGACTCAATCATTTATAGCATGCAACATTCTGTATGCTTCGATCACTACTACAAATACGTTGTTCTGGTGTAGTATTGCAGGTTTAATACTGGGTATTGTTCCTGCAATACTGACACAGTGGAACCACGGTAGCATGAGCAGAAAATGAAGCAAGGCATAGTGGCTACTGTTTTTTTTTTCACTTCTATGTTTCACAATGGTGTGCTGTTTCGGTTTAAGCTTTAGTTATAGATTTTATTTATGGTTTATGTTGCTTCAAGTGAACACATAGTAGTGTTCTGTTGTTTCTGTTGCATTGTTTATTATCATGTACCGAGTTATACCATTTCATATCTTTTCTAAAGTGTAACTTCTGACATTATTATTTCAATATTTAGGTTGTATTGCATATTTTTTTTATCGTGGCATTTTCTTGTTATTTTCATTTTGCTTGCTAAACTAACGATTAGTGCAAGTGATGGTGCAGAGCAATAACTAGGCAGCGGGGTCGAGTGGAACATTACTGGGTTGTGTTGTACGGAAGACACAGCAATGCTCTTTCCTGCTTCTGTTAAGGACGTACAGGGAGGAGGTTGCGTGAGCTGGAGATATGGCTTCTGCATCTTATTCCTGTCCTAGTACTACATGGCATGGGAAGGAGGGCGTGGTGAAAGGTTGCAGGATTAGATCTAGGGATGTGGCGGCAGTGAAGAGGAACCCCTTTCACTCTGTTCTGCTCTGTTTTCATTTATTTGTACTGTCCATTTAGTTGTCTTTTTACTGTGTATTAATCTAACTGTTACTTACTGTTTAGGCTACTGTTGATTAATGTTTAGATTGGTTAACGGTGTGTTAGTAAGCTTGAATGGCTGTTGTGGTGCCTCGAGCAAGAACTGAGCCGGTTGGTTCATGTTAGTTGTTGCGTGCTTTTCCTATTTTGTTCAGTATCAAGTGATAAACATGTGTTGCATGAAGGCTGAAGCATGGATGAAAGGAAGTGTTGGCAGTAGTGCTGCTGATCAGCACTAAGCTCTAGCAATAGGAGAGGAGCAACGAAGAACACGTTGGTTGCAGAGAATGAAGCTGATGCCTTCATCTTATATTGCAGGTAAGCGACATCATCAGTAGTGCATGGCAGAGCTTGGTACAGGGATAGTGGCTGTGTACGGCGAGGCAGGAGGCCCATGGTAGTGCTTGAGGCAAGACGATAGCAAAATGAGCAGGGAACATTGGTATAGTGTCGTTCTCTGGTTCACAACAATGCAGGCAGTAGCATGGCAGGTGTCGGACAGCACCTGGAGCAGAGTAGAGAATGAAGCGTGCACAGTACAGTGCATGAGACTAGTGCTAGCTGGAACTTGGTTAAGGCCGTGTTTGGAAGTTGATTAATTGTTACAATTTGTTTATCATATTTTTATTTGCTAAATATTTATTTTTTATGCCTCTTACTATTATTTGTTAGCTTAGGTAGAATTAGATTTTGAAGTAATTTGAAAGATAGCTAAATTTTCATTGCTTGTTAATTTAGAATTTAGTTTTAATTAGGTTAATAGTTAATTTTTCATTACATTAGGGTGGAAATTTCATTTTAATTAGAAAGCTCATGTGTTGCATTTATGATTAAAATTAGGGGTAGTACTATTTTATGCAATTTTAAATTTAAAAGGCCAAAATTAGTTATTTTTCATGCATTATTTAGATTTTATTATTTAGTAATTAGCTATAGTTAGGATTAATTTAGGGACACAATTTTAAGCATTTAGGCTTATAGTTATATTTAGAAATATTCTTAAATTTTTAGAATTTTATTAGATTTTAGGTTAGTTTAATTTGCATCTTTATTTTTGATAATTAGATTACATGCACATTTGATTTTATGATTGTTTAGTTTTATTCTAATTAATTTTAGTTCATTAGTTTCTTATTCGCATTTCAGTTTATTTGCACTAATTAATTTTAGTTTCATTATTATTCTTTTGTAGGTTATTGCTTTTATTTGCTTGGAGCGTTGTAAGTAATCCTTGCTCTATTTTTAGTATTCTCTTTATTTTTATTGTTTTTTAGTACTTTTTAATTTAAGCCTTGTAGATCATCCACTGAAAATTCATAATTTACTAGGATATACTTAGGATAAAATTAATCGGTACTTAGTTAGACTAGTTAGATTCTTTGTGGGACGATAATCGGGGACTCAAATCTCATTATTACTTGTACGACCTGTGCACTTGCGGTTAACACGTCTAGGTCACTTAGAGTTTGTGAAGTCACATCAGCAAGAGACTGAGAAGAAGAGACAATAAATGAGAAGGAATGTGAGAAACAAAGTGAAACAGAAGGAAAAAAGATGTGGGAGGGAGAGCAAAGTGGAAGAGGAGCTCGAGGGGGAGACTTGGAATACAGAGGGGAGAAGCAAGAGCTTTCGAAAAACAGGGGAAAGTTCCTCTTGGGAAAACAGTAGCCACAATGAAGCTCGACATTGGAAGCTTTCAAGCATAGTTGATCAAGGTTTTGTAGAACGAAGGAAAATGAGGAGCGAACGGTTTACAAGAGAGGAGAGAAAGATAAGTTGGGAAACTAAGAGAGCTGCGGTGGACTGGAGACAAAGGACGAAACAGAGAGGAAGAGGTTAGACCTTGAGTAGAAATGAAGCTAAACGGTAGAGGCTAGTAGATGATGTTGATGATGACAAAAGGTAAGATGAAGGAAGAAACGGCAGTGGCGAGAATGATGTGAGATGATGAAGAACAAGAACTGTAACCTTGGGTGGTAACCGCGAACGAGAAGAGAATAAGAAGAAGGAATTTGGCGGGAAGGAAAGAAAATTTAAAAAAAAGGTAGAATATATATAATTATATATATATATATATATTAAAGAATAGAAGAAATATTGAAGAAAATAAGAGTGTACTGAAATTTTAGGAAATAGCCCGATGGATAACAGTCCGAAAATATTAGTTTAAAATTTCTGGAGAAATAAATCGATTAGAGCGAACCCGCTGACCCGTACCACTAAGGCATCGAAGACCATTGATAGACACTGAGGTAAGGGATTTATGGAAGCTATTAGAGATAACTCTACGTATTTTTATGATCTCTAGTAGCTAAATAGATACTGTAGAGAAAATAGATAATGAAAAATCTAGGTAAAAAGCTAGAGATAGAAAATCTCATATTACCCCTACTTATAGACTGAATTGTACCATAAAGTGTTGAAAAATCATAAATGCATAAATTGTATGTTTTCGGTGTTTCATCGTTGAATATTGTTTCTAACGGTATATGGATTGGTTGGCTATTATTTCTACTGTTTGCATTATGTTTTACGAAGTTAAGTGTGCTTGAGTGATAGAAATTACCCGATGAGTTACCTCCCGAGAAGTCTCCATTCACATATCGTTTATGCACTATTTGTTTATAGAACATTGATTTTTATATCATTTTTGAAAGAATTGAACCACTTATCTAATTTTCGAGTGAAATAGTGCTAGAGCCCTTGTGTAGACTATGTGTCACACTGAATTGCTCGCACTAGATTTTAAATGAATTATAAGTAAAATCGTGTTGGAGTCTTCATGTATTGCTGTATGATCTTACACTGGCCTACTCTCACTAGATTTTGAGACAAAGTGATGGTTGATATTGATGCTGGGGGGCAAATCCTTGAGATTACTTAGTGCTCTCAATCATATTGTATTATTCGGGGTCTATGGAGTACGTTGTACCGTGTGGACACACATGGAGTACTTTGCACTGTGCATTGAGTCTGCACCGTGCATTGAGTCTACAGACTATCGTATCATATTAATTGTATTGTATTGATTGGCCGACGGGCTGGACTGACCCATCCCTCCTGAGGCCCATGACACCCTTTGTCACGACCCTCAACTTACCAAAATACGTATAAATTTTTCACATTTTCATGCATCATTTATTATTCGTCCTTACCTTAACCGTGAACAGCAACTCTCTTCACTAGTTGGGCTATGTGTCAACGTCTAACTCACTCCACCATACCAATTCAATTTGCATATTATTTATAAGTAAACACTTGTATAAATAAATCAGAGTCGTTTACATGTGTTTACACCATTTTACATCCCCAATAGTTACATACAAAATGCTACTGTGCTATCGTAAGTTTAGATACAAAATTTTAACAGTGTGTATACCTTACGCGATGGGATGCAGCGGATTACCAAAAGGGAACGCCTCCAATCACGCTCACTCTATACTCAAACAGGTAGATACTTTACTATCTACGTGATCGTTATGCCATGCTCAAAAGCATTTAGTTCATCATTTTATCTCAAAATATGAGTGTATGATTGTGTTAATGGTATGTAAAGCATTCATGCTATTAAAATCCAGTGCACAATTTATTTCAAAGCATGGTATAAATCATCATGCTTAATTCACAATAAAGCATGGCATTACCCATCATGCGTTTTCTCAAATAGGCATGGCATTAACCATTATGCATTTTCTCAAATAAGCATTGAATTAACCATCATGCATTTTCTCAAATAAGCATGGCATTAACCATCATGCATTTTCTTAAATAAGTATGGCATTAACCATCATGCATTTTCTCAAATAAGCATGGTATTAACCATCATGCATTTTTCACAATACAGCATGGCATTAATCATCATGCTTCGGTGCACTTTACACCATTAACAACCAATATCTCAAGGCATTTCAACACTTGTCAAGTCTCAGCCCATCCCTCAGACTGTCCTGACCCACAAATCATTTCAAACATGGATTTATTCTCAAAACAATAGACATGTGAGATAGGCAATTTAATAAAAGGTAATAACCTTAAGGTCTATAGCCATAACCTGTGATACCAACTACACAGATCAGGTGTGCGGGATATCACCACTATCTGCTTCTATACGGGAGGTGGGTCAAATCCTGCCCGTCGGTCCATAGCAAAACTCGTCCGAAGACGGCATATCACAATCTCAACACGGTACAACGTACTCCATGCTACATGCACGGTACAATGTAGTCTGTGGACCCAATCAACACATCATATCACGCCACATCTCAAAACGCACGTGTAAGCCTATTTAATCTGTACGACCTCTTGTCTACTCGAAGCTCCTAACACGACTAATCAATCATGTCAAAACATTGCACGTGCGAGCCTATTTAATTGATGTGACAGCCAGTCTACCCGAAGCTCCAAGCACGACAACAAGCAAGGTGGGTATCTAGTGCATGCTAAGCTCCAAGCACCATGCCAAAACCAGTATGAAATCCATGTGAAAACTAGTGTGAGCTATGCTCCAACACTCATGCGTATAAAACACATCAAATCTCCTGCGAGTACTGCTCTAGCACGCTTTCATTCTCACAAAATCATGTAGGTGGCTTAATTCTTTGCAAAGTATGGTTAACAAACCAAAACAACTCAACTCTTTTGCAAATCATTTCAAATATTAGACAACCTACCAAATCATTTGCTAAAAAGCAATAAAACATGATTTTCAAAGCAATATGCTTTTGTTTTCATGCACATTTCTTAAACACCCAACTTTTCCCCTTCAATCACCTAATTTCATTTCCTAACATCTCATGCAATCTAGCAAAGCATTTAAGCACCCAAATTGCGCACAGATATCTCTAAGAGTCTACACAATTCCCTTACCTCGATTTACTTGCTGTGACTCTTTTTCTCTTAGCTTCTCACGCTCTTGGCTCAACTCGCTCCGACGTATCCTTGGAAGCTGCAATTTAATCATTCAAACCACATGAGTTAAAGTTGTTAACTCACATTTGACCTCATTAGTCAATATGACTCATCTTTGCATTTACCAATGCCTTAATCCACATTTTACCCCTTTTAGGTAAATCTCACAATTTATCCACTAACAACATCTTAAAATCATACCACAACACTATTATTAACTTCTACATATCTCATTCATCATTAATCTTCATACATTCCACTTTCTCACACTAGACCATTTCTAGGTTATAATCATTCCAATGCATTTTAGATAGTTCTACCCACAATGTGCACACCCAAATCAACTTCATAATCATTAACTAGACAAATGTACTTGGATTTGTGCACTTGAAACTTACCTCTTTGGATTTTCTCTTTGCTCCAATTAGCAATGCCCTTTGTTCCTTCAATCTAACAAATGGGTAAATGCCTCCAAACTATGTTGTTCTTCTCCTTGATGTGAACAACTTTTGTAAGACCCGATATTTTCGAGTGCATTTAAAAATGCAAAAGGATTGAAATGGCATTCCCGAACACGTGCAAGGGTAAAATGATCAAAAGACTGAAATTCGATACTAATCGGGACAAGAAAAATTAATTAAAAATATGGGAATGAGAAATCTTGATCAATAACGAAGAAATAATTAAATTTCGGGTTAAATTGATCAAAATATGAATTTATTGGAATAAATCAAAATTTTCGTATCAAAAAATAATCCCGAAAATAATCGAAAAATATACCAGAAAGGTAAAACCGGACTGAGAAATTCATTTACGGATTAAATGAATAAAATAGTATTTTTTTTAGATATTTTGGACTTTAATAATATTTTAATTGATTAAAATATTATTAAAAATAAAATAATATTATAAAAAAATAAAATAAAAATAAAATAATTGAAATCTGAAAAAAAAAACAGCAGCAGAAATCGCGAAATGCGATTTCTGCAAACCCGAAACGAAGCAAGGACCGAGGGAGTCGGTCCTCCCTCACCGGACGAAGCGGCCGGCGGCACATCCACCAGGCGAGGCAATCGACGCCCACCCAGGCCGAGTCCGACGATGGAAGCACGATCGGCGATGAGAGAAAACCCCGGCGAAAGGAAAATCGAGAGAGGAAAAGGAGAAATCGGGGACCGACGCTGATTTGGGCCCGGCCACCGCCACCCAAAGGTAGCCCACGCCAAGGCCGGTCGATCAGCAGCTGAATCGGCCGGTGGGGCGACGGCTAGCACCGAAAATGATGAGGAAAAGAAACGGTATCGCCGACGGAGGAGAGAAGAGTCGAACCGGCTCCGACGACCTCGGGCGAAACTATAGGCAGATCGGAGATACGGACAACCCAACGGAGTCATTGGCGATGGAAACCGGCGGAGAACCGACCGGCAAGCCACTGAACCTGCCGAATAGGATTGAACCGGTGGTCTGAATCGGGTTGAACCGAATCGGACCGGACCAGTTCAGCCAAAATGAAGAGGAAAAAAGGAAGAAAAGGGTAAAAGAAAAATAGGAAAAATTGGGGAAAATTCCAGTGATGCAATCGAGCTTCGGGTAAGTCAGTAAGCGGTCGAATTGACCGATTTAATTTTTGAAATAATTAATTTGATAAATAATCGACTGAAAGTTTACCCAAAAATATATTTAAATGTGTAGCTCGACAATTGGCATCCACCGAGAGCTCGAGGCAGCCTCGATTTACGTACGATCATGGAACCACGGGTAAGTTACCTTTATTTATGACAATTTGCATCGTTATGCGTGATTGATATTTATCGCATAAATTACGGATTTAAATTCCGCATGAAATGAATTAAATTCTGAAAAATTGGATAACTTATCGTAAATACTAAATTGAGATATATGAGAATTTAGAACGAGGCTAAATAAATTACTGATGGGCCCAATGAGCCCAATAGGCCTCGATAATATGAATAGTAAGTGGAAAAACGGGCTTTAGGCCGATTAAGGTCCATTAAGGTGCAATCGGGCCCAATATGGGTAAACGGGCCCAATGATTTAAATTAAGCCCAGAAAATTGTGAAATACAATTAATTGTATTGTATTTGACCTGATGAATGTGTATCCACAGTTTCGGAGATTAGATTCAGAGCAAATCGGACTGCGTGACGAGTCATCAGTGGAAAGGTCAGACTGTACAGATAAAAGAGGTAAGGGAATTATGTGAGTAGCTAGAGGTAGCTACGCGTATTTTAATAGCCTTTCTGTACACTGAATATGTATGTATACCTTGATAATGTATAATGATCCTAAAAATAGTTTAAATGATTTTAAGGATCGAAATAGGTGAAATGTCTATTTTACCCCTATTGAGGGAAGTTCACTTGAGGATGGTGAAAGTATGACATGCATGAAATGCATGATTTAAGGACTTTTATGGTTTAAGAATTTTATTGGTTTTAATCAAAGCAAATTGGTAGATTGGCCAAAAATTGTTAAATTTCACAAGATAACACTACGTAGGTGTTATTCATTTTTAAATGGAATTTCTTTGGAAAACAGGCCAACTATCAAGTTTATATGGAAACAAATAGTGCTGACACGTAGTTCACACTATATCTACGTTTGTGAATGTGCATAAATGTGCTTGAGCGGTTGCTTGCACCGACTTGTTTGACATCATATGCATGAAATGTGCTAGAGCATGGTGCTCGCACTGATTTTTATTATTATGAAATGAGAGCTGCTGGAGCCTAGCTCGCACTCTGTTTTGACATGTTTTGATATGTTTTGAATTGTTTTGACGTGGTATGCATAAAATGGTGCTGGAGCGATTGCTCGCACTAGTTTTACTGATTTAATATGCATGAGAGATGCTGGAGCTTAGCTCGCATCCTGTTTTGATTTAATTATGCATGAAGCCGTGCTGGAGTGTAACTCACACGAGATTTGATTTAATTATGCATAAAGCCATGCTGGAGTGTAATTCGCATGAGATTTGATTTATTTGAGCATTCATTTGTGCTGGAGCGTTGCTCGCACAAAGTTTTATATGGTTGTATAATTCATTTGAATGTCGTACTGGAGTTTTTCTCGTACGGGGTTTTCACTGAGTTTTTATACATATCCGTACTAGAACATTGCTCGTACGTGGATTTTACTTGAATTTATAATCAGTTTAAGTCGTACTGGAGTTTTGCTCATACGCAGATTTTACTGATTTTATGAACCGTGATAGAGCTTCGCTCGCACGAGGTTTTCTGATATCATGAATATGCATGGAGCCTTGCTAGAGCTTCGCTCGCACAGGGATTTATATGACATGCATATAGCCGTGTTGGAGCCTCCTGTAGACTGTGTGTCATAGTGAGATGATATGCTCACACATGCATTCTGAGGCAGAGATGATATGGGTGGATAAGACCTATTGCAGGCACCCCTAATTGAGCTTGGGTTCACGGAGTACGTTGTACCGTGTATATCACGCGGAGTACGCTGTACCGTGGGGATTGTTGGAGTGGAGTGGCATTAGCCACGAGGCAGCAAGCCTTGCCTTCGCAATCCTGGTGTTATGCTGTTCTGGCGGGTAGGACGACCCACCTCCCGTTTCAGGTGTGATACCCCGCACACTAGGTACCATTTTGCTAGGGATCACTAGGATATGGCCATAGTCCTCGATGTTACTGATATAATCAGCTGATTGTCTCACATGATATAATTGTTGGTCGATAGACCAGGGTAGACCCGAGGGAGGGGTTAGGCCCTCGATTTTATGATTTTGTTCTACGATGATAGATTTTTCTATGAATTTTATAATGAATTGTTTTATAAGATGATTGACTCGGAAGGGTTGTTTTATACTGCATTTTAAATGAAATGATTTAAATGCAGTAGCATGATGAGTTTTTCCATGCTTTAATGATAAATTCATGAAAGGATTATATCTCATGATTTGTTTTATATCGCATGAAAGAATGCATGACTTTGATTTAATTCATGCTGAGTATGATTTACTGATGTCACATAAAATGCCATGGAAGCATAAGTTATATGATTTATATATGCATGCACAGTTTTATAAACTAAGTCATTGATGTTTGCATGACTTTGTGCTTAATGATTTTAATGAAAAGAAATGGATTTTAAGGGCATGGCATTATGAGTATGTAGATAGTGGAGCTATCTACTTTCTTGCATAATTGCCTTACTGAGCGTGTGGTTTGCTCACCCCCTTATTTTCCCATCTTTTCAGAGCACTCACAGTAATTAGTAAGCGGCTGAGGACTTGTATGCTTGGTATCCGCTGCTTCCCATCAAGAGACAGGTATACACATTTGTATAGTTTTGTATCTAAATATGTAATGCACAGTACTGTAAACGGACATTGATATCGGGGATGTAGAGTTATAAATACCAATGGGTATGTATTTATTTAAAGTCAAAGAATAGTAAACTTTGACATGTGAATATGATTATGGAAATGGAATGGTAATAGGTAAGAGGTGACGAACACCAAATCATAGCCCAACTGTTTGGTAAGATGGTCACAATGAGAGAAAGATAAAAATTAAATAATAAATGAAAAAGTGAAAAAAATTTACTCTAATTTTTAGGTAATTTGGGTCGTGATAGGTTTAATGGTATCAGAGCTGAGTTGACCTGATATGAGTCGGTGTTAGTGGTTAAGGAAGTTTACATCCCCATGTACTGTGCATTGTTTAGATACAATTGTGTATATCAAGATGGATGTGCAGCTAAGAATTTGGTTTTTAAATGCAAGAATAGACTCATTAAATGATAGCCGCTATGGTTGAGAGGCGAGTACATGAGCTCGAGGCCGAAGAAGTAGGCCCGGGAGTTGTACTGAGTCACCACATTAGACTCGAGATGAGATTGACATGGAGGCTGATGTTGAGCATGCCCCACAGAGTCCGACAAAGAGATCGGATAGAGTTTGATAGAGAGATCGGACAGTATTGAGATACGCTTTGCGAGGTTGGAGCGAAGTGTGGAGAATATATTGAGAGCTAATTGCTCAAAGTATGTATAAGATTTGAGGGCGAGTCAAAACATTGGTGGAAGTTCGCTCGACCCATTTGAAGAATTAGACATCCAGAATGGACATGAAAAGTAATTCTAGATGTATTCCGATGATAAAATATCCCGGATATTGTTTTAAGGAAATTACTGATAAAATTATTTACTCTGACCCAGAGGAACATGTTGATTGGCGAGTATGAAGCTCAGTTTATATTCCTGGGCAGATATGACTCGGACACGATGAACAGTGAGAGTCAAGAAGTTTGAAAGTTCATGAAAGGGCTCAGATTGTCAATTAGAGTCCGATTAGCCCGTTAGATATCGCTACCTATGACGAGGCAGTGCGCAGACTACAGTGTGTGAATAAGATCATGAGTTGCATGCCTCTGGGATTAGGAAAGGTAGTAAGGGTCGAAATAGAGATAAAAGTGAATAGAGAATGACAGAGATGTCAGAACGGGAAAAAGGTAGTTTGGTAAAAGTTTAGAGCTGATGAGTCACGGGGTAAGATGATTGGTAAAGCCCCAGTGTATTCAATTTCAATACTTTTGAGGGGGTATTGTGATTTGAGGACCCCAACCTGCTCCGTAGCAGTGTGAACAGTGTAGTAGTGTAAGCAGTGTAGCAGCATGAACAATGTAGAATATGTGGTAGTTACCACAGAAATAAGATGTTGGACGAGGGCGATTGTATGCCTTTGACCAGGACACTTTTGATGTTTCGTAGGATGTGGTGGAAGATACCACATTGGTCGTGAATAATGAAGTAATTATTTAATTGATCTTGGTGCCACGCATTTATTCATACCACCTTCAGTTGCTTAGAAGTTAGTGAAAAATGTAAAGCCTATACCCTTAGGCATGAGGATGATGGTTAGCTGATTTTCACTAACTGAATATGGGTATAGAGATTGCAAGTTTAACAAGTAATGAAAGAGTTGGTTATAAGTGATATATTAAAGGAGATATATTGAAATAAGAGACGTATGCAAGGTGAGAATATCTTTGATATGTAAAGTAAATTGGATTAAGCGATATGTAGTGAGTATGAATTGCGACCAAGGATAAGGGGTGGATATATCTACACCCAGTAATTGTGGTCAAGTTTGAAAGTTAATAAAGGTATTTCAAAATACTTCACCACCTGAAGACTTGACCGCGCCGATAAGTGCTCACATAACCAGAAATTGAAATCGACAATCATAATATATGCATTTAAAATTTGGGTACCTTATTGGTACGATAAAAAGATATAGAAATTTGATTAACCATGAAGGTTTAAAAATTTAAAATTTTATAAAAGCCGTCAATATAAGAAAAAGGAAACGACGTGGGTTAGTAGCTTGACCAGAAGCTATTTTGAAATGACGATATTGTACGTTTATGTGTACATGGGTCAAGAATATGGGTGATTGAAATATTGAGTGGAACTCAATTATGATGAGGTATTTAAACCTTACTTGGACTGATTGGTTATTATCTTTAGCGATTATATTTTGATGTATTCATAGTCCAGGGAAGAGAATGAGTAGCAACAAGAAACTGTCTTACAGACAAGTGTTATGAGTTTCTTGAAATGGGCTGCTCAGTTAACACATTTGTTCGGAAAAAGGATTGAATACGAGTGCTATGTTAAGTATGAAAGTAGCTGCGGTAAGTTTTAGTATATTGAAGCAATAAACTGACCACCGTAAGTATTCTCACTATAACCAACAGCTCGAGAGGTTTCTGTATATGGATACCTCAAAATTATGAGTGAGCGGTGTATTGATGTAAAATGGGAAGATAGTTGTTTATGGATCCAGATAGTTCAAGGATCATGAGAGAAACTATCCGACCCATGATTTAGAGTTGGCAGGCGTAGCGTTTATACTGAAAGTATGGTGCCACCACTTATACGATGAGAAATTTTGGGTATGCATTGATCGTAAAAGCCCCGAGTATCTATTTTTACAGAAAGAGTCAGATATGAGATAACCAAGAGAGTTAGAGCTTCTAAGGGTTATGATTGTGAACATTTTACCATCCAGGAAAGGCTAATGTAATGGCTGATGCCTTGAACAGAAAGAGCCTCGGGATGGTATCACATATGATGGTCAGGAAGCGTGAGCTGCTAGAGCAGTTGTGAGCCTCAGTAGTGATGTGATTCCTTCTGATGATGACGATGATTTTATGATAGCTAGCCTGAGGGAAGAACCGAATTTGAGTGACCGGATTTGCCAGGCTTAGCGTAATGATCAGCATGGTGTCGATAGTGTGGGTCAGATTCAGAAGGGTATAGTGACATAGTTCACAGTGAGTGATGATGACTTACAGAGGTTCAGAGAAAGTATAAGTGCTCCCTAGGATCACAGTTGATGATATAGTGTTTGTGAGACCCCGTATATGTATAGCTGTATATAGGAACATGGGAATGTAAATAAAATCATAAGTATAATGATACATTTGTAATGTGAAGTATATGCAGTGTAAGTTCATAAGATTATGTACGCACTTGTAATAAGAATCGTGATTATACGTACAAGTTGCATTATGAATGAGTAGGACGAAATGAACTTAAACACGAGAAGAATGTGATTGAAATGGTATATGAGTAGTGTAGTAAAATGGAAGGAAAGATTTTTATAAGTTGTATACTTCCATTCGGGAAATATCGTGAAAATTTGGTTGTATAAATATTTCCCACAAGTTTTAATATATACTAAGTGTGATTGGATGACATTTTTAAGTCTTAAGGAGCGATGAATGAGGAAAGGACTATGGAGGTAAATTGAGGAAGTTTTGAAGGGAGTTGTTGCAGAAAAACTGTAGAAAATCTAGAAATATGGAGGCCAGATCGATCTCATAGGATGAGAGATCGATCTGGGAGAGCCAGAATGCTCTTATGTGAGTAATGGAAGGGAACAGATCGATCTCCAAAGGGATCAGATCGATCTCCTGAGCTCTCGGGTTGGAAGCAGATCGATATCCCCTAAGACCAGATCGATCTCCTTAAGCTTCTGTTCAACAGCAGATTGATCTCCCCTAAGACCAGATCGATCTCCTTAAGCTTCTGTTTGACAGCAGATCGATCTCAAGCCTCGACAGATCGATCTCCTGCCTTTAAAATGTCTTCAAAAATAGGGATTTTTAGAGGACCAGATCGATCTCCACCCAAGGAAGATCGATCTCATCAAGTCAAAACTATAAATAGGAGCAGTTGGATCTGCAGATTTTCAAGATAAACCATTTCTTTCCACTTCAACTCAAAAACCTATCTTTCTCACTCCTAATTCCAGCCATTTTCAGTAAGATTTGAGGAAAAGCTATTAGAGACAAAGTCGTTCACGTCAAAGAGAAGAACAATATAGTTTAAAGGCATTTCTCCATTGTCGGATTTAAGGAATAAAGGGCATTTCTAATTGGAGCAAAGAGGAAATCCAATGAGGTAAGTTCTAGTGCACAAATCCAAGTACATTGGTTTAGTTAATGATTATGAAGTTAATTAGGTGTGCACCTTGTGGGTAGAACTACCTAGAATGGCATGAAATGAATATAACTTAGAAATGGTCTAGTGTGAGAAAGTGGAATGTAGAAGTGTTAATGATGAATGAGATATCTGGAGAGGATGATTATGTTGTGGGCATGGTTTGGGCATGTTGATATTGGGATAAAGATTATGAGATTTACCACAAGGGGTAAAATGTGTATTTAAGGCATTGGATAAATGCTTAGTTGAACAAGAGTTAGGAACGTTAACTCGAGTGTTTGATGGATGAATTTCAGTTTCGGATGATACACCAGAGCAAATCGAGAGGAGAACGCGAGAAGCATAAAGGTGGACAGTTGCACACAAGTAAAGTGAGGTAAGGGACTGTGTGTTAGCTATAGAGATGTTCGTGTGTATTTACAGCAATTTCATAGATATATTGCTAGAACTAGTACGATATTATAATTCTATGAAATGATATGGAAGCATGAAAAGTACTATGATGTAAATATGTATTGAGAAATGAGATAGGGTAAGGAAATAGCATGATATGCATGTTTTCAATGATATTCTCAATTTTATATTGTTATTGATGATTGAGAAATGTTGATGATAGATTGGCTAATTTTACATGTTTTAGCATGAAGAGGCATGCTGTATGAATAAACATGTTTGAGTTTTAAAAAGAGAAAATAGCCATCGATCAGTTTTGAGATGAGATTTGGTGTTGAAGCGCTAGCTCACACCCGTTTTAATGCCTTTGATGTACCGTGCGGGAGTTTTAACTCGTGCGAGGGTTTTGAGAAAGTACGGGAACTTTGCTCGCACCTGTTTTATTGAGTTTAGGTAAACCTGGGGGTCTGGGACCCAAGGGGATACCAGCCGACGGCCATTTGAACGGGCTGGGCCTTAACGATAGATCGTACTGCGCTGGAGCTTTGCATTGACTATGTGTCACGCTGCTTGCTCGCCTGGTATATGAGACATGGTTTAGGATGAAAAGTCTATCGGAGTTGGAGTATGGACTTGGGTCCACGGTTGTACGTAGAACAGTGTAGTTATCCGTTGGTATACTATGTACCGTGCTGGGTACACGTGAGTACAAGTATCGCGTAGATGACACATGACGTATCTTCACCGTGAGTATACGAGGAGATGAGGTGGATTGAGATGAGCCGGAGGGCAGGACTGACCCATTCCCCTTCAAGCGAAGTGATGCCCTATGCACACCTGATCAGTGAGGCCTGGGATCACTGACTATGGCCATATGTCATGGATATTTGATTGTCAAAAATTCCATGCCTGTCTCAAAGATTCGAGAAACAGAGATAATCTCAGAAAAGAAAGAGATTTGCAGAAAAAAAGTAAATTAAGAAAAGAAAGAGATTTTGTGTTTTTGATAAATCTCTAATTTCACATTCGTGCCGTGAGGGCACTATTTATGAGCATGTTTTAAATGGAAGCTTGATATTTGATTTACACGAAAATGCTATTGAGAAATATATGTTTAAATGCATTTTTCGTATGATATTTCCATTTATAACAAAAACATGGTTTTGGTTCATGCATGCATGGGCTATGTAGGTAGTACGATATCTACTTGCTAGCATACATTTCCTTATTGAGCTATGGTTTGCTCATCCCACTATTTTCCCCCTCCAGGTACTGAGAAGTAAGAGAGCGGTGGTTTCTAGGTCTTTTGTGTTGAACAGCTCCCACAATTCCGTAAAGGTATAAGATTTGTATACACGAGTATTTTGTATCTAATTTATCGTATCGTACAGTTATATCTTGGAATTGTAAACAGTATTATGAGGATGATATGTAAGCACATGGTATTTATACAATTGATTTTGTATATCTACACACACACCTGGGAGTGTGAATTAAGATTTAAATCTTCCGCTGTAAATGAATGAAATTTTAGTAATTGCATCTTCTCACAGCCCAACCGTAGTAGAGAATGTATGGATAGAAGGGTTCCCAGAAGTGGAGTGTGACAGATTTGGTATCAGAGCATGGTTGGTCTGATGTGAGTTGATGTTTAGGACTAAGAAAACATACATCCCTAAGTTACTGTGCAATATTTAGATACAAATGTGTGTACGGAGCTGGTAGTGAATTAAATGTTTGTTATAACGCAGGAAAGTTATCAGGCTTGTGAGTTATACCTGAGAGATACCGCAAGAGGGGAGAGAGCTCGAGAGCTCTAGGGCGAAATGACAGGACTGAGAGGCACAGTAGATCATCCTCTAGTCATGAGCCCCAGGAACGGATAAAGGCTTCTGATCCTCGAATAACTCGATTGGAGGAAGACATGCGCACGATGATGACCATGATGGGTCAGATCATGGCTAGGTTTGAGGGTACACCTGGTACAGCGGGATAGGCTGCACCGAATCCCTCAGCAGCTGCACCTGAACCTGAGAATGTTGCACCTGCGCAAGCTGAACCAGTTAGGCCACGGGAACCTCATATTCGACCCGTACCTCCTCCAGTAGCCCCACAGCAGTATGATGATGATTTGGGGTATGGATATGACTGTGATATGGAGAGATTGAGGCATTTTATGGACTTTAAGCCTCCTTCGTTTAGCGGGGTAAAGGATCCGACAGTGGCTCAGGACTGGATCAGTCAGATGGAGAAGTTATTCGACTTCTGTAGATGTTCAGCTACGGAGAGAGTAGCGCTTGCGGCCTTTGTATTGAAAGGCGAAGCAGAGCACTGGTGGAAGTCCACCAGGCCGATGTTGAGAGCTCAAGGTATGACTATCACGTGGGATATGTTCTTGGGTGTTTTCAGAGAGCAATACATCCCAGATACTGCTCGACAGAGACTACAGATGGAATTTCTGAATCTGACTCAAGGGAATCGAACAGTTGATGAGTACGAGTCACGATTCACTTCACTGGGTCAATATGATCCGGACTCGATCAGGACTGAAGCTATCAGAGTCCGTAGATTTGTAGATGGACTGAGGCCTTCAATCAGAGCGAAGTTGGCCCCATTTGATGTCGCTACATATAGAGAGGCTGTACGACGGGCCCAATTATGTGAGCAAGATTATAACTTGTAGATTTTTTAGTTTAGTTAGGGTAAAGACAAGGGGCCAAGGAAGCTGGGAGATGGCAAGAGTGCCAAATTTGGTCGAAAATTCATAAATAAGCGTCGGAGAGAGGTAGATGAGTTCCAGAAAAAGGTTGCTGACCTTTTATGCCTCCGACTCAGACACCAGCCAGGGGTATAGTGATTGGTGGACCCCGACCGACTACAGATCAGTGTAGACTATGCGGTCGATACCATGGTGGTAGGCCATGTCATCTTCAGGGTACCTGATGCTTCAAATGTGGTAAATTTGGACATTATGCCAGAGAGTGCCCGGAGATAGTTGAGGCAATTCCACAGAGGGGTAGAGAGCCAGAGAGGATTCCTACAGTTGTACCTCCTGTAAGAAAGAAAGCCTCGGCTGAAGAAAAAGGAAAACAAGTTGTGGGTCAACGCAGGGTGTATGCGATAGACCAGGCATCGGCTGATACCTCTTCTGAAGTTATAAAAGGTATAATCTTGATTTTCAATCTAGAGGTTATAGCTTTGTTTGATTCTGGTACTACACATTCCTTCATATCACCTGCATGTGCATCTAAGTTAAAAGGTTTTGTAGAACCCACATACTTGAGTAGGACTTTACTAATAAGTACTCCAATGAGAGTTAGCCAATTAGTTGAGCATGTGTATAAATATTGTAAAGTGAGGGTGGGAGATAAGTGCATGACAGCCAACTTGATTTTGTTGAATATGTATGACATTGATGTAATTTTAGGAATGGATTGGTTAGCCGCCAATCATGCTGTCATAGTCTGTCGTTCTAAGTCCATTAAGTTTTCTCTACCTGAAGAATGTGTTATAAGATTTTAAGAGAGGAAATGAAATCTTAAATTTTGTGTTAAGTAAAGTACTTTGGTATAAATGACTGGAGTGTTGTTTTGAAGGTTTTGTTGCTTATGTGGTGGATTTGAACAAAGTACATCCGGATGTGGAGGACATCCCAGTGGTCAGAGAATTCCCTGATGTCTTTCCAGACGATCTACCAGGATTGCCACCTGATAGAGAAACGGAATTTGGTATAGACTTGACGCCTGGAACCGAACCAATATCCAAGTCACCATATAGGATGGCTCCAGTTGAGTTAGAGGAATTAAGGAAACAGCTGCAAGAGTTGTTAGAGAAGGGGTTCATAAGACCGAGCGTCTCACCATGGGGAGCCCTGGTATTATTTGTGAAGAAGAGAGATGGGAGCCTCAGGTTGTGTGTCGACTATCGGATGTTGAACAAGGCTACCATCAAGAATAAGTACCCCTTGCCACGCATTGACGATTTATTAGATCAGCTTCGGGGAGCACAAATCTTTTCAAAGATAGATTTAAGGTCTGGGTATCATATAGATTTAAGGTCTGGGTATCATCAATTGAAGGTTCGAAAGGAGGATGTGCCCAAGATAGCATTTCGTACCCGCTATGGCCATTACAAATTCTTAGTGATGCCTTTTGGGTTAACCAATGCGCCGGCAGCTTTTATGGCTCTAATGAACGAAGTATTCAAGCCATACCTGGACCAGTTCGTAATTGTTTTCATTGATGATATATTGGTGTATTCAAGGTCTGGAGAAGAGCATGAGCAGCATTTAAGGATTATTTTGCAGACCCTCCGAGAGAGAAGGCTATATGCCAAGCTTAACAAATGTGACTTTTGGCTAGAACAGATTTCTTTTCTAGGCCATGTTATATCGAAGGATGGGGTGTCAGTAGATCCGTCCAAGATTGAGGCCGTTGTTCAGTGGAAACAACCTAGGACAGTCACAGAGATCAGAAGCTTTCTGGGTTTGGCTGGTTACTACAGGAGATTTATAGAGGGTTTCTCTAGATTAGCTGCTCCATTGACACTTCTTACGAGGAAGAGTGTAGAGTTTTCATGGGATGAAGCTTGTGAGAGAAGTTTTTAGGAACTTAAGCACAGATTAACCACCGCGCCAGTTCTTATCATCCCTAACAGTTCAAGGAATTACTCGGTCTATACAGATGCTTCGCATCAAGGACTAGGCTGTGTTTTGATGCAAGATGGAAGGGTGGTAGCTTATGGATCTAGACAGCTGAAAGATCATGAGAGGAACTACCCCACTCACGATTTGGAGTTAGCGGCCATAGTGTTTGCATTGAAGATATGTCGCCACTACTTATATGGTGAGAGATTTCAGATCTTTACGGATCATAAGAGTCTGAAATATCTATTCTCACAGAAGGAGTTAAACATGAGACAGAGGAGGTGGTTGGAACTCCTCAAGGACTATGATTGTGAGATCTTATACCACCAGGGGAAGGCAAATGTGGTTACCGATGCATTGAGTCGAAAGAGTCTCGGGATGGTATCACATATGATGGTTAGAGAGCATGAGTTGTTGGAACAATTCACGAACCTTAGTCTGGATATGACCCTACCTGAGATTGACAACTATGGGATTATTGCTAGCTTGAGATTAGAACCGGAGTTGATTGAGAAAATTCGACAAGCTCAGCAAATTGATCAATGGTGTATTGACATGATTAGCTAAATCTGGAAAGGGAAGGGTGTCGATTTTATATTGAGTTCAGATGGAATACTAAGGTTTGGAGATAGAATATGTGTTCCTAAGGATTTAGAGCTGAGAAAGCTGATCTTATCAGAGGCTCACTCGTCGAGATATACGATACACTCGGGGAGTAGTAAGATGTATCAAAATCTCCGAAAGGCATATTGGTGGTCTGGAATGAAGAGAGACATAGCTGAGTATGTCGCTAGATGTCTCATTTGTCAGCAAGTAAAAGTCGAACATCAAAAACCAGGAGGATTATTACAACCTCTACCGATACCAACATGGAAGTGGGAGAATGTCACCATGGATTTTGTGATGAGGTTACCGAGAACCCGTAAGAACCATGATGAGATATGGGTGATAGTAGATCGATTAACGAAATCGGCATATTTCTTAGCCATGAGATCTACAGATACATTGAGTGCACTGGCGAACCTGTATGTGCGAGAAATAGTGAGGTTGCATGGAGTCCAAGTGAGTGTTGTTTCTGATCGGGATGCCCGCTTCACTTCCCACTTTTGGGGACATTTTCAGGAGACGATAGGGACCCAATTGAGTTTTAGCATCGCTTTTCATCCTCAAACAGACAGTCAATCAGAGAGGACTATACAGACCCTGGAGGATATGTTGAGAGTTGTGTGCTGGATTTTAGAGGCTCATGGGACGATCACTTACCATTGATTTAATTCGCCTACAATAACAGTCATCACTCAAGTATTGGTATGGCCCCTTATGAGGCACTATACGGTCGTAGATGCCGATCGCCCATTGGTTGGGAAGAAGTTGGTGACAGACAGTTGCTCGCTCTCGATTTGGTTAAGCAAGCATCCGAGGATGTTCAGATAATATGCGAGAGGCTGCGAACAGCTCAAAGTCGACAAAAGAGCTACGCTGACAGGAGACGGAGACCACTTGAGTTTGATGTTGGCGAGTCTGTATTTTTGAAAGTATCTCCTTTTAAGGGAATAACGAGGTTTGGGAAGAAAGGAAAATTAAGTCCTCGTTACATTGGTCCCTTCGAGATTTTGGATAGAGTGGGAGATGGAGCATATAGGCTAGCCTTACCACCTGAGCTAGCAGAAGTTCACAATGTCTTCCACGTTTCTATGCTTTGGAAGTACTACCCGGATCCGACACATGTAATTAGCTATGAGCCGTTGGAGCTCAAGGAGGACATGTCGTATGTCGAGAGACCGATCAGGGTGTTGGACAGAAAAGAGAAGGTGTTGCGGAACAAGACGATTTCATTGGTTAAGGTTTTGTGGCAACATCACACTGTGGAAGAGGCCACATGGGAACTGGAAAGTTTGATGCAGGAAAAGTATCCCGAGTTATTCACAGATTGAATTGGTTCAAATTTGGAGGATCAAATTCTCTAAGTGGGGGAGAATGTGAGACCCCGTATATGTATAGCTGTATATAGGAACATGTGAATGTAAATAAAATCATAAGTATAATGATACATTTGTAATGTGAAGTATATGCTGTGTAAGTTCATAAGATTATGTACGCACTTGTAATAAGAATCGTGATTATACGTACAAGTTGCATTATGAATGAGTAGGAAGATATGAACTTAAACACGAGAAGAATGTGATTGAAATGGTATATGAGTAGTGTAGTAAAATGGAAGGAAAGATTTTTATAAGTTGTATACTTCCATTTGGGAAATATCGTGAAAATTTGGTTGTACAAAGATTTCCCATAAGTTTTAATATATACTAAGTGTGATTGGATGACATTTTTAAGTCTCAAGGAGTGATGAATGAGGAAAGGACTATGGAGGTAAATTGAGGACGTTTTGAAGGTAGTGTTGCAGAAAAACTGCAGAAAATCTGAAAATATGGAGGCCAGATCGATCTCATAGGATAAGAGATCGATCTGGGAGAGCCAGAATGCTCTTATGTGAGTAATGGAAGGGAACAGATCGATCTCCAAAGGGATCAGATCGATCTCCTTAGCTCTCGGGTTGAAAGCAGATCGATCTCCCCTAAGACCAGATCGATCTCCTTAAGCTTCTGTTTGACAGCAGATCGATCTAAAGCCTTGACAGATCGATCTCATGCCTTTAAAATGTCTTAGAAAAGAGGGATTTTTAGAGGACCAGATCGATCTCCACCCAAGGAAGATCGATCTCATCAAGTCAAAACTATAAATAGGAGCAGTTGGATCTGTAGATTTTCGGGATAAACCATTTCTTTCCACTTCAACTCAAAAACCTAGCTTTCTCATTCCTAAATCTAGCCATTTTCAGTAAGATTTGAGGAAAAGCTATTAAAGACAAAGTCATTCACGTCAAAGAGAAGAACAACATAGTCTAAAGGCATTTCCCAATTGTCGGATTTAAGGAATAAAGGGCATTTCTAATTGGAGCAAAGAGGAAATCCAATGAGGTAAGTTCTAGTGCACAAATCCAAGTACATTGGTTTAGTTAATGATTGTGAAGTTAATTGGGTGTGCACCTTGTGGGTAGAACTACCTAGAATGGCATGAAATGAATATAACTTAGAAATGGTCTAGTATGAGAAAGTGGAATGTAGAAGTGTTAATGATGAATGAGATATCTGGAGAGGATGATTATGTTATGGGCATGGTTTGGGCATGTTGATATTGGGATAAAGATTATGAGATTTACCACAAGAGGTAAAATGTGTATTTAAGGCATTGGATAAATGCTTAGTTGAACAAGAGTTAGGAACATTAACTCGAGTGTTTGATGGATGAATTTCAGTTTCGGATGATACGCCGGAGCAAATCGAGAGGAGAACGCGAGAAGCATAAAGGTGGACAGTTGCACACAAGTAAAGTGAGGTAAGGGACTGTGTGTTAGCTATAGAGATGGTCGTGCGTATTTACAGCAATTTCGTATATTGCTAGAACTAGTACGATATTATAATTCTATGAAATGATATGGAAGCATGAAAAGTACTATGATGTAAATATGTATTGAGAAATGGGATAGGGTAAGGAAACAGCATGATATGCATGTTTTCAATGATATTCTCAATTTTATATTGTTATTGATGATTGAGAAATGTTGATGATAGATTGGCTAATTCTACATGTTTTAGCATGAAGAGGCATGCTGTATGAATAAACATGTTTGAGTTTTAAAAAGAGAAAATAGCCATCTATCAGTTTTGAGATGAGATTTGGTGTTGAAGCGCTAGCTCACACCCGTTTTAATGCCTTTGATGTACCGTGCGGGAATTTTAACTCGAGCGAGGGTTTTGAGAAAGTGCGGGAACTTTGCTCGCACCTATTTTATTGAGTTTTGGTAAACCTGGGGGTTTGGGACCCAAGGGGATACCAGTCGACGGCCATTTGAACGGGCTGGGCCTTAACGATAGATCGTACCGCGTTGGAGCTTTACGTTGACTGTGTGTCACGCTGCTTACTCGCCTGGTATATGAGATATGGTTTAGGATGAAAAGTCCATCGGAGTTGGAGTATGGACTTGGGTCCACGGTCGTACGTAGAACAGTGTAGTTATCCGTTGGTATACTATGTACCGTGCTGGGTGCACGTGAGTACGAGTATCGCGTAGATGACACACGACGTATCTTCACCGTGAGTATACGAGGAGATGAGGTGGATTGAGATGAGCCGAAGGGCAGGACTGACCCATTCCCCTTCAGGCGAAGTGATGCCCTATGCACACCTGATCAGTGAGGCCTGGGATCACTGACTATGGCCATATGTCGTGGATATTTGATTGCCGAAAATTCCATGCCTGTCTCAGAGATTCGAGAAACAGAGATAATCTCAGAAAAGAAAGAGATTTGCAGAAAAAAAGTGAATTAAGAAAAGAAAGAGATTTTGTGTTTTTGATAAATCTCTAATTTCACATTCGTGCCATGAGGGCACTATTTATGAGCATGTTTTAAATGGAAGCTTGATATTTGATTTACACGAAAATGCTATTGAGAAATATATGTTTAAATGCATTTTTCGTATGATATTTCCATTTATAACAAAAACATGGTTTTGGTTCATGCATGCATGGGCTATGTAGGTAGTACGATATCTACATGCTAGCATACATTTCCTTACTGAGCTGTGGTTTGCTCATCCCACTATTTTCCCCCTCCAGGTACTGAGAAGTAAGAGAGCGGTGGTCTCTAGGTCTTTTGTGTTGAACAGCTCCCATAATTTTGTAAAGGTATAAGATTTGTATACACGAGTATTTTGTATCTAATTTATTGTATAGCACAGTTATATCTTGAAATTGTAAACAGTATTATGGGAATGATATGTAAGCACATGGTATTTATACAATTGATTTTGTATATCTACACACACACACACCTGGGAGTGTGAATTAAGATTTAAATCTTTCGCTGTAAATGAATGAAATTTTAGTAATTGTATCTTCTCACAGCCCAACTGTAGTAGAGAATGTATGGATAGAAGGGTTCCCAGAAGTGGGGTGTGACAGTGTTATTGTCAGAAGCTCACTCTTCGGGATATACAGTGCATTCGAGAAATAATAAATATATTTGAATCTCTGAAAAAGGTATTGGTTGTCAGGTATGAAAAGTGATATTGTAGAGATTGTGGAAGAAGTGTCTCCTATGTCAGTAGAGTAAGGTAGAGCAATAGATGTATGCAGAGTCATTGTAGTCTCTACCTATAGTGACACGAAAATGGGAACAAGTTACCATGAATTGCGTGATGGGTTACAGAGGACCCGGATAAATCACGAGACAATCTAGGTGATAGTCGATAGATTGATTAAGTCTACCCACTTTCTAGTTGTGAAATCCCCAGATACTCTGAGTGTGTAGGCAAATTTTTATGTATGGAAAATTGTGAAACATTATGTAGCGTTCCAGTGAGCATGATATCAGATAGGGATTCCCGCTTCACTTCCTACTTCTGGGAATGTTTTTCAGGAAGCTATGGGAACCCGATTGTGTGTTAGCACAGCCTCCATCCTCAGACAGATGGTCAGTCAGAGAGGACTGTACAGGTTCTGGAGGATGTGATGAGAGTGTGTGCTATAGATTTGATGAGCTCCTGGGATGATCAGTTGCTACTAATCAAATTCACCAGTGATGACAGTTGTCACTTGAGTATCGAGATAACATTTTATATGAGGCATTGTATGGCCGTAGGGAGTTGTTCCCTAACTTGGATAAGAAGAAGTGGGTGACAGATAGAGAGTTGTTCTCGTATTGGTATGACTAACCTCTGAGGATGTTCAGTTGAATTATGAGAGATTAAGAACACCTCAGAGCAGATAGAAAAGCTATGCTGACAAGAGACAGAAATCATTGGAAATTCACCGAGGGTGAATCAGTATTGTTGATAGTTACTTGTCCTAAGAGCATAAGGACGTAACGAGATTCGGATAGAGATATTGGAGAAGTGGGAGACAAGGCCTGTAGGTTGGCGTTACCACTTGAATAAACAGGCATCCACTATGTGTCCTATCTTATGATACTTCGAAAATACTATCCGGATCCAGCATATGTGATCGGATATGAGCTCCAACAGTTTAGCTCAATGAAAGAGTAATGTATGAAATCGAGTTGGTTATTAAACATGAAGGAGAAAGTGTTAAGGTTTAAGATGATCTCCCTAGTTAAGTATGATGGAAATATTACACTTCGGAGAAAGTTACTTGAGGATGACAGTATATGATATGATAGATGTACCCGGAGTTATTTATGGACTCATTTGCCTTGGTTCTAATTTGGAGGACCAAATTTCTTAAGTGGGGGAGATTGTAAGACTCGATATTTTCGAGTGCATTTAAAAATGCAAAAGGATTGAAATGGCATTCCCGAACACGTGCAAGGGTAAAACGATCAAAAGACTGAAATTCGGTATTAATCGGGACAAGAAAAATTAATTAAAAATATGAAAATGAGAAATCTTGATCAATGACGAAGAAATAATTAAATTTCGGGTTAAATTGATCAAGATATGAATTTATTGGAATAAATCAAAATTTTCGTATCGAAAAATAATCCCGAAAATAATCGAAAAATATACCGAAAAGGTAAAACAGGACTGAAAAATTCATTTACGGATTAAATGAATAAAATAGTATTTTTTTAGATATTTCGAAATTTAATAATATTTTAATTGATTAAAATATTATTAAAAATAAAATAATATTATAAGAAAATAAAATAATTGAAATCTGAAAAAAAAAAACAGCAGCAGAAATCGCGAAATGCGATTTCTGCAAACCCGAAACGAAGCAAGGACCGAGGGAGTCTGTTCTCCCTCACCAGACGGAGCGGCCGGCAGCACATCCACCAGGCGAGGCAACTGACCCCCACCCAGGCCGAGTCCAACGATGGAAGCATGATCGACGGTGAGAGAAAACCCCGACGAAAGGAAAACCGAGAGAGGAAAGGGAGAAACCGATGACCGACGCTGATTCGGGCCCGGCCACCGCCACCCGAAGGTAGCCCACGCCAAGTCCGGCCGATCAGCGGTTGAATCGGCCGGTGGGGCAGCGGCTAGCACCGGAAACGGCGAGGAAAAGAAACGGTATCATCGGTGGAGGAGAGAAGAGCCGAACCGGCCACTTTTCGACGACCTCAGATGAAACCGAGGGCAGATTCGAGATGCGGACGACCTAACGGAGTCATTGGCGGTGGAAACCGGCGGAGAACCGACCGACAAGCCACTGAACCGGTCGAACTAGTGGTCTGAATCGGGTTGAACCGAATCGGACCGGACCGGTTCAGCCAAAAAGAAGAGGAAAAAAGGAAGAAAAGGGAAAAAGAAAAAGAGGAAAAATGGAGAAAATTCTAGTGATGCAATCGAGCTACGGGTAAGTCGGTAAGCGGTCGAATTGACCGATTTAATTTTCGAAATAATTAATTTGATAAATAATCGACTGAAAGTTTACCCAAAAATATATTTAAATGGGTTGCTCGACAATTGGCATCCATCGAGAGCTCGAGACACCCTCGATTTACGTATGATCATGGAATCACGTGTAAGTTACCCTTATTTACGACAATTTGCATCGTTATGCGCGATTGATATTTATTGCATAAATTACGAATTTAAATTCAGCATGAAATGAATTAAATTCTGAAAAATTGGATAAATTGTCGTAAATACTAAATTGAGATATCTGAGAATTTAGAACGAGGCTAAATAAATTACTGATGGGCCCAATGAGCCCAATAGGCCTCGATAATGTGAATAGTAAGTGGAAAAACGGGCTTAAGGCCGATTAAGGTCCATTAAGGTGCAATCGGGCCCAATATGGGTAAATGGGCCCAATGATTTAAATTAAGCCCAGAAAATTATGAAATACAATTAATTGTATTGTATTTGACCTGATGAATGTGTATCCGTAGTTTCGGAGATTGGATTCGAAGAAAATCGGACTGCGTGACGAGTCATCAGTGGAAAGGTCAGACTGTACAGATAAAAGAGGTAAGGGAATTATGTGAGTAGCTAGAGGTAGCTACGCGTATTTTAATAGCCTTTCTGTACACTGAATATGTATGTATACCTTGATAATGTATAATGATCCTAAAAATAGTTTAAATGATTTTAAGGATCGAAATAGGTGAAATGTCTATTTTACCCCTATTGAGGGAAGTTCACCTAAGGATGGTGAAAGCATGACATGCATGAAATGCATGATTTAAGGACTTTTATGGTTTGAGAATTTTATTGGTTTTAATCAAAGCAAATCGGTAGATAGGCCAAAAATTGTTAAATTTCACAAGATAACACTACGTAGGTGTTATTCATTTTTAAATGGAATTTCTTTGGAAAACAGGCCAACTATCAAGTTTATATGGAAACAGATAATGCTGACATGTAGTTCGCACTATATCTACGGTTGTGAATGTGCATAAATGTGCTTGAGCGGTTGCTCGCACCGACTTGTGTGACATCATATGCATGAAATGTGCTAGAGCATGGTGCTCGCACTGATTTTTATTATTGTAAATGAGAGCTGCTGGAGCCTAGCTCGCACTCTGTTTTGACATGGTATGCATAAAATGGTGCTGGAGCGATTGCTCGCACTAGTTTTATTGATTTAATATGCATGAAAGATGCTGGAGCTTAGCTCGCATCTTATTTTGATTTAATTATGCATGAGCTGGAGCTTAGCTCGCATCTTGTTTTGATTTAATTATGCATGAAGCCGTGCTGGAGTGTAACTCGCACGAGATTTGATTTAATTATGCATAAAGACGTGCCGGAGTGTAACTCGCACGAGATTTGATTTATTTGAGCATTCATTTGTGCTGGAGCGTTGCTCGCACAAAGTTTTATATGGTTTTATAATTCATTTGAATGTCATACTGGAGTTTTTCTCGTACGGGATTTTCACTGAGTTTTTATACATATCCGTACTAGAGCATTGCTCGTACGTGGATTTTACTTGAATTTATAATCAGTTTAAGTCGTACTGGAGCGCTGCTTGTACGCAGATTTTACTGATTTTATAAAACCGTGCTAGAGCTTCGCTCGCACGAGGTTTTCTAATATCATGAATATGCATGGAGCCGTGCTAGAGCTTCGCTTGCACAGGGATTTATATGACATGCATATAGCCGTGTTGGAGCCTCCTGTAGACTGTGTGTCACAGTGAGATGATATGCTCACACGTGCATTCTGAGACAGAGATAATGTGGGTAGATAAGACCTATTGTAGGCACCCCTGATTGAGCTTGGGTTCACGGAGTACGTTGTACCGTGTATATCACGCGGAGTACGCTATATCGTGGGGATTGTTGGAGTGGAGTGGCATTAGCCACGAGGCAGCAAGCCTTGCCCTCGCAATCCTGGTGTTATGCTGTTCTGGCGGGTAGGACGACCCACCTCCCGTTTCAGGTGTGATACCCCGCACACTAGGTACCGTGTTGCCAGGGATCACTAGGATATGGCCATAGTCCTCGATGTTACTGATATAATCAGGTGATTGTCTCACATGATATAATTGTTGGTCGATAGACCAGGGTAGACCCGAGGGAGGGGTCAGGCCCCCGATTTTATGATTTTGTACTACGATGATAGATTTTTCTGAGAATTTTATAATGAATTGTTTTATAAGATGATTGACCCGGAAGGGTTGTTTTATACTGCGTTTTAAATGAAATGATTTAAATGCAGTAGCATGATGAGTTTTTCCATGCTTTAATGATAAATTCATGAAAGGATTATATCTCATGATTTGTTTTATATCGCATGAAAGAATGCATGACTTTGATTTAATTCATGCTGAGTATGATTTACTGATGTCACATAAAATGCCATGGAAGCATAAGTTATATGATTTATATATGCACGCACAGTTTTATAAACTAAGTCATTGATGTTTGCATGACTTTGTGCTTGATGATTTTAATGAAAAGAAATGGATTTTAAGGGCAGGGCATTATGAACATGTAGATAGTGGAGCTATCTACTTACTTGCATAATTGCCTTACTGAGCGTGTGGTTTGCTCACCCCCTTATTTTCCCATCTTTTTAGAGCACTCACAGTAATTAGTAAGTGGCTGAGGACGCTGCTTCCCATCGAGAGACAGGTATACACATTTGTATAGTTTTGTATCTAAATATGTAATGCACAGTACTGTAAACAGACATTGATGTCGGGGATGTAGAGTTATAAATACCAATGGGTATGTATTTATTTAAAGTCAAAGAATAGTAAACTCTGACATGTGAATATGATTATGGAAATGGAATGGCAATAGGTAAGAGGTAGCTAACACCGAATCATAGCCCAACTGTTTGGTAAGATGGTCACGATGAGAGAAAGATAAAAATTAAATAATAAATGAAAAAGTGAAAAAAATTTACTCTGATTTTTAGGTAATTTGGGTCGTGAAAACTTTGCCTCTAATAGTCTTCCCTCAAATCTCCTTGAAAATGGTTGGATTTAGAGAGAGAAAACTAGGTTTTTGGGTTTAAAATGGAAGGGTGATGTTTTTTTTCGAAATTTTCAGATTTTCAAAACACCTTTTATAGAAATAGCTTGAGGAGATCGATCTACACTAGGAGGAGATCGATCTGGTCCCCTTAAATCCCTCTTTTTCACAACATTTTAAGCATAAGATCGATCTATCAAAGCTTGAGATCGATTTGCTCCAAACAGAGAGCTAAGGCGATCGATCTGTCGGCTTGACGATCGATCTTTTCATTACAGAATGTTTAGGAGATCGATCTGCCCTATTCCTTTGCTCAAATACAAGCATTTTGGCTCACCCAGATCGATCTCTCATCCTATGAGATCGATCTGTCATTCATATTTCCAGATTTTCTATAGTTTTTCTGCAGTAAACTTATACCAAAACATCCTTAATTTGGTGCCATAGTCATTTTCTCATCCAATCATCTTTGAGACTTGAAAATGATATCCCATAATACTTCATACACATTAAAACTTGTGTAGAATCCTTGTATGACCAAAGGTACTTAATATAAACCAAATGGAAGTGCGCAACTTATGCAAATCTTCCTTCCATTTTACCACACTACTCATATTCTATTTTACTTACATTCTCCACATGTTTAAGTCCATTTCTTCATACTCATTCATAATGTAACTTGTATGTAAAATCACAGCTCTTTTTACACGTGTGTACATAATCGTATGGACTTACATTACATATACTTCACATTACAAATGTATCATCATACTTATGATTTCATTACATTTCTATGTACCAATATATAATTTTATATATATATATATATATATATATATATATATATATATATATACGGGGTCTCACACCCTTGCACACTTGGCTCGTGATTGCTTGGGGTCACTGACTATGGCCATATGTCCACTATATTGTTATTGATTGAATCCCAGCCTAGTCTCCAGCGAACTGAATTGTTTATTAAACGAACTGAAAGTGAATTGAACTATTTATTGATTGAATGAAACGTTTTGAGGAAACGATTTCAAGTGTTTTATTTGCATTGATTGAACATAAAATTGTTTAATCATATCGACTGCATATGTTTTACAAGTGTTAAAGTATCGTATTGAAAATGAATCGTTATTGGAAGTGTTTTCAAAGAAAAGTGTTTTCAGTATTATCGAATCAAATTAAATGAAAATGTCTTACAGTGTTTTATAACTGATCATGGCATGCATTATAAGCATGTAGATAGTATGGTTGTCTACTGCTTACATAATTTTCTTACAGAGCATGTTAAGCTCACCCTTCACTTTCCTCCGCAGAGCCCTATCAGTAACTAGGACTGCTTCTATAAGCTAAATAGATTTTACAGCCATACGTCAGCAAGGTACTTGTCCGTGGCAAAGGTATACCTAGTATAGACATTTGTTCTTGTATCTAAAATTTTTATAAGTACAATAATGTATAGAGAAACGTATATGGGGAAGGTGAATATTTTGTGAAGAAATTATTGTGCTGATTAAATTGGAAAAAGTATTTATCCTTGGTTTTGTTTAAATTATTACTAGGAGAAAATTAAATTGAGCAGACAGATTTATGGTTTAATCTAATATCGACTCGTAGCCCAACCAAAATGTGTGAAATTTGGGTCGTTACAACTCTTATGTCCCCTTAAACTATAAATTGAAAAAAAAAAGTCACAATTTATTACTTTTCAATCAATCTAATTCTACCTGTCACATTGACACTTACTTCTCACTGCCTTAACACTAAATTTACACTACATATGTAAAATTACCATTTTACCTTTACTTTGGTCTGATGCTTAACTTTGTCCGTTAATTATTTTTATTTATAATAACATTAATTTCATACTTAATTACATGTATTTCACCTTATATAAAAAAATTAAATTTAAATAAATAAACTTTTATATTACACAAAATTTTATTAAAAGTTTTTTAGTGTAATGCTTGATAAATGAAATTTAATTTTAGATACTCTAGTAACGCGTTTTCAATGTTGAGAAAAAATTGATTTTACTATAAAAATGTTTGAGACTAAAAAGGATAAAGTGTATCCATTAATTTATTTGTTATTGACATTAACATTGATTCGATCAGTTGTTATTGTTATAGTAGATATTGCATTTCCAACAATTAATGAATATGTTGAACACTTGATAAGTACTTAATATGATAAATTTATGTTGTTTAATATGTTCTTCTAGCTTTTTTTTGGTGCTTAAAAGTGTTATTTAATGGTTTCTTTTTATATTTTAGGCAACAAAAATAAGCAATTGAGAGAAAAAAGAGCTAAAATGACATTTTTGCAATATTTAACTAGTTAGGGTCTTTTGGTAATTATTCTTCTGTCCAAATTTTTAGGAAAAAAGTTATCTGAATCAAAGTTGTAGAGGACTTCTCAAGCTTTCTGTAATATCCAAGATCATCCAAATTAGAGTTCGTTTGATGCATCAAAAGTCTTTGCAAAGTTAGCACTAAAATTAAGGAAGTCAAACTTCTTGTCAAAGTGGGATTGTAACAAGGATAATTGACAAATTTAATTAAAGCCTTTTTGGAAGATATAATTATAAGAAGAGAGAAAAGACTTGATGATTTGGCAAAGAAAGTCAACTTTCTAAGATAAATTGAAGACTATTATTAGATAACTATTAATAATTGCAATTAGAGTTTTCACATGAAGTAAGATTTATATCATTCTCTCACTATAAAAAGGGACTTTAAGGGGCTAATTAAATCATCAATCACCTAGTTCTTATTTTATAAAGTTGTTAAACTATTCTTTTATTGTTATAAAGTTCTTTTTCATAAAAATCAAGCCTTGGCCGATTGGTGTTTCTTTTTTTTTTTAATATTGTTTGTGATTTCTTTCTTTTAAATTCTTTTTGTCAATTTCTTTTTAATTTCATTTCAAACTGATTTCTTTAGTTGTTTTATATTTGTGAGACCCCATGTAGGTATGACTTATTTATATGTAAATGAAAGTATAAGGCAAATGATTTTGGATCGTGTAAATGTGAATATATTGCAATGAGATAAATGGGTGTCATGATATAAGTAAAGGATAAATGAGGGCTGAAGTGGCCATAAACTAAATGAACAGAACTTTAAGCATTCAAATTGAAAATAAGGATTTAAACACAAAATGATAAGGCATGGACTGTGAATCCTAAGTATCCTTTATGAATTCAAGCAATACACATAAGTCATATTGTATGTGAATCATAGGAAATAGCCTTTCCATGCTATAAGTGGGATTAAAATGCAAAATGAGTATTGGAGTAATGAAATAGGAGTTTACCTTTGCAAAATCTGGAAACATGCAGCAGGAATGCCCCAGATGAAGGCCAAATAGATCTCCTATTCAAGGCAGATCGATCCCTTGAGCAAGCAGAACAATTCCAAGTGAATCTGTCAAGGCCAGATCGATCTCCCTAATGTGCAGATCCATTTGCCTCTGCCTAGCAGAGATCGATCCCTTCCTAAGTGCAGATCGATCTCCATTTGATTCTATCAAGAGCAAATCGATCTCTCCCCATGAGTAGATTGATCTGTTATTGCCTCTGCCAAGCAAAGATCGATCTCTCCCATTGCAAACCTAAAAATTCGATGGCTAAAACCAAGGAAAGATCAATCTCTTCACCCTAGCAGATTGATCTCATCACCCCTACTCTATAAAACCCTACTGCAAAACCTCTTTCTTCAACAAACCATCACACCCCTTCCATTTTTACCCAAAATACCAAGCTTTCTCTTTCTAGAATACACCCTCTTCCATAAAGATTTGAGAAAAGGCTATTAAAGCAAAGTTGTTCATTGTGAGGAGAAGAGTAACATAGCTTGGAGCCAATATTCAACTTGTTGGATTGAAGGAGCTAAGGAGTCTTCTTATTTCGAGTAAGAGGAAAGTCAAGCTAGGTGAGTTTTGAATACACTAACTCTAAGTATGTATATCTAGATGTTGTTGTGAGTAGATTGGTGTATGAATTATTAGTAGAAACTACCTAGAATGTACTGAATCAAGCATGACCTATAATGGATTTAGTGTGAGAAAATATGATATTGTTGCTTAGATGATAAATGGATTATACCAAGGTGTTAGTAATGTGATATGCATGATTTTGAGATGGTTGGGTGAAGTCACATTATGGGATAGATAAAAGTGAAGAAATGTGCATCTATGGTGTTTGCAAAAATGCATAAAGGAATGGGAAATTATGGATAAAACATTTATGCCAAGTGTTTGATAAGTTACTAAGTGAGTTGCTAGCTAAATTGACCAGGAATGGCTTAATGATGGCCAAATGAGATAATAGGCTAAAATTGATAAAATAGGCTCGATGAGATATACTGACTAGTTGAAGTCAGAACATGAGTTATCGATATTAACTCATAGGATTGATGAATGTTTGTAGCTCCCAAGGATATATTTAGAGCAAGTTGAGCCGATCGCGAGAAGCGGGAAAGGAAGGAAGAGTTGTTTTCAAGAGAATTGAGGTAAGGGAACTGTGTTAGCCCTCGATATATCTGTACACCTTTTTAGGGGGCATGGGTGATTTCTTAACGTACTTAAGGGTCTTAGGATGAAATGAATGTTTGAAAGGCAAAGAATTGAGCTTTGAGAAATGTGCATGAAAAGCAAGAACATGATGCATTTCAACCTTTTACTGCTTTTAGCATGTCAATTAGTAGGTTAGCTAGTATTTTAAATGATTTGTGTGAAAATAGCTTGATTTGGTTTTATAAACATGCTTTACAAAGAATGAGCCACCTATATGAGTTTTGTGGAAACCAAACATGATAGAGTGTTGCTCGGATAAGAATTGACATGTTTTATACGTTCATTAGTGCTGGAGCGATGCTGGCACTATAGTTTTACATGGATTTTATGATATAGTGCTAAAGCATAGCTCGCATTAGAGTTTTACATGTATGGGTGCTAGAGCTTAGGTCACACTAGTTTTCACAGGGATTTTATGACATTGTGCTGGAGCCTAGCTCGCATTAGATGTCCACTATACTTGTTATCGTGCTAGAGATTACTCACATGTGGTTTTATGACATGTTGGGAGTCGTATTAGGAGCTTCGGGTAGGCTGTGTGCCACGCCGATTAAATAGGCTCGCACATGCGTATTGAGATGTGGCAGGATATGTTGTGATGATATGGGTCCACGGAGTACGTTGTACTGTGTGTGATGTTATATATATGTCGTCTTTGGATAATGAATATTCTGCTGTGGACTGGCGGGTTGGACCTGACCCACCTCTCGTGCGGAAGCAGATAGAGTTGATACTCCGCACACTAGGATCCGTGTAGCCTAGGATCACAAAGGATATGGCCATAGTCATAGTCATTGCCCTTTATATTATTTACCTATCTCACATGTCATGTTTTATGATAATCCATGTTTGAATTGTGTTTGTGGGTAAGGATAGTCCATGGGAGGGGCTGAGTCCTGACGAATGGTGAATTTTGTGATGAATTGTGTTGAGAGTTGAAATCTCTTTAAGTGCACTTTGCATGATGATTTACCATGCCTTGATTTCAATTTACATATGCTGATTTTCCATGCTATGTTTTAAGAAATGTGCACTGATTTAAATAGCATGAATTACTTTACATGTCATGAACATAAGCATGAACAGACGCTTTGGAGTATGACAAGTAAATGTGTGATTTAATCATGGCATCACGATCATGTAGATAGTACAGTTATCTACCTACTCTCATGATTGCCTTACTGAGCGCGTGGTTTACTCACCCCCTTATTTTCCCCCTCTACAAAGTACTTACAATAGATAGACAGAGCGACTGAGGATTGGATTTTTGTGTCCACTGCATCCCATCACACGAGGTATACACATTTGTATAGTTTTGTATCTAGACATGTCAAAGCACAGTAATATCTTTGAATGTAATTTTTGGGGATGTAAGAATTGTAAACACATGTAAACAACAACTCTGATTTGGTAATATAAGTGTTTACGTTTAAATGAATTGTAAATTGAAATGGTATTGTTGGATGAGATTTAAACCGATGCACAACCCAATTGTTGCGGGTGAAACTGGTCTTAATTAGGGGAAGGTAAGAATAATGGATTAAATAATAAATGAAAAATGAAAAATTTGTAGTGGATTTTCGGTGGATTGAGGGTCGTGACAATTTATTTTGTATCAGAGCAGAGTTGGTCTAAATGTGTGTTGGTGTAAAAATTTAGGAAAAGTACATCCCCATGTTACTGTGCTTATATAGATATAATTGTGTATGTCGAGATGGGTTTCACTAAGAAATGATTATGATGTAGGAATCTTGGCATAATGCCTAATACCAGTGGTGGTAGAGGGGCAAGAGCACGAGCTAGAGGCTGTAGGGGTAGGCCTGGGGGTCAAGCTGAGTCGATACCACATGAGACTCACGAGGAGGTAGAGGTGGAGGCTGAAGTTAAGCATGCTCCACAGGGTCCGGTAGAGAGACCCGAGAGTACTGAGGTGCGCTTCGTGAGGATATAGCGGAGCTTAGAGATAATTTTGGAGTTGGGGGCGGGCAAGGTACAGTTGCGCAGGGTGATGCTGAACATGAGACTACTCCTAAGATGCTTGCACAACCAGTCCAAGAACCTCAGACTGCAGATACTCTCACACCCCGACCAGTACAGGATAAACCTTCTACTGTTCCTCCACCATATGGTAGAAGAGATTGGGTTTATGGATGTGACCTGGATAGGTTACGACAGTTTCAAAAATTTAAGCTACCATCTTTTAGTGGAGTTAAAGACCTAGTAGCTACGAAGGACTGGGTGAATGAGATTGAGAAACTATATGGGTTTTTCAAGTGCACTACTACCGAGATGGTAGCGTTTACCGTATTCCTGCTGAAGAGATTAGTGACATGCCCTAAAGGTATTACCGCAAATGCACGGGTCGTACAAGTAATAATGGGATTTTTGAGTCCCGAGTTATCGTCCCACAGAGAAGTTAATTAACCTAATTAACTACCGGTTAATCTTACCCTAAGTATATTCTAGCAAATTATGAAGTTCTGATGGGTGGTCTACATGGCTAAAATTAAAGTACTGAAAATAATAACAACTATAAAATAAAGAAAATAAAACTAAACTAAGATTTGCTTACCGAACTTCGAACAATTAAAGAAAATACTTACAAAAGAAAATTAAAACAATTAATTAACGCAATTAAAATAAAATAAAAATATGAAAATAAAGAAATAGAATTAATTTAAAATTTAAACAAACTTAAAATAAAAATGCATGTAATTAAACTAATAAAAATTGCAATTTAAACTAACCTAAAATCTATTAAAAATAAAGACTAAATTAAAAATGCATGAATCAAATTCTAAATGCAACTAAACTAAAATAAAGTCCTAAAACATTTAATATAAAATTAACTACTAACTAACAAATTAAAACTAAAAATTAAATTGACATGCAAAAATATTAAACTAACCTACCATTAATTGATTGAAGTACATAACTAACAACTAACAAAAATCGACAATTAAACTCATTAAGGTAAAACCATAAAATAACAAATGAAAAGTGCATCAATGGCCAAACGAGGCCTTAACAATAGATTCCAGCAGTGTGGTCCCAATACTGTCACTGTGCATGTCTTCTTCATTTTGCTACTCACGGTTTGCTGTCCTGGCATTGCACTGTCAGTTTTGTGCCTTTGCATTTCTGCCCAGTTAGCCAGGATCCTGCGCACCGTACTGTGCACGTTGTAACATTTCCAGGTGCTCCAAATGCTATCTAACAATCTACTACACGGGGTGCTGCTCCAGCTGTGATGTCTACTGCACATTCTGCACATCACCCGCGGAGCTGTAGCTCTGTTTGTTCACTGGTGCTGCATCCAGATGCCATGATGCATGTCCGTGACTTCTACTCCAGGTTCTGCTGCTGCTGGTTCGCGCAACCTCTGTCCAGCTAAAAGGAAGTGTCGTCCTCCACTGCTTGCTTCAGGTGCCCACGATTTTGTCTTATGCTCCAAATGCTGCGGTTTGTCAGGTGCTGTCCACGTAATGCTCTCGGTTCCAGGCACTATGCTGGTCTCGATTTTGCCCAGCTCGCTGCTGTCTTGCTGCTACTCCAAACGACAACCAGCTCCCATCCAATTCCTCACAACCGAACTCCAACTTGCAACAACAGGGAAATCCTGTCACCCAGCCGAACAGAGGAGAAGAACGGTCCCGCCAACTTCAGCAACCATATTTTCTACATCATGATCGAATTACACCAACTCACCGAAGCAAAATATACTGAAAATGTCATCAATAGCAAACCGAAGCATCGACAGCAATGGATGAATGCATAATAACGATTAAACTAAGTGAATAGTAACAAACGTATAATAGCAGAGCAAAACAGAAAATATTATGGATAATCAAAGAACCACCAAAACTGACATCAACATTTGAAGGAGTGAAACTAAAGCAGTAAAAAAAAAAAAAACTATGCTTGTTGTCACAAAACAGAGGGCTGAAGTCATGGTTCACTGAAGATTATAGGAAGAACCGAAACTAAAATCCAGAAAATGAAGCTGAACAAGCATTAAACCATACATGCAGCAAACATAAAAATACTACTGGAAAATCTAAAAAAAATAACATCAAATGACTATGTAAAAACGTAGTAAGTAAAACTATACTATTGTTGATCCTCCTTTTAAGCTAAAATTAAAAGCATAATGTAAAACATTGAAGAAACTTGAAGCAACACAGTAAAAGAATAACAAACCGAGAGCTTGACATTGAAAACTATAAACTTTCATTTAAAACTCACAAAATAAGAAACATCAGGGAATGAACTCTTACAAACCGAGAAGAAGAAGCAGATGAAACATGATTGCTAATGAAATACCAAGAATCTAGAGAATGAAACAAACTTTTTCATAAAATGAAGATTGAATGAACAGTAAAATTTGGCTAAACAAACTAATGGGAAATGCTTGAAAAAAAATCTAACAATAAAACTTTAAACAACTTTAAAAACTAAAACTACTCCTAAATTACTCTACGCTTGTAAGACCCGAATTTAGTTAAAACACGAAATTAAATATGTAAAAAGGACTGAAATGGAATTCTCGAACACGTGAAAGGGCAAAACGGTCAAAAGATCGAAAGTCGGTGTAAATTCGATAAGGAAATTTAATTAAAAATATAGATTTGAGAAATCTTGGTCAATAAAGGTGAAATAAATTTATTTCGGGTTAAATTGATCAAGATATCAATTTATTGGAATTAATCGGGATTAATTGAAATTTTTAATTCGAAAAATAATCCCGAAAATAATCGAAAATATATCGAAAAGTCATTCAGGACAATATCCCGAAAATACGGAGAAATTATATCCGAAAAATGGTTAAAATATAATAAATAAATTAAATAAAAATTAAATTAATGAGTTTGGAATAAAATAATAATTTTTGGTAGATATTTTGGGTATTTTTAATGTATTTTAATGATTAAAATAAATAATAAAAATAAATAAATAAATATATAAAAATAAATTAGAAAATTGAAAAAAAAAGGAATCAAATTGAAACAAATCGGGGAGAGAGAAAACTGAAATGAAATCGCGAGAAACAGAAAACGAAAACGGCAACCGAGGAAGCCCGACGAGCCACCGACGGCCAGGGACCCCAGGCGAGGGCCGGTGAAGGAAGCCCGATGCCAGGTGAGTCGTCTGCCACCAGTGACGCGCGCCAAGGACGCCGGAGAACGCCGAAAAACGGAGGAGAAGGCCGCGGGAAAGAAATGGTCACCAGCGGCGAACGGCGACGATTCGGGCGAAACTAAGGCCCGATTCTGAAAGCCCAGGCGACGACGGTTCTTTCTGCACCAGTAGCAGCCGATGAAACGGCGGGAATCGCCGGTGACAACGAAGAGAAAGAAATGGGTTCCGACGGTCGAGGGAGAAGAGTTGGACCGGTGACCTTCCGGCGACCTCGACCGAAGCTGAGGCCAGATTCGTGCTGCGAACGACCGAACGGAGCGACTGGCGGTGGAAACCGACGGAGAATCGACCGGCAAGGCGACGAACCGGCCGAACCGGGGTGAACCGACGGTCCGAACCGGTCTGAACCGGTTCAGCCAAGAAAGAAGGAAAAAAAATGAGAAAAAGGGAAAAAGAAAAAGAGGAAAAATTAGGAAAAATCCTGACGATGTAATCGAGCTACGGGTAAGTCGGTAAGCGGTCGAATTGACTGATTTAAATTTCAAAAATATTTAATTTGATAAATAATCGACTGAAAGTTTACTCGAAAAATTATGAAATTGTGTAGCTCGACAATTAGCATCCAACGAGAGCTCGAGATAGCCTTGATTTGCGTGCTAGCATGGAATCTCGAGTAAGTAACCCTTATTTACGATAATTTACATCGTTATGCGTGATATGAATTTAAATTTCTCATAAATTGAATTAAATTTTGAAAATTTAGATAAATTGTCGTAAATAATAAATTTAGCTATTCGAGAGTTAGAATGAGGCCCAAGGAATTGTTAGTGGGCCCAATGAGCCCAATAGGCCTCGATAATGTGAAAAAATTAAGTGAAAAACGGGCTTAAGGCCGATTAAGGCCCATTAAGGTGCAATCGGGCCCAATAGGGGTAAATGGGCCCGATGATTTAAATTAAGCCCAGAAAATAGAAATACAATTAAATTGTATGATATCTGACTTGAGGAATAATTATACGCTGTTCCGGACAATGGATGGGAGCAGATCGGACTGCGCGACGTGACGTCAGAGGAAAGGTCAGACTCGACAGGAAAATAAGGTAAGGGAATTCTATAGACTGCTAGAGGTAACTTTACGAAATTTTAAGTTCATTTGCAGTCTTTACAAATTATCTGAAGGGTCTAGAGGTCAAATAATAATTTTAGTGCCCCGAATGGGTAAATTACCAAAATACCCTTGTTAAGGGTAAAATTTACAAATTTAGGAAAAATTGGGAGGAGTAAGAACAAGAGGTTTCTGCTCGTTCTAGAGACATTTTAATGCATGCATGAGTAGGCTGGCTAACCTTGAAAGAAAATGCACAGCATTGCATACTTTCAACGATATAATTGTTTTGAAAACTGTTTTGAGGAAACAGAGCCGCCTACGTGTTTTTATTGACATGTGACGTGCTAGAGCTCAGCTCACATGATATTTTTGAATTGTGTGATGCATGCATTAGTGCTGGAGCGAGAGCTCGCACTAGAGTTTTACATGCAAAGGTGCTGGAGTCCAACTCGCACCAGATTTTTATATATATATATGATTTTCATGACAGGGTGCTAGAGTCTAACTCGCATAATATTTTTATATGATTTTTGAGACAGAGTGCTAGAGCCTAGCTCGCACTAGTTTTACTTGATTTGATGAGAGTGTTGAGCATCGCTCGCACTGATTTTTATGAGAACATGCGATGAGCCGTGCTTGGAGCATTGGGTAGACTGTGTGTCACCGATTAAATAGGCTCGCACGTGCGTTTTGAGACATGGCATGAGTATTGAGATATAATATATGGGTCCACGGAGTACGATGTACCGTGCAAGTAGCATGGAGTACGATGTACCGTGTCGTATCTTCGGATGCAGCATCTTCGGATGCATGGGATCGGATAAGACCGACGAGATGGAGTGACCCACCTCCTGGACGGTTCCCGATCATGGTGAGAACCCGCACACTAGGATCCGTGTAGCAGAGGAACTCCCGAGGACACATGGCCATAGTCCTGGTTATTACCGATATACAGACGTTGCCTAGTCTCGCATGTTGATGATCTTGACGATGTTTGAATCTGAGTTTTAAACTAAATTTGCATGATGCTATTTCCATGCTTTTTAAACCCATGTGTGATGTAAATCGATTTTCATGGTTTTGTGTGAGTCAGGTTCACCCGAAGGAGGGGTCGAGTCCTGAGTTTATTGTGAAATTTTTAAATGAGAAAGAAATGATTTAAAATGAGTTGCATGTTGAATTTTCCATGCGAACGTGTTTTACATAACATCATAACTCATATCATCTGTTTTAAAATGTGTGGAGAAAGGGTGGTTTATGCATGGCACCACGTTCATGTAGGTAGTATGGTTACCTACTTGTTCGTAGGATTGCCTTACTGAGCTTGATGTGCTCACCCCTTTGATTTTCTCCCACAGATAATCTCTAGTAGACGTTGAGGCGACTCAGTACTGCATTCCGGATATCCGCTGCTGCCCATCATTTAAGGTATATACACTTGTACATATTGTATCTAAATAAGCATAACACAGTAACATGTTTGTAAGTAACTTTAGAGGATGTATAAATATTGTAAATACTTATAAATGACTGAGAAAGAATTAAGTTATATGGTAAATGTATGGTGGGACTGGCATTGACGCACAGCCCAATTTGTTAGTGGAGTGTGGTCATGATCAGAAGACATGTAAGAATTTAAGTAAGAAAATAACAAAACGCGAAACTTAACTCTAATTTTTGGGTAGTTTTGGTCGTGACATATAAAGGTGGTATTAGAGCGCAATTGGCCTGATGTGTGTCAGTGTCAGTAATTAGGAAATTACATCCCCGTGTTACTGTGCTTGGTTAGATACAATAGTGTATATCGAGATGGGCTTTAACTAAGAAATGGTTGAGAATGCAGGAATGCCTAATATGAGTCGTGTTAGATGAGATAGTGCACGAGGCAGAGGTCGTAGAGGTAGACCTGAGTCTGCTAAGTCGTGCTGAGTTAACCTATGAGAATCAGTATGAGATTGAAATGGAGGCTAATGTTAAGCATGCCCCACTGAGTCCGACAGAGAGATCGGATAGTATTGAGACACGCTTCGCGAGGTTGGAGAGGAGTGTGGAGATTATTGTGAGGAGCTAATTGCTCTGATTATGTATGAGATATGAGGGCGCAGCGGAGCATTGGTGGAGATCCGCTCGACCCATCTTAAGTGTTAAACATCCCGAGCTGACGTGAGAAATGTTTATGGATGTATTCCGGTGATAGGATATCCCGGACATGATTTAAAGAAAATTATAAATAAAATTCCTTACTCTGACCCAAAGGAATTGATTTATTGATGAGTATGCTTATGAGTATGAAACTCAGTTATATTCTTGGGCAGATATTACCTCGACATTATGAACAGTGACAGTCGAGATGTCTAAAAGTTTATGGAAGGGCTCAGATTGTTGATTATAGTCCGATTGGCCCATGAGATATTACCTATGTCGAGGCAGTGCGCAGATTTACAGTTGGTAAATAAGAACATAAATTGCACGCCTCTGAGATCGGGAAAGGTAGTGAGGGCCGAAATGGAGACAGAAAAGAAAATCAAGAAATGACAAAGATGTTAAAAATGGGAAAAATGGTAACTGGTAAAAGATTTAATTTGACGAGTCGTGGAGTAAGATAATTGGTAAGGCCCCAGTGCATCCAATTTTGACACTCTTGAGGGGCATTGTGATTGGAGGACCTCGACCTGCTACGAAGGAGTGTAACAGTGTCAGCACTGTAAGCAGTGTGAGATGTGTGGTGGATACCACAGAAGGAGGGTCTATACCTACATTGTATTGATGAAAATGGCCGTTAAGTGTGGTAAGACGGACCATTGATTTTGATTGCACAGAGTTGGGCAAGATCGCCCCACAGAAAAGTAAAGAGATAGAGAAAAAAAACTTCATTGGTATAGCTGCAACGAAAAGGGAGGCCATAGCCGAAAAGAAAAAAAAGAAGTAGGCTGTTATATGAAGGCGAGAGGATGTCTTGGACCAGGACACTATTGATGTTTCATGGATGTGGTGTAAGATACCACACTTGTTATGAATAATGAAGTACATATGTTCATTGATCCTGGTGCCACACATTTATTCATACCGCCTTCATTCGCATATAAGTGAGTAAAAGGCATGAATGCCTACATCATTGGGCACAATACCGATAAATGAGTACCCCAATAGAGGAGGATTAAATTAACAGAATATGGACATAGAGATTCTAAGTTGAAAACAGGGGTGAAAACATCACTAAAAAGTATACGGTAAGTGTTGACAAGTGATAAAAAGGAGTGCAACAGTTGAAATTAAAGGAGTAAAGCATTGTACTCACGGAATGAATAATGAAAGAGTTTTGTCATGAGGGATATACGAAAGGAGATAATCTTTAAGATATGTTGATCCTAAATACAAGATGTATTGGAGTAAGAGTGCATATGCGAAGTCATTAGGATTAAAGCAATTAGTAGTGAATATAAATTGTGACCACATGGACTGGTATATAAAGTAAATGTGGTTAAGTCTGAAGGTTAATAAAGGTATTTCAAAATACCTCCCCGCCTGAAGACTTGACAGCGTCTAAAAGTATATATATATAACCTATAACGTGAAATCGATCGTCGTAATAAATACCTTTAGCATTAGGATACCTTTACTAAGACGATAAGAATATTAAAATTCGACAAATCATAAAGGTTAACATAGTAAAATTTAATAAGAGCCGTTAAGGTAAGGAAAGGAAGTGACGCAAGTTAGTACCTGAAAACGTAAGCGATTTTGAAGGATCTTATACGCTTATGCGTGGATAAGTCAAGGATTAGACCGATTTGTAATCATCATTATCGATGATATGTTGGGTGTAGTTAAAGTCTAGGGCAATTGTAAGCAATAATTGAAAAGGACTTTTACAAATGGGCTGTTGCGAGTTCTCAATATGGTTTACTTAGTTGACACGTTTAACTAAGAAAACGTGGTCTTTGAATGAGATGATAAATAAGATGATAGATGTGACATGAATTTCGGTGTAGTGAAGTATGAACTGACCACCGTGATTAATTTCACCATACCTAATAGCTCAAGACGTTCTCAGCGAGTATGGATACCTCAAAATAATGAAGGAGCTGTGTATTGATGTATAATGGGAAGATAGTCAATTATGGAGTCAAACAACTCCTTGATCATGAAATAAACTATCTGACTCATGATTTTAAGTTGGCAACGGTAGTATTTGTACCGAGGATATGGTACTATTATGTACAGGGTGAGAAATTTTGGATATGCACTGATCATAAAGCCCCGAGTATCTGTTTTTCACAGAAAGAGGCGAATATGAGAATACATAGTGGGTTAGAGCTTCTGAGAGATTTTGATTGTGAAAATTGTACCACCCAGGAAAAGCTAATGTAATGGTTGATGCCTCAAGTAGAAAGAGCCTCGGGATGGTATTACATATGATGGTCAGGGAGCGTGAGCTGCTAGAGCAGTCATGAGCCTCAGTATTGATGTGATCCCTTCTGATGATGACTGTGATTATGTGACAGCTAGCCTGAGATAAGAACCGGATGAGTGTGCCCGGATTGCACAGGCTTTGCGTGATGATCGGCAGGATGTCGATAGTTTGGGTCAGATTCGGAAGGGTACAGTGACAGAGTTCACAGTGTGATGATGAGTTACTGAGGATTCCGAGACAGTATGAGTGCTCCCCAGGACCACAGTTGATGGGATAGTAATATTGTCAGAAGCTCACTCTTTGGGATATATAGTGCATATGGAAAGTAAAGAATATATATCGAAATCTCGAAAAGGGTATTGGTGGTCAGATGTGAAAAGAGACATGATAGAGATTGTGGAAAAGTGCCTAGTATGTCAGCAGAATAAGGTAGAGTATTAAAAGTCTGTAGGGTTATTGCAGCCTCTACCTATATCGACACGGCATGGAAATGGGAGCAAGTCTCCATGAATTTTATGATGGGTTACAGAGAACCCAAGTGAATCACAAGACTATTTAGATGATAGTCGATAGAGTGACTAAATCTACCCACCTTCTGGTTATGAACTCCCCAGATACTCAGAGTGTGTATGAGGATTTATGTATAAGAAAGATTGTGGAAGATTAAGTAGCGTTCCAGTGAGCATGGTATCATATAGGGATTCCTGCTTCACTTCCCACCTTTGAGGACATTTTTCAAGAAGCTATGGGAACCCGACTGAGTGTTAGCACAGTTTTTCGTCCTCAGATAGATGGTCAGTCAGAGAGGACTGTACATGTTCTGGAGGATATGATGAGAGTGTGTGCATTGATTTTATAAGCTCCTGGAACGATCAGTTGTTACAAATTGAATTCGCCAATAGTGACAGTTGTCACTTGAGTATCGGGATAACAAGATATGAGGCAGTGTATGGCTGTAGGGGTTGTTCCCCAAATTGGATAAGAAAAAGTGGGTGACAGATAGAATTATTTTCGACTTTGGATAATAAGTCTCTGAGGATGTTTAGTTAATGATGAGAGATTTAAAACACCTCAGAGCAGATAGAAAAGTATTGGAATGCACCGAGGGTGAATTAGTATGGTTGAAATGTTTCTTGTCCTAAGAGAATAAGGACATAGCGAACTTTTGGAAGAAGGTAAATTGAGTTTTGCTGGATTGAATCTTTTGAGAGATTGGACAAGTGGAAGATAAGACCTGTAGGTGGCATTTCCACTTGAATAAGCAGGCACCCACAATGTGTCCCATCTTTTGATGCTCTGAAAATACTATCCAGATCCAGCATAGGTGATAGGATATGAGATCCAACACTTCAGCTGAATGCAAATATAAGTATATTGAAGAAGTTGATTCGGGCATTAAACAGGAAAGAGAAAGTATTGAGATTTAAGACGATCTCCCTAATTAAAGTCCTTTGGTAGTGTTACACTCCGGAAAAAGGTCACATGAGAATTAAAAAAAAAAGTATGATATGATTAATGTACCCGGAGCAGTCTATGGACTCATATGAATTGGTTCTAATTTGGAGGACCCAATTCCTTAAGTGGGGGAGATTATGTAAGACCCGAATTTAGTTAAAATACGAAATTAAATATGTAAAAAGGACTGAAATGGAATTCTCGAACACGTGCAAGGGCAAAACGGTCAAAAGATCGAAAGTCGGTGTAAATTCGATAAGAAAATTTAATTAAAAATATGGATTTGAGAAATCTTGGTCAATAAAGATGAAATAAATTTATTTCGGGTTAAATTGATCAAGATATCAATTTATTGGAATTAATCGGGATTAATTGGAATTTTTAATTCAAAAAATAATCTCAAAAATAATCGAAAAATATACCGAAAAGTCATTCGGGACAATATCCCAAAAATACGAAGAAATTATATCCGAAAAATGGTTAAAATATAATAAATAAATTAAATAAAAATTAAATCAATGAGTTTGGAATAAAATAATAATTTTTGGTAGATATTTTGGGTATTTTAATGTATTTTAATGATTAAAATAAATAATAAAAATAAATAAATAAATATATAAAATAAATTAGTAAATTGAAAAAAAAAGGAATCAGATTGAAACAAATCGGGGAGAGAGAAAACTGAAACGAAATCGTGAGAAGCAGAAAACGAAAACGACAACCGAGGAAACCCGACGAGCCACCGCCTGCGAGGGACCCCAGGCAAGGGCCGACGAAGGAAGCCCGACGCCAGGTGAGTCGTCTGCCACCGGTGACGCGCGCCAAGGACGCCGGAGAACACCGAAAAACGGAGGAGAAGGCCGCAGGAAAGAAATGGTCATCGGTGGCGAACGACGGCGATTCGGGCGGAACTAAGGCCCGATTCTGAAAGCCCAGGCGACGGCGGTTCTTTCTGCACCAGTAGCAGCCGATGAAACGACGGGAATCATCGGCGACGACGAAGAGAAAGAAATTGGTTCCGACGACCGAGGGAGAAGAGCCGGACCGGTGACCTTCAGGTGACCTCGACCGAAGCTGAGGCCAGATTTGTGCTGCGGACGACCCAACGAAGCGACTGGCCGTGGAAACCGGCGGAGAACCAGCCGACAAGGCGACGAACCGGCCGAACCGGGGTGAACCGACAGTCCGAACCGGTCTGAACCGGACTGAACCGGTTCAGCCAAGAAAGAAGGAAAAAAAAAGAGAAAAAAGGAAAAAGAAAAAGAGAAAAAATTGGGAAAAATCCTGCGATTTAATCGAGCTACGGGTAAGTCGGTAAGCGGTCGAATTGACCGATTTAAATTTCAAAAATATTTAATTTGATAAATAATCGACTGAAAGTTTACTCGAAAAATTATGAAATTGTGTAGCTCGACAATTAGCATCCAACGAGAGCTCGAGATAGCCTCAATTTGCGTGTTAGCATCGAATCTCGGGTAAGTAACTCTTATTTACGATAATTTACATCGTTATGCGTGATATGAATTTAAATTTCGCATAAATTGAATTAAATTTTGGAAATTTAGATAAATTGTCGTAAATACTAAATTTAGCTATTCGAGAGTTAGAATGAGGCCCAAGGAATTATTAGTGGGCCCAATGAGCCCAATAGGCCTCGATAATGTAAAAAAATTAAGTGAAAAACGGGCTTAAGGCCGATTAAGGCCCATTAAGGTGCAATCGGGCCCAATAGAGGTAAATGGGTCCAATGATTTAAATTAAGCCCAGAAAATAGGAAATACAATTAAATTGTATGATATCTGACCTGAGGAATAATTATACGTAGTTTCGGACATTGGATTGGGAGCAGATCGGACTGCGCGACGTGACATCAGAGGCTAGGTCAGACTCGACAGGAAAATAAGGTAAGGGAATTTTGCGGACTGCTAGAGGTAACTTTACGAAATTTTAAGTTCATTTGCAGTCTTTAAAAATTATCTGAAGGGTCTAGAGATCAAATAATAATTTTAGTGCCCCGAATGGGTAAATTACCAAAATACCCTTGTTAAGGGTAAAATTTACAAATTTAGAAAAAATTGGGAGGAGCAAGAACAAGAGGTTTCTGCTCGTTCTGGAGACATTTTAATGCATGCATGAGTAGGCTGGCTAACCTTGAAAGAAAATGCACAGCATTGCATACTTTCAACGATATAATTGTTTTGAAAACTGTTTTGAGGAAACAGAGCCGCCTACGTGTTTTTATTGACATGTGACGTGCTAGAGCTCAACTCGCACGATGTTTTTGAATTGTGTGATGCATGCATTAGTGCTGGAGCGAGAGCTCGCACTAGAGTTTTACATGCATAGGTGCTGGAGTCCAACTCGCACCAGATTTTTATATATATATATGATTTTCGTGACAGGGTGCTAGAGTCTAACTCGCACCATATTTTTATATGATTTTTGAGACAGAGTGCTAGCGCCTAGCTCGTCCTAGTTTTACTTGATTTGATGAGAGTGCTGAGCATCGCTCGCACTGATTTTTATGAGAACATGCGATGAGCCCTGCTTGGAGCATCGGGTAGACTGTGTGTCACCGATTAAATAGGCTCGCACGTGCGTTTTGAGACATGGCATGAGTATTGAGTATAATATATGGGTCCACGGAGTACGATGTACCGTGCAAGTAGCATGGAGTACGATGTACCGTGTGGTATCTTCGGATATGGCATCTTCAGATCCAGCATCTTCGGATGCAGCATCTTCGGATGCATGGGATCGGATAAGACCGACGAGATGGAGTGACCCACCTCCCGAACGGTTCTCGATCATGGTGAGAACCCGCACACTAGGATTCGTGTAGCAGAGGAACTCCCGAGGACACATGGCCATAGTCCTGGTTATTACCGATATACAGACGTTGCCTAGTCTCGCATGTTGATGATCTTGACGATGTTTGAAACTGGGTTTTAAACTAAATTTGCATGATGCTATTTCCATGCTTTTTAAACCCATGTGTGATGTAAATCGATTTTCATGGTTTTGTGTGAGTCAGGATCACCCGAAGGAGGGGTCGAGTCCTGACTTTATTGTGAAATTTTTAAATGAGAAAGAAATGATTTAAAATAAGTTGCATGTTGAATTTTCCATTCGAACGTGTTTTACATAACATCATAACTCATATCATCTGTTTTAAAATGTGTGGAGAAATGGTGGTTTATGCATGGCACCACGTTCATGTAGGTAGTATGGTTACCTACTTGTTCGTAGGATTGCCTTACTGAGCTTGATGTGCTCACCCCTTTGATTTTCTCCCACAGATAATCTCCAGTAGACATTGAGGTGGCTCAGTACTGCATTCCGGATATCCGCTGCTGCCCATCATTTAAGGTATATACACTTGTACATATTGTATCTAAATAAGCATAACACAGTAACATGTTTGTAAGTAACTTTAGGGGATGTATAAATATTGTAAATACTTATAAATGACTGAGAAAGAATTAAGTTATATGGTAAATGTATGGTGGGACTGGCATTGACGCACAGCCCAATTTGTTAGTGGAGTGTGGTCACGATCAGAAGACATGTAAGAATTTAAGTAAGAAAATAACAAAACGCGAAAAATTAACTCTGATTTTTGGGTAGTTTGGGTCATGACAACACTACTCCTACCCTAAAGCTACTCTAAATTCTACTTTCTACTTCCCTACTTAATTTTTCAATTGCCATCATGTTCTATTTATACACAAACATAGGGGTACAATGGTAAATTTTCATTCTAGATGAGTTGGCATTGTTTGGCCACTTGTCTTCATTTGATTTGCTACAGAGTAGATATTTCCACGTCGTCAGTCTTTTTGTCCAATTAGCTGTGCGATGTGGCCCGGCGTGTGTCTTCCAGAGGGTTGGCACGGTATCCTTCGATCTTATCGTTTCGGAGCAAATAAAATACGAACACCTGGCATCACGCGTGTCCAGACGACTGATGACTCGGTCTGTAAATTGGAAGTGGTCCAGCCTCCTTTAGCTCATTTTGAGCCTAATTTCATCTGAAACGACTGAGTTTCATCTGGATTTAATTTATCTGCACTTTACAGAATTTTAATTAAATAAAGGGGATTATTAATAAAATAATATGGGGATTAAATAAATAATTAGGAATTTAAGCACAAATAATTCTATAAAAAAATAGAATTATCATACCCCCAAACTTGAGTTTTTGCTTGTCCTCAAGCAAAACAAAATAATTGTAGGAATGATAAGTACAAAACATAATAATTTCCCCAACATTATCCTCAAAGAAAAAGTACAGACTATGAATTCAAAGAATCACAATTATAAGTCCAACACTTAGAATCATTCAATCATAAGTCCTAACCCAAATTGGATCCCTCGAGTGTGTGTGAAAATGTCAAAGCCACTACTCAGTTCATTACCCCGATTAGATTATGCAAACAAAGTGAATGCAAAGTCAATGACATGTGATCATTCCCATTAGTTTGCTTTTCACTTCTCTCTCCACTAATGTAGTCACACTTAACCAAAGATCAGTAGGACTTCATTAAGCTTGTAATGTAAGGCTGGGGCAACGGTATGATAAAGTTGATTTAGGGTTAATTACCCATTAACATGCATTACTTCTAGGACCTTTAATGTAAGAGCTCAAATTATTTCCCCTAAACTTATTTATTTCAATAAATATTTTATTCTATTTTTGTATTTTTCTTCTTTCTTCTTTTCTTTTTCTTTTTCTTTCTTTTCCAATTTTGTTTTTTTTTTTTACTATCACCAGATACCCATAGTACAAAGCTCGTAATATATCCCAATGACTTTCATGCTTTCAGGGTAAGGGATAGGAACAAAGCATTTAAGCTAAGGAAATTTATGTCGGTGTATTTACTGAGAAAAGCTTATTTAGCCCAGATGGGTGACTAGGGGTAAAATATGTATAGGGATGGCTAGAAAGGCTCAAACGATCCAAAGATGGCCTAAATCATCTCCCTAATTAAGTGTGATCTAATATTTCACCTCGAGATTAGATCAAACAAATTTTAGAATATGATACACAAAATCAACTGAACAAATGCAATCCTAGGTCCACATAAGCTTTATCTAAATAAATATACAGATTCATGACATGACATATACGTAAGATGAGGAAATCATAATTAGAATCAAGACAAATTCAAGAACTCAACTTAATGCTTTTCCTATAATCATGCTTCTCAGTCAATCAAAATCATACTTAATCATGGGGTCATATCATTGGAATATAGGAAAACTACATGCTAAGCACTAAATCATCCCAAAATCAAATAGTTTAAGCTCAAATTTTCGAAAAAAATTTGAAAAAATTTTCAATTTTGCTCAAATTTTTGAAAAATACTCAAGTGATATCCCCTCCCCCAAACTTGAAGTGCACGGTATCCTTAGTGTGCAAATAATATAAGAATTGAAGTTCAGGAACAGAGTACTTCCCTTTCTGATGATGATGATGAACAATCGAAGCTTGATTGAAAACATAAAACTAGAAAAGAAATCTGTAAAATAAACAAAGAAAGAAACAACAGAAAAGAAAAAGAACTATATACAAAGTGAAAAGGAAAACACAGCTACTTCAAATGCAGCTGAAGAAGACAACACTCAGCAGCAGGGCGAAGAGTAGGAGGATCAGCCATAATGGTGACAAAATGTTAATAGTTAAATCCTCCTAAGCTCTATCTACTTCCTTCTTTCTCCTAGATATTATATGCTTAAGCCTTATATTCTCCTCAATCTCCATCTTAAAACACTCTTGAGAGTCATCAGGGAGTTTCAAAGGTTTGAAAACATTAAACTTTACTTCCTGATTTTGGACTCTCATCGTTAACTCCCCCTTTTGTACATCGATTACTGTTCTACCAGTAGCTAGGAAAGGTCTGCCTAGTAATATGGGGACTTCCCTGTCTTCCTCCATATCTAGTACAATAAAATCTACAGGGAAAATAAACTTGTCCATCTTTACTAAAGCATCCTCAATCACCCCCTTTGGATATTTAATGGATCGATCTGCTAGCTGAACGGGCACTGTAGTGGGCTTGACATCCCATATTCCTAACTTCTGATAGATAGACAAAGGCATTAGATTGATACTAGCTCCTAAATCACACAGGACTCTACCAAAGAATAGATTACCAGTAGTGCAGGGTATGGTAAAACTCCCGGGATCCTTGAGCTTGGGGGGTTAATTTCCTCTATCTAATTGCACTACATTAACTTCATATAACTTGGCATTTGCTCTAAAGCATCTGCAAAAGGAATGTTGATGTGAAGCTTCTTAAAAACCTCAAGAAATTTAGCAAATTATTGTTCCAATTTTTTATTTTGAAACCTCTGAGGAAAAGGTAGTGGTGGTCTAACTAGAGGCAATGTAGTGGAAACCTGTGTAGAATCAGGAGACGAGGAAGGCAGTAAAGAAGAAGAAGAAGGTAAAGATGAAAAAGCGCCTAGTTTTGCAGCCCGATCCTGATGTTCCTTCTCTTTCTGAGCTGCTTCGTTAGAACCTATGTGTTTATCAACTATGGGTTGTTCAGGTCCAGACTTAACTTGTGGCTCATCTGGCTCTTTGCCACTCCTAAGGGTGATGGATCTAACATGTTCCTTACCCTCCTTTTGCTTAGCAGGATTAACTTCAGTATTACTAGGAAGGGTCCCTTGAGGACGTTGGCTAAGAGCACTAGCTATTTGTCCAACCTGAACTTCTAAGTTCTTAATTGAAGCAGCTTGATTTTACAGGATAGTTGCGAACATCTCCTCTAATGTAGGCTTCTTCCCAGCTGCTGGTGCATGGTAGAGTTAGGGCTGCATAGGTTGTGGTGGTGGTGGTGGTGGTGGTGATGGATGATATTGAAATTGAGGTGGGGATGGATGATGTGGTGGATGGTATGGATATTGCGGCTGTGGTGGTACCTGAACCGGTGGAGCTTGAAAACCAAGAAGTCCTACAGGTTTAGAGCTAGAAGTTTGCCCTTGGTTTTGGCTCCAAGAGAAGTTAGGATGATTCCTCCACCCTGGATTATAGGTGTTTGAAAAAGGGTTGTTCTGTTACGTTTTAGAAGGGGCAACATACTGAACCGATTCTAAATTGAGCGGACACCTATCTACAGAGTGGGTACCACTACATAGCTCGCAGGAAAGAAAAGGACTTTGGACAGAATGCACAGGGTTAGGACTAGTGGGAGGATTATGTTAGGTACTGAGTGACTCTACCTTCTTCGTAAGATTAGCGATTTGAGAGGTCAAGGTAGACAGTGTGTCGAGCTCATAAATACCCGCCGGCTTCTTTGGCATTTGCCTCTTCGAGGACCATAGATAGTCGTTAGCCGCCATCTTTTCTAACAACTCGTAAGCTTCCTCCTCTATTTTGCACATCAGGGCTCCACCCACAGCAGCGTCCACAATGGTCCTATTTTGGCTTGTAAGTCCGTTGTAGAAGGTCTGGACTTGCAACCACAAAGGTAGGCCATGGTGAGGGCACTTCCTAAGAAGCTCCTTATATCGTTACCATGCTTCATAAAGAGTTTCCGAATCAAATTGGGCAAAGGAAGATATGTTACTGCGAAGTTGGGCCATTTTAGAGGGATGAAAAAACTTGGATAGAAATTCATGGGCTAACTCGTCCCATGTAGAAATGGATCCTGGAGGCAGGGAGGTTAACCAGTGTCGCGCCCTATCTCTAAGCGAAAAAGGGAATAGTCTAAGCTTAAACGCATCATCAGATAATCCATTGTGCTTGAAGGTGTTGCATAAGTCTAGGAATTGCCCGAGGTGAGCATGTGGGTCATCGTGAGGAAGCCCACTGAACTGCAATGAAGTCTAGATCATCTGGAGGATGGAAGTCTTAATTTCAAAATTGTTTGCATGTACAGCTGGTGGCCTAATGCCGGAATAATATCCTCCAATCGTCGCCATTGCATAATCTCCAACGGTTCTAAATTCCATATTTTTTGCCATGATGTTTTGCAGCGGAGCTAATAATTTCCTACAATCCTTTCGAATTTTTCTAAGTGTTCAATTTCAGGATTTAAAAGAAAGCAATCATAACTCCTAGCTCTACGCATGCAAACATCAGAATGTCCTTAGAAATTTTTTTTTTACGTTTTTTAATTTCTATATTTTTTTTAATTCATTAAGAGAAAATTTAACTATCCTAAGCTAAGGCTCTAAATATTTACAACCTAAATATTTACAAGCTAGAATTACACCTAAGCATAATTTCACCGATATTAATTAAGGACTAATTAAAACTTCTCGGCAACGGTGCCAAAAACATGACATGCCCTAAAGGTATTACCGCAAGTGCATGGGTCGTACAAGTAATAATGAGATTTTTGAGTCCCGAGTTATCGTCCCACAGAGAAGTTGATTAACCTAATTAACTACCGGTTAATCTTACCCTAAGTATATTCTAGCAAATTATGAAGTTCTGATGGGTGGTCTACATGGCTAAAATTAAAGTACTAAAAATAATAACAACTATAAAATAAAGAAAATAAAACTGAACTAAGATTTGCTTACAGAACTCCGAACAATTAAAGAAAATACCTACAAAAGAAAATTAAAACAATTAATTAATGCAATTAAAATAAAATGCAAATATGAAAATAAAGAAATAGAATTAATTTAAAATTTAAACAAACTTAAAATAAAAATGCATGTAATTAAACTAATAAAAATTGCAATTTAAACTAACCTAAAATCTATTTAAAATGAAGACTAAATTAAAAATGTATGAATCAAATTCTAAATGCAACTAAACTAAAATAGAGTCCTAAAACATTTAATATAAAATTAACTACTAACTAACAAATTAAAACTAAAAATTAAATTGACATGCAAAAATATTAAACTAACCTACCATTAATTGATTGAAGTACCTAACTAACAACTAACAAAAATCAACAATTAAACTCATTAAGGTAAAACCATAGAATAACAAATGAAAAGTGCATCAATGGCCAAACAAGGCCTTAACAACAGATTCCAGCAGTGTGGTCCCGATACTGTCACTGTGCATGTCTTCTTCATTTTGCTACTCACGGTTTGCTGTCCTGGCACTGCACTGATGGTTTTGTGCCTCTGCGTTTTTGCCCAGTTAGCCAGGATCCTGCGCACCGTACTGTGCATGTTGTAACATTTCCAGGTGCTCCAAATGCTGTCTAACAATCTGCTACACGGGGTGCTGCTCCAGCTATGCTGTCTACTGCACATTCTGCACATCACCCACGTAGCTGTAGCTCTGTTTGTTCACTGGTGCTGCATCCAGATGCCATGCTGCACGTCCGTGACTTCTACTCCAGGTTCAGCTGCTGCTGGTTCGCGCAATCTCTGCCTAACTAGAAGGAAGTGTCATCCTCCACTGCTTACTTCAGGTGCCCACGGTCTTGTCTTCTGCTCCAAATGCTTCGGTTTGTCCAGGTGCTACCCAAGTAATGCTCTCGGTTCCAGGTGCTATGCTGGTCTCGGTTTTGCCCAGCTCGCTGCTGTCTTGCTGCTGCTCCAAACGACAACCAGCTCCCATCCAATTCCTCACAACCGAACTCCAGCTTGCAACAACAGGGAAATCCTGTAACCCAGCCGAACAGAGGAGAAGAATGGTCCCGCCAACTTCAGCAACCATATTTTCTGCATCATGATCGAATTACACCAACTCACAATAGCAAAATATACTGAAAATGTCATCAACAGCAAACTAAAGCATCGACGGCAATGGATGTATGCATAATAATGATTAAACTACAGTGAACAGTAACAAACATATAATAACAGAGCAAAACAGAAAATATTATGGATAATTAAAAGAACCACCAAAACTGACATCAACATTAGGAGGAGTGAAACTAAAGCAGTAAAAAAAAAAAATACTACGCATGCTGTCACAAAACAGAGGGCTGAAGTCATGGTTCACTGAAGATTGTAGGAAGAACCGAAACTAAAATCTAGAAAATGAAGCTGAACAAGCATTAAACCATACATGCAGCAAACATAAAAATACTGCTGGAAAATCTAAAAAAAATAACATCAAATGACTATGTAAAAATGTAGTAAGTAAAACTATACTATTGTTGATCCTCCTTTTAAGCTAAAATTAAAAGCATAATGTAAAACATTGAACTTGAAGCAACACAGTAAAAGAATAACAAATCGAGAGCTTGACATTGAAAACTATAAACTTTCATTTAAAACTCACAAAATAAGAAACATCAAGGAATGAACTCTTACAAACCGAGAAGAAGAAGCAGATGAAACATGATTGCTAATGAAATACCAAGAATCTAGAGAATGAAACAAACTTTTTCATAAAAGGAAGATTGAATGAACAGTAAAATTTGGCTAAACAAACTAACGGGAAATGCTTGAAAAAAAAATTAAAATCTAACAATAAAACTTTAAACAACTTTAAAAACTAAAACTACTCCTAAATTACTCTACACTACTCCTACCCTAAAGCTACCCTAAATTCTACTTTCTACTTCCCTACTTAATTTTTCAATTCCCATCATGTTCTATTTATACACAAATATAGGGGTACAATGGTAAATTTTCATCCTAGATGAGTTGGCATGGTTTGGCCACTTGTCTTTATTTGATTTGCTGCAGAGTAGATATTTCCACGTTATCGGTCTTTTTGTCCAATTAGCTGTGCGATGTGTCTCAGCGTGTGTCTTCCAGAGGGTTGGCACGGTATCCTTCGATCTTACCGTTTCGGAGCAAATAAAATACGGACACCTGGCATCACGCGTGTCCAGACGATTAATGACTCGGTCTGCAAATCGGAAGTGGTCCAGTCTCCTTTAGCTCGTTTTCAGCCTAATTTCTTCTGAAACGACTGAGTTTCATTCGGATTTAATTTATCTGCATATTAAAGAATTTTAATTAAATAAAGGGGATTATTAATAATATAATATGGGGATTAAATAAATAATTAGAAATTTAAGGACAAATAATTCTATAAAAAAATAGAATTATCAATCAGCAAGGCACAGATGGAAGTCCACCCGACCCATTTTGAGAGCCCGACATACAGAGATTGACTGGGATGAATTTTTGGAAGCCTTTCGGAGGTAATATGTTTCGGATACTACGCAGCGGAGGCTGCAAATGGAATTCTTGGATTTGACCTAGGGGAGTAGATCGGTGGATGAGTATGAGACTAAATTTATCTCCTTGGGCAAGTATGATCCTGACACGATGGACAGTGAGGTCAAAAAGATCTGAAAGTTTATGGATAGACTGAGACCAGCCATCAGGTCCCAATTGGTTCCCTTTGACATATCGACCTACGAGGAGACAGTTCACAGGGCACAGTTGTGTGAGCAAGATATTGAGTGGGTTGCCTCAGAGTTTGGGAAGGTTAGTAGAGTGAGGGACAGAGATAGGAAAAGGCCCACAGTGGATAGAGGCTTCAGTTATAGAGGAAGCAGGAGATTTTCTCGAAAGAAACCGAGGATTAAGGAAATCGGGAGAGGACAGTTAAACCTCTCGTGTATCTGGCCATAGCTCCAACAAAGGGTATAGTGATTGGAGGGCCACGACCTACGATAAAACAGTGCAGTAAGTGCAGTTGGTACCATGGTACTCGACTGTGTTATGAATCTCCTACAGTATGTTTCCAATGTGAGAAGCCAGGGCATGTGATCCAGAATTGCCCAGAGATGACTAAGAGTGCCCCACAGAAGGGAAGGGAGCTGGAGAGAGCTCCTGTTGATACTCTTACTCTGAGACAGAGGGCGACAGCGAAAGAGAAGGGGAAGCATGTAGTTGGCAGAGGGTGAGTACACGCCTTGGACCAGGATACTGCAGATCAGTCATCATATGTGGTGAAAGGTATCTTAATCTTTGACCTTGAAGCTTATGTTTTGATAGATCCTGGTGCCACACATTCATTTGTATCACCTGCATTTGCATATAAATTGTTTAAGTATGTGGCGCTTACCCCATTAAGTAGGAGGATGCTAATAACCACTTCCACGAACAATAGTCAGCTGGTCAGATATATGTTTAGGGATTGTAAGTTGAAAGTAGGGGAAAAGGAAATGTCAGCCGACCTTATTTTAATGTATATGAGAGATTTTGATGTAATCCTAGGAATGGGTTGGTTGGCTGCAAATCATGCCATAGTTGATTTTTTTTCTAAGACGATAACTTTTTCAATGATAAATAGCGTTACCGTAAGTTTCCCCAAACAATGTAATGTAAAGTCCTATTGAAAATTAATGAAAGCAGTAATTATTGTAAATGAAATAGATTGCACTTCTTTGCTGACTAAATGATTCATGTTTTGAAAGGTTATATTGCATATGTGGTTGAGGTGGATAAGGCACGTCCAGAATTGAGAGACATCTCAGTGGTTAGGGAATTCCCAAACGTCTTTCCAGATAATTTACCTAGGTTACCGTCGGATAGAGAAATAGAGTTTTGTATAGATTTAGCACTTGGTATAGAGCCAATATCCAAGCCACCGTACAGAATGGCTCCGATTGAGTTAGAGGAACAGAAGAAGCAGTTACAGGAGTTATTGGATAAGGGGTTCATCAGACCGAGTGTATCACCTTAGGGAGCACTGGTACCATTTCTAAAGAAGAAGGATGGGAGCCTTCGATTGTGTATTGACTACAGGTTGTTGAATAAGGTGACCATCAAGAATAAGAACCTCCTTCCACCCATTGATGACTTGTTGGATCAGCTTCGGGGAGCACAAGTCTTTTCTAAGATAGATCTGAGATCTGGATACCATCAGTTGAGAATTCGGGTGGAGGTGTACCCAAGACAGCTTTCCACACCCGCTATGGTAATTTTGAGTTTATGGTTATGCCATTTGGGTTGACGAATGCTCTCGCAGCCTTTATGTTGTTGATGAATGAGGTGTTTCACCAGTATTTAGATAGATTCTATCACGACCCTCAACTTACCAAAATACGTACAAAGTTTTTTCGCATTTTCATGCATTATTTATTATTCGTCCTTCCTCTATCGTGAATAGCTACTTTCCTCAACAGTTGGGTTGTGTGTCAATATCTATCTCATTCCACCATACCAATTTAAATTTCATCTTATTTATAAGTAAACACTTGTATAAAATAGATCAGAGTGGTTTTTTACATGTCTTTACATTTGCTTTACATCCCCAATAGTTACATATAAAATGCTACTATGCTATGGAAAGTTTAGATACAAAAATCTCATCAGTGTGTATACATTATGCGATGGGATGCAGTGGATACCAAAAGGGAAAGCCTCTAGTCATGCTCAATATATACTCAAAGCTCTGTAGAGGGGGGAAAATAAGGGGGATAAGCAAACCACACGCTCAGTAAGGCAATCATGCGAGCAGGTCGTTACTGCATTATCTACGTGATCATGATACCATGCTCAAAGCATACATTTCATCATTTCTCAAAATATGAGTTCATGCTTATGTTAATGGTATGTAAAGCATTCATGCTATTAAAATCCAGTGCATAATTCAATTCAAAGCATGGAATATCCATCATGCATATTTCACAAATAAGGCATGGAAAACACATCATTCGTATGTGCACTTTAAAACCATTAACAAATCGACATCTCAAAAGAATTCAACACTTGTCAGGTCTAAGCCCCTCCTTCAGACTGTCTTAACCCACAAATCATTTCAAACATGGATTTATTCATAAAGCAATAGACATGTGAGATAGGCAATACAATAAGGGAAATATCCTCTAGGACTATGGCCATATCTTGTGATATCGGCTACACGGATCAGGTGTGTCATGACCCTCTTCTGCGACCTTTTACCTTAACACTTACAACTTACAGTTGGGCTGTGAGTCAAATCCAATCCATATCTTACTCATTTATAGTTTAATTAGTGTAATTAAACAAACTGAAATAGAAACTAGACTTTTATAACATATGCGAAAGCGTTTACATCAGTTCCTATTAACTATACATCTTTTTTTTCTTTTTTTTTTTGTACAACACATTACTAGACCATGCATTAATTTATAGGATACAAAATTTCTCTTCATATCATCACATAGTGTATACCTCTTTGTACGGCTGGATGACTAGAGAATATCATAGCAGGGACGACTGCAGTACTCACTACTGAGTAGTATCAGTGTAGGAGGAAATAAGGGGGGTGAGCATAATGCGCTTAGTAAGGAAAATGTGCAAGCAGGTAGACAACTACACTATCTACATGCTTAAATACATACTCACATTTCCTTATAAAATAATATGCATGTTCTTTAAATCAATTTCCATCAATGCGAAACTGTTAATTCGCTAGATGGTTATGTGCATATTCACACAGTTTATCATACAAAACCACTGAGTTTAAAACTGCACACAGTTCACACTTGAAATCACTTTTCACACCGTAAACACATAGCTTCACGTAGATCATCTTTCAATACCACACAGGTTTACACAACATACTCGATTCACACAGATCACATATAGAAAATACTTTATACTTTGTAAATCAGTTACACGTTGATACGTAAATCATGGGTCATCCCATCCCCTGACACATAGCAAAGGAGGATGTCTGTCACCTCACACAGTAGTGACAATACCGTATCACACAGATACAGACTTGGAAAACTTTTGCAGACTTATGGCCATAGTCAGATTCTAGGCTACACTGATTAGGTGTGCGGGAACTCATGCTTAGGGAGGCGGAGCAACCATCCCTTCAGCATCACACAGATCTCACACAGTTATCACACAGATAGTCACGGCATATCGAACCCCATGGCTAACACTCATGGTACATCGTACACCCATGGATCCTTATCACCCATTTCTATTGTCTCAAAATCCCGTGCGAGCTCTTTAGTGGAATACACAATATCCTCGTGGCATCAAGCACTCATTTACTTTCTCAAAATCCCTTTGAAAACAATATGCGAGCACAACTGGTCAATCTACCTTTGCCTCTCATACTTAGCATAACCCCACACAGTAAAGAAAGAGAAACTCCCTTCGATCACTTTGTCTACACATTTCATACAATTGGTTAAAATCGGAGCCTATCTATTATTGTTCTTTTTCAAAACATTTGAAAAATCTCTTTCCACAATAATCACAGAAGTCATGTTACATATGCTTATCGACTTATTTTCATACGTAGTTTTCTTCTAGATATATCGATATCTATCTATTATCTCATACAATTCAAACAGTAGATAAGAAAACATACGTATAGCTATCTCTATAGCTTACATAAGTCCCTTACCTCGAATCACGCTTGAATCTTTTTCTTTAATTCCACTAGCTTGTGATCCAGTCTTATCAACTCCACCTTTATCTTCCGCAGCTGAAATTTTGCATCATCACACACATCAGTATACTGTCATATACTTTATTTGAAATGCATGATATTCAAATCAATGCATTTGGCCATGTACATCTCATTTGTCCTTTTATGCATTAGTGGACTTTATCCTCTTACAAGTCCATTTTGAGTCTATCACTCGTTTCCAATAATCCTTTAGACTCCTCGAGTCTATCGATTCATCTTAAACTGGTATTACACACTTAATACCTCAAGTTCATGATTTTCATTTCATTATGGCATTTCATCAAACACCACATATAGTCAATTTGAGCTACTTTTGTTTCTAGCACATGAACTTCATCAAATCATTTTATAAGCATCTACACATGCTTAATAAAATCTAGGCATACTTAAATCATCATCAAATTCATGCCTACTCAATAACTCTTCATTTTGACTCATTTAGCCATTTTCTAGGTCATGGATAGTTTACCACTTCTAAGATGTTTCAACCCTTAATTTATATACCAATCTATTTACACAAGTATATAAATTAACATATATGAGATTAGGATATTGAAATCTTACCAATCTTAGTTTTTCTCCACTTAGCACATTTTGGGGGAACAACTCCTCTCCCTTAAATGGATCACCTCAACTTCTAGCTTCCAACTATGTTGTTCCTCTCCACTCTATGAACAACTTTGATGAAACAAACTTGCCTCCAACCTCTATGGAAAGTGTTTATAGTTTATAGGGGGATTTAGGTCACTTGGTGTCAAAATATGGAAAGGTTTTGGTTTTTCTCGTGAAATGCAGGTCAGCAGATCCTGTTTTATAGAAATTACCTTGATGAGATCGATCTACTACCCCAAGTGATCGATCTTCTCAGCATTTTTCCTCTTAAAACTGACCTTCCAGGCTCAATGAGATCGATCTGTTCCTAGCATGAGATCAATCTGCACAACACAGAACCTTAAGGAGATCGATCTTCTCTTGTATGAGATCGATCTGTTGCAAGTCAGTAGCCTAAGGAGATCGATATGGTTCTATTGGAGATCGATTTGCCCTGTTCCATTACTCAAATAAAAGCCGTTTTGGCTCTTCCTGATTGATCTTTCCTCTTATGAGATTGATCTGGCATTCATATTTTCCAGATTTTACTGCACTTTTTTGCAGTAACTTACACCAAACATACTTGATTTTGCTGCCATAGTCATTTTCTCATTCAACCATATTTAAGGCTTGAAAATGACATCCATTTATCCTTTATGCATATTAAAACTTGTGTGCATTCGTTGTATAACCAAATGTATACAATATATATCAAATGGAAGTATAAAGCTTTATGAAACTCATGCAACTTCCTTCCATTTTACCACACTACTCATTTTGAGTTCTAATCACATTTATCATTAAGAAAAGTCCATTTCTTCACATTCATACATAATGAAACTTGTGTGTACATCACAAACTTATATCACAAGTGTGTACATCAACTTATGGACTTATATCATTTATGTTTCACATAGCATGTACATGTATATACTTATGCATTTCATAAGGTTTATATACAAAAATATAGGTCTTACATTCCTCCCATCCTTAAAAGAATTTGGTCCTCCAAATTAGAACCAAGTTAATCTTTAAAAAGTCGGGGGTACTTCTCCCATATCAAGTTCTCTAACTCCCAAGTTGCTTCTTCTAAATTATGGTGTTGCCAGAGAACTTTATTAAGTGGAATCGTCTTGTTTCGTAAGACTTTCTCTTTCCTATCCAGTATCCGGATCGATCTCTCGATGTAGGTCAAATCATCTTTGAGCTCCAATGGCTCATATTGAATCATATGACTTGGATCTGGATAGTACTTCCGAAGCATCGATACGTGGAAGACATTATGAATGCTTGCCAATTTCGATGGCAACGCAACTCTATAAGCCTTATCTCCCACATGCTCTAGTATCTCAAATGGTCCGATATACCGAGGGCTCAACTTACCCTTCTTACCAAACCTCATAATCCCTTTTGAGGGAGAACTTTCAAGAATATTGAGTCACCAACTGTAAACTCTAGTGGCCTGCGTCTTATGTCAGCGTAGTTTTTCTGTCTGCTCTAAGCTGTTCTCAATCACTCACATAACAACTGAATAACCTCAGAGGTTTGCTGTACTAAGTTAGGAGCAAACATTTTCCTCTCACCCACTTCCTCCCAACCAATTGGGGAACGACACCTTCTACCATATGTCACGCCCCGAAACGCGGAAAATAGGGCTAATTTAAAATTTTTTACTCATTAATTCACAATTAAGGGTGCATTCCTATGCAGTGTCATACATCATCATAATTATCATGCCTCAGGATCTCATCATAATATAGTATATATTGTATCATATACATTACTCAATTCCAAGTTAATTAATCCTAATACATCCCATACAATGTTATACATCAAGTGTCTACAATTACAATAATTGTCTGGGTACATAAAAAGATAAAAGATACCTCAAAATACAATATATGGCCTGGAGCTCAAGTCCTCCACTAGCCACTACTCCGTACGTCGCAGGAAAACTCTTTTCACTTGAAGAAATCTGGGGGGAAAGAAAACAGGGTGAGCTTCCAAATCGCTCAGTAAAGGGGGTAAGGGACTCATTTCATAAACCAAAATGCACATCACAAAATATTTATTTGTATGTGAAACTCATTAATCTCATTTGAAAACCATAGCATGAAAGTACTCAAAACGACATTCTCATATCTCAAATCATGTGAAAACATGAAGTAAAAAGGCTCAGTCTAGAGCAATAACAAAGCATGTGAAAATAATGCGATAAACCCTTTCTCAAATACGTGATAAAATCACTATAATAATAATGCACACACGTGGCATAGCCACTGATTCAATTTCACACGTGGCACAGCCACTAACTCACGTGGCATAGCCACTGATTTAAATTCACACGTGGCACAGCCACAGGATAGGGTTTCACATGGCAACGGCCACCAGATAGGGTTTCTCACGTGGCAACGGCCACCAATTGGGTTTCTCACGTGGCAACGGCCACCAATAGGGTTTCTCACGTGGCAACGGCCACCAATTGAGTTTCTCACGTGGCAACGGCCACCAAATGGGGTTTCACGTGGCAACGGCCACCAATAGGGTTTCTCACGTGGCAACGGCCACCAAATGGGGTTTCACACGTGGCAACGGCCACCAAGTATACATGGCATAGCCACAGAATGGGTTATTCTCACGTTACCAGAACGGAGAAGAAATCGGGCTGACATGCTACCAGAGCAATGCCTGGTGTGTACTCAAAATTACACACCTAAGTCTTAATCACATAAGACTAGTTTGCCTTCACGTAGAACTCATAGTGGTTTTTCTCACATAAAACTCATTTGAAAACTGTTTTGTACTCAACACAAAACATATTGAAATCGAGTCCCAACCGGCAAAACATGCACACATTTCTCAAATCTCGATATTGCCTTAACGTAGAGCCCAATTCATTACTCACACAAATTCGACGGTTTATAAAGCAATTTCACACTCAGCTTATAAACGCATAAAATAATGGGCTCCAACCGGCTATAAAAATCGTGTGCAATTATAACTCAACACAACACTCAACATGCTTGTTTTATAAACCACAAATCATGCTATAATAGTTTACAAATCACATACACAAATGGTTTAGTTTCCCTTACCTCTTTGCACCTCGTATAGTGCAATCGTTTCCCCCGTATCACGGACTAGCCTCGCATTCCACTCTAGAACTCCCGAGCTGTCCAAACGATGTTAAAACATCAATACTCAATTATCTCATCAACCTCAATTCTCAAAATCGAGCATAATTGCTCATAACACCTCAAATCTCTTGATTCTCGTAACTCTACCCCAAACTACACTCTCATTCACAACATCTCAACGTTCTATATTTCTCATGTCTATTAGCTATGCTAATTCACCACATTGTCTAAATTTCTATTTATAGCTCAAATTCCCAAAATTGCTAAATATCATTATCACTCCAACCACATTGCAATTTCATCAATCCCTAATTATTTCTCAGCTATTTCAACACAATGACAACCACCATTATCATCAAAATCATCTCAAATATCAAGATCGAGGTTAGAAATTACCCAAAGCTTGTGAGACGCACAACCCACGCCTCGATTCGATTCATCCTTCGATTTCCAAGTATGTTGTTCTCCCTTTGATGAGGAACAACTTTCCTTCTTGCCACAACTTCTGATTTGGCCGGAAATGGGTGCTTTGGATGAGTGAGAAAGTTAGGTTTCGGTGAAAATAGGGGTTGGAAGAGAGAGAAAGTGAAATTACAGGAGAAAAACAGGGGTTCCTTATATAGGCTGAGGGTAGGAGATCGATCTGGCTCTTGATGAGATCGATCTGCATTTGAATTTGGGGAAGATTTGGGGCAATTTATGCCTAGGAGATCGATCTCTCGAGGGGTGAGATCGATCTCTTTATGGCTTTATGAGATCGATCTGCTCCTTGAGGAGATCGATCTTCTCCCAAACAGAATCATTTGGAGATCGATCTCTTCCTCATGAGATCGATCTTCTCTCAAACAGAATCATTTGGAGATCGATCTCTTCCTCATGAGATCGATCTTCTCTCAAACAGAATCATAAGGAGATCGATTCTCTTCCATTGGAGATCGATCTGCTCCTCAAATTCCTCCTTCCTTATCATTTGTAACTCACCAGATCGATCTCTCCGTCTCCCAGATCGATCTGTACTCATAGTTTCACACTTATTTTAAACACTTAACATATAAATCTCCAATTATCATTCCCCAATTCTGTAAGACCCGAATTTAATTAAAATACGAAAATTAAATAAGAAAAGATGGGGGAAGTATGAAGGAAGGTCAGGTTAAATTGATTTTCGAAACAAGAGCAGGGGTAAAATGGTAAAAATGATAAAACCCGGCATTAGGGCAATAAGAAAATTTTAATTAAAAATAAGGATGTAAGACATCTTGATCGACAATAAGGAAATTATAAATTTTGGGGTCAATTGATCAAGATTCGGAAATTTTAAAAATACCAAAAAATTACCGAAACGGTATCTCAAAAAACGCGAAGAAATAATATCGAAAATTAGAGAAAAATATAATTAATAAATTAAATATAAATTGAATAAATTAAAGTAGAATAAAAATAATATAAGGTAGATATTTTGGGATTTTATAGAGTATTTTATTGAATAGTAAATTAATTAAAATAATAATAATAATAATAATAAAATTAATAAAACAAAAAAGAAAAAAAAGGGGAAAACGGGTCGGGGAGAGAGAAGCAGAGACGAAGAAAACGGAAGCAGAAGAACCGAAGAAGACCCGACCACCGTCCGGCGGCCGATGGCCAGGCCAAGGGTCGAAAATCGAAGAGAAGAGGCCGGTGAGCATGATGGTACCGGCGGTGCAGCCTACCGGCGCCGGAATCCGGCGAATCGGGAGGAGAAAGGCCGTGGGAAAGAAGTGGCCACCGGCGGCAAACGGCGGCGCCTTGACCCCGATCCGACCCCGCAAGATGATCCTCGAGCCTAGACGATGCGATTGGTGGTGGTGGCAGCCACCGAAACCGACGGACGCCGGAAACAGCAAAAGAGGAAAATGGGTCGACGGCGAAGAGGAGAACAGCCGAACCGGCGGCGTTCCGGCGAGCTTGACCCAAGCCGAGGCCAGATTCGAGACGCGGACAGCCTTGCGGAGCTACTGGCGGTGGAAGCCGGTGAAGAACCGACCGGCAAGGCAGTGAACCGGCGGTGAACCGGCCGAACCGGAGAGAACCGACGGTCTGAACCGGTCTGAACCGGACTGAATCGGTTCAGCCAAAAAGAGGAGGAAAAAAAGGAAGAAAAAGGGAAAAAGAAAAAGAGAAAAAATTGGAAAAAATTCCTATGATGCAATCGAGCTTTGGGTAAGTCGATAAGCGGTCAAATTGACCCGATTTAAATTTTGGAGTATTTAATTTAATTAATTTTGGATTGAAAACTTACCCGGAAAATTGTGGAATTGTGTAGCTCGACAATTGGCATCCAACGACAGCTCGAGACAGCCTCGAATTTCGTACTAGCATGGAATCTTGGGTAAGTGACCCTTATTTACGACAATTGCCTCGTTATGCGTGATATTGAGTTAATTTTCGCATAAATTGAATTAAATTATGGAAATTTAGATAAATTGTCGTAAATATTAAATTTAGCTATTCGAGAATTAGAACGAGACCCGATAAATTATTGGTGGGCCCAATAAGCCCAATAGGCCTCGATAAAGTGAAAATTAAGTGGAAAACGGGCTTAAGGCCGATTAAGGCCCATTAAGGTGCAATCGGGCCCAATAGGGGTGAATGGGCCCAGCGATTTAAATTAAGCCCAGAAAAGATTAAATACGATTAAATTGTATGTTATCTGACCTGAGGAATATTAATACGCAGTTTCGGACATTGGATTGGAAGCATAACGGACTGCGCGACGAGACAATAGTGGAAAAGAAAAGGTCAGACTCTACGGAAAAATAAGGTAAGGGAATCCTACGGACTGCTAGAGGTAAACTCTATGAAATTTTAAATTCATATGCAGTCTTTAAAATTTATCTGAAGGGTCTAGAGGTCGAATAATAATTTTAGTGCCCGAATGGGCAAATTACTAAAATACCCTTGTTAAGGGTAAAATCTAAAAATTTAGGAAAAATTGGGAAGAGCAAGGACAAGAGGTTCCTGCTCGTTCTGGAGGTATTTCAACACATGCATGAGTAGGCTGGCTCACTTTTAAAGAAAAATGCATAGCATTGCATATCTTAAACGATGTGATTTCTGTGAAAACTATTTGGAGATAACCCAGCCGCCTATGTGTTTTATTTACATGTGACGTGCTAGAGCTCAGCTCGCACGATGTTTGATTTGTGTGATGCATGCATTAGTGCTGGAGCGAGAGCTCGCACTAGAGTTTTACATGCATAGGTGCTAGAGTATAACTCGCACCAGATTTCACATGCTTTTTCGTGACACGGTGCTAGAATCTAACTCGCACCAGATTTTACATGATTTTCATGACAGGGTGTTGGAGTTTTAACTCGCACCAGATTTTATAAGATTTTCATATGATTTATATACAGAGTGCTGAGCTTAGCTCACACTAGTTTTACCGGATTTGTGGAGTAGCGCTGTCTGCCCTTGGAGTCAGCCAAAAGGCCTAATAGGCTCAAAAGACCTCTTAAGTAGGGTAAGAGTGAGGGATGAGGTTGGCGGCCTTGTGGGGATGTAAAGCGGGCTCTACCAGTTTTATTTGACTTGATAGAGTGCTAAGCATCGCTAGCACCGATTTTATGAGAATATACGATAAGCCGTGCTTGGAGCATCGGATAGACTGTGTGTCACCGATTAAATAGGCTCGCACGTGCGTTTTGAGACATGGCAATGAGTATTGAGAAACAAAACCTCTCTGTGGGAAGCAGGCCATTGGGCTGGAGTACCTAGAGTGATATGGGTCCATGGAGTACGATGTACCGTGCAAGTAGCATGGAGTACGATGTACCGTGGGGTATCTTCGGATACGGTATCTTTGTGATACGGTATCTTTGTGATACGGGGTATCTTCAGATACGGCATCTTCTGATGCGTGAGATCGGATAAGACTGACGGGTTGGATTGACCCACCTCTCGGGCGGTTCCCGATCAGGGTGAGACCTCGCACACTGGGATCCGTGAAGCTAGAGGGACTCACGAGGACATATTGGCCAGTCCTGGTTATTACCGATATACAGTTATTGCCTAGTCTCGTATCTTGTGTATATATATACATACGTTTTCGGATATCGATGTTTTCGAGAAACTGGATTTTTCATGATTTTTTGTGAGTCAGGATCACCCGAAGGAGGGGTCGAGTCCTGACTTTATTGTGAAATTCTTAAAGAGAAAGAAATGATTTAAAATAATTACATGTTGAATTTTTCGTGCAAACTCGATTTACATAGCATCATAATTCACATCATTTGTTTTAAAATGTGTGGAGAAAGGGTGGTTTATGCACGGCATCACGTTCATTAGGTAGTATGGTTACCTACTTGTTCGTAGGATTGCCTTACTGAGCTTGATGTGCTCACCCCTTTCATTTTCTCCCACAGATAATCTCCAGTTGAAGTTGAGGCGACTCAGTACTGCATTCCGGATATCCGCTGCTGCCCATCAACATAAGGTATTATATACACTTGTACATATTGTATCTACATAAGCATAGCACAGTAACATGTTTGTAAGTAACTTTAGGGGATGTATAAATAATGTAAACAATTATAAATGACTGGAGAAGAAATAAGTTAGATGGTAATTGAATGGTGGGACTGGCATTGACGCACAGCCCAATTATTAGTGGAGTGTGGTCACGATTCGAGGACAGGTAAGAACTTAAGTAAATAATAAAATGCGAAAAATTAACTCTGATTTTTGGGTAGTTTGGGTCGTGACAATTATTATGGTATCAGAGCACAATTGGTCTGATGTGTGTCAGTGTCAGTAATTAGGAAATTACATCCCCGTGTTACTGTGCTTAGTTAGATACAATAGTGTATATTGAGATGGGCTTGACTAAGAAATGGTTGAGAATGCAGGAATGCTTAATATGAGTCGCGTTAGATGAGATAGTGCACGAGGCAGAGGTCGTAGAGGTAGACCTGAGTCAGCTAAGTCGTGCTGAGTTGACCTGTAAGAACCAGGATGAAATTGAAATGGAGGTTAATGTTAAGCATGCCCCACTGAGTCTGACAGAGAGATCGGACAGTATTGAGACACGCTTCGCGAGATTGGAGCGGAGTGTAGAGATTATTTTGAGGAGCTAATTGCTCAGATTATGAATGAGATCAGAGGGCGCAGCGGAACATTGGTGGAAACCTGCTCGACCCATCTTAAGTGTTAAACATCCATAGCTAAGATGATAAATCTTATTGGATGTATTCCGGTGACAGGATATCCCGGACATGATTTAAAGGAAAAATTTCTTACACTGCCCAGGAATACTAAATTGATTATGAGTATGAAACTCAGTTATATTCTTTGGCAGATATTACCTCGACACTATGAACAAGTGACAGTCGAGATGTCTAAAGTTCATGATAGGGCTCGACTCAATTAGAGTTCGATTGGCCTGTGAGATTACTTATATCGAGGCAGTGCGCAGATTTACAGTTGGGTAAATAAGAATATGAATTGCACGCCTCTGAGATTGGGAAAGGTAATGAGGGCTGAAATAGAGACAGAAAAGAGAATCGAGAAATGGCAGAGATGTTAAAATAGAAAATGGTAATTGGTAAAAGATCTGATTTGACGAGTTATGGAGTAAGATAATTGGTAAGGCCCAGTGCATCCAATTTTAGCACTCTTGGGGGGCATTGTGATTGGAGGACCTCGACCTGCTACGAAGCAGAGTAGCAGTGTGATCACTGTAAGCAGTGTGGGATGTGTGGTGGATACCACGGAAGGAGGGTCTATACCTACACTGTATTGATGAAAATGGCCGTTAAGTATGGTAAGAAGGACAATTTATTATGATTACACAGAGTTGGGCGAGATCGCCCCACAGAAAAGTAAATAGACAGAGAAAAACTTCATTGGTATAGCTGCAACGTAAAGGGAGGCCATAGCCGAAAAGAAAAAGGAAAGTAGGCTGTTGGGCGAAGGCGAGAGGATGTTTTGGACCAGGACACTGTTAATGTTTCATGGATGTGGTGTAAGATACCACACTTGTTATGAATAATAAAGTACATATGTTTATTGATCCTGGTGCCACATATTTATTCATACCGCCTTCATTCGCATATAAGTGAGTAAAAGGCATGAATGCCTACATCATTGGGCAATACTGTTAAATGAGTACCCCAATAGAGGAGGATTAATTAACGGAATATGGATATAGAGATTTTAAGTAATAAAAAAAAAGGAGTGCAACAGTTGAAATTAAAGGAGTAAAGGATTGTACTCATGGAATGAATAATGACAAGAGTTTCGTCATGATTGATATACGAAGGAGAAAATCTTTGAGATAAGATAGATCCTAAATACAAGATGTATTGGAGTAAGAGGCGTATGCTAGGTAATAACATCCTTAAAATATGAAGTCATTAGGATTAAAGCAAGTGGTAGCGGATATAAATTGTGACCACATAGACTGAGATATGACGTAGTTGTGGTTAAGTCTGAAGGTTAATAAAGGTATTTCAAAATACCTCCCCGCCCGAAGACTTAACAGCGTCTAAAAATATATATATATGACCTATAGCGTGAATCGATCGTCGTAATAACTACCTTTAGCTGTAGGATACCTTTACTAAGGCGATACGAATATTAAAAATTCGACACATCAAGAAGGTTAACATAATAAAATTTAATAAGAGCCGCTAAGATAAGAAAAGGAAATGACGCAGGTTAGTACCTGAAAACGTAAGCGGTTGAGAAGGATCTTATACGCTTATGCGTGAATAAGTCAAGGATTGGACCGAATTGTAATCATCAGTATTGATGATGTGTTGGGTGTAGTTAAAGTCTAGGGCGATTTATAAGCAACAATTGGGAAATTTCTTTTGCAACGGGTTGCTGCGAGTTTAAAAAGGATATACCTGGTTGACACGTTTAACTAAGAAAACGTGGTCTTGAATAAGACGATAAATAAGATGATGGATGTGATATAAATTTCGGTGTAGTAAAGTATGAACTGACCACCGTGATTAATTTCACCATACCCAACAGCTCAAGAGGTTCTCAGTGAGTATGGATACCTCAAAATTATGAAGGAGCTGTGTATTGATGTATAATGGGAAGATACCCATGATTTAAAGTTGGTAACAGTAGTTGTACCGAGGATATGGTACTATTATGTACATGGTGAGGAATTGTGGATATGCACTGGTCATAAAGCCCGAGTATCTGTTTTCACAGAAAGGGGCGAATATGAGAATACATAGTGGGTTAGAGCTTCTGAGAGAGTTGATTTGTGAAAATTGTACCACCCAGGAAAGGCAAATGTGATGACTGATGTCTTGAGTAGAAAGAGCCTCGGGATGGTACCACATATGATGGTTAGGAGCGTGAGCTGCTAGAGCAGTTGTGAGCCTCAGTATTGATGTGATCCCTTCTGATGATGACAGTGATTGTGTGACAGCTAGCCTGAGACTAGAACCGGATGAGAGTGCCCGGATTTGCCAGGCTTAGCGTGATGATTGACAGGATGTCGATAGTTTGGGTCAGATTCAGAAGGGTACAGTGACAGAGTTCACAGCGAGTGTTGATGATTTACAGAGAGGTTCAGAGACAGTATGAGTGCTCCCCAGGACCACAGTTGATGAGATAATAATATTATCGGAAGCTCACTCTTCGGGATATACCGTGCATACGAAAAGTAATGAATACATATATGAAATCTCGAAAAGGGTATGGGTGGTCAGATGTGAAAAGAGATATCGGTAGAGATTGTACAAAAGTGCCTAGTGTGTCAACAGAATAAGGTAGAATATTAAAAGTCTACAGAGTTATAGCAGCCTCTACCTATATAGACACGGCACGAAAATTGGGAGCAAGTCTCCGTGAATGTCATGATGGGTTACAGAGGACCCACGTGAATTACGAGGCTATTTGGATGATAGTCGATAGAGTGACTAAGTCTACCCACCTTCTGGTTATGAAATCCCTAGATACTCGGAGTGTGTATCAGGATTTATGTGTAAGGAAGATTGTGGAACATTAAGTAACGTTCCAGTGAGCATGGTATCATATAGGGATTCCCGCTTCACTTCCCACCTCTGAGGATATTTTTAGGAAGCTATGGGAACCCGATTGAGTATTAGCACCAGCTTTCCATCCTCAGACAGATGGTCAGTCAGAGAGGACTGTACAAGTTCTGGAGGATCCGATGAAAGCGTGTGCCCTTGATTTTATAAGCTCCTGGAATGATCAGTTGTCACAAGTTGAAGTCGCCAATAACGACAGTTGGCAGTTGAGTATCGGGATAACAAGATATGAGGCAGTGTATGGCTGTAGGGGTTGTTCCCCAAATTGGATAAGAAAAAGTGGGTGACAGATAGAATTATTTTCGACTTTGGATAATAAGTCTCTGAGGATATTTAGTTAAGGATGAGAGATTAAGAACACCTCAGAGCAGATAGAAAAAAATATTGGAATTCACCGAGAGTGAATTAGTATGATTGAAATGTTTCTTGTCCTAAGAGAATAAGGACATAGCGAACTTTTGGAAGAAGGTAAATTGAGTTGCGCTGGATGAAATATTTTGAGAGATTGGACAAGTGGGAGATAAGACCTGTAGGTTGGCGTTATCACTTGAATTAACAGGCACCCACAATGTGTCCCATCTTTTGGTGTTTCGAAAATACTATACAGATCCAGCATAGGTGATAGAATATGAACTCCAAAAGTTCAATCTAACGAAAATATAAGTATATTGAGAAGTTGATTCGGGCATTAAACAGGAAAGAGAAAGTATTGAGGTTTAAGATGATCTCCCTAATTAAAGTCCTTTGGTAGTAATACACTCCGGAGAAGGTCACATAAGAATTTAAGAGTATGATACGATTGATGTACCCGGAGTTGTATATGGACTCATATGACTTGGTTCTAATTTGGAGGACCAAATTCCTTAAGTGGGGGAGAGTTGTAAGACCCGAATTTAATTAAAATACGAAAAGTAAATAAGAAAAGATGGGGGAAGTATGAAGGAAGGTCAGGTTAAATTGATTTCCGAAACAAGAGCAGGGGTAAAATGGTAAAAATGCCAAAACCCGACATTAGGGCAATAAGGAAATTTTAATTAAAAATAAGGATGTAAGACATCTTGATCGACAATAAGGAAATTATAAATTTTGGGGTCAATTGATCAAGATTCGAAAATTTTAAAAATACCAAAAAATTAACGGAACGGTATCTCGAAAAACGCGAAGAAATAATATCAAAAATTAGAGAAAAATATAATTAATAAATTAAATGTAAATTGAATAAATTAAAGTAGAATAAAAATAATATAAGGTAGATATTTTGGGATTTTATAGAGTATTTTATTGAATAGTAAATTAATTAAAATAATAATAATAATAATAAAATTAATAAAACAAAAAAGAAAAAAAAAGGGGAAAACGGGTCGGGGAGAGAGAAGCAGAGACGAAGAAAACGGAAGCAGAAGAACCGAAGAAGACCCGACCACCGTCCGGCGGCCAATGGCCAGGCCAAGGGTCGAAAATCGAAGAGGGGAGGCCGGTGAGCAAGATGGTACCGGCAGTGCAGCCTACCGGCGCCGGAATCCGACGAATCGGGAGGAGAAAGGCCGCGGGAAAGAAGTGGCCACCGGCGGTAAACGGCGGCGCCTTGACCCCGATCCGACCCCGCAAGATGATCCCCGAGCCTAGACGATGCGATTGGTGGTGGTGGCAGCCACCGAAACCGGCAGACGACGCCGGAAACAGCAAAAGAGGAAAATGGGTCGACGGCGAAGAGGAGAACAGCCGAACCGGCGGCGTTCCGGCGAGCTTGACCCAAGCCGAGGCCAGATTCGAGACGCGGACAGCCTTGCGGAGCTACTGGCGGTGGAAGCCGGCGAAGAACCGACCGGCAAGGCAGTGAACCGGCGGTGAACCGGCCGAACCGGAGAGAACCGACGGTCTGAACCGATCCAAACCGGACTGAATCGGTTCAGCCAAAAAGAGGAGGAAAAAAAGGAAGAAAAAGGGAAAAAGAAAAAGAGAAAAAATTGGAGAAAATTCCTATGATGCAATCGAGCTTCGGGTAAGTCGATAAGCGGTCAAATTGACCCGATTTAAATTTTGGAGTATTTAATTTAATTAATTTTGGACTGAAAACTTACCCGGAAAATTGTGGAATTGTGTAGCTCGACAATTGGCATCCAACGACAGCTCGAGACAGCCTCGAATTTCGTACTAGCATGGAATCTTAGGTAAGTGACCCTTATTTACGATAATTGCCTCGTTATGCGTGATATTGAGTTAATTTTCGCATAAATTGAATTAAATTATGGAAATTTAGATAAATTGTCGTAAATATTAAATTTAGGTATTCGAGAATTAGAACGAGGCCCGATAAATTATTGGTGGGCCCAATAAGCCCAATAGGCCTCGATAAAGTGAAAATTAAGTGGAAAACGGGCTTAAGGCCGATTAAGGCCCATTAAGGTGCAATCGGGCCCAATAGGGGTGAATGGGCCCAGCGATTTAAATTAAGCCCAGAAAAGATTAAATACGATTAAATTGTATGTTATCTGACCTGAGGAATATTAATACGCAGTTCCGGACATTGGATTGGAAGCATAACGGACTGCGCGACGAGACAACAGTGGAAAAGAAAAGGTCAGACTCTACGGAAAAATAAGTTAAGGGAATTCTACGGACTGCTAGAGGTAAACTCTACGAAATTTTAAATTCATATGCAGTTTTTAAAATTTATCTGAAGGGTCTAGAGGTCGAATAATAATTTTAGTGCTCGAATGGGCAAATTACTAAAATACCCTTGTTAAGGGTAAAATCTAAAAATTTAGGAAAAATTGGGAAGAGCAAGGACAAGAGGTTCCTGCTCGTTCTGGAGGTATTTCAACACATGCATGAGTAGGCTGGCTCACTTTTAAAGAAAAATGCATAGCATTGCATATCTTAAACGATGTGATTTCTGTGAAAACTATTTGGAGATAACCGAGCCGCCTACGTGTTTTATTTACATGTGACGTGCTAGAGCTCAGCTCGCACGATGTTTGATTTGTGTGATGCATGCATTAGTGCTGGAGCGAGAGCTCGCACTAGAGTTTTACATGCATAGGTGCTAGAGTATAACTCGCACCAGATTTCACATGCTTTTTCGTGACACGGTGCTAAAGTCTAACTCGCACCAGATTTTACATGATTTTCATGATAGGGTGTTGGAGTTTTAACTCGCACCAGATTTTATAAGATTTTCATATGATTTATATACAGAGTGCTGAGCTTAGCTCGCACTAGTTTTATCGGATTTGTGGAGTAGCGCTGTCTACCCTTGGAGTCAGCCAAAAGGCCCAACAGGCTCAAAAGACCTCTTAAGTAGGGTAAGAGTGAGGGATGAGGTTGGCGGCCTTGTGGGGATGTAAAGCGGGCTCTACCAGTTTTATTTGACTTGATAGAGTGCTGAGCATCGCTCGCACCGATTTTATGAGAATATACGATAAGCCGTGCTTGGAGCATCGGATAGACTGTGTGTCACCGATTAAATAGGCTCGCACGTGCGTTTTGAGACATGGCAATGAGTATTGAGAAACAAAACCTCTCTGTGGGAAGCAGGCCATTGGGCTGGAGTACCTAGAGTGATATGGGTCCATGGAGTACGATGTACCGTGCAAGTAGCATGGAGTACGATGTACAGTGGGGTATCTTCGGATACGGTATCTTTGTGATACGGGGTATCTTTGTGATACGGTATCTTTGTGATACGGGGTATCTTCGGATACGGCATCTTCGGATTCGTGAGATCGGATAAGACTGACGGGTTGGATTGACCCACCTCTCGGGCGGTTCCCGATCAGGGTGAGACCTCGCACACTGGGATCCGTGAAGCTAGAGGGACTCACGAGGACATATTGGCCAGTCCTGGTTATTACCGATATACAGTTATTGCCTAGTGTCGTATCTTGTGTATATATATACATACGTTTTCGGATATCGATGTTTTCGAGAAACTGGATTTTTCATGATTTTGTGTGAGTCAGGATCATCCGAACGAGGGGTCGAGTCCTGACTTTATTGTGAAATTTTTAAAGAGAAAGAAATGATTTAAAATAATTGCATGTTGAATTTTTCGTGCAAACTCGATTTACATAGCATCATAATTCACATCATTTGTTTTAAAATGTGTGGAGAAAGGGTGGTTTATGCACGGCATCACGTTCATGTAGGTAGTATGGTTACCTACTTGTTCGTAGGATTGCCTTACTGAGCTTGATGTGCTCACCCCTTTCATTTTCTCCCACAGATAATCTCCAGTTGAAGTTGAGGCGACTCAGTACTGCATTCCGGATATCCGCTGCTGAAACTCAATCGGGTTCCCATAGCTTTTGGAATTGTTCCCAAAAGCGAGAAGTGAAACGGGAATCTCTATCCGATATAATGCTTACTAGAACACCATGTAGCCTCACTATCTCTCGTATATACAACTCTACCAAACTACTCAAGGCATCTGTAGATTTCATTGTTAGAAAGTGGGCTGATTTCGTCAATCTGTCAACCACTACCCAGATAGCATCATGGTTCCTCTTAGTCCTTGGCAATCCCATGATGAAATCCATGGTGACATGTTCCCATTTCCATGTTGGTACTGGTAGAGGCTACAATAACCCTGCAGGTTTCTGATACTCTACCTTTACTTAATGACATACCAGACATCTTGCCACAAACTCTGCAATGTCTCTTTTCATTCTTGACTACCAATACACTTTCCAAAGGTTATGGTACTTCTTATTAACTCCCGGATGCAATGTGTATCTCCATGAATGAGCTTCTATCAATATCAATCTTTTTTATTCTGGGTCATCGAGAATGCAAATCCTGCCTGTAAACCTCAGTAGGCCATCATTACTCACAAAGAAATCGGCAACATCACCCCTCTGAATCTATCTTGCACGATCCTCACACAGTAGATCGACATGCTAAGCCTGACGTATCCGATCAATCAAATCCGGTTCCACTAGCAGGTCTATATCCAACCTGAGGTGAGCAAATTGCTCGAGCAGCTCATATTCCCTAACCATCATGTGCGATACCATTCCAAGGCTCTTTCTACTCAGGGCATCAACCACAACATTAGCCTTTCCTAGATGGTACAATATCTCATAATCATAATCTTTTAGAAGCTCTATCCATCGTCTCTGCCTCATATTTAACTCTTTATGTGAAAACAGATATTTTAGGCTCTTATGATCTATATACACCTGAAATTTTTCAATGCAAATATAACAGCTGCCAACTCTAAATCATGGGTCGGGTAGTTCCTCTCATGGTCCTTAAGCTGTCTGGATCTATAGGCTACTACCTTCTCGTCCTGCATCAATACACAGCCTAGTCCCTGTCCTGAGGCATCTATGTACACTGAGTAACCTGTTGAACTGGTGGGTATGGTGAGAATAGGTGCGGTGGTCAGTTTATTCTTTAGCTCATAGAAACTTTTCTCACATTTATCATCCCACTCAAATGCCACATCTTTTCGAGTGAGATGTGTTAACGGAGTAGCCAGCTTAGAGAATCCTTCGATAGATTGTCGTTAATAACCTACTAAACTCAGGAAACTTTAGATTTTTGTCACCATCTTGGGTCTATCCCACTGTATAACAGCCTCTATCTTAGACAGATCTACTGATACACCATCTTTCGAGACTACATGACCCAAAAATGATATCTCACATAGCCAGAAATCACACTTGTTTAGTTTAGCATACAACTCCTGATCTCGGAGGGTCTGTAACACTGTTCTCAAATGCTGCGCATGCTCTTCCCTGGACTTTGAGTACACCAGTGTGTCATCTATAAAGACAAACACGAATCTATCTAGGTATGGCTTAAACACATCGTTCATTAAAGCCACAAACACTGCAGGAGCATTCGTCAACCCAAATGGCATAACTGGAAACTCATAATGGCCATAACGGTCTTGAACGCTATCTTGGGTACATCTCCACTTCGAATCCTCAACTGATGATACCCAGACCTCAGATTAATTTTTTAAAATATCTATACTCCTTGCAACTGATCCAATAGATCATCAATCCGTGGAAGGGATATTAGTTCTTGATGGTAGCCTTGTTCAACAACTGGTAGTCTATACATAGTCGGAGACTCCCATCTTTCTTCTTTACAAATAGAACCGGTGCTCCCCAAGGTGATACACTCAGTCTGATAAACCCCTTGTTCAACAGTTCTTGCAACTATTTCTTTAGCTCCTCCAATTCCACTGGAGCCATTCGATACGGTGGTTTGGATATCAGTTCAGTTCCAAGCACCAAGTCAATACAGAATTCCATCTCTCTATCTGGTGGTAATCTTTGTAATTCTTCTTGAAAGACATCGGGGAATTCTCTCACCATAGGGATGTCAACCATATCCGGATACACCTTATCCAAATCAACCACATAGGCTATAAAACCTTTAACACATTACAATCATTTTTTATTAGTAAAACATCCATCATTGGGTATAATTTACTATTTCTTTCATTTCTTTACAAAGCTTACAATATGCTTCTCAGGGGTAGGAAACATCACTGTCTTAGCATAACAGTCTAAAACAGCTTGGTTTGCAGCTAACCAATCCATTCATAATATTACATCAAAATCTCTCATGTTTAATAGAATAAGATTGGCTAACATCTTCTTCTCCCCTACTTTCAACTTACAACCGTTAAAGACATACTCGGTCATTACATTCTCTCTAAGTGGAGTACTTATAAGCATTATGTTGTCTTTAAATGGAACACTACTACAAGTGCACATATAAGTTTTTGAGTATAGAGTAAATATGAGTATCGTCCCACAGAGAACTGTGTCTCTTACTAATCACTGTAATCAAAACCTTGAGCTTTATTTAGAAAATTAATGAATGTTGGTTAAAATCCTATTTACTATTCTAACTATTAACTACGGAACAAATTAATTAAAGCAAATAACAATAATTATGAATGAAAATATCAATAGCAACATATTCCTATAAACCAATTTCACCTAACTAGGGTTCATGCAACTCCTTTGATCAATTGTTCTTTTGATTTCAATTTGTTTGTAGCTGAAACTATTTCCTGTTTATCTTTCTCGACTTTTAAACAGTCATACCCAATTTACCTAATCCTAACCTCTCGATTCAGAATTAAATAATAGAGTTTATTAAGCAATAATAATCAGTTTCTCTATGGCTCATAAGAATTATCAACCTCCCGATTCAACAATGTCATATTAATCTACCCTTGTGCATATAAACAATCCCCTCTCCCGAGTGCCGAATTATTATATTAATTCATCTAATTGGTGGCCAATCAATTAGAGCATTAAGAACAAGCAAATTAAATAAACATAATTGAAATTATCCAAACAACATCACAAAGTAATTGCAATATGCCCAAAGTTGGTTACATCAATTCTAGGAAAAAGGAGTTTAGTTCCTATACAACGTAATAAACATCCAAGAAATCCAATTTCACATCCCAAGAACAAAATTGGTGGAAAAGATGAAAAAGATGGAGTTTCAATGGAGCTAAATTAATCTTGAAGTCTTCTGCCGCAGCCTCTTTCGAAATTATGATAAAAAGACTATTTATAAGGTTTCCAACTACTGAAACGCGAAAGGTCACGTGGCAAAACAGTGGCGCCCTAATCAGACTGCTATGCTGCGGCAATGGTATTAATTCCTTAAATCTGCTCTGCACTGTCCAGTTTTTTCTATTGCTACAGCATAAGTCACGATCAGCACCCTGTAACTTCAATTCTTCACGGAATCGTCAGAACCAGCTCCAAAAGCCTTAACTTCTCCAAATTGTTCTTTTTCCTACACAAGTGCACAAAACACATAAAACATACCTAATATTGCAAAGGACAAATCAAATAACTAAGTAAAAAAAGGTCCTAAACATATATAAAATTCAGTACTAACAAATACCCCCAAACTTAGAAATTTTCTTGTCCTCAAGTAAAGACATACTAGACACAGAACAAATAAAGACTCTTAACCATACTCAGCTCACATGCTTGTTATACTAAATTGGGATTTTCCTCAAGAATTCACAAGGTTCTCAACTTAAGACAAATTTCAGATTTACATTGTTCAAGCCAGCCAAAACAACCAATCCCCCTTCACTCTTCACTTTCCACTTTTTTGTGTGTGTACAATCATTTATTCAAATTCATGCACTCAAGTGTTAATGCAAAACCTAAATAAGAATTAAACACAAGACTTCATATGCTTGAATTAACTACTACTCTTCACTAATAAAGACTCATGCATAACCAAGAATCAAAAGGACTTTTCAAGGGTTGTAACATAAGGCTCGGGTTTAGGTGGGATAAAGGATATAACATGAAGTTTAATCCACCTAAAGCACTATAATCACCTTTGGACTTAATTTGTTTTGAGCTCATGGTTCACTACCCAACTTCATTTATTCTCGATTTTGATTTCTCCTTTTTTTTTTTAAGTGTCATACCCTTGAACTTAAGATTTTTCACTACTTGTAACTTGAATATGACACTTAATTTACATCAAAACCCGAGAACAAACTTTTTTTTTCATCCACAAACCACCCCTATTTTCTTTTAAGCTCATCCCCCAATCCAAAAATTGATTAATAACACTTCAAGTAAGGAACCAAAAGAAAAAGATAATCAAACAATTAGGCCATGACTTGTAATATGGTTAGATAACAATAAAATGGAAAAATTAGGCTCAAAGGGTTTTCCAAAGGATTAATATAATTGGGTAGGCTTAAAAGGCTCAATCTCAAAAAAAAAAAAAAAAGGCCTAGATCATTTTCCTAATTATGCATGGGCTATCAATTTTGCCTCAAGTAGTAAATAATCAAGTTCTAGAGTCTTTTTGGTTTCACAAATCAACACAATAAGTACATAAACTAAATATGATTAGTGCATAAATTTAAGTGAAAAGATTAAAGTGAAGCTTTCTATCCACATACCAATACTCAAACAATAAAGTCATCCATTTAAGCAAAAGTTGATACTTTCTTGCAATATCCATCTTCGGCCACAATCTAGAAAACTAACTTTTAAAACTGAGTATAATTGTCACACAAACATATAAACACGAAACAAATAACAACTGCTAAAAATATTGAAATTGGCACACAAAGCATAAGGCATACAAAGCATAGCCAGCACAGCCATAACTCCCCTAAACTTAAAACTTTCTGTCCTCAATGAAAAGATAGGAAAAAAGTGTTAAAGAGGACTTCCCTAGGGTAGTCTAGTTGTTCTCATCCTCTTCGGAGCTAACCTCAGCATCAGCGTCCTCTGCTGCATCTTCTTCCATGTCATCATCATCATTAGCTGCATCTCCCTGCTGTGGTATACACGATTGTGGTGGTAAGGGAAATTCCACCTCTCCTTCACGACCCCGCAGATTGAGGTATTGTACCAATGACCGATTGTAATTGGAAACATATGCAAAGAAAGTCTGATAATCTCGGTCATTATTTCAGACCACCATCCTTAACTCTTTAATCTTATTAAGCAACATCTCACTGGAGCCTAGAGTGGTGGAAGGTGTAGCTGATGGGCTAGCTAAAGTGCCAACAAAAAGTGGTGGTGGTGCAACAGGAGTAGCAGCTTCTCGCTGAATCAGAGGTACTCTATGATTTTTGAAGGTGATTGCAGATTTTCTTGCCAATCTCGTTCAAGCTCAGTCCAATATACTCCATATTTTTTACAAAGTCCACAAACTAAGGAAGGGTGAGGTAAACCCCTTCTATTCTCTCTACGTATGAACTCTTGCATGGATCAAAAAATAATGGCTCCAAAATCAACAATCTTTCCAGTCATAATACAATAAAGTAGAGCAGCTTTGTCCACATCAACACTACTTTTATGGGTGGTAGGCATGATTCTAGAACAGATAAAATCATACCATTCATGAAGATCGTATTGGAATCGGTTGGACGAGAACGCCATGGATTCAGCTTCCGGCCTCTTTAGCCAATAGGTGTACGGGACTATCAATTTGTTAATGACACAGACCAACTCATCATAATCCGTGTGTAGGGTTGCTACATCGCTGGCGTACTCATCTTGCACCCCTTGTGGAAGGTCCAGATACAAATTAATGGCATTTGCATTATAGGGAACAAGAAAACCCCTAACTTCTGAAGTAGAATGAGTGCTCTCCATGGCATTGGCATAAAATTTGTGAACCACATCAAGGATACCATCTTCTGGTTGCCCTGCTAATTTCAATAATCTGAAATCCCCTAAATATTCAGAATACATATCCCAGCCACTAATGTCGGGCCTAAATCTCCTCTCAATAATCATGTTTTTATCTATGATTTTCTTAAAATTTTCTGCTGCCTGGCTATTCACAAACTGAGAAGGCTCATAATCGGTTATGACTGGCTCTTCCCTTTGTGGAGATGGGGCTGAACTATCAGTAGCTTGACTAGAACTCTCCAGGTTTCATCTGGCTCGGGCTTTAGGTGCCATTATCCACCAATTGATTCACAAATTAACAAGAACAATTTTCAGCAAAACCCAATCGGACGAACACACAAAACAGACCAAAAAATCTCATCACAACCAAAATTACTCCAACAAGGATTAAACAAACCAAGAAAGGCTTCAAAAATCCAAGTTGTAAAAGCTAAAAGGATAGCCGCTAGATGATCGAAAACTATTGAAGAAAGAAGGAAAATACCCGAAACTGAAACCATGTAGGATTGATTTGGACCACTTTAGGTCCTTATCACCTAAACAATCCGACAAGAAAACACTTTCTTCCTTCCCCCAAAGGTTTCGGGACCGCTAAGAGATCTAATCCAGGAAAATTCATTGGTGAAACTACCAAATCAGCACAAAACAACAATATCAGAAGAGAGAAAAATAATGGGTGTGGGGTTTGTTGGTGTACTTTCAAGAAAACAAGGGAAGATGCAATAACCAGAAAAAGAGAGAGTCTTAGTATGGAAAAGGTTCAGCCGCCTCTTTCTAATTGGATGGGTAAGGTTATTTCCTTAGCCGAATAGCAAGTGGGGTTGAAAAGATAAGGGAATCCATCCTCCAATAAAGCCTTGCCATGTGTATTCCACTCACCCCATCTTTAAATATTGTAAACATTTGTTTCCTTCTTTGACAGAATTTCTTCTCATACTTTTTCTTACTCTTGACTTTCTTTCTCTTACTATTACTGACATTATTCGGCCCTCACTTCTTCAATTGAAAATTTTATAGTTACTATTCACGTATCTCTTCACTTTCTTTCTTGAAAAACCATTTTCTTTTCTGTTCTTTTCTAATCGTCCATTCTGAAGCTACTAAAGCCCTTGCAAAATTTTTCTTTTTCTTTCACCATTCACGCACCCATGCATGCTTTATTGGAAAATTATGACAATTAAACTTCCAAACAGTGCTCTTCTTATGCATATGCCTGTAAAATAAAACACAACTTAATTAAATAAATTAAAAATAAAAATAAAATCACACTACTAAAATCAAATAAAAAGCAATTAAAAACTAAAAATCCTAAAAATAAAAATTGGGTTGCCTTCCAAAAGCGCTAAATTTTAAGTCTTCAGCCAGACATCTTCTTGTCTCCTCAATTCGGTTCACCAAGGGGAATGCTTTCTAATTTATGCACCCCCTCTCCATAATAATGCTTTAAACTCTGCCCATTGACCTTGAACAAGCTCCCATCTGATTTCTTCAACTCAATTGCTCCATATGGGAAAACTTGGTGTATCACAAACGGTCCTGACCACCTTGACTTCAACTTGCCAGGAAATAATTTAAGCTGTGAATTATACAAGAGAACTTGCTGTCCAGGATTGATTTCTTGTCTCATTATCATATTGTCATGCCATCTCTTGGTCCTATCCTTATAAATCCTTGCATTATCATAGGACTCATTGCTTAGCTCATCAAGCTCATTCAATTTGAGTAACCGATTTGCTCCATCCTTGTTATAGTCAAAATTGAGCTTCTTAATAGCCCAGTAAGCTCAATGCTCAAGCTCTATAGGTAGATGACATGCCTTACCAAATACCAACCTATAGGGAGACATTCCAATTGGAGTCTTATAGGCTATTCTGTATGCCTAAAGTGCATCATCTAACTTGTTAGCTCAATCTTTTCTATTCAGATTTATAGTTTTCTCCAATATCAACTTCACTTCTTGGTTTGAAATTTCAGCTTGACCATTTGTCTACGGATGATAACCGAGAGCTACTTTATGTCGAATTCCATATTTTGACATCAAATCATTGAAGACTTTGTTACAAAAATGAGTGCCTTCATCACTCAACATGGCCCTTGGAGTATCGAACCTTGTCAAAATATTCCTGTGTAGAAACCGAATCACCACTTTTGCATCATTTGTTGGTGTTGCTATTGCCTCTACCCACTTAGAGACATAATCAACAGCAAGAAGAATGTATAGCTTCCCAAAAGATTGAGGAAACGATCCCATAAAATTGATACCCCATACATCAAAGATTTCCACTTCTAGAATATTTGTCAAAGGTAATTCATGCCTTCTTCAAATATTTCCAACCCTTTGACATATGTCACATGTTTTTACAAACATGTAGCTATCTTTAAACACACTATGCCAATAAAAACCTGATTGCAGTACCTTTGCTGTTATACATTCTGCATCAAAATAGCCTTCATATGCTGCAGCATGATAGTGGTGCAAAATTTCCTGAACTTCATCTTCTGGCAGACATCTTTTTATAATCTTGTCTGGACACTTCTTAAACAGCAGAAGGTCATCCCAAAAATACTAGTTGACATCATGGAAGAATTTCTTCCTTTGTTGATAAGTTAAACTACTTGGCATTAATCCTCCTACTAAGTAATTCACTATGTCTGCGAACCAGGGCAGATTTGCATCAATCTTCATTATTGTTTCATCTGGAAACTCCTCTTGAATAGGCTGTTCTTACTGAATTTCAGATTGCTCCAATCAAGACAAATGATTAGCTACAACATTTTCAGATCCCTTTTTATTCTTGATCTCAAAATCAAATTCTTGCAAAATCAAGATCCATCTAATAAGTCTGGGTTTGGCATCCTTCTTCGTAAATAGATACCGAACAGCTGCATGGTCTATATAGACAATGACCTTACCCCCAATTAAGTATGGTCTGAACTTGTCAAATGCATGTACAACTGCAAGCATTTCCTTCTTCGTTATTGTCTAATTTTTCTGAGCATCATCTAAGGTCCTGCTTGAGTAATAGATAACCCAAAAAATCTTGTCTCTTTTCTGCTTAAGGATTGCTCCAATCGCAAAATCACTCACGTCAGACATCAGTTTAAACGATTCTGTCCAATTAGGTGCGATCATAATAGGTGCAGAAATAAGCTCATTCCAGATCTTTTCGAACGCCTGAAAGCAAAAATCATCAAAGATAGAATCAGCATCTTTTCCTAATAAATTACATAAAGGTTTGGAGATTTTTGAAAAGTCCATAATAAATCTGCGATAGAAGCCTGCATGTCCTAAAAAGCTCCTCACAGCTTCAACTGATTTTGGAGGGGGAAGCTTTTCAATAGCAGCGACTTTAACTCTATCCACCTCAATGCCGTGAGCTGAAATTTTATGTCCAAGCACGATTCCTTCTTGCACCATAAAATGACACTTCTCCCAATTTAAGATGAGATTTGTCTCTTCACACCTCTGTAAAATAAGTGCCAAATTAGATAAACATTGGTCAAAAGTCTTACCAAATACCGAGAAGTCATCCATGAAGACTTTCATTATCTCTACAACAATGTCAACGAAGATCAACATCATGCATCTTTGGAAGGTTGCTGGGGCATTACACAAACCGAAAGGCATCCTCCTATATGCGAAAGTTCCATATGGGCAAGTGAAGGTTATTTTCTCTTGATCTTTTAGGACTATCGCAATCTGGTTATAGCCCGAGTAGCCGTCTAAAAAGCAATAATAACTGTGCCCGGCTAGTCTATCTAACATTTGGTCAATGAACATAAGCGAAAAGTGGTCTTTCCTAGTAGTTTTACTCAGCTTCCTATAATCGATGCAGACTCTCCGACCTGTTACCGTTCTGGTGGATATGATTTCATCGTTGGTGTCATGAACTACTGTTATTCCACCCTTTTTAGGCACAACCTGCACAGGATTCATCCATGAACTATTAGATATAGCATATATAATACCAGCATTTGATAATTTTAAAATCTCAGCTCTAACAACTGCTTTCATTACTGGATTTAGTCTTCTTTGTGGTTCAATAGAGGGTTTATGATTTTCCTCCAACCGAATTTTGTACATCACAATGGAGGGACTAATTCCTTTGATGTCAGTAATGGACCATCCAATTGCCGATTTGTGCTCTCTTAAGATTCTAAGCAACTTGTCTTCCTCTGCAGCAGATAAAGATGATGAAATAATCACAGGAAAAGTACTATCATCACCTAAGAAAGCATACCTTAAATGGCTTGTTAATTATTTCAATTCAGTTTTCCCTTCTTTTTTCTCACTTACCTGCGACTTGTCAATCTTTTCCTTAGTTGTTGTAGTCGCACTTTCTAATAGGTTAGCTTCCGAAGTAACAACACAACTTTTAATTTCATCAGTTAATAATTCATCATCTAAATTAGAAACTGAATTTACCAGGCACTGAGCCATAGGATCAGTTGGTGCTTCCTTTGTTCCAACTTCCCGTATACAACTCTGCACCACTTTAATCAACTTACAAGTCTCTGGTTCATCAGTGAATTTCATTGCCTTATAGATGTTGAACATAACCGATTCATCATTCATCCTCAAGGTTAATTACTCTCTCTGAACATCGATTAGTGCTCTTCCAGTGGCAAAAAATGGTCTCCCAAGTATAAACTGAGTTTCTCTGTCCTCTTCATAATCTAAGACTACAAAATCGACAAGAAAAATTAGCTTATCAACTTTAACAAGTACATCTTCTACTATACCTCTGGGATAAGTAATCGATCTATCTGCTAGTTGCAGTGTTATGGTGGTCGGCTTCACATCTCCAAGACCTAGGCTCCTGAAAATAGATAAAGGCATTAAATTTATACTAGCACCTAAATCACACAATGCTTTACCCACTTTCGATCCTCCAATCTCGCATGGAATAGTAAAGCTTCCAAGGTCTTTCAATTTTTATGGTAACATCTGCTGTAAAATCGTACTGCATTCCTCTGTCAATTTGACAGTTTCATAATCCTTAATTCTCCGATTCTTTGACAGCACCTCTCTCATGAATTTCGCATAATGCAGCATCTGTTGCAAGGCATCAACAAATGAAATGTTTATATGTAATTTCTTAAATATATCTAGAAATTTCTTAAACTCAGATTCAATCTTCCTTTTATATAAAGCTTAAGGATAAGGAATAGATGGTTTCAACAAAGGAGGATTATCAGGAAAAAGTTTACTAAAAGGTTTAGAATCAACTTCTTTTTTAACCATTTCTGATTCTGCATCTTTTGACATAACAGGTTCGGCTTGCTTCTTTTGCACCTCAGTGATTAGCGCATTTTCTTCTTTCTCTGCTACCTTTGGTGGCTCATAGGTGTTCCCACTTCTCAAAGATATAGCATTGCGATGTTCTTTCAGATTTAGCACTGTCTCACTAGGGAACTTACCTCTTTCATTCAAAGAACTGACAGCTGCAGCCAAATATCTAAAAATAGTCTCAACAGACTTCATTTGTGTCACGACCGTTATCGCTGACCTTTTTCCATTTCATTCCCAAGATTTGGTTGGGCTGTGAGTCGATGTTACTCATTTCTATTCATTCATATGTATCAAATATTAAACATAATTGTACATCTCATTAACTATGTACATCTATTTATATAATCGTTTTCATACTTTACATCCCCAGTAATTTATACAGTACATGTCTGTGCGATTTAGTGTTCAGATACAAAATACATGTATATAAATATATACCTTTGCACAACAAAGAGAGCTGTACAACAAAAGAACTAGCAGGGATGACTGCAATATGCTCTACTGAGCTTTATCTGTAGAGTGAGAAAAAAAGGGGGTGAGCTAACATGCTTAGTAAGGAAAACATGAAAGCAGGTAGATAACTATACTATCTACGTGCTTATAATGCATGCTTAATATCATCTGAAGGCAAATGCAATTGACAAACCATAACAATCTATTCAAAAATCATTAATTCGATAGAAAGCTTTTTCATTTCACTTTAACCACAAATCATAGTTTTTAAACCATTTGAGATCATTTTGAGATCAATTTGAGACTAGGTAGGGATATGTAATCATCTGTGGACATATGGCCATAGTTAGTGACCCCAAGCAATCGCGAGCTAGGCGTGCAGGGGTGTCAGTCGCCTAGGGAGGTGGGTCAATCCAACCCATCAGCTCATCTCTACTCTATCATCTGGTCAAAGACGCCAACACGTTACAAGGTACTCTATGTATCGTCTCAAGGTATAATGTACTTTGTGAACCCTGTCCATACACCCTACACCATGGACTATATCAATATACGGTATGCTCGAGGCTACTTAAGAGTAGGCAGGCTTTTACGACCTCGGCATTAATCATCAACCATAACCTTATCTCATATACCAGTGCGAGCAAGCCAGTGTGACACACAGTTAACACGAGGGCTCTAGCACGGTTTTATCATCAATAACATAAAATCATGTGCAAGCAAGAGTGTGTAACCCGTTAGTTAACACGCGGCTCTTTCACAATTTCATTATCAATACCATTTAAAATCTCGTGCGAGCAGGATCGTGTAACCTGTTAGTTAACACGTAGTTCCAGCACGATTTATTTCATTCACAAATCTGATAAATGGCTCTATTTTCATTGAAAATAACTTAAAATCAGAGTCTAGTATAAATAGCATGCTGTCATGATGCAAATCATGTAAACAATAGCCAATCTATCCATATACTTGCTAAAAAGCAGTGTTTTATAGTGAAAATATCAAAATATGCAATTCATGCATTTTTTTCAAATCTTGCATTCCCGATACTCAACGGTATACATTTCCCTATAACAAGGGAAATATCAAAATTTATTTATCACTAGGCTCTTTCCTAGATTTTTAGTCTCCATATATTTCATTCTATTTATTCTTGTACAGGGATTTATAAAATAGGTACAGCTATCTCTATAGCAATCATAAATTCCTTACCTGGAATCCCAGTCGATTCCGCCTTTATCTTTCCAAATTCTAGTCACTCGCTTGTTTCGACTCTAATATGTCTTTAGGAGTCGAGTTTCTATGATGATGCGTAAATCGAAACTCGATCGAATTCACTTTCATCGCGCTACACATTTATATATTTAAACCGAGTCAATTTCAGTCAAATATAATTTCAAATAAATTTTTCAAAAATATAATCGATCAATTTCGACTGCTTACCAGCTTCGCATTAAACCCGAGGCATCACTGAATTTTTTTCTCTTTTTTTCTTTTTTTCCTTTTTTTTCCTTAGCTGAGCCGGTTCGTACTGGTTCAGACCCTCTTTTCACTGAATCGGTCCGAATCATTTCAGTGGCCAAGTCACCGTTCAGACTCTTTTCCAGTCAGTTCTTCACCGGCTTCCACTCCCAGCAGATCTGCGAGGCCTCGTGATCCGTGGATCTGGTGGTGTCCGTCCCTCAGCTAGTTGGAAAGTGGCCGATCCGGCCCTTTCTCCTTCGCGGCTTCGGTGGCTTTTCTTCCTCTTTGTCGATCGGCATTCCTGGGCTGCCGATGGTGGAGTTTCTGCTCCCCTCTGGCTGGTGGCGATGAGCTCTCTCTTTTCCCGGCTGTCGTTCGCCTCCTTTCTCTCTCTTCTCTCACCGGCGATGATAATTTCGGGGGAGGGGCTGGTTCGCTTCGTTTTCTTTCTTTTCATTTCTTTTTTTTTTGTTCTGTTTCACTTTTTTTTTTGCGCTTTGCCCTTTTTTTTACTTTCAATTCCGTTTTTTTATTATATTATATTATATTATATTATATTTAATATAATATAATATAATATAATATAATATAATATAAATTTAATATATTATAATACATAGATTTAAAATATCTATAACATAATATTATTATTATTATTATAATAATACAATAATAATTATCTCTTATTATTTATATTATTATTATAAAAATATTATTACCATGTATTATATATACAGTGATTTCCAAATGCAAATGTATATATTTAGACACCCAATTTTTTTATATATATTTTATCTGTATATATAGACATCATTATTTATTTTTATTTCCTTGGAAATATTTTTCCATATTCCCGAAATAATTCCTGAGTTGAAAAATTTTGGGTCTTACAATCTGCGCACCAAGACTAGTATTCATCTCTGACATTTTAGCTTCCATATTGTCTAACCGCGCATTAGTATTTCTAAATCGTGTTCTAGTTTCAATCATGAACTCCTCAAATTCGTTTCCTTAACTCCATCATAACCTTGGGAATTCCCTTGGTTATTAAATCCTGTATTGCTGTTACTTGCTGATGGTGGGTTTAGAACATTCTTAGAATTACCATAAGATAGATTCTCATGGTTTTTAAATCCTGGCTGGTAATAGTTTGGAGCCTGATTTCCCTGAAAACAAAAGTTACGATTATTAACATAATTCACCTGCTCCAAATCTGTCCCCATCAAGTTAGGATTTGCGTTGTCTGGATGAATCATAGTTTGCGGCCCTTGTATACCCATTGAAGCAATTTGTGTCAAAATCTGCTCAAGTCTTGCTAGAATGGCTGTCTGCGTATCTAACTCATGCATACCTGCTATTCTTTTGACATTAGCTCTTTCACTTGGCCATTGGCTATTCTTTTGACATTAGCCTAATCAGGTGTCTTAGACCATAGTGAATCTCCTATTGAGGCGTCCACAGTAGCTCGTGTCTGCGGAGCCATGCCTCTGTAGAAAACCTGTATCTGGTTTCCTTCATCATATCCATGTTGAGGTCATCTACGCAATAACTCTTTAAATCGCTCCCATGCCTCATGTAATGGCTCTTGGTCTAACTGTGTGAACTGGGCAATCTCTAATCTCATCTGCATAGTTTTTCCTGGTGGGAAATATTTTGCCAAGAATTTTTGTGCCATCACTGCCTATGACGGAATGCTTCCTGCTAGTAGATTTTGATACCAACTCAATGCTTTATCCCAAAGAGAAAAAGGAAATAACCTTAGCCGAATAGCATCGTCAGATGCTCCATTAATCTTAATGGTTCTACAAATCTGCCAAAAACTTATCAAATGTGTATTAGGATCCTCCAAGGCCGAATCTTCAAATTGGTTTTGCATAACCATGTTGATCAATGCCGGCTTCAATTCAATGTTGTTACAATTCAGAGGAATCTTTCTTATAGCAGCGAAATTTCGGTACACAACTGGGGTAAAATAATCGCGTATAACTCGCTGCTGCTGATTATCATATGCCATGATTAAATTTCTATCTTTCTCTTCAAATCTATTCTATTGAATTTGTCTGATAGTTCTCTCAAGCTCTGGATCTAACTCTTCTTTTATATCTGCACTTCCACTGCTGCGAGCTTTTACCATTCACCTAAAAAAAATTGTAGATAATAAATTAAAACAAAAATAGAAATAAAAATCTAAATTAAACTAAATGCTATTGGGAAACAGTGTCAACAAGAAACTAGACAACAGTTCCCCGGCAACGGCGCCAAAAAACTTGTTATCCTTAAATGGAACACTACTGCAAGTGCACATGTCAGTTTTCGAGTATAGAGCAAATATGAGTATCGTCCCACAGAGAACTGTGTCTATCGCTAATCACTGTAATCAACAACCTTGAGCTTTATTTAGAAAATTAATGAATGTTGGTTAAAATCCTATTTACTATTCTAACTATTAACTACGAAACAAATTAATTAAAACAAATAACAATAATTATGAATGAAAATATCAATAGCAAAATATTACTAGAAACCGATTTCACCTAACTAGGGTTCATGCAACTCCTTTGATCAATTGTTCTTTGATTTCAATTTGTTTGTAGCCAAAACTATTTCCTATTTACCTCTCCCGATTTTTAAACAGTCATATCCAGTTTACCTAATCCTAATCTCTCAATTCAGAATTAAATAATAGAGTTCATTAAGCAATAATAATTTGTTTCTCTATAGCTCATAGGAATTGTCAACCTCCCGATTGAACAATGTCCTATGTTAATCTACCCTTGTGTATATAAACAATCCCCTCTCCTGAGTGACGGATTATTATACTAATTCATCTAATTAGTGGCCAATCAATTAGAGTATTAAGAACAAGTAGATTAAATAAACATAATTGAAATCATCCAAACAACATAACAAAGTAATTGCAATATGCCCAAAGTTGGTTACATCGATTCTAGGAAAAAGGAGTTTGGTTCTTAGACATCATGATAAACATCCAAGAAATCTAATTTAACATCCCAAGAACAAAACTGGTGGAAAAGATGAAAAAGATGGAGTTTCAATGGAGCTAAATTAATCTTGAAGTCTTCTGCCGCAGCCTCTTTCAAAATTTTAATAAAAAGACTATTTATAAGGTTTCCAAATACGGAAGGCCACGTGGTAAAATAGTGTCGCCCTAATCGGACTGCTATGCTGCGGCAATGGTATTAATTCCTCAAATCTGCTCTGCACTATCCAGTTTCTTCTATTGCTGCAGCATAAGTCATGATCAGCACCCTGTAACTTCAATTCTTCACGAAATCATCATAACCAGCTCCAAAAGCCTTAACTTCTCTAAATTGTTCTATTTCCTGCACAAGTGCACAAAACACATAAAACATACCTAATATTGCAAAGAACAAATCAAATAACTAAGTAAAAAAAGGTCCTAAACATATATAAAATTCAGTACTAACACATTACCCTACCTAAAGGTACAAGTAGTACATGTTCTATCAATTTACAATCAAAAGTAGGCGATAAGAATAAATGCATGGCATTAGGGTCAATCAATGCTAATGATTCAAAATTAAAGACTAGGATGGTACCTTTTATCACATCCTTGGAAGTCTCAGTAGAAGCTTGGTCCAAAGCAAACACTCGCCCATGGCCAACAACTTGTTTCCCTTTCTCTTCAGCAGTAGCTTTCCTCTTAGGTATATGTGTCTCAATCTTAGCCTTTTCTGGTTCTTTGCCCTTTTATGGTGCTGTATCTACCAACTCCGGGCATTCACGAGCTATGTGCTCGGCTTTACGACATCTATACCATACTCTCATCATAGGGCATGGTCTACCCCTATGATATCTACCACACATCCAACATTGCTCAGTGGTAGGTCTGGGTCCACCAATAACTATGCCCGTGGCCCTCGATGCTGGAGAATAAGTTGGATGCACTGGAGGTTTCACAGACCCCTCTTGCATCTCCTCAATCTTAGGCCCCTTACCAAATAACCTTCGACCTTTTCGAAATCCTCTATCATCAACCGATCTCTTTCGATCTCTATCTTTGCCCTTACCACTCTTACTCAACTCTGAGGCATGTAACTCATAATCTTGCTCACACAGCTGAGCTCTGCGTATTGCCTTATCATAGGTGGTAATGTCAAACGGAGCCACTCGAGCTCTGATTGAAGGTCCCAATCCCTCAATAAACTTCTGGACCTTTCTGTCCTGATAGTTCATCTTAACTATGTCATACCTGCCCAGGGATGTAAATCCAAAATCGTACTCATCCACTGTATGGTTCCCTTGAGTCAACGTTAAAAATTCCATCTGCATCTTCCTCTGTGCAGTGGTTGGAACATATTGCCTTCTGAAGGCGTCTAGGAATATATCCCATGTCACAATCGGGTGCCTTGCACTCAAAATTGACTGTGTGGCTATCTACTAATGCTCGGCTTCTCCGTTTAACATAAAAGCCTAAAGGTGACCTTCTCAATGTTAGAGCAATGGAAAAATAGGTAGAGCTTCTCTATACCACGTATCCAATGCTCGACCAACACTAGGTTCTTCACCCCACTAAAAGAAGGTGGTCCGAACTTTTGGAATTCCCTCAGTCTACCCAGATCACAGTCATAAACTCCCTCTCCACCAACCGTTGTGGAACTACAGGATCATCAACTGGTGGGGGAATGTCCTGAATTAGGGGAGGTACAGGTATCTCTGGCTCTGCAACCTGAGGTCTCGGTACAGTCTGTGCTGGTTAATCTCTCTCAAGTGCAGCAGCCTGACCAATAGGATTTTCTTCTTTACCCTCCATTCTGGCCATAGCTTGTGTAAATATTTCCATCACTGTGTCAACACTGCACTGTAACTGCGCGATTCTGGCCTCAGCGGCCTCACTAAGCTCAGGTGGATCTCTACGAGAACTTGACCCACTGTGCCTCTCGGGCTCATCTTTATGCCCATGAAAGCGTGAACTCTCTCCTCTATGACAGCGTCATCTATCAGACATCCTGCATACTCAATAACAAGTATCTCAATCAAAATTTCCAGCTTGGTATACACATTTGTATCCTAATAATGCTTAATACTTTAAGGATGTATAATTTCCTAATCGTGGGCATGACTCACATCAAACCAACTTGGCTCTGATACCATTACTTCTGTCATGACCCTCTTCCACGACCTTTTACCTTAACACTTACCACTTACAATTGGGCTGTGAGTCAAATCCAATCCATATCTTACTCATTTATAGTTTAATTAGTGTAATTAAACAACTTGAAATAGAAACAAGACTTTTATAACATATGCGGAAGCGTTTACATAAGTTCCTATTAGCTATACATCCTTTTTTTTGTACAACACATTACTAGATTGTGCATTAATTTACAGGATACAAAATTTCTCTTCATATTATCATATAGTGTATACCTCTCTGTACAGCTGGATGACAAGAGAATACCATAGCAGGGACGACTGTAGTACTCACTACTGAGTAATATCTGTGGAGAAGGAAATAAGGGGGTGTGCATAACGCGCTCAGTAAGGAAAATGTGCAAGCAGGTAGATAACTACACTATCTACATGCTAAAATACATACTCACATTTCCTTATAAAATAATATGCATGTTCTTTAAATCAATTTCCATCAATGCGAAACCGTTAATTCGCCAGATGGTTATGTGCATATTCACAAAGTTTATCATACAAAACCACTGAGTTTAAAACTGCACACAGTTCACACTTGAAATCACTTTTCACACCGTAAACACATAGCTTTACGTAGATCATCTTTCAATACCACACAGGTTTACACAACATACTCGATTTACACAGATCACATATAGAAAATACTTTATACTTTGTAAATCAGTTACACGTTGAGATGTAAATCATGGGTCATCCCATCCCCAGACACATAGAAAATGAGGATGTCTGTCCCCTCACACAGTAGTGACAATACTGTATCATACAAATACAGACTTGGGAAACTTTTGCAGACTTATGGCCATAGTCGGATTCTAGGCTACATTGATCAGGTGTGCGGGAACCCCATGCTTAGGGAGGCGGATCAACCATCTCTTCAGCATCACATAGATATCACACAGATCTCACACAGTTATCACACAGATAGTCACGGCACATCGTACCCTATGGCTAACGCTCACGGTACATCGCACTCTCATAAATCCCTTTCACCCATTTCTATTATCTCAAAATCTTGTGCAAGCTCTCAAGTGGAATACACAATATCCTCGAGGCATCAAGTACTCAATTACTTTCTCAAAATCCCTTTGAAAATAATGTATGAGCAGGGCTGGTCAATCTACCTTTGACTCTCATGCTTAACACGACCCCACACAGTAAAGAAATAGAACGACTCTTTTCACTAAGTATGAGTGAGAGAGTAAACTCCCTTCGATCACTCTATCTACACATTTCATACAATTGGTTAAAACCAGAGCCTGTCTATTATTGTTCTTTTTCAAAACATTTGAAAAATCTCTTTCCACAATAATCACAGAAGTCATGCAACATATGTTTATCGACTTATTTTCATACGTAGTTTTCTTCTAGATATATCGATATCTATCTATTATCTCATACAATTCACACAGCAGATAAGAAAACATCCATATAGCTATCTTTATAGCTTACATAAGTTCCTTACCTCAAATCACGCTTGAATCTTTTTCTTTAATTCCACTAGCTTGTGATCCAGTCTTATCAACTCCACCTTTATCTTCCGTAGCTTAAATTTTGCATCACACACATCAGTATACTGTTATATACTATATTTCAAATGCATGATATTCAAATCAATGCATTTGGCCATTTACATCTCATTTGCCCTTTTATGCGTTAGTGGACTTTATCCTTTTACAAGTCCATTTCGAGTCTATAACTCATTTTCAAGAATCCCTTAGACTCATCGAGTCTATCGATTCATCTTACACCGGTATTACACTCTTAATACCTCATGTTCATGATTTTCAATTCATTGTGGCATTCATCAAACACCACATATAGTCAATTTGAGCTACTTTTGTTTCTAGCACATGAACTTCATCAAATCATTTTATAAGCATCTACACATGCTTAATAACATCTAGGCATGATTAAATCATCATCAAATTCATGCCTACTCAATAACTCTTCATTTTGACTCATTTAGCCATTTTCTAGGTCAAGGATAGTTTAGAAATTCTAAGATGTTTCAACCCTTAATTTATATACCAATCTATTTACACAAGTGTATAAATTAACATATATGAGATTGGGATATTGAAATATTACCAATCTCAGCTTTTCGCCACTTAGCACACTTTGGGGGAACAACTCTTCTCCCTTGAATGGATCAGCTCAACTTCTAGCTTCCAACTATGTTGTTCTTCTCCACTCTATGAACAACTTTGATGAAACAAACTTACCTCCAACCTCTATGGAAAGTGTTTATAGTTTAGAGGGGGATTTAGGTCACTTGGTGTTAAAATATGGAAAGGTTTTGGTTTTTCCCGTGAAATGCAGGTTAGCAGATCCTGTTTTATAGAAATTGCCTTGATGAGATCGATCTACTACCCTAAGATATCGATCTTCTCAGCATTTTTCCTCTTAAAACTGACCTTCCAGGCTCAATGAGATCGATCTGCACAACACAGAACCTTAAGGAGATCGATCTTCTCTTGCATCAGATCGATCTGTTGTAAGTCAGTAGCTTAAGGATATCGATCTGTCCTGTTCCATTGCTCGAACAGAAGCAGTTTTGCCTCTTCTAGATCGATCTTTCCTCCTATGAGATCAATCTGGCATTCATATTTTTCAGATTTTATTGCACTTTGCTGCAGTAACTTACACCAAACATACTTGATTTTGCTTCCATAGTCATTTTCTCATTCAACCATCTTTAAGGTATGAAAATGACATCCATTTATCCTTTATGCATATTAAAACTTGTGTGCATTCATTGTATAACCAAAGGTATACAATATATATCAAATAGAAGTATAAAGCTTTATGAAACTCATGCAACTTCCTTCCATTTTACCACACAACTCATTTTGAGTTCTATTCACATTTATCATTAAGAAAAGTCCATTTCTTTAAATTCATACATAATGAAACTTGTGTGTACATCACAAACTTATATCACAAGTGTGTACATCAACTTATGGACTTATATCATTTATGTTTCACATAGCATGTACATGTATATACTTATGCATTTCATAAGGTTTATATAAAAAAATATGAGTCTTACAAGGTGTACGGGTTATCACCACTATCTGCTTCTACACGGGAGGTGGGTCAAGTCCAACCCGCCGATCCATAGCAAATCTCGTTTGAAGATGGCATAACACAATCTCAACACGGTACAATGTACTCCATGCTACATGCATGGTACAACGCACTCTGTGGACCCATATCAACACATCATATCACGCCACATCTAAAAACATACGTGTGAGCCTATTTAATCGGTACAACTTTTTGTCTACCCGAAGCTCCGAACACGGCTATCAACATGTCAAAATATCACAAATGCATGTACGGGCCTATTTAATCAGTGCGACACCCAGTCTACCCAAAGCTCCAAGCATGACAACAAATATGGTAGGCATCTAATGCGAGCTATGCTCCAACATCATACCAAAACCAGTATAAAATCCATGTGAAAACTAGTGCGAGCTAAGCTCCAGCACTCATGCGTATAAAACACATCAAATCTCATGCAAGTCATACTCTAGCACGCTTTCATTCTCACGAAAATCATATAGGTGGCTCAATTCTTTGCAAAGTATGGTTAACAAACCAAAACAGCTCATTTCTTTTGTAATTCATTTCAAATGTTAGCCAACCTGCCAATCATTTGCTCAAAAGCAATAAAACATGGTTTTTCAAAACATCATGTTTTTGTTTTCATGCACACTTCTCAAAAACCCAACTCTTTACCCTTCAATCACCCTATTTCATTTCCTAGTGTCACATACACTCTAATAAAATATTTAAGCGTTGAAATTACGTATAGATATCTCTAAGAGTCCACAGAATTCCCTTACCTTAATTTTCTTGAGTGCGACTCTCTCTTCCGCTTAACTTCTTGCGCTCTTGGCTCACCTTGCTCCGATGTATCCTCGGGAGCAGTGATTCATTCATCCAAATCACTTGAGTTAATGTTGTTAACTTACATTTTGACCTCACTAGTCAATATAATTCATGCATGCATTTTACCAATACCCTAATCCACATTTTACCCCTTTTAGGTAAATCTCATATTTTATTCACTTACAACATCTTAAAATCATACTTATAACACTATTATCACCTCAAGATATCCCATTTATCATTAATCTTAATACATTTCACTTTCTCACACAAGACCATTTCTAGGTCAAAGTCGATTCATTCTACCCTAGGTAGTTTCTACAATTCCTATGCGTACTAATCATTTCCCACATCAATATCTGCCTTGGGTGGAGATCGATCTGGTCCTCTTAAAATCTCTCTTTTTTCCATAGCATTTGAATGCATGAGATCGATCTGTTAAAGACTGGAGATCGATCTGTCTCAGGTAGTAGCTTAAGGAGATCGATATGGCTTGGGAGGAGATCGATTTGTTTGCTTGGAAATCGATCTTCTCTTTACAGAATGTTTAGCAGATCGATCTGGCTCCATTGGAGATCGATCTGTCCTGTTCCATAGCTCAATATAAAAGCATTTTGTCTCTTCCAGATCGATCTCTCATCCTATGAGATCGATCTGGCCATCATATTTCCAGATTTTATTGCAGTTTTCTGTAGGTACTTGCACCAAAACAACTTTAATTTGCTATCATAGTTATTTTCTCATCCGATCATCTTTGAGACTTGAAAATGGCATCCATTCCTACTTAATTCCTATTAAAACTTGTGTGAAATCTTTGTATAACCAAAGGTACATGATATAGACCAAATAGAAGTGCAGAACTTATGAAATCTTCCTTCCATTTTACCACACTACTCATTTTCCATTCTACTCCCATTCTTCACATGTTTAAGTCTATTTCTTCATATTCATACATAATGCAACTTGTACGTACAATCACAACTCTTATTACATGTGTGTACATTAAACTTATGGACTTACATTACATATACTTCACATTACAAGTATATCACCATTACTTATGAATTCATTTACATATATATACAAAGTTTAACCCATACGGGGTCTCACATTCTCCCCCACTTAGAAAATTTGGTCCTCCAATTTGGAACCAATCATTCTGTGAACAACTCGGGATACTTCTCCTGCATCAAACTCTCTAATTCCCATGTGGCCTCTTCCACCGTGTGATGTTGCCAAAGAACCTTCACCAAGGGAATTATCTTTGTCCTCAACACTTCCTCTTTTCTGTCTAATATCCGAACTGGCCTCTCAATGTACGTCACGCCTTCATTGAGCTCCAAAGGTTCATACCTTGTTACATGCGTCGGGTCCAGATGATACTTCCTTAACAAGGATACGTGGAAGACGTTATATACATTTGCCAATTCTGGTGGCAACGCCAACCTATAAGCATTATCTCTCACCTTATCAAGTATCTCAAATGGCCCTATATACCGAGGGCTCAACTTTCCCTTTTTCTTGAATCTCATAACTCTCTTTAAAGGAGAAACCATAAAAAACACTGACTCACCCACCTCAAACTCTAGTGGTCTCTGTCTCCTGTCAACATAACTCTTTTGTCTGCTCTAAGCTATCCGTAACGTCTCACAAATCAACTGGACATCCTTAGAGGCTTGTCTAACCAAGTCAAGAGTGAAGATCTATATGTCACCAACCTCATCCAATCCAATAGGGGAACAGCATCTACGCCCATACAATGCCTCATATGGTGCCATCCCAATACTCACATGAAAACTGTTATTATAAGTGAACTCTACGAGTGGAAAATGGTCATCCCAAGAGCCTCCAAAATCCAATGCACACGCTCTCAACATATCCTCCAGGGTCTATATAGTCCTCTCTAACTAACCATCTATTTGAGGATGAAACGTGGTGCTAAAACTCAACTGGGTCCCCATCGCTTCTTGAAAGTGTTCCCAAAACTGGGAAGTGAAGCGGGCATCCTTATCAGAAACAATGCTCACTGGAATTCCATGCAACCTCACTATCTCGTGCACATACAAGTTCCCTAACTGGCTCAGAGTATCAGTAACTCTCATAGATAGAAAATGGGCTGATTTCGTCAATCAATCCACAATCACCTATATGGCATCATAACCTCTGCGGGTCCTCGGCAACCCCATCACAAAATCCATGTTGACATGCTCCCACTTCCATGTCGGTATTGGTAAAGGCTGTAATAATCCTGCAGGCTTCTGATGCTCTCCCTTCACCTCCTAACAAACAAGACACTTAGCAACATATACAGCAATGTTTTTCTTCATCCCAGACCACCAATAAACTTTTCAAAGGTTTTGATACATCTTACTACTCCCTGGATGTATAGTATACCTCGATGAGTGAGCCTCTATCAAGATCAACTTCCTGATCTTTGGATCATCAGGAACACATATCCTACCTCTGAACCTCAACAAGCTATCTGAACTCAATTCAAAGTTCGTCTTTGTACCCCTTTGTATCTGCCTGACTATATCGCTGCACTGCTGATTAACTCGTTGAGCCTGTCGGATTCAATCTACCAGATTCGGTTCCAACTGTAGGCTAGCTATCATAAATCCACTATCAGCGTTAGGCGGGATCATATCCAAACTAAGGTTCGTGAACTGTTACAACAGTTTGTGTCCCCTGATCATCATGAATGACACCAACCCGAGATGCTTTCTACTCAATGCATCAGTAACTATATTTACTTTACTCGAGTGGTATAGGATTTCATAATCATAATCCTTTAAAAGCTCGAGCCATCTCCTCTGTCTCATGTTTAACTCTTTCTACGAGAATAGGTACTTAAGGCTCTTATGATCTGTGTAAACCTGAAATCTCTCACCATAAAGATAGTGGCTCCATATTTTCAATGCAAACACTACGACTGCCAACTCCAAATCATGAGTTGGGTAGTTCCTCTCATAGTCCTTCAACTGTCTCTATCCATAGGCTACTACCTTTCCATCCTGCATCAACACACAACCTAGTACTTAGTGTGAAGCATTCATATACACCGAGAAACCTCCTGAGCTGGTAGGAATGGTGAGTATCGGAGCTGTGGTTAATCTCCTTTTCAACTCCTGCAAACTTTCCACACATACTCCACATTCTTCCTTATGAGATGTGTCAAAGGGGCAATAAACCTCAAAAATCCCTCTACAAACCTTCGGTAATACCTAGCTAAACCCAGGAAACTTTTGATTTTTGTCATTATTTGGGGTCTCTGCCACTGAACTACGACCTTAATCTTAGATGGATCACTAACACTCCATCCTTTGATACTATATGACCTAGAAAAAAGATCTGTTCCAACTAAAAGTCGCACTTACTGAGTTTAGCGTACAACTTCTTCTCCCTGAGGGTCTATAGCACTATCCTTAAATGCCTTTCATGCTCCTCTCTAGACCTTAAGTACACAAATTTATCATCAATAAACATGATTACAAATCAATCTAAATACTGGTGGAATACCTCATTTATCAACGACATAAAAGCTGCGGGAGCATTCGTCAACCGAATGGCATAACCATAAATTCATAATGTCCATATTGGGTGCGAAAAGCTGTCTTGGGTACATCTCCATTCCGTATCTTTAACTGATGGTACCCAGATCTCAGATCTATCTTGAAAAATACCTGCACTCCCTTAAGCTGATCCAACAAGTCATCGATGCGTGGAAGGGGTACTTATTCTTAATGATGGCTTTATTCAACAACCGGTAATCTATACACAATCAGAGGCTTCCATCCTTCTTTCTTACAAAAAGAAGCAGTGCTCCCCAAGGTGAGACGCTTGGTCTGATGAACCCTTTCTCCAACAACTCCTGTAACTGCTTCCTTAATTCTTCCATCTCAACTTGAGCCATTCTGTGTGGTGGCTTGGATATCGGCTCTATACAAGGTGCTAAATCTATACCAAATTCCATCTCCCTATCTGAAGGTAACCCTGGTAATTCATCAGGAAAGACATCTAAAAATTCCCTAACCACTGGAATGTCTATCAACTCTGGACGTGCCTTATCCGCTTCAATCCTTCACATTATCCTTTCCATCGTTAGTAACACAAATCATCACATACACATATGTAATTGATAAACAGATTCATCTATTGAATATCATGTATTTAAATCATACTTTTCACATTAATAAAGATCATGTTATTTCATTTCTTTTCATCAAAATTTACAATAAGATTGTCTAATCCTACAAACATCAAAGTTCTAGCACAACAATCCATAACAACAAAGTGTGCACCCAGCCAATCCATACATAGGATTACATCAAAAACACTCATATTTAATAAAATTAAATCGGCTGCCATCTCTTTACCTCTTATCCTCATCTTACAACTTCTATGTACAAGCTCAGTCAATTGACTATCATTCATAGGGGTAAATATCATCAACATCTTATCTAGCAGTATGAGTTTTACATGCTTCAACAATTTATGTGTAAAGGATGACGATATAAAAGAGTGTGTGGCACCAGGATCAAATAATACAAATGCTTCTAAATCAAAGATTTGGATTATACTTTTAACCATATCCGAAGATTAATCCGTAATGTCCTAGTCCAGTGCGTGCACTTGTCATCTACTCATACCTATTGCCTGCTTCCCCTTTTCCTCAGCTGTAGCCTCCTCATAGGAGCAACTATCCCAAGTGGAGCTCTCTCTGGCTCCCTATCCTTCTGTGGGGCTCTCTCTATCATCTCTGGGCAATCCCTGATCATGTACCCTGATTTTCCACATCTAAAGCAACTGCATGAGATCTATAACATGGTCGAGTACCGTGGTACCTACCACACTTCCTGTACTGCTCTGTAGTGGGTCGTGGCCCTCCAATCATAATACCCTTAGCTGGAGTTATGGCCGGATACATGGGAGGATTAACTGCCCTCTCCCGGATCTCCTCGATCCTCGACCTCTTCTCAGCAAATCTCTTACTTCCTTTATAACTGAAGCCTCTATCCATCACTGGTCTCTTCTTATCTTTATCCCTCACTTTACCGACTTTCCCAAACTCTGAGGTGATCCAATCAATGTCTTATTCACACAGTTGTGCCATGAGCACAGCCTCCTCGTAGGTCGATATATCCAAGGGAACTAATCTGGACTTGATGGTTGGTCTCAGTTCATCCGTAAACTTTTGGATCTTATTGACCTCATTACCCATCGTGTTAGGATCTTATCTTTCTAGGGAGATAAAAGTCGTCTCGTACTCATCCACAGTCCTGCTCCTTTGGGTTAGTCCAAAAAATGCCATCTTCATCTTTCGCTGAGCGGTATCCAGTACATATTATCTTCGGAATGCCTCCAAAAAAATATATCCCAGCTGATCTCGATATGCTGGGCTCTCAAAATAGGCCTGGTGGACTTCCACCAATATTTTGCTGAACCCTTCAGCATGAATGCGGTAAAAGCTACCATCTCGGTAGTAGTGCACTCAACGAACTCATATAACTTCTCAATCTCATTGATCCAATCCTCTGCAGCCACTGGATCCTTAACTCCATTGAAATATGGTGGTCTAAACTTCTAGAACTACCACAGTCTATCCAAGTCACAACCGTAACCCCAACCTCTACTGGCCTGTGGTGTAACAATAGGCATACGCATATCCTGTGCAGGTGGGGGTGTAGGTGTATCTTTCGTTTAAGGTCTCTGGGCTGGTTGAGCCCGTGCCTCAGGAACTATCGCCTGCTCGGCATCACCTTGTGTAGCGGGACTCTGTCTGCCCCCAACACCAAGCAATGATTGAGTGACCAACTCCAAGATCATCTCAATGCTTCGCTCAATCCTCGTAAAGTGAGCCTTAGTACTTTTAGGTCTCTCCTCTGGATCCTGTGGAGCATGCCCAACCTTAGCCTCCACCTTAATCTCTTCTTGAGTCTCATGTGTTTCTGGCTCAGCACGACCCCCAGGCCTACCTCTACGGCATCTAACTTACGCTCTCACCCCTCTACCACAACTGGCATTAGGCATAATTGCTCAATTCCCTACATTCACATAAGATTCTTAGTCAACCCATTGACACACACAGAATTATATCTAAACAAGCATAGTAACATGGGGATGTAATTTTCCAACTTATCAAGTATTTTAGACATGACACACGTCAGACCAACTCTTCTCTGATACCAATTTCTTTCACAACCCTCAATTTACCAAAATACGGATAAATTTTTTTCTCATTTTCATGCATTATTTAATATTCGTCCTTTCTCGATTGTGAACAACTACTCTCGTCAACAGTTGGGCTGTGTGTCAATGTCTATCTCATTTCACCATATCAATTTAAATTTCATCTTATTTATAACTAAACACTTGTATAAATAGATCAGAGTTGTTGTTTACATGTGTTTACATTTGCTTTACATCCCCAAAAGTTACATATAAAATGCTACTGTGCTATGGAAAGTCTAGATACAAAAATCTCATCAGTGTGTATACCTTATGCAATGAGATGCAGTGATACCAAAAGGGAATGCCTCCAGTCACGCTCAATCTATACTCAAAGCTCTGTAGAGAGGGGAAAAATAAGGGGGATGAGCAAACCACACGCTCAGTAAGGCAATCATGCGAACAAGTAGTTACTGCACTATCTACGTGATCGTGATGCCATGCTCAAAGCTTACATTTCATCATTTCTCAAAATATGAGTTCATGCTTATGTTAATGGCATGTAAAGCATTCATGCTATTAAAATCCAGTACACAATTCAATTCAAAGCATGGAATATCCATCATGCATATTTCACAAATAAGGCATGGAAAACACATCATGCGTACGTGCACTTTAAAACCATTAACAAATCGACATCTCAAAACAATTCAACATTTGTCAGGTCCCAGCCCCTCCCTCGGACTGTCTTGACCCACAAATCATTTCAAAGATGAATTTATTCACAAAACAATAGACATGTGAGATAGGCAATACAATAAGGGAAATATCCTCCAGGACTATGGCCATATCTTGTGATACCAGCTACACGGATCAGGTGTGTAGGTTTTCACTACTATTTACTTTCACATGGGCAGTGGGTCAAGTGTAACCCACCAGTCCATAGCAGATCTCGTCCGAAGAAGGCATAACACAATCTCAACATGGTACAACGTACTCCATGGCACATGCACGGTGCAACGTACTTCGTGGATCCATATCAACACATCATATCACGCCACATCTAAAAAATGTATGCGTGAGCCTATTTAATAGGTACGACTTCTTGTCTACCAGAAGCTCCTAACACGACTATCAACATGTCAAAATATCACAAATACACGTGCGGGCCTATTTAATCGGTGCGACACCCAGTCTACCCGAAGCTCCAAGCACGGTAACAAATAAGGTAGGCATCTAATGTAAGCTATGCTCCAACACTATGCCAAAACCAGTATAAAATTCATGTAAAAACTAGTGCGAGCTAAGCTCCAGCACTCATGTGTATAAAACACATCAAATCTCATGCGAGTCATACTCTAGCACGCTTTCATTCTCACGAAAACTATGTAGGTGGCTCAATTCTTTGAAAAGTATGGTTAACAAACCAAAACAGCTCATTTCTTTTGCAATTCATTTCAAATGTTAGCCAATCTACCAATCATTTTCTCAAAAATAATAAAACATGGTTTTTTAAAACATCATGCTTTTGTTTTCATGCACACTTCTCAAAAACCCAACTCTTTACCCTTCAATCACCCCATTTCATTTTCTAGTGTCACATACACTCTAACAAAACATTTAAGCGTCGAAATTGCGCATAGATATCTCTAAGAGTCCACAGAATTCCCTTACCTCAATTTACTTGAGTGCGACTCTCTCTTCCTATTAGCTTCATTCGCTCTTGGGTTATCTTGCTCTGGTGAATCCTTGGGAGTAGTGATTCATTCATCCAAATCACTTGAGTTAATGTTGTTAACTCACATTTTGACCTCACTAGTCAATATAATTCATGTATGCATTTTACTAATATCCTAATCCACATTCTACCACTTTTAGGTAAATATCACAATTTATTCACTTACAACATCTTAAAATCATACTTATAACACTATTATCACCTCGAGATATCCCATTCATCATTAACCTTAATACATTTCACTTTCTCACACAAGACCATTTCTAGGTTAAGGTCGATTCATTCTACCCTAGGTAATTTCTACCATTCCTATACATACTAATCATTTCCCACATCAATATCCAAAAAAATGTACTTGAGTATTTACATTAGAAACTCACCTCTTTGGATTTCCTCCTTGCTCTAAATAGAAATGCCCCTTGTTCCTTAAATCCAACAAATGGGGAAAATGCCTCCCCATAATGTTGTTCTTCTCTTTAGTGTGAACAACTTTGCCTCTAATAGTTTCCCTCAAATCCTACTAAAAAAAGGGTGGATTTAGGAGTGAGAATATAGGTCTTGGGTTAAAATGGAAAGGAAATGGTTGCTCCCAAAATCTACAGATCCAACTACTCCTATTTATAGATTTAGCTTGATGAGATTGATTTACCTTGGGTGGAGATCAATATAGTCCTCTTAAAATCTCTCTTTTTTCACAGCTTTTAAATGCATGAGATCGATCTGTCGAAGACTGGAAATCGATCTATCTCAGGCAGTAGCTTAAGGAGATCGATCTGGCTTGGGAGGAGATCGATTTGTTTGCCTGAAAATCGATCTTCTCTTTACAGAATGTTTAGCAGATCGATCTGGCTCCATTAGAGATCAATCTGTCCTGTTCCATAGCTCAAGATAAGAGTATTTTAGCTCTTCTAGATCGATCTCTCATCATATGAGATCGATCTGGCCGTCATATTTCTAGATTTTACTGTAATTTTCTATAGATACTTGCACCAAAACAACTTTAATTTGCTGTCATAGTCATTTTCTCTTCCCATCATCTTTGAGACTTGAAAATGACATCCATTCCTACTTAATACCTATTAAAACTTGTGTGAAATCTTTGTATAACCAAAGGTACATGATATAGACCAAATGGAAGTGCATAACTTATGAAATATTCCTTCCATTTTACCACACTACTCATTTTCCATTCTACTCCCATTCTTCACATGTTTAAGTCCATTTCTTCATATTCATACATAATGCAACTTGTACGTACAATCACAACTCTTATTACATGTGTGTACATTAAACTTATGGACTTACATTACATATACTTCACATTACAAGTATATCACCATTACTTATGAATTCATTTACATATATATACAAGGTTTAACCTATACGGGGTCTCACAGATTCGTTATCGCATTCATCAATGATATTCTGGTGTATTCAAGATCTAGAGAGGAGCATGAGCAGCGCCTAAGGATAGTGCTACAAGCCTTCCGAGAGAAGAAGTTATATGTTAAACTCAATAAGTGTGATTTTGGCTATAGCAGATCCCTTTTCTGGGTTATATTGTATTGAAGGATGGTGTGTTAGTAGACCCATCCAAGATTGAGGTAGTGGTTCAATGGCAAAGACCCCAGACAATCACGGAGATCAGAAGTTTCCTAGGTTTTAGCTTGGTATTATCGACGATTTGTGGAGGAATTCTCGAGATTAGCTGCTCTATTGACACATCTCATAAGGAAGAATGTTGACTCTGTGTGGGATGATAAATGTGAAAAGAGTTTTCAGGTGTTGAAGAGGAGATTAACTACAACTCTGATTCTCACCATTCTTACCAGCTCAAGAGGTTTTTTTGTATATATAGATGCTTCGTACCAAGGATTGGGTTGCGTACCGATGCAAGATGGGAAGCTAGTAGCCTATGGATCGAGACAGTTGAAGGATCATGAGAGGAGCTACCTGACCCATGATCTAGAGTTAGCGACTGTGGTATTGCTTTGACAATATGGCGTCATTATTTATATAATGAGAAATTTCAAGTATTTACTGACCATAAGAGCCTTAAGTATCTGTTCTCACAGAAGTAGTTAAACATGAGATAAAAGAGGTGGCTCGAGCTTCTGAAGGACTATGATTGTGAGATCTTATACCACCCAGGTAAGGCAAATGTAGTAGCTGATGCACTGAGTAGAAAGCATCTTAGGTTTGTATCATACATGATGATCAGGGAACACGAGCTATTAGAACAGTTCATGAGCCTCTGTTTAGATGTGACCTCAGCTAATGCTGATAGTGGTTGTACGATAACCAACCTGCAATTGGAACCAGATCTGGTAGATCATATCCGGCAGGCTCAACAGATTGATCAGCAGTGCAGTGACATTATTGGGCAGATACAAAGGGGTACAGATATTGATTTTGAGTTGATTTCTGATGGATTGCTTAGGTTTAGGGGTAAGATATGTGTTCCCGATTATCTAGAGATCAGGAGGTTAATCTTGATAGAAGCTCACTCAACGAAGTATACACTGCATCTGAAAAGTAACAAGATGTATCAAAACCTCTGGAGAGTGTATCGGTGGTCAGGAATGAAGAGAGATGTAACTGAATATGTGGCTAAGTGTCTCGTCTGTCAGCAGGTGAAGGTAGAGCATCAGAAGCCTGTAGGGCTATTACAACCTCTACCTATACCGACTTGGAAGTGGGAGTATGTCACTATAGACTTCGTGATGGGTTTACCTAGGACTCGTAAGAATCACGATGCGATTTGGGTGATAGTGGACAGATTGACGAAGTCGGCACACTTCCTAGCTATGAGAGCCATCGATACTCTGAATACACTGGCGAAACTATATGTGTGTGAGATAGTGAGGTTGCATGATGTTCCAGTGAGTGTTGTTTCTAGTAGGGATGCTCACTTCACTTTCCACTTCTAGGAACATTTTCAGGATGTGATGGGGACCCAATTGAGTTTTAGCACAGTATTCCATCCTCAGACAGATGGTCAGTCAGAGAGGACTATATGGACCTTGGAGGATATATTAAGAGCGTGTGCATTAGATTTTTGAGGCCCCTGGGATGACCATTTGCCACTCACAGAGTTTGCCTACAATAATAGCTATCATTCAAGCATCGAGATGGCACCATATGAGGCTTTGTATGGTCGTAGATGTCATTCCCCTATTGGATGGGAAGAGATAGGTGATCGACTGATATTTGCTCCCGACTTAGTGATACAAGCCTCTAAGGAAGTTCAATTGATTTGTGAGAGGTTAAGACAGCTCAGAGCAGACAAAAGAGTGTTGTTGACAATAGATGAAGACCTTTGGAGTTCACAGTGGGTGAATCAGTGTTTTACGAGTTTCTCCTTCCAAATGTATAACGAGGTTCGAAAAGAAAGGAAAGTTAAGTCCTCGTTACATTGGACCCTTTGAGATACTTGATAGAGTGGGAGATAAGGCCTACAGGCTAGCATTGCCACCTGAGCTAGCAGGCGCTCATAACGTCTTCCACATCTCTATGTTACGAAAGTACCACTCGGATCCGGCACATGTGATAAGATATAAGCCATTGGAGCTCAACGAGAGATTGTCGTATGTTAAGAAGCCGATTCGGATATTAGATAGGAAGGAAAAGGTGTTGAGATTGAAGATGATCCCCTTAGTGAAAGTCCTTTAGCAGTACCAGACTGTAGAAAAAGCTACATGAGAGTTGGAAAGTTTGATGTGGGGGAAGTACCCCGAGTTATTCACGGACTGATTTGGTTCCAATTTAGAGGACTAAATTTTCTTAGTGAGGGAGATTATGAGACCCTATGTATGTATATGTAAATGAAAGTATAAGACAGATGATTTTGGATCGTGTAAATGTGAATGTATTGCAATGGGATAAATGAGTGTCATGATATAAGTAAAGGATAAATGAAGGCTGAAGTGGCCACAAACCAAATGAACATAACTTTAATCATTCGACTTGAAAATAAGGATTTAAACACAAAATGATAAGGCATGGACTGTGAATCCAAAGTATCCTTTATGAATTCAAGCAATACACATAAGTCATATTGTATGTGAATCATAGGAAATGAGCCTTTCCATGCTTTAAGTGGGATTAAAATGCAAAATGAGTACTGGAGTAATGAAATAGGAGTTTACTTTCGAAAAATCTGAGAAAATGCAGTAGGAATGCCCTAGATAAAGGCTAGATCTATCTCCTATTCAAGGCAGATCGATCCCTTAAGCAAGCAGAACAATTCCAAGTGAATCTGCAAAAGGGAGATCGATCTCCCCAATAAGCAAATCGATCTGTATTTGTCTCTACCTAGTAGAGATCGATCCCTTCCTAAGTGCAGATCGATCTCCATTCTCTCCCCAATGAGCAGATCGATCTCTCCCATTGCAAACCTAAAAATTCGATGGCTAAAACCAAGGAAAGATCTATCTCTTCACCCTAGCAGATCGATCTCATCACCTATACTCTATAAAAACCCCATCGTAAGACCACTTTCTTCAACAAACCAACACACCCCTTCCATTTTTACCTAAAATATCAAGATTTCTCTCTCTAGAATACACCCCCTTCCATAAAGATTTGAGAAAAGGCTATTAGAGCAAAGTTGTTCATTGTGTGGAGAAGAGCAACATAGCTTGGAGCCAATATTCAACTTGTTGGATTGAAGGAGCTAAGGAGTCTTCTTATTTAGAGCAATAGGAAAGTCAAGCTAGGTGAGTTTTCAATACACCAACTCTAAGTATGTATATCTAGATGTTGTTGTGAGTAGATTGGTGTATGAATTGTTGGTAGAAACTACCTAGAATGTAATGAATCAAGCATGAGCTAGAATGGGTTTAGTGTTAGAAAATATGATATTGTTGCTTAGAAGATAAATGGATTATACTAAGGTGTTAGTAATGTGATATGCATGATTTTGAGATGGTTGGGTGAAGTCACATTATGGGATAGGTAAAGATGATGAAATGTGCATATATGGTGTTTTGTAGAAATGCATAAAGAATGGGAAATTATGGATAAAACATTTATGCTAAGTGTTTGATAAGTTACTAAGTGAGTTGCTAGCTAAATTGACAAGGAATGGCTTAATAATGGCCAAAAGTGATAATAGGCCAAAATTGATGAAATAGGCTCGATAAGATATATTGACCAATTGAAGTCAGAACATGCGTTATCGGTATTGACTCATAAGATTGATGAATTTTTACAACTCCCGAGGATATATCTGGAGCAAGTTAAGCCGATCGCGAGAAGCGGGAAAGAAAGGAAGAGTTTCTTCCAAGAGAATTGAGGTAAGGGAATTGTGTTAGCCCTAGAGATATTTGTACGTCTTTTTGGGGGGCATGGGTGATTTCTTAACGTACTTAAGGGTCTTAGGATGAAATGGTTGTTTGAAGGGCAAAGAATTAAGCTTTGAGAAATGTGCATGAAAAGCAAGAACATGATGCATTTGAACCTTTTACTACTTTTAGCATGTGAATTAGTAGGTTGGCTAGTATTTTAAGTGATTTGCATGAAAATAGCTTGATTTGGTTTTATAAACATGCTTTGCAAAGATTGAGCCACCTACATGAGTTTTGTAGAAACGAGATGTGCTAGAGCATTGCTTGCATGAGAATTGACGTGTTTTATATGTGCATTAGTGCTGAAACGATGCTCGCACTAGAGTTTTACAAGGATTTTACAATATAGTGCTAAAGGATAGCTCGCACTAGAGTTTTACGTGCATGGGTGCTAGAGCTTAGCTCGCACTAGTTTTCACATGGATTTTATGACATTGTGCTGGAGCTTAGCTCGCACTAAATGTCCACTATACTTGTTGTCGTGCTAGAGATTACTTGCATGTGGTTTTATGACATGTTGGGAGCCATGCTAGGAGTTTCGGGTAGGCTATGTGTCACGTCGATTAAATAGGCTTGCACGTGCGTATTGAGATGTGGTACGTTGTACCATGCAAGTAGCATGGAGTACGCTGTACCGTGTGTGATATTATATATATGCCATCTTCAGCCGATGGATATTCTGCTATGGACTGGCGGGTTGGACGTGACCCACATCCCGTGTGGAAGCAGAAAGAGGTGATACCCTGCACACTAGGATCCGTGTAGCCTGGGATCACAAAGGATATGGTCATAGTCCTAGTCGTTGCCCTTATTATATTATTTGCCTATCGCATATGTCTTGTTTTATGATAATCCATGTTTAAATTGTGTTTGTGGATTAGGACAGTCCATGGGAGGTGCTGAGTCTTGACAAATGGTGAATTTTGTGATAAATTGTGTTGAGACTTGAAATGTCTTTAAGTGCACTTTGCATGATGATTTACCAAGCCTTAATTTCAATTTACGCATGACGATTTTTCATTCTATGTTTTAAGAACTATGCACTGATTTAAATAGCATGAATTACTTTACATGTCATGAACACAAGCATGAACAGACATTTTGGAGTATGACAAGTAAATGTGTGATTTAAGCATGGCATCACGGTCACGTAGAAAGTACAGTTATCTACCTGCTCGCATGATTGCCTTACTGAGCGCGTGGCTTGTTCACCCCCCTTATTTTCCCCCTCTACAAAACACTTACAGTAGATAGACAGAGCAACTAAGGATTGGATTTTGGTATCTGCTGCATCCCATCACACGAGGTATACACATTTGTATAGTTTTGTATCTAGACATGTCAAAGCACAATAATATCTTTGAATGTAATTTTTGCGGATGTAAGAATTGTAAGCACATGTAAACAGCAACTCTGATTTAGTAATACAAGCGTTTACATTTAAATGAATTGTAAATTGAAATGGTATGGTTGGATAAGATTTACACTGATGCACAACCAAACTGTTTGTGGTGAAACTGTTCACGATCAGAGAAAGGTAAGAATAATGGATTAAATAATAAACAAAAATAAAAAAATTGTAGTGGATTTTCGGTGGATTAAGGGTCATGACAATATTATTGATTGCCAAATTCTTTTAGTCTTTATAATATAACGTTGTCGAAAATTGCATGTTCTCTTATCAATTGCTAGTGATAAAGGTGATTCACGATTTCTTTATATTGTGCTTTCTTATGTCAATTTCATTCTTTTTATATGGTTTTTGTGTTTGTTACAATAATGTCTAGCGAGTAGTTACCTTAAATTCAATTAGTATGTATTATTGATTAATCTTGAATGATTATTTGTTATGAGAAACATGGACTAATAATATATCATTAGTTAAGTATCTAAGATTTTCCATAACAAGCTTTCATGACTGTTAATTTAATTATCTAGGTTGCAAACTATTTAATTAAATTTAAGAATCTAATGGTATATCTAAAACTTAATTTCTTAATGTTTTAATTCACTAAAACTATAGGAAAATATAAGTTTAAATAGATAATTCAAGTTCTTGTTTTTATCGTTTAACTTCAATCAAGATCTTTCACTGATTCTAATGCTACTACATGAATATGTCTGAGTTCTCTTATAGATAGTTTGAGTAATTGGGGATTAATTATGAAGTTTTAACAATGTTAACAATGTTTGGTTGTTACACTATGATTGAATGCTTAACTTAATGAAATATTTAGAATTCAATGATCAACAAATTGAAATTCAAAATAGTGAAGATGCATGCTAACAAAGTCTTTTTATAAATTGTCAAAACCGTTTCTTTGCTTTCTTTTTATAGTATTGTCGATTTTAATATTATAAAAGTTACTATTTTTAGTAAGTTTAACATTATAAATCAATCTCTCTCTTAAAAACCCTTGTTTTCTCCTCTTTTCTTCTTTCTTTGAACTTTAATTAGCTTGATTTATGTCGGATCAACCTCTACTTCCCTAGCTACTAGTTAGTGATTATAGAATAATTTATTTTTGGTAATTTGACAATTACCAACATTCGTTTTCATAATTGAATCATAAATTAATGGTTGAATGATGGTTTTCTGTACTTTGAAAAATATGTGTTTCAAAGCGCTAATAACAAAAATATTGTATATAGCTTTCAAAATATAAAATCGTGTCAAAGATAATTGAAAAATTTTTAACATCATGATTAGATATAATAATTTTATTTATTTTTTATAACTATTATGATTTGTATAATTATCTTATACGCTGTCAGTTGAATTTTTTTGACTTCGCAAGTGGAGTTAAGATGATAAAACATGTCATTTAAATATATTAAAAAATAAAAATAAATAAAATAAAACATTTATTACCATCTTAATCTCACTTATGCAGTCAAAAAATTTCATATATTAATCCTTATCATTATTGTTGTTATTTAATAATTCAATATATTAGAAGGAAGCCCCCTACTAAAGAAATTTTCTAGCTCCACCACTGCTTAGAAATTATAAAAGCCATGGTGTTTTTACGAGGAATACTAAACAGTCATTCAAATCTAGAAATAACGTTACAAACTAAACACAATTATAAGAATGATACTAATAAAGTTAAAATTATCAGAAAAATAAATATTGAAAATAAATTATTATTAGTAATTTATTATTCTATTATATTCTTATAATTTTGAAAATAAATATTTATTATTGATATAGACAATTTCCCTTAAATTTTTCATCATTTTAGCGAGATTTAAGAAAAACATCTCATTAATAAATTTTCAATCATTCGTGACTCTTTAGAGTTTTATCATCGGAATAATCTTAATTTATTTTATTTAGAAAAAATTATTTTTCAAGAAAATTTAATGTACAAAAGATTTTCTAACCTATTTTGATATTTTATCCCATTTATATATTATTATTTTTTTGTATTGAGTTTTATGCTTTAAGTCTCAATTTTAAGTTTCATTTTTATTTTTTATAAACTAATCCTTATTCCAAACTAATCTCAATCCTAATATTAAATAACTAAATAAGGATACCTGAATAAAATAAAAATGTGAAGCCAAATAAAATAAATAATATCTATACACCTTAATAATACTCAAAAGGTTTCCTCCTCGTACCGTTGATTGTCCTTTATCTTTCTTGTCTTTCCCCTCCAAGCCAAGCTTTACAGGGAAGTTGGCAGCGAAGCAGGGTCGGGAGAATGATGGAAAGAGTAGATAATACCGACGGGTGGTGCAATGATAATAATGGTGCAAGGTGAGCAGCAATGGAAGCAAGCAAGGAGGTGTGAAGACTGTAGGGAGTGATGTAAGGGTGAAGGCATTACATGCTTCGGCAGGAACAGGGAATGCAGCAGGAACACAACAGCAACCAGTTTTGAGCAGTGAGGAGAATCGATAATAGATGATAGAATGGGGTGCAATTTGGGAGCTTCAGTGCAGTTTTAGCAGGGAGATGCAGTACAGGATGCTTGGACATGCACTGGTTACAGGGGACGGTTGCAGCAAGCCAAGGCAGTTTGGTGATGAAGATGGTAGTAGGCAGCGCTGGGAGTAGGGTAAGATGATGATGCTGGCAACTTAGTGACAAAGCAGTGCGGGGAGGCTCGGCAAGCAGTGAATGCAAGGGACAACCGAGACAGCAGCTGGGAACCATGGTAGACAACAGTAAGCAAGGGAAGGATGGCAGGAAGCGATGCAGGCAAGCAAGGGAAGGATGGCAGGAAACGGTGCAGGCAAGCAAATGAAGGGAGGTAGAAGGGAAATTGGCTGAAATGGTTGTAAGCAGCAGTGGGACGGTTTCTTTAAAGATGATGGTGGTGGAGGACATGGCAGGGAGTAAATAAGCTCCGGCAAGGCTTGCTCTTTTCCCCCTTTTTTTTTTCTCTTGCATGCCTATGCCTTCTATCTTGTGCGTTGTGTCTTGAGTTATATAGACCTAAGAGTTTCTTAATTTTGGAAGGTCTTGTGCACCAACAATATGATTTTATTTGATACTCATCATTTCCTCTTATTTTATTTAATTATTAGAATCAAAATCTAAATATAAGACCTAATTCTATATGACCTTTAAATGTGAATATTTTATCCCTCTCTTTCCTTATATTGAAACCAAAAATTAAAATTAAATAAAAATATATAAAAAATAGAATAAAAATAAAAACCAAAACCAAAATAAAAAAAATAAAATAAATAATATATAATATAAAAATTAATTAATCAAAATATTTTGAAAAAGATCAGAGAAAATTGATGTCTACAACTTTAACTTTTTTACAGTTAAAAGTTGGACAAGCATTGGCTGTGCAACTATCCCTCAATCCACAGAAAATCCACTAAAACTTTTCATTTTTCATTTATTATTTAATCCATTTCTTATTGTTTGTTCTTTACCTTTACTTTACTTGATTGTGAACAACTACACCATTAACAGTTGGGTTATGTATTAGTGTCAATCTCATTCAATCAAATTATTTCAATTTACAATTCATTTAAATGTAAACACTTAAATTACATGCGTTTACAATCTTTTACATCCCCAAAAATTACATTCAAAGATATTATTGTGCTTTGACAAGTCTAGATACAAAAACTATACAAATGTGTATACATTGTGTGATGGGATGCAACAAACACCAAAATCTAAACCTCAGTCGCTCTTTATCTATTGAAAGTGCTCTGTAGAGGGGGGAAAATAAGGGGGGTGAGCAAACCACGTGCTCAGTAAGGCAATCATGCGAGCAGGTAGATAACTGTACTATCTACGTGATCATGATGCCATGCATAAAACCAAGCATTTACTTGTCATACTCCAAAACATCATTTCATGCTCGTGTTCATGATATATAAAGCAATTTATGCTATTCAAATTAATGCACAAGTCTAAATCAAGCATGGAAAAATCATCATACACGAGTCGTACGTAAAGCATGAAAAATCATCATGAGAAAGTCGTAAATAAAGCATGGAAAAATCATCATGCGATGTACACATAAAACTATTCATAGTTAACACAACTTAACACAAAATCACCATTCGTCAAGACTCAGCCCCTCCTTTGGACTATCTTGACCCACAAAACGATTTGAAAACATGGAGCTGTCATAAAACAAGTGGCATGTGAGATAGGCAAATAATAATAATAAGGGTAATAACTAGGACTATGGCCATATCCTCTGTGACCCCAGGCTACACGGATCCTAGTGTGCGGGGTATCACCTCTATCTGCTTCCGCATGAGAGGTGGGTCACATCCAACCCGCCAGTCCATAGCAGAATATCTATCATCTAAAGACGGTATATATCTAATATCCATACACGGTACAACGTACCCTATGCTATATGCACGATACAACATTCTCCGTTGACCCATATCATCACAACATATATCCTGCCACATCTCAATACGCACATGCGAGCCTATTTAATCGACGTGGCACACAGCCTACCCGAGACTCCTAGCATGGCTTCCAACAGGTCATAAAAATCACGTGCGAGTAGTCTCTGGCACGACAACAAGTATATAGTGGACATCTAGTGCGAGTAACGCTCCAGCACAATGTCAAAACCCATGTGAAAACTAGTGCGAGCTAGGCTCCAGCACTCATGCATGTAAAACTCTAGTGTGAGCTATGCTCAGCACTATATCGTAAAATCCATTTGAGAACTAGTGCGAGTTAGGCTCCAACACTCATGCATGTAAAAACATATCAAATCTCGTGCGAGCAGCGCTCTAGCACGTTTCATTTTCACAAAACTCTTGTAGGTGGGTCATTCTTTGTAAAGCATGGTTATAAAACCAAATCAAACTATTTTCATGCAAATCATCTAAATGCTAGCTAGCTTACCAATTTAAACATGCTAAAAGTAGTAAAAGATTCAAGACACCATGTTCTTCTTTTTCATGAACTTTTCTCAAATCCCATTTTTATTACCCTTAAATCATTCATTTCATTGTAAAACCTTTAGACACTTAAGAAATCCCCGATGCACCTGAAATGCGTACAGATACCTCTAGGGCTAACACAATTCCCTTACCTCAACTCTCTGAGAAGAAACTATTTATTCCTTTCTCGCTTTTCGTGATTGGCTTAATTTGCTCTGGATATATCCTCGGTAGCTGCAACATTCGTCAATCATATGTGTCAATACCGATAACTCATGTTTCTGACTTCAACTAGTCAGTACATCTTATCGAGCCTATTTCACCAAGTTCGGCCCATTATCACGTTTTGGCCATCATTATGCCATTTTTAGTCAATTTGGCTAGCAACTCACTTAGTTGCTTATCAAACACTTGGCATAAATGTTTATCCATAATTTCTCATTCATTCATGCATTTTTACAAACACCAAATATGCATATTATACAACCTCATCCTAGTCCATAAACTCTTTTCACAAAACCATCTTAAAATCATGCATATAACATTGTTGACACCTTAGTATAATCCATTTATCATTTAATCAACCATATTCTATTTTCTCACACTAAACTCATTATAGGTCATGCTTGATTCACTACATTCTAGGTAGTTTCAACCATCAATACATGCACCGATCTACTCACAACAACATCTAGATAAATATACTTAGAGTTGGTGTATTGGAAACTCACTTAGCTTGACTTTCCTTTTATCCCAAATAAGAAGACTCATTTGCTCCTTCAATCCAACAAGTTGAATGTTGGCTCCAAACTATGTTGTTCTCCTCCTCACAATGTACAAATTTACTCTAATAGCTTTTTCTTAAATCTCTTTGGAATGGGGTGTATTCTAGAGTGAGAAAGCTTGATTGTTGGGTAAAAATGGAGGGAGTGGTTTGATTTGTTGAAGAATGAGGATTGGTCGTTGGGTTTTTATAAGATAAGAGCGAGGAGATCGATCTGCTAGGGTAATGATTGATTTGCCTTTGGTTTTTAAACTACCGAGATCTTCAGGCATGAAAGGTGGTATCGATCTGCTTTTTGGGGGATGAGATCAATCCTTTCTTTGCAGAAGCTTGTGGAGATCGATCTGCTCATGGGGAGAGATCGATCTGCTCTTGACAGGATCAAATGGAGATCGATCTGCATTTAGGAAGGGATCGATCCCTACTAGGAAGAAGCAAATGCAGATCGGTTTTCTCATTGGAGAGATTGATCTACTCAACGGGGAGATTGATCTGCTCTTAGCAGAACCACTTAGGATTGTTCTGCTTGAACAAAGGATCATCTGCTTTGAATAGGATATCGATCTGGCCTCCATCTGTAGGATGTTTGCTGTAATATTTCTAGGATTTCAAAAGGAAAACTTGCATTTGATTGCTTCACTAGTCATTTTGCAATCTATTCACACTTTGAGCATGGAAAAGTTTACTTCTTATTAGTTTCATATTATGAAACTTGTGAGTACTGCTTGAAATCAGAAAGGATACACAAAATTCACAGTCCATGCATTATCATTTCGTGTTTTAAATCCTTATCTTCTGTCTGAATGCTTTAACTTCTATTCGTTTAGTTTGTGGCCACTCCAGCCCTTATTTAAGCTTTACTTACATTCATGATAATCATTTATCCCATTTGCATTTATATGATCCAAAAATCATCTGTCCTATAATTCCATTAACATATAATAATGTCATACATACATAGGGTCTCACAATCTCCCCTACTAAGAAAATTTAGTCCTCCAAATTGGAACCAAAGCAGTTTGTGAACAACTCGAGATACTTCCCCCACATCAAACTCTCCATCTCCCATGTACCTTCTTCTGCAGTGTGATGCTGCTAAAGAACTTTCACTAGGGGAATTATCTTTGATCTCAACGCCTTCTCTTTCCTATCCAATATCCGAACTGACTTCTCAATATACGACATGCTCTCATTGAGCTCCAATGGCTCATATCTAATTACATGTGCCAGGTCCGAGTGGTACATTCGTAACATAGAGATATGGAAGATGTTGTCTACGCCCGCTAGCTCAAGTAGCAACACTAGCCTATAGGCCTTATCTCCCACTCTATCAAGTATTTCAAAGGGTCCAATGTAATGAGGACTTAGCTTTCCTTTCTTTTCGAACCTCGTTATAGCTGTTGGCTCAACCGATAGGGGGTGAATTGGTTTTCTAGTCTAAATGCTAAATTTAAACTCTTTTAAATTTAATTGCAAGTAATCAAATAATAAGCAATAGACTATAGTGCAGCACAATAAAGGAGATAAGGGAGAGAAGCAGCAAACTCAGCAATTTATAGAGGTTCGGCCAATCGCTTGCCTACGTCCTCTCTTCTTGACCTTCTTGTCAAGAGATTTCTTGCACTATCACAATAGTTGATACAGCCTCCTTTTCAAGGTTAAGGAATAACCTCTCTACCCTTTTTACAAAGATATATATTCACCTCTTGCACAATTCTCTCACAAAGGAACTCTCCTATTTTCTTTTGGATTAAGAGTGAATACAAATTAAGAACTCTCTTTTGTGGGTAAGAAGAATAACTTTAACTCAAGCTATTAAAGAAAATACCATAAATATGATGTTGAAGACAAAGGGAATAATGAGGAATGATCTCCTGAGAATATTCAAAATTTTTCAACTCTATTTCTTGTCTCCCCAGTGTCTTCAATGCTTGGTTTTATATGGCAAGATGGTAGGTGAAGCATTTAATGTAGTTTTCCCATTGAAGATTTTGCAGAGAGAGCCGTTGGGAACCTCTAGTAGAGTACCAGATCGATCTTCTAATTCAAATTCCTACAATTACAAAGCAACTCAAAGCAAGGAGATCGATCTCATATTTGCAGAGATCGATCTTATAATTTGTAAAATGTTAGTGACGATCGATCTATCGAACCATCAGATCGATCTTATAAACTCTCTATTTGAAGTAATATTGATCTCCAGATCGATCTAGCAAGTATTCTCGTAGAGTGGAGATCGATCTCTAATCATCCTAAATCAATCTCATAAACTCTCTGTCTTTGAGGAGATCGATCTCTATCCATATGAGATCGATCTCATAAACTCTTTGTCTTTGAGGAGATCGATCTCTATCCACATGAGATCCATCTCATAAACTCTCTGTTTGAACAGAGATCGATCTACAGATTGATCTATGACCTTTAACATTTACCTTAGAGTAGATCGATCTCTTCCTCGACCAGATCGATCTCATAGGTATTCTGTAAGTCAAAGATCAATCTCATAACCCTTAGAGATCGATCTCTTCTTCCTTAACATCCGATACATGTTCTTTAAGTCTTTAACCCTTAATCAGATCGATCGCATAGTCTCATGAGATCGATCTCTAATTCTTAAAAACCCAGGAGATTGATCTCTCATCTCACGAGATCGATCTCTCAACCTCTAATACCTAGTTTCTGGCAATGACTTGTATCTCAATATGTGCTAATTAACCTCTTAACATGTTTTAAACATTTCTTGATTTATAATATCCATTATTGAATTACTGTTTTGTCATTTCAAAATATATTAACCTAACAATCTCCCCCTTTTTGATATGACAAAACTTATTCAATAGACTAAGTTTATAAACATGTTTAGTCTCCCCCTTAACATATGCATCCAATTTTTCAGTTTCAAAAACTCCCCCTCAGTTTAAAAACTCCCCCTTAATTTATGCTCCCCTTAACATGTTATCTTCTCCCCCTTTTTGTCATATCAATATTACCAAGGCATAAAACCATTTATTACAAATCATATATTAATAAACTATGAAGCACAAAACTGAATTATAATTTTGTCATTTCAAAATATAAATGTTCATACTCACAAAAACATAGTTCAAGACACAACAAAGAGAAAAAATCATTTCCTAAGAGGATGGTGAAGGAAAATGATTAGTAAGGTCCTCAACTCGAACGCTAGTGGTTTGAAGCTCATCGAACATAGCTTACTGTGTTGCCTCAATTGTGTCAAGATGGTTCTCAAAACGTGTGAACCGTTGTGTAAACATCTACATCGTTGTATCAAAGTGTTGTCAAAAATCCATTATTATGGACGTAACGGCATCAGCTGGTGCAGTAGACTGAACAGCAGACATAAGAGGAACCTCAGTGGACGGTGCTGTAGGCTCAGCTGGAATATCCTCTTCCATGGCTGCCTTATGAGGGATTTCACTTTTCTTCCACCACTGTCCGTGGAAGTCTTTGCAGTACCCTATATGATGAAGAGTGCCGATATTTAGAACGCTTTTTACAGATGGCACTTCACCAGTCTCACAAGAACAGTCAACCCTGAGTTTTTGTAGCAAAAATGCAAGGGGTTGAGGGAAGACTATTGTTGAGGCTTGACCCCGCATAATCTTTAGCCAGTCCTCGTAGATGAAGTGGACTAGGTTCAGTTTTTGGCTTTAAGCGGTATGAAGATGATGGAGCCAAAAACGATCTAGTTTTCTAACGGTAGAGTGTTGGGTACCAAAAGGTCGGAGGTTCCAAGATATGATTAGGTGTAGCAACCTAGGGTGCATGGGTAGGTCACTAGCCTTGTCTACGGGTAGGTTGAATTCAAGTGATACTTCCTCTTCCTCATTAGACAAACCCCCATATTCAATTTCAAACACTCGAGCTAAGATGGTGGTGTTGACGAAAATTGTTTTGGCCATGACGAAGGTTTTAAAACCTAGAATTTTATAAGTGTCGTCAGGGTCATAGATAAGCTCAGCATTTGAGAAAAATGCCATAATAATATTCGGAGGAGCAGGGGTGTTTATTTTGAGAAATGGAAGCTAACCAAATTCTTTCATTTTTGTCAGGTAAGGAAAGTCAGTGCAGGAAAGGAAGGAAAAATCAATGGTTCTCTAGTGTTTAATGGGCATTGTAGAAAAATATTCTTCATATATCTTCCTTTTTACAAGTGTTTGAAAACACCTGCTGAAGGTTATGACAGAAGATGAAGAGACATTAGGTGGCTGTGAAGAGGAGGGTCTAGAGTCTTTGTTTACAGCTCTCTTAATGCGAGGCATTATAAAATCAGTCAAAGATAGCTTAATATGGTTCTAGATTGTTCTCTAACAGAGTCCTAAGCAATGGAACAGTTCACTAGAAACCCTATTGAAGATTAATCGATGAAACCAAGAAATTTTTGAAGGAAAATCAACAATGTAGGTTCTAAGATGAAGAATAACGAAGAGGGTGTGCGGCGACGGTTAGGGATTTTGAATACAGAGGCTAGGGATTTTGAAGAGAAATCAGAAGAGGGTGCGCGACGACGGTTAGGGATTTTAAATTAGGAATTTATGAAATTTGAGGATTTTGAAGCAGTATATATAGCGAGATCGATATGTTGTTTTATGAGATCGATCTACAAAATACAGAAGCTCAAGAAGATCGATCTGCCAAATACAAAGATTGATCTGTAAAATACAGAGGCTGAAGAAGATCGATCTGCCATATGTAGAGATCGATCTGTAAAATACAGAGGCTGAAGAAGATCGATCTGCCAAATGCAGAGATCGATCTGTAAAATACAAAAGCTTAAGGAGATTGATCTTATGGGATAGAAGATCGATCTGCTTAGCAGAACCTTACTGCTTTATGCCAATTTGGAGCATGCTAGATCGATCTATATTGTGAAGTGATCGATCTCTCATACCCTTTGCCTAGAAAATGAGTTGTAAAATCAGTTGAAAATAAGTTTGAAATCATAGTTTTGAAGGCAATAATCCTTAAGGGGCATATATAAGTCCTAATTCACCTCTAAGAACACAAAATCTATCTCTATCAAGAGGTTTGGTGAAAATATTAGCTATTTGATGTAATGTATCAATATATTCTAGAACTATATCTCCTTTCTATACATGATCTTTAAGGAAATGATGCCTAATCTCAATATGTTTAGTTCTAGAGTGTTAGATTAGATTTTTAAAGAGATTAATGGCACTGGTATTATCACACTTGATGGAAACATGCTTCATGTCTACACCATAATATCTCATTTTTTGCTTAATCCACAACACTTAGCACTACAACTACTAGCTGCTATATATTCTGCTTCATTTGTGGATTGTGCTACACTATTTTGTTTCTTAGAGAACCATGATATTAATCTATTCCCTAAGAATTGGCATGTTCCTGAAGTGTTTTTTCTATCTATTTTACAACATCCAAAATCTGCATCAACATATGCATGAAGAGCAAAGGTGGAATCTTTAGGGTACCATAGTCCTAGTGAAGGTGTGTCTTTAAGGTACCTAAAAATTCTTTTTGTAGCTAGTAAGTGTGACTCTCTAGGAGAGAATTAAAATCTAGCACATAAACATACACTAAACAAAATATCAAGTCTACTTGCAGTAAGATAAAGTAATGAACCAATCATAGACCTATATAACTTAGTGTCTACACACTTACCACTTTCATCTTTATCAAGCTTGATGTTGGTGCCCATTGGAGTTGCTTGAGGTTTGCAGTTATCCATTCCAAATCGTTTGAGCAAATCTTTAGTGTACTTAGCTTAATTGATGAAGATTCCATCCTTAGTTTGCTTTACTTGAAGTCCCAAGAAATAGGTGAGCTCTCTCATCATGCTCATTTCAAATTCACCTTCATGATCTTAGCAAACTCTTGACATAGAGATTCATTAGTTGATCTAAAAATGATGTCATCTACATATACTTGAACAACTAGTAAATCTTTATTCTTATTTTTGATAAACAAGGTTGCATCTACTTTTCCTCTTGAAAACCCCTTTTCTATTAAGAACTTTGAAAGTCTTTCATACCAGGCTCTAGGAGCTTGTTTCAAACCGTAAAGTGCTTTAGAATGTTTGTAAACATATTCAGGAAATTCAAGACTTTCAAAACCTGGGGGTTGCTCTACATAAACTTCCCTATTGATGAAACCATTTAGAAATGCACTTTTTACATCCATTTGATATAATCTGGAATTTTTGTAGCATGCAAAAGAAAATAGCATCCTTATTGCTTCTAATCTAGCTACCGGTGCATAGGTTTCATCATAGTCTATTCCTTCCTCTTACCTATAACCTTGTGCAACTAGCCTAGCCTTGTTTCTTATGATCACACTATTTTCATCCATCCTGTTCTTGAAAATCCATTTATTTCCAATTATAGAATGATCACTAGGTCTAGGGACTAAATTCCATACTTTACTTCTTTCAAATTGATTTAGTTCTTCTTGCATGGCTAAAAACCAATTGTTGTCATCTAAAGCTTCATTGACATTCTTTGGTTCAATTTGAGATACAAAGGCTATATATTGACATAAATTTCTTAGAGAAGACCTTGTTCTAACTCCAAGATTTGGATCACCTACAATTTCATAATCTTTGACATATCCTAGTTCTCTTGGTGCTCTAGATTCTCTTTCTAGTATTTCTAGTTCTTCTTCATCTTCTTCTTTTTTATTAATGTCAAGATTTTTTAGTAGGTTATCTTCTATTCTTGAGGATTCCTTTAAAGTCTCATCAAATATTTCAATCTCCTCATCATTGGTAGAAACTTTAGATGCATCGTTTGACTCATCAAATATTACATGTATTGACTCTTCTACCATCAAGGTTCTTTTGTTATACACTCTATATGCCTTTGAATTCAAAGAATAGCCTAAAAAGATTCTTTCATCACTCTTGGCATCAAATTTTCCGAAGTTGTCTTTCCCATTATTTAAGACAAAGCATCTACAACCAAAAGGATGAAAATAGCTAATATTTGGCTTCTTTCCCTTATAAAGCTCATAAGGGGTTTTCTTTAAAATTGGTCTAATCATGGCTCTATTTATGATGTAGCATGAGGTGTTTATGGCTTCAGCCCAAAAATACTTAGGTAAATTATTTTCACACAACATTGTTCTAGCCATTTCTTCTAATGTTCTATTTCTTCTCTCAACTACCCCATTTTGTTATGGTGTCCTAGGGGAAGAAAAATTATGACTAATCCCTTGATCATTGCAATATTCATCAAAACCAATATTTTCAAATTCCTTGCCATGATCATTTCTAATACTAGTTATAGTATAACCTTTTTCATTTTGGGCTACTTTTGAATAGACAATGAATTTATCTAAAGCTTCATTCTTTACTTTTAAGAAGAATACCCAAGTAAATCTAGTATAATCATCTACAATCACAAACCCATAATGCTTACCACCTAGGCTTGTGGTTCTAGTTCGTCCAAATAGATCTAAGTGAAGTAGTTGAAGAGGTCTAGTGGTTGACACAGTATTTTTAGGTTTAAATGATGTTCTTTTATGTTTTCCCTTTACACAAGCTTCACAAATTTTGTCATAGTCAAAGGACAACTTAGGTAATCCTACAACAAGGTCTTTTCTAGCTAGCTTAGATAATACATGCATGCTAGCATGACCTAGTCTCCTATACCACAACCAAGGTTCTTTTTCTCTATCTACCATAAGGCATAAATTTTCATTTCTAAGTTCATTTAGATATACAATGTATATGTTACCTTGTCTATATCCTAGATAGAGAACTTTATTTGATTTAAGATCTATTACATGGTAATTCAAGCAATCAAAAATTAGTTTGTAACCTTTGTCACAAAGTTGACTAATGCTTAGCAAATTATGGTTTAGTCCTCTAACAAGTAAAACCTTTTCTAATGAGAAATAGTTATTACCAATAGATCCACTTCCTTCAACTTGGCCTTTGGAGTTGTCCCCAAATGTGACTTCTCCACCAACCTTTGATTTCAATGAGTTAAAGTGGCTTCTATCACCGGTCATATGTCTTGAGCATCAACTATCCAAGTACCAAGCTTCCTTTGTTTTTGCCTTGTAGCAATGCTCAACCTCCTAAAATCAACATTCAAACTTTTGTTTTAGGTACCCAAATTTTCTTAGGTCCTTTGGAGTTAGTAAGTAGGATTTTTGATCCTTTTGGGATCCATTTTAATATTACATCAATATCTTTTGAATTTACCACATCTTTTGGAACCCAAACTCTTCTAACTATCCTTCCTCTAAATGTGGTCATTTTCATATTGCATCTATATGATGTATGTCCTTTTTTTATTACAATGTGAGCAAGTAGTAGAGGATTTATGCATATTCTTTCTAGCCAACAAATTTTTTAGATGAGTTTCTCTACTTTTGCTATCATATCCTAACCCATTTCAATCAAAGAAAGCCCTTTGAGTCTCTAGCATGTGATCTAGTTTTTGTTGACCCATGTAAAATCTAGTAAAAGAATTATGTAAATTACTATTCTTTTCCTTTAGGTCATGGATTTCTAGATCTGTATTTTCTAATTTATTTTCACATCTATTTTATCATTTAGGATTAATTCATTTTCTTTCTTTAGTTTAGAAATCAATTTTTTGTACTTTATATTCATGCACTCATATTCTATTGCAAGATCATCAAATGCATCTTGTAATTCATCAAAAGAATACTCATTGGGATTAAAAGTTATCTTCTCATCTTCAAGTGCCATGAAGCATAGATTGGCAATATCTTCATTTGAATCATCATCGGAGTTGTCACTATCATTCCATGTTGCCATCATCGCCTTCTTTTTGTGCTTCCTATCACTTGATCTTTTTATAAGAGGGCAATTAAATTTAATGTGTTCAGGTTTTTTACATTCATAGCAAACAATAGTATCTCTATCTTTTCTACCTAATTCTTCTTTGTCTTGTTCTTTGTAGTTTCTCCTACTACCACCATTTGTTCTCATTCTCATAAATTTATTAAATCTCTTGGCAAACATTGCCATTTCAAAATCTTCTTCATTACCACTCTCATTATTATCTTCTTTCAAATCCTCTTGAGTGGTGGATTTTAGAGCTACTCCTACTTTCTTGGGTGGCTCTTCATTTCTTCTCAATTTCATTTCATATGAGAGCAAGGACCCTATCAATTGATCTAACGATAGTTTGTGGGGGTCCTTAGATTCTTCAATAGCTGTTACCTTAGCTTCCCAAGATTTTGGTAAGCTTTTCAGGATTTTCTTAACCATTTCTATATTGGAGTATATTTTGCCTAAAGACTTTAGTCCATTTTTTAGATTAGTAAATCTAGGGAACATGTCACTAATTGACTCTCCTTCTTTCATCCTAAATAACTTATAGTCATGAGTGAGAATTCCTACCTTAGTCTCCTTGACTTGAGTTGTGCCATCATGTGTAATTGCCAATTTATCCCAAATTTGTTTGGCATTATTACAACCGGAGACTCTATTATACTCATTGGGCCCTATGCACAGAATAAGGTGTGCATGGCCTTTACATTTAACTGAGCACATTTTATATCATTAGAATCCCACTCATCTTCTTCTTTTGGGATATCTCTTCCCTCTACCTTCTTAGTTGGGATTTGAGGACATTTTGTAATAATCCTCCATACCTCATAATCATTAGCTTGAATGAAAAGCATCATTCTAGTTTTTCAATATGCATAATGTTCACCATTGAACATGGAAGGCCTAATTGTAGAGTGCCCTTCTCCTACTAGACTTGTTGCTACATTGCTATGAGCCATTAGATTGTTTTAACTCTTAGGAAATTATTCCTTAATGATCAAAGAGTCCAAGCTCTGATACCAATTGTTGGCTCAACCGAGAGGGGGTGAATCGATTTTCTAGTCTAAATGCTAAATTTAAACTCTTTTTAAATTTAATTGCAAGTAATCAAATAATAAGAAATAGACTATAGTGCAGCAAAATGAAAGAGATAAGGGAGAGAAGCAGCAAACTCTGCAATTTATAGAAGTTCGACCAATCGCTTGCCTACGTTCTCTCTTCTTGACCTTCTTGTCAAGAGATTTCTTTCACTATCACAATAGTTGATACAGCCTCCTTTTCAAGGTTAAGGAATAACCTCTCTACCCTTTTTACAAAGATATATATTCACCTCTTACATAATTCTCTCACAGAGTAACTCTCCTCTTTTCTTTTGGATTAAGAGTGAATACAAATAAGAACTCTCTTTTGTGGGTAGGAAGAATAACTTTAACTCAAGCTATTAAAGACAATACCATAAATATGATGTTGAAGACAAAGGGAATAATGAGGAATGATCTCTTGAAAATATTCAAAAATTTTCAGCTCTATTTCTTGTCTCCCCAGTGTCTTCAATGCTTGGTTTTATACAGCAGGATGGTAGGTGAAGCATTTAATGCAGCTTTTCCTGTTATAGATTTTACAAAGAGAGCCATTGGGAACCTCCAGTAGAGTACCAGATCGATCTTCCATCATGCCCAGATCGATCTTCTAATTCAAATTGCTACAATTACAAAGGAACTCAAAGCAAGGAGATCGATCTGATTAAGGGTTAAAGACTTAAAAAACATGTATAGGATGTTAAGGAAGAAGAGATCGATCTCTAAGGGTTATGAGATTAATCTTTGACTTACAGAATGCCTATAAGATCGATCTGATCGAGGAAGAGATCGATCTCCTCTAAGGCAAAGGTTAAAGGTCTTAGATCGATCTGTAGATACCAACCCGAGATGCTTCCTACTCAGTGCATCAGCTATTACATTCGCCTTACTCGGGTGGTACAAGATCTCGTAATCATAGTCCTTTAAAAGCTCAAGCTAGCTTCTCAGCCTCATATTCAATTCCTTCTGTGAGAACAAATACTTAAGGCTCTTGTGGTCAATAAATACTTGAAATTTCTCACCAAAAAGATAATGGCGCCGTATTTTCAAGGTAAATACTACGGTCGCCAACTCTAAACTGTGGGTCAGGTAGTTTCTCTCATGATCCTTTAGCTGTCTAGATCCATAGGCGACTACCTTCCCATCCTACATCAGTACACAGCCCAGTCCTTGGTACGAAGCATCTATGTATACAGAAAAACCTCTTGAGCTGGTAGTAATGGTGAGAATCGGAGTTGTGGTTAATCTCCTCTTCAACTCTTGAAAACTCTTCTCACATTTATCGTCCTACATAAATTCAACATTCATCCTCGTAAGACGTGTAAATGGAGCAGCTAATCTCGAGAAGCCCTTCAACAACCCTCGATAATACCCAGATAAGCCCAGGAAACTTTTGATCTTCACAACTGTCTGGGGTCTCTGCCACAGAACCACTGCTTCAATCTTGGATGGGTCCACTGACACACCATTCTTCCTTATAATATGACCCCGAAAGAGATCTGCTTTAGCTAAAAATCACACTTATTGAGTTTAGCGTATAACTTATTCTCTCAGAGGGTCTATAGCACTATCTGTAGGTGCTGTTCATGCTTCTCTCTAGATCTCGAATACACTAGAATATCATCAATGAATACGATAATGAACCGATCCAAATACTAGTGAAACACCACATTCATCAATGACATAAAAGTTGTAGGAGATTTGTCAACCCGAGTAGCATAACCATAAACTCAAAATGACCATACTGGGTGTGAAAAGCTGTCTTAGATACATCTCCATCCCGAATTCTCAACTGATGGTACCCAGATCTCAGATCTATCTTAGAAAAGACCTGCGCTGCTCGAAACTAATCTTACAAGTCATCGATGCATGGAAGGGGGTACTTATTCCTGATAATCACCTTATTCAACAACTTATAGTCAATACAAAATTGGAGTCTCCCATCCTTCTTCTTCATAAACAGGACTGGTGCTCCCCAAGGTGATACAATCAGTCTGATAAACCCTTTATCCAACAACTCTTGTAACTACTTCTTCAGTTCCTCCAACTCAATCGCAGCCATTTTGTACGGTGGCTTGGATATCAGCTTTGTACCAAGTGCCAAATCTATAGAAAACTCCATCTCCCTATCCAGCGATAACCTTGGAAAATCATCCGGAAAAGAACCACTGGGATGTCTCTTAATTCTGAACGTGCCTTATCCGCCTCAACCACGTACGCAATATAACCTTTCAAAACATTAGTCATTTAGTCAGCATAGAAATGCATCTATTTCACTTACAACAACTTCTTCTTTCATTACTTTTCAAGGGAATTTACATTACATTGTTTGGGGAAACTTGCGGTAATGCTATCTATCCCTGAAAAATTTACCGTCTTAGAAAAACAGTCTACCACAGCATGGTTTGTAGCCAACTAATGCATTCCTAGGATTACATCAAAGTCTTTCATATACATTAAAATAAGGTTGGTTGACATTTCCTTTTCCCCTAATTTCAACTTACAATCCCTAAACATATACTCGACTAGCTGACTATTGTTCATGGGAGTGCTTATCAGCATCCTCCTACTTAACCGGGCAAGCTTCACATAAACAATTTATATGCAAATGCAGGATATACAAATGAATGTGTGACATCAGGATCTATCAAAACGTAAGCTTTAAGATCAAAGATCAAGATGGTACAGGTCACCAAATCTGAAGATTGATCTGTAGTATCATGGTGCAGTGCATGTACTCACCCTCTTCCAACTACCTGCTTCCCCTTCTCTTCAGCTGTCGCTCTCCGTCTCGGAGTAGGAATATTAGCTGGAGCTCTCTTCAACTCCTTACCTGTCACACCCCGAAAGTGCAGAAAATAGGGCTAATTTAAAACTTTTTACTCATTAATTCACAATTAAGGGTGCATTCCTGTGCAGTGTCATACATCATCATCATTATCATGCCTCAGGATCTCATCATAATATAGTATATATTGTATCATATACATTACTCAATTCCAAGTTAATTAATCCTAATACATCCCATACAATGTTGTACATCAAGTGTCTGCAATTACAGTAATTGTCTGGATACATGAAAAGATAAAAGATACCTCAAAATACAATATATGGCCTGGAGCTCAAGTCCTCCACTAGCCACTACTCCGTACGTCGCAGGAAAACCTTTTTCACTTGAAGAAATCTGGGGGGAAAGAAAACAGGGTGAGCTTCTAAATCGCTCAGTAAAGGGGGTAAGGGACTCATTTCATAAACCAAAATGCACATCACAAAATATTTATTTGTATGTGAAACTCATTAATCTCATTTGAAAACCATAGCATGAAAGTACTCAAAATGACATTCTCATGTCTCAAATCATGTGAAAACATGAAGTAAAAGGCTCAATCTAGAGCAATAACAAAGCATGTGAAAATAATGCGATAAACGCTTTCTCAATGAACGTGATAAAATGACTGAAATAGTAATGCACGTGGCGCAGCCACTAAACACACGTGGCATAGCCACTGATTTAAATTCACACGTGGCACAGCCACAAAGCACACGTGGAATAGCCAGAGTTAAATTTACACGTGGCACAGCCACAGGATAGGGTTTCACATGGCAACGGCCACCAATTAGGGTTCTCACGTGGCAACGGCCACCAAATAGGGTTTCTCACGTGGCAACAACCACCAAATGGGGTTCTCACGTGGCAACGGCCACCAAATAGGGTTTTCACGTGGCAACGGCCACCAAATAGGGTTTCTCATGTGGCAACGGCCACCAAATGGGGTTTCTCACGTGGCAACGACCACCAAGTATACGTGGCATAGCCACAGAATGGGTTATTCTCACGTTACCAGAACGGAGAAGAATCGGGCTTACATGCTACCAGAGCAATACCCGGTGTGTACTCAGAATTACACACCTAAGTCTGAATCACATAAGACTAGTTCGCCTTCACGTAGAACTCATAGTGGTTTTTCTCTCATAAAACTCATTTGAAAACCGTTTTGTACTCAACATAAAACATATTGAAACTAAGTCCCAACCGACAAAACACGCACACATTTCTCAAATCTCGATATTGCCTTAACGTAGAGCCCAGTTATAAACTCATAAAAACATTGGGCTCTAACCGGCTATAAAAATCATGTGCAATTGTATCACAACACAACACTCAACATGCTTGTTTTATAAATCACAATTCATGCTATAATAGTTCGCAAATCACATACACAAATGGTTTAGTTTCCCTTACCTCTTTGCACCTCGTATAGTGCAATCGTTTCTCCCGTATCACGGACTAGCCTCGCATTCCACTTTGGAACTCTCGAGCTGTCCAAACGATGTTAAACATCAATACTCAATTATCTCATCAACCTCAATTCTCAAAATCGAGCATAATTGCTCATAACACCTCAAATCTCTTGATTCTCGTAACTCTACTCCAAACTACACTCTTATTCATAACATCTCAACGTTCTACATTTCTCATGCCAATTATCTATGCTAATTCACCACATTATCTAAATTTCTATTTATAGCTCAAATTCCCAAAATTGCTAAATATCATTATCACTCCAACCACATTGCAATTTCATCAATCCCTAATCATTTTTCAGCTATTTCAACACAATGCCAACAACCATTGTCATCAAAATCATCTCAAATATCAAGATCGGGGTTTAGAAATTACCCAAAACTTGTGGAGAGCTTATCTCTTGCCTCGATTCGATCCGTCTTTCGATTTCCAAGTATGTTGTTCTCCCTTTGATGAGGAACAACTTTCCTTCTTGCCACAACTTCTGATTTGGCTAAAAATGGGTGCTTTGGATGAGTGAGAAAGCTAGGTTTCGGTAAAACATGGGGGTTGGAAGAGAGAGAAAGTGAGATTGTAAGAGAAAAACAGGGGTTCCTTATATAGGCTGAGGGTAGGAGATCGATCTGACTCTTGATGAGATCGATATGCATTTGAATTTTTGGGACGATTTGGGGCAATTTATGCCTAGGAGATCGATCTGTCGAGGGGTGAGATCGATCTCTTTATGGCTTTATGAGATCGATCTGCTCCTTGAGGAGATCGATCTTCTCCCAAACAGAATCATTTGGAGATCGATCTCTTCCTCATGAGATCGATCTCTTCCTCATGAGATCGATCTTCTCTCAAACAGAATCATAAGGAGATTGATCCTCTTCCATTGGAGATCGATCTGCTCCTCAAGTTCCTCCTTCCTTGTCATTTTTAACTCACCAGATCGATCTCTCCTTCTCCCAGATCGATCTGTCCTCATAACTTCACACTTATTTAAACACTTAACATATAAATCTCCAATTATCATTCCCCAATTCACTTAGCTCAATAAATTACACTTCAAATTCTTATCACATAATTAAAATATGTCTAAAATTCTCAGATCTCACATCCTCCCCACCTTAAATAGAATTTGGTCTTGCAAATTCAACTCAACTAGTTGAATAGATGGGGGTATTTCTCCTTCATGAGGTTCTCTAGTTCCCACGTTGCCTCTTCCCTTGAGTGATGTTTCCACAAAACTTTCACTAATGGGATGCTCTTAGTTCTCAGTACCTTCTCTCTTCTATCGAGAATCTGGACGGGTTCCTCAGTGTAGCTCATATTCTCTTGAATGTCCATCTCGTCATACTCTATGACATGAGAAGGGTCCGGGTGGTACTTCCTCAACATAGACACATGAAAAACATTGTGTATTCCAGACATCTGTGGGGGTAATGCTAATCTGTAAGCTACCTCTCCCACTCTCTCAAGAATCTCGAATGGTCCAATGTATCGAGGGCTCAATTTCCCTTTCTTCTCAAATCGCATGATACCCTTACTCGGTGATATTTTCAGAAATACTGCATCATCAACCTCAAACTCGAGTGGCCGTCTACGCACATCCATGTAGCTTTTCTGTCTACTTTGTGCAGCCCGTAACCTCTCACATATGAGTTTCACACTCTGTACGACTTGCTCAATAAGCTCGAGAGCATTTATCTTTCTGTCACCGACTTCTTCCCAAGCTACAGGGGATCTACAGCTTTTACCATATAGAGCCTCAAAAGGTGCCATTCCAATACTCGCATGATAGCTGTTATTGTATGAAAACTCTGCTAGGGGCAGGTGATCATCCCATAATCCCTTAAAATCCATCGTACACGCCCTCACCATATCCTCCAGGGTCTGAATAGTCCTCTCTGACTGACCATCTGTTTGAGGATGATAGGCGGTACTAAAACTCAATCGAGATCCCACGGACTCCTGAAACTGGGTCCAAAATCTGGAAGTAAATCGGGAATCTCTATCAGAAGTAATACTCACTGGAGCCCCATGTAATCTAGCTATCTCGCTGACATACAGCTCAGCTAAGGCATCCACAGTATCTGTGCTCTTGATGGCAAGGAAGTGGGCACTCTTGGTCAATCTATCCACAATGACTCATATAGCGTCATGACCTCTTCGGGTCCTCGGTAAACCCATAATAAAGTCTATAGTGACATGCTTCCATTTCCATGTAGGTACAGGTAAGGGCTGTAGTAGTCCTCCGGGCTTCCGATGCTCAGCTTTCACTTGCTGGCATACTAAACACCTGGCCACATACTCTGCCACGTCTCGCTTCATACCACTCCACCAATACACCTTTCTCAAGTCTCAGTACATCTTAGTACTCCTTGGGTGCATGGTGTATTGCGAGCAGTGGGATTCTCTCAGTATCTATCTCTTCAGGGTATCATCGTCCGGTACACAAATCCGTCCTCTGAATCTCAACAATCTATCCTCACTGACTGTGAGATCCGACTGTGAACTCTGTTCAGCTTGGCTAACCATATCTATCAATCTCTGATCACTGCGCTGCCCAGTTCTAATCTGATCCGTGATCCTGGGCTCTATTCGCAAGCTAGCCACAAATCCAGTCTCTATCTCCTTAACTCTAATCCGAAGTTCGGCAAACTGCTCCAGTAAATCCCATTCCCTGATCATCATAGCAGATATCATACTCTTCCTACTCAGGGCATCAGCAACCACATTGGCCTTGCCCGGATGATATAGAATCTCGCAGTCATAATCCTTAAGGAGTTCCATCCATCTCCTTTGTCTCATGTTTAACTCTTTCTGATCAAAGAGATATCTCAAACTCTTGTGATCAGTGAAGATCTGGAATCTTTCCCCATATATGTAGTGTCGCCAGATCTTCAAAGCAAATACCACAGCGGCTAACTCCAAATCATGCTTGGGGTAATTTCGCTCATGGTCTTTCAGCTGTCACGATCCATATGCGACCACTCTTCCGTGCTGCATAAGCACACACCCCAATCCTTGATGAGATGCATCACTATACACCGAGAATCCTCTTGATCCCTCAGGAATAGTTAACACAGGAGCCGCTGTCAACCTCCTCTTTAATTCCTGAAAACTGAGCTCACATTGATCATTCCATATAAATAGAGTCTCTTTGCGCGTGAGCTTAGTCAAAGGGGGGGCAATCCGGGAAAATCCTTCCACAAATCTTCTGTAATACCCTGCCAAACCAAGGAAGCTTCATACCTCAGTAACTGTCCTCGGTCTCTCCCAATTAAGCACAGCCTCCACCTTGCTTGGGTCCACTGATACTCCTTCCTCTGAGACTATATGACCAAGGAAAGCTATCCGATCCAGCCAAAACTCACACTTACTAAGCTTTCCATATAATTGGTTATCTCGGAGTATCTGTAGTACTAACCCCAAATGCTGTGCATGCTCCTCATACGACTGAGAGTATACCAGGATATCATCAATAAAGACTATCACAAATTTATCCAGATAGTCTCTAAACACCTCGTTCATCAATCTCATAAATGCTACAGGGGCGTTCGTCAATCCAAAGGACATCACCAGAAATTCATAATGCCTATACCTCATCCTGAAGGCTGTCTTTGGAATATCTTCTTCCTTAATCCTCAATTGGTGATAGCCCGATCTCAAATCAATCTTAGAGAAGATTGATGCCCCTCTCAGCTGATCAAGTAGATCATCAATCCTGGGCAATGGGTATTTATTCTTCACCGTGGCTTTATTCAACAACCGATAGTCTACGCATAATCTGAGACTACCATCCTTCTTCTTAACAAATAAAATTGGTGCTCCCCACAATGAAACACTGGGCCTAATGAACCCTTGATCCAATAACTCCTGTAGTTGTTTCTTCAATTCCTCAAGTTCCACTAATGCCATCCTGTAGGGAGGTTTAGAGATCGGCTGAGTATCTGGTACCAAATCAATGGTAAACTCTAGCTCTCTCTCTGGTGGTAAACCTGGCAATTCATCTGGGAAAACATCCAAAAATTTGTAAACCACAGGTATATCCTTAATCCTCGGATGTTCCCACTCACCGTCTGAGATGAGTGTCTCATAACCTTCACATGAACAATCATATTTAATATTCTCCAAAATAATATCAAAATTCTCAAATTACTTACTAGAATTCCACATATTCATTTCCAAAATATCTCAATCGTACACTGTAAGGTTCAGGTAGGGAGAAAGTTACAACCTTAGTGTAGCAATCTAAGCTCACTCGATTGGCTGCCAACCAATCCATTCGTAAAATTACATCAAATCCATGTATATTCAACATGATTAGATCTGCTAACATCCTTCTATCTCCCACCTTTATCTCACATCCTCTACAGATTAACTCAGTTCTCTGGGATTCACGCATAGGGGTATTTACATGTATTATATATTCTAGAGGTTCAAACTTCAAGTTTAATCTACATGCAAAATGCTCAGAAATAAACGAATGCGTGGATCCTAAATCAATCAACACATGAGCCTTATGATTACAGACAGAGAGTGTACCTCTTATAGTTTCTGTAGAAGTGTCAGCAGTCTCCTTATCTAGGGCAAACACACGTCCCTGGGTAACAGGTCTCTTTCCTTTCTCTGCAGTAGTGGCCCGTCTCGGGGGATTCACTCTCTGAGGCTGTTGTCTAATGGGCTCCAAGACATGTGGTTTCTGAGGTTGAGGGCAATCCTTCACCATGTGACCTATGTCTCCACATCTAAAACATCCATGGATCGACCCAGTACAACTTCCCTCATGCATTCGGCCACAATTTCTGCAAAACCTTGTCTCAGGCCTGACATCTCGAGGGGTCTCTCTAATGTTAGGGTAACCTCTGGGTCTCTCTAATCTGCCCTTCTGTACCTCAATCCTTCCTCTACTGACGGAACCTCTCCGATCCTCTGTTTGGAAAATCGCTGGCCTCTTGCCCTTATCTCTATTCACCGCTCTGAGCTCATTCTGGGATTGTACCATTTCAATTCCTCTTTCAATCTCTTGTGCTCGTCTCAGAGCATCTCCAAACTCAGTAATACATAGCCCTATCAATCTATCTCTGATGATGGGCTTCAATCCATACATAAATTCTCTATGTGGAGCTCTTCATTCTTAAAGGTCTCTAGGTCATATCTCAATAGCGCGGTGAATTGGCTCTCATAGTCATCTATAGACATGTCACCCTGTACCAAACTCAAAAACTCAGCTTGTTTCTTTCTCTGGGCGGCTCGTGGTACATATTGGGTCCTAAAGGCTGTCTGAAACTCTTCCCAACCAATCACATCCTGGCGGGACATCAGAATACCCTGGGTAGTACCCCACCAATCTCGAGCTCTCCCCTTCAACATATAGATACTCATACTGACCCTCTCAGTATCGGTGCACCCCAGATAATCATATATAATTCTCAACTCCATTAACCACTCCTCAGCCTCTGTAGGATCCTTCTTTCCCCTAAACGCGGGTGGATTCATCTTCAGAAAATCCTTCAATCGGACCATACTTCTATCATCAGGCTGAGTGATGGGAGGTATTGGGGGTATGGGAGGTCCTTGTGGTGGTGTAGGAGTAGTACCCGAGGCATTAACTCCAAAGTGTTGCACGAATAACGCTACCATCTGCTCAAAACCTTGCCTCACATCGGTCTCAATCCGATTAAATCGAGAGTTAGGATTCTCTGGTTGTGGGACAGGTGGCGGAAGGGACTCTGCCTACCTCTTCGAACGACCTCGTCGTCCACTCATTCTCTATCTTAACTCGTCTCCTGCGCGTACATATCAAAATCGATTGAAATCTCAATCCTCAATTTCAATTCATGACCAGACTATTACAGACACTTGGGATGTATTCTATTTCACTTAACCGACACTGACAGTACTAGACACCCTAAGCTCTGATACCAAGAAAACTCTGTCACGCCCCGAAAGTGCAGAAAATAGGGCTAATTTAAAACTTTTTACTCATTAATTCACAATTAAGGGTGCATTCTTGTGCAGTGTCATACATCATCTTAATCATCATGCCTCAGGATCTCATCATAATATAGTATATATTGTATCATATACATTACTCAATTCCAAGTTAATTAATCCTAATACATCCCATACAATGTTGTACATCAAGTGTCTGCAATTACAGTAATTGTCTGGATACATGAAAAGATAAAAGATACCTCAAAATACAATATATGGCCTGGAGCTCAAGTCCTCCACTAGCCACTACTCCGTACGTCGCAGGAAAACCCTTTTCACTTGAAGAAATCTGGGGAGAAAGAAAACAGGGTGAGCTTCTAAATCGCTCAGTAAAGGGGGTAAGGGACTCATTTCATAAACCAAAATGCACATCACAAAATATTTATTTGTATGTGAAACTCATTAATCTCATTTGAAAACCATAGCATGAAAGTACTCAAAACGACATTCTCATGTCTCAAATCATGTGAAAACATGAAGTAAAAGGCTCAGTCTAGAGCAATAACAAAGCATGTGAAAATAATGCGATAAACGCTTTCTCAATGAACGTGATAAAATCACTAAAACAGTAATGCACGTGGCGCAGCCACTAAACACACGTGGCATAGCCACTGATTTAAATTCACACGTGGCACAGCCACAAAGCACACGTGGCATAGCCACTGAGTTAAATTTACACATGGCACAGCCACAGGATAGGGTTTCACGTGGCAACGGCCACCAATTAGGGTTCTCACGTGGTAACGGCCACCAAATAGGGTTTCTTATGTGGCAACGGCCACCAAATGTGGTTCTCACGTGGCAACAGCCACCAAATAGGATTTTCACGTGGAGACGGCCACCAAATAGGGTTTCTCACGTGGCAACGGCCACCAAATGGGGTTTTTCACGTGGCAACGACCACCAAGTATACGTGGCATAGCCACAAAATTGGTTATTCTCACGTTACCAGAACGGAGAAGAATCGGGCTTACATGCTACCAGAACAATGCCCGGTGTGTACTCAGAATTACACACCTAAGTCTTAATCACATAAGACTAGTTTGCCTTCACGTAGAACTCATAGTGGTTTTTCTCTCATAAAACTCATTTGAAAACCGTTTTGTACTTAACACAAAACATATTGAAACCGAGTCCCAACCGGTAAAACACGCACACATTTCTCAAATCTCGATATTGCCTTAACGTAGAGCCCAGTTATAAACTCATAAAAATATTGGGCTCTAACCGGCTATAAAAATCGTGTGCAATTGTATCACAACACAACACTCAACATGCTTGTTTTATAAATCACAATTCATGCTATAATAGTTTGCAAATCACATACACAAATGGTTTAGTTTCCCTTACCTCTTTGCACCTTATATAGTGCAATCGTTTCCCCCGTATCACGGACTAGCCTCGCATTCCACTTTGGAACTCCAGAGCTGTCCAAACGATATTAAAACATCAATACTCAATTATATCATCAACCTCAATTCTCAAAATCGAGCATAATTGCTCATAACACCTCAAATCTCTTGATTCTCGTAACTCTACTCCAAACTACACTCTCATTCACAACATCTCAACGTTCAACATTTCTCATGCCAATTATCTATGCTAATTCACAACATTGTCTAAATTTCTATTTATAGCTTAAATTCCCAAAATTGCTAAATATCATTATCACTCCAACCACATTGCAATTTCATCAATCCCTAATCATTTTTCAGCTATTTCAACACAATGCCAACAACCATTATCATCAAAATCATCTCAAATATCAAGATCGGGGTTTAGAAATTACCCAAAACTTGTGGAGAGCTTATCTCTTGCCTTGATTCGATCCGTCTTTCGATTCCAAGTATGTTATTCTCCCATTAATGAGGAAAACTTTTCTTCTTGCCACAACTTCTGATTTGGCCAGAAATGGGTGCTTTGGATGAGTGAGAAAGCTAGGTTTCGGTAAAAAATGGGGGTTGGAAGAGAGAGAAAGTGAGATTGCAGGAGAAAAATAGGGGTTCCTTATATAGGCTGAGGGTAGGAGATCGATCTGGCTCTTGATGAGATCGATCTGTATTTGAATTTTTGGGACGATTTGGGGCAATTTATGCCTCGGAGATCGATCTGTCGAGGGGTGAGATCGATCTCTTTATGGCTTTATGAGATCGATCTGCTCCTTGAGGAGATCGATCTTCTCCCAAACAGAATCATTTGGAGATCGATCTTCTCTCAAACAAAATCATAAGGAGATCGATCCTCTTCCATTGGAGATCGATCTGCTCCTCAAGTTCCTCCTTCCTTGTCATTTTTAACTCACCAGATCGATCTCTCCTTCTCCCAGATCGATCTGTCCTCATAACTTCACACTTATTTAAACACTTAACATATAAATCTCCAATTATCATTCCCCAATTCACTTAGCTCAATAAATTACACTTCAAACTCTTATCACATAATTAAAATATGTCTGAAATTCTCAGATCTCACATTACCCTTCTGTGGGGCACTGTCAGTCATCTTTGGGCAATTTCGGATCACATGCCTTGGCTTACCACTTCGAAAACATACTGTAGGAGATCCATAACACGGTCGAGTACCATGGTACCTACCACACTTACTACACTATTCGATCATAGGTCGTGACCCTTCAATAACTATGACCTTTGCTAGAGTTATGGTCAGTTACACAAGAGGCTTAACTGTCTTCTCCCAGATCTCTTCAATCTTTGGCCTCTTCCTAGAAAATCTCCTGCTTCCTCTATAACTGAAGCCTCTATCCACAACTTATCTCTTCCTATCTCTATCCCTCACTCTACCAACCTTCCCAAACTCTGAGGCAACTCGTTCAATATCTTGTTCACACAACTGTGCCATGTACACTGCCTCCTCGTAGGTCAGTATGTCAAAAGGGACCAATCGGGACCTGATGGCTGGTCTCAGTCTATCCAGAAACTTTCAGACCTTCTTAAATTCACTGTCCATCATATCAAAATCAACCTGCCAGGGAGATAAATTTTATCTCGTACTCATCCACTAATTTGATTCCCTAGGTCAATCTTAAAAATTCAATCTGTAGCTTTTGCTGCATAGTATCCAAAACATATTACCTCCGAATGGCCTTCAAAAATAAATCCCATGTGATCTCTATATGTCAGGCTCTCAGAATGAGTCTTGAATGTTTTGCCAATCCTTTCAGCATGAATGCGGCAAAGCAACCATTTTCGTAGTAGTACACTCGAAGAACCCATATAATTTCTCAATTTTATTCACCCAATCCTCTGCAGCTACTAGGTCCTTAATCCTACTGAAAGATGGTGGCTTAAATTTTTAAAACTATCGTAATCTATCCAGGTCATATCTATAACCCCAATCTCTACTACCTTATGGTGGAGCAACAGTAAAAGGTGTATCCTATACTGGTGGGGGTGTGGGAGTATCTGTAGTCTGAGGTTCTTGAGCTGGTTATGTAGGCATCTCATGAGCAGCCGCCCATTCAGGATCACTCTGTACAGCTGGCCCCTGCCTATCCCTAGCTCCAAGCAACGACTGAGCAATCAGCTCCAAAATTGCCTCTAAGCTCAGCTCTATCCTCATAAAGCTCGCCTCAGTACTATCAAGTCTCTCTGCCAGACCATGTGGAGCATGCTCAACTTCAGCCTCCACCTCTACCTCCTCATGAGTCTCATGAGGCAACGACACAGCATGGCCCTCAAGCCTACCCCTACAGCCTCTCGCTCGTGCTCTCGCCCCTCTACCACGACGTGCGTTACGTATAATGTAAAGATTCCTACATTCACAATCATTTCTTAGTCAAACCCATCTTGATATACACGGTTGTATCTAAACAAGCACAGTAACATGGGGATGTAATTTTCCTAAATTTTTTTTACACCGACAGACATCAGACCAACTCAGCTCTGATACTACATCTATCACGACCATCAATCCATCAAAAATCCACTACAAATTTTTCATTTTTCATTTATTATTTAATCTACTTCTTATTATTTGTTCTTTACCTTTACTTTACTTGATTGTGAACAGCTACACCACCAACAGTCGGGCTGTGTATCGGTGTCAATCTCATCCAATCAAATCATTTCAATTTACAATTCATTTAAACATAAACACATGTATTACTAAATCAAAGTTGTTGTTTACATGCGTTTACAATGCTTTACATCCCCAAAAATTTTCAAAGATATTATTGTGCTTTGACAAGTCTAGGTACAAAAACTATACAAATGTGTATACCTTGTGTGATGGGACGCAGTGGACACCAAAATCTAATCCTCAGTCGCTCTCTATCTATTGAAAGTGCTTTGTAGAGGGGGAAAATAAGGGGGGGTGAGCAAATCACACGCTCAATAAGGCAATCATACAAGCAAGTAGATAACTGTACTATCTACGTGATCATGATACCATGCATAAAACCAAGCATTTACTTGTCATACTACAAAACATCAGTTCATGCTCGTGTTCATGATATATAAAGCCATTTATGCTATTCAAATCAATGCACAAGTCTAAATCAAGCGTGGAAAAATCATCATGCACGAGTCGCATGTGAAGCATGGAAAATCATCATGTAAAAGTGGTAAATAAAGAATGGAAAAATCATCATGCGAGGTGCACTTAAAACAATTCATAGTCAACACAACTCAACACAAAATCACCATTCGTCAAGACTCAACCCCTCTCTTAGACTGTCTTGACCCACAAAACGATTTGAAAACATGAAGTTATCATAAATCAAGTGACATGTGAGATACGCAAATAATAATAATAATGGTAATAACTAGGACTATGGCTATATCCTCTGTGATCCCAGGCTACACGGATCCTAGTGTGCGAGGTATCACATCTGTCTGCTTCTGCACAGGAGGTGGCTCACGTCCAACCTGCCAATCCATAGTAGAATATCCATCATCCGAAGATGGTATATATATAATATCCATACACGGTACAACGTACTCCATGCTATATGTATGGTACAACGTACTCCGTGGACCCATATCATCACAACATATATCTTGCCACATCTCAATACGCACATGAGAGCCTATTTAATCTACGTGGCACACAACCTACCTGAAGCTCCTAGCACGGCTCCCAACATGTCATAAAAATCATGTGTGAGTAGTTTCTAGCACGACAACAAGTGTATAGTGGACATCTAGTGCGAGCAACGCTCCAGCACAATATCAAAGCCCATGTGAAAACTAGTTCGAGCTAGGCTCCAACACTCATGCATGTAAAACTCTAGTGCGAGCTATGCTCCAGCACTATATCGTAAAATCCATGCGAAAACTAGTGCAAGCTAGGATCCAACACTCATGCATGTAAAAACATATCAAATCTCGTGCGAGCAGTGCTCTAGCACTTTTCATTTCCACAAAACTCTTGTAGGTGGCTCATTCTTTGCAAAGCATGGTTATAAATCCAAATCAAACTATTTTCATTCAAATCATCTAAATGCTAGCTAGCCTACCAATTTAAACATGCTAAAAGCAGTAAAAGATTCAAGACTCAATGTTCTTGCTTTTCATGAACTGTTCTCAAATCCCATTTTTATTACCTTTAAATCATTCATTTAATTCTAAGACCCTTAGACACTTAAGAAATCCTCGATGCGCCCGAAATGCGTACAGATACCTCTAGGGCTAATACAATTCCCTTACCTCAACTCTTTAAGAAGCAACTCCTTCTTCCTTTCCCACTTTTCATGATTGACTCAATTTACTACGGATATATCCTCAGTAGCTGCAACATTAGTCAATCATATGAGTCAATACTGATAACTCATGTTTCTGACTTCAACTAATCAGTAAATCTTATCGAGCCTATTTCATCAAGTTTGGCCCATTATCACGTTTTGGTCATCATTATGCCATTTCTAGTCAATTTGGCTAGCAACTCACTTAGTTGCTTATTGAACACTTAGCATGAATGTTTATCTATAATTTTCCATTCATTCATGTATTTTTACAAACACCAAATATGCACATTATATAACCTCATCCTCTACCATAAACTTATTTTACGAAACCATCTCAAAATCATGCATATAACATTGTTGACACCTTAGTATAATTCATTTATCATTTAATCAACTATATTCTATTTTCTCACACCAAACCCATTCTAGGTCATGCTTGATTCACTATATTCTAGTAGTTTCAACCATCAATACATACACTACTCACAACCACATCTAGATAAATATATTTAGAGTTGGTGTATTGGAAACTCACTTAGCTTTGCTTTCCTCTTGTCCTGAATAAGAAGACTCATTTGCTCCTTCAATCCAACAAGTTGAATGTTAGCTCCAAGCTATGTTGTTCTCCTCCTCACAATGAACAACTTTGCTCTAATAGCTTTTTCTTAAATCTTTTTGGAAGGGGGTGTGTTCTAGAGTGAGAAAGCTTATTTTTTGGGTAAAAATAGAGGGGGATAGTTTGATTTGTTGAAGAATGAGGATTGGTCGTCGGGTTTTTATAGGATAAGAGCGAAGAGATCGATCTGTTAGGGTGGAGATTGATATACCTTTCATTTTAAAACTACAGAGATGTTTAAGCATGAAAGGTGGGATCAATCTGCTCTTTGAGGGAGGAGATTGATCCTTTCTTGGTAGAAGCTTTATGAGAATTGTAAATATTATGCACTTTAGTAGTAAGATTTGCAATGTGAGATTAGTAATTTGGTGAGTGTAATTATGATATGTTGATGTACACGCAAGTTTTAAATCTAATTAAGTGTAAGAAGATGAAGTTTTCAAGTCTTAAAGGTAGTTGGATGAGAAAATGACTATGACAGCAAATTAAGGATGTTTTGTGTGAGTTACTGCAAAAAAATGCAGTAAAATCTAGAAAATATGAATGCTAGATCGATCTCATTGAAGGAAAAATCAATCTGGAAGACAAAAAATGCTCTTATTTGAGCAATGGAATAGGCCAGATCGATCTCCAATGAGGCCAGATCGATCTGCTAAACGTTCTGTAATTGAAGAGATCGATCCTTAATACAAGCAGATCAATTTCCTTAGCTTTCGGGTTTAAGCAGATAGATCTCCTCCCTTAGCTAGATCGATCTCTTTAACTTTCAGCCTGGAAGAGATCGAACCCTAATTCAATGCCAGATCGACCTTCTCTTAGAAGAACATATCGATCTTCACTTCGACCAGATCGATCTTGTAGTTATTACTGGAGCAGTTGAAATGAAGCAAAGATCGATCTCTTTCAATACCAGATCGATCTCATAAGCCCTGTCTATAAAAGGACCATGAGATTTTTGCCTGAAATCGAGCTTTTCTCTCTCTGCAACCAAAACCTTCAATATTTCCACCCAGACTAAGCTTTCTCTCTCTAAGATTCACCCTATTCTAGATAAAATTAGACAAAGGGGTAAGAGACAAAGTTGTTCTCCTTGGCAAGGAGAATAACATGCTAGAAAATCAAAGGTTGGCTTGAACAAAGGGAGGAGACAAGTATTCTACAAGCTTGGTTAACTGAGGAGACAAGCTAGGTAAGCTCACAAGACCTTTGCTCTTAAGCATTTCCATTTTATATATGGGTGAATAAGCATATATGTTTATACATTAGGTTAGAAATGTTTAAGACATGATGGAACCACCAAATGGGTTTGGTTAGGACATTTAATGTAGATGTCTTGTGATAGTTATGAGTTAACTAAAGTGTTGATAAAGATGTAGAAAGAGTTTTGAGATAATGTTGAGTAAGAATGAGTAAAAGAAGGAGATGGAAAATGAAAATGATATATATTGATGTTTTAATGATGTGTATGGATAGCTCGAGAATCCGATGCGGGAAACGAGGCTAGTCCAAGAACTGAGGATATTGTGCCACGCGAGGTGCAAGAGGTAAGGGAAATAAACCATTTGTGCTTGGGAGTTTTCTAAAGAATGAAAATGTTTTAAAAGCATGAAAAAGAGTTTGATGAATGAGCATGTTTTATGAGATGATTTAATGTGTTGATAAATGTGTGAGTGTTTTACCGATTTAAGCTCGATTTTTGATGTGATTTGTGTAATTGTGAACACATATGGTTTATAACCAAAATGGGCTTTTGTGATAACCACCATGAGCTCTACGTGAAGGTAAAACGATTTTTATATAACAATGGCATGTTTTTACAGTGTGAGTGTTTTATCTGTTGGAGCTAAATTTTGATGAGTTTTGTGTAAATGTGAATAGAATGTGTTATAACCGAAATGGGTTTTATGATAACCACTAATAGCTCTACGTGAAGGTAAAACGATTTTTACTGAGACTATGGCTAGTCATAAGATGCACATCAGGCTTCGCTCTAGCAGCATGTAAGATCGATTTCCTTCATTCTAGTAACGTGAGATAACCCCACTCCGGTAGCGATGGGTGGCTTTACTTTAATAGCATGTAAGGTCGAGTCGTGCTTTAATAGCATGAAGACCAACACTGTACGACTCTGATCAAGTCTACACTGGATCATGACCATGTATGTGTACTATTGTCGACGAAATCCCTCGATTGGGGATGTCCGCATAGGGGACGAATTCAATCGCTTTGATGTGCCTATGACGATGAGTTTTATTTGAGTTTTATAAATGCCTAATCTCGATTCATTTGATGATGATGTGATTTTTACTACTGTCAGTTATATCTCGTAATGAGATTCGATATAATGTGATTGGTGATTTCTATAATGATTTGCATGCTCATTATTTCCATCATATTGTGTTTGTGATGATGATTTTATAACTTCCCTTATCCTCCTTGCTGAGTATTTTGAGAGCTCACCCTTTTTCCTTCCCCCCTCTAGATTACTTGAAGTAAGTGAGATAGAGCTTGTCACGTACGTGATATAGGCTGGTGGACAAGAACTCCCCAGGCTATCGCTTGTACACGCATAAGGTATAATTCAGTTCATTTTGTATCCAGATAATGATGTAAAACAAACAATTGTGATATGTATTTTGGGATGTGTTTAGGACGATTTAAATAAATGAATTAAGACTCATGAATCGATCTTTTTGCAATATTATGTATTTGATTTCATTAATCATGAGTCGTATGATCTTAGGGGAAATGTTGATTTATAAACGATGGTGAATTAAAGATATTATATGGGAATGCACCAAGAGTTGTTAGTTTTAATTTAAGAAAAATTTTAAATTAGTCATATTTTTCACGCTTCTGAGCTGTCACAGATTTTCTTGGTATCAGAACAAGAGGTGTCTAGTACTGTTAGTGTCGGTAAATTGGAAGTAGATTACATCCCAAGTGTCTGTATTGTCCGATAATGAAGTGAATTTAACTAGTAAAATTATGATCGATATTTAATGAATACGCGCAGGCACGTTAGAGATAAAATATGAGGGGGAGAAGAGGACGTTCAGAGAGGTAGATACAGCCACCTCCACCACCTGAACCACAGTTGGAGAGTCCTAACTCTCGAATGAATCACTGAGAGCACGATGTGGTCAGGGATTCGAGCAGATGGTAGCACTATTCGTACAGCATTTTGGGGCTAATACCTCGGGCACTACACCTGTGTTGACTCCTCCGCCACCACATAGACCACCCGTACCTCCACTGTAAGCTGATCTGGGCCTCTTGCCACACAGCCGATGGTGCAGACCCCATTTTATGACAGAGATAAGGATCGATTGAGGGATTTTCTGAAGGTGAACCCACCGGCCTATAGAGGGGTGAAAGATCTCACAGAGGCTTAGGAGTGTCTGACAGAGTTCCAAGTTATTTTTTACTATTTAGGATGCACCGATGCTGAGAGAGTCATTATGGGTGCTTATATGTTAAAAGGATAAGCCTGAGATTAGTGGAGCACTATCAGAGTATATTGGCGACTAGCCATAAGGTGATTAGCTGGGAGATGTTTCAATCGGCATTTAAAACCCAATATGTGCCAAGAGCTGCCCAGAGAAAGAAGCAAGCTGAAATCCTAAATTTAGCTCAGGGCAACATGTCAGTTGATGATTATGACAACCGATTCACCACCCTACTGAAGAATGATCCGGAGACTCTTAAGGATAAAAAGCTCCTCACAAAGCGATTTGTATATGGACTAAGACCCATCATTAGGGACTGGTTGATAGGGCTCTGTATCACTGAGTTCAAGGATACGTTGAGACAAGCACAAGAAATGGAGAGGGGACTAGAGTTAATACAGTCTCGAACTGAGTCCAAAATTTTAACCTGAGATAAAGGTAAGCAAACTGTGACCTCCCACACGGACCTTTAGAGGAGTTCTTTTAAGAGGAGATAGTTCGAGGGTCCAAGGGGAATAGTAGCTAGACCCAGGGTTCGTCCCATTATTAAGGAGACCCTTCAAAGTGTCAGACCGAAAGTTAGAGTCTGTAGAGATTATGGCAGATCACAAGAGGGAAGTTATCCTAGAATTATATAAGGATGCTACAGATACGGGGATATGGGTCATAAATTGAGGTATTGCCCGTAACCACAGAAGCCACATTGTCTAGAGCCTTCTAGACAGTAGCCACAGAGGACGGTTCCCCAGAGACAGGCTTCGGCTGTCGATAAGGGTAAGAAGTCGATCACAGAAGGACGTGTATTTGCCTTGGATAAGGAAAGTGCAGACACTTCGTCTGAAACCATACGAGATACACTTCTTGTCTGTAATCATAAGGCTCATGTGTTATTTGATTCGGGATCCACGCATTCTTTTATTGATATACAATTTGCATGTAAATTGAGTTTGAAGCATGAATCCTTAGATTATATTTTACATGTAAATACCCCCATGCGTGAGTCCCAGAGGACTGATATGGTGTGTAGGAGTTGTGAGATCAAGGTGGGAGATAGGGTGAGGTTAGCAGATCTAGTGTTATTAAACATGTGTGGTTTTAATGTGATTTTGGGGATGGATTGGTTGGCGGCCAATCGTGTGAGTCAAGACTGCTACACTAAGACTATAACTTTCTCCCTACCTGAAAAGTTTAGTGTATGTTTCAATGTCAAGGAATAAAGACATGTGACATTTATCGTGAAATTTTAAGATATTTTTATAACACAGCTAAACACTGATTTTATTATTGATGCGAAGGTTACATCACACTAATCTCTAATATGAGTCAAGAACATCTGAGGATAGAGGACATACCGATAGTATGTGAGTTTTTAAATGTATTTCCTGATGAATTGTCTGGTTTACCACCAAAAATAAAGCTGGAGTTCACTATCGATGTAGTGCCAGACACTCAGCCTATCTCTAAACCTCCCTATAGAATGGCGTTGGTCGAATTGGAATAGTTAAAGAAATAGTTGCAAGAACAGCTTGACCAAGGTTTTATTAGACCTAGTGTGTCACCATGGGGAGCTCTGGTGTTGTTTGTAAAGAAGAAAGATGGTAGCCTGAGACTATGTATAGACTATAGATTGATGAACAAGGCTACAATGAAGAACAAGTACCCATTGCCAAGGATAGATGATTTGTTTGACCAGTTGAGAGGGGCTTTTATCTTTTTTAAGATTGATTTAAGATCGAACTATCACCAGTTAAGAATCAAGAAGGAAGATATTCCGAAGACAGCCTTCAGAACTATATATGGTCATTACGAGTTCTTAGTGATGCCCTTTGGATTGACAAATGCCCCTGCTGCTTTTATGAGCTTAATGAATGAGGTATTTTGAGACTATTTAGATCAGTTTGTGATAGTCTTCATTGATGATATTCTTATGTATTCTCGATCTCATGAGGAACATGCACAACATTTGAGGATTGTGTTGCAAGTACTCAGAGATAAGCAGCTTTACAGAAAGATCAGTAAGAGTGAATTTTGGCTGGATCACATACCTTTTCTTGGGCATATTGTATCTAAAGACGGAGTGTCAGTTGATCCGTCTAAGATAGAAGCTGTACTTAATTGGGAGAGACCGAGGACCGTGACCGAGATTTAGAGTTTTTTGGGACTTTCTGGGTATTACAGAAGGTTTGTTAAAGGATTTTCCAGGATTACCTCTCCTTTAACTAAACTCACACGTAAGGAGATTCCTTTTGTATGGTCTGAGAAGTGTGAGCAGAGTTTTTCAGGAATTAAAGAGGAGATTAACGACGGCACCTATGTTGATTATCCCAAATGGACCCAGAGGTTTTGCAGTGTACAGTGATGCCTCTCAATAAGGGTTGGGATGTGTATTCATGCAGTATGGAAGAGTAGTCGCTTATGGTTTGCGACAGCTGAAGGATCATGAGCGAAACTACCCCACACATGATTTGGAGTTAGCCGCAGTGGTGTTCGTATTGAAGATTTGGCAACATTACTTATATGGGGAAAGGTTCCAAATATTTACCGATCACAAGAGCCTGAGATACATATTTGACCAAAATGAGTAAAATATGAGACAAAGGAGATGGATGGAACTTCTTAAAGATTATGATTGCGAGATACTTTACCATTCGGGGAAGGCGAACGTAGTTGCTGATGCCTTGAGCAGGAAGAGTATGGTATCTGTTATGATGATCAAGGAATGGGATTTCTTGGAACAGTTCACTGGACTCAGGATCAAAGTTGAGAAAGTAGAGGTCGAATTTATGGCTACCCTGTGGATAGAGCCCGATATTATGGATAAAACTAGAACCAAGCAGCGAAGTGATCAGAGGCTATTGGATACAGTTAGCCAAGCTAAATAAACCTCGCAGTCGAATTTCATGGTCAGCGACGATGGGTTATTGAGGTTTAAGGGCAAATTTGTGTTTCAAACGATGATACCCAGAAGCAACAAATACTAAGAGTCTCACTGCTCGCAATACACCATGCACCCGGGAAGTACCAAGATGTACGAAGATGTAAGAAGGGTGTATTGGTGGAGTGGAATGAAGCGAGACTTGGCAGAATATGTGGCCAGATGTTTGGTATGCCAACAAGTAAAAGCTCGGCACTAGAAGCTCGGAGGATTACTTAAGCCTTTGCCTGTACCTACATGGAAATGGAAGCATATCACCATGGACTTTATCATGGGATTGTCGAGGACCGATCGAGGTTAAGATGCAATATGAGTGATAGTGGATAGATTAATGAAGAGTGACCACTTCCTTGCCATCAACAGCACAGATACATTAAGTACATTAGCCGAGCTATATGTTAGAGAGATAGCTAGGCTACATGGGGCTCCAGTGAGTGTTACCTCTGATAGATATTTCTGATTCACTATCAGACCCAGATCTTTGTAGCTTATACCTTATGATTCCTATGTGTATGAATACTATGTAATTATAGTTGAATCATAAGAAGAGTATTTACTAGACTTAAAGTGTTATTGAAATGAATTAACACGCAAAAGCTACATAAAATGCCTAATGTGAGCGATGGGCATCATAGGCTAAACCGAGTTATTCTAAATCATTCTGACTGAAAATAAGAACTTAAAATAAGAGAGTGTAGATAACTCATGAAGGAAAGTTAGCTTGATTTAGTCCCGAACATATAAAACGAGAGTAAAAGCTAAAAATGGTAAAATGGACCTTTTTGGCGAAATAAGGAGTTTCGGGTGAAATTATCCATCGAGAGTGGTTGGAATATAAAGACGAGAGTGTAAGACATAAGATATGATACTCTCGAAATTTTGAGAAAAAGTCAACATGGTCAATGGTTAAGGAAAAAGTCAACTATATTTAAGAAAGTGGACTTTTACCATAGTTGACTAATCATGGTTAAAAATTAACCTAAGTGTGGAGGAAAATTTGGGAAAAAATATTCTTGGCCAGAATATAAGATAATCATCCCCGGAAGTAAGAAAAATTTATTCGGAAGGATTCCAGAATAAATTTAATGGTTAAAAACGTGATGGGCCTAAGGTAAAAATTTTAAAGCCCATTAAGGTATACTAAACGTATATCGAAATTCTTAGGTCCTTTAGACCGAATTGTTGGACCAATTGATTGGCCAAATTTTGAGACAATAAAAGGCCCGAGGTATAGTAAAAATTTCAGCCCGAAAGCCCATTAAGAAAGCCTAAACCGAGAAGCCCAATTGGAAAAGCCCATGAGATAAATATCTAACCATAGTTAAAGTTAACTATGACTCATAAGGTGACTCATAAGGTTACTCATGGCTAAGGTTGGGAAAGTCAAGCATAATGGCTGAAAATTAAAGCTTAATGGCTAAGTATATGGCTTATAAATTCAGCCACACCATTGTCATCTTCATCACACTAAATCCGGCTAGAAGAAGAAACCATTGAAACATATTTTCCAAGCTTTCTCTCACTAGAAATCACTAGGAATTAAGCATATTTGGAACTTGCATTCTTCATGGAAGTTGTTCCAAATTGAAAGGAGATTGACATATGTTGGAATTGGCTATCAAGGAGCCATAAAGTGCAAACCGAGAGCCTGTAAAGTTTCAGCCAAAGGGTGAACACAACAATCGGTATATTTTCTAATTTCCAATTTCATATATGTTAATGTATGAATGATTTCAAGTATGTTGATATATGTTTTAAGCATTGAAACATATTAAATCACCATGAAGTGGGTTAGGCCAAGAGTGATTAATGGGATATTGAATTATGTCAATATGATTTTAAGACATAAATGGATTAGTATACATGTATTAATTTTAATGGTGTAATTAGAATTAATCAAATTGATTAATTAATACATGTAATTTGTTGGCAATCAAGGTGTTTGATAAAATGCCTAAATGAACAATGTGATGATTGGTAATGTTGCCTACCAAGTGTTTGTGAAAATGGCTAAATAATAGGCATGGATGGCATGCCATGGTGAAACCGAGGCATGAGTAGCTTTCGGCCATGGCATGTGGCCGAGAGGCCCAATGGGCCAAGCCCAATTATTTTAGGCCCAATAAGGTGTAATGGGTCTAGGACAAGCCCAATAAGAGTTGGTGGGCCCCACAAGCCCAATAGGCCCAACGAAAGTGAATAGTAAAATGAAAATGGACTTAAAGCCTAGTTAGGCCCATTAAGGATTATTAAGGCCCATTAAGGGATAATAGACTGTATTAATGTGTAATACAGTAGGAAAAGTATAATTAACCTGAGGAATGGTTATTTACAGCTCCGGAGTTTACATTGAGAGCTGATCGGACTGCGGGATTTAGCAGCACCGAGGAAGTGAGGTCACGTGACGTGATCCGAGGTAAGGGACTTTTACGAGTAGTTAGAGATACCTGCACGTATTTTCACCTACTTTTACATTCACTTAAAAACTCTTAGGGTCAGAGAAGTGAATAATAATTATTACGACCCGATAGTGGTAAATTACGATTTTGCCCTTAGTTAGTCAAAAAGTCAACTTTTGTGAAAAGTTGCAAAAAGCATGGAAACTATTATTGTGATTGTTTAATTACTGTTTAGCATGAAAATAAATAGATGGGCTAATGATTTTAAGGTTGATGTGACTTAAGCACACTTTATAGTACTGATTTTGATGTTTTATAAACAACCCATTTTAAAGAGCCATCTATCATATTATGTGAGAATGAATCGTGCTAGAGCACAGCTCGCACTGGGATTCATATGTTTTCCACATACATTAGTGCTGGATTTTTATATGTACTAGATTTCCATGACATGCATGATAGAGTACTGGAGTTTTACTCGTACTCAGTTTTAGATGATATACGCATGACACAGAGTGCTTGCGCGATTAGCTCATACTCGAGTTTTTCATGAGATACATGACAAAGTATTGGAGCGTTGCTCGTACTCGATTCTTCATGGTTTATACATGACATAGTACTGGAGCTATTGCTCGTACTTGATTTGATATTGTGCATAGCATAGTACTGGAGCTATTACTCGTACTTGATTTAATACATGAACTATGCATTGACCTAGTTACTGGAGATTGCTCGCACTAGAGTTGAGTTTGTGATGTGAAACAGTGTTCGAGCGCAATGTCGACTGTGTGTCGCACTCGAGGGCACACACTGTATGTGATATTATATACATGGTACCTATTCATGCCGCATTCTTGTGTGACTGAGTGTCACATTTTGAGAGGATGGCCAGCATGAGGGTATTTGTGAATGTGGTATGATATTTCCACAGGCACGAGGGCTAAGACCTATAGTAGGAACCCTGACTGTGATGTTGATATTCCACGGGTGCGAGAGCTAAGACCTATGGTAGGCACTCTGGCCGTGAGGACGGGTCCACGGGTGTACTTTGTACCGTGTCTGAGTGGCACGAGGTGTACGCTGTACCGTGTGTTGTTGTGGAGTTGAGGAGGATATAGCTGGCGGTTGTGATGGACTGACCCCCCTCCTGTTGCAGTAAGTGATGCCCCGCACACCGAGATCTGTGTTGCTTGGGATCACATTTAGGATATGATCATAGTCCAGGATACTATTTGCACTTAACCACATAGTCTTACATGATATATCACATTGATTGAATGATTTAAACTGTTGACAGACCTGAGGGATGGGTCGAACTCTGATTTTGTGTTGTGAATCATTTGATGCCATATTTATTGTGATTTAAATATACATGGCACGATTTACATAAAGGCATGATTTATATACGATGCATTGTTTTGCACTACATGCCTACATTTGAGAAAGAAAGCATGATTTTTTGTACATGGGATTTATTCTGTACAAGTATATATATTATATTTCAAGATATGCTTTTTAAAACGAGTAAAGGAAATAATGTTTTCAAGGCATAGCATTATTTTGAGTAGATAGTGTTGATATCTACTTGCTTGCCTGATTTCCTTACTGAGCGCGTTGTATGCTCACCCCCCTTTCTTTACATCTCTCTACAGAGTGTCAGTAGAGCGAGAGCTATCGAGGGATAGTGTCCCAGAGTCCACTGCTAGTTCCTATCGATCGTCAGGTATACCTATTATGTACAGTTGTGTATCTAGACATAGAAACAGCACAGTGATGTATACGATATATATTATGGGGAATGTATTTGTATTAGATTTTATATAATCTTACATGTATAATAAAAGCAATTACAGTCAGTAATAATATATTGACATGTATGTATGAAATGGATGATGTCGTAAGTGAGGACTCTGACATCGAATCACAGCCCAACCATTGAAGAGCGAAAAGGTAAGTTAAAAATGCGAAAAATTTGTAGTGATTTTGGATAAAGTCATGGATTGAGAATGGGGTCATGACAGAATGGTATTAGAGCAGAGGTTGGTCTGATGTGAGTCGGTGTTAGAAAATAGGAAAGTGTACATCCCCATAGTACTGTGCTGTGTTTAGATATAACTGTGTATACCAGATAGGAAATGGACTAATTCATTATTATGAATGCAGGAACTTTGCCTAAATGGCAAATACGCGTAGTGGTAGAGGTATGAGAGGTAGGGCTCGAGGCCGGAGAGATAGACCCGAGGGACGAGCCGCTGCCGGACCATTACCTACGCATGAGACTCCAGGTGCTACTGAGGCACCCGAGTGTGCAGAGACGCGCCTCAAGAGATTAGAGTGTGGTCTCGAGACTATTATCGAGATACTGGCACAGACGATGCCAGGTAGGCAGGGACAGGAGGCAGGAGCTGCTACAGGAGAGGCAGTTGCCCCTGATACACCTACGCAGACAACTGATGCACAGAGGACTGTAGATACTCCTACACCCCCACCGGTTTTGGGTGGTAGTGGATTAGGATATGGATGTGATCTGCATCGGTTGCAAGAATTCCAGAAGTTTAGACCTCCATCCTTTAGTGGGGTCAAGGACCCAGTGGCTGCTGAGGAGTGGTTAGCAGAACTGGAGAAGCTTTATGGATTCTTCGAGTGTACGACCTCGGAGATGGTCGCGTTTGCTGCGTTCCTATTGAAGGGAGCCGCAGAGCATTGGTGGAAGTCCACCCGACCTATATTGAGATCCCGACACACAGATATCAGTTGGGATATATTTCGGGAGGCCTTCAGGAGGCAGTTTGTTCTTGACACCGCACAGCGAAAACTATAGGCAGAGTTTTTGGGACTACATCAGGGGAGTTTATCTGTGGACGAGTATGAGACTCGATTCCTATCCCTAGGAAGATATGACCCGGATACCATGTACAGTGAGACCAAGAAGGTCCACAGGTTTATTGACGGGTTGAGACCGATTTTGCGATCTAAGTTGGTCCCATTAGACATAGTGACCTATGAGGAAGCAGTACGCAGGGCGTAATTATGTGAGCAGGATTACGAGAGGAATGCTTTCGAGTTTAGAAAGTTTAGCCGTAGCCGAGATATACAGAAGAAGAGGCCGGCTAGAGATTTTAGTTATCGAGGAGGGAAGAGACTCTTCGGTAAGAGTTCACGGGTAGAGGAGGCACGAGAAAGATATGTTAGACCTCCTGCTTATTCGACTGTAGCCCCAGCAAAGGGCATTGTCATAGGAGGATAGAGACCTACTGCAGATCAATACAGAAGATGCGGTAGATCACATGGTGATAGACCGTGTTCACAGGGTGCTATGGTATGTTTTCGATATGGGAAACAGGGGCACATGGCTAGAGAGTGCCTAGCACCATTTGTGACTGCACCACAGAGGGGCAGGGAGTTTGATAGAACCCCAGCTGGTATGTCTGCTCAGAGAGGTAGAGCGACGGCAGAGGAGAAGGGAAAACAAGTGATGGGTCAAGGGCGAGTACATGCTTTGGACCAGGGAACAGCTGATGCTTCATCGGATGTGATTCGAGGTAACATCCACATTTATGATATTGAAGCATATGTTTTAATTGATCCTGGTGCTACGCATTCTTTTGTATCGCCTTCATTTGCATGTAATTAGCAAGACATGTAGAGCGTACACATTTATGTATGATGATGTTGATTAGTACGCCTATGAATAGGTAGTCAAGTGGTAGAATATGTATTTAATGACTGTAAGTTGAGAGTAGGGGATAAGGAGATGACAGCCAATCTAATATTGCTAAGTATGAGTGACTTTGTTATAATATTAGGAATGGATTGGCTATCTGCAAACCATGCTGTTTTAGATTGTTATGCTAAGACAGTTATGTTTCCTCAGCCTACTAGATATGTTGTAAAGTTTAATAAGAATAAATGAAAGGAGTAGTTATGATTATTACATGATTAATGAGATAGAAAACCTTCAACATATCAAGGTTTCATTCCGTACGTGGTAGATATGGATAAGGCACATCCGGAGTTGTCAGATATTACTGTGGTCAGTGAGTACCCAGATGTTTTCCCGGATGAATTGCCAGGGTTACCACCAGACAGAGAGATGGAGTTCTGCATAGATCTGGTACCTCGTACGGAGCCTATTTCGAGACCACCATATCGCATGGCCTTAGTTGAGCTGGAGGAGCTTAAGAGACAGTTATAGGAGCTGTTGGATAGGGGTTTTGTTCGATCGAGTGTTTCACCTTGGGGAGCACCGGTTCTGTTTGTGAGGAAGAAGGATGGGAGCCTTTGATTGTGTATAGACTACCGATTGTTGAATAAGGCCACCATCAAGAATAGATACCCCCTTCCACACATTGATGACTTGTTAGATCAGCTACAGGGAGCACAGGTCTTTTCCAAGATTGACCTGAGGTCTGGGTATCATCAGCTGAAGGTTCGGGGTGAAGATGTACCCAAGACAGCATTTCGTACCGGATATGGCTATTATGAGTTCTTGGTCATGCCATTCGGATTGACGAATGCTCCAACTGCTTTCATGGCTTTGATGAACAATGTGTTCAAGCCATATTTGGACCAGTTTGTTATCGTCTTCATCGATGACATATTGGTGTATTCGAGATCCAAGGAGGAACATGAGGAGCACCTCAGGATCGTGTTGTAGATGCTACGGGAGCATGAGTTATATGGTAAGCTCAGTAAGTGTGACTTTTGGTTGTCACAGATCTCATTTTTGGGACATGTTGTATCGAGAGATGGTGTATCAGTTGATCCATCTAAGATAGAGGCTGTAGTTCAGTGGGAACAGCCAAGGACAGTCACCGAGATCAGGAGTTTTTTGGGTTTAGCTGGATACTATCGAAGATTCGTTAAGGGATTTTCGAAGTTGGCTGCTCCGTTGACACGTCTTACTCGAAAGAGTGCACCGTTCATATGGAACGAGGATTGTGAGAAGAGTTTTGAGGAGTTGAAGCGTCGATTGACCTCCGCTCCGATTCTCACTATCCCTACCAGCTCAGGAGGATTTGTAGTGTATACCGATGCTTCGCATCAGGGACTGGGCTGCGTATTGATGCAGGATGGGAAGGTAGTTGCTTATGGATCCAGACAGTTGAAGGATCATGAGAAGAACTATCCGACCCATGATTTGGAGCTAGCTGCGTAGTGTTTGCATTGAAGGTATGGCGCCACTACTTATATGGTGAGAAGTTCCAGATATTTACCGACCACAAGAGCCTCAAGTATCTGTTCTCACAGAAAGAGCTGAACATGAGACAGATAAGATGGCTAGAGCTTCTGAAGGACTACGATTGCGAGATACTTTATCATCCAGGCAAGGCTAACGTTATAGTCGATGCCTTGAGCAGGAAGAGCCTGGGGATGGTATCGTACATGATGGTTAGGGAACATGATTTGCTAGAGCAGTTTGCTAGCCTCAGTTTGGGAGTCGTGCCTTCTGACATGGATACATGCTATGTGATAGCTAGTCTACGCTTGGAGCCGGATCTGTTGGACAGGATCAGGGTGGCTCAGCAGACTGATCCATTTTGTATGGATGTGGGTAGTCAGATGCAGAAGGGCACCGTGACTGACTTTGAGTTGAGTTCTGATGGACTACTGAGGTTTAGAGGCAGATTGTGTGTTCCCGTGGATCCAGGACTCAGGAGATTGATATTGGTGAAAGCTTATTCGTCGAGGTATACGTTACATCCGGGGAGTAACAAGATGTATCAGAACCTCCGAAAAGTATACTAGTGGTCGAGTATGAAGAGAGATGTAGCAGACTTCGTGGCAAAGTGTCTCATATGTCAGCAGGTGAAGGTAGAGTATCAGAAACCTGCAGGATTGTTGCAGCCTCTACCTATACCGACATGAAAATGGGAGCATATCACCATGGATTTCGTGATGGGTTTACCGAGAACCCGCAGGAATCACGATGCTATATGGGTGATCGTTGATAGACTGACGAAGTCAGCCCACTTCCTAGCTATGGGAGCGACCGATACTTTGAGTTCATTAGCAGAACTGTATGTACGCGAGGTAGTGAGGTTACACGGTGTACCAGTGAGCATAGTCTCTGATAGGGATTCCCGCTTCACATCCCACTTTTGGGGACATTTTCAGTAAGCCATGGGAACCCAGTTGAGTTTGAGCACCGCTTTTCATCTTCAGACAGATCGTCAGTCAGAGAGGACCATACAGACTCTGGAGGACATGTTGAGAGCATGTGTGCTAGATTATCGAGGCTCCTGGGATGACCACCTGCCACTAGCCGAGTTCACCTACAACAACAGTTATCATTCGAGTATCGGGATGGCACCGTATGAGGCTTTGTATGGTCGTAGATGTCGTTCCCCTATTGGATGGGAAGAAGTGGGTGACTGTAAGATTTTCGCTCCTGACATGGTTACGCAAGCATCTGAGGACGTTTGCTTGATTGTATAGAGATTGAGGACAGCTCAGAGCAGATAGAAAAGTTACGCTGACAACGTAGGCCACTAGATTTTGCAGTTGGTGAATCCGTGTTTTTGAGAGTTTCTCCTTCCAAGGGCATAGCGAGATTTGGGAAGAGAGGGAAACTAAATCCTCGCTATATTGGACCCTTTGAGATACTTGATCGAGTGGGAGATAAGGCGTATAGGTTGGCATTGCCATCGGACTTATCAGGTGTCCACAACGTCTTCCACATATCGATGCTTCGGAAGTATCACCCGGATCCGGCACATGTGATTAATTACGAGCCTTTGGAGCTCCGAGAGGACATGTCATATGTTGAGAGACCGATTCGGATATTGGATAGGAAGGAGAAGGTATTGAGATCGAAGACCATCGGGTTAGTGAAGATTCTCTGGCAGCATCATACCTCAGAGGAAGCTACTTGGGAGCTAGAGAGTCTGATGCGAGAGAAGTACCCTCACCTATTTGAGGACTGACTTAGTTCTAATTTGGAGGACCAAATTTTTTGAGTGAGGGAGGATTGTCAGACCCAGATCTTTGTAGCTTGTACCTTATGATTCCTATGTGTATGAATACTATGTAATTATAGTTGAATCATAAGAAGAGCATTTACTAGACTTAAAGTGTTATTGAAATGAATTAACACGCAAAAGCTACATAAAATGCCTAATGTGAGCGATGGCTATCACAGTCTAAACCGAGTTATTCTAAATCATTCTGACTGAAAATAAGAACTTAAAATAAGAGAGCGTAGATAACTCATAAAGGAAAGTCAGCTTGATTTAGTCCCGAACATATAAAACGAGAGTAAAAGCTAAAAAGGGTAAAATGGACCTTTTTGACGAAATAAGGAGTTTCGGGTGAAATTATCCACCGGGAGCAGTTGGAATATAAAGACGAGAGTGTAAGACATAAGATATGATACTCTCAAAATTTTGAGAAAAAGTCAACATGGTCAATGGTTAAGGAAAAAGTCAACTATAGTTAAGAAAGTGGACTTTTACCATAGTTGACTAATCATGGTTAAAAATTAACCTAAGTGTGGAGGAAAATTTGGGGAAAAATATTCTTAGCCAGAATATAAGATAATCATCCCCGGAAGTAAGGAAAATTTATTCAGAAGGATTCCGGAATAAATTTAATGGTTAAAAACGTGATGGGCCTAAGGTAAAAATTTTAAAGCTCATTAAGGTATACTAAACGTATATCAAAATTCTTAGGTCCTTTAGACCGAATTGTTGGACCAATTGATTGGACAAATTTTGAGACAATAAAAGGCCCGAGGTATAGTAAAAATTTCAGTCCGAAAGCCCATTAAGAAAGCCCAAACCGAGAAGCCCAATTGGAAAAGCCCATGAGATAAATATCTAACCATAGTTAAAGTTAACTATGACTCATAAGGTGACTCATAAGGTGACTCATGGCTAAGGTTTGGAAAGTCAAGCATAATGGCTGAAAAGTAAAGCTTAATGGCTAAGTATATGGCTTATAAATTCAGCCACACCATTGTCATCTTCATCACACCAAATCCGGCTAGAAGAAGAAACCATTGAAACATATTTTCCAAGCTTTCTCTCACTAGAAATCACTAGGAATTAAGCATATTTGGAACTTGCATTCTTCATGGAAGTTGTTCCAAATTGAAAGGAGATTGACATATGTTGGAATTGCCTATCAAGGAGCCATAGAGTGCAAACCGAGAGCCTCAAAAGTTTCGGCCAAAGGGTGAACACAACAATTGGTATATTTTTTAATTTCCAATTTCATATATGTTAATGTAAGAATGATTTCAAGTATGTTGATATATGTTTTAAGCATTGAAACATATTAAATCACCATGAAGTGGGTTAGGCCGAGAGTGATTAATGGGATATTGAATTATGCCAATATGATTTTAAGACATAAATGGATTAGTATACATGTATTAATTTTAATGGTGTAATTAGAATTAATCAAATTGATTAATTAATACATGTAATTTGTTGGCAATCAAGGTGTTTGATAAAATGCCAAAATGAACAATGTGATGATTGGTAATGTTGCCTACCAAGTGTTTGTGAAAATGCCTAAGTGAAAATGGCTAAATAATAGGCATGGATGGCATGCCATGGTGAAACCGAGGCATGAGTAGCTCTCGGCCATGGCATGTGGCCGAGAGGCCCAATGGGCCAAGCCTAATTATTTTTGGCCCATTAAGGTGTAATGGGCCTAGGACAAGCCCAATAAGAGTTGGTGGGCCCCATAAGCCCAATAGGCCCAACGAAAGTGAATAGTAAAATGAAAATGGACTTAAGGCCTAGTTAGGCCCATTAAGGATTATTAAGGCCCATTAAGGGATAATAGACTGTATTAATGTGTAATACAGTATGAAAAGTATAATTAACCTGAGGAATGGTTATTTACAGCTCCGGAGTTTACATTGAGAGCTGATCGGACTGTGGGATTTAGCAGCACCGAGGAAGTGAGGTCACGTGACGTGATCCGAGGTAAGGGACTTTTGCGAGTAGTTAGAGATACCTGCACGTATTTTCATCTGCTTTTACATTCACTTAAAAACTCTGAGGGTCAGAGAAAGTGAATAATAATTATTGCGACCCGATAGTGGCAAATTACGATTTTGCCCTTATTTAGTCAAAAAGTCAACTTTTGTGAAAAGTTGCAAAAAGCATGGAAACTATTATTGTGATTGTTTAATTGCTGTTTAGCATGAAAATAAATAGATGGGCTAATGATTTTAAGGTTGATGTGACTTAAGCACACTTTATAGTGCTGATTTTGATATTTTATAAACAATCCCTTTTAAAGAGCCATCTATCATATTATGTGAGAATGAAACGTGCTAGAGCACAGCTCGCACTGGGATTCATATGTTTTCCACATACATTAGTGCTGGATTTTTATACGCACTAGATTTCCATGACATGCATGATAGAGTTCTGGAGTTTTACTCGTACTCAGTTTTATATGATATATGCATGACACAGAGTGCTGGAGCGATTAGCTCGTACTCGAGTTTTTCATGAGATACATGACAGAGTATTGGAGCGTTGCTCGTACTCGATTCTTCATGGTTTATACATGACATAGTACTGGAGCTATTGCTCGTACTTGATTTGATATTGTGCATAGCATAGTACTGGAGCTATTGCTCGTACTTGATTTAATACATGAACTATGCATTGACCTAGTTGCTGGAGATTGCTCGCACTAGAGTTGAGTTTGTGATGTGAAACAGTGTTCGAGCGCAGTGTCGACTGTGTGTCGCACTTGAGGGCGCACACTGTATGTGATATTATATACATGGTACCTATTCATGCCGCATTCTTGTGTGACTGAGTGTCACATTTTGAGAGAATGGCCAGTATGAGGGTATTTGTGAATGTGGTATGATATTTCCACAGGCGCGAGGGCTAAGACCTATAGTAGGTACCCTGACTGTGATGTTGATATTCCACGGGTGCGAGAGCTAAGACCTATGGTAGGCACTCTGGCCGTGAGGACGGGTCCACGGGTGTACTTTGTACCGTGTCTGAGTGGCACGAGGTGTACGATGTACCGTGTGTTGTTGTGGAGTTGAGGAGGATACAGCTGACGGTTGTGATGGACTGACCCCCCTCCCGTTGCAGTAAGTGATGCCCCACACACCAAGATCTGTGTTGCTTGGGATCACATTTCGGATATGATCATAGTCCAAGATACTATTTGCACTTAACCACAGAGTCTTACATGATATATCACATTGATTGAATGATTTAAACTGCGGACAGACCTGAGGGATGGGTCGAACTCCGATTTTGTGTTGTGAATCATTTGATGCCATATTTATTGTGATTTAAATATACATGGCACAATTTACATAAAGGCATGATTTATATACGATGCATTGTTTTGCACTACATGCCTACATTTGAGAAAGAAAGCATGATTTTCTGTACATGGGATTTATTCTGTACAAGTATATATATTATATTTCAAGACATGCTTTTTAAAGCGAGTAAAGGAAATAATGTTTTCAAGGCATAGCATTATTTTGAGTAGATAGTGTTGATATCTACTTGCTTGCCTAATTTCCTTACTGAGCATGTTGTATGCTCACCCCCTTTCTTTACATCTCTCTACAGAGTGTCAGTGGAGCGAGAGCTATCGAGGGATAGTGTCCTAGAGTCCACTGCTAGTTCCTGTCGATCGCCAGGTATACCTATTATGTACAGTTGTGTATCTAAACATAGAAACAGCACAGTGATGTATACGATATATATTATGGGGAATGTATTTGTATTAGATTTTATATAATCTTACATGTATAATAAAAGCAATTACAGTCAGTAATAATATATTGACATGTATGTATGAAATGGATGATGTGGTAGTGAGGACTCTGACATTGAATCACAGCCCAACCATTGAAAAGCAGAAAGGTAAGTTAAAAATGCGAAAAATTTGTAGTGATTTTGGATAAAGTCATGGATTGAGAATGGGGTCATGACATTCACCTCCAGGTTTTGGACTCATTTTTAGGAGGCCATGGATCTCGATTGAATTTTAGTACCGCATATCATCCTCAAACTAATGGTCAGTCTGAGCGGACTATATAGACCTTGGAGGACATGTTGAGGGTGTGTACGATGGACTTTAAGGGATCATGGGATGATCACCTGCCCCTTACTGAGTTTGCGTACAACAATAGCTATCATGCGAGTATTAACATGGCACCTTATGAGGCTCTGTATGGTAGGAGGTGTAGATCGCTTATAGCGTGGGAAGAAGTGGGGGTTGGGAAACTAATTGCTCTCGAACTAGTTGAACAGGTAGTTCAGAATGTGAAAATCATTGTGATAGATTATGGGCCACTCATAGTCGATAGAAGAGTTACGCAGATATGCGTAGACGGCCACTTGAGTTTCAAGTTGGGGATTTGGTGTTCCTTTAGATATCTCCCAGTAAGGGTATCATGCGCTTCGGGAAGAAAGGGAAATTGAGTCCTCGGTATATACGACTGTTTGAGATTTTGGAGAGAGTGGGAAACGTTGCCTATCTGTTGGCTTTACCTCCACAGTTTTTTAGAATCCACATTGTCTTTCACGTCTCCATGTTGAGGAGATATAATCCGGATTCCTCCCATGTCATTGAGTATGAGACATTAGATATTTAGGAGGATATGAGTTATGTGGAAGAACCCATCTAAATACTTGACAGGAAGGAGAAAGTACTCCAGATGAAAAAGATTCCATTGGTTAAGGTTCTCTGGAAACACCACTCAATGGAGGAAGCAACTTGGAGCCTGAAGAAGGAGAAGGACCCTCAACTATTTAATTGGTCGAGTTGAATTTAGAGGACCAAATTCTCTTAATGTGTGGAGGATGTGAGAACTGTAAATTTTATGTACTTTAGTAGTAAGATTTACAATGTGAGATTAGTAATTTGGTAAGTGTAATTATGATATGTTGATGTACACGCAAGTTTTAAATCTAATGAAGTATAAGGAAATGAATTTTTCAAGTCTTAAAGGTGGTTGGGTGAGAAAATGACTATAGCAGCAAATTAAGGATGTTTTGTGTGAGTTACTGATAATTCTATATTCTTAGAATTATTTATGCTTAATTTCCTAATTAATTATTTAAATCCCCAATTTATTTTGTTAATATCCCCTTTATTTAATTAAAATTCTCATGGTTGCAGATAAATTAAATCTGGATGAATTTTGAATATTTCGGTAGAAAATGGACTGGAATTGAGCTAAAATTGAGATTGGACCACGCGGACAACAGCACATCCAATTGGACAAAAAGACAAATGACATGGAAATATTATTTTTCAAGGAGCCAATGGTGTGAAGACAAGTGGCCAAACAATGCCAACTTATCTAGGATTAAAAATAATATATAGATATATATATATTACAATTGTACCCCTAAGTTTGTGTATAAATAGAATATGATGGCAATTGAAAAGGGAGAGCCTAGGTTAGAATAGGAGTAATTTAGGGTAGAAAGTTTTAGAGAGTTTTTTTTTAGCTTCTTTTTCTTTAACCTTTCGGTGATTTACTTTAGCAGCTATCAAAACATTGTTTTCAATTTTTATATACTGTTCCTGTTATTTTAAGAAGGCTATTTCATTGAATTGATTTTCATGCAACTTTTCTTTTAACTCTTGGTTCCACTTCTTCACTATTTAATAGTTTCCGTAATGATCAACCTAATAGCCATTTTTTTATTTTCGGTTCCTGTAAATTTATTTTATCTTTAATCTTGCGTTTATCTTCTGGTATGCTTGAACATTCTATCCGAGATTGTTTTAAGGCTGATTCGAAATGGGGCATGAAAGATGATTAACCAGTAGCAAAGCCTTTTCTATTTTCAGTGTTTTATAACTTGTTCTCACATTTTAATCTCTGTTTTAGCCTGTGATGTTCTTCACTAACCAGATTTTGCTTCTACTGTTATGATTCTTGCATTTTCATTTTATGCTTTTCTGCTTATTTATTTTTTTTACACCTGGTTGTTACGGATAGGGTTTCCATTTCCTGGTGGTACCGAGAGGTGGGCTTATGCTGGTGACTGTTGAAGCAGAGATAGAAGATGTTGCTGCTGAAGCAGGCGGGTTAGCTGGTGTCGGTGCGGAACCAAGATGGATTGCGTGGTTACAGCAGACCATGATCAGGTCTACCTCTCTGTTCTCCCTTGTTCTAGGAGTCGCCTATTGTTCATCATCTTCTTTTTCATTAACTTTCGTTTTCATCATATTTTACATTTTCTATTTGTCTTTACTGCTTTAAGCCTTTAAGTAGCAACTTATGTTTTTGTTCTGATTTAATTCTTGTCTATATTGATCATTTAAAATGCTGCTATAATATGCTGTTTTGCCTTTACTATTGTATGCAAGAATGATGGTATGGAGGGGCGGTTTTAGTACAGAAAATCGGATGCTGCAGCACCAAGGTGCTAAACATTCTCTGGTGTATTTAATTTGCTGAGTAACAGTGCCCCATGATGTTATGCTGCTGTTATGAGGAGTGTTGCGGTATAGCAGTGTAGAACTGGGCAGGGAATTAAGCTGGTGCATGTCGTGGATACAAACTGATATGCAGTAGGGTGGCGAGGTAGAAGATTGCAGGAAGACAAACATGAGGGTGGCAGTACGTAGGTGTTGTGTTGCTGAGACCTGGGCAGGTTTGGCCAAGGAATGTGCAGCATGGCAGGAATCGGACAGTACCGGGAGCAGAGCAGAAATTGCAACGTGCACAGTACGGTGCACGGGACCATGGAGAGCTGGGCAGAAATAGGGATGTGTTGCAGCAGATGGCAGCCAAAATGAAGCTGGGCAGAACTGGTTGCAGCACCTGAAGAGCAGGACAAAACTGAGAGAAAACAAATTCTGCTGGAGAAGAACGTGTACAGTGTACACATGCACAATCCAGACCACTTGGTTTTGATGTTGTCTAAGGCCACGTTTGGCTAGTCCTTAATGATAGTCTCATGCAATTATTTTTATTTTGTTTAAGTGCTATTATGTCTTTGGTTACTTGTAGCGTAGTTATTTATCAATTTGCTTATTAGTTATATTTTCTTAGTTTATTAGTTTAAGGCTTAGTTTAATTTCATTAGTAGTTAATTTTCTTTCTATAATAGGAATTAAGGTTTTCCATTTAGAATTAATTTAGATTAATTATGTTTCATGCATTTTTAATTTAGTTATCATTTTTATTAGATTTTAGGTTATTTTAATTCGTAATTTTCATTAGTTTAATTACATGCATTTTATTTTAATTGCATTAATTAATTTTAACTGTTTTAATTATTTTCGTAGGTATTTGCTTTTAATTACGTGGAGCTCAGTAAGTAGATCTTAGCTCAGTTTTATTAATGATTATTGTTTTCAGTACTTTTAATTTTAGCCTTGTAGACCACCGATCAGAACTTCATAATTTGCTAGAATATACTTAGGGTAAGATTAACAGGTAGTTAATTAGGCTAATCGACTTCTTTGTGGGACGATAACTCGAGACTCAAATCCCATGATTACTTGTACGACCAGTGCACTTGTGGTTACTGCAGAAAACTGTAGCAAAATATGAAAAATATGAATGCAAAATCGATCTCTTTGAAGGAAAGATCAATCTGGAAGAGCCAAAAATGCTCTTATTTGAGTAATGGAATAAGGCAGATCGATCTCAAATGGGGCCAGATCGATCTGCTAAGAGTTTTGTAAATGGAGAGATCGATCCTTAATACATGCAGATCAATTTCCTTAGCTCTCAGGTTGGAGCAGATCAATCTCCTCCCTTAGCCAGATCGATCTCTTTAACTCTCAATTTGGAAGAGATCGATCCCTAATTCAATGCCAGATCGATCTCCTCTTAGAAGAACAAATCGATCTTCACCTCGACTAGATTGATCTTGTAGTTGTTAGTGGAGCAGTGGAAATGAAGCAGAGATCGATCTCCTTCAATACCAGATCAATCTCATAAGCCCTGTCTATATAAGGACCACAGGATTTTTGCCTAAAATCGAGCCTTTCTCTCTCTGCAACCCAAACCTTCACGATTTCCACCCAAACCAAGCTTTCTCTCTCTAAGATTCACCCTTTTCTAGTTAAAATTAGACAATGGGGCAAGAGACAAAGTTGTTCCCATTGGCAAGGAGAATAACATGCTAGAAAATCAAAAGTTGGCTTGAACAAAGGGAGGAGACAAGCATTCTACAAGCTTGGTTAAGAGAGGAGACAAGTTAGGTAAGCTCACAAGACCTTTGCTCTTAAGCATTTCCATTTTATATATGGGTGAATAAGCATATATGTTTATACATTGGGTTAGAAATGTTTAAGACATGATAGAACCAACAAATGGGTTTTGTTAGGAGATTTAATGTAGATGTCTTGTGATGGTTATGAGTTAACTAAAGTGTTGATAAGGATGTAGAAAGAGTTTTGAGATAATGTTGAGTAAGAATGAGTAAAAGAAAGAGATGGAAAATGAAAATGATGTATATTGATGATTTAATGATGTGTATGGATAGCTCGAGAATCTGATACGGTAAACGAGGCTAGTCCGAGAACCGAGGATATTGTGCCATGTTAGGTGCAAGAGGTAAGGCAAATAAACCATTTGTGCTTGTGAGTTTTCTGATTAATGAAAACGTTTTAAATTCATGAAAAAAAGTTTGATGAATGAGCATGTTTTATGAGATGATTTGATGTGTTGATAAATGTGTGAGTGTTTTACCGGTTTGAGCTCGATTTCTGATGTGATATGTGTAATTGTGAATACATATGGTTTATAACAAAAATGCGTTTTTGTGATAACCACCATGAGCTCTGCATGAAGGTAAAACGATTTTTATATAACAGTGGGATGTTTTTACAATGTGAGTGTTTTGCCGGTTGGAGCTCGATTTTGATGAGTTTTATGCAAATGTGAATACAATGTGTTATAACCGAAATGGGTTATGTGATAACCACTAAGAGCTTTACGTGAAGGCAAAACGATTTTTACTGAGACTATAGCTTGTCATGAGATGCATATTGGGCTTTGCTCTGGCAGCATATAAGGCTGAGTCGTGCACTAGTAGCATGTAAGACCAATTTCCTTCGTTCTAGTAACGTGAGATGACGCTGCTCTAATAGCGGTGGGTGGCTTTGCTTTGATAGCATGTAAGGCAGGGTCATGCTTTGATAGCATGTAAGACCAATAGTTGTACAACTCTGATCAAGTCTACAGCGAATCATGGCCATGTATGTATACTATTGTCTATGAAATCCCTCGATTGGGGATGTCCGCCTATGCGATGAATTCAATCGTTTTTATGTGCCTATGACGATGAGTTTTATCTGAGTTTTATAAATGCCTAGTCTCGATTCATTTGATGATGATGTGATTTTTACTACTATGAGTTATATCTCGCAATGAGATTCGATATAATGTGATTGGTGATTTTTATCATGTTTTTTATGCTACTGCCATCGTTTCTACCGTTATTTCTATAATGGTTTGTATGCTTATTATTTCCATCATATTGTGTTTGTGATGATGATTTTATAACTTCCCTTATCCTCCTTACTGAGCATTTTGAGAGCTCACCCTTTTTTCCTTCCCTCCTCCAAATTACTTGAAGTAAGTGAGATAGAGCCGATCGCGTACGTGATATAGGCTGATGGACAAGATCTCCCTAAGCTATCGCTTGTGCACGCATAAGGTATAATTCAGTTTATTTTGTATCCAGACAATGATGTAATATAGACATTTGTGATATGTATTTTGGGATGTATTTAGGACGATTTAAAGAAATGAATTAAGACTCATGAATCGATCTTTTTAGGATATTATGTATTTGATTTGATTAAGTATGTATGAGTCGTATGATCTTGGGGGAAAATGTTGGTTTATAAACGATAGTAAATTAAAGATACTGTATAGGAATGCACCCAGAGTTGTTAGTTTTAATTTAAGAAAAATTTTAAATTAGCCCTGTTTTTCGCGCTTTCGGGCTGTCACAAGCTTGTTAAGATCGATCTGCTCATGGGGAGAGATCGGTCTCCTCTTGACAACATCAAATGGAGATCAATCTACATTTAGGAAGGGATCGATCTCTACTAGGCTGCAGCAAATGCAGATCGATCTGCTCTTTGGGGAGATCGATTTGCTCAATGGGGAGATTGATCTACTCTTGGCAGAACCACTTGGGATTGTTCTGCTTGAACAAGGGATCAATCTGCTTTGAATAGGATATTGATCTGGCCTCCATCTGCAGGTTTTTTATTGCAATATTTCCAGGATTTCACAAGGAAAACTTGTATTCGATTGCTTCACTAGTCATTTTGCAATCTATTCATACTTTGAGCATGGAAAGGTTCATTTCTTATTAGTTTCATATTATGGAACTTGTGATTACTACTTGAAATCAGAAAGGATACACAACATTCACAGTCCATACACTATCATTTCGTGTTTTAAATCCTTATCTTCCATCTGAATACTCTAAGTTCTATTTGTTTAGTTTGTGGCCACTCTAGTCCTTATTTAACCTTTACTTGCATTCATGATACTTATTTATCCCATTTGCATTTATATGATCGAAAAATCATTTGTCTTATAATTCCATTAACATATAATAAAGTCATACATACATGGGGTCTCACAACTATATACTAATAATGCCATTTCATTATTTAAATGGTTAAGCTTGAAAATATTTTTCGGGTTGGTCACTGTTTAGATGGTGTAAACGTAGTTACAAGACGTAATTACTAGGATAGTAAGCTATGCATGATTGAAAGTAATCATTGATTTTTTTTTTGTCATGTTCCGTATCTCGTTGTTTTAACTCTTGTTATCTTTAACACATACAAGCTTTCTATAACGGCTGCATGTAAGTATATATCTATTTTACTAGATAAGGCAATCTAAAAGCTAAAAGAGGTCTTACTTACCTTCTGCACTTTAGTCTGAGCATTCTGTTCTTTAGGCTAGGTTTACCAGATAGCATAATAACAACTGTTGTTACTGATACAACAATAATGTATTGCTCACGTCAAAGCTTTGATTTTCGGGTCACCTACTTGAAAAGTTCTGCAAGGAAAAGATTAATCAGACGAACACAGAGATTTTTTCTTGCGTAAGCACTCCGATGCTTAAGTCAGAAAGAGAATTTGACAAAGTTTCTATAAACAAAATAGAGTCTTCCTTAGACGAATCATACCTACCTCTTATTTATAGGGATTGACTCCACTTTTAATTATATATTTGTCCGCTAATTAAGTGTTTCTTACTGTTTTATGGGTCCTGCGTAACTTTAATCAAATGTATTTAAGAATAAAATTGTTCAATTATGAATTTCATCCGAATAAAATAAATTTCAATGCATGAGCCCCTTGAACGCGTGGTTTTCTCACGCGCAATGCTCTCATGTAGGTTATTCAGACTCTTCCGCATGTATGCGGGAGTAATAGACTCTCGTACACATGAGAGTATGCCACGTGGTGCTCCTCCTTTTATAGTGGAGCCTGCGCCACGTGGAGCATCTTACTCATGCCACGTGGTACACCCCGAATGTGCCACGTGTTGCACGCATTTGTTGCCACGTGGTGCAGGTCCACTTTTCGACAGTGGCATGTGGGGTCGCTCGCCTACATGTGTCAATTTCTTTTTGGTTATATCTATCTCGGGTTATTTATTGGGCATTACTGTTTAGTCGGGCTTCATTATCCATAATAATTTCTCTCCACTCTTTCACTAGGTAAAACCTTACGAAAAAGTACATGTATTCTCAGTTCAATATCTCACGTTAAACTCTAAGGTCAAATCCTCATGCCAAACTCTGTAGTCAAATTCTCACATCAAACTTTGAAGTCAACTTCTCACCTGAAACTCTGTAGTCAAATTCTCAAGTCAAACTCTAAAGTCAAATTCTCATTCAAACTCTAAAGTCAAATTCTCAAATCAAACTCTAAAATCAAATTCTCAAATCAAACTCTGAAGTTAAATTCTCAAGTCAAACTCTGAAGTCAAATTCTCATTCAAACTCTAAAATCAAATTCTCACGCCAAACTCTCCGGCTGAAGATATCTACTCGATTTTTCATATTTTCTAATCGTCGATTTTATTGCTTGCTCCCCAATGGCCAGACAAGGTAGCAAAAAACAAATAAATTTAGGTCCCTCTTCCAGGCTAAGGGAATTTAACCTTCGGTCTATTTCTAACTCTTTTTTGCTTCCTGAAGGTTATTTTTATAGGCTCCCAACTAATGCAGAATGCGCTCCTCAAGCTGTTAGTAGCAGCATTCCTATACATCGAGCCTCATGAGGATTTGGATTTCACTTTTTTTCATAAGTATGACTTATTTCATGCATTCTTTATATCGAGAGGGTTGTTTTTCTTGCACACTTTTTACTCTAAGCCTTCGTTAATTTGAAGGCGTGGCTTACCTCGCTCATTTTTCGCTTCAAGCCCTTACACTATTTCCTTGTCACTTAGCTCGCGCACTTTTCGCTTCAATCCCTTATTAATTTGAGTGTGCGGCTTACCTAGCCCATTTTTCGCTTCAAGCCCTTACACTTTTTCTTTATACCTTACCTTGTGCACTTTTCGCTTCAAGCGCTTATTAATTTAAGTGCGCGGCTTACCTCACGCATTTTTCGCTTCAAGCCCTTGCACTTTTTCTTTGTGGCTTACCTCGTACATTTTTCGCTTTAAGCCCTTATTAATTTGAGTGCGCAACTTATCTCACGCATTTTTCGCATATTTTTCGCATCAAGGCCTTATACTTTTTCTTTGTGGCTTACCTCGTGCACAATTCGCTTCAAGCCTTTATTAATTTGAGTGCGCGGCTTACCTCGCGTATTTTTCGCTTCAAGCCCTTACACTTTTTCTTTGTGGCTTACATTGCGCACTTTTCGCTTCAAGCCCTTATTAATTTGAGTGTGTGGCTTACCTCACACATTTTTCGCTTCAAGCATATGCATTTTTTTCTTTATGGCTTACCTCACGCACTTTTTGCTTTAAGCCCTTATTAATTTTAAAGCGCAACTTACCTCACGCATTTTTCGCTTTAAGCCCATGCACTTTTTTTTGTGGCTTACCTCACGCACTTTTCGCTTTAGGCCTTTATTAATTTGAGTATGCGGCTTACCTCATGCATTTTTCGCCTCAAGCCCTTATTAATTTGAGTGTGCAGCTTACCTCATGCATTTTTGGCATCAAGCCCTTACACTTTTTCTTTGTGGCTTACCTCGTACACTTTTCCCTTCAAGCCCTTATTAATTTGAGTGCGCGGCTTACCTCGCGCATTTTTTGATTCAAGCCTTTGCACTTTTTCTTTGTGGCTTACCTCGCGCACTTTTCGCTTCAAGCCCTTATTAATTTGAGTGTGCGGCTTACCTCACGTATTTTTCTCTTCAAGCCCTTGTACTTTTTCTTTGTGGCTTACCTCACATACTTTTAACTTCAAGCCCTTACTAATTTAAGTGTGCGGCTTACCTTGTGCATTTTTCTCTTCAAGCCTTTGCATTTTTTCTTGGTGGCTTACATCGCACATTTTTCGCTTCAACCTTCTTTTCTATAATCAAGGCAAACGGCTCTACTTCTATCCATTTAGTAAAATAGTCTGTAGCCACTAACAAGAACTTTCTTTGACCAGTAGCTATTGGGAATGGTCTTAGTATATACAAATCCCACTGAGCAAATGGTGTAGGTTGGAATGTACTTTGAAGAGTTGAAACTGGCGCAGTTGTCAAGGGGGTAAATCTTTGACATTTGTCACATCTCTGCAGTTTATCAAGTGCGTCTTGTTTAAGTGTGGGCCCATAGAAACCCGCTCTAAGTATTTTCATCGCTAATGCTCAGGCTCCCAAATGCTCTCCACATATCCCTTCATGCGCTTTGGCTAATGTGTAGTTGGCTTGTTCATGGCCCAAGCATTTCAACAATGGCATAGTATATCCTTTTTTTTATAGAGCTCCCCATTCATTAGGGTGAATTTTACACTTTGGATTCTCATTCTTCGAGCTACTTCTTTGTTATTAGGGAGCGTTCTCTCCATTAAGTATTGTTTAATAGGCGTCCACCAATCAGTACCAACTTCGATTTTTGGCCATTATTCTTCCTCTATCAGTAGGTGTAAAAGTAATCTCCTCTTCTTCTTCTTCGGTCATCTTCATCACAGAATGAACCTGGTACACTTACCTAGCATAATCTTTTCACGAATTTTATCACTTCTTCTTGAGCAATATACTTGTTTGCTCTAGAGAATAAGGCCAAAATCATTTTTGGTTGATCCAACGATAGTGACTCTTGTAACTTTTCAGACTTTGTCCCTTGTAGCATAGCTGTCATAGTTATTCCAGCTTTTAGATTAGGCACTTCAAGAGTAGCATCACGAAACCGATCTACATAGCTTTTTAATGATTCTTTATTCCCTTGTCTCAAGGTAATCAGATAGGTGACCTCCTTCCTCTTTTGGCTATTTATCACGAAGGCCTTTAAAAACTTACTCCCCAAATGATCAAAAGATGAAATGGACCCTTCCACCAAACTATTGAACCACTTCGGCGCATGACCAGTTAAAGTTAACGAGAATGTTCGACACATAATTTCATCATCCCATCCATGCAATATCATTAATGACTCATAATTCTAAATGTGGTTATACGGGTCAGTCTTCACAGTATATCTCATTATCTGCGACATCTTGAATTTTAGAGGCAAGGGTTTCCTCGTGATCATCACACTGAATGGGATTCTTCTCCTCTAGCTTTCTTTAGCTGAAACTAACCTTTTTTCTTCCAAAATTTGTTCCACCATTTTCTTCATATCTGTAGCCTCTTGTGCCATGGGTGTAGATTGATTTTGCACATTTTTTTGTGTTATATGAATCAACCTGATCACAATCAACAACCTCTTTTCCCTTACTTTGTGTGATAAGAGTTGACCTTTGATGAGTCATAAGTGGCAAATCCACCTTTTCCATTTCAAGATTCCAAGTTGGATCCATTTTTGAGCCTGTCCTCCAAGTATGGGATCCTATCATTCTAACACCTCCTATATCATTCTTTTGCAGACCATTAGCATTCTAGAGCCAAGGGTCTCCCGCCTTCAAATGTCCAGGATCTGCCACACCCTAACTCCCAAGATCTCCAGCATCTTGAAGTCTTAGGCCCCTCGCAGTCTCACGCACATGGTCTCCCACACCCTGACGCCATAGCTCTTTGACACCCTAATATCTCAAGTCTGCTGCATTCTCACACACAAGGTCTCCCACAACCTAATGCTAAGGTTCTCCAGTACCTTGGCATCTCAGACCCCCCGCAGTCACATGCATAATGTCTCTCGCACCCTAGTGCCATGGCTCTCTGACACCCTAATGTCTCAAGTCTGTCGTAGTCTCACACATAAGGTTTCCCACAACCTAATGCCAAGGCTTTCCAACACCTTGGTGTCTTAAGCCCCCGCAATTTCACATACAGGGTCTCTCGCACCCTGGCGCCATGGATCTCCAACACCCTGATGTCTCAAGTCTTTCGCAGTCTCACGCACAAGGTCTCCCATAGCCTGGCGCCAAGGCTTTCCAACACCATGGCATTCAGCATTTTCTATGTCTAAAGTATGCCTCCTTTGGCTTCCTTCTCCCACCAAGTTTTGAATAATCGAAGGTAAGTTCATTTGCGGGAATACGCCCCTAAACAAGTCTACCATAACCCGCAATGCTTAGGCTGTCTCTTCACCTTGCCTCTTCATACCTTCAAATTCTACTATAGAAACCGTGTTCACAAGTGCCTCTCTCTCCCATTGAGCTTCATAACTCGAGTTACAAATTGGGGAACTCACGGTATCTTCATTTTCTTCACCCTTCATTGCTGCTAATCGTGTTCTCATCGTTTTTTATAGAGCAGAAGGCTTTTTTTCAGTTTCCCACAGATGGCGCTAATTGTTGTTACCTGATACAACAATGATGTATTGTTAATGTCAAAGCCTTGATCTTCGTGCTACCTATTTGAAAAGTTCTACAAGGAAAAGAATAATCAGAGCGACACAATGGTTTTTCCCTGCATAAGCACCCCCGATGCTTAAGTCAGAAAGAGAATTTGGTAGCGTTTATATAAACAAAATAAAGTCTTCCTCAAATGAATCATACATGCCTCCTATTTATAGGGATTGGCTCCACTTTTAATTACCTATTTGTCCCCTAATTAAGTATTTCTTACTATTTTATGGGTCTCGTGTAACATTAATCAAAGGTATTTAAGGATAAAATTGTCCAATTGTGAATTTCACCCGAATAAAATAAATTTCAACGCATGAGCCCCTTGAGCCCGTGGTCTTCTGATACGCAATGCTCTCGTGCAGGCTGTTCAGACTCTTTCGCATGTATGTGGGAGTAATAGACTCCCTTATGTATAAGAGTGCGCCATGTGGCACATCTCCTTTAATTGTGGAGCTTGCGCCATGTGGCGTATCTTGCTCGTGCCATATGGTGTCACGACCCAAATCTACTAAAAAATCAAAGTAAATTTTTTTGTTTTTCTTTCATACTTACCTGTCCTCTGATCGTGACCACACTCCACTAACAATTGGCCTGTGCGTCAATACCAGTCTCACCATTCATTCACCATATAACTTAAAGGAAAGGTAACCACATGTGTTTTTCACTAATTCTTTCCTTTTTATTTACAAATGTTTACAATGTCTATACATCCCCGAAAGTTACTTACAAACATGTTACTGTGCTATTCTTATTTAGATACAATATGTACAAGTGTATATACCTTAAAATGATGGGCAGCGGCAGATATCAGGAATGCAGTACTTAGTCACCTCAAAGTCTACTAGAGGTAATCTGTGTAGGAAAATGAAAGGGGTGAGCACATCAAGCTCAGTAAGGCAATCCTACGAACAAGTAGGTAACCATACTACCTACATAAACATGGTGCCATGCATAAGCCACCCTTTCTCCACACATTCAAAACAAATGCGACAATTCATGATGTCATGTAAAACAAGTTCAAATATGGATTTCAAAGAGCATGGAAAACTCAACATGCAAATCCATTTAAAGCATTTTATTCTCATTTAAATTTCACAACAAAATCAGGACTCAACCCATCCCTCGGGTGTTTCCTGACTCCTACAAAATCATAAAGTCAAATGCTTTTCAAAGCAATAATAACATGCGATACAATGAATGTCATGTAAAACCAGTTTACCTCACTCATGGGTTTAAATAGCATGGAAATAACATCATGCAAATTCTCATTCTCATCAAAATCTTATCTTAGTCAGGATCTAACCCCTCCCTCGGGTAATCTAGACTCATACAAAAATCCACAAAACAAGTTACTCAAAACATCAACATGCGAGACTAGGCAAATAACTAGGACTATGGCCATATGTCCTCGTGATCCCACTGCTACACAGATCCTAGTGTGTGGGGTCTCACCACGATCGGAGACCGCCCCTGAAGAAGGGTCAGTCTATCCTATCGGCCATGTTTGATCACTCGCATCCAAAGATGCCACTAGTATCCGAAGATGCCACATAATCAATTCCAGCACGATACAGCGTACTCCATGCTACTTGCACGATACAACGTACTCCGTGGACCCATATCTCATATCCACAATCGTGTCTGTCTCAAAACACACATGCGAGCATATTTAATCGGCGTGACACAGTCTACCCAACGCTCTAAGCACGGCTCATCACATGTCTCATAAAATCAATGTGAGCAATGCTCCAGCACTCTCATAAAATCAAGGAAAATCTTGTGCGAGCCAAGCTCCAGCATGCGTTTCATAAAATCTCATAAGATCTAGTGCGAGCTAAGCTCCAGTACTCTGTCAAAATCATGTAAAACTAGTGCGAGCTAGGCTCTAACACTCTGTCATAAAAATCAATTAAAAATCTGGTGTGAGTTAGACTCCAGCACCCTATCACGAAAATCATATAAAAATCTGGTGCGAGTTAAACTCCAGCACCCTGTCACGAAAATCATATGAAAATCTGGTGTGAGTTAGACTCCAACACCAATGCATGTAAAACTCTAGTGCGAGCCTTTGCTCCAGCACTAATGCATGCATCACACAATCAAAACTCGTGCGAGCTGAGCTCTAGCACGTCATACTTTCATAAAATCACGTAGGCGACTTTGTTATCTTAAAATAATTTTCACAAGAATTCACATTATTGAAAATATGCAATGCTATGCATTTTTATTTAAAAGTTAGCCACCCTACTCATGCACGTGTCAAAACACCTCAAAAACAAGTATGAACCTCTTGCTCTTACTTGTCCCAACTTTTCCTAATTTCAGAAATTTTCCCCTTCACAGGGGTATTTTGGTCATTTGCCCATCCGGGTACCAAAATTTTTTAATTTTAAATCTAGACCCTTCAGACAATTTAAGAGACTGCAAATGAAGTTGAAATTACGTAAAGCTACCTCTAGCAGTCCGTAAAATTCCCTTACCTCTTTTTTTCTGTACGGTATGACTTTTCCCAACGCTACCGATCACCCGATCCGTTTAGCTCTCAATATGTTCTCCGGAGCTGCAAATAATCATTTATCGGGTTAAATCCATATTAATTCATATTTCACTTTTCCTAGGCTTAATTTAAATCATTGGGCCCGTTTACCCTTATTGGGCCCGTTTACACCTTCATGGGCCTTAATCGACAATAAGCCCATTTTTCACTTACTATTCACATTATCGAGGCCTATTTGGGCTCATTGGGCCCATCAGTATTTATTTGGCCTCGTTCTAAACAATCGGATAGCTCAATTAATTATTTACGACAATTTATCTCAATATCCATAATTTAATTCATTTTATACGAATATCAATGCAAATTATCGTAAATAAGGGTTACTTACCCAAGATTCCATGATAGTACGCAAATCGAGGCTGTCTCGAGCTCTCGTTAGACGTCAATTGTCGATCTACACAATTACATATTTTTGGGTAAATTTTCAGTCGGATATAAATCAAATTAAATATTCTAAGATTTAAATTGGTCAATTTCGACCGCTTACCGACTTACAAGTAACTCGATTTCATCACTGAATTTTTCTCCAATTTTTTCTCTTTTTCTTTTTCCATTTTTCTTTTCTTTTTCTTCTTTTCTGGTTGAACCAGTTTGGTCCTGTTCAACCCGGTTCACACCGGTTCGGTTCAGTCGGTTAAGTCCGATTCGACCGGTTCAGGGCTTCGTCGGCCGGTTCTTCGTCGGCTTCCATCACCAGTAGCTCCGTGGGACCTCGCGAAGATCGGATCTGCCTTCGGTTTCGCCATGGTTGGCCGAAAAGTGGCCGGTCCGGCTCTTCTCCCTCCCAGCGTCGGTACCCATTTTCCTTTCTCGCCGTTGCCGACGCTGGCCACCGTTTCTTGGGCCATTTTCGCCACCAATTTGATCAGCACCGCATGGGGGAGCTTCGGTTGGTGGTGGCTATGGCCGAATTGATGCCGGTGACAGCCGATTTCGCTTCTCCTTTTCGCGGCTTCTCTCCCTCGATCCATCGGATTCAAATTCCCAAAATATCAATAAAAATTATATTTTATTAAAATTAATTTATTTAATTTATTAGTTGTATTTTAACCCTTTTTCGATATATTTTCTCCGTATTTTCGGGATATTGTCTCTAGTGAATTTTTGGTAAACCTTAATAATTTCAAATCTTGATCAATTGGACTCGAAATTTGATAATTTCCTCATTATTGATCAAGATATCCTAAATCCTTATTTTTAATTAAAATTTTCTTATCGAATTTATACCGAATTTCTATCTTTTGACCATTTTACCCTTGCACGTATTCGGGATCAATTCAACATAACTTCCCTTCACGAACACTTTCTCATTTCGTGTTTTAAATTCTTATCACCAATACGAATGGTTCGAATCTCATTCATTAAATCTGTGGCCATTTCCATCATTCATAAGAATTTACGATATAATTCGGGTCTTACACATGGCGCACCCCGATTACACCACGTGGCGTACGCATTTGTTGCCATGTGGTGCAGGTCCACTTTTCGACAGTAGTATGTGGGGTCACGCGCCTACATGTGTCAATTTCTTTTTGGTTATATCTGTATTAAGTTATTTTTGAGGCGTTAAAGTTTAATCGGTCTTCATTACTCATAACCAACAAACTGAAAATATTTTTCCAATCGATAAATTGTTTTCCAATCTTCTGTAATGAAGCCAATTTTTATGTATGTGTTCCCTCTATGAAAAAAAATTTAGATTTCTACTTTATGTTTGTGTTTGATTCACTTTATGTTTCTAATTCTTCCTGGCAAATGATATGTTTTTAAGCTTCTAAGTATTCTCTACATGGATGAAGATATAAGATTTTGGAAACTATAATAAATGTAAAATAATATGCAAGTGATTAATCATTTAGAACTTGAAGGACTATGGTGAATAACTGAATAAGATTAATGTGTCTACTTTGTCCATGAATAAGATTAGTGTGTCTGCTTTGTTCGTGTATCTATCTACATTCTTACACTTTCGTTGCTACCGCTGTTGCAAATGCTAAGAATTATTTATTGACCAATGCAACTCAAAAGACTAAGATATAGGAGTTGATATCACTGCCTCTCTCATTTGATGGTAATGGTATCAAAGTCTTTCTCTTATATGATTCATTTTTTCTATGGACACAATCTTATTTGCAAGAAGCCCTTTTTCAGCATCTGAATCCTTCCACCAAATCCTATTATTAATATTTAGATGATATTTAGCCAACTTTTAGGATAGTTTGATTATTTCATCACTTATTTATCATGTTGTTTCAGACCCAGATTGTTTTAAAATTGTTTTATTGCAAAAATTTGGTCTTCCTTCGCTTATTGTTTGATTTTCTTAAATTTCTAGATTTTATTCTTCAAGAATTTTGATTCTTGATTTTTTTTTTTTTACTCCTGATAATTGCCTTTTGCTTAATCTTTTGCAGTTTTTTTATTGGTCTGGAGGCAAATTTATAAATGCTAAAGTCTAAAGAAGAGGCAAGTTACTATGGGCTGTAGCTTTTAGGAAAAATAAGAAATAGCATAAAGAAGAAGAAGTGATTCAGAGGCGCGACCTTTAGTCACTTTCTTTAAAGATTCAAAAATCCCTCAAGATGCAACAGAATCTCACAAACTTTCTCAAAACAGATATGAAATTCTAGAATAGAATTAAGCACATAAGTCTGATATATATAGTGGCTAATAGACACTTTGAATAAATATGTCATGTTTAAAAGATACTTTTTTTTAAATGAGTTATCACTTTTACCTAAAAGATACCTCTTTAAATAAGTTATGTCTTTTAGATATCGTTTTTGACTAATTATATTTATCCGGACTAGTTATGTCTATGAAACATTACTTTCTATCAAAATATATCTATCCAATATTTCTCAGACATAACTTTGTCAACTTAAACTTAATTTTCAAAATTAACATTGCAGACTACTTAACATTCTCGCACTAACATGAAATGCTTGGTTAATTCATTATTTTACACGACAAGTAATATGTTTAAGGAAGGTATCTCTCAATTCTAACCTTCCATTAGTGTTCATATTTTAATATCTAACGAAATTATTGGTGTCCGTATATTAAACCAAAATTCTTAGAGTTAGATTTAATAATATGACACACATAAAACTTGTCTGCCTTTCAACATGTTTATTACCTTTGTAACACTATTATGGCCATTTGCTCATCCTGGTAATTGTGATCATTTTACAATACAATCTACAAATTTCTTGTTTGAAGCGGCACCACTTCTATGATCACTAGGTGGAGTTCTTTTATGTCTCTATTGATATGGACATTTTGTCTCAACTCTATTAAGAGTAAAATTCAAACTTCAACTCATGCAATGGACTACACTTAACTAAACAATTTAGGAATGGGAATCAAGTGTTAAGTAGGCATATGTAGTAACTTGTTATTACCAATTAAACTTTAAGTTTAAAGCTTAGTAAACTAAAGTTAGGTTCCCATTATTGATGCCTAATTAATTGATTTAAAACTCATTCCTATTTACATTCTCTTTAACACATCTCTTGATATGCTTTGGTGAGAAATTAGTTAGATTGTCTGCAAACTTTCAATATTTTATGGTTATAACCAGTAAGCGATCAACTCTTAAATATATTTGTAAACCTCACAAAATTTTTCAATACTTGGTTTTAAGTGATACTGATTGGGATTAAATTATGCCTAAATGTGGTTAATTAAAAAAAAAGATTATATCTTAATGTTAACACAAGAGGCTCAGACTTAGATGAGGTTGATTTACAAAATTTTCTTTTACATGTATATACATATATACATGATGGAATATTAAATAATTACCTAGAATTGGTTAGCAAATAAATGAGAATTTATTTGAATACATGGATGAGAATACACATGTATATACATTTGTACGTGTCGTTGTAGGTATATATATACATACATACATACATACATACAAAATTTATGTGTACAAACACAGTGTGAACAGGTGTGAGATCTGAGAATTTCAGACATATTTTATTGATGTAATAATAATTTGAAGTGTAATTTATTGAGCTAAGTGAATTGTGGGAATGATAATTGGAGATTTATATGTTGAGTGTTAAAATAAATGTGAAACTATGAGGACAGATCGATCTGGGAGAAGGAGAGATCGATCTGGTGAGTTAAAAATGACAAGGAAGAAGGAATTTAAGGAGCAAATCGATCTGGGAGAAGGAGAGATCGATCTGGTGAGTTAAAAATGAGAAGGAAGGAAGAATTTGAGGAGCAGATCGATCTCCAATGGAAGAGAATCGATCTCATTATGATTCTGTTTGAGAGAAGATCGATCTCATGAGGAAGAGATCGATCTCCAAATGATTCTGTTTGGGACAAGATCGATCTCCTCAAGGAGCAGATCGATCTCATAAAGCCATAAAGAGATCGATCTCACCCCTCGACAGATCGATCTCCTAGGCATAAATTGCCCCAAATCGTCAGATCGATCTCCTACCTCCAGTCTATATAAGGAACCCCTGTTTTTCTCCTGCAATTTCACTTTCTCTCTCTTCCAACCCCCATTTTTACCGAAACCTAACTTTCTCACTCATCCAAAGCACCCATTTTTGGCCAAATCAGAAGTTGTGGCAAGAAGGGAAGTTGTTCCTCATCAAAAGGAGAACAACATACTTGGAAATCGAAAGACGGATCAAATCGAGGCAAGAGATAAGCTCTCCACAAGTTTTAGGTAATTTCTAAACTTCGATCCTTCTATTTGAGGTGATTTTGGTGATGTTAGTTGTTAGCATTGCGTTGAGATAGCTGAAAAATGATTAGGGATTGATGAAATTGCAATGTGGTTGGAGTGGTAATGATATTTGGAAATTTTGGCAATTTTGAGAATTTGTGCTATAAATGGAAATTTAGACAATGTGGTGAATTAGCATAGATAATTGGCATGAGAAATGTAGAACATTGAGATGTTGTGAATGAGAGTGTAGTTTAGGGTAGAGTTACGATAATCAAGAGATTTGTGGTGTTATGAGCAATTATGCTCGATTTTTGAGAATTGAGGTTTATGAGATAATTGAGTATTGATGTTTTAACGTCGTTTGGACAGCTCGGGAGTTCCAGAGTGGAATGCGAGGCTAGTCCGTGATACGGGGGAAACGATTGCACTATACGAGGTGCAAAGAGGTAAGGGAAATCTAAACCATTTGTGTATGTGATTTGTAAACTATTTTAGCATGATTTGTGATTTATAAAACAAGCATGTTGAGTGTTGTGTTGAGATACAATTGCACATGATTTTTATAGCCGGTTGGAGCCCAATGTTTTTATGAGTTTATAACTGGGCTCTACGTTAAGGCAATATCGAGATTTGAGAAATGTGTGCGTGCTTTGCCGGTTGGAACTCGATTTTATTATGTTTTGTGTTGAGTACAAAACGATTTTCAAATGAGTTTTATGAGAGAAAAACCATTATGAGTTCTACGTGAACGCAAACCAGTCTTGTGTGATAAGACTTAGGTGTGTACTTTGAGTACACACCGGGCATTGCTCTGGTAGCATGTAAGCCCGATTTCTTCTTCGTTCTAGTAACATGAGAATAACCCATTCTGTGGCTGTGCCACGTATACTTAGTGGCCGTTGCCACGTGTGAAACCCTATTTAGTGGCTGTTGCCACGTGAGAAACCCCATTGGTGGCCGTTGGCACGTGATACCCCATTAGTGGCTGTTGCCACGTGTGAAGCCCTATTTGGTGGCCGTTACCACGTGTGAAACCTTATTTCGTGGCAACCGTTGCCACGTGTGAAACCCTATTTGGTGGCCGTTGCCACGTGACAAACCCCATTGGTGGCCGTTGCCACGTGATACCCCATTTGGTGGCCGTTGCCACGTGAGAAACCCCATTGGTGGCCGTTGCCACGTGATACCCCATTAGTGGCCGTTGCCACATGTGAAACCCTATTTGGTGGCCGTTGCCACGTGTGAAACCCTATTTGGTGGCCGTTGCCACGTGTGAAACCCTATTTGGTGATCGTTGCCACGTGAGAAACCCCATTGATGGCCGTTGCCACGTGATACCCCATTTGGTGGCCGTTGCCACGTGAGAAACCCTATTGGTGGCCGTTGCCACGTGAGAAACCCTATTGGTGGCCGTTGCCACGTGAGAACCCCTAATTAGTGGCCGTTGCCATGTGAAACCCTATCCAGTGGCTATGCCACGTGTGAAATTAAATCAGTGGCTATGCCACGTGTGTTTAGTGGCTATGCCACGTGTGAAATTAAATCAGTGGCTATGCCACGTGTGTTCAGTGGCTATGCCACGTGTGAAATTAAATCAGTGGCTATGCCACGTGTGTTTATTGGCTGTGCCACGTGCATTACTATTTCAACGATTTTATCACGTTCATTGAGAAAGCGTTTATCGCGTTATTTCCACATGCCTTGTTATTGCTCTAGACTGAGCCTTTTTACTTCATGTTTTCACATGATTTGAGACAGGAGAATGTCGTTTTGAGCACTTTCATGCTATGGTTTTCAGATGAGTTTCACATACAAATAAATATCTTGTGATGTGCATTTTGGTTTATGAAATGAGTCCCTTACCCCCCTTACTGAGCGATTTAGAAGCTCACCCTGTTTTCTTTCCTCCCCAGAGTTCTTCAAGTGAAAAAGGATCTCCCTGCGACGTACGGAGTAGTGGCTAGTGGGGGACTCGAGCTCCATGCCATATATATTGTATTTGAGGTATATTTTATCTTTTCATGTACCCAGACAATTATTGTAATTGCAGACACTTGATGTATATCATTGTATGGGATGTATTAGGATTAATTAACTTGAGATGGATTAATGTATTTGATATGTTATATAATTTCTAGTGATGAGATCCTGAGGTACGATAAATACGATAATGTATGACACTGCATAGGAATGCACCCTTAAATGTGAATTAATGAGTAAAAAGTTTTAAATTAGCCTTATTTTCCGCACTTCCGGGGCGTGACAGAGTTTTCTTGGTATCAGAGCTTAGGGTGTCTAGTACTGTCAGTGTCGGTTAAGTGAAATAGAATACATCCCAAGTGTCTGTAATAGTCTAGTCATGAACTGAAATTGAGGATTGAGATTTCAATCAATTCTAATATGTACGCGCAGGAGACGAGTTGAGATAGAGGATGAGTAAACGACGAGGTCGTTCGAGGAGGCAGGCAGAGTCCCCTCCGCCACCTATCCCACAACCAGAGAGTCCTAACTCTCGATTTAATCGGATTGAGATCGATGTGAGGCAAGGTTTTGAGCAGATGGCAGCGTTATTCGCGTAACACTTTGGAGTTAATGCCTCGGATACTACCCCTACACCGCCATAAGGACCTCCCATACCCCAGTGCCTCCCGTCACTCAACCTGAGGACAGAAGTATGGTCCGACTAAAGGATTTTTTGAGGATGAATCCACCCGCATTTAGGGGAAAGAAGGATCCTACAGAGGCTGAGGAGTGGTTGAAGGAATTGAGAATTATATTTGATTTCTTAGGGTGCACCGATGCTGAGAGGGTCAGTATGAGTGCCTATATGCTGAAGGGGAGAGCTCGAGATTGGTGGGGTACTACCCAGGGTATTTTGATGTCCCACCATGATGTGATTGGTTGGGAAGAGTTTCAGACAGCCTTTAGGACCCAATATGTACCACGAGCCGCCCAGAGAAAGAAACAAGCTGAGTTTTTGAGTTTGGTACAGGGCGACATGTCTGTGGATGACTACGAGAGTCAATTCACCGCACTATTGAGGTATGACCCAGAGACCTTCAAGAGTGAAGAGCTTCGCACAGAGAAGTTTGTGTATGGGTTGAAGCCCGTCATCAGAGATAGATTGATAGGGCTATGTATTACTGAGTTTGGAGATGCTCTGAGACGAGCACAAGAGATTAAAAGAGGAATTGAGATGGTACAATCCTAGAATGAGCTCAGAGCAGTGAATAGAGATAAGGGCAAGAGGCCAGCACTTTTCCAAACAGAGGCTCGGAGAGGTTCCTTCAGAAGAGGAAGGATTGAGGTACAGAAGGGCAGATTAGAGAGGCCCAGAGGGTACCCTAACATTAGAGAGACCCCTCGAGATGTCAGGCCAGAGACAAGGTTTTGCAGAAATTGTGGCCGAATGCATGAGGGAAGTTGTATTGGGTCGATCCATGGATGTTTTAGATGTGGAGACATGGGTCACATGGTGAAGGATTACCCTCAACCTCAGAAACCACATGTCTTGGAGCCCACTAGACAACAACCTCAGAGAGTGAATCCCCCAAAACGAGCCACTGCTGCAGAGAAAGGAAAGAGACCTGTTACCCAGGGACGTGTGTTTGCCCTAGATAAGGAGACGACTGACACTTCTGCAGAAACTGTAAGAGGTACACTCTCTGTCTGTAATCATAAGGCTCATGTGTTGATTAATTCAGGATCCACGCATTCGTTTATTTCTGAGCATTTTGCATGTAAATTAAACTTGAAGTTTGAACCTCTAGAATACATACTACATGTAAATACCCCTATGCGTGAATCCCAAAGAACTGAGTTAATCTGTAAAGGATGTGAAATAAAGGTGGGAGATAGAGTGATGTTAGCAGATCTAATCCTGTTGAATATTCATGGGTTTAATGTAATTCTGGGAATGGATTGGTTGGCAGCCAACCGAGTGAGCCTAGATTGCTACACTAAGGTTGTAACTTTCTCCCTACCTGAACCTTACAGTGTACGATTGAGATATTAAGGAAATGATTATGTGGATTTCTAGTAAGTAATTTGAGAATTTTAATATTGTTTTGGAGAATATTAAATATGATTGTTCATGTGAAGGTTATGAGACACTCATCTCAGACGATGAGCGGAAACATCCGAGGATTGAGGATATACCTGTGGTATGTGAATTTCTGGATGTTTTCCCGGATGAATTGCCAGGTTTTCCACCAGAGAGAGAGCTGGAGTTTACCATTGATTTGGTACCAGATACTCAGCCGATCTCTAAACCTCCTTACAGGATGGCATTAGTGGAACTTAAGGAATTGAAGAAACAACTACAGGAGTTATTGGATTAAGGGTTTATTAGACCCAGTGTTTCGCCGTGGGGAGCGCCAGTACTATTTGTTAAGAAGAAGGATGGTAGTCTAGGATTATGCGTAGACTACCGGTTGTTGAACAAAGCCACGGTGAAGAATAAATACCCATTGCCCGGGATTGATGATCTACTTGATCAGCTGAAAGGGGCATCAGTCTTTTCTAAGATTGATTTGAGATCGGGCTATCACCAATTGAGGATCGGGCTATTAGTCTTTTCTAAGATATTCCCAAGACGGCCTTCAGGACGAGGTATGGCCATTACGAATTTCTGGTGATGTCCTTTGGATTGACGAACGTCCCTGCAGCATTTATGAGATTGATGAACGAGGTGTTCAGAGACTATCTAGATAAATTTGTGATAGTCTTTATTGATGATATCCTGGTATACTCTCGGTCGTATGAGGAGCATGCACAGCATTTGTGGTTAGTGCTTCAGATACTCCGAGATAAGCAATTATACGGAAAGCTTAGTAAGTGTGAGTTTTGGCTGAACCGGATAGCTTTCCTTGGTCATGTAGTCTCGAAGGAAGGAGTATCAGTGGATCCAAGCAAGGTGGAGGCTGTACTTAATTGGGAGAGATCGAGGACAGTTATTGAGGTACGAAGCTTCCTTGGTTTGGCAGGGTATTATAGAAGATTTGTGGAAGGATTTTCTCGGATTGTCGCCCCTTTGACTAAGCTCACGCACAAAGAGACTCCATTTATATGGACTGATCAATGTGAGCTCAGTTTTCAGGAATTAAAGAGGAGGTTGACAGCGGCACCTGTGTTAACCATTCCTGAGGGATCTGGAGGATTTTCAGTGTATAGTGATGCATCTCACCAAGGATTGGGGTGTGTGCTTATGCAGCAGGGAAGAGTGGTCGCATATGGATCGCGATAGCTGAAAGCCCATGAGCGAAATTACCCCAGGCATGATTTGGAGTTAGCCACTGTGGTATTTGCTTTGAAGATCTGGCGACACTACTTATATGGGGAAAGATTCCAGATTTTCACTGATCACAAGAGTTTGAGATATCTCTTTGATCAGAAAGAGTTAAACATGAGACAAAGGAGATGGATGGAACTCCTTAAGGATTATGACTGCGAGATTCTTTATCATCCGGGTAAGGCGAATGTGGTTGCTGATGCCCTGAGCAGGAAGAGTATGATATCTGCTATGATGATCAGGGAATGGGATTTGTTAGAGCAGTTCGTCGAACTTCAGATCAGAGTTAAAGAGGTAGAGACTGGATTTTTGGCTAGCCTGCGGATAGAGCCCCGGATCATGGATCAGATTAGAACGGGGCAGCGCAGTGATCAGAGATTGATAGATATGGTTAGCCAAGCTGAGCAGAGTTCGCAGTTGGATCTCACCATCAGTGAGGATGGATTGTTGAGATTCAGAGGACGGATTTGTGTACTGGACGATGATACCCTAAAGAGACAGATATTGAGAGAATCCCACTGCTCGCGATACACTATGCACCCAGGGAGTACTAAGATGTACCGAGACTTGAGAAAGGTGTATTGGTGGAGTGGTATGAAGCGAGACGCGGCAGAGTACGTGGCCAGGTGTTTAGTATGCCAGCAAGTGAAAGCTGAGCATCGAAAGCCCGGAGGACTACTACAGCCCTTACCTGTACCTACATGGAAATGGGAACATGTCACTATGGACTTTATTATGGGTTTACCGAGGACTCGAAGAGGTCATGATGCTATATGGGTTATAGTGGATAGATTGACCAAGAGTGCCCACTTTCTTGCCATCAAGAGCACAGATACTGTGGATGCCTTAGCTGAGTTGTATGTCAGTGAAATAGCTAGATTACATGGGGCTCCAGTGAGTATTACTTCTAATAGAGATTCCCGGTTTACTTCCAGATTTTGGACCCAGTTTTAGGAGTCCATGGGATCTCGATTGAGTTTTAGTACCGCCTATCATCCTCAGACAGATGGTCAGTCAGAGAGGACTATTCAAACCCTGGAGGATATGTTGAGGGCGTGTACGATGGATTTTAAGGGATCATGGGATGATCACCTACCCCTAGCAGAGTTTGCATACAATAACAGCTATCATGCGAGTATTAAAATGGCACCTTTTGAGGCTCTATATGGTAGGAGGTGTAGATCCCCTATAGCTTGGGAAGAAGTCGGTGACAGAATGATAAATGCCCCCGAGCTTGTTGAGCAAGCTGTACAGAGTGTAAAACTCATATGTGAGAGGTTACGGGCTGCACAAAGTAGACAGAAAAGCTACACGGATATGCGTAGATGGCCACTCGAGTTTGATGTTGGTGATGTAGTATTTCTGAGAGTATCACCGAGTAAGGGTATCGTGTGATTTGGGAAGAAAGGAAAATTGAGTCCTCGATACATAGGACCATTCGAGATTCTTGAGAGAGTGGGAGAGGTAGCTTACAGATTAGCATTACCCCCACAGATGTCCGGAATACACAACGTTTTTCATGTGTCTATGTTGAGGAAGTACCACTCGGACCCTTCTCATGTTATAGAGTATGATGAGATGGACATACAGGAGGACATGAGCTATACTGAGGAACCCGTCCGGATTCTCGATAGAAAGGAGAAGGTACTGAGAACCAAGAGCATCCCATTAGTGAAAGTTTTGTGGAAACATCACTCAAGGGAAGAGGCAACGTGGGAACTAGAGAGTCTCATGAAGGAGAAATACCCCCATCTCTTTAACTAGTTGAGTTGAATTTAGAGGACCAAATTCTTTTAAGGTGGGGAGGATGTGAGATCTGAGAATTTCAGACATATTTTATTGATGTAATAATAATTTGAAGTGTAATTTATTGAGCTAAGTGAATTGTGGGAATGATAATTGGAGATTTATATGTTGAGTGTTAAAATAAATGTGAAACTATGAGGACAGATCGATCTGGGAGAAGGAGAGATCGATCTGGTGAGTTAAAAATGACAAGGAGGAAGGAATTTAAGGAGCAGATCGATCTGGGAGAAGGAGAGATCGATCTGGTGAGTTAAAAATGAGAAGGAAGGAAGAATTTGAGGAGCAGATCGATCTCCAATGGAAGAGGATCGATCTCTTTATGATTCTGTTTGAGAGAAGATCGATCTCATGAGGAAGAGATCGATCTCCAAATGATTCTGTTTGGGAGAAGATCGATCTCCTCAAGGAGCAGATCGATCTCATAAAGCCATAAAGAGATCGATCTCACCCCTCGACAGATCGATCTCCTAGGCATAAATTGCCCCAAATCGTCCAAAAAATTCAAACGCAGATCGATCTCCTCAAGAGCCAGATCGATCTCCTACCTCCAGTCTATATAAGGAACCCCTATTTTTCTCCTGCAATTTCACTTTCTCTCTCTTCCAACCCCCATTTTTACCGAAACCTAACTTTCTCACTCATCCAAAGCACCCATTTTTTGCCATATCAGAAGTTGTTGCAAGAAGGGAAGTTGTTCCTCATCAAAAGGAGAACAACATACTTGGAAATCGAAAGACGGGTTGAGTCGAGGCAAAAGATAAGCTCTCCACAAGTTTTGGGTAATTTCTAAACTTCGATCCTTCTATTTGAGGTGATGTTGGTGATGTTAGTTGTTAGCATTGCGTTGAGATAGCTGAAAAATGATTAGGGATTGATGAAATTGCAATGTGGTTGGAGTGGTAATGATATTTGGAAATTTTGGTAATTTTTAGAATTTGTGCTATAAATGGAAATTTAGACAATGTGGTGAATTAGCATAGATAATTGGCATGAGAAATGTAGAACGTTGAGATGTTGTGAATGAGAGTGTAGTTTGGAGTAGAGTTACGAGAATCGAGAGATTTGTGGTGTTATGAGCAATTATGCTCGATTTTTTAGAATTGAGGTTTATGAGATAATTGAGTATTGATGTTTTAACATCGTTTGGACAGCTCGGGAGTTCCAGAGTGGAATGCGAGGCTAGTCCGTGATACGGGGGAAACGATTGCACTATACGATGTGCAAAGAGGTAAGGGAAATCTAAACCATTTGTGTATGTGATTTGTAAACTATTTTAGCATGATTTGTGGTTTATAAAACAAGCATGTTGAGTGTTGTGTTAAGATACAATTGCACACGATTTTTATAGCCAGTTGGAGCCCAATGTTTTTATGAGTTTATAACTGGGCTCTACGTTAAGGCAATATCGAGATTTGAGAAATGTGTAAGTGCTTTGCCGGTTGGAACTCGGTTTTATTATGTTTTGTGTTGAGTACAAAACGATTTTCAAATGAGTTTTATGAGAGAAAAACCATTATGAGTTCTACATGAAGGCAAACCAGTCGTGTGTGATAAGACTTAGGTGTGTAATTTTGAGTACACACCGGGCATTGCTCTGGTAGCATGTAAGCTCGATTTCTTCTTCGTTCTGGTAACGTGAGAATAACCCATTCTGTGGCTATACCACGTATACTTAGTGGCCGTTGCCACGTGTGAAACCCTATTTGGTGGCCGTTGCCACGTGAGAAACCCCATTGGTGGCCGTTGCCATGTGATACCCCATTAGTGGCTGTTGCCACGTGTGAAACGCTATTTGGTGGCCGTTACCACGTGTGAAACCCTATTTAGTGGCCGTTGCCACGTGTGAAACCCTATTTGGTGGCCGTTGCCATGTGAGAAACCCCATTGGTGGCCGTTGCCATGTGATACCCCATTTGGTGGCCGTTGCCACGTGAGAAACCCCATTGGTAGCCGTTGCCACGTGATACCCCATTAGTGGCCGTTGCCACGTGTGAAACCCTATTTGGTGGCCATTGCCACGTGTGAAACCCTATTTGGTGGCCGTTACCACGTGAGAAACCCCATTGGTGGCCGTTGCCACGTGATACCCCATTTGGTGGCCGTTGCCACGTGAGAAACCCTATTAGTGGCCGTTGCCACGTGAGAAACCCTATTGGTGGCCGTTGCCACGTGAGAACCCCTAATTGTGGCCGTTGCCATGTGAAACCCTATCCAGTGGCTATGCCATGTGTGAAATTAAATCAGTGGCTATGCCACGTGTGTTTAGTGGCTATGCCACGTGTGAAATTAAATCAGTGGCTATGCCACGTGTGTTTAGTGGTTGTGCCACGTGCATTACTATTTCAGTGATTTTATCACGTTCATTTCCACATGCCTTGTTATTGCTCTAGACTGAGCCTTTTTACTTCATGTTTTCACATGATTTGAGACATGAGAATGTCGTTTTGAGTACTTTCATGCTATGGTTTTCAAATGAGTTTCACATACAAATAAATATTTTGTGATGTGCATTTTGGTTTATGAAATGAGTCCCTTACCCCCTTACTAAGCGATTTAGAAGCTCACCCTGTTTTCTTTCCCCCTAGAGTTCTTCAAGTGAAAAAGGATCTCCCTGCGACGTACGGAGTAGTGGCTAGTGGGGGACTCGAGCTCCAGGCCATATATATATATATTGTATTTGAGGTATATTTTATCTTTTCATGTACCCAGACAATTATTGTAATTGCAGACACTTGATGTATATCATTGTATGGGATGTATTATGATTAATTAACTTAAGATGGATTAATGTATTTGATATGTTATATAATTTCTAGTGATGAGATCCTGAGGTACGATAAATACGATAATGTATGACACTGCACAGGAATGCACCCTTAAATGTGAATTAATGAGTAAAAAGTTTTAAATTAGCCCTATTTTCCGCACTTCCGGGGCGTGACAACAGGAGTCTGAAGATAGGTAGCATATGTAAAAGATACGTGTATATATACATGAAGAATTGTGGTGATTGACCGAAAGAAAAGAAAAGAAAAAAATAGAAAAATGAAACAAGAGAAGAAACGAATGAAGGATGATGATGAGGTTCTGATCAACAAGGAAACGTGAAAAGAGAAAAGAAATAAAGGTAATTAGGTAGCTGCATAGTAACCCACCCAAACAGCTAGTCTAATCTGCCAGTGTAAGAAGAAAAAATACATATATATTAGGCTAGATGTGTAAGCTGTAGCATGGTGGCTAATATTACAGGAAAATAGACATGAAAGAGCAGAAAAAAAAGGTGAAAGGCAATAGAGAGCAAGCTACTGCATAGTACTGGAGAACTGAGTAGCATAAATTGGCAGGAGATAGGAAAACCCAACTAAAGTGACTGAAGAGTTGGAAACAAAGGAGAGAAGGCATGGGTGACCTAGAAGAAAATAGGAAGGAAACTGAGAGGGTAGGTGAGATAGAAGACCCGAGAAGCATTGTAGAACACGTGAGGAAAGACCCGAGCAGGAAAATGATGATGAAAACACGATGGCCGATTACTTGAGATAATTGAATACCAGGAGGTTAGAAATGACAGGGTAGGGTCTAGACAGAAATGGGAGTGAAGATAGAACAGGCCGAGAAAAGGGACTGAACAGAGGTCTCTCTACCTCTGAAATACAAAGCTGAAGCAAGGAACAAGGGCGAGAGAGAGTCTGAGAGCCTAAACCCGAAAACCGTAATCAAGAGCTGGGATCAAGAGGTGAAGAAGTCGAAAGAATATAAAGGCAAGTTGAAGCAAATGGTGAGGCAGTAGGGAGGAGTGTAAGACGGTGAGCTAAACGATGGAGAGAACCGAGAAGGGCAGCGGTGAAACTTGAAACAGAGGATGTTCTCTCCTGTGGAAACTGAAGTCGAAAACAAAGTTGATGAAACGGGATTTGAGGCTAACGAAACACGAGCTAGAGGCCTTCTCCCGTGGGTAGAAGATTGGGAAGCTGACGGAGGATGGAAGGGGGAGACGGTAGTGAGAAGGGAGGAGGAAGGATGGCAATGAGGAAGACGAGGGAGGAAAAGATTTGCTGTTATGGAGGCTTTCGGCATGGGACAAAGATGGTGATCCTCGGCTGGAAAATAGCGAGCTGGGAAAATAGAGGAGGTATAAAACGATGAAGATGGTAGCAGAAATGGGGTGAAGAAGGTAATGGTAGGATCGAGAAAGTAAGCAAGAAGATGAACAAAATCGGTGAACAGTGAAGAAGAAGAAACGAGAAAGAAGAAATGAGCAAAAAAAGTGATGGCGAGAAGGATAAAAGGATTCTAAAAAATATGATGATGAACAGTAAAAAAAAAAAAAAAGAGAAGAATGCTTATTTATATATATATATATTATTTGTATATATGTATATGTAAATAAATAATGGGATTGAAGTTGGAGCAAAGTACATAAAGCAACTTGGGGAGTTTGAGGAAATAGACAGTTCGAGAATATTATTGCAAATACTAGCTCAAAAAAAAAGGGCTCCGACGAAAATAACCCGAGTGGATCGGACTCGTCAACTTGGTACGTCGAGACAATCGAGGACTACGGACAGACATTGAGGTAAGGAATTTATGTAAGTTTTAAAGATAATTGTACGTATTGTATAATTTCAAGTGTATTTTTCCTAGGTAAGAAAGGTTACGATTTTGACGCATCATAGGTAATTCGATAAATAAGATACTAGGAATACAAATTTCAGTGTAGGAGAATCGTAGAAGGATTTAAGGGAGATACTTGGAGGTGTCACTATTAGAACTTGAAATTTTCGATAAATCGAGGTAAGGGGTATAATTTAAGATAGTAATGGTATCCCTACCCTTAGACTCCGATTTATTTATACGTTTTTGAGCTTTCTCATACAGCCTTGATTGTAAAACAAACCCTACACCTATTAAGCCCAAGTTTTATTTGGTCATGTTTTAGAAATAAAGCAATGTCATATGAAATTAAATGCATAGGTTCAAGTATGATTTCTGAATAAATGTTATGGTTTCAACTTACGTATGAATTGATTTCATGTTCTTGAAAGAAATGAAATTTGATATGTGAACACATGCTTAAGAAAAGAAATTTGTTTTCGAAAGGTGATTGCGGGGGCCAACTCTTGAGTCCTGCGGGAACAAAGTGCCACACAGCCTTTCTATTTTATGAAAGAGTTTTCAAATTACAAGAAATTCAATTTTATTACTCGGTATGAGTTAATGGGTTATAAAACCCAAGAAAGATTTTGATAACTCTGTTTGAGACAAAAAGGCGATGTATAGTGGAATTTTGGGGGCCACCTCTTCAGTCTGACAGGAGCAAAGTGCCACGCAATTTCCACAATGACATGTGAACATGGGGGCCACCTCTTGAGTCCGACGAGAGCAAAGTGCCACGCGGTTCACAATGATATGCGATCGTAGAGGCCACCTCTTGAGTTCTGTGGGAGCAAAGTGCCACACAGTCTGTGTGACTGTGGGGGCCACCTCTTGGGACCTACAGATTCAAAGTCCCACACGATCAATGCATTTTTATCATGCGCGTCTTCATAGCGTATATGAATTTTGCCTTCAAGTGTGATTGATTTGTTGTACGACCTTGATCACATCTACAGCCTTGTCATAGCCATGTTTATGATTTCCCTCTACAGAGGATGACTATGTTATCATCGCATGACAATCCTATAAGTTAGCTTAGTCTCCATCCGATATGAACTATGTTATAAGATTTTGATCCTTCGATACATGTTTATGCATCAGTTATGCTTTTGAAGTTCTATCGGTTTTGAAAGATTTTGAAGTTCTGTATGTTTCGAAAGATTGTGATGTGACTGAATAGATTTGTTACCTCGAAATTATATTTCTATTGATTATGTTTTCCATTTACGCATTTTGGAAGCTATGTGATATTTGTAAAGAAATGCTATCTTTTAGTAGTATCATGCATTCAGTGTGATTCAGCCACCATGATCATTTTAAATACATTTCTTACTAGACTTTTTCTCGAAAGCTCACCCCTCTACCTCTCAGATTGTTGCAGTGAACTACAGCTGGAAATTGCTACGTAAACGACATAGATTGGCGGATACAAGATTCCCCAGACTACCCTTTGTACATGCTGAGGTATACATTTCTATCTCTTTACTAGACCATTTGTATGCACAAACATATATTGAAAGTAATGTGTCGGGATGTAATCTGTATAAGGATAAATAAAATGAAATATTTTAAAGATTGATTTTTGGGAGTAACTAGACGTGGTTTGGAATATGTAGAATGATATGATGATATGACTTGGAAAGTATGGTTGGTAGTTGTGGATATCTAGGATTTGTTAAAAACAATTGGTTTGCAGGTGGGTAGGCTTATATATAAGTTGTTATGCTGCCAAAATTTCTATCGACCATATAAATACAAATGTGAAACTAAATTATAATTACGGATAAAGAAGTAAGAAAATGAATTGACACTGAACAGGAATACATCCTAAGTGAATAAAGGGATTAAGTTGCAAGCTGAAGTTTAAAAAAAAAAAATTCCCCCCGAATGTTTATAGGTCACGGGTCGTTACAATATTCATCTATAAGGCTAATATATCTAAATTTTTCATTATAAATACTATTGTATGCTCTAGACAGTATAATCTCACTACCACAATGCATGGAGATCGCTAGCATAAGTTGTGGCCACAAATTTATAACAAATAACATATTTCTTAGCCATTCTACCTCCTTGCCTGTTGTTGCTAAAGCAATAAACTCAAATTCCATGGTCGATCTGAGATGCAAGTTTGTTTCTTTGAGGCTAACTTATTGCACATCTTTTATGAGTAAAAATCTAAATTGTCGTGGCTTTATTTTCACTTTTACTAGTAATCTAACTTGCATTTATATAACCTTCTGAAACGGCTAGATAATTTGACTAAAACAAACAAAGTTCTTTTGTTTTTTTTTTTAAATAGCCAAAAGCAATTTTTTTAATGCCTTTTCAATGTTCATTACTTGGTTTACTTATATATCTTCACAATTTATATACAGCAAAAGCTATATTTGGCTTAGTACAATGCATTACATAAATTTAATTCCCAATTGCACTTGCATACTCTAATTGAGTAATTCCATCAATTTCATATTGGATCGTATGAAGTAATGACTTCATTTAGAAGGTGTTGGAATTTATCCAACATATTCTCTATAATGTAACTAGTTAAATGAAATATCAATGTCATGTCTCTTTATTTTAATTTCCAAAATGGTATTTACTTTATTTAGATCTTTCATTTTAAAGATCGAAGATACCTTTTGGTCTCATTTACACCAAACATGTTGGTTATTAAAAATCAACATGTCATCAGCATAGAGACATACAATCACTTTGTAATCATTGATAGACTTTGAGTAGGTGCACTTATCTGTAGGCTTAAAATCATTTGTTAAAATTTGTGTATCGAATTTCTTATGCCATTGCCTAGGAGCCTGTTTTAGGCCATATAATGACTTAATCATTTTTGCATATATTTTTTTCACTTTCAAGAAGTATAAAGCCTTCTAGTTACTTTATGGAAATGAACTGTAAGAGACAAAATAAGTTCAACACTTGCAGGTTTGATCATAGGGCTATAAAGTGGAGTGGAAATCGATTCCAGGTTGTTTTGTGAAGCCTTTTGTAATGAGGCATGCTTTGTACCCGTCTGTGGTTCCATTTGACTTACACTAAATGTGGTAAATCCATTTGCAACTAACAATGTTTTGTGACTTATGTTCTGGAACTAAGTGCTAAGTTCAATTATAGCGGAGTACATCAAACTCATCACTCATGGCATTACACAATTGAGGATGTTTCTATGCCTGATGAAAAGTGGAAGATTCAACTGTATCTATGATTACCAAGTAATCAAAAATATGCTTAGGTTTAAAGATGTTGTTTTTAGAACGTGTGATGATACTTGTAAGGTGAGTGGGCAGTATGAGTCTGGTTAAAGATTGTGAAGAAGTTAAGTCAGTTGCATCACTCAAAGAGACCGACAAGATTGAACCCGATGTAGATGTGGTCGAAGGGTTAAAGAAATTAATAGATGAAAAGAGTAACATAGGTTGAGTTGAAGTAAAGTCAGGTATGGTAGAAGTTGTATTAAGTGAGTTGGAATGACTAGAATTGGTGAAGGAATAGAGTTGTCAGTAAGAGTAGACCTTAACTAACTTGGATTAGTATCTTATTTTACCCTAGATTCATTGGAAGAGTGGTTCTGAGAAGGAAACAAACCTTCACCAAAGTAACATGTCGCGATAAATGTATGCGAGACATTGAAGGATCAAGACACTGATTGTAGTGATGAGATTTAAAGTAGCCAAGAAAGACACAAGAGGTGGACTTTGGTTGAAGTTTATGGCCTGTGTAAGGGTGTAACCAAATATAATAGAGATAGCCAAATAGGCGCAATATCTGATAGCTTGGTTTTTCATTAAGGGGTTTCAAATGGGGATTGATATTGAAGTGTTAGATATGGCATTTTGTTAGTAAGGTACACAGCAGTTTGACAAGCATAAGTCCAATATTTTAGAGAAACATAAGCATGATGTAGAAGGGCTAAGGCAATTTCCATTTTATGGTGATGACGCCTTTCTACAAGACCAACACATTGTAGTATGTGTGGATGAGAGAAGAGGTGTTGAATACCATGATGGGAAAGAAAGGAGTGAAGTCCGAGATATTCACCACCACAATCGGAGTACATTGTTTTTATAAATTTCTAGAAGAAATTTTCAACTAATGTCTTAAATGTTTCAAAAATGGAAATAACATCACAATTTTTCTTTAAAGTGTACAACCATATGTAGCGTGTGAAATGGTCCACACAGATGATATAATAGTGATGATGATCAAAGGATGTGATTGGAACAGACATCCGTATATATCAAGGTCTGGAACTGTTAAGAGAAGAGACACCATAGGGGAGTTTGTGACTTTTATTGCAAAAGCAAGAATTACACGTGTCTGGAGTAGAAGATTTAGATAAAGGTAACTGTAAGCAGATAATATTTGATTAAAGGTACGCTTGTCGAGATGGCCAAGTGTTGTTGCCATAACAACAATATAAGTTGTGAGGTGATGTTGAAGGCGGAAGCTAATGGGTTGAATGATGGAGAGGATGGCCATTCATAGAGGTGTCTATTACTTAGGCCTCGAACGAGTGTTGTCTCCATGATAAAGTCCTTCACAAAAAAAAGTGGGAAAAAGTTCAATGGATCTGTTATTGGATTTACAAAATTGAGATACTGAGATTAATGTATCTTTTATAAGAGAAGCAGACAACATATTATGAAGTGCAAATGAATTTAAAGCATTAAGTTTAGTAGAACTTATAGGGGAGATTGGAACATGATTACCATCACCTACAAGAATGTTCTTTGTTCTATCCTACTTTGAGAGAACAAATATTTTTGAAGATCAGATGTAATGTGATGTGAGGCACCCGAGTTCATGATCCAATTGCCAATGTAAGAAGAAAATGCCCTAGTGGATAAAGTATCTTGTGATTTAAAAAATCAAGATCTGCAGGCCTTTGCAATGTGGCCAAATTTTTCAATGATTTAGCACTGCACATTGCTGCGATTATAGTTTGCTACTGATTGATTTCGGTCTGAACTATTGGCACAGTTGTCATCAATGTATTGTCTCTGCTGAGAATTAGTTTATGGAGATCTTCCAGTGGCATTGTTTCTCTTATTACGGTTGATGTTGCTTCCTCTAGATCTAGTGTTGATGATTTGGTCAAATTGTGTAGTGATGTTGATCATATCCTTCTTCGTCTCTTCATGTCTAAGAAACATTTCATGATTAGTGAGCTTATCAAAGAGCTCCTTATATGAGATTGGTGTATCTCTAGCACTAATAACAGCACTGATTTCCTTATATTCAGAGCCAAGACCACTGAAGAACTTTATCACCATTTCACCATTGCTAAGAAGTAACCTAGCAATTGAAAGTTCATAGCTCGAACCTATCGCAAATAATCAATTACTAATTTGTTATCTTTTACTAACTTAGACAAGGTTCATCTCAAGCCATAGATCCTAGTTTGAGATTTATTTGTCTACATAGTGTTGTAATTATCCCATTTTTACTTGGTCGTGTTGGCTCCAGCAACCATTGGTGCGATGGTGCCTTCAGCAGAGGCCAAATCGCATTTCGCGAAAGGTTATCTTACCTAGTCCATAGTTTATAATCAGAATTTGGCACTTGAATGCCACTTTATGTAATCGTGGCAGGTGGGAAGGGATATGATTCCTCTATATATCCCATTAAATCAAATCTATGAAGTTAAGTCTTGATTTGAGCCCTCCAAGTGGGATAAGTACAGCTTCCCCAGAGTAATGCCACTAATAGGCCAATCTAGTCCGATTTTAGACTGGTTCCAATCTGTTCCTGCTTGTTAGCAGTGAGAACCTGTCTGAACCGATTCTCAAGTGGGCCAATTCACCGTGCCAAACTGAGAGGTCCGAGCAGGCTCACTTTCTTTTTTTAAATTTTTTAAAATTAATTTTGTAATAGAAAATTTTAATAAATTTATTTATTAAAGTATTTTTATTTTATAAATTTATTACTTAATAAAAATAAATATTGACTTATTTAGTTATTTAATATATTTTTATATAATAAAATTATTATAATAAAACTTTATAACTTATTTAATAAAGTCATTGCAATAAACATAAAGTTATTATCTAATATTATGAAGTTATCATTATAATAAATAATTTTATTATAAAAAAGTTACTATAACTTATTTAATAAAGTTATTAGTTTAAACAAATTATAATAGTCTTATTTTTTTTTAATTTCTTTTCATAAAATTAAACTTATTTACTACATATGAAATATAATTAAATTTATCATTTATTATTTGAAATATAAGTAAACTTAAAACTTGTCATTTTGCATAAAAAATATTCATCATTTACTTTTAAGAAATCACATATATTTATTATTCTTTTCAAATATATATTCATTTTGTATTTTCAATATTTAATCATTTTCTAAACTAAACTTAGAGTTATGACATTAATTTATTTGATATTTAACAATTAACAAAATTAATAAATGAAAATAGAAAAAGACGAAAAAGGAGACTAAAGATTTTTTACATGAAAACCCCCTTTACAATTTATAAAGGTAAAAACCACAAGACCTTAGTCTGTAAGAATATGTACTATGATTGAACTTATTTACAATTTTACATACAATTTAAAAATAAAGAAAAATAAAAATATTTCCTATTTCTCATAATTTATAAGGATTGAGTTGGTAATTTCTTCCTCCTCCTCCAACATACTACGGGAAATTCATTAATCGTTCCAAGTTTTTTATTACAAGATTTCGCTTCAAACCAATCTTTGAGACATGTTAGCATGTATTATGAAGTCGCATTAAGACTGGTTCGATGGCCTCCAATGATTCTTCCACATATCAAGAATGCGGATTCTAAAGCAACAGATGATACTTGCACCACAAAAACACCTCGGGCCATGGAAGCTAAAATTGTAAATTCCCTTTGGTTTTCTTTCCACCATGGGAGAAGATCCAAGTTATTGTCTAAATTAAAATTGACTTAATCTCCTTAAAGCCTCCACCACCATGAGTTCGTCGAGTTGTTAAGCTTGATCTGCTGCCACTGGCTTTTTCTTTTATCACTAGTCTCTTCATTGCTGCAGCCACCACTTTCGATTTCTTCATTTAGTTCTTCTTCTCCATGGTTGAGTTACTGTAACCCCCACGAAAATTTTTGATACTCGGTCTTGAGTGATATTAAATGGAATTAAGTATACTTAATTTAGGGTAAACAATTTAAATTCATATGTTGAATTTTAGTGTGAGAGACTTGAATGAAGTCAGTAAACTAAATATTATAATTTGAAAATTTGATAATTATGTAGTCTATAAAAATAATAATAATAAAAATAACAAATAAATAAAATAATAACAATAGTAATAATAATAAGATAGAATAATACATATAATAATAAAATAATTTTTATCTAAATTGGTGGAAAAGTTTCCACCAAAACCGAAACACTCATACCATACCACTGTACACCGAGCACCCTGAGTGTCCACACCCCTTTGCAACCCCTGCACACCCACCTCCTACGTGCCATGCCTCTTGACCGAACCTCTCATTTCCTCCACTCTCATGCCATAAGGTATTCCATTACACCATACCTGCCCTGTCCCGATCTTATATATAAGAAAAGGAAGACAATACAGAACTGGGAAAAATGGAGAATAAGAGAGAAAACAAATAGTGGAAATTGTTGAGGGTGCTTAGGAAAAACATGAGGATGGTGGAAACAGGAAGTTGGAAAGCACAGCTGGGCGACCCGAGAGAAAATGAGAGTGGACATGTGGTGGAGAGAAGAATCGAGGTAGGGCAATGGTGAAGCAAGATAGACGCCGGTTGTGGGAGCTGTTTTGGGTGCCTTCAGTTTAGAGAATAAATGAGGTAGACCCAAGAATTTCAGTGAAATTGAGAAGCGAGATTTGGTGGTGATGGTGATGCAGTGGTCTGAAGAATTAACAAGAGGGAGAGCAAAAAAGAAGAACAAGGGAAAAGACCAGTAAAAGAGAGAGGAGAAAGCCGGAATAGAGGAGCCCTCTCCTCTGAAATTGAGAGCATAAAAGCTGAGAGAGATGAGGGGTTGAAGCAACTGTGAGCTGGAAGAAGGCGAGACAAAGGAGACGCAACTTGTAAGACTCAAAATTTTCTCCACTTTAGGAATTTATCTTGGAATTTCTAATATATATATATATTTCGGGGAATTAAAGAAAATAAATATGAAGTTCATGTATATTTTTAGTAATAAATTAAATAAAATATACGTGTATATTTGTGTGTATCGTATTGTATAAAAATACACTATGATAATATAAATATTATTTTAATAATGTTAGATATTGTGTTATATTATTATTAGTATTGTTATTAAGATAATACAATATTAAAAGATATTTTTTAAAATATACATGTACTATATTAAATTAGAATATAATATATGTTATATTATATAGTATATGTATTATATATATAAACAAAGAAACAAAAAGAAAAAAAAGGTGTCGCGCGATTCTGTTTCACGCGACATTGGGGTTCAGGGAAGGGAATCGGGATTCCCTTCCCTTACCAAGAGAAGAAACGATAGGGAGAGGAGAGGAGGCTGCCGGAGGAAAGACCAAGGCAGCTGGCTTTAAAGGAGAAGCCATCAACGCCGACCTAGTTGAATCCGGTGAGGATACGATGGTCGGTGAAAGAAACAGAAATAGGAAAGGAGAGAGAAAAACTGATAGAGGAAGAGGAGAGGAAGGAAGGAAAGGAGAGAAAGCAGTGGCTGGAGGGGGAAGCTCTCATTGTCACCGGCCAGATGGAGGCCCAACAGTCGCCAGCGACGTGGAAGAAGAAACAAATCGGCGAGGAGAAGAGGCAGCAGCGCCATCGATGAAGAAAATGGTCGAACCGGCCACATTTCGGTCAAGCCAGCCTTGCCCCTGCCAACCACAAGCACTGCAAGGTCCCACGAAGCAGCTAGACGTGGAAGTTGGAAAAGAATCAACCGCCGAAGCCAGAAACTGACGGGTTGAAGCTAAATCTGTTTAGCCAAGGAAAAAAAAGGAAAAGCAGAAAAGAAAAATAATAAGAGAAAAAATGGTGGAAAAAGAAGGAGAAAATTTTTGGAGATGCTTCGGTTTAATGATAGACCGGTAAGCAATCGAAATTTACTGTTTAAATTTTTAGAAAATTATTTAAATTTATATTTGACCGAGATTCACCCAGTTTGAATATATATGTGTGTAAGGCGACAATGGGTGATGAACGAGAGATCGATATAGTCTCGATTTGTGTGCCATTACGAAATATCGGGTAAGCGAATCTCACTTGATACCACTTCTATAATTATACGAGTTAGAAATTAATCGCATAAATTTTGGATTACTTCTGTATAAATTCCATTATGATTGGAATTGGAAAATCGACTATCGCATTTGATATTATGAACTATCCAAAGAAATTGGAAAAGGTTTAAAATGGCGTGATGGTTATATAAGGCCAAGTAGTCGCCCAAATGTCTATAATGGGCCCAGCTTGTGTAACAATCGGCCCAAACTCGTTAATGGTGCAATAGACGGCCCATAAAGTGTAATTGAGCCTAAATAGTTTAATGAATTTTAAGGATTGAATAAGGAAGTTGAAACGGGCTTAGGATAGAGTTAGGCCCATTAAGGGACTATAAGGCCTAATAAAAATAACTGGCTCCAAAATTGTATTTGAAGTGAAATTACACTGTGTACATGTTTATAAAAAATAATAATAAGTGATTGGTGATTAATTGCAGCTCTAAAGGACTGAATAGGGGTTCAGAGGATTGATTTACTAGAAGTACTGGGATAATAGCATTATCGACACATACCCATGTAAGGGACTTCTGTAAGTTATAGAGATAGTTCTACGTACACCTAATTAATTTTTCGTAGTTAGATATATATTGTAGGATACGTAGATATAGTAATATTAATGTTTTGAATCCAACTGTACTGACCACCATATACAGTCTAAGTTAGACCGTAAATTCCATATACAGCATATCATTGCATGATTTGCATGGTTTCAAAGATTTATTGTCTACCATTGTTTATAACTGTATTAGGATAGGCTGGCTCAGATTTTTATTGACTGCACAAATTGGTACGCGTTTCAAAGTTAAATGTGCTCAAGTGGGGGAAATTCCATGGATGGGTGACCCCTTGAGAAATTCGACCACACCATTTGTTTTTCACTGTTTTGTATACAAAATTTCAATTTTCGAACCGTTTTCAACAATACGGAGCCACCTCTCGGTTGTATGAGAAAATCGTGCTTGAGTGGGGTGTTGACTGAGTGTTGCACAAGGCTCACACTAGATTTTAAGACATGGCACTGGTTGATGACTGATTCTGGGGTGGTAAATCCCTGGCTAACCCAAGCACTTCCAGATATACTGTACTGTACTAAGGTCCATGGAGTACGTTGTACCATGTGAAAACACATGGAGTATGATGTACTGTGTATAAGTCTTCGAACTACTAAACTGAACACAGCTGAATTGTACTACTGATGGGCTGGACTGACCCATCCCCCTTGAGGCGTATGACAGTCACGCACACCTGGCCCGTGAGGTGCGGGGTCATTGACTATAGCCATATGTCGACTGTATTGTTATTGAATGAATCCTACTATTGCCGAATTCACCTGCCTAGTCTCTATTGATATTGTTTACTAATATTTGACGACCGTATTTTGATTGAACTAAACTGAATGATTTACTGTACTGAACTGAACTGTTTTATCGTACTGGACTGCACTGTTTTACCGTACTGAACTGCACTGTTTACTAAACTGTTTTGATTGTACTAAATCTTTTTAACTGTACTAAACTGAAACAGATTTGTTGTACTGTTTGCTGAACTGAACTATATTACTATACTGAACTGAACGGATTTTACCGTACTGAACCGAATATGGATTTTATTAAATGAGTTATATATATATATATGGCATAAATTGAATGTCGAATTTACTGATACTGTTTTAATTGAAAGTGAATATTTTACTGAACGATATGGCATCATAAGCATGTGGATAGTATGGTTGTCTACTGCTTACATATTTTTCTTACTGAGTGTGTTAGCTCACCCCCTTCCTTTTTTACCTACATATTATTTACAGTAGGACGATCTACAGAATTCTTGCTTATATTGTCGCCACAGCTCCCTTTTAGTGTAAAGGTATACATGTGTATAAATCTTTTTCATCTAAACTCTACTTTGCACAGCTATGTATAATGTACACGTTGGGGATGTAAATAATTGTTAACACATTTAAGTAAACACATACTTATTTAGAACGATAGAAATAAGAAGTTTATTGGATTATATGATATAAAACGAATGATAGAGTGACTAACATCGACTCATAGTCCAACCAATCGTACTGAATTGGGCACTAAATGAGATAATTACATGTTAAATATAAGTAAAGTAAGCGAAAAAAGGTCGTGACAGAAATTAGTATCAGAGCAAGGTTGGTCTGATATAAGTCGATGTTACAAGTTTGGAAAGTGTACATCCCCATATCACTATGCATTGTTTAGATACAATTGTGTATATTGTGCTGTGATTTTACTGAATTTTATGTCGTGTATAAAGGAAATTATCAGGATGTCTGATAGACACCACAATCGAGGAGAGAGTTCTCGATCTCGAGGGTGAAGAGATAGATCCTATAAACATATTGGATCCTCATCCAACTATACTTCTCAAAACTTATCCAAGAAATCATGAGGCATGCTTCGCGAGCTTAGAACAGAGCTTATACTATTATGGCACTACTAGGGCAGGTTATAGCGAGATTGGATTGTGCCCCAGGTACGATAGGTTAGGCTGCACTGACTACTTCAGCAGCTGCACTTGAGACCCCTGCACCTACTTGACCTGCACATATGCTATAGATCGTTGGTCCCTTCACTTCTCCACCTGTTAGACCCTCACAGACACGTCTTGTTCAGTCTGTACCTTTCTAGTGGCTCCACATCAGGGTAATGATGAATTGAGGTATGAGTGTGAACGTAATAGATTGAGGCAGTTCCAGGACTTTAAGTCTTCGTCTTTCAGTATGGTGAAGGATCCAGTAGTATCCAAGGATTAGATCAATGAAACAAAGAAATTGTTTAGGTTTTTCAGATATTCGACGATAGACAAAGTCGAATTAGTTACTTTCGTACTTAAGGGTGAGGCAAAGCACTGGTGGAAGACCACTAAATCCATATTGAGAGCTCATCGTACAGTGACCACATGAGAGATATTTCTGGATGCTTTCTGGAGACAGTACATTTCTAATACGGCCCAATGGAAAATATAGGTGGAATTCTTGAATATGATTTAAGGGAACTGAGCAGTGGATGAGTATGAGTTGAGAATTCATATCGCTTGACAATATGATCCAAATATCATAAATAGTAAGATTACGAAGGTTCGAAAGTTCATGGTTAGGTTGAGACTTTCCATTAGAGCTCGAATGGTCCTGTCAGATATTACTATTTATCGAGGGACAGTACGATGGGCTCAATTGTGTGAGTAAGATTACGAGCTCCATGCTATATAGTTAGTGAAGTTAGTGAAGGCAGAGACAGTGACAAAAAGAGGATAGTGGATGATGAAAGTGCCAGAGATAGTAAGAGAATGATGGGAAAACTACAGAGTAGTACTGATGAGTCTTGTGACAAGGCTGTTAAGCCACCTGCCTATCCGATATTAGCTCTAACACGTGGTATTGTGATTGATGGACCCCGACTCACTACGAAACAGTGCAAGACTTGTGGCAGATTCCACGATAAAAAAACCCTGTTATTTATTGACTAGAGCGTGTTTTAAGTGTGGTAAGATAAGGCATCTAGTGGGAGATTGTCCAAAGATTACTGTAATAGCCCCACAAATGGGCAAAGAACCGAAGATAGCTCTAGCTATTGCTCATACTCCGAGTAGGAGGGCCACAGCTGAAGAGAAAAGGAAGCAAGCTGTAGGCCATGGTAGAGTGTATGTGATAGATCAGGGCACCGCATATGTTTCATCAAAAGTAATTAAAGAATCTGGTAGATTAGCACATCAATGAGAATTAGCCAGTAACCGCTCAAGTGTATGAAAATTGTAAATGGAGAGTAGGAGATAAGAATATGTTAGCTGACCTTATCCTATTGAATATGTATGATCTTGATGTAATATTAGAAATGGATTGGTTGGCTGCACATCGTGCTGCCTTAGATCGCAATTCTAAGACAATAATGATTACCCCTACCTGAGAAATCCATTGTAAGGTTTTCTTGAAAAGTAATGAAAAACACAGTTATTGTAATTAAGAGATTAAAATATTGTAACGATGATATGGAAATATTTTTAAAGATTTTATTACATGTGGTTGTGATGGATAAAGCACGTCCAGAACTGACAGACGTTCCCATGGTTAGGGAGTTTTCTGATGTCTTTCTGGATGATCTACCAGGATTGTCACCAGATAGGGAGATGGAGTTTTATATAGATTTGGCGTCGGTTACTGAGCCGATATCCAAACCACCGTACTGGATGGCTCCAGTTGAATTAGGGAAGCGCAGATCTTTTCTAAGATAGATCCGAGATCTGGATACCATCAGTTGAGAATTCAGAGTGATGATGTGCCCATGGCATTGATGAATGATGTTTTTAAGTCATACCTAGACAAAGTCGTGATAGTTTTTATTATTGATATTTACTATATTCGAAGTCCAGAGAAGAGTATGAGCAGCATTTGAGGATTATCCTACAGACCCTCAGGAAGAAGCAGTCGTACGCCAAGCTCAGTAAGTGTGATTTTTGGTTAGAACAGATATCAATTCTGGGTCATGTGATATCAAAGGACGCGGTGTCAGTAGATCCGACCAGGATAGAAGCAGTGATTTAGTGGAAAAGGCTCAAAACAGTTACTAAAATCTGTAAATTTTTGAGTTTGGCTAATTATTATAGGAAATTCATAGAGGGTTTCTCGAAAATTAGCTACTCCACGAAATCGTATCACTTGAAAGGATGTTGCTATTGAGTGGGACAGTGCTTGTGGGAAGAGTTTCGGAGAGTTGAAAGTCCTCTTAAGTATCGCACCGATCGTACCATACCTATCAGCTCAAAAAGTTTCCCTATGCATATCGACGCATCTAGACAGGGACTAAGCTGTGTATTGATGTAGAATGAGAAAGTAGTTGCTTATAGATCTAGACAGTTTAAGGACCATAAGAAAACTACCCAACCTATGATTTGAAATTGGCAGCCGTAGTAATTATACTGAAGTTAAGGCGCCATTATGTATATGGTGAGAAATTTCAAAAGTTTTACTAATCACAAAATTTTCAAGTGTCTGTTCTTGTAAAAGGAACTAAATATGAGACAGAGAAGATAGCTAGAACTTTTGAAGGACTATGATAGTAAGATCTTGTACTACCTGAGTAAGGCAAATGTTATAATTAATGCCTTGAGAGCAGAAAGTCTCGGGATGGTATCATACATAATGGTTCAAGAACATGAACTGTTAGAGCGATTTGTGAACCTTAGTTTTGATATGATCCCTTATGATACTAACACTTATTGTATGATTTCTAGCCTGTGATTGAAACTAGACAGAATGTGATGAATAGGCTCCGACAGGCTTAGCATAGTGATTGGTATTGTATCAATATGATTGGTCAGATCTAGATGGGTATAGTTACTGATTTTAAAGTGAGTGTTGATGGTTTACTGAGGTTCAGAGGTAGAGTATGTGTTCCCGATGATCCGAAATTAAGAAGATTGATTTTAACAGGCTCATTCATCGAGATACACGTTGCATCTGAGAAATAGTAAGATATATCAAAATCTTTAGAAAGTGTATTGGTGGTCAAGTATAAAGGATACATCGCTGAGTTATTGCGAAATGTCTTATGTATCAACAAGTTAAGGTAGAATAACAGAGGCCTGCGGAATTATTACAGCCTCTACCTATACTGATATAGAAAATGAGAGCACATCACCATAGATTTCATCATGGGCTTGCCAAGAACACCGAAGGAACCATGATGCAATATGGGTGGTCGTTGATAGATTGACCAAGTCAACCCACTTCCTGGCTAGGAAATCAATAGATATTCAGAGTGGATTAGCGGAATGGTATATACAGGAGATAATGGGGTTATATGGTGTCCCAATGCGTATTGTTTCTGATAGAAATTGAAGAGACTGATGTGTGAAAGGTATCCCCAGTTGTTCGAGAATTGACTCGGTTTTAATTTGGAGGGCCAAATTCTTTAAGGGGGGAGAAAATGTAAGACCCGAAATTTTCTCCACTTTAGGAATTTATCTTGGAATTTCTAAATATATATATATATATTCTGGGGAATAAAAGAAAATAAATATGAAGTGCATGTATATTTTTAGTAATAAATTAAATAAAATATACGTGTATATTTGTGTGTATCGTAATGTATAAAAATACACTATGATAATATAAATATTATTTTAATAATGTGAGATATTGTGTTATATTATTATTAGTATTGTTATTAAGATAATACAATATTAAAAGATATTTTCAAAAATATACATGTACTATATTAAATTATAATATAATATATGGTTATATTATATAGTATATGTATTATATATATTAACAAAGAAACAAAAAGTAAAAAACAAAAAAAAAAGGTGTCGGACGATTTTGTTTCACGTGACACTAGGGTTTAAGGAAGGGAATCAGGATTCCCTTCCCTTACCGAGAGACAAAACTATAGGGAAAGGAGAGGAGCTCGCCAGAGTGAAGACCAAGGCGAGTGGCCGAGAAGGAGAAGCCACCAGCGACAACCCAGTTGAATCCGACGAGGAAATGATGGTCTACGAAAGAAATAGAAAAAGGAAAGGAAAGAGCAAAAACGAGTGAGGAGGACGAGAGAAAGGATGGAAAGGAGAGAAAGTAGCGGCTGAAGGGGGAAGCTCTCGTTGTCGTCGGCCAGAGGGAGGCCGAACAGTCGCTAGTGACGTGGAAGAAGAAGCAAATCAACGAGGAGAAGAGGCAACAGCGCCGTCGAAGAAGAAAATGGCTGAACCAGCCACATTTTGGTCAAGCCAGCCTTGTCCCTGCCAACTACAAGCGTCGCAAGGTCCAGCGTAGCAGCTAGACGTGGAAGCCGGTGAAGAACCAGCCGCCAAAGCCAAAAACTGGTGAGTTGAAGCTGAACCGATCCGAATCGGTTCAGCCAGGGAAAAAAAAGAAAAAAAGAAGAAAAGAAAAAGAAAAAGAGAAAAAAATGGGGGAAAAAGAAGGAGAAAATTTTTAGAGATGCTTCGATTTAACGGTAGATCGGTAAGCGGTCAAAATTAACTATTTAAATTTTTAAAAATTTATTTAAATTTATATTTAATTGAGATTAACTCGATTTGAATATATATGTGTGCAGCATGACAATGGGTGATGAATGAGAGATCGATACAGTCTCGATTTACGTGTCATCACGAAATCTCGGGTAAGCGAATCTCACTTGATACCATTCGTATAATTATACGAGTTAGAAATCAATCGCATAAATTTTGGATTAATTTCTTATAAATTGTGTTATGATTGGAATGGGAAAATTGACTATTGCATTTGATATTATGAACTATCCAAAGAAATTAGGAAAGGTTTAAAATGGCGTGATGGTGATATAAGGCCAAGTAGTCGCCCAAACGTTTATAATGAACCCAGCTTGTGTAACAATCAGCCCAAACTCCTTAATGGCGCAATAGATGGCCCATAAAGTGTAATTGAGCCTAAATAGTTAAATGGATTTTAAGGATTGATTAAGAAAGTTGAATCGGGCTTAGGATAGAGTTAGGCCCATTAAGGGACTATAAGGCCCAATAAAAATAATTGGGTCCAAAATTGTATCTGAAGTGAAATTACACTGCGTACGTGTTTATAAGAAATAATAATAAGTGATTGTGATTAATTGCTGCTCTAAAGGATTGAATAGGGGCTCAGTGGATTGATTTACTGGAAGTACTGTGATAATAGTGCTATCGACAAATACCCAGGTAAGAGACTTCTATAAGCTATAGAGATAGTTGTACGTACACCTAATTAATTTTTTGCAGTTAGATATATGTTGTAGGATACGTAGATATAGTAATATCAGTGTTTTGAATCTAACTGTACTGACCACCATATACAGTCTAAGTTAGACTGTAAATTCCATATACAACATATCATTACATGATTTGCATGGTTTCAAAGATTTATCATCTACCATTATTTATAACTGTATTAGGATAGGCTGGCTTAGATTTTTATTGACTGCATAAATTGGCACGCATTTCAAAGTTAAGAGTGCTCAGGTGGAGGAAATTCCTTGGATGGGTGACCCATTAGGAAGTTCCACCACACCTTCTGTTTTTAACCTTTTTTTATACAAAATTTCAATTTTCGAACTGTTTTCAACATTACGAAGCCACCTATCAGATTTATGAGAAAATCGTGCTTAAGTGGGGTGTTGACTTAGTGTTGCACTTAAGGCTCGCACCAGATTTTGAGACGTGGCACTGGTTGATGACTGATTCTGGGGTAGCAAATCCCTGGCTAACCCAGGCATTCTCAGATGTACTGTATTGTACTGGGTCCATGGAGTACGTTATACCGTGTGGAAACACATGGAGTATGTCGTACCTTGTATAAGTCTTCAGACTACTGAACTAAACTGTAATGTATTGATTGGTCGACGGGCTGGACTGACCCATCCCCCCTGAGGTATATGACACTCGCGCACACTCGTCCCGTGAGGCGTGGGGTCACTGACTATGGCCATATGTCGATTGTACTGTTATTGACTGAATCCTACTGTTACCAAATTCATATGCCTAGTCTCTATTGATATTGTTTACTGATATTTGACGACCGTATTTTGATTGAACTAAACTAAATGATTTATCGCACTGAACTGAACTATTTTACCTTACTGGACTGTACTGTTTTACCGTACTGAACTGCACTGTTTATTGAATTGTTTTGACTGTACTGAATTGAAGCTGATTTGCTGTACTGTTTACTGAACTGAACTATATTACTGTACTCAACTGAACGGATTTTACCGTATTGAACCGAATATGGTTTTTACTAAATGAGTTATATATATATATATATGGCATAAGTAGAATGTCGAACTTACTGATACTGTTTTAATTGAAAGTAAATATTTTACTGCATGAAATGACATCATAAGCATGTAGATAGTATGGTTGTCTACTGCTTACATATTTTTCTTACTGAGCGTGTTAGTCACCCCCTTCCTTTTTACTTACAGAATATTTACAGTAGGATAGTCTACAGAATTCCTGCTTATATTGTCACCGCAGCTCCCTTTTAGTGTAAAGGTATACATGTGTATAAATCTTTTGTATCGAAACTCTAGTTTGCATAGTTATGTATAATGTACACATTGGGGATGTAAATAATTGTTAACATAGTTAAGTAAATAAATATTTATTTTTAGCACGATAGAAATAAGAAGTTTATTGGATTATATGATATAAAATGAATGATAGAGTGACTAAAATCGACTCATAGCCCATCCAATCATACTGAGTCGGGCACTAAATGAGATAATTGCATGTTAAATATAAGTAAAGTAAGCAAAAAAGGGTCGTGACACAACTGGTGTGGGAGGTGGTTGTACGGGTTGAGTCGCCGATGCTGGCAGACTGGAGATGTGAAAGTAGAGTGGCAACTTCCTCTTGCTACTGTTCCAATAAGGAAGATGATGGCTGATGATTGGCAAGTCAGAAATAGATAGAAGGGAGGATGATAAGCATATTGGTAGAAACGTGGTTGATGAGGTGGCGGTTGGCAGTGCCGAGCTGAGGATGATAAACGAGAATGGAGAGAATGAGATAGTGATGATGATGGTGGTGGTCGACTGAAGGCTCACGGGTGGTCGGCTGAAGGTTGTGACCGAGGTGGAAAACGGAAAGGAAAGAAAAGAAACACCAACACTGGATGGAAACGCCAAGGGAGGAAGATAGCGACGGCAACCGTGAACAGGGGCTTCGGCTACCTACGAGAAAGAAAGAAAGAAATAAATAAATAAATAAAGGAAAAAGAGTGAAAAAATAGTATTATATATATAAAAAAAGATTATATATATAAATAAAAATATTTGGAGATAGGAAAGGCACGGATAAATTGGGAAAAACCCGAGGGAAGGAGCTCCGGGGAAATTACCTAAGCAGACTGGACCCACTGGCTCTAATCAATAAAGACATTACAGACTTCGGGTAGACATCGAGGTAAGGAAATTTTGTGTGCTACTAGAGATAAATATGCGTATTTTTGTGTGTTGTAGATATAAAATTTAGGGTAAATTTACTAATTACTGAAACTATAGAAAACTCTAGACCAAATTGAAGTGTCGAAATTTTAGGAAAAGGGGCTAGTCAGCCTATTCCGAATTGCTACGTATGTCGTATTGGATTTTAAATTATTTATTTGAAAATGAATTGTTTATGAATTGATATTGGTAAAAGTGCTTGAGCGCCTGCAGGTTGGGTATCACGCTAAAATGCTCACATTAGATTTAACATAATTTTATGAGTAAAATCGTGATGGAGCCATCGTGTACTAATGTGTGGTCTTGAACTAACCTGCTAGCATGAGATTTTAAGTGTTTTGATGTTAAAATTGTGCTTGAAAATACCCAAAATTTTCAAAATACTAGGTGCTATCTATAAATAATAAATTAGGAAATTGAGATTAAATATGTGATTATGGGCGAATTAATTTAAGTATAAATGTTTAACTAACCTTATTTTTATATTACATGGAGAATTTAATTCAGTACGTAGACATACATGTATATATAGGTAGGCAATATTTATTTATTCCCCAAGATTAATATATACAAATATACGCATATATGTTTATATATATATGTATATAGGAATGAATGTATACATGTAAATATATGTATATATATACATATTTATAAGAGTAAATATACATATACATATGTATAGGGTCGAGAGCCATTAGACAAAATAAAACACACGAGGATGATGAGATGATAGGATTGAAGCCGAAATAGGAAAGGAAATTGGAAAAAAAACGTGGAAGCCTTAGGATCGGGAGGCAAGGGTATAAGATCGAAGAGCCTAAACCGAAAAAAGCATGTTATACTCTGATAATCGATATGCCAGTGCTGTTAAAGGAAATGGGGAAGAACCAAGGAAACTGACACAAGGAAGTAAAAATGAAATAAAAGAAATAAATTGAAATGAAAGTGTATGGCAGTGGAGTTCTCCTATTGTTAGGACATGTGCATGGAATAGAATTAAAATGAGGAGAATGCGAGTCAGTAGCTGAACCACTCCCATTTTCTTCCACTCCCTCACGCCATCCTCTGTACTAAAAGCTAAGTAAAAAAATAAATAAATAAATAAAAATAATATATCCAATCGAGAACAAAGAAGTTGGCAGGAACCAAGCGACCTTCGTGGGAGAAAACCTGGAGCAAAACGAAGGTAGCCAGAAAAACGAATAAGAAAGAAGGAAGAGGGTGGAGTGTTACACCCTATTGTTATCCAGTTTGGACTGCAAGAAGGTTGGAAGCTTCGAGGTTGTTGTTAGAGGATCCGGATGGAGCAACACTGAAACAGAGTAAGGGAAATGGTGGAGCTGAAACCGAAATGGAGATAGGAAAAGATCGAGGAAAAGAATATGAACCCAACAATTGGAAATAGCAAGCTTAGTCTCGAAGTTTTGGAGTTTTCAAGATGAAGTCGTTTAGCGAGAAAAAGAATGAAACAGAGGGTTGAAGCAGAGGGGACCAAGCAAGCCGAGGGAAACTGGGAACCGAGGGAGAAAAAAGGTAATGATAATGATGCTGGTGGCCGGAGTAGAACACTGGTGAAGAGGATGGAGTTGTAGAGGAGGTAAAGGTGATAAAGGCCTTGAAGAAGAAGGGGAAACAGAGAAACGCATAAGATACCAAAGGAGTAGAACCAAAAATGGAAACCAAAGTGCGACCGAGAAGAAAGAGGAGACCGGGAGGAGCAGAGGTGAACAGGTAGTTGGAGACCACCGGATATGGAGGCCACCAACGTCAACCAAAGTGGTAGAGAAGGAGACCAGTGAGATGACGCCATGAGCTGGTGAAGGCGTGGTGAACAGGAATCACAAGCAATAGAAACTGAAGAAGAAGGAGAAAAGAAAACAAGTGGTGGGAAGGAAAAGATTAAAAAAAAAAGAAAAAAAGAAGAATATATATGTGCATATAAATATATTGTATTCATATATATGTATATATATATATATATTGGAGAAAAGAAGAGAAATTTAAGTAAAAAGACTGTACACAAAATTTGGAGAAAACTCCGAGGGAAGAATAGTCTAGAATTATGAGCTCAAAAATTCAGAGGAATAGACCAAGTGGACCGGACCTGCCGACTAGCTACGATGAGACAATTGAGGACTACAAACAGACATCGAGGTAAGGAAAATTCTCGTTACTACTAGAGATAAATATGCGTAATTTCTGTATATTTGTAGATATAAAATTTAGGTTGAATTTCACAGTACCGAAATTACCGAAAAACTTAGGTCGAATTTTATGACCCTGAAAATTAGAAATTTTAGCCTATTTGAATAATCAAATTTTATGGATTGAATTTAAACGGTTTGCATAGATTTTGATATGGCTTGAATTCTGTTTTAAATATCGAAGATTCTAAATTTTGAATTTTCATAGACTGTTTTCTGGGATTTTTTCAAAAAAGGGCTAGTTAGCCTGTTTTGAACGGTTTCATGAAATGATTGAAAAATATGTGATTTGAGGTGAAATGATTTACTATTCTAAGGATATGTACTTGAGCGCATACTGACTATGTTTCGTACGGTCCGTCTCGCATTGATTTTGAGATAAAGGCATTAGTGAGATCATTCTACATTTCTATCTGTTTCTCTATCTGATTCTGTATCTGTATCTGTGGTCCACGAGCACGATGTATCGTGTTTTTGATTCTGTTTTTGGTCTTCGGACATTCTGATCTGTGAGACGTTTGGGTAGCTGACCACTCCCACGACGATTGATATCCTGGCACACCTGGCCCATGAATTGGCCAGAGTCACTGACATTGGTCAATAGTCATTTCTAATATCTGATATAGCATGTATGCCTTGTCTCATCTATTTGAAATATTTTTTTGAATTATCTGCATGAACTGGGATATCTGGAATTCTATTTGTTTTGCTATTGGAAAAATTTGAACATTCTGGATTTACAACAGTAGCTAAATTTATTACTGATATATATTCTATTTCTGAAAATCTGTTCTTGGTAATTGTACTTTTGCCGATACTAAATCTGTTTTCTGAATTTTGAATTTGGTATCTGAACCAAATTATTTGTATACTTTGTGAAAATATTTTGGATTTGGTAAATATAAATATATATATATATATATCTTTGTAGGTAGTGTATTTATCTACCTGCTATGGGGTTTTTCTTACTGAGCATGTTGAGCTCAGCCCCTTTACTTTCCTGCACAGAGCCCCATTGTAGTTTGGATCGCTTCCGTTAGTAAGGCATTTTGCACAGTTGTGATTCCGTGGAGCATATTGCTGAATCGAAGGTATACCCAAGTTTAAAGAAGTTCTGTTGTATCTAAAATTTTTGTAAGTACAGTAATGCAATACAAGATCTGTCTGGGGAATGTGAACATATTTTATTTAAATTTGTTACTAAGAAAGAAAATTAATCAGACTGAGTATTCTTCTGACCTAATATCGACTTGTAGCTCAACCGAAATGTCCATAAATTTGGGTCGTTACATAAGTTTGTATCAGACCAATGTTGGCCTGATACGAGTCGATATTAAAAGTGAAAAGGACTTAGAAAGTTCACATCCTATGCATTACTGTACATTATTTAGATACAAACGGGTATACCTGGCTGTGTTTTATTTAAAATTGTGTCAGTGAATGAAGGGAAAACTGATAGGTATGGCTGATTGGTATTACAGCTATATTGGTAGATGGAAATGAACTGTTCCTCGAGGCCGTAGAGATAAGCCTGAGAGGTGTAGTGAACCCTCATATGAGTGTACACCTTATAGTTCCATTGGAAATTTTTGGAGTCTGCTTCGTAAAATTTGAGTCGGACATGGAAATAATGATGATATTATCGGGTCAAATGATAGTGGCCCTGTGATAATGATAAAGATTGAGGTGTGACTGAGAGCAAGACTGAGACAATTTCAGAAAATATTACACTATTATATACTGGAGGCAAGAATCCCATTGTAATGGAAAACTGGAATAAATGAATTGGCAAGAATTCATATGGATTCATAGGGTATGACTGTGAACTTAATAGATTGAGGCAAATTCAGAAGTTTGAGCCTCAATTTTCTTTCAGTGGAGTTAAGAATTCAATGTTTGTGGAAGATTGGATAAACGAGATGGAGCAACCCATAGAATTTTTATAGTAACTCTATCAAGAAAGTTGCTTTGCAGTTTTGTGGTAAGGAATTGGGAAAGTTATTCGAACTTTGAAGTGCACTACTAGAAGGAAGTAGCTTTTATAGCATCAGTATCGAAATGGAAAGTCAAACTCGAAGGGGAGTTTCCCGATTTAATCTAAGAGCTGACATCAGCGAATTACATGGGATATATTTCTGAAGGCCCTTAGGCTGCAACACATTCCAGATGAAATAAAATAGTAATTATAGATGAAATGAGTGAATCAGACATAAGGAAACAAGTCTGAGAATGAATATGAAATTAAATAGATTTGGAAGGAGTATAATCTGGATATGTAGAGATATGAAATGAAGGAAGACCAGGAAACGCGTGGGAGATACTAAAATCCTCATCGAGCTAAATTAGCTCCGTTGAATGTCATTTTGAGGAAGCAGTGCACAGGGCGCAACTGTGATGATATGAAAAGTATATTTCGAGGTTACTAAGAAATCGAAAAGGTAAAAAGAGTGAAAAAAAAAGTGATGTACTAAGGAAGCAGTGAGAGTGATAGAGTAAAGTCACTGTAACTGAAAAGATGAATTACAGAATTAAAAGTATAAGTGAAGGTCACACTACTTACATGATTGATAAAGTTAGCGCGTGTTCAGAGTAAAAAAGACACCCCAATGGATAGAGGAATTTTCGACACGTATTCGGATGATCTATCAGAATTACCACAAAATTGGAAGATGAAGTTTGAAATTAATTTAGCAGTGATATTGAATTAATTATTCAAACCACTGTACTGAATAGCTTTAATTGAATTAGAAATGCTGAAAAAGCAATTACAAGGATTACATGAAAAGGAGATTATTGGACCAGGTGATTCACTTTGGAGTGTACTTGCATTAATTTTTAAGGAGACCTGGAGTCTTTTGGGTCACGTTGTATTAAGAATGAGTGATAATTGGATTCTCCCAAAATATAGATTATAGATCAGTGGGAATGACCTAAAACTGTCAAGATGATTAAGAGATTTAGATACAAAGAGACTTTGGAATATGAATTACGTATCGAATCTAAGGATTGTAAATTGTATATGCTTACGTTTTGAATACGAGACTCAATTTGAACATGAAAATGATTTCGTTATAATTGATACATGAAATGAGACAAGCTTGAAATGTGATGGATTCTGAATACAAGTTACATTAGAATAAGAGGTGTATACAAGGTAAGAATATCTTTGGTATATGAAATGAATTCGGATTATGTAATATAAACTGAAAATGAATTGCGACCAAGGATAAATGAGAATATTGATTATGGTATCGGCAGTGATGATTTATTGAGATTTAGAAGCAGAATAGGGTACCCAATGACCTATAGTTAAAGGAATTGATGTCGTCAGAGACTTATGTACAAAGATGTATCCCACATTTGAAGAATGGTAAAGATTTATCAAATCCCCTAAAGGTATATTGGCAACCAAGTACGATATGAAGTATATAACTGGAAGTGTGACCAAGAGTCACATAAGTCAGCAGGTTAAGGTAGAGTACAGAAGCTTATAGGGATTATCACTACCTTAACTATGCCAATATGGAATTGAGAGCATGTACCTGGAATTTTAAGGCTCCTGGAAGGACCAATTACAAATTTATAAAGTTCGTATATAATATCATTTATCACTCAAGTATCGAAATGATACTATATGAAGCGTAGTATGATAAAAAATGTCGTTCATCGATTGGATGGAAGAAGTGGGTGAAAGGAAGATAATTGTGCTTGATTTGTTTAAGCAAGTTTCTAAAGATATTCAATTAATTTGTGAAAGGTTGAGAACAACTCAAAACAAGTAAAAGAGTTATGCTAACCAAATATGATGGTCCTTGGGATTTTCAATAGGAGATTCGACGTTTTTGGAAGTTTCTCCTTCCAAAGGTATAATGAGATTTGAGAAGAAAGGGAAACTAAGTCCCTGTTATATTGGACCTTTCAAGGTCTTAAACTAAGTGGGAGATGAGCTAATAGATTTGGCGTTAATGTCAGAATTATCGAAAACCCACAACGTTTTCCACGCTTTAATGCTTCGCAAGTATCACCCATATTCGACACACGTAATTAAGTACAAACCACTAGAGTTGAAAGAGGATACGACGTATGTGGAGAAACCAATTCGGATCTTGGACAAAAAAGAAAAGGCATTGTGGTCTAAGACAATTTCTTTGGTCAAGGTCTTATTGCAATATCATACTTTGGAGGAGGCCATCTGGGAGTTAGAGAGCTCAATGAGAGAGAAGTATACGCATTTGTATGAGAACCGATATGCCTTTAAATTTGGGGACCAAATTTCCTAAGTTGGGAGAATGTAAATACCTAAAATTTTCAAACTACTTGGTGCTGTCTATAAATAGTAAATTAGGAAATTGAGATTAAATATGTGATTATGGGCAAATTAATTTAAGTATAAATGTTTGACTAACCTTATTTTTATATTACATGGAGAATTTAATTAAGTACATAGACATACATGTATATATAGGTAGGCAATATTTATTTAATCCCCAAGATTAATATATAAAAATATACGCATATATGTTTATATATATATATATATAGGAATGAATGTATACATGTAAATATATGTATATATATACATATATGAGAGTAAATATACACATACATATGTACAGGGCCGAGAGCCATTAGACAAAATAAAACACACGAGGATGATGAGAAGATAGGATTGAAGCCGAAATAGGTAAGGAAATTGAAAAAAAAAAGAACATGGAAGCCTTAGGATCGGGAGGCAAAGGTATAAAATCGAAGAGCCTAAACCGAAGAGAGCTTGCTATACTCTAACAATCGTTATGCTAGTGTTGTTAAAGGAAATGGGGAAGAACCAAGGAAACTGACACAAGGAAGTAAAAATGAAATAAAAGCAATAAATTGCAATGAAAGTGGATGGCAGTGGAGTTGTCTTATTGTCAGGACATGCGTATGGAGTAGAATTAAAATAAAGAGAAGGCGAGTAAGTGGCTGAACCACTCCCATTTTCTCTCCACTCCCCCACACCATCCTCTGAACTAAAAGCTAAGCCAAAAAAATAATAAAATAAAAATAATATATCCAACCGAGAACAAAGAAGTTGGCAAGAACCAAGGGACCTTCGTGGGAGAAAACATAGAGCAAAACAAAGGCAGTCAGAAAAATGGAAGAGAAAGAAGGAAGAGGGCAGAGTGTTACACCCTATTGTTGTCCATTCTTGACTGCAAGAAGGTTGGAAGCATCGGGGTTATTGTTAGAGGAACCAGATGGAGCAACACTGAAACAGAGCAGGGGAAATGGTGGAGCTGAAACTAAAATGGAGATAGGAAAAGATCAAGGAAAAGAAGACAAACCCAACAACTGGAAACAGCAAGCTTGGTCTGGAAGTTTTGGAGTTTTCAAGAAGAAGTCATTCGGTGAGAAAAAGAATGAAACAGAAGGCTGAAGTAGGGGGGACCAAGCAAGCTGAGGGAAACTGGGAACCGATGTAGAAAAATAGGTGATGATGATGATGCTAGTGGCCGAAGTAGAACGCTAGTGATGAGGATGGAGTTACCGATGAGGTAAAGGTGATCAAGGCCTTGAAGAAGAAGGGGAAACTGAGAAACACACAAGATACCAGTGGAGTAGAACCGAAAATGGAAATCAGAGTAAGATCGAGAAAAAGGAAGAGACCGCGAAGAGCGAAGGTGAACAGGTAGTTGGAGACCACCGGAGATGGAGTGAACGGAAGGCCACCAACGTCGACCAAAGTGGCAGAGAAGGAGACGAGTGAGGCGACGCTGTGAGCTGGTGAAGATGTGGTGAACAGGAACCACGAGCAACAGAAACTGAAGAAGGAGGAGAAAAGAAAACAAGTGGTGGGAAGGAAAAGAGTAAAAAAAAAAAAAAGAAAGAATATATATATATATATGCATATAAATTAATTGTATTCATATATATATATATATATATATATATATATTGGAGAATAGAAGAGAAATTTAAGTAAAAAGAGAGTACACAAAAATTGGAGAAAACTCTAAGGGAAGAATAGTCTGAAATTATTAGCTCAAAAATTCAGAGGAATAGACCGAGTGGACCGGACCTGCCGACTAGCTATGTTGAGACAATCAAGGACTATGGACAAATATCGAGGTAAGGAAAATTCTCGTTACTTCTAGAGATAATATGCATAATTTTCGTATGTTTGTAGATATAAAATTTAGGTTAAATTTCGTAAAATCGAAATTACCGAAAAATCTAGGTTGAATTTTATGACCCTGAAAATTAGAAATTTTAGCCTTGTTGAATAATCAAAATTTATGGATTGAATTTAAACAGTTTGCTTAGATTTTGATATGGCTTGATTTCTGTTTTAAATATCGAAGATTTTGAATTTTGAATTTTCATAGACTGTTTTCTAAGATTTTATCCAAAAAAATGGCTAGTTAGCCTGTTTTGAACAGTTTCATGAACGATTGAAAAATATGTGATTTGAGGTGAAATGATTTACTATTCTGATGAAATGTGCTTGAGCGAGTACTGACTGTGTGTCGTACGGTCTGTCTCGCACTGATTTTGAGACAAAAGCGTTAGTGAGATCATGCTGCATTTCTATTTGTTTTTGTATCTGATTCTGTATCTATATCTATGGTCCACAAGCACGATGTACCATGTTTCTGATTCTATTTTTGGTCTCCAGACATTTTGATCTGTGAGCCATTTGGGTACCACTCCCACGGCGATTGACATCTCGGCACACCTAGCCCGTTAATTGCCCGGAATCACCGACATTGGCCAGTAGTCATTTCTAATATCTGATATAGCATGTATTCCTTGTATCGTCTATTTGAAATATTTGTATGAATTATTTGCATGAACTGAGATATCTGGAATTCGATTTGTTTATCTACTGAAAAACTTTGAACTTTCTGGATTTACAATAGTAGCTAAATTTATTACCGATACATATTCTATTTTTGAAAATCTATTCTTGGTATTTGTGCTTTTGCTGATACTAAATCTGTTTTTTGAATATTGAATCTGGTATCTGAGAAATTACTAAATCATCTGTATACTTTGTGAAAATATTCTGGATTTGGTAAATATAAATGTATATATATTTTATAGGTAGTGTATTTATCTACCTGTTATGGGGTTTTTCTTACTGAGCATGTTGAGCTCACCCCCTTACTTTCCTCCACAGAGCCCCATTGTAGTTTGGATCGCTTTCATTAGTAAGGCATTCTGCACAGTTGTGATTCCGTGGAGCATATTGCTACATCGAAGGTATACCCAAGTTTGAAGATGTTCTGTTGTATTTAAAATTTTTGTAAGTATAGTAATGCAATACAAGATCTGTCTGGGGAATGTGATCATATTTTATTTAAATTTGTTACTAAGAAAGAAAAATAATTAGACTGAGTATTATTCTGACCAAATATTAACTTGTAGCCCAACCGAAATATCCATAAATTTGGGTCGTTACAGGGCTAAACAGTCGTGCATTACTGTGTGATCTTGCACGAACCTGCTCGCTCGAGATTTAAGTGTTTTGATGTTAAAATCGTGCTAGATAGTTGTGTATTGTTGTGTTATCTTGCACTAAACTGCTCGCACATGATTTAAAGTGTTTTGATGATAAAACGGTGCTAGTCAGTCGTGTATTGCTGTGTGATCTTGCACTGACCTGCTCGCACGTGATTTAAAGCAAAAAGGCCACGGTGAATTATACTGAATTATGAATGATGTCGAGGTCCGTGGAGTACGATGTATCATGTTGTGTGCATATGTGTACGATGTACCGTGTTACTGGAAAATAGTGTATTGTGTGAGCTGTTTGGATAACTGATGTGAGACCCCATATATGTATAATCACAACTTTGTATATATATGTAACTAGTGATGTGCTTTTAATGTGAAGTATAAATTATGTAAAGTCCATAAATTAAATGTACACACATGTAATAAGAGTTGTGATTGTACATACAAGTTACATTATGTATGAATGTGAAGGAATGGACTTTGATATGTGATGAATATGAGTAGAATGGAATATGAGTAGTATGGTAAAATGGAAGGAAGATTGCATAAGTTGTGCACTTCCATTTGGTTTATATCATGTACCTTTAGATATACAAAGATTCTATACAAGTTTTAATCTGTATGCAGTATTATGGGATGTCATTTTCAAGTCTCAAAGATGATTGGAAGAGGAAATGACCATGGCAACAAAAGGGATGAAGTTTGAGTATGAGTTGCTGTAGAAAAACTGTAGAAAATCTAGAAATATGAAGGTCAGATCGATCTCATAGGATGAGAGATCGATCTGGAAGAGCCAGAATGCTCTTATTTGAGCAATGGAGTAGAGCAAATCAATCTCCAAGGGAGTCAGATCGATCTCCTAACACATTCTGTAAAATGAAGATTGATCCTTAATAGAACAGATCAATCTCTTTAGCTCTCGGGTTGAAGCAGATGGATCTCACCTAAGACTAGATCGATCTCCTTAACCTTCTATTTGAAGCATATCGATCTCCCCTACTCGACAGATTGATCTCCTACCTTCAAAACGTCTTGAAAAATAGGGATTTTAAGAGGACCAGATCAATCTCCACCCAAGGCAGATCGATCTCATCAAGCTGAATCTATAAATATGGAGCAGTTGGATCTACATTTTCGAGACAAAAATAAATCTTTCCCATTTCCAACCTAAAACCTAGCTTACTCACTCCTAAATCCATAGATTTTCAGTAAGATTTGAGTAAAAGCTATTAGAGACAAAGTTGTTTACAACAAAGAGAAGAACAACATAGTTTGGAGGCATTTCCCCACTTGTTGGATTGAAGGATCAAAGGTGCATTTCCATCGAAGCTAAGAGGAAATCAACCTAGGTGATTTTCTAAATGAAATAACTCAAGTACATTATATAGATATTGATCCTGGAGTTGTTTGGTATGCATAGAAATGATAGAAACTACTTAAGAAGTAATGAATCCACCATGACCTAGAAATAGTCTTGTGTGAGAAAGTGAAATGTGATGAGATTAATGATGAATAGGATATAAGGAAGTTAATAATAGTGTTGTGGTATAATTTTTAAGGTGTTTTTAGTAAATAAATTGTGAGATTTACCAAAAAAGGGGTAAAATGTGGATTAAGGCATCGATAAATGCATAGATGAATTATATTGACTAATGAGGTCAAATGTGAGTTAATAACTTTAACTCAAGTGGTTTGGATGATTGAATCGCAGCTTCCGAGGATACATTGGAACAAGGCGAGCCAAGAGCGCAAGAAGCTAAGAGGATAAGAGAGTCGCACTCAAGTAAATTAAGGTAAGGGAATTGTGTGGACTCTTAAAGATATCTGTGCGCAATTTAGGCACTTAAATGATTTCTTAGAATGCATGAGATATTAGGAAATGAAATTGGGTGATTGAAGGGCAAAAGTTGGGTGTTTGAGAAATGTGCATGAAAGTAAAAGCATAGTACTTTGGAAAATCACGTTTTATTTCTTTTTAGCAAGTGATTAGTAGGTTGGCTAGCATTTGAAATGAATTGCGAAAGAAATGAGTTGTTTTGGTTTGTTAACCACACTTTACAAAGAAATGAGCCACCTACATTATTTTCATGAGAATGAAAGCATGTTAGAGTATGACTCGCACGAGATTTGACGTGTTTTACATACATGAGTGCTAGATCTTAGCTCGCACTAGTTTTCACATGGATTTCATACAGGTTTTGGCATGGTGCTTGGAGCTCAGCTCACACTAGATGCCCACCTTATTTGTTGTCGTGCTTGGAGCTTCGGGCAGACTAGGTGTCACACTAATTAAATAGGCTCACACGTGCATTTGTGATATTTTGACATGTTGATAGCTGTGTTAGGAGCTTTGGGTAGACAAGAGGTCGTACCGATTAAATAAGCTCACACGTTTGTTTGAGATGTGGCGTGATATGATATGTTAATGTGGGTCCACGGAGTACGTTGTACAATGCACGTAGCATGGAGTACATTGTACCTGTTGAGATTGTGATATGCCATCTTCGGACGAGATCTGCCATGGACCGACAGGTAGGATTTGACCCACCTCCCGTGTGGAAGCAAATAGTGGTGATATCCCGCACACCCGTGTAGCCGGTATCACAGGTTATGGTCATAGACTTAGAGATTATTACCTTTTATTGAATTGCCTATCTCACATGTCTAATGCCTTATGAATAAATCCATGTTTGAAATGATTTGTGAGTCAAGACAGTCCAAGGGTGGGGCTGAGACTTAACAAGTGTTGAATTGTTTTGAGATATCGATTGTTCATGGTTTAAAGTGCATCGAAGCATGATGATTAATGTCATGCTTTATTGTCAAAAATATATGATGGTTAATGCCATGCTTACTTGAGAAAAATGCATGATGGGTAATGCCATGCTTTATTGTGAATTATGCATGATGATTTATACCATGCTTTGAATTGAATTGTGCATTGGATTTTAATAGCATGAATGCTTTACATACCATTAACACAATCATACACTCATGTTTTGAGATAAAATGATGAACTAAATGCTTTTGAGCATGGCATCACGATCACGTAGATAGTATAGTATCTACATGTTCGCATGATTTCCTTACTGAGCATGTGGTTTGCTCACCCCCTTATTTTCTCCCTCTCTACAGAGATTTGAGTATAGAGTGAACGTGACTGGAGGCGTTCCCTTTTGGTGATCCGCTGCATCCTATCCCGTAAGGTATACACACTGTTGTAATTTTGTATCTAAACTTACGGTAGCATAGTAGCATTTTGTATGTAAGTATTGGGGATGTAAAATGATGTAAACACATGTAAACGACTCTGATTTATTTATACAAGTGTTTACTTATAAACAATATGCAAATTGAATTGGTATGGTGGAGTGAGTTAGACGTCGACACACGACCCAACTATTAAGAAGAGTAGTTGTTCACGATTGAGGTAAAGACGGATAATAAATGATGTATGAAAATGCGAAAAATTTGTATGTATTTTGGTAAGTTGAGGGTCGTGATAGCTGATCACTCTCACGGCACGACATCCCGATGCACCTGATCAGTGATTGCTCGGAGTCACTGACATTGGCCAATTGTCTTACTGATTGATAATTGATTTTGAATATTTCTCCTTGTCTCACTAGTTTAAATTTCTAAACTGATTTGGATGAAATAATATACTACGTGAAATTTGTTTTATCTACTGCATTTAATTTAAGCGATATTTTGCAGTATAATTTCTATGATGCCGATACAGTGATCGATGGTAAATTTTACTATATTTTTATACTCAACTATGTATCATTTATTTCAAGCTATATAGATAGATAGTGTATTTATCTACTTACCGCTTGATTTTTCTTCCTGAGCACGTTAAGCTCACCCCTTACTGTACTCCACAGAGCCCCTCGGTAACTTGGAACGCTTCCATTAGTAGGGTATTTTCACATAGCTCTGATTTCGCGGAGTATATTTCTACGTCGAAGGTATGCCCAGTTTTAAGAAATTCTTTTGTAGCTAAAATTTTTGTAAGTATAGTAATGTAGATGAGATATGCTTAGGGGAATGTGAACATGACTATTTGTAGAAGAAATTTAATTGAGAATGTTAGATTTCACTGATTTTGATCTGTTATCGACTAGTAGCCCAACCAAAATATCTGTAATATGGGTCGTTACAAAAGTGGTATCAGAGTAAGGTTGGCCTGATACGAGTCAATATTAGAAGTAAAATAAATTTTGAAAGTTCACATCCCCAACATTATTGTACATTGTTTATATACAAACGGGTATACCTGACTGTTTTTTATTAAGAAATTGTGTCATTGAATGAAGGAAAAATTGATAGATATGGTTAGTAGGTATTACAGCCATACTAATAGACGAACAGGAACTGTTTCTTGAGGTCGTAGCAATAGGCCCGAGAGATATAGTGAATCCTCATCTGAATGTGCGCCCCACAATTTAACCGAAAATTTTGGAGTTCGCTTTGTAAGATTTGAATGGGGCATGGAGACAATAGAGACATTATGGTCAAGTGATAGTGGCGCAATAATAGTGATGATGATTAAAAAGTATGATTGTGACTTAGACAAAGACTGAGCTAATTTCGGAGATAGTACACTATTACATACTGGGGTTAAGAATCCAATTGTAATGGAAAACTAAATAACTGAATTGGAAAACTTATATGGATTCTTAGGGTATGACTACAAACTTAATAGACTGAGGTAATTTCAGAAATTTGAGTCTTCGTTTTTCAGTGAGGTTAAGAATTCAGTGATTTTGAAAGATTAGATAAATGAGATGGAAAAGCTTTATGATCTTGAAAGTAACTTTATCGAGAAAGCTGCTTTTACAATTTTGTGCTAAAGAATTGGAGAAGTTATACGGACTTTTAAAGAGCCCTACTATGAAAAAGGTAGCTTTTTGCATTATTGATAATAAAAATGGGAAGTCGACCTTTAAGGAAAGTTCCTCTCAATCTAATTTAAGGACCCGACATTAAAGGGTCACATGATATACATTCCTAGATGTTTTTAGATAGCAACACATCTCGGATAAAGCACAATGGTAATAATAGATGAAATAATTGAATCGAACATAAGGTAACAAGTCCGAAAATGAATATGAAACTAAATTTATAGTTCTGGAAGAAGTATAATTCGGATACGTGGAGATGTGAACTGAAAGAAATCCAAAAAACTCATAGGAGATATTGGGATCCTTAAACGATCTAGGTTAGCTCCATTTGATGTTATTTTGAGGAAGCAGTGCGCAAGACGCAACTGTGATGATATGAAATGTATATTTTTTAGGTTAATAAAAAAAAGAAAGGTAAAGAGAGTGACAGAAAAGAGATCTACTAAGGAAATAGTGAAAGTGAAAGAGTAGAGTCACTACGGAACAAATTATATAAATGAAAGTTAAAGATCACACTGCTTGCATTATTGATAAAGACAGGGCGTGTTCGAAGTAAAGAGACACCCCTGTAGACAGAGAATTTTTCGACACATATTCGGATGATCTATCAGAGTTACCACTAGATAGAAAGATGAAGTTCTAAGGTAATCTAGTACTTGGTATCTAATTAATTATTCAAACCACTGTACTGAATGGCTTCGATTGAATTAGAAGTACTGAAAAAGGAATCACAAGGATTACATGAAGAGGGGATTATCAGACCTAGTGATCCGCTTTAAAGTATATTCGCATTACTTGTTAAGCAAATCCGGAGTCTTTTGGGTCACGAACGGGTGTCAATTGAATCCTCTCAAAATAGAGGTTATAGACCAGTGGGAAAAACCCAAGTTGTTAAGAGGATTTAGAGTTTTCAAGATACAAAGAGACTTTGGAACATTAAATACACTTTGAATCTAAGGATTTTAATATGTATGTGCTTATATTTTGAATATGAGAAGAGCTTCATTATAACCGGTATACGAAATGAGACAAGTTTTGAAGAACGATAAATTTTAAATACAGATTATGTTTGAATAAGAAATGTTTTCGATGTATGAATATTTTGGGTTTGTGAAATGATTCAAATCAAGTGATATGAATGGAGAATGAGTTGTGACTAAAGGATAAATGTGAAATGGCAATAAGTTTTAGTATCATACTTTCTATTGGGACTGAACTTTGAACCCTTATATCCATAACTAGTTTATGTGGTCAAGTCAAATGGCTAATAAAGGTATTTCAAAATACCTCTCTGCCTGAAAAAAACTTGACAACGTCTAAAGATATCATAACCCATAATCCGAGAGAAAAGTGTATACAGATACCTCGAGATAGGGATTGGGCTACGTATTAATGCAGAATAGAAAGGCAACTACCTATAGATCTTACCAATTAAAAGATCACGAGAAGAATTACTTAACCCATGATTTGGAATTGGCAACTGTAATATTTTCATTGAAAATATGGCGTCACTCTTGGGACAATGAGAAATTATAGATTCTTACTGATCATGAGAGTTTTAGTTATTAACTTTCACACAAGGAATTAAACAAAAAAAAAATGAAATGGATAGAGCTAGTGCCTTGAGCGGAAGTAACCTCGAGATGGCATTATATTTATGTAATGATTAAGAAATGTAAACTATTTGAACGTTCTATAAACCTTAAATTAGATGTGGTCCCTTTCTGGTACTGACGTTCATTATATGATAGCTAGCATGAGAGTTGAAACTGGACTTGATTTATCAAATCATATAGGTTCAACGTAACGATGAATACTGAATCGATGTGGCTTGTTAGATACTAAAGGGTACTATAACAGAAATGGTATCGGCAATGATGATTTATTCAAATTTAGAAGCAGAATTGGGTACCCAATGATCTATAGTTAAAGGAATTGATGTCGTCAGAGACTCATTCACAGAGATATACTTCACATCCAAAGAATAGTAAGATTTATCAAAATCTCCTAAAGGTATATTGCTAATCAGGTAGATAAGAGATATAGTTGAATTTGTGACCAAATGTCTCATATGTTAGTAGGTTAAGATAGAATACCAGAAGACTATGAGATAATTATAACATATACCTATGCCAATACAGATTTGGGAGCAGGTGCCCAAAAATTTAAAAGCTCCTGGAAAGACTATTTGTCATTTACAGAATTCCTATACAATAATAGTTACCACTTAAGTATCAGAATGGCACCGCACGAAGCGTTGTATGGTCGAAGTGTTGTCCACCAATTAGATGGGAACAAGTGGGCAAAAAAAAAAAGATATTTACTCTCGATTTGGTTAAGCAAGCTATTGAGGATGTTTAATCGATTTGTGTAAGACCCTTAAATTCATAAGTACATACATGTATATGCTATGTAAAGCATAAATGATGTAAAGTCCATATAATTAATGTACACATTTGTAATATGAGTTTGTGATGTACGTACAAGTTTCGTTAAGCAGGAAGGAGTGTGAATAGGTGACTCATATCGAATCACAGCCCAACGTTTGATGTGAGAGATGACAGAAGAAGAGGTAAGTGAAATGTGAAAAATGGGTGGTGAATAAGGTAGGTCATGTGAGGGGGAAGGGCATGACAGAATGGTATCAGAGCTGTGTTGGTCAGATGTGAATCGATATTAGTAATTAAGAAAATATACATCCCCATAGTACTGTGCTTTTTTCAGTTACCATTGTGTATACGAGATGGATATCAGACTAATTAATGATTATAAATGCAAGGACTTAGCCATCATGGTTAGTAGTCGCCATGGTAGAGGGGCTAGAGATAGGGCTCGAGGCCATAGAGGTAGGCTAAAGACCTGAGATGAGACTATTGGTTAGACTGATGTACCTGAGAGTACTAAGGCACGTTTCGAGAGACTAGAATGTCGCCTGGAGACCATAGTGGAGTACTGGCACAGATGATGCCAGGAGGATAGGGACAGGATGCAGAGACTACGCCTGGAGAGGTAGCTACACCTGATACCCCTACACCCCTACCAGTTCAGCATATGCCGTTACAGGTCACTGTATGATAGGGCGATAATGTTTTGGGGTATGATTGTGATTTAGACAGACTCCAAAAAATTTAGAAACTTGGACCTCTAACTTTTCGTGGGATTAAGGACCCAGTGTTGACGGAGGAATGGATAGGGGAGATGGAGAAGTTGTACAGATTCTTTGAGTGTACGAGTTCAGAGATGGTCGCATTTACTACGTTCCTACTGAAAGGGACTGCAGAGCATTGGTGGAAGTCCACCCGACCCATTTTGAGAGCCCAACATACAGAGATTAGTTGGGAGATATTTCTGAATGCCTTCAGGAGGCAGTTTGTTCCAGATACGGCTGCAGGCCGAATTTTTGGGGTTGAGTCAGGGGCGTCACTTAGTGGATGAGTATGAGACCAGATTTTTATCTTTGGGGAGATATAACCCTGACACCATGAGTAGCGAGACTAGGAAGGTCCGTAGGTTTATCGATGAACTAAGACCAGTATTACGATCTAAACTGGTTCCATTCGACATTTTTACTTACGATGAGGCAGTGTGCAGGGTGCAACTTTGTGAACAAGATTATGAGAGAAATGCCTCAGAGTTCAAAATAGTTGGAAAAGGTAGAGACAAAGACAGAAAGAGGCCGATGAGTGATAGTGCTCGAGGTTTTAGTTATCGAGGAGGGAGGAGACTCTTCGGTAAGAAACCAAGGATCGAGGAAGTACAAGAAAAGATTATGAGATTTCCTGTATACTCGGCTATAGCTCCAGTTAGCAGAGTTGTAATTGGAGGACAGAGGCCTACCACTGAGCAGTGCAGTAGATGTGGTAGATATCATGGAGGTAAACCTTGTCCTGTCTCTAGTGGTTTGTGCTACAGATGTGGGAAGCCAGGCCATATGGCTAGAGTGTGCGAAGAGTTGATGGATACTACCCCACAGACGAGTAAGGATCCTGAGAGAGCTCCAGCTGATACGTCTGCTCTAAGGAGGAGAGCGACAGCAGAATAGAAAGAGAAGCAAGTTATGGGATAAGGGTGAGTGCATGCCTTGGATTGCCTTGGACCAGGGAACAACAGATGCTTCATCGGATGTGATCAGAGGTAACATCCTAATTTATGATTTAGAAGCACATGTATTGATTGATCCTGGTGCCACGCATTCATTTGTATCACCTTCATTTGCATGTAAAATACAAAAGCATGTAGAGCGTACACCTTTGAGTAGGATGATATTGATTAGTACACTTATAAATAATAGTCAGCTTGTGGAGTATATGTTAAAAGATTGTAAGCTGAAAGTAGGGGAAAAGGACATGACAGCCAATCTAATACTGTTAAGCATGAGTGATTTTGATGTAATCTTAGGGATGGATTGGTTATCATCAAACCATGCTCTTTTATATTGTTATGCTAAAACGGTTATGTTTCCTAACCCTAAAAAATATGTTGTAAAATCTGACAAAAAGAAATTAAACTAATAGTTATGGTTACAATGAATAATGTACTATGCTGACTGGGAAATGAATATATTGAAGGTTTTATTGCATACGTGGTTGATATGAATAAGGTACATCCGGAGTTGGAAGATATTTCTGTGGTTAGTGAATTCCCAAATGTCTTTTCGAATGAACTGCCAGGGTTGCCACCAGACAGAGAGATGGAGTTTTGTATAGACTCGGTGCTTGGTATTGAACCTATATCGAAACCACCGTATCGCGTGGCCTTAGTTGAGCTAGAAGAGCTCAAGAAACAGTTAGAGGAGCTGTTGGACAGGGGTTTTATCAGACCGAGTGTTTCACCCTGGGGAGCATCGGTTTCGTTTGCAAGGAAGAAGGATGGAAGCCTCCGATTGTGTATAGATTACCGATTGTTGAATAAGGCAACCATCAAGAATAGATAACCCCTTCCATGCATTGATGATCTGTTGGATCAGCTCTGGGGAGCGTAGGTCTTTTCTAAGATTGATCTGAGGTCTGGGTATCATCAGTTGAGAGTAAGGAGTGGAGATGTGCCAAAGACAGCATTTAGGACCCGATATGGCCATTATGAATTTTTTGTTATGCCATTCGGATTGACGAATGCTCCCACAACTTTCATGGCTATGATGAATGATGTGTTCAAGCCATATTTGGATCAATTTGTTATCGTCTTCATAGATGACATCTTGGTATGTTCTAAATCTGAGGAAGAGCATAAGAAGAACCTCAGGATTGTATTGCAAACTTTACGAGAGCAGAAGCTGTATGCTAAACTCAATAAGTGCGATTTTTGGTTGTCACAGATCTCGTTTTTAGGACACGTTGTGTCAAAGGATGGTGTATCAGTGGATCCATCCAAGATTGAGGTTGTAGTTCAGTGGGAACAGCCGAGGACAGTTATCAAGATCAGGAGTTTCTTGGGTATAGCAAGATACTATCGGAGATTCGTAGAAGGATTCTCGAAGTTAGCTACTGCGTTGACACTTCTCACTCGGAAGGGTGTAGCTTTTTGGTATGAAAGTAATCCCACTATAAGAGACCTAGATGTTCTATCTGCAAGTGCACGAGTCGTACAAGTAATAATGGGATTTGTGTCCCGGATTATCGTCCCACAGAGAAGTGATTAGCCTAATTAACTGCTGGTTAATCTTACCCTAAGTATATACTAGTAAATTATGAATTGTCGATGGGTGATCTACATGGCTAACAGTACTAAAAATAATAAAAACTATAAAATAAAGAAAATTAAATAGAGCTAAAATTACTTACAAAGCTCCAAGCAATTAAAAGTAAATACCTACAAAAGATAATTAAAACAGTTAAAATTAATTAATGCAAATAAACTAAATTGCAAATAATAAATAAAATTAACTTGAATAAAATAAAATGTGCATGCAATTAATCTAACTATGAAAATGCAATTTAATCTAACTTAATTCTAATGAAATAAAATTCTAAAAATAAAAATTTCTAAATATAATTATAAATCTAAATGCCTAAAGTAATGATCCTAACTATAACTAATTACTAACTTAACACTAAAATCTAAATAATGCATGAAAAATAAATATTTTTGGATTAAATTTAAAATGAAGACTAATTTAAAAATGCATGAAACAAATTTAATTTAAGTTAATTCTAAATGCAACTCATAAAATACTAAACTAAAATTAAGTCCTAAAACATATGATATAAAATTAACTATTAACTAAAAGTTAAAACTAAAAATTAAATTAACAAACTAAAACACTAAATTTAACCTACAATTATCAATTAACAACTAACATAAAATTGACAACTAATAAAAGCAATCAAAATAATATAAATGCAATAAGTATTAAATTATAAAATGGGAATGTGGCCAAACATGACCTTGTTTAGTTTCCCTGCTACCTCGATCCCGACTACAGTTTGCCTCATTTCCAGGTGTTGTCCTCTATAACTTCCATCAACTCTGCTCTCGGTTCCATGTATAGCTCCCTTCCGTGCAACACAGCACAACACGTCTCCAACCGCTTGTTCTGCTCCAGATTTCTGCCCATGCTGTTGGCAGCACTAACTGCTCTTGCTCCTACTTCAGGTCACAACTTCTGCTCATGCTCCTTGTACTGTCCATCATCACACCATGCTCCAACACGCCAACCCTACGTTTATCTTCCGGCATGTGTTTCCAGCTTTTGCTCTCGGTTCCTACTCCAGTACTGCTCTATGTCCTGCCCAGCTATCCTACTCTCGGCTCTGTCCGACTACTGCTGATCATGTTCATTGGCCAGACTGCCCAGCTATGCCCATGGTACCAACTTGCTTCATCACCGAACATCAGTAGACACAGAGGATGTCCAGCATCCTTCTTGCCTAATTGAAGATAATGAGCAGTGCACAAGCAACACCACAGAACATCACAAGCGTGACTAACGGATGGGTGAAGAGATAGTAAAATTAAACAGAATAAACATAAAAAAATAAAAGGAATGACACTGTTAGAAACGAAAGCAGTAATTGTGAAATAAGCATGCAAACTAGAATCAAAATCAAAAGCTAAAACCACGGTTTATTGTTATAGTCTCCATGTTTCTATAAGCTTCAATCTTGCTGGCTGCAAGTCAGTAGCTTCGGTTTCAACTCTCCAGGTTCTTGCTCACTTGTTATGCTGCTCAGCTCAAGCTTTCTTCCTACTGTAGATAACTGAGGATGCCCAGTAGCTGGAGCAGCAGGAACCGAGCAACCATGAAGTAATGTTGAGCAAACTGAAAAATGAAAATGAACAGTACACTGGTAATAGAACAGAGCAAAGCAGAGAAGAATAATGATCCTTGTCTACTGCAGCAATGCAACCCGACCAGCTTCTGTTCTACTCAGCAACCATCCTGTCATGCTTCATGTTAAGTCTTACAATCAGAATGCTAGAAACAAAAATACAAAGCAACACAGCTAAATATTTAAATCGAGAAACAAAGAAATACGCCGAACAGAAAACAAAATAAATTGATACAGAAAAGGTAATAAGTAATACAAACCAGAACTTAAGTTTTAAATCAGAACTTGAAGAAACTTGAGCATAAAAATATCAAACGGTAGCAAGATAGTAAGCCAATGCAAAACCGAAATTTTTAATAAATTAATACAGTGAAATAGTTGAAGAAGATAACTAATATCACTGGCATTTTCTCCCCCCTTTTATTGTTCATCAACTCAAACTATAAAGCATAATAAAAAAAATAAACATTATGGAGTGTTGCTCTTGTCAGCCTCCCCTCCCCTCCATTCAACAATTCTCAACAGTGAAGACCAATGAAAAATCAAACCGAGGATGAATATCATTAAACAGAAAACACGAATGTTCATCAAAGGAGCTTAGGTGAATAAAATTGCAAATGAGAACTTGTAAAAACTTATAACAATGGTGGCTAAGAAAATAACTAATGGGAAAGCTTAAAAACAAGGAAAAAATCTAAAACTATTCTACCTATGCTACCTTCTACTCTAGACTACTTAGTTTTTTCTTCAGTTGCTAACATGTTTTATTTATACACACACTTAGGGGTACAATGGTAATTTTTCATCCTAGATGAGTTGGCATTGTTTGGCTAATTGTCTTCATTTTATTTGCTGCAGAGTAGATATTTCCACGTCATCCGTCTTCTAGTACACTTGATTATGCGATGTGGCCCAGCGTGTATCTTCCAGAAGATTAGCACGGTGTCCGTCGATCTTATCGTTTCGGAGGGAATAAAATACTAACACCCGACATCCCACGTGTTCAGATGACTGGTGACTCGGTCTGTAAATTGGAAGTGGTCTAGTCTCCTTTAGCCTATTTTCAGTCCATTTTTAACTGAAACGACTGAGTTTCATTTGAATTTAATTTACCTGTACATTAAAGAATTTTAATTAAATAAAGGGGATAATTAATAAAATCAATTGGGGATTTAAATAATTAATTAGAAAATTAAGCACAAATAATTCTATTTTCGTAGAATTATCACTTTTGTATGGGATGAAGATTGTGAGAAGAGTTTTCAGGAGTTGAAGAGTCGATTGACTACTGCTTCGATTCTCACTATCCTTACTAGCTCAAGAAGATTTTCAGTGTATAGAGATGCATCACATCAGGGACTGGCCTATGTATTGATGCAAGATGGGAAGGTAGTTACTTATGTATCCAGACAGCTGAAGGACCATGAGAAGAACTATCCGACCCATGATTTGGAGTTAGCAGCAGTAGTGTTTGCGTTGAAGATATGGCGCCACTACTTTTATGGAGAGAAATTCCACATATTTACCAACCACAAGAGCTTGAAGTATTTGTTCTCCCAGAAAGAATTGAACATGAGATAGAGAAGATGGCTAAAGCTTCTAAAGGACTATGATTGTGAGATACTTTATCATCCAGGTAAGGCTAATGTTGTAGCTGATGCATTGAGCAGGAAAAGCCTTGGGATGGTATCGTATATGATGGTCAGGGAACATGACTTGCTAGAACAGTTTGCTAGCCTCAATTAGGGAGTTGTGCCTTCTGACATGGATATAGATTGTGTGATTGCTAGACTACGCTTGGAGCCAAATCTGTTGGACATGATCAAACAGGCTCAGCAGACTGATCCGTATTGCATTGACATGATTAGTCAGATACAGAAAGGCACAGAGACTGATTTTGAGATGAATTCTGATGGACTTTTGAGGTTTCGAGGCAGATTATGTGTTCCCGAGGACCCAGAGCTGAGAAGATTGATATTGACAGAAGATTATTCATCGAGATACATGTTACATCCGGGGAGTAATAAGATGTACCAAAATCTTCAGAAGGTGTACTGCTGGTCAGGTATGAAGAGAGAGGTAGCGAAATTCGTGGCGAGATGTCTCGTATGTCAGTAAGTGAAGGTAGAGCATCAGAAACCTGTAGGGTTATTGCAACCTCTACTATACTGACATGGAAATGGGAGTATATCACCATGGATTTCGTGATGGGTTTACCAAGGACCTAGAGGAATCACGATGCGATATGGGTGATAGTTGATAAACTGACGAAGTCAGCCCACTTTCTAGCTATGAGAGCTACCGATACTCTGAGTTGATTAGCAGAACTGTATGTACATAAGGTAGTGAGGTTACATGGTATTCTAGTGAGCATTGTTTTGGATAGGGATTCCCGCTTCACTTCCTATTTTTGGGAACATTTTCAGGAAGCCATGAGAACCCAGTGGAGTTTGAGCACCGCTTATCATCCTCATACAAATGGTCAGTCAGGGAGGACCATACAGACTTTGGAGGATATGTTAAGAGCATGTGTGCTGGATTTTAGAGGCTCTTGGGATGATCATTTGCCACTAGTTGAATTCTCCTACAATAACAGTTACCATGCGAGTATCGAGATGGCACCGTATGAGGCTTTGTATGGTCGTAGATGTTGTTCCCCTATCGGTTGGGAAGAAGTGGGTGACAGAAAGATTTTTACTCCTGATTTGGTTACACAAGCCTCTGAGGATGTCCGGTTGATAGTTGAAAGATTTAGGACGGCTCAGAGTAGACAGAAAAGCTATGCTGACAAGAGATGGAGACCACTTGAATTCGTTGTTGGTGATTCAGTATTTTTGAAGTTTTCTCCTTCCAAGGGTATAGCGAGATTTGGAAAGAGAGGTAAGTTGAGTCTTCGCTATATTAGACCCTTTGAGATACTAGACAGAGTAGAAGATAAGGCATATGGATTAGCGCTACCACCAGATTTAGCGGGAGTGCATAATGTCTTCCACATTTCGATGTTGAGGAAGTATCATCCAGATCCAACTCATATGATTCAGTATGAGCCATTGAAGCTCAAAGATGATTTGACATATGTAGAGAAATCGATTCGGATACTGGATAGAAAGGAGAAAGTCTTGAGGAATAAGACATCGGGGTAGTGAAGATTCTTTGGCAGCATCACAATTCAAAGAAAGCTACTTGGGATCTAGAGAGTCCAATGCGAGAGAAGTATCCCCATTTGTTTGTAGAGTAACTTGGTTCTAATTTGAAGGACCAAATTCTTTTAAGTAGGGGAGGATTGTAAGACCTTTAAATTCATAAGTACATACATGTATATGTTATGTAAAGCATAAATGATGTAAAGTCCATAGAATTAATGTACACATTTGTAATATGAGTTTGTGATGTACGTCTAAGTTTCGTTAAGCAGGAATGAGTGTGAATGGGTGACTCATATCGAATCACAACCCAACGTTTGATGTGAGAGATGACAGAAGAAAAGGTAAGTAAAATGTGAAAAATGGGTAGTGAATAAGGTAGGTCGCGTGTGGGGGAAGGGCGTGACAATTTGTGAGAAGTTGAGATCAACTTAGAGTAGACAGAAAGTTACAGTGACCAAAGATGAAGACCTTTGGAATTTTCAGTAGGAGATTCGGTGTTTCTAAAAGTTTCACCTTCCAAGGGCATAATGAGATATAGGAAAAAAGGAAAGCTAAGACCCCGATATATTGGACCTTTCGAGATCTTAGACCGAGTGAGAGATAAAGCTTACAGATTGGCGTTACCGATGGAATTATCAAGTATCCACAATGTCTTCCACGTTTCGATGCTACGCAAGTATCATCCAGATCCAACACATGTGATAAAGTATGAGCCACTAGAGTTGAAAAAGGATATGACGTATGTAGAGAAACCGATTCGGATCTTGGACAGGAAAAAAATATTGTGGTCTAAGACGATTCCTTGGTCAAATTTTTATGGCAATATCACACTTTGGAAGAGGCAACGTGGGAATTGGAAAGCCTAATGTGAAAGAAGTACTCGCATTTGTGGAGACAGATGTACCTTTTAAATTTGGGGATCAAATTTTCTAAGGTAGGGGGAATGTAACCCCCACGAAATTTTTGATACTCGGTCTTGAGTGATATTAAATGGAATTAAGTATGCTTAATTTAGGGTAAACAATTTAAATTCATATGTTGAATTTTAGTGTGAGACTTGAATTAAGTTAGTCACCTAAAATGTTATAATTTGAAAATTTGATAATTATGTATTATATAAATAATAATAATAAAAATAATAAAAATAATAAATAATAAATAAACAAAATAATAACAATATCAATAACAATAACAATAATAAGATAGAATAATATATATAATAATAAAATAATTTTTATCTAAATTAGTGGAAAAGTTTCCACCAAAATCGAAACACCCATACCATGCCCTTGTACACCGAACACCATGCAGTGTCTACACCCCTCAGCAACCCCTGCACACCCACCTCCTACGTCCCATACCTCCTGACCGAAGCTCTCATTTCCTCCACTCTCATGCCATTAGGTCTTCCATTAAGCCATACATGCCCTATCCCGGTTTTGTATATAAGAAAAAGAAGAAAATACAGAATTGGGAAAAATGGGGAACCAGAGAGAAAACAGAGAGTGGAAGTTGTTGATGGTGCCTAAGAAAAGCATGAGGATGGTGGAAACAGGAAGCTGGAAGGCACAGTTGGGTGACCTGAGAGAAAATGAAAGTGGACGTGTGGTGGAGAGAAGAACCGAGGTAGGGCAATGGTGAAGCAAGACTGACATCGGTTGTGGGAGTTGTTTTGGGTGCCTTCAGTTTAGAGAATATGGGAGGCAGACCCGAGAATTTCAGTGAAAGTGAGAAGCGAGATTTGGTGGTGATGGTGATGCAATGGTCTGATGAATTAACAAAAGGGAGAGCAGAAAAGAAGAACGTGGGCAAGGACCAGTAAAAGAGACAGGAGAAGGCCAGAACAGAGGAGCCTTTTCCTCTGAAATTGAGAGCAGAAAAGTCAAGAGAGAGGGGGACTAAAGCAGCTATGAGCTGGAAGAAGGTGAGACAGAGGAGACACAACTGGTGCGGGAGGTGGTTGTATGGATTGAGTCGCTGGTGTTGGCAGACTAGAGATGTGAAAGTGGAGTGGCAACTTCCTCTTTCTACTGTTCCGAGGAGGAAGATGATGGCTGATGATTAGCAAGTCGAATCGAGGGAGGATGATAAGCACGATGGTAGAAACGTGGTTGATGAGGGGGCGGTCGGCAGCACCGAGTTGAGGATAATGAACGAGAATAGAGAGATTGAGATAATGATGATGATCGTGGTGGTCGACTAGAGGCTCACGGATGGTCGGCTGAAGGTTGTGACCAAGGTGGAAAATGACAAGGAAAGAAAGGAAACACCAACGCCGGACAGAAACGCCAAGGGAGGAAAAAGGCGATGGCAACCGTGAACAGGGGCTTCGGCTACCTGTGAGAAAGAAAGAAAGAAAGAATGGGAACAAACGCAAAAAAAAAAAAGTGTATTATATATATATATATAAGATTATATATATAAATAACAATATTTACAAATAGGAAATAAGGCACTAAGAAATTGGAAAAACTCGAAGGAAGGAGCTCCTGGGAAATTAACCGAGCAGACAGGACCCACTGACTCCAGTCACTAAAGGCATTACAGACTTCGTGCAGACACTTAGGTAGGGAAATTTCGTGTGCTGCTAGAGATAAATATGCGTGTTTTCTGTGTGTTGTAGATATAAAATTTAGGGTAAATTTACTAATTACCGAAACTATAGAAAACTCTAGACCAAATCGAAGTATTGAAATTTTAGGAAAAGGGGCTAGTCAACCTATTCCGAATTGCTACGTATATCGTATTGGATTTTAAAGTATTTATTTGAAAATGAATTGTTTATGAATTGATTTTGGTAAAAGTGCTTGAGCGCTTGCAGGCTGGGTATCACGCTAAAATGCTCACACTGGATTTAATATAATTTTATGAGTAAAACCATGATGGAGCCATCGTGTACTGCTCTGTGGTCTTACACTGACCTACTCGCACGAGCTTTTAAGTGTTTTGATGTTAAAACTATGCTAGATAATCGTGTATTGTTCTGTGATCTTGAACTGACCTCCTCACATGAGATTTAACTATTTTGATATTAAAACTGTGCCAGACAGTTATGTATTGTTGTGTGATCTTGCACTAAACTACTCGCACGTGATTTAAAGTGTTTTGATGATAAAACTGTGCTAGTTAGTCGTGTATTGTTGTGTGATCTTGCACTGACCTGGTCGCACGTGATTTAAGGCTAAAAGATGATGGTGAATTATATTGAATTTTGAATGATGCCGAGGTCTATGGAGTACGATGTACCATGCTGTGTGCATATGTGTACGATGTACCGTGTTATTGGAAAATAGTGTATTGTGTGAGCCATTTGGGTAGCTGACCACTGCTACGGCACCTGACATCTCAGCACACCTGATCAGTAATTGCCCGGAGTCACCGACATTGGCCAATTGTCCTACTGATTGATTATTGATGATGAATATACCGCCTTGTCTCACTCATTTAAATTTTTGAACTGATTTGGATGAAATAATATACTGTGTGAAATTTGTTTTATCTACTGCATTTAATTTAAGTGATATTTTGTAGTACAATTTCTATGATGTCGATACTGTGATCGATGGTAAATTTTACTGTATTTTTATACTCAACTGTATATCATTTATTTCAAGTAGATAGATAATGTATTTATCTACCTACCTCTTGATTTTTCTTACTGAGCACAATAAGCTCACCCCTTACTTTACTCCACAGAGCCCCTCGATAACTTGGACCGCTTCCGTTAGTAGGGTATTTCGCACGGCTATGATTTTATGGAGTATATTTTTGCGTCGATGGTATGTCCAGTTTTAAGAAATTCTTTTGCATCTAAAATTTTTTTAAGTAGCGCATGAGCAGATAATGACCAAGCTACACCAACGTTGAGGACAGTAGCAGAGGCAGTGCAAAACAAAGTAGTGGAGGAAGACGCAGTACATGGTGGCTGGATGCAGGAGCAACACAGGGCAGAATAGCAGAAGCGGACCTCGCCTGGAGACAACCAAAATCTGGAGCAGAGGACAAACCATGAGCACCTGGACAGCAGACCAAGCAAACCGAGACGACACCTGGAAACCAGAAAATGAAATGAAGCATGAACAGTGTTTTGAGGAATTTATTGGTTTATTTAAATCTAAGGCTTTGTTTGGCATTCAACTCTTGTATTAATCCATTTTTCTTACATTTTTAGTATAGTTTAATTAGTTGTTAGTTTAGGATAGTTGTTAGTTGTCAATTTAGATTAGTTCTAGTTTTTTAATTTGTTAATTTAAATTTTCAGTCTTAATTTTTAGTTAATAGTTAATTTTATATTTTATGTTTTAGGATTTAATTTTAGTTTAGCATTTTGCAAGTTACCTTTAGATTTAATCTAGATTAATCTTTATTTTCATTAAGTTTTAGTTTAGTTTAAATTGCATTTTGATTAAGTAGTTTAAATTGCATTTTAGGTTAGTTTAATTGTAGTTTAATTAATCTTGCTTTATTATTTTCATATTTGCATTTTAGTTTAATTGCGTTAATTAGCTTTAACAATTTCAATTTCTTTTGTAGGTTTTTTATTTTAATTGCCCAGAGTTTGGTAAGCAAATCTTAGTTCAGTTTTATTTTCTTTATTTTAATGTTTATTGTTTTCAGTATTTTTAATTAGCCTTAGTAGATCACCCACTTTAATTTTATAATTTGCTAGGATATACTTAGGGTAATATTAACCGGTACTTAATTAGGCTAGTCAACTTCTCTGTGGGACGATAACTCGGGACTCAAATCCCATTATTACTTGTACGACCCGTGCACTTACGGATAATACCCTTTAGGGCCTATCAAGTTTTTGGCGTCGTTGCCGGGGAAGTTTTAATTAGTCAGTAATTAATATCAGTGAAATTATGCTTAGGTGTAATTCTAGCTTGTAAATATTTAGGTCCTTAGTTTAGTTAAATTTTCTCCATTTAATTAAAAAAAATTGAAAAATTAAAAACTTTAAAAAAAAAATTAAGGACTTTCTGATGTTTGCATGCGTAGAGCCAAGAGTTTTGATTGCTTTCCTCTAGATCCTGAAATTGAACGCACTCTTAGAAAAATTCGAAAGGACTCTTGAAAATTTATAGCTCCGCTGCAAAACACAATGGCAGAAAATAGGGAAATTAGGACTGTTGGAGATTATGCAATGCCGATGATTGGAGGATATTATTCCGGCATTAGGCCACCAGCTGTCCCTGCTAACAATTTTGAAATTAAGCCCGCAATCCTTCAGATGATCCAGACCTCTTTACAGTTCAGTGGGCTTCCACACGATAACCCACATGCTCACCTTGGGCAATTCCTGGACTTGTGCAACACGTTCAAACACAATGGATTATCTGATGATGCACTTAGGCTTAGATTATTCCCCTTCTCGCTTAGGGATAGGGTGCGACACTTGTTAACCTCCTTGCCTCCAGGATCCATTTCTACATGATCGAGTTAGCCCATCAATTTCTATCTAAGTTTTTTCCTCCCTCTAAAATGGCCCAACTCCGTAGTAACATATCTTCCTTTACCCAATTTGATTCGAAAACTCTTTACGAAGCATGGGAACGACATAAGGAGCTTCTTAGGAAGTGCCCTCACTATGGCCTACCTCTGTGGTTGCAAGTCCAGACCTTCTACAACGGACTTACAAGCCCAAATAGGACCATTGTTCACGCTATTGCGGGTGGAGCGCTAATGTGTAAAGCAGAGGATGAAGCTTACGAGTTGTTAGAAAAGATGGCGGCTAACAACTATCTATGGTCCTTGGAGAGGCAAATGCCAAAGAAACCGGTGGTTATTTATGAGCTCGACATACTGTCTACCTTGACCTCTTAAATCGCTAATCTTACGAAGAAGGTAGAGTCGCTCAGTACCCAACATAATCCTTCCACTAGTCTTAACCCTGTGTATTCTGTCCAAAGTCCTTTTTCTTTCCTGCGGGCTGTGTAGTGGTACCTACTCTGTAGATAGGTGTCCGCTCAACTTAGAATCGGTTTAGTATGTTGCCCCTTCTCAAACGCAACAGAACAACCCTTTTTCAAACACCTACAATCCAGGGTGGAGGAACCATCCTAACTTCTCCTGGAGCCAAAACCAAAGGTAAACTTTTAGCTCTAGGCCTGTAGGACTCCCTGGTTTTCAAGCCCCACCAGTTCAGGTACCACCACGATCATAATTTCCATACCATCCACCACATCATCCATCCCTACCTCAATTTCAATATCATCCACCACCACCACAACCTTTACAGCCCCAACATTACCATGCACCAGCAGCTGAGAAGAAGCCATCGCTTGAGGAAATATTCACAACTATCCTGCAAAATTAAGCTGCCACAATTAAGAACTTAGAAGTTCAGGTTGGATAAATAGCTAGTGCTCTTAGCCAACATCCTCAAGGGACCCTTGTTAGTAACACTAAAGTTAATCTTGTTAAGCAAATGGAGGGTAAAGAACATGTTAGATCCATCACCCTTAGGAGTGGCAGAAAGCTAGATGAGCCACAAGTTAAGTCTGGACCTGAACAGCCCATAGTTGATAAACCCATAGGTTCTAATGAAGCAGCTTAGAAAGAGCAGGAACATCAGGATTAGGCTGCAAAGGAAACAAAGCTAGGCGCTTCTTCATCTTTGCCTTCTTCTACTTCAATGCCTTCCTCATCCTCTGGTACTATACATGTTTCCATTACATCCCCTCCGGTTAGACCACCAGTACCTTTTTCTCAGAGGTTCCAGAATCAAAAACTAGATCTACAATTTGTCAAATTTCTTGAGATTTTTAAGAAGCTTTACATCAACATTCCTTGCTACTAACCGCTGATTTTATCAAAGAGCTCCTTGTAAGCATTCTGTCATCTTGTTACAAGTGATGTTAAGCTGCTGTTTGCAACTAGACCAAAGTAGCGCATGAGCAGATAATAACCAAGCTACACCAACGATGAAGACAGTAGCAGAGGCAGTGCAGAACAAAGTAGTGGAGGAAGACGCAGTACATAGTGGCTGGATACAGGAGCAACACAAGGCAGAACAACGAAAGGAAAAACTCAACAAAATTAATTAACATGAAAAACAACTATATACTGTCTGAAGATAAAACTTAAGGTAAATGCAAAGTTAATAAAGCAGAAAATCTGAATTTGAAAATGTAAATAGATAATTAGAAAATGAGGTAGAGAATAGAAATAATGGGTACAAAATAGAAAACGAAACAAGGCTGTCCCGAGCTTAAACACAAGGGCTTTGCATTCTTCAAGCCTTCAGCTACCACCTCAACATATATGTTCAACATCATTCATAACAGTTCAGTAATGGTGACAACACACATCCTGGTTACCTGTAGCTACCAAACATTAGATTAATGCAGAGTGAAAGCATGCAAAGGGAATGAACAGTACAAAGCTCTTGAAACAGGACTGAACAGATGATGAATTGTGGTTCTCTATCGGCTGCAACAAATGTTCCAACTTATACCGATGCTAGCTGCTGCCTTTTGCAGTATCTTTAATCCTTCAACCCGTGGCCAAGCTAAGCAACAGCAGTGAACCCAGCATGCAACTGCAGCAATGCTGCCTTTGACCAGCCTTGTTGTGAACCGCTTTCACGCACCAACACATTGCAGAGACCAAAAATAAGCAATAAACGACAATAATGCAATGTAGAATTAAAGACCCAGAACAGTAAGCTACTAATCAAATCAAGGGGACATGATTAAAACGAAACCTCATTGAATTTAAATTCTGAAAAGGAGATTGAATTCTATTGAAAACGAACTGTAAACGTAACAATAAACTGAAGAGCTAATTAAAATCTAAATAAAACAGAAACTAAAAGCAAAGAACAATGGAAAACAACACATCAAGAACAGGGGAGAAGCTTTGGCCGCTGTCACCAGTCGAAGACTTCAAAGGAAACCTAAGGAAAAATAATAAAACCTAACAATAAAATTTTAACCTAAAAAAACTAAAAGCTCCCCTTCCAATTGCCATCTTTTTCTTATTTATATACACACTTAAGGGTACAATTGTAATTTTTTCATCCTAGATGAGTTGGCATTGTTTGGCCACTTGTCTTCACACCATTAGCTCTTTAAAAAATAATATTTCAATGTCATCGGTCTTTTTATCCAATTGGATGTGCTAGGCTCGTGTTCTTCGCAAGGTCCAATCTCGATTTTAGCCCAATTTCGATCCATTTTCTATCGAAATATTCAAAATTCATCCGGATTTAATTTATCTGCAAACATGAAAATTTTAATTAAATAAAGGGGATAATTAACAAAATAAATTGGGGATTTAAATAATTAATTTGGAAATTAAGCACAAATAATTCTAAAAATATAGAATTATCATACTGTAATGTAGATGAGATGTGTAAATACCGTAAATTTTCAATATACTCGGTGTAGCTATAAATAATAATGTGGACAATTAAGTTAAATTATGTTTTGGGATATGAGAAACTTAGATAAGCCAATTACCTAAATCTAATTTATAAATGAATAACTAATAATAATAAAAATAATTTGATTAAGTACATGGAAGAGCGTATACATGTATTTATATACCTACGTTTGTATCAGCCACTAAGAGTACTCTATAGAGTGTAAGTATATACACATATAAATATATGTGTTAAGCACATAGGAATGTGCATATATATGTATATATATATACACTAACGTGGGAGCTGTTAAAGTGTTTAAAGAAATATATAAATATATGTTAGATATATTTACAATGTACATAAACTCTGGGATGACAGTAGAGAAAGGAGAAACTGTGCACGATATGTAAACATATCTTGAGAATTGAGTGTGCAATAGGGAGGTAAACTGAAGCACGAAAGAAGGCATAGGAGTATGGCTAAAAACATCTGCTGGTTAGTCTGACCGAGAGAAGGGATAAGAATAATAGAAGAAAGAAATATATAGTAGGAAACGAGTGAAGAAAAGAGAACAGAGCTGGTGATGAGTCTTAGCGTGGAATGAGAAAAAAAAAAAGAATTGAAGGTGGAATAGTGCAATAGTGGGAGTGAGGACAGTATGAAAATATACATGTACAGTGAGAAGTGTAAGGTGTGAATAAGAAACAGAAGGAAGCAGTTATCGAACCCACTCCTACTTCCTCCTCACTCTCACGCCATCAAACCTTTCACTATCACATCCCCTCACCAAAACTGAGCTCTGCCCTGATCCTGTACATGCATAAAAGCAAGGAAATGGAAGAAGACTAAAGTAGAAAAGAGGCATCACCGAGAGCCTTAATTTAGAATAAAAAAGATTGTAAACTAAAGCAGAAGCAGTAATCGAGAAAATGGTAAGGGACCTCTGGTAAGAGGGAGTGTGACTCTTGGAAGAGATGCTAGAACTGAGGCTTAGAGGGGATCGAGATAGAACAGAACGAACTGAAGCAATAGGAAAACTAAAAAATGCAAACAGGAAAGTGAGGACCGAAATAGAGGACGTCGGACGTCGGAGCAGTGGCGAACAATGAAGCTGGAAGCAGGTAGCCAGAAAAGGACATGACCGGAGGGACTTCAACTCTGGACAGAATCGTCATGGAAGGAAGGAAGCAGCATGTAAGACCCGAATTTAACTAAATACGAAAATTAAATAAGAAAAGATGAGGAGTATTTGTGAAGGAAGTCGGGTTAAATTAATCCCGAACACGTGTAAGGGCCAAATGGTCAAAAGACCGAAAGCCGGTATAATTTCGATAAGGGAATTTAATTAAAAATATGGATTTAAGAAATCTTGGTCAATAAAAGTGAAATAAAATTATTTCGGATTAAATTGATCAAGATAGTAATTTATGAAAATTAATCGGGATTAATCGAGATTTTTAGTTCGGAAAAAAAAAAATAATCCCGAAAATAATCGAAAAATATGCCGAAAGGTCACCCGGGACAATATCCCGAAAATACGGAAAAATTATACCCGAAAAAGGATTAAAAATAAATTAAATAAATTAAATTAAATTAAATTAAATTAATTAATTAAGAATAAAATAATAATTTTAAGAGGTATTTGGGTAGTTTAATATATTTTATTGAATAGTAAAATAATTAAAATAAATAAAAATAATAATAAAATTGATAAAATAAGAAGAAAAAAAAAGTAATTGAAACAAAAAAAAAAGGGGTCGGGGAGAGAGAAAGAAAGAAACAGAAACAGAAAAGCAGAGAAACGGAAGCTGTGTCGGGGGAAGAGGCCGAACGACCACCGGCGATCCCTGTCCCAGGCCGCCCACCGGAAAAGGAAGCCCGACGCCCGACGAACACGATGGTACCGGCGGTGCAGCTTACCGACGCCTGAGGAAGCCGAACGGAGGGAGAGAAACCCGCGGGGAAAACGGTGTCGGTGCCGGCGATCCACGGCAGCTGGAGGCGATCGGCGGGTACCGATGTGACCAGGAGGAGGAGCTGGTCCTTTTGAGACCGGTATTGGCCGACGAAATCGCCGAAATCCGCCGGATCGGGAGGAGACAGCCGCGAGGGGAGAAGAGGAGATTCCCGGCGATCGGCGGCGATTCAGGCTCGGCCACCCCTAGCCGAATGTCCCCGAGGCCAAGGCGAGTCGATCGGTGGTAGCCACAACCGTCGAAGTGGCCGAAAAACGCCGGAAACGGCGGAGGAAAGGAAATGGGTCCGACAGCCGAGGGAGAACTGCCGGACCGGCGGCGTTCCGGCGAGCTTGACCCAAACCGAGGGCAGATCTGAGACGCGGACAACCTCACGGAGCCACTGGCGGTGGAAGCCGGCGGAGAACCGGTCGGCAAGGTGGTGAACCGGCGGTGAACCGGTCGAATCGGAGTGAACCGACGGTCTGAACCGGTCCGAACCGGACTAAACCGGTTTAGCCAAAAAGAGGAGAAAAAGGGGAGAAAAAGGGAAAAGGAAAAAGAGAAAAAAATTGGGGAAAATTCCGGTGATGCAATCGAGCTTCGGGTAAGTCGATAAGCGGTCAAATTGACCCGATTTAAATTTGGAATATTTTATTTAATTAAATTTCGACCGAAAAGTTTACCCGAAAATGTAATTAAATGTGTAGCTCGACGATTGGCATCAACCGAGGGCTCGAGACAGCCTCGATTTGCGGACTAGCATGGAATCTCGGGTAAGTGATCCCTATTTACGACAATTTTCTCGTTATGCGAGATGTTGAGTTAATTTTCGCATAAATTGAATAAAATTATGGAAATTTAGATTAATTGTCGTAAATATTTAATTTAGCTACTCGAGAAGTAGAACGAGGCCCGATAAATTATTGGTGGGCCCAATGAGCCCAATAGGCCTCGATAAGTGGGAATTTAGTGAAAAGCGGGCTTAAGGCCGATTAAGGCCCATTAAGGTGCAATCGGGCCCAATAAGGGTAAACGGGCCCAATGATTTAAATTAAGCCCAGAAAGTAATAGATACAATTAAATTGCATAATATCTGACCTGAGGAATGTTAATACGCAGTTCCGGGCATTGGATTGGAAGCATATCGGACTGCGCGATAGGACTACATTGGAAAAGAAAAAGGTCAGACTCGACGAGAATCGAGGTAAGGGAATTCTGCGGACTGCTAGAGGTAACAGTACGCAATTTTAAATTCATATGCAGTCCTTTAAAACTAATTGAAGGGTCTAGAGGTCGAAGAACAATTTTAGTGCCCCGTATGGGCAAATTACCAAAATACCCTTGCTAAGGGTAAAATTCTAAAAATTTAGGAAAAAGACGGGAGGAGCAAGGACAAGAGGTTCCTGCTCGTTCTGGAGGGATTTCAACACATGCATGAGTAGGCTGGCTCACTTTTAAAGAAAAATGCATAGCATTGCATATCTTAACTGATGTGATTTCTGTGAAAACTATTTGGAAATAACCGAGCCGCCTACATGTTTTTATTTACATGTGACGTGCTAGAGCTCAGCTCACACGATGTTTGACTTGTGTGATGCATGCATTAGTGCTAGAGCGAAAGCTCGCACTAGAGTTTTACATGCATAGGTGCTAGAGTATAACTCGCACCAGATTTCACATGCTTTTGCGTGACACGGTGCTAGAGTCTAACTCGCACCAGATTTTTCATGATCTTCATGACAGGGTGCGGAAGTTTAACTCGCACCAGACTTTATAAGATTTTCATATGATTTATATACAGAGTGCTGAGCATAGCTCGCACTAGTTTTACTGGATTTGTGGAGTAGCGCTGTCTGTCCTTGGAGTCAGCCAAAAGGCCCAACAGGCTCAATAGACCTCTTAAGTAGGGTGAGAGTGAGGGATGAGGTTGGCGGCCTTGTGGAGATGTAAAGCGGGCTCTGCCAAGTTTATTTGATTCGATGAGAGTGCTGAGCATCGCTCGCACCGATTTTTATGAGAACATACGATGAGCCGTGCTTGGAGCATCAGGTAGACTGTGTGTCACCGACTTAATAGGCTTGCACGTGCGTTTTGAGACATGGCAACGAGTATTGAGTTATGAAAACCTCTGTGGGAAGCAGGCCATTTGGGCTGGAGTACCTAGAGTGATATGGGTCCATGGAGTACGATGTACCGTGCAAGTAGCATAGAGTACGATGTACCGTGGGGTATCTTCGGATACGGTATCTTTGTGATACAGGGTATCTTCGGATACGGTATCTTTGTGATACGGGGTATCTTTGTGATACGGTATCTTTGTGATACGGGGTATCTTCGGATACGGCATCTTCGGATGCGTGAGATCGGATAAGACTGACGGGTTGGATTGACCCACCTCCCGGGCAGTTCCCGATCAGGGTGAGACCTCGCACACTGGGATCCGTGTAGCTAGAGGGACTCACGAGGACATATTGGCCAGTCCTGGTTATTACCGATATACAGTATTGCCTAGTCTCGTATCTTGTATATATATACGTATGTTTTCGATATCGATGCTTTTGAGAAACTCAATTTCCATGGTTTTGTGTGAGTCAGGATCACCCAAAGGAGGGGTCGAGTCCTGACTTCATTGTGAAATTTTTAAAGAGAAAGAAATGATTTAAAATAATTGCATGTTGAAATCGATGCTTTTGAGAAACTCAATTTCCATGGTTTTGTGTGAGTCAGGATCACCCAAAGGAGGGGTCGAGTCCTGACTTCATTGTGAAATTTTTAAAGAGAAAGAAATGATTTAAAATAATTGCATGTTGAATTTTCCGTGCAAACTCGATTTACATAGCATCATAATACATATCATTGTTTTAAAATGTGTGGAGAAAGGGTGGTTTATGCATGGCACTACGTTCATGTAGGTAGTATGGTTACCTACTTGTTCGTAGGATTGCCTTACTGAGCTTGATGTGCTCACCCCTTTCATTTTCTCCCACAGATGATCTCCAGTTGAAGTTGCGACGACTCAGTACTGCATTCCGGATATCCGCTGCTGCCCATCAACATAAGGTATATACACTTGTACCTATTGTATCTACATAAGCATAGCACAGTAACATGTTTGTAAGTAACTTTAGGGGATGTATAAATAATATAACAATTATAAATGACTGGAGAAGAAATAAGTACTGGGGTAGATGTATGGTGGGACTGGCATTGACGCACAGCCCAATTAGTAGTGGAGTGTTGGTCACGATTCGAGGACAGGTAAGAATTAAAGTAAGAAAATAATAAAAACGCGAAAAATTAACTCTGATTTTTGGGTAGTTTGGGTCGTGACATATAAAGGTGGTATCAGAGCAACAATTGGTCTGATGTGTGTCAGTGTCAGTAATTAGGAAATTACATCCCCGTGTTACTGTGCTTAGTTAGATATAATAGTGTATATCGAGATGGGCTTGACTAAGAAATGGTTGAGAATGCAGGAATACCTAATATGAGTCGCGTCAGATGAGATAGTGCACGAGGCAGAGGTCGTGGAGGTAGACCTGAGTCTGCTAAGTCGTGCTGAATTTGACTATGAGAATCATGATGAAATTGAAATAGAGGCTAATGTTGAGAATGCCTCACAGAGTCCGACAGAGTGAGCGGACAGTATTGAGAGACGCTTCGCGAGATTGAAGCGGAGCATGGGTATTATTTTGAGGAGCTAATTGCTCAGATTATGTATGAGATCAAAGGGCGCAGCGGAGCATTGGTGGAAACCCGCTCGACCCATCTTAAGAGCTGATATGAGAAATGATTATGGATGTATTCCGGTGACAGGATATCCCGGACATGATTTAAAGGAAATTTCGAATTAAAGTCCTTACTCTGACCCAGAGGATTTAATTTATTGACGAGTATGGAGACTCGGTTATATTCTTGGATAGATATTACCTCGACACTATGAACAGTGATAGTCGAGATGTCTAAAAGTCCACGAAACGACTCAACTTTTCAATTAGAGTCCGATTGGCCCCTGAGATATTACTTATACCGAGGCAGTGCACAGATTTACAGTTTGGTAAATAAGAACACGAATTGCACGCCTCTGTGATTGAGAAAGGTAATGAGGGCCGAAATAGAGACAGAAAGAGAATCGAGACATGACAAAGATGTTAAAAATGGAAACTGGTAAGAGATTTAATTTGATGAGTTATGGAGTAAGATAATTGGTAAGGCCCCAGCGTATCCAATTTTGGCACTCTGGAGGGGCATTGTGATTTGAGGACCCCGACCTGCTACGAAACAGAGTAGCAGTGTAAGTACTGTAAGCAGTGTGGGATATGTGGTGGATACCACAGAAAAAGGGTCTATACCTACACGGTATAGATGAAAATGGTCGTCAAGTGTAGTAAGACGGACCATTGATTTAGGATTGCTCAGAGTTGGGCGAGAATTACCCCACAGAAAAGTAAAGAGACGGAGAAAAACTTTGTTGGTATAGCCGCAACGAAAAGAGAGGCCCTAGCCGAAAAGAAAAAGGAAAGTAGGTTGTTGGACGAAGGCGAGAGGATGTCTTGGACCAGGATGCTATTGATGTTTCATGGATGTGGTGTAAGATGCCACACTTGTTATGAATAATGAAGTACATATGTTCATAAATCCTGGTACCACACATTTATTCGTACCGCCTTCATTCACATATAAGTGAGTAAAAGGCATGAATGCCTACATCATTGGGCACAATATTGATAAATGAGTGCCCCATTTGAGGAGGATTAATTAACGGAATATGGCTATAGAGATTTTAAGTCAAAAATAGGGGTGCAACAGTTGAAAATTACAGGAGTAAAGGATGTACTCACAGAATGAATAAAGACAAGAGTTTCATTATAATTGATACGCAAAGGAGAAAATCTTCGAGATAAGATAGATCCTAAGTACAAGATGTATTGGAGTAGAGATATATGCTAGATAAGGAATACCCTTAATATGCGAAGTAATTGAGGTTAAACAATTAGTAGCGAATACAAATTATAACCAAGGACAAAGATGGGTATAACCATAACCGGTAGTTGTGGTTAAGTCTGAAGGCTAATAAAGGTATTTCAAAATACCTCCCCGCCTGAAGACTTGACAGCGTCTAAAAGTATATGTATAACCAATACCATGAAATCGATCATCGTAATAAATACCCTTAGCATTAGGATACCCTTACTAAGACGATGAAGAATTATAAAATTCGACAAATCCTAAAGGTTAACATAGTAAATTTAATAGGTGCCGTTAAGGTAAGGAAAAGAAAATGACGCAGGTTAGTACCTGAAAACGTAAGCGATTTTGAAGGATCTTATACGCTTATGCGTAAATAAGTCAAGGATTAAACCGATGTGTAAATCATCATTATCGGTGATATGTTGGGTGTAGTTAAAGTCTAGGGCGATTTATAAACAATAATTGGAAGATGGCTTTTACAGATGGATTGCTGCGAGTTCTAAGAGGATATACCTTATTGACACGTTTAACTAAGAAACGTGGTCTTGAATAAGATGATAAATAAGATGATAGATGTGACATGGATTTTGGTGTAATGAAGTATGAACTGACCACCGTGATTAATTTCGTCATACCCAACAGCTCAAGAGGTTCTCAGTGAGCATGGATACCTCAAAGTTATGATGGAGCTGTGTATTGATGTATAATGGGAAGATACCCATGATTTAAAGTTGACAACAGTATTTGTACCGAGGATATGGTACTATTATGTACACGGTGAGAAATTGTGGATATGCACTGATCATAAAGCCCGAGTATCTGTTTTCACAGAAAGAGGCGAACATGAGAATATACATATTGGGTTAGAGCTTCTGAGAGAGTTGATTTGTGAAAAATTGTACCACCCAGGAAAGGCTGATGCTTTGAGTAGAAAGAGCCTCGGGATAGTACCACATATGATGGTCAGGGAGCGTGAGCTGCGAGATGCAGTTGTGAGCCTCAGTATAGATGTGATCCCTTCTGATGATGACAGTGATTGTGTGACAGCTAGCCTGATGACTAGTACCGGATGAGAGTGCCCGGATTTTCCAGGCTTAGCGTGATGATCGACCAGATGTCGATAGTTTGGGTCTGATTCAGAAGGGTATAGTGACAGAGTTCACGGAGTATGATAATGAGTTACTGAGGATTTCGAGACAGTATGAGTGCTCCCCAGGACCACAGTTGATGAGATAGTAATGTTGTCAGAAGCTCACTCTTCGGGATATACAGTGCATACGGAAGTAAAGAAATATATCGAAATCTCGAAAAGGGTATGGGTGGTCAGATGTGAAAAGAGATATTGGTGGAGATTGTAGAAAAGTGCCTAGTATGTCAGCAGAATAAGGTAGAATATTAAAAAGTCTGCAGAGTTATTGCAGCACCTACCTATATTGACACGGCACGAAAAATGAGAACAAGTCTCCATGAATTTCATGATGGGTTACAGAGAACCCAGGTGAATCAGGAGGCTAGTTGGATGATAGTTGATAGAGTGACTAAGTCTACCCACCTTCAAGTTATGAAATCCCTAGATACTCAGAGTGTGTATGGGGATTTATGTATAAGGCAGATTGTGGAACATTATGTAGCGTTCCAGTGAGCATGATATCATATAGGGATTCCCGTTTCACTACCTACTTCGGAGGATATTTTTAGGAAGCTATGGGAACCCGGCTGAGTATTAGCACAGCTTCCCATCCTCAGACAGATGGTCAGTCAGAGAGGACTGTACAAGTTCTGGAGGACCCGATGAAAGCGTGTGCCATTTATTTTATAAGCTCCTGGAATGACCAGTTGATTTCTAATTAAAGTCATCAAAAACGACAGTTGGCAGTCGAGTATCGGGATAACCAGTTATGAGACAGTGTATGGCTGTAGGGGTTGTTCCCCAAATTGGATAAGAAAAAGTGGGTGACAGATAGAATCATTTCTGACTTTGGATAATAAGTCTCTGAGGATGTTTAGTTAAGGATGAGAGATTAAGAACACCTCAGAGCAGATAGACAAGTATTGGAAATTTCCCTTGGTGAATTATTATGGTTGAAAGTTACATGTCCTAAGAGAATAAGGACATAGCGAGCTTTTGGAAGAAAGTAAATTGAGATGCGCTGGATGGAACATTTTGAGAGATTGGACAAGTGGGAGATAAGACCTGTAGGTTGGTGTTATCACCTGAGTTAACAGGCACCCACAATGTGTCTCAGCTTTTGATGCTTCGGAAATACTATCCAGATCCAGCGTAGGTGATAGGATATGAGATTCAAAAGTTCAGTTTGAGGAAAATACAAGTATATTGAAGAAGTTGATTCGGGCATTAAACAGGAAAGAGAAAGTATTGGGGTTTAAGATGATCTCCCTAATTAAAGTCCTTTGGTAGTAATACACTCCGGAGAAGGTTACATAAGAATTTAAGAGTATGATACAATCGATATACCCGGAGTGGTATATGGACTCATATGGCTTGGTTCTAATTTGGAGGACCAAATTTCCTTAAGTGGGGGAGAGTTGTAAGACCCGAATTTAACTAAATACGAAAATTAAATAAGAAAAGATGAGGAGTATTTGTGAAGGAAGTCGGGTTAAATTAATCCCGAACACGTGTAAGGGCCAAATGGTCAAAAGACCGAAAGCCGGTATAATTTCGATAAGGGAATTTAATTAAAAATATGGATTTAAGAAATCTTGGTCAATAAAAGTGAAATAAAATTATTTCGGATTAAATTGATCAAGATAGTAATTTATGAAAATTAATCGGGATTAATCGAGATTTTTAGTTTGGAAAAAAAAAATAATCCCGAAAATAATCGAAAAATATGCCGAAAGGTCACCCGGGACAATATCCCAAAAATACGGAAAAATTATACCCGAAAAAGGATTAAAAATAAATTAAATAAATTAAATTAAATTAAATTAAATTAATTAAGAATAAAATAATAATTTTAAGAGGTATTTGGGTAGTTTAATATATTTTATTGAATAGTAAAATAATTAAAATAAATAAAAATAATAATAAAATTGATAAAATAAGAAGAAAAAAAAAGTAATTGAAACAAAAAAAAGGGGTCGGGGAGAGAGAAAGAAAGAAACAGAAACAGAAAAGCAGAGAAACGGAAGCTGTGTCGGGGGAAGAGGCCGAACGACCACCGACGATCCCTGTCCCAGGCCGCCCACCGGAAAAGGAAGCCCGACGCCCGACGAACACGATGGTACCGACGGTGCAGCTTACCGACGCCGGAGGAAGCCGAACGGAGGGAGAGAAACCCGCGGGGAAAACGGTGTCGGTGCCGGCGATCCACGGCAGCTGGAGGCGATCGGCGGGTACCGATGTGACCAGGAGGAGGAGTCGGTCCTTTTGAGACCGGTATTGGCCGACGAAATCGCCGGAATCCGCCGGATCGGGAGGAGACAGCCGCGAGGGGAGAAGAGGAGATTCCCGGCGATCGGCGGCGATTCAGGCTCGGCCACCCCTAGCCGAATGTCCCCGAGGCCAAGGCGAGTCGATCGGTGGTAGCCACAACCGTCGAAGTGGCCGAAAAACGCCGGAAACGGCGGAGGAAAGGAAATGGGTCCGACGGCCGAGGGAGAACTGCCGGATCGGCGGCGTTCCGGCGAGCTTGACCCAAACCGAGGGCAGATTTGAGACGCGGACAACCTCACGGAGCCACTGGCGGTGGAAGCCGGCGGAGAACCGGCCGGCAAGGTGGTGAACCGGCGGTGAACCGACCGAACCGGAGTGAACCGGCGGTCTGAACCGGTCCGAACCGGACTAAACCGGTTTAGCCAAAAAAAGGAGAAAAAGGGGAGAAAAAGGGAAAAGGAAAAAGAGAAAAAAATTGGGGAAAATTCCGGTGATGCAATCGAGCTTCGGGTAAGTCGATAAGCGGTCAAATTGACCCGATTTAAATTTGGAATATTTTATTTAATTAAATTTTGACCGAAAAGTTTACCCGAAAATGTAATTAAATGTGTAGCTCGACGATTGGCATCAACCGAGGGCTCGAGACAGCCTCGATTTGCGGACTAGCATGGAATCTCGGGTAAGTGATCCCTATTTACGACAATTTTCTCGTTATGCGAGATGTTGAGTTAATTTCCGCATAAATTGAATAAAATTATGGAAATTTAGATTAATTGTCGTAAATATTTAATTTAGCTACTCGAGAAGTAGAACTAGGCCCGATAAATTATTGGTGGGCCCAATGAGCCCAATAGGCCTCGATAAGTGGGAATTTAGTGAAAAGCGGGCTTAAGGCCGATTAAGGCCCATTAAGGTGCAATCGGGCCCAATAAGGGTAAACGGGCCCAATGATTTAAATTAAGCCCAGAAAGTAATAGATACAATTAAATTGCATAATATCTGACCTGAGGAATGTTAATACGCAGTTCTGGGCATTGGATTGGAAGCATATCGGACTGCGCGATGGGACTACATTGGAAAAGAAAAAGGTCAGACTCGACGAGAATCGAGGTAAGGGAATTCTGCGGACTGCTAGAGGTAACAGTACGCAATTTTAAATTCATATGCAGTCCTTTAAAACTAATTGAAGGGTCTAGAGGTCAAAGAACAATTTTAGTGCCCCGTATGAGCAAATTACCAAAATACCCTTGCTAAGGGTAAAATTCTAAAAATTTAGGAAAAAAATGGGAGGAGCAAGGACAAGAGGTTCCTGCTCGTTCTGGAGGGATTTCAACACATGCATGAGTAGGCTGGCTCACTTTTAAAGAAAAATGCATAGCATTGCATATCTTAACTGATGTGATTTCTGTGAAAACTATTTGGAAATAACCGAGCCGCCTACATGTTTTTATTTACATGTGACGTGCTAGAGCTCAGCTCACACGATGTTTGACTTGTGTGATGCATGCATTAGTGCTAGAGCGAAAGCTCGCACTAGAGTTTTACATGCATAGGTGCTAGAGTATAACTCGCACCAGATTTCACATGCTTTTGCGTGACACGGTGCTAGAGTCTAACTCGCACCAGATTTTTCATGATCTTCATGACAGGGTGCGGAAGTTTAACTCGCACCAGACTTTATAAGATTTTCATATGATTTATATACAGAGTGCTGAGCATAGCTCGCACTAGTTTTACTGGATTTGTGGAGTAGCGCTGTCTGTCCTTGGAGTCAGCCAAAAGGCCCAACAGGCTCAATAGACCTCTTAAGTAGGGTGAGAGTGAGGGATGAGGTTGGCGGCCTTGTGGAGATGTAAAGCGGGCTCTGCCAAGTTTATTTGATTCGATGAGAGTGCTGAGCATCGCTCGCACCGATTTTTATGAGAACATACGATGAGCCGTGCTTGGAGCATCAGGTAGACTGTGTGTCACCGACTTAATAGGCTTGCACGTGCGTTTTGAGACATGGCAACGAGTATTGAGTTATGAAAACCTCTGTGGGAAGCAGGCCATTTGGGCTGGAGTACCTAGAGTGATATGGGTCCATGGAGTACGATGTACCGTGCAAGTAGCATGGAGTACGATGTACCGTGGGGTATCTTCGGATACGGTATCTTTGTGATACAGGGTATCTTCGGATACGGTATCTTTGTGATACGGGGTATCTTTGTGATACGGTATCTTTGTGATACGGGGTATCTTCGGATACGGCATCTTCGGATGCGTGAGATCGGATAAGACTGACGGGTTGGATTGACCCACCTCCCGGGCAGTTCCCGTTCAGGGTGAGACCTCGCACACTGGGATCCGTGTAGCTAGAGGGACTCACGAGGACATATTGGCCAGTCCTGGTTATTACCGATATACAGTATTGCCTAGTCTCGTATCTTGTATATATATACGTATGTTTTCGATATCGATGCTTTTGAGAAACTCAATTTCCATGGTTTTGTGTGAGTCAGGATCACCCGAAGGAGGGGTCGAGTCCTGACTTCATTGTGAAATTTTTAAAGAGAAAGAAATGATTTAAAATAATTGCATGTTGAATTTTCCGTGCAAACTCGATTTACATAGCATCATAATACATATCATTGTTTTAAAATGTGTGGAGAAAGGGTGGTTTATGCATGGCACTACGTTCATGTAGGTAGTATGGTTACCTACTTGTTCGTAGGATTGCCTTACTGAGCTTGATGTGCTCACCCCTTTCATTTTCTCCCACAGATGATCTCCAGTTGAAGTTACGACGACTCAGTACTGCATTCCGGATATCCGCTGCTGCCCATCAACATAAGGTATATACACTTGTACCTATTGTATCTACATAAGCATAGCACAGTAACATGTTTGTAAGTAACTTTAGGGGATGTATAAATAATATAACAATTATAAATGACTGGAAAAGAAATAAGTACTGGGGTTGATGTATGGTGGGACTGGCATTGACGCACAGCCCAATTAGTAGTGGAGTGTTGGTCACGATTCGAGGACAGGTAAGAATTAAAGTAAGAAAATAATAAAAACGTGAAAAATTAACTCTGATTTTTGGGTAGTTTGGGTCGTGACACAGCAGCGCCTAGGGGAGGAAGACGGTGAACAGTAGGTGGTAGAAGGAAGGAAGAAAGAAAAGAAAGAAGAAAAGCGGGAGCAAATTCAAAAAAAAGAAATATATATATAATTATATATATATATAAGTATATAAAAATATTTGGAGATAGGAAAGAAGGCACAGAGAAATTTGGAAACACGGGGGAAAGGAGGACTTCGACAGAAATAACCCGAGTGGACCGGATCCACCGACTCGCTATGTTGAGACAACCAAGGACCGTGGACCGACACCGAAGTAAGGAAAATTCTCGTCACTGCTAGAGATAAATATACGTAATTTTTGTATATTTGTAGATATAAAATTTAGGTTGAATTTCGCAGTACCGAAATTACCAAAAGACTAGAACGAATATTATGACTATGAAAAAATTAGAGATTTTGGCTTAGTTGAATAATCAAATTTTACAGATTAAATTTAAATGATCTGCATAAATTATGGTATGACTTGAATTCTGTTTTAATTATTGAAAATCTCAAACTTTGAATTTTCATAGACTGTTTTCGGTGTTTTTTTCGAAAAAGGGCTAGTTAGCCTGTTTTGAACGATTTCATAAAAAAAATGAATTTATATGTGATTTAAGGAAAAACGATCTGTTATAAAATTATTCTGATTATGATGAAATGTGCTTGAGCGCGTACTGATTGTGTGTCGTACGGTCCGTCTCGCACTAATTTTGAGACAAAGGCGTTGGTGAGACCATGCTGCATTTTTATCTGTTTTTGTATCTGATTCTGTATTTGTGGTCCACGAGTACGATGTACCGTGCTTCTGATTCTGTTTTTGGTCTTCAGACATTCTGATCTGTGAGCCGTTTGGGTAGCTGACCACTCCCACGGCGATTGAAATCCCGGCACACCTAGCCCGTGATTTGCCCGGAGTCACCGACATTGGCCAATAGTCATTTTTGATATCTGATATAGCATGCATGTCTTGTCTCATCTATTTGAAAATATTTATTTGAATTTGTCTGCTTGAATTGAAATAACTGGGAATATGTTTGTTTTGCTACTGAAAAACTCTGAACTTTTTGGATTTATAACAGTAGTTAAATGTATTATTGAAACATATTTTGTTTCTGAAAAAAATTTGTTTATGGTATTTGTGCTTTTGCCGATACTAAATCTGTTTTTCGAATTCTGAATCTGGTTTTTGAGAAAATCATCTGTGAAACTTTTTTGGATTTAGCAAATATAAATATATATATATATATATTGTAGGTAGTGTATTTATCTACCTGCTATGGGGTTTTTCTTACTGAGCATGTTGAGCTTGTCCCCTCTTACTATCCTCCACAGATTCGCATCAGTAGTGGAATTCGACTCTATAAGTCGAGGTATTTTGCACAGCTGCGCTTTAGAAAGACATCACCTAAGTTAGAAGTATACCCAGTAAAGATAATTGTTTTGTATCTAAAAAAATATTTTTTGTAAGTACAGTAATGTATGCAAGCATATGTCTGGGGATATGTGATTGATACTATTTTGTATGAGAACAAAATGTTGATTTGACGAAATAGTAATGTTGTTGGTTTGTGTTTCAAACTATTACCAAGAGAATTTAAATTAAATAGGCGAATTTATGGATTTTGATCTATTATCGACTTGTAGCCCAACCAAAATATTAGTAAATTCAGGTCGTTACAAAGTTGGTATCAGAGCGAGGTTGGCCTGATACCAGTCGATAATAAAAGTGAAAAAGACTTAGAAAGTTCACATCTCCAGCATTACTGTACGTTATTTAGATACAACTGGATATACGTGGCTGTATTTTGCTAAGAAATTGCTACTAAAATGCAGGAAGCCGATTAGTTATGGCTGGTGGACGACGAGGCCGACCGAGGGGACGATGGGGCAAGTCATCCTGAGGCCGTGAGATAAGCCTGAAGGATCGGGTGGCCCTACTACTGAACAGCCCACTCGTAACCCTAATGAGAGCTTCGAGGCCCGAATTACTAGTCTGGAACGTAGCGTGGAGTCGATACTGAATCAGATCAGGCAAGTGCTGGCTAGGCTGAACAACCCACTAGGCATTGCAGCTCACACTGGACCTACTACTCCCATAGTTGCGCCAGACATGCCTATACCAGCCCAAACAGCACTAGTACCACCAGCAGAAGAACCTTCTACTACACTGCCACAAACCCTTCCTGTACCACAATCGCCGACACCAATGACCCCATAGCAGCATAGTAATGATATGGGATACGATTGTGAGTTGGACAGGTTGAGGCACTTTTAGGAATTCAAGCCTCCATCTTTTACTGGGGTTAAGGATCATGTGGTTGCAGAGGACTGGATTAATGAGATGGAGAAGCTTTATGGGTTTTTTCGGTGTAACTCTACTGAGAAAGTTGCTTTTGTAGCTTTTGTACTAAAAGGAGAAGCTGAACACTGGTGGAAGTCCACTCGACTGATCTTAAGAAGCAGGCATGGGGTAATCACTTGGGATCTATTTCTTGATGCCTTTCGAAAGAAGTACATTCCAGATACTGCTCAGTGGAGATTAAAGTCAGAGTTCTTAAACTTGACTCAGGGGAATAAATCTATGGATACGTATGAGTCAATGTTCACCTCATTGGGAAGATATGATCCGGACACCATGGACTACGAGGCAAAGAAAGTTCAAAAATATATGGAAGGACTAAGGCCCTCAATTCAGGCCCAACTGGCCCCGTTTGATATTAGCACCTATGAGGAGGCAGTTCGCCGAGCCCAATTGTGCAAACAAGATTACGAGATGCAGACTTTTGAGTCTAACAAATTGGGCAAGGGTAAGGAGCAGGATCGAAAGAGGACAGCTGTGGACAGCTGTAAACCCCACAAATTTCCTACGTTTAATTAGATTATATTTTAATGGAAGTGTGGATGTTCGTTGTAGGGCTCGAGAATATAGGAGCCGAGAAACCTGCAAGTGACCGAGAACCCGAAGATACAAGATGTGATGAAGCAAATGCAAGTATAGAGGGATCGAAAATAATCTTGATGAGAAAACTTATATCGGGAATTATAAGGAGTGATGAGATCCCAATAATATTTCATTTTCGAAATAATAAAAAAATTTCATGGAAGGCATGAATATTGTCATTATGTGATTTTACAAAAAAAAAGAAGGAAATAAAATGTATATATATATATACATAGGTATAATATATATATATATACTAGACAAATTTAAAATGGATAAATGATGATATATATATATGTAGATATATGACAAATATATATATATATGTATTGTAAAGTATAATGTATAAGAAATTTAAAATAAAGTGGAAACAAAACAAATAAATAAAAAAATAACACTAACACTAAACAAAAAAATAATAATACAAATATATCTATCTATATATTAAAATAACATATATATATTAATATATTAAATATAACATATATATATTAATATAATATATATGTATGGTACGGAATTGGCTTTCAAAGAAAGCCAATTCCGTTTCTTCATTTCGAAAGAGGCAGATTAGCTCTGCTGGGCGGGAAGCAAAATAAAGAGAAGAGAAGGAAGGGTGGCCAGCAGAGGGGAAAAGGGAAGAAGAAGGAAAGGGGGAAGAGAGGAGGCTGTCGGTCGGAAAAGAAAGGGGAGAAAGAAAAAGAGAAGTTGTCCAGCTGAGGAAGGCAAGGAGAGAAGAGAGGGAGAAGAGAAAGTTACTGCTTGAGGCTGACCGAGAGAGGAGATTGGAAAGGAGGGAGAAGGGTGAGCAAAGAGAGAGTGAAGGACAGAGAAATCGGGAGCTGAAGCAACCAAGATTAGTGGGAACTCTCGGCCAAGAAAATAGAACAGAATCGAGACTGAAAGAAGCAGACTGAGGCAGGAGAGGCGAAGTGAAAGGAGCAGGACCCGAGGGCTGAAGGGGAAACAGGGTTCGGGGAAAGAGAGAAGTGATTAGTGAAGCAGTGAAGGCTGAAAATCGAGAACAACCGAAGAAGGAGACTGAGGTTTGGAGCTGATGCAGAAGTGGGCGAAAGCAGAGCAAAATTGAGGCTGAACAGGGGCAACCGAGAGGGGGAAATAGAAACAGGGAAATGGAAACGAGGCAAGCTGAAGCTGGAAGAAAATCGAGAGGCTTGAGAGGAGAAGAAGGCTGAACAGGCCGGAGCTAAAGCCAACAAAAGAGAAGCAAATCGAGGCAGGGGAATTGAGGGGAGAGAAGCAGAACCGTGAGCTGAAGGGAGAAAACAGAAAGGAAAGTTGGAACCGATGAGTTGAGGAAGAAGGGAGAGGCAAGCTGGAACCGAGAGGTTGAGGAAGAAGGGAGAAAACAGGGAGAGGCAAGCTGGAACCGAGAGGTTGAGGAAGAAAGGAGAAAACCGTGAGAGAAGAAGCGCAAGCTGGAAAAAAAAAAAAAGAGGAAGAGAAAAGAGGTAAGATACATACATGTATATATGTGTATTAATGTACATGAATATATATGTGTGGTACATGTATAAGCATGCTAGTATAGTTTGAATTAGATTAAAAATGGAATGATGAGAAGTAGGCAAAAAAATATATTTGTGATATTGAATAATGGAGACAAGTGATAATATATATATGTATTTATGTGAATAAAAACATATATATATTTGGGTATGTACATATATGTATGTATAATGAAAGGGTATGTTAGTATATGTACATATATTTGATAATGAATAAGGAAAGCCAATGATAAAATAAATATGAGTATATACTTAGGTATATATACATATAGGAGTATATGAAAAATGTGTATATGCTTGGGTGTATATACAAATGATTGTATAAAATAAATGTGTTTTAGTATATGTACAGACAAGGACATATATATATATATATATATATATATATGTGATAAGAAAAAAAAATAGAAGACAATAATATATATATATAGGAGTGTATATATATATATATTAGGTGCATATACATATGGGTGTATATAAGATGAATTTGTGCTAGTATATATATATACACAAAGAATGTATATATGAGATAGGAAAAGAGTGAAAACAAATAAATATATATATATATATATATATATATATATATACATATGGGAGTGTATATATATGTATTTATGTGTACATACATGTAGAGGTATATAATAAGGTGTATGTCAATAATTGTACATACAAAATAATATGTGGTAAGGGAAAATATATAAACATGCGTGTTGACTTAGGTACGTACAATAATATGTACACACGCAGTAGTAACGAATAGGTTACGATTTTAAAGCAATTTGGGTAATTCGCACGAATAGGGTGCTAAGTGTACGATTTCGGTGTAGGTGATCATAGAAGAAATTAAGGGAGGTACTAAGAGGCGTCACCACTCGAGCACGGAGATTTCGATAGATCGAGGTAAGGGGATATAATTTAAAACGGTAATAGTTACTTACCGAAACTTGATAAAGAAAGCTTGCAAAGACATGAAGTATGATTTTCATGCATGTTTCTAAATTATATTTCTGATCAAGACTATGCTCTCTATGTTTATGTTTTTGAATAATTGTATATAACTGAATTTGATTTCGGAATATGAGCATGTCTTTTAAAATGATCTTTCGAATAAGATGAATTTATTTCGATATTTTCGTATATGAAAACTATAGTTGTTTTGAGACTAAGGGCCATTTATGTTGTGTGCTTACGCATGTCAACTTCGCATGTGTGGCGTCTGAATTCGCTTGTGTGGCATTTGAACTCGCCTGTGTGGCGCCTGTATTTCGCCTATGTGGCGCCTGTATTTCGCCTGTGTGACGCATGTATTTCGCCAGTGTGGCGCCTATAATTCGCCTTTGTGGCGCCTGTATTTCACTTGTGTGGCGCATGTATTTCGCCTGTGTGGCGCCTGTAATTCGCCTTCGTGGCGCTTGTATTTCGCCTTCGTGGCGCCTGTAATTCGCCTTCGTGGCGTCTGTATTTTGCCTTCATGGCGCCTGTATTTCACCTTCATGGCGCCTGTATTTCGCTTGTGTGACGCCTATATTTCACCTTCGTGGCGCCTGTATTTCGCCTTCGTGGTGCTTGTATTTCGCCTGTGTGGCACCTGTTTTCCGCCTTTGTGGTGTCAGGAATTACCCTTAAGTTCTGAATTCCCTCTACGGAGGATGACCGGGTTATTTTGCCGCGTGATTACCTTGTTATTTTACCGCGTGATTACTTTGTTATTACCGCATGATAAATTTGTTATTGCCGCGTGATAATTATATGGCCGATATAGTCTCGATTTGAAAATTTAAACTCTGTTTTCAGAACCGGATTTGATAGGCATTCCTGTTTGGAATTCTGAATGTACGACTAGTTTTACGTAATATCTGTTAAGTTCAAATACATAAGGAATTACGTTTTGAATCTCGATGTTTCTAATTTTCCTTAATTTTTGAATGTTATTATTAGTAGTTTCAGAAAGTATCATTATACGCATTATCATGTTTTAAACATATTTAAATTGCTAGAATCGTTTTAAATACATCTTCTTACTGGGCTTTTTCCCGAAAGCTCACCCTTCTACCTCTCAGATTACTTGCAGTGATCCATAGGCGCTACCTGCCGCGTACACGACGTAGGCTGGTGGGGAGAGCTCCCTAGGCTACTTTTTGTACACGCAGAAAGGTATACATTTACATTCCTGTACCATACATGATTGTATGCACAGACATATATTGGAAATATCAGTTGGGATGTAATTTTGTAAGGAATGATGTAAACATTACTACTTTGGTCTAATCTTTTGAGATGACTAGTATTAAATTGAAATGGATGTGTTGAGTGGTAAAGATGAACTTGAAAAGTATGCTTGGTAGTGGTGGATATCTAGGATTGCCAAAAAAATAATTGATTTGCAGGTGGGTAGGCTCATATATAAGCCGTTGTGCTGTCGAAATTTTTATTGGCCATATAAGCTAAAGTATAGAAATTAATTATAATCACGAGTAAAGTATTAGGAAAAGTGTTTTGACACTGCACAGGAATACAACCTAAGTGAATAATGGGAATAAGTGGGTAAAGTAAATTCAAAAAAAAAATTTCCCCTATTTTCAAGGGTCAAGGGTCGTTACAGTTTAAGTGGTATCAGAGCGAAGGTTGTCTAGTACTGTCAGTGTCGAAAATAAAGATTAAATTACATCCTAATGTCTGTGCTTGTCTGGCTGTAGGTAATGTATACCTAATAACTTTAAGATTTGATCTTTGGAATTACGCGCAGGTATTAGATCACTGCACGATGAGTGGGAGACGCGGACGTACTCAGAGGCAGGCTCAGCCACCTCCACCCGAGCTAGAGAGTCCTCGTACCCGTATGGCTCAGTTTGAGCAACGATTGGAGCAGCGCCTCGAGCGAGGTTTAGAGTCGATAGCTGCCATGATTGCCCAACACCCAGGGGCAAATGTTTCTGATTCTGCTGGCACGGCACTAGTTCCTACTCCGGTGCAGACTCCTCCGCAAGCACCACCACCTCCTCCTCCACCAGTTCCTCCAGTATCTTTGGCACCTCAACCTCCTGTACAGACCCGGAGAGAGGAGAGAAATATCGGTAGGATGAGAGATTTTCTAAAGATGTGGCCTCGAGCATTTAAGGGAATTAAGAATCCGGTAGAGGTCGAAGAGTGGCTGGTGAGCCTTGGGAAGATCTTCGACTTTTTGGGTTGTTCTGATGTTGAGAAGGTCTCTATGGCCACTTACATGCTGCAGGGCCAAGCAGAGTATTGGTGAGGATCCACCAAGGTCCTTCTGACTGCTCAACATCCGGTGATTAATTTGGATGCTTTCTCCACAGCCTTATGTTCCACTAGCTGCCCAGCAGAAGTTGAGGATGGATTTTCTGAGTTTGGTATAGGGCAGTATGACCATGGATGAGTACGAAAGTAAATTCACCATGCTGATGAGGTATGACCCGGAGACATTCCAGAATGAAAAGCATCGGACTGAGAGGTTCTTAGCAGGATTAAGGCCAGCTATCAGAGACCGTCTTTTAGGGCTATGGATTACGAAATTTCAGGATGCTCTGGGTAGAGCACAAATGGTCGAGAGGGGCCTCAATGTCACCCAGACGGAGTATGGTTTTAAGGGATGGACCAGAGATGATCGTATACAGATGGAGTTAGCGAGACGGGATTTTAGGAGGGGCCAGCCTAAGAGGCAAAGGATAGATGAGTCTTAGGCTAGGATTGATAGGCCTACGGCTCCTATAGCTACCCCATAGACTACCAGAGGCTTCTAGCAGTACGAGAGATTATGCCCTAGTTGTGGTAATTTCCATAGTGGTGTGTGCCACTGGTCCTCAGGGAGCTGTTTTAGGTGTGGACAGAGGGGACACCGGATTAGAGATTGTCCATTAAATAAGTTTCCACAGCTTCCAGAACTACCACGGCAACCTGAGAGGCAAGCTCCCCTGAGACAAGACCCACAGAGACGGGCTACCGCAGCAGAGAAGGGCAAGAAGCCTGTCACTCATGGGAGGGTCTTTGCTGTGGATACAGAGACTGCTGATGCCTCCGCTGAGACCATCCAGGGTAAGCTTTCAATTTGCAATCACGAGACACATGTATTTTTGGGTTCAAGTTCTACGCATTTTTATTTATTTATTTATTTATATATCACCACATTTGGCATGTAAACTACCTGTGAAACCTGAGCCTCTAGATTTCATGTTACATGTTACCTGTGAGATCTGAGAATTTTAGATATATTTGAATTATGTAATATGAACTTAGAGTGTAATTTATTGAGCTAAGTGAATTGGGGAATGATAATTGGAGATTTATATGTTAAGTGTTTAAAATAAGTATAAAGTTATGAGGACAGATCGATCTAGGAGAAGGAGAGATCGATCTGGTGAGTTAAAAATGACAAGGAAGGAGGAATTTGAGGAGCAGATCGATCTCCAATGGAAGAGGATCGATCTCTTTATGATTCTGTTTGAGAGAAGATCGATCTTATGAGGAAGAGATCGATCTCCAAATGATTCTGTTTGGGAGAAAATCGATCTCCTCAAGGAGCAGATCAATCTCATAAAGCCATAAAGAGATCAATCTCACCCCTCGACAGATCGATCTCCTAGGCATAAATTACCCCAAATCGTCCCAAAAATTCAAATGCAGATCGATCTCATCAAGAGCCAGATCGATCTCCTACCCTCAGCCTATATAAAGAACTCCTGTTTTTCTCCTACAATCTCACTTTCTCTCTCTTCCAACCCCCATTTTCACCGAAACCTAGCTTTCTCACTCATCCAAAGCACCCATTTCCATCCAAATCAGAAGTTGTGGCAAGAAGGAAAGATGTTGCTCATCAAAGGGAGAACAACATACTTGGAAATCGAAAGACGGATCGAATCGAGGCAAGAGATAAGCTCTCCACAAGTTTTGGCTCGGGAGTTCCAAAGTGGAATACGAGGCCAGTCCGTGATACGGGGGAAACGATTGCACTATACGAGGTGCAAAGAGGTAAGGGAAACTAAACCATTTGTGTATGTGATTTACGAACTATTATAGCATGAATTGTGATTTATAAAACAAGCATGTTGAGTGTTGTGTTATGATACAATTGCACACGATTTTTATAGCCGGTTGGAGCCCAATGTTTTTATGAGTTTATAACGGGGCTGTACGTTAAGGCAATATCGAGATTTGAGAAATGTGTGCGTGTTTTGCCGGTTGGGACTCGGTTTCAATATGTTTTGTGTTGAGTACAAAACGATTTTAAATGAGTTTTACGAGAGAAAAACCACTATGAGTTCTACGTTAAGGCAAACTAGTCTTATGTGATTAAGACTTAGGTGTGTAATTCTGAGTACACATCGGGCATTGCTTTGGTAGCATGTAAGCCCGATTCTTCTCCGTTCTGGTAACGTGAGAGCCCTATTTGGTGGCCGTTGCCACGTGAGAACCCCATTTGGTGGCCGTTGCCACGTGAGAAACCCTATTTGGTGGCCGTTGCCATGTGAGAACCACATTTGGTGGTCGTTCCCACGTGAGAACCTTATTTGGTGGCCGTTGCCATGTGAGAAACCCCATTTGGTGGCCCTTGCCACATGAGAACCCCATTTGGTGGCCGTTGCCACATGAGAAACCCTATTTGGTGGCGGTTACCACGTGAGAAACCCTATTTGGTGGCCGTTGCCACGTGAGAATCCTAATTGGTGGCTGTTGCCACGTGAAACCCTATCCTGTGGCTGTGCCACGTGTGAATTTAAATCAGTGGCTATGCCACGTGTGTTTAGTGGCTATGCCACGTGTGAATTTAAATCAGTGGCTATGCCACGTGTGTTTAGTGGCTGTGCCACGTGCTTTATTATTACAGTGATTTTATCACGTTAATTGAGAAAGCGTTTATCGCATTATTTTCACATGCTTTGTTTTTGCTCTAGACTGAGCCTTTTTACTTCATGTTTTCACATGATTTGAGACATGAGAATGTCGTTTTGAGTACTTTCATGCTATGGTTTTCAAATGAGATTAATGAGTTTTACATACAAATAAATATTTTATGATGTGCATTTTGGTTTATGAAATGAGTCCCTTACCCCCTTTACTGAGCGATTTAGAAGCTCACACTGTTTTCTTTCCCCCCAGATCTCTTCAAGTGAAAAGGGTATTTCTGCGACGTACGGAGTAGTGGCTAGTGGAGGACTTGAGCTCCAGGCCATATATTGTATTTTGAGGTATCTTTTATCTTTTCATGTACCCAGACAATTACTGTAATTGTAGACACTTGATGTATAACATTGTATGGGATGTATTAGGATTAATTAACTTGAGATCAAATAATGTATATGATACAATATATACTATTCAATGACGAGATCCTGAGGTATAATATAGGTGATGATGTATGACACTGCACAGGAATGCACTCTTAATTGTGAATTAATGAATAAAAAGTTTTAAATTAGCCCTATTTTTCGCGTTTTCGGGGCGTGACAGAGTTTTCTTGTTATCAGAGCTTAGGGTGTCTAGTACTGTCAGTGTTGGTTAAGTAAAATAGAATACATGCCAAGTGTCTATAATAGTCTGGTCATGAACTGAAATTGAGGATTGAGGTTTCAATCAATTTTGATATGTACGCGCAGGAGACGAGTTAAGATAGAGAATGAGTGGTCGACGAGGTCGTTCGAGGAGGTAGGCAGAGTCCCCTCCGCCACCTATCCCACAACCAGAGAGTCCTAACTCTCAATTTAATGGATTGAGACCGATGTGAGGCAAGGTTTTGAGCAGATGGCAACGTTATTCGCGCAACACTTTGGAGTTAATGCCTCGGGTACTACTCCTACACCACCACAAGGACCTCCCATACCCCCAATACCTCCCGTCACTCAGCCTGATGACAGAAGTATGGTCCGACTGAAGGATTTTCTGAAAATGAATCCGCCCGCATTTAAGGGAAAGAAGGATCCTACAGAGGCTGAGGAGTGGCTGATGGAGTTGAGAATTATATTTGATTATCTGGGGTGCACGATGCTGAGAGGGTCAGTATGAGTATCTATATGTTGAAAGGGAGAGCTCGAGATTGGTGGGGTACTACCCAGGGTATTCTGATGTCCCGCCAAGATGTGATTGGTTGGGAAGAGTTTCAGACAGCCTTTAGAACCCAATATGTACCACGAGCTGCCCAGAGAAAGAAACAAGTCGAGTTTTTGAGTTTGGTACAGGGTGACATGTCTGTGGATGACTATGAGAGCCAATTCACAGCGCTATTGAGATATGACCCAGAGACCTTTAAGAATGAAGAGCACCGCACAGAGAAATTTGTGTATGGATTGAAGCCCATCATCAGAGATAGATTGATAGGGCTATGTATTACTGAGTTTGAAGATGCTCTGAGATGAGCACAAGAGATTGAAAGAGGAATTGAAATGGTACAATCCCAGAATGAGCTCAGAGCGGTGAATAGAGATAAGGGCAAGAGGCCAGCGATTTTCCAAATAGAAGCTCGGAGAGGTTCCTTCAGAAGAGGAAGGATTGAGGTACAGAAGGGCAGATTAGAGAGACCCAGAGGTTACCCTAACATTTAAGAGACCCCTCGAGATGTCAGGCCTGAGACAAGGTTTTGCAGAAATTGTAGCCGAATGCATGAGGGAAGTTGTACTGGGTCGATCCATGGATGTTTTAGATGTAGAGACATAGGTCACATGGTGAAGGATTGCCCTCAACCTCAGAAACCACATGTCTTGGAGCCCACTAGACAACAGCCTCAGAGAGTGAATCCCCAGGGACGGGCCACTACTGCAGAGAAAGGAAAGAGACCTGTTACCCAGGGACGTGTGTTTACCCTAGATAAGGAGACCGCTGACACTACTGCAGAAACTATAAGAGGTACACTCTCTGTCTATAATCATAAGGCTCATGTGTTGATTGATTCAGGATCCACGCATTCGTTTATTTCTGAGCATTTTGCATGTAGATTAAACTTGAAGTTTGAACCTCTAGAATATATATTACATGTAAATACCCCTATGCGTGAATCCTAGAGAACTGAGTTAATCTGTAGAGGATGTGAGATAAAGGTGGGAGATAGAGGGATGTTAGCAGATCTAATCATGTTGAATATACATGGATTTGATGTAATTTTGGGAATGGATTGGTTGCTACACTAAGGTTGTAACTTTCTCCCTACCTGAACCTTACAGTGTACGATTGAGATATTGAGGAAATGAATATGTGGAATTCTAGTAAGTAATTTGAGAATTTTGATATTATTTTGGAGAATATTAAATATGATTGTTCATGTGAAGGTTATGAGACACTCATCTCAGACGATGAGCGAGAACATCCGAGGATTGAGGATATACCTGTGATGTGTGAATTTCTGGATGTTTTCCTAGATGTGTGAGATTTGAGAATTTTATATATATTTGAATTATGTAATATGAACTTGAAGTGTAATTTATTGAGCTAAGTGAATTGGGGAATGATAATTGGAGATTTATATGTTAAGTGTTTAAATAAGTGTGAAGTTATGAGGACAGATCGATCTGGGAGAAGGAGAGATCGATCTGGTGAGTTAAAAATGACAAGGAAGGAGAGATTTGAGGAGCAGATCGATCTCCAATGGAAGAGGATCGATCTCCTTATGATTCTGTTTGAGAGAAGATCGATCTCATGAGGAAGAGATCAATCTCTAAATGATTCTGTTTGGGAGAAGATCGATCTCCTCAAGGGGCAGTGATCGATCTCCTAGGCATAAATTGCCCCAAATCGTCCCAAAAATTCAAATGCAGATCGATCTCATCAAGAGCCAGATCGATCTCCTACCCTCAGCCTATATAAGGAACCCCTGTTTTTCTCCTGTAATCTCACTTTCTCTCTCTTTCAACCCCCATTTTCACCGAAACCTAGCTTTCTCACTCATCCACAGCACCCATTTTCGGCCAAATCAGAAGTTGTGGCAAGAAGGAAAGTTGTTCCTCATCAAAGGGAGAATAACATACTTGAAAATCGAAAGACGGATCGAATCGAAGCGTGGGTTATGCACTTCACAAGCTTTGGGTAATTTCTAAACCCCGATCTTGATATTTGAGGTGATTTTGATGATAATGGTTGTTGGCATTGTGTTGAAATAGCTGAAAAATGATTAGGGATTGATGAAATTGCAATGTGGTTGGAGTGATAATGATATTTAGCAATTTTAGGAATTTGAGCTATAAATAGAAATTTAGACAATGTGGTGAATTAGCATAGATAATTGGCATGAGAAATGTAGAACGTTGAGATGTTGTGAATGAGAGTGTAGTTTGGAGTAGAGTTACGAGAATCAAGAGATTTGAGGTGTTATGAGCAATTATGCTCGATTTTGAGAATTAAGGTTGATGAGATAATTGAGTATTGATGTTTTAACATCGTTTGGACAGCTCGGGAGTTCCAGAGTGGAATACGAGGCTAGTCCGTGATACGGGGGAAACAATTGCACTATACGAGGTGCAAAGAGGTAAGGGAAATCTAAACCATTTGTGTATGTGATTTGCAAACTATTATAGCATGATTTGTGGTTTATAAAACAAGCATGTTGAGTGTTGTGTTGAGTTATAATTACACACGATTTTTATAGCCGGTTGGAGTCCATTATTTTATGCGTTTATAAGCTGAGTGTGAAATTGCTTTATAAACCGTCGAATTTGTATGAGTAATGAATTGGACTCTACGTTAAGGCAATATCGAGATTTGAGAAATGTGTGTGTACTTTGCCGATTGGAACTCGATTTTATTATGTTTTGTGTTGAGTACAAAACGGTTTTCAAATGAGTTTTATGAGAGAAAAACCATTATGAGTTCTACGTGAAGGTAAACCAGTCTTGTGTGATAAGACTTAGGTGTGTAATTTTGAGTACACACCGGGCATTGCTCTGGTAGCATGTAAGCCCGATTTCTTCTCCGTTCTGGTAACGTGAGAATAACCCATTCTGTGGCTATGCCACGTATACTTGGTGGCCGTTGCTACGTGTGAAACCCCATTTGGTAGCCGTTGCCATGTAAGAAACCCTATTGGTGGCCGTTGCCACGTGAAACCCCATTTGGTGGCTGTTGCCACGTGAGAAACCCTATTGGTGGCCGTTGCCACGTGATACCCCATTTGGTGGCCGTTGCCACGTGAGAAACCCTATTTGGTGGCCGTTGCCACGTGAGAACCCCTAATTAGTGGCCGTTGCCACGTGAGTTAGTGGCTGTGCCACGTGTGAAATTGAATCAATGGCTATGCCACGTGTGTGCATTAATATTATAGTGATTTTATCACGTATTTGAGAAAGTGTTTATCGCATTATTTTCACATGCTTTATTATTGCTCTAGACTGAGCCTTTTTACTTCATGTTTTCACATGATTTGAGATATGAGAATATCGTTTTGAGTACTTTCATGCTATGGTTTTCAAATGAGATTAATGAGTTTCACATACAAATAAATATTTTGTGATGTGCATTTTGGTTTATGAAATGAGTCCCTTACCCCCTTTACTGAGCGATTTAGAAGCTCACCCTGTTTTCTCCCCCCCCCCCCCAGATCTCTTTAAGTGAAAAGGGTTTTCCTGCGACGTACGGAGTAGTGGCTAGTGGAGGACTTGAGCTCCAGGCCATATATTATATTTTGAGGTATCTTTTATCTTTTCATGTATCCAGACAATTACTGTAATTGCAGACACTTGATGTATAACATTGTATGGTATGTATTAGGATTATTTAACTTGGAATTGAGTAATGTATATGATACAATATACACTATATTATGATGAGATCCTGAGGCATGATAATTATGATGATGTATGACACTGCACAGGAATGCACCCTTAATTGTGAATTAATAAGTAAAAAGTTTTAAATTAGCCTTATTTTCCGCACTTCCGGGGCGTGACAAGATGAATTGCCAGGTTTACCACCAGAGAGAGAGCTAGAGTTTACCATTGATTTGGTACCAGATACTCAGCCGATCTCTAAACCTCCCTACAGGATGGCATTAGTGGAACTTGAGGAATTGAAGAAACAACTACAGGAGTTATTGGATCAAGGGTTCATTAGGCCCAGCGTTTCACCGTGGGGAGCACCGGTTTTATTTGTCAAGAAGAAGGATGGTAGTCTCAGATTATGCGTAGACTATCGGTTGTTGAATAAAGCCACGGTGAAGAATAAATACCCATTACCCAGGATTGATGATCTACTTGATCAGCTGAGAGGGGCATCAGTCTTTTCTAAGATTGATTTGAGATCGGGCTATCACCAATTGAGGATCAAGGAAGAAGATATTCCAAAGACGGCCTTCAGGATGAGGTATGGCCATTATGAATTCCTGGTGATGTCTTTTGGATTGACGAACGCCCCTGCAGCATTTATGAGATTGATGAACAAGGTGTTCAGAGACTATCTGGATAAATTTTTGATAGTCTTTATTGATGATATCTGGTGTACTCTCGGTCGTATGAGGAGCATGCACAGCATTTGTGGTTAGTACTTCAGATACTCCGAGACAAGCAATTATATGGGAAGCTTAGTAAGTGTGAGTTTTGGCTGAATCGAATAGCTTTCCTTAGTCATATAGTCTCAGAGGAAGGAGTATCAGTGGACCCAAGCAAGATGGAGACTGTGCTTAATTGGGAGAGACCGAGGACAGTTACTGAGGTACGAAGCTTCCTTGGTTTAGCAGGGTATTACAGAAGATTTGTGGAAGGATTTTCCCAGATTGCCGCCCCTTTGACTAAGCTCACACGTAAAGAGACTCCATTTATATGGACTGATCAATGTGAGCTCAGATTTTAGGAATTAAAGAGGAGGTTGACAGCGGCACCTGTGTTAACTATTCCTGAGGGATCAGGAGGATTTTCAGTGTATAAGATGCATCTCATCAAGGATTGGGGTGTGTGCTTATGCAGCATGGAAGAGTGGTCGCATATGGATCGCGACAGCTGAAAGACCATGAGCGGAATTACCCCACGCATAATTTGGAGTTAGCCGCTGTGGTGTTTGCTTTGAAGATCTGGCGACACTACTTATATGGGGAAAGATTCCAGATTTTCACTGATCACAAGAGTTTGAGATATCTCTTTGATCAGAAGGAGTTAAACATGAGACAAAGGAGATGGATGGAACTCCTTAAGGATTATGACTGCGAGATTCTATATCATCCGGGTAAGACGAATGTGGTTGCTGATACCCTGAGCAGGAAGAGTATGATATCTGCTATGATAATCAGGGAATGGGATTTACTGGAGCAGTTTTCTGAACTTCGGATCAGAGTTAAAGAGATAGAGACTGGATTTGTGGCTAGCTTACGAATAGAGCCCAGGATCATGGATCAGATTAGAACTGGGCAGCGCAGTGATCAGAGATTGATAGATATGATTAGCCAAGCTGAACAGGGTTCGCAGTCAGATCTCACAGTCAGTGAGGATGGATTGTTGAGATTCAGAGGATGAATTTGTGTACCGGACGATGATACCCTGAAGAGACAGATACTGAGAGAATCCAACTGCTCGCGATACACCATTCACCCAGGGAGTACTAAGATGTACCGAGACTTGAGAAAGGTGTATTGGTGGAGTGGTATGAAGCGAGACGTGGCAGAGTATGTGGCCAGGTGTTTAGTATGCCAGCAAGTGAAGGCTGAGCATCGGAAGCCTGGAGGACTACTACAGCCCTTACCTATACCTACATAGAAATGGGAGCATGTCACCATGAATTTTATTATGGGTTTACCAAGGACCCGAAGAGGTCGTGACACTATATGGGTTATAGTGGATAGACTGACCAAGAGTGCCCACTTCCTTGCCATCAAGAGCACAGATACTGTGGATGCCTTAGCTGAGCTGTATGTCAGCGAGATAGCTAGATTACATGGGGCTCCAGTGAGTATTACTCCTGATAGAGATTCCCGATTTACTTCTAGATTTTGGACCCAGTTTCAGGAGTCCATGGGACCTCGATTGAGTTTCAGTACCGCCTATCATCCTCAAACAGATGGTCAGTCAAAGAGGACTATTCAGACCTTGGAGGATATGTTGAGGGTGTGTACGATGGATTTTAAGGGATCATGGGATGATCACCTGCCCCTAGCAGAGTTTACCTACAATAACAGCTATCATGCGAGTATTGGAATGGCACCTTTTGAGGCTCTATATGGTAGGAGGTGTAGATCCCCTGTAGCTTAGGAAGAAGTCGGTGACAGAAAGATAAATGCTCCCGAGCTTGTTGAGCAAGCCGTACAGAGTGTGAAACTCATATGTGAGAGGCTACGGGCTGCACAAAGTAGACAGAAAAGCTACGCGGATGTGCGTAGACGGCCACTCGAGTTTGTTGTTGGTGATGCAGTATTTTTGAAAATATCACCGAGTAAGGGTATCATGCGATTTGGGAAGAAAGGGAAATTGAGTCCTCGGTACGTAGGACCATTCGAGATTCTTGAGAGAGTGGGAGAGGTAGCTTACAGATTAGCATTACCCCCACAGATGTCCGGAATACACAATGTTTTTCATGTGTCTATGTTGAGGAAGTACCACCCGGACCCTTCTCATGTCATAGAGTATGACGAGATGGACATTCAAGAGGATATGAGCTACACTGAGGAACCCCTCTGGATTCTCGATAGAAAGGAGAAGGTACTGAGAACCAAGAGCATCCCATTAGTGAAAGTTTTATGGAAACATCACTCAATGGAAGAGGCAACGTGGGAACCAGATAATCTCATGAAGGAGAAATACCCCCATCTATTCGAATAGTTGAGTTGAATTTGGAGGACCAAATTCTATTTAAGGTGGGGAGGATGTGAGATCTGAGAATTTTAGATATATTTGAATTATGTAATATGAACTTGAAGTGTAATTTATTGAACTAAGTGAATTGGGGAATGATAATTGGAGATTTATATGTTAAGTATTTAAAATAAGTATGAAGTTATGAGGACAGATCGATCTGGGAGAAGGAGAGATCGATCTGGTGAGTTAAAAATGACAAGGAAGGAGGAATTTGAGGAGCAGATCGATCTCCAATGGAAGAGGATCGATCTCCTTATGATTCTGTTTGAGAGAAGATCGATCTCATGAGGAAGAGATCGATCTCCAAATGATTCTATTTGGGAGAAGATCGATCTCCTCAAGGAGCAGATCGATCTCATAAAGCCATAAAGAGATCGATCTCACCCCTCGACAGATCGATCTCCTAGGCATAAATTGCCCTAAATCGTCCCAAAAATTCAAATGCAGATCGATCTCATCAAGAGCCAGATCGATCTCCTACCCTCAGCCTATATAAGGAACTCCTGTTTTTCTCCTGCAATCTCACTTTCTCTCTCTTCCAACCCCCATTTTCACCGAAACCTAGCTTTCTCACTCATCCAAAGCACCCATTTTCGTCCAAATCAGAAGTTGTGGCAAGAAGGAAAGTTGTTCCTCATCAAAGGGAGAACAACATACTTGGAAATCGAAAGACGGATCGAATCAAGGCAAGAGATAAGCTCTCCACAAGTTTTGGCTCGGGAGTTCCAGAGTGGAATGCGAGGCTAGTCCGTGATACGGGGGAAACGATTGCACTATACGAGGTGCAAAGAGGTAAGGGAAACTAAACCATTTGTGTATGTGATTTGCGAACTATTATAGCATGAATTGTGATTTATAAAACAAGCATGTTGAATGCTGTGTTGTGATACAATTACACACGATTTTTATAGCCGGTTGGAGCCCAATGTTTTTATGAGTTTATAACTGGGCTCTACGTTAAGGCAATATCGAGATTTGAGAAATGTGTGCGTGTTTTACCGATTGGGACTCGGTTTCAATATTTTTTATGTTGAGTACAAAACAGTTTTAAATGAGTTTTACGAGAGAAAAACCACTATGAGTTCTACGTAAAGGCAAACTAGTCTTATGTGATTAAGACTTAGGTGTGTAATTCTGAGTACACACCGAGCATTACTCTGGTAGCATGTAAGCCCGATTCTTCTCCGTTCTGGTAACGTGAGAACCCTATTTGGTGGTCGTTGCCACGTGAGAACCCCATTTGGTGGCCGTTGCCACGTGAGAAACCCTATTTGGTGGTCGTTACCACGTGAGAACCCCATTTGGTGGCCGTTGCCATGTGAGAAACCCTATTTGGTGGCCGTTGCCACGTGAGGAACCCTATTTGGTGGCCGTTGCCACGTGAGAACCCTATTTGGTGGCCGTTGCCACGTGAGAACCCCATTCGATGGCCGTTGCCTTGTGAGAACCCCATTTGGTGGCCGTTGCCACGTGAGAAACCCTATTTGGTGGCCGTTGCTACGTGAGAACCCCATTTGGTGGCCGTTACCATGTGAGAAACCCTATTTGGTGGCCGTTGCCACGTGAGAAACCCTATTTGGTGGTCGTTGCCACGTGAGAATCCTAATTGGTGGCCGTTTTCACGTGAAACCCTATCCTATGGCTGTGCCATGTGTGAATTTAAATCAGTGGCTATGCCACGTGTGTTTAGTGGCTATGCCACGTGTGAATTTAAATCAGTGGCTATGCCACGTGTGTTTAGTGGCTGTGCCACGTGCTTTATTATTAAAGTGATTTTATCACGTTAATTGAGAAAGCGTTTATAGCATTATTTTCACATGCTTTGTTATTGCTCTAGACTGAGCCTTTTTACTTCATGTTTTCACATGATTTGAGACATGAGAATGTCGTTTTGAGTACTTTCATGCTATGGTTTTCAAATGAGATTAATGAGTTTCACATACAAATAAATATTTTGTGATGTGCATTTTGGTTTATGAAATGAGTCCCTTACCCCCTTTACTGAGCGATTTAGAAGCTCACCCTGTTTTCTTTCCCCCCAGATCTCTTCAAGTGAAAAGGGTATTCCTGTGACGTACGGAGTAGTGGCTAGTGGAGGACTTGAGCTCCAGGCCATATATTGTATTTTGAGGTATCTTTTATCTTTTCATATACCCAGACAATTACTGTAATTGCAGACACTTGATGTATAACATTGTATGGGATGTATTAGGATTAATTAACTTGAGATCAAGTAATGTATATGATACAATATATACTATTCAATGACGAGATCTTGAGGTATAATATAGGTGATGATGTATGACACTGCACAGGAATGCACTCTTAATTGTGAATTAATGAATAAAAAGTTTTAAATTAGCCCTATTTTCCGCGTTTCTGGGGCTTGACATTACCACACCCCTGTATAAATCCCGAAGGACTAATATGGTGTATAGGAATTGTGAAATTAAGATAGGGCGTATTCGGAGTATGGAAACATCCCTGTAAACTAGGAAAGTTTTTTGACATATGATTAAATGATTTATCAAAGTTACCCCTAAAACTAAAAGGAGAAGTTCTAGAATTGATTTAGCAGGTGGTGTCAAATTAATTACTCAAACCACTGTACTGAGTGACTTTGCTTCGATGTGAAATGCTGAGAGAGCAATTATAAAAGCTATATGAAGGGGAGATTTTCGGATCGAGTAACCCACTTTGGAGTGTACTGGTGTTAAAATTTAAGGAGACTCGGAGTCTCTTGGGTCACAGTGTATTAAGAATGGGTGTAAGTAGGATTACCAAGAACCTGAAAAGGGCATGATACAATCTCGGTGATCGTAGACAGATTGACTAAGAGTACTCACGTCTATTTTGATGGACCCGAATGAATTTGGAGCACCAAATTCTTTTAAGGTGGGGAGAATGTAAACCCCACAAATTTCCTACGTTTAATTAGATTATATTTTAATGGAAGTGTGGATGTTCATTGTAGGGCTCGAGAATATAGGAGCCGAGAAACCTGCGAGTGACCGAGAACCCGAAGATACAAGATGTAATGAAGCAAATGCAAGCATGGAGGGATCGAAAATAATCTTGATCAGAAAACTTATATTGGGAATCATAAGGAGTGATGAGATCCCAATAATATTTCATTTTGGAAATAATAAAAAAATTTCATGGAAGGCATGAATATTGTCATTATGTGATTTTATTAAAAAAAGGAAATAAAATGTATATATATATATATATATATACATAGGTATAATATATAAATATATATATACTAGAAAAATTTAAAATGGATAAATGATGATATATATATGTATATATATGACAAATATATAGATATATATATGTATTGTAAAGTATAATGTATAAGAAATTTAAAATAAAGTGGAAACAAAACAAATAAATAAAAAAATAACACTAACACTAAACAAAAAAGTAATAATACAAATATATCTATCTATATATTAAAATAACAAATATATATTAATATATTAAATATAACATATATATATGTATGGTACGGAATTAGCTTTCAAAGAAAGCCAATTCCGTTTCTTCATTTCGAAAGAGGCAGATTAGCTCTGCTGGGCGGGAAGCAAAATAAAGAGAAGAGAAAGAAGAGAAGGAAGGGTGGCCAGCAGAGGGGAAAAGGGAAGAAGAAGGAAAGGGGGAAGAGAGGAGGCTGTCGACCAGAAGAGAAAGGGGAGAAAGAAAAAGAGAAGTTGTCCAACCGAGGGAGGAAAGGAGAGAAGAGAGGGAGAAGAGAAAGTTACTGCATGAGGCTGACCAAAAGAGGAGATTGGAAAGGAGGGAGAATGGTGAGCAAAGAGAGAGTGAAGGACAGGGAAATCGGGAGCTGAAGCAACCAAGATTAGTGAGAACTCTTGGCCAAGAAAACAGGACAGAGCCGAGACTGAAGGAAGTAGACCGAGGCAGGGGAGGCGGAGTGAAAGGAGCAGACTCGAGGGCTGTAAGGGAAACAGGGTTCGGGGAAAGAGAGAAATGATTAGTGAAGCAGTGAAGGCTGAAAACTGAGAACAACCGAAGAAGGAGACTGAGGTTTGGAGCTGATGTAGAAGTGGGCGGAAGCAGAGCAAAATTGAGGCTGAACAGGGGCAACGGAGAGGGGGAAATAAAAACAGGGAAATGGAAACGAGGTAAACTGAAGCTGGAAGAAAATCGAGAGGCTTGAGGGGAGAAGAAGGCTGAACAGGCCGGAGCTAAAGCCAACGAAAGAGAAGCAAACTGAGGCAGGGGAATTGAGGGGAGAGAAGCAGAATCGTGAGCTGAAGGGAGAAAACAGAAAGGAAAGTTGGAACCGAGGAGTTGAGGAAGAAGGGAGAGGCAAGCTGGAACCGAGAGGTTGAGGAAGAAGGGAGAAAACAGGGAGAGGCAAGCTGGAACCAAGAGGTTGAGGAAGAAAGGAGAAAATCGTAAGAGAAGAAGCGCAAGCTGAAAAAAAAAAAAAAAGAGGAAGAGAAAAGAGGTAAGATACATACATGTATATATGTGTATTAATGTACATGAATATATATATGTGTGGTACATGTATAAGCATGCTAGTATAGTTTGAATTAGATTAAAAATGGAATGTGAGAAGTAGGCAAAAAAAAAATATTTGTGATATTGAATAATGGAGGCAAGTGATAATATATTTATGTATTTATGTGAATAAAAATATATATATTTGGGTATGTACATATATGTATGTATAATGAAAGGTTATGTTAGTATATGTACATATATTTGATAATGAATAAGGAAAGCCAATGATAAAATAAATATGAGTATATACTTAGGTGTATATACATTAGGAGTATATGAAAAATGTGTATATGCTTGGGTGTATATACAAATGATTGTATAAAATAAATGTGTTTTAGTATATGCACAAACAAGGACATATATATATATATGTATATATTAGAAGACAATAATATATATATAGGAGTGTATATATATTAGGTGCATATACATATGGGTGTATATAGGATGAATTTGTGCTAGTATATATATATATATACAAAGAATGTATATATGAGATAGGAAAAGAGTGAAAACAAATATATATATATATATATATATATACATATGGGAGTGTATATATATGTATACATACATGTAGAGGTATAGAATATGGTGTATGTCAATAATTGTACATACAAAATAATATGTGGTAAGGGAAAATATATAAACGTGCGTGTTGACTTAGGTACGTACAATAATATGTACACACGCAGTAGTAACGAATATGTTACGATTTTAACGCAATTCGGGTAATTCGCATGAATAGGGTGCTAAGTGTACGATTTCGGTGTAGGTGATCATAGAAGGAATTAAGAGAGGTACTAAGAGGCGTCACCACTCGAGCACGGAGATTTTGATAGATCGAGGTAAGGGGATATAATTTAAAACGGTAATAGTTACTTACCGAAACTTGATAAAGAAAGCTTGCAAAGACATGAAGTATGATTTTCATGCATGTTTCTAAATTATATTTCTGATCAAGACTATGCTCTCCGTGTTTATGTTTTTGAATAATTGTATATAACTGAATTTGATTTCGGAATATGAGCATGTCTTTTAAAATGATCTTTCGAATAAGATGAATTTATTTCGATATTTTCGTATATGAAAACTATAGTTGTTTTGAGACTAAAGGCCATTTATGTTTTGTGCTTACGCATGTCAACTTCGCCTGTGTGGCGTCTAAATTCGCCTGTGTGGCATTTGAACTCGCTTGTGTGGCACCTGTATTTCGCTTGTGTGGTGCCTGTATTTCGCCTGTGTGACGCATGTATTTCGCCTGTGTGGCGCCTGTAATTCGCCTTTGTGGCGCATGTATTTCGCCTATGTGGCGCATGTATTTTGCCTGTGTGGCGCCTGTAATTCACCTTTGTGGCGCTTGTATTTCACCTTCGTGGTGCCTGTAATTCGCCTTTGTGGCGCTTGTATTTCGCCTTCGTGGCGCCTGTATTTCGCCTGTGTGGCACCTGTATTTCGCCTTCGTGGCGCCTGTATTTCACCTTCGTGGCGCCTGTATTTCGCTTGTGTGGCGTCTATTTTCCGCCTTTGTGGCGTCGGGAATTACCCTTAAGTTCTGAATTCCCTCTACGGAGGATGACCGGGTTATTTTGCTGCGTGATTACCTTGTTATTTTACAGCGTGATTACTTTGTTATTGTCGCGTGATAAATTTGTTATTGCCACGTGATAATTATATGGCCGATATAGTCTCGATTTGAAAATTTAAACTCTGTTTTCAGAACCGGATTTGATAGGTATTCCTGTTTGGAATTCTGAATGTACGACCAGTTTTACGTAATATCTGTTAAGTTCAAATACCTAAGGAATTACGTTTTGAATCTCGATGTTTCTAATTTTCCTTAATCTTTGAATGTTATTATTAGTAGTTTCAGAAAGTATCATTATACGCATTATCATGTTTTAAACATATTTAAATTGCTAGAATCGTTTTAAATACATCTTCATACTGGGCTTTTTCCCGAAAGCTCACCCCTCTACCTCTCAGCTTACTTGCAGTGATCCGTAGGCGCTACCTGCCACGTACACGACGTAGGCTGGTGGGGAGAGCTCCCTAGGCTACTTTTTGTACACGCAGAAAGGTATACATTTACATTCTTGTACCAGACATAATTGTATGCACAGACATATATTGGAAATATCAGTTGGGATGTAATTTTGTAAGGAACGATGTAAACATTACTACTTTGGTATAATGCTTTGAGATGACTAGTATTAAATTGAAATGGATGTGCTGAGTGGTAAAGATGAACTTGGAAAGTATGCTTGGTAGTGGTAGATATCTAGGATTGCCAAAAAAACAACAGATTTGCAGGTGGGTAGGCTCATATATAAGCCGTTGTGCTGCCGAAATTTTTATCGGCCACGTAAGCTGAAATATAGAAATTAATTATAATCACGAGTAAAGTATTAGGAAAAGTGTTTTGACACTGCGCAGGAATATAACCTAAGTGAATAAGGGAATAAGTGGGTAAAGTAAATTCAAAAAAAAAATTTCCCCGAATTTCAAGGGTCAAGGGTCGTTACAATAGGAGTGGCAGAGATGGTAGGATACCATTGTTTAAACGACAGAGGCACTATGAGGAGTTGCGGGGTAAGACTATCAGGCCTCCCATCTATCAGGGCTTTGCACCTACCAAAGGGATTGTAATCAGAGGACCCCAACCTAATGTAGAGATGTACAGACACTGTGAGGGGAATCACGGTAACAGGCCGTGCTATAAATAATAGGGGTTTGTTTTAGATGTGGTAAGACGAGACACGTGGTCAGACACTGTCCCGAAGGTATTGACACGGCCCCATAGAGGTATACGAAACAGAATACAGCACCTGCTACTACCTCCACACCAAGGAGAAAGGTGACAGTGGAAGAAAAGGGTAAGCGGGTTGCAGGACAGGGGCGAGTGTACGCTCTAGATCGGGAGACGACAGAAACTGATGCACCAGTTGAAGCATTAAAAGGTACTATTCTAATTTTTGATATTAAGGCTATAGTTTTATTTGATTCTGGTGCAACTCATTCCATTATATCGCCCATGGTTGCATGTAAACTGATTCCATATGTACAACCCAAACCACTAGGAAGGGTACTAACGATTAGAACACCAATGAAAGATAGTCAAATGACAAAGCAACTATATAAAGATTGTAGACTTAAAATAGGAGATAGAAACATGTTAGTAGACCTGATTCTACTAGATATGTATGACTTTGATGTAATATTGGGCATGGACTAGTTAGTAACAAATCAAGTTGTTCTTGATTATCGTAATAGGACAGTGACATTTATGCTCGAAAAATATGTTGTAAAAATTTTTGATAAGTAATGGAAAAACAAAATTTATCGCTAAATAACATAGTCTTATTAATAATATGGATAATAATATTTTTGAAGGTTACATCGCGTATGTAATCGATACGGATAAGGCAAACTCGGATTTGAGCAATATTCCCGTAGTCAGGGAGTTTCTTGATGTGTTTTCTGACGATCTACCGGGGCTACCTCCGGATAGGGAGATGGAGTTCTGTATCGATTTGATACCTGGTACTGAGCCAATATCCAAGCCTCTATACCGAATGGCCCCTGTCGAGTTGGAAGAGTTGAGGAAGCAACTGCAAGAACTATTAGATAAAGGGTTTATCAAGCCAAGTGTTTCACCATGGGGTGCACCGGTATTATTTGTGAAAAAAGAAAGATGGTAGTCTCAGGCTGTGTATTGATTACAGATTGCTCAACAAGGCGACCATCAAGAACAAATACCCTTTACCCCGTATCGATGATTTGTTGGACCAACTGCGAGGAGCACAAATCTTTTCCAAGATTGATCTGAGGTCAGGGTACCATCAGTTGAAGATCAGGAGTGAGGATGTACCCAAGACAGCCTTTAGAACTCGATATGGCCATTATGAGTTTTTAGTCATGCCGTTTGGATTGACGAATTCTCACGCAGCTTTCATGGCGCTGATGAATGAAGCACTTAAGCCGTACTTAGATAGATTTATCATAGTTTTCATTGATGATATTTCGGTGTATTCCAAGTCCAGAGAAGAACACTAGCAGCATTTGAGAATGGTTCTACAAACCCTCTGGGAAAAGAAGTTATATGTCAAGCTCAGCAAGTGTGACTTTGGGTTAGATCATATTACATTTTTGGGTCACATTGTGTCGAAAGATGGGGTGGCTGTGGACCCGTCTAAGATCAAGGTAGTGGTGAAGTGGGAAAGACCCAAGACTGTCACAGAGATCCAAAGTTTTTTAGGTTTAGTTGGATATTATAGGAGATTTGTAGAGGGTTTCTCTAAGTTAGCTGCTCCTCTGACACGGCTTACAAGGAAAAGTGTTAAGTTTGAATGGAGTGATGGATGTGAAAGGAGCTTCCAGGAGTTGAAGCACCGACTGACCACCGCACCTATATTGACTATCCCCGCTAGTTCGGGAGACTTCTCAGTGTATACGGATGCATCGGGTTAAGGTCTGGGATGTGTATTAATGCAAAATGGGAGGGTAGTGGCTTATGGTTCTCGACAGTTAAAAGACCATGAGAAGAACTATCCAACCCAAGATTTAGAATTGGTAGCTGTAGTGTTTGCACTAAAAATATGGCGTCATTACCTGTATGGAGAGAAATTCCAGATCTTCACAGATCATAAGAGCCTCAAGTATTTATTTTCTCAAAAAGAGTTGAATATGAGGCAGAGAAGGTGGATAGAACTTTTGAAAGACTATGACTGTGAGATCCTATTTCACCTAGGAAAGGCGAATGTGGTAGCAGATGCCTTAAGCAGAAAGAATATGGGGCTGGTATCTTATATGATGATTTGAGAACATGAACTGTTGAAACAGTTTGCGAACCTCAACTTAGATATTGAACCTTCTGACATTGTCGGTTGTGGTATGGTAGCTAGCCTGAGGATAGAACCAAACTTGATTGACAGAATCCGACAGGCTCAGTGTACTGATAAGTACTGTATAGATATGCTGGTTAGATCTAGTTAGGTACTATGACAAATTTTAAAGTTAGCCTCGATGGTCTATTGAGGTTCAAGAGCAGGATTTGTATTCCCGATGATACACAGTTGAAGAAATTGATATTGGCAGAGGCTCATTTCTTGAAGTATACGTTACATCCGAGAAGTAATAAGATGTATCAGAACTTGCGAAAAGTGTACTGGTGGTCAGGAATGAAAAAGGATGTGGTCGAATTTGTGGTCTGGTGTCTTGTGTGTCAGCAAATCAAGGTAGAACATAAACAACCAGCAGGGTTGTTATAGCCTCTACCGATACCCACATTCAAATGGGAGCATGTTACCATGGATTTCATTATGGGGTTGTCAAGAACTCGGAGGAACCATGATGCGATTTGGGTAATTGTTGATAGACTGACAAAGTCCGCCCACTTCCTAGCTATGAAATCCACCGATACTTTGAGTGCACTAGTAGGTCTATATGTACGGGAGATAGTAAGACTACATGGCGTACCAGTGAGCATTGTATCTGACAGGGATTCCTAGTTTACTTCACACTTCTGGGAACATTTCCAAGAAGCCATGGGAACCCAATTGAATTTTAGCACAGCGTTCCACCCTCAGACAGATGGGCAGTCGGAGAGAACTATTCAAACATTGGAGGATATGTTGAGGGCTTGTGCTCAAGATTTTAAAGGCTCTTGGGATGATCATTTATCACTAGCAGAGTTTGCGTACAATAACAGTTATCACTTAAGTATTGGAATGGCGCCTTATAAAGCACTATACGGTCGAAGGTGTCGGTCGCTAATCGGGTGGGAAGAAGTGGGTGAAAGGAAGATATTTATTCCAGATCTAGTTAAGCAAGCTTCTGAGGATGTCCAACTGATTTGTGAGAGGTTGAAAACAGCTCAGAGTAGGCAAAAGAGTTATGCTGACCAAAGACGCAGACCCTTGGAATTTTTAGCAAGAGATTCAGTATTTCTGAAAGTTTCTCCATCCAAGGGTATAATGACATTCGGGAAGAAAGGAAAGTTGAGTCCTCGTTATATAGGACCTTTCGAGATCATAGACCGAGTGGGAGACAAAGCATATAGATTGGCGTTACCGCCTGATTTATCGAGCGTTCATAAAGTCTTCCATGTCTCAATGCTTCGAAAGTATCATCCAGATCCGACACATGTGATTTTAAGTACGAACCGTTGGAGTTAAAAGAGGATATGACATATGTGGAGAAACCGGTTCGAATACTGGATAGGAAGGAGAAGATATTATGGTCTAAAACGATTCCTCTGGTCAAGGTTTTATAGCAGTACCACACTTCAGAAGAGGCCACATGGGAATTAGAGAGTCTAATGTGAGAAAAGTACCCACACCTGTTTATGAATTAATGTACTCCTAAATTTGGGGACCAAATTTTCCAAGGTGGGGAGAATGTAAATACCATAAATTTTCAATATACTCGGTATAGTTATAAATAATAATGTGGACAATTAAGTTAAATTATGTTTTGGGATATGAGAAACTTGGATAAGCCAATTACCTAAATTTGATTTATAAATGAATAACTAATAATAATAATAATAATAATAATAATTTGATTAAGTACATGGAAGAGCGTATACACATATAAATATATGTGTTAAGCACATATGAATGTGCATATTTATATATATATATATATATATATATATATATATATATATATATACGAACGTGGGAGCAGTTAAAGTGTTTAAAGAAATATATAAATATATGTGAGATATATTTATAATGTACATAAACTCTGGGATAACAGTAAAGAAAGGAGAAACCGTGCACGATATGTAAACATATCTTGAGAATTGAGTGTGCAGTATGGAGGTAAACTGAAGCACGAAAGAAGGCATGGGAGTATGGCTAAAAACATCTGCTAGTTGGTCTGACCGAGAGAAGGGATAAGAATAATAGAAGAAAGAAATATATAGTAGGAAACGGGTGAAGAAAAAAGAACAGAGCTGGTGATGAGTCTTAGCTGGAAGGAGAAAGAAAAAAAAGAATTGAAGGTGGAATAGTGCGATGAGTGGGAGTGAGGACAGTATGAAAATATACATGTACAGTGAGAAGTGTAAGGTGTGAACAGGAAACAGAAGGAAGCAGTTACCGAACCCACTCCTACTTCCTCCTCACTCTCACGCCATCAAACCTTTCACCATCACATCCCCTCACCAAAACCCAGCTCTGCCCCTATCCTATACATCTATAAAAGCAATGAAACAGAAGAAGACTGAAACAGAAAAGAGGCATCACCGAGAGCCTTAATTTAGAACAAAAAAAAAATTTCAAACTAAAGCAGAGGCAGTAACCGAGAAAATGGTAAAGGACCTCTGGTAAGAGGGAGTGTGACTCCTTGAAGAGAAGCTAGAATCGAGGCTTAGAGGGGATCGAGACAGAACAGAAATAACTGAAGCAATAAGAAAACCAAAAAATGTAAATAGGGAAGTGAGGACCGAAACAGAGGACGTCGGACGTCGGATAAATGGCAAACAATGAAGCTGGAAACAGGTAGCCGGAAAAGGACGTGACCGGAGGGACTTTAACTCTAGACAGAATCGTCGTGGAAGGAAGGAAGAAAGAAAAGAAAGAAGAAAGGCGCGCGCAAATTCAAAAAAAGAAAAAGAAATATATATATATATAATTATATATATAAGTATATAAAAATATTTGGAGATAGGAGAGAAGGCACAGAGAAATTTAGAAACACGGGGGAAAGGAGGACTTCCACAGAAATAACCCGAGTGGACCGGACCCGTCGACTCGCTACGTTGAGACAACCGAGAACCGCAGACTGACACTGAGGTAAGGAAAATTCTCGTCGCTGCTAGAGATAAATATGCGTAATTTTCGTATATTTCTAGATATAAAATTTAGGTTAAATTTTGCAGTACTGAAATTACCGAAAACACTAGAAAGAATTTTATGACTCTGAAAAAATTAGAGATTTTGGCTTACTTGAACAATCAAATTTTATGGATTAAATTTAAATGATTTGCATAAATTATGGTATGACTTGAATTCTGTTTTAATTATTGAAAATCTCGAACTTTGAATTTTCATAGACTATTTTTTGGGTTTTTTCGAAAAAGGGCTAGTTAGCCTGTTTTGAACAATTTCATAAAACAAATGAATTTATATGTGATTTAAGAAAAAACAATCTGTTATAAAATTATTCTGATTCTAATGAAATGTGCTTGAGCGCGTACTGACTGTGTGTCGTACGGTCCGTCTCGCACTAATTTTGAGACAAAAGCATTGGTGAGATCATGCTGCATTTCTATCTGTTTCTGTATCTGATTCTGTATATGTGGTCCACGAGTACAATGTACTGTGCTTCTGATTCTGTTTTTGGTCTTTGGACATTATGATCTGTGAGCCATTTGGGTAGCTGACCATTCCCACGGCGATTGACATCCCAACACACTTGGCCCGTGATTTGTCTGGAGTCACCGACATTGGCCAATAGTCCTTTCTGATATCTGATATAGCATGCATGCCTTGTCTCGTCTATTTGAAAATATTTATTTGAATTTGTCTGCTTGAATTGAAATATCTAGGAATATGTTTGTTTTGCTACTAAAAAACTCTGAACTTTTTGAATTTATAACAGTAGTTAAATGTATTACTGATACATATTCTGTTTCTGAAAAAAATCTGTTTCTGGTATTTGTGCTTTTGCCGATACTAAATCTGTTTTTCGAATTCTGAATCTGGTATCTGAGAAAATCATCTGTGAAACTTTTCTGGATTTAGCAAATATATATATATATTGTAGGTAGCGTATTTATCTACTTGCTATGGGGTTTTTCTTACTGAGCATGTTGAGCTTATCCCCCCTTACTCTCCTCTACAGATTTGCATCAGTGGTGGAATTCGACTCTATAAGTCGAGGTATCTTGCACAACTGCGTTCAGAAATAAATCACCTAAGTTAGAGGTATACCCAGTAAGGATAATTGTTTTGTATCTAAAAAAATATTTTTTGTAAGTACAGTAATGTATGCAAGCATATGTTTGGGGAAATGTGATTGATACTATTTTGTATGAAAGAAAAAATGTCGATTTGACGAAATAGTAATGTTGTTGTTTTGTGCTTCAAACTATTACCAAGAGAATTTAAATTAAATAGGCGAATTTATGGATTTTGATCTATTATCGACTTGTAGCCCAACTGAAATATTAGTAAATTCGGGTCGTTACAAGATGTGAATATGACTATTTGTAGAAGAAATTTAATTGAGACTGTTATATTTCACTGATTTTGATATCTTATTGACTTGTAGCCCAACCAAAATGTGTGTAATTTGGGTCATTACAGTTGCTCCCTCTCACCTTCATAATAACTTAACAAATCTCGAAAATACGTGTGAATTAAGTACTTTTAGTCCCAAATATAATCAAGATCAAGAAATTCTTTATGACAATAAAAAAAAAACTATATTTACCTTACCTTGATGAGGATATAATAAAGTTGCAATACGATAAATAAGAGGAATTGTTTCTCAATATTTTTTAAAATTTTCTTCCATATCATATACAGAAGAAGATAAAGTATCATCATTCCTAAATTTTAAAAATTTATCAAAAATTGTAAAAACTAAAAAAAAAAGTGTAGTTAGATAATATTGAATTGAAAATTGTTTAGTTGCATCTTTAAAAGTAGATAACAAATCAACATAACTTTTAATAAAATTCCAATCATAATAAAAAATTATTAAGGATTGGTCAGATGCAAAATTGTTATAAAAATGAGTAATACTATCTTTATAAGGTAAAATAGAAGAAAGTAAATGATGGAGTGAATTCCATCTTATTTCCACAGGAAGTAAAAACGCTTTAACATTTATGTTATTTACTTGACAAATTTGCCTCCATTCATGTTGGTGACTTGGGTAACGAATCTACTTTGCTAAAGTTTTAATTTTTCAATTGTACTCATGCCACTAACATTAAAGTCATTTTGCACACACAATTTTATAATATGACATTCACATCTAACATGAAAAAATACACCCTGCCTAACTGGGTTTAAACTTTTACTTAACATAGGAATAGCTGCAGTATTATTCGAAGCATTATCTGAAGTAATAGGAAAAAACTTTATTTTCAATCTCAAACATTTTACACACATTAGTAATATAATGAGTAATGGTATATGCATTATGTTATTGTTCTAATACATCTAAAGATAACATAGTAATAATATATGCATTATGTGATTGTTCTAATATATCTAAAGATAAAATGCATTTTTTCATGCACCAATTTTCATCTATCCAAAGTCAAGTTATAACACGATAACTTAAACTATTAATACTAATCCAAATATCAGTAGTTAAACTAAACCTAAATGATATATTAGTAATGTTATGCCTTAAAGCTTCCCAATATTCTTGAAACATTTGTATGCCATCATTTTTCAATGTATGTCTAGAAATTTGTTTATATGTAGGTTGCAAATATTGAAAAACGTATTCTAAATATCTAATTTTTTCACATATTGTGAATGGTTGTTCAATTATAAATAAAAATCTAACTAAAACCACACATAGCTTTATCATTGTCAAAAAAAAAAATTTACACCTTCGTGTAAATTAATTTGAGACTGTTTACCTTCCTTAATTTCGTCTTCTTCTGCATCTGGATCTGTCACGACCTTAATTACCTAAAAATTAGAGTAAATTTTTTCATTTTTTCATTTATTATTTAATTCTTACCTTTCTCTCATCGTGACCATCCTACAACACAGTTGGGCTATGATTCGATGTTAGTCACCTCTCACCTATTTACCATTCCATTTTCATAATCACATTCACATATCAGAGTTTATTATCTTTTGACTTTAACTAAATACATACACAATGGTATTTACATAACCTTACATCCCCGACATCATATCCATTTACAGTACTGTGCATTACATATTTAGATACAAAACTATATAAATGTGTATACCTGTCTCTCGATGGGAAGCAGTGGATACCAATGCATGCAAATCCTCAGCCACTTACTAATTACTGTGAGTGCTTTGAAAAGATGGGAAAATAAGGGGGTGAGTAAACCACATGCTCAATAAGGCAATTATGCAAGTAAGTAGATAGCTCCACTATCTACATGCTCATACCGCTATGCCCTTAAAATCCATTTCTTTTCATTAAAATCTCAAGCACAAAATCATGCATACCTCAATGACATAGTTTTATCAAAACTATTTGTGCATATAGAAATCATGTAATTCATGCATCAGAGGCATTTTATGTGACATCATTAAATCATACTTAGCATGAATTAAATCAAGATCATGCATTCTTTCATGTCATGTAAGACAATTCATGAATTCGAAATAAAAGCATGGAAAACATCATCATGCTACTGCATTCAAATCATTTCATTAAAACTGTAGTATAAACTAACCCTTCTGGGTCAATCATCTCATAAAACAATTCATTAAAATTTATTATAAAACTTCGGTTATAAAACCACCCTTCTTTCAAGGTCACATATCATAAAAATCATAAAATCGGGGGCCTGACCCCTCCCTCGGGTCTACCCTGGTCTATCGACCAATAGTTATATCATGTGAGACATATAGGTGACTATCAGTAATAACATAGGACTATGACCATAACCTCGTGATCCCTGGCAATACGGTACCTAGTGTGCAGGGTATCACACCTGAAACAGGAGGTGGGTCGGTCCTACCCGCAAGAACAACATAATATCAGGATTGCGAGGGCAAGGCTTGCTGCCTCGTGGCTAATACCACTCCACTCCAACAATCCCCACGGTACAGCGTACCCCACGTGATATACGCGGTACAACGTACTCTGTGAACCCAAGCTCAGTCAGGGGTGCCGGCAATAGGTCTTATCCACCCATATCATCTCTGTCTCAGTATGCACGTGTGAGCATATCATCTTACTGTGACACACAGTCTACAGGAGGCTCCAACACAGCTCTATGCATGTAATATAAATCTATGTGCGAACAAATCTCTAGCACGGCTCCATGCATATTCATGATATCAAAAAATCTCGTGCGAGCAAAGCTCTAGCACGGTTTCATAGAATTCAATGAAATTTGCGTACGAGCAGCACTTCAGTACGACTTAAAATAATTATAAATTCAAGTAAAATCCACGTACGAGCAATGCTCTAGTACAGATATGTATAAAAACTCAGTGAAAACCCCGTACGAGAAAAACTCCAGTACCACTTTAAAATGAGTTATAAAACCATATAAAACTTCGTGCGAGCAACGCTCCAGCACGAGTGAATGCTCAAGTAAATCAAAACTTCGTACGAACAACGCTCCAGTTCAGCTTTATGCATAAATACATCAAATCTCATCCGAGTTACACTCCAGCACGGCTTTCATGCAATATCATATCAAAACTAGATGCGAGCTAAGCTCCAGCACCTCTCATGCATTTCAAATCATAAGAACTAGTGCGAGCAATCGCTCCAGCACCTTTTTATGCATATTCAGTCAAAATGGTCAAAACCTTCAAAACAATCAAAACAGGGTGCGAGCTAGGCTCCAACACCTCTCATGCATTTCTCAATAATAAAATCAGTGCGAGCAAACGCTCTAGCACATTTTATGCATATGATGTCACACAAGTCAGTGCGAGCAACCGTTCAAGCACAATTTATGCACCCTCAGAAGTAGTGCGAGCTATGCGCCAGCACTATCTGTTTCCATATAAACTTGATAGTTAGCATATTTTCCAAAGAAATTTCATTTAAATCTTATTACGTAGTATTATCTTGTGAAATTTATGCAATTACTGGTCAATTTATCGTTTTGCCTTGATTAAAACCAATAAAATTCCTTAATTCGAAAAATTCCTTAAATCATGCATTTCATGTATGTCATGCTTTCACCATCCTTAGGTGAACTTCCCTCAATAGGGGTAAAATAGTATTTACCTATTTTGAGTCCATAAAATCTTTAAACCATTTTTAGGACCTTGTACAATATCATTGTATACATACATATTCAGTGTATACAAAAGCTATTTAAAGTACGCGTAGCTACCTCTAGCTACTCACACAATTCCCTTACCTCATTTTTCTGTACAGTCTGACCTTTTCCACTGATATCTTGTCACGCAGTCCGATTTGCTCCCAATCAAATCTCCAAAACTGCGGATAAATATACATCAGGTCAAATACAATACAATTAATTGTATTTCATAATTTTCTAGGCTTAATTTAAATTATTAGGCCCGTATATCCATATTGGGCCCGATTGTACCATAATGGGCCTTAATCGGCCTTAAGCCCGTTTTCCACTGACTATTCACATTATCAAGGCCTATTGGGCTCATTGGGCCCTTCAATATTTCTTGAGCCTCGTTCTAAACTCTGGAATAGCTTAATTTAGTATTTACGACAATTTATCCAAATTTTCAGAATTTAATTCATTTAATACGAAATTTAAGTTCGTAATTTATGCGATAAATTCTAACACGCATAACTATGCAAAATTGTCGTAAATAAGGGTTACTTACCTGAGATTCCATGATAGTACGTAAATCGAGGCTGTCTCGAGCTGTCGGTTGACTCCAATTGTCAAGCTACACATTTAAATATTTTTTCGGGTAAATTTCCAGTCGGATATTAATCAAATTAAATATTTCAAAATTTAAATCGATCAATTCGACTACTTACCGACTTACCCGTAGCTCGATTGCATCACTGGAATTTTTCCCAATTTTTTCTATTTTTCTTTTTCCCTTTTTTTCCTGTTTTCCTTTTCTTTTTGGCTGAACCGGTTCGGTTTGGTTCACCCGGTTCAGACCGCCGGTTTAGTCCGGTTTGATCCAGCAGTTCAGTCCGATTCGACTGGTTCAGTGGCTCGCCGATCGGTTCTCCGCCGGTTTTCACCGCCAATGGCTCCGCGGGGTAGTCCGATGCACAGATCTGGTCTCGATTTCGTCCAAGGTCGCCAGAAAGTGGCCGGTTCAGCTCTTCTCTCCTCCGTCGATGGTACCATTTCTTTTCTTCCTCCGTTTTCGGTGCTGGCCGCCGTCTTACCTGCTGGTGTTGCCACCAATCGTGTCGCCTACGCCTAGGGGATGCTCGGCTAGTGGTGGCCGGGCCCAGATCGACGCCGATCATCAGATTTCTCCCTCTTTCTCCTCTCTCGACTTTTCCTCTCTCTTTCGCCAGTGTTTCTCCTGCCATTCGTGCTTCCATCATCGGATTCTGCCTGAGGTCGGCGTTGGCTGCCTTCCCCCTCGTCGGTCACTCGCCTGAGCTGTCACCGGTGGTCGGCAAAAGGGGCTCGACTCCTCGGGTTCTTTTTTTCCTCAGAAATCACGAAACGCGATTTCAATTTTTTTATTTTTTTATTTATTATTTATTTTTATTATTATTTTATTCAATTTTATATTATTATTTTACCAAAATATCTAAAAAAAACTTATATTTAATTCATTTAACCAATAAATAAATTTATCGGTATTATTTCAATTTTTCGGTTTAAATTTTTGATTATTTTCGAGATTATTTCTCGAGGTGAAAATTTCGATTTATTCCAATAAATTGATATCTTGATCAATTTAATCCGAAATTTAATTATTTCTTTGTTATTGGTCAAGATTTCTGAAGCCATTATTTTTAATTAAATTTTCTTGTCTCGATCAATACCAAATTTTGATATTTTGACTGTTATATCCTTCACGTGTTCGGGAATACCATTTCAATCCTTTTGCATTTTTCATTTCGTGTTTTAAATAAAATCAGGTCTTACAATCTCCCCCACTTAAGAAATTTAATCCTCCAAATTAGAACCAAGTCATATGAGTCCATAAACAACTCCGGGTACGTCTATCATTTCATATACTGTCATCCTCAAGTGACTTTTTCCCGAAGTGTAATACTATCAACATACTTAACTAGGGAGATCATATTAAACCTCAACACCTTTCTCCTTCCGTCTAATACCCAAATCGATTTCATACGTTATATTTTCATTTAGCTAAGCTGTTGGAGCTCATATCCGATTACATATGCTGGGTCCGGATAGTATTTCCGAAGCATCATAAGATAGGACACATAGTGGATGCCTGCTAATTCAAGTGGTAATGTCAACCTACAGGCCTTACCTTCCACTTTGCCCAATCTCTCTTTTCGAATCTCGTTATGCTCTTAGGACAAGTAATCTCCAACAATACTGATTCACCCTCGGTGAATTCCAAAGATTTCCTGTCTCTTGTCAGCATAGTTTTCTGTCTGCTCTGAGGTGTTCTTAATCTCTCACAAATCAGCTGAACATCCTCAAAGGTTTGACTGACCAATTTGGGAACAATTCTCTATCTATCATCCCCTTCTTCTTATCCAAGTCGGGGAACAACTCCCTACGGCCATACAATGCCTCATATAAAATGTTATCCCGATACTCAAGTGATGACTGTCATTATTGGCGAATGCGATTAGTAACAACTGATCATCCCTGGAGCTTATAAAATTAATGGCACACACTCTCATCACATCCTCCAGAACCTGTACAGTCCTCTTTGACTGACCATCTGTCTGAGGATGGAAGCTGTGCTAACACTCAATCGGGTTCCCATAGCTTCCTAAAAAAAAAAATTCCTAGAAGTGGGAAGTGAAGCGGGAATCCCTATTTGATACCATGCTCACTAGAACACTACATTATGTATCACAATTTTTTCATACACATAAATCCGCCTACACTCTAAAAGTATCTGGGGATTTTCATAACCAGAAGGTGGGTAAACTTAATCAATCTATCGACTATCACCCAGATAGCCTCCTGATTCATTCGGGTCCTCTATAACCCATCACAATATCCATGGTAACTTGTTCCCATTTTCGTGTCAATATAGGTAGAGGCTGTAATAACTCTGCAGACTTCTAGTACTCTACCTTAATCTGCTAACATATGAAACACTTTTCCACAATCTCTATAATGTCTCTTTTCATATCTGACCACCAATACCCTTTTTCAGAGATTTTGATATATTTCTTACTTCCCGGATGCACTGTATATCCTGAAGAGTGAGTTTCTGACAATAACACTATCTCATCAGCTGTGGTCCCGGGGAGCAGTTATACTGTCTCTGAACCTCTATAAGTTATCATCACTCACTGTGAACTCTTTCACTATACCCTTCTAAATCTGACCCACATTATTGACACCATGTCGATCATCATGCTAAGCCTAGCAAATCCGATCACTCAAATCCGATTCTAACCTCAGGCTAGCTGTCACACAATCACGGTCATCATCAGAGGGGATCACATCACTACTGAGGCTCACAACTGCTCTAGTAGCTCACGCTCCCTGACCATCATATGTGATACCATCCCGAGGCTCTTTCTGCTTAAGTCATCAGCCATTACATTAGCCTTTCCTGGGTGGTACAATGTTCATAATCATAATCCTTAGAGGCTCTAACCCTCTTGGTTATCTCATATTCTACTCTTTCTGTGAAAACAGATACTCGAGGCTTTTATAATCAGTACATATCTGAAATTTCTTACCAATTAAGTGGCAGTGCCATACTTTTAGTGTAAACACTACGACTGTCAACTCTAAATCATGGTTTAGATAGTTTCTCTTATGGTCCTTGAACTATCTGGATCCATAAACGACTATCTTCTCATTTACATCAATACACAGCCCAATCCTTATTCTGAGGTATCCATATACATTGAAACCTCTTGAGCTGTTGGTTATGGTGAGAATAATTACGGTGGTTAGTTTATTACTTCAATATACCAAAACTCATTGAAGCCATTTTCATACTTATCATACCACTCGTATGCAATCGTTTTCCAAACGATACATGTCAACTGAGTAGCCAATTTCGAGAAACTCTCAACACCTCGTTTGTACAACAGTTTCCTGTTGCTACTCATGCTCTTCTCTGGACTTCGAATGCATCATAATGTCATCGTTAAAGATGACAACCAATCGGTCCAAGTAAGGTTTAAATACCTCATCGTAGTTGAGTTCCACTAAATATTTCAATCACCCATATCATTTACCTATGTACTCATAAACGTATAATGTCGTTTCGAAATCGTTTCTATTCAAGCTACTAACCCGCGTCATTTCCTTTTTCTTATATTAACGGCTTTTATAAAATTTTAATTTTTAAACTTTCATGATTAATCGAATTCTACATTTCTTGATCGTACTAGTAAAGGTACCCAAATTTTAAATGTATATATTATGACTGTCGATTTTAATTTATAGGTTATGTGTGTGCTTCTAGATGCTATCAAGTCTTCAGGCGTGGAAGTATTTTGAAATACCTTTAGTAACCCTCAAACTTGACCATATAGACTGGTTATGGTTATATCCTCCTCTTATCCTTGGTCGAAATTCATATTCCATTGAATTTCCCCTGTTTTCAACTTACAATCACTATACCCATATTCAATTAGTGATAATCAGCTAACTATCATCATCTTGCCTAAGGGTACAGGCTTCACATCTTTCACTAGCTTATAAGCAACTGAAGGTGGTATGAATAAATGTGTGGCACCAGGATTAATTAAAATAATTATTTCATTATTCTTAACCAATGTGGTATCTTCCACCACATCCGATGAAACATCAATAGTGTCCTGGTCCAAGGCATACACTCACCCTCGTTCAACATCTTATTTTCGTGGTAACTACCACATATTCTACACTGTTCACATTGTTACACTGTTACACTGCTACACTGCTTACACTTCTACACTGCTCACACTGTTACACTACTACAGAGCAGGTCGGGATCCTCCAATAACAATACCTCTCAAAGTATTGAAATTGGATACACTGGGACCTTACTTACCCCGTGACTCATCAGCTCTAAGTTTTTACCAAACTACCTTTTTCCCGTTCTGACATCTCTGTCATTCATGGCCTCGGCATAGGTAGTGATATCTAACGGCCCCATCGGACTCTAATTGACGATTTGAGCCCTTCCATGAACTTTCAGATATTCTGACTCCCACTATTCATAATGTCGAGTCATATCTGCCTAGGCATATAAATTGAGTTTCATACTCGTTAATCAATCAATTCCTCTGGGTCAGAGTAAAGGGTTTCATCTATAATTTCTTTTAAATAATGTCCGGGATATTTTGTCACCGGAATACATTTAGAATTACTTTCCATGTCCATTCTGGATGTCTAACCCTTAATATGGGTCGAGCGGACTTCCACCAATTCTCCAACTCGCCCTCAAATCTCATGCATACTCTGAGCAATTAGCTCGTAAAATATTCTCCACACTCTTTTCCAACCTCGCAAAGCGTGTCTCAATATTGTCTGATCACTCTATCAGACTCTGTCTGATCTCTCTGTCGGACTCTGTGGGGCATGCTCAATACCAGCCTCCACGTCAATCTCATCTTGAGTATCATGTGGCGACTCAGTACGACACTCAGGCCTATCTCTACGGCCTCGAGCTCATGTACTCGCCCTTCTACCATAGCGGCTATCAATTAATGAGTCTATATTCTTGCATTTAAAAATCAAAATCTTAGCTGCACTTCCATCTCGATATAAACAATTGCATCTAAACAATGCACAGTACATGGGACTGTAACTTCCTTAACTACTAACACCGACTCATATCAAGCCAACTCAGTTCTGATACCAAAACTATCACAACCCAAATTACCTAAAAATCAGAGTAAATTTTTTTGCTTTTTCATTTATTATTTAATTCTTACCTTTCTCTCATCGTGACCATCCTACAACACAATTGGGTTATGATTCGGTGTTAGTCATCTCTCACCTATTTACTATTCCATTTCCATAATCACATTCACATATCAGAGTTTACTATTTTTTGACTTTAACTAAATACATACACAATGGTATTTACATAACCTTACATCCCTGACATCATATCCATTTACAGTACTGTGCATTACATATTTAGATACAAAACTATACAAATGTGTATACCTGTCTCTCGATGGGAAGCAGCAGATACCAATGCATGTAAGTCCTCAGCCGCTTACTAATTACTATGAATGCTCTGAAAAGATGGAAAAATAAGGGGGGTGAGCAAACCACGTGCTCAGTAAGGCAATTATGCAAGTAAGTAGATAGCTCCACTATCTACATGCTCATAATGTCATGCCCTTAAAATCCATTTCTTTTCATTAAAATCTCAAGCACAAAATCATGCATACCTCAATGACATAGTTTATCAAAACTATTTGTGCATATAGAATTCATGTAATTCATGCATCAAAGGCATTTTATGTGACATCATTAAACCATACTTAGCATGAATTAAATCAAGATCATGCATTCTTTCATGTCATGTAAGACAATTCATGAATTCAAAATAAAAGCATGGAAAACATCATCATGCTACTGCATTCAAATCATTTCATTAAAACTGTAGTATAAACTAACCCTTTCGGGTCAATCATCTCATAAAACAATTCATTAAAATTCATTATAAAACTTCAGTTATAAAATCACCCTTCTTTCAGGGTCACATATCATAAAAATCATAAAATCGGGGGCCTAACCCCTCCCTCGAGTCAACCCTAGTCTATCGACCAATAGTTATATCATGTGAGACATGTAGGTGACTATTAGTAACAACATAGGACTATGGCCATAACCTCGTGATCCCTGGTAACACGGTACCTAGTGTGCAGGGTATCACACCTGAAACGGGAGGTGGGTCGGTCCTACCCGCCAGAACAGCATAACATCAGGATTGCGAGGGCAAGGCTTGCTGCCTCGTGGCTAATGCCACTCCACTCCAACAATCCCCACGGTACAGTGTACTCCGCATGATATATACGGTACAACGTACTCCGTGAACCCAAGCTCAGTCAGGGGTGCCTGTAATAGGTCTTATCCACCCATATCATCTCTATCTCAGTATGAATGTGTGAGCGTATCATCTCACTATGACATACAGTCTACAGGAGGCTCCAACACGGCTATATGCATGTAATATAAATTCCTGTGCGAGCAAAGCTCTAGCACGGCTCCATGCATATTCATGATATCAGAAAATCTCATGCGAGCGAAGCTCTAGCACAATTTCATAGAATTCAATGAAATCTGGGTACGAGCAGCGCTCCAGTACGACTTAAAATAATTATAAATTCAAGTAAAATCCACGTATGAGTAGCGCTCTAGTACGGATATGTATAAAAACTCAGTGAAAACCTTGTACGAGAAAAACTCCAGTATGACTTTAAAATGAGTTATAAGACCATATAAAATTTCATGCGAGCAACGCTCCAGCACGAGTAAATGCTCAAGTAAATCAAAACTTCGTACGAGCAACGCTCCAGTACGGCTATATGCATAAATACATCAAATCTCATGCGAGTTTCACTCCAGCACGGCTTTCATACAATATCATATCAAAAATAGATGCGAGTTAAGCTCCAGCACCTCTCATGCATTTCAAATCATAAAAACTAGTGCGAGCAATCGCTCTAGCACCTTTTTATGCATATTTAGTCAAAATAGTCAAAATCGTCAAAACAGTCAAAACAGGATGCGAGCTAGGCTCCAACATCTCTCATGCATTTCTCAATAATAAAATTAGTGCGAGCAAACTGTCACGACCCTCAACTTACCAAAATACATACAAATTTTTTGCATTTTCATGCATCAATTATTAATCGTCCTTCCTTGATCGTGAACAACCACACTCTCAACAGTTGGGCTGTGTGTCGACGTCTAACTCACTCTACCATACCAATTCAACTTGCATATTTTTCATAAGTAAACACTTGTATAATTGTATATATATCAGAGTTGTTACTTGTGTTTACATTGTTTTACATCCCCAATAGTTACATACAAAATGCTACTGTGCTATGTCTAGTTTAGATACAAAATAATCCAAGTGTGTATACCTTTTGCGATGGGATGCAGCGGATTACCTAAAGGGACAAGCTCCAGTCACGCTCACTCTATACTCAAATCTCTGTAGAGAGGGAAAAAATAAGGGGGTGAGCAAACCACACGCTCAGTAAGGCAATCATGCGAACAGGTAGATACTGCACTATCTACGTGATCGTGATGCTATGCTCAAAAGCATTTAATTCATCATTTATCTCAAAACATAAGTGTATGATTGTGTTAATGGTATGTAAAGCATTCATACTATTAAAATCCAGTGCACATTTCAACTCAAAGCATGGTATAAATCATCATGCATAATTCACAATAAAAGCATGGCATTACCCATCATGCATTTTCTCAAATAGCATGGCATTAACCATCATGCATTTTCACAATAAAGCATGGCATTAAATATCATGCATTCGTGCACTTTAAAAACCATTAACAAATCAATCCAACACTGGTCAGGTCTCAGCCCATCCCTCGGACTTTCCTGACCCATAAATCATTTCAAACATGGATTTATTCTCAAAGCAATAGACATGTGAGATAGGCAGTTCAACAACAGGTAATAACCTCAAGGCCTATGTACATAACCTGTGATACCAGCTACACGGATCAAGTGTGCGGGATATCACCACTATCTGCTTCCACATGGGAGGTGTCAAATCCTACCCGTCGGTCCATAGCAGATCTCGTTCGAAGACGACACATCATATCTCAACACGGTACAATGTACTCCATGCTACATGCACGGTACACGTACTCCGTGGACCCAATCAACACATCCTATCACGCCACATCTCAAACGCAGTGTGAGCCTATTTAATCGGTATGACCTCTTGTCTACCCGAAGCTCCTAACACGGCTAATTAATCATGTCAAAACAATGCACGTTTGAGCCTATTTAATCGATGTGACACCTAGTCTACTCGAAACTCCAAACACGGTAACATGTAAGGTGGGCATCCAGTGCGAGATAAACTCCAAGCATAATGCTAAAACAAATATCAAATCCATGTGAAAACTAGTGCCTCTAGCACTTATGTGTATAAAATAAGTCAAATCTCGTGCGAGTCATACTCTAGCACGCTTTCATACTCACGAAATCATGTAAGTGGCTCAAAACTTTGCAAAGTATGGTTAACAAAATCAAAACACACTCATTTCTTTTGCAAATCATTTCAATATCAGCCAACCTACCAATCCTTTGCTAAAAAGCAATAAAACATGATTTTTCAAAGCAATATGCTTTTGCTTGCATGCACATTTTGTTAAACACCCAACTTTTGCCCTTCAATCACCCAACATCATTTCCTAATGTCTCATGCATTCTAGCAAAGCATTTAATACGCCCAAGTTGCGCACAGATATCTCTAAGAGTCCACACAATTCCCTTACCTCAATTTACTTGGTGTGACTCCTTTCCTCTTAGCTTCTCACGCTCTTGGCTCAATTCGCCTCGGCGTATCCTCGAAAGCTGCGATTCATTCATTCAATCAATTGAGTTAATGTTTTTAACCCATAATTGACCTCACTAGTCAATATTATTCACTTATGCATTTTACAAATGCCTTAATCCACATTTTACCTCTTTTAGGTAAATCTCACAATTTATCCACTAACCACATCTTAAAATCATACCACAACACTATTAATAACTTCTACATATCTCATTCATCATTAATCTCCATACATTCCACTTTCTCACACTAGACCATTTCTAGGTCATAATCATTCCAATGTATTTAGATAGTTTCTAACCATCCATACTCATACCAAACAACTCCAAAATCAATTAAATAGACAATGTGCCATAGTTAGAGTGTTAGAATCTTACCAAATCTGATTTCTCTCCTTGCTCCAAATGATAATTCCCTTAACTCCTTCAATACCAACAATGGGAAAATGCCTTCCAACTATGTTGTTCTTCTCTTTGATAGGAACAACTTTGCCTCTAATGGTCTCTCTTCAAATCTTACTGAAAATGGCTGATTTTAGAGAGAGAAAGTTAGGTTTTTGGGTTGAAAGTGGAAGGTTAGTGTTTTTCCTGAAATTTTTTTATTTTCAGCACTTCTTTTATAGAAATAGCTTAAGGAGATCGATCTGGTCCAAGAGGAGATTGATCTGGTCCCCTTAAATCCCTCATTTTCACGGCATTCTAAGCAAGAGATCGATCTGTCGAAGCATGAGATCGATCTGCCCCCAACAGAGAGCTAAGGAGATCGATCTGGATGCTTGAGGATCGATCTTTCATTACAGAATGCTTAGGAGATCGATCTGGCTCCATTGGAGATCAATCTGCTCTATTCCATTGCCCAAATAAGAGCATTCTGGCTCTTCCAGATCGATCTCTCATCCCATGAGATCGATTTGCCCTTCACAATTTCCAGATTTTCTACAGTTCTTCTACAGAGCACTTACCAAACTTCATACATTTTGTTGCCATGATCATTTTCTCATCCAATCATCTTTGAGACTTGAAAATGGCATCCATCCACACTTCATACACATTAAAACTTGTGTAGAACCTTTGTATATCCAAAGTTACATGATATAAACCAAATGGAAGTGCACAACTTATGCAATTCTACTTCCATTTTACCACACTACTCATAATCCATTCTACTCACATTCTCCACATGTTTAAATCCATTTCTTTACATTCACACATAATGTAACTTGTAAGTACAATCTCAACTCTTATTACATGTGAGTACATTTAATTTATGGACTTACATCACATATACTCCACATTACAATTGTATCATCAAACTTATGACTTCATAATACAACTTCATTTACATTTCTATGTACATATATACCATTATACATATACGGGGTCTCACACAAACGCTCTAGCACATTTCATGCATATAATGTCACACAAGTCAGTGCGAGCAACCGTTCAAGTATATTTTATGCACACTCACAAACTCAGAAGTAGTGCAAGCCATGCGTCAGCACTATCTGTTTCCTTATAAACTTGATAGTTGGCCTATTTTCCAAAGAAATTTCATTTTAATCTTAATAACACTTATGTAGTATTATCTTGTGAAATTTATGCAATTACTGGCCAATCTATCATTTTTCTTTGATCAAAACCAATAAAATTCCTTAATTCAAAAAATTCCTTAAATCATGCATTTCATGCATGTCATGCTTTCACTATTCTTAGGTGAACTTCCCTCAATATGGGTAAAATAGTATTTATCTATTTCGAGTCCTTAAAATCTTTAAACCATTTTTAGGACCTTGTACAATATCAATGTATACATACTTATTCAATGTATACAAAAGATAATTAAAGTATGCGTAGCTACCTCTAGCTACTTACACAATTCTTTTACCTCATTTTTCTGTACAGTCTGACATTTTCCACTGATGTCTCATCACGTAGTCCGATTTGCTCTCAATCAAATCTTCGAAACTGCGGATAAATATACATCAGGTCAAATACAATATAATTAATTGTATTTCATAATTTTATGGGCTTAATTTAAATCATTAGGCTCGTATATCCATATTGGGCCCGATTGTACCATAATGGGCATTGATCGGCCTTAAGCCCGTTTTCCACTGACTATTCACATTATCGAGGCTTATTGGGCTCATTGGGCCCATCAGTATTTATTGAGCCTCGTTCTAAACTCTGGAATAGATTAATTTAGTATTTACGACAATTTATCCAAATTTTTAGAATTTAATTCATTTAATGCGGAATTTAAATCCGTAATTTATGCGGTAAATTTTAACACGCATAACTATGCAAAATTATCGTAAATAAGGGTTACTTACCCGAGATTCCATGATAGTACGCAAATTGAGGCTATCTCGAGCTCTCGGTTGACGCCAATTGTCGAGCTACACATTTAAATATTTTTTCGGGTAAATTTCCAGTCGAATATTAATCAAATTAAATATTTCAAAATTTAAATCGATCAATTCGACCGCTTACCGACTTACCCGTAGCTCGATTGCATCACTGAAATTTTTTTCAATTTTTTCTCTTTTTCTTTTTCTCTTTTTCTTCCTTTTTTCCTTTTCTTTTTGGCTGAACCGGTTCGGTTCGGTTCACCCAGTTCAGACCACCGGTTCAGTCCGGTTCGATCCAGCGGTTTAGTCTAGTTCGACTGGTTCAATAGCTAGTCGGCCGGTTCTCCACCGATTTTTGTCGCCAGTGGCTCCGCGGGGTTGTCCGATGCACGAATCTAGTCTCGGTTTCATCCAAGGTCGTCGAAAAGTGGCCGATTCGGCTCTTCTCTTCTCCGCTGGCGGTACCGTTTCGTTTCTTCCTCCGTTTTCGACACTGGCTGTCGTCTTACCCGCCGGTGTTGCCACCAATCGCGTTGTCTACGCCTAGGGGATGCTCGACTAGTGGTGGCGGGCCCAGATCGGTGCCGATCGTCGGATTTCTCCCTCTTTCTCCTCTCTCGGCTTTTCCTCTCTCTTTCATCGACGTTTCTCCCGCCGTTCGTGCTTCCATCGTCGGATTCTACCTGGGGTCGGCATCAGCTGCCTTCCCACTCGTCGGCCGCTCGCCTGAGCCGTCGCTGGTAGTCGACAAAAGGGGCTCGACTCCTCAGCTTCGTTTTTTCCTCAGAAATCGCAAAACGCGATTTCAATTTTTTTATTTATTTTTATTATTATTTTATTCAATTTTATATTATTATTTTGCGAAAATATCTAAAAAAAATTATATTTAATTCATTTAACCAATAAATAAATTTATCGATATTATTTTGGCTTTTCGGTTTAAATTTTTGATTATTTTCGGGACTATTTTTTGAGGTGAAAATTTTGGTTTATTCCAATAAATTCATATCTTGATCAATTTAATCCGAAATTTAATTATTTCTTCGTTATTGATCAAGATTTGTCAAGCCATTATTTTTAATTAAATGTTCTTGTCCCGATCAATACCGAATTTCGATCTTTTGACCGTTTACCCTTTACGTGTTCGGGAATACCATTTCAATTCTTTTGCATTTTTCATCTCGTGGTTTAAATAAAATCGGGTCTTACAAGATCAATGTTATGTCTACTAACTAAATGTCTTTTGTACGCATCATAACCCTATCGCCTGCATCAGAGGTATAAGTATAATCTATTTTACATAATTTACAAACAGTTCGAGTTTCGTTTGTACCTTCTTTTTGCACAATATCGAAATATTCCCATACCTTACTCTTCTTAGGGTCATTCTTCTTTGATTTTGATGAGGTAGCTATAGTAGCGACGGTGGTGGCAGTTGATGATTGTGTTTGACCACCAATAGCCGCTGGCGTTGGAGAAAGCTCATCCTCATGATGAATATTTGGTTTGAATTCATTGAAAGATTCTTCACCCAAATTGGGAATTTAAGTAAAACCGAAATGGTGAAAAATAGAACATAAACGACGACGATGGAGATCTGACATTTTGTATTTTTTAAAATAAATATTCTGAAAATTTGAAAGAACTAAATTGATAAATATATATTGGAAGTTTGAGGAACTAAATTTGTAAAATTGTAAAAAAGAAAGGAATTGGAGAAAATTGAATTAGATTTATGTTTAAATAATAAATGAAATGTAAATGGATTTTCAATTTAGAGAAGAGAGAATTTGAGTGAAATAATTGGAATAATAATAGGAATTTAGAATGAGAGATTTGAAGAGAATTGGAGCTAAAGAGAATTAAAGAGAAAATGTAAAGAAAAAATGAAATGATAATAGGTATTTATAGAAAAAATTTTAAAAATAAATAATTTTAAATTTAAAAAAGAGGAGGAAGGCGCGCCTTTCCCTTGCCTTGGCAGAGCAACGACATTATGTCGTTGCTCTGCATTCGACAGGCTTGCCAAATTTGCTGCCAAAAGGTAATAGATGTAAGGGTCGGACCGAAATCGGTAAGGTCTTGGTCCTTAGCGGGCTTAGTCCTTTAAAACAAAAACCGACCAAATTTAGCCAAGCAGGTCCAGGACTAATTCCGGGCCAACTCAACCCCTTTATCAGGTCTACCTGTGAGTTTGACTGGTATTTGAGAGGCAACGTTGAAGGTTACTAATGATTTGAATATTGGTGTGTGACTAATATTTGGATATGGACTTGTGGAGGAGTTTGTGTTGATTCATTTTGAGAGGCTATGGATGAGTTTTCGACCATGACAGCAGATTGGGGATCTGACTGCTTGCTAAAGGTGTAAAGCTCTGACACCATAAAATGATAGTAGTAGGATATAATAAAATGACTGTGTTGTTCATTATACAGTGATGATATTTATACAATGATATTATTCAAGAATAAACATAAAGGATGAGTAATTGCAGGAGATAAATCTTGTGTGATATCTGTACAATTGATTGTAATAGGATCCGTTGGTTGTGGCCAAATATCATGCGAGGATCTGTATGAATAAGGTATGTGTTTATTTCTAATTTGGTATATCCTTATTAGCAAGCTTTCACCTTGTACGATTAATTTCTTGGTTTTCATCTTGTATATTAAATAACCATCATTTCAAAACTTGATAGTACAGAAACATTGCAAGTAGTTAAGCTTTAGAGTTTTTCATCCCTTTTCTCTTGCCTTGTCTGGATCACTTCCTTTCTTTACATGTGTGCTTGCATGGATACCTTTCTTTGCTAGGTTTATTCATGAGATCTGCCAATCCAAAATCAATCCTGTATTGGCTTACAAAAAAAATGTTTGCTGATAAAGAATGTTCACATCGTGTATCTCAATATTATAATTGTTCTTGTCTTGGGATATAAGAACAATTATAATATTTAATCTTATATTTAATTTTGTTTGGAATTGCATTTCCCACTGTCTTTTTTTTTTTTTTTTTATGATCAAAGAGTAGCAGAATGAATTGCTTATGATGATAATTATGTCAAGATCCAACTTAGTATTTTAGACTATCTTCTAGTAAGTGATTACATATTTCCATTTTCTCCAAGCCTAGTTTTCGTGCACAAGGATCTAATTATGTTTTGAACTTTTTGATAAATTCAATGCTCCACAAAATGATCAAGATGCTTTTCTAACTCCTTTTGGCCAATTACTTCTAGGTTGATATTGTAGGCTTCAATGGCGCTTTTTATCGTGTGTGAGTGATCTTACTGGTGTAAATCCTATAGTACTATAATTGTGACTAAGATAATAATATGCACTTGGGCTATTATCTAATCAATGTATGACACGCCTTTGCAGTAAAGCTAAGTGTAATGTGTTTGCCTTTGTCTGTCAGCTTGATCTCCTTCCAAAGGGGACTGATTTTAATTGCTTAGGTGACTGGGTTGTGGAGACCACTACAAAGAAGAAGCATAAGTAAGATGTGGCTTCACTGGAAATTATTCATAGAAAATATAATTGATGGTGTTGGCTTCATTTCATTCGGTATTTGATTCATATGGTAACTATATAGTTTGCGGACGTTAAATGGATATTTTATGGATATTTACGAATTTTATTTAATTATGTATGTATATTAAATTTATAGATTTTTATTAAACTGTAATGTAAATAAACTGATTTTGTTTTAGGTGTAGTTATATGAAATTAGATTTTCAGATGTGTGTAAAATTCCGAAATTAATTGATTTGTAATGAAATCAAATAATTTAGCGATGAAATTCATTAAATTAGTGATGAAATATATTGTTTTTGTGATAGAATTTATCAAATCAACGACGAAATTTTCTATGATTAAACGAATTTTCAACAAAATTTATAAAATATTTTTATTTTCTAATACAATTTTTGCAAAGAAAAATATATTTTAAATGACGGAATTATCATCACAATTTAAGACAGAATTTGCTAAGAACATTATGTTGCAAACGTGAAAATAAATTTAAAAATAAAAAATCATAATTTCTTAATTTTTCAAACAATATTTTTTGTGATGAAAAAATGGCTTTGAGGATGGAATTTCTATCCTGATTTGTGACGGAACTTATGTCAAAATTTTCGTTGTAATTTGCTACGGAAATTTCTATGCAAATTTCTTCGGTAAAAGTAAATTAAAAAATTAAAAAATAATTAATATTTTTTATTTCTTCAAAATTGTTTAAAACGGAAATTAGTTTCAAAGATAAAAAATTAGTTGCAAAAATCCGTTGCAAATTTGTGACGAAAAAAAGACTATCCGACGGAATAACTTTAGCTACCTCAAATTTGGAGAAGAATTTGCAACAAAAAATTTCATCGTAAATCCATAGTTAGAAGAACCAACAATTGAATTAGAAACTTTATTACAGAAACTCCGTCACAGGTTTCGTCCTCGATGCTCTAATTGTTTTAGTGAAATATTTAATACATTAATTTAATTAAGTATTATGTTAATACTAAATAATTTATAAATAAAAATACATATAATAATATTTAAAAATATTATTTTTATAATTGATTCCAGATGGTATGATACTTTAAAATCATTATTTAAACTTGTAACAAGTAGTAAAATTACTATTTAAATTACTATTTGTTGTTGCCAAATACAACAGTGATATATTGTTGATGTTTTCGTTTTGATCTTTATGTCATGTACTACCAAAAGTTCTGCAAGAAAAAAAATAATCAGAGGGACGCAAGAGTTATTTCCTGTGTAAGTACTCTGATACTTAAGTCAAAACCATATTTTAGCAGAGTTTCAGTAAAGAAAAAATAGAGAATAATTGGTTTTATAAATTATACATGGTCTCTATTTATAGAGTTTAATTCTATCTTTAATTACGTATTTATCCACCTACATTAGTCAAAGATACTCAAGGATAAAATCGTCTGGATAAATTTCAACGTAGAGTCTCCTCTCATCTGTACTTAATTTTTATGTGCCACGTGGCGCATTGTGATGGTACCATGTGGCGCATTTTGATAGTGCCACGTGGCGTATCACTTTTTCTCTTTTTTATTATTTCATTTTATTCATAACAATTGCTCAAAACTCTTTCGATAGTTATCACAAGGCAGAAGAGTACGTTTTAATCATTCTTGCTCGCCTTTCCGCTATATATATACCGTGGGGGTGTTGGCCCCCTCACCTTATTTGCCTGTTCCAGAGATCATACCCTCACAGTATACCCTCACGCCATACCCTCACGACATATAGTCATGGCATATGCGTAGACTCTGACGGCATACAATTGACATTCACGATAATTCGACCCTCGTGGCATACATTGAGCACGCGAGACCCTCACGGCATCAACTGACACTCGTGGCATTTCCTTTGCGCGAGACCCTTGTGGCAATCTTCACCCTCGTGGTATATACTTGGCGCAAGATGTCACGACCCAAAAATCAAAGTAAATTTTTCGTTTTTCTTTCATATTTAATTCTTACATTCCTCTCATCGTGACCATCCTACCAACAGTTGGGCTATGATTCGATGTTAGTCCCCTCTACTTACCATTCTATTTCCATGTTACATTCACAATTTCATTTACATAACCTTACATCCCCGACGTCATATACGTTTACAGTACTGTGCATTTACATATTTAGATACAAAACCATACAAGTGTGTATACCTTTTCTCGATGATGGGAAACAGCAGATACCAAGAATGCAAGTCATCAGCCGCTCACTATCTACTGCGAGTGCTCTGAAAAGAGAGAAAAATAAGGGGGTGAGCAACCACACGCTCAGTAAGGCAATTATGCAAGTAAGTAGATAGCTCTACTATCTACATGCTCATAATGCCATGCCCTTAAATCCATTTCTTTTCGTTTAAAGCTCATGCACACATCAATGCCTTAGTTTATAAAAGCTGTTCGTGCTTATGGAAATCATACAACTCATGCCTCAATGGCATCTCATGTAAAATCATAAAATGCATGAATTAACTCAAAATCATGCATTTGAGATTAAAGCATGGATAAACTCTTCATGCTAAAACATTTCATTGCATGAATTATAAATAATTATGAAAAATACATCATGATGAGTTTCCACAAAACCTTCACGCATACCAATATGCCACACCATGAATATCATGTAAAACCAGTTTACCTCACACATGGGTTTAAATAACATGAAAATAACGTCATGCATGTTTCAGTTTAAATCCCAGTTTCATTCTCATCAACTCACATCTCAGTCACACTCATCAGGACTTAACCCCTCCCTCGGGTGATCCTGATCCACATAAAATCATTTATTTCCAAGCATTTTCCAAAAACATTGAAAATTTCATTTATTCACAAGAAAACCAATATCATTAGTCAGGATCCAACCCCTCCCTCGGGTGGTCCAGACTAACACAAAATCCACGCATTCTCAAACTTTTGAAACATCAGATAGTAACATGCGAGACTAGGCAATATATATATCTCAGGCAAATAACCAGGACTATGGTCATATCCTCGTGATCCCTCTGCTACACGGATCCTGTGTTCAGGGTCTCACCACTATCGGGAACCGCCCTGGGAGGTGGGTCAGTCCATCCGTCGGTTCTGCTCGATCACTCGCATCCGAAGATGCCACTCGCATCCGAAGTTGCCACATAATCAATCCCAGCACGGTACAGCATACTCCATGCTACTTGCACGGTACAACGTACTCCGTGGACCCACATCTCATATCAATAATCGTACCTGTCTCAAAACGCACGTTCGAGCATATTTAATCGACGTGACACACAGTCTACCCGACGCTCCAAGCATGACTCATCGCATGTCTCATAAAATCAGTGTGAGCGATGCTCCAGGACTCTCATAAAATCAAGGAAAATCTCGTGCGAGCAAAGCTCCAGTACACGTTTCATAAAATCTCATAAGATCTAGTACGAGCTAAGCTCCAGCACTCTGTCAAAATCATGTAAAACTAGTGCGAGCTAGGCTCCAGCACTGTGTCATAAAAATCAAGTGAAAATCTAGTGCGAGTTACGCTCCAGCACCCTATCCCGAAAGTCATGTGAAAATTTGGTGCGAGTTAGGCTCTAGCACCCATGCATGTAAAACTCTAGTGCGAGCCCCTACTCTGACATTAATGCATGCATCACATAGTTCAAAACTCGTGCGAGCTAAGCTCTAGCACCTCTCATGCATGTCAAATCATTAAAACTAGTGCGAGCAATCGCTCCAGCACCTTTTTATGCATATCATGTCACACAAATCGATGGAGCAACTACTCGAGCACCATTATGCACACTCACAAACTCAGATATAGTCCGAGCAAGGCTCCAGCACCATCTATTTCCATATAAACTTGATAGTTGGCCCTTTTCCCAAAGAAATTTCATTTAAATTTAAATAACACTTACGTAGTGTTATCTTGTGAAATTTATGCAAATACTGGCCAATCTACCAATTTACTTTGCTAAAGTCATGAAAATTCCTCAAATCATGCATTTCATGCATGTCATGTTTTCACCATTCTTAGGTGAATTTTCCTCAGTAGGGGTAAAATAGTCTTTTACATATCCCGAGTCCTTAAAATTTTTAATCCATTTCTAGGACCTTTATACATTTTCAGTGTATACAAAAGCTATTAAAAATACGCGTAGCTACCTCTAGCTACTCGTAAAATTCCCTTACCTCATTTTTCTGTATAGTCTGACATTTTCACTGATGTCTCATCACGCAGTCCAATTTGCTCCCAATCTAATCTCCGGAGCTGCGTATAATTATTTATCGGGTCAGAAATCATTCAATTTAATAGTATTTCATAATTTCTGAGCTTAATTCAGAGTATTGGGCCCGTTTACAATTTTGGGCCCGATTGCAACCTTAATGGGCCTTAAGCCCATTTTCCACTTACTATTCACATTATCGAGGCCTATTGGGCTCATTGGGCTCATCAGTATTTATTGGGCATCGTTCTAAACTCTTGGATAGCTCAATTAATTATTTACGACAATTTATCTCAATTTCTAGAATTTAATTCATTTTATACGGAATTAATCTGTAATTTATACGGTAAATTTTTAACACACAAAACTATGCAAATTGTCGTAAATAAGGGTTATTTACTCGAGATTCCATGATAGCACAAAAATCGAGGCTGACTCGAGCTCTTGTTTGACGTCAATTATCGAGCTACATAATTACATATTTTTTGGTCAATTTTCAGTCGGATATTAATCAACTTAAATATTTCAAAATTTAACTCAATCAATTTCAACCGCTTACCGGTTTACCCGTATCTCGATTGTGTCATTGAAATTTTTCTCCCATTTTTCTTCTTTTTTGTCTTTTGCCTTTTTTCTTTTTCTTTTTCTTTCTTTTTCTTCTTTTCTGGCTGAACCGGTTCAGTCCGGTTCAACCCGGTTCAGTCCAATCCTATTTTTTTATTCGTCATTCGGAGCTTCGCCGGTCGGTTCTTCACCGGCTTCTGTCTCCAGCAGATCTGCGGGATCGTTCGGTGCATGGATCTGGGGTCGGTTTCGCCAGGGCTGGCCGAAAAGTGGCCAGTTCGGCCTCTTCTCCCTTCGACATAGGTGCCGTTTTTCTTCTTCCACCGTTGATGGCGGCCATTTCACTGGCTGATTCAACCACTGATTGATCGATCTTCGCCTGGGGGACGTTCGGCTGGTGGTGGTCGGGGCTAATTGGCGTCGGTGACCGCCGAATCTCCTTTTCCTCTCTCGATTTCTCTCTTTCTCCATTTCTCTCTCTCCCCAGTAGCCGTTCGCCGTTCGTCGCTTCTTTCGCCCTTCACCAGCGCCGGCGATGGCTCGGTCGCCTTGTCTGGGTCTCGTCAGCGTCTCCGATCAGTGAGGCAGAAGGGGGAGGCCCTTGGCTTGCTTCCTCGTTTGCCTTCTGTTTCAGAATCGCGATTTCGTGATTCTTTTCTTTTTTTTTCTTTTTTTATTTTTTTTTATTATATTATATTTTATTAAAATATAATATAATATATTATATACCCAAATCATCCCAATATATATTTAAATCAATTAAATATATATATTTATCTTATTTTTCTCGAGGGATTTTTCTCATATTTTCGGGATAATTTCTCGATGTGAAAATTTAAGTTTATTCCAATAATTTCATATCTTAATCAATTTAACCTGAAATTTATTTATTTCTCCTTTATTGATCAAGATTTCTTGAATCCATGTTTACAGTGTAAATTTCTTACCAAATTGACATCGAATTTCAGGTCTTTTGACAATTTTACTCTTCAACATGTTTGGGACCAAACCAATCCAACTTCCCTTCACGAACCCTTTCTCATTTCATGTTTTAAATCCTTATCTCAAATCTGAATGGTTTGAATCCCATTAATTTAATCTGTGGCCATTTCAATACTTCACTTGATCTTTAAATGCATATAAAAATTTTTATTCATTCCTTTTGCATTTTTCATTCACGTAAAACTCTTCTTATGATTCAATTTGCATAAAACCATGTTTACATCACGTGAATCATAAGGAAATACGATAAAAATTAGGTTTTACATAATCTCCCCCACTTAAGAAATTTGGTCCTCCAAATTAGAACCAAGTCAAATGGGTTCATAAACAACTCTGGGTACGTCTATCGCATTATACTGTTTAATTCTCATGTGACTTTTTTCAGAGCGTAATACTACCAAAGGACTTTGACTAGGGAGATCGTCTTAAACCTCAACATTTTCTCCTCCCTATTTAATGCCCGAATCAATTTTTTTTCAACATACGACCTACTCTCTTTGAGCTTCAATGGTCTCCGTCTCTTATCAGCATAGCTTTTCTGTCTGCTCTGAGGTATTCTTCGTCACTCACAATCAACTGAACACCTTCAAAGACTTATTATACCAATTTAGGAGCAATTCTATATGTCACCCACTTCTTCCTATTGAATCAGGGAATAACTCCTACGGCCATACAATGCCTCATATAATGTTATCCCGATACTCAAGTGATAATTGTCGCTATTGACGAATTCAATTAGTAGCAACTGATCATCCTAAGAGCTTATAAAATCAATGGCACACGCTTTCATCATATCGTCTAGAACCTGTACAGTCCGCTTTGATTGACCATCTGTTTGAGGACGAAAAGCTACGCTAACACTCAATCGGGTTCCCTTAGCTTCCTGAAAAACGTTCCCAAAAGTGGGAAGTGAAGCGAAAATCCCTATTTGATATCATGCTCCCTGGGACGCTACATAATGTTTCCCAATTTTTCGTACACATAAATCCGCCCACGCACTCAGAGTATCTGGGGATTTCCATAGCCAGAAGGTGGGTAGACTTAGTCAATCTATCGACTATCACCTAGATAGCCTCGTTATTCCTGCGGTCCTCTATAACCCATCACGATATCCATGGTAACTTGCTCTCATTTCGTGTTGATATAGGTAGAGGCTATAATTGTAAGACCCACTTTGTATGTATTGTTGATATATTCCTTATGATTCACGCGATGTACACATATATATTCATCGAATCATAAGAAGAGCGTTGACTAATTAAATTTGTGAAGCAAAATAAAATGGAATATCGATGGATGTCGGAAGTAACTAAATCCGAGCCAAAATGACCACTGATCAAACGAAAATGATCAGAATGAAGTTAACTGAAAATACGAAAATTAAATAAGAAAATATGGGGGATGTATGAAGGAAGGTCAGGTTAAATTGATTCCGAAACAAGAGCAGGGGTAAAATGGTAAAAAAATACCAAAACACGGTATTAGGGCAATAAGGAAATTTTTAATTAAAAATAAAGATGTAAGATATCTTGATCGATAATGAGGAAATTATACAATTTTGGGTCAATTGATCAAGATTCGAAAATTTTAAAAATATCGAAAAAAAATTACCGGAACAATATCTCGAAAAGCGTGAAGAAATAATATCAAAAATTTAGAGAAAAATATATTTAATAAATTAAATTTAAATTAAATAAATTAAATTAGAATAAAAATAATATAAGTGTAGATATTTTGGAGTTTATGGAGTATTTTAAGGAATAGTGAAATAATTAAATAAATAAATAATAATAATAAAAATAAAAAAAAGGATCTGAAACAAAAAAAAGAGAGGAGAGAGAAAAAACTCGAAAAACCCGAGAAAGAGAAACCGAAAACGACCCGCGAGCCTTCACCGTCGATTCCAGCACGCCGGCGACCGACGAGCTTCGACGAAGCTACCAGGAGGAAGAGGGGAGTCCGGCGAGCACGTGGGTACCGGAATCACGCCTCCAGGTGGCCGGAGCAGGCCGATCGGAGCTAAGGAAAATCGACGGAGAAACAAGCCGATTCCCGGTGAACCGCCGCGTCTGGGCTGAAACGGAGGGCACCGACGCACTCAGGGGAAGAAGCCGATTCTTTTGAGACCGGTCTCGGTCGGTGAGACCGTCGAAAATGCCGACGACGGTAATAGGCAGTAAACGGCACCGTTTGGCCGAAAGGAAAGGGGAGGAAAATGAGGGAAAAGGAAGGAAAGGGGAAAAGAAAAGAAAGGAAAAGGAAGGAAAAGAAAGGAAAAAAGGGAAAAAGGGAAAGAAATTTACCGGGGATGACTCGAGGTTCGGGTAAGTTGACCGAGGGTCAAAATTGATCTACGGGTAAATTTCGAAAATTTAATTTAATATTATTTTAATGGAAAATAATTCGGATTTACCTAATTGTGCAGCTTCACGACGGAGACCGAACGAGAGCCGATCGAGCTCTGATTTTCATACCCCGCATCGTATCGGGTAAGTACAATTTAATTTCGGCAATCAGAGTTCTTTAAATACCGAGTTTTAATTATTTTACGGAATTATGGATTAAATTCGCGTAGGAAGGAATATTATTCGGAGTCGTAATATAATTGCCGTAAATGGTATACGGGCTATCCAATGAATTTGGAATGAAGCCCGATAATTATTAGAAAGCTGTATAAGCTCGGTATACCCGAAGAAGGGAATTAATAAATGTAAAAAGGGCAAAAAGGGGCCGAGACCTAATAAGGTAGATAAGGCCCAATACCTTAAGTTGATCAGTAAATGCAATATACTGATCAGGATAATTGAATTAACCTCGACTATGTGGCTATATGCATTTACGTACATTGGTTGGCACGCACTTGGGCCGAGAGGTTCGGTATCATCGAGACAGGTTTAGTCTGCGTGCGATTCTAGGTAAGGGAATTTTACGAACTGCTTGAGATAGCTTTACGAATTTTCGACGCCATTTACATTCCTTTAAATTGTCTGAAGGGTCTAGATTTGAGATAAAAATTTTAGGGCCCCGAATGGGCGAATTACCAAAATACCCTTGTCAAGGGTAAAATTTCAAATTTTAGGAAAAAGTGTAAGAAGCAAGGACAAAGGGTTCCTGCTTGTTTTTGAAGTATTTTGGTACATGCATGAGTAGGTCGGCTAACTTTTAAATGAAATTGCACAACATTTCATATTTTCAACAAACGTTGATTTTCGTTTGAAAACGATTTGAGAAATGTAGCCGCCTACGTGATCTTTCATAAGTGTGACGTGCTAGAGCTCAGCTTGCACGAGCTTTGATTTCTGCAATGATTTCATTAGTGCTGGAGCGAGAGCTCGCACTAGAGTTTTACATGATTTTCATGACACGGTGCCGGAGTTTTACTCGCACCCTATTTTTATACATGATTTTCGTGACAGAGTGCTAGAGCTTAGCTCGCACTATTGTTACTTGATTATATGAGAGTGCTGGAGCACCGCTCGCACTATATTTTCTGAGATCATAAGATAAGCCGTGCTTGGAGCAGCGGGTGACTGTGTGTCACACCCATTAAATAGGCTCGCACGTGCGTTTTGAGACGTGGCATGAGTATTGAGAAACAAAACCTCTCTGTGGGAAGCAGGCCATTTGGGCTGGAGTACCTAGAGTGATATGGGTCCATGGAGTACGATATACCGTGCAAGTAGCATGGAGTACGATGTACCGTGGGGTATCTTCGGATACGGCATCTTTGTGATACGGGGTATCTTCGGATACGGTATCTTTGTGATACGGGGTATCTTCGGATACGGTATCTTCGGATGCGTAAGATCGGATAAGACCGACGGGTTGGATTGGCCCACCTCCCGGGCGGTTCCTGATCAGGGTGAGATCTCGCACACTGGGATCCGTGAAGCTAGAGGGACTCACGAGGACACATATTGGCCAGTCCTGGTTATTACCGATATACAGTTATTGCCTAGTCTCGTATCTCGTATACATATATACCTATGTTTTCGGATATCGATGCTTTCGAGAAACTCAATTTTATGGATTTTGTGTGAGTCAGGGCCACTCGAGGGAAGGGTTGAGTCCTGACCTTATATGAAATTTTTACAAGAAATAAATGATTTAAAATCTATGCATATTAAGTTTTCATGCTTTTTGGGATTTTATATGAGTTATTTTGCACGACATCATAACATAGCATCTGTTTTGGAAATGTGTGGAGAAGGGGCGGTTTATGCATGGCACTACGTTCATGTAGGTTGTATTGTTATCTACTTGTTCGTAGAATTTCCTTACTGAGTTTGATGTGCTCACCCCTTTCACTTTCTCACACAGATTTCTTCCAGTAGATTGGGAGGCGACTGGGTACGGCATTCTAGTTGTCCGCTGCTGCCTATCTTTTGAGGTATATACACGTTATATATATGGTTCTTGTATCTAAATAACATGAGCTCAGTATTATATTTTGTATGACACTGGGATGTATAGAGTGGGTATAATTATGTATTGAAATCGAAGAAATGTAGTGCAGAATATATGAATGTATATTTAAATTAAATTGTGCACTAATTGTAAATGCATGGAGAAGATGTGGGCACTGACATACAGCCCAATTATTGGTTATGGTTGGTCACGATCAAAGGTAAGTATAAAATAATAAAAAACGCGAAAAATTTACTCTAATTTTTGGGTAGTTTCGGGTCGTGACAATTAAAGTGGTATCAGAGCAGAATTGGTCTGATGTATGTCAGTGTCAATAATTAGGAATTACATCCCTGTGTTACTGTGCTTGGTTAGATACAATCGTGTATATTAAGATGGGTTCTAATTAAGAAATGGTTGTGAATGCAGGACTATAGGCAAGATGTCTGTTACTCGTCGCGGTAGAGGAGGTCGGGCACGAGGCAGAGGCCATAGAGGTAGGCTTGCGACTGATAGACGTACCGAGTTACCTCATAAGACTCAAGAGGAGGCTGAGGTAGAGACCGGGGTGGAGCATGCCCCACAGGGTCCTACAGAGAGAGAGACTACAGAGCAGGGTACTGCAGGGAGAGATACTGCAGGGAGATCTGCTGAGGCGATTGAGGCATGTTTCGCTAGGATAGAGCGGAGCCTCGAGGTGCTTATGGAGTTGGTTTTGCAGTCAGTACAGGGTGTTAGAGGGGGACACGGTGATGCTGGACAGGCAGCTACTCCTGATGCGCCTGCTCAGCCAGTCCAAGATACAGAGACTCCTACACCCCCACCGGTTCAGGACATGGATTCTCCTGTCGTCCCACACCAGAGTATGAGAGATTGGGGTTACAGTTGTGATATGGATAGACTGCGGCAGTTCCAGAAGTTCAGACCGTTGGCATTTATCGGGGTGAAGGACCCAGTGGTAGCTGAGGATTGGTTGAGCGAGATGGAGAAGCTATACGGGTTCTTCGAGTGTACCCCTACGGAGATGGTGGCATTCGCGGTTTTTATGTTTAGAGGATCAGCGGAGCATTGGTGGAAGTCCACCAGGCTGATTCTCAGAGCTAGACATACTATGATCAGCTGAGAGATATTTTTGGAGGCCTTTCGGAGGCAGTATGTCCCAGATACAGCGCAGCGAAAGCTGCAGTCTGAGTTTTTGCACTTGATTCAAGGGAATCGGTCAGTAGACGAGTACGAGACGAGGTTTATCTCCTTGGGCAGGTATGACCCGGACACCATATGTAATGAGACTAAGAAGGTCCGGAGATTTATAGATAGATTGAGGCCAGCGATCAGATCTAGATTAGTCCCTTTGGCTATCCCGACTTATGAGGAGGCAGTGAGTAGAGCATAGCTGATTGAGCAGGATTTCGAGAGAACTGCCTCGGAGTTTGGGAAGATTGGCAGTAGACAGAGAGAGAGGAAGAGATCAGTGGGAGATAGAGGGTCTGGACATAAGGGGGGCAGACAGTTGTATGGGAAGAGGCCGAGGATAGAGGAGATTCGAGAGAGGCCAGCTAGACCTCCAGTTTATCCGGCCATTTCTTCTGCTCCACAGAAGGGTATTGTAATAGGTGGGCCACGACCTACGACTGAGAGATGTGGTAGGTGTGGTAGATATCACAGTGGCAGACCCTGTTTTAGTACCCCAGTAGCATGCTATAGATGCGGGAAGCCGGGACACATGAGCAGAGATTATCCCGAGATAGTTGAGAGTTCCCCTCAGAAGGGCCAGGCTTCAGAGAGGGCTTCTGGTGATACATCTGCGCCGCGGAGGAAAGCGACAGCGGCTGAGAAGGGGAAGCAAGCGATTGGTACAGGGCGAGTGCATGCTCTTGACCAGGATACAGCGGATCGGTCCTCAGATGTGGTGAAAGGTACTATTCTGATCAATGATTTAGAAGCATATGTGTTAATAGATCCTGGTTCTACGCATTCATTTGTATCACCATTGTTTGCATTTAAATTGAGTAATTATGTGAAACCTACCCCTCTAAGTAGAAAGTTATCTATAATGACACCTATGAATACTAGCCAATTAGTGGAGTATGTATTGAGGGATTGTGAGCTGAAATTAGGTGGTAGAGTGATGACAGCCAATCTAATCTTAATACATATGAGAGATTTTGATGTAATCTTAGGAATGGATTGGTTGGCTATTCATCGAGCTGTTTTAGATTGTTTTGCCAGGACAGTCACATTTCATACTCCAGAAAAAATGTATTGTGCAATTTCCTTGAAGTAAATGAGAATGAGAATTTTATAAGAGTATGAATGAATGACGTACTAATTTGGTGGATAATGTTGTGAAGGTTATATTGCATACGTGGTAGATACGGCTGTGGCACGTCCGGAATTGACAGACATTCCAGTAGTCAGAGAATTTCCAGATGTCTTTCCGGATGAGTTACCAGGGTTACCGCCAGTGAGGGAGACAGAGTTCAGTATTGATATGACACCCGATACAGAGCAGATATCTAGACCACCGTACAGGATGGCTCCAGTTGAGTTAGAGGAACTGAGGAAACAGTTACAAAAACTGTTAGAGAAGGGGTTTATCAGACCGAGTGTGTCACCGTGGGGAGCACCGGTCCTGTTTGTTAGGAAGAAGGATGGGAGCCTTCGGTTGTGTATCGACTATCGATTATTGAACAAGGCTACCATCAAGAATAAGTACCCCCTTCCGAGGATTGATGATTTACTGATCAGCTACGGGGAGCACAGGTCTTTTCCAAGATTGATCTGAGATCTGGGTACCATCAGTTGAGAGTTCGGGATGGAGATGTACCCAAGACAGCTTTTCACACCCGTTATGGTCACTTTGAGTTTACAGTTATGCCATTCGGGTTGACAAACGCTCTCGCAGCTTTTATGTCATTGATGAATGAGGTGTTTCGATCTTATTTGGATCAGTTTGTGATTATCTTCATCGATGACATCCTGGTTTATTCGAGATCCAGAGAGGAGCATGAGCAGCATCTGAGGATTGTATTGCAGACCCTTCGTGAGAAGCAGTTGTATGCTAAACTCAGTAAGTGTGACTTTTGGCTTGAGCAGATCTCCTTCTTGGGACATATTGTGTCGAGGGATGGTGTGTCAGTAGACCCATCCAAGATTGAGGCAGTAGTACAGTGGCAGAGGCCTCAGACAGTCACGGAGATCAGGAGTTTTCTAGGTTTAGCTGGATATTATAGACGGTTTGTGGAGGGGTTTTCGAGATTGGCTGCTCCGTTGACACGTCTCACTCGGAAGAGTGTTACGTTTGAGTGGGACGACAGATGTGAGGAAAGTTTTCAGGAGCTGAAGCGTCAACTGACCTCTGCTCCGATTCTCACCATTCCTACCAGCTCAGGAGGTTTTTCTGTTTATACGGATGCTTCTTACCAAGGACTGGGCTGTGTATTGATGCATGACGGAAAGGTAGTCGCTTATGGATCCAGACAGCTGAATGATCATGAGAGGAACTACCCGACCCACGACCTAGAGTTGGCGGCCGTAGTGTTTGCATTGAAGATATGGGGCCACTATCTGTATGGTGAGAAATTTTAGGTATTTACCGATCACAAAAGCCTCAAGTATCTGTTTTCGCAAAAGGAATTGAACATGAGACAGAGAAGGTGGCTTGAGCTTCTGAAGGATTACGACTGTGAGATATTATACCACCCGGGTAAGGCGAATGTTGTGGCTGACGCGTTGAGTAGGAAGCATCTCGGGTTGGTTGCTTATATGATGGTACGGGAGCACGAGTTATTGGAGCAGTTTGCGAGCCTCAGTTTAGATGTGACCCCGCCTGATGCTGATAGTGGTTATATGATTGCTAGCCTATGATTGAAGCCGGATTTGATGGATCGGATTCGGCAGGTTCAGCGTGAGGATCAGCAATGTATTGAGATAGTCAGGCAGATGTAGAGGGGTATTGAGACTGAGTTTGAGTTGAGTTCAGATAGATTACTGAGGTTCAGAGACAGGATATGTGTTCCCGAGGATCCTGAGATCAGGAGGTTGATCTTGACAGAGGCTCATTCGTCGAGGTATACCTTGCACCCGGGTAGTACAAAGATGTATCAGAATCTTCGAAAGGTATACTGGTGGTCGGGGATGAAGAGAGATATAGCAGAGTTTGTTACGAGATGTCTCGTCTATCAGCAGGTGAAGGTAGAGCATCAGAAGCCTGCAGGGTTATTGCAGCCTCTACCTATACCGACTTGGAAATGGGAGCATGTCACCATGGACTTTGTGATGGGCTTACCGAGGACTCGTAAAGGGAATGATGCCATATGGGTGATAGTCGACAGATTGACGAAGTCGGCACATTTCCTAGCGATGAGAGTCACCGATACTCTGAGTAGATTGGCGGAGCTATATGTGCGCGAGATTGTGAGACTACATGGTGTCCCAGTGAGTATTGTGTCGGATAGGGATTCCCGCTTCACTTCCCATTTTTGGGAACACTTTCAGGAAGCTATGGGGACCCAGTTGAGATTCAGTACAGCTTTCCATCCTCAGACAGATGGGCAGTCAGAGAGGACTATACAGACCCTCGAGGATATGTTGAGAGCTTGTGTACTTGATTTTAGAGGCTCCTGGGATGATCACCTCCCACTCGCGGAGTTCGCCTACAATAACAATTATCATTCGAGTATCGGGATGGCACCATATGAGGCTTTGTATGGCCATAGATGTCGATCTCCTATAGGATGGGAGGAGGTTAGTGACAGGCAGATATTCGCTCCCGATTTGATACGTCAGGCCTCTAAGGATGTCCAGTTGATTTGTGAGAGGTTGAGGACAGCTCAGAGTCGACAGAAAAGTTATGCTGACAGGAGACGTAGACCGTTGGAGTTTACAGCAGGGGAGTCAGTATTTTTGAAAGTTTCTCCTTCCAAAGGTATTACGAGATTCGGGAAGAGAGGAAAGCTGAGCCCTCGCTTCATAGGACCTTTTGAGATACTCGAGAGAGTGGGAGATCGAGCTTATAGGCTAGCATTGCCACCAGAGCTAGCAAATGTCCATAATGTCTTCCACGTCTCCATGCTTCGGAAGTATCAGCCGGATCTGTCGCATGTGATCAGATATGAGCCACTGAGCTCAATGAGAGTATGTCCTATGTTGAGAGACCGATTCGGATTGTGGATAGGAAGGAGAAGGTATTGAGGTCGAAGATGATTCCTCTGGTGAAAGTACTGTGGCAGCATCACACTCCGGAGGAGGCGACTTGGGAGTTAGAGAGTCAGATGAAAGAGAATTACCCGGAGTTGTTCAGAGACTGATTTGGTTCCAATTTGGAGGACCAAATTCTTTTAGTGGGGGAGATTATGTAAGACCCACTTTGTATGTATTGTTGATATATTCCTTATGATTCACGCGATGTACACATATATATAGTCATCGAATCATAAGAAGAGCGTTGACTAATTAAATTTGTGAAGCAAAATAAAATGGAATATCGATGGATGTCGGAAGTAACTAAATTCGAGCCAAAATGACCACTGATCAAACGAAAATGATCAGAATGAAGTTAACTGAAAATACGAAAATTAAATAAGGAAATATGGGGGATGTATGAAGGAAGATCAGGTTAAATTGATTCCGAAACAAGAGCAGGGGTAAAATGGTAAAAAAATACCAAAACCCGGTATTAGGGCAATAAGGAAATTTTTAATTAAAAATAAGGATGTAAGATATCTTGATCGATAATGAGGAAATTATACAATTTTGGGTCAATTGATCAAGATTCGAAAATTTTAAAAATATCGAAAAAAAATTACCGGAACAATATCTCGAAAAGCGTGAAGAAATAATATAAAAAATTTAGAGAAAAATATATTTAATAAATTAAATTTAAATTAAATAAATTAAATTAGAATAAAAATAATATAAGTGTAGATATTTTGGAGTTTATGGAGTATTTTAAGGAATAGTGAAATAATTAAATAAATAAATAATAATAATAAAAATAAAAAAAAGGATCTGAAACAAAAAAAAGAGAGGAGAGAGAAAAAAACTCGAAAAACTCGAGAAAGAGAAACCAAAAACGACCCGCGAGCCTTCACCGTCGATTCCAGCACGCCGGCGACCGACGAGCTTCGACGAAGCTACCAGGAGGAAGAGGGGAGTCCGGCGAGCACGTGGGTACCGGAATCACGCCGCCAGGTGGCCGGAGCAGGCCGATCGGAGCTAAGGAAAACCGACGGAGAAACAAGTCGATTCCCGGTGAACCGCCGCGTCTGGGCTGAAACGGAGGGCACCGACGCACTCAGGGGAAGAAGCCGGTTCTCTTGAGATCGGTCTCGACCGGTGAGACCGCCGGAAACGCCAGCGACGGTAATAGGCAGTAAACGACACCGTTTGGCCGAAAGGAAAGGGGAGGAAAAGGAGGGAAAAGGAAAGAAAGGGGAAAAGAAAAGAAAGGAAAAGGATGGAAAATAAAGGAAAAAAGGGGAAAAAGGAAAGAAATTTACCGGGGACGACTCGAGGTTCGGGTAGGTTGACCGAGGGTCGAAATTGATCTACGGGTAAATTTCGAAAATTTAATTTAATATTATTTTAATGGAAAATAATCCGGATTTACCTAATTGTGCAGCTTCACGACGGAGACCGAACGAGAGCCGATCGAGCTCTGATTTTCGTACCCCGCATCGTATCGGGTAAGTACAATTTAATTTCGGCAATCAGAGTTCTTTAAATACCGAGTTTTAATTATTTTACGGAATTATGTATTAAATTCGCGTAGGAAGGAATATTATTCGGAGTCGTAATATAATTGCCGTAAATGGTATACGGGCTATCCAATGAATTTGGAATGAAGCCCGATAATTATTAGAAAGCTGTATAAGCCCGGTATACCCGAAGAAGGGAATTAATAAATGTAAAAAGGGCAAAAAGGGGCCGAGACCCAATAAGGTAGATAAGGCCCAATACCTTAAGTTGATCAGTAAATACAATATACTGATCAGGATAATTGAATTAACCTCGACTATGTGGCTATATGCAGTTACGTACATTGGTTGGCGCGCACTTGGGCCGAGAGGTTCGGTATCATCGAGACAGGTTTAGTCTGCGTGCGATTCCAGGTAAGGGAATTTTACGAACTGCTAGAGATAGCTTTACGAATTTTCGACGCCATTTACATTCCTTTAAATTGTCTGAAGGGTCTAGATTTGAGATAAAAATTTTAGGGCCCCGAATGGACGAATTACCAAAATACCCTTGTCAAGGGTAAAATTTCAAATTTTAGGAAAAAGTGTAAGAAGCAAGGACAAAGGGTTCCTGCTTGTTTTTGAAGTATTTTGGTACATGTATGAGTAGGTCGGCTAACTTTTAAATGAAATTGCACAACATTTCATATTTTCAACAAACGTTGATTTTCGTTTGAAAACGATTTGAGAAATGTAGCCGCCTACGTGATCTTTCATAAGTGTGACGTGCTAGAGCTCAGCTCGCACGAGCTTTGATTTCTGCAATGATTTCATTAGTGCTGGAGCGAGAGCTCGCACTAGAGTTTTACATGATTTTCATGACACGGTGCCGGAGTTTAACTCGCACCCTATTTTTATACATGATTTTCGTGACAGAGTGCTAGAGCTTAGCTCGCACTATTGTTACTTGATTATATGAGAGTGCTGGAGCACCGCTCGCACTATATTTTCTGAGATCATAAGATAAGCCGTGCTTGGAGCAGCGGGTGACTGTGTGTCACACCCATTAAATAGGCTCGCACGTGCATTTTGAGACGTGGCATGAGTATTGAGAAACAAAATCTCTCTGTGGGAAGCAGGCCATTTGGGCTGTAGTACCTAGAGTGATATGGGTCCATGGAGTACGATGTACCGTGCAAGTAGCATGGAGTACGATGTACCGTGAGGTATCTTCGGATACGGTATCTTTGTGATACGGGGTATCTTCGGATACGGTATTTTTGTGAGACGGGGTATCTTCGGATACGGCATCTCCGGATGCATAGGATCGGATAAGACCGACAGGTTGGATTGACCCACCTCCCGGGCGGTTCCTGATCAGGGTGAGACCTCACATACTGGGATCCGTGAAGCTAGAGGGACTCACGAGGATACATATTGGCCAGTCCTGGTTATTACCGATATACAGTTATTGCCTAGTCTCGTATCTCGTATACATATATACCTATGTTTTCGGATATCGATGCTTTCGAGAAACTCAATTTTATGGATTTTGTGTGAGTCAGGGCCACACGAAGGAAGGGTTGAGTCCTGACCTTATATGAAATTTTTACAAGAAATAAATGATTTAAAATCTATGCATGTTAAGTTTTCATGCTTTTTGGGATTTTATATGAGTTATTTTGCACGACATCATAACATAGCATCTGTTTTGGAAATGTGTGGAGAAGGGGCGGTTTATGCATGGCACTACGTTCATGCAGGTTGTATTGTTATCTACTTGTTCGTAGAATTGCCTTACTGAGCTTGATGTGCTCACCCCTTTCACTTTCTCACACAGATTTCTTCCAGTAGATTGGGAGGCGACTGGGTACGGCATTCTAGTTGTCCGTTGCTGCCTATCTTTTGAGGTATATACACGTTATATATATGGTTCTTATATCTAAATAACATGAGCACAGTATTATATTTTGTATGACACTGGGATGTATAGAGTGGGTATAATTATGTATTGAAATCGAAGAAATGTAGTGCAGAATATATGAATGTATATTTAAATTAAATTGTGCACGAATTGTAAATGTATGGAGAAGATGTGGGCACTGACATACAGCCCAATTATTGGTTATGGTTGGTCACGATCAAAGGTAAGTATAAAATAATAAAAAACGTGCAAAATTTACTCTAATTTTTGGGTAGTTTCGGGTCGTGACAACAATAACCCTGCAAACTTCTATTGCTCTACCTTAATCTGCTGACATACGGACACTTCTCCACAATCATTACAATGTCTCTTTTCATATCTGACCACCAATACCCTTTTCAGAGATTCTGATATATTTATTACTTCTCGGATGCACTGTATATCCTGAAGAGTGAGTTTCTGACAATAACATTATCTCATCAACTGTGGTCCTAAGGAGCACTTATACTATCTTTGAACCTCAGTAAGCTATCATCACTCACTGTGAACTCTGTCATTGTACCCTTCTGAATCTGACCCACACTATCGACACCCTACCAATCATCACGCTAAGCCTGTTGAATCCAATCACTCAAATCCGATTCTAATTTTAGGCTAGCTGTCACACAATCACTGTTATCATCAAAAGGAATCACATCATACATCACTACTGAGGCTTACAACTGCTCTAGTAGCTCACGCTCCTTGACCATCATCTGTGATACCATCCCGAAGCTCTTTCTGCTCAAGGCATCAGTCATTATATTAGCCTTTCCCGGGTGGTACAATTTTTTCACAATCATAATCCCTCAGAAGCTTTAACCCTCTTTGTTATCTCATATTCCACTCTTTCTGTGAAAACAGATACTGAGGCTTTTATGATCAGTGCATACCTAAAATTTCTCACTGTATACATAGTAGTGCATATACTCAATAGAAACACTACTGCTGCCAACTTTAAATCATGGGTCAAATAGTTTCTTTCATGATCTTTGAGTTGTCTGGATCCATAATCGACTATCTTCCCATTTTGTATCAATACACAGCCCACTCATTATTTTGAGGTATCCATATTCACTGCAAAACCACTTGAGCTATTAGAAATAGTGAAATTAATTACGGTGGTCAGTTTATTACTTCTATATACCAAAACTCACCAAAGCTACTTTCATATTTATCATCTCACTCGTATGCAATCTTTTTCCGAATGAGATGTGTCAACTGAGCAGCCTATTTCGAGAAACTCTCAACAATTCATCTGTAAAATAGTTTCAATTGCTGCTCATGCTCTTCCCTGGACTTCGAATACATCAAAATATCATCGCTAAGGATGACCACAAATTTGTCCAGGTAAAGTTTAAATACCTTGTTCATCAATGCCCTAACGGTTACGAAAATCATTTTGGGCACATTCACATTCTGAATTCTTAACGGATGTTACCCAGACTTCAAATCGATCTCTAAAAAGATCTGATGAACTTTTATCCAATCACTCCTATAATTTCTTCTTTAGTCCTTCCATTTCCACTAATACCATTTTATACCGTGGTTAGGATATCGGCTCTGTATCAGGTACCAAATCAATACAAAACTCCATTCCTTTAATGGGTGGCAACCCTGGTAGATTATTCGAGAAGATATCAGGAAACTCCCTGACCATAAGGATATCTGTTAACTCTGGATGTGCCTTATCCATACCAACCACACAAGTGAGAAAACACTCCCATCATTATTCATTCCGTGAGTACAATCATTTACTCCTTTAATTTCAATTGCTACACCCCCTTCATTACTTGTCAAAACTTACAGTATACTTTTCAGGGGTAACTATATCACTATCTTAGGATAGAAATCTGAACAACATAGTTTGCAGCTGACCAATTTATTCTCAAATATTACTTCAAAATTATTCATATTCCATTGAATAAAATCGACTGACATATACTTCTTCCCCCGTTTTTGACTTATAATATCTTCATAATTATTCTGTTAATTAACCCTTCTTCATTGGGGTGTTAACTATTAGCATTATGCCCAAGGGTGTAGGCATTCACATCTTTGACTAACTTATATGCAAATGAAGGCAGTATGAATAAATGCGTGGCACCAGGATCAAGTAAGATAGTTGTTTCATTATTCACAATCAAGGTAGTACCCTCCACCACATCAAATGAAACATCAGTAGTGTCTTAGTTCAAGGCTTACACTCGCCTTCGTCCAACATCTTATTTTCGTGGTAACTACCACATATCCAACCCTGCTCAGTAGAAGGTCGGGGTCCTCCAATCACAATACCTCTCATAAGTATTGAAATTGGATACACTTAGGCCTTACTAATCATCTTACCCCATGACTCAATAGCTCTAAATCTCTTACCAAATGGTCTCTTTCCCGCTCTGATATCTCTATCATCCACTATTCTCTTTCTGTCTCTATTTCGGCCCTTACTACCTTTCCGAATCTTGGAGGCGTGTAACTCAAAATCTTATTCACACAACTGTAGTCTGCGCACTGCCTCGGCCTAGGTAGTGATATCTAACGGGGCCAATTGGACTCTAATTAATGGTCTTAGCCCTTCCATGAACTTTTAGACATTTCGACTCTCATTGTTCTTAGTGTCAGGATCATGCCTGCCCAGGGATATAAACTGAGATTCATACTCGTCAGTCAATCAGTTTCTTCTAGGTTAGAGTAAAGAATTTTATCTGTAATTTTCTTTAAACAGTGTCCGAGATATGCTGTCATCGCAATACATTTAGAATTATCTCTCATGTCAGCTCTAGATTTCTAACTCTTAAAATGGGTCGAGCGGACTTCCACCAATGCTCTGACTCGCCCTCGAATCCCATGCATACTCTGAGCAAATAAGTCCTAAAATATTCTCCACACTCCACTCCAACCTCACGAAGCTTGTCTCAATACTGTCTGGTCTCTCTGTTGGACTCTGTGGGGCATACTCAATACTAGCCTCCACTTCAATCTCATCTTGAGTCTCGAGCTCATGTACTCTCGCCCCTCTACCATAGCAACTATCAGTTATAATAAATAGATTCTTGCATTCAAAACCAAATTCTTAGCTGCAATTCCATCTCGATATACACAATTGTATCTAAGCAAAGCATAGTACATGGGGATGTAAACTACCTTAACCGCTAACACCGACTCATATCAGGCCAACTTAGCTCTAATACCACCAATTGTCACTACCTAAAAATCTGAGTAAATTTTTCGTTTTTCTTTCATATTTAATTCTTACTTTCCTCTCATCGTGACCATCCCACCAACAATTGGGCTATGATTCGGGGTTAGTCCCCTCACACTACTCACCATTCCATTTCCATGTTACATTCACAATTTCATTTACATAACCTTACATCCCGACGTCATATACGTTTACAGTACTGTGCATTTACATATTTAGATACAAAACCATACAAGTGTGTATACCTTTTCTCGATGATGGGAAACAGCAGATACCAAGAATGCAAGTCATCAGCCGCTCACTATCTACTACGAGTGCTCTGAAAAGAGAGAAAAATAAGGGGGTGAGCAACCACACGCTCAGTAAGGCAATTATGCAAGTAAGTAGATAGCTCTACTATCTACATGCTCATAATGCCATGCCCTTAAATCCATTTCTTTTCGTTTAAAGCTCATGCACACATCAATGCCTTAGTTTATAAAAGCTGTTCGTGCTTATGGAAATCATACAACTCATGCCTGAATGGCATCTCATGTAAAATCATAAAATGCATGAATTAACTCAAAATCATGCATTTGAGATTAAAGCATGGATAAACTCTTCATGCTAAAACATTTCATTGCATGAATTATAAATAATTATGAAAAATACATCATGATGAGTTTCCACAAAACCTTCACGCATACCCATATGCCACACCATGAATATCATGTAAAACTAGTTTACCTCACACATGGGTTTAAATAACATGGAAATAACGTCATGCAAGTTTCAGTTTAAATCCCAATTTCATTCTCATCAACTCACATCTCAGTCACACTCATCAGGACTTAACCCCTCCCTCGGGTGATCCTGATCCACATAAAATCATTTATTTCCAAGCATTTTCCAAAAACATTGAAAATTTCATTTATTCACAAGAAAACCAATATCATTAGTCAGGATCCAACCCCTCCCTCGGGTGGTCCAGACTAACACAAAATCCACGCATTCTCAAACTTTTGAAACATCAGATAGTAACATGCGAGACTAGGCAATATATATATCTCAGGCAAATAACCAGGACTATGGTCATATCCTCGTGATCCCTCTGCTACACGGATCCTGTGTTCGGGGTCTCACCACTATCGGGAACCGCCCTGGGAGGTGGGTCAGTCTATCCATCGGTTCTGCTCGATCACTCGCATCCGAAGATGCCACTCGCATCCGAAGTTGCCACATAATCAATCCCAGCACGGTATAGCATACTCCATGCTACTTGCACGGTACAACGTACTCCGTGGACCCACATCTCATATCAATAATCGTACCTGTCTCAAAATGCACGTTCGAGCATATTTAATCGGCGTGACACACAGTCTACCCGACGCTCCAAGTGCTCTGAAAAGAAGGGAAAATAAGGGGGTGAGTAACCACACACTTGATAAGGCAATTATGCAAGTAAGTAGATAGCTCCACTATCTACATGCTCATAATGCCATGCCCTTAAATCCATTTCTTTTCGTTTAAAGCTCATGCACGAAATCATGCACAAATCAATACCATAGTTTATAAAAGTTGTTCGTGCTTATGGAAATCATGCAACTCATGCCTCAATGGCATCTCATGTAAAATCATAAAACGCATGAATTAACTCAAAATCATGCATTTGCGATTAAAGCATGGATAACCTCTTCATGCTAAAACATTTCATTGCATGAATTATAAATAATTATGAAAAATACATCATGATGAGTTTCCACAAAACCTTCACGCAAACCCATATGCCACACCATGAATGTCATGTAACACCAGTTTACCTCACACATGGGTTTAAAAAGCATGAAAATAACGTCATGCAAGTTTCAATTTATATCCCAGTTTCATTCTCATCAACTCACATCTCAGTCACACTAATCAAGACTCAACCCCTCCCTCGGGTGATCCTGATCCATATAAAATCATTTATTTCCAATCATTTTTTGAAAACATTAAAAATTTCATTTATTCACAACAAAACCAATATCATCAGTCAGGATCCAACCCCTCCCTCGGGTGGTCCAGACTCACACAAAATCCATGCAGTCTCAAACTTTCAAAACATCAGATAGTCACATGCGAGACTAGGCAATATATATATCTCAAGCAAATAACCAGGACTATGGCCATATCCTCGTGATTCCTCTGCTACACGGATCCTCTGTGCAGGGTCTCACCATTATCGGGAACCACCCCGAGAGGTGGGTTAATCCATTCCGTCGATCCTGCCCGATCACTCGCATTCGAAGATGCCACTCGCATCCAAAGATGCCACATAATCAATCCCAGCATGGTACAGTGTACTCCATGCTACTTACACGGTACAACGTACTCCGTGGACCTACATCTCATATCAATAATAGTGCCTGTCTCAAAACAACGTGCGAACATATTTAATCGGTGTGACACATAGTCTACCCGACACTCCAAGCACGGCTCATCGCATGTCTCATAAAATCAATGCGAGCGATGCTCCAACACTCTCATAAAATCAAGGAAAATCTCGTGCGAGCAAAGCTCTAGCACGCATTTCATAAAATCTCATAAGATCTAGTGTGAGCTAAGCTCCAGCACTCTGTCAAAATTATGTAAAACTAGTGCGAGCTAAGCTCCAACACTGTGTCATAAAAATCAAGTGAAAATCTGGTACGAGTTAGACTCCAGCACCCTGTCACTAAAATCATGTGAAAATTTGGTGCGAGCTAGGCTCCAGCACCCATGCATGTAAAACTCTAGTGCGAGTCCCTACTACAACACTAATGCATGCGTCACACAGTTCAAAACTCGTGTGAGCTAAGCTCTAGCACCTCTCATGCATGTCTAATCATTAAAACTAGTGCGATCAATTGCTCCAGCACCTTTTTATGCATATCATGTCACACAAATCGGTGCGAGCAACCGCTCTAGCACCATTATACACACTCACAAACTCAAATATCGTGCGAGAAAGGCTCCAGCACCATCTGTTTCCATATAAACTTTATAATTGACCCTTTTTCCAAAGAAATTTCATTTAAATCTAAATAACATTTACGTAGTGTTATCTTGTGAAATTTATGCAAATACTGGCCAATCTACCAATTTGTTTTGCTAAAAAGTCACGAAAATTCCTCAAATCATGCATTTCATGTATGTCATGCTTTCACCATGCTTAGGTGAATTTCCCTCAGTTGGGGTAAAATAGTCTTTTACATATCCCGAGTCCTTAAAATTTTTAATCCATTTTTAGGACCTTTATACATTTTCAGTGTATATAAAAGCTATTAAAAATACGCGTAGCTACCTCTACTACTCGCAAAATTTCCTTACCTCATTTTTCTGTACAGTCTGACCTTTTCACTGATGTCTCATCACGCAGTCTGATTTGCTCCCAATCCAATCTCTGGAGCTGCTATAATTATTTATCGGGTAAAAAATCATTCAATTTAATTGTATTTTATAACTTCTGAGCTTAATTCAAAGTATTGGGCCCGTTTACAATTTTAGGCCCGATTGCAACCTTAATGGGCCTTAATCGGCTTTAAGCCTATTTTTCACTTACTATTCACATTATCGAGGCCTATTGGGCTCATTGGGCCCATCAGTATTTATTAGGCCTTGTTCTAAATTCTCGGATAGCTCAATTAATTATTTACGATAACTTATCTCAATTTTCAGAATTTAATTCATTTTATACGGAATTAATCTGTAATTTATGCGGTAAATTTCTAACATGCATAACTATGCAAATTATAGTAAATAAGGGTTACTTACCCGAAATTCCATGATAGTATAAAAATCGATGCTGACTCGAGCTCTCGTTTGACGTTAATTGTCGAGCTACACAATTACATATTTTTTCGGTCAATTTACAGTCGGATATTAATCAACATAAATATTCTGAAATTTAACTTGATCAATTTCAACCGCTTACCGGTTTACCCGTAGCTCGATTGCATCACTGAAATTTTCCTCCCATTTTTCTTTTTTTCTTTTCCCTTTTTTTTCTTTTTCTTTTTCTTTCTTTTTCTTCTTTTCTAGCTGAACCGGTTCGGTCTGGTTCAACTCAATTCAGGCCGGTTTGGTTCAGCCTAATTCAATCCGGTCTGATTTTCTTCTTCACCGTTCGGAGCTTCGTCGGTCGGTTCTTCATCGGCTTCTGTCTCCAGCAGATCTGCGGGGTTGTCCGGTGCATGGATCTGGGGTCGGTTTCGCCAGGGCTGGTCGGAAAGTGGCTGGTCCGCCCTCTTCTCCCTTCGACTTCGGTGCCGTTTTTCTTCTTCCAACGTTGATGGCGCTGCAGGCCATTTCACTGGCCAATTCAGCCACCGATCGATCTGTCTTGCCTGGGGGACGTTCAGCTAGTGGTGGTCGGGGCTAATCGGCGTCGGTGATTGTCGAATCTCCTTTTCCTCTCTCGATTTCTCTCTTTCTCCTTTTTCTCTCTCTCGTCGATTGCCATTCGCCACTTCCTTCGCCCTCCACCAGTGCCGATGATGGCTCGACCCCTTGTCTGGGTCTCCTCAGCGTCTCCGATCGGTGAGGCAAAAGGGGGAGGCCCTCGGCTTGCTTCCTCGTTTGCCTTCTGTTTCTTTCTTCTGTTTCAAAATCGCGATTTCGCGATTCTTTTCTTTTTTTCTTTTTATTTTTTTATTATATTATATTTTATTAAAATATTATATAATATATTATATACCCAAATTATCCCAATATATATATGTGTATTTAAATCAATTAAATATACATTTATCTTATTTTTTCCTGAGGGATTTTTCTCATATTTTCGAGATAATTTCTCGAGGTGAAAATTTCGATTTATTCCAATAATTTCATATCTTGATTAATTTAACCTGAAATTTAATTATTTCTCCTTTATTGATCAAGATTTCTTGAATCCATGTTTACAGTATAAATTTCTTAACGAATCGACATCGAATTCTAGGTCATTTGACCGTTTTACCCTTCAACATGTTCGGGACCAAACCAATCCAACTTTCCTTCACGAACCCTTTTTCATTTCAAGTTTTAAATCCTTATCTCAAATCCAAATGGTCTAAATCCCATTCATTTAATTTGTGGCCATTTGAATCCTTCACTTGATCTTTAAATGCATTCGAGAATTTTTATTCATTCCTTTTGCATATTTCATTCACGTAAAACTCTTATTATGATTCAATTTGCATAAAACCATGTTTACATAACGTGAATCATAAGGAAATACGATAAAAATTGGGTCATAAACAAGATCCTCACGACATCCATAGACACTCGCAGTATTTCCTAAGCGCCAAACCCTCGCGACAATCTCGACCCTCACGACATTTCCTGTTCAGCATGAGACCCTCGAGGCAATCTCTGGCCTCACGACATTTCCTGTTCTGCGCGAAACCTCACAAAAATCTCTAGCCTCACGGCATTTCTTGATCTGCGTGAGACTCTAGCGACAATCTCGGGCACTCGCAGCATACACTGATCTGCACGAGACCCTTACGGCATTCACTGACAAACTCTCGCAGCATACCTGTTACTGAAGGTATCTGTTCGTTTTCTCATTCTCTAAGCATCGATTATATCAATTTGCTCCCTAATAGCTAGGCAAGGATTAGGAAAACATATAATTTTTTATCCTTATTCCAGACTTAGGGAGTCCAACCTTGAGTCTATTTGTAATACCTTTCCTCTTCCCGAGGATTATCATTATAGGCTCCGAACCACTGCAGAACGCACTCCTCAATTCCTATACATCAGGCCTCATTAGAATTTGGATTCCACTTTTCCTTGCTTGATTTCGGAGTTAATTTTCTTCCATATTATGGCATGGTCCCTGCCTAACTTCACCCTAATGGATGGGCACAAGTGGTCGGGTTTACAATTATATGTCATAGATTTAATGTCAGGCCCATTATTCCTCTATTCAACTCCTTCTTTAGAATCCGTAGTGTCTGTAACTTGACACGTTTCTGTATACATAAAGTTTTTGGGAGGAGACAAAGTAACAAGCTTTTTGGGAGACCTCCATCCAAGCTACATAATTATGCCTCGAACTGGCTTATTGTTGAGGTTCCTTCGACTTTAGACATCCTCACCCGATGGAATTGTCACGGACCCTCCAACCTTAGCCCACTGTCCGATTTAAGGGATGTATATGGTCCTCTTATATCGTAGCTGGAAGTAGATGATGAGAATGCTTTATTATCTTTATTAACTCTAAAGAATATGATTGCCCCAAGCTGGGGATACGTTCTCGTTGATCCCGTTCTCTCACCTGAGCCCATCTTACCTTCTAGTTTCCTTGAAAGAAGTCAAGGTGAAGGAAATCCCACCGATCCCTCAGAGGAAGACTTCGAGGAGAACTTGGATTTGGGCTAGGGCGAGGCTTTTGGGAGCCCCTTTCTAGATTTTCCCTCAGATGAGAGCTTGGCTAACATCCATTCTCTTGATGATTACCTGAATCTGGGCGATTTCACATTGCATTTTATCATGTAAATAATCGTTTACTTTCCTATTGTTTGTTCTGACTTTTGTTTTTCTATTTTTCTTTTAGGAATGGACTCACTTAGAAGAGCTTCTGATCGACGGGGAGGCAACGAGGATGTTACTAAGGCTGCCCGTCCTCATAAGAGTAGACGCCCGAGGGACTGTGCTCGAGAGTCTCAAAGCTAGGCTCATACTTTTGCTCCAACTTCTCGAGACGAAAGGTCAAGGTCTCTTCAAGCTCCTCTTCCATCTCCTCTTGAGGGGTCCAGTTGTCAGACCCGAATTTTTTCGATTTACGTATGTAACTAGTACCTTATGATTCCTATGTGTACGAACATTATATTTTCATAGTTGAATCATAAGATGAGTATTTACTACATGTAATCGATTTATTGAGAAATTAAAAATACATGTGACCCACATAACAGCGAGATAAGGGTCAAAATGATTCCCGAACAAGTACAGGGGTAAAACGATCAATTGATCAAAATTCGATACAAATTCGATGAGATAATTTCATTTAAAATATGAAATCGAGGAATTTTGATGAAAAACGGGGTAAATATTTAATTTCGAATCAAATTAATCAAGATCCGAAGTTATTTAATATTTTTAGAATTTTTGTCTCGAAAAACGATCCCAAAAATAGTATAAAAATATACCGAAGAGGTAAAATCAGACTGATAAATTCATTTACGGACTAAATGAATTTAATAAAAATTTTTGGAATATTTTTGGGATATTTTGGTATTTTATTATTATTTTATTATTAAAATAATAATAAACTAATAATAAAAATATACTATAAAGTAAAAAAAAAACAACAAACAGAACAAAAAAAGAGATCTGAATAGAGTTTTCGGGGAGAGAGAAAGTGAGAGAAACGGAAGCAACCCGAGGAAGAAGAAGACTCGCAGGACCAGCTACCACCGGTGACAAGCAGTCGAGCCAGCTACCGAAAAAGGAAGGCACTCGCCCCTTGACCTCCCAGCCACCAGGACGCGTGCCACCGACGCCGACAAACGGCAAATCGGAGGGAGGACAGCCGCGAGAGAGAGAGGAGAAATCGGACGGCACCGGCGCCGATTTGGCCCGAGCCCAGCCGACCGAGTGCTGATCGAACCCTAGGGGTATCTATCCGCAAGTGCACGGGTCGTCCAAGTAATAATGGGATTTGAGTCCAGGAATTATCGTCCCACAGAGAAGTTGTTAGCCTAATTAACTACCGGTTACTTTTACCCTAAGTATATTCTAGCAATTTATGAAGTTCTGATGGATGGTCTACATGGCTAAAATTAAAGTACTGAAAAATAATAAAATAATAAAACTATAAAATAAAGAAATTAAAACCAAACTGAAAATTACTTACCGAGCTCCACGCAATTAAAAACAAATACCTACGAAAATAATTAAAATAGTTAAAACTCATTAATACAATAAAAATAAAACAATAAAATTAAACTACAATTAAACAAGCTTAAATTAAAATTAATCTAACAACTAATGGATTAAAATTTACTCCTAGATAAATCTAAATGCTAAATTAACACTAACTAATGCATGAACATATTTTTATCTAAGATTAAAAATGCATAAAATGAATTAAATTCCTAATGCTAGATTAAAATTACTTAGAAAACTAATTAAATCTAAATTATCTAATTAAACAAACTAACTAAATGCAATTGAGATATTAACTAAACTAACTAATAGCCTAACTAACTAAACATGCATGAAAATGAGTTATGCCTATAACCTATCAACCAAACAAGCCTTAATGTTTTGAATGAACAGTAACTTTCCCACCAGTTACTGTTCATTTGGCATTTTCACTCCAAATTCCAGGTGAGGCTCGGGTACTGTCCTGCTCTGCTACTGATTGTACTATCCTTGGCATGGTGCACTGCTAACGCCAGCTGCTGTGCTGTGCAGGTTGTACAAGGTTGCAGGATTACCAATGGTGAGTGCTGTCACCTACCCGTCCACGGCCTCTGCACTGCTGCTGTCCGTCCGTTCCAGGTATGCTGCCACTGCCTCTGCTATACCTTCATCCTATGCTTGCAACTGATGCGTGCGGATCAAGGGCAGGATATATCGAGCATCTCATCATCAGTGAATGATTTAAGCATTAGCAACCTTCAGCAGTGTACACCATTCTTCTGAGACATTCGGCAGAGAAGAAAAACTGATAATGTAAATGCACAGTAGGATAGATTGCAAACAGGGGGGAACAGAGCAGACCAGAAATGCTTCTCAATGCACCGATTGGAATCCACTTTTATCTAATAAACTTTAGCTGACAAACTTAATGAGATTAATGAAAACTATCTAACATTAACTACAGCAGCTACGTTCAATCATCAACCTCAGTAACATGTAAAAACCAGACAAGCAACGGTGAAATGCATTACAAAACTACCCAATCTAATAATGAAACATTAATACTACTGAAATAAGGAAAGGGAAGAAAATAATAAAGCTTAACAAAATGCAAACTTGAAAATGCCATAAACAAATGCTAAAATCATAAATGAAATCATCACCCGTGAGCATCATTAATCATAAAAACAGGAACTTAAACATTCTCGGATGGCTTCATTCCCTTCTTCAGCCGAGACTCCAATCTGCTCATGATGTGCACCAATGTCTATCATCAATCCACATCAAGGCAACAGAGTCATCTGGTGAAAGATTGAATGAGAAGTTATTGCCACCCGACTGCACTGCTTTTGTTTTAACCGAGAGCTTCCAATGGTGAAATGAAAATTAGAGAAAACAATGCATAAGTAAAAAGGGAAGGAACCGAGACTTGATTTAATAACTGGAAACTAAAAACAAACTTTGACAATATAAAGCTTAAATGAAAGAAACCGTAAGCTAAATTGAATGAAGGTCCATTACAAAATGACATTAACACTATGGAAAGAAAACATGAAATGAACAGTAAGATTTTTTAGAAGAAAGAAACTTTGCCGAAAATAAAAGAGAAAAGCTTTAAAAATTATCTAAGGCTATTCTAAACTACCCTAATTTTACCCTACCTATCCTACTTGAAATTTCCAATAGCATCATGTTCTATTTATACACAACAACAGGGGTACAATGGTAAATTTTCATCCTAGATGAGTTGACAATATTTGGCCACTTGTCTTCAATTGATTCGCTGCAGATGGATATTTCCACGTCACTTGTCGGTTTGTCCAGTTGGCTCTGAGCTGTGGCCCGGCGTGTGCCTTCCAGAATATTCACTCGGTATCTGTCGATCTTATCGTTTCAGAGCGAATAAAATATCGACACCTGGCATCACGCATGTCCATACGACTGGTGACTTGGTCTGCAAAATTTGAAGTGGCCCAATCTCTTTTAGCCCGTTTTCAGCCCAATTTAGTCCGAAACGACTGAGTTTCATCAGGATTTTAATTTATCTGCACAATAAGGAATTTTAATTAAATAAGGGGATTATTAATGAATTAATGAATTAATAAGGGGATTTAAGTAAATAATTAGGAATTTAAGCACAAATAATTCTATAAAAAATAGAATTATCACACCCCCAAACTTGAGCTTTTGCTTGTCCTCAAGCAAAACAGAACAATAGTAGGAACGACAAGTACAAAACATAACAGTTTCCCCAATATTATCCTCAAAGATAAAGTACAGACTATGATATAAAAGAATCACAATTACAAGTCAAACACTCAGAATCATCCAATCATAAGTCCTAACCCAAATTGGACTCCTCGTGTGTGTGTGAAAAATGTCAAAGTCACTTCAAAGTACATTATTCGGATCAGATTATGCAAGCATAGTGAATGCATAGTCAATGACATGTGAACATTCCCATAAGTTTGCTTTTCACTAATCTCTCCACTAATGTAGTCACACTTAATCAAAGATCAATAGGACTTCATTAAGCTTGTAATGTCAGGCTAGGGTTAAGGTATGATAAAGTCGATTTAGGTTCAGTTACCGCTTAACATGCATTACTTCTAGGATCTTTAATGTAAGAGCTCATTTATTTCCCCCAAACTTATTTTATTTTATTCTATTTTTGTATTTTCTTCTTTCTTCTTTTCTTTTTCTTTTTCTTTTTCTTCACTTTTTTTTTTGAATAAATACTCCTTCCCTATCGCTTAGTACCCATATGTACAGAGCTCACAATATATCCCAATAAATTTCCATGCTTTCGGGGTAAGGGATAGGAAAAGAATATTTTAGGCTAAGGAAAATAGCGCAAGTGTATTTACAGAGAAAAGCTTATTTGGCCCAGATGGGTGACTAGGGATAAAATATGTACAAGGATAGCTAGAAAGGCTCAAACGATCCAAAGATGGCCTAAATCATCTCCCTAATTAAGTGTGATCTAATATTTCGCCTCGAGATCAGATCAAACAAATTCTAGAATATGATGCACAAAATCAATTGAACAAATGCAATCCTAGGTCACATAAGCTTTCTCTAAATAATATACAAATTCATGACATGACATGTGCATATGATGAGGAAATCACAATCAGAATCAAGACAAATTCAAGAATTCAACTTCATGCTTTTCCTATAATTATGCTTCTAAGTCAATCAGAGTCATACTAAATCATGGTCATATCATCGGAATATGGGAAAACTACATGCTAAGCACTAAATCATCCTAAAATCAAACAGTTTAAGCTCAAATTTTCGAAAAAATTTTGAAAAATTTTCAATTTTGCCCAAATTTTCGAAAACTGCTCAAGTAGTATCCCCTCCCCCAAACTTGAAGTGCACAGTGTCCTCAGTGTGCAGATAATATAACAATTAAAGTTCAGGACAGAGTACTCCCCTTTCTGATGATGATGATGGCCACTGAAACTTTTATTGAAAGCGTAAAAACTAGAAAATAAACCTGCAAAATAAACAAAGAAAGAAACAATAGAAAAGAAAAATAAAAAGAACTATTTACAAGGTGAAAATGGAAACATAACCACCTCAAATGCAGCTGAAGAAGACAACCCTCAGCAGCAGGGCGAAGAGCAGGAGGATTAGCCAAAATGGTGACAAAATGTTAACCGTTAAATCCTCCTGAGCCCTATTCACTTCCTCCTCTCTCTCAGATTTTATATGTTCAAGCCTTCTATCCTCTATCCTAAAACAGCTTTGAGAGTCCTCAGGGAACTTTATAGGTTTGAAAACATTAAATTTCACTTCCTGATCGAGGACTCTCATAGTTAACTCCCCCTTTTGTACATCTATTAAAGTTCTACTAGTTGCGAGGAATGGTCTGCCTAGTATGATTGGGACTTCTCTATCTTCCTCCATGTCCAACACAATAAAATCAGCAGGGAAGATAAACTTGTCCACTTTCACTAAGACATCCTCAATGACCCCCTTTGGATATTTAATTGATCTATCGGCCAATTGGAGGGTCACTGTGGTGGGTTTGGCATCCCCTATCCCTAGCTTTTGATAGATGGACAATGGCATCAAGTTTATACTAGCTCCTAGGTCGCACAGAGCTCTACCAAAGAATAAATTCCCAATGGTGCATGGTATGGTAAAGCTTCCAGGATCCTTGAGCTTGAGGGGTAACCTTCTCTGGATGATGGCACTACACTCCTCACTTAGAGCCACCGTTTCGTAATCTTCCAATCTTCTTTTCCTAGAGAGTATATCCTTCATAAACTTCACATAACTTGGCATTTGCTCTAAGGCATCTGCGAATGGAATATTAATGTGAAGTTTCTTAAAAACCTCAAGGAATTTTGCAAATTGATGGTCTAGTTTTTGATTGTGAAATCTCTGTGGAAAAGGGACTGGTGGCCTAATAGGAGGAGATGTAGTGGGGACTTTTATAGCATCAGAGGATAGAGATGATTGTGGCAAGGAAACAGGTAAAGGTGAATAAATACCTGGCTTTGTTTCCTTTGCAGCTTGATCATTTGATTCTTGCTCCATCTGAGCTGCTTCACTAGAACCTATGGGTTTTACAACTGAGGGCTGGTCAGGTCTAGACTCAACAGGGGTAGCTACTAACTCTCTGCCACTCCTAAGGGTGATAGCTTTTACATGTTCCTTCCCTTCCCTCTGCCTAACAGGATTGGCTTCTGTGTTACTAGGGAGGGTTCCCTGAGGACGTTGACTAAGAGCGTTTGCTATCTGTCCCACCTGAACCTCTAGGTTCTTGATTGAAGCTGCTTGGTTTTGCAAGATTGTCGTGAACATCTCCTCGAGAGAGGGTTTCTTATCAGCTGAAGATAAATGCTGGGGTTATGGTGGTGGTGGTTGATGGAAGTGGGATGGATAAGAATGATTCGGTGGATAATGTGGATGTGGAGGTGGCGGGTGGTGAGGAAAGTGATGCTGTGGTGGTACTTGGACCTGTGGAGCTTGAAAACCTGGGGGTCCTGCTGGTCTAGAATTAGATGCTTGCCCTTGGTTTTGGCTCCAAGAAAAATTTGGATGGTTCCTCCACCCTGGATTATAGGTGTTAGAATAAGGGTTGTTCTGTTGCTTAGAGGCAACGTACTGAACCGACTCGAGGTTAAGTGGACACCTATCTACAGCGTGGGTACCACTGCACAGATCACAAGATAGAAATGGACTTTGGACAGAAAACACGGGATTAGGATTGTTGGAGGGATTAGGTTGGGTAGTGAGAGACTCCACTTTCTTTGTAAGATTGGCTATCTGAGAAGTCAAGGTGGACAGCGTGTCAAGCTCATATATCCCCGCCGATTTCTTTGGCAGCTGCTTTTCTGAGGACCATTGGTAATTGTTAGCTGCCATCCTATCTAGTAGCTCATAAGCCTCTTCCTCCGTTTTACACATCAATGCTCCGCCCGAAGCAGTGTCCACTATCGTCCTATTCTGGCTTGTAAGCCCATTGTAGAAAGTTTGGACTTGCAGCTATAGTGGTAGGCCGTGGTGAGGACACTTCCTAAGAATCTCCTTGTATCGCTCCCATGCCTCGTAAAGAGATTCAGAGTCGTACTGGGCAAAGGAGGATATATCGCTACGGAGTCGGGCCATCTTAGAGGGTGGAAAGAATTTGGCTAGAAATTGATGGGCTAACTCATCCCATGTGGAAATGGATCCTGGGGACAGCGAGGTTAACCAGTGTCTTGCCCTATCCCGGAGTGAGAATGGGAATAGTCTAAGCCGTAATGCATCGTCCGATAATCCATTATGCTTGAAGGTATTGCATAAGTCTAAGAACTGCCCAAGATGAGCATGTGAGTCATCATGTGGAAGCCCACTGAATTGCAAAGAGGTTTGGATCATTTGAAGGATGGACGGCTTAATTTCAAAATTGTTAGCATGGACTGCTGGTGGCCTAATGCCAGTGTAGTATCCTCCGATTGTCGGCATCGCATAATCCCCAACTGTCCTGATTTCCCTATTATCTGCCATTGTGTGTTGCAGCGGAGCTATAGATTTCCTAGATTCCTTTTGTATTCTCCTAAGAGTTCATTCGATTTCAGGATCTAGAGGAAGGCAATCAAAGCTCTGGGCTCTACGCATGCAAAAACATCAACAAGTCCATAGAAAAAATTTTTTTAAGTTTTCTTTTTTTTTTTAATTTTTAAATTTTTTTTTGATTTTTTGATTAATGATGAGAAAATTAACTAATCTAAATATTCACAACCTAAATATTTACAGGCTAGAATTACACCTAAGTATAATTTCACCGATATTAATTAAGGACTAATTAAAACTTCCCCGGCAACGGCGCCAAAAACTTGATCGAACCCTAGGGGTATCTATCCACAAGTGCACGGGTCGTCCAAGTAATAATGGGATTTGAGTCCCGGAATTATCGTCCCACAGAGAAGTTGTTAGCCTAATTAACTACCGGTTACTTTTACCCTAAGTATATTCTAGCAATTTATGAAGTTCTGATGGATGGTCTACATGGCTAAAATTAAAGTACTGAAAAACAATAAAATAATAAAACTATAAAATAAAGAAATTAAAACCAAACTGAAAATTACTTACCGAGCTCCACGCAATTAAAAACAAATACCTACGAAAATAATTAAAATAGTTAAAACTCATTAATACAATAAAAATAAAACAATAAAATTAAACTACAATTAAACAAGCTTAAATTAAAATTAATCTAACAACTAATGGATTAAAATTTACTCCTAGATAAATCTAAATGCTAAATTAACACTAACTAATGCATGAACATATTTTTATCTAAGATTAAAAATGCATAAAATGAATTAAATTCCTAATGCTAGATTAAAATTACTTAGAAAACTAATTAAATCTAAATTATCTAATTAAACAAACTAACTAAATGCAATTGAGATATTAACTAAACTAACTAATAGCCTAACTAACTAAACATGCATGAAAATGAGTTATGCCTATAACCTATCAACCAAACAAGCCTTAATGTTTGAATGAACAGTAACTTTCCCACCAGTTACTGTTCATTTGGCATTTTCACTCCAAATTCCAGGTGAGGCTCGGGTACTGTCCTGCTCTGCTACTGATTGTACTATCCTTGGCATGGTGCACTGCTAACGCCAGCTGCTGTGCTGTGCAGGTTGTACAAGGTTGCAGGATTACCAATGGTGAGTGCTGTCACCTACCCGTCCACGGCCTCTGCACTGCTGCTGTCCGTCCGTTCCAGGTATGCTGCCACTGCCTCTGCTATACCTTCATCCTATGCTTGCAACTGATGCGTGCGGATCAAGGGCAGGATATATCGAGCATCTCATCATCAGTGAATGATTTAAGCATTAGCAACCTTCAGCAGTGTACACCATTCTTCTGAGACATTCGGCAGAGAAGAAAAACTGATAATGTAAATGCACAGTAGGATAGATTGCAAACAGGGGGGAACAGAGCAGACCAGAAATGCTTCTCAATGCACCGATTGGAATCCACTTTTATCTAATAAACTTTAGCTGACAAACTTAATGAGATTAATGAAAACTATCTAACATTAACTACAGCAGCTACGTTCAATCATCAACCTCAGTAACATGTAAAAACCAGACAAGCAACGGTGAAATGCATTACAAAACTACCCAATCTAATAATGAAACATTAATACTACTGAAATAAGGAAAGGGAAGAAAATAATAAAGCTTAACAAAATGCAAACTTGAAAATGCCATAAACAAATGCTAAAATCATAAATGAAATCATCACCCGTGAGCATCATTAATCATAAAAACAGGAACTTAAACATTCTCGGATGGCTTCATTCCCTTCTTCAGCCGAGACTCCAATCTGCTCATGATGTGCACCAATGTCTATCATCAATCCACATCAAGGCAACAGAGTCATCTGGTGAAAGATTGAATGAGAAGTTATTGCCACCCGACTGCACTGCTTTTGTTTTAACCGAGAGCTTCCAATGGTGAAATGAAAATTAGAGAAAACAATGCATAAGTAAAAAGGGAAGGAACCGAGACTTGATTTAATAACTGGAAACTAAAAACAAACTTTGACAATATAAAGCTTAAATGAAAGAAACCGTAAGCTAAATTGAATGAAGGTCCATTACAAAATGACATTAACACTATGGAAAGAAAACATGAAATGAACAGTAAGATTTTTTAGAAGAAAGAAACTTTGCCGAAAATAAAAGAGAAAAGCTTTAAAAATTATCTAAGGCTATTCTAAACTACCCTAATTTTACCCTACCTATCCTACTTGAAATTTCCAATAGCATCATGTTCTATTTATACACAACAACAGGGGTACAATGGTAAATTTCCATCCTAGATGAGTTGGCAATATTTGGCCACTTGTCTTCAATTGATTCGCTGCAGATGGATATTTCCACGTCACTTGTCGGTTTGTCTAGTTGGCTCTGAGCTGTGGCCCGGCGTGTGCCTTCCAGAATATTCACTCGGTATCTGTCGATCTTATCGTTTCAGAGCGAATAAAATATCGACACCTGGCATCACGCATGTCCATACGACTGGTGACTTGGTCTGCAAAATTTGAAGTGGCCCAATCTCTTTTAGCCCGTTTTCAGCCCAATTTAGTCCGGAACGATTGAGTTTCATCAGGATTTTAATTTATCTGCACAATAAGGAATTTTAATTAAATAAGGGGATTATTAATGAATTAATGAATTAATAAGGGGATTTAAGTAAATAATTAGGAATTTAAGCACAAATAATTCTATAAAAAATAGAATTATCAAGTGCTCCCCTGGTGAACCCGCGTCGAACGGTGGCGAAATTAGCCCCGAAACCGGCCGAAAACGCCGGCAACGGCAAGATCAACCCTGAACCGGTTTGAACCGGTTCAGTGTGAAAAGGGTTGAACCGATCCGAACCGGTTCAGCAGGAGAGAGAAAGAGGAGAGAAAAATTTTTTTTTGAGAATTCACAGGACTTCGGGTAAGTCGATACAAGGTCAAAAGTGACCAATTTGATTTTCGATAAATTTATTTAAATTGTATTTAATCTGAAATTGACCCGGAGTTAAATATACAAAAATTGTGCAGTTCGACGATTAATTCTGAACGAAAGCCCGATCGGACTTCGATTCGCGTACCATCGCATAATCTCGGGTAAGTAAAGCTCATTTATGACAATTTAAGTGATTAACGCGTATTTAAGATTTATTTTACGCAATTCGAATTAAATTTTGGATTTAGTGAATTATATTCGAAATTTCGAATAAGTTGTCGTAAATGATATACGGGCTATTCAAAGAGTTTGGAATAAAGCCCAATGGGTATTGATAGGCCCAATGAGTCGATAGACCCTAATGAAGGGAATTAATACGGGGAAAACGGGCTTAATACGGATTAAGGTCCAATTAAAGTGTTAAGGCCCATTAAAAGTAAACGGGCCCATTTAAGTGAAATAAACTGTATTAAATGTGTAATACAGTAAGAAACGTATAATTAATCCAGTAAGTGGCTAATTGCAGCTCCAGAGTCATATTGAGAGTTGACTGGACTGCGAGATTTGGACAGCACGGAGGAAGAGAGGTCACACTACGTGATCCGAGGTAAGGGATCTTTGTGAGCTCTTAGAGATAGCTGTATGTATTTTTATCGTCGTTTACATACACTTAAATTTCGTATAGCGTATGAATATGAAATTTCTGGATAGTACCCAAATATGGAAAAATTACGAAAATACCCCTAGACCCGGGGAAAAATTTAGAAATGCATAAAGTACATGAGCATGATGTTTTACATGTGGAAAAGAGGTTTTGTGAAACCAAAATGATAGACTGGCTCACGATTTGACAGTATGCATTAAATTGCATGTTTTTATGAAATGTGTGTTTTACACCGTTTTGCGTATCACACTCGGTTTTGAGTACCACTATTTTGGAAAATAGAGCCAGCCGTCTATTTGTGTGTGTGAAATCATGTTGGAGCTATGAGGTCTGTTGATTTATCCAGATCCGCTCGCACTTGATTTTTTTGTGATTTGTGATTGAGATAGTGTTGGAGCCCTCGTGTTGACTGTGTGTCACACTGACTTGCTCGCACTAGATCTGAGACGACAGGCTATGGTTGATAATTTATTTGGTTTGGGTGGTGAGCTGTTGACTCAGGCACCTACAACTATGTGGTAATATTACTCTGGTTCACGGAGTACGTCGTACTGTGTAGACAACATGGAGTACACTGTACCGTGCAACTATGGGTTGTGAGGATTGCGTCTTTGGACTCAGGCATGCTTTGTCATTGCTCTGTTTTGTGATAGTCCTTAGATAGGAGCCGATGGATAGACTAATCCCCTCCTCGGACTCTGAGATACCCTTGCACACCTAGCTAGTGATAGCTTGGGGTCTCGGACTTTGGCCAAATGTCTTATGGATTTCTGTGAATCCCTGCCTAGTCTCACCTGATTTTATTGGTTTCTATAACGAAACTATTTGTGATTTGATTTCTGTGATGAAAACCATTCGAAATGAGAACATGATTTAAATATGAGTTTCAATACTGAACACAGAAATATTTTACTCTGAACGAGTTTTGACATTTGATTTTTGGACATTAAATTGCTATGTGTTTTAACGATAATGGTTTTGTGAATGTTATGGATTTTCAGCATAAACCATGCATTATAAACATCGTAGATAGTATGGTTATCTACCTGCTTTCATTTATTCCTTACTGAGCGCGTTAGCTCACCCCTTTTTTCAACTCTCCACAGATTAGCCATAGTGCTTCTGAGAGCTCTGTGGTAGATTTCTGTATTTTCCTTCCGCTAGCAGCTGTTATCACATTGCGAAAGGTATACACACTTTTACAATCTTTTGTATCTAAATATGACAGAGCACAGTGATGTATTTATATTAATACTGGGATGTAAACCAATGTAAACGAACGTAAAAGTCCTGTAAATTATTATAAGTACATCTTCTTATTATGGATGCATGAGAAGTGAATGAATTAAAATATGTGGGAGTGATCGACTGACATCGATTCATAGCCCAACTGTCCGTATGTGTAGTCGTGATATGTGGAAATCAATGATATAAATATAAGGAATTCGGGTCACGACACCAGTTCTCAGAATCAGGATAGGGGGAAACAGCCCGTCGTGGAGCCCCAGCTTTCGGATCCTGAGCTGGAAGAGTATCATCGGTCTAATCGGGTTGAGAATAACATTGCTCGCCCATCTCACATTAGGTGGCGATGTTTGTATATCGAGTCGGCCATGAGGGATAAGCAAGCGTTCCCTCCAATTGTCAAGCTCAACACTTCCAGATACCTAGTGGATGGTAGCAAAACGGTCCATGGACAGAATTTTGTGGTCTACCCAAGAGTTAACGACAACGATTTAATCCATGACCCTAGATTGGCGTCTCGCCTAGGTTGGTCGACCATACTCCCACGAGACGAGGCAGAGTTATTTAAGGGTTTCCCTTATCTCGAAGATCGAGTAGATTACTTAGCAATGATGGTATCTTTTTTGTCTTTCTAACTCTTTTTTAACCTTTTAATCTCTATGCATTTTCAGACGGCTCAGTAGGTAATTGCTTACAATGTGCAGTATCGGGCTTATAAAACTCAGGCTGATGCTAAGTTCCACCAATTGAAGGCTGAAAAATTTGAGTGGCTCACTGAAAAGAATCAGTATAGGAGGCTGCCTAAGCAACTAGAGCGATTGAAGAAAGAGAAAGAGGATTTGAACTTAGCGTGGCTTCAAGCCCTTTTTTATTTAGGTGCGTGGCTTACTTAGAGCATTTTTCGCTTCAAGCCCTTGACTTTCTCTTTTACGGCTTACCTCGTGCATTTTTCACTTCAAGCTCTTTTTTATTTAGGTGTGTAGCTTACCTCGTGCATTTTTCACTTTAAACCCTTTTTTATTTGGGTGCGTAGCTTACCTTGTACATTTTTCACTTCAAGCCCTTGTACTTTCTCTTTTACGGCTTACTTCGCACATTTTTTGCTTCAAGCCCTTGCACTTGAGATAAGTACAATTGAAAACCTCAATAGGCAATAAAATATCAATATGAAATAAATCATAATTCAATAAATGAAATTTCAATCCATATTTCAACAATGACATTAAATTAATAAAAGTTTTGCTGGTAGTATAGTTTCAGATGATTGGTATTCCACGTCTTTGCTATCTTTTTGCCTTGCAAATTTTCCAATGTGCATGTACCAGGTCTAATCATTCTCCTAACTCTGTAAGGTCCTTCCCAATTTGCTCTGAACTTCCCATATTCTTTCAAGGTATTGGTGATGGTTGACTTTCGCAACACTAGATCTCCTTCTCGCAAGGGTCTGTCTTTTACGTGGGAGTTGTAATAACGAAGGACTCTTTATTGGTAGGTAGCTAACCGTATAGCAACAATATCTCATTGCTCATCGAGTAAATCTAGGTTCTCTCGTAGGCCCTGAAAATTTACTTCTTGTACATAAGGAATTCCTCTTGATGAGATTGCTCCGACCTCTACTGGTATTAAAGCTTCAGTTCCATATACTAAGCTGAACAGTGTTCCCCTTGTTGGTACCCGACTTGTGGTCATATATGCCCATAAAATACTAGGCAACTCATCCACCTAAGCTCCTTTTGCCTTATCCAGACGAGTCTTAAGGCCGTGAAGTATGGTCATATTACTGATTTTGGCTTAGCCATTAGCTTGTGGGTATGATACCGAAGATATCCTTAGTTCGATCCTTAGTCCTTCGCAAAAATTTTGAAAGGCATCATAATCAAACAGCTTCCCATGATCAGCATTCAAAATTCTCGAAATTCCAAATCGACAGATTATCTCTTTCCAAACCATTACTTCAACCTTTTTCTCTGTAATCGAGGCTAACGGCTCTGCTTCTATCCATTTAGTAAAACAATTTGTTGCTACTAACTAGTACTCCCTTTGACCTGTTGTTACTGGGAACGACCCTAATATATCTAAACCCCACTAGGCGAACGATGTAGGTTGGAATGTGCTTTGAAGGGCCGATACTGGGGCAGTCATCAAGGGGGTAAATATTTGACACTTATCACACCTTCACACTTTATTAAGCGCATCTTGCTTAACTGTGGGCCAGTAGAATCCTGCTATGAGTATTTTTGTTACTAAAGCTCGGGCTCCCAAATGCTCTCCACATATCCCCTCATGAACCTCAGCCAATGAGTAGTTGCTCGTTCTGGGCCTAAACATTTCAACAGTGGCATAATATATCCCTTTTTATAGAGCTCCCCGTTCACCAGAGTGAATTTCGCACTTTGAGTTCTTATTCTCTGAGCTGTTTCTTTATCATCAAGAAGTGTTCCCTCCATTAAATATTATTTAATAGGCATCCTCCAGTCAGTACCAACTTTAATTTTTAGCACCCCTTCTTCTTTTATGCTCGGTTTCACCAACTTTTCTACCTTTACAAACCTCTCAATGGATTCTTTAGAGGATGTTAATTTAGATAAGGCATCGACATGATTATTTTCATATCGATCGATTTATCTAGAAATTATCAAATGATCGAGCTAACCACTAGACATTTTCTAAGTACGGAATGAGGGTAGATTCCCGAACTTCATACTGCTCATTAAACTGGTTAACAACAAGTTGGGAGTTGTTATGAGCTAACAAGTTTCGAAATTGGAGCTCCCTTGTAAGTTTCATGCCACCAATTAAAGCCTCATATTCGGCCACATTATTAGAGCTAGGGAAATTAAAGCGTAGAGAATACTTCAATATTTCTCGTTCTGGCGATACTAGTACAATACCAGCTTCGCTTCCTCTGATGCTTGACGCTTCATCAACAAACAGCTTCCACCATTCCAACTCTTCCTCCTTGGGATCTTCTCGACATATGCATTCAACAATAAAATTTGCCAGTGCTTATGCTTTGATAGCTTGTCGAGGCTGAAAAGAGATATCGTACTCTCCGAGTTCAACAGTCCACTTCACTAACCTTCTTGAATGCTCAGGCTTTTGGGGTATTTGTCTCAAAGGATGATCTGTTAATACCATTATCGAATGTGCCTAAAAATAAGGGTGTAGTTTTCGCGCAGCCATGACAAGTTCTAGAGCTACTTTCTCAGCTTGTGGATACCTTGTTTCTATCTCCAGAAGCACTTTGCTCATATAGTAAACTAGCATATCTCCTTCTATGGTTCTTCTTAATAAGACTGCACTAACCGCTTTATCACTTACCCCAAGATAGATAAACAGATGCTCCCCAGTTAAAGGCTTTGATAGCAACGAGAGTTCTTTCAAATATTCCTTCAACTCATCAAAGCTCGCTTGACATTCTTCAATCCATTTAAAGTTCTTCCCGCCTCGGAGTGTCTTGAAGAACGGTATGCTTCTTTCAACAGATTTTGATAAGAAACAATTTAATGCAGCTATTCTCCCCGTCAACCTTTGCACCTCTTTAAAAAGTAACCGGAGGTTTCATGTCCAGAATAGCTTGGACCTTCTTGAGGTTAGCCTTGATCCCACGATTGGTTATCATAAATCCTAAAAACTTTTCAGACTGAGCTACGAACGAACACTTATTGGGATTTAGCTTCATGTTATACTTTCTTACAACTTCAAAGACTTTAGACAACCGCAAAGCATGAGATTCCCCCTCTTTACTTTTCACGATCATATCATCCACATAGGCTTCCATTGTGTTGCCAAGCAGATCTTTAAAAATTTTGTTCAGCATGCGCTGATTTGTAGCACCCATGTTTTTTAAGCCAAAGGGCATCACTTTGTAGCAGTAAGTGCCTTTATCAGTAATGAAAGACGTCTTCTTTTCATTTTTAAGGTGCATTAAGATCTGATGATAGCCGGAGAATGCATCCAAGAAACTAAGAAACTCGTATCCTGAAGTTTCATCCACTAGCTTATATATCCGAGACAATGGGTACGAGTCTTTTAGACATGCCTTATTCAAGTCGGTAAAGTCTACACACATTCTTCATTTTTCGGTGGCTTTCTTGGCTTTCTTTACCATTACAACGTTCGCAAGCCATTCCAGATACAGGACTTCCCGAATGAATCCAGCCTCAAGCAATTTGTCTATCACTTCTTCAATGACTTGCTGTCTCTTAGGGGTGAAGTTCCTTTTTTTTTTTTTTCCTGTTTGACAAGTTTTACCTTAGGCAACACGTTAAGCTCATGACAGATGACTTCCAAATCAAATCCAAGCATGTCAACGGGGGTCCATGTGAAAACGTCGATGTTATCTCTCAAGCATTTTATTATCTCCTCCTTCACTTTTGGGCCTCAATTGGCCCCCAATGTATACTTTCTTCTCTTCATCGTCAGTCTTCAATGTTATTTCTTCCATTTCTTCGACAAGTTTTGATTTAGGTGGTTCAACAACAGTAAGGGTTTCTTTCCTCTGAACCCCCTTACATGTAGTCGATGCAATATTACACGCTCTTGCTCTCCTTTGGTCTCCTCTTACCTGTCCCACACCTCTGGGAGTTAAGAACTTCATCATCAGATAACACGGGGAGACCACGGCTCTCATGTCACTCAACATTGGCCGTCCAAGAATAACATTGTATGCTAGAGATGTTGATTTGACCACCATAAATAAAACTTATCTTGTAACACTCTTAGGGTCTTCTCCTAAAGTAACTGGTAGCACAATAGACCCTACCACCCTTACTTTCTCTCCTGTGAAGCTAAATAGGGGGTAGTCACAAGCTTCAATCTGTCTTCACTTAGATTCATTTTTTCGAAATAATTCCAGTAGATAAGGTTCATTGAGTTTCCATTATCTACTAGAATTCAGCTTGTCAGATGTTTATCCACGACTGCCTATATGACCAGAGGATCATCATGCGTGACAATCACATCTCCTTGATTAGCAGGCGTGAAAGTAATCGCCTCTCCATCTTCGACCATTTTCATCACAAAATAGACCTAGTACACTTGTCTAGCGTAAGCCTTCCGTGAAGCAGATGAGCTACCAACTACGTATTCTCCACAAAAAATAACATGAATGGCAGCTCCTGTAGGTTCATTATCTATCTGTTGATTCCTACGTTCTCCTTTCCTTGCCTAGTTTCCTCTCTCTTCATTTCTCCTCACATTTACTCTGTTATCATTATGCCTATCTCACAGTCTGTTGTCTCTTCGACCACACACAAGATATTGATTCCTTTCGTTTCTCTATACGTAATGGTCTAACAACCCTTCTCTAGCTAATTTCTTAAGCTGATATATCAGATCCCAACACTTCTCGATTGAATGACCAAAGGCGAAGTGGAAACTACAATAGGACTTGAGGTCTCATCCTAAATTTCCCTCACCTCTCCTAGGGAATTGAAGCATCCCAATTCTTTTGATCGTCACTAGGATCGAAACACATGGCTCGATAAACTGTGTGTAATTATCATACTTCAACTTTGGGGCTTTGCCTGATTTATTTGATCTTCCTATGTTCTTTTCGTTAGGCTCTCTTTCTTGCTTCTTTTCTTCTCTGAGGTCTCGTATTGGGATCATTTTCATCACCCCCTCTTGAGTAATATACTTATTTTCTCTAAAGAACAAGTCTGAAATTGTCGTTGGCTGATCCAAAGATAATGATTCTTGTAGCTTCTTGGACCTCGTCCCCTATAGCATAGTTGTCACTGCTACCCCAACTTGTAGATCACGTACCTCAAAAGTAGCATCACAGAATCGATCTACATAGCTTTTTAGTGATTCTTTGTTCCCTTGTCTTAGGGTCAGCAAATAGGTGGTCTCCTTCCTTTTCTAGCTATTTATCACAAAGGCCTTCAGAAATTCGCTCCTCAATTGATTGAAAGATGAAATAGACCCCTCTGGTAAGTTGTTGAACCACTTCAGTGCGTGACCAGTTAACGTTAGGGAGAATGCCCTACACATAATCTCATCCTCCCATCCATGTAGTAGTATTAATGACTCATAATTTTCAACATGGTCATAAGGGTCAACCTTTCTAGCATATGTCGTTATTTGTGGCATCTTGAACTTTGGGGGCAGTGATTTTCCCATGATCGCTGTACAGAATAGGATTCTTCTTCTCTTGTCTCTTCAGTCAGAACCAACCTTTTCTCTTCTGAGATTCGTCCAACCATTTTCTTCATCTCCGTGACATCTTGTGCCATGGGTGCGGTCGATCTTAGACCTTTTCGGTGGTACATCAATCGGCTTGATCGCAATCAACAACCTCTTTCCCCTTACTGTGTAGGTTATGAGTTCGGTTCTGATGATTTCGAGATGGGAAGTTTACCTTAGTTTCAGGGTTCAAAGTTAGATCTATTTTCGAGTTTCTCCTCCCAATATGGGACCATGTCATTCCAACACCTCCTATAACATCCAAATATCTAGAATCTATCCCAGTTGGACTCTCAAGATTTCCAACACTTGGGCATCTTAAGCCCCTAATAATCTCCCGTGCAGAGTCTCTCGTACCTTGACGTCGCGATTCTCCAACACCCTAATGTCTCCCGTTCGCTGTAATACTGCGTAGGGGGTCTCTCACACCCTGACGCCTCAGGTCTTCTGCAGCCTTGCGCAAGGGGTCTTCTGCACACTGGCGCCTCAAACTTTTCGCACTCTTGCGTAGGAGGTCTCCCGCACCCTGACGCCTCAGGTCCTCCGCAGCCTCGCGCAGGGGGTCTCTCGCACCCTAGCTCCTCAAGTCTCTTGTACTCTCGCGCAGGGGGTCTCCCGCACCCTAAAGCCCTAAATCTCTCGCACTCTCGCATAGGGGGTCTCCCGTACCTCGGCGCCCCAAGTGTCTCACACTCTCGCGTAGGGGGTCTCACGCACCTTGGAGCCCCAAGTCTCTCACACTCTCGCGCAAGGGGTCTCTAATACGAACTAGACGTATTATCCGCAAGTGTACAGGTCGTACAAGTAATAATGGGATTTGAGTCCCGAATTATCGTCCCACAGAGAAGTAATTAGCCTAATTAACTACCGGTTAATCTAACCCTAAGTATATTCTAGCAAATTATGAGTCATTGCGAGTGATCTACAAGGCTAGAAATATTGTAAATAATAAAAACTATAAACTAAAGACAATAAAACCGAGCTAAAATTTACTTACAGAGCTCCGAGTAATTAAGAACAACAACCTACAAAAGAAAATTAAAATAGTTAAAATTAATTAACTAAAATGCATTTAACTAGAATGCAACTATGAAAATAAAGACACAAATTAATTAAACTAAAATTAAACAAACATAAAATAAAATATGCATGCAATTAAACTACTTAATAAAAATGCAAATCAAGCTAACCTAAAATCTAATAAAATAAAATTTCAATTAATCCTAAAGAAATTCTTACATCAAACTAAGAAAATAATTACCTATAAAATAATCCTAAATTAAATCTAACTTTAACTAATTTACTAAAACAAAATTTAGTTAATGCAAGAAAGATATTTTTGGATTTTTCAATTTAAAATGGAAACTTAAAAATGAATAAAATAATAGTCCTCTAATTTAATCCTAAACGTAACATTTAATTCCTAAATCCTAATATAGTCACAAATTAGATACTAATAAAAATAAACTAAACCTTAAACTAATAAACTAAGAAAATTAAACTATTGTGCTATTTAATGTATACCTAAACTAACAAACGTTAAAAAGTAAAAACACCATTAATCAAAATAATATAAAAGCATAAAATAATTTGGGTTAATTCTACAGGCCAAACGTGGCCTTGATTGAATGCCCAGCTGCCTCGTTCCCGTGTACAGTGGCACTGTACATGCCCCATTTTCATTTCCATATCTGCAGGTATTATCCAGCTCCTACTCTGCAACTTCCACCGACACTGCCTCGGTTACGTGTACAGCATCCTTCTGCAACTCAACATGGCACGTTACCAACTGTTTCAAGCTTCATTTTCTAGCTAGACCTGCTCCTGCTTCTTCTCCATTTCCAAGTTTGGGTGCTGTCCGTGGCTTCTGCATCACGTGTTATCCGACTCCTGTACTGCACTGCAATGCTGTAACTTCTTCATCAATTCCAGTAATAGCAACTGAATACCCGATCAATAATATTACCCCACAATACAGGCAGATTCAACACCACTTGCAACATCCTAGCAGATACCAACTCTGCACTTCTTTAGCACATTACAATAATGTAGCACCCATGCACTGAAGTTACCTCTCCAATCTTCCTTGCTCCAGCTGCCATAATCACCACGTACAGCAACCGACAATCTCTCTGCCCAGTAGATGCTGATCACTGCAGTCGGTCACACATAGGCAGCAACTCCTTCAACTAGAAAATGAAGGTGAACAGTGAATGAAAACATAGAACAGGGGAGAACAGAGGATAAATGATGATTTGAAGAAATACTAGAACAAAAAAATAAAAATAAAATGCAAAAGGAAGCAAAAACACATGAAGTAGAAAATGAAATCTTGAAGAAAATCAGATAGGTTCGGTCTCCTTGCCACCGCGTCGTTCCTGGCACTGGAATTAGTGGCAATTTTGCCTCGTTCAGCTTTGCTATAACTTGAACCCAAACAGTAATAAACTACCCAGCTTCAGTAGCTAACACATCTAAATCTACTGTTTCTTCATGCCTTTTGTTGTACCAAGAACCCACTAACCCGAATAACTATAGAAAATCAAAGGAATAAAACTAACTTACTAAGCAACCTGAGATTAGCAACTATAAAAACATATCAGCTTTTCATAAAATCCCCTTGCTTAAAAACAAAGAAATGGAACTTATGCAATGCCGAGAAGAAGAGAAATGGAAAATAGTTACTCTTCATTGATGTGAAAAAATCCAAGAACTAGAAATAAACAAAAGCTTTTCATCAACATAGAAATTGTATGAATAATAACTATGGAAAATAGAATAAAATGATGGCTAAAAAAAAACCTAATCGGGAAAGCTTCTAAAAACAAAAAATTCTAAGACTATTTTTCCTATGCTACCTTAACTAGTTTTACACTAACACTACTTAGTTTTTGTTTTCAATTGCTATCATGTCCTATTTATACACACTTAGGGGTACAATGGTAATTTTTCATCCTAGATGAGTTAGCATTGTTTGGCCACTTGTCTTCATTTTATTTGCTCCAGAGTAGATATTTTCACGCCATCCGTCTTCTAGTACACTGAGTTGTGCGATGTGGCCCGATGGGTGTCTTCTAGAGGGTTGGTACGGTGTCCGTCGATCTCATCGTTTCAGAGTGAATAAAATATTAACACCCAGCATCCCACATGTCCAGATGACTGGTGACTCGGTCTGTAAATTGGAAGTGGTCCAGTTTCCTTTAGCCCGTTTTCAGCCCATTTTTGACTGAAATGACTGAGTTTCATCTGGATTTAATTTACCTGCACATTAAAGAATTTTAATTAAATAAAGGGGATAATTAACAAAATAAATTGGGGATTTAATTAATTAATTAGGAAATTAAGCACAAATAATTCTATTTTCATAGAATTATCACACCCCCAAACTTGAGCTTTTGCTTGTCCTCAAGCAAAACAAAATTCATGCAAGAATGACAAGTACCAACATAATAATTTCTCCAATATTATCCTCATAGAAAAAGTACAGACTATGATCTTAAAGACTCACAATTACAAGTCCAACATTCAGAATCATTCAATCATAAGTCCTAACCCAAATTGGACTCCTCGTGTGTGTGTGTGAAAATGTCAAAGTCACTTCACAGTAGATTATGCAAACACAGTGAATGCAAAGTCAATGACAAGTGATCATTCCCATAAGTTTGCTTTTCACTTATCTCTCCACTAATGTAGTCACACTTAACCAAAGATTAATAGGACTTCATTAAGCTTGTAATGTAAGGCTGGGGCTAAAGTATGATAAATTCGATTTAGGTTTAATTACCCCTTAACATGCATTACTTCTAGGATGTTAATGTAAGAGCTCAAATCATTTTCCCCAAACTTATTTATTTCACTAAACTTTTTGTTCTATTTTTGTATTTTTCTTCTTTCTTCTTTTCTTTTTCTTTTTCTTTCTTTTTTTTTAAACATATATATACTCCTTCACTATCACTTAATACCCATATGTACATAGCTTACAATATATCCCAATGACTTTTCATGCTTTCGGGGTAAGGGATAGGAACAGAGTATTTAAGCTAAGGAAAAAATAAGAAGGTGTATTTACAAAAAAAAAAAAGCTTATTTGGCCTAGATGGGTGACTAGGGGTAAAATATGTACAAGGATGGCTAGAAAGGCTCAAACGATCCAAAGATGTCCTAAATCATCTCCCTAATTAAGTGTGATCTAATATTTTACCTCGAGATCAGATCAAATAAATTCTAGAATATGATGCACTAAATCAACTGAACAAATGCAATCCTGTCATACCCCGCTTTTGTGAACCCTTCTATCCATACATTCTCTACTACGGTTGGGCTGTGAGAAGATGCAATTACTAAAAATTCATTCATTTACAGCGGAATATTTAAAACTTTAATTCACACTCCCAGGTGTGTGTGTGTAAATACACAAAATTAATTGTATAAATACCAAGTGTTTACATATCATCCCCATAATACTGTTTACAATTCCAAGATATAACTGTGCGATACAATATATTAGATACAAAATACTCGTGTATACAAATCTTATACCTTTGCGGATTGTGGGAGCTGTTAAACACAAAAGATCTAGAGATCACCGCTCTCTTACTTCTCAGTACCTAGAGGGGGGAAAATAGTGGGATGAGCAAACCACAGCTCAGTAAGGAAATGTATGCTAGCAGGTAGATATCGTACTACCTACATAGCCCATGCATGCATAAACCAAAACCATGTTTTCGTTATAAATGGAAATATCATACGGACAATGCATTTAAACACATGTTTCTCAATAGCATTTTCGTGTAAATCAAATGTCAAACTTCCATTTAAAACATGCTCATAAATAGTGCCCTCATGGCACAAATGTAAAATCAGAGATTTATCAAAAACACGAAATCTCTTTCACTTCTCAAATCGTTCTTTCTCGTAAATCTCTTTCTTTTCTGAGATTGTCTCTGTTTCTCGAATCTCTGAGACAGGCATGAAATTTTCGGCAATCAAATATCCACGACTTATGGCCATAGTCAGTGATCCCAGGCCTCACTGATCAGGTGTGCACAGGGTATCACTTCGCCTGAAGGGGGATGGGTCAGTCCTACCCTCCGGCTCATCTCAATCCACCTCATCTCCTCGTATACTCACGGTGAAGATACGTCGTGTGTCATCTACACGATACTCGTACTCACGTGCACCCAGCACGATACATAGTATACCAACGGGTGACTACACTATTCTACGTACGACCGTGGACCCAAGTCCATACTCCAACTCCGATGGACTTTTTATCCTTAAACCATGTCTCATATACCAGGCGAGCAAGCAGCGTGACACACAGTCAACGCAAAGCTCCAGCGCGGTACAATCTGTCGTTAAGGCCAGCCCGTTCAAATGGCCGTCGGCTGGTATCCCCTTGGGTCCCAGACCCCCAGGTTTACCTCAACTCAACAAAACAGGTGCGAGCAAGGTTCTCGCACTTTCTCAAAACCCTCGTGCGAGTTAAAACTCCCGCACGGTACATCAAGGCATTAAAACGGGTGTGAGCTAGCGCTTCAACACCAAATCTCATCTCAAAACTGATAGATGGCTATTTTTTTTTTAAAACTCAAAACACGTTTATTCATACAGCATGACTCTTCATGCTAAAACATGTAAAAGTAGCCAACCTATCATCGACATTTCTCAATCATCAATAACATTATAAAATGAGAACATCATTGAAAACATGCATATCATGCTATTTCCTTACCCTATCCCATTTCTCAATACATATATACATCATAGCACTTTTCATACTTCCACATCCTTTCATACAATTATAATATCGTACTAGTCCTAGCAATATATCTACGAAATTGCTGTAATTACGTACGAACATCTCTATAGCTAACACACAGTCCCTTACCTCGTTTTACTTGTGTGCAACTATCCGCCTTTATGCTTCTTGCGTTCTCATCTCGACTTGCTCCGACGTATCATCCGAAACTGAAATTCATCCATCAACATTTGGGTTAGTGTTTCTAACTCTTATTCAACTAAGCATTTGTCAAATGCCTTAATTACACATTTTTACCCTTTGTGGTGAATCTCACAATTTATCCTAATATCGACATGTCCAAATCATTCTCACAACATGTCCATCCACTCAAGATACCTCATTCATCAAAAACACTCCCACACTCCACTTTCTCACACTTGACTATTTCTAAGTTATATTCATTTCATACCATTCTAGGTAGTTCTATCCACAATATGCACACCCAAATATCTTTATAAGCATTAACTAAACCAATGTACTTGGATTTGTGCATTAGAACTTACCTCATTGGATTTCCTCTTGCTCCAATTAGGATTGCCCTCTATTTCTTCAATCCATCAAATGGGGAAATGCCTCTAGACTATGTTGTTCTTCTCTTTGATGTGAACAACTTTGTCTCTAATAGCCTCTCCTTAAATCTCACTGAAAATGGCTAGATTTAGGAGTGAGAAACTAGATTTCTTTGAGTTGAAGTGAAAAGGAAATGTTTGTCCCGAAATTCTGATGATCCAACTGCTCCCATTTATAGTTTTGACTTGAGGAGATCGATCTTCCTTGGGTGGAGATCGATCTGTTCCTCTAAAATCCCTCTTTTCTAAGACGTTTTAAAGGTAGGAGATCGATCTGTCGAGACTGGAGATTGATCTGCTGTCAAACAGAAGCTTAAGGAGATCGATCTGGTCTTAGGGGAGATCGATCTGCTTCCAACCTGAGAGCTAAGGAGATCGATCTGCTTCCTTTGGAGATCGATCTGCTTCCTTTGGAGATCGATCTCTCATCCTATGAGATCGATCTGGCCTTCACAAATTCCAGATTTCTTGCAGTTTTTCTGCAACAACCCTTACCAAACACCCTTAATTTGCTTCCATGATCATTTCCTCATTCATTCATCTTTGAGACTTGAACATGGGATCCATCCTCACTACATACACATTAAAACTTGTGTAGAATCTTTGTATGACCAATTATATACGATATTACTCGAATGGAAATATACACTTATGTAATTCTTTCCTTCCATTTTACTATACTACTCAAATTCCATTTTGATCACATTCTTCTCGTTTTAAGTTCATTTCCTCCTACTCATGCATAATGTAACTTGTACGTATAATCACAATTCTTATTACAAGTGCGTACATAATCTTATGAACTTACATTGCATATACTTCACATCACAATGTATCATCATACTTATGATTTTATTTACATTCCCATGTTCCTATATACAGCTATACATGTACGGGATCTCACAAATCCTATGTCCACAAAAGCTATCTCTAAATAAATATATCGATTCATAACATGACATGTGTATAAGATGAGGCAATCACAATCAGAATTAAGATAAATTCAAGAATTCAACTTCATGCTTTTCCTATAATCATGCTTCTTATTCAATCAAAGTCAGACTAAATCATGGGGTCATATCATCAGAATATGGGAAAACTACATGCTAAGTACTAAATCATTCCAAAATCAAACAATTTAAGCTCATAAATTCGAAAAAATTTTAAAAATTCTTTCTCAGATTTTTGAAAAAATTTTGAAATTTTTTTCAATTTTTCCCAAAATTGCTCAAGTGATATCCCCTGCCCCAAACTTAAAAAGCACAGTGTCCAAAGTGTGTAGATAATATAAGAATTTAAGCTCAAGGACAGAGTACTCCCATTTCTGATGATGATGAACAATTGAAGCTTGATTGAGGACATAATATTGTAAAAGCAATCTGCAAAATAAATAAAGAAGAAACAGCAGAAAAGAGAAAAGAACTGTACAAAAAGTGCAAAGAAAAATGAAGCTAAGTAGCAGGATCAGAAGTAGGAGGGTCAGCTAAAGTTGTCACAGAGTGTTGTCGATCAAATTCTCCCCCAAAATAATGTTTTAGTCTGCCCCCATTAACCTTAAAGGGTTGCTTCAAAGTCTCATCCATAATTTCAATGGCTCCATGTGGGAATACTTGTGTAATGGTAAAGGGTCCTGACCATCTAGACTTAAGCTTTCCTGGAAAGAACTTTAAGCGTGAATTAAATAACAGAACTTGTTGACCTGGCTCGAAGTGTCTCTCCTTGATTTTCCTATCATGCCATCACTTAGTCTTTTCCTTGTAGAGCTTGGCATTCTCATATGCCTGCAACCTGAACTCATCTAACTGATTGAGCTATAGCAGCCTCTTCTCCCCTGCTGCCTCTAAGTTGAAATCCAGGTTCTTAAGGGCCCAGTAGGCCTTATGCTCAAGCTCTACTGGTAGATGATAGGCTTTACCATAAACAAGATGATAAGGGGACATTCCTAAAGGTATTTTGAAGGTTGTCCTATAGGCCCAAACTGCATCATCTAACCTAATGGACCAATCCTTCCTACTTGGGTTCAGTGACTTCTCTAATATCCCCTTAATTTCCCTATTAGACTACTCTACTTGGCCACTCGTCTGTGGGTGATAAGTAGTGGATACCTTATGTTTGACCCCATATTTCTTTAAAAGCCCGTCAAAACTCCGATTGCAAAAGTGGGACCTTCTATCACTAATGATAGCCCTAGGTGTGCCAAATCTTGTGAAAATATTCTTCTTTAAAAACCTTATCACCACCTTGGCATCATTAGTAGGTAAAGCCATCGCTTCAACCCATTTCAACACATAGTCTACAGCCACAAGAATATAGAGATTGCCATATGAAGGAACAAATGGTTCCATGAAATTAATACCCCAGACATTAACGAGTTCTACTTCTAAAATATTAGTCAAATGCATCTTATTTCTTTTGGAAATATTACCTATCCTCTGACATCTATCACATTTCAGCATAAAGTAGTGGGCATCCTTAAATAACGTGGGCCAGTAATATCCAGATTGTAAAACCTTGGCTGCTGTCCTCTCTCCTGCAAAGTACCCTCCACAATCAGAAGAATGACAATGTCTAAGAATATCCTCTACTTCTTCCATGTGAACACACCTTCTCAAAATCTGATCTTTACATTGCTTGTACAAGAAGGGTTCATCCCAAACATAATACTTGACATCACTCAAAAATATTTTCCTTTGCTGGCCAGTAAAATCAAGTGGCATCACATTGTTCACCGGATAATTCACAAAATCAGCGTACCTGGGCAATCTGAAGTGCCCAAAAGTAAATAGCTGCTCATCAAGAAAGGACTTATTAATAGTTGTACCATCTTCTTTAAGTTCACTCTCCAATCTAGATAGATGGTCAGCAACCTGATTCTCCATTCCTTTCCTGTCCCTGATCTCCAAGTCAAACTCCTGTAGTAGGAGGATCCATCTAATCAGTCGATGCTTTACATCCTTCTTGGAGACTAAGTACTTAATGACAGCATGATCAGTATAAACTATTACTTTAGTACCAATGAGATAGGAGCAAAACTTAACAACTCCTTCTCGGTAGTAGCATAGTTCAACTAGGCCTCATTCAGAGTTTTGCTTGCATAGTAGATAGCATAAAAGACTCTTCCTTTTCTTTGTCCTAGTACAACCCCAACAGCATAATCACTTGCATCACACATAAGCTCAAAGGGTAAACTCCAATCCAGAGCTATGATTATAGGGGCTGTAACTAATTTTCCTTCAAAGTCTTAAATGCTCTTAAGCATCGTTCATTAAAGCAAAATGTAGTGCCTTTTTCCAGGAGATTACATAAAGGCTTAGATATCTGAGAAAAATCCTTAATGAACCTTCTGTGAAATCTTGCATGGCCCAGGAAACTTCTGATTCTTTTAACAGAGGTAGGGGGAGGTAACTTCTCAATAATTTTCACCTTAGCTTTATCCACTTCTATCCCCCTAGCAGAAATTTTATGCCCAAGCACTATACCTTCTTTCACCATAAAGTGGCATTTCTCCCAATTAAGCACTAAATTTGTTTCTTCACACCTTCTTAATACTAATGCCAAATTATGCAAACACAATTCAAAGCTATCCCCAAAAATAAAAAAATCATCCATGAAAACCTCAAGAAAATCCTCCACCATATCATGAAATATGGCCATCATGCAACACTAGAAGGTAACGGGTGCATTGCACAGGCCAAAAGGCATTCTCCTAAGAGCAAATGTCCTGTAGGGATAGGTGAAGGTAGTCTTTCTTGGTCTTTTGGGGCTATAGCTTTGTACCTAGAATATCTGTCTAGCAAGCAATAAAATTCGTGACCAGCTGATCGATCTAACATTTAGTCAATGAAGGGTAAAGGGAAGTGGTCTTTTTTGGTGGCTTTGTTGAGTTTCCTATAGTCCATGAATACTCACCAACCAGTGACAGTCCTAATAGGGATGAGCTTGTTATTCTCATTTTCAATCACTGTCATCCCTCCCTTCTTAGGGACACATTGTACTGGGCTCACCCAGGCACTGTCAGAAATGGGATAGATGATCCATGCATCTAACCACTTAATAATCTCCTTCTTGATAACTTCCTTCATTACAGGGTTCAATCGACGTTGGCACTCTACGGATGCCCAATACCCCTCCTCCAGTAGTATCTTATGCATACAGATAGAGGGACTAATACCCTTAAGATCAGAGATAAACCAAGCTATAGCCTTCTGATGCTCTCTTAAAACTTGTAGTAATTTCTCTTTCTGATCACTGGAGAGAGCAGCAGACACTATTACCGATCAAGTGGAGGATTTACCTAAGTAAGCATACCTAAGGTGTGAGGGTAAAGGTTTGAGCTCTAATGCTGGAGGATCACTGGTCGATGGAGAGATATTTGAAGTTGGAATAGAAGAAGGGTCTAACATATCGAATTGGGCAATTTCCTCAAAATGAGTGACCTCTAATAATTGTAAAGCTTCATAGACCTCATCATCATCTTCACTATATTCTTTAAGCTCAACAGATTTCACTAAGGAGGCTTCTAAAGGGTTCAAAGGATAAGTCTTAGCAAACTCCTCAGTGATGTCTTTATAGACTAAATCCATCCTAAAACAATCATGAGAGTCATTAGGGAATCTTAGAGATTTGAAAACATTAAACTTCACTTCCTAATCTTAAACTCTCATTGCTAACTCCCCCTTCTGTACATCAATTAAAGTTCTACCAGTCACTAGAAAAGGTCTGCCTAATATAATGGGGACTTCTCTGTCTTCTTCCATGTCCAATATAATAAAATCCGCAGGGAAAATAAATTTGTCCACCTTCACTAGGATATCCTTCATAAACTTCACATAGCTTGGCATTTACTCTAAGGCATCTGTGAAGGGAATGTTGATGTGAAGTTTCTTAAAAACATCAAGAAATTTGGCAAATTGTTGGTCCAGTTTTTGATTTTGAAACCTCTGAGGAAAAAGAACTGGTGGCCTAACAGGAGGAGATGTAGTGGAAACATTTGTAGCATCGGAGGATAAAGAAGGTTGTGACAAAGAGACAAGTAGAGGTGAAGAAATGCCTGGCTTTGTTTCCTTTGCAGCTTGATCTTTTGGTTCCTGCTCCTTCTGAGATGCTTTGGTAGAACCTATGGGTTTTTCAACTATGAGCTTGTCAGGTCTGGACTTAACTGGTGGATCTGCTAACTCTCTGCCGCTCCTAAGGGTGATGGCTTTAACATGTTCCTTACCTTTCCTTTGCCGAACAGGATTGGCTTTAGTGTTACTAGGAAGGGTCCCTTGAGGACGTTGACTAAGAGCGTTCGCTATTTGTCCCACCTGAACCTCTAGGTTTTTAATTGAAGCTGCTTGATTTTGCAGGATTGTTGTGAACATTTCCTCAAGCGAAGGCTTCTTTTCAGCTGTTGGTAAGTGCTGAGGTTGAGGTGGTGGTGGTTGATGAAAGTGAGGTGGATGGGAGTGATTAGGTGGGTGATGTGGATATGACTGATGTGGTGGATGGTGTGGAAATTGATGTTGTAGTGGTACTTGAACCGATGGATCTTGAAAACCAGGGGGTCCTACAAGTCTAGAATTAGAAGATTGCCCTTGGTTTTGGTTCCAGGAAAAGTTAGGATGGTTCTTCCACCCTGGATTATAGGTGTTTGAAAAGGGGTTGTTATGTTGCTTCTGAGATGGGGAAACGTACTGAACTGATTCGAAGTTAAGCGGACACCTATCTACATAGTGTGTACCACTACACAGATCACAAGAAAGAAAAGGACTTTGAACAGAACACACAAGGTTAGGACTGGTGGAAGGGTTATGCTGGGTACTGAGTGACTACTTTTTTCGTAAGGTTAGCTATTTGAGAGGTCAAGGTAGATAGTGAGTTGACCTCATAGATACCCGCCGACTTCTTAGGCAGTTGTTTCTCTGAAGACCATTGATAGTTGTTAGCAGCCATCTTGTCTAAGAGACCGTAAGCTTCCTCCTCCATTTTGCACATTAAAGCTCCACCCGCAGCAGTGTCAACGATGATCCTATTTTGGCTCGTAAGTCCGTTGTAAAAGGTCTGGACTTGTAGCCACAAAGATAGGCCATGATGAGGGCACTTCCTAAGAAGCTCCTTTTATCGTCCCTAAGCTTCGTAAAGAGATTCAAAATCGAACTGGGCAAAGGAAGATATGTCGCTACGGAGTTTGGCCATTTTACAGGGAGGGAAAAACTTAGTTAGAAATTGATGGGCTAACTATGGATCCTGGAGGTAAAGAGGTTAACCAGTGTCTCGTCCTATCCCTAAGCAAGAAGGGAAATAATCTAAGCCTAAGCGCATCATCAGATAATTCATTGTGCTTAAATGTGTTGCACAGGTCTAGAAATTGCCTGAGGTGAGCACGTGGGTTGTCATGCGGAAGCCTACTGAACTATAGTGAAGTCTAGATCATCTGAAGGATTGAAGGCTTAATTTCAAAATTGTTAGTAGGGACAGCTAGTGGCCTAATGCCAATATAATACCCTCCAATAGTTGGTACTACATAATCTCCTACGGTCCTAATTTCTCTATTTTCGGTCATGGTGTTTTGCAGCGGAGCTATTAATTTCCTAGAATCCTTTCGAATTTTTCTAAGAGTTCGTTCAATTTTAAGATCTAAAGGAAAGCAATCATAACTCCTGGCTCTACGCATGCAAATATTACAAAGTCCTCATAATTTTTTTTTAGGAAAGAGAAAATTTAACTAACCTAAACTAAGGCTCTAAATATTTATATCCTAAATATTTACAAGCTAGAATTATACCTAAGCATAATTTCATTGATATTAATTACTGGCTAATTATCTTCCCTGGCAACGGCGCCAAAAACTTGATACGAACTAGACGTATTATCCGCAAGTGCACGGGTCGTACAAGTAATAATGGGATTTGAGTCCCGGATTATCGTCCAACAAAGAAGTAATTAGCCTAATTAACTACCGGTTAATCTAACCCTAAGTATATCCTAGCAAATTATGAGTTATTGTGGGTGATCTACAAGGCTAGAAATATTGTAAATAATAAAAACTATAAACTAAAGACAATAAAATCGAGCTAAAATTTACTTACAGAGCTCCGAGTAATTAAGAACAACAACCTACAAAAGAAAATTAAAACAGTTAAAATTAATTAACTAAAATGCAATTAACTAGAATGCAAATATGAAAATAAAGACACAAATTAATTAAACTAAAATTAAACAAACATAAAATAAAATATTTATGTAATTAAACTAATTAATAAAAATGCAAATCAAGCTAACCTAAAATCTAATAAAATAAAACTTCAATTAATCCTAAAGAAATTCTTACATCAAATTAAGAAAATAATTACCAATAAAATAATCCTAAATTAAATCTAACTTTAACTAATTTACTAAAACAAAATTTCGTTAATGCATGAAAGATATTTTTGGATTTTTCAATTTAAAATGAAAACTTAAAAATGCATAAAATAATAGTCCTTTAATTTAATCCTAAATGCAACATTTAATTCCTAAACCCTAATATAGTCACAAATTACATACTAATAAAATTAAACTAAACCTTAAACTAATAAACTAAGCAAATTAAACTATTATGCTATTTAATGTATACCAAAACTAACAAACATTAAAAAGTAAAAACACCATTAATCAAAACAATATAAAAGCATAAAATAATTTAGGTTAATTCTAAAGGCCAAACGTGGCCTTGATTGAATGTCCAGCTGCCTCGGTCCCGTGTACAGTGGTATTGCACATGCCCCATTTTCATTTCCATATCTGCAGGTATTATCTAGCTCCTGCTCTACAACTTCCACCGACTCTGCCTCGGTTCCATGTACAGCAACCTTCTGCAACTCAACACAACACGTTACCAACTGCTTCAAGCTTCATTTTTTGGCCAGACCTGCTCCCTGCACACGTCCTACTCCTATTTCTTCTCCATTTCCAGGTTTGGGTGTTGTCTGTGGCTTTTGCATCCAGTGTTATCTGGCTCATGTACTGCACTGCAATGCTGCAACTTCTTCATCAATTCCAGTAACAGCAGCTGAATACCAAATCAGCAATATTACACCACAATACAGGCGGATTCAACACCACTTGCAACATCCTAGTAGATACCAACTCTGCACTTCTTCAGCACGTTACAATAATGCAGCACCCATGCACTGAAGTTACCACTCTAATCTTCCTTGCTCCAGCTGCCATAATCAGCACGTACAGCAACCGACCATCTCTCTGCCCAGTAGATGCTGATCACTGCAGTCGGTTACACATAGGCAGCAACTCCTTCAACAAGAAAATGAAGGTGAACAGTGAATGAAAACATAGAATATGGGAGAACAGAGGATAAATGATGATTTGAAGAAATACTAGAATAAAAAATAAATATAAAATGCAAAAGGAAGCAAAAACACATGAAGAAGAAAATGAAATCTGGAAGAAAATCAAATAGGTTCGGTCTCCTTGCCACCTGCATCGTTCCTGGCACTAGAATCAGTGGCAATTTTGCCCCGTTCAGCTTTGCTATAACTTGAACCCGAACAGTAATAAACTACCCAGCTTTAGCAGCCAACACATCTAAATCTACTGCTTCTTCATGCCTTTCGGTTGTACCAAAAACCCACTAACCCGAATAACTATAGAAAATCAAAGGAATAAAACTAACTTACTAAGCAACCCGAGATTAGCAACTATAAAAACATATCAGCTTTTCATAAAAACCCCTTGCATAAAAACAAAGAAATGGAACTTATGCAATGTCGAGAAGAAGAGAAATGGAAAATAGTTACTCTTCATTGACGTGAAAAAATCCAAGAACTAGAAATAAACAAAAGCTTTTCATCAACATAAAAATTGTATGAATAGTAACTATGGAAAATAGAATAAAATGATGGCTAAAAAAAACCTAATCGGGAAAGCTTCTAAAAACAAAAAAATCTAAGACTATTTTTCCTATGCTACCTTAACTAGTTTTACACTAACACTACTTAGTTTTTTTTCCAGTTGCTATCATGTCCTATTTATACACACACTTAGGGGTACAATGGTAATTTTCCATCCTAGATGAGTTGGCATTGTTTGGCCACTTGTCTTCATTTTATTTGTTGCAGAGTAGATATTTCCACGTCATCCATCTTCTAGTACACTTAGCTATGCGATGTGGCTCAGTGGGTGTCTTCTAGAGGGTTGGCACGGTGTCCGTCGATCTCATCGTTTCAGAGCGAATAAAATATTAACACCTGACATCCCACATGTCCAGACGACTGGTGACTCAATCTACAAATTGGAAGTGGTCCAGTTTCCTTTAGCCCATTTTCAACCCATTTTTGACTGAAACGACTGAGTTTCATCTGGATTTACTTTACCTGCACATTAAAGAATTTTAATTAAATAAAGGGGATAATTAACAAAATAAATTGGGGACTTAATTAATTAATTAGGAATTAAGCACAAATAATTCTATTTTTATAGAATTAGCAGTCTCCCGCACCTTGGCACCTCATGTCTTCCGCACTCTCGCGTAGAGGGTCTCCCATATCCTGGTGCCTCATGTCTCTCGCACAGGGGGTCTCCTGCACCATGGTGCCCCAAATCTCTTGTACTCTTGTGCAGGGGGTCTCCCGCACACTGGCACCTCAAGTCTCTCGCACTTTCGCGCAGGGGGTCTCCTACACCCTGGTGCCTCACGTCTTTCGCACTCTTGCGCAGGGTGTCTCCCGCACCCTGGCGTCTCAGACCTTCTGTAGCCTCACACATAAGGTCTTTCGCAGCCTCACACAGCAGGTCTTCCGTGGCCAGACGGACAGAGTCTCTAGCACCCTGACGCCTTAGGCCTTCCACAGTGTCACGCTCGAGCTCCCCAGTACCTCGATTTTCATCATTCGTAATGTCCAAAGTACTCATTCTCTGTGTTCTTTCTCCCACCAAGTTTTGAACGATTTGTGGCAGATTCACTTGAGGGAAGGCACCCCTAAACAAATCAGCCATAGCACGTAAGGCTTGGGTGGTCTCTTCTCCCTATTTTCTCATAGCTTCAAATTCTGCTACAGGGATTGTCATCATGTTTGACTCTCTCTCCCCCTGAGCTTCATCCCTAAAGTCACCCATTGAAGAGCTAGACATATCCTCATTTTCATCACTCCTCCTAGCTGTTGAACGTGTCTGTACCATTGTTGCAGAGTATAAAGCTTTTCTTTCGTTTCCCACAGACAGAGCCAATTGTTGTTGCCAAACACAATAGTGATGTATTGCTGACATCTTTGTTTTGATATTTGTGCCACGTGCTACCAAAAGCTCTAAAAGAAAAAGAATAATCAGAGGGACGTAGGGGTTGTTCCTTGCGTAAGCACTCTGATGCTTAAGTCAGAACCAGATTTTGGTAGAGTTTCAATAAAGAAAAAATAAAGAATAATTGGTTTCATAAATCATACCTGGTCTCTATTTATAGGGATTCATTCCATCTTTAATTACGTATTTTTCCACCTACTTTAGTCAAAGATACTCAAGGATAAAATCGTCTGGATAAATTTCAACGTAGAGTCTCCTTTCATATGTACTTATTTTTTATGCATCACATGACGCATTGTGATGGTGTCACTGGCGCATTGTGATGGTGCCATGTGATGTATCACTTTTTCTTTTTTTATTTCATTTTATTCATAACACTATCTAAATTCAATTATTAGAAATCCTATTTTTACTTAAGCAAATTGAATAGTGCAGGGTAAACATAATTTAAAAAAAAATACCCACCTCACTTCACTCGTTCTGACATTGATGCTTCCAACAAACTGCATGCAAAAAATATTAGTAATTCTCTTTAAATTTCAATTTGAATATATCTTTTGACACTGTTATAAGTAAAATAAAATAAGAAAGAAGAGAAAAAATAAGATATTACGTGTCATCATTATAAGGTGCCACGTGTCACATTGAAATTGAACACAGATGAGAGAAGACTCTATGTCAAAATTTACTTGGACGATTTTACCCTTAAATATCTCTAGTTAATGTGGATGGATAAATACATAATGAAAGAAGGGATTACTCCCTATAAATGGGGTCAGGTACTATCTATGAATTTAATTGATTCTCTATTTTTCTACTTTACTGAAACTTGACTAAAATTTGGTTCTGATTTAAGCATCAGAGTGCTTATACAGAGAAAAAAGCCCTATGTCCCTCTGATTATTCTTGTTCTTGCAGAGTTTTCAGTAACACGTGACAAGAAGATCGAAGCGAAGCCGTCAGCAGTACATCATCATTGTGATTGGCAACAACAATTAGTGTTGTCTATCGAAAATGAAAGAAAAGTTTTTTGCTCTACAACAATGGTACGGACGCATTCAGTAGCAAGGATGAATGATGAGAGTGAGGATATGGCAAGCTCTCCATTGAATGACTTAGGAGAAGAGGCTCAAGGGGAGAGAGAGTCCAATATGATGAGAATCCCTGTAGCAGAATTTGAAGCTATGAAAAAGTAGGGAAAATAGACTACTCAAGCTTTACGCGCAATGGTTAACTTGTTCAAGGGTGCTTTCTCGGACTTGAATCTGCCCCTGGCCATTCAGAACTCAGTGGAGGAAAGAACACAGTGAAGGAACTCGGGCATGAGACTGTGGAGAGCTTGAGGTGTAAGGGTGCTGAAGACCCTGTGCGTCTGGCTGTGGAAGATCTATTGTGTGAGCCTACAGAAGACATGTTACGCGAGGGTGCGTAAGACCTTTACCGCCAGGGTGCATGAGAGCATACGCAACGCATAAGCCGCTAGGATGCGCGAGACTTATTACGCAAAGGCGCGGAAGACATTTTCCCTCAGGGTGCGCGAGAGCCTGCGCAAGACCTATGCCGCCATGGTGTGCGAGACTTTTTACACGAGAGTACGCAAGACCTTTGTCGCCAGGGTTCACAAGAGCATACACAGGACATAAGCCTCTAGGGTGCGCGAGAGTTGTTGCACGAAGATGCGAAAGACATTTACTGCCAGGGTGCATGAGTGTTTGTGGAAGACATTTGCCGTCAGGGTGCGTGAGACTTGTTACGCGAGGCCACGAAAGACATTTACTGCCAGGGTGCGCGAGACCCTGTGGAAGACTTGTTGCACGAGAGTAGGTGAGACCCTCATCAACAGGGTTCACAAGACCATGTGGAAGTCTTGATGCACCAGGTGCTCGAGAATCCATTCACGAGGATACGAGAGAATTCGGCCACCACAGAACGCGAGACTTGGGCTACCGAAATGCATGAGACCCCTTACGCGGGAATGTAGAATATCTTAGGCATCAGGGTGCACAAAATTCCTTGCACGAGGCTGAAGGCTTGAGACGTCGAGGTATGAGAGACGCTGCATGGGAGATCGTTAGGGACCTGCGACATCCGAATATCGAAAGTCTTGAAAGTCCAATTGGAATAGATGCTGAATATGTGGATAGTAGAGGAGATGATGAAAATGACATCAAAATGGTCCAAGATCAACCCGCACCCCCAACACAAGATGTCATGGACATGAAGAGAATGGTTGAACGAATCTTAGAAGAAAAAAGGTTGGTTTCGACTGAAGAAAACCAAAGAAGAAGAATCCCAGTTAGTGCAGCGATAATGGGAAAACCACTACCTCCAAAGTTTAAGATGCCACAGATAACAGCATATGCCAAGAAAACTGGCCCTTTTGACCATGTTAAAAATTACGAGTCATTAATGCTACTACATGGATGGGAAGATGAGGTTATGTGTAGGGCATTCTCCCTAACCTTAACTGGTCACACACTGAAATGGTTCAACAATTTATCGGAAGGGTCTATCGTGTCTTTCAATCAGCTGAGGAGTGAATTTCTGAAGGCATTTACGATAAATAGCTAGAAAAGGAAGGAGGCCACTTATCTGCTCACCCTAAGATAAGGGAAAAAAGAATCACTAAAAAGTTATGTCGATGGATTCTGTGATGCTACTCTTGAGGTACGTGATCTGCAAGTTGGGGTAGCGGTAACAACCATGCTACAAAGGACTAGGTCTGAAAGGCTTCAAGAATCATTATCTTTGGATCAACCAATGACAGTTTCAGACTTATTCTCTAGAGCAAAAAAATATATTGCTCAAGAAGAAGTGATGAAAATGATACCAACACGGGACATGAAAGAAGGAAGGAAACGGGAAAGAGAGCCCGATGATAAAAATGCAGGAAGATCAGATAAAGCCCTAAAATTGAAGTATGATAATTACACGCGATTTATTAAACCACGTGCTTCAATTTTAGCAACGATATAAAGAACTAGGATGCTTTAATTCCCCATGAAAGGTGAAGGGAACTTAGGGCTAGATCATAGGTTTGGTCATACAATCGAGAAATGTCGGGAACTAATGAAATGATTCGATATGTGTGGAGGAATGAAATAATTCGATACTCCGCTCATGGTCAAGAAGAAAATAGACCGCGGATAGATGCGACAATGATAGAAGGAGAAACGAAGAAAAAGGAAATGAGGCAAGAAGGGGAGAATATAGGAACCAACAGATAGACAATGAACCAATAGGAGCCGTTATTCATGTCATCTCTGGTGGAGAATACATTGCTAGTAGCTCATCTGCATCACGGAAGGCTTATGCTAGATAAGCGTACCAAGTCCATTCTGTGATGAAAGCAGCTGAAGACGAAGAGATGATTATTTTCACACCGACAGATCAGGAAGATGTTATTATTCCACATGATGATCCTATAGTCATATCGACAGTTGTAGCTAAACATCTAATAGGCCAAATTCTGGTAGATAATGGAAGCTCAGTGAACCTTATCTATTGGGATTATTTCAAAAAAATGAATTTGAGTGAAGACAGATTGAAGCCCATAACTACTTTCCTGTTTGGCTTCACAAGAGAGAAAGTAAAGGTGGCACGGTTGATTGAACTACCTATTACTTTAGGTAAAGGTCCTAAAAGTATTATAAGACAGGTCTTATTCATGGTGGTCAAATCAACGTCTCCAGCTTATAATGTTATTCTCGGACGGCCATTATTGAGTGATATGAGAGCCGTACTCTCCCCATGTTATCTGTTGATGAAGTTCTTGACTCTCGGAGGTGTGGGGCAAGTCCGAGGAGAGCAAAGGAAAGCAAGAACGTGTAATACTGCATCAACTACAGGTAAGGAAGTTCAAAGAAAATAAACCCTTACCAACGTCAAGGTGCCTAAGCCATCACCAATGCCTGGAAGGAAGATGAAAAGTTCATAAGACAAGGGGATAGCGAAGACGTGGAATGCCAGCCACTTAAGATTATATTAGCAATAGAATTTTAATTTCTCAATTTTTTTTTTTGGTTTATGTTATTGAACCATGTTCAGGAACTTAATTTTGATATATTCCATATTGATATTTCTCACCGAGGATTTTAATGATTGACAGATGACTAAAAACAAAAGGCTTGAAGCAAAAAGTGCGCGATGTAAGCCAAGAAGGAAAAGTGCAAGAGCTTGAAGCGAAAAGTGCGCGATGTATTCTAAGCACCCAAAACAAAAGGCTCGAAGTGAAAAGTGTGCGATGTAAGCTAAGAAGAAAAAGTGCAAGAGCTTGAAGCGAAAAGTGAATGATGTAAACTAAGCACCCAAAACAAAAGGCTTGAAGTGAGAAGTACACGATGTAAGCCAAGAAGAAAATGTGCAAGGGCTTGAAGCGAAAAATGCACGAGGTAAGCCACGCACCCAAAACAAAGGGCTTAAAGCGAAAAGTGTACGATGTAAGCCAAGAAGAAAAAGTGCAAGAGGTTGAAACTAAAAGTGCGTGATGTAAGCTAAGCACCCAAAACAAAGGGCTTGAAGCAAAAAGTGCGCGATGTAAGTCATGAAGAAAAAGTGCAAGAGCTTGAAGCGAAAAGTGCGCGATGTCAGCTAAGAAGAAAAAGTACGAGAGTTTGAAGCGAAAAGTGCACAATGTAAGCCAAGAAGAAAAAGTGTAAGAGCTTGAAGCGAAAAGTGTGCGATGTAAGCTAAACACCCAAAACAAAAGGCTTGAAGCGAAAAGTGTGTGATGTAAGCCAAGAAGAAAAAGTGCGAGAGCTTGAAGCGAAAAGTGCGTGAGGTAAGCTAAGCACTCAACCAAGGGCTTAAAGAAAAAAGTGCGTGATGTAAGCCAAGAATAAAAAGTGCGAGAGCTTAAAGCGAAAAGTGCGCAAGGTAAACTAAGCACTCAACCAAGGGCTTAAAGCGAAAAGTACGTGATGTAAGCTATGAAGAAAAAGTGCAAGGGCTTGAAGCGAAAATGCGCGAGGTAAGCCATGAAAAAATAAATAAAAAGCTTAATGCAAAGAATATGCAAGACAAGATATAAAGAAATCTTAGAATGAGATTATGTTGTGAGACCCCATATATGTATAACCTTGTATATGTGTATATTGGATTACGAAATGAATACACACAAGTTTTAAAGTGTATAGCGAGTGTAAGAAGGATATCTCCATGAGTGGAATGTAAATATATTGAATTTTGAGTGGCATGGTAAAATGGAATGGAGATTGCATGAGTTGTGCACTTCCATTTAGTTTATATCATATACCTTTGGTTATACAAGGATTTCACATAAGTTTTAATATGTATAAAGTATGAATGGATGTTATTTTCAAGTCTTAAAGGTACATAGATAAGAAAATGACTATGGCAACAAATTAAGGATGTTTTGGTGTAAGTTTCTGCAGAAAACTGTAGAAAATCTTGAAAACATGAAGGCTGGATCGATCTCATGGAATGAGAGATCGATCTGGAAGAGCCAGAATGCTCTTATTCGAGCAATGAAACAAGGCAGATCGATCTCCAATGGAGCTAGATCGATCTGCTAAACATTCTGTAAGGAGAAGATCGACCTTAAGGCTAGCATATCGATTTCCTTAGCTCTCGAGTTGGAGCAGATCGATCTCCTCCCTAGCCAGATCGATCTCCCTAACTTTCTACCTGAGACAGATTGATCCCAAGCCTTCGACAGATCGATCTCAGGCCTTCAAATGTCATGAAAAAAGAGGATTTAAGAGGACTAGACCGATCTCCTTCTAATGCAAATCGATCTCATCAAGCAATTTCTATAAATAGGAGCAGTGAAATCTATATTTCACGGGAACAACCAATTTCTTCCATCTTTCAATCCAAAAACCTAGTTTTCTCTCTCCAAATCCACCCATTTTCAAGAAGATTTGAGGAAAGGATATTAGACACAAAGTTGTTCAAATCAAAGAGAAGAACAACATAGCTTGGAGGCATTTTCCCCATTTGTGGATTTAAGGAATAAGGGGCATTTCTATTTGGAGCAAAGAGAAAATCTAAAGAGGTGAGTTTCTAGTGCACCAATCCAAGTACATTTATTTAGTTATTGATTTTGAAGTTGATTTGGTGTGCATATTAATGGTAGAACTACATAGAATGCCATGAAACAATTATAACCTAGAAATTGGTTAATGTGAAAAAGTGAAATGTAGAGGTATTAATGATGAATGGGATATTTTAAGGTGATAATGGTGTTGTGGGTATGATTCTAAGATGGTATTATGGAATGAATTATGACGCTTACCCAAAATAGGTAAAATGTGTAGTAAGGCATTGGGTAAGATGCATAGCTGAATGAGTAGCAATATTAACTCAAGTGTTTGGATGAATGAATTGTAGCTCCCGAGGATACACCGGAGCGAGTTGAGCCAAGAACGCAAGAAGCATAAAGGAAGAGAGTCGCACCCCGAGTAAATCGAGGTAAGGGAATTGTGTGGACTCTTAGAGATATCTATGCGCAGTTTAGGCGCGTAATGTTTTTCTAGAGTGGATGTGATACTAGGAAATGAAATTGGGTGATTGAAGGGCAAAGAGTTGGGTTTTGAGAAATGAGCATGAAAACAAAAGCATAATGCTTTGAAAACCTTGTTTTATTGCTTTTTAGCAAATAATTGGTGGGTTGGCTAACATTTGAAATGATTTGCAAAAGAAATGATTTGATTTGGTTGATAACCATGTTTTGCAAAGAATTGAGCCACCTACAGGGATTTCGTGAGAATGAAAGCGTGCTAGAGTATGACTCGCACGAGATTTGATGTGTTTTCATACGCATGAGCGCTAGAGCGTAGCTCACACTAGTTTTCACATGGATTTTTATTATGTTGTGCTAGAGTTGAGCTCGTACAGACTTTATACTAGTTTTGGCATGGTGTTGGAGCATAACTCGCATTAGATGCCCACCATACTTGTTGTCATGCTTGAGATTACTCACACGTGGTTTTGACACGTTGATAGCTGTGCTAGGAGCTTCGGGTAGACTGGCTGTCACACCAATTATCGCACGTGCATTTTTTAGAATTTGACATGTTAATAGCCGTGCTAGGAGCTTTAGGTAGATTGGGTGTCATACCGATTAAATAGGCTTGCACATGCATTTTTTAGATGTGGCATGATATGATGTGTTGATATGGGTCCACGGAGTACGTTGTACTGTGTAGGTAGCATGGAGTACGTTGCACCATGTTGAGATTGTGATATGCCGTCTTCGAACGATGTTTAGATCTGCTATGGACCGGTGGGCTGGACGTGACCCACATCCCGTGTGGAAGTAGATAGTGGTGATACCTCACACACCTGATCAGTGTAGCTTGGGATCACAGGATATGGCCATAGTCCTAGAGGAGATTTCCCTTATTATATTGCCTAGCTCACATGTCTATTATTTATGAATAAATCCATGTTTGAAAATGCTTTGTGGGTCAGGATAGTCCGAGGGAAGGGTTAAGTCCTAACAAGTGTTGATTTTATGAGATGAGAAAGTTTGATAATGGCTTTAAAGTGCATTGATGCATGATGATTTTCCATGCCTTATGAATTAAATATGCATGATGGTTTTTTCATGCTTTGAATTTGATTTATGCACTGAATTAATTAGCATGAAATGTTTTACATGCCATTAACATAAGCATGAAACTAATGCTTTTGAGGTGTGAATGAGAAACTGTATGGTTTTGAGCATGGCAACATGATCACGTAGATAGTGCAGTATCTACCTGTTCGCATGATTACCTTACTGAGCATGCTGTTTGCTCACCCCCTTATTTTCCCCTTTCTACAGAGCATTGAGTATAAACTAAGGGCGACTGGAGGTTTCCTTTTTGATATCCGCTGCATCTCATCACTAAAGGTATACATACTTGTAGAATTTTGTATCTAAACCTTTTATAGCACAGTAGCATTTTGAATGTAATCATTGGGGATGTAAATCAATGTAAACACATGTAAACAACAACTCTGATTTATTTATAGAAGTGTTTAATTATAAATTATAATGCAATTTAAATTGTTACGATTGGATGAGGTAGACACTAACACACAGCCCAATTGTTTAAGAGTGTAGCTGATCACGATCGAGGTAAGATAAGGATGAAAAATAAATAATGTATGGAAAGCGAAAAAATTGTGACAATTTTTGGTAAGTGGAGGGTCGTGATATATGCAAAATAAGTTGTCGTAATAACATGAGAAAGTACATGAAATAATTGGTACTTTAGAGAAAAAGCAAAACATCCTATGCATTTATCCAAATTCTTAGTACAAAAGAATGTTGGCAACAAGAAAAAAGAAGAAAAGAACTAAAACTACTCCTCAACCGGAGGAGAAGCGCCTTTGTGAGATCTGAGGATTTCAGACATATTTTAATTATGTAATATGAACTCGAAGTATAATTTATTGAGCTAAGTGAATTGGGGAATGATAATTGGAGATTTATATGTTAAGTGTTTAAAATAAGTGTGAAGCTATGAGGACAGATCGATCTGGGAGAAGGAAAGATCGATCTGGTGAGTTAAAAAATGACAAGGAAAGAGGAATTTAAGGAGTAGATCGATCTCCAATAGAAGAGGATCGATCTCCTTATGATTCTGTTTGAGAGAAGATCGATCTCATGAGGAAGAGATCGATCTCCAAATGTCTCTGTTTGGGAGAAGATTGATCTCCTCAGGGAGCAGATCGATCTCATAAAGCCATAAAGAGATCGATCTCACCCCTCAACAGATCGATCTCCTAGGCATAAATTACCCCAAATCATCCCCAAATTTAAATGCAGATCGATCTCATCAAGAGCCAGATCGATCTCCTACCCTCAGCCTATATAAGGAACTCCTGTTTTTCTCCTGCAATTTCACTTTCTCTCTCTTCCAACCCCCATTTTCACCGAGCCCTAGCTTTCTCACTCATCCAAAGCACTCATTTCCATCCAAACCAGAAGTTGTGGCAAGAAGGAAAGTTGTTCCTCACCCAAGGGAGAACAACATAGTTGGAAATCGAAAGACGGATCGAATCGAGGCAAGAGATAAGCTCTCCACAAGTTTTGGGTAATTTCTAAACTTCGATCCTTATATTTGAGATGATTTTGGTGATGATAGTTGTTGGCATTGTGTTGAAATAGCTGAAAATGATTAGGGATTGATGAAATTACAATGTAGTTGGAGTGATGATGATATTTAGCAACTTTGGTAAATTTAGGAATTTTGAGCTATAAATGGAGATCTAGACAATGTGATGTATTAGCATAGATATTGTGGCATAGGAAATATAGAATGTTGAGGTGTTGTGAGCGAGATTGTGGTTTGTGATGGAGTTTTGAGAATTAAGAAATTTGAGGAGTTATGAGCAATTATGCTCGATTTTGAGAATTGAGGTTGATGTGATAATGAGTATTGATGTTTTAACATCATTTGGACAGCTCGGGAGTTCCAGAGTGGAATGCGAGGCTAGTCCGTGATACAGGGGAAACGATTGCACTATACGAGGTGCAAAGAGGTAAGGGAAAACTAAACCATTTGTGTATGTGTTTTGATGAACTGTTTGTAGCATGAACCGTGATTTGAGAATACAAGCATGTTTGGTGTTGTGTTGTGATATAATTGCACATAGTTTTTATAGCCGGTTGGAGCCCATTATTTTATGAGTTTATAAGCTGAGTGTGAAATTGCTTTATAAACCTTTGAGTTGCGTGAAAAGTAAATTGGGCTCTACGTTAAGGCGATATTGAGATTTGACAAAATGTGTACGTGTTTTACCTGTTGGAACTCGGTTTTAACATGTTTTGTGTTGAGTACACAAATGTTTTAAATGAGTTTTACGAGAGAAAACCATTATGAGTTCTACGTGAAGGCATAACGTTTTATAAGATAATGGCTAATGATTGAGACTTAGGCGTGTCATGTTGAATACACGTCGGGCCTTGCTATGGTAGCATGTAAGACCGATATAGTGGGACGCCTAGGAACCGACCCAGGGACCATAGGCCTTGTTCTGGTAACATGTAAGTTCGATTATTCCTCCGCTTCGGTAGCGTTGGGAGGCCTTGCTCTGGTAGCATGTAAGTCCGATTATTCCTTCGCTTTGGTAGCGTTGGGAGGCCTTGCTCTGGTAGCATGTAAGTCCGATATTCCTCCGTTTTGGTAACGTGAGATGACCCCCGTTCTGGTAACGCTGGGTGGCCTTGCTTTGGTAGCATGTAAGATCGAGAGAGTGGGCCGCTTGGGAACCGACCCAGGGACCACGTGATAGTGTGCATGAGGCGAGGCATTGCTCTAGTAGCATGTAAGGTTGGGCTTTGTTCTGGTAACATATAAGTCCTATATACCATGCATACGACCATATTGTCGACGTTCCCTCTATACGAGGATGCCTGGGATGCGTACCCAGAGGAGATTTCACATTTGATGTGCCATGACGAGTTTTAATTGAGTTTTAATTGAGTTTTATTGCCTAGTCTCGTTTTACACATGAGTTGTGTTTTATGACCTTGTCACGTGCTATTTACTGAGGTGATTTTTATCACGTATTTTGAGAACAGCCATTATCGCATATATTTACACATGCTTGTGAGTGCTCGATATTGAGCCTTTTTACCTTCATGTTTTCACATGATTTATGAGTTATGAGATGATGATGTTTTGAGAATCTTTCACGCTACGATTTCAAATGAGCTTCATAAACAAATACATATTTGTGATGTGTGATATGGTTTATATAACTGAGTTCCCTTACCCCCCTTACTGAGCGATTTGGAAGCTCACCCTATTTTCTCTTCCCCCCCCCCCCCCAGATCACTTCAAGTGAAGTGAGTTCCCTGCGACGTACGGGTTAGAGGCTAGTGGAGGACTTAAGCTCCAGGCCGTATTTTGTGTACTGAGGTAGATATTTACTATTCATGTACCCAGACTAGAGTTATATTTACAGACACTTATTGTACAGTGATGTACAGGATGTATTAGGATTAATTAACTTGGAATTGAGTAATGTATATAATACAATATATACTATATTATGATGAGATCCTGAGGCATGATAATTATGATGATGTATGACACTGCACAGGAATGCACCCTTAATTGTGAATTAATGAGTAAAAAGTTTTAAATTAGCCCTATTTTCCGTGCTTCTGGGGCGTCACAGAGTTTTCTTGGTATCAGAGCTTAGGTTGTTTAGTACTGTCAGTGTCGATTAAGTGAAATAAAATACATCCCAAGTGTCTGTAATAGTCTAGTCATGAACTGAATCTGAGGATTGAGATTTCAATCGATTTTGATATGTACGCGCAGGAGACGAGTTGAGATAGAGAATGAGTAAACGACGAGGTCGTTCGAGGAGGCAGGCAGAGTCCCCTCCGCCACCTGTCCCACAACCAGAGAGTCCTAACTCTCGATTTAATCGAATTGAGACTGATGTGAGGCAAGGTTTTGAGCAGATGGCAGCGTTATTCGCGCAACACTTTAGAGTTAATGCCTCGGGTACTACTCCTACACCACCACAAGGACCTCCCATACCCCAAATGCCTCCCGTCACTCAGCCTGATGATAGAAGTATGGTCCGACTGAAGGACTTTTTGAAAATGAATCCACCTGTATTTAGGGGAAAGAAGGATCCTACAGAGGCTGAGGAATGGTTGATGGAGTTGAGAGTTATATTCGACTATCTGGGGTGCACCGATACTGAGAGGGTCAGTATGAGTTCCTACATGTTAAAAGGGAGAGCTCGAGATTGGTGGGGTACTACTCAGGGTATTTTGATGTCCCACCAGGATGTGATTAGTTGGGAAGAGTTTCAGACAGCCTTTAGAGCCCAATATGTACCACGAGCTGCCCAGAGAAGGAGGTAAGCAGAGTTTTTGAGTTTGGTACAGGGTGACATGTCTGTAGATGATTACAAGAGCCGATTTACCGCTCTGCTGAGATATGATCCAGAGACTTTCAAGAATGAAGAGTTCCGCACAGAGAGATTTATGTATGGATTGAAGCCCATCATCAGAGATCGATTAATTGGGTTGTGTATTATTGAGTTTGGAGATGCTCTGAGACGAGCACAAGAGATTGAGAGGGGAATTGAAATTGTACAGTCCCAGAATGAGTTTGGAGCAGTGATTAGGGACAAAGGCAAGAGGCCAACGATGTCTCAAGCAGATGTTCGGAGAGGTTCCTTCAGGAGAGGAAGGATTGAGGTACAGACGGGCAGATTGGAGAGACCCAGAGCTTATCCTATTATCAAGGAGACCCCTCGATATGGCAGGTCGGAGATAAGGGTTTGTAGAGACTGTGGCCGATCGCATGAGGAAAGTTGTACTGGGTCGATCCATGGATGTTTTAGGTGTGGTGACATGGGTCACAGAGTGAAGGACTGTCCTCAACCTCAGATACCACATGCTTCGGAGCCTACTAGACAGCAGCCTTAGAAAGTGAATCCCCAGAGACGGGCCACTACTGCAGAGAAAGGGAAGAAACCTGTGACACAGGGACGTGTGTTTGCCCTGGATAAGGAAACTACGGACACTTCAGCAGAAACTATAAGTGGTACACTTTCTGTCTGTAATCATAAGGCTCATGTGTTGATAGATCCAGGATCCACGCATTCGTTTATTTCAGAGCATTTTGCATGTAGTTTAAATTTGAAGTTTGAACCTCTAGAGTATGTACTACATGTAAATACCCCTATGCGTGAATCCCAGAGAACTGAGTTAATCTGTAGAGGATGTGAAATGAAGGTGGGAGATAGAGTGATGTTAGCAGATCTAATCATGTTGAATATACACGGGTTTGATGTAATTCTGGGGATGGATTGGTTGGCAACCCATCGAGTGAGTTTAGACTGCTACACTAAGATTATAACTTTCTCCCTACCTGAACCTTACAGTGTACGGTTGAGATATTGAGGAAATGAATATGTGTAATTCTAGTAAGTAATTTGAGAATTTTAATATTATTTTGGAGAATATTAAATATGATTGTTCATGTGAAGGTTATGAGACACTCATCTCAGAAGATGAGCGGGAACATCCGAGGATTGGGGATATACCTGTGGTGTGTGAATTCCTAGATGTTTTTCTAGATGAACTGTCAGGTTTGCCACCAAAGAGAGAGCTAGAATTTACCATTGATTTAGTACCAGATACTCAACCGATCTCTAAACCTCCCTACAGGATGGCATTAGTGGAACTTAAGGAATTGAAGAAACAACTACAGGAGTTATTGGACCAAGGGTTCATTAGGCCTAGTGTTTCACCGTGGGGAGCACTAGTTTTATTTGTCAAGAAGAAGGATGGTAGTCTCAGGTTATGCGTAGACTACCGGCTGTTGAATAAAGCCATGGTGAAGAATAAATACCCACTGCCCAGGATTGATGATCTACTTGATCAACTAAGAGGGGCCTCAGTCTTTTCTAAGATTGATTTGAGATCGGGCTATCACCAATTGAGGATCAAGGAAGAAGATATTCTCAAGACGACCTTCAGGACAAGGTATGGCCATTATGAATTTTTGGTGATGTCCTTTGGATTGACGAACACCCCTGCTGCATTTATGAGGTTGATGAACGAAGTGTTCAGAGACTATCTGGATAAATTTGTGATAGTCTTTATTGATGATATCCTGGTATACTCTCGGTCGTATGAGGAGCATGCACAGCATTTGTGGTTAGTACTTCAGATACTCCAAGATAAGCAATTATACGGAAAGCTTAGTAATTATGAGTTTTGGCTGAATCAGATAGCTTTCCTTGGTCATATAGTCTCAGAGGAAGGAGTATCAGTGGATCCAAGTAAAGTAGCAACTGTGCTTAGTTGGGAGAGACTGAGGATAGTTACTGAGGTGCGAAGCTTCCTTGGTTTGGCAGGGTATTACAGAAGATTTATGGAAGGATTTTCAAGGATTGTCGCTCCTTTGACTAAACTCACGCGTAAGGAGACTCCGTCATATGGACTGATCAATGTGAGCTCAGTTTTCAGGAGTTAAAAAAGAGATTGACAGCGGCACCTGTGTTAAGTATTCCTAAGGGATCAGGAGGATTTTGGTGTATAGTGATGCATCACATCAAGGATTGGGGTGTGTGCTTATGCAGCACGGAAGAGTGGTCGCATATGGATCGCGATAGTTGAAAGACCATGAGCGAAATTACCCCACGCATGATTTGGAGTTAGCCGCTGTGGTATTTGCTTTGAAGATCTGGCGACACTACTTATATGGGGAAAGATTCCAGATCTTCACGGATCACAAGAGTTTAAGATATCTCTTTGATCAGAGTTAAACATGAGACAAAGGAGATGGATGGAACTCCTTAAGGATTATGACTGTGAGATTCTATATCATCCGGGTAAGGAGAATGTAGTTGCTGATGCCCTGAGCAGGAAGAGTATGATATCTGCTATGATGATCAGGGAATGGGATTTATTAGAGCAGTTCGCCGAACTTTGGATCAGAGTTAAAGAGGTAGAGACCAGATTTTTGGCTAGCTTGCGGATAGAGCCCAGGATCATGGATCAGATTAGAACTGGGCAGCACAGTGATCAGAGGTTGATAGATATGGTTAGCCAAGCTGAACAGAGTTCGCAGTCGGATCTCACAGTTAGTGAGGATGGATTGTTGAGATTCAGAGGACGAATTTATGTACCGGACGATGATACCCTAAAGAGACATACTGAGAGAATCTCACTGCTCGCGATACACCATGCACCCAGGGAGTACTAAGATGTACCGAGACTTGAGAAAGGTGTACTGGTGGAGTGGTATGAAGCGAGACGTGGCAGAGTATGTGGCCAGGTGTTTAATATGCCAGTAAGTGAAAGCTGAGCATCGGAAGCTTGGAGGACTACTACAGCCCTTACCTATACCTACATGGAAATGAGAGCATATCACCATGGATTTTATTATGGGTTTACCGAGGACCCGAAGAGGTTGTGATGCGATATGGGTCATTATGGATAGATTGACCAAGAGTGCCCACTTCCTTGCCATCAAGAGCACAGATACTGTGGATGCCTTAGCTGAGCTGTATGTCAACGAGATAGCTAGATTACATGGGGCTCCAGTGAGTATTACTTCTGATAGAGATTCCCTATTTACTTCCAGATTTTAGACCCAGTTTCAGGAGTCCATGGCATCTCGATTGAGTTTTAGTACCGCCTATCATCCTCAGACAGATGGTCAGTCAGAGAGGACTATTCAGACCCTGGAGGATATGTTGAGGGAGTGTACGATGGATTTTAAGGGATCATGGGATGATCACCTGCCCCTAGCAGAGTTTGCGTACAATAACAGCTATCATGCAAGTATTGGAATGGCACCCTTTGAGGCTCTATATGGTAGGAGGTGTAGATCCCCTGTAGCTTGGGAAGAAGTCGGTGACAGAAAGATAAATGCTCCCGAGCTTGTTGAGCAAGCTGTACAGAGTGTAAAACTCATATGTGAGAGGCTACGGGCTGCACAAGGTAGACAAAAAAGCTACGCGGATGTGCGTAGACGGCCACTCGAGTTTGATGTTGGGGATGCAATATTTCTGAAAGTATCACCGAGTAAGGGTATCGTGCGATTTGGGAAGAAAGGAAAATTGAGTCCTCGATACATAGGACCATTCGAGATTCTTGAGAGAGTGGGAGAGGTAGCCTACATATTAGCATTACCCCCACAGATGTCCGAAATACACAACGTCTTTCGTGTGTCTATGTTGAGGAAGTACCACCCGGACCCTTCTCATGTTATAGAGTATGACAAGATGGACATACAGGAGGACATGAGCTACACTGAGGAACCCGTTCGGATTCTCGATAGAAAGGAGAAGGTACTAAGAACCAAGAGCATCCCATTAGTGAAAGTTTTGTGGAAACATCACTCAAGGGAAGAGGCAACGTGGGAACTAGAGAACCTCATGAAGGAGAAATACCCCCATCTCTTTGACTAGTTGAGTTGAATTTGGAGGACCAAATTCTTTTAAGGTGGGGAGGATGTGAGATCTGAGGATTTCAGACATATTTTAATTATGTAATATGAACTTGAAGTATAATTTATTGAGCTAAGTGAATTGGGGAATGATAATTGGAGATTTATATGTTAAGTGTTTAAAATAAGTGTGAAGCTATGAGGACAGATCGATCTGGGAGAAGGAGAGATCGATCTGGTGAGTTAAAAAATGATAAGGAAGGAGGAATTTAAGGAGCAGATCGATCTCCAATAGAAGAGGATCGATCTCCTTATGATTCTGTTTGAGAGAAGATCGATCTCATGAGGAAGAGATCGATCTCGAAATGTCTCTGTTTGGGAGAAGATCGATCTCCTCAGGGAGCAGATCCATCTCATAAAGCCATAAAGAGATCGATCTCACCCCTCGACAGATCGATCTCTTAGGCATAAATTGCCCCAAATCGTCCTCAAATTCAAATGCAGATCGATCTCATCAAGAGCCAGATCGATCTCCTACCCTCAGCCTATATAAGGAACTCCTATTTTTCTCCTGTAATTTCACTTTCTCTCTCTTCCAACCCCCATTTTCGCCGAGCCCTAGCTTTCTCACTCATCCAAAGCACTCATTTTCGTCCAAACCAGAAGTTGTGGCAAGAAGGAAAGTTGTTCCTCACCCAAGGGAGAACAACATACTTGGAAATCGAAAGACGGATCGAATCGAGGCAAGAGATAAGCTCTGCATAAGTTTTGGGTAATTTCTAAACTTCGATCCTTATATTTGAGATGATTTTGGTGATGATAGTTGTTGGCATTGTGTTGAAATAGCTAAAAAATGATTAAGGATTGATGAAATTACAATGTAGTTGGAGTGATGATGATATTTAGCAACTTTGGTAAATTTAGGAATTTTGAGCTATAAATGGAGATGTAGACAATGTGGTGTATTAGCATAGATATTGTGGCATAGGAAATATAGAATGTTGAGGTGTTGTGAGCGAGATTGTGGTTTGTGATGGAGTTATGAGAATTAAGAAATTTGAGGAGTTATGAGCAATTATGCTCGATTTTGAGAATTGAGGTTGATGTGATAATGAGTATTGATGTTTTAACATCATTTGGACAGCTCGGGAGTTCCAGAGTGGAATGCGAGGCTAGTCCGTGATACGGGGGAAACGATTGCACTATACGAGGTGCAAAGAGGTAAGGGAAAACTAAACCATTTGTGTATGTGTTTTGATGAACTGTTTGTAGCATGAACCGTGATTTGAGAATACAAGCATGTTTGGTGTTGTGTTGTGATATAATTGCACATAGTTTTTATAGCCGGTTGGAGCCCATTATTTTATGAGTTTATAAGCTGAGTGTGAAATTACTTTATAAACCTTTGAGTTGCGTGAAAAGTAAATTGGGCTCTACGTTAAGGCGATATTGAGATTTGAGAAAATGTGTGAGTGTTTTGCCAGTTGGAACTCGGTTTTAACATGTTTTGTGTTGAGTACACAAATGTTTTAAATGAGTTTTACGAGAGGAAACCATTATGAGTTCTACGTGAAGGCATAACGTTTTATAAGATAATGGCTAATAATTAAGACTTAGGCGTGCCATGTTGAATACACGTCGGGCCTTGCTATGGTAGCATGTAAGACCAATATAGTGGGATGCCTGGGAACCGACCCAGGGACCACAGGCCTTGTTCTGGTAACATGTAAGTCCGATTATTCCTCCACTTTGGTAGCGTTGGGAGGCCTTGCTCTGGTAGCATGTAAGTCCGATTATTCCTCCGCTTTGGTAGCGTTGGGAGGCCTTGCTCTGGTAGCATGTAAGTCCGATATTCCTCCATTTTGGTAACGTGAGATGACCCCCGTTCTGGTAACGCTGGGTGGCCTTGCTTTGGTAGCATGTAAGACCGAGAGAGTGGGCCGCCTGGGAACCGACCCAGGGACCACGTGATAGTGTGCATGAGACGAGGCATTGCTCTGGTAGCATGTAAGGTCGGGCCTTGTTCTGGTAACATATAAGTCCAATATACCATGCATACGACCATATTGTCGACGTTCCCTCTATACAAGGATGCCTGGGATGCGCACCCAGAGGAGATTTCACATTTGATGTGCCATGACGAGTTTTAATTGAGTTTTATTGCCTAGTCTCGTTTTACACATGAGTTGTGTTTTGTGACCTTGTCACGTGCTATTTACTGAGGTGATTTTTATCAAATATTTTGAGAACGGTCATTATCGCATATATTTACACATGCTTGTGAGTGCTCGATATTGAGCCTTTTTACCTTCATGTTTTCACATGATTTATGAGTTATGAGATGATGATGTTTTGAGAATCTTTCATGCTACGATTTCAAATGAGCTTCATAAACAAATACATATTTGTGATGTGTGATATGGTTTATATAACTGAGTTCCCTTACCCCCCTTACTGAACGATTTGGAAGCTCACCCTGTTTTCTCTTTCCCCCCCAGATCGCTTCAAGTGAAGTGAGTTCCCTGCGACGTACGGGTTAGAGGCTAGTGGAAGACTTGAGCTCCAGGCCGTATTTTGTGTACTGAGGTAGATATTTACTATTCATATACCCAGACTAGAGTTATATTTACAGACACTTATTGTACAGTGATGTACGGGATGTATTAGGATTAATTAACTTGGAATTGAGTAATGTATATAATACAATATATACTATATTATGATGAGATCATGAGGCATGATAATTATGATGATGTATGACACTACACAGGAATGCACCCTTAATTGTGAATTAATGAGTAAAAAGTTTTAAATTAGCCCTATTTTCCGCGCTTTCGGGGCGTCACAGCCTTCGTCCGAAGAATCTGACTCATCGTAATCCAAATCATCTAAAGCATCGATCACTCCTGATTCCTGACGATGCATCCAAGGGCCTGAAAGATTGAAAAGGTCGCCATGGGCCCCCTTCTCTAGATAGGTCTCAAAATCCTCATTACGGGGCTCATAATCTGCCCAACCTCGAAATTCATTGGTATAGCCCTCCAACTGCCTCGACCACTACAGCTCAGGAAAAGTTTCTCCCGATCTCTCCTTCTATAGCCAAGAACGTGCCATATAGAAACCATACTTCACGAAGCCAGTAGAAAATAACAACTTCTTGTCGTGACAGTCCTGTGATAAACGATATTCTTTAACAGCTTCGGAACGGATCTCATTGCGCACATCTTGGCTAACTGAGGAAGACGAAGGTCCTCTACGCGAGCTAGAAACTTCTTCTTCCAACCGCCTATGGTCAGACTTCAGCTCGTCATAATTAGTCTAGAGGTCTTGCAGCTTTAACAAGACTGAGTTCAGCTCCTCTTGAGTTACAATATAAGACTCTCTATATTGATCAGACTTCTCTTGCTCGTTAGCAAAATCCTCTTGAAGGTGAAAATGGCTAAGGTTCAGATCCTCTTTCTCTTTCTTCAATCGGTCAAGTTGCTCGGGAAGCCTCCTATATTAGTTCCTTTCAGTGAGCCACTCAGCCTTCTCCGCCTTTAATTGGTGGATCTCAGTATCAGCCTGAGTCTTATATGCCTGATATCGCGCATTGCAAGCAATTACTTGTTGAGCTGTCTGAAAATGCATAAAAGACCTAAAAGTTTGCCAAGAAAATAAAGAATAAAAAAGAGACAGAGAGGGAAGACAGACAAAGAGGATACCATCATAGCTAAATAATCTGCTCGATCTTCGAGCTAAGGAAAACTTTTAAACAACTCTGCCTCATCCCTTGGGAGTATGGTCGACCAACCTAACCGAGACGCCACATCAAGATCATGAATTGAATCATTATCATTAACGCCTAGATATACTACAAAATTCTACCCATGGACTACCGCGCCACCGTCCACCGCATATCTGGAAGTGTTAAGTTCAATGACTGGAGGAAACGCTAGTGTATCCTCATGGCCAACTCGATGTACAAACATCATCTCCCAATTCGAGACAGGCGAGCAGTATTGCACGTCGCCCGATTAGCCCTGTGATGCTCTTCCATCTCAGGATCTGGAAGTTGGGGCTCCATGGCTGGTTGTTTCCCCCTATCTTGACTTCGAGAGCTGAATCCCTGTAAGACCGAATTTAGTTAAAACACGAAATGAGTGTGTTCGTGAAAGAAAGGACTGAAATGAAATTTTCAAAAACGTTGAAGGGCAAAACGATCAAAAGATCGAAAGCCAGTATAAATTCAACAAGAAAATTTAATTAAAAATATAGGATTGAGAAATCTTGATCAATAACGAAGAAATAATTAAATTTCGGGTTAAATTGATCAAAATATGAATTTATTGGAATTAATCGAAATTTTCACCTCGGGAAATAATCCCAAAAATAATTAAAAATTATACCGAAAAGCTGAAACAATACCGATAAATTTATTTATTGGTTAAATAAATTAAATTAATTAATTATGAATAAAATAATAATTTTTGTAGATATTTTAGATTTTTTTAATATATTTTATTAATTAAAATATTAATAAAATTAATAAATAAATAAGTAAAAAAAAAAAAGAGAAAGAATCGCGAGTCACGATTTTGAAGGGAGAAAACGAAGCAGAAGCCAACATCTGCGGCACCAACGGAGGTGGCCTGCGGCGAGCCCAGGCGAAGGAAGCCCAGCCGAACCACCACTGGCACCAACAAGCCGACGATCGACGGTGAAAGAGAGAGGAACGACGACAAACGGAGAAACCGAGAGGGGGAAGAGAAATTTCTGGCGAACGATGCCGATCTAGCCCCAACCAACCATAGCCGAGGGTTCCCCAGGTGTAGGCGATGCGATCGGTGGTGTCCACGGTCTATGAAATCGAAGGACGACGCCGAAAACGGCGAAAAAGAGAAAGGGTACTGACGACGAGGAGAGAACAGGCCAAACCTGCCACTTTTCGGCCACCTCGTGCGAAATCGAGACCAGATCCGTGCATCGGACGATCCTGGGAGCTGTTGAAAGTGGAAAACGGTGGAGACCCAACTGACGAGGCCCTGAACCGGCTGGATCAAACCGATCTAAATCGGGTTGAACCGGACCGAACCGGTTCAGCCAAGAAAGAGAGGAAAAATGGAGAAAGAGAGAAAAAGGAAAAAGAGGAAGATTTTTTGGGATACACCAGACTTCGGGTAAGTCGATTCGAAGGTCAAAAGTGACCGATTTGATTTCTGAGAAATTTATTTAAATTATATTTAATCGAAAATTAACCCAAAATTAAATATAAAATTGTGCAGTTCGATGATAAATCGTATACGTGAGCCGATCGAACTCCGATTTATGTACCATCGCATAATCTCAGGTAAGTAAATCTCATTTACGACAATTGATGTAATTATTCGTGTATTAAAGATTTATTTTACGAATTACGGATTAAATTCCACATTTAGTAAATAATATTGGAATTGAAAATTAATTGTCGTAAATGATATACGGGCTATCCAAAGAGTTTAGAACGAAGCCCAATAGGTATTGAGAGCCCAATAGATCGAAGAAAGGATTTAATAAGTGGAAACGGGCTGAAAATGGGTCGAGGCCCATTAAGATGAAATAGGGCCTAATAAAGTAAAACGGGCCCAATGATTTAAATTAAGCCTAGTAAAAAGTGAAATATGAATAATTATACTTGGATTTAACCCGATAAATGATTATCTGCAGTTTCGGAGTACAAATTGGGAGCTAAACGGATCGAGTGATCGGTAGAGTTGGGAAAGTTAGACCATACAGAAAAATGAGGTAAGGGAATTTTGTAAGCGCATAGAGATATCTGCGCATATTTTTGGGGTTATTTACATTACGTAGAAATTTCATAAGGTATCTAGAAATAGAATAATAATTTTTGTGAAAATCGTGGTATATGTGAAAATTATGATTTTGCCCCTACTTAGGAAAATTACGAAAAGGGTAGTAAGGCTATGAAATTGTATGATTTTCATGTTTTTGATATTCCTATGATCATATTACTTTAATTTAAGCAAATTATGGATAGGCTGACTGTTTATTTCATGTTTTTACATGAAAGGGCACGAGTTAAGTGCCAGTTGTGATTTTGATTGGTTTTAGTGAGATTGAGCAGCCTATCATGTTTTTATGAGTTTTAAATCGTATGTGGATTTTACTTGGTTTTATGCATCCGTACTAGAGCATTGCTCATACGTGAATTTAAATTGGATTTATAATTATTTTAAAGTCGTACTGGAGCGCTGCTCGTACGCAGATTTCATTGATTTTTATGAAACCGTGCTGGAGCTTCGCTCGCACGAGGGTTTTCTGATATCATGAATATACATGGAGCCATACTGAAGCTTCGCTCGCACAAAAATTTTATGACATGCATATGACCGTGTTGGAGCCTCCTGTAGACTGTGTGTCACAGTGAGAAGATATGCTCGAACGTGTAGATTGAGACATGGGTTAGTTATCGACATGGTTTGGAGTGGGATAAGACCTATGGCAGGCATCCCCAGATTGTGATATTGGGTTCATGGAGTACGTTGTACCGTGTATGTCACATGGAGTACGCTGTACCATGTAGTCATGACTATTGTATTCACGTTACTTGATATTCAGGCGGGTAGGATTCGACCCACCTCCCGTTGCAGTTGTGATACCCCGCACACCGGGATCCGTGTAGCTTAGGATCATAAGGACATAGTCCTCGATTGTTTCCATACAGCAACCTGCATGTCTCACATGATATATATTTGATTGGTCTTGTTAGACCAGGGTAGACCCGAGGGAGGGGTCGAGCCCCGATTTGTGACAATTTTCATGAAATGTGGTATTAAATGAGAAATTGATGGGTTTTAATGAGGATATTAATGATTTTAAAGATGTGTTGAATCCCTCTAGGATTGTTTTGAAGAGTTTTACTGTACCGAGCATGACAGGTTTTACATAAGATGTTTTTCATGTTTTACATGCCGGTTCATGTTTTATGATATATGATATACTCATACATGGCATGGTTTTAATTGCCTCATGCTTAAGATATAAATGTTTTACATGTCATGCCTTTACCAGCATGTAGATAATGTTGTTATCTACCGCTTGCATTATTGCCTTACTGAGCAAGTTGCGTTCACCCTTTCATTTTCTACCCTACATGGTACATTCAGTAGAAGAGAACGACAGTAGTCTCGCATTTCAATTTTTCGCTGCTTCCTATCAAGACCAGGTATACACATTCATATAATTTTGTATCTGAACATATAAAGGAACAGTACTGTACACGGATGTACTATTGGGGATGTATTTAGTTAAAATAAATTGATACGTAAATGAAATATGGAAAATAGACGTTAAGGTAACTAACATGACAGAAGGGACTAAAATCGACTCATAGCCCAACTGTTAGTAGTGAAACTGTTCACGACGGGTAAGGAACTGAAAAAATGAAAAATTTGTAGGGCTGAGTTGGCCTGATATGGGTAGGTGTTAGTGGTTAAGTAAATTTACATCCCCATGTACTGTGCATTGTTTAGATACAATTGTGTATATCAAGGTGGAAGTGCAGCTAAGAATTTAGTTTCGAATGCAAGAATATAGTTTTTATAACTGATAGCCGCTATGGTAGAGGGGCGAATACACATGCTCGAGGCTGTAGAGATAGGCCTAAGAGTCGAATGAGTCATCACATGAGACTCAAGATGATAGTGAGGTGGAGGCTGATGTTGAGCATACTCCACAAGGTCCTATAAAGAGACCAAACAGAATTGAGACACGCTCCAAAAGGATGAAGTGGAGTGTAGAAAATATGTTGGAGTTGTTTACTCAATCTATGCAGGTAGTCGAGGATAAGCAGGGTAAAGCCTAAATAGATGCCTCAGACTATAGAGATTCCTACACCCATCTGGTATTTAGCGAAGTTGTATGGATTCTTTCGGTATATGTCGACTGAGAAAGTGACTTTTAATTACGTTAATGTTGGAGGGCGAGGAGGAGCATTGGTGAAAGTCCGCTCGATCCATCTGAATAGTTAGACGTCCAAAGCTGACATGAGAAATATTTTTGGATGTATTCCGGTGAAAGAATATCTCAGACACTCCTTAAAGGAAATTACAGGTAAAATTTCTTACACTGCCCAGAGACACTGGTTGATTGACGAGTATGAATCTCAGTTTATACACCTACCCAGGTATTACCTCGACACTATGGGCAGTGAGAGTCGAAAAGCCCAAAGGTTCATGGAAGGTCTAAATTGTCGATTAGAGTCCGATTGGCTCACTACTTATGTCGAGACGGTGCACAGAATACAGTTGCATGAATAAGATCATGTGTTGCACGCCTCTGAGATTGGGAAAGGTAGTAAGGATCGAAATAGAGACAGAAGAGAATAGAGAATGACAGAGATGTCAGAGCAGGAAAGAGACCAGTTGGTAAGAAAAAGGGAAAGTAGGTTGTTGGACGAGGGCGAGTGTATGCCTTAAACCAGGACACTACTGATGTTTCATATGATGTGGTGAAAGATACCACACTGGTTATGAATAAGAGGCGTATGCAAGGTACGAATATCTCTGATATGTGAAATAATTTGGATTAAGCGATAGGTAGAAGATATGAATTGCGACCAAATATAAGGAGTGGATATATCCATAATCAGTCCATGTGGTCAAGTCTGAAGGTTAATAAAGGTATTTCAAAATACCTCCCCACCTGAAGACTTGACAGCGTCTAAAAGTATACACAACCTATAAATTGAAATCGACAGTCGTAATATATACGTTTAAAATTAGGGTACCTTTACTTGTACGATAAAGAAATATAGAATTCGATTAATCATGAAGGTTTAAAAAATTAAAATTTTATAAAAGCCGTTAATATAAGAAAAAGGAAATGACACGGGTTAGTATCTTGAACAGAAGCGATTTCGAAATGACATTATACGTTTATGCGTACATAGGTCAAGGATATGGGTGATTGAAATATTTAGTGAAACTCAACTACGATGAGGTATTTAAACTTTACCTGGATCGATTTGTTATCATCCTTATTGGTGATATTTTGGGTGTATTTAAAGTCCAGGGAAAATCATAAGCAACAATTGGAAATTGTTCTTACAAATGATTTGTTGAGAGTTCTTGAAATGGACTACTTTGTTGACACGTTTAACGTAGAAAAGTTGTATTTGAATGGGATGATAGACGTGACAGGAGTTTTGGTGTACTGAAGTATGAACCGACCACCGCATTTATTTTCACCATACCCAATAGCTCAAGCGGTTTCTCATGAGTCTATGGATACCTCAAAACCAAGATTAGGCTATGAGTTGAAGCAAAATGAGATGATAGTCACGTATGGATCCAGACAGTTCAAGGATCATGAAAGGATTATCCAACCCATGATTTAAAGTTGATAGCGATAGTGGTTGTACTGAGTATATGACACTACTATGTACACGGTGAGAAATTTCAGGTATGCACTGATTATAAAAGTCTCAAGATCTGTTTTCACAGAAAGAGTCGAATACGAGAACAAAGAGGGTTAGAGCTTCTAAGGGATTATGATTGTGAAAATTGTACCACCTAGGAAAGGCTAATGTGATGACTAATGCCTTGAGCAGAAAGAGCTTCGGGATGGTATTACATATGATGGTCAGGGAGCGTGAGCTGCTAGAGCAGTTGTAAGCCTCAGTAGTGATGTGATCCCCTCTGATGATGACAGTGATTGTGTGACAGCTAGCCTGAGATTAGAACTAGATTTGAGTGATCGAATTTGACAGGCTTAGCGTGATGATCGGCATGGTGTCGATAGTGTGGGTTAGATTCAAATGGGTACAGTGACAGAGTTCACAGAGAGTGAGGATGGCTTACTGAGGTTCAGAGATAGTATAAGTGCTCCCCAAGACCACAGTGATGAGATAGTTATTGTCAGAAGCTCACTCTTCTGGATATACAATGCATCCGAGAAGTAATAAATATATCAAAATCTTAGAAACGGGTATTGGTGGTCAGATATGAAAAGAGACATTATAGAGATTGTGGAAAAGTGTCTCATATGTTAGCAAATTAAGGTAGAGTAAAAGAAGTTTGCAGGGTTATTGCAGTTTCTACCTTTATTGACACGAAAATGGGAGCAAGTTACCATGAATTTCGTGATGGGTTACAGAGGACCTAGATAAATCATGAGGCTATCTGGGTGAAGTCGATAGATTGACTAAGTCTACCCACCTTTTGGTTAGAAAATCCCAGATACTCTGAGTGTGTAGGTAGATTTATGTGTATGAAAAATTGTGGAACGTTTTGTAGCGTTCCAGTGAGCATGGTATCAGATAGGGATTCTCGCTTCATTTGTCACTTCAGGGATCGTTTTTAGGAAGCTATGGGAACCTGATTGAGTGTTAGCACAGCTTTCCATCCTCAGACAGATGGTCAGTCAAAGAGGACTGTATAGGTTCTGGAGGATATGATGAGAGCGTGTGCCATTAATTTGATAAGCTCCTGGGATGATCAGTTGTTACTAATCGAATTCGCTAATAATGACAGTTGTCACTTGAGTATCGGGATGACTTTATATATGAGGCATTGTATGGTCGTAGGGGTTGTTCCCGATTTGGATAAGAAGAAGTGGGTGATAGATAGAAAATTGTTTCCGAATTGGTAAGACAAACCTCTGAGGATGTTCAGTTGATTGTGAGAGATTAAGAACACCTCAGAGCAGATAGAAAAGCTATGCTGACAATAGATAGAAACCATTGGAATTCACCGAGGGTGAATCAGTATTGTCAAAAATTACTTGTCCTAAGGACATAACGAGATTCGGAAAGAAGGCAAATGGAGTTTCGTTAGATTGAATCCTTTGAGATTGGATAAAGTGGGAGACAAGGCTTGTAGGTTGGCATTACCACTTAAATTAGCAGGCATCTACAATGTGTCCCATCTTTTGATGCTTCAGAAATACTATCCTAACCCATCATACGTGATTGGATATGAGCTCCAACAGCTGGGCTCAATGAAAGTAAAACGTATATTGAAAACTCGATTCGGGCATTAAACAGGAAGAAGAAGGTGTTGAGGTTTAAGATGATCTCCCTGGTCAAGTATGTTGGTAGTATTACACTCCGAAAAAAGTCACTTGAGAATGATAGTATATGATGCGATAGACGTACTCGGAGTTGTTTATGGACTCATTTGACTTGGTTCTAATTTGGATGACCAAATTTCTTAAGTGGGGGAGATTATGTAAGACCCGAATTTAGTTAAAACACGAAATGAGTGTGTTCGTGAAAGAAAGGACTGAAATGAAATTTTTAAAAATGTTGAAGGGTAAAACGGTCAAAAGATCGAAAGTCGGTATAAATTCAACAAGAAAATTTAATTAAAAATATGGGATTGAGAAATCTTGATCAATAACGAAGAAATAATTAAATTTCGGGTTAAATTAATCAAGATATGAATTTATTGGAATTAATCAAAATTTTCACCTCGGGAAATAATCCCAAAAATAATACAAAATTATATCGAAAAGCTGAAATAATACCGATAAATTTATTTATTGGTTAAATAAATTAAATAAATTAATTATGAATAAAATAATAATTTTTGTAGATATTTTAGATTTTTTAATATATTTTATTGATTAAAATATTAATAAAATAAATAAATAAATAAATAAGTAAAAAAAAAAAGAGAGAGAAAGAATCGCGAGTCGCGATTCTGAAGGGAGAAAACGAAGCAGAAGCCAACATCTGTGGCACCAACGGAGGTGGTCGGCGGATAGCCCAAGCAAAGGAAGCCCAGTCGAGCCACCACTGGCACCAACAAGCCGACGATCGGCGGTGAAAGAGAGAGGAACGAAGAGAAACGGAGAAACCGAGAGGGGGAAGAGAAATTTTCGGTGAACGATACCGATCTAGCCCCATTCGACCATAGCCGAGGGTTCCCAAGGCATAGGCGACGCGATCTGTGGTGGCCACGATCGGCCAAACCGACGAACGACGTCGAAAACGGCGGAAAAGAGAAAAGGTACCGACGGCGACGAGAGAACAGTCCAAATAGGCCGAACCGGCCACTTCCGACCACCTCGTGTGAAACCGAGACCAGATTCATGCATCGGACGACCGAACCGATTCAGCCAAGAAAGAGAGGAAAAAGAGAGAAAAAGAGAAAAAGGAAAAAGGAGAAGATTTTTGGGGATACACCGAACTTCGGATAGGTTGATACGAGGTCAAAAGTGACCGATTTGATTTCTGGGAAATTTATTTAAATTATATTTAATCAAAAATTAACCCGAAATTAAATATAAAATTGTGAAGTTCGACGATAAATCGTATACGTGAACCGATCGAGCTCTGATTTACATACCATCGCATAATCTCGGGTAAGTAAAGCTCATTTACGACAATTGATGTAATTATTTACGTATTAAAGATTTATTTTACGAATTACGGATTAAATTTCACATTTAGTGAATAATATTGGAATTGGAAATTAATTGTTGTAAATGATATATGGGCTATCCAAAGAGTTTGGAATGAAGCCTAATAGGTATTGAGAGCCCAATAGACTCGAAGAAAGGATTTAATAAGTGGAAATGGGCTAAAAATGGGTCGAGGCCCATTAAGATGAAATAGGGCCCAATAAAGTAAAACGGGCCCAATGATTTAAATTAAGCCCAGTAAAAAGTGAAATATGAATAATTATGCTTGGATTTAACCCGATAAATGATTATCAGCAGCTTCAGAGTACATATTGGGAGCTAAACGGATCGGGTGATCGGTAAAGTTGGGAAAGTCAGACCGTATAGAAAAATGAGGTAAGGGAATTTTGTAAGCGCATAGAGATATCTGCGCGTATTTTTGGGGTTATTTACATTACGTAGAAATTTCATAAGGTATCTAGAAATAGAATAATAATTTTTACGAAAATCGTGGTATATGTGAAAATTACGATTTTGCCCTTAGTTAGAAAAATTTCAAAAATGGTAGTAAGGCTATGAAATTGCATGATTTTCATGTGTTTTGATATTTCTATGATCATATTGTTTTAATTTAAGCAAATTATGGATAGGCTGGCTGTTTATTTCATGTTTTTACATGAGAGGGCACGAGTTAGGTGCTAGTTGTGATTTTGATTAGTTTTAGTGAGATTGAGCAGCCTATCATGTTTTTATGAGTTTTAAATCGTACGTGGATTTTACTTGGTTTTATGCATCCGTACTAGAGCATTTCTCGTACGTGAATTTAAATTGAATTTATAATTATTTTTAAGTCGTACTGTAGCGCTGCTCGTACACAGATTTCATTGATTTTTATGAAACCATGCTAAAGTTCGCTCGCACGAGGATTTTCTGATATCATGAATATGTATGGAGCCGTGCTGGAGCTTCGCTCGCACAGGAATTTTATGACATGCATATGACCGTGCTGGAGCCTCTTGTAGAGTGTGTGTCACAGTGAAAAGATATGCTCGTACGTGTAGATTGAGACATGGGTTGGTTATCGACATGATCTGGAGTGGGATAAGACCTATGGCAGACATTCCCAGACTATGATATTGGGTTCATGGAGTACGTTGTATCGTGTATGTCATACGGAGTACGCTGTACCATGTAGTCATGACTATTGTATTCACGTTACTTGATATTCTAGCGGGTATGATTTGACCCACCTCTCGTTGCAATTGTGATACCCCGCACACCGGGATCCATATAGCATGGGATCACAGGGACATAGTCCTCGATTGTTTCCATACAGTAACCTGCATGTCTCACATGATATATATTTGATTGGTCTTGTTAGACCAGGGTAGACCCGAGGGAGGGGTTGAGCCCCGATTTGTGACAAATTTCATGAAATGTGGTATTAAATGAGAAATTAATGGGTTTTTATGAGGATATTAAGGATTTTAAATATGTATTAAATCCCTCTGGGATTGTTTTGAAGAGTTTTACTGTACCGAGCATGAGAGGTTTTACATAAGATGTTTTTCATGTTTTACATGTCGATTCATGTTTTACGATATATGATATACTTATACATGGCATGGTTTTAATTGCCTCATGCTCGAGATATAAATGTTTTACATGTCATGCCTTTACCAGCATGTAGATAGTGTAGTTATCTACCTGCTTGTATTATTGCCTTACTGAGCAAGTTGCGCTCACCCTTTCATTTTCCACCCTACAGCGTACATTCAGTAGAAGAGAGCGACAATAGTCTCGCTTTTCGGTTTTTCATTGCTTTCTATCAAGATCAGGTATATACATTCGTATAATTTTGTATTTGAACATATAAAGGCACAGTACTGTACACGGATGTAATATTGGGGATGTATTTAGTTAAAATAAATTGATACGTAAATGAAATATGGAAAATAGATGTTAAGGTAAGTAATATGACAGGAGGGAGTAACATCGACTCATAGCCTAACTGTTAGTAGTGAAACTGTTCACGACGGGTAAGAAAATGAAAAAACGAAAAATTTGTAAGCGTTTTTAGGAAAAATGTGTTGTGACAATCCCTCAGGATGAGATGGAAGAGAAACTTAGGGAGACCTTGATCTTTTGCCTCTAGAATCTAGGACGAAAGCATGAGCGTGGCTTCGGGACTCTTGAGCATGGTCTCTTCAACGTTTACGCTTTTGAGGACGGGCGACTCTAGTAGTATCATCATCGCCTTATCGTCAATCAAAAGCTCTCCTAAGTGGGTCCATTCCTGGAAGAAGAACAGAAAACAAAAATCAGAACAGACGACGGGAAAACAAACAGTTATTTATGCGATAAAATGCAATATGAAATCACCCGAATTTAAGTAATCATCAAGAGAATGGATGTTAGCTAAGCTCTCATCTGTGGGAAAATCTACAAATAGGCTACCAAAAGCCTCGCCCTAGCCCCAATCCAAGTTCTCCTCGAAGTCTTCCTCCGAAGGATTGGTGGGATTTCCCACACCTTGACTTCCTTCAGGAAAACTAGAGGGAGAAGTGGGCTCGGGTGAGAGAACTTAACCAACAGAAGCACATCCCTAACCCGCAGCAATTATGTTCTCCGGAGTTTATAAAGATAATAAAGCGTCTTCGTGATCTACTTGCAGCTGAGAAATAAAGAGACCGTATACATCTCTTAAATTAGATAGAGGGCTAAGGTTAGAAGGTCCTTAACAGCTCCATCGTGTAGGGATATTTAAAGTCGAAGGGACCTCAACAATAAGCTAATCCAAAGCATAATTATGTAGCTTGGATGAAGGCCTCCCAAAAAGTTTATTACTCTGAGAAAAAGTTTATTACTCTGACCCCTCCCAGAAACTTTTTGTATACAAAAACGTGTCGAATTGCGGACATTATAGACTCTGAAAAATGAGTGGAACAGAAGGATGGTAGGCCTAACATTAAGTCTATGACATCTAATTGTAAACCCTACAACTTGAGCCCATCCATTAGGGTGAAGTTGAGCAGGAACTATGTCATAGTGTTGAAGAAAAATAACTCCGAACTCAGGAAGAGGAAAACGAAACCCAAATTCCAATGAAGCCCGATGTATAGGGACACCGCTACTAACGGATTGGGGAACGCGTTCTACAGTGGTATGAAGCCTATAATTATAACCATCGGGAAAAGGAAAGGTACTACAAAGATACTCGAGATCAGACTCTCTGAGCCTGGAATAAGGGTCTAAAACTATTTTTTTCCACTACCGTGTCCGGCCATTACAAAACGGATTAATACCACCAATGCTAAAGACAATAAAAGACTTTGACTACCTTCAGTAGCAGACTACTGTGAGGTTCCAAGGTGCCGCAAGGGTCCAAGCCTGTCGCGAGGGTATTGTCACGAGAGACTGTGACTGCCGCGAGAGACTGTGACTGCCGCGAGGTTCCAAGCTGCCACGAGAGACTAAGCCTGCCGTGAGGATTAGGATCTAATGCCGCGAGGGTCTAAATGTCGGTAGGTAAAACTACCGCCATGATTAGGATCTAATGCCATAAGGGTCCAAATTGTCGCGATGGTCTAAATGCCGGGAGGTATTACCGCGAGGGTCCAAACTGCCGCAAGGGTCTATATGTCGTGAGGTATTGCCAAGAGGGTCCAATGTCTACCGCACGAGTCTATCTAAGCCGCGAGATTATTCCGCGAGACTATGCCGCGAGACTATGCCATAAGACTATGCCGTGAGGGTCTGCCATGAGAGTCCGCCGTAGGAATGCGAGATCTGCGAGAGAAAATGAAGCCTGAGCCAACACCCTCATGCTATATATACATGCCGGCAGCGACCACGAGAAAATAGTACTCTTCTGCGTAATATAATTCACGAAAGAGTGAGGAGTAATTGTTATAAGTAAAATAAAATAAGAAAAAAAAAAGAAAAATAATATATTATGTCTCATCATTATAAGGTGTCACGTGTCACATTGAAATTGAATACAGCTGAGAGAAGACTCTATGTCAAAATTTACTTAGACGATTTTACCCTTAAATATCTCTGGTTAATGTGGATGGATAAATACGTAATTAAAGAAGGGATTACTCCCTATAAATGGGGTTAGGTACGATCTATCAATTTAATTAATTCTCTATTTTTCTATTCTACTGAAACTCGACTGAAATTTGGTTCTGACTTAAGCATTAGAGTGCTTACGTAGGGAAAAAACTCTGCGTCCCTCTGATTATTCTTGTTCTTGAAGAGTTTTTACTAATACGTGGCAGGAAGATCAAAGCGAAGACGTCAGCAGTACATCATCGTTGTGATTGGCAACAATAGACACTTTTATGGTTCAAATTTGTTTACCTTTGATTTAACACTTAGACAGTGCTTTGCTAAATTTAATATTGATTATCAGTTCTTAAAATTGAATCCAAAATTTGATGATTTTAGAGATCAAACATGTTCCGAGGTGAAACGTGGATTATTTTCTTGTTATATGATATTAAGAAATTTGTATAAATTACTTATTTTTCAGAAAAAGATGCATATAAATTACATTTGCAAATGGTTTGTATTATGTGATTTGTAAATGGTAATTTTTATATTTTTAATGTTGATAATTAATAAATATGATTATTTAATATTAATATATATTAAAACAACGGTAAAAAATGTTCGTTTTCGATTTAAAAGTTATAAATTCAAATAGAAATATCTTCTTTATTGACGTAGAGGAAAGGTTACTTATAATAACCATCCTCAAACTCCACAAAATGAGTTTTTTTGCACTGAATTATTTTTTATACATATATATATATATATGAAAATTAAAATGTAAATAAAAAACTGTATGTAAATAATTATTTAATGTTATTTAAATTATATAAAAAATTAAAGTCCCCGGCGAAGCGGGGGCTGCATTCTTGTATATATTATTTTGATTGTTGAATTGGTAATGCCTGAGGATTGTGAAATGAAGCTTGGTTTGAAATTGCTAGCACGAGGAAGGGAGAGAGAAGGACGATGAAGATGGATGAATGGTTTTCCATGTCGAACTATACTTGGACGTGTCCGCTCTAACTGTGTAGCCTCGGCTTAATACACAACACAGATATATAACCAAAAGTTCCGTTATCTTGCTTGCCACAAAAATCGAATTCCACGTTTTAAATACCAAGAAAGCAGGGTCGGGCATCAATCAATCAATTTATATTTTGCTTCGTTCCAAACGATGCATGGAAGACCCACAACCCTGCACTTTGTAGATTGATGTAGACGGAGATATGTATACTTGTGTTTATGGTCCATCTTTTCTTGCTCATAACCCTTGGATAAATTATTTTAATTCTCCTTTTTCTTTCCTTCTAATTAAATTAAGAACCTCGTCTATGATTTACTTAATTAATTTAGGTGGCTCTACTCGAATTATTTTGACAGTCATTCTAATAGTAGATAATGCCTTATAAATATTCTAAAAGTTTAGTTTATGTTTGATTTAATTTATAGAAGAACTTATGTTGAGTTTGGTATATTAGTTGTCAACATGTAACTGATGTGTTAGTTATAAATAAGACAAAAAATTATTTTGAAGTCAAATTATTTTTTTATTTTAATTTTTTTATTATTTTATTAAAAAATAATATTTCAAATTTTATTTTGAAATGTTTATAAAATATTATTTAAATGTCATTTAACGTTATGTTTAAACAATATTTCACTATTTAATTTTCCTTAAATTTAAAAATGTATATTAATTATACATTCATATTTACCGACATGATATATATATCCTGTTTCGTAAATTTATTTTGGAAAGCGATGCAAAAACACACGTGCTTGAATATGACTGCACAAAAGGTCACACCAAACCCTGCTAAATGGCTAATGCCCTAGTAATTATAAAAGCAACAAACATGTTATGATGAGCTTTTTTTTGGCACAAAATTAGAATCAGGACAGGGACATAACAGGACGTCGCTCTCACCTTATTTGCTAACTAATTCACAAAGCAAAGATATTTTGACGTTCTTAAGGATAGGATAAGGTGAAGATATAAATGAATTAAATTTGATGATTAAAGTTTAATTAAAATTTGAGTTATTTAAGTAATTAGTATAATAGAGTTTAAATATTTTAATATTTAATTTAAATTGATGTGAAATTAATTGAATTTTTTAAATATATATTTTTATATTTTATTAAATATATAATTAAAAATAATATCTTAAACATATCTAATCAAATTTAAAATTTGAATATTTTATTTAATTAAATTTAAATTCGAATATTATATTTAATTAAATTTAAATTAAATTTTAAATTTTAAATTTTCAAATCGAATCAAAATTATACTTAAACTAAATCATTTGGATTTTAGTAAGTTATACACTTAGGTGAGAATATAAAAGATAAGAAGAAATTAATAAACTACTATATACAGTAGATATTAAATTTGTCGAGGACATTATTATTCTGACAGATATATAGTACTATACATGCATGGCGATTGGCGAATAAGTGATGGTATAATTTTTTTATTACTTTTTTAAGAGATGGCATAGTATAATACTTAAAAGTAACCCATAGTTATTACATCTGCTGCTGCATGTAACTTTTAATAAGTTAATCGTATAATCCTGCCTTCTGTTTTAAAATAACATATCTTTTCCCATATTATAATAAAGTCCCAATCTATATTTTCCATAACGAACTGCTTTATAAACCAATGGCATAAAGTTGCCAACCAGCTCGAATTCTCATTCACTGCACGAATCGAGAAAATTTATAAATAAATAGGAAGATAGCTATAGCGTAATGTCGACAATGATTTGATCTGATCTGATCTCTCCTGTTGGATTTTAGATTTTTCCGTACACGATTTGCCTGAAGTAAGAGCCCAGCCCCGGCTAACTGTCATTTGACAAGTTACATCTCATCTCTGAAACAACTACAGGCGTCACCGAGAGGTCCATGATACAACATCGATACGATATAATTCATTAATAATCAGTACCAATACGTAGAATGTAAATTAGTATGATAAGGTATGTAAATACATGAGTTATGTAGTATGGTCTATTTATAAAAATAAAATTATATTTAATAATGTTGTTGCTCCAAACAACAATGAAATGATGCTGATGTCGTCTTCCCTACGTGTCGTGAATTTTCTACAAAAACAGTAAAAGTCAGAGAGGCGCAGGGATCTGTCCCTGCACGCGCACTCCGATACTTAAGTCAGAAGACTGTTTAAGTAGAGTATTTGTAAACAAAATAGAGATTAGGGTTTTCTTGATCATACCTGAGGGTATTTATAGATGTCCCTGTGTGGCTTCAATGGGCTTAGGACTCATATTTGTGTGGGCCTCAAAATTTTATTATTTTGGACCTTTTGTATTCTGAAACTCAGGTGCGCAACTGGGCTAAGAGTAAATTACCTCTATCAATTGCTCCTCACTCTTTCATAGGGAAGTTCCCTATGTAAGAGTATGTATGTTCTCATCGTAACTTCACGTCAAATCCTTACGTTAGATTCTGAAGTCGGATTTTCATCGGAGTGTTTAGCTTACCTCGCGCATTTTTTGCTTCAAGGTTTTGCACTTTTTCTTCGTGGCTTAGCTGTCGCGTTTTTCGCTTCAAACCCTTTTAGATAAATCTTCTCATGGTGTCGGGCCGTCGTGACGTATTCGCGCCTCTCTTATCATGAGACATCTTTTTCTAATATTTGGTTGTCGCGACCTATTCGCGCCTCTAGCTCTTACGACATATCTTTCTTTACACCTAGCCATAGTGACGCTATTATGCCTCAGACTCTTACAGTTCGTTTGATTTTTTACGCCTGACCACAGTGACGCTATCGCGCCTCTGGCTCTTATGGCTCGTCTGTCTTTTTTACGCCTGGCCACAATGACGCTATCGCGCCTCAGGCTCTTACGGCACGTTTGTCTTTTTTACGCCTGGCCACAGTGACGCTATCGCGCCTCAGGCTCTTACGGCTCGTCTGATTTTCACGCCTGGCCACAGTGACGCTATTGCACCTCAGGCTCTTACGGCTCGTCTGATTTCTTACGCCTAGCCACAGTGACGCTAACGCGCCTCAGGCTCTTACGGCTCGTCTGATTTTCACGCCTGGCCACAGTGACATTATCGCGCCTCAGGCTCTTATGGCTCGTCTGTCTTTTTTATGCCTAGCCACAGTGACGCTATAGCGCCTCATGCTCTTACGGCTAGTCTGATTTTCACGCCTGGCCACAGTGACGCTATTGCGCCTCAGGCTCATACGGCTCGTCTAATTTTTTACGCCTAGCCACAGTGACGCTATCGCGCCTCAGGCTCTTACGGCTCGTCTGATTTTCACGCCTGGCCACAGTGACGCTATTGCGCCTCAGGCTCTTACGGCTCGTCTGATTTTTTACGCCTGGCCACAGTGACGCTATCGCGCCTCAGACTCTTACGGCTCATCTGATTTTTTACGCCTGGCCACAGTGGCGCGACACAGTGACGCTATCGCGCCTCAAGCTCTTACGGCTCGTCTGATTTTCACGCCTGGCCACAGTGACTCTATTGCACCTCAGGCTCTTACTGCTCGTCTGATTTTTTACGCCTGGCCACAGTGACGTTATCGCGCCTCAGGCTCTTACGGCTCGTCTGATTTTTTACGCCTGGCCACAGTGACGCTATAGCGCCTCAGGCTCTTACGGCTCGTCTGATTTTCACGCCTGGCCACAGTGACGCTATTGCGCCTCAGGCTCATACGGCTCGTCTGATTTTTTACGCCTGGCCACAGTGACGCTATCGCGCCTCAGGCTCTTACGGCTCGTCTGATTTTTTACCCCTGGCCACAGTGACGCTATTGCGCCTCAGGCTCTTACGGCTCGTCTGATTTTTTACGCCTGGCCACAGTGACGCTATTGCGCCTCAGGCTCTTACGGCTCGTCTGATTTTCACGCCTGGCCATAGTGACGCTATCGCGCCTCAGGCTCTTAAGGCTCGTCTGTCTTTTTTACGCCTGGCCATAGTGACGCTATAGCGCCTCAGGCTCTTACGGCTCGTCTGATTTTCACGCCTGGCCACAGTGACTCTATTGCGCCTCAGGCTCTTACGGCTCGTCTGATTTTTTATGCCTGATTGCTTATGCGGCCTGAGCAGAAGATTGCTTTCTATAGTGAAATGTATAAGCAATGGCTCCAGATAAATACCAATAGATGTAGACTCCATCATGATGCTTTTGCAGGAAATAAATTTTGGCCATTACATAATTTTCAAGTTAAGCTTCTTCCGAGAATTGTTGTTCCTTAACGGTAGAATAACCGATGACAACAGTATTTATGGATTAAATAGCTTTGTCAAAGAACATCAGAACAAGAATGTGGAATCACTCTGTGGTCCAAGTGTAGAACTTGGTTGAAGCTTTATATGGTATCCACACTTCATTCGGGGCCAACTCATCCTTCCACTATTTAAACTTGTGGCTCCCAGCTATTTCTCATTCAAAACTTTCCAAAGAGTTAACCAGTGTGCAAGTACCAATCCCACGTGCCACTTCTGCATGATGAAAGACAAACTTCCAAAAATGCTTTTGCATATTCTTACTCCCCTCTAAACAGGGTGCCTCTCCTTCCTCATGAGGAACTTCTCTGCAAAGAAGCTATGCATCTCTATATAAGTTTAGAATTGGAAGATTTGGATTATTCACCGGCAGACTTGACCTCTCATCATTGCATTAAGGTTTCATTTGTAAAGCTGATGCATTTCCTGCGCTGGGCATGTTGGTCTATCATGAAATCAAGGGCATGTGCCAGTGTATCTCCAAATTCTTATAGAACCATTATCTGCACTTTATGTAAACGTGACTGTTGTGTTGCTTTTGTTAACTGCAACTGTTACTCGCATCCTGTTTGCCTGCGGCATGATATTAAGTCACTTGACTTCCCATGTGGGAGCCATCATGGTCTTTTCTTGAGGGATGATGTTGCAGAGATGGAACCTGCTGCCAAGAAGTTTGAGCAAGTGGATGCCATATCAAAAGAGATTGAGCGCCAAGCTAATGGTGATGACTTGTATTCATATCCACTATCAAATAAGTTTCAGATTAATGTAGAGGATGGATACTTTCCATTTTGTGAGATTAATGCCGTCTTGAATCCTGAAGTGGCAGATGCTTTGTCTTCTTTTGCTGCATCAAGTCTCTATTCTTCTGTGGAGCAAGTTGGATCCTCATCAAAAAATGTAAGATCCAGCTCTCTACCTGCTCAGTATCAATATTTGGCTGCCTCTTGAATTATTTTAATGTTTATGTCTCTACTTGAGCCATGACTCCTGCGCTAAGGGAACATTTGGTATTTGTATATTTCAAAGCCAGTACAGGGGCTAGCTGACCTAGGAGACACCAATGATGATGTTGTCTTTGAAAACACATATGAAAATGGCAACACAGATGAGGTATCGCTAGCTAAGAACAACAGGGGCTCTCATACTGATGAGACTAAGCCAGTAGACGTACCGGTGACTGATGTCTTCGAGGAGATATCTGAAGAGGCCTTGGATCATTCTTCATCAGCAGAATTTATGGAGCCAATAGGATTTGTGTCAGTAGAAGAATGCGCTGCTAATGGTGAGCTAGCCAAACTTCCAGAAGCTGAAGAGTATGATGGAGTCAAAGTATCTCATATGGATTCCTTTGAAAAAATGAGAAATGAAGAATCTGACAACAGTTCTTTAACTGATGAAATACAAGTTTTGATCCCTTTGGGTCTATGGTTCCGTCAGACATATCTGCCAGCTTTTCTGCAGTACTTTTGGCCAAATAAGCATCTGACTCAACAGTTTTCTCGTCAGAGGATGCATCTTTTGGACAATTCTCCTTGTCCAGATCCCCTAGCCAGTCTTTTCACAGCAATCTCTTGTCCATTTGGAAGCTCACCATTGTAAACAGCTCCAAATCCTCCTTGTCCAAACTTATTGTCATCAGAAAAGTTATTAGTTGCAACCAGAACAGAATCAAAGTCAAATTGCAAGGACTCATACCCAACAATGTTCTCATCCGCAGCTGCAGTTTCAACTTTTTTTTTATTATTATTCAATTCTATCCCTTGCTATTCTGACCCTTTCGGAAGTTGATGACGTTTATTTTGAGTTCAATTGTACTGGAAACGAAGGAAACTACACTGCAAGCAGGACTTACCAGGCCAACCTCAATAGCAAAATCAAAACCCAAACCAAAACCAAAACCAAAACCAAGCAAAACCATATTCCTATATCGATTATCAAAACCAAAGTCCATTGCTCAAATCAAAACCAAGCCTGCTTGCCTCACCCATAGCAGTGCCAGTTCGAGTATTTTTATCATCAGGAAAGCTATCATCTAATCCACTAACTGGAGTCAAATTTTCACCAATTTGATTTCTTGTTTCACCGCCATTAATATAAGGGAGCATGAAACACCTGCAACAGCTGATGGGAGCTTACCAGACAATAATATTGGAGAGGATTCTCCATGACCAAAAGCAGTTCTCCTTTTGTCGCCTGTCAAGACCCATATTCCAATTTTAGCATGTGCAAGCCTGTCAATACAGGCTGGGACCTGTCAACTGTATCCCCATTAATGGGATCTAATTCATTCAATTTTATGCTGGTTTGATTCCTTTCGAAAAACTGAAAACCAATTTCTCGGGCAATTCTTCATCTGCTGACTCAGCTTCATAAATAATACCAGACTCTGTTACTTTGGGAACTGTTGTATGGCAAGTTGCTAAGACCCTGAAGAACTTCTGTATGACATCTGAATGAGGTTCGTTCACCCATTTCCTATTCATAATGCGTTCATCTCTGAAGTTGAAACCCTTAACTGATTTTGCTGATTCCACAGTATCAGTAGGCAGTGGTTCAGTCAATCTCTCACCTTCTTTGCCAGGGCAATTTTTACCTCTGTCATGCTCTGCATCTCAGCAGTTTCTCCATTTTTTTTTACTGCGTTACTTTTCTCTTCAAATTTCTTTCCATTAAGAGCTTCAACGGCTTTAACAGCATCATCAACATTTTCAAAGTTGACAAATCCAAAACACATTGACTTTCCATCAGCATCCCTCATAACTACAACACAAGTAATTTCGCCATACTCACCAAAAATTGTTTTTAAGTCTTCATTTGTTGTAGACTCAAAGATTTTTCACATATATATTATTGAATTTGGTCTTATTCAATGTAGTCTCTCTTTCCTGCTTACGAAGGAAATGCTCAACATAGACCTGCTTATCATTAATCAACATACCATTTAATTTATCAATAGCATTTTGAGCAGATTCTTCGTAGTCAAACTGTACAAAACCATAGCCTTTGCACTGACCAAAACCATCAATCGATATAGAACCTCCCAGAAACGACTTGGCCCACAGCGCTTACACCCTTATCAGTTCTGGCCGAGCGAGCCCAGTCATAACTTTTTGAGTTGCCGCGGTCTTGCTTGGGACAGCGCCAGAGTGGAATAATGCTTCTTCAAGGTCCCCTTCAATGGTTTTGGCTTTGGGGTTTTTTTTTTTTGTGTGCCTTGATATCCAACGTCGTAGTAGGTAAAGAATATGGCGTTTGTATCTCAATTTTTTTGTGCCAGTAGTGGCGGCAGCGGCTTCATCTTCGTCGTCGGATGTGTTGGTAGACATTTTGAGCTTTTTGGGGTCTGGTTCTTTCAACGGCGGCGGCGGGGGCAAGGGCGATGAAGAGATTTTCGTATCTGGGGTATTTGAAGGGTCCATGTCTGCACGGTTTGTTGGGAGGACTCACAGAATTCTCTCTCAAATTCGCTGTTGTTATTGAATGTGTTTTTTTCATCTTACTAAAAAATTTGGTTTTTATGATTGTTTTCCACAGACGGCGTCAATTGTTGTTGCTCCAAACAACAATGAAATGATGCTGATATCGTCTTCCCCACGTGTCGTGAATATTCTGTAAAAACAGTGAAAGTCAGAGAGGCGCAGGATCTGTCCTTACACGCGCACTCCGATGCTTAAGTCAGAAGACTGTTTAAGCAGAGTATTTGTAAACAAAATAGAGATTAGGATTTTCTTGATCATACCTGAGGGTATTTATAGATGTCTCTGTGTGGCTTCAATGGGCTTAGGACTCATATTTGTGTGGGCCTCAAAATTTTATTATTTTGGGCCTTTTGTATTCTGATACTCAGGTGCGCAACTGGGTTAGAAGTAAATTACCTCTATCAAATAAATTTCATTATAAAATATTTAAATTATTTATACATAAATTTATAATATTTTTATTTTGAATACAAAATATGTAATATTACATTTTGTATATATAATTTTTTTATTAAATGCACTACTAATTACAACTCATCAAAAAATAAATTATTAATGATTATTTTTTTAAAGATTTGTTAGACGTAAAAGTTCAAGTACTAGACAAATAACATCATATAAGTGAATAATCAAGAGAAGATAATTAAGAATAAAATAATAATTTTTTGTATTTTATATGCGTGTTTGTGTTTTTAAGTATTAGAATTATAAATTTCAAAGAAGAATCTTAGCGTGACAGTCAAGATTGCTTATTTGTAACTTAGAGGTTATTGGTTCAAAAGAAAATACTCTCTTAATGAGAGGGAAGGCTCTTTAGAATGACTCTCTCTAGACCCACAAAATGAGAACCTTTTGGTATTATGTTTTTTCGTTGATATAAGCATTTTGCCTAAGTGAATTATATGTCTTTTATTTTATTTTTATTTTACTTGCATGTTATTTATAGTAATAAATAAAAACTTTAAAAATAATAAAAAAAATTAAAATTTTATTAATAGATTGTACTGAGCACGATACGGTATGAAAAATAGTGCAATATTTGGCCTAACACGACTCATTAGTGTTATGGGCCATATGCCGTGTTGGGCCATACCCTTAATTTTCATAGGCCGTACCAGCACGACTAGTTTAAAAATAGTGTTGTACCAATACGATTTATTAACACATGAGCCCACTTGAGTCCAAAAATTCACCTGAAGCCACCAGAGATTGAACCCAGGATTGGCTCGAATTGACCAAAAAAACCAAAAGCAAAAAAAAAAAAAAAAAAAACTTGGCACGAAAAAACTCAAACTCGAAAAAGACCAAACCTAAAAAAGAATGAATCCAAAAAAAAAAAACCAAACCTGATACGACCCAAACCTGGCATAATCCAAGCCCAATAAGATCTAAACCTGAGACCAAATCTGATTCAAAACTCGTAAAAAATCAAATATATAACATAGCAAAATCCAAATTATAATTATATGATTATTTTATTAAAACAAATAAATAATGATGCACTTTTTTTTAATTAAATTTTATAAAATTTTTAAAATAATCGTTATTTATTACACAATTATATCAATAACGTATTATTAATAAAATAAGTATTGAATATTTAAATTTAATTATTAAATAAAATCATTTTAAAATACGATATATATATATATATATATATATATATATATATATATATATATATATATATATATATATATATATATATATATATATATGAATATCAAATAATTTGTAATATCATACTTATTGTATTTGTAATAATCAATAATAAATATATTATTAAATATAAAGACAATTATTACACCATTTTATTAAATTTATTTCATATTAAAATTTTAATTTTATTACAATAATAAGTTTTATATATATATATATATATATATATATATATATATATATATAAATCATTATATAAATATAACATTTGTTTGAATTTGATATTTTGTGCAAGATATAAGAATACTATTGATAGAATCAACTTTAAATTATATTTTCATTGAGTTTCAAATATATAAATATATTAAATTTACTTGAAAATAAAAACATAATCTTAAAATTAAAATATGTTGTTCTTAAAATTAAAAGAAAAGTTAAATAACTAAATCAAACAATACAAGTACAACGTCCAAAATAAATATAATAAAATAAAAATGTACTTCAATTTGTAAAATCAAATGAAAAATTTCCTAATTCCTAAAAATATCACAATGCCTCAAGATCAAATCATAGATTATTTTATTTAAATAAATGCTATAATTCTTATTGTTATTATACAAGTCATTTAGGAAAAATGTTTTATTATAAATTTCAAAATTATGATATTAAGTTCTCAACTCCATGTCTAGGCCTCATATTTCTATCATATATTATCAATTCATTTGTCATTATCTGGTTTAAGATTAAGTATATAATCATTAATAAGTATATTAATAATTAATATATTCAATAAAGTGATAGTATTATGTTTATTTAAAATAATTTATGTCAAATTAAAATAATGTATTATAAGTTATAAACTTATAATATGATTTAAAATAAATCATATTTTTTATTTAAATAAATCTATAAATTCTTATATAAATCATTTAGAAAAAATATTTTATTATAAATTTCAAAATTATGATTTTAAGTTCTAAACTCCAAGTCTAAGTCTCATATTCCTATTATATATCATCAATTCATGTATGATCATATGATTTAAGATCAAGTATATAATCATTAATAGGTATGTTAATAATTAATAGCTTCAATAAAGTGATATATGTTCTTTTTATTTAATTAATTTATGTCTAATTAAAATAATTTATTATAAGTTATGAGCTTATATTATGATTTAAAATAAATAATTTATTTTTTATTTAAATAAATGTTATAAATTCTTTTTGTTATTATACAAATCGTTTGGAAAAAAATGTTTTATTATAAATTTCAAAATTAGAATCTTAAGTTTTCAACTCTAAGTCTCATATTCTTATTATATATCATCAATTCATTTGTTATCATTTAATTTAAAATCAAGTATATAATCATTAATAAGTACATTAGTGATTAACACCTCTAATAAAATGATCTATGTTATGTTTATATAAAATAATTCATCTATAACGACCCTTTTTGCTGTACAATATGGTTGGGTTACGAGTCGATGTTAGATCAAAACAATAAATTTTTAAACAAAACCAAAGAAAATATTTGCTGATGAATCAGAATAATTGTTCTTTTACAAAATATCATCTTTCACGTTCCCCAGATACATTCTCCTATATATAACTGTACTTACAAAAATTTTAGATAAAAAATAATAATATCCTGGGTATACCTTTAAATGCAGAAGATTACTTTGCAGCTGTGCAAAGAATCCTACTTATAAAAATGATCTCGGCTACTGATGTGACTCTGTAGAGAAAAGTAAGGGATGAACTTATAGTGTTCAGTAAGAAAAACATGTGGCAGATAGATAAATACACTATCTACATATTTACATAATAGGGTTATTATGTAAAATATACTGAGCAATCCAGTAAAATCATATTGGAAATCCATAACAGTTTCGATATCGATAGTATAAACATTGGACTGCAAGAAATACGGTTTCTAAAACTTTATATGGTAGAATAAACGATTTCCAAACAATAGTACAGTTCATACGGTCAATTTAGTAAATCAAATAGATGAGACAAGGCAGAACATGCTACAACAGTAATCAGTATGACAATTGACCAATGTCGGTAACTCCAGGCATCATTGATCAGGTGTGTCGGGATGTCAATTGTCGTGGGAGTGGTTAGATACACAAATGACTCACAATGCAGTATGTCCGAAGACCGATAGCATGGTACAACATACTCACATGCATGTTGAATGGTACATCGTATTCTTTGGACCATAGTAACAGTAGCAGTTTAGTAATCGTAACAGTATCAGTTCAATAATAGTAACAGTGCAACATGATTAACCATTGCCTTTGCCTCAAAATCAGTGCAAGTCACACGCGCTCAAGCATATTTTATCGGTACCATTTATAAGCAGTTCATTTTCATCAAATCAATTTTTAAATTCAGTACGGTACATAAAACAATTCAAAAGAGGTTGGCTCATCCTTTTTCGATTAAAAATTTCAACGTGCAGTCTATGGCAATTTAGACTAGGGAATTTTTGATTAAAATCAATAATTAAAAACTATATTGATACTTGTATAAATAAACTAAATTGAATTAATATCGGTAAGGATAGACTGATTAACTAAGGCTAAAGTTTTCTATAATTTCAATAACTATAAACTTGGCCTAGAGTTTTATATCTACAATTCCACATAAAATACGTGTAGATATCACTAACAGCTTACAACAATTGTCATTATCTCGGTGTCTGTCAATAGTCCTCAATGATGCGAGTTAGTGAGTCTGTCCCAATCGGTTTATCTTTCCGGAGCTTCGAACTAATATTAGTATCAATATTTACGAACCGTCTTTCCCTCGGGTTTTACCCAAATTTTCAGTACACTCTTTTCTTTCATCAATTTTTTCTATTCTCTAATATTTCTATATATATATATAATCATATATACATATATACATACATATATATATATATATATATTTTATTTATTTATTTATTTATTTTTCGCACCTTTTTCCTCGCTACTCACCTGATGACACTGTTCATCGTCTTCCTATGCTCTCGGTTCTACCATCTCCTCCATAATTCTTCGATCTGTCATCATCATCCTTACGTTTCTGCCACCATCCTCACAACTCTGCTTGCTCGGTTGCCCCTCTGTTTCCTCCATTTTCGGCACCCACGTCCAGCCTCCTCTGTTCAGCTTTCCACTTCCCTTCCTCACGGCTCTCCCTTGTGACAGCCCGAAAGCGCGAAAAATAGGGCAATTTAAAATTTTTCTTAAAACAAAACTACCAACTCTAGGTGTATTCCTGTGCAGTATCTTTAAATCACTATCTTTTATAAACCAACATTATCCCCAAAGATCATACAACTCATACTTAGTGAAATCAAATACATAATATCCCAAAAAGAATAAACCCATAACTCTCAACTCATTTCTTTCATACCAACCTAATTACATCCCAAAATACTCATCACAAATGTCTATATTACTTCATTGTCTGGATACAAAATGAACTGAATTATACCTTATGCGTGTACAAGCGATAGCCTGGGGAGATCTTGTCCACTAGCCTATATCACTTATGCGGCAGGCTCTATCTCGCTTTCTTCAAGTAATCTGGAGGGGGGAGGAAAAAGGGTGAGCTCTCAAAACGCTTATTAAGGAGGATAAGAGAAGTTATAAAAATCATCATTATAAACACAATATGATGGAAATATTTGAGCATGCAAATCGTTATAGAAATAACTATATAAACAATGGCATTAGCATAACTCACGTGATGAAAATCACAAATCACATTACATAAAATCTCAATGCGTGATATAAATCACAGTTGTAAAATCACATCATCATCAAATAAATCGACACTAGGCATTTATAAAACTCATATGAAATCAACGTCAGAGACACATCACATCAATTGAATTCGTTCCCTAGGCGGACGTCCCCAATAGAGGGATTTCGTCGATAATAATAGACATGGCCATGATTCGTTGTAGACTTGATCAGAGTCGTATAGCCGTCGGTCTTACATGCTATCAAAGTACAGTCCGGTCTTACATGCTATTAAAGCAAGGCCACCCATCGCTACCGGAGCAGGGTCATCTCACGTTACTAGAACGGAGGTGTCGGTCTTACATGCTACCAGAGCACAGCTTGGCCTTACATGCTACCAGAGCAAAGCCCGATGTGCATCTCATGATAAGCCATAGTCTTAGTAAAAATTATTTTGCCTTCACGTAGAGCTCTTAGTGGTTATCACAAAACCCATTTCAGTTATAAACCATTGTGTTCACATTTACACAAATCTCATCAAAATCGAGCTCAAACCAACAAATCACTCACACATTCATTAAAACATCAATTCATCTCATTTCTCATAAATAACATGCCATTGTTGTATAAAAATCGTTTTGCCTTCACGTAGAGGTCATAGTGGTTATCCCAAAACTCATTTCGGTTATAAACCATATGTGTTCACATTACACAAATTACATAAAAAATCGAGCTCAAACCGACAAAACACTCACACATTCATCAGAACATCAATTCATCCCATTTCTCATAAACATGCTCATTTCATTAAACCTTTTTCATGCTATTAAACCGTTTTCATTCATTCGAAAACTCACAAGCACAAATGGTTTATTTCCCTTACCTCTTGTACCTTGAGTGGTACAATATCCTCGGGTTCTCGAACTAGCCTCATTTCTCGTGCTAAATTCTTGAGATATCCACACACATCATTAACCCATCAATATACTTCATTATCATTTCTCTTTTCTTTTTCTTACTCATTCTAACTCAACATTATCTTAAAACTCTTTCTACATCTTTATCAACACTTTAGTTAACTCATAACCATCATAAGACATCCACATTAAATTTTCTAACCACACTCATTTGTTGGTTCCATCATGCCTTAAACATTTCTAACCAAATATATAAACATATATGTTTATTCACCCATATATAAAATGGTAATGCTTAAGAACAAAGGTCTTGTGAGCTTACCTAGCTTGTCTCCTCTCTTGACCAAGCTTGTAGAATGCTTGTCTCTTCCCTTTGTTCAAGCCAACCTTTGATTTTCTAGTATGTTGTTCTCCTTGACAAGAGGAACAACTTTGTCTATTACCTCTTTATCTAATTCAGTCTAGAATATGGTGAATCTTAGAGAGAGAAAGCTTGGTTTGGGTGAAAATGGTGAAGGTTTAGGTTTCAGAGAGAGAAAAGCTCTGTTTCCAGGGAAAATCTTGTGTTCCTTATATAGACAGAGGATATGAGATCGATCTGGTCATTAAAGGAGATCAATCTCTACTTGATTCACCTGCTCTATCTGCTTCATTAACAACTACGAGGTCGATCTGGTCGAGGGTGAAGATCGATCTGTTATTCTAAGTGGAGATCGATCTGGCATTGAATTAGGGATCGATCTCTTCCAGGTTGAGACTTAAGGAGATCGATCTGCCCTTGTGACAAGATCGATCTTTGCTAGGCAGAGGCAATAGGAGATCGATCTTCTTCCTTATGAGATCGATCTGCCTGTATGCTTTTGCACGTTTTCTGCATTCTGGAACTATGGGATTGATCTCTCATCCTTGGAGATCGATCTGGCATTCACAGATTCTACTGCTGCTGCATCAATTGAAGGAAACTCAATGCAAAACTCACCATAATCTACTATATAGGCCATATTTCAATCCGTACACATTTAAGACTTAAAAACTTCATCTCCTTATACTTCATTAAATTTAAAACTTACGTGTACATCAACATATCATAATTACATTCGCCAAATTACAATTCTCACTTAGCAAATCTCATAAAATTTACAGTTCTCACATCCTCCCCACCTTAAGAGAATTTGGTCCTCTAAATTCAACTTGACCCATTAAATAGCTGAGGGTATTTCTCCTTCATAAGGCTTTCTAGTTCCTAAGTTGCTTCCTCCATTGAGTGGTGTTTCCAGAGAATCTTAACCAATGGAATCCTTCTGGTCTGAAGTACTTTATTCTTCTTGTCAAGTATTCGGGTGGGTTCTTCCACATAACTTATATCCTCCTGAATATCTAATGCCTCATACTCAATGACACGGGAGGGATCCGGATTATATTTTCTCAACATGGATACGTGAAAGACATTGTGAATTTTGAAAAACTGTAGAGGTAGAGCCAACCAATAGGCAACGTCTCCCACTCTCTCCATAATCTCAAATGGTCCTATATATCGGGGACTCAATTTCCCTTTCTTCCCGCAACACATGATACCCTTACTTGGAGAAACTTTAAGAAACATAAAATCTCCAATTTGAAACTCAAGTGGCCGTCTACACACATCCACGTAACTCTTCTATCGACTCTGAGCAGCTCGTAACCTTTCACTTATGATTTTAACACTCTGAACCGCTTGCTCAACTAAGTTGAGAGCAATTACCTTTCTGTCACCCATTTCTTCCCAAGCTATGGGGGATCTACACCTCCTACCATACAGAGCCTCAAAAGGTGCCATACCAATACTCGCATGATAGTTGTTATTATATGTAAACTCGACAAGGGGTAGGTGATCATCCCATGATCCTTTAAAATCCATCGTACACACCCTCAACATATCCTCTAAGGTCTGTATATCGGATTGACCATCAGTTTGAGGATGATAGGTGGTATAAAAACTCAACCGAGATTCCATGACCTTTTGAAAATGAGTCCAAAACCTAGAGGTGAACCGGGAATCTCTATCAGATGTAATACTCACTGAGCCCCATGCAATCTAGTTATCTCTCTAACATACAACTCGACTAAGGTACTCAATGTATTTGTGCTCTTGATAGCAAGGAAGTAGGCACTCTTTGTTAATCTATCTACTATCACCCATATGGCATCATTACCCTTTCGGGTCTTCGATAATCCCATGATAAAGTCCATGGTGATATGCTCCTATTTCCATGTAGGCATAAGCAAAGGTTTAAGCAATCCTTCGGGCTTTGGTGCTCACCTTTCACTTGTTGGCATACCAAACAGCTGGCCACATATTCTGCCATGTCCCATTTTATACCACTCCACCAATACACCCTTCTCAAGTCCTAATACATCTTAGTACTTCTTGGGTGCATGGTGTATCGTGAGCAGTGAGACTCTCTTAGTATTTGTTGCTTCAGGGTATTATTATTTAGAACATAAATTTGACCCTTAAACCTCAATAACCCATCGTCACTAACCATGAAATCCGACTGCGAGGTTTATTCAGCTTGGCTAACCATACCCAATAGCCTCTTATCATTTCGCTGCCCGATTCTAATCTAATCCATAATACTGGGCTCTATCCATAGGCTAGCCATAAACCCAACTCCTACTTCCTTAACTCTGATCTTGAGTCTGGTGAACTGTTCTATCAAATCCCATTCCTTAATCATCATAGCAGCTATCATACTCTTTCTGCTTAGGGTATTAGTAACTACGTTCGCCTTCCCCCGATGATAGAGTATGTCGCAATCATAATCTTTAAGGAGTTTCATCCATCTTCTTTGTCTCATGTTTAACTCTTTTTGGTCAAATATGTATCTCAAGCTCTTATGGTCAGTAAATATCTGGAACCTTTCCCCATATAAGTAATGCAGCTAGATCTTTAAAGCAAACACCACTACGACTAACTCTAAATCATGTGTGGGGTAATTTCGCTTATGATCCTTCAGCTGTAGCAAACCATAAGCGACTACCCTCCCATTTGCATGAGTACACACCCCAATCTTTGTTTAGAGGCATCACTATACACTACGAAGCCTTCAAGTCCCTTTGAAATAGTCAACACAGGTGCCGTCATTAATCTCCTCTTTAACTCTTGGAAACTCTGCTCACACTTCTCAAACCATACAAAAGGAGTCTCCTTATATGTGAGTTTTGTCAAAGGAGCAGCAATCCTAAAAAATCCTTCAACAAATCTTTTGTAATACCCTGTCGACCCTAGGAAACTTTGAATCTCTGTAACTATTCTCAGTCTCTCCCAATTAAGTTGTGAGACCCCATATATGTATAACCTTGTATATGTGTATATTGGATTACGAAATGAATACACATAAGTTTTAAAGTGTATAGCAAGTGTAAGAAGGATATTTTCGTGAGTGGAATGTACATATATTGAATTTTGAGTGGTGTGGTAAAATGGAATGAAGATTGCATGAGTTTTGCACTTCCATTTAGTTTATATTATATAGCTTTGGTTATACAAAGATTTCACACAAGTTTAATATGTATAAAGTATGAATGGATGTCATTTTCAAGTCTTAAAGGTGGCTAGATGAGAAAATGACTATGACAGCAAATTAAGGATGTTTTGGTGTGAGTTTCTACAGGAAACTGCAGAAAAATCTAAAAAATATGAATGCCAGATCGATCTCATAGGATGAGAGATCTATCTGGAAGAGCCAAAATGCTCTTATTCGAGCAATGAAATAGGCCAGATAGATCTCTAATGGAGCCAGATCGATCTACTAAACATTCTGTAATAAGAGGATCGATTCTTAAGGCAAGCAGATCAATTTCCTTAGCTCTCAGATTAGAGTAGATCGATCTCCCTTGGATGCAGATCGATCTCCTTAAGCTGCTGCCTGAGACAGATCGATCTCAAGCCCTCGACAGATCGATCTTATGCATTCAAATTGGCGTGAAAATGAAGAATTTAAGGGGACCAGATCGATATCATGCCTTGACAGATCGATCTCATTAAGCAATTTCTATAAATAAGAGTAGAGAAATCTATAGATTTTGAGAAACAATCTCACTCTACCATTTTAAACCAAAAACCTAGTTTTCTCTCTCTAAATCATTCCATTTCCAGTAAGATTTGAAGGAAGGCTATTAGATACAAAGTTGTTCACATCAAAGAGAAAACAACATAACTTGGAGGCATTTTCTCCATTTATTAGATTTAAGGAACAAGGGGCATTTCTATTTGGAGCAAGGAGGAAATCCAAAGAGGTGAGTTTCTAGTGCACCAATCTAAGTACATTTGTTTAGTCATTGATGTTGAAGTTGATTTGGTGTGCATATTAATTGTAGAACTACCTAGGATGCCATGAAACAATTATAACCTATGTTGGCTCTACCGAGAGGGGGGTGAATCGGTTTTCTAACAATTATGGCAGATTTTAAATTAATCACAATTTAAACACAAATGATAATGAATAAAACAGTGCAATATAACAATTTAATGCAAAGAGAGGGAAAGAGAAACAAACACAGCGACTTATAGAGGTTCGGCCAACTCTTGCCTACGTCCTCTCTCCTTGACCTTCTTGTCAAGTGGTTTCTTTCTCTCTTTCAATAGAGTTTACAAAGTTCCTTTTACAGGTTAAGGAATAACCTCTCTACCCTTAGCAATACAGAAAATGTATTCACCCTTTTACAATAACTCTCACTGAGGAACAATCCTCTTTTCTTTTAAGGTGAGGATGAATACAGAATAAGGCTTTTTCAGTGGGTAGGACTAACACAGCTTGTAGTACTTAAGCTTGTACAATAAATCTCAATTAATGAGCAATAGGGATACAAGGAATGAAAGAATTAAAGCTTCAGAATATTGAGAATGTGCAGTGATAGTCTCTCTATCTGCTTTGTCTTCAATGCTTGGTTATATACTGAAGGTTGGGTAGTTGGAGCATTAAATGCAGTTTTTCCCGTTGAGATTTGAAGAAAATAGCCGTTGGGAACCTCCAGTGGTCAGACAGATCGATCTCCTATCTTGGCCAGATCGATCTCTTAGTTTTGAATCCTGCAAGATCAAAGCATAAATACACAGGAAGATCGATCTCATATATTACCAGATCGATCTGTTAGTTTGAATAGGCAGAGGCAGATCGATCTGTCGAATAGGCAGATCGATCTCCTATCCTCTCTGTTTGAGGCAGGATCGATCTCTTAATACACCAGATCGATCTCTTAAGCTCACTGACTTTGAGCAGATCGATCTCTTCCTTACCAGATCGATCTCTTTTTACCTTAAACCCTTTACACCGTTTTAAGGCTTGCCAGATCGATCTCTTCCATCATGAGATCGATCTCTCATAAAGTATAAACCCAGGAGATCGATCTCTCACACCTCAGATCGATCTCTCATCAGCAGAACTCTAAGTTCTGGTCCTGATATCTTCTAAACATGTTTGTATACCATCTTAACATTATTGTATTAACTTGTTTTGTCATTTCAAAATATATTAACTCAACAATCTCCCCCTTTTTGATATGACAAAACTCATCCAATAAACATGTTTAGTGAATTTGCAAAATTCCCTTTTTGTGAGCTTTTGACTTTGTTAAAGATTTAACTCATCCTTAGTTAAATCTTAACTCCCCCTTAGTTAGCTCTAGCTCTTAACTCCCCCTCAATTAAATCATCCTATAACTCCCCCTCAATTAAATCATCCTATAACTCCCTTTTAAACATTTAACACATGTTTCTTCTCCCCCTTTTTGTCATATCAGTCACAAAAGATCGAAGACTTATGGCATTTCAAAATCAATATTTGCATTAACACATCCAATATTCAATCAAATCACATTTCATTCAAGCAAATTTTTCACAGAAAACATCAAGTAGCTTAATAATGTTGTAACTACACTCAATTAAAACGCCTAATGCCTAATGTGAGGGAGGATCACGATCCAAAAGTTCCTCAACATGCGTACGGGTTACTTGAAGTTCATCGAACATCGCCGCTTGAGTTTCTTGAAATTTATCGAACATCGCCTTTTGAGTGTCTTGAATCCTATCCACTCGTTGAGTTAATTCGGCAAACATACGCTGCTGAGTGGTATGTCCTTCATCGATTCTCTGACTGAGGTCGCTTATCATCTTCACGATCAGCTCCAAGTCAGCAGGAGACGAGGTTTGTGCAGTTGGCGCAGCCGTGGAAGACGACGGTTCTGGAGCGGGTGCTGCAGGTGGGTGTGCTGGTTCAGCGGTGTGGTCATCTTCAGCCTCAGCAGGTTGCTGTTCTTGCTTTTTCGTCCACTCTCCCCGAAAATCTTTGTAGTACCCCATATGATGTAGGGTCCCAATGTTAAGCTCGCTTTTAGGAGATGGAAGTTTGCCAGTTTCGCCGCTGCAGTCGATGCCAAGGCGACGGAGAAGATAAGCCACTGGTTGTGGAAAAACTATTGTGGTAGCTTGGCCACGCACAATCTTCAGCCAATCCTCGTATATAAAGTGAGGGAGGTTTGGTTTTTGGCTGGTGGTGTGAATGTGATGGAGCCAAAACCGATCTAGACGCCTGACGGTTGAGTGACGGGTACCGTAAGGGCGGAGATTCCAGGAGATTATGAGGTGGAGTAACCGAAGGTGCATTGGAAGGTTACTCGCCTTGTCCCCGGGGAGTTCAAACGCAAAGGGGACTTCCTCATCCTCATTAGTTAAACCTTCATCGCGTATATCAAATACTTTGGCTATAACTTCAGAATCAATTAGAATTGATTGACCCATGACGAAGGTTCTGAAGGCAAGGATTTTGCAGGTGTCATCGGGGTCATAAACGAGTTCGGCATTTGAAAAGAATGCGCGAACGAGATTTGGAGGGACAGGAGTGTTGATTCTCAAGAATTTCACCCAACCAAATTCCTCAAATTTTGATAGGTATGGAAAGTCTATGTGATTGAGGAAGGAAAAATCAATGGTGCGCCAATGCTTGATTGGCATAGTTGAAAAGTATTCCTCATACCGCTTTCTTTTTGCTGGTGTTTTAAAACACCGATTGAAGGAAGCGATAGGAGGTGGAGTGGGTTGGGAGGAAGAACCTGCCTCTACATTGGGTCTAGGTGGTTTGGTTCCTGCTCTCTTAAGCCTAGGCATTATTCTAGACCTTAAAGATTTGATAACTAAATTCAACAAAAAGAAAGGCAATGAAACAGTACCTAGGTTTGCCCTAGACGCAAAACAAACACAAATCGAAGAAGGATTTTGATAAAATCAGTGAGAGATGTAGGTTACTATACCGGAATTTGACACCGAGACGTAAGGGAGACCGTACGAGGATCGATCGGAGGAGGAATTGAAGAAGAGGATGCGAGGGAATTGGAGAATTTGAATTTTAGGTTTTGGGAGATTTGGAAATTTTTCACGGCTATTTATACTCCAAGGCATAGGAGATCGATCTGTCGAGGCGACAGATCGATCTGGTACTCCCAGAAGCGAAGAGAGATCGATCTGTCGTAGGGACAGATCGATCTGGTCACAAACAGAGGCTTAAGGAGATCGATCTGGTACATGCATAGATCGATCTGTAGAATGCGGAAGCTTGATGAGATCGATCTGTCGTGGGGACAGATCGATCTGTCTCTAAACAGAGACGTAAGGAGATCGATCTTATGGTTAGAAGATCGATCTGCTTAGCTTAACCTTGATAATTTAGGCTTGTTTAAGGGATAGAGATCGATCTTATATCTCAAGGAGATCGATCTCTCATCCTTTTTGCCAGAAAATTTTTGCAAAAACTCTTTAAAAATCAACTTGAAATCAAGATTTTTACAACATGAAAGTCCTAAGGCATATTCATGAGTCCTAATTCACCTCTAAGGATACAGAACCTATCTCTATCAAGGGGTTTGGTGAATATACCAGCTATTTGATGTGTAGTATCAATATACTCTAAGATTATATCCCCTTTTTGTACATGATCTCTAAGGAAGTGATGTCTAATTTCTATGTGCTTGGTTCTGGAGTGTTGTATAGGATTCTTAGACAGATTAATGGCACTGGTATTATCACATTTAATTGAGACTTGCTTCATGTCAATACCATAATCTCTCATTTGTTGTTTAATCCACAACACTTGAGCACTACAACTACCAGCTGCTATATACTCAGCTTCAGTTGTGGACTGAGCTACACTGTTTTGCTTCTTGGAGAACCAAGAAATTAACCTATTTCCTAAGAATTGGCAAGTACCTGAAGTACTTTTCCTATCTATTTTGCATCCTCCAAAATCAGCATCTGAAAATGCATGAAGGGCAAAAGTGGAGTCTTTGGGATACCAAAGTCCTAGTGAGGGAGTATCTTTGAGGTATCTAAAGATTCTCTTAGTTGCCAATAGATGTGATTCCCTAGGGGATGATTGAAATCTAGCACAAAGGCACACACTAAACAATATATCTGGTCTACTAGCAGTTAAATAAAGCAAAGAACCAATCATAGACCTATAGAGTTTAGTGTCTACACACTTACCACTTTCATCTTTGTCAAGCTTGATGTTGGTGCCCATTGGAGTGGTTTGAGGTTTGCAATTGTCCATCCCAAATCTCTTGAGCAAGTCCTTTGTGTACTTTGCTTGATTGATGAATGTTCCATCCTTTGTTTGCTTCACTTGAAGTCCCAAGAAGAATGTGAGTTCTCCCATCATGCTCATCTCAAATTCTCCTTGCATGATCTTAGCAAATTCTTGGCATAAAGACTCATTAGTTGAACCAAAAATAATATCATCTACATATACTTGTACAACTAGTAAGTCCTTATTTTTATTTTTTATGAATAATGTGGTGTCTACCTTTCCTCTTGAGAACCCTTTTTCTATTAAGAACTTTGACAACCTTTCATACCAAGCTCTAGGGGCTTGTTTTAACCCATAAAGTGCCTTAGACAATTTGAAAACATGTTCAGGAAATTCATGATTTTCAAATCCGGGAGGTTGCTCTACATAGACTTCTTCATTAATGAAACCATTCAAGAATGCACTCTTTACATCCATTTGATATAACTTGAAATCTTTATAACATGCAAAGGCAAGTAACATTCTTATTGCCTCTAATCTAGCTACCGGTGCATATGTTTCATCATAGTCTATGCCTTCCTCTTGTCTATAGCCTTGAGCAACTAGCCTAGCCTTATTCCTTATGATCACACTATTTTCATCCATTTTGTTCTTGAATATCCATTTAGTTCCAATTATAGAGTGATCACTAGGCCTTGGAACTAGTTTCCATACTTTGCTTCTCTCAAATTGATTTAACTCTTCTTGCATTGCTAGGAACCAATTATTATCCTCTAAGGCTTCATTGACATTCCTAGGCTCTATTTGAGATACAAAGGCTATATATTGACACATATTCCTTAAGGATGACCTAGTTCTAACTCCAAGAGTTGGATCTCCTACTATTTCACAATCTTTTACATATCCTAACTCTCTTGGTGCTCTAGGTTCTCTTTCTAGAACTTCTATTTCTTCTTCATCTTCTTTATTCAAATCAAGCTTTTCTAGAAAGTCATCTTCTAAGCCTTCATCAAATATCTCAACATTTTCATCATTGTTGGTTGAATCTTTAGATATATTATTTGATTCATCAAATACAACATGAATAGATTCTTCAACCATCAATGTTCTTTTGTTATAAATTCTATAAGCCTTTGAATTCAATGAATATCCTAGAAATATTCCCTCATCACTTTTGGCATCAAATTTTCCTAAATTATCTTTTCCATTATTTAGAACAAAGCATTTGCAGCCAAAAGGATGGAAGTAACTAATATTAGGCTTCTTACCTTTGTAGAGCTCATAAGGAGTTTTCTTTAGCATGGGTCTTATCATAGCTCTATTAATTATATAACATGATGTGTTTATAGCTTCAGCCCAAAGGTACTTTGGCAAGTTATTTTCACATAACATGGTCCTAGCCATCTCTTCCAAAGTTCTATTTCTTCTCTCAACTACACCATTTTGTTGAGGTGTTCTAGGGGCTGAAAAATTATGGCTAATTCCTTGATCATTGCAATACTCATCAAATCCTATATTTTCAAATTCTTTGCCATGATCACTTCTAATGCTTGTTATTGTATAACCTTTTTCATTTTGAGTCACCTTTGAGTAAGTTATGAATTTCTCTAAGGCTTCATTTTTTACTCTCAAAAAGAACACCCAAGTGTACCTAGTGTAATCATCAACTATTACAAAACCATAGTGTTTCCCACCTAGGCTAGTGGTTCTAGTTGGTCCAAATAAGTCTAAATGCAGTAATTGAAGAGGCCTAGTGGTGGATACACTATTCTTAGGCTTAAAAGTTGTTCTTTTGTGTTTTCCTTTAACACAAGCTTCACATATTTCTTCATGATTAAAGGGTAGTTTGGGTAAGCCTATGACTAGATCCTTTCTTGCTAATTTGGATAGCACATGCATGCTAGCATGACCTAGTCTCCTATGCCATAACCAAGATTCCTTTTTGTTATCTACCATTAAGCATATGTTTTCGTTTTTGAGTTCATTAAGGTAGACTATATATATGTTACCTTGCCTATGACCTAGAAGAAGAATTTTATTTGACTTAGGATCTATAACATTACATTTCATGCAATCAAAAATTACTTTGTAACCTTTGTCACAAAGTTGACTAATGCTTAGCAAGTTATGCTTTAGACCCCTAACAAGTAATACTTTTTCTAAAGAGAAATGATCATTACCTATTGAGCCACTCCCTTCCACTTGGCCTTTGGAGTTGTCCCCAAAAGTGACTTCTCCACCAATTTTCGATTTGAAGGAATTGAAATGGCTTTTATCACCCGTCATGTGCCTTGAGCATCCACTATCTAAGTACCAAGCTTCTTTTGTTTTAGCTTTGTGACTATGCTCAATTACCTATAACACAAAAAATAAACACACTCAAGTCTTAGGTACCCAAATTCTCTTGGGTCCTTGGAGGTTAGTAAATGAAATTCTTGATCCCATTGGGATCCATTTTGCTAATGCGTTGTAGTCTTTGGAATGAATTACCTCTTTTGGAATCCATATCCTTTTTATAATTTTTCCTTTAAGATTCCTCATCTTTATAGTGCAATAATTTGACTTATGTCCCTTCTTATTACAATATGAACAAGTAATTACAGGTTTATTCATGCTCTTTCTAGCAATGAAACTTTTAAGATGGGTCTCCCTACTTTGTGCATTATACCCTAAGCCATTTTTGTCAAAAAATGCCCTTTGGGTTTCTAACATGCTATCTAGCTTTTGTTGCCCCATGTGAAATCTATTAAAGGAGTTATGTAAATTGCTATTTTTCTCCTTAAGATCACCAATTTCTAGATTAGCAGTCTCTAGTTTCTCCTCACATTCCAATTTATCTTTTAACATTATCTCATTTTCCCTTTTTAATTTCGATATTAACTTTTTATACTTCATGCTCATAGATTCATACTCTAATGCTAAATCATCAAATGCATCTTGCAGTTCATCAAAAGAGTATTCATTGATATTAGAAGTTACCTTTTCATCATCATCAATAGCCATGAAGCATAGGTTGGCAATGTCCTCATTTGATTCATCATCGGAGCAGTCACTGTCACTCCATGTTGCGACCATTGCCTTCTTTTTATGAAACCTATCATTAGATCTTTTGAGAAGAGGGCAGTTAAATTTTATGTGTCCAGGTTTTTTACACTCATAACACACAATAGAGTCTTTTCTACCTACTTCCTCTTGTTCTCTCCTATTGTTTCTCTTATTGCTATTACCAGCTCTCATCCTCATGAATTTATTAAATCTTTTGGCAAACATTGCCATCTCAATATCCTCCTCACTGCCACTCTCATTTTTAATTTCCTTTTCAGCAGTGGATTTTAGAGCAACACCCACTTTCTTGGGTGGCTCTTCATTTCTTTTAAGCTTCATCTCATAAGTTAGCAAGGAACCTATTAATTCATCTAAGGACAATGTGTGTGGATCCTTAGATTCCTCTATTGCTGTTACCTTAGCTTCCCATGACTTAGGTAAGCTATTTAAAATTTTCTTTACCATTTCAATATTAGAATATATTTTTCCTAAAGATTTTAATCCATTAATTATATCGGTAAACCTAGTGAACATATCACTAATGGATTCTTCTTCCTTCATCCTAAAGAGCTCATAATCATGTGTGAGCATACCTACTTTTGTCTCCTTCACTTGGGTTGTACCCTCATGAGTTATTACCAATTTATCCCATATTTGCTTGGCATTATCACACCCGGAGACTCTATTATATTCATTAGGACCTAAAGCACAAAATAATGTGTGCATAGCTTTAGCATTTAGCTGTGCACATTTAATGTCATTAGAATCCCATTCATCGTCTTCTTTGGGAATATCTCTTCCCTCTATTTTCTTTGTAGGGATTTGAGGTCCCTTAACTATAATTCTCCATACTTCATAGTCATTTGCTTGAATAAATAGCATCATCCTAGTCCTCCAATATGAATAATGTTCACCATTGAACATGGGAGGTCTAACCGTGGAGTGCCCCTCTCCTATCAAACTAGTTGCAACATTGTTAAGAGCCATTAGATCGTTTCTACTCTTAGGAAGTTGTTCCTACGTGATTAAAGAGTCTTAGCTCTGATACTAATTGTTGGCTCTACCGAGAGGGGGGGTGAATCGGTTTTCTAACAATTATGGCAGATTTTAAATTAATCACAATTTAAACACAAATGATAATGAATAAAACAGTGCAATATAACAATTTAATGCAAAGAGAGGGAAAGAGAAACAAACACAGCGACTTATAGAGGTTCGGCCAACTCTTGCCTACGTCCTCTCTCCTTGACCTTCTTGTCAAGTGGTTTCTTTCTCTCTTTCAATAGAGTTTACAAAGTTCCTTTTACAGGTTAAGGAATAACCTCTCTACCCTTAGCAATACAGAAAATGTATTCACCCTTTTACAATAACTCTCACTGAGGAACAATCCTCTTTTCTTTTAAGGTGAGGATGAATACAGAATAAGGCTTTTTCAGTGGGTAGGACTAACACAGCTTGTAGTACTTAAGCTTGTACAATAAATCTCAATTAATGAGCAATAGGGATACAAGGAATGAAAGAATTAAAGCTTCAGAATATTGAGAATGTGCAGTGATAGTCTCTCTATCTGCTTTGTCTTCAATGCTTGGTTATATACTGAAGGTTGGGTAGTTGGAGCATTAAATGCAGTTTTTCCCGTTGAGATTTGAAGAAAATAGCCGTTGGGAACCTCCAGTGGTCAGACAGATCGATCTCCTATCTTGGCCAGATCGATCTCTTAGTTTTGAATCCTGCAAGATCAAAGCATAAATACACAGGAAGATCGATCTCATATATTACCAGATCGATCTGTTAGTTTGAATAGGCAGAGGCAGATCGATCTGTCGAATAGGCAGATCGATCTCCTATCCTCTCTGTTTGAGGCAGGATCGATCTCTTAATACACCAGATCGATCTCTTAAGCTCGCTGACTTTGAGCAGATCGATCTCTTCCTTACCAGATCGATCTCTTTTTACCTTAAACCCTTTACACCATTTTAAGGCTTGCCAGATCGATCTCTTCCATCATGAGATCGATCTCTCATAAAGTATAAACCCAGGAGATCGATCTCTCACACCTCAGATCGATCTCTCATCAGCAGAACTCTAAGTTCTGGTCCTGATATCTTCTAAACATGTTTGTATACCATCTTAACATTATTGTATTAACTTGTTTTGTCATTTCAAAATATATTAACTCAACAACCTAGAAATGGGATAGTTTGAGAAAGTGAAATGTAAAGGTATTAATGATGAATGAGATATTTTAAGGTGATGATGATGTTATGGAATAAATTGTAAGACTTACCCAAAAGGGGTAAAATGAGTATTTTGAATGAGAGTTAGGAACAATGACTCAAGTGATTGGTGAATGATTTATAGCTCCCAAGGATACACAAGAGCAAGTTAAGCCAAAAACGTGAGAAGCTAAGAGAAAAAGAGTTGCACCCCTAGTAAATCGAGGTAAGGGAATTGTGTGGATTCTTAGAGATATCTGTGCACAATTTGGGCGCTTAATGTTTTCTGGAGTGCATGTGGTGATAGGAAATGAATTGGGTGTTTGAAGGGCAAGAGTTGGGTTTTGATGCAATGTACATGAAAAGAAAAGAATGATGCTTTGAAAACCTTGTTTTATTGCTTTTTAGTAAATGTTTGGTAGGTTGGATAACATTTGTAATGATTTGCATAAGAAATAACTTGATTTGGTTTTATAACCATGCTTTGCAAAGAATTGAGCCACCTACATGGTTTTCGTGATAATGAAAGCGTGCTAGAGTATGACTCGCACGAGATTTGCTGTGTTTTTACACGCATGCGTGCTAGAGCTTAGCTCGCACTAGTTTTCACATGGATTTCTATGATGTTGTTCTAGAGTTGAGCTTGCACAAACTTTATACTAGTTATGTCATGGTGCTGGAACATAGCTCGCATTAGATGCCTATCATACTTGTTACCATGCTTGAGATTACTCACATGTGATTTTATGACATAATTGATAGCCGTGCTAGGAGTTTCGGGTAGACTAGGGGTTGCACCGATTAAATAGGCTCACACGTGCATTTTGAGATGTGGCGTGAATATGATGTGTTGATATGGGTCCACGGAGTACACTGTACCGTGCATGTAGCATGGAGTACATTGTACCATGTTGAGATTGTAATATATCATCTTCTGCGATGTTGAGATCTGCTATGGCCCAACGGGTTGGACGTGACCCACCTCCCGTGTGGAAGCAGATAGTGGTGATACCCCGCACACCTGATTGGTGAAGCCCGGGATCACAAGATATGACCATAGTCCTAGAGGAGATTTCCCTTATTATATTTCCTATCTCATATGTCTATTATTTTATGAATATATCCTTGTTTGAAATACTTTGTGGGTCAGGATAGTCCGAGGGAGGGGCTGAGTCCTGACAAGTGTTGATTTTATAAGATGTGAAAGCATGATAATGGCTTTAAAGTGCACTGATGCGTGATGATTTTCCATGCCTTATGAATTAAATATGCATGATGGTTTTTCATGCTTTGAATTGATTTGTGCACTAAATTAAATAGTATAATTTGCTTTACATGCCATTAACACAAGCATGAACTAATGCTTCGAGGTGTGAATGAGAAATTGTATGGTTTTGAAGCATGGCATCACGATCATGTAGATAGTGCAGTATCTACCTGTTCGCATGATTGCCTTACTCGGCGTGTTGTTTGCTCACCCCCTTATTTTCCCCTCTCTACAGAGCATTGAGTATAGGCTGAAGGTGACTGGAGGTTTCCCCTTTTGATATCCGCTGCATCCCATCCTGTAAGGTATACACACTGATGAATTTTTGTATCTAAACTTACCATAGCACAGTAGCATTTTGAATGTAACCCTTGGGGATGTAAATCAATGTAAACACATGTAAACAACAACTCTGATTTATTTATACAAGTGTTTACTTCTAAATTAAAGTGCAAATTTAATTGTTATGGTTGGATGAGGTAGACATTGACACACAACCCAACAGTTGAGAGCTTAGCTGATCACGATCGAGGTAAGGTAAGGACGAAAATTAAATAATGTATTAAAAGTAAAAAATTTATGACGATTTATGGTAAGTTGAGGGTCGTGACTGAAGTTGGTATCAATGCTGAGTTGGTCCGACGTGTGTCGATGTTTAAAATACTTAATAAGTTGGAAAATTACATCTCCATGTTACTGTGCTTGTTTAGATACAAATTATGTGTGTGTCGATGGGTTGACTATGAAATTGATGTAAATGTAGGGATCTTGGCATAATGCCCAACACCAGTTGCGATAGAGGGGTGAGGGCGCAAGGTAGAGGTCGTAGAGGTAGGCCTAGGGGTAGTGTTGAGCCAGAAACACACGAGACTTAGGAAGAGATTGAGGTGGAGGTTAAGGTTGAGCATGCTCCACAGGGTCCAGAGGAGAGACCCAAAAGTACTGAGGCACTCTTCGCAAGAATTGAGCATAGCATTGAGATGATCTTGGAGTTTGTCACTCAATCGTTACTTGGAGTTGGGGTCAGATAGAGTCCCGCTACACAGGGTGATGCCAAGCAGGCAGCAACTCCTGAGGCACGGGTACGGCCAGCCCAGAGACCTCAGACGACAGATACACCTATACCCCCACCCACACAGGATATGCCTACACCTGTTACTATACCATATGGCAGTAGAGGCTGGGGTTATGGATGTGATTTGGATACACTGCGGTAGTTTTAGAAGTTTGGACCGTCATCTTTCAATGGAGTTAAGGACCTAGTAGCTACAGGGGATTGGATAAATGAAATTGAGAAGTTATATGGGTTCTTTGAGTGCACTACTACTGAGATGGTAGCGTTTTTCGTATTCATACTGAAAGGATCAGCAGAACATTGGTGAAAATCCACCAGGCCTATTTTGAGAGCCCGATATACAGAGATCAGATGAGATGTATTTTTGGAGGCCTTTCGGAGATAATATATTCTGGATACTGCCCAATGAAAGATGAAGATGGCATTTTTGGGACTGACCCAAGGGAGCAGGACGGTGGATGAGTATGAGACGACCTTTATCTCCCTGGGCAGATATGATCCTAATACGATGGGTAATGAGGTCGAGAAGATCCAGAAGTTTATGGATGGACTGAGACCGACCATTAGCTCCAGATTGGTTCCCTTTGATATACTGACCTATGAGGAGGCTGTGCGCAGGGCGCAATTGTGTGAACAAGATATCGATCAGATCGCCTCAAAGTTTGGGAAAGTCGATAAAGTGAGGGATAGAGATAAGAAGAGACCAGTGCTAGATAGAGACTTCAGTTATAAGGGAAGCAAGAAGTTTTCTGGAAAGAGCCCGAGGATCGAAGAGATCTGGGAAAGGATAGTTAATACTCCCATGTATCCGACCATAGCTCCAGCTAAGGGAATTATGATTGAAGGGCCATGGCCTACTATAGAGCAGTGCAGTAAGTGTGGTAGGTACCATGGTACTCGACCATGCTATGGACCTCCTACAGTATGTTTCAGATGTGAGAAACCAGGGCACATAATCTGAGATTACCTAGAGATGACAGAGAGAGCCCCACAGAAGGGTAGGGAGCAAGAGAGAGCTCTAGTTGGGACAGCTGCTTTGAGGAGGAGGGCTACAACTGAGGAAAAGGGGAAGCAGATAGTGTGTGTGAGTAGAGGGCGAGTGCATGCACTGAACCAGGACACTGCGGATCAGTCTTCAGATGTGGTTAAAGGTACCATCCAAATATTTGATTTAGAAGCATATGTATTGTTTGATCTTGGTGCCACGTATTCCTTTATATTGCCATCCTTTGCATGTAAATTGTTGAAGCATGTAAAACCCACACTGCTAGATAAGATGTTGATGATATCTACCCCTATGAATGATAGTTAGTTGACTATGCATGTTTATAAGAATTGTAAGATGAGGATAGGAGGCAAAGAAATGGCAGCCAATTTAATCTTATTAAATATGAGTGATTTTGATGTAATCATAGGTATGGATTGGCTGACTTCGAACCATGTTGTTATGAATTGTCGTGCTAAAACATTGACTTTTCCAGAGATAGAAAATCTTGTGTTAAGTTTTGTGAAATGAAATGAAAGACATGTTTAGTATAAATAAAAGAGTATGATCTTAGTACATGATATTCGAGAGATGAATCTGTTTATCAATTATGTATGTTAATGTGACGATTTGTGTTACTAACGGTAGAGAGAATAATGTGAAGGGTTCATTGGTTATGTGATTGAGACAGATAAGGCACGTTCGGAGTTGATAGACATCCCAGTGGTTAGGGAATTCCCAGATGTCTTCCCAGATGAATTACCAAGACTACCTTCAGATAGAGAAATAGAGTTTTCTATAGACTTGGCACCTGGTATAGAGCTGATATCCAAGCCACCGTACAAAATGGCTTAAGTTGAGTTGGAAGAATTAAGGAAGCAGTTACAGGAACTGTTGGAGAAGGGGTTCATCAGGCCGAACGTCTCACCTTAGGGAGCACCGGTTCTGTTTATAAAGAAAAAGGATAGAAGCCTCCGACTGTGTAAAGATTATCGATTGTTGAATAAGGCAACCATTAAGAATAAGTAGCCCCTTCCACGCATTGATGACTTGTTGGATCAGCTTTGGGGAGCGCAGGTCTTTTCCAAGATATATCTAAGATCTGGGTACCATCAGCTGAACATACGGAGTGGAGATGTATCCAAGATAGCTTTTTGCACCCGGTATGGACATTATGAGTTTATGGTTATGCCATTCGGGTTGACAAATGCTCTTACAGCTTTTATGTCATTGATGAATGAGCTATTTCACCAGTACTTAGATCGATTTGTGATTGTGTTTATCGTTAATATACTGGTGTACTCAAAATCTAGAGAGAAGCATGAACAACATCTAAGGATAGTGCTATAGACCCTCTGAGAGAAGAAGTTGTACAATAAACTCAGTAAGTGAGACTTTTGGTTGGAACAGATCTCTTTTTTGGGTCATATAGTATCGAAGGATGGTGTGTCAGTGGATCCATCAAAGATTGAGGCAGTGATACAGTGGCAGAGACTCCAGACAGTGATAGAGATAAGAAGTTTCTTGGGTTTAGCTAGATATTATTGAAGGTTTGTGGAGGGATTCTCAAGATTTGTTACTCCTTTGACACGTCTCATGAGAAAGAATGTTGAATTTGTGTGGGACGATAAGTGTGAGAAAAGTTTTCAGGGGTTGAAAAAGAGATTGACTACAGCTGTACTCACCATTCCTACCAGCTCAAGAGGTTTCTCGGTGTATACTGACGCTTCACACCAAGGACTGGGCTGTGTATTGATACAGGATGGGAAGGTAGTAGCCTATGGACCAAGACAGTTGAAAGATCACGAGAGGAACTACCCAACCCACGATTTAGATTTAGCGATCGTAGTGTTCGCATTGAAAATATGACGCCACTATCTCTATGTTGAGAGATTTTAGGTTTACACTGATCATAAGAGCCTTAAGTACCTATTCTCGCAGAAAGAGTTAAACATGAGATAAAGGAGATGGCTTGAAATTTTAAGGGATTATGATTGTGAGATTCTGTACCACCCGAGTAAGGGAAACGTAGTTGCTGATGCATTGAGTAGGAAGCATCTCACGTTGGTGTCATTTATGATGATTAGGGAACATGAGCTGCTGGAACAGTTCACGAACCTCAGTTTGGATATGACCCCGCCTGACGCTGATAATGGCTTTATGATAGCTAGCCTGCAGTTGGAACCGAATTTGGTAAATCAAATCTGACAGACTCAGTGAATGGATCAGTAGTGTAGTGATATTGTTGGGCAGATACAGAGGGGTACAGAGACAGACTTTGAATTGAGTTCAAATGGATTATTGAGGTTAAGAAGCAGGATATGTGTTCCGGATGATCCAGAGATCAGGAAGTTGATCTTGATAGAGGCTCACTCATCGAGGTATACGATACATCCAGGGAGTACAAAGATGTATCAAAACCTTAGAAAAGTTTATTGGTGGTCAGGGATGAAGAAAGACATTGCCGAATATGTCGCTAAGTGTCTCGTTTGTCAACAGGTGAAGGTAGAGCATCAGAAGCCTGCAAGGTTATTGCAGCCTCTACCGATATTGACGTGGAAGTGGGAGGACGTCACCATGGATTTTGTCACGGGATTACCGAGGACCCGCAGAGGTCATAATACCATATGGGTGATTGTGGATCGGTTGACGAAGTCAGCCCATTTTCTAGCTATGAGAGCTACCGATACTCTGAGCCAGTTAGTGAACTTGTATTTGCGCGAGATAGTGAGGCTACATGGAGTTCCAGTGAGTGTTGTTTCTGATAGGGATGCTCGCTTCACTTCTCATTTCTGGGAATGTTTTCAGGAAGTGATGGGGACCCAGTTGATTTTTAGCTCCGCGTTTCATCCTCAGACAAATGGTCAGTTATAGAGGACTATACAGACCCTGGAGGATATGTTGAGAGTGTGTGCATTGGATTTTGTAGGCTCTTGGGATGACCATTTACTGCTCACAGAGTTCGCATATAATAACAATTTTCATGCGAGTATCGGGATGGCACCATATGAGGCATTTTATGAGCGTAGATGTCGTTCCCCTATTGGATGGGAAGAGATTGGTGATAGACAGATCTTCACTCCTGACTTGGTTAGACAAGCCTCTGAGGATGTCCAGTTGATTTGTGAGAGGTTACAGACAGCTCAGAGCAGACAAAAGAGTTATGCTGACAGGAGACAGAGACCATTAGAGTTTATTATGGGTGTGTTAGTGTTTTTGAAGGTTTCTCCTTCGAAGGGTATTATGAGATTTGGTAAGATGGGCAAGTTAAGCCCTAGGTATATCGGACCCTTCAAGATTTTGGAGAGAGTGGGAGATAAGGCATACAGGCTAGCATTACCACTTGAGCTAGCGAATGTACATAACGTATTCCACATATCCATGTTACGAAAATACCACCCGGACCCGGCGCATGTGATAAGGTACAAGCCTTTGGAACACAATGAAAGCATGGCGTATGTTGAGAAGTCGGTTCGGATATTGGATAGAAAGGAAAAGGTGTTGAGGACAAAGATAATTCCCTTGGTGAAAGTTCTTTGGCAACATCACACGGTGGAAGAGGCCACATAGGAATTGGAGAGTTTGATATGTGATAGATGTCTCGAGTTATTCACAGAATGATTGGTTCCAATTTAGAGGACCAAATTTTCTAAGTGGGGGAGAATGTGAGACCCCATATATGTATAACCTTGTATATGTATATATTGGATTACGAAATGAATACACGCAAGTTTTAAAGTGTATAGCAAGTGTAAGAAGGATATTTTCATGAGTGGAATGTACATATATTGAATTTTGAGTGGTGTTGTAAAATGGAATGAAGATTGCATGAGTTGTGCACTTGCATTTAGTTTATATTATATACCTTTGGTTATACAAAGATTTCACACAAGTTTTAATATGTATAAAGTATGAATGGATGTCATTTTCAAGTCTTAAAGGTGGATGGATGAGAAAATGACCATGACCGCAAATTAAGGATGTTTTGGTGTGAGTTTCTGCAGGAAACTATAGAAAAATCTGGAAAATATGAATGCCAGATCGATCTTATAAGATGAGAGATCGATCTGGAAGAGCCAAAATGCTCTTATTCAAGCAATGGAATAGGCCAAATCGATCTCCAATAGAGCCAGATCGATCTACTCAACATTCTATAATAAGAGGATCGATTCTTAAGGCAAGCAGATCAATTTCCTTAGCTCTCGGGTTAGAGCAGATTGATCTCCCTTGGATGCATATCGATCTCCTTAAGCTACTGCCTGAGACAGATTGATCTCAAGCCCTCGATAAATCGATCTCATGCATTCAAATTAGCGTGAAAATGAGAGATTTAAGGGGACCAGATCGATCTCATGCCTTGACAGATCGATCTCATTAAGAAATTTCTATAAATAGGAGCAGAGAAATCTGCAGATTTTGGGAAACAATCTCACTCTACCATTTTCAACCCAAAACCTAATTTTCTCTCTCTAAATCATTCCATTTCTAGTAAGATTTGAGGGAAGCCTATTAGCTACAAAGTTGTTCACATTAAAGAGAAGAACAACATAGCTTAGAGGCATTTTCCCCATTTATTGGATTTAAGGAACAAGAGGCATATCTATTTGGAGCAAGGAGGAAATCCAAAGAGGTGAGTTTCTAGTGCACCAATCTAAGTACATTTGTTTAGTCATTGATGTTGAAGTTGATTTGGTGTGCATATTATTGGTAGAACTACCTAGGATGCCATGAATCAATTATAACCTAGAAATGGGTTAGTATGAGAAAGTAAAATGTAAAGGTATTAATGATGAATGAGATATTTTAAGGTGATGATGATGTTATGGAATAAATTGTAAGACTTACCCAAAAGGGGTAAAATGAGTATTTAAGGCATTGAGTAAAATGCATAGTTGAATGAGAGTTAGCAACATTGACTCAAGTGATTGGTGAATGATTTGCAGCTCCTGAGGATACATCGGAGGAAGTTAAGCCAAAAACATGAGAAGCTAAGAGGAAGAGAGTCGCACCCCGAGTAAATTGAGGTAAGGGAATTGTGTGGACTCTTAGAGATATCTGTGCGCAATTTGGGTGCTTAATGTTTTCTAGAGTGCATGTGGTGATAGGAAATGAATTAGGTGTTTGAATGGCAAGAGTTAGGTTTTGATGAAATGTGCATAAAAATAAAAGCATGATGCTTTGAAAACCTTGTTTTATTGCTTTTTAGCAAATGTTTGGTAGGTTGGCTAACATTTGAAATGATTTGCATAAGAAATAACTTGATTTGGTTTTATAACCATGCTTTGCAAAGAATTGAGCCAGCTACATGATTTTCGTGATAATGAAAGCGTGATAGAGTATGACTCGTACGAGATTTGCTGTGTTTTTACACGCATGAGTGCTGGAGCTTAGCTTGCACTAGTTTTCACATGGATTTCTATGATGTTATTCTAGATTTGAGATTGCACAAACTTTATACTAGTTTTGTCATGGTACTAGAGCATAGCTCTCATTGGATGCCCATCATACTTGTTGCCGTGCTTGAGATTACTCGCATGTGAGTTTATGACATAATTGATAGCCGTGCTAGGAGCTCTGGGTAGATTGGGTGTCGCACTGATTGAATAGGCTCACACGTGCATTTTGAGATGTGGCGTGAATATGATGTGTTGATATGGGTCCACAGAGTATGCTGTACCTTGCAGGTAGCATGGAGTACATTATACCATGTTGAGATTGTAATATATCGTCTTCGGACGATGTTAAGATTTGTATGGACCGACGGGCTGGACGTGACCAACCTCCCGTGTGGAAGCAGATAGTGGTGATACCCCGCACACCTGATTAGTGTAGCTCGGAATCATAGGATTTAACCATAGTCCTAGAGGAGATTTCCCTTATTATATTACCTATCTCACATTTCTATTGTTTTATTAATAAATCCATGTTTGAAATGCTTTGTGGGTCAGGATAGTCCGAGGGAGGGGCTGAGTCCTAACAAGTGTTGATTTTATGAGATGTGAAAGCATGATAATGACTTTAAAGTGCACTGATGCATGATGATTTTCCATGCCTTATGAATTAAATATGCATGATGGTTTTCTATGCTTTGAATTGATTTGTGCACTGAATTAAATAGCATAATTTGATTTACATGCCATTAACACAAGCATGAACTAATGCTTTGAGGTGTGAATGAGAAATTGTATGGTTTTTGAGCATTGCATCACGATCACGTAGATAGTGCAATATCTACCTGTTCGTATGATTACCTTACTGAGCGTGTTGTTTACTCACCCCCTTATTTTCCCCTCTCTACGGAGCATTGAGTACAGGCTGAGGGTGACTGGAGGTTTCCCCTTTTTATATCCACTGCATCCCATCGCGTAAGGTATACACACTAATGAATTTTTGTATCTAAACCTACCATAGCACAGTAGCATTTTGAATGTAACCCTTGGGAATGTAAAGCAATGTAAACACATGTAAACAACAACTCTGATTTATTTATACAAGTGTTTACTTCTAAATTAAAATGCAAATTTAATTGTTATGGTTGGATGAGGTAGACATTGACACACAGCCCAACTGTTGAGAGCGTAGCTGATCACAATCGAGGTAAAGTAAGGACGAAAATTAAATAATGTATGAAAAGCGAAACATTTATGACAAGTTTTGGTACGTTGAGGGTCGTGACATAAGTACAGCCTCTATCTTAGATGGATCAACTGCCACCTCGTCTTTATATACAATATGACCAGGAAAAGGTATCTGATCTAGCCAAAACTCACTTTTACTGATCTTTCCATACAGATGCTAATCTTTGAGTACTTGCAGTACAATCTTCAAATGCTGTGTGTGTTCCTCATGAGACCGAGCATACACAAGGATATCATCAATAAAGACTATCGCAAACTGGTCTAGATAGTCTCTAAAGGCCTCAGTCATCAAACTCATAAAAGCAGCAGAGGCATTTGTCAATCCAAAGGACATCACTAAGAACTCATAGTGGCCATATCTAGTTCTGAAGGCCGTCTTCGGAATATCCTCTTTCCTGATTCTTAACTGGTGATAGCCCGATCTTAAATCAATCTTAGAAAAGATAGAAACCCCTCTCAGCTGGTCAAACAAATCATCTATCCTTGGCAGTGGGTACTTGTTCTTCACCGTAGCCTTGTTCACCAATCTGTAGTCTATACATAGTCGCAAGCTACCATCCTTCTTCTTTACAAACAACACCGGAACTCCCCATGGCAGCACACTAGGCTTAATAAAACCTTTTTCAAGCAAATCTTGCAATTGTTTTTTTAACTCTTCCAATTCGACCAATGCCATCCTATAGGGAGGTTTAGAGATCGGATGAGTATCTGGCACTAAATCGATAGTGAACTCCAGCTCTCTTTTCGGTGGTAAGCCAGACAATTCATTTGGGAATAGATCAGGAAACTCATATACTACCGGTATATCCTCTATCCTCAGATGTTCTTGACTCATACTAAAGATGAGTGTGATGTAACCTTTACATCAAAAACTCAATCAGTATTTATAGCGATATAATCATCTCTTAACATTTCATAATAAACTTCACACTTCTTTATTCTTTAATCATTCAAACATACACCAAACTTCTCAGGTAAGGAGAAAGTTACAGTCTTAGTGTAGCAGTCTAGACTCACATGATTGGCCGCTATCCAATCCATCCCTAAAATCACATCGAAACCACACATATTTAACATCACTAGATTTGCTAACATCACCTTACCTCCCACCTTGATCTCATAACTCTTGCATGCCATATCAGTCCTCTTGGACTCACGCATGAGGGTATTTACATGTAGAATATAATTTAAGGATTCATACTTCAAACTCAATTTACATGCAAATTGTACATCAATAAAAGAATGCGTGGATCCTGAATCAAACAACACATGAGCCTTATGATTACAGACAAGAAGTGTACCTCGTATGGTCTCAGACGAATTGTCTACAGTCTCCTTATCCAAAGCAAATACACGTCCCTCTGTGACCGACTTCTTGCCCTTATCAACAGTCATAGCCCGTCTTTGGGGAATCGTCCTCTGTGGCTGTTGTCTAGGAGGCTCTTGAGAATGTGACTTTTGTAGTTGCGGGCAATATCTCACTCTGTGATCCATGTCCCCGCATCTATAGCATCTATTGTATGGTTCTAGGATAACTTCCCTCATGTGATCTGCCACAATCTCTGTAGACTCTAACCTCTAGTCTGACACCTCGAGGGGTCTCCATAGTGATGGGAGGAACCCTGAGTCTATCAACCATTTCTCTCAGTCCCTCAAACTGTCTCCTCTTAAAAGAACCTCTCTGAATGTCCGTGTGGGAGGTCACAAGTCGCTTACTCTTATCCCTGGTCAAAATTTGGGACTCAATCTGGGATTGTACCAACTCTAGTCCCCTTTCTACTTCTTATGCTTGTCTCAAAGCATCCTTAAACTCAGTGATACAGAGCCCTATCAACCGGTCTCTAATGATGGGTCTCAGTCCATACACGAATCGTTCGGTACAGAGCTCCTCATCCTTAAGAGTTTTCGGGTCATACTTTAGTAGGGTGGTGAATCAGCTCTCATACTCATCAACTGACATATTGCCCTGAGCTAAGTTTAAGAATTCAGCTTGCTTCCTCCTCTCGGTGGCTCATGGCACATACTAAATTCTAAATGCCGATTAAAACATTTCCTAGCTAATCAGCTCATGGCTAGTCGCCAATATACTCTGAGTAGTGCTCCACCAATCTCGGGCTTATCCCTTTAACATATAAGCACCCATAATGGCCCTCTCAGTATCGATGCATCCTAAAAAGTCATAAATGACTCGCAACTCTGTCAGCCACTCCTCAGCCTCTGTGGGATCTTTCACCCTTCTAAAAGCCGGTGGTTTCATCCTTAGAAAGTCCCTCAATCGACCCTTATCTCTATCATCAAGTTGGGTCTGTACCGCAGCCTGTGTGGTGGGAGGCCTAGGTTAGTCTGTAATGGGGGTGCGGGTGGTCCCTGTGGTGGTGAAGGAGTCGACACAGGTGTAGTGCCTGAGGCATTAGCCCCAAAATTCTGCGCAAATAGCGCTGCCATCTTCTCGAATCCCTGACGCACATCGCGATCTAGGCAAATCATTCGAGAGTTAGGACTCTTCGACTGTGCTTCTGGTGGTGGAGGTGGCTGTACTTGCCTCCTAGAACGTCTTCTTCTCCCCCTCATATCTTATCTCTTATGTGCTTGCGTGTATTCGTTAAATATCGATCATAATTTTAATCATTAAATTCAATTTATTACCAGACAATACAGATACTTAGGATGTACTCTACTTCCAATTGATAGACACTGATAGTACTGACACATTTTTCTCTGATACCAAGAAAATCTGTGATAGCGTGAAAGCGCGAAAAATATGACAATTTAAAATTTTTCTTAAAACAAAACTACCAACTCTGGGTGTATTCCTCTTCAGTATCTTTAAATCACTATACCAACATTATCCCCCAGGATCATACAACTCATACTTAGTGAAATCAAATACATAATATCCCAAAAAGAATCAACCCATAAGTCTCAACTCATTTCTTTCATATTAATCTAATTACATCCTAAAATACTCATCACAAATGTTTGTATTACATCATTGTCCGGATACAAAATGAACTGAATTATACCTTATGCGTGTACAAGCGATAGCCTGGGGAGATCTTGTCCACCAGCCTATATCACGTACCTGGCAAGCTCTATCTCGCTTACTTCAAGTAATCTGGAGAGGGGAGGAAAAAGGGTGAGCTCTCAAAACGCTCAGTAAGGAGGATAAGGGAAGTAATAAAAATAATCATCACAAACACAATATGGTGGAAATATTTGAGCATGCAAATCGTTATAGAAATAACTGTATAAACAATGACATCAGCATAAATCACATGATGAAAATCACAAATCACATTACATCAAATCTTAATACGTGTTATAAATCACAGTTGTAAAATCACATCATCATCAAATAAATGGAGACTAGGCATTTATAAAACTCATATGAAATCAACATCATAGGCACATCACATCAATTGAATTCGTCCCCTAGGCGGACATCCCCAAGAGATGGATTTCGATGACAATAGTACACATGGCCATGATTCGTTGTAGACTTGATCAGAGTCGTACAGCCGTCGGTCTTACATGCTATCAAAGCATAGACCGGTCTTACATGCTATCAAAGCAAAGCCACCCATCGCTACCGGAGCGGGGTCATCTCAAGTTACCAAAATGGAGGCGTTGGCCTTACATGCTACCAGAGCACGACCCGATCTTACATACTACCAGAGCAAGGCCCGATGTGCATCTCATGACAAGCCATAGTCTCAATAAAAATCGTTTTGCCTTCACGTAGAGCTCTTAGTGGTTATCACAGAACCTATTTCGGTTATAAACCATTGTGTTCACATTTACACAAATCTCATCAAAATCGAGCTCAAACCGGCAAAACACTCACACATTCATCAAAACATCAATTCATCTCATTTCTCATAAACAACATGCCATTGTTGTATAAAAATCGTTTTGCCTTCACATAGAGCTCGTAGTGGTTTTCACAAAACTCATTTTGGTTATAAACCATATGTGTTCACAATTACACAAATCACATAAAAAATCGAGCTTAAACCGATAAAACACCCACACATTCATCAAAACATCAATTCATCTCATTTCTCATAAACATGCTCATTTCATTAAACCTTTTTCATGCTATTAAACCGTTTTCATTCATTCAAAAACTCACAAGCACAAATGATTTATTTCCCTTACCTCTTGCTCCTTGAGTGGTACAATATCCTCGGGTTCTCGGACCAGCCTTGTTTCTCATGCTGAATTCTCGAGCTGTCCATACACATCATTAACCCATCAATATACTTCGTTATCATTTCTCTTTTCTTTTTCTTACTCTTTCTAACACAACATTATCTCAAAATGCTTTCTATATCTTTATCAACACTTTAGTTAACTCATAACAATCACAAGACATCCACATTAAATCTCCTAACCACACCCATTTGTTGGTTCTATCATGCCTTAAACATTTCTAACCAAATATATAAAAATATATGTTTATTCGCCTATATATAAAATGGTAATGTTTAAGAACAAAGGTCTTGTGAGCTTACCTAGCTTGTCTCCTCTCTTGACTAAGCTTGTAGAATGCTTATCTCTTCTCTTTGTTCAAGCCAATGATACGAACTATGCCCACTCTAAGTAACCTAGATGTTCTATTCGCAAGTGTACGGTTCGTATAAGTAATAATGGGATTTAAGTCCCGAATTATCGTCCCACAAAAAAGTTAATCAGCCTAATTAACTACTGGTTAATCTTACCCTAAGTATATCCTAGCAAATTATGAAGTCTTAGTGGGTGATCTACAAAGCTAGAATTAAAAATACTGAAAACAATTAAAATTATAAATTGATGAAAATAAAACAGAGAAAAAATTAATTACAAAACTCTGAGAAATTAAAAACAACAACCTACAAAAGATAATTAAATAGTTAAAAATTCATTAACACAATTAAAATAATGTGGAAATATGAAAATAAAGAAATAAAATTAATTAAACTAAAATTAAACAATCCTAGAAATAAAATATGCATGTAATTAAACTATTTAACAAAAATTGCAAATTAAACTAACCTAAAATCTAATAAAATAAAAATCTACTAACCTAAAGAAATTCTTAAACCTAACTCTAACTAAATACTAACAATAAAACAAAATGTAAATAATGCATGAAAATATTTTTGGATTAAATTTAAAATGAAGACTAAATTAAAAATGCATAAAATAATTCTACTCTATATGCTATATATGAATACTACCTAATTAAAGCCTTAAACCCTATTGTGCAACGTTAACTATTAACAAACTAAGAAAATATACTAACATGCAAACTAATTAAAGACTTCTACTTTAACCTAAGCTAACTAATAATATCAAAAGGAATAATAACAACCATAAAATAAATAAAATAAATGCTTGAAAAATGAAGTTGGGACTTTTACAAATTTGCCAAACATGGCCTTAATCAAATAATCCAACCAAGTGGTCCCGATCTCGCACTGCTCATTGTTCTTTTTCAAAATTCATTTCCAGGTGCTCACAGTTTGTCCAGGTACTATGCTGGTTCTGCTCTCGGTCTGTCCAACTGCTGGTTCGTGTTGTCTCCAGTCTGTCCGTGACCTCTGCATCAGCTGCTGTCAGTCCTATCCAAGTTTGCTGTCCTGCGTCGCTGGCACTAGTGCGACATCCTACTTCTGTCGTGCTTTTGCTTCAGGTGCTAACTGCATTCTACTCCAGCTGATGCCCGATTTTCTGCTGCATTGGTCCTCGACATTCTTTGCTCAGGTACTGTCCGCTTTTACCTTCGGTACCATCCTTTACTGCAGTTGTTCATGCTGCACATTCTCTAGGCTAGACTGACCAGCTCCCGATTCAGTCCTGTACCGCTGCACACTTCTCATTATCAACTGCTGCAGCCTATCATGCTTTGCATAGCAGCATCGTTTCTCCTAGTCTGTATCTCCACAACTGATGCCATTAAACCAGCAATATTCTGCCTTCACGCCAGCTCCTGCTCCACCTGATACCTGCTTTGCCCATCAACTTAATGCTCTACAAAATTAGGCCCGATAACAGCAGACTACTGAAAGCAACAAGATGTTCACTTCACTTTGCACCTTCTTGCAACCTGGAAGCAACTTTAGTATCAATGATTGAATAGCAGGGGAATAAACCAACACCAACAGCATCAACTATAGAAAATTACAGAAAAGAAAACAACTAAACTATAGTGAACAGTAACAGGACACAAAAACAGAGATAAACAGAGGATAAGAACTGATGTTGAAGAAACATATGGGTTGAATATCAACTATATAAAAAAATGACAATATGAAACTGCTAGAAACTAAGAAGTAAATATAAGCAGAATATGGAAATTAAACATGATCAGGGAACCAAAGTCACGGTTCTTGGCACAGCAATCACTCAAACCCAAAGAAGCCATAAGCAGAAGAAAGTAATGAAAGCTACTATTAAAATCCAGTAAAGAGCTGAATTCATGTAGTGCAGACAAATGAAGATAGAAAAAAGAAAAAAAACAAGGCATTGCAGGACATAAGCTTAAAACCAAAAAGAAATAAGTAAAAATCAACAACTGAAAATCAAAACAAAACTATCAACACCCGTAAAGCACATAAACGAGAATAGGGAACCCATCACCCTCGGGTTGCTTCATTCCCTTCTCCAACCGTGGTTCCACATTGCTCTTGATATGGAACAATGCTGAGCATCAACCCACATCAAGGCACCAGAACCGAAAGGGAGAAGAATGAATGAGGAAATCTTGTCACTCGAATGCATAAAAGATGAGCAAAATCGAGAGCTAGTAAAAGTGAAACAAATACTTTCATTAAACTTCATTGAATCAAATTCAAAGGAAATAAACCTTGCTAACGTGAATTACAAATGAACTAGCAAAGGAATGAAGCTGTTCATAAAGAAAGTAGCCTTGAACAGTAAAGTAAACTGCTTGCTAAAAGAAACTATTCAGAAATTTTCTAAGAACAAGGAAAACTTAAAGTTACCCTAAAAGCTATTCTACCATAACTACTTTTCACCCTACATACTCTACTCCTAAATTCTACCTTGATTTTTTTTTCAATTGCCATCATGTTCTATTTATACACACACTTAGGGGTACAATGGTAATTTTCCATCCTAGATGAGTTGGCATTGTTTGTCACTTGTCTTCCTTTGATTTGCTGCAAAGTAGATATTTCCACGTCACTCGTCTTTTTATCCAATTAGCTGTACGATATGGCCCGGTGTGTGTCTTCTAGAAGGTTGGCACGGTGTCCATCGATCTTATCGTTTCAGAGTGAAAAAAATACGGACACTTGGCATCACGCGTGTCCAGACGACTGGTGACTCAGTCTACAAATTGGAAGTGGTCCAGTGTCACGATCCAAAACTACCTAAAAAATCAGAGTAAATTTTTCGTTTTTCTTTTATACTTACCTGACCTCTAATCGTGACTAACCATAACCAATAATTTGGCTGTGTGTTAGTGCCCATATCATCACCATACATTTTACAGATAGTGCACAATTTAAATTAAAATATCAACTCATACGTTATGCACTAATTTCTTTTCATTTCTTTACAAGATGTACCCAGTCTATACATCCCAGTGTCAATACAAAATATAATACTGTGCTTATGTTATTTAGATACAATATTTATACAACGTGTATATCCCTCAAAAGATAGGTAGCAGCAGATGTCTGGAATGCAGTACTCAGTCTCCTCAAGGTCTACTGAAAGAAATCTATGTGAGAAAATGAAAGGGGTGAGCACATCAAACCCAGTAAGGCAATCCTACGAACAAGTAGATAACCATACAACCTACATGAACATAGTGCCATGCATAAACCACCCCTTCTCCATACATTTCAAAACAGATGCTATGATTCATGATGTCATGTAAAACAATTCACATATGGTTTTCAAAGGGCATGAAAACTTAACATGCTAATCCTTTAAAATTATTTCATTCTCGTTAAAATTTCATAAAAAAAACCAGGACTCAACACATCCCTCGGGAGTTCCTAACTCACATAAAATCATGAAATAAAATGCTTTTCAAAGCAATTGTAACATGTAAGAGTTTAAATCCCAGTTTTATTCTCATCACAATCACATCTCTGTCAGGACTCAACCCCTCCCTCGGGTGATCCAGACTCACACAAAAATCCACAAAATGTGTTTCTCAAAATCATCAACATGCGAGACTAGGCAATATATGTATATCTCAAGCAAATAACTAGGACTATGGCCATATGTCCTCGTGATCCCACTACTACACGGATCCTAGTGTACGGGGTCTCACCACTATCGGGAACCGCCCCGGGAGGTGGGTCAGTCTATCCCAGCGGTCCTGCTCGATCACTCGCAACCGAAGATGCCACGCATTCGAAGACGCCACATAATCAATCCCAACACGGTACAGCATACTCCATGCTACTTGCACGGTACAACGTACTCCGTGGACCCATATCTCATATCCATACTCATGCCCCGTCTCAAAACGCACGTGCGAGCCTATTTAATCGGTGTGACATACAGTCTACCCGACGCTCCAAGCACGACTCATCACATGTTCTCATAAACTAGTGCGAGCGATGCTCCAGCACTCTCATAAAATTAAGTAAAACTAGTGCGAGCTAAGCTCTAGCACTCTATACACAAATCATGTGAAAATCTGGTGCGAGTTAGCCTCCAGCACCGTGTCACAAAAATCATGTAAAAATCTGGTGCGAGTTAGACTCCAACACCGTGTCATGAAAATCATATAAAAATTTGGTGCGAGTTAGACTCCAGCACCAACGCATGTAAAACTCTAGTGCGAACTCTCGCTCCAGCACTAATGCATGCATCACACAAATCAAAACTCGTGCAAGCTGAGCTCTAGCACTTCACATGTCTATAAAATCACGTAGGCGGTTCTGTTATCTCAAAACAATTTCCAACAGAAATCACATTGTTGAAAATATGCAATGCTGTGCGTTTTTATTTAAAAGTTAGCCAGCCTACTCATGCATGTGTCAAAATACCTCAAGAACAAGCAGGAACCTCTTGTTCTTGCTCCTTCCAAGTTTTCCTAAATTTGGAAATTTTACCCTTAGCAAGGGTATTTTGGTAATTTACCCATCCGGAGCACTAAAATTTTTATCTTAAATCTAGACCCTTCAGACAATTTTAAGGAATGTAAATGATGTCAAAATTGCGTAAAGTTACCTCTAGCAGCCTGTAAAATTCCCTTACCTGGAATTACGCGTAAACTTATCCATCTCGATAATACCAGATCTCTTAGTCCAAATTCGGGCTAACCAAGTCTACGGAACTACATATAAACACATATTTGGGGTCAATTCTAAAATATTTATCAGTATTTCACCCTTACTGATTGAATCTAAAGTTCTGGGCCCGTTTTACTTTATTGGGCCTGATTACACCTTAATGGGTCTCAACCCATTTTCAGCCCGTTTCTACTTATTAAATCCCTTCTTCAGATTTTACTGGGGTCATATGACTTACCAATACTCATCGGGCTTCGTTCCAAACTCATTGGATAGCCCATATACTATTTACGATAATTACTTTAAAATTTCGTATAAAATTCCTTTTTTATGCATAATTAATCTGTAAAACCCGCAAAATAATCTTAACTCTGCATTAAGGACTCTAACTGTCGTAATTAAAATGTACTTACCTAATGTTATGCAGGGTACGAAAATCGGAGCTCAATCGGCTCTCGTTCGGGCTCTGTCGTAAAACTGCACAATTAGGTAAATCCAGGTTATTTTTCATTAAATATAATATTAAATAAATTTTTGGAATTTACCTGTAGGTCAATCTCGACCTGCGATCAACTTACCCGAATTTCGAGTCATCCTCGGTAATTTTTCTTTCCTTTTTCCCTTTTCTTTCTTTTGTTTTCCTTTCCTTCTCTTTTTCCTTCATTTTCCTTCATTTTCCTCTCGACCAAACGGTACTAAAACTCAATCGAGATCCAATGGCCTCTTGAAAAAGAGTCCAAAACCTGGAGGTGAATCGAGAATCTCTATCAGATGTAATACTCACTGGAGCCCCATGCAGTCTAGTTATCTCTCTAATATACAGCTCGGCTAAGGTACTTAATGTATCTGTGCTGTTGATGGCAAGGAAGTGGGCACTCTTCATTAATCTATCTACTATCACCCATATGGCATCATTACCCCTTCGAGTCCTTGGTAATCCCATGATAAATTCCATGGTGATATGCTCTCATTTTCATGTAGGCACAGGCAAAGGTTTGAGCATTCCTCTGGTCTTTTGGTGCTTAGCTTTCACTTGTTGGCATACAAAACATCTAGCCACATATTCTGCCATGTCTCGTTTCATACCACTCCACCAATACACCCTTCTCAAGTCCTGATACATCTTGGTACTTCCTGGGTGCATGGTGTATCATGAGCAGTGAGACTCTCTCAGTATTTGTTGGTTCAGGGTATCATCGTTCGGAACACAGATTCAACCCTTAAACCTCAATAACCCATCGTCACTGACCATGCAATCTGACTGCGAGGTTTGTTCAGCTTCGTTAACCATACCCAATAGCCTCTGATCGTTTCACTACCTAGTTCTAATTTGATCCATAATACTGGGCTCTATTCGTAGGCTAGCCATAAACTCAAATTTTGCTTCCTCAACACTAATCCTGAGTCCAGTGAACCGTTCTATCAAATCCCATTCCTTAATCATCATAGAAGCTATCATACTCTTTTTGCTTAGGGCATCAGCAACTATGTTCGCCTTCCCCGAATGGTAGAGTATCTTGTAATCATTATCTTTAAGGAGTTCCATCTATCTCCTTTGTCTCATGTTTAACTCTTTTTAGTCAAATATGTATCTCAAGCTCTTGTGGTCAGTAAATATATGGAACCTTTCCCCATATAAGTAATGCCGCCAGATCTTCAATGCAAACACTACTGCGGCTAACTCCAAATCAAGTGTGGGGTAATTTCACTCATGATCCTTTAGCTGTCGTGAACCATAAGCGACTACCCTCCCATGCTGCATGAGCACAAACCCAAATCCTTGTTAAGAAGCATCACTGTACACTGTGAATCCTCCAGGTTCATTTGGAATAGTCAACACAAGTGTCGTCGTTAATCTCCTCTTTAACTCTTGGAAACTCTGCTCACACTTCTCAGACCATATAAAAGGAGTCTTCTTACGTGTGACTTTGGTCAAAGGAGTAATAATCCTGGAAAATCCTTCAACAAACCTTCTGTAATACCCTGCCAACCCTAGGAAACTCTGAATCTCTGTAACTGTTCTCGATCTCACCCAATTAAGTACAACCTCTATCTTAGATGGATCAACTACCACCCAGTCTTTAGATACAATATGACCAAGAAAAGGTATCATATAGCTAAAACTCACTCTTACTGATCTTTCCATACAACTGCTTATCTCTGAGTACTTGCAGCATAATCCTCAAACGCTGTGCGTGTTCCTCATGAGACTGAGAATACACAAGGATATCATCAATGAAGACTATCACAAACTGATCTAGATAGTCTCTAAAGACCTCATTCATCAAACTCATAAAAGCAGCAAGGGTATTTGTCAATCCAAAGGGCATCAATAAGAACTCGTAGTGGCCATATCTAGTTCTAAAGGCCGTCTTCAGAATGTCCTCTTTCCTGATCCTTAACTGGTGATAGCCCGATCTTAAATCAATCTTAGAAAAGATAGAAACCCCTCTCAGCTAGTCAAACAGATCATCTATCCTTGGCAGGAGGTTCTTGTTCTTCACCGTAGCCTTGTTCAGCAATTTGTAGTCTATACATAGTCTCAGGCTACCATCCTTCTTCTTTATAAACAACACCGGAGCTCCCCATGGCGACACACTAAGCCTAATAAAACCTTGGTCAAGCAATTCTTGCAACTATTTCTTTAACTCTTCCAATTCAATCAATGCCATCCTATAGGGAGGTTTAGAGATCGGCTGAGTATCTGACACTAAATCGATAGTTAACTTTAGCTCTCTTTCCAATGGTAAGCCAGACAATTCATTTGGGAATACATCCGAAAACTCTCATAATACCGGTATGTCCTCTATCCTTTGATGTTCTTAACTCATATCAGAGATGAGTGCGATATAACCTTCACATCAATAATTTAATCAGTATTTATAGCTATATAATCATCTTTTAAAATTTCATAATAAACTTCACACGTCTTTATTCTTTAATCATTCAAACATACACTAAACTTCTCTGGTAGGGAGAAAGTTACAGTCTTAGTGTAGCAGTCTAAACTCACACGATTGGCTACTAGCTAATCCATCCCAAAAATCACATCGAAACCACACATGTTTAACATGACTAGATCTGCTAACATCACCTTATCTCCCACCTTAATCTCACAACTCTTGCACACCATATCTGTCCTTTGGGACTCACGTATAGGGGCATTTACATGTAGAATATAATCTAAGGATTCTTACTTCAAACTCAGTTTACTTGTAAATTGTACATCAATAAAAGAATGTGTGGATCCCGAATCAAATAACACATGAGCCTTATGATTAGAGACAAGAAGTGTGCCTCGTATTGTCTCAGACGAAATGTCTGTAGCCTCCTTATCCAAAGCAAACACACGTCCCTCTGTGATCGACTTCTTGCCCTTATCAACAGTTGTAACCCGTCTCTAGGGAATCATCCTCTGTGGCTGCTGTCTAGGAGGCTCTTGAGAATGTGGCTTTTGTGGTTGCGGGTAATATCTCACTCTGTGACCTATGTCCCCGCATCTATAGCATCCATTGCATGGTTCTGGGATAGCTTCCCTCATGTGATCTGCCACAATCTTTGCAGACTCTAACCTCTGGTCTGACACCTCGAGGGGTCTCTATAGTGATGGGAGGAACCCTGGGTCTGGCAACCCTTCCTCTCCGTCCCTCAAACTGTCTCCTCATAAAAGAACCTCTCTGAAAGTCCGTGTGGGAGGTCACAAGTCGCTTACTCTTATCCCTAGTCAAAATTTGAGAATCAGTCTGGGACTGTACCAACTGTAGTCCCCTCTCTACTTCTTGTTCTCGTTTCAAAGCATCCTTAAACTCAGTGATACAGAGCCCTATCAACTGATCTCTATTGATGGGTCTCAGTCCATACACGAATCGCTCGGTATAGAGCTCCTCATCCTTAAGAGTCTCCGGGTCATACTTCAGTAGGGTGGTGAATCGGCTCTTGTAATAATCAATTGTCATATTGCCCTAAGCCAAATATAGGAATTCAGCTTGCTTCCTCATCTGGGCGGCTCTTAGCACATACTGAGTTTTAAATGTCGGTTGAAACATCTCCCAGCTAATCACCTCTTGGTTAGTCACCAATATACTCTAAGTAGTGCTCCACCAATTTCGGGCTTATCCCTTTAACATATAAGCACCCATAATGACCCTTTCAGTATCGGTGCATCCCAAAAAGTTAAAACTGACTCGCAACTCTGTCAGCCACTCCTCAGCCTCTACGAGATCTTTCACTCCTCTAAAAGCGGGTGGGATCATCCTTAGAAAGTGCCTTAATCAACACTTATCTCTGTCATCAAGTTAGGTCTATACCGCAGGCTATGTGGCGGGAGGCACCAGATCAATCTGTAATGGGGGTGCGGGCAGTCCCTGTGGTGATAGAGGAGTCGACACAGGTGTAGTTCTTGAGGCATTAGCCCCAAAATGCTGAGCGAATAGCATTGCCATCTGCTCGAATCCCTGATGCGCATCATGTTCTAGGTAATTCATTCGAGAGTTAGGACTCTCTGACTGTGGTTCTGGTGGTGGAGGTGGCTGTGCCTGCCTCCCAGAATGTCCTCTTCTCCCCCTCATATCTTATCTCTTATGTGCCTGCGCGTATTCGTTAAACATCGATCATAAATTTTCTCGTTAAATTCAATTTATTACCAGAAAATACAGACACTTGAGATGTACTCTACTTCCAATTGATCGACACTGACAATACTAGTCACCCTTTGCTCTGATACCAAGAAAATCTGTGACAGCTCGAAAGTGCAAAAAATAGGGAAATTTAAAATTTTTCTTAAAACAAAACTACCAACTCTGGGTGTATTCCTGTGCAGTATCCTTAAATCAATATCGTTTATAAACCAACATTATCCCCCAAGATCATACAACTCATATTTAGTGAAATCAAATACATAATATCCCAAAAAAGAATCAACCTATAAGTCTCTACTCATTTCTTTCATATCAACCTAATTACATCCAAAAATACTCATCACAAATGTCTGTATTGCATCATTATCTGGATACAAAATGAACTGAATTATACCTTATTCGTGTACAAGCGATAGCCTGGGGAGATCTTGTCCACCAGCCTATATCACGTACGCAGCAGGCTCTATCTTGCTTACTTCGAGTAATCTAGAGGGGGGAGGAAAAATGGTGAGCTCTCAAAACGCTCAGTAAGGAGGATAAGGGAAGTTATAAAAATCATCTTCACAAACATAATATAGTGGAAACATTTGAGCATGCAAATTGTTATAGAAATAATTGTATAAATAATGGCATCAACATAACTCATATGACGAAAATCACAAATCACATTACATCAAATCTCAATGCGTGATATAAATCACAGTTGTAAAATCACATCATCATCAAATAAATCGAGACTCGGCATTTATAAAACTCATATGAAATCAACGTCATAGGTACATCACATCAATTGAATTCGTCCCCTAGGCGGACATCCCCAAAAGAGGGATTTCGTCGACAATAATACACATGGCCATGATTCGCTGTAGACTTGATCAGAGTCGTACAACCGTCTGTCTTACATGCTATCAAAGCACAGCTTGATCTTACATGCTATCAAAGCAAGGCCACCTATTGGTACCGGAGCGGGGTCTTCTCACGTTACCAGAACGGAGGCGTCGGTCTTACATGCTACCAGAGCATAGCTTGGCCTTACATGCTACTAGAGCAAAGCCCGATGTGCATCTCATGACAAGCCATAATCTCAGTAAAAATCATTTTGCCTTTACGTAGAGCTCTTAGTGGTTATCACAAAACCTATTTCGATTATAAACCATTATGTTCGCATTTACACAAATCTCATCAAAATCAAGCTCAAACCGATAAAACACTTATACATTCATCAAGACATCAATTCATCTCATTTCTCATAAACAACATGCCATTGTTGTATAAAAATTGTTTTGCGTTCACGTAGAGCTCATAATGGTTATCACAAAACTCATTTCGGTTATAAACCATATGTGTTCACAATTACACAAATCACATAAAAAATCGAGCTTAAACCGACAAAACACTCACACATTCATCAAAACATCAATTCATCTCATTTCTCATAAACATGCTCATTTCATTAAACCTTTTTTAGGCTATTAAAACGTTTTCACTCATTCAAAAACTCATAAGCTTAATGGTTTATTTCCCTTACCTCTTACACCTTGAGTGGTACAATATCCTCGGGTTCTCGGACTAGCTTCATTTCCCGTATCGGATTCTCGAGCTGTCCACACACATCATTAACCCATCAATATACTTCATTATCATTTCTCTTTTCTTTTTCTTACTCATTCTAACTCAACATTATCTCAAAACTCATTCTACATCTTTATCAACACTTTAGTTAACTCATAACCATCATCAGACATCCACATTAAATCTCCTAACCACACCCATTTGTTGGTTCCATCATGCCTTAAACATTTCTAACCAAATATATAAACATATATGTTTATTCACCCATAAATAAAATGGTAATGCTTAAGAACAAAGGTCTTGTGAGCTTACCTAGCTTGCCTCCTCTCCTGACCAAGCTTGTAGAATTCTTCTCTCTTCCCTTTATTCAAGCCAACCTTTGATTTTCTAGTATGTTGTTCTCCTTGCTAAGAGGAACAACTTTGTCTCTTACCCCTTTGTCTAATTCAGTCTAGAATAGGGTGAATCTTAGAGAGAGAAAGCTTGGTTTGGATGAAAATGGTGAAGGTTTAGGTTTCAGAGAGAGAAAGGCTCGATTTCCAGGCAAAATCCCGTGTTCCTTATATAGACAGAAGGCATGAGATCGATCTCTACTTGATTCACCTGCTTCATCTGCTCCATTAACAACTAAAAGATCGATCTAGTTGAGGATGAAGATCGATATGTTCTTCTAAGTGTAGATCGATCTGACATTGAATTTTGGATCAATCTCTTTCAGGTCGAGACTTAAGGAGATCAATCTGCCATTGTGGCAAGATTGGTCTTTGCTAGGCAGAGGCAATAGGAGATAGATCTTCTTCCTTATAAGATCGATCTGCCTGTCTGCTTTTGAACATTTTCTATATTCTGGAGCTATGGGATCGATCTCTCATCCTTGGAGATCGATCTGCCTTCTTTGATTCTACTGCTACTGCATCAATTACTGGAAACTCAATGCAAAAACTCACCATAATCTACTCCATAGGCCATATTTCAATCCATACACATTTAAGACTTAAAAACTTCATCTCCTTATACTTCATTAAATTTAAAACTTACGTGTACGTCAACATATCATAATTACATTCGCCAAATTACAATTCTCACTTAGCAAATCTCATAAAATTTACAGTTCTCTCATCCCTGCTTCTACATTCCTTCTTCTCCTTGCTTAATTTACTTCAGTTTTTAGCTCTCTTCCTCTCTCGTCTTTCTCAGCCTTCGTCCCTCTGTCTCATCTCCTTTACTTCGATTTTCAAGGGGACAGAGTTTTTTCGTTTTAGTCTCCCCTTTACTTTTCAACTGAATGGCAAAATGGCCCCTTGTTTCTGTCTCCAACTGCACTGTAAACCTTCAATAGTAGCGATGGCTTTGGGATGACCTGACCCCTATGTCACTCCTGCTTGCCTCTATTTTCTAGTTTATCTCTATTTTACCTCTACTGTATCTCTTCTCCTCGCGTGTTTCAGCTTCAATTCATTCGGTCCCTTTATATTTTCAGTGAGTTTCATTATCTATCTCTTAAGTAGTCACATGTACACTCTGTTCCACCATACTCCCATGTCCTCATCATTTTCCTTCCTACTCTTTCCCACGTCTTCTGCTTTGTTCAGTTTCCAAGTTATCGAGGCTAGTTCTCCACCAACTCCAACTGCAGTTTTCATTTTCGCTCATTCCCTCAATTTTATAACTTGTTTCCTTAGTTTGCAAGTTGCCCTCAGTCATCATTCATCTTTTTAGTTTGGTCCTACCATACCGTTCCTTATATTGTTGTGATTTTTTCTTCTGCTGTAGCTCGAGCTGACATTTTGCTGTAGCTACAGGCACTACAGTCCTCCATTCCATTTATTTTCAGACCATCTCACTGCCTTTTCCTTATGCTGAAGATGGTGCAGGTTCTACCTTCCATGGTCTGGCCATCACCTTCAGCAGCAGATCAATCACACCTTCACTGCTACCGAGCTTCACGTTTCCTCCATTCACCAGCTCTGTTTTCTTTATACTTTGGTAGTTTCTTTCCCCACGTTTTTCCCCAACATCCTCAAAACATCATATTTATTTCTTTTCCCATCGAAATCCATCTCATCACCTCATCTTTCACTTTGGTTGCCTCAGTTAAATGTATCCTAGTCACTGCCATACCAGTAGCTTTAGCATCCCTTCTCAATTCGTTTCAGTCTTTTCCTTACACACAGCAGACCTTGGGCTTCCTTCACGACTCCCTCACGTGCTTCAGTTTCTCCTCCTTTCTTGTCATGTTCAGACTATTTCAAATTTCATTTTCTTTTTTTTCTCCATTTTCTATGCTAGTGAATGTGTCATATACTCCCTTATATATATATATATATATATATTCTCCTATGCTTCTTACTCGTTTCGGTCATTAAAATCTATTCCTACTACATTTGAATATATACATATATATTATTTATATATTCCTTACATAAGTTGTTGGAGGAAGCTCTCGGGATTAGCTTCATTTGGAAGCCAATTCGTGGGTGTATACTTATATATATATATATATATATATATATATATATCAATTCATTTAACTAGAAGAATAAATAAAACATAACACATGAATATATATCTGTGTACTTAATAAATTTTCCTTGTAACATTCCAAATGAATTTAGTCTAATATTCAGGTATATTTCAAAATGAATATTTATTTGCTTAAATGTGTCAAAATCCCTCATACCATAATTAAATCATATTAATCATCCACAAAAGCACCTTTTGAATCCCAATGGTTTAATTGTTACTTGTTGATAAAACAGAGTACACGAAAATTCACGGTGTTTACATTCTCCCCACCTTAGGAAATTCGGTCCCCAAATTTAAGATTACATCAATGTTTAAACAAATATGGGTATTTCTCTCGCATTAAGCCTTTCAATTCCCACGCGGCCTCCTCTGAGGTATGATACCACAGAACCTTGACCAGATGGATTATCTTAGACCGTAACACTTTCTCTTTTTTGTCCAGTATTCGAATCGGTTTTTCCACATACGCCATATCCTCCTTCAACTCTAGTGGTTCATACTTAATCACATGTGTCGGATCTGGATGGTACTTGCGTAGCATCGCAATATAGAAGATATTATGAATACTCGATAACTTTGGTGGTAAAGCCAATCTATAAGCTTTGTCTCCCACTCGATCATAATGGAGACTTAGTGTCACGACCCTCAACTTACCAAAAATCGTCACAAATTTTTCTCTTTTTATACCTTATTTATTATTCGTTCTTACCTTACCTCAATCGTGATCAGCTACACTCTCAACAGTTGGGCTGTGTGTCGATGACTATCTCATCCAACTATGAAAATTTGATTTCCATTGAAATTTAGAAGTAGACACTTGTATAAATAAATCAGAGTTACTGTTTACATGTGTTTACATTGCTTTACATCCCTAATGATTACATTCAAAATGCTATTGTGCTATAGAAAGTTTAGATACAAAATTATCCAAGTGTATATACCTTATGTGATGGGATACAGCGGGTACCAAAAGAAACCTCCAGTCACCCTCAGTCTATACTCAATGCTCTGTAGAGAGGGGAAAATAAGGGGGTGAGCAAACAACACACTTAGCAAGGCAATCATGCAAACAGGTAGATACTGCACTATCTACGTGATCGTGATGCCATGCTCCATATATTTCTCATTAACACCTCGAAAGAATTAGTTCATGCTTGTGTTAATGGCATGTAAAGAAAATCATGCTATTTAATTCAGTGCATAAATCAAAATCAAAGCATGGAAAACCATCATGTGTATTTCACAAAAAAGGCATGGAAAATCATCATGCGTACGTACACTTTAAAGTCATTATCATACTTTCTCAAGTAAAAAAATCAACACTTGTCAGGACTCAGCCCCTCCCTCAGACTGTCCTGACTCACAATACATTTCAAAACATGGATTCATTCATAAATAAGAGACATGTGAGATAGGCAATATAATAGGAAAATATCTTCTAAGACTATGGCCATATCCTCTGTGATCCCAGGCTATAATGATTAAGTGTACAGGGTATCAGCTCTTTCTACTTCCGCACGGGAGGTGTGTCACGTCCAACCCACCGATCCATAACAAATCTAATTATCATCCGAAGACGACATATCACAATCTCAACACAGTACAATGTACTCCATGCTACCTGCACGGTATAACGTACTCCGTGGACCCATATCAACACATCATATCACGCCACATCTCATAATGCACGTGCGAGCCTATTTAATTGATGCGACACCCAGTCTACCTGAAGCGCCTAGCACTGCTAACAACACATCATAAAACCACATGAGAGTAATCTCAAGCACGGTAACAAGTATGGTGAACATCTAATGCGAGCTATGCTCCAGCACCATGTCAAAACCAATATAAAGTCTGTGCGAGCTAAGCTCCAGCACAACATCATAGAAATCCACGTGAAAACTAGTGCGAGCTAAGCTCCAGTACTCATGCGTATAAAACATATCAAATCTCGTGCGAGTCATACTCTAGCACGCTTTCATTCTCACGAAATCCATGTAGGTGGCTCAATTCTTTGCAAAGCATGGTTATAAGCAAAACCAAATCATTTCAAATGTTAGCCAACCTACCAATCACTTGCTAAAAAGTAATAAAACAGGATTTTCAAAGCATCATACTTTTGTTTTCATGCACATTTCTCAAAACCCAACTCTTTTCCCTTCAATCAACCATTTCATTTCCTATTACCACATTCATTCTAGAAAACACAATGCGCCCAAAATGCGCACAGATACCTCTAAGAGTCCACACAATTCTCTTACCTCGATTTTCTCGGGGTGCGACTCTCTTCTTCTTAGCTTCTCGCTCTTTGGCTCAACTTGCTTTGGGTGTATCCTCGGAAGCTGCAAATCATTCACCAATCACTTGAGTTAATGTTGCTAACTTACAGTTTAACTTTAACTAATCAATATATTTCATTGAGCCTATTTCATTAATGTTTGGCCCATTTTTTCATTTAGCCATCATCAAGCCTTTCTAACCATACTTATCTAGTAACTCACTTAATTACTTGTTTAGGACTTGATGTGCAATGCTCTACCCTTACTCTCTCATTGATTTATGCATTTTCACCAATGCCTTAAATACACATTTTACCCATTTTTGGTAAATCTCACAATTCATTCCGTACCACCATCTTAAAATCATACTCACAACACCATTATCACCTTAAGATATCCCATTCATCATTGATTCTAATACATTTCACTTTCTCAAACTAGACTCAATCTAGGTCATAATTGTTCCTTTGCATTCTAGGTAGTTTCTACCAGTAATATACATACCAATCCACTCCAAAATCAATATCTAAACAAATGTATTTGGGTTGGTGCTTTAGGAACTCACCTAGCTTGATTTCCTACTTGCTCCAAATGGAAATGCACCTTTGGTTCTTTAATCTAACAAATGGGGTAATGACTCCAAGCTATGTTGTTTTTCTCTTTGATGTCAACAACTTTGTATCTGATAGCTTTCCCTCAAATCTTTATGAAAATAGGTGGATTTAGTAGTGAGAAAGCTAGGTTTTTGGAATGAAAATGGAAAGGAAATGGTTTTGTCCTGTGGAATGCAGATCCAACTGCTCCATATTTATAAGATTGCTTGATGAGATCGATCTGCATAGAGGGGAGATCGATCTGCCTTGCCTAAATTCCTCATTTTCACGACATGTTGAAGGCATGAGATCGATCTGCTCAATGAGACAGGATCGATTTGCTTCAGGCAGAGAGCTAATGAGATCTATCTAGTCTTAAGGGGAGATCGATCTGCTCTAACCTAAGAGCTAAGGACATTGATCTGCTCCAACTCGAGAGCTAAGAAAATCAATCTGATTGAGTGAGGGATCGATCTGGGCTTGGCACAGGCAAATGCAGATTGATCTGGGCAATTGAGAAGATCAATCTGCCTTGCATATTTCACTCAAAATTGCCTCATTTTGTATAAGAGATCGATCTTCCTTGAATGGGAGATCGATCTGGCCTTCATTTTCTGCATTTCCACTGCAGTTTTCCCAGAACTTTCAAAAGTTAACTTGCCTTTGATTTCTTGACTAGTCATTTTGAAATCCATTTATTCTTGGGGCATGGTAAGGCTCATTTCCTATGACTTCCATATTATGAAACTTGTGCGTATCGCTTGGAAATCAAGAGGGTTCGTATAATTCCTCATATTATACTCATTTATACATTTTACGTTCTTATACTTATTTCGGATGCTTGAGGTTTTCATTTACTTAGTTTATGGCTACTTCAGCCCTTATTTAACTTTCACATGCATCCACGATACTCATTCATTCTCATTCGAACTTTATTCACATTTACTTGATCCAAAATCATCCATATTATAATTCCATTTACACATATACAAGGTTATATATATATATATATATATATATATATATATATATATATATATATATATATATATATATATGGGGTCTCACCTTCTCCCCCACTTAAAAAATTTGGTCCTCCAAATTGGAACTAATCAATCTGTGAATAACTCGGGATACCTCTCCCGTATCAAACTCTCCAATTCCCATGTGGCCTCTTCCACCCTGTGATGTTGCCAAAGGACTTTCACCAAGGGAATTGTCTTTGTCCTCAACACTTTCTCTTTTCTATCCAATATCCGAATCGACTTCTCAACGTATGCCATGCTTTCATTGAGCTCCAGTGGCTTATACCTTATCACTTGTGCTGGGTCTGAGTGGTACTTTCCTAACATGGATATGTGGAAGACGTTATGTACACTCGCTAGCTCAGGTGGCAATGCTAACCTGTATGCCTTATCTCCCACTTTATCAAGTATCTCAAATGACCCTATATATCGAGGGCTCAACTTCCCCTTCTTTCCGAATCTCATAATCCCCTTCGAGGGAGAAACCTTCAAAAACACTGACTCACCTACCATAAACTCTAGCGGTCTCTGTCTCCTGTCAGCATAACTCTTCTGTCAGCTCTAAGCTATTCATAATCTCTCACAAATCAACCGAAGATCCTTAGAGGCTTATCTAACTAAGTCAGGAGCAAAGATTTGTCTGTCACCAACCTCTTCCCATCTAATAGGGGAACGGAATCTATGCCCATACAATGCCTCATATGGTGCCATCTCGATACTCCCATGAAAACTGTTATTATAGGCGAACTCTATGAGTGGCAAATGGTCATCCCAAGAGCCTCCAAAATCCGACGCACATGCTCTCAACATATCATCTAGGGTCTGTATAGTCCTCTCTGACTGACCATCTGTCTGAGGATGAAACACGGTGCTAAAATTCAACTTCATCCCCATCGCTTCCTGAAAATGTTCCCATAAATGGGAAGTGAAGCGGGCATCCCTATCAGAAACAATGCTCACTGGAATTCCATGTAGCCTTACTATCTAGTGCACATACAAGTTCGCTAACTGGCTCAGAGTATCGGTAGCTCTCATAGCTAGGAAATGGGCTGACTTCGTCAATCAATGCATAGTAACCCATATGGCATCATGACCTCTGTGAGTCCTCGGTAATCCCATCACAAAATCCATGGTGACATGTTCCCACTTCCATGTTGGTATCGATAGATGCTACAATAATCCTGCAGGTTTCTGATGTTCTACTTTCACCTGCTGACAAATGAGACATTTAGTGACATATTCAGCAATGTCTTTCTTCATCCCAGACCACCAATAAACTTTTCGAACGTTTTGATACATCTTAGTACTCCTTGGATGTATTGTATACCTCGATGAGTGAACCTCTGTCAAGATCAACTTCCTGATCTCTAGATCATCGGGAACACATATCCTACCTCTGAACCTTAATAATTCATTGGAACTCAACTCAAAATCAATCCTTGTGCCCCTCTGTATCTGCCTGACAATATCACTGCACTACTGATCAATTCACTGAGCCTGTAGGATTCAATCTACCAGATTCGATTCCAACTGCAGGCTAGCTATCATAGAGCCACTATCAGTGTCAGGCGGGTCATATCCAAACTGAGGTTCGTGAACTGTTCTAACAGCTCGGGTTCCCTAATCATCATAAATGACACCAACCCAAGATGCTTCCTACTCAGTGCATCAGCAACTACATTCGCTTTACCTGGGTGGTACAAGATCTCACAATCATAATCCTGTAAAAGCTCGAGCCATCTCCTCTATCTCATGTTTAACTCTTTTTGCGAGAACAGGCACTTAAGGCTCTTATGATCAGTATACACCTAGAATCTCTCACCATAGAGATAGTGGCGCCATATTTCAATGCAAACACTACGGTCGCCAACTCTAAATCTTGGGTCGGGTAGTTCCTCTCATGATCCTTCAATTGTCTAGATCCATAGGCTACTACGTTCCCATCTTGCATTAATACACAGCCTAGTCCTTAGTGTGAAGCATCCGTATACATCGAAAAACCTCTTGAGCTGGTAGGAATGATGAGAATCGTAGCTGTGGTTAATCTCGTCTTGAAAGCTCTCTTCACACTTATCATCCCACACAAATTATGTATTTTTCCTCATGAGACGTGTCAACGGAGTAGCTAATCTCGAGAATCCCTCCACAAACCATTGATAATATCTAGCTAAACCCAAGAAACTTCTGAATCTGTTACAGTCTGGGGTCTCTGCCACTGTATCACTGCCTCAATCTTTGATAGATCCACTGACACACCATCCTTCGATACTATATGACCTAGAAAAGAGATCTGTTCCAACCAAAAGTCGTACTTACTGAGTTTAGCGTACAACTTCTTCTCTCGGAGGGTCTGTAGCACTATCCTTAGTTGTTATTCATGCTTCTCTCTAGATCTTGAGTACACCATATATCATTAATAAAGATAATAACAAATCGATCCAAATACTAGTGAAATACCTCATTCATCAATGACATAAAAGCTGCGGGAGCATTTGTCAACCCGAATGGCATAACCATAAATTCATAATGACTATACCGGGTGCAAAAAGCTGTCTTGGGTACATCTCCATCCTGAATTTTCAACTGATGATACCTAGATCTCAGATCTATCTTGGAGAAGACCTGCGCTCCCCTAAGCTGATCCAACAAGTCATCGATGCGTGGAAGGGGGTACTTATTTTTTATAGTGGCTTATTCAACAACCGGTAATTTATACACAGTCGGAGGCTTCCATCCTTCTTCCTTACAAACAGAATCGGTGCTCCCCAAGGTGAGATGCTCGGCCTGATGAACCCCTTCTCTAGCAACTCCTGTAACTGCTTCCTTAATTCTTCTAACTCAACTTGAGCTATTCAGTACGGTGGCTTGGATATCGGCTCTATACCAGGTGCCAAATCTATACAAAATTCCATTTCTCTATCAGGAGGTAACCCTGGTAAGTCATCCGGAAAGACATCTGGAAATTCCCTGACCACTGGGATGTCTATAAACTCCGGATGTGCCTTATTCGTCTCAATCACATAAGCAATGAACCCTTCATATTATCCTTTCCACCGTTAGTAACACAGTTCACCACATAACATACATAATTGATAAACAGATTTATCTCTCAGATATCATGTATTAAGATCATACTCTTTTATTTATAGTAAACATGTTTCTTTCACTTTATTTCATAAAGTTTACAACAAGATTTTCTATCTTGGGAAACATCACTGTTTTAGCATGACAATCCATAACAACATGGTTTGCAGCCAGCCAATCCATTCCTAGGATTACATCAAAATCACTCATATTTAATAAAATTAAATCGGCTGCCATTTCTTTACCTCCTATCCTCATCTTACAATTTCTATATACATGCTCAGTCAATTGACTATCATTCATAGGGGTAGATATCATCAACATCTTATCTAGCAGTGTGGGTTTTACATGCTTCAACAATTTATGAGCAAAGGATGGCGATATAAAGGAATGTGTGGGACCAGGATCAAATAATACAATTGCTTCTAAATCAAAGATTTGGATGAAACCTTTAACCACATCCGAAGACTGATCCACAGTGTCCTGGTCCAGTGTGTGCACTCTTCCTCTGCTCACACCCACTGCCTACTTCCCCTTTTCCTCAACTGTAGCCCTCCTCTTCAGAGCAGCTATACCAACTAGAGCTCCCTCTGGCTCCTTGCTTTTCTTTGGGGCTCTCTCTGTCATCTCTGGGCAATCTCGAATTATGTGCCCTAGTTTCCCACATCTTAAGCATACTGCAAGAGGTCCAAAGCATGGTCGAGTACCATGGTACCTACCACACTTGCTGCACTATTTTGTAGTAGGTTGTGGCTCTCTAATCATAATTCCCTTAGCTGGAGCTATGGCCAGATACATGGGAGGATTAACTATCCTCTCTCGTATCTCTTCAATCCTTAGCCTCTTCCTAAAAAACCTTTTGCTTCCCTTATAACTGAAGCCTCTATCCAGTACTGGTCTATTCTGATCTCTATCCCTCACTTTACTAACCTTTCCAAACTCTGAGGCAATCCTCTCAACATCTTGTTCACATAATTGTGCCCTACGCACTGCCTCATCGTAGGTCGGTATATCCAAGGGAACCAATCTGGACCTAATGGTTGGTCTCAGTCCATCCATAAACTTCTGGACCTTCTCAACCTCATAACCCATCGTATCAGGATTATATCTGCCCAAGGAGATAAAGGTCGTCCCATACTCATCCACCGTCCTGCTCCCTTAGGTCAGTCCCAAAAATGCTATCTTTAGCTTCCGCTGTGTGGTATCCAAAACATACTGTCTCCGAAACGACTCTGAAAATACATCCCAACTGATCTCTGTATGTTGGGCTCTCAAAATAGGCCTGGTGGATTTCCATCAATGTTCTGCTGATCCCTTCAGTATGAATGTTGTAAACGCTACCATCTCGGTGGTAGTGCACTCAAAGAACCCATATAATTTCTCAATCTCATTTATCTAATCCTCTGCAGCTACTGGATCCTTAATTCTACTGAAAGATGGTAGTCCAAACTTCTGAAACTGTCGCAGTCTATCCAAATCACATCCGTAACCCCAACCTCTACTACCCTATGGTGTAACAACAGGTGTAGGCATATCCTGTATGGGTGGGGGTGTAGGTGTATCTATCGTCTGAGGTCTCTAGGCTGGTCGTGCCCGTGCCTTAGGAGCTGCCGCCTGCTCGGTATCACCCTGTATAGCGGGACTTTATGTACCCCCAACTCTAGGTAAAGATTAAGTGACCAATTCCAAGATCATCTCTATGCTCTGTTAAATCCTCGCGAAGCGTGCCTCGATACTTTTGGGTCTCTCTTTCAGACCTTGTGGAGCATGCTCAACCTTAGCCTCCACCTCAACCTCTTCCTGAGTCTCGTGTGTTTCTGGCTCAACACTACCCCCAGGCCTACCTCTAAGGCCTCTAGCTTGGGTTCTCGCCCCTCTACTGCGACTGGTGTTAGGCATAATGCTCAATTTCCTACATTCACATCAATTTCTTAGTCAACCCATTAACACACACGTAATTGTATCTAAACAAGCACAGTAACATGAGGATGTAATTTTCTAACTTATTAAGTATTTTAGACACCGACACACGTCAGACCAACTCAGCTCTGATACCAACTTTTGTCATGACCCTTAACTTACCAAAAATCGTCACAAATTTTTCTCTTTTTATACCTTATTTATTATTCATTCTTACCTTACCTCAATCGTGATCAGCTACATTCTCAACAGTTGGACTGTGTGTTGATGACTATCTTATCTAACCATAACAATTTGATTTACATTGAAATTTAGAAGTAGACACTTGTATAAATAAATCAGAGTTATTGTTTACATGTGTTTACATTGCTTTACATCTCCAATGATTACATTCAAAATGCTATTGTGCTATAGAAAGTTTAGATACAAAATTATCCAAGTGTGTATACCTTACATGATTGGATGCAGCGGGTACAAAAAGAAACCTCCAGTCGCCCTCAGTCTATACTTAATGCTCTGTAGAGAGGGAAAAATAAGGGGGGTGAGCAAACAACAAACTTAGTAAGGCAATCATACGAACAAGTGGATACTACACTATCTACGTGATCGTGATGCCATGCTCAAAACCATACATTTCTCATTCACACCTCAAAAGCATTAGTTCATGCTTGTGCTAATGGCATGTAAAGCAAATCATGTTATTTAATTCAGTGCACAAATCAAATTCAAAGCATGGAAAACCATCATGCGTATTTCACAAATAAGGCATGGAAAATCATCATGCGTACGTGCACTTTAAAGCCATTATCATACTTTCTCAAGTAATAAAATCAACACTTGTCAAGACTCAGCCCCACCCTCGGACTGTCTTGACTCACAATACATTTCAAAACATGGATTCATTCATAAATAAGAGACATGTGAGATAGGCAATATAGAGGGAAATATCCTCTAGGACTATGGCCATATCCTCTGTGATCCTAGGCTACACTAATCAGGTGTACGAGGTATCAGCCTTATCTGCTTCCGCACATGAGGTGGGTCACGTCCAACCCGCCAGTCCATAGCAGATCTAAACATCATCCGAAGAAGGTATATCACAATATCAACACGGTACAACGTACTCCATACTACCTACACGGTACAGTGTACTCGTGGACTCATATCAACACATTATATCACGCCACATCTCATAATGCACGTGTGAGCCTATTTAATCGGTGCGACACCCAGTTTACCCGAAGCTCCTAGCACAACTATCAACATGTCATAAAACCACGTGTGAGTAATCTCAAGCAGGGTAATAAGTATGGTGGACATCTAACGTGAGCTATGCTCTAGAACCATGTCAAAACCAGTATAAAGTCAGTGTGAGCTAAGCTCCAGGACAACATCATAGAAATCCATGTGAAAACTAGTGCGAGCTAAGCTCCAGCACTTATGTGTATAAACACATCAAATCTCGTGTGAGTCATACTCTAGCACGCTTTCATTCTCACGAAATCGATATAGGCGGCTTCATTCTTTGCAAAGCATGGTTATAAACCAACTCAAATCATTTCTTTTGCAAATCATTTCAAATGTTAGCCAACCTACTAATCACTTGCTAAAAAGTAATAAAACAGGATTTTTAAAGCATCATGCTTTTGTTTTCATGCACATTTCTCAAAACCCAACTCTTTGCCCTTCAATCACCCATTTCATTTCCTATTACCACATGCATTCTAGAAAACACAATGTGCCCAAAATACGCACAGATATCTTTAAGAGTCCATACAATTCCCTTACCTTGATTTACTCAGGGTGCAACTCTCTTCCTCTTAGCTTCTCGCACTTTGGCTCAACTTTCTCCGGGTGTATCCTCGGAAGCTGCAAATCATTCACCAATCACTTGAGTTAATGTTGCTAACTCACATTTTGACTTCAACTAGTCAATATATTTCATTAAGCCTATTTCATTAATGTTTGGCCCATTTTTGCATTTGGCCATCATCTAGCCTTTTTAACCAAACTTATCTAGTAACTCACTTAGTTACTTGTTTAAGACTTGATGTGAAATGCTCTACCCTTACTCTCTCATTCAGTTATGCATTTTCACCAATGCCTTAAATACACATTTTACCCCCTTTTTGGTAAATCTCACAATTCATTCCATACCACCATCTTAAGATCATACTCACAACACCATTATCACCTTAAGATATCCCATTCATCATTAATTCCAATAGATTTCACTTTCTCACACTAGACTCATTCTAGGTCATAATTATTCCTTTGCATTCTAGGTAGTTTCTACCAGTAATATACATACTAATCCACTCCAAAATCAATATCTAAACAAATGTATTTGGGTTGGTGCTTTAGAAACTCACCTAGCTTGATTTCCTCCTTGCTCCAAATGGAAATGTACCTTTAGTCCTTCAATCCAACAAATGGGGTAATGACTCCAAGCTATGTTGTTCTTCTCTTTTATGTGAACAACTTTGTATCTAATAGTTTTCCCTCAAATCTTTATGAAAATGGGTGGATTTAGGAGTGAGAAAGTTAGGTTTTTGGATTAGAAATGGAAAGGAAATGGTTTTGTCCTATGAAATGCAGATCCAACTGCTTCATATTTATAGAATTGCTTGATGAGATCGATCTGCATAGAGGGGAGATCGATCTGCCTTGCCTAAATTCCTTATTTTCACGACATTTTGAAGGCATGAGATCGATCTAACGAATGCATGAGATCAATTTGTTCTTTATAATGCGATCGATTTGCTCAAAGAGACATGATCGATTTGCTTCAGGCAGAGAGCTAAGGAGATCGATATGGTCTTAAGGGGAGATCAATCTGCTCCAACCCGAGAGCTAAGAAGATCGATTTGATTGAGTGGGGGATCGATCTGAGCTTGGCAAAGGCAAATGCAGATCAATCTGGGCAATTAGGAAGATCGATCCGCCTTACATATTTCACTCTAAATTGCCTCATTTTGCACAAGAGATCGATCTTCCTTGAATGGGAGATCGATCTGGCCTTCATTTTCTGCATTTCCACTACAGTTTTCCCAGAACTTTCAAAGGTTAACTTACCTTTGATTACTTGACTAGTCATTTTGAAATCCATTCCATACTTGGGGCATGGTAAGGCTCATTGCCTTCTCCGTATCGATTACATGGGCAATGTAACCTTCTCAATATTATTTATATAGTTGGTGAAAATTTTACCATTAAACTACCAATTCTTTTTCATTACTTTTCAGAAAAACTTACAACATATTCCTCGGGCAAAAATGTTACTGTCTATTATGACAATCAAGAATAGCTTGATTTGCTGCTAACCTGTCCATTACCAATATTACATCGAAATCATACATGTCAAATAGGATCAGGTCTGCTAACATATTCCTGTCTCCTATTTTGAGCCTACAATCCTTATATACTTGTTCTGTCATTCGACTATCTTTCATTGGTGTCCTAATCATTAACATCATTCCCATTGGTTTAGGTTGTACATAAGAAGTCAATTTACATGCAAACATGGGTGATATAAATGAATGTATTGCACTAGAGTCTAATAGAACTAATGTTTTAATATAAAAAATCAGAATAGTGCCTTTAAACGCTTCAGCTAGTGCATCAGTTTCTGTTGCCTCATGCCCAAGGGCATACACTCGCCCTTGTCCTATAACCTGCTTACCTTTCTCTTCCGCTTTGGCCTTCCTCCTCGGTGTAGAGGTAGTAACAGGTGCTCTTATCTGTTCTGTGTTCCTCTGTGGGGCTGTATCAATACTCTCTGAGCAATCTCTGACTAAGTGCCTCGTCCTACCACATCTAAAGTAAGCCTTAATCATCAAATAACATGATCTGTTACTATGATACCTCCCACAATGTCTGCACACCTCAATATTAGGTCGGGGTGCTCCGATCAAAATCCCCTTTGTAGGAGCTGAGGTTGCATAAACAAGAGGCTTAGCAGTCTTACCCCGCGAGTCATCATAACTCTTCTGTCACTTAACATATGACCTCTTACTCTCTCTAACACCTTCATCTTCAGATAACCTCTTCTGATCCTGGTCATTCCCTTTGCCCACTTTACTGAACTCGAAGGAATGCATATAATAATCTTGTTCGCACAGCTGGGCTCAATGAACCACTTCCTCATAAGTACTGAGGTCCAATGGAGCTAGTGAGCTCGAATCAAGGGCCTTAGTCCATCCATTAACTTCTAGACCTTCCTCGTCTCATTACTCATGGTGTCCAAATCGTACCTTCCCAGTGAGGTGAACTTAGACTCATATTCATCCACTGACTTAGTGTCACACCCCACTTCTGGGAACCCTTCTATCCATACATTCTCTACTACGGTTGGGCTGTGAGAAGATGCAATTACTAAAATTCATTCATTTACAGCGGAAGATTTAAATGTTTAATTCACACTCCCAGGTATGTGTGTAGATCTACAAAACCAATTGTATAAATACCATGTGCTTACATATCATCCCCATAATACTGTTTACAATTTCCAAGATATAACTATGCGATACGATATATTAGATACAAAATACTCGTGTATACAAATCTTATACCTTTACGGAATTGTAGGAGCTGTTCAACACAAAAGACCTAGAGACCACCGCTCTCTTACTTCTCAGTACCTGGAGGGGGAAAATAGTGGGATGAGCAAACCATGGCTCAGTAAGGAAATGTATGCTAGCAGGTAGATATCGTACTACCTACATAGCCCATGCATGTACAAACCAAAACCGTGTTTTCATTGTAAATGGAAATATCATACGAAAAATGCATTTAAACATATTTTTCTCAATGGCATTTTCGTGTAAATCAAATATATCAAGCTTCCATTTAAAACATGCTCATAAATAGTGCCCTCACGACACAAATGTGAAATCAGAGATTTATCAAAAACACAAAATCTCTTTCTTCCCTTAATTCACTTTTTCTGCAAATCTCTTTCTTTTCTGAGATTATCTCTGTTTCTCGAATCTCTGAGACAGGCATGGAATTTTCGGCAATCAAATATCTACGACATATGGCCATAGTCAGTGATCCCGAGCCTCACTGATCAGGTGTGCACAGGGCATCACTTCGCCTGAAGAGGAATGGGTCAGTCCTGCCCTTCGACTCATCTCAATCAACCTCATCTCCACGTATACTCACGGTAAAAATACGCCATGTGTCATCTACGCGATACTCGTACTCACGTGCACCCAGCACGGTACATAGTATACCAACGGATAGCTACACTGTTCTACGTACGACCGTGGACCCAAGTCCATACTCCAACTCCGATGGACTTTTCATCCTAAATCATGTCTCATATACCAGGCGAGCAAGCAGCGTGACACAAAGTCAACGCAAAGCTCTAGCGCAGTACGATCTATCATTAAGGCCTAACCCGTTCAAATGGCCGTCGGCTGGTATCCCCTTGGGTCCCAGACCCTCAGGTTTACCTCAACTCAATAAAACAGTCGCGAGCAAAGTTCTCACACTTTCTCAAAACCATCGTGCGAGTTAAACTCCAGCACGACACATCAAAAGCATATAAACAAGTGCGAGCTAACACTCCAGCACATAGTCAAAGTCATTAAAATGGGTGTGAGCTAGAGCTTCAACACCAAATCTCATCTCAAATCTGATAGATGGCTATTTTCTCTTTTTAAAACTCAAAACATGTTTATTCATGCAGCATACCTCTTCATGCTAAAACATGTAAAATTAGCCAAACTATCATCAACATTTCTCAATCATTAATAACAATATAAAATTGAGAATAACATTGAAAACATGCATATCATGCTATTTCCTTACCCTATCCCATTTCTCAATACATATATACATCATAGTACTTTTCATGCTTCCATATCATTTCATAGGATTATAGTATCGTACTAATTCTAGCAATATATTTACGAAATTGCTGTAAAATACGTACGAACATCTCTATAGCTAACACACAGTCCCTTACCTCACTTTACTTGTGTGCAACTATCCTCCTCTACGCTTCTCGCATTCTCATCTCGACTTGCTCCGGCGTATCATCCGAAACTGAAATTCATCCATCAAACACTTGAGTTAACATTTCTAACTCTTATTCAACTAAGCATTTATCCAATGCCTTAAATACACATTTTACCCCTTGTGGTAAATCTCACAATTTTATCCCAATATCAACATGCCCAAACCATGCCCACAACATAATCTGTAAGACCCCGTATATGTATAAGGGTAATGTGTGTAATTGGATCAAATAATATGAATGGACTTGTAATGTAAAGTATGATTGATGTAAGTCCATGGATTCAATGTATGTATGTGTAATATAAATTGTAACGTACATACAAGTTTCATTGAGTATGAATACGAAGAAATGAGTTCTAGCAAGTGATGGATGTGATTGAGACTCAAGATGAGTAGTGTGGTAAAATGGAATGGAGTTATGCCTCCATTTGGTTTTATGTAGCATACCTTTGAACATACAATGAATGCACACAAGTTTCAATGTGCATAAGGTATGAATGGATGCCATTTTCAAGTTATAAAGGTGGATGGATGAGAAAATGGCCATGGCAATAGATTAAGGATGTGTTGGTATGAGTTGCAGCAAAGAAACTGCAGGAAATCTGGAAAACATGAGGTCCAGATCGATCTCATAGGATGAGAGATCGATCTGGAAGAGCCAGAATGCTCTTATTTGGGCGAAAGAATAGAGCAGATCGATCTCCAATGGAGCCAGATTGATCTGCCAAGCATTCTGTAGTGGAAAGATCGATCCCCAAGCACCCAGATCGATCTCCTTAGCTCTCTGTTTGGGAGCAGATCGATCTCATGCTTCGACAGATCGATCTCATGCCTAGACAGATCGATCTCATTGCTTCGACAGATCGATCTCAGGCTTAAAAATGTCGTGAAAAAGAGGGATTTTAAGGGACCAGATCGATCTCCTCTTGGACCAGATCGATCTCCTCAAGCTATTTCTATATAAGGAGAGCTGAAAATCTGGAAATCTCGGAAAAAACACCAAACTTTACAATTTCAACCCCAAAAACCTAACTTTTCCTCTCTAAAATCAGCCATTTTCAGTAAGAATTAAAGAGAGATCATTAGAAGCAAAGTTGTTCCTATCAAGGAGAAGAACAACATAGTGAGAGGGCATTTTCCCATTCTTGGAATTGAAGGAGTTAAGGGCATTACCAATTGGAGCAAGAAGAGAAATCATATTGGTAAGATTCTAACACTCCAATCCAAATGCATTAGCTATTTAATTGATTTTGGAGTTGATTGGTAGGAGTATTGATGGATAAACTACTTAGGAATGTTGTGAATTGGTGTGACCTAGAAATCTAAAATGGGTATAATGTGAGGATATGTGGGATTGAATGAACTTATGGTTTATGGCACGCTAAAGTTGTCATTGGGGTAATGTCATGATTTTAGATGGAATTACATGGTGAGTTGGAAGAATTGTGAAAATGGATATGTATGTGATGGATAAATGCCGTAGTGAGGGAATTCATGGAATATGAACACTATGAGCTTAATGTCGATTTAACATCGATTTTAAATGAGTTAATAGGCCTAAGAAGATCCATAGACTCGAGTTATGGGTAAAGTAATGAAACGAGGCCATATAAGCATTAATAGAGGCTATAGATTAAATTGACTATAGCAAGCACAGGGGTTACAATATATGGATCGAATATAATGCGGGACATGATTTTGTGCAGTCCCGAAGAGTTCGTTGAAGGCGAACCGAACCGTACGAGTAAGCAGCTTAAGGAAGTGGAATCACGCATCGCGATTCCAGGTAAGGGAATTTTGTGAGTATATAGAGGTAGCTGCTCGTACTTTGAACTTATGGGTGAATATTGGGTGTTGTATGAAATGCATGAATTGCTCAAATAAATGATTGATGGTATTCGTGAATGATGATGAGTATATGCGTGGTTTTGGAATTGAAGTGGATTTTATGAAATGGGATAGTAAGGCTAATAATTGCATAAATCTAATGTTTTGATGTTTTTCCAAAATGAATTGCTTGGCTTTAAGCAAGCTTGTAGATAGGTCGGCTAGTATTGTATTGTTGTTGTGGAAAAGCATTTGTGAGTGCTAAACCCGAATTGCCGGGATTGATAAATTGTATATGAGCCGCCTATCACATTTGTATGACATAAATCGCGCTAGAGCCTCGCTCGCGCTGGATTTCTATGTTTTCATTTGTATGAAACGTGCTGGAGCCTAGCTCGCACCTTGATTTGGAAACTATAATGATATTTATAAACCGTACTGGAGCTTCTGCTCGTACGTGGATTGTGAATGGTTGTCTTATGAGTATAACCGTACCAGAGCTATGCTCGTAAGCGCCTCTTTATGAGAAGATTGCATGATGCATGAGTCGTGCTAGAGCTTTGCTCGCACAAGTTTGCACGAGGGGATACGTATAAGGTTGTGAAAGTTGGTAAGATCCTTAAGCCTTACATCCTTAAGCCTTACATCCTTAAGCTAACATCCTTAAGCCCAGAGAGGCGGGGAGGCTCTGTTAGGCGGGGAGGCTCTGTCAGGAGGGAGGCTCTGTTTGGTGGGGAGGCTCTCTTACGATGGGATCCTTAAGCCAACATCCTTAAGCCCAAAGAGGCGGGGAGGCTCTGTTAGGCAGGGAGGCTCTCCTACATGGGTATGGTAAAGGTAAGATCCTTAAGCCCTACATCCTTAAGCCAACATCCTTAAGCCCAAAGAGGCGGGGAGGCTCTGTTGGGCGGGGAGGCTCTGTTCGGTGGGGAGGCTCTCTTACGGAAAGGACCGTTAAGCCCTACATCCTTAAGCTAACATCCTTAAGCCCGAGGAGGCAGGGAGGCTCTGTTAGGCGGGGAGGCTCTGTTCGGCAGGGAGGCTCTCCTTCACGGATTATGGAACATTCTTAGTATGGGTAGATAAGACCTAGGAATGGCACCCCCAATCACGATGTGAGTTGCGGAGTACGTTGTACCGTGTATATCACATGGAGTACGATGTACCGCATGATGGTTATGTGATGAGAAAGTCAGGCGAGGGATAATCCATCTTCGTGCCAGCATGATACCCCGCACACCTGGATGCGTGTGGTCTGGGATGAATTATGATGTAATGGTTCACATAGGCACTTTTGATATAGTGTCCTAGATTTATACACATGCGTGAATTGTGGAATGAAAATGTGGTTGTGATTGTGAGTTGATTTGGTGGTGTTTATGCTGTTGGTTTAGAAAGGAGGTTTCTTAATGAATTACCCTTTTTATGAATTTAAATGAGATTGAGCATGAGATGATTTATACATGATGTTTCTACCATGTTTTATATGCCAATGCACATGACTTTGATACATGATATATATGTATATTTACATGGCATAGTTTTATTCCTCATGCTCCTACTATAAACGATTTATGCATAACACTATCAGCATATAGATAGAGTAGTTATCTACCATGCTTGCATTATTGCCTTACTGAGCGTGTGGTTGCTCATCCCACTCTATTTTCCCCCCTACAGAGCGTGCATAGTAACCCAGTGAGGACTGAGGCGTATTATTTTGGACTCCGCTGCATCTCCATCACTAAGAGGTATATACACAGTGATTCTTTTTGTATCTAAACAATGTACAAGCACAGTATTCTTTTGAGTTGTACTTATGGGGGATGTAGATGTCAGTAAAACATGTATTCGTATAAATACACGATTAAATGCACATGTATGACATCGTTTTAATTAATTTGAGAATGAATGAGATGTGGTGTTTATTATTGACTCACAGCCCAACAGTGTGTGGTGAGTTTAGTTCACGACCGGGTAAGGTAACAGTAAAACGCGAAAAATTTTTAGTGATTTTCGGTTAAAGAGAATGGAATTGGGTCGTGACAGAGATTGGTATCAGAGCTGTGTTGGCCTGATGTGAGTCATTAATAAAATATAGGAAAGTACATCCCCATAGTACTGTGCTTTTGTTTAGATATAACTGTGTATACCGTGATGGATTGAGCTTAATGAATTATTATAATACAGGGAGTCAGGCACTATGCCAGCTACACGCAAAGGTAGAGGGGCGAGAGCACGTGCTAGAGGCCGTAGAGGTAGGCCTGAGAGCCGTGCGGAGCCACAGACTAAGCAGGCTCCACAGAACCCTGCTGAGAGAGCAGGTGATACTGAGGCTCGCTTCGCTAGATTAGAGCGGAGTATTGAGAGTCTGGTGGAGATAGTCACGCAGGCCTTGGGCGCCGGTGACAGACGAGGTCTCGCGGCACAGCCTACTACTGAACAGGCAACTGCAGAGGCGGAGAGACCTCAGACTGCTGAGACAGCTACAGTTACACCACATCCAGCTCAAGATATAGCTTCTACTATCGCTCCACAGTAGAGCGATAGTGATTTGGGTTATGACTGCGACTTGAGCAGGCTGCGAGAGTTTTAAGCGCTAAAACCCCCAGTGTTTAGAGGGGTGAAGGACCCAGTGATTACGGAGGATTGGGTGTATGAGATGGAGAAACTGTATAGGTTTTTCCGATGCACTACAAGTGAGAAGGTTGCCTTTGTCGTGTTTATGCTGAAAGGCGAGGCCGAGCATTGGTGGAGGTCCACCGAGGTTATTTTGAGGGCCAGACACTCTGAGATCTCGTGGGAGATATTTCTAGAGGCCTTCAGGAGACAGTATATTCCAGCTACCGCACAGAGGAAATTGCGGATGGAATTTATGAATTTGGTTCAAGGGAACCGTACTGTGGACGAGTATGAGTCCAAGTTTATGTCATTGGGGAGATATGACCCTGACACGATGGGTAGTGAGACCCGGAAGATTCAGAAGTTCATGGATGGATTGAGATTGGCCATCCGGACTAAGCTAGCTCCCTTTGATATTGTGACTTATGAGGAGGCTGTACATAAGGCTCAGTTATGTGAGCAAGACTTTGAGCGAAATGCCTCCGAGCTTGGGAGAGTCAGTGTTAGAAAGGACAAGGATCGGAAGAGATCTGGGTTTGGAAGAATGGCCAATAGAGATGGCCAAAGATTTTTCGAGAAGAGGCCAAAGATTGAGGAGGTACGGGAGAGAGCTGCTAGACCTCCCGTATACCCAGCCTTGACTGCGCCGAGGGGTATGACTATTGGAGGACCATGGCCTACTATTGATCAGTGTAGGAGATGTGGGAGATTTCATGGGAATAGGCCCTGTCTGATGACCCCTATGGTGTGTTTTAGATGCGAGAGACCAGGACATATGGCTAAGTATTGTCCCGAGAAGATGGAGATTGCCCCACAGAAGGGCAAGGAGCCTGAGGGAGCTCCAGTTGAGACAGCAGCCCCGAGGAGGAGGGCTACAGCTGAGGAAAAAGGGAAACAGGCTGCGGGTGTGAGCAGAGGAAGAGTACATGCACTGGATCAGGACACCGCAGATGCTTCGACGGATGTGATAAAAGGTACCATCCGAATCTTTGATTTAGAAGCATTGGTATTATTTGATCCTGGTGCCACGCATTCTTTCATATCACCTTCTTTTGCACATAAATTGTTGAAATATGTGAAACCAACATTGTTGGATAAAATGTTGATGATTTCCACACCCATGAATGATAGTCAATTGACTGAGCATGTATGTAGGGATTGTAAATTAAAGATAGAGGGGAAGGAAATGATAGCCAATCTGATTTTATTGAATATGAATGATTTTGATGTAATTTTGGGAATGGATTGGTTGGCTACCAATCGTGTTGTGATGGATTGTCATGCCAAAACATTGATGTTTTCAGGATTAGACAATCTTATTGTAAACTTTGATGAAAAGAAATGATATGAAAATAGCATGTTTGTTGTAAATAAAGGAGTATGATTTTAAATTCATATTGCTTGAGAGATGAATTTATTTGTTCATGATAAATATTGTATGTGGAGTGATGGTTTATGTTACTAACGATGGAGAGGATAATGTGAAGGGTTCATTGCATATGTGGTCGATATAGATGAGGCACACCCGGAATTGAAGGACATACCCGTAATTACGGATTACCCTGATGTCTTTCCGGATGAATTACCAGGACTACCACCTGAAAGGGAAATGGAATTTTGCATTGAGTTAGTGCCTGGTACAGAGCCGATATCGAAACCACCCTATAGAATGGCTCCGATAGAATTGGAAGAGCTAAAGAAACAACTGCAAGAGTTGTTGGAGAAGGGGTTTATTAGACCGAGTGTCTCACCTTGGGGAGCACCGGTTCTATTTGTAAGGAAGAAGGATGGAAGCCTCCGACTGTGTATAGATTACCGGTTGTTGAATAAGGCCACCATTAAGAACAAGTACCCCCTTCCAAGAATCGATGATTTGTTGGATCAGCTCCAGGGAGCTGAAGTATTTTCTAAGATAGATCTGCGGTCGGGGTACCATCAGTTGAGGATCAGGAGTGGAGATGTACCCAAGACAGCATTTCGTACCCGTTATGGCCACTACGAGTTTTTGGTGATGCCATTCGGATTGACGAATGCTCCCGCAGCATTTATGGCATTGATGAATGATATATTCAAGCCATACTTGGACAAGTTTGTGATTGTTTTCATAGATGACATTTTGGTGTATTCAAGTCCAGGGAAGATCATGAGGAGCACTTGAGGATAGTTCTGCAGACCCTCCGAGAGAGAGAATTGTATGCCAAACTCAGCAAGTGTAACTTTTGGTTGGAACAGATCTCATTTCTGGGGCATGTTGTGTCAAAGGATGGGGTATCGGTGGATCCATCCAAGATAGAGGCAGTTGTACAGTGGGAACAGCCCAAGACAGTTACTGAGATCAGAAGTTTCCTGGGATTGGCAGGATATTATCGGAGATTTGTAGAGGGTTTCTCCAGACTAGCTGCTCCGTTGACACGCCTCACGCACAAGGATATTAAGTTTGTATGGGATGAGGCATGTGAGAGGAGTTTTGAGGAGCTTAAGCATCGACTGACGACTGCTCCAGTTCTCACCATTCCTACCAGCTCAGGAGGATTCTCGGTGTATACGGATGCATCACACCAGGGACTAGGCTGTGTGCTTATGCAGGATGGGAAGGTAGTTGCCTATGGATCTAGACAGTTGAAAGATCATGAGAGGAACTACCCGACACATGATTTAGAGTTGGCGGCCGTAGTATTTGCTTTGAAAATATGGCGCCACTATCTCTATGGTGAGAAATTTTAGGTGTTCACAGATCATAAGAGCCTTAAGTACCTGTTCTCGCAGAAAGAGCTGAATATGAGACAGAGGAGATGGCTCGAACTCCTGAAAGACTATGACTGTGAAATCATGTACCACCCAGGTAAGGCAAATGTAGTTGCCGATGCTTTGAGTAGAAAGAACCTTGGGTTGGTGTCATATATGATGGTACGGGAACATGAATTGTTAGAACACTTTACGAACCTCAGTTTGGATGTAACCCCACCTGGATCTGAGAGACTTGAGATCATGGCTAGTTTGAGACTAGAGCCAGAGTTGATTGGCCGTATTCGGCAAGCCCAGCAGAGTGATCGACGGTGCATCGATTGGCTGAGGCAGGTACAGATAGGTGTGGGTATTGATTTTGAGCAGAGTGCCGATGGCTTATTGAGGTTCAGAGGCAGAGTATGCGTTCCCAGGGATCCTAAGATCAGGAGAACGATTTTATCAGAGGCTCACTCATCGAAGTATACGATACATCCGGGAAGTACCAAGATGTATCAAAACCTTCGGAAGGTTTATTGGTGGTCTGGAATGAAGAGAGACATTGCTAAATATGTCGCTAAGTGTCTCGTTTGTCAGCAAGTGAAGGTAGAGCATCAGAAGCCTGCAGGATTATTGCAGCCTCTACCGATACCGACATGGAAGTGGGAGCATGTCACCATGGATTTTGTGATGGGGTTGCCGAGGACCCGTAGAGGTCATGATGCCAGATGGGTTATTGTGGACCGGTTGACTAAGTCCACCCATTTCTTGGCTATGAGAGCTACCGATACACTGAGTCAGTTGGCGAACCTGTATATTCGAGAGATAGTACGGCTACATGGTGTACCAGTGAACGTTATTTCTGATAGGGATGCCCGCTTCACTTCCCATTTCTGGGAACATTTTCAGGAAGCGCTGGGGACCCGATTGAGTTTTAGCACCGCTTTTCATCCTCAGACAGATGGGCAGTCAGAGAGGACTATACAGACCCTCGAGGATATGTTGAGAGCGTGTGTGCTGGATTTTAGAGGCTCCTGGGATGACCACCTGCAGTTAGCCGAGTTTGCCTATAATAATAGCTATCATGCTAGTATCGGGATGGCACCCTATGAGGCATTATACGGGCGTAGATGCCATTCCCCTATTGGATGGGAAGAGGTTGGTGACAGACAGATTTTTGCTCCGGACTTAGTGCAGCAGGCATCTGAGGACGTCCAGTTGATATGTGAGAGATTACGGACAGCTCAGAGCCGGCAAAAGAGTTATGCTGACAAGAGACGAAGACCATTGGAGTTTGATGAGGGTGAGTCGGTGTTTCTGAGGGTATCACCATCGAAGGGTATTATGAGATTTGGTAAGAAGGGCAAGCTGAGCCTTAGATATATCGGACCCTTCGAGATTTTGGAGAGAGTGGGAGATAAGGCGTATAGGTTGGCATTGCCACCGGACTTGGCAAATGTCCACAACGTCTTCCACGTCTCGATGCTTCGGAAGTATCACCCGGACCCGGCACACATGATAAAATATGAGCAGTTGGAGCTCCATAAGAGTATGACGTATGTAGAGAAGCCGATTCGGATATTGGACAGGAAAGAGAAAGTGTTGCGGAATAAGACGATTCCCTTGGTGAAAGTGCTGTGGCAACACCACACAGCGGAAGAGGCCACGTGGGAATTGGAGAACTTGATACAGGAGAGGTACCCCCAACTGTTTGAAGAGTGACTTGGTTCTAATTTGGAGGACCAAATTCCTTGAAGGAGGGGAGAATGTAAGACCCCGTATATGTATAAGGGTAATGTGTGTAATTGGATCAAATAATATGAATGGACTTGTAATGTAAAGTATGATTGATGTAAGTCCATGGATTCAATGTATGTATGTGTAATATAAATTGTAACGTACATACAAGTTTCATTGAGTATGAATACGAAGAAATGAGTTCTAGCAAGTGATGGATGTGATTGAGACTCAAGATGAGTAGTGTGGTAAAATGGAATGGAGTTATGCCTCCATTTGGTTTTATGTAGCATACCTTTGAACATACAATGAATGCACACAAGTTTCAATGTGCATAAGGTATGAATGGATGCCATTTTCAAGTTATAAAGGTGGATGGATGAGAAAATGGCCATGGCAATAGATTAAGGATGTGTTGGTATGAGTTACAGCAAAGAAACTGCAGGAAATCTGGAAAACATGAGGTCCAGATCGATCTCATAGGATGAGAGATCGATCTGGAAGAGCCAGAATGCTCTTATTTGGGCGAAAGAATAGAGCAGATCGATCTTCAATGGAGCCAGATCGATCTGCCAAGCATTCTGTAGTGGAAAGATCGATCCCCAAGCACCCAGATCGATCTCCTTAGCTCTCTGTTTGGGAGCAGATCGATTTCATGCTTCGACAGATCGATCTCATGCCTAGACAGATCGATCTCATTGCTTCGACAGATCGATCTCAGGCTTAAAAATGCCGTGAAAAAGAGAGATTTTAAGGGACCAGATCGATCTCCTCTTGGACCAGATCGATCTCCTCAAGCCATTTCTATATAAGGAGAGCTGAAAATCTGAAAATCTCGGAAAAAACACCAAACTTTACAATTTCAACCCCAAAAACCTAACTTTCCCTCTCTAAAATCAGCCATTTTCAGTAAGAATTAAAGAGAGATCATTAGAAGCAAAGTTGTTCCTATCAAGGAGAAGAACAACATAGTGAGAGGGCATTTTCCCATTCTTGGAATTGAAGGAGTTAAGGGCATTACCAATTGGAGCAAGAAGAGAAATCATATTGGTAAGATTCTAACACTCCAATCCAAATGCATTAGCTATTTAATTGATTTTGGAGTTGATTGGTAGGAGTATTGATGGATAAACTACTTAGGAATGTTGTGAATTGGTGTGACCTAGAAATCTAAAATGGGTATAATGTGAGGATATGTGGGATTGAATGAACTTATGGTTTATGGCACGCTAAAGTTGTCATTGGGGTAATGTCATGATTTTAGATGGAATTACATGGTGAGTTGGAAGAATTGTGAAAATGGATATGTATGTGATGGATAAATGCCGTAGTGAGGGAATTCATGGAATATGAACACTATGAGCTTAATGTCGATTTAACATCGATTTTAAATGAGTTAATAGGCCTAAGAAGATCCATAGACTCGAGTTATGGGTAAAGTAATGAAACGAGGCCATATAAGCGTTAATAGAGGCTATAGATTAAATTGACTATAGCAAGCACAGGGGTTGCAATATATGGATCGAATATAATGCGGGACATGATTTTGTGCAGTCCCGAAGAGTTCGTTGAAGGTGAATCGAACCGTACGAGTAAGCAGCTTAAGGAAGTGGAATCACGCATCGCGATTCCAGGTAAGGGAATTTTGTGAGTATATAGAGGTAGCTGCTCGTACTTTGAACTTATGGGTGAATATTGGGTGTTGTATGAAATGAATGAATTGCTCAAATAAATGATTGATGGTATTCGTGAATGATGATGAGTATATGCGTGGTTTTGGAATTGAAGTGGATTTTATGAAATGGGATAGTAAGGCTAATAATTGCATAAATCTAATGTTTTGATGTTTTTCCAAAATGAATTGCTTGGCTTTAAGCAAGCTTGTAGATAGGTCGGCTAGTATTGTATTGTTGTTGTGGAAAAGCATTTGTGAGTGCTAAACCCGAATTGCCGGGATTGATAAATTGTATATGAGCCGCCTATCACATTTGTATGACATAAATCGCGCTAGAGCCTCGCTCGCGCTGGATTTCTATGTTTTCATTTGTATGAAACGTGCTGGAGCCTAGCTCGCACCTTGATTTGGAAACTATAATGATATTTATAAACCGTACTGGAGCTTCTGCTCGTACGTGGATTGTGAATGGTTATCTTATGAGTATAACCGTACCAGAGCTATGCTCGTACGCGCCTCTTTATGAGAAGATTGCATGATGCATGAGTCGTGCTAGAGCTTTGCTCGCACAAGTTTGCACGAGGGGATACGTATAAGGTTGTGAAAGTGGGTAAGATCCTTAAGCCTTACATCCTTAAGCCTTACATCCTTAAGCTAACATCCTTAAGCCCAGAGAGGCGGGGAGGCTCTGTTAGGCGGGGAGGCTCTGTCAGGCGGGGAGGCTCTGTTTGGTGGGGAGGCTCTCTTACGGTGGGATCCTTAAGCCAACATCCTTAAGCCCAAAGAGGCGGGGAGGTTCTGTTAGGCAGGGAGGCTCTCCTACATGGGTATGGTAAAGGTAAGATCCTTAAGCCCTACATCCTTAAGCCAACATCCTTAAGCCCAAAGAGGCGGGCAGGCTCTGTTGGGCGGGAAGGCTCTGTTCGGTGGGGAGGCTCTCTTACGGAAAGGACCCTTAAGCCCTACATCCTTAAGCTAACATCCTTAAGCCCGAGGAGGCAGGGAGGCTCTGTTAGGTGGGGAGGCTCTGTTCGGCAGGGAGGCTCTCCTTCACGGATTATGGAACACTCTTGGTATGGGGTAGATAAGACCTAGGAATGGCACCCCCAATCACGATGTGAGTTGCGGAGTACGCTGTACCGTGTATATCACATGGAGTACGATGTACCGCATGATGGTTATGTGATGAGAAAGTCAGGCGAGGGATAATCCATCTTCGTGCCAGCATGATACCCCGCACACCTGGATGCGTGTGGTCTGGGATGAATTATGATGTAATGGTTCACATAGGCACTTTTGATATAGTGTCCTAGATTTATACACATGCGTGAATTGTGGAATGAAAATGTGGTTGTGATTGTGAGTTGATTTGGTGGTGTTTATGCTGTTGGTTTAGAAAGGAGGTTTCTTAATGAATTACCCTTTTATGAATTTAAATGAGATTGAGCATGAGATGATTTATACATGATGTTTCTACCATGTTTTATATGCCAATGCACATGACTTTGATACATGATATATATGTATATTTACATGGCATAGTTTTATTCCTCATGCTCCTACTATAAACGATTTATGCATAACACTATCAGCATGTAGATAGAGTAGTTATCTACCATGCTTGCATTATTGCCTTACTGAGCGTGTGGTTGCTCATCCCACTCTATTTTCCCCCCTACAGAGCATGCATAGTAGCTCAGTGAGGACTGAGGCGTATTATTTTGGACTCCGCTGCATCTCCATCGCTAAGAGGTATATACACAGTGATTCTTTTTGTATCTAAACAATGTACAAGCACAGTATTCTTTTGAGTTGTACTTATGGGGGATGTAGATGTCAGTAAAACATGTATTCGTATAAATACACGATTAAATGCACATGTATGACATCGTTTTAATTAATTTGAGAATGAATGAGATGTGGTGTTTATTATTGACTCACAGCCCAACAGTGTGTGGTGAGTTTAGTTCACGACCGGGTAAGGTAACAGTAAAACGCGAAAAATTTTTAGTGATTTTCGGTTAAAGAGAATGGAATTGGGTCGTGACATAATCATCTTCTCAAGATATCTCATTCATCATTAATACTTCTACATTCCACTTTCCCACACTAGACCATTTCTAAGTTATATTCATTTCATGCCATTCTAGGTAGTTCTACCCACAAGGTGCACACCCAATTAACTTCATAAACATTAACTAGACCAATGTACTTGGATTTGTGCACTAGAACTTACCTCCTTGGATTTTCTCTTTGTTCCAATTAGAAATGCCCTTTATTCTCTCAATCTGTCAAATAGGGAAATGCCTCTCGACTATGTTGTTCTTCTGTTAGACGTGAACAACTTTGTCTCTAATAGCTTTTCCTCAAATCTTACTGAAAATGGCTGGATTTAGGAGTAAGAAAGCTAGGTTTTAGAGTTGAAGTGAAAATAAATGGTTTATCCCGAAATCTGCAGATCCAACTGCTCCTATTTATAGATTTAACTTGATGAGATCGATCTTCCTTGGGTGGAGATCGATCTAGTCCTCTAAAAATCCCTCTTTTCTAAGATATTTTGAAAGCAGGAGATCGATCTGTCGAGGCTTGAGATCGATCTGCTTTCAACCCGAGAGCTACGGAGATCAATCTGATTCCTTTGGAGATCGATCTGCTCCATTCCATTACTCACATAAGAGCATTCTGGCTCTTCCAGATCGATCTCTCATCCTATGAGATCGATCTGGCCTTCACATTTCCAGATTTCCTGCAGTTTTTTTGTAACAACTCCCTTCAAAACTTCCTCAATTTACCTCCATAGTCCTTTCCTCATTCATCCCTCCTTGAGACGTAAAAATGTCATCCAATCACACTTAGTACATATTAAAACTTGTGGGAAAATCTTGTATAACCAAATATACACGATATTACCCGAATGGAAATATACACTTATGTAAATCTTTCCTTCCATTTTATCACACTACTCTTATTCCATTTCAATCACATTCTTCTTGTATTTAAATTCATTTCTTCATACTCATTCATAACGCAACTTGTACGTACAATCACGACTCTTATTACAAGTGCGTACATAATCTTATGAACTTACATTGCATATACTTTGTATTACGAATGTATTATCATACTCATGATTTCATTTACATTTCTATGTACCTATATACAACTATACATATACGGGGTCTCAGATTCTCCCCCACTTAGAGAATTTGGGCCTCCAAATTAGAACCAATTCAATCTGTGAATAACTCGGGATACTTTTCCCGCATCAAATTTTCCAGTTCCCATGTGGCCTCTTCTACAGTGTGATGTTGCCACAAAACCTTAACCAATGAAATCGTCTTGTTCCGCAACACATTCTCTTTTCTGTCCAATATCCGGATCGGTCTCTCGACATATGACATATCCTCCTTGAGCTCCAACGGCTCATAGCTAAATACATGTGTTGGATCCGAGTAGTACTTCCGAAGCATAGAAATGTGGAAGACATTGTGGACTTCTGCTAGCTCAGGTGGCAAGGCTAGCCTATATGCTCCATCTCCCACTCTATCCAAAATCTCGAAGGGACCAATGTAACGAGGACTTAATTTTCCTTTCTTCCCACACCTCATTATTCCCTTAGAAGGAGATACTTTCAAAAATACAGACTCGCCAACATCAAACTCAAGTGGTCTCTGTCTCCTGTCAGCGTAGCTCTTTTGTCGACTTTGAGCTGTTCGTAGCCTCTCACATATTATCTGAACATCCTCGGAGGCTTGTTTAACCAAATCGGGAGCGAGCAACTGTCTGTCACCAACTTCTTCCCAACCAATGGGCGATCGGCATCTACGACCGTATAGTGCCTCATAAGGGGCCATACCAATACTTGAGTGATGACTGTTATTGTAGGCGAACTCAATCAATGGCAAGTGATCGTCCCATGAGCCTCTAAAATCCAGTACACACGCTCTCAACATATCCTCCAAGGTCTGTATAGTCCTCTCTAACTGACCATCTGTTTGAGGATGAAAAGCGGTGCTAAAACTCAACTGGGTCCCCATCGCTTCCTGAAAATGTCCCCAAAAGTGGAAAGTGAAGCGGACATCCCGATCAGAAACAACACTCACTGGGACTCCATGCAATCTCACTATTTCTCACACATACAGGTTCGCCAATGCACTCAATGTATCTATAGATCTCATGGTTAAGAAATGTGCCGATTTCGTTAACTGGTCTACTATCACCCATATCGCATCATGGTTCTTATGGGTTCTCGGTAACCCCATCACAAAATCCATGGTGACATGCTCCCACTTCCATTTTGGTATCGATAGAGGTTGTAATAATCCTCCTGGTTTCTGATGTTTGACTTTTACTTGCTGACAAATGAGACATCTAGCGACATACTCAGCTATGTCTCTCTTCATTCCAAACCGCCAATATGCCTTTCAGAGATTTTGATACATCTTACTACTCCCTGGGTGTATCGTATATCTCGACGAGTGAGCCTCTGATAAGATCAGCTTCCTCATTTCTAAATTCTTAGGAACACATATTCTATCTCCAAACCTTAGTATTCCATCTGAACTCAATATAAAATCGACACCCTTCCCTTTCCAAATTTGGCTAATCATCTCAATACACCATTGATCAATTTGCTGAGCTTGTCGGATTCTCTCAATCAACTCCGGTTCTAATCTCAAGCTAGCAATAATCCCATAGCTGCCAATCTCAGGTAGGGTCATATCCAGACTAAGGTTCGTGAATTATTCTAACAACTCGTGCTCTCTAACCATCATATGTGATACCAACCCGAGACTTTTCCGACTCAATGCATCGACAACCACATTTGCCTTTCCTGGGTGGTATAAGATCTCACAATCATAGTCCTTGAGGAGTTCCAACCACCTCCTCTGTCTCATGTTTAACTCCTTCTATAAGAATAGATATTTCAGACTCTTATGATCCGTAAAGATTTGAAATCTCTCACCATATAAGTAGTGGCGCCATAACTTCAACGCAAACACTACAGTCGCTAACTCCAAATCGTGAGTGGGGTAGTTCCTCTCATGATCTTTCAGCTGTCTAGATCCATAAGCTACTACCCTTCCATCTTGCATCAAAACACAGCCTAGTCCTTGATGCGAAGTATCTGTATACACCGAGTAATTCCCTAAACTGTTATGATGATAAGAACTGGCGCGGTGGTTAATCTGCGCTTAAGTTCCTGAAAACTTCTCTCACAAGCTTCGTCCCATGAAAACTCCACACTCTTCCTCATAAGATGTGTCAATGGAGCAGCCAATCTAGAGAAACCCTCTACAAATCTCCTGTAGTAACCAGCCAAACCCAGAAAGCTTCTGATCTCTGTGACTGTCCTAGGTTGTTCCCACTGAACAACGGCCTCAATCTTGGATGGATCTACTGACACCCCATCCTTCGATATAACATGGCCTAGAAAAGAAATCTGTTCTAGCTAAAAGTCACATTTGTTAAGCTTGGCATATAACCTTCTCTCTCGGAGGGTCTGCAAAATAATCCTCAAGTGCTGCTCATGCTCATCTCCGGACCTTGAATACACGAATATATCATCAATGAAAACAATTACGAACTGGTCCAGGTATGGCTTGAATACTTCATTCATTAGAGCCATAAAAGCTGCCGGCGCATTGGTCAACCCAAAAGGCATCACTAAGAATTCGTAATGGCCATAGAGGGTGTAAAATGCTGTCTTGGGCACATCCTCCTTCCGAATCTTCAATTGATGATACCGAGACCTCAAATCCATCTTGGAAAAGATCTGTGCTCCCCGAAGCTGGTCCAATAAATCGTCAATGCGTGGCAAGGGGTACTTATTCTTGATGGTAGCCTTGTTCAACATCCGATAGTCAATGCACAACCTGAGGCTCCCATCTCTCTTCTTCACAAACAATACCGGGGCTCCCCATGGTGAGACGCTCGGTCTTATGAACCCCTTCTCTAGCAACTCTTGCAGCTATTTCCTTAATTCCTCTAACTCAATTGGAGCCATCCTATATGGTGACTTGGATATTGGTTTGGTTCCAGGCGTCAAGTCTATACCGAACTCCGTTTCTCTATCAGGTGGCAATCCTGGTAGATCGTCTGGAAAGACATCAGAGAATTCTCTAACCACTGAGATGTCCTCCATATCCAGATGTACTTTGTTCAAATCCACCACATAAGCAACAAAACCTTCAAAACAACACTCAAGTCATTTATACCAAAGTACTTTACTTAACACAAAATTTAAGATTTCATTTCTTCTCTTAAAATCTTTCAACACATTCTTCAGGTAGAGAAAACTTAATGGACTTAGAACGACAGTCTATGACAGCATGATTGGTGGCTAACTAATCTATTCCCAAAATTACATCAATGTCATACATATTCAACAAAATCAAGTTGGCTGTCATGCACTTATCTCCCACCCTCACTTTACAATCTTTATACACTTACTCAACTAATTGGCTAACTCTTATTGGAGTACTTATTAGTAAAGTCCTACTCAAGTATGTGGGTTCTACAAAACCTTTTAACTTTGATGCACATGCAGGTGATATGAAGGAATGCGTAGCACTGGAATCAAACAAAGCTATAACCTCCAAATTGAAAATCAAGATTGTACCTTTTATCACTTCAGAAGAGGTATCAGCCGATGCCTGGTCTATCGCATACACCCTGCCTTGACCCACAACTTGTTTTCCTTTTTCTTCACTCGAGGCTTTCTTTCTTGCAGGAGGTGCAACTGTAGGAATCCTCTCTGGCTCTTTACCCCTCTGTGGAATTGCCTCAACTATCTTCGGGCACTCTCTGGCATAATGTCCAAATTTACCACATCTAAAGCATCGGGTACCCTGAAGATGACATGGCCTACCACCATGGTATCGACCGCATAGTCTACACTGCTCTGTAGTCAATCGGGGTCCACCAATCACTATACCCCTGGCCGGTGTCTGAGTCGGAGGCATAAAAGGTCTAGCAACCTTTTTCTGGAACTCATCTACCTCTCTCCGACGCTTACTCATGAATTTTCGACTAAATTTGGCACTCCTGCCATCTCCCAGCTTCCTCGGACCCTTGTCTTTACCCCAATTAAACTCAGAAGTCTGCAAGTCATAATCTTGCTCACATAACTGGGCCCGTCGCACAGCCTCTCTATATGTAGCGACATCAAATGGGGCCAACTTCGCTCGGATCGAAGGCCTCAGTCCATCTACAAATCTACGGACTCTGATAGCTTCACTCCTAATCGAGTCTGGATCATATCGACCCAGTGAAGTGAATCGTGACTCGTACTTATCAACTGTTCGATTCCCTTGAGTCAGATTCAGAAATTCCATCTGTAGCCTACGTCGAGCAGTATTTGGGATGTATTGCTCTCTGAAAACACCCAAGAACATATCCCAAGTGATAGTCATACCTTGAGCTCTCATCAACGGCCTGGTGGACTTCCACCAGTGCTCTGCTTTGCCTCTCAATACAAAGGCCGCAAGCGCTACTCTCTCCATAGCTGAACATCTACGAAGTCGAATAACTTCTCCATCTGACTGATCCAGTCCTCAGCCACTGTCGGATCCTTTACCCCGCTAAACGAAGGAGGCTTAAAGTCCATAAAATGCCTCAATCTCTCCATATCATCGTCATATCCATACCCCAAATCATCATCATACTGCTGTGGGTCTACTGGAGGAGGTATGGGTCAAATATGAGGTTCCCGTGGCCTAACCGGTTCAGCTTGTGCAGGTGCAACATTCTCAGGTTCAGGTGCAGCTGTTGGGGGATTCGGTGTAGCCTGTCCCGCTATACCAGGTGTACCCTCAAACCTAGCCATGATTTGACCCATCATGGTCATCATCGTACGCATGTCTTCCTCCAATCGAGTTATTCGAGGATCAGAAGCCTCTATCTGTTCCTGGGGCTCATGACTAGAGGATGATCTACTGTGCCTCTCAGTCCTGTCATTTCGTCCTAGAGCTCTCGAGCTCTCTCCCCTCTTGCGGTGTCTCTCAGGCATAACTCACTAGCCTGATAACTTTCCTACGTTATAACAAACATTTAATTCATTACCAGCTCCGTACACACATTTGTATCTAAATATCGCACAGTAACTTGGGCATGTATGTTTTCTTAGTCCTAAACATCGACTCACATCAGACCAACCATACTCTGATACCAAATCTGTCACACCCCACTTCTGGGAACCCTTCTATCCATACATTCTCTACTACGGTTGGGCTGTGAGAAGATGCAATTACTAAAATTCATTCATTTATAGCGGAAGATTTAAATGTTTAATTCACACTCCCAGGTATGTGTGTAGATATACAAAACCAATTGTATAAATACCATGTGCTTACATATCATCCCCATAATACTGTTTACAATTTCCAAGATATAACTATGCGATACGATATATTAGATACAAAATACTCGTGTATACAAATCTTATACCTTTACGGAATTGTGGGAGCTGTTCAACACAAAAGACCTAGAGACCACCGCTCTCTTACTTCTCAGTACCTGGAGGGGGGAAAATAGTGGGATGAGCAAACCACGGCTCAGTAAGGAAATGTATGCCAGCAGGTAGATATCGTACTACCTACATAGCCCATGCATGTACAAACTAAAACCGTGTTTTCATTGTAAATGGAAATATCATACGAAAAATGCATTTAAACATATTTTTCTTAATGGCATTTTTGTGTAAATCAAATATATCAAGCTTCCATTTAAAACATGCTCATAAATAGTGCCCTCACGACACAAATGTGAAATCAGAGATTTATCAAAAACACAAAATCTCTTTCTTCCCTTAATTCACTTTTTCTGTAAATCTCTTTCTTTTCTGAGATTATCTCTGTTTCTCGAATCTCTAAGACAGGCATGGAATTTTCGGCAATCAAATATCCACGACATATGGCCATAGTCAGTGATCCCGAGCCTCACTGATCAGGTGTGCACAGGGCTTCACTTCGCCTGAAGGGGAATGGGTCAGTCCTGCCCTCCGGCTCATCTCAATCAACCTCATCTCCTCATATACTCATGGTAAAAATACGCCATGTGTCATCCACGCGATACTCGTACTCACGTGCACCCAACACGGTACATAGTATACCAACGGATAACTACACTGTTCTATGTATGACCATGGACCCAAGTCCATACTCCAACTCCGATGGACTTTTCCCCCTAAACCATGTCTCATATACCAGGCGAGCAAGCAGCGTGACACATAGTCAATGCAAAGCTCCAGCGCGGTACGATCTATAGTTAAGACCCAGCCCGTTCAAATGGCCGTCGGCTGGTATCCCCTTGTGTCCCAGACCCCCAGGTTTACCTCAACTCAATAAAACAGTCGCGAGCAAAGTTCTCACACTTTCTGAAAACCATCGTGTGAGTTAAACTCCAGCACGACACATCAAAAGCATATAAACAAGTGCGAGCTAACACTCCAGCACATAGTCAAAGTCATTAAAATGGGTGTGAGCTAGAGCTTCAACACCAAATCTCATCTTAAATCTGATAGATGACTATTTTCTCTTTTTAAAACTCAAAACATGTTTATTCATGCAGCATACCTCTTCATGCTAAAACATGTAAAATTAGCCAAACTATCATCAACATTTCTCAATCATTAATAACAATATAAGATTGAGAATAACATTGAAAACATGCATATCATGCTATTTCCTTACCCTATCCCATTTCTCAATACATATATACATCATAGTACTTTTCATGCTTCCATATCATTTCATAGGATTATAGTATCGTACTAATTCTAGCAATATATCTACGAAATTGCTGTAAAATACGCACGAACATCTCTATAGCTAACACACAGTCCCTTACCTCACTTTACTTGTGTGCAACTATCCTCCTCTACGCTTCTCGCATTCTCATCTCGACTTGCTCCGGCGTATCATCCGAAACTGAAATTCATCCATCAAACACTTGAGTTAACGTTTCTAACTCTTATTCAACTAAGCATTTATCAAATGCCTTAAATACACATTTTACCCCTTGTGGTAAATCTCACAATTTTATCCCAATATCAACATGCCTAAACCATGCCCACAACATAATCATCCTCTCAAGATATCTCATTCATCATTTACACTTCTACATTCCACTTTCCCACACTAGACCATTTCTAAGTTATATTCATTTCATGCCATTCTAGGTAGTTCTACCCACAAGGTTCACACCCAATTAACTTCATAATCATTAACTAGACCAATGTACTTGAATTTGTGCACTAGAACTTACCTCCTTGGATTTCCTCTTTGTTCCAATTAGAAATGCCCTTTATTCCCTCAATCCGTCAAATGGGAAAATGCCTCTCGACTATGTTGTTCTTCTCTTAGACGTGAACAACTTTGTCACTAATAGCTTTTCCTCAAATCTTACTGAAAATGGCTAGATTTAGGAGTGAGAAAGCTAGGTTTTAGAGTTGAAGTGAAAATAAATGGTTTATCCCAAAATCTGCGGATCCAACTGCTCCTATTTATAGATTTAACTTGATGAGATCGATCTTCCTTGGGTGGAGATCGATCTGGTCCTCTAAAAATCCCTCTTTTCTAAGACATTTTGAAAGCAGGAGATCGATCTGTCGAGGCTTGAGATCGATCTGCTTCCAACCCGAGAGCTAAGGAGATCGATCTGATTCCTTTGGAGATCGATCTGCTCCATTCCATTACTCACATAAGAGCATTCTGGCTCTTCCAGATCGATCTCTCATCCTATGGGATTGATCTGGCCTTCACATTTCCAGATTTCCTGCAGTTTTTCTGCATCTGCAACAACTCCCTTCAAAACTTCCTCAATTTACCTCCATAGTCCTTTCCTCATTCATCCCTCCTTGAGACTTAAAAATGTCATCCAATCACACTTAGTACATATTAAAACTTGTGGGAAAATCTTTGTATAACCAAATATACACGATATTACCCGATTGGAAATATACACTTATGTAAATCTTTCCTTCCATTTTATCACACTACTCTTATTCCATTTCAATGACATTCTTCTCGTATTTAAGTTCATTTCTTCATACTCATTCATAACGCAACTTGTACGTACAATTACGACTCTTATTACAAGTGCGTACATAATCTTATGAACTTACATTGCATATACTTTGTATTACGAATGTATTATCATACTCATGATTTCATTTACATTTCTATGTACCTATATACAACTTTACATATACGGGGTCTCACACTTAGTCCCCTGAGTTAAGTTCCAAAACTTAGCCTGTAGCCTCCTCTGGCAGTATGTAGAATGTATTGTCTTTGGAAATCATTAAGGAATAAGTCCCATGTAATCACCTCATGTCTGGCTCTCAAAATCTGTCGGGTGGACTTCCACTGGTGTTCTGCTTCTCTCTTCAAAATGAAAGCTACAAAAGCCACCTTCTCGGTAGATGTACATCGGTAGAATCCATAGAGCTTATCCATTTTATTGATCAAATATTTTGCAACTACTAGGTTCTTAACCGCACTAAAAGACGGAGGCTTGAACATCTGAAATTGCCTCAGTCTATTTTGTTCACAGTCATACCCTATCTCATCACTACGCTGTAGTGGGGTCACTGGCACTGGTGAATGTGGTACATGTGGGGTCTGCAGTAATGTAGTAGACAGAGATGTAAAGGGTTCTTTTGTTGGTGGCACAGGCGCTGTCTGGGTAGGCGCAGGTGTATTAGGCGCGACTGCTGAAGTAGTTGGTGCAGCCTGAGCAGCAGTGCCTGGTGTCTTGTTGGTGAGTATCGAATTCAACCAAATTTAAATTACTAGTCTTACCGAAATTTTTAGTAGCGGCAAATCCAGGTTGAACCTAGAGACTAGTAGATTAATTATCATGCAATAACTAAAATAATTGGGGGCCGTGCAATTTAACAAAATTAAAACCCTAAAACAGAATTGATATGCAACTAATTATGAAGAGGGTAAACCAAGATTAACAACTTTGATTCACAGGAACTGCCCAGTCACTAACAATTGATCCTTAACACCTAATTTACCATATTGTCTTCAATTATTTAGCTAAGGTATTATCTCCTAGCAAGATAATATCTCTTCTTCCCTACTATCATTAACTCAAGCCCAGCACCCGAATCAAATTCTTATCCCTAATCTAATCAATTTTGACGCAATCCTATTTAGACTCAGAATAGCATTAACACTCTAGGAAGACTACTAAATCGAATAACACTTCAACCACGAGTTGAATGTTTAATCTGTTCTATTGTTTCACTTAGTGTTGATGAACCCTAATTGCCACTCATTCTGATTTCTATCACAACAATTATGGATTGTGAAAATTTCAGATAGCATACAATCACATGCGAAGATTATCTAATTGGCCAGATCATATAATTTTCTCATGCAATCAAATCAATTAATACCAGAAACAACAGATAATTGAATCAAAGATAGTTTAGGTCAGTAAACCATGTTTCTTAATTATTGAAATTTACTGGATTCGATTCCCTTTAACCGAATAAAGGCTTTAGCAACACATGATTATTGGAAACGAAAATAAAAATTTAGAGGTTGAATTATTTTTTTCGACTGCTGCCCTCTCTGTCTTTAATAATTCTCTCCTTAAAGAAAACGAAAACTATATATATATATATATATATATTAGAAAAAAAAAACTAAATTCAAAATCCTATTACAAGTAGGAAAAGGGTTGACAAATTCATGATTTTTCTTTATAGCTGGTTTTGGAGTGGAAATAGGCCGAATTGGATCTTGGGCTCTACTTAAAAGTTGTAAATCAGTAAGTTAGCGTTCCACTAGCCCTGACTTGCATAATTTGGAGGATTGGAACTCCGTTTAGAGCCAAAATTCCAAACAACACTAAAACTGTCCAATTTCTTCGATTAAGCTCTTGAAGCTCAATTTATCTGCCAAAATAAAAAAATTAACATAAGTACTCTAATTAACATGAGGAACATAGCAAAATAATAAATGTAGAAGGAAATAAGTAATAAAAATATGGCACTCATCAAATTCCCCCACACTTAAATTTTTGCACGCCCTCGAGCAAACTCAAAATCTACGACTAAATCACCCTCTAAAACTTTTCAATCACATCAAGCTTACAAAAACCAGAATAAAAAAAATCAACCAACATTCTCGAGAAACATAACATGTCATGAATCAAAATCCTCAACAATCTCAAAAATTTGCCAACATAGCAATTTTATTCAAAATGAAGCAAACTAAATTGGTAGATCCTCACAATAATCTCTCTATTCACTCAAGCGTTTTAGGGGTAAGTATTTCACTCACATTCATTTCATAAACATGTCCTACCATAAGCTTGCATATCATCTAATCTCCACTACTTAGTATTCATGCATAACACAAATCAAAAGGACTTTATTCAAGGGTTGTAACAGGGTTATGGATAAGGTAAGGAATTATTTTTAGAGTAAAAGAGTTTAAAACCTTAAAAATTAATAGAGCATTCAAAATTACAACTCGGGTAAATAAAGCAATCAACAACCCCCAATCACCTAAAATACAAATACGTTATTAATCACTCACACCTTACTCAAGTCCTTTACCAATCAAATACCCTCAATTTTTCTATTTTTATTTTAATTTTTTGTTTTATTTTATTTATTTATTTTTAGTCCACCATCACCACTATTTACATATGCAATTAACACACCCCCACACTTGTTTCATAACCAGCTCAAGAATTTTCAAATGCCCTACTAATCTTTAAGGTTAGGTAAAGTCATTCATATTAAGCTCAATGTTAAAACAAGTTATTCAACAAAGAATAGTCAATTAGGCTCAAAGGGGCTTAACAATGGTAAATTATGTTAGGTGGGCTATTTGGCTAGAGTGGTTCATCCAAAAATGGCCTTAATCACTTTTATGTATGCCTGAATCAATGTAATCTAAAAAAGAATCAATGCAAGTTCTAGAGAAACACATCCATGGAAGAATATCACATATCAAAAGAAAATAAAGATCGACATTAATGCTCAATCTATAGGCGTAAAATCTCACAGGTTTAAAGTCTACCAATTTAATTTACCAACATTTCAAAATCAATCACTTAATTAACAAATTTCAAGATGAAAAGTCAATCAATTCAGTTATGTTATGCTCCTTTCAAATCCAGATGATTGAAGTTCATGATAAATAGAAAACTTTCAGTGATAAAAAGCACCTAAACATGCACTAAAAATTCTTATTTTTTATGGTAAAATTCAAAAATCCTAAATTCTCCCCCCACACTTAGATCTTACATTGTCTCCAATGTAAAACACATCATTAAAACAAAGAACAAGCAAGTAAAATTAAAAGAGATAAGGTGAGAGATGAAATCTGGGATTCATAGGTTGCCTCCCACACAGTGCCTTTGGTTAATGTCGTTGGTTCGACAATACAACTTCCTTCACACCAAGTAGATGGCATCTTGTAACTTCACCTCATCAACCGTGTGTGCTTGAAAACCCTTATAATATGGCTTGAGTCTATACCCGTTAACCTTGAACACCTTATTAGTTTCCATACTTTGGATATCAACTGCACCATGAGGAAATACATCAATAACAACAAAGGGTCCAATCCAACGGGAACGTAACTTACCATGCACCAACTTCAATTTTGAGTTGTATAGCAAAGACTTTTTGGCCAACCACGAATTGCTTTCTAATGATCATCTTATCATGAAATGCCTTCGTCTTCTCCTTGTAAATTCATGAATTCTCATAGGCCTCAAGTCGAATTTCCTTCAATTTTTGCTATTGCAACTTCCTTTCCAAACCTGCCTGTTGTAGGTCCATGTTGCATTGTCAAACTGCCTAATAAGCCTTGTGTTCTAACTCTACAGGCAGATGACACAACTTACCAAAAACCAGCCTATACGGAGACATCCCGATAGGCATCTTATATATTGTCCTATAAGCCCACAAAGCGTCGTCAAGTCTGAGACTCTAGTCTGTTCTGTTTGGATTCATCGTCTTCTCCAAGATCAACTTGACTTCCCTATTAGACACTTCGACCTATCCATTCTTCTGGGGATGGTAAGCTGTGGAGGTTTTGTGCAGGACTCCATACTTCTTTAACAAGGCCTCCATTGACCGATTACAAAAATGAGTCCCTTGATCACTAATCAATGCTTTTGGTATGCCAAACCTACTAAAAATGTTGGATTTGATAAAACCTGCAATAGATCAATCATCAGTTTTGGTGGCCTTTCCTTCCACTCATTTCGACACATAATCAACAGCAAGTAAAATGTAGACAAACCTAAAGGAAGGAGGAAATGGACTCATAAAGTCAATACCCAACACATCAAAAATTTCACACACAAGTATAGGAGTTTGAGGTATCTCATTCCTACGGTTTAAGCTCCCTATCCTTTGATATCGTTCACAATTTTTACAAAACACATAACTGTTACAAAATAAAGTAGGCCAATAAAAACCATAATCTAACACCTTCCTAGTTGTTCTCTTTGGCCAAAAATGACCCCCAACAGGCATATGCATGGCAAAAAGTAAGGACAAATTGAATTTTTAAATCAGGGATGCACCTTCTAATAATTTGATCAGAATAATATTTCCACAAATATGGTTCATCCCATGCATAGTATTTAGCCTCACTTTTCATTTTATCCTTTTTAGCTCTACTCAAATCGTGAGGTATGATCTTTGTAACTAAAAAATTTACCAAGTTAGCATACCAAGGGGTCATACCTTGCACCGTAAAGAGTTGCTCATTAGGGAAAGTTTTTTGCAATGGCAGTGGATCTTCTTCTCTCACCAACCGGCTCAAGTGGTCAACTACTAGGTTTTTTGCCCCCTTCTTATCTTTGATCTCAAGATCAAAGTCTTGCAGTAGAAGAATCCACCTAATCAGCCTTGGCTTCGCCTCTTTTTTCGCCAAAAGGTATTTCAAAGCTGCATAGTTAGAAAACATAATAACTTTAGTCCTAAGAAAGTAAGACTAAAACTTATCTAAAGCAAATACAATAGCCAAAAGCTCCTTTTCGATCGTGGAATAATTGCACTGTGCTGGGTTAAGTGTCCTTGACGTATAATAGATCACATGGGCTTGGTTGACGACCCGCTGTCCTAAAACAACCCCCACAACATAGTTACTTGCATCGCACATTATTTCAAAAGGTAACTTCCAATCTGGTGGTTGAATGATAGGGGCAGAAGTCAAAGATGACTTCAATTCATCGAAAGCTGCCTTGTACTCTTTGTCGAATTTAAAGGGTACATCCTTCTGTAACCACTTCAACAATGGTAGTGCTATCTTCGAGAAGTTCGTAACGAATTTATGATAAAAACCTGCATGACCAAGAAAAAAATGCACTTCTTTCACACTAGTGGGGTAGGGTAAGCTCAAAATCAAATCAACCTTTGCCTTATTTACTTCAATGCCCTTGGATGAAACTACATGCCCTAAAACAATGCCTTGTTCTACCATGAAATGACATTTTTCAAAATCCAGCACTAGATTATTTTCAATGCAACGCTCAAGCACACTCGTCAAATGATTTAAGCACTCATCAAATGAGTCAGCATGCACTGTGAAATCATCCATGAAGACCTCAATGTAATTTTTCAATAAAATTAGAAAAAATACTTACCATGCATCTTTAAAAAGTACCCGGTGCATTACAAAGGCTGAACAATATCCTCCTAAAAGAAAATGTTCTAAATAGGCATGAGAAAGTTGTTTTCTCCTGATCTTTTGGTGCAATCGCAATCTGGTTATAACCTAAATATCCATTAAGAAAATAGTAGTGAGCTTTACCAGCTAAAAGCTCAATCATTTGATCAATGAAGGGTAAAAGAAAGTGATCTTTTCTAGTTACTGAATTCAGCTGGCGGTAATCTATAGACACTCTACACCCATTCTACACTTTCGTTAGAACAAGCTCATTATTTTGATTTCTCACAACTATGATCCCAGTCTTCTTTGGTACAATATGGATTAAACTCGCCCTTTTACTATCTGAAATTGGATAGATTATACTTGCATCCAACAACTTCAAAATCTCTATCTTGACTACTTCCATCATCTGGGGATTCAATCTTCATTGAGGATCTCAGCTTGGCTTAGATCCCTCTTCCAATATAATTCTGTGCATACACATCGATGGATTAATTCTCTTAATGTTAGCTATGGTCTATCCTATGGCTGTTCTATGATCACGAAGCACCCTGATCAACTTTTCTTCTTGCAGCACTATCAAGTTCTTCGTAATAATGACTAGAACTGTCTCATCATCTCCCAGGTAAGCATACTTCAAGTGTTCAGGTAAAAACTTCAATTCTAGAATCGATGCCCGCACAACAAAAGGTAATAGCTTCATGTGAGAAAGTGGTAGTTCCAATCTTTTAACTTCATACCTGGGCTGTAATGACTGCATGGCCATGATCATTTCTTCAACTTCAGGACTTAGCTCTAATTCAACCTCGTTCTACATCAAGCTTTTACTAATCACCACTTCTAGCTCATCCATTCTGCTTACTTCAAATGTATCTTGCGTCAAAACATCAAAACTATTAATGGAAAATACTATATGTACATCTGCTAGATACCTCAAAGAATCGAAGATGCTAATTTTGAAAATCTCTCCATCGAACTCCATGGTTAATGTCCCATCAAACAGATTAATCTTAGTCCTGGCTATGGCAAGAAAGGGCCAGCCTAAAATTATCGGTGTAGGATTTATCGAGTTGTTGTTGTCCTCTATATACAGAATCTAGAAATCAACAGGAACGATCAACTAATTCACCTGCACTAAAACATCCTCAACTACCCCTTTGGGGTACGTATTAGATCGATCTGCTAATTGTATGATCACTCCAATTTTTTCAAAGGACCTAAATTTAAGGATGCATAAATTGAGAAAGGCATAACATTAATCGATGCACCCAAATCTACCATGGCATGTTCGATTTGCCTATTGCCAATGATGCAAGGGATTGTAAACATACTTAGGTATTTACGCTTTTGGGGCAGTTTTCTTTGAATGACCATAGATACATTCTCCTCCACACTTACCTTTTCATCGCCTCTTAGTTTCCTTTTTGTTGTGCATAACTCTTTAAGGAATTTCGCAGACCTTGGAATTTGCTTCACTGCATCCAAAAGTGGTATGTTAATTTCCACCTTCTTAAATACCTCCATGATCTCTTTCTGTTGTTTCTCTTTCTATGTCTTAGCTAACCTGCAAGGAAAGGGAGGTCGGATAGGGTTAGTGTTATCTATAATAGTTTGCATCTATGTCTCAGCCTTTTTCTCTACCTCTGGAATCTGCCTTTCGATCTCTTTTCCACGACGCAGCATTATGGCATTTACATTCTCCATAGGGTTATTTATTGTTTGAGATGGTAACTTCCGAGAACCTTGAGCTTTTAATCTACCAACCGTGGTTGCTAGTTGATCCATCTATTTTTTAAAGTTCTGGATGCTTGTCCTTGTTTCCTGTTGGAATTGCAAAGTGTTGTTAGCAAGGTTTTTCACAATTTCTTTAAGTGACATACCTGAACCTGAGCTTGTGGACTAATTTGTTTGCTGCCTCTGAACAGAATGCTGATAGCCAGCTTAGTTACCATATCTCAAATTAGGATGATCTCTCCAGCTTGGGTTATATGTGTTTGCATACGAATCATGTCTCTATTGGGGTTGACCTGGAAACTTTCCTATGACATTCGCTTGTTGCATGGCCAGGTCATATTTTTGCAAAGTCGGACATATGTCAATGTTATGTCATGCCAAAAAACAGATTCTGCTCACCTTTGCTACTTATAGGTTCCCTACTGCCATTTGACGGACTAAAGAGGTTAGATCAGAAATTTGACATTCCAAGTTGGAAGTACTTACCTTGTTAACCTTCTTCGATGTGTGATCCAATTTACTCCCGAACTGTTGCATATTGGCTGCCATGTTGGCGATAAGATTCCTTGCAGCCTCTGGGGTCTTATCAACTAGTGATCCTCCACTGGTAGCATCAATCATGCTCTTATCCATTAGCATTAAACTTTCATAGAAATACTGGATTAGAAGCTGGTCAGTGATCTGGTGGTGTGGACAACTTGCACACAGCTTCTTAAAACACTCCCAATGCTCATACAAGGTTTCACTATTGTATTACCGAGTGCTACAGATCTCTTTTCTTATATTTGCAGCCCTAGAAGTAGGGAAATACTTCTCCAAAAACAACTGCTTCATCTTATTTCAAGAATGTATTGATCCCAAATAAAGGTAGTATAACCAGTCTTTCGCTTGATTTGCCAACGAGAAGGGGAATGCCCTCAGCTTGATCTGATCCTCTGAGATGCCCTGTGGTTTAATACTCAAACACACCACTTGAAACTCCTTACGGTGCTTGTGGGGATCTTCACATGTAAGTCCAAAAAAAGTAGGTAGAAGATGTATTAGTCTCGATTTACGTTCAAAAGCCGCATCTAAAGTAGGGTATTCAATACACAAAGGTTGTAAGTTTAAGTCAGGAGCAACAAGCTCCTTCAAAGTCCTGTTATTATTCATTGCCATGTTGTTAATGTCCAACTCCTCTATTAAGCTCTTGTCTGGCGTACTTTCGGGATCTAAGGGTTCTACAACAGTTGTAGCTTCTTGGTCCCTTTTCAACCTCCTCAAGGTTCTCTCTATCTCTGGATTGAATTGAAGTGCAATTTCACCTAATTTGGAGGATCTGGTCATAAGAAACACAAAAAAAATCTTAAAATAATCACTAGCAAAACACAAAATGGGCTAAAACTATAAGAAAACAATGGAATTTGGCCGAGATAGGGTGGGGAGATCCCCTACATTGTTTTATTTCATTGTTTCCCCTTGAAATCGAGTACTCACACGTCTCCTAACTCAACAAAAATTTTTCTTGTGAATAGTAACATAAATAGTACTGAAAACCCTAAAAACACAGTAATAAGAATAAAAACACAAATTCGCAAGAAATTAAAAGAAAAATAATGAGAATAAAATAAAAACACAGTAATAAATCAGAACCAGTCTCTGGCAACGACGCCAAAATTTGGTGAGTGTCGAATTCAACAAAATTTAAATTACTAGTCTTATCAAAATTTTACAGTAGCGGCAAATCCAGGTCAAACCGTAGAGACTGGTGGATTAATTATCATGCAATAACTAGAATAATTGAGGGGTGAAATTTAACAGAATTAAAATATTAAAACATAATTGATATTCAACTAATTATGAAGAGGGTAAACCAAGATTAACAACTTCGATTCAAAGGAAATGTCAAGTCACTAACAGATGATCCTTAACACTTAATTTACCATCTTGGCTTCAATTATTTAGCTAAGGTATTATCGCCCAGCAAGTTAATATCTCTTCTTCCCTGCTATTATTAACTCAAGCCCAGCACCCGAATTAAATTCTTATCCCTAATCTAATCGATTTTAACGCGATCCTATTTAGACTAGGAATAACATTAACACTCTAGGAAGACTACTAAACTGAATAACACTTCAACCATAGATTGAATGTTTAATCTATTCTATTGTTTCACTTAGATTTGACGAACCCTAATTGCCACTCGTTCTGATTTCCATCACAATAATTACGAATTTGGAAAATTTCAGATAGCATACAACCACATTCGAAGATTATCTAATTGGCCAGATCATATAATTTTCTCATGTAATCGAATCAATTAATACCAAAAACAATAGATAATTGAATCAAAAGATAGTTTAGATAAGCAAACTGTGTTTCTCAATTGTTGAAATTTACTAGATTCGATTCTCTTGAACCGAATAAAGGATTTAACAGCACATGATTATTGGAAACGAAAATAAAAATATAGAGGGTGAATTATTATTTTTTTACTGCTGCCCTCCTCTGTCTCTAATAATTCTCTCCCTAAAGAAAATGAAAACTATATATATAGTAAAAAAAACCTAAATTCAAAATCCTATTACAAGTAGGAAAAAGGCTAACAGATTCAGGCTTTTTCTTCACAGATGTTTTTTAGAGTGGAAATAGGCCGAATTGGATCTTGGGCTCTTCTTCAAAGCTGCAAATCAGTAAGTCAGTATTCCACTAGGCCTGACTTTACATAATTTGGAGGACTAAAACTCCATTTAGAGCCAAAATTCCAAACAGCACTAAAACTGTCCAATTTCTTCGGCTAAGCTCTTAAAGCTCAATTTATCTGCCAAAATCACAAAAGTAACATAAGTACTCTAATTAACATAAGGAACATAGAAAAATATTTAATGTAGAAGGAAATAAATAATAAAAATATGGCACTTCTCAGTTATCCAATCTCGCCATCACTTGCCCAATGACATTCAGTATCGACTCCATGCCACGTTCCAAGCTAGAGATTCGAGCTTCAGAGCCTTCAATAGGGTTACGAGCAGTCTGCTCAGATGAGAGGCCACCCCCTCTTTCAGGCCTATCCTCTTGCCTCGAGATGTCATGCCCTCTTGTCTTCTCGGTTGACCGCATGGTCTACCAACCATATCTACATTTTCTTGCATTCAGTAGCAATTTCTTAGCAAAACACAACCATGTATACTCATTTTTATCTAAACGATGTACAGTAATGTTGGGGATGTGAACTTTCCAAATTTTCTCTTACTCTTAATATCTACTCGTATCAAACTAACCTTGCTCTGATACCAACTTCTGTAACGACCCATTTTACGGTATAATATGGTTGGACTACGAGTTGTTTTAGATCAAAACAGTAAATCTTTGAACAAAGCCAAAGAAAATATTTGCTGATAAATCAAAATAATTGTTCTTTTACAAAATATCCCCTTTCACGTTCGCCAAATACATTCTCCAATACAATACTGTACTTACAAAATTTTAGATATAAAATAATAATATCCTGGGTATACCTTTAAACGCAAATGATTACTTTGCAGACGTATGGCTATGTAAAGAATCCTACTTATAAAAGCGGTCCTGACTACTGATGTGGCTCTGGAGAAAAGTAAGGGATTAGTTTGACATGCTCAGTAAGAAAAACATGTGGTAGGTAGATAAATACACTATCTACATATTTACATAATAGGGTTATTATGTAAAATATACTGAGCAATCTAGTAAAATCAGAGTTGGAAATCAAAAACTGTTTCGATATCGATAGGATAAATATTGAATTGCAATAAATATAGTTTCTAAAACTTTATACGGTAGAATAAATGATCTCCAAACAATATTATAGTTCATACAGTTAGTTCAGTAAATCAAATAGACAAGACAAGGCAGAACATGCTATAATAGTAATCAGTCTGACAATTGGCCAATTTCGATGACTCCGAGCATCACTGATCAGGTGTGTCGAGATGTCAATCGCTGTAGGAGTGGCCAACTACCCAAACGGCTCATAATAGAGTATGTCCGAAGATCGATAACATGGTAAGGCGTACTCACCTGCATGTTGCACGGTACATCATACTCTGTGGACCACAGTAACAGTAGCAGTTCAGTAATAGTAACAGTATCAATTCAGTAAAAGTAATAGTGGAGATGATTAACCATCGTCTTTACCTCAAAATCAGTGCGAGTCAGGCCGTGCGACGCAGAGTCAGCACGCGCTCAAGAACATTTTATCGGTATCAATTTATAAACAGTTCATTTTCATCCAATCAATTTTTAAATTCAGTAAGGTACATAAAACAATTTATAAGCCTTGACCCGTCTCTGTCCTGCAAATTAAAGTTTGGATCGTCAAGAAGACCCTTAGGCGAGAGTCTTGCCTAAGGCTACACCCAGCACTGACCAAAGTTGAAAACTGCACATTGAAGGGATCCTTAGGTAAGAGTCTCACTTAAGGCTGCACCCAGCACTGGCCTGGCTCCCATTCATCATTTCTTACTTCTTTCACATGATTTCCTTTGTTCCAAAATCCTTCTAAATCATCCTTTAATTCATCAATTCCATGAATTCCTACAATTACTCAAGAATGATCAATTATCCATAGATTAAGCATAAAATTCATACAAAACCATAGGAAAACAAGGTAAATAAAGTGCATAAATAATGACTTATCAGCTATGGATAAACATTTATGCTAAGGGTTTGATAAGTAACCAAGTATGTTACTAGTTAAATTAACTAGAAATGGCATAATGATGGCTAAATGTGATAATGAGTCAAACTTAATGAAATAGGCTCAATGAGATATATCGATTCGTTGTAGTTCGAATATGAGTTATCGTTATTGACTCATATGATTTATGAATGTGTGCAGCTCCAGAGGATAAATCTGGAGTAAGTTGAGCCAAATCACAAAAAACAAGAAAGGAAGAAGGAAGAGTTGCTTCCAAGAGAATCGAGGTAAGGGAATTATGTTAGCCCTAGGGATATCTATACGCCTTTCAGGCACATGGGCGATTTTTAATGTATCTAAGAGTCGTAGGATGAAATGGATGTTTAAAGGGTAAAGAATTGGGTTTTTGAGAAATGTGCATTAAAAGCAAGAGTATGATGCTTTGAAATCTTTTTATTACTTTTTAGCATGTGATTGGTAGGTTAGCTAGCATTTGAAATGATTTGCCAAAAATGTAGCTTGATTTGGTTTTATAATCATGCTTTGCAAAGAATGAGCCACCTACATGAGTTTTATGGAAATGAAACATGCTAGAGCGCCGCTTGCACGAGATTTGACGTGTTTTATATGTGTATTAGTACTGGAACGATGCTCGCACTAGAGTTTTACATACATGAGTGCTGGAGCTTAGCTCACACTAGTTTTCACATGGTTTTTATGACATTGTGTTGGAGCCTAGCTCGCACTAGTTTTCATACGAGTTTTGACATGGTACTGGAGCATAGCTCACACTAGATGTCCATTACACTTGTTGTCGTGCTAGAGATTACTCACACGTGGTTTTATGACATATTGGGAGCCGTACTAGGAGCTTTGGGTAGGCTGTGTGCTACGCCGATTAAATAGGCTCGCACGTGCATTTTGAGATGTCGCAGTGTATGATGTGATGATATGGGTCCATGGAATACGTTGCACCTTGCAAGTAGCATGGAGTACGCTGTACCATGTGTGATATTATATATATGTCGTCTTCGGATGATGGATATTCTGCTATGGATCGACGGGTTGGACGTGACCCACCTCCCGTACGGAAGCTGATAGAGGTGATACCCCGCACACTAGGATCCCTGTTGTGAGATCTGAGAATTTTACATATATTTGAATTATGTAATATGAACTTGAAGTGTAATTTATTGAGCTAAGTGAATTGGGGAATGATAATTGGAGATTTATATGTTAAGTGTTTAAAATAAGTGTGAAGTTATGAGGACAATCGATCTGGGAGAAGGAGAGATCGATCTGGTGAGTTAAAGATGACAAGGAAGGAGGAACTTGAGGAGCAGATTGATCTCCAATGGAAGAGGATCGATCTCTTTATGATTCTGTTTGAGAGAAGATCGATCTCATGAGGAAGAGATCGATCTCCAAATGATTCTGTTTGGGAGAAGATCGATCTCCTAAAGAGCAGATCGATCTCATAAAGCCATAAAGAGATCGATCTCACCCCTCGACAGATCGATCTCCTAGGCATAAATTGCCTCAAATCGTCCCAAAAATTCAAATGCAGATCGATCTCATCAAGAGCCAGATCGATCTCCTACCCTCAGCCTATATAAGGAACTCCTATTTTTCTCCTGGAATCTCACTTTCTCTCTCTTCCAACCCCTATTTTTACCAAAACCTAGCTTTCTCACTCATCCAAGCACCCATTTCCTGCCAAATCAGAAGTTGTGGCAAGAAGAAAAGTTGTTCCTCATCAAAGGGAGAACAACATACTTGAAAATCGAAAGATGGATCGAATCGAGGCAAGAGATAAGCTCTCCACAAGTTTTGGGTAATTTCTAAACTTCGATCCTTATGTCTGAGATGATTTTGATGATAATGTTTGTTGGCATTGTGTTGAAATAGCTGAAAAATGATTAGGGATTGATGAAATTGCAATGTGGTTGGAGTGATAATGATATTTAGCAATTTTGGGAATTTGAGCTATAAATAGAAATTTAGACAATGTGGTGAATTAGCATAGATAATTGGCATGAGAAATGTAGAACATTGAGATGTTGTGAATGAGAGTGTAGTTTGGGGTAGAGTTACGAGAATCAAGAGATTTGAGGTGTTATGAGCAATTATGCTCGATTTTGAGAATTGAGGTTGATGAGATAATTGAGTATTAATGTTTTAACATCGTTTGGACAGCTCGGGAGTTCCAGAGTGGAATGCGAGGCTAGTCCATGATACGGGGGAAACGATTGCACTATACGAGGTGCAAAGAGGTAAGGGAAACTAAACCATTTGTGTATGTGATTTGTGAACTATTATAGCATGAATTGTGATTTATAAAACAAGCATGTTGAGTGTTGTGTTGTGATACGATTGCACACGATTTTTATAGCCGGTTGGAGCCCAATGTTTTTATGAGTTTATAACTGGGCTCTACGTTAAGGCAATATCGAGATTTGAGAAATGTGTGTGTGTTTTGCCGGTTGGGACTCGGTTTCAATATGTTTTGTGTTGAGTACAAAACGGTTTTCAAATGAGTTTTATGAGAGAAAAACCACTATGAGTTCTACGTGAAGGTGAACTAGTTTTATGTGATTAAGACTGAGGTGTGTAATTCTGAGTACACACCAGGCATTGCTCTGGTAGCATGTAAGCCCGATTCTTCTCCGTTCTGGTAATGTGAAAATAACTCATTCTGTGGCTATACCACGTATACTTAGTGGCTGTTGCCACGTGAGAACCTCATTTAGTGGCCGTTGCCACGTGAGAAACCCCATTTGGTGGCCGTTGCCACGTGAGAACCCTATTTGGTGGCCGTTGCCACGTGAGAAACCCCATTTGCTGGCCGTTGCCACTTGAGAAACCCTATTTGGTGGCCGTTGCCACGTGAGAACCCCATTTGGTGGCCGTTGCCACGTGAGAAACCCTATTTGGTGGCCGTTGCCACGTGAGAACCCCATTTGGTGGCCGTTGCCACGTGAGAAACCCTATTTGGTGGCCGTTGCCACGTGAGAACCCTAATTGGTGGTCGTTGCCACGTGAAACCCTATCCTGTGGCTGTGCCATGTGTGAATTTAACTCAGTGGCTATGCCACGTGTGCTTAGTGGTTGTGCCACGTGTGAATTTAAATCAGTGGCTATGCCACGTGTGTTTAGTGGATGTGCCACGTGCATTATTATTACAGTGATTTTATCACTTTAATTGAGAAAGCGTTTATCGCATTATTTTCACATGCTTTGTTATTGCTCTAGACTGAGCCTTTTTACTTCATGTTTTCACATGATTTGAGACATGAGAATGTCGTTTTGAGTACTTTCATGCTATGGTTTTTAAATGAGATTAATGAGTTTCACATACAAATAAATATTTTGTGATGTGCATTTTGGTTTATGAAATGAGTCCCTTACCCCCTTTACTGAGCGATTTAGAAGCTCACCCTGTTTTCTTTCCCCCCAGATTTCTTCAAGTGAAAAGGGTTTTCCTGCGACGTACGGAGTAGTGGCTAGTGGAAGACTTGAGCTCCAGGCCATATATTGTAATTTGAGGTATCTTTTATCTTTTCATGTACCTGGACAATTACTGTAATTGCAGACACTTGATGTATAACATTGTATGGGATGTATTAGGATTAATTAACTTGAGATCAAGTAATGTATATGATATATAATTTCTAGTGATGAGATCCTGAGGTACGATAAATATGATAATGTATGACACTACACAGGAATGCACTCTTAATTGAGAATTGATGAGTAAAGAGTTTAAATTAGCCCTATTTTTCGCGTTTTCGGGGCGTGACATCTGTAGCCTGGGATCACAGAGGATATGGCTATAGTCCTAATTATTACCCTTATTGATATTGCATGCCTATCTCACATGTCTATTGTTGAATGAGAAATCCATGTTTTGAAATGTGTTTGTGGGTCAAGATAGTCCATGTGAGCGGCTGAGTCCTGACAAGTGATGATTTTGTATCGATTTGTGCTGAGATTTGAATTGCTTGATAAGTGCACTGTGCATTATGATTTACCATGCCGTGATTTTGATTTACGCATGATGATTTTCCATGCTATGTTTTGAGAACTGTGCACTGATTTAAATAGCATGAATTTCTTTACATGTCATGAACACAAGCATGAGCATACGTTTTGGAGTATGACAAATAAATGTGTGATTTAAGCATGGAATCACGACCACATAGATAGTATAGTTATCTACCTGCTCGCATGATTGCCTTACTGAACGTGTGGTTTGCTCACCCCCTTATTTTCCCCCTCTACAAAGCACTTACAGTAAATAGTGAGCAACTGAGGATTGAAATTTTGGTGTCCACTGCATCCCATCACACTGGGTATACGCATTTGTATAGTTTTTGTATCTAGACATGTCAAAGCACAGTAATATCTTTAAATGTAATTTTGGGGATGTAAAGGATTGTAAACACATGTAGAACAGTAACTCTGATTTATAAATACAAGTGTTTACATTTAAATGAATTTGTAATTTGAAATGGTATGATTGGATGAGATTGACACCGATACACAGCCCAACTGTTGGAGGTGTAGCTGTTTATGATCAAGAAAGGTAAAGATAAAGAATGAACAATAAGAATTGGATTAAATAATAATCGATAAATGAAAAACAAAAAAAAAAAAACAATTGTAGTGGATTTTCGGTGGATTGAGGGTCATGACATCAACACCTTCTCTTTTCTTTTCAATATCCAAATCGGCTTCTCAACATACGACATACTCTCGTTGAGCTCCAATGGCTCATATCTTATCACATGTGCCAGGTCCGAGTGGTATTTTCGAAGTATGGAGACGTGGAAGACGTTATCAACACCTGTTAACTCCGGCAGCAATGCCAACCTATAAGCCTTATCTCCCACTCTCTCTAGAATCTCAAAGGGTCTGATATACCGAGGGCTCAACTTACCCTTCTTACCAAACCTTATAATCCCTTTCGAGGGAGAAACTTTCAAGAATACTGACTCACCCATAGTAAACTCCAGTGGACTCCGTCTCTTGTCAACATAACTCTTTTGTCGGCTCTAAGCTTTCTGTAACCTCTCACATATCAACTGGACGTCCTAAGAGGCTTACTGCACTAAATCGGGAGCATCTCATCCGTGTGACATAAAGTCTACACAAGGCATCCAACATGACTCATTACATATCACAATGTGAAAAAGTCCAGTGCAAGCAAAGCTCTAGTATAATTTCATGCATCATCATTAAATACCCTTGTACGAGCAACGCTCTAGTACGGCTTTATGCATAACAAGCAATGAGAAAATCACGTACGAGCATAGCCCCAGTACGGTTATATGCATAAGGAACTCGATGGAGACCCATGTACGAGCAAAAGCTCTAATACGGCTCATAAAACATCACATAAATCTGATAGGTGGCTCTATTTCACAAAACACGTTCAAACCTCAGTTAGCATGGGACTCGTGCTATTTTAAAAAATTATGAAGTCAATAGCCATCTTATCCGTAGATTTGCTTAAACCAAAGCAATGTATTTCGTAAAAATATCAACACGTGATGTTTATGCAATTATTAGCCTTACTACCCCTTTTGTATAATTCACTTTCAAAACTAAAATCATCTATATCCAAAATCGTTTCTATAAATCATTAATCCTTCCTAGATAACCGAGCGATTACAAAGCCCTATAAGTACCCTCAAAATACGTGTAGCTACCTTTAGATACTAACAAAATTCCCTTACCTGGAATCGCGTCGAGTGATTCCATTTCCTTAAAGCTGCTTGATTGTGCAATCCTATTTGCTCCCAACGAAATCTTCGGTGCTGCACAAATTACTCATCACATCAATTTAACCCAATACAACACAATTCTCGCGTTTATTATATTCGATTCGACTTATTGTTTTCATTAACACTTATAAGACTTCACTTTCTCTTAAGCCCTTTTTTTATTGAACTATTCATTTCTCGGGAATCTATTAGTTCCATTAAGCTTATTGGTTCACACTAAACTGACATTAAGCTCATAATGCCTCTAGTTCATTATTTCCTTCACTATGGCAATTTATCAAACACCACTTATGCCCATTTTCAATCATCATCTATTCCAACATATATATTTCACAAAACTATCTTAGAATCATTTATACATGCTACTAACATCTCTACATGCTTAAATCATCATTAACTCCATGCCATTTCAACTTTCTCTCACTAAACCCATTCTAGGTCATGGTTGTTTAAGCATGTATAGGAACATTTCAGCCAACATTATATACACCATTCAACTCATTAAAATGTCTACATTAACATACTAGAAGATGGTGTATAAAAATTTTACCTAGCTTGACTTTTTCCTTTTTTTGCCAAAATGGGGAAAAACCTCTTTTCTCCTTCAATCCAAAGTTTGAGCTCCTAATCTTTGACTATGTTGTTCACTCCCTCACTAGGAACAATTTTACTCAAATAGCTTTTTCCTCAATCTTTTTGGAAGGTGATGATTTTGAGAGTCAGAAAGCTAGGTTTTGGTTAAAAATGGAGGAAGATGGTTTATTCTTGTGAAATGCAGGTTAAATCGATGAGTTTTTATAGGAAAAGCATTATGAGATCGATCTCTATAAATGGGAGATTGATCTGCCCTTGCTTGGATTCCTTCTAGATTCGATACTGCAGGCAGGAGATCGATCTACCTATTTGCATGAGATTGATCTGCTCATTTGCATGAGATCGATCTGCTCAAAGGGATAGGATCGATCTTTATTCATGGGATGGGATCGATCTCGGCCAGGCAGAAGGCTTCAGAGATCGATATGCCCTTAGAAGGAGATCGATCCGGCCTATCTAAAGGTAACTAGAGATCGATCTGCCTTGAGTGAGGGATCGATCTCCCTCTTCCAGAATGCTTGGCATTGTGTTTCCAAGCCATGAGATCAATCTTCCTTGCATATGAGATCGATCTGGCCTTCATCCTCCAGTATTTCAGCTGCAATTTTTAAGATTTTCAAAGTTAAACTTATATTTAATCACTTAAACACCCAATTTGCATTTCATTCACACTTAACACTCAAAAGTATCCAATTCTTATGATTCATGTATTGTGTAACTTGTTTGTACATCATGAAAATCATAAGATTACATTGAAATTCATGGACCTTACAAATAGTGCTGCTGTAGTGTTAAAGCCTCTAACAAACATATGATAGAAACTAGCTAATCCATGAAAACTATGCACCTCAAAGATATTCTCAGGTATAGGCCAAGCTTTAATTGACTTAACCTTTTTATCATCTAATGCTATACCTAGAAGAAACAATATATCTAAGAAATATGATCTTATCCATGCAAAAGGTACATTTATTAAGGTTAACATAAACTTTTCTTTTCTTAGCACAACAACCACATTCTTTAGATGTTCAATATCTTCATGCAAGCTCTTACTTTAGATCATTACTATCAAAATAAACAACTATAAATTTTCCAATGAAAGCACACAAGACATGGTTCATTAATCTCGTGAAAGTACCAGGTGCATTAGTTAATCTAATAGGCATAACTAACCATTCATACAAACCATGTTTAGTCTTAAATGCAGTATTCTATTCATCACATTCTCTCATGCGAATTTGATGATAACCACTTTTCATATCAATCTTAGAAAATATGCAAGAACCATGTAACTCATTAGGCATATCATCTAACCTAAGAATGGGATAGCGATGCCTTATAGTGATTTTATTGATGTCACTACAATCAACACACATCCTCCACGTCCCATCCTTCTTAGGAACAAGTAATACAGGAACAACACATGGATTCATGCTCTCTCTATTATAGTCTTTCTTCATGAGCTTTTTAACTAGCCTTTGAAGCTCTTCTGTCTCCTTAAGATTACTTTTATAGGTGGGTCGGTTGAGAATGGTACCTCTAGGAATAAGGTTTATTTTATGCTTAATTCCCCTAACATGTGGTAAGCCATTTGGAATCTCCATGAGGAATATATCTTCAAATTCCTTTAAAAGGGACATAACATCAGTAGGAAATGAAGCAACAAGATCATTATAACTAAAACAAGATTCTTTATATAAAAATAAAAGGATTGGGCACTTAGCTTGAAAAGCAACCTTGACATCACTCTCCTTTGCATAAAAGTTCACGTTCTTTCTTTCTTTCTTCTCAACTTCTTTGCCATTATCTAAATTTTTTAACCTTTATTGCAAATCATTTTGCTCTTTCAACCTCAATTGGTCCTTATAAATATCCTTAGGACTCAAAGGTGCAAGTGTGACTTTCTTACCATTTATGGTAAAAGAATAACGGTTTGTGAATCCATCATGAATGACACATTTATCAAATTGACATGGTCTTCCTAAAAGTAAATGGCCAGTATGAATAGACACAACATCACACAACACTTTTTCTTTGTACCTTCTAATGGAGAATGGTACTAATACTTGCTTTATCATGTTACTTCTTCACAATCATTGAGCCATTAAAGTTGGCATGGTTTGTGATATTTTATAGTGGGCAACCCCAATTTATCCGCCAAATAAGTGCTAGCAACATTAGTGCAACTACCACCATCAATAATCAAAAAACATACTTTATTATTGACATGGCATCTAGTATGGCAAATATTCTCTCATTGCACTTCATATTCATCCTTAACTTGGGTATTCAATGCACATCGAGCTATAAATGTTTCGCCATAAGTAGCAAACTTAACATAGTCATCATCCTCATCAATGTCCTCCAATGGTGGGATCTCATTATCAACATCAGATTCCACACTTATAATGTCGCCATCATCACGTGTAATCATAATTCATTTATTTGGACATTATGATGCAATGTGACCTCTTCCCTAACATCTAAAATACTTAATGTCTCTGAGAGATCTGAGAATTTTAGATATATTTTAATGATGTAATTTATTGAGCTAAGTGAATTGTGGAAATTATATTTTGAGATTTATGTGTAAGTGTTTAACATAAGTGTGAAACTAAGAGGTCAGATTGATCTTGGAGAATGAGAGATCGATTTGGTGAGTTAAAAATGACAAGGAAGGAGGAATTTAAGGAGCAGATCGATCTCTAATGGAAGAGGATCGATCTCCTTACGATTCTGTTTGAGAGAAGATCGATCTCATGAGGAAGGGATCGATCTCCAAACGTTTCTGTTTGGGAGAAGATCGATCTCCTCAAGGAGCAGATCGATCTCATAAAGCCATAAAGAGATCGATCTCACCTCTCGACAGATCGATCTCCTAGGCATAAAATTACCCCAAATCGTCCCCAAATTCAAATACAGATCGATCTCACCAAGAGCCAGATCGATCTCCTACCCTCAGTCTATATAAGGTACCCCTACTTTCTCCTATAATTTTATTTTCTCTCTCTTCCAAACCCCATTTTCACCGAGCCCTAGCTTTCTCACTCATCCAAAGCACCCATTTTCGTCCAAATCAGAGGCTGTGGTAAGAAGAAAAGTTATTCCTCATCAAAGGGAGAACAACATACTTGGAAATCGTAAGACGGATTGAATCGAGGCAAGAGATAAGCTCTCCACAAGTTTTGGGTAATTTCTAAACCTCGATCTTGATATTTGAGATGATTTTGGTAATGATAGTTGTGGGCATTGTGTTGAAGTAGTTGGAAAATGATTAGGGATTGATGAAATTACAATGTAGTTGGAGTGATGTTGATATTTAGCAATTTTGGTAATTTTAAGAATTTTGAGCTATAAATGGAAATTTAGACAATGTGGTGAATTAGCATAGATAATTTGGAATGGAAATGTAGGACGTTGAGATGTTGTGAATGAGATTGTAGTTTGGGGTAGAGTTACGAGAATCAAGAGATTTGAGGTGTTATGAGCAATTATGCTCGATTTTGAGAATTGAGGTACTGTGATGATGAATATTGATGTTTTAACATCGTTTGGACAGCTCGAGAGTTCCAGACTGGAATGCGAGACTAGTCTGTGACAAGGGGGAAACGATTGCACTATACGAGGTGCAAAGAGGTAAGGGAAATTAAACCAATTGTGTATATGATTTTGAACTATTATAGCATGATTTGTGATTTATAAAACAAGCATGTTTGATGAGTTGTGTTTTAATGAGAATGCACACGATTTTTATACCCGGTTGGAGCCCAATGTTTTTATGAGTTTATAATTGGGCTCTACGTTAAGGCAATATCGAGATTTGAGAAATGTGTTCGTGCTTTACCGGTTGGAACTCGATTTTAATATGTTTTGTGTTGAGTACAAAATGATTTTCAAACGAGTTTTATGAGAGAAAAACCACTATGAGTTTAACGTGAAGGCAAACCAGTCTTATGTGATAAGACTTAGGTGTGTAATTTTGAGTACACACCGGGCATTGCTCTGGTAGCATGTAAGCCCGATCCTTCTCCGTTTCGATAATGTGAGAACCCTATTTGGTGGCCGTTACCATGTGAGAACCCTATTTGGTGGCTGTCGCCACGTGAGAACCCTATTTGGTGGTCGTTGCCACGTGAGAACCTTATTTGGTGGCCGTTGCCACATGAAACCCTATCCTGTGGCTGTGCCACGTGTGAATTTAAATCAGTGGCTATGCCACGTGTGTTTAGTGGCTGTGCCACGTGTGAATTTAAATCAGTGGCTATGCCATATGTGTTTAGTGGCTGTGCCACGTGTGAATTTAAATCAGTGGCTATGCCACGTGTGTTTAGTGGCTGCGCCACGTGTATTATTATTGCAGTGATTTTATCACGTTTATTAAGAAAGCGAATATCGCACTATTTTCACATGCTTTGTTACTGCTCTATACTGAGCATTTTACTTCATGTTTTCACATGATTTGAGATATGAGAATGTCGTTTTGAGTACTTTCATGCTATGGTTTTCAAATGAGTATAATGAGTTTCACATACAAATAAATATTTTGTGATGTGCATTTTGGTTTATGAAATGAGTCCCTTACCCCCCTTTACTGAGCGATTTAGAAGCTCACCCTGTTTTCTTTCCCCCCAGATTTCTTCAAGTGAAAAAGGGTTTCCCTGCGACGTACGGAGTAGTGGCTAGTGGAGGACTTGAGCTCCAGGCCATATATTGTATTTGAGGTATCTTTTATCTTTTCATGTACCCAGACAATTATTGTAATTGCAAACACTTTATGTATAACATTGTATAGGATGTATTAGGATTAATTAACTTAATATTGAGTAATGTATATGATACGATACATGTTATCTAGTGATGAGATCCTGAGGTATGATAAATATGATGATGCATGACACTGCACAGGAATACACCCTTAATTGTGAATTAATGAGTAAAAAGTTTTTAAATTTGCCCTATTTTTTGCGTTTCTGGGGCGTGACAGAGCTTTCTTAGTATCAGAGCTTAGGGTGTCTAGTACTGTCAGTGTCGGTTAAGTGAAATAGAATACATCCCAAGTGTCTGTAATAGTTTGGTCATGAACTGAATCTGAGGATTGAGATTTCAATCGATTTTGATATGTACGCGCAGGAGACGAGTTAAGATAGAGAATGAGTGGACGACGAGGTCGTTAGAAGAGGCAGGCAGAGTCCCCTCCGCCACCTGCCCCACAATCAGAGAGTCATAACTCTCGATTTAATCGGATTGAGACCAATGTGAGGCAAGGTTTTGAGCAGATGGCAGTGTTATTCGCGCAACACTTTAGAGTTAATGCCTCGGGTACTACTCCTACACCACCACAAGGACCTCCCATACCCCCAGTGCCTCCCGTTACTCAGCCTGAGGACAAAAGTATGGTCCGACTGAAGGATTTTTTGAAGATGAATCCACCCGTATTTAGGGGAAAGAAGGATCCTACAGAGGCTGAGGAGTGGCTGACGGAGTTGAGAATTATCTTTGATTATCTGGGATGCACCGATACTGAGAGGGTCAGTATGAGTATCTATATGTTGAAGGGGAGAGCTCGAGATTGATGGGGTACTACCCAGGGTATTCTGATGTCCCGTCAGGATGTGATTGGTTGGGAAGAGTTTTAGACAGCCTTTAGGACCCAATATGTACCACGAGCCGCCCAGAGAAGAAACAGGCTGAGTTTTTGAGTTTGGTACAAGGTGACATATCTGTGGATGACTATGAGAGCCAATTCACCGCGCTATTGAGATATGACCCAGAGACCTTCAAGAATGAAGAGCTCCGCACAGAGAAGTTTCTGTATGGATTGAAGCCCATCCTCAGAGATAGATTGATAGGGCTATGTATTACTGAGTTTGGAGATGCTCTGAGATGAGCACAAGAGATTGAAACAGGAATTGAAATGGTACAATCCCAGAATGAGCTCAGAGCGGTGAATAGAGATAAGGGCAAGAGGCCAGCGATTTTCCAAACAGAGGCTCGGAGAGGTTCCTTCAGAAGAGGAAGGATTGAGGTGTAGAAAGGCAGATTAGAGAGACCTAGAGGTTACCCTAACATTAAAGAGACCCCTCGAGATGTCAGGCCTAAGACAAGGTTTTTACAGAAATTGTGGCCGAATGCATGAAGGAAGTTATACTGGGTCGATCCATGGATGTTTTAGATGTGGAGACATAGGTCACATGGTGAAGGATTGCCCTCAACCTCAGAAACCACATGTCTTGGAGCCCACTAGACAACAGCCTCAAAGAGTGAACCCCCAGAGACGGGCCACTGCTGCAGAGAAAGGAAAGAGACCTGTTACACAGGGACTTGTGTTTACCCTAGATAAGGAGACCGTTGACACTTCTGCAGAAACTATAAGAGGTACACTCTCTGTCTGTAATCATAAGGCTCATGTGTTGATAGATCCGGATCTACGCATTCGTTCATTTCTGAGCATTTTGCATGTAGATTAAATTTGAAGTTTGAACCCCTAGAGTATATACTACATGTAAATACCCCTATGCGCGAATCCCAGAGAACTGAGTTAACCTGTAAAGGATGTGAGATAAAGGTGGGAGATAGAGTGATGTTAGCAAATCTAATCATGTTGAATATACATGGGTTTGATGTAATTTTGGGAATGGATTGGTTGGCAACCAATCGAGTGAGTTTAGATTACTACACTAAGATTGTAACTTTCTCCCTACCTGAACCTTACAGTGTATGGTTGAGATATTGAGGAAATGAATATGTGGAATTCTAGTAAGTAATTTGAGAATTTTAATATTATTTTGGAGGATATTAAATATAATTGTTCATGTGAAGGTTATGAGACACTCATATCAGACGATGAGCGGGAACATCCGAGGATTGAGGATATACCTGTGGTTTGCGAATTTTTGGACGTTTTCCCAAATGAGTTGTCAAGTTTGCCACCAGAGAGAGAGCTGGAGTTTACCATTGATTTGGTACCAGATACTCAGCCGATCTCTAAATCTCCCTACAGGATGGCATTAGTGAAACTCGAGGAATTGAAGAAACAACTACAGGAGTTATTGGATCAAGGGTTCATTAGGCCCAGTGTTTCACCGTGGGGAGCACCAGTGTTATTTGTTAATAAGAAGGATGGTAGTCTCAGATTATGCATAGACTATCGGTTGTTGAATAAAGCCACGGTGAAGAATAAATACCCATTGCCCAGGATTGATGATCTACTTGATCAGCTGAGAGGGGCATCAGTCTTTTCTAAGATTGATTTGAGATCGGGCTATCACCAATTGAGGATCAAGGAAGAAGATATTCCAAAGACGGCCTTCAGGACGAGGTATGGCCATTATGAATTTCTGGTGATGTCCTTTGGATTGACGAACGCCCCTGCAGCATTTATGAGATTGATGAACGAGGTGTTCAGAGACTATCTAGATAAATTTGTGATAGTCTTTATTGATGATATCCTGGTATACTCTCAGTCATATGAGGAGCATGCACAGCATTTGTGGTTAGTACTTCAGATACTCCGAGATAAGCAATTATATGGAAAGCTTAGTAAGTGTGAATTTTGGTTGGATCGGATAGCTTTCCTTGGTCATATAGTCTTAGAGGAAGGAGTATCAGTGGATCCAAGTAAAGTGGAGGTTGTGCTTAATTGGGAGAGACCGAGGACTGTTACTGAGGTACGAAGCTTCCTTGGTTTGACAGGGTATTACAGAAGATTTGTGGAAGCATTTTCCAGGATCGTCGCTCCTTTGACTAAGCTCACACGCAAGGAAACTCCGTTTATATGGACTGATCAATGTGAGCTCAGTTTTCAGGAATTAAAGAGGAGATTAACAGCGGCACCTGTGTTAACTATTCCTGAGGGATCAAGAGGATTTTTGGTGTATAGTGATGCATCTCATCAAGGACTGGGGTGTGTGCTTATGCAGCATGGAAGAGTGGTCGCATATGGATCGCGACAGTTGAAAGACCATGAGCGAAATTACCCCACGCATGATTTAGAGTTAGCCGCTGTGGTATTTGCCTTGAAGATCTGGTGACACTACTTATATGGGTAAAGATTTCAGATCTTCACTGATCACAAGAGTTTGAGATATCTCTTTGATCAAAAAGAGTTAAACATGAGATAAAGGAGATGGATGGAACTCCTTAAAGATTATGACTGCGAGATTCTATATCATCCTAGTAAGGCGAATGTAGTTGCTGATGCCCTGAGCAGGAAGAGTATGATATCTGCTATGATGATCAGGGAATGGGATTTACTGGAGCAGTTTGTCGAACTTCGGATCAGAGATTGATAGATATAGTTAGCCAAGCTAAACAGAGTTCGCAGTCGGATCTCATAGTCAGTGAGGATGGATTGTTGAGATTCAGAGGATGGATTTGTGTACCGAACGATGATACCCTGAAAAGACAGATACTGAGAGAATCTCATTGCTCGCGATACACCATGCACCCTAGGAGTACTAAGATGTACCGAGATTTGAGAAAGGTGTACTGGTGGAGTGGTATGAAGCGAGACGTGGCGGAATATATGGCCAGGTGTTTAGTATGACAGCAAGTGAAAGCTGAGCATCAAAAACCCGAAGGACTACTACAGCCCTTACCTGTACCTACATGGAAATGGGAGCATGTCACTATGGACTTTATTATGGGTTTACTGAGGACCCGAAGAGGTCGTGACGCTATATGGGTTATAATGGATAGATTGACCAAGAGTGCCCACTTTCTTGCCATCAAGAGCACAGATACTGTGGATGCCTTAGCTGAGTTGTATGTCAGTGAGATAGCTAGATTACATGGGGCTCTAGTGAGTATTACTTCTGATAGAGATTCTCGGTTTATTTCCAGATTTTGGACCCAGTTTCAGGAGTCCATTGGATCTCGATTGAGTTTCAGTACCGCCTATCATCCTCTGACAGATGGTCAGTCAGAGAGGACTATTCAGATCCTGAAGGATATGTTGAGGGCGTGTACGATGGATTTTAAGGGATCATGGGATGATCACCTGCCCCTAGTAGAGTTTGCGTACAATAACAGCTATCATGCGAGTATTGGAATAGCACCTTTTGAGGCTCTATATGGTAGGAGGTGTAGATCCCCTGTAGCTTGGGAAGAAGTCGGTGACAGAAAGATAAATGCTCCTGAACTTGTTGAGCAAGCTGTACAGAATGTAAAACTCATATGTGAGAGGTTACGGGCTGCACAGAGTAGACAGAAAAGCTACGCGGATGTACGTAGATGGCCACTCGAGTTTGATATTGGTGACGCAGTATTTCTGAAAATATCACCGAGTAAGGGTATCATGCGATTTGGAAAGAAAGAAAAATTGAGTCCTCGATACATAGGACCATTCGAGATCCTTGAGAGAGTGGGAGAGGTAGCTTACAGATTAGCATTACCCCCACAGATGTCCAGAATACACAATGTTTTTCATGTGTCTATGTTGAGGAAGTACCACCCGGACCCTTCTCATGTCATAGAGTATGACGAGATGGACATACAAGAGGATATGAGCTATACTGAGGAACCCGTCCAGATTCTCGATAGAAAGGAGAAGGTACTGAGAACTAAGAGCATCCCATTAGTGAAAGTTTTGTGGAAACATCACTCAATGGAAGAGGCAACGTGGGAACTAGAGAATCTCATGAAGGAGAAATACCCCCATCTATTTGACTAGTTGAGTTGAATCTAGAGGACCAAATTATTTTAAGGTGGGGAGGATGTGAGATCTAAGAATTTTAGATATATTTTAATGATGTAATTTATTGAGCTAAGTGAATTGTGGAAATTATATTTTGAGATTTATGTGTAAGTGTTTAACATAAGTGTGAAACTAAGAGGTCAGATCGATCTTGGAGAATGAGAGATCGATTTGATGAGTTAAAAATGACAAGGAATGAGGAATTTAAGGAGCAGATCGATCTCCTTATGATTCTGTTTGAGAGAAGATCGATCTCATGAGGAAGGGATCGATCTCCAAACGTTTTTGTTTGGGAGAAGATCGATCTCCTCAAGGAGCAGATCGATCTCATAAAGCCATAAAGAGATCGATCTCACCCCTCGACAGATCGATCTCCTAGGCATAAAATTACCCCAAATCGTCCCCAAATTCAAATACAGATCGATCTCACCAAGAGCCAAATCGATCTCCTACCCTCAATCTATATAAGGAACCCCTGCTTTCTCCTGTAATTTTATTTTCTCTCTCTTCCAAACCCCATTTTCACCGAGCCCTAGCTTTCTTACTCATCCAAAGCATCCATTTCTGTCCAAATCAGAGGCTGTGGTAAGAAGGAAAGTTGTTCCTCATCAAAGGGAGAACAACATACTTGGAAATCATAAAACGGATTGAATCGAGGCAAGAGATAAGCTCTCCACAAGTTTTGGGTAATTTCTAAACCTCGATCTTGATATTTGAGATGATTTTGGTAATGATAGTTGTGGGCATTGTGTTGAAGTAGTTGGAAAATGATTAGGGATTGATGAAATTACAATGTAGTTGGAGTGATGTTGATATTTAGCAATTTTGGTAATTTTGAGAATTTTGAGCTATAAATGGAAATTTAGACAATGTGGTGAATTAGCATATATAATTTGGAATGGAAATGTAGGACGTTGAGATGTTGTGAATGAGATTGTAGTTTGGGGTAGAGTTACAAGAATCAAGAGATTTGAGGTGTTATGAGCAATTATGCTCGATTTTGAGAATTGAGGTATTGTGATGATGAATATTGATGTTTTAACATCGTTTGGACAGCTCAAGAGTTCCAGAGTGGAATGCGAGACTAGTCCGTGACAAGGGGGAAACAATTGCACTATACGAGGAGCAAAGAGGTAAGGGAAATTAAACCAATTGTGTATGTGATTTTGAACTATTATAGCATGATTTGTGATTTATAAAACAAGCATGTTTGATGAGTTGTGTTTTGATGAGAATGCACACGATTTTTATCGCCGGTTGGAGCCCAATGTTTTTATGAGTTTATAATTGGGCTCTACATTAAGGCAATATCGAGATTTGAGAAATGTGTGCGTGCTTTGCCGGTTGGAACTCAGTTTTAATATGTTTTGTGTTGAGTACAAAACGGTTTTCAAATGAGTTTTATGAGAGAAAAACCACTGTGAGTTCTACGTGAAGGCAAACTAGTCTTATGTGATAAGACTTGGTGTGTAATTTTGAGTACACACCAGGCATTGCTCTGGTAGCATGTAAGCCCGATCCTTCTCCGTTCTGGTAACGTGAGAACCCTATTTGGTGACCGTTGCCACGTGAGAACCCTATTTGGTGGCCGTCGCCACGTGAGAACCCTATTTGGTGGCCGTTACCACGTGAAACCCTATCCTGTGGCTGTGCCACGTGTGAATTTAAATTAGTGGCTATGCCACGTGTGTTTAGTGGCTGTGCCACGTGTGAATTTAAATCAGTGGCTATGCCACGTGTGTTTAGTGGCTGCGCCACGTGTATTATTATTACAGTGATTTTATCACGTTTATTGAGAAAGTGAATATCGCACTATTTTCACATGCTTTGTTAATGCTCTATACTGAGCATTTTACTTCATGTTTTCACATGATTTGAGATATGAGAATGTCGTTTTAAGTACTTTCATGCTATGGTTTTCAAATGAGTATAATGAGTTTCACATACAAATAAATATTTTGTGATGTGCATTTTGGTTTATGAAATGAGTCCCTTACCCCCCTTTTCCCTGCGACGTACGGAGTAGTGGCTAGTGGAGGACTTGAGTTCCAGGCCATATATTGTATTTGAGGTATCTTTTGTCTTTTCATGTACCCAAACAATTATTGTAATTGCAGACACTTGATGTATAACATTGTATGGGATGTATTAGGATTAATTAACTTAATATTGAGTAATGTATATGATACGATACATGTTATCTAGTGATGAGATCCTGAGGTATGATAAATATGATGATGCATGACACTGCACAGGAATACACCCTTAATTGTGAATTAATGAGTAAAAAGTTTTTAAATTTGCCCTATTTTTCGCGTTTTCGGGGCGTGACAGTCTCAACTCTTACCTTGGGAGGCTTGGGTGGCTTCAGATGTGGGCTTTTTAACTCTCTCGTCCTTAGGCTTAGATATATCAGGTTTAGGCTTGAATGTAGTCCTTCCATCCGTTATAAATGTGTTTGGTCTCCAAGAATAAGATGAACCAAAACCTTTCACAAAACGAGGTAAAAAACCTTTCCTCTTGAGTTGTCTCTCAACCTTTATAGACATATGCAACATTTCATCAAACTCCACAAAGTGATCTAACTCCATTACTTTAGCAATCTCACAAAACAATCCTTCTAAGAATCGAACCATAGTACCTTCACTATCCTCTTCAACATTAGCTCTAATCATGATAATTTTCATTTCTTTGTGATAATCCTCAACACTATTAGAACCTTGAGTGAGACCTTGTAACCTTTAATAAAGTTCTCGATAGTAGTAACTAGGAACAAACCTTTGATAAATTTTCAAGCATTAGTTGTTCCCATCAAATGATGGCATAATTCATGAAATCCACATTAGCAAGCTTCGCCTTTTTCTCTTCAGAATAGCTATGGTTATCAAACACCATCTCAATATTCTTTTCCTACTCTAAGCCTCAAGATCATTCTTACCTTAAAAGAAAGGAATCTTTAACTTGATATTTCCTAGATTTTTATCCATCCTATATGATTCCTATCTCTTCTAAACCTATCTCCTCTGAGCCTATCTCCATGACCTCCTCTATTACCATGGTTACCTCTAACATTTTTATTCATACCAACATCTTCATCAAAATCATCATCAAAAATATTATCACCATGCACATGAGATGTGAGACCCCGTATATGTATAGCTAGGTATATAGGAACATGGGAATGTAAATAAAATCATAAGTATGATGATACATTGTAATGAGAAGTATATGCAATGTAAGTTCATAAGATTATGTACGCACTTGTAATAAGAATTGTGATTATACGTACAAGTTGCATTACGCATGAGTAGGAGGAAATAAACTTGAACACGAGAAGAATGTGATCGAAATAGAATATGAGTAGTATAGTAAAATGGAAGGAAAGATTTACATAAGTGTATATTTCCATTCGAGTAATATCGTGTATATTTGGTTATACAAAGATTTCCCACAAGTTTTAAAATACATTAAGTGGGATGGGATGACATTTTTAAGTCTCAAGGAGCGATGAATGAGGAAAGGACTATGAAGGTAAATTGAGGAAGTCTTGAAGGGAGTTGTTGCAGAAAAACTGCAGGAAATCTGGAATTTGTGAAGGCCAGATCGATCTCATAGGATAAGAGATCGATCTGGGAGAGCCAGAATGCTCTTATGTGAGTAATGGAAGGGAACAGATCGATCTCCAAAGGAAGCAGATCGATCTCTTTAGCTCTCGAGTTGGAAGCAGATCGATCTCCCCTAAGACCAGATCGATCTCCTTATGCTTCTGTTCGACAGCAGATCGATCTCTAGCCTCGACAGATCGATCTCCTGCCTTTAAAATATCTTAGAAAAGAGGGATTTTAGAGGACCAGATCGATCTCCACCCAAGGGAGATCGATCTCATCAAGTCAAAACTATAAATAGGAGCAGTTGGATCTGCAAAATTTCGAGATAAACCATTTCCTCTCACTTCAACTCAAAGAAAACTAGCTTTCTCACTCCTAAATCCAGCCATTTTCAGTGAGATTTAAGGAGAGTCTATTAGAAACAAAGTTGTTCACAACAAAAAGAAGAACAACATAGTCTATAGGCATTTCTCCATTTGATGGATTGAAGAAATAAAGGGCAATCTTAATTGGAGCAAGAGGAAATCCAATGAGGTAAGTTCTAATGCACAAATCCAAGTACATTGGTTTAGTTAATAATTATAAAGATATTTGGGGTGTGCATATTGTGGATAGAACTACCTAGAATGGTATGAAATGAATATGACTTAGAAATAGTCAAGTGTGAGAAAGTGGAATGTAGAGGTGTTAACGATGAATGAGATATCTTGAGTGGATGATTATGTTGTGGGAATGGTTTGGACATGTTGATATTGGGATAAAATTGTGAGATTTACCACAAAGGGTAAAATATGTATTTAACGCATTTGATAAATGATTAGTTGAGCAAGAGTTAGAAACGTTAACTCGAGTGTTTGATGGATGAATTTCAGTTTCGGATGATACGCCGGAGCAAGTCCAGATGAGAACGCAAGAAGCATAAAGGCGGATAGTTGCACACAAGTAAAACGAGGTAAGGGACTGTGTGTTAGCTATAGAGATGTTCGTACGTATTTTACGATAATTTCGTAGATATATTGCTAGAACTAGTACGATATTATAATTCTATGAAATGATATGGAAGCATGAAAAGTACTAGGATGTATATATGTATTGAGAAATGGGACAGGGTAAGGAAATAGCATGATATGCATGTTTTCAATGTTTTTCTCTATTATACATTAATCTTGAGGATTGAGAAACGTTGATGATAGGTTGGCTAATTTTACATGTTTTAGCATGAAGAGGCATGCTGTATGAATAAACATGTTTTGAATTTTAAAAAGAGAAAATAGCCATCTATCAGTTTTGAAATGCGATTTGGTGTTGAAGCGTTAGCTTACACCCGTTTTAATGCCTTGATGTACCGTGTTGGAGTTTTAACTCACATGAGGGTTTTGAGAAAGTGCGGGAACTTTGCTCGCACCTGTTTTATTGAGTTAAGGTAAACCTAGGGGTCTGGGACCCAAGGGGATACCAGCCGACGGCCATTTGAACGGGCTGGGCCTTAAAGATGGATCGTACCGCGCTGGAGCTTTACGTTGACTGTGTGTCACGCTGCTTGCTCGCCTGGTATATGAGACATGGTTTAGGATAAAAAGTCCATCGGAGTTGGAGTATGGACTTGGGTCCACGGTCGTACGTGGAATAGTGTAGTCACCCGTTGGTATACTATGTACCGTGCTGGGTGCACTTGAGTATGAGTATCGCGTAGATGACACACGACGTATCTTCACCGTGAGTATACGAGGAGATGAGGTGGATTGAGATGAGCCGGAGGGTAGGACTGACCCATCCCCCTTCAGGCGAAGTGATACCCTATGCACACCTGATCAGTGAGGCCTGGGATCACTGACTATGGCCATATGTCGTGGATATTTGATTGCCGAAAATTCCATGCCTGTCTCAGAGATTCGAGAAACAGAGATAATCTCAGAAAAGAAAGAGAATTGCGGAAAGAATGATTTGAGAAGTGAAAGAGATTTCGTGTTTTTGATAAACCTCTCATTTCACATTCGTGCTGTGAGGGCACTATTTATGAGCATGTTTTAAATGGAAGCTTGATACTCATTTTACACGAAAATGCTATTGAGAAATATATGTTTAAATGCATTTTTCGTATGATATTTCCATTTATAATGAAAACATGGTTTTGGTTTATGCATGCATGGGCTATGTAAGTAGTACGATATCTACCTGCTAGCATACATTTCCTTACTAAGCTGTGGTTTGCTCATCCCACTATTTTCCCCCTCCAGGTACTGAGAAGTAAGAGAGCGGTGGTCTCTAGATCTTTTGTGTTAAACAGCTCCCACAATCCGCAAAGGTATAAGATTCGTATACACGAGTATTTTGTATCTAATATATTGTATCGCACAGTTATATCTTGGAATTGTAAACAGTATTATGGGGATGATATGTAAGCACATGGTATTTATACAATTAAGTTTGTGTATCTACACACACACCTGGGAGTGTGAATTAAAGCTTTAAATATTCCGCTGTAAATGAATGAAAATTTAGTAATTGCATCTTCTCACAGCCCAACCGTAGTAGAGAATGTATCGATAGAAGGGTTCACAAAAGCGGGGTATGACAGGTTTGGTATCAGAGCCTGGTTGGTCTGATGTGAGTTGATGTTTAGGACTAAGAAAACATACATCCCCAAGTTACTGTGCGATATTTAGATACAAATGTGTGTACGGAGCTAGTAGTGAATTAAATGTTTGTTATAACGCAGGAAAGTTATCAGGCTAGTGAGTTATGCCTGAGAGACACTGCAAGAGGGGAGAGAGCTCGAGAGCTCGAGGGCAAAATGACAGGACTGAGAGGCACAGTAGATCATCCTCTAGTCATGAGCCCCAGGAACAGATAGAGGCTTCTGATCCTCGAAATAACTCGATTGGAGGAAGACATGCGCACGATGATGACCATGATGGGTCTGATCATGGCTAGGTTTGAGGGTACTCCTGGTACAACGGGACAGGCTGCACCGAATCCCCCAGCAGCTGCACCTGAACCTGAGAATGTTGCACCTACGCAAGCTGAATCGGCTAGGCCACGGGAACCTCATATTCGATCGGTACCTCCTCCGGTAGCCCCACATCAGCATGATGATGATTTGGGGTATGGATATGATTGTGATATGGAAAGATTGAGGCATTTTATGGAATTTAAGCCTCCTTCGTTTAGCGGGGTAAAGGATCCGACAGTGGCTGATGACTGGATCAGTCAAATGGAGAAGTTATTCGACTTTTGTAGATGTTCAGCTACGGAGAGAGTAGCGCTTGCGGCCTTTGTATTGAGAGGCGAAGCAGAGCACTGGTGGAAGTCCACTAGGCCGATGTTAAGAGCTCAAGGAATGGTTATCACTTGGGATATGTTCTTGGACGTTTTCAGAGAGCAATACATCCCAGATACTGCTCGACGGAGACTACAGATGGAATTTCTGAATCTGACTCAAGGGAATCGAACAGTTGATGAGTACGAGTCACGATTCACTTCACTGGGTAGATACGATCCGGACTCGATCAGGAGCGAGGCTATTAGAGTCCGTAGATTTGTAGATGGACTGAGGCCTTCGATCCGAGTGAAGTTGACCCCATTTAATATCGCTACATATAGAAAGGCTGTGCGACGGGCCCAGTTATGTAAGCAAGATTATGACTTGCAGATTTCTGAGTTTAGTTGGGGTAAGGACAAGGGACCGAGGAAGCTGGGAGATGGCAAGAGTGCCAAATTTGGTCGAAAATTCATGAGTAAACGTCGGAGAGAGGTAGATGAGTTCCAGAAAAAGGTTGTTAGACCTTTTATGCCTCCGACTCAGACACCAGCCAGGGGTATAGTGATTGGTGGACCCCGACCGACTACAGATCAGTGTAGGTTATGCGGTCGATACCATGGTGGTAGGCCATGTCATCTTCAGGGTACCCGATGCTTCAGATGTGGTAAATTTGGACATTATGCCAGAGAGTGCCCGGAGATACTTGAGCCAGTTCCATAGAGGGGTAAAGAGCCAGAGAGGGTTCCTACAGTTGCACCTCCTGTAAGAAAGAAAGCCTCGACTGAAGAAAAAGGAAAACAAGTTGTGGGTCAAGGCAGGGTGTATGCGTAGACCAGGCATCGGTTGATACCTCTTTTGAAGTGATAAAAGGTACAATCTTGATTTTCAATTTGGAGGTTATTGCTTTGTTTGATTCTGGTGCTACGCATTCCTTCATATCACCTGCATGTGCATCTAAGTTAAAAGGTTTTGTAGAGCCCACATACTTGAGTAGGACTTTACTAATAAGTACTCCCATGAGAGTGAGCCAATTAGTTAAGCAAGTGTATAAAGATTGTAAAGTGAGGGTGGGAGATAAGTGCATGACAGCCAACTTGATTTTGTTGAATATGTATGACATTGATGTAATTTTGGGAATGGATTGGTTAGCCGCCAATCATGCTGTCATAGACTGTCGTTCTAAGACCATTAAGTTTTCTCTACCTGAAGAATGTGTTGTAAGATTTTAAAAGAAGAAATGAAATCTTAAATTTTGTGTTAAGTAAAGTACTTTGGTATAAATGACTTGAGTGTTGTTTTGAAGGTTTTGTTGCTTATGTGGTGGATTTGAACAAAGTACATCTGGATATGGAAGACATCTCAGTGGTCAGAGAATTCCCTGATGTCTTTCCAGACGATCTACCAGGATTGCCACCTGATAGAGAAACGAAATTCGGTATAGACTTGACGCCTGGAACCGAACCAATATCGAAGTCACCATATAGGATGGCTCCAGTTGAGTTAGAGGAATTAAGGAAACAGCTGCAAGAGTTGTTAGAGAAGGGGTTCATAAGACCGAGCGTCTCACCATGGGGAGCCCCGGTATTGTTTGTGAAGAAGAGAGATGGGAGCCTCAGGTTGTGCATTGACTATCGGATGTTAAACGAGGCTACCATCAAGAATAAGTACCCCTTGCCACGCATTGACGATTTATTGGATCAGCTTCGGGGAGCACAGATCTTCTCCAAGATAGATCTGAGGTCTGGGTATCATCAATTGAAGATTCGGAAGGAGGATATGCCCAAGACAGCATTTCGTACCCGCTATGGCCATTACGAATTCTTAGTGATGCCTTTTGGGTTGACCAATACGCCGGTAGCTTTTATGGCTCTAATGAACGAAGTATTCAAGCCATACCTGGACCAATTCGTAATTATTTTCATTGATGATATATTGGTGTATTCAAGGTCCAGAGAAGAGCATGAGCAGCACTTAAGGATTATTTTGCAGACCCTCCGAGAGAAAAGGTTATATGCCAAGCTTAACAAATGTGACTTTTGGCTAGAACAGGTTTCTTTTCTAGGCCATGTTATATCGAAGGATGGGGTGTTAGTAGATCCATCCAAGATTGAGGCAGTTGTTCAGTAGGAACAACCTAGGACAGTCACAGAGATCAGAAGTTTTCTGGGTTTGGCTGGTTACTACAGGAGATTTGTAGAAGGTTTCTCTAGATTAGCTGCTCCATTGACACGTCTTACGAGAAAGAGTGTGGAGTTTTCATGGGATGAAGCTTGTGAGAGGAGTTTTCAGGAACTTAAGCGCAGATTAACTACCGCGCCAGTTCTTGTCATCCCTAACAGTTCAGGGAATTACTCGGTGTATACAGATGCTTCGCATCAAGGACTAGGATGTGTTTTGATGCAAGATGGAAGGGTAGTAGCTTATGGATCTAGACAGCTGAAAGATCATGAGAAGAACTACCCCACTCACGATTTGGAGTTAGCGGCCGTAGTGTTTGCGTTGAAGATATGGCGCTACTACTTATGTGGTGAGAGATTTCAGATCTTTACGGATCATAAGAGTCTGAAATATCTATTCTCACAAAAGGAGTTAAACATGAGACAGAGGAGGTGGTTGGAACTCCTCAAGGACTATGATTGTGACATCTTATACCACCCGGGGAAGGCAAATGTGGTTGTCGATGCATTGAGTCAAAAGAGTCTCGGGTTGGTATCTCATATGATGGTTAGAGAGCACGAGTTGTTGGAATAATTCACGAACCTTAGTCTGGATATGACCCTACCTGAGATTGGCAGCTATGGGATTATTGCTAGCTTGAGATTAGAACCGGAGTTGATTGAGAGAATCCGACAAGCTCAGCAAATTGATCAATGGTGTAATGTCATGATTAGCCAAATCCGAAAAGGGAAGGGTGCCGATTTTATATTGAGTCCAGATGGAATGCTAAGGTTTAGAGATAGAATATGTGTCCCTAAGGATTTAGAGCTGAGAAAGCTGATCTTATCAGAGGCACACTCGTCGAGATACACGATACACCCGGGGAGTAGTAAGATGTATCAAAATCTCCGAAAAGCATATTGGTGGTCTGGAATGAAGAGAGACATAGCTGAATATGTCGCTAGATGTCTCATTTGTCAGCAAGTAAAAGTCGAAGATCAGAAACCAGGAGGATTATTACAACCTCTATCGATACCAACATGGAAGTGGGAGCATGTCACCATAGATTTTGTGATGGGGTTACCGAGAACCCGTAAGAACCATGATGCGATATGGGTGATAGTAGATCGGTTAACGAAATCGGCACATTTCTTAGCCATGAGATCTACAGATACATTGAGTGCACTGGCGAACCTGTATGTGCGAGAAATAGTGAGATTGCATGGAGTCCCAGTGAGTGTTGTTTCTGATCGGGATGCCCGCTTCACTTCCCACTTTTGGGGACATTTCCAGGAAGCGATGGGGACCCAATTGAGTTTTAGCACCGCTTTTCATCCTCAGACAGATGGTCAATCAGAGAGGACTATACAGACCCTGGAGGATATGTTGAGAGCGTGTGTGCTGGATTTTAGAGGCTCATCGCCTGCAATAACAGTCATCACTCAAGTATTGGTATGGCCCCTTATGAGGCACTATAAGGTCGTAGATGCCGATCGTCCATTGGTTGGGAAGAAGTTGGTGACAGATAATTGCTCGCTCCCGATTTGGTTAAGCAAGCCTCCGAGGATGTTCAGATAATATGCGAGAGGCTGCGAACAGCTCAAAGTCGACAAAAGAGCTATGCTGACAGGAGACAGAGACCACTTGAGTTTGATGTTGGCGAGTCTGTATTTTTGAAAGTATCTCCTTCTAAGGGAATAATGAGGTTTGGGAAGAAAGGAAAATTAAGTCCTCGTTACATTGGTCCCTTCGAGATTTTGGATAGAGTGGGAGAAGAAGCATATAGGCTAGCCTTACCACCTGAGCTAGCAGAAGTCCACAATGTCTTCCACGTTTCTATGCTTCGGAAGTACTACCCGGATCCGACACATGTAATTAGTTATGAGCCGTTGGAGCTCAAGAAAGATATGTCGTATGTCGAGAGACCGATCAGGGTGTTGGACAGGAAAGAGAAGGTGTTGCAGAACAAGACGATTACATTGGTTAAGGTTTTGTGGCAACATCACACTGAGGAAGAGGCCACATGGGAACTGAAAGGTTTGATGCGGGAAAAGTATCCCGAGTTATTCACGGATTAAATTGGTTCTAATTTGGAGGACCAAATTCTCTAAGTGGGGGAGAATGTGAGACCCCGTATATGTATAGCTAGGTATATAGGAACATGGGAATGTAAATAAAATCATAAGTATGATGATACGTTGTAATGAGAAGTATATGCAATGTAAGTTCATAAGATTATGTACGCACTTGTAATAAGAATTGTGATTATACGTACAAGTTGCATTACGCATGAGTAGGAGGAAATAAACTTGAACACGAGAAGAATGTGATCGAAATGGAATATGAGTAGTATAGTAAAATGGAAGGAAAGATTTACATAAGTGTATATTTCCATTCGAGTAATATCGTGTATATTTGGTTATACAAAGATTTCCCACAAGTTTTAAAATACATTAAGTGGGATGGGATGACATTTTTAAGTCTCAAGGAGCGATGAATGAGGAAAGGACTATGAAGGTAAATTGAGGAAGTCTTGAAGGGAGTTGTTACAGAAAAACTGCAGGAAATCTGGAATTTGTGAAGGCCAAATCGATCTCATAGGATGAGAGATCGATCTGGGAGAGCCAGAATGCTCTTATGTGAGTAATGGAAGGGAACAGATCGATCTTCAAAGGAAGCAGATCGATCTCTTTAGCTCTCGGGTTGGAAGCAGATCGATCTCCCCTAAGACCAGATCGATCTCCTTAAGCTTCTGTTCGACAGCAGATCGATCTCTAGCCTTGACAGATCGATCTCCTGCCTTTAAAATGTCTTAGAAAAGAGGGATTTTAGAGGACCAGATCGATCTCCACCCAAGGGAGATCGATCTCATCAAGTCAAAACTATAAATAGGAGCAGTTGGATCTGCAAAATTTCGGGATAAACCATTTCCTCTCACTTCAACTCAAAGAAAACTAGCTTTCTCACTCCTAAATTCAGCCATTTTCAGTGAGATTTAAGGAGAGTCTATTAGAGACAAAGTTGTTCACAACAAAAAGAAGAACAACATAGTCTAGAGGCATTTCCCCATTTGATGGATTGAAGAAATAAAGGGCAATCCTAATTGGAGCAAGAGGAAATCCAATGAGGTAAGTTCTAATGCACAAATCCAAGTACATTGGTTTAGTTAATGATTATAAAGATATTTGGGGTGTGCATATTGTGGATAGAACTACCTAGAATGGTATGAAATGAATATGACTTAGAAATAGTCAAGTGTGAGAAAGTGGAATGTAGAGGTGTTAACGATGAATGAGATATCTTGAGTGGATGATTATGTTGTGGGAATGGTTTGGACATGTTGATATTGGGATAAAATTGTGAGATTTACCACAAAGGGTAAAATATGTATTTAAGGCATTTGATAAATGATTAGTTGAGCAAGAGTTAGAAACGTTAACTCGAGTGTTTGATGGATGAATTTCAGTTTCGGATGATACGCCGGAGCAAGTCGAGATGAGAACGCAAGAAGCATAAAGGCGGATAGTTGCACACAAGTAAAACGAGGTAAGGGACTGTGTGTTAGCTATAGAGATGTTCGTACGTATTTTACGATAATTTCGTAGATATATTGCTAGAACTAGTACGATATTATAATTCTATGAAATGTTATGGAAGCATGAAAAGTACTAGGATGTATATATGTATTGAGAAATGGGACAGGGTAAGGAAATAGCATGATATGCATGTTTTCAATGTTTTTCTCTATTATACATTAATCTTGAGGATTGAGAAACGTTGATGATAGGTTGGCTAATTTTACATGTTTTAGCATGAAGAGGCATGCTGTATGAATAAACATGTTTTGAATTTTAAAAAAAGAAAATAGCCATCTATCAGTTTTGAGATGCGATTTGGTGTTGAAGCGCTAGCTTACACCCGTTTTAATGCCTTGATGTACCGTGTTGGAGTTTTAACTCGCACGAGGGTTTTGAGAAAGTGCGGGAACTTTGCTCGCACCTGTTTTATTGAGTTAAGGTAAACCTGGGGGTCTGGGACCCAAGGGGATACCAGCCGATGGCCATTTGAACGGGCTGGGCCTTAACGATGGATCGTACCGCGCTGGAGCTTTGCGTTGACTGTGTGTCACGCTGCTTGCTCGCCTGGTATATGAGACATGGTTTAGGATAAAAAGTCCATCAGAGTTGGAGTATGGACTTGGGTCCACGGTCGTACGTGGAATAGTGTAGTCACCCGTTGGTATACTATGTACCGTGCTGGGTGCACGTGAGTACGAGTATCGCGTAGATGACATATGACGTATCTTCACCGTGAGTATACGAGGAGATGAGGTGGATTGAGATGAGCCGGAGGGTAGGACTGACCCATCCCCCTTCAGGCGAAGTGATACCCTATGCACACCTGATCAGTGAGGCCTGGGATCACTGACTATGGCCATATGTCGTGGATATTTGATTGCCGAAAATTCCATGCCTGTCTCAGAGATTCGAGAAACAGAGATTATCTCAGAAAAGAAAGAGAATTGCGGAAAGAATGATTTGAGAAGTGAAAGAGATTTCGTGTTTTTGATAAACCTCTCATTTCACATTCGTGCCGTGAGGGCACTATTTATGAGCATGTTTTAAATGGAAGCTTGATACTCATTTTACACGAAAATGCTATTGAGAAATATATGTTTAAATGCATTTTTCGTATGATATTTCCATTTATAACGAAAACATGGTTTTGGTTTATGCATGCATGGGCTATGTAGGTAGTACGATATCTACCTGCTAGCATACATTTCCTTACTGAGCTGTGGTTTGCTCATCCCACTATTTTCCCCCTCCAGGTACTGAGAAGTAAGAGAGCGGTGGTCTCTAGATCTTTTGTGTTAAATAGCTCCCACAATCCGCAAAGGTATAAGATTCGTATACACGAGTATTTTGTATCTAATATATTGTATCGCACAGTTATATCTTGGAATTGTAAACAGTATTATGGGGATGATATGCAAGCACATGGTATTTATACAATTAAGTGTGTGTATCTACACACACACCTGGGAGTGTGAATTAAAGTTTTAAATATTCCGCTGTAAATGAATGAAATTTTAGTAATTGCATCTTCTCACAGCCCAACCGTAGTAGAGAATGTATCGATAGAAGGGTTCACAAAAGCGGGGTATGACAGGTTTGGTATCAGAGCCTGGTTGGTCTGATGTGAGTTGATGTTTAGGACTAAGAAAACATACATCCCCAAGTTACTGTGCGATATTTAGATACAAATGTGTGTACGGAGCTGGTAGTGAATTAAATGTTTGTTATAACGCAGGAAAGTTATCAGGCTAGTGAGTTATGCCTGAGAGACACCGCAAGAGGGGAGAGAGCTCGAGAGCTCGAGGGCAAAATGACAGGACTGAGAGGCACAGTAGATCATCCTCTAGTCATGAGCCCCAGGAACAGATAGAGGCTTCTGATCCTCGAATAACTCGATTGGAGGAAGACATGCGCACGATGATGACCATGATGGGTCAGATCATGGCTAGGTTTGAGGGTACACCTGGTACAGCGGGACAGGCTGCACCGAATCCCCCAGCAGCTGCACCTGAACCTGAGAATGTTGCACCTACGCAAGCTGAATCGGCTAGGCCACGGGAACCTCATATTCGATCGGTACCTCCTTCGGTAGCCCCACATCAGCATGATGATGATTTGGGGTATGGATATGATTGTGATATGGAAAGATTGAGGCATTTTATGGACTTTAAGCCTCCTTCGTTTAGCGGGGTAAAGGATCCGACAGTGGCTGAGGATTGGATCAGTCAAATGGAGAAATTATTCGACTTCTGTAGATGTTCAGCTACGGAGAGAGTAGCGCTTGCGGCCTTTGTATTGAGAGGCAAAGCAGAGCACTGGTGGAAGTCCACTAGGCCGATGTTAAGAGCTCAAGGAATGATTATCACTTGGGATATGTTCTTGGAAGTTTTCAGAGAGCAATACATCCCAGATACTGCTCGACGGAGACTACAGATGGAATTTCTGAATCTGACTCAAGGGAATCGAACAGTTGATGAGTACGAGTCACGATTCACTTCACTGGGTAGATACGATCCGGACTCGATCAGGAGCGAGGCTATTAGAGTCTGTAGATTTGTAGATGGACTGAGGCCTTCGATCCGAGCGAAGTTGACCCCATTTGATGTCGCTACATATAGAAAGGCTGTGCGACGGGCCCAGTTATGTGAGCAAGATTATGACTTGCAGATTTTTGAGTTTAGTTGGGGTAAGGACAAGGGACCGAGAAAGCTGGGAGATGGCAAGAGTGCCAAATTTGGTCGAAAATTCATGAGTAAACGTCGGAGAGAGGTAGATGAGTTCCAGAAAAAGGTTGTTAGACCTTTTATGCCTCCGACTCAGACACCAGCCAGGGGTATAGTGATTGGTGGACCCCGACCGACTACAGATCGGTGTAGGTTATGCGGTTGATACCATGGTGGTAGGCCATGTCATCTTCAGGGTACCCGATGCTTCAGATGTGGTAAATTTGGACATTATGCCAGAGAGTGCCCGGAGATAGTTGAGCCAGTTCCACAGAGGGGTAAAGAGCCAGAGAGGGTTCCTACAGTTGCACCTCCTGTAAGAAAGAAAGCCTCGGCTGAAGAAAAAGGAAAACAAGTTGTGGGTCAAGGCAGGGTGTATGCGATAGACCAGGCATCGGCCGATACCTCTTCTGAAGTGATAAAAGGTACAATCTTGATTTTCAATTTGGAGGTTATTGCTTTGTTTGATTCTGGTGCTACGCATTCCTTCATATCACCTGCATGTGCATCTAAGTTAAAAGGTTTTGTAGAGCCCACATACTTGAGTAGGACTTTACTAATAAGTACTCCCATGAGAGTGAGCCAATTAGTTAAGCAAGTGTATAAAGATTGTAAAGTGAGGGTGGGAGATAAGTGCATGACAGCCAACTTGATTTTGTTGAATATGTATGACATTGATGTAATTTTGGGAATGGATTAGTTAGCCGCCAATCATGCTGTCATAGACTGTCGTTCTAAGACCATTAAGTTTTCTCTACCTGAAGAATGTGTTGTAAGATTTTAAAAGAAGAAATGAGACATGGTTTAGGATAAAAAGTCCATCAGAGTTGGAGTATGGACTTGGGTCCACGGTCGTACGTGGAATAGTGTAGTCACCCGTTGGTATACTATGTACCATGCTGGGTGCACGTGAGTACGAGTATTGCGTAGATGACATACGACGTATCTTCACCGTGAGTATACGAGGAGATGAGGTGGATTGAGATGAGCCGGAGGGTAGGACTGACCCATCCCCCTTCAGGCGAAGTGATACCCTATGCACACCTGATCAGTGAGGCCTGGGATCACTGACTATGGTCATATGTCGTGGATATTTGATTGTCAAAAATTCCATGCCTGTCTCAGAGATTCGAGAAACAGAGATAATCTCAAAAAAGAAAGAGAATTGCGAAAAGAATGATTTGAGAAGTGAAAGAGATTTCGTGTTTTTGATAAACCTCTCATTTCACATTCGTGCCGTGAGGGCACTATTTATGAGCATGTTTTAAATGGAAGCTTGATACTCATTTTACACGAAAATGCTATTGAGAAATATATGTTTAAATGCATTTTTCGTATGATATTTCCATTTATAACGAAAACATGGTTTTGGTTTATGCATGCATGGGCTATGTAGGTAGTACGATATCTACTTGCTAGCATACATTTCCTTACTGAGCTATGGTTTGCTCATCCCACTATTTTCTCCCTCCAGGTACTGAGAAGTAAGAGAGCGGTGGTCTCTAGATCTTTTGTGTTAAACAGCTCCCACAATCCACAAAGGTATAAGATTCGTATACACGAGTATTTTGTATCTAATATATTGTATCGCATAGTTATATCTTGGAATTGTAAACAGTATTATGGGGATGATATGTAAGCACATGGTATTTATACAATTAAGTTTGTGTATCTACACACACACCTGGGAGTGTGAATTAAAGCTTTAAATATTCCGCTGTAAATGAATGAAATTTTAGTAATTGCATCTTCTCACAGCCCAACCGTAGTAGAGAATGTATGGATAGAAGTGTTCACAAAAGCGGGGTATGACATGAGAAGTATCACCTTGGTTTACCTGAGCTAGGGCAGCATCATGTCGCTCTAACTTATCATGAATATTTTAAAACCTCCATTCTATTCTTGAAAATTGTTGTTGCATGGCTTGGAGCATGAACTCAATCTTAATCCAATCGGGCTTTTCACTATTAAAAGATATTATAGTAACTTGTAAGAAACGTTAGTAAAAAAAAAAAAAAAAAGCAAAAGGACTTTACAAGTATGACCTCACATGTTTACGCTCAATGCACACAAGAATGTAACACTCACACTTATGTTTCATAAATTTAATATGGCTTTTCTCTACTAATGTTACTCACAAGCTCTTACCTTTTTCCCTTACACAACTTTACTCTATAGGTTTTATATCAAACTCAAGGCTCAATAAAAAATCAGCTTATGAAATCCAACTATCAACCAACAATTAACCAAGATGAGCATCAGACTTAATCAATGAAAAATTTGGGTAGTAGGTGTAACAAGGAAATTTTCAGGATTGGGCAAAAAAAACAAAATCTCAAAGCTAAAAAAAATGTCTACCTTAAAAATGTTGATAAAGCACACCTCCTCAGATTGCTCTTAGCGTTGCATGTGCTACACACAATCTATTGAATTACTTTAGAGCTTTTTTCTTTCTTTCTTTCTTTTTTTTCTTTTTTTTTTTATGCTTTTCTCTATTTCTTTTCTTCTTCTTTTTTAGACTAAAATAAACGAACAAGAAAGAAAGACAAGCAAACTAAATGATAATGAGAGGTTTACTTAGAAAGCAAGGCAACTTTTGAGAAAATAAGCTAGTTTTGGTGATAGCTTATGCGACAAGAAACAAGAGGGAAGGGTGGATTATGAAATAAGGTAGTCTTTAAGTGAAAGTAAAGTTTTTGAAGGTTTCTTGGTGAGCACGAAAACTTTTGGGGTTTGGCAGGGTCAATAAAAACTTTTGGTGTTTGGCAGGGTTAACGACTTGATGGCAAGTAAGGGTTTCACTTAATCAAGAAGTTTTTTAAAAATAAAGAAAAAATAATGCAACAAAAACGAGACTCCCACAAATCAAACCTAAGCTCTAATGCCAAATGATATAAACCTTACCAAAAGAAGATGAGAATCAATGAAGAACGTGAAGAACACGAAGAACACATAAAGAACAAAAAGAGCAAACTAGAAAATGCAATAAAGAAAAATAAACAATTAAAGATGAAAAGAAGACCCGTGTGTAGAAACACAAGAACCTATGCTATTGGACCTAGACCCATTGCTTAGCAAAGCAAGAACCTTAGGTATAAACTGATAGAAGATAGAAGAACGTCACAAGGAAGACCTTGAAAAGTTCAAGAGTTCTCAAGAGAACCAAAGAGAAATAAGACTCTCAATATTATAACTCAAATCAAATATGTTCTTCCAAAAGGGATACATGCCTATTTATAGCCAAAGTAATATTACAGTAAAACAAATAGCAAGTCTTACAGAAAAGAAATAGCAAGTTTTGCAGAAAAAGAAATAATAAGTCTTGTAGAAAAAGAAATAGCAATCCTACTTAATAACCTATTAAATAAAAAAATGGATTGGGCTTGGATTAATTTAAGATAATTTTCAGCCCAATAAAACATAATAAAATAACATAGCCTAATAGTAAGGGCCCAAAGAGTGTGTTCGGCCTAAAGTGCATTTTGCCCAATACTTATAAATCCTCAAGAAGGTTGTACTTGGACTTTGATCAAGTTGTAAAAGACTTTATTATCCACTATGCTCATACTTTGTTGCGCTTTCTCTCTAGCTATATCAATGAGACCAGTAAAGAATTGTTGCATCCTCTTAGTTTTAGCTCTTGTCATTGGATCTCCATGGATGATCATAGGATCACAATCATCACGAACATGAATGGGGTTGGTGAACTTGATAGGCCTTCATCACATAGTTTAAACCGAGCTTAAACATGTCTTTGATATAGTTTAAGAACAATCTGAACTGCCCACTAAATTAGTTATACTATATTATAGGCTGTTGAAGTGAAGTTCTTATGTGTGCTATCAATTCAACAAGCTGTGATTAGCTAAAGGTTATTGAGCTTTGGTAACTTCAATTACTCATGTTGCGGGTTAACCTCATACCAAATAATTGTATTTCGAATTAAGCTTTTAAGTTTGTAAATGTTTTGTAGAACCAACTGCTGAAACATGTAAACCCTATTGATTTTCTGAATATAAATTTGTGATCTAAATGACTATATTGCTTTTATATTTCAAGCTGGGTAAAAAGTGATTATTCTTGAACCTTTTACCAAAACTTTACTAATTATTTACATTTTTTTTTGAATTATAAACCTTATGATGTTGAATCATGTTTAAAATAATATGGAGCATATAGCTTGTGGCGTGTATGATTAATGAATACGTATTAAAGAATACGTATGGATTTAGAATCTGACACAACCTCTCATCCCGTGACCTACAAAAATCGCCACAATTTTTTTTGCATTTTACTTATCTCTCCTTTTGTCATAACTCAGCACCAAACCTTTGGGCTGTGATTCGATATTAGTCACCTTAACCACATTCATTTCCATAATATGCATACATGTCAATCATATTATCTATTGACTGTAAGTACTCTTTTCTTAAAGTAACTCATATATTAAATACAAATACTTATACATATACACCCTCGACCGTACATTCGTTTATATAAATGTGCTTTTACATTGTTCAGTACAAAACATCCAAATGTGTATACCTTTCGTAAGATGGGTATACAGCGAATCAAGGAATACCAGTCCTTAGCCGTGTCCACCTACTGTGCATGCTCTGTAGAGAGGGGAAATAAAAAGGGGGTGATCTCACAGCTCAGTCGAAATCATTTCCTTTTCGACTCATATCTAAAGCATATGTCTTTCTTGAAACATTTATACAATATATATATATATAGATACAAATCGTCAGTTATGAAACTGAAAACATGCTGGTTTAATAATCTCAGCAGTTTATGCAAAACATTGCATTTCTCATGTAATTAATATAAATCACATTTTTTATCATGCCATTTCAATTAAATCAAAACAATATGGCAAATCATCATGTTAAAAACATGGAAATCTGGGCCTCACCCATCCCTCAGGTTACCCTCATCACACAGAAAGTCACATGTTCAAATTATAAAATCATGTGATAATTCATTCAAGAAATCTCAAGTGAATGAAACGAGATAGGCGACTACATGTTCCGAGATTATGATCATAACTCATTTTCCCATCCAATAGCGAGTTTCGTGACCTACCACAGTAGTTCTAGGAGATTACTAACCCATATCTTACAAGGTAGGATCATGATTTTCATTTCAACGTTGGACACCAATGTTTTGTTTTTGTTTAAGGTAACTGATGGGATTCTATTAGTGCATTTTGAGATAAATTAAAGCATGTGTACCCTTTGTTTTCTTACGGTTTTAATGTATACATGCATTACGATCATGACATGAGCTTACTTGGTTTTGTTTTATAAATATTACTTGCCATTTTAATTACTTGGTTTAAATTATGTCATGATAATTTTATAAACAAACTCGATTTCAGAAACAGTATTCTATATTGAATTTCTATCAACTTATATATGCTACTAATCATGTGTGCTTGATTTACTTACTTACTAGGCGTTAGCTCACTAATTTGTTTTCAAATGTTTTAGACTGAGCAACCTATAGGTTACGTTCGAGGAGTTTCAAACTCACACGGTTCTTTCATCTATATTTGTGAGGTGAATTTATTAAGCATTTTTACTATTTTTAGTAAACTCCTGTCGAGATGTAAGACATGTTTAAGTAAAATGTAATTTGAATTTAGATGCTCGAGTACAGGCAATTTTATGGTATAAGATTTAGGTTTATTGAATTAGATAATGATTAATTGTGAATTTGTAATATTGATGGTCATGATAGAAACCCTAATTTAATATACATGATATGTCCTATGTGAGCTTATCGAGAATCATGATCTTAATAAGTGGATTGCATGTACCAGGTGGTGTAAATAGATGTATGGAATGGATTTAGAGAAATACTACCTATCGAACCCATGACAAACATGAAATGCATGTTAAGTAAGAAAAGTCTTTCGCATATGCATACAATTATAATGTTGGGTCGTGATGTATGTATGTATGTATGTATGTATGTATGTATGTATGTATGTATGTATATCATATTAGATCCAATCTTATTATGACTAGTTAACAAAATGCTTAATTAGAATGTTAAATAGTACTATAGTATACTTTAAAAAAAAGTATCAATAATTGGCTTAGCCTTTATAATCAATATTTAAAAATTTTAGAAAATCGTGATATGTACAAAATAGTAGACATAGTATTGATCTTATTTAATACTTAATAATTTTCATAGTATTGTCTTATTTAATACTTAATAATTTTGCTATTAACATTAGATATAATTATTCATCAATTACCAAATGTCCGATTATAATGTTGAATAGTAGATATTATAACAACAAATATCACTTATTATTTACAAAAAATACTTATTATGAATAATTGTTCAATTAATTAGCTCAACCTTATCTACTTGAATTATTATTGGATTTAAATCAACATTAAATTTGGTAAAAATATAATAAATATTACAAATGACTTTTTTTTTTAATAAAATCCTATGCCAAAATAATATTTTTTTATTTTTTGTTTGTAATTCTAAATATAATAAAAAATCATTTGATATTCATATTTACTGTCTTACAAATTTATTTTATTTAATAATTGAATTGAAAGACTATTAATTTTGTTGATAATATAATATTGATATAATTTTATAATAATTGCAAAAAATAGTTATTTTTAAATAAAATTTTTAATTAAGAAAAAATGTACCATTTTTTCATATAATTATTTTACTTTTTAATATAAAATCATATAATTATAGTTCATGCTTTTCAAGTTATAAATTGAGCTTTTTCGGATATAAGATCGAATTAAACTTAAAATTTTTGGCTAATTATGGATTTAAGATCAAATTGATCTCAAAATTTTTGGATGATTAATGTTTTGAGTTATGAAAATTTTGAGTTTTTTCAATTTTGAACTTTTCAAATTTGGATTTTTATCAAGTTTTTTACAAATTCAACTTTTTCATATTTGAATTGAACCGAACGATAGATCTTTGACTTTTTGTCTTTTTTTTTTTTTCTAAATTTTCAATCAAGAATTGACTCAAACGGTCAAGAATTGACTCAAACGAGACGGATTATCAAATTCAAGCCTACTTTGGCAGCTCTAGCCTGATTAATCATCAGAAAAAATGCAATGCTCGTCGACTTACATTTCCTATATTGCCTCAAAATTTTATTTTTTATTTTTAAAAAAAGCATTCAACAATAAATTACACACGAAGAACATAGTTTACACGCCAAAACAATAAGTCAAGCAACAATAAAAGGCCGACATCTCCGCTTAATCTCATTAACGGCACTTCCTTAGTATTGCTGATGACCTTTTCCACCAGTAAATCGACCCCGACCACGACCCCTATGATACGGTTTTTTCCCACGACTTGATGCACCCATGTTAAAATTCTGCGATGTTTCGAAGTTGCCCTGAATACCTTTCGGTTGCAAATCACAATTCCCATTAGCTGTTGGTCCATTTGACAAGATAGCTTGTAATGCACCAAGGAACTGCTGCCCCTGCACGCCCACCCCAAATGTGGTCGGGCTAATGCCATTTTGACCAGCAATCCCTAGCCAAGGTACACAAGCTGGTCCAGCAAATAAATTAGTCTGGCCACCAGGTAAGACCACATTAGGAAGTGCACTCAAACTAGGATCAAGCGGCTGCAGCTGATACGGCATCATGGCTGGCATAGATATTGCCTGGGTTGGTAAAGGAATCGATTGTTGTTGATAATTCTGTGACAGCAATGGCATACCTTCTGCAGAAAACCTATTGGGAAAAATAGCATTTTGTGGCTGCTGGCCGGGCATCCTATTAGTCCAAACTCCATTTGAAGGTGTAATAAAACCAGAAGACTGTGGTGTGACAGAAAATGATGGCACAAAGCCAGATCCAGATGTTGAACGATTATGATTGTCCAAAGATGCTGAAACTGTGGAGAAATTAAGTCGGTTCTGACTAGGTGGAACCACTGCTGTTGACGTTTGCTGGGCTGAGCTCCTCTCATTTTTCCATGCCCCATTCTTACTTCTAACTTTCTTTTTATTGCTTTTCCAGTTTCCCGCTCTTCGGTCATTCTCGCCTCTCTTTGTCATTTTTCGCATCTTCTTGTACTCACCCTCTTTTTCATCATCTGAAAACTCACCATCATCTGACAACTCCTCATCATTCTCCCCAGATGCATCATACCCTTTCTTGTAAAGATTCTTATCATTGAGAACATGATTAGCAAATTCAGGGACAAAAGATATCAAAGCGTCTTCATGGATCCCTGCAGGGACTTCACTCTCCGAATTATATCGTACTACATAGTAGGGGTTTTTTACAGGTCCAAAGATTTCGTCCACTAATCCCAATGGTGACCTATCTATGGTTATCCAAAGAATAGAACCTTCATTTAGAGGGTTGTGCTGCTCTCTTCCTTCAACAATAACTTTGGCACCAATAATCTGTAAGCATAAGGAATATCATTGGACTCCCCTAGCTAATATTATTAATCAGGGAACATCAGACTGACCTAGCTATCTTAAAATCAATATAAAGGTGATAAAATATACCAAGCTTATAAGAAAATAATAAGCTATGAAAACAGGGGTACACAAGTGTTTAACTAAATTTAGCAAAACTTTAAGGCTTGGCCTTTCAATTTTGTAATAGAGGTTCTGATTTGAGCTTACTGACAAAACAACTCCAACTGGCAGCATCTGGTGATGTGGTTGCAGTGTAACATCCAGTGGTGGAACTGGAGGGAGAACCTGCATAATTTAACAGCGTCTATTCAGAACTACTACTCAACAACAATAACTCCAGCATTAAACCAAACCAATAATTAACTTCAGCAACGACTCTTTAGTCATGTTGTTCAGCACTACAGAGAACAAGCAAGAGAAGTCTAGGTATAGACTTCAATAGTCAACAAGCGCGGGTTAGAACGTGATTCAGAAATGCCTGATCTCTGTCAAGCAAGGATCAGATTACAATAAAGTTCAATGATTATATGGAAAAACTATTTTGTTCAGCTTTGATGAGTTAAGAATATACAGCCAAAGTCAACTACACAAGGCCCCCAACTGTAAACAAGGTCAAATGTAAGATTACCACATGAAAATACATGAATGCAAACAGTTGCTAAGTGCTAGCCTTGATAAATTTGAAGTGATAGGACACGGTTTCATTATGGTGAACTTAATCTGCTTCCTTAGCGGTGCAAAAAACAATATAACTTTCAGCCAAAGCATGCCAAAAGATACAAAGCGAGTTCAATCAGAAGTCAGAACTACTCCAACAAACACACTTTGCAGTGATTCAGCTAACAAACATAAAATGGAACATACAAGGGAGAAATGCAGCAAGCAAAAGACACTCAACGGAATAAGACTAAATTAAACTAGAAGTGGAGAATACCTATGTTAACATGTTGGTGAGATGCAAAACCTAAGAATTTGCTTTCCTAAAATATTTGAGAGTGTAGTAGAAGCACAAAAAGTACTTCTAAAAATATATCAACAAAGCCACAATTTGTTACCTCAAGTTCATTTTTTGATCTGATAGGACCTTTCGTAGCACCAGCATCATCCTCATCATCTACCTCATCAAATTCAATGCCAAACCCGCTGAGGCTTTCCTCTGTTTCCCCGCCCTCCTCTTCTTCTTCACCAAGATTACCAGTTCCACCAACGGCCATCTCTTCAATACCTCCTATCTCACCTTCTTCAGGCCCACACGCAGCATCCGGCTCTCTTTTGATCTCCGCCTTCAGTTTTTCTTTAATTTTCTTTCCTTCCTCCTCCTCCTCCTCCTCCTCCTCATCATCATCATCATCATCATCATCATCATCATTAATACTACAACAAGAAGATGATGACGAGGATGAACTTTCAGCCTCAGACTCCTCTGAACTACTACTCACACTCTCTATTGCACCGACCAAACTAACCTTTCCAATCTCTTCCTCGATAGATGAATTCAAGTTCCCTTCTGGCTTTGAATCCTCTTCTTCCACGTTCACTGAACAGCCTAACTCACCTCCAACCAGCTCTGACCCACAAACAATTGGCTTGAATCCATCAACATCTGGCTTAGACCCGTTAACGCTAGAATCAACAACATGGTTTTTCCCAAAGTTATTTTCTTTACCAATCTCCATACTCTTCTCAATACCCCCAAATTCACTCTCTTCTAAACCAATCATATCTAATTTTGTGCTATCTTCAAACCACTCTTTTAGAGAATCAAAATCAACAAAGGAATCGGCAATGGATAAATCGTTGGGTTTAGGGTCAAGAAGGTCGATAGAATCTTCGAAAATTTTGAGTTTTGATACTTGACTGGGATCTTCTTCAATGGAAGGCTCAGGGATAAATCCTACCATCCCCCGAGATAAAGAAACTTACAGTTTTGTCGAATGCAAAAGGTGAAAGAGAGAAATAAATTAAATCTTATAGTTGTATAGAATGGGGCTTTGCTTGGGGCAGGGTTCCCTTAAACCCTAGCTAGCAAGCGGTTGAGTGTGATTAGGGTTTTGGGAAAGTCCCAGATGTAGTAGAGCCGTAGAGGTAGAGAATATTTCGGAGATTGTTCAACTGCCTAAACGCGATGTCGTTTCATTTTTGCTCCTCATAAGCGTGATTGCGGGCTGCGGGGATTGTTTTCTGACACTATTTGGATAGATACATCTAAAGAAAAGGAAAGCCAAGGAATGTAAAATAAAGAGAGGAAATGGAAAGAAAATAGTATATATATATATATATATATATATATATATATATATATATATATATATATATATATATATATATATAGTTAAAATTAATAAGTAATTTTAATAATTCATATTTAGTTAAGTAGTAGAAAGTAAAGGTAATGATTTATTATAATATTTTTTCCAATTATAACATGTTGTTACTCAGTTGTAACGGTGACGAATTGCTGACGTACTCGTCTTAATTTTTTATTCAACGTACTTCCAAATGCTATGCAAGAAAAAAAAATGATCAGAGAGACGTATGAATTTTTCTCTGCGTAAACACTCTAATGCTTAAGTCAGAAAGAGAATTTGACAGAGTTTCTGTAAACCAAATAGAGTTTAGCTTCATAAATCATGCATGTCCCCTATTTATAGGGATTAATTTCACCTTTAATTACGTATTTATCCACTAATTAAGTGTCATTTACTGTTTTACAGGTCCTGCAGAATCAAATATATTCAAGGATAAAATCGTCTAAATAAATTTTAACGCATGGACCCTAACCGCATGATTTTTTCATGCGTAGGTTCGTACGTAGGCGCGCTCACGTTCATGGGCGGAGTATCTCCTACAGATGCACAAATTATAATTGTGGGCGCGCCACGTGACGCGCCCATAATTATGTGCGGGAGAATCGTGAAATGGGCAGGAGACTAGGCCTCCTGCCAAAAATGATATGGGCGGGAGACCAGGTCTCCCACCCATGGCATCCTCCCGCATACATGCAGGAGGATGCTGCTTGCACCATGTGGCGTGATTAGCTTGTGCCACGTGGTGCATTTATTTTTATTTATTTATTTTTTATTTTATTTTGCACAACAATTGCTCCCCACTTTTTCGCTAGGTATAACTTTGCGAAAAAGTACATATATTTTCGTCGTAGTCTCACGTCAAGTCCTCACGTCAAACTCTAAAGTCAGACTCTCAAGCCAAATTCTGAAGTTAAATTCTCAAGTTAAACTTTGAGATCAATTTCTGACGTCAAATTCCCAAGCCAACTCTGACGTCAAATTCTCAAGTCAAACTCTGACGTCAAATTCTCAATCCAAACTCTGACGTTAAATTCTCAAGACAAACTTTGACGTCAAATTCTCAAGCCAAACCTTGAGGCTAAATCCTCAAGCCAAATCCTATGGCCAAATCCTCAAGCCAAACTTAGAAGTCAAAGTCTCAGGCCAAACCCTAAGGTCAAATTCTCAGGTCAGGCCAAATCTTGAGGTCAAATTCTCAAACTCTCCGACTGAGGATATTGCTCGGTTTTTCATATTTTATAATTGCCGATTTTATTGCTTGCTCCCCAATGGCCGAACAAGGTAGCGAATAAATAAATTTAGGTTCCTTTTCGAAGCTTAGGGAATCTGACCTTCGGTTTATTCGTAACACTTTTCCTCTTATAGGCTCTCAACTAAATGTAGAACATGCTCCTCAAGCTGTTAGTAGCAGTGTTTTTGTACATCGAGCCTCATTTGGATTTTGTTTTCTTTCATGAATATGGCTTATTTCGAAAAGGTGGTTTTCTTGTGCACTATTTACTTTGAGCCTTCATTAATTTTGTCACGACCCTCAACTTACCAAAATACGTACAAATTTTTCGCATTTTCATGCATCAATCCTTAATCATCCTTCCTCGATCGTGAACAACCACACGCTTAACAGTTGGGCTGTGTGTCGACGTCTAACTCACTCCACCATACCAATTCAATTTGAAACATTATTTATGAGTAAACACTTGTATAAATGTATATATATCAGAGTCGTTACATGTGTTTACATTGTTTTACATCCCCAGTAGTTACATACAAAATGCTACTGTGCTATGTCTAGTTTAGATACAAAATAATCCAAGTGTGTATACCTTTAGCGATGGGATGCAGCGGATTACCAAAAAGGGAATGCCTCCAGTCACGTCCAATCTATACTCAAATCTCTGTAGAGAGGGGAAAATAAGGGGGGTGAGCAAACCACACGCTCAGTAAGGCAATCATGCGAACAGGTAGATACTGTACTATCTACGTGATCGTGATGCCATGCTCAAAAGCATTTTATTCATTGTTTATCTCAAAACATGAGTGTATGATTGTGTTAATGGTATGTAAAGCATTCATGCTATTAAAATTCAGTGCACATTTCAACTCAAAGCATGGTATAAATCATCATGCATAATTCACAATAAAAGCATGGCATTAAACATCATGCATTTTCACAATAAGGCATGGCATTAAACATCATGCATTCGTGCACTTTAAAAACCATTAACAAATCAATTCAACGTCAGGTCCCAGCCCATCCCTCGGGCTTTCCTGACCACAAACACTTCAAACATGGATTTATTCTCAAATAGCATTATACATGTGAGATAGGCAGTTTTCAACAATAGGTAATAACCTCAAGGCATATGTACATAACCTGTGATACCGGCTACACGGATCAGGTGTGCGGGATATCACCACCATCTGCTTCCACACGGGAGGTGGGTCAAATCCTACCCGCCGGTCCATAGCAGATCTCGTCCGAAGACGGCACATCACATCACAACACGGTACAATGTACTCCATGCTACATGCACGGTACAACGTACTCCGTGGACCCCCCAGCCTTATCCCTCGTTCGGGCTCATCAGCTGTTCCTCCAACCCTTATCCCTCGTTCGGGCTCATCAGGCGGATCTCCAACCCTTATCCCTCGTTCGGGCTCATCAGGTTATTTTAACATGCCATGTCTCAAAACAATGCACGTGTGAGCCTATTTAATCGATGTGACACCAAGTCTACTCGAAGCTCCAAACACGGCAACATGCAAGATGGGCATCCAGTGCGAGACAAACTCAAAGCACAATGCCAAAACAATATGAAATCCATGTGAAAACTAGTGCCTCTTGCACTCTTCCATACTCACGAAATCATGTAGGTGGCTCAAAACTTGCAAAATGTGGTTATCAAAACCAAAACATACTCATTTCTTTTGCAAATCATTTCAATGTTAGCCAACCTACCAATCATTTGCTAAAAAGCAATAAAACATGATTTTCAAAGCAATATGCTTTTGTTTTCATGCACATTTCTCAAACTCCCAACTTTTACCCTTCAATCACCCAACAACAACATTTCCTAATCTTATGCATTCTAACAAAACATTTATGCGCCCAAATTGCGCACAATATCTCTAAGAGTCCACACAATTCCCTTACCTCGATTTACTTGGTGTGACTCCTTTTCTCTTAGCTCCTCACGCTCTTGGGTCAACTCGCCTCGGCGTATCCTCGGAAGCTGCGATTCATTCATTAAATCGATTGAGTTAACGTATTTAACCCAAAATTGACCTCACTAGTCAACATTATTTACTTATGCATTTTACAAATGCCTTAACCCTCATTTTACCTCTTTTAGGTAAATCTCCCAATTTATCCACTAACCACATCTTAAAATCATACCACAACACTATAAATAACTTTTACATATCTCATTCATCATTAATCTCCATACATTCCACTTTCTCACTCTAGACCATTTCTAGGTCAAAATCATTCCAATGTATTTAGATAGTTTCTAACCATCCATACTCATGCCAAACAACTCCAAAATCAATTAAATAAACAATGTACCATAGTTGGAGTGTTAGAATCTTACCAAATTTGATTTCTCTTCTTGCTCCAATGGCAATGCCCTTAGATCCTTCAATATCAACAATGGGAAATTGCTTTCAAACTATGTTGTTCTTCTCTTTGATAGGAACAACTTTGTCTCTAATGGTCTCTCTTCAAACCTCACTGAAAATGGCTGATTTTTGAGAGAGAATGTTAGGTTTTTGGGTTGAAAGTGAAAGGTTTGTGTTTTTCCCGAAATTTTTTGATTTCCAGCACTCCTTATATAGAAATAACTTGAGGAGATCGATCTGGTCCAAGAGGAGATCGATCTGGTCCCTTAAAATCCCTCTTTTCACGGTATTTTTAAGCCTGAGATCGATCTGTCGAAGCATGAGATCGATCTGTGGAGGCATGAGATCGATCTGTCGAGGCATGAGATCGATCTGCTCCCAAACAGAGAGCTAAGGAGATCGATCTGGTCCATTGGAGATCGATCTGTTCTATTCTTTTGCTCAAATAAGAGCATTCTGGCTCTTCCAGATCGATCTCTCATCCCATGAGATCGATCTGCCCTTCAAAATTTCCAGATTTTCTGCAGTTCCTCTGCAACAACACTTTCCAAACATCCTTAATTTGCTACCATGATCATTTCCTCATTCATTCATCTTTGAGACTTGAAAATGGCATCCATCCTCACTTCATACACATTAAAACTTGTGTAGGATCTTTGTGTGACCAATGGTATTTAATATAAACAAAAATGGAAGTGCACATCTTATGCAATTCTACTTCCATTTTATCAAACTATTCATAATCCACTCTACACACATTCTCCACATGTTTAAGTCCATTTCTACACATTCATGCATAATGAAACTTGTATGTACGATTACCCTTATACATATACGGGGTCTCACATTCTCCCCCACTTAGAAAATTTGGTCCTCCAAATTGGAACCAATTATTCTGTGAACAACTCGGGATACCTCTCCCGCATCAAACTCTCCAATTCCCATGTGGCTTCTTCCACAGTGTGATGTTGCCAAAGTATCTTCACCAAGGGAATTGTCTTTGTCCTCAGCACTTTCTCTTTTCTGTCCAATACCCGAACTGGCTTCTCAACATAGGTCATACCCTCATTGAGCTCCAAAGGCTCATATCTTATCACATGTGCTGGGTCCGGGTGATACTTCCTCAACATGGATACGTGGAAGACGTTATGCACACTTGCCAACTCTGGTGGCAATGCCAACCTATACGCCTTGTCTCCCACCTTATCAAGTATCTCAAATGGCCCGATATATCGAGGGCTCAACTTTCCCTTCTTCCCAAATCTCATAATTCCCTTCGAAGGGGAAACTTTCAAAAACACTGACTCACCCACCTCAAACTCTAGTGGTCTCCGTCTCTTGTCAGCATAACTCTTTTGCCTGCTCTGAGCTGTCCGTAACCTCTCACATATCAATTGGACATCCTCAGAGGCTTGTCTAACCAAGTCGGGAGCAAAGATCTGTCTGTCACCAACCTCTTCCCATCCAATAGGGGAACGGCATCTACGCCCATACAATGCCTCATATGGTGCCATCCCGATACTCGCATGAAAACTGTTATTATACGCGAACTCTGCGAGTGGCAAATGGTCATCCCAGGAGCCTCCAAAATCCAATGCACACGCTCTCAACATGTCCTCCAGGGTCTGTATAGTCCTCTCTGACTGACCATCTGTCTGAGGATGAAACGCGGTGCTAAAATTCAACTGGGTCCCCATCGCTTCCTGAAAATGTTCCCAAAAGTGGGAAGTGAAGCGGGCATCCCTATCAGAAACAACGCTCACTGGAATTCCATGTAGCCTCACTATCTCGCGCACATATAGGTTCGCTAACTGGCTCAGAGTATCGGTAGCTCTCATAGCTAGAAAATGGGCTGATTTCGTCAACCGATCCACAATCACCCATATGGCATCATGACCTCTCCGGGTCCTCGGCAATCCCATCACAAAATCCATGGTGACATGCTCCCACTTCCATGTCGGAATCGGTAGAGGCTGCAATAACCCTGCAGGCTTCTGATGCTCTACCTTCACCTGCTGACAAACGAGACACTTAGCAACATATTCAGCAATGTGCTTTTTCATTCCCGACCACCAATAAACCTTTCGAAGGTTTTGATACATTTTGGTACCCCCTGGATGTATCGTATACTTCGATGAGTGGGCCTCTGTCAGGATCAACCTTCTGATCTCTGCGTCATCAGGAACACATATCCTACCTCTGAACCTCAACAATCCATCCGAACTCAACCCAAAGTCCGTCTCTATACCCCTCTGTATCTGCCCGACAATATCACTACACTGCTGATCAACTCGCTGAGCCTGTCGGATTCGATCTACCAGATCCGGTTCCAACTGCAGGCTAGCTATCATAAATCCACTATCAGCGTCAGGCGGGGTCATATCCAAACTGAGGTTCATGAACTGTTCCAACAGCTCGTGTTCCCTGATCATCATGAATGATACCATCCCGAGATGCTTCCTACTCAATGCATCAGCAACCACATTTGCTTTACCCGGGTGGTATAGGATTTCACAATCATAATCCTTTAACAACTCGAGCCATCTCCTCTGTCTCATATTCAACTCTTTCTGTGAGAACAGGTACTTAAGGCTCTTATGATCTGTATAAATCTGAAATCTCTCACCATAGAGGTAGTGGCGCCACATCTTCAGCGCAAACACCACCGCTGCCAACTCCAAGTCATGGGTCGGGTAGTTCCTCTCATGATCCTTTAACTGTCTTGATCCATAGGCTACTACCTTCCCATCCTGCATCAATACACAGCCCAGTCCTAGGTGTGAAGCGTCTGCATACACCGAGAAACCTCCTGAGCTGGTAGGAATGGTGAGTATTGGAGCTGTAGTTAATCTCCTTTTCAACTCCTCAAAACTTTCTTCGCACTTTTTGTCCCACACAAACTCTACATTTTTCCTCGTGAGACGTGTCAAAGGAGCAGCTAACCTCGAAAATCCCTCTACAAACCTTCGGTAATACCCAGCTAAACCCAGGAAACTTCTGATCTCTGTCACTGTCTGGGGTCTCTGCCACTGAACTACGGCCTCAATCTTAGATGGATCCACTGATACTCCATCCTTTGATACTATGTGACCCAGAAAAGAGATCTGTTCCAACCAAAAGTCGCACTTACTGAGTTTAGCGTACAACTTCTTCTCTCGAAGGGTTTGTAGTACTATCCTTAAATGCCTTTCATGCTCCTCTCTAGACCTTGAATACACCAGTATATCATCAATGAACACAATAACAAATCGATCCAAGTACTGGTGGAATACCTCATTCATCAAAGACATAAAAGCTGCGGGAGCATTCGTCAACCCGAATGGCATAACCATAAACTCATAATGTCCATACCGGGTGCGAAAAGCTGTCTTGGGTACATCTCCATCTCGTATCCTTAACTGATGGTACCCTGATCTCAGATCTATCTTGGAAAAGACTTGCGCTCCCTTAAGCTGATCTAACAAATCATCGATGCGTGGGAGGGGATACTTATTCTTGATGGTGGCCTTATTCAACAACCGGTAATCTATACACAGTCGGAGGCTTCCATCTTTCTTCCTTACAAACAGAACCGGTGCTCCCCAAGGTGAGACGCTCGGCCTGATGAACCCCTTCTCCAGCAACTCTTGTAATTGTTTCCTTAACTCCTCTAACTCAACTTGAGCCATCCTGTATGGTGGCTTGGACATCGGCTCTGTACCAGGTGCCAAATCTATACCAAACTCCATCTCCCTATCTGGAGGTAATCCTGGTAACTCATCCGGAAAGACATCTGGAAATTCCCTAACCACTGGTATGTCTTCCAATTCCGGACGTGCCTTATCCATCTCAATCACAAAAGCGATGAATCCTTCACATTATTCTTTCCACCATTAGTATCATAAATCATCACATCACATACATAAATGAAATCAAATTTATCTTTCATACATCATGTATCAAGATTATACTCATCACACTTATAAAAATCATGTTCTTTAATTTCATTTCACAAAATTAACTACAAGATTGTCTATCTTTGGAAACATCAAGGTTTTAGCATGACAATCTATAACAGCATGATTGGCAGCCAACCAATCCATTCCTAGGATAACATCAAAATCACTCATATTTAATAAAATTAAATCGGCTGCCATCTCTTTACCTCCTATCTTCATTTTACAATCCCTATATATATGCTCAGTCAACTGACTATCATTCATAGGGGTAGATATCAACAGCATCTTATCAAGCAGCGTGGGTTTTACATGCTTCAACAATTTACATGCAAAGGATGGCAAAGTAAAGGAATGCGTGGCACCAGGATCAAACAGTACATAAGCTTCTAAATCAAAGATTTGGATGGTACCTTTTACCACATCTGATGACTGATCTGCAGTATCCTGATCCAGTGCGTGCACTCGTCCTCTGCTTACACCCACTACTTGCTTCCCCTTTTCCTCAGCTGTAGCCCTCCTCCTCGGAGCAGCAGTACCAACTGGAGCTCTCTCTGGTTCCTTGCCCTTCTGTGGGGCTCTCTCTATCATCTCTGGGCAATCTCTGATTACGTGCCCTGGCTTCCCACATCTGAAGCATACAACCTGAGGTCCGTAACATGGTCGAGTACCATGGTACCTACCACACTTGCCACACTGGTCTGTAGTAGGCCGTGGTCCTCCAATCACGATTCCCTTAGCTGGAGCAATGGTCGGATACATGGGAGTATCAACTGTCCTCTCCCGGATTTCATCAATTCTCGGCCTCCTTCCAGAGAATCTCTTGCTTCCTTTATAGCTGAAGCCTCTATCCATCATAGGTCTCTTCTTATCTCTGTCCCTCATCTTACCAACCTTTCCAAATTCCGAGGCGATTCTATCAACATCTTGTTCACATAATTGCGCCCTGCGCACTGCCTCTTCATAGGTCGGTATATCCAAGGGAACCAATTTAGACCTGATGGTTGGTCTCAATCCATCCACAAACTTCTGGATCTTCTCGACCTCATTACTCATCGTGTTGGGATCATATCTGCCCAGGGATATAAAAGCAGTCTCATACTCATCCACAGTCCTGCTCCCTTGGGTCAGTCCCAAAAATGCCATCTTCAGCTTCCGCTGGGCGGTATCCGGGACATACTGTCTCCGGAAGGCCTCTAGAAACACATCCCAGCTGATCTCAGTATGCCGGGCTCTCAAAATAGGCCTGGTGGATTTCCACCAATGTTCTGCTGATCCCTTCAGCATGAAAGCGGCAAGTGCTACCATCTCGGTAGTAGTGCACTCAAAGAACCCATATAATTTCTCGATCTCATTGATCCAATCCTCAGCCGCTACTGGGTCATTTACTCCACTGAAAGACGGCGGTCCAAACTTCTGGAACTGCCGCAGTCTATCCAAATCACATCCATATCCCCAACCTCTACTGCCTGGCATAGCAACCGGCGTAGGCACATCCTGTGGGGGTGGGGTATCTGTCGTCTGAGGTCCTTGGGCTTGCCTCGCCCGTGCCTCGGGAGCTGCTGCCTGCTCGGCATCACCCTGTGTAGCGGGACTCTGTCTACCGCCAACTCCAGGTAAAGATTGAGTGACCAATTCCAAAATCATCTCAATGCTCCGCTCAATCCTCGCGAAGCGAGCCTCAGTACTCTCGGGCCTCTCCTCTGGACCCTGTGGAGCGTGCTCAACGTCGACCTCCACCTCAACATCCTCCTGAGCCTCGTGTGTTTCCGGCTCAACACGACCCCCAGGCCTACCTCTACGGCCTCGAGCCTGTGCTCTCATCCCTCTACCGCGACTGGTATTAGGCATACTTACTCAGTTCCCTACATTCACAACCAATTACTTAGTCAACCCATCGACATATACTATTTGTATCTAAACAAGCACAGTAACTTGGGGATGTAATTTTTTTCACTTATTAAGTATTTTAGACACGACACACGTCAGACCAACTCGAGCTCTGATACCAACTTCTGTCACGACCCTCAACTTACCAAAATACGTACAAATTTTTCGCATTTTCATGCATCAATCCTTAATCATCCTTCCTCGATCGTGAACAACCACACGCTTAACAGTTGGGCTGTGTGTCGACGTCTAACTCACTCCACCATACCAATTCAATTTGAAACATTATTTATGAGTAAACACTTGTATAAATGTATATATATCAGAGTCGTTACATGTGTTTACATTGTTTTACATCCCCAGTAGTTACATACAAAATGCTACTGTGCTATGTCTAGTTTAGATACAAAATAATCCAAGTGTGTATACCTTTAGCGATGGGATGCAGCGGATTACCAAAAAGGGAATGCCTCCAGTCACGTCCAATCTATACTCAAATCTCTGTAGAGAGGGGAAAATAAGGGGGGTGAGCAAACCACACGCTCAGTAAGGCAATCATGCGAACAGGTAGATACTGTACTATCTACGTGATCGTGATGCCATGCTCAAAAGCATTTTATTCATTGTTTATCTCAAAACATGAGTGTATGATTGTGTTAATGGTATGTAAAGCATTCATGCTATTAAAATTCAGTGCACATTTCAACTCAAAGCATGGTATAAATCATCATGCATAATTCACAATAAAAGCATGGCATTAAACATCATGCATTTTCACAATAAGGCATGGCATTAAACATCATGCATTCGTGCACTTTAAAAACCATTAACAAATCAATTCAACGTCAGGTCCCAGCCCATCCCTCGGGCTTTCCTGACCACAAACACTTCAAACATGGATTTATTCTCAAATAGCATTATACATGTGAGATAGGCAGTTTTCAACAATAGGTAATAACCTCAAGGCATATGTACATAACCTGTGATACCGGCTACACGGATCAGGTGTGCGGGATATCACCACCATCTGCTTCCACACGGGAGGTGGGTCAAATCCTACCCGCCGGTCCATAGCAGATCTCGTCCGAAGACGGCACATCACATCACAACACGGTACAATGTACTCCATGCTACATGCACGGTACAACGTACTCCGTGGACCCCCCAGCCTTATCCCTCGTTCGGGCTCATCAGCTGTTCCTCCAACCCTTATCCCTCGTTCGGGCTCATCAGGCGGATCTCCAACCCTTATCCCTCGTTCGGGCTCATCAGGTTGTTTTAACATGCCATGTCTCAAAACAATGCACGTGTGAGCCTATTTAATCGATGTGACACCAAGTCTACTCGAAGCTCCAAACACGGCAACATGCAAGATGGGCATCCAGTGCGAGACAAACTCAAAGCACAATGCCAAAACAATATGAAATCCATGTGAAAACTAGTGCCTCTTGCACTCTTCCATACTCACGAAATCATGTAGGTGGCTCAAAACTTGCAAAATGTGGTTATCAAAACCAAAACATACTCATTTCTTTTGCAAATCATTTCAATGTTAGCCAACCTACCAATCATTTGCTAAAAAGCAATAAAACATGATTTTCAAAGCAATATGCTTTTGTTTTCATGCACATTTCTCAAACTCCCAACTTTTACCCTTCAATCACCCAACAACAACATTTCCTAATCTCATGCATTCTAGCAAAACATTTATGCGCCCAAATTGCGCACAATATCTCTAAGAGTCCACACAATTCCCTTACCTCGATTTACTTGGTGTGACTCCTTTTCTCTTAGCTCCTCACGCTCTTGGGTCAACTCGTCTCGGCGTATCCTCGGAAGCTGCGATTCATTCATTAAATCGATTGAGTTAACGTATTTAACCCAAAATTGACCTCACTAGTCAACATTATTTACTTATGCATTTTACAAATGCCTTAACCCTCATTTTACCTCTTTTAGGTAAATCTCCCAATTTATCCACTAACCACATCTTAAAATCATACCACAACACTATAAATAACTTTTACATATCTCATTCATCATTAATCTCCATACATTCCACTTTCTCACTCTAGACCATTTCTAGGTCAAAATCATTCCAATGTATTTAGATAGTTTCTAACCATCCATACTCATGCCAAACAACTCCAAAATCAATTAAATAAACAATGTACCATAGTTGGAGTGTTAGAATCTTACCAAATTTGATTTCTCTTCTTGCTCCAATGGCAATGCCCTTAGATCCTTCAATATCAACAATGGGAAATTGCTTTCAAACTATGTTGTTCTTCTCTTTGATAGGAACAACTTTGTCTCTAATGGTCTCTCTTCAAACCTCACTGAAAATGGCTGATTTTTGAGAGAGAATGTTAGGTTTTTGGGTTGAAAGTGAAAGGTTTGTGTTTTTCCCGAAATTTTCTGATTTCCAGCACTCCTTATATAGAAATAACTTGAGGAGATCGATCTGGTCCAAGAGGAGATCGATCTGGTCCCTTAAAATCCCTCTTTTCACGGTATTTTTAAGCCTGAGATCGATCTGTCGAAGCATGAGATCGATCTGTGGAGGCATGAGATCGATCTGTCGAGGCATGAGATCGATCTGCTCCCAAACAGAGAGCTAAGGAGATCGATCTGGTCCATTGGAGATCGATCTGTTCTATTCTTTTGCTCAAATAAGAGCATTCTGGCTCTTCCAGATCGATCTCTCATCCCATGAGATCGATCTGCCCTTCAAAATTTCCAGATTTTCTGCAGTTCCTCTGCAACAACACTTTCCAAACATCCTTAATTTGCTACCATGATCATTTCCTCATTCATTCATATTTGAGACTTGAAAATGGCATCCATCCTCACTTCATACACATTAAAACTTGTGTAGGATCTTTGTGTGACCAATGGTATTTAATATAAACAAAAATGGAAGTGCACATCTTATGCAATTCTACTTCCATTTTATCAAACTATTCATAATCCACTCTACACACATTCTCCACATGTTTAAGTCCATTTCTACACATTCATACATAATGAAACTTGTATGTACGATTACCCTTATACATATACGGGGTCTCACAAATTTAACTTACACTTGCGCATTTTTTGCTTCAAGAACTTATCTGAGTGCGTGGCCTTACCTCGTACATTTTTCGCTTCAAGCCCTTGCACTATTTCTTTGTGGCTTACCTCACGCATTTTTTGCTTCAAGCCCTTGCACTTTTTTCTTTATGTCTTACCTCGCGCACTTTTCGTTTCAAGCCTTTATTTGGAAGCGTGGCTTTACCTCGCGCATTTTTCGCTTCAAGCCCTTACACTTTTTTTTGTGGCTTACCTCGAGCACTTTTCGCTTCAAACCCTTGTTTGGGTGCGTGGCTTACCTTGAGTATTTTTTGCTTCAAGCCCTTGCACTTTTTTCTTTGTGGCTTACCTTGCACAATTTTCGCTTCAAGCCCTTGTTTGTGTAGCAAGCATGATTAGTCACCTGTCAATTATTAAAAACCTCATTGGGCAATAAAATATCAATATGGAATGAATCATAGTTCAACAAATGAAATTTCAAACCATAGTTCAATAACAGGAAATAACATTGAATAAACCAAAGTTTTACTATTGATATGATTTTAAGCGATTGGCAGTCCATGTCTTCGTTATCTTCTTGCCTTGAAAGCTTTCCCAAAGTACAAGTGTTGGGTCCAATCATCCTCCCGACTCTGTAGGGCCATTCCCAATTTGCCCTGAACTTTCCATCTTCCTTCAAGGGATTAGTGATAGCTTAGGTGGCCCAACGACAGTAAGGGTTTCTTTCCTTTGAATTTCCTTACATGTGGTTGACGTGGTATTACATATTCTTGCTCTCCTTTGATCTCCTCTTACCTGTCCCACACCTTCAGGGGTTGAGAACTTCATCAAAAAATAACACGAAGAAAGTACGACCCTAATGTCACTCAACAATGGTCGTCCTAGAATAACGTTGTATGCTACAAATATCAATTTGACTACCATAAACAGAACTTATCTCGTAATACTTTTAGGTTTCTCCCCTAGAGTAACAGGTAGCTCAATGGACCCTACCACCTTCACTTTCTCTCCTACAAAGCCAAATAGAGAGGTAGTCACAGGCTTCAATTTGTCTTCAGTTAAATTTTTTTTTTTCAAAACAGATCCAATAGATAAGGTTCACTGAACTCCCATTATCTACTAGGATTCGACTTATTGGATGTTTGCCCACAACTGTTGATATGACTATAGGATCATCATGCGGGGTAATCACTTCACCTCGCTTAGTGGGTGAAAAAGTAATCGTCTCTTCGTTCTCGATCATTTTTATAACAGAATAGACCTAGTACGCCTACCTAGCGTAAGCTTTTCGTGAAGCAGATGAGCTACCAGCTATGTACTCTTCACCGAAAATGACATTAATAGCAACTCATGTAGGTTCATTGTCTATCTGTTGATTCATACATTCTCCCCTTCTAGCCTCATTTCCTCTTTCTTCATTTCTCCTCATATTTTCTCTGTTATTATCTCGCCTATCACGCGGTCTATTGTCTCCTCGACCATGCACTAGATATTGATTTCTCTCACTTCTCCACACATAGTGGTCTAACTTCCCTTATCTGGTTAACTTCTCAAGTTAATTCATTAGATCCCGACATTTTTCAGTTGTATAGTCGAAGGCAGAGTGGAAATTACAATAAGACCCAAGGTCTTGTCCTAAATTTCCCTCACCTCTCATGGGGAATTGAAGCATCCCAGTTCTTTCTATCGTTGCTAAAATTGAAGCATGTGGATCGATAAACTGCGTGTAATTAACATACTTCAATTTTGAGGCTTTATCTGATTTTCTTGTGTTTTTATCATCAGACTCTCTTTCTCGCTTCCTTCCTTCCTTCCTTGAGGTCGTGCGTCGGTATCATTTTCATCACTTCTTCTTGATCGACATACTGATTTGCTCTAGAAAACAATTCTAAAATTGTCGTTCGCTGATCTAAAGGTAGTGATTCTTGCAATTTTTCAGACCTTATCTCTTGTAGCATGGTTGTCATAGCTACTTCAGCTTGTAGGTCATGCACTTCAAGAGTAGCATTACGAAACCGATCTATATAGCTTTTCAGTGATTCTTTATCCCTTTGTCTCATGGTAAATAGATAAGTGGCCTCCTTCCTTTTTCTAACTATTTATCACAAAGGCCTTTAAAAACTCATCCCTCAATTGATCGAAAGATGAAATGGACCCTTTTGCTAAACTATTGAACCACTTCAACGCGTGACCAGTTAAGGTTAGCGAGAATACCCTACACATAATCCCATCCTCTCATCTATGCAATAACATTAATGATTCATAATTCTAAATGTGGTCATAAGGGTCCATCTTCCCAGTATATGCTGTTATTTATGGCATTTTGAATTTTGGGGGCATTGGTTTCCTTATGATCGCTGTATTGAATGAGACTCTTCTCCCCTGGTTCTCTTCAGTCAAACCTAACCTTTTTTCCTCCAAGATTTGTTTCACCATTTTCCATATCTATAGATTTTTGCGCCATTGGCGCAGGTCAATTTTGCAATTTTTGGTGTTACATGAATCAGCCTGATCACAATCAACAATCTCTTTTCCCTTACCTTGTAGGTTATGAGTTCGATTTTGATGAGTCTAAGGTGGCAAGTTTACCATTTCTATTTCAGGGTTCCAAGTTGGATCCATTCTCGAGTTTCTCCTCTAAGTATGGGGTCCTGTCATTCCAACACCTCTTATACCATTCTTTGGTATGCCATTAGTGTTTTAGAGCCAAGGATCTCCTGCATTTAAATATCTAGAATCTGCCATACCTTGACTCTCAGGATTTCCAACACCTTGGTGTCTTAGGCCCCCAATAGTCTCCCGCGTAAACTCTCTCTCACCCTGACGCCTCAAGCCTACCGCAGTCTCACGCACGAGGTCTCCCGCAACTTGACGCCTTAAGACTGCCACAGTCTCATGCACGGGGTCTCCCGTAGCCTGACGCCTTAAGCCTGGTGCAGTTTCACGCACGGGGTCTCCCGCAGCCTCACGCACAAGGTCTCCCGCAGTCTGATGCCTTAAGCCTGGCGCAATATCACGCACGGGATCTCTCGCAGCCTGACGCCTCAAGTCTAGCGCAGTCTCACGTACAAGGTCTCCCGCAGCCTAATGCATAAGGTTTCCCGCAGCCTCAGGCACAAGGTCTCCCGCAGTCTGATGCACAAGGTCTTCCGCAGCCTGACGCCTCAAGCCTAGCACAGTCTCATGCACGGGGTCCCCCTGTAGTCTGACGCCTCAAGCCTGGCGAAGTCTCACGCACAAGGTCTCTCGCAGTTTGACGCCTCAAGCCTTACGCAGTCTCACGCACAAGGTCTCTCGCAGCCTCACGCACAAGGTCTCCCACTGCCTCACGCACAAGATTTCCCACAGCCTCACGCACGGGGTCTTCTGCAATTTGACGCCTCAAGCCTGGCGCAGTCTCATGCACGGGGTCTCCCGCAACCTCATGCATAAGGTATTCTACAGTCTGACGCCAAGGCTCCTCAGTACTTTGGTGTTTAGCAGTCATTGCTACCTCTGAAGAACACCTCCTTTGGCTTCCTTCTCCCACCGAGTTTTGAACAATCGGAGGTAAGTTCATTTACGGGAAGGCACTCTTAAACAAGTCAACCATAACCCGTAATGCTTGGGCTGTCTCTTCTCCCTACTTCTTCATGGCTTCAAATTCTATTACAGAGATAATGTTCATTGGTGCCCCTCTCTCTCTCTCTCCTTGAACCCCATGCCCTGGGTTGCCATTCGGGGAACTCATAGTATCCTCATTTTCATCACTCCTCATTACTATTGATCGTGTACTTACCATTGTTGTAGAGTATAAAGCTTTTCTTTTGTTTCCTATAGATGATGCCAATTGTTTTTACTCAGTTGCAACGGTGACAAATTGCTGACGTAATCGCCTTGATTTTTTATTTCACGTGCTTCCAAAGGATCTACAAGAAAAAAATTATCAGAGAGACGCAGAGATTTTTCCCTGTGTAAGCACTCTGATACTTAAGTCAGAAAGAGAATTTGACAGAGTTTCTGTAAACCAAATAGAGTCTTAGCTTCATAAATCATACATGTCCCCTATTTATAAGGATTAATTTCTCCTTTAATTACGTATTTATCCACTAATTAAGTGTCATTTACTGTTTTATAGGTCCTGCAAAATCAAATATATTCAAGGATAAAATCGTCTAAATAAATTTTAACGCATGGACCGTAACTGCATGATTTTTTCATGCCGGTCATACGTAGGCGCACCCACGTTCATGGGCGGAGTATCTCCTACACATGCACAAATTATAACTGTGGGCGTGCCACGTATGTGCGGGAGACCAAGTCTCCCGCCAATGTGAATGCGTGAGGATGCTGCTTGCGCTATGTGGCGCGACTAGCTCGTGCCACGTGGCACATTTATTTTTATTTATTTATTTATTATTTTTATTTTATTTTGCACAACATAACCCATTTTTTATTTTAAATTTTTATAATCCTAAATTTGATATTTTATCTATTAAATTTATTTTCAAATTTCCTTTCATTTTTGTTTACCCTAAATTGGGGTATTAAAAAAACTGAGTAAGAGAAAGCAATGGGTGCTCACTCCACCTCTCTTTCCTTTCCTTAATTAAAATTTTTTTCCAAACAAAATAAAGGTTTTCAACCTTCACTATGTTTATTTAACTTTATTTTCCTTTCTTTTCCCTATCCCTAATCTAAACATAGAGTAAAAGAAAATAGTGGAGGCATATTTTTAGGTATTTTTGGTTTATGAAAATATTTTTAATTTTATTTTCTTATTTTTATATTTTGAAATAATATTTAGTTTTTGAATTTTAAAAATATTTTAGTACATGGGAATGAAAAGTATTTTCAAAAATAAAAATTATGGAAATATGTTCGGTATCTATATTTTCAAAACAAAAATATAAAAAATAGGATAATTATATAATACATAATCAGTTGAGTTTTTTGACTCCATAAATAGAGTTAAGATGGTGACACATGTCACATTTTATTTAATTTTTATTTTTTAATATTTTTAAAGGACATGTGTCATCATCTTAATCTTATTTGTGGAGTAGAAAACGCCACTAACGGTGTATTAGATAATTATTCCTAAAAAAATAATGTTTAAAAAATTAAACTATATTGCAACTTTTGAAAAAAATAAAATGTAGCTAAATAACCAATATATATGGATTAATATCCTATATACTGTCAGTGAAGTTTTTTGACTCCATAAGCAACGTTAAAATGATAACACATATCTTATTTTATTTATTTTTATTTTTTTAATATATTCAAAGGACATGTGTCATCATCTTAACCCCACTTGTGGAGTAAAAAATCTTCAGTGACAGTATATAAAATATTAATTCATATATATATATATATATGTGTGTGTGTGTGTGTGTGTTAAAGTTGAAGACATTAATCAAACCTTAATTAAAACTTCAATTTGTATCTAATCATATGACAGCTATCTTTTTTTCTTTTCATTTTCATGTTTTAATGAGTAGTTATAAACCTGTGAGCTTTTTACGTTAGTTGACTACTTCGACTTTGCATGAAAGCTAATTGTGATATAAAATGCAAAGTTAAGAAAAAAGAAATAAAAACGCAAATCGAGTTTCCACTTCTCTACCACTGATAGTCTACAGTTTTCTTTCTTGTTGACTTTTTTTTTTCCGCCTACCACTGATAGTCTACAGTTTTCTTTCTTGTTGACTTTTTTTTTTCCGCCTAAGCTTTTCTGTCACTGCTTCTCCTGCCTCTCTTAATTTCTCTTAAAATTTGATTTAAGTTGAGCATTTTCATTATGTGGATGTCTAATTCGGTTCTCATATTTCTCTTTTCGATGTTTGGCTTGGTTCCTATATTTGTCTTTTAGGGTTTGCGTCTTCATTTTTTTATCTTCATTTCAGCACAATCCGAAAATAACAAAAGGTTAATCCTTCTTGGTGCTTCCTAAAAAATATACAGATTCTCCCCTCTTCACAAAAGCATGAAATCTCTCCTTTTAACGTCGGATTTACCTCCTTTCTTCAGCCAAGCCTCCCCACCAAGTCAAGATCTAATGTTGCAACTGCTACCAATGGAACATCAGATACAAATGTTGTCTTCAGCATCTCTCACTGGCTATATCTACTACCGACATCAGATCAGATAAAGTGGGTTAGATTTAATCCCATATTTAGTTGTAGAATTTTTTATTGAGGTAGATGAGTTTACAAGTTATGGATCTTTTGCAGGTTATTGTCAGGTTTATGAGTTTTGATCAAATCATTGTCTGTTCTAAACATCCCAAAAGCGAAAATTTGGACTAACTTTTTTCTTTTATCCTCTTAGTTGTCAACGCCCAGTGTAGGGTTCAATTAACCTTGTTAGCTAATCGGTAATTAGTTATAGGTTCTCTTTTAGTCTGTGGTCCCAGTTAATTCATTAGCGATGTCTTATCATGAACCATACATAAAATCATTAACATCCATCATAAATCACATAGGGCTTGCATTACTTTAATAGCTAGACATCACTAAAACAAAAGCTATACCAATAACATTTACATCCCGTCTAAGCATCAAATGGACAAAAGAATACATGTTTGTGCTTACAGATGTCTAGGAATTAAACCATACAGAAAGAGGTTGTACCTCACAAAATAAAATAGCTAGGCTTAGGAGACTCTTTGTCCACCAGCTTAAATCTTGTACTCCACGTGGCTCACTGCAAGAAATCTGAGAGGGGTGAGCTTTGGGAAAAAGTCTCGTAAGAGATACAAGCAGGAACAGGATAGCAAAAAGATGATGCTTATAATTAGGAATCATGCATTACTAAAACATGCATAATAAGTCAAGTCTGAAAACATAATCGTAGCATATTAACTTCAAAAACAAAAAATCAAAGCAATTGTAAAACATGCAGAATCATTCGTCAAAATCATAGATCAAAAGTACATATCAAAATCATATTCGAAAACGTATGTCAACATCTTATAGTAAAATCATAGATTAACATCTGAAACATTAAACGAAATCATGGGTGGAAACTAGGTAATATACCTATAGAAATCATGTTCTAAAAACATAGGTCCTTAACAGAGGGAAAAGTGAATTGATAGCCATGATCCTACTGTAGACTGGATCAAGGTTGTATAACGTCGGAAATCATAGTCCGAAAACATTGTACGTAGGCCAAGCATGTGCTTGGGCACCATTCAGCATTCACCATGAGGTAAAACTAACCATAGGGAATGTTGCCATAAAGGCATCAACTATGGGTGTCAGGTCTTAAAACTTAGTTCCGAAAACATATCGAAAACATAGGTTAATCAAAATGAAATCATCTTTCTTGCCTTACAGAGGTAGCCCACTCTTTTTATACCAAAGTAAAGTTATAAAATATAGTACATAAGCTTTGAAAACCTCTTATAACAATAGTAGGCCATTTCGAATCTTAAAGAAGGGTTTACAAAGCTTTAAAATTAAATCTAACGGGTGGGAATCAGTCGCTGGGAGTTGGGGGATCGGTCCCAAGAAGTCAAAATGTAAGACCCTTAGAAAACACGAGGGGGGGATCAATTCTGCAACCTAAGGGATTGATCCTTCATGCACACTTATGCATTTTTCTGACTTTTTAAACCCCAAAACCATAAAAAATCATGTGGAAACCAATTCAAGAAGTTATGAAATCCTTGTTTTATGCTAAAATGCTTTTGTCATGATTAGAAAGCATAACCTAATCTAACCTATGGATTAAGGATACATTTCAAGACCTAAGTTCCTAAGTTTTATCCAAAACCAATCATTACCACAAATCATGCATTGAAAATATTGTAGTTAGTTGCTACCAAATTCTACATACACCCCTTACCTTAAATACACCGACGAATCAAGCTGAGGCTATGATAACACCCACTCTTCCACTTAACCGGTAGCACTCTTAGCTAGCTTGGCTTCCAAACAAAGCCAATGCATCACATTTTTATCCTTAAACATACATAAGCACTTACTCCTTACATAATATGGCCTACCAACCTTATGAGAATCATACGAAACCCTTAAACAACTCTTAAGCTTAAAAGTACTCATCACGACCCAACTTCAACCACCTCATGACATCATAAATGCTATTTATGCCTTCACTCACTTATAATAACCCTATGTTATAAGTCAAACCCTAAATTCTCTTATAGTCAAACCTTAATCAAATTTCATAATTTTACTTAGTAATGTATTTTAGCCAAATCATAGGTCTTTAGCTCAAGCATCACATTTAGTGATTTCACAACTTATAAAAATACCTTACCTTCAAACCTTAGGTTTAACTAAGCCACCTTTCCAAGCTTCCCTACTACAAGAAATCATCATAAATGACCTTAGTACTTCACAAACAACAACATACTTCTGTATTTTGTAGATTAGAGTTTTCTCTCTAGCTTATCTTGAAATACTCCGACTTCTCTCTAGGATTTGAACCTTCAATCCCTTTCTAAATTGCTCCAAGTGAGTATATGTTGGATAGGATGGCTAGCAGAGGAAATGGCTTAAAGCTTTTGGTTGGGTTTTCCTTCTTTTCTCTTTTTCCTCTTTTCCACTTTTCCTTTTTCTTTCTTTACCTTTCCTTTTTTTTTTTGTTTTCCAAGTGAATGTCGGGTGAAAGAAATAATTTAACTAGCCAAAATGTGGTATTTCACACTTGAGTAGAAGTAGGTGAGGTGAGGGATCGATCCCTCTAGGCAAATTTACTCTCAAAGGCTCTCAGCAAATAAGGGACCAATCCTGCTAGGGTAGGGGATAGATCCTCTCTTGGCAGAATTCAAATTGCTATAGTTCTTGGGCAAAGGATCGATCCTCTAAAGGTAAAGGAAGATCATTTCTTGACAGAATGCAATTCTGCTCAATTTCTTTTGTAGGAGATTAATCTACTAAGGAAAGGGAACAATCCCTCATACCAGAACTGCATTTTTTTTGCGCAGATTTTCACTTTGAAAATCATCCCTAAACTACTCTAATTTCACTCGAAGCCACTATCCAAGGTCACTATCATTCCCAACACCTCAAACACATCATTACACACTTGTTTGGATCAATTCCCCATCACCATTCATTCATTTCATCCATCTTCCATTTATTAACCCTTTTAAAGCCTTAATTAACCGTAATATGCAACTCCAATGCTAAAAATGCACACTTTACATCTATGATTGTGTTTTTATTCATAAATGCACTAAACTTATCTTATTACACTTAAGGAGTTTGAGTATAGTACACAAAAGTATGGGTTTTCATATCCTCCTTACTTTAAGGAGTTTGGGACTCTAAATTTATCTAAGCTAACTAAAACAAATAAGGGTACTCCTCCTTTATGAGACTTTCCAACTCCTAAGTTGCTTCCTCTATTGAATGGTGTTGCTAGAGAACATTAACTAATGGGATTGTTTTAGATCGAAGTAGCTTTTCCTTTTGGTCCAAAATTTGGATTAGTTTCTCCATGTAGCTCATATGCCCTTGAATATCTAATGGTTCATACTTGATGACATGAGAAGGATTCGAATGGTACTTCCTTAACATCGAGACATGAAAGACATTGTGTATCCTAGAGAGCTGCAATGGTAGAGCTAATCTATAGGCAACATCTCTCACTCTCTCTAAAATTTGGAATGGACTTATAATGCGAGAACTTAGTTTCTTTTTGTCACGACCCAATACTTACCATAAATCGGTACAAAATTTTCACTTTTGGAAAATCTTTTCTTACCTACTTGTGACAGATCCCTCTGACCAGGTCGGGCTGTGAATGAATATCGATATACCATTTTAACCATTAAGAAATATCATATGTATATATGCATACTGATATCATTTATCATACAATAGAGTGGTCGGTATGTTTTATACATCACATGATTTTCATACATTTACAATTAATCTACTTAAATTTACATCCCCAAATATTCCTTCATATACAATATTGTGCTGTAAGCATACTAATAAAAAAATTTGTACATGGTGTATACCTGACAGTCGATGGGAAGCACAGATAATCAGCTATGCCATCTACTCTCTATATCCACTATCTCTAAGGTGGAAACTCTGAAAGGGGGTGGAAAATGAAAGGGTGAGCTCCACATGCTCAGTAAGGCAATAATATAAACGGGTAGATAGCTATATTATCTACATGTTGATAGAAAAATCAGGATGTGTGAGCATGAGGTAAAAACAATGATATGCTGTACATATATATATATATATATATATATATATATATATATAAATATATATATATATATATCAACTGTTCTAAAATAGGAAATTGGGATTTAAAACATGGAATAATTCTCATGTGAAAGCATCTTATGCTCATTGAATCAATCAATTTAAAACACCCCATCTGGGTTAAAATGTGATAAACTCAATGGATCTAATCCAATTCGACAAGATAACTTATTATAAAATTTTGTTATAAAATCATTCTTCTCTCAGGGTTACAAGTCATGAAAGTTTCTTAAAATCCCTCCGTGGGAAAATTAAATCTCAATTGAATTCATAAGAAGTTCCAGGCCTGACCCCTCCCTCGAGTTTACCCTGGTCTATCAAGACCAAAGGATTTATCATGTGGACATGTAGGTGACTATATCAGTAATATCCAGGACTATGACGATATCCTCGTGATCCCTCGCTATACGGATCCTAGTGTGCAGGGTATCACACCTAAAATGGGAGGTGGGTCAGTTCTACCCGCCAGAACAACATAATATCAGGATTGCGAGGGCAAGGCTTGCTACCTCGCAGCTAATGCCACTCCACTCCAACAATCCCCACGATACAGCGTACTCCATGTGATATACACGGTACAACATACTCCATGAACCCAATCTCAGTTAGGGGGTGCCTGCAAGAGGTCTTATCCACCCATACCAATTATGTCTCAATATGCACGTGTGAGCATATTATCTCACTATGACACACAGTCTATAGGAGGCTCTAACACGGCTATATGCATGTTATATCAGTCCTTGTGTGAGTGAAACTCTAGCACGGCTCCATGCATATTCATGATATTTAAAAACCTCGTGCGAGCGAAACTTTAGCATAGTTTCATAGAAATCAATCAAATCTGCGTACGAGCGGCGCTCCAATACGACTTAAAATAATTATAAATTCAATTAAAATCCACGTACGAGCAATACTCTAGTACGGATATGTATAAAAACTCAGTGAAAACCTCGTATGAGTAAAAACTCTAGTACGGTAGTCATGTGAAATAAGTCTGTAAAATAGTGTGAGCAAGGCTCCAGCACTTCGTGTATGAGTTAAAAGATGAAATCTAGTGCGGCCAATGCTCCAGCACGATTAAAACTCCTATAAAACTGGCAGGCGGCTCAATTTTATCAAAACATGTCAAATAAACAACAATTGGCACCTAACCTGCACCTTTTTACTTAAAACATGAAAATAATAGCCAGCCTATCCATAAATTACTTCAATTAAAGCAATGTCATCATAAAAATATCAAAATCATGAAATTCATGCAATTTCATAGCCTTACTACCCCTTTTGAAATTTTCCTAACTGGGGGCAAAATGGTAATTTATCACGATTTCCACAATTTTCGCAAAAATTATTGTCCTGTTTTCGGGTAGCCTAATGAATTTAACGTAATGTAAATTCTCTTGAAACTACGTACAGTTACCTCTAAATGCTTATAAAATTCCCTTACCTGGAATCTCTTTGCAAGCTTATCTTTTATCCCACAATATCGTATCGCTCGATCCGATACTCTCACAGTCAACTCTACGGAGCTGCACATAACCAAATGTTTGGTTAATTACCATTTTCAATTGTATTACTGGGCTTTATTTACAGTGTCGGCCCATTCACACTCAATTGGGCCCATATAATTCATAATGGGCCTTACTCCATTTTAAGCCTGTTTTCCACTTATTAATTCCCTTCATCGGGGTCTATTGGCTCATTGGGCCTATCAATACCCATTGGGCTTCGTTCCAAACTTTTTGGATAGCCCGTATATCATTTACGACAATTAATTCAAAAATTCTAATATAATTTATTTTATACAGAAATTAATCCGAAATCCATAAAATAAATTCCAATTGCGCAATAATCATACTATTGTTGTAAATGAGCTTTACTTACCCGAAATTATGCAAAATGGTGCGTAAATCGAAGTTCGATTGGGCTCACGTACACGATTTATCGTCGAACTGCACAATTTTATATTTAATTCTTGGTTAATTTTCGATCAAATATAATTTTAAATTAAATTCTCGAAAATCAATTCGGTCAATCTGACCGCGTATCAGCTTACCCGAATTTTTGAGGTATTTCCAAGGATTTTTCTCCCCTTTTCCCCCTTTCTTTCTTTTTCTTTTCTTTTTTCTTTTTTCCTTTTCTTTTTCTTTTTCTTTTTCCTTTTTCTTTTTTTTTCCTCTTTCCGGCTACTATGCCGTTTTGCTCTCCTCACCATCGTCGACATTCCCGACAGTTTCGTCGGCCGCTACTGGTACCAAAAGAAGCGTCTCGTCCTCTCGATCATGTCGATACCCTCCGATCACACCCAGTTGTCGTGGATTGTCAAAAATTGACTCGGTTTCTGTAACGACCCTTGACCCTTGAAAATCGAGGGAATTTTTTTGAACTATATATATTTAATTTACCCACTTATTCCCTTATTCACTTAGGTTGTATTCCTGTTCAGTGTCAAATCACCTTTCCTAATTCTATATCCAAATTTATATTTAAACTTCATACTTTGACTTATATAGCCGATAGAAATTTCTGCAGTATAACGGCTTATATATAAGCCTACCCACCTGCAATTCAATTGTTTCGACAATCCTAGATATCCACAACTACCAAGCATGCTTTCCAACAATCCTAGATATCCATAACTACCAAGCATACTTTCCCAATCCACATTTACGACTCAATACATTCATTTCGATGCAATACCAATCATATTAAAACCTAATCCTAAAAATAATAATCTTTACATTGTTTTCCTTACAAATTACATCCCAACAAAATATTTTCAATATATATGTTTGTGCGTACAAATATGTCTGGTAAAGGAATGTAATTGTATACCTTTGCTGCGTGTACAAAAAGTAGCCTAGGGTAGCTCTTTCCCACAGCCTACATCGTGTACGCGACAGGTAGCGTCCACAGATCACTACAAATAGTCTGAGAGGTAGAGGAGTGAGCTTTCGGGAAAAACCAGTAAGAAGAATGCATTTAAAATGGTCTTAGTGATTCAAATATGTAGAAAGACATAAATATACGTATAATACCTACTCTTTGAAAATTGTTATGAAAGACTTTCGAAAATAAGAAAGTCGTAAACATCATGATTCAAAATGTAATTCTTTACGCATTTGTATTTAACAGTATCACATAACCTTTTCGTATTTTAAGAATTCCAAAACATGATTACATGTAAAATCACATATCACAACTCAAATTCTGGAAACAGAGTTTAATTCAAATAGAGACTACATTGGCCCATATAATTATCATGCGGCAAAAACCAAATCATCCTCCGGAGAGGGAATTTAGAACCTATGGCCATGGTAAGGCTGTAGATGGGATCAAGGTCGTATAGCGTTCAAACACCTGAAGGTGAAGTTCAGACACCACAAGGGCAAAGTTCAGACGCCACACAGGGCGAAGTTCAGACGCCACAAAGGCGAGCATGACAAAAATGCATTGACCGTGTGGCACTTTGCATTTGTAGGACCCAAGAGGTGGCCCCCACAGTCACACAGACTGTGTGACACTTTACTCCCACAGAACCCATGAGGTGGCCCCTACAATCGCATATCATTGTGAACCGCGTGGCACTTTGCTCCCGTCGGACTCAAGAGGTGGCCCCACTTTCACATGTCATTATGAAAATTACGTGGCACTTTGCTCCCGTCCGACACAGGAGGTGGCCCCCACAATTCCACTATACATTGCCTTTTCATCTCAAAACAGAGTTTCAAAATCTTTCTTAGGTTTTATAGCCCATAAACTCATACCAAGTAATAAAGTCGAATTTCTTGAAATTTGAAAACTCTTTCATAAAACAAGAAGATTGTGTGGCACTTTGTTCCCGCATGACTCAAGAGGTGGCCCCCACATTCACCTTTCGAAAACAAATATCTTTTCTTAAACATATGTTCACCTACTAAATTTCATTTCTTTCAAAAACATAAAATCAATACATACGTAGGTCAAAAACATAACATGTATTCAGAAATCATGCTCGAAACTATGCATTCAATTTCATATGGCATTTCTTTATTTTGAAAACATGACCAAATAAATCTTGGGCTTAATAGATGTTGGGTTTTGTTTTACAATCAAGGGTTGCACGAGAAGACTCAAAAACACATAAATAAATCAGAGTCTAAGGATAGGGATACCATTACCATCTTAAATTACACCCCTTACCTCGATTTATCGAAAATTCCAAAGTCGAGTGGTGATGCCTCCTAGTACCTCCTTTAATTCCTTCTACGATCACCTACACCGAAATTGTATATTAGCACCCTATTCATGCGAATTGTCTGAATTGTGTTAAAATCGTAACCTATTCGTTACTACTTCGTGTGTACGTATTATTGCACATACCTAGGCCAACACGCACGTTTATATATTTTCCTTACTATATATTATTTTGTACATACAAATATTAACATACACATTTATTATATACATCTACATGTATATACACATATATATATACTCCTATATATATTATTATTTGTTTTCATTTTTCCTTATCACATGTATATATTCTTTGTATGTACATATACTAACACAAACATTTATCTTATACACCTATTTGTATATACACCTAAGTATATACACATATTCATTTTATCATTTAATTTCCTTATTCATCATCACATAAATATATATATATATATTTTGTCTATTTCTCATCTTTCCCCTTTGTCTAGTTTAATCTATACTAGCATGCTTATATCTCAAACACATGTATATATATACATACATATATATATATGTACATTAAATTTACTTCTGTATATTTTACCTTGGTCTTTCTTTTTCCTCTTCTTTTTTCAGTTCTTTTCCTTTTTCTGTATTTCTTTGCTGTTCTGTTTTCTTTTAGTTTCCAGAAACTGTTTTGGTACTTCCAACCTCTATTCAATCCACCGAATACCCTTTCTTTCCTGATCGGTCCTGTGCCTTCTCTCCCCTGCTTCAGCCTAACACGACACTACAATGGCAGCCACCAGCTGGGTTTCGTGGCATTTCTTCTGCATTGCTTGAAAGGCTCTCGGTTTTGCCTCAATTTAGCTTCAATTTCCTTTCTCCCTCAGCTCTCGGTCTGCCTCAATTCAGCTTCGGTTTCCTTTCTCCCTCAGCTCTCGGTCTGCCTTCCAGTTTTCTAGCTGCTCCAATTTTCTTCCAGCCCCTTGGTTCATGCTTCCCCTCCCTTTTCCTCGATTTGATCTGTTCTCTTCCCTTTCTCTTCTTCTTCTTTCCCTTCTTTTCTTTCCTTTCTTCTCCTCCCTTCTCCCTCGGCTGGCTACCCTTCCTTCTCTTCTTGCTCTTCTTTCTCTCCTCTTTGTTTCCCGCCCAGCTCCACTATGTTTTCTTTGAATTTGGTTACCTATTCTTTTACATTTCCAGGTGTGGGATTGGCTTCTTTTTGAAGCCAATTCCGTACACCATTTTATTTATATATAATAATGTTATATTATATATATATATATTTTATATTTTATATTAACACATATATTATATTAATATATGTTTATACATTATATTAATATATATATATATATACATTAGTCGTTTGTTTATTGTTATTGTTAATTTTTTTTGTTTTATTTGTTTTGTTTCCATTTTATTTTAATTGTCCCATGCTTTAATTTTTTTTAATTATTAATACTTATATATTATATATTATACATTACAATATATATATATATATATATATTTGTTATATATATATCATCATTTATCCATTTTAAATTTTCCCTAGTATATATATATACATATACATATATATATATATATATATATATATATATATATATATATATACATATTCTTCTCATAAAATTATTCAATGACACAATATTCATGTCTTCATGAAATTTTTATTATTTCGAAAACGAAATATTCTTGGGATCTCATCACTCCTTAAATCCCGACATAAGTTTTTACATAAAAATTATTTTCGATCCCTCCATGCTTGCATTTGCTTTATCACTTCCTGTATTTTTGGGTTCCCTGTCATTCACGGGCTTCTCGGCTACTATACTCCTCCAAGCCCTACAACGAATATTCACACTTCCATTAAAATATATTATTTCCATTTTTATATAATCTAATTAAATGTAAAAATTTTGTGGTGTTTACAGTTTTCTCTTGGATTTCCTTTCGTCGATTCGTCAAAATCAGGCGTCGTCGGCATGCGTTGTAACGTACCAGCAGGTTCGTCGGGTTGTCCTCTCTCTTCTTCTATAAGACTCGATTTTTATCGAAATTCCTTATGGTTTATATGATGTAAACATGGTTGGATGTAAATTGAATCATAAGAAGAGTTGTACGTGAATGAAAAATGCAAATGGAATAAATAAAAATTCTCGAATGCATTTAAAGATTAAATGGAGATTGAAATGGCCATATATTAAACGAATGAGATTCGGACCATTCGGATCGAAGATAAGAATTTAAAACACGAAATGAGAAAGGGTTTGTGAAGGGAAGTTGTGTTGATTTGGTCCCGATCACGTTAAAGGGTAAAACGATCAAAAGACCAAAATTCGGTATAAATTGGATAAGCAAAATTTCATTAAAAATATGGAATTGAGAAATCTTGATCAATAACGAGGAAAATATTGAATTTCGAGTCCAATTGATCAAGATATGAATTTATTGGAATTAATCAGAATTTTCACCTCAAAAAATTATCTCGAAAATATTGAAAAAATATACCGAAAAGATAAAATAAGACAGATAAATTCATTTATGGATTAAATGAATAAAATATAAAATTTTAATGATATTTTAGGATTTTTATAATATTTTAATGAATAAAATAATAAAATAACAAAATATAAATAATAAATAATATATATATAAAAGGAAAAGAATCGCGAAATCACGATTCTGAAACAGAAGGAAGCAAAAAAATAAGGGAGCAGAGGGCCTCCATTTTGCCTCACCGACGAAGGCCCCAGCGGATGGACCAGACGAGGCAGCCGAGCCTCGCCGACGCTGGTGGAGGGCGAAGGAACGCCGGCAAAAGGAGAAAGAGAGAGAAAACAAAGAGGGATGAGAGAAATGGAAGAGAGGGAGGCAATCGACGGCTGGAGGAAGGAGGAACGCCTCACCACTGGCCAAAGGGGGCGACAGAGACGCCGATCCAGGTGCGGATCGAGGAGAAACGCCCCCGAATGGCTAGAGAAGAGAAAGGCACTGACGTCGGAGGAGAGAAGAGGCCGGACCGGCCACTTTTCGACCACCGCTGGCGAAATCGAGGCCAGATCCGTGCATTGGACAGTCCCACGGACTTGCTGGAGATGGAAGCCAGTGAAGAACCGATCGGTGAATCTCCGAACGTCGAAGAAGAAAACCGAACGGGACTGAACTGGGCTGAACCAGACCGGTCTGAATTGGGCTGAACCGGATTGAACCGATTCAGCCAGAAAAGAAGAAAAAGAAAGAGAAAAAGGGAAAAAGAAAAAGAGAAAAAATTTGAGAAAATTCCAGTGATACAATCGAGCTACGGGTAAGCCGATAAGCTATCGAAATAGATCAATTTAAATTTTGAAATATTTAATATGATTAATATTCGATTGAAAATTGACCCGAAAAAATATGTAATTGTGTAGCTCAATAATTGACGTTAAACGAGAACTCGAGTCAGCCTCGATTTGTGAACTATCATGGAATCTCGGGTAAGTAACCCTTATTTACGATAATTTGCATAGTTATGCATGTTAAAAAATTACCACATAAATTACACATTAATTCCTTATAAAATGAATTAAATTTTGAAATTTGAGATAAATTGTCGTAAATAATTAATTGAGCTATCCGAGAGTTTAGAGCGAGGCACAATAAATATTGATGGGCACAATGAGCCCAATAGGCCTCGATAATGTGAATATTAAGTGAAAAATAGACTTAAGGCTGATTAAGGCCCATTAAGGTGCAATCAGGCCCAAGATTATAAACAGGCCCAAAACTTTGAATTAAACTCAGAAATGATGAAATAAAGTTAATTGAATGCGTTCTGACCCGATAAATAATTATACGTAGCTCCAAAAATTGGATTGGGAGCAAATCAAGCTGCGTGACGAGACATCAGTGAAAAGGTCAAACTGTACAGAAAAATGAGGTAAGAGAATTTTGCGAGTAACTAGAGGTAGTTATGCGTATTTTTAATAGCTTTTACATACACTAAAACTGTATAAAGATCTTAGAAATGGATTAAAAATTTTAAGGACCCGGGATGGGTAAAAGACTATTTTACCCCTACTGAGGGAAAATTCACCTAAGCATGGTGAAAGTATGACATGCATGAAATGCATGATTTGAAAGATTTTCATGAAATTTTAGCAAAGCAAATTGGTAGATTGGCCAGTAATTGCATAAATTTCACAAGATAATACTACGTAAGTGTTATTTATAATTTAAATGAAATTCTTTGGAAATGACCCAACTATCAAGTTTATATGGAAACAGATGGTGCTGGAGCATTTCCTCGTACTATATCTGAGTTTGTGAGTATGCATAATGGTGTTGGAGCAGTTGCTCGCACCGATTTGTGTGATATCATATGCATGAAATGTGCTAGAGCGGTTGCTCGCATTGATTTTTATTTTTGTGAAATACATAAGAGGTACTGGAGCCTAACTCGCACCCTGTTTTGACTTTATATGCATAAAAAGGTGCTGGAGCGATTGCTCGCACTAGTTTTAATGATTTGACATGGATGAGAGGTGCTAGAGCTTAGCTCGCACGAGTTTTGATTTGTGTGATGCATGCATTAGTGCTGGAGCAAGGGCTCGCACTAGAGTTTTAAATGCATAGGTGTTGAAGTCTAACTCGCACCAGATTTTCATATGATTTTCGTGACAGGGTGCTAGAGTCTAACTCGCACCAGATTTTCACTTGATTTTTATGACAAGGTGCTAGAGCCTAGCTCGCACTAATTTTACATGATTTTGACTGAGTGCTGGAGCTTAGCTCGCACTAAATCTTATGAGATTTTATGAAACGCGTGCTGGAGCTTTGCTTGCACAATATTTTCCTTGATTTTATGAGAGTACTGGAGCATCGCTCGCACTGATTTTATGAGACATGTGATGATTCGTGCTTGAAGCGTCAGGTAGACTGTGTGTCACGTCGATTAAATTTACTCGCACGTGTGTTTTGAGACAGACACGATTATTGATATGAGATGTAGGTCCACGGAGTACGTTGTACTGTGCAAGTAGCATGGAGTATGTTGTACTGTGCTGGGATTGATTATGTGGCATCTTCGAATGCGAGTGGCATCTTCATATGTGAGATATCGGACAGGACCGACGAGATGGACTGACCCACCTCCCGGGGTGGTTCCCGATAGTGGTGAGACCCCGCACATAGGATCCGTGTAGCAGTGGGATCATGAGTATTTGGCCATACTCCTAGTTATTTGCCTGAGATATTGATATATATATATATATTGCTTAGTCTCGCATGTTACTATCTGATGTTTTGAAAGCTTAAGAATGAGTGGATTTTGTATGAGTTTGGACCACCCGAGGGAGGGGTTGGATCTTGACTGATGATATTGGTTTTGTTGTGAATAAATGGAATTTTTAATGTTTTCAAAAATGCTTGGAAATAAATGATTTTATGTGGATCAGGATCACCCGAGGGAGGGGTTGAGTCCTTATGAGTGTGATGGATGTGGATTCATGAAATAAATTAAAATGTTTTCTACAGTTTTGTGGAAACTCAGCATGATGTATTTTCCATGCTTGTTTATAATTCATGAAATGAAATGTTTTAGCATGAGGAAGTTATCCATGCTTTAATTGCAAATGCATGATTTTGATTTAATTCATGCGTTGTATGATTTTACTTGAGATGCCATTGAGGCATGAGTTGCCTGATTTCCATAAGCACGAATAGCTTTTATAAACTATGACATTGATGTGTGCATGATTTCGTGCTTGAGCTTTAAACGAAAAGAAATGGATTTAAAGGCATGGCATTATGAGCATGTAGATAGTGGAGCTATCTACTTACTTGCATGATTGCCTTACTGAGCGCATGGTTTGCTCACCCCCTTATTATCCCTCTTTTTCAGAGCACTTGCAGTAGATAGTGAGCGATTGATGACTTACATTCTTGGTATCCACTTTTTCCCGTCATCGAGAAAAGGTATACACACTTGTATGGTTTTGTATCGAAATATGTAAATGCACAGTACTGTAAACGTATAGGACGTCGGGGATGTAAGGTTATGTAAATGAAATTGTGAATGTAACATGGAAATGGAATGATAAGTAGTATGAGGGGACTAACACCGAATCATAGCCCAACTATTGGTAGAATGGTCACGATGAGAGGAAGGTAAGAAGTAAATATGAAAGAAAAACGAAAAAAATTTACTCTGATTTTTTGGTCATGACATCTTCGGCCCTCGCCTGGCCTCGTCGGTCGCCGGTGGTCTTCGGTGATTCTCGGGTCTTCCTCGGGTTCAGCTTCTCTGTTCTCTCTTTCGCGATTTCTTCAGATTTTCGTTTCTTTTTTTATTTATTAATTATTTTATTATTATTTTAATCCATTAAAATACAAGAAAAACCCAAAATATCTCAAAAAAATCCTATTTAATTCATTTAATCAATAAATGAATTTATCTATCTTATTTCGTCTTTCCAGTATATTTTTCCAATATTTTCGGGATAATTTTCTGATGTGAAAATTTCGATTAATTCCAATAAATTCATATCTTGATCAATTGGACTCGAAATTCATATCGAATTTATACCGAATTTTGGTCTTTTGACCGTTTTACCCTTCATCGTGTTTGGGACCAAATTGAATCGACTTTCTTTCATAAACCCACAATCTTTTCTTATTTTAAATTCTTATTTTCAGTCAACTTGATTTCGATCCCTTTCGCTTGGCCTATGGCCATCTCGACCCTTATTTAGCTACTACATACATTCACCAATATTTCATTTCATTCCATTTGCAAATTTAATTCAGTCAAAGCTCTTCTTATGATTCAATCAATATGTGGAAGTGTACATCACATGAATCATAAGGAAATGCATTAACAAATACTTAAAAAGTGGGTCTTGCACCTTTTCTTTCCAAAACGTATAACACTTTTACTGGACGACACCTTTAAAAATATGGAATCCCTAATCTGAAACTCAAATGGCCTTTACCATACATTAACTTAAATCTTTTGTCGGCTTTGAGTTGTACAAAGCGTTTCATATATAACCTTAACTCCCTCAAAAACCTGCTTAACTAGTTCAATAGCCAAAAGCTTTTCCATTACCCACTTCCTCCTAAGCTACTGGAGATCGGTATCTTCTTCTGTAGAGAGCTTCATATGGTACCATCCCAATGTTAGCATGAAAATTGTTATTATACATAAACTTGACCAATGGCAAATGATCATCTCATGAACCCTTAAACTCCAGAGCACATGCCCTCAACATGTCCTCTAAGGTCTAAATATTCTGCTTGGACTGATCATAGTTTGAGGATAATATGTTGTGCTCAAATTCAGCTGCAATCCCATAGCTTTTTGAAAATGATTCCAGAATCTTAAAGTAAACTTAGAATCCATATCTGATGTGATACTTGCAGGAGGGCATGTAGTCAAATTATCTCCTAGAGTACAAATCCGCTAATGAGTACAAAGAATCAATGCTATTAATGACGAGGAAGCAAGCCATCTTTATCAATCTATCACTATCACCCAAATAACATCATGCCCTTTCTTGGTCCTTGGTAGGCCCATGATGAAATGAATGGTGATGTGCTCCCATTTTCAAGTAGGTACTAGTAAAGATCGAAGTAGCCCTGCTAACTTCTGATGCTTGATCTCCACTACTGACATACCAAACACTTTGCTACAAACTCTACCACATTCTTTTTCATTCTAACCTACCTATACACTCAGCGTAGATCTTGATACAGCTTGATACTACTCGGATGTATAGTAAATCGAGAATTATGCGCTTTCCTCAGTATTTGTTGTCTTAAGTCATCCTCGTACAAGACACGTATTTACCCTTTAAATCGAAGTAACCCATCATTACCGACTATATAATCCGACTGCAAGGTCTAATCCACCCGACTAGCTATCTCTATCAATTCATGATCATTCCTCTAAATCTTCCTTATCTGTTCAATTATTCTCGGCTCAACCTGGAGGCTAGCTAACCAACCATCCTTAAAAGGCTTAACTTTGATACTAAGCTGAATAAACTACTCTAATCAGTCCTATTCTTTGGTCATCATAAAAGATACCATCCTTTTCTTACTCAAAGCATCAGTAACTACATTCGTCCTACTTGGATGATATAAGAACTAGCAGTCGCAATCCTTAAGAAGCTTCATCCACCATTGTTATCTCATGTTAAACTCCCATTACTCAAACAAGTACTTCAAACTCTTATAGTCCATCTAGATTTGAAATTTTTTCCATATAAGTAATGTCGCCAAATCTTTAAAGCAAACACTACCACGACCAACTCTAAATCATGCGTAGGATAGTTCCTCTTGTGGCCCTTAAGTTGCCGTGAAGCATAGGTAACTATCCTTCCATGTTGCATAAGCACACACCCTAACCCTTGAAAGAGGCATCATTGTACATTGTAAAACACTTTGATCCACTGGGTATGGTTAAAATCGATGCTGAGCTTATCCTCTCCTTCAACTCCAAAAAGCTACTCCTCACACTCATCCAACCATTCAAACTTAACGCCTTTCTGTGTGAGGCAAGTCAATGGTGCTGCTATTTTGGAAAATCAATTTGCAAACCTTCTATAATACTTGGCTAATTCGAAGAAGCTTTACATCTTTGTAACATTCTTTGATCTCTCCCAATACGTCACTCATTTAACTTTGACAGATTTACTGATACCACTTTTTTCGAAACTATGTGACACAAGAATGTTATCTCGTCCAACCAGAATTCACACTTATCCTACTTGCATTATAATTACTTCCCCCTAAGTGTCTTAAAGACTGCTCGTAAGTGCTGCTCATGCTCCTCTCGAGACTTGGAGTGTACCAAATTGTATTTAATAAATACGGTAACAAATTAGTCTAGGTACAAGTTAAATACTTCATTCATCATGTTCATGAATGTTGTAAGGGTATTTGTCACACCAAAAAGCATTACAAGGAACTCGTAGAGACCATAACGAGTCTTAAAAGTAGTCTTGCGAAAATCTTCCTTCTTGATCTTCAACTGACGATACCCCAACCTCAGATCGATTTTAGAAAATATGGATGCACCCTACAACTGGTCAAACAAATCATCAATCTTGGAGAAAGGGTACTTTTTCTTCACTATTACCTTATTCAATAATGAATAATCAATACACAACCATAAACTTTCACATTTCTTCCTCATAAACAATATCGATTCTCCCATGAGAAACTTTTGGCTTAATGAATCCCATATCCAGCACCTCCTAAATCTGTCTTTTCAATCTTTCAACTCCACCAATGCCATACGGTAAGGAGGCTTAGATATGGGCTTAGTGTTGGCCACTAAATCGATAGTGAATTTAAGCTCCCTATCCGGTGGCAACCATAGTAACTCATCTAAAAACACATCCATAAACTCCTTAACCACCTGAATATCTTTAAACTCTGAGTGCCTCATTCTGATATCTTGCACAAAGGTGATATACCCTTCACATCATTCAAACATCATGAGATTCACAAATCTTAACATCATTCTTTCATTTCTTATTTACAAAACATACATCATACTTATCCAATAGGAAGAAAGTTACAGTCTTAGTGTAGTAATTTAAATTGACACGATTGGTAGCTAACCAATCAATGCCTAAAATAATATCAAAACCATATATAAATGGCAAGACTAGATCTGCTACCATTTCCTTATCTCTAACCTTAATCTTGCAATTTCTATACATTTGATTAGTCATTTGTGACTCTTTCATAGGGGTTTTATACACAATAATTGTCCTAGAGGCTCAAGCTCTATATGCAATTTACTAGCAAATATAGGGGATTCAAATGAATGTGTGGAGTTAAGGTCAAACAATACAAATGCCTCAATACCAAAATCTAGAAGTTTACCTCGGATGACCTTGATAGAGGCATCGACTGACTCCTTATCCAGTGCAAAGACACATCCCTGGGTCATGGGTTCTTCCCCTTCTTTACTGCAATGACCTTTCTTTGGTGAAGCTGGTCTCTCAAGCTATGGTTGTGGGGTCCTAAGCGTAGGGCAATCTCTAATCATATGCCATTCCATAATGAAAGTAATCCTTGGTGCATCAGTAGTAAATTCAAGAGCCATCATTCCTGCCACATGATTGACAGACTGAGCCGTGTGGCTAAGTGCCCTGTATGGTTAGAGCTTCGGATACAGTAGCTTGAGTAGTGGCAGTGGAAGGAGTCAAATGCCCAATAGCCTTGGTTCGAGGCTCATCGTCCTCTGTCTCGTAGACTGACCCCTCCTCTGAGCATGTCTATACTCATCTGACCTCTTGCCTTTATATGTGCCCTAGCCCTTTGCCTCATTCTTTGCTTGGGTAACATCGAGGCCCTGCTCAACCAACTGAGCCCTTGTGATAGCCTCATCGAATGTACTAAGGTCAAATGCCAACAATCTATCTCTGATGGCAGGCTTCGACCCCGTTAAAAACATATCTATCTTTCCTTCTTCATCCTTTATTGTCTTTGGGTCAAATAGGCTAAGTGCAGTAAAGCGAGACTCGTAGGTATCCATTGCCAGGCTCCATTGAACTAAGTTTAAAAACTCATAATGCATCTTATTTTGGACGGTTCGTGGGATGTACTCCTAGTTGAAAGCTATGAAGAAGATGTCTCATGTGATCTTTGGGTGACTAAACTCAGTACTATCTTGGTAGACATCCACCAATGCTCAACTTCCTCCTTGAACATGTAAGTGGCTAAGGAGACCCTCTCTGTACTGGAACACCCCATGCACTCAAAGGACTTTTCCACATCCAACACCTAATTCTCTGTTCTGACTGGATCCCAACTCCCTTGAATACTAAAGGATCCATCTTCAAGAAATCATTCAGTAGACTCATGCTTTTAACCACTCTATCATCGGCCTTGGGCTGCGATGGAGCTACTGGCTGGGTTGCTTGCATCTATGGCTTAGGTAGAGAAGTCTGTAATACTGGAGGAGAAGTAGATGCATGTGGTGATAGAGCGCGCTGCTGGTGCCTGAGGCTGAGGTGGCTATGGTGGTGCCTGCTGCCTATTAATCTCTAAATTGTTGCCTCCCCCCCCCCGAAGTGATGGGCAAACGTGGTAGTTAATGCTTCAAAACCTTGTTCAAGTCATTGTTTGAGCATTGAAATGCAAGAGTTAGGACTTTCGGGCTGCGAAAAAAGGGTTAGAGGTGGCTAGGCTTGGCTTCATGGCCTACCACATCTCCTGCTCATGATAAATACTTGTTCACCTATACCTAAATAAATGATTCAAAATAACTTTCAAGTTATGCATAGATTAAGACTAGACAAGCACAAACGCATAAGATGCGACTCTAAGTCTAGGTTATTTACACTAACATGCACTATACAACTCAAGCTTTGATACCAAAAGCCTGTGACATCTTGGAAGTAAAAATTTGGACTAACTTTTTTTTTATCCTCTTTATTGTCAACGCCTAATATAGTTTTAGGTTAACCTAGTTCACTAATCGTTACCAATTTGTTACAGGGTTTCTTTAGTTTGTGGTCCCAGTCAATTCATTGAAGGTGTCTCATCATGAACCAAACATAAAATCATTAACATCCATCATAAATTGTATAAGGCTCGCAATAACATTAATAACTAGACATCACTAAATCAAAAGTTATATCAATCACATTTACAACCCACCAAAGCATTCAATGGTAAAAAGAGTACATGTTTGGGCTAACAGATGTATGAGAATTAAACCATACAAAAAAGGTTGTACTAAGGTGTTATACCTAAAAGATATTGAAGAAAATACAAAATGGAAGGCGGAGAAAAAGAGAAAGGTGAAAGTGTGAGAGAAGATCGGGCAAAAGAAATTAGGTCGATAATTCCTTTGGAACCTAAAAAGAAGAGGCCTATGAGTTCTTAAAGTTTATTAAGCACAGTGAGTATAATGTGGTGGAGTAATTAAATCGCTTACCAATAAGGATCTCCTCACTTTTCTTACTCTTGAACTCAAAACCTCATCAGAATGATTTGTTGAAAGTGCTTAATAAATTTTATATGGCGCATAATGAGTCTGTAGACAAGATAGATCGTCTTGTGGGAAACATTACTCTAGATAACTTTATTTTATCGAATGATGATGAGATCCCATTTGATGGTAAAGGAAGTACTAAGACCCTTCATATAACTACCACTTGTAAAGGCTACATCCTTCGAAAGGTCCTCATCGACAATGGGTCATCTTTGAACGTCATGCTTATGACTACTTTATCTAGGTTTCTTGGGGACATGTTGCGTATGAGGAGGAGTTATATAGTCATAAGGGCTTTTGATGGTACTCACCAAGAAGTGATAGGGAACATAGAGTTACCATTTTTTATTGGCCTTTGTGTTTATAACATTGAATTTCAAGTTATGAACATCATTCCCTTGTACAATTGTTTACTTGGGAGACTTTGGATTCATTCAGCTGGCAGTGTTCCTTCTACTTTACATTAGAAAGTCAAATTTATGGTGGATAAACGTTCGGTGAGTATAATTGTGAGACCCCGAATATGTATAGCTGTATATAGGAACATAGAAATGTAAATGAAATCATGAGTATGATAATACATTCGTAATACAAAGTATATGCAATGTAAGTTCATAAGATTATGTACGCACTTGTAATAAGAGTCGTGATTGTAGGTACAAGTTGCGTTATGAATGAGTATGAAGAAATGAACTTAAATACGAGAAGAATGTGATTGAAATGGAATAAGAGTAGTGTGGTAAAATGGAAGGAAAGATTTACATAAGCGTATATTTCCATTCAGGTAATATCCTGTATATTTGGTTATACAAAGATTTTTCCACAAGTTTTAATATGTACTAAGTGTGATTGGATGACATTTTTAAGTCTCAAGGAGGGATGAATGAGGAAAGGACTATGGAGGTAAATTGAGGAAGTTTTGAATGAAGTTGTTGCAGAAAAACTGCAGAAAATTTGGAAATATGGAGGCCAGATCGATCTCATAGGATGAGAGATCGATCTGGAAGAGCCAGAATGCTCTTATGTGAGTAATGGAATGGAGCAGATCGATCTCCAATGGAATCAGATCCCTTAGCTCTCGGGTTGGAAGCAGATCGATCTCCCCTAAGACCAGATTGATCTCCTTAAGCTTTTGTTTGACAGCAGATCGATCTCAAGCCTCGACAGATCGATCTCCTGCCTTTAAAATGTCTTAGAAAAGAGGGATTTTTAGAGGACCAGATCGATCTCCACCCAAGGAAGATCGATCTCATCAAGTTAAATCTATAAATAGGAGCAGTTGGATCTGTAGATTTCAGGATAAATCATTTCTTTTCACTTCAACTCTAAAACCTAGCTTTCTCACTCCTAAATCCAGCCATTTTCAGTAAGATTTGAGGAAAAGCTATTAGAGACAAAGTCGTTCACGTCTAAGAGAAGAACAACATAGTCGAGAGGCATTTTCCCATTTGTCGGATTGAAGGAATAAAAGGCATTTCTAATTGGAGCAAATAGGAAATCCAATGAGGTAAGTTTCTAGTGCACAAATCCAAGTACATTGGTCTAGTAAATGATTATGAAGTTGATTGGGTGTGCACATTATGGGTAGAACTACCTAGAATGCCATGAAATGAATATAACTTAGAAATGGTCTAGTGTGAGAAAGTGGAATGTAGAAGTGTTAATGATGAATGAGATATCTTGAGAAGATGATTATGTTGTAGGCATGGTTTGGGCATGTTGATATTGGGATAAAATTGTGAGATTTACCACAAGGGGGTAAAATGTGTATTTAAGGCATTGGATAAATGCTTAGTTGAATAAGAGTTAGAAACGTTAACTCAAGTGTTTGATGGATGAATTTCTGTTTCGGATGATACACCGGAGCAAGTCAAGATGAGAATGCGAGAAGCATAGAGGAGGATAGTTGCACACAAGTAAAGTGAGGTAAGGGACTATGTGTTAGCAATAGAGATGTTCGTGTGTATTTTATAGCAATTTCGTAGATATATTGCTAGAACTAGTACGATATTATAATTCTATGAAATGATATGGAAGCATGAAAAGTACTATGATGTATATATGTATTGAGAAATGGGATAGGGTAAGGAAATAGCATGATATGCATGTTTTCAATGTTTTTCTTTATTTTACCTTGATCTTGATGATTGAGAAACGTTGATGATAGGTTGGCTAATTTTACATGTTTTAGCATGAAGAGGCATGCTGTATGAATAAACATGCTTTTAGTTTTAAAAAGAGAAAATAGCCATCTATCAGTTTTGAGATGAGATTTGGTGTTGAAGCGCTAGCTCACACCCATTTTAATGCCTTTGATGTACCGTGCTGGAGTTTTAACTCGCGCGATGGTTTTGAGAAAGTGCGAGAACTTTGCTCGCACCTGTTTTATTGAGTTGAGGTAAACTTGGGGGTCTGGGACCCAAGGGGATACCAGCCGACGGCCATTTGAACGAGCTGGGCCTTAACGAAAGATCGTACCGCGCTGGAGCCTTGCGATGACTGTGTGTCACGCTGCTTGCTCGCCTGGTATATGAGACATGGTTTAGGATGAAAAGTCCATCGGAGTTGGAGTATGGACTTGGGTCCACGGTCGTACGTAGAACAGTGTAGTTGTCCGTTGGTATACTATGTACCGTGCTGGGTGCATGTGAGTATGAGTATCACGTAGATAACACACGGCGTATCTTTACTATGAGTATACGAGGAGATGAAGTTGATTGAGATGAGCCGGAGGGCAAGACTGACCCATTCCCCTTCAGGCGAAGTGATGCCCTGTGCACACCTGATCAGTGAGGCTCGGGATCACTGACTATGGCCATATGTCATGGATATTTGATTGCCGAAAATTCCATGCCTGTCTCAGAGATTCGAGAAACAGAGATAATCTCAGAAAAGAAAGAGATTTGCGGAAAAAGTGAATTAAGGGAAGAAAGAGATTTTGTGTTTTTGATAAGTCTCTGATTTCACATTTGTGTCGTGAGGGCACTATTTATGAGCATGTTTTAAATGGAAGCTTGATATTTGATTTACACGAAAATGCTATTGAGAAATATATGTTTAAATGCATTTTTCGTATGATATTTCCATTTATAACGAAAACATGGTTTTGGTTTATGCATGCATGGGCTATGTAGGTAGTACGATATCTACCTGCTAGCATATATTTCCTTACTGAGCTGTGGTTTGCTCATCCCACTATTTTCCCTCTCCAAGTACTGAAAAGTAAGAGAGCGGTGGTCTCTAGGTCTTTTGTGTTGAACAGCTCCCACAATTCCCTAAAGGTATAAGATTTGTATACACGAGTATTTTGTATCTAATATATCGTATCGCACAGTTATATCTTGGAAATTGTAAACAGTATTATGGGGATGATATGTAAGTACATGGTATTTATACAATTGATTTTGTATATCTACACACATACCTGGGAGTGTGAATTAAACATTTAAATCTTCCGCTGTAAATGAATGAATTTTAGTAATTGCATCTTCTCACAGCCCAACCGTAGTAGAGAATGTATGGATAGAAGGGTTCCCAGAAGTGGGGTGTGACAATAATTGGTGAAGAGGATATGATTGCAATAATTTCCACAAATACTCTATGCATAGAGGTCACTGAAGATACGGTGGAGTGCTTATTCAAATCATTCGAGTTTGTTAATGCTGCATTCGTAGGAAAAGGGATGAAAAAACCAATACCACATCTGTCAAAGGCCACTAAGCTCAAGATTTAGCAAATAGCGGGAAAAAGGATGTCAAGCTGGAGCAGGTTTAGGAAGGAAGTTACAAAGGATCAAGAGAGCAGTAACTGTTACTCCAAAGATGGATAGATTTAGGTTGGGCTATAAACCCACTGAACTTCAAGAGGGATGATATGGGTTTGAGCCGACGAGTTTTCGACCTCTACATAAATATTTTTATTCGGTAGGTTACATTCAAAATAACTTGTCAAAAGTTGAAATGGACGAGTCTACTCCAAATTTGGTTGAAGCCTTCTTTGAGCTCTCTATCAAATATGCTGGATGAAGAAGTTGAAAGAGATGTGGATAACTCTGGAATTTATCTTTGTCCTCCCAGTTTTGAATTGAAGAATTGACACTCTGTTGAGCTGCTGGTCATTTTCAAGTCATTTTCTATGTAATACAATAAATCTACCTAGATGTTTATGCCCAAAGGCATCAAGGTTTTTTATATATGGGCATTTATTTGCTCTTTATCATTAAATAAAATGACAAGCATGATGCATTTTCTTCATCCATTCTTTTTTTTTCTCTTTTTCCATTCATATTTAAATCGTTCTACATCAATTTTGTTTCACCTATTTTTAGGTATTTAAATAATGAAAATGAGGAATTGTCAACATTTATCCAAAATTCAATTTGTAAAAGACCATTTATGTCGGTTAACTTAATGATGAAGAAGATGTGGATGATTGTGATTTGCCTTAAGATTTGTTAAGACTTATGCAACAAGGGGATAAACAAATATTACCAAATCAAGAAATAACGGAAGTAATAAATTTAGGAAATGAAGAAATAAAGAAAGAAATTAAAATTGGAACTTACTTTTCTTTGCCCACAAAGTAAGAATTAATAAGTCTGCTCCATGAATATATGGATGTGTTTGCTTGGTCGTATCAAGACATGCCAAGGCTAAATACTAATATCGTGACGCATAGGTTACCTTCAAAACCAAAATGTAACCCAATTCAACAAAAGTTGAGAAGGATGAAACCCAAAATGTTGTTGAAATAAAAGAGGAAGTAAAAAAGTAATTTGATGTTGGGTTCCTGAATATGGCTAAGTTCCCTAAATAAGTAGCCAATGTAGTCCTAGTACCTAAAAAGTATGGAAAGGTGTGGAGGTAGGTTGACTACCGAGATTTGAATAGAGCTAGCCTGAAAGACAATTTCCCATTACCAAATATAGACACTTTCATTGAGAATACAACTAGGCATTCATTATTCTCTTTCATGGATGGATTTTCAGGGTATAACCAGATAAAAAAATATCGTGTGACAAAGTGGGGAAATTTTTGTTATAGAGTCATACCATTTGGGTTAAAAAATGCAAGGGCAACTTATCAAAGAGCTATGGTAACCTTGTTCCATGATATGATGCATAAAGATATTGAAGTCTACATAGATGATATGATTGCTAAGTCTCATAAGGAAGAAAACTGTGTTGGTGATCTCAAAAAACACTTCAAGAGATTAAGAAAATTTCATCTTAAGCTTAACCTGGCTAAATGCATGTTTGGAGTTACCTTAAGAGAATTGTTGGGGTTTGTTGTCAATGAGAAAGAGATTAAGGTGGATCCAAATAAGATTAAGATTATCTAAAACTTGCCGCTGCCATGCACCCAAAAGGAAGTAAAAGGTTTTCTCGGACAACTAAACTACATCTCCCGCTTCATATCTCATCTCACTGCTGAATGTAATCCAATTTTTAAGCTTTTTAAAAAAAATGATTTGGGAGAATGGGATGAAAACTGTCAAAAGGAGTTTGACAAAGTCAAAGATACCTCTAGAATTCACTAATACTAGTCCCTCTTATTCCAAAAAAGTCGTTTATTTTGTATCTTGTGATTTATGAACACTTAATGGGTTGTGTGTTGGGGCAACACGATGAAACATGTAAGTAAGAGCAAGCAATTTGCTATTTTAGTAAGAATTTCACAGATTATGAATCCAAGTATTCCTCAATGGAGAAAATGTGTTGTGCATTAGCCTAGATGGCCCATAGACTCAGGCATTACATGTTGTGTCATAAGACCTAGCTGATTGCAAAGCTGGATCCTATCAAGTACATTTTTGAAAATCCTTCACTATCTGTGTGGTTAGAAAAAGAGGCAGGTATTACTCTCCTAATACAATATTGTATATGTGAGACAAAAGGCTATCAAAGGGAGTGTAACAGCTGAATTCTTGGCGGATTGAGCTATTGAAGACTCTAAGCCTATGAAGTTTGACTTTCTAGAGGAGGATGTGGTAGCTATCTTCAGGATTGATAAGGAGGAATTAGAAGAGGGTAAGGCGTGGAAGATGTATTTCGATGAAGCGTCCAACATTTTGGGGCATGGGATTGGTGCAGTCCTAATATCCCCTAAAAGAGATCATTGCCCATTCACTGCAAGATTAAATTTTGATTGTGCCAATAATACAGTCGAATATAAGGCATGCATCATGGGGTTACAAGTAGGCATCGAAAAGAAAATTACAGTATTTGAAGTATATGGAGATTCTACCTTAGTTATTTACCAGTTACGGGGGGAATGGAAGATAAGAGACTCAAAATTGATCATGTATCATGAATTCATAGTTAACTTGGTCAAGTAATTCGAAAAAGTTCTTTCAACCATTTACCTGAGAAGAAAACCAAATGGCAGATGCTTTAGTGTCACGGGGCTAAATCTCGACTATGATTTTTCTCGCCTCGTGATTGCACTAAGTCGCCCACTTAGTCAGCCAACCCAACCGAACACCCTAGCAAGAACTCAATCTGCAAGAAAACGCACAAGTACAGAAAATCCCCAACCTTTTAATTTGCACTTAAAAAGGAATACAAGTATACTGCAAGGATACAACAACACACTCTCTCTAGAGGTCTGTGTCTTATTGGCTTTCACGACTCAACTATTTATAGGCAAGCTTGGCTGACAACCCCAGCTAAAAAGGAAAGCACCCGAGTAAATGCATTAAATCCCAAAGATCACAGACCATGATTCTCTTCATATATTTCGTCTCATATATGGCAAGTCCAAGGATTGCGTACGGATCACGTTGATTCACCAAGATCCTCCTAGATCCTTAAAATTGTGCTTTTCCATAAATAAGCCTTCGGTGTACGCTTGGTCCCATGCCTGACGCTTATATATAGTGCACCTCTCTACCTCTGGTGCTTATCGTTTTCTTTATTGCCTCTAGCGCATGATATTTGCATCACGTTGATCGATTCAACAGCCAACTAAAGTCATGCCAAGCCGCAGTCCCTAGACTTGACGTATCCATCATCGCGCCAATTTACGCACAAGTACGCGCCTGATGCACGCCCAACTCACAAGGGTGTAACAAACTCTCCCTAGCTGGTTGAACCCGACGTCCTCGTCGGGAGGTTTTCCAAGTACGCTCGAACTTGGTCTTCGTACTCCCACAATATTACATCCATTTTCCATGTCTCGCTAGCATCTCTTCATCGCATGAGATAGTCAGTGCGCCTATTTTTACTGCTCGCGCCCTGAGTTTTATGGTCGAGAATCTCCATCAACTTCATTTGGAACTCCTTCCAAACGGTTGGTAGGGCTCTCCTCCCTTATTCTCATGTCTCATCCTGATGGTAGGGCTTAAGAAAGCTCACATGGAAAGTCGGGTAGATCTTCATGCTTGTAGGTAGGTCGAGTCGATACGCCACATTCCTGACTCCCTTGACCACCTTAAAAAGTCCATCATACCTTTGGACAAGACCTTTATGGTACCACTTATCTGCCACTAATAATTCTATGAAAATAGAGTTATTTATACTTAATTTCTTAATTAATGATTTTAATCCCCATATTATTTTATTATTTATCCCCTCATTTTAATTAAAATTCTTATGTTTACAGATAAATTAAATCCAGATGAATTTTAATCATTTCAGTAGAAAATGGACTTAAAATGGGCTAAAAAGGACACCTTGGCCATAACATGCCACTTTGCACATCCAAGTGGACAAGAAGATAAATGACATGGAAATATCTTCTTTGAAGTCAATGGTGCGAAGACAAGTGGCAAAACAATGCCAACTCATCTAGGATTAGAATTTTCCTTTGTACCCCCATTTTAATGGGTATAAATGGAACAAGAGGAGATTTTTTTTAACAGGGAGGAAGGTAGTTTTTAAAGTTTTTTTTTTGTTTGAATTTTTTAGGTTGGCTGCTAGGTTTTTCTTTAAAAGTTTTTTTTTTTATGTATTGAAGTTGTTGGACGAAAGGGAGAATTTTTGGCTAGTGACAGTGGCCATAGTCTTCTTCACGTTTCAGCTTGTTCTTCTTCTGCTTTAGGTTTTAGCTTTATTTCAAGCACGTTATTTCCTATTTTCAAGTTGTTTAAGATAATTACAGAGTTAAATTCAAGTTTGAAAATTTTCTTTCTTTACCGTAATAGTCATTTTAAGCTTCTCTTCTTTATTGCTTCCATTTACATTATTGTTTCATGAGTTAGAATTACTTTTTGTATTATCCTTTCAAATTTTTATGGTTTCTTTAATTTAGATCAGTTTTAGGTTAAAGTAAATATAAATTGTTGCCCCTGTGATGAGTGCCATATTTTTATTATTTATTTCCTTCTACATTTTAATATTTTGCTATGTTGAGTACTTATGTTAATTTTGTGATTTTGGCATATAAATTGGGCTTCAAGAGCTTAACCGAAGAAATTGGATAGTTTTAGTGTTGTTTGAAATTTTGGCTTTAAACAGAGTTCCAGTCCTCCAAATTATGCAAAGTCAGACCTAGTGAAACGCTAACTTACTGATTTACAACTTTGAAGAAGAGCCCAAGATTTAATTCGGCCTATTTCCACTCCAAAACCAGCTGTGAAGAGAAAGCTCGAATATGTCAAACTTTTCCTACTTGTAATAGGATTTTCGAATTTAGATTTTTTTTTACTATATATATATATATATATATATATATATATATATATATATATATAGTTTTGTTTTCTTTAAGGGGTACAGAAGAGAAATGCAGAATAGGGCAGCAGTCAAATTAAAAAAAATAATAATTCACCCTCTATATTTTTATTTTCGTTTCCAATGCAGAATAGTTCAAGGGAATTGAATCCAATAAACTTCAACAATTGAGAAACACGGTTTGCTATTCTAAACTATCTTTTGATTCAATTATCTATTGTTTTTTGTATTAATTGATTTGATTGCATTAGAAAATTATATGATTTGGCCAATTAGATAATCTTTGCATGTGATTGTATGCTATCTGAAATTTTCACAATCCGTAATTGTTGTGATAGAAATCAAAATCTGTAGCATTTAGGGTTCATCAACTCTATGTGAAACAATAGAACAGATTAAACATTCAACCCGTGGCTGGAGTGTTATTCGGTTAGTAATCTTCCTAGAGTGTTAATGTTATTCCTAGTCTAAATAGGATTGCGTCAAAACCGATTTGATTAGGGATAAGAATTTAATTTGGGTGTTGGGCTTGAGTTAATGATAGCAGGGAAGAAGAGATATTATCTTGCTGGGAGTTAATACCTTAGCTAAATAATGTAAGACAAGATGGTAAATTAGGTGTTAATGATCAATTGTTAGTTACTGGGAAGTTTCTTTGATTCGAAGTTGTTAATCTTGGTTTACTCTCTTAATAATTAATTGAATATCAATTCTGTTTTAGGATTTTAATTCTGTTAAATTAAACCCCCCCAAATATTTTAGTTATTGCATGATAATTAATCCACCAGTCTCTAGGGTTCAACCTGGATTTGCCGCTACTGTAAAATTTCAGTAAGATCAGTAATTTAAATTTGGTTGAATTTAACACTCACCACCCTGTTTCATTTAGTTTCCTGCATTTTTTTTTATTTATTTTTTCATCTTACATTTTCTAGTTCTTTTGTTTCTTCATTCTGTCTATGGATTTAGCTGGGTGAGAGGCTATCCATGGTGGTTCTGCTGATAGAGGATACTGGCTGAGTGACACAACCTTGACTACTATGGGGCTTCCTTGTGTGACTTTGTCTCTCTGTTACTACACTATTTACTATTGTTTCATTTTCTGTTGTTGTCGCTTGGATCAGCTTTGTTTCTTGGTGGTTCTTACTGATTTTGGTGCTACCTGGCTGCTGGACGCTGCTGAAAACGTTTGCTGGCCACAACTACATAGTGATTGTAGTGCTGATACGTAGTTAGCTATTGGGAGCAAGATGCCACTGTTGCAGAGTGAGGCGTGAGACGCTGCTATGTTTCTGTCACGCTGCTGGGTGCTGAAATCAGGGCTGAGCCAGGCTCCTGCGTGAGTGACTATGTGGAGGATGCTGGAGGCTGGTGACAGTACCCAGAAGTTCCCACGTAGCTGCGTTTTTTTTCCTTTAGTTTCGGTTATTTCTATCTTCAAGCTTAATCCTTTACTATTTTCAATTCTTTTAAAGTCGTTTACTTAGCTTTGTAGGTTTACATTGAAGCTTTGCTTAAACATTTTGATTTTATTAGAAAGTTATATATATATATATATATATATATATATATATATATATATATATATATATATATATATATATATATATATATATATCTGTTCAAGGTTTTATGCCCTTTATAAATCCTCATATATTCTCGTTACTGGTTTTCATTTATTATTATTTTTCCTCTTAAGCTCAAGGTTTGGTTTAGATTTAATGTATTCAAGTAAGATTGTTGGTTTATTGCTATTCTCTGCTTAAATTTTGCACTGTTTGCTGCTGGAGCGGGACTGTCACTGTTGCCGATTGCTAGAAGGCATGGACAATGCTGCTGCTATTTGCCTGAAGCTGTTATGTGCGTGAAAACATGGGCTTGAAGGTTGCAAGGTGGGGTTAGTGAAGACGCAGCTCAAATCCATGCTTTCATCTGTTGTGTGATGGAGGCATGACACAACCACTATCTTCCTCTGTTCTGCTCTGTTTTGATGACAATTTACTGTTTTAATAGTATTTGCTCTTTCTTGCTTTGGTTTCCTATTTATGATTCAATTTTTTATTTTTTAATTCTGCATAGATTTTCTTTTTCTGTTTCATGTGTTCATCACTTTGCACTTAAAAACCTTTATTTTAATTTTTTCTATTATGCATTCTCTCATCTTCAGTTCATCTCTGTTAGCTAATTTTTGGACTGATCGGGTTCTGCTTCTTGCTGGTTGTGCGGGATTCCTAATGAGCTGCAGCTGAGCTGCTGTAGCCATACCTTGAGTTTGACATAGCTATTGTTGCAGCTTGGAAACAGAAGGCAGTGCAAGAGCTGGCATTTGTTGCTATGCCGAAGGGGATAATGCCGAGGTATTACACCAGAGGCGTGGCCTTGCTGAGCAGCTGATCTGTTATAGCAACTGCTGCATGTAGAGCATGATGGCAGAGTCTGGAATGAAGTAGGAGCTGGTAGCAGGAAAAGGACTGCCTGGATGAGGTTGAGCTTGTAGTGCAGAACAGACGCAAAACTGGTCCATCCTGAAACAGCTGCAAGATACATGTACAAGAATGTTAGTACAGTGCAGAATATGGTGCATGGCTGAATTTTGATTTTTATATTTTAGTTTTACAATTTGCTTTATAATGTTTTCATATTAATTGTTAGATGTTAATTTTTCTTTTATTACTATTTGTTAGTTTAGGTAATAGTATTAGTGGTTAAATTTAGATTCTTGAATTAATTTGCGCTCTAGCTTAATTTTCTTTGCTTTTTAGTTTAAGACTTAATTTTAATTATAATAATATTTAATTTTTGAATGCAATAGGATTTAAGATTAAATTTTAAGTGTAGTGCTTATGTATTGCAATTTAAGTTAGTAGAATCATTTTATGCATCTTTAGGATAGTTTTCATTATAAATTTTAAAAGCCAAAAAAAATATTTTATTTCTCATGCATCATTTAGAATAGATTTTATTATTTATTTAGGAATTTTATTAAATTAGTATTATCTAGAGTCATATATAATTTAGGGTCATCAATTTAGGCATTTAGGTTTAAAGTTATACTTAGGAATTTTTAGAATTTTTATTAGAATTTTATTCCATTAGGCCTTAGGTTAGATTATTTTGCATTTTTATCAATTAGATTAAACACATGCAAATTTTATTTTGATATTAGAATTCTCTAGTTTTAATCTATTTATTCTTTAATCTTTATTTTCTTATATTTGCATCTTTATTCAATTTACACTAATTACTTCAAGTTTTAATTTTTTTTTTTTGCAAATTCTCGCTTTTATTTTGCTTGGTGCTCTGTAAGTAGTTTTTGCTCTATTTTATTTATTTTATAGTTTTCATTATTTTTATTGGCTTCCAGTATTTTCAAATTAAACCTTATAGGTAACCCCTTTTAATAGTCATAATTTGCTAGGATATACTTAGGGTAAAGTTAACTGGTATTTAGTTAGGCTGACTGTGTTTCTCTGTGAGACGATAATCTCGGACTCAATTCCCTTTATTACTTGTGCGACCCGTGCACTTGTTGTATACACGTCAGGTAGGACACAACCAAGTTTTTGGCGTCGTTGTCGAGGACTCACGCCTAGCCATTGACTAATATCGGTGAAATTATGCTTAGGTATACTTCTTGTTTTGTACATACTTTGGCTGTAAATATTTAGAACCTTAATTTAGATTAGTTAATTTTCTCTCTCTATAAAAAAATTTTTAAAAATTTTTCATTCCTGTGGACTTCTGAATGTTTGCATGCGTAGAGCCAAGAGCTTTGATTGCTTTCCTTTGGATCCTGAAATAGAAAGAACACTTAGAAAAATTAGGAAAGACTCTAGGAAAATAGTAGCTCCGCTGCAAGACAAGATGGCTGAAAACAGAGAGATCATGACAGTGGGAGATTATGTTGTCCTGACCATAAGAGATTACTACACTGGCATTAGGCCACCAATAAACAACTTTGAGATTAAGCCTTCGATCCTCCAAATGATCTAAACTTCGCTTTAATTCAGTGGTCTTCCCCATGATGACTTACATGTCCACTTAGGGCAATTTCTAGATCTGTACAACACTTTCAAGCATAATGGGCTCTCGGACGATGCACTTAGGCTTAGGCTATTGTCTTTCTCTCTTAGAGATAGAGCCAGACACTGGTTGACCTCTTTAACTCCTGAATCCATCTCCATATGGGATGAGTTAGCCCATCAGTTCTTAGCCAAGTTCTTCCCTCCTTCTAAAATGGCTAAACTACGTAGTGATATATCCTCATTTTCTCAATTCGACTCTAAATCTCTTTATGAGGCATGGGAACGATACAATGACCTTCTTAGGAAGTGTCCCCATCATGGCCTGCCCTTATGGCTTTAAGTCCAAACCTTCTATAACGGGCTTACTTGCCAGAATAGGACCATAGTCGATACTGCTGCGGGAGGAGCTTTGATGTGTAAGACAGAGGAGGAAGCTTATAGTCCGTTGGATAAGATGGCAACTAATAATTATCAGTGGTCATCAAAGAGGCAGTTACCTAAGAAAGTTGTAGGTATTTATGAGTTGGACACACTTTCTACCTTAACTTCTCAAATTGCCAATCTCACAAAGAAGGTAGACTCTCTTAGTACCTAGAATAGTTTTGCCAATAGTCTCAGTCCTGTTTTAGCTGTCCAAAGTCCTTTCATCTCATGTACTTTGTGTGGTGGTACACACTCAATTGATAGGTGCTCATTAAACTTAGAGTCTGTTCAGTACGTTACCCCACCTCAAAGGTAACAGAACAATCCATTTTCGAGCACCTACAATCCAGGATGGATGAATCACCCTAATTTTTCTTGGAACCAAAATCAAGGACAGTCTTCTAATTCCAAACCTATGGGACCTCATGGCTTTTAGGTTCCACCTGTTCATGTACCACCACCACAACAGCTTTCACATCATCAGTTTAATCATTCCCATTACCCACCTTAGTTTCAACATCATCCACCACCAATGCCACCTATGCAGCCCCAGCACTTACCTGCACCAGCAACTACAACGGAGAAAAAGCCTTTACTTGAGGAGATGTTCATGACTATCCTGCAGAATAAAGCTACCGCTATTAAGAATCTAGAAGTCCAAGTTGGATAGATAACTAGTTCTCTCAGCCAGCATCCACAAAGGACCCTCCCCAGTAATACCAAAGCTAACCTTGTCAGACAGAGGGAAGGTAAGGAGCATGTTAAGGTCATAACCCTTAGGAACGGTAGAGAGTTAGATGATTCACATGATAAGTCCAGTCCTGTTAAGCCCTTAGTGGCAGAACCCCTAGGTTCTAATGAGGCAGCTCAAAAAGAGCAGAAACATGATGATCAGGCTGAAAAGAAAACAAAGTCAGGCACTTCATCATCTTCATCTTCTTCTTCATAACCTTCCTCTTCATCTGATACTACACATGCTACCACTACACTTCCTCTAGTTAGACCTCCATTACCTTTTCCTTAATGGTTCTAAAATCAAAAGCTTGATCAACAATTTGCTAAATTTATTGAGGTGTTTAAGAAACTTCACATTAACATTCCTTTTACGGATTCTTTAGAGCAAATTCCCAGTTATGTGAAGTTCATGAAAGATATCCTCTCGAGGAAGAGAAGATTGGAGGATTATGAGACAGTGGCACTTACTGAGGAGTGTAGTGCCATCATTCAGAGGAGATTACCCACAATGCTCAAAGATCCAGGTAGTTTTACCATACCTTGTACAATAGGAGATCAGTTCTTTGGTAAAGCCCTATGCGATCTAGGAGCTAGTATTAATCTCATGCCTTGGTCCATATACCAAAAGTTAGGAGTAGGAGATGCAAGGCCTACCACAATGACCCTTCAGTTAGTTGACAGATCTATTAAGTATCTGAAGGGAATCATTGAGGATGTTCTAGTTAAGGTGGATAAGTTCATTTTCCCTGCAGACTTTATTATCTTGGATATGGAGGAAGATAGGGAAGTCCCCATCATTCTAGGCAGACCCTTTTTAGCTACTGGTAGGACATTGATTGATGTGCAGAAGAGGGAATTCACCATGAAAGTTCAAGATCAGGAAATGACATTTAATGTTTTCAAATCTTTGAGGTTCCCTGATGACTCTCAAGATAGTTTTAGGATGGACATTGTAGATAGAGACATCACCGAGGAGTTCTCTAAGACACACCCATTTAACCCTTTAGAAGCCTTCTTAGTGAGATCAATTAATCTTAAGGAATACAATGAGGATGATGATGATGTTTATAAGGCTTTACAGTTGTTAGAGGTTACTCCCCTCGTGGAGATTGCCCAGTTTGAGACTTTATACACTTCATCTACTCAAGTTTTAGATGTCTCTCCATCAACCAGTGATCCTCCAACTTTAGAGCTTAAGCCCTTACCTTCACACCTTAGATATGCTTATCTAGGTGAGTCCTCCACTAGGCCAGTGATAGTGTCTGATGCTCTCTCTATTGATCAAGAGGAGAAATTATACTACTTGTTTTGAGAGAGCACCAGAAAGCTATAAACTGGAATATTTCTGATCTCAAGGGTATTAGTCCCTTAATATGTATGCACAAGATACTGTTGGAGGAAAGGTATAGGTCATCAGTAGAGCACCAGCGTAGGTTGAATCCTATGATGAAAGAAGTGGTCAAAAAGGAGATAATTAAGTGGTTGGATGTTGGGATCATATATCCCATTTCTGACAGTGCCTGGGTGAGCCCAATTCAATGTGTTCTTAAGAAAGGAGGGATGACTGTGATTGAGAACGAGAACAATGAGCTCATACCCACTAGGACTATCACTGGTTAGTGAGTATATATGGACTATAGCAAACTTAACAAGGCCACTAGGAAAGACCACTTCTCTTTACCCTTTATTGACCAGATACAATATAGATTGTTTGGTCATGAGTTCTACTGCCTGCTGGATGGGTACTCTAGGTATAATCAGATAGCTATAGCCCCAGAGGACCAAGAAAAGACCACCTTCACCTGTCCCTACGGGACATTTACTTTTAGAAGGATATCTTTTGGGCTATGCAATGCACCTGCTACCTTCCAGCGTTGCATGATGACCATATTTCATGATATGGTGGAGAATTTTCTAGAAGTCTTCATGGATGATTTTTATGTATTTAGGGATAGCTTTGATCTTTATCTGTACAACTTGGCACTTGTTCTGAAGAGATGTGAAGAAACGAATTTGGTGCTTAATTAGAAGAAGTGTCATTTTATGGTTAAGGAAGGTATAGTGGTTGGGCATAATATAATTGCTAGAAGGATAGAAGTGGATAGAGCCAAAGTGGAAATTATTAAGAAGTTACCTCCCCCTACCTATGTTAAGGGAATTAGGAGTTTTCTAGGCCATGCAAGATTTTACAAAAGGTTCATAAAGGACTTTTCCCAGATCTCAAATCCTTTGTGTAACCTTCAAGAAAAAGATACTGCATTCTATTTTGATGAACGTTGCTTAGAAGCATTTAAGACTTTGAAGGAGAAGTTAGTTACAGCCTCTGTAATCATAGCTCCTGATTGAAATTTACCTTTTGAGCTTATGTGTGATGCAAGTGATTATGCAATTGGGGCTATACTTGGATAAAGAAAACGAAAAGTCATTTATGTTATCTATTATGCAAGTAAGACTATGAATGAAGCCCAGTTAAATTATGCTACTTCCGAGAAGGAGTTATTGGCTGTAGTGTTTGCTTTTGATACGTTTCACTCCTATCTCATTGGCATTAAGGTGGTAGTATATATTAATCATGCTGCCATTAAGTACCTAGTTTCCAAGAAGGATGCAAAGCCTAGATTGATTAGATGGATCCTCCTACTGCAGGAGTTTGACCTAGAGATTAGGGATTGAAAAGGGACAGAGAATCAGTTGCTGACCATTTATCTAGATTGGAGATGATACAATAATTAATGAGTCTTTTCCTGATGAGGAGTTATTTGCTTTTGGGCACTCCAGTTTGCCTTGGTATGCTGATTTGTGGACTATTTGGTGAGCAATGTGATGCCACAAGATTTGACTGCCCAACAAAAGAGGAAGTTTTTTAGTGATGTCAAGTATTATGGATGAGCCCTTTCTGTACAAGCAATGTAAAGATCAAGTTTTAAAGAGGTGTGTTCCCATGGAAGAAATAGAGGATATACTTAGACATTGCCATTCTTCTGATTATGGAAGGCATTTTGGAGGAGAAATGATAGTGCTAAGGTTTTACAATCAAGATATTACTGGCCCACCTTGTTTAAGGATGCCCACTACTTTATGATGAAATGTGATAGATGTCAGAGATAGGTAATATTTCCAAAAGAAATGAGATACCTCTGACTAATATTTTAGAAGTAGAGCTTTTTGATGTTTGGGGTATAGACTTCATGGGACCTTTTATCCCTTCATATGGCAATCTCTACATTTTGGTGGCTGTAGATTATGTGTCAAAATGGGTTGAAGCAATGACTTTACCAACTAATGATGCCAAGGTGGTGATAAGGTTTTCGAAGAAGAATATTTTTACGAGATTTGGCACACCCAGATCCATCATTAGTAATGGGGGATCCCATTTTTACAATAAGAGTTTTGATGGGCTTTTAAAGAAATATCGGGAGGTTTTTCAAGTACGCCCGAACTTGGTCTTCGTACCCCCACAATGTTACATCCCTTTCCATGTCTAGCTACCATCTCCCCATCTCACGAAATAGTCAGCGCTCCTATTTTTACTGCTCGCGCCCTGAGTTTTATGGTCGAGAATCTCCTTCAACTTCTTTTGGAACTCCTTCTGAACGGTTGGTAGGGCTCTCATCCCTTGTTCTCGTGTCTCATCCTGATGGTAGGGCTTAAGAAAGCTCACATGGAAAGTCGGGTCGATCTTCATGCTTGCAGGTAGGTCGAGTCGATACACTACATTCCTGACTCCCTTGACCACCTTAAAAGGTCCATCATACCTTTGGATAAGACTTTTATGGTACCACTTGTCTGTCACTGATAATTCTATGAAAATAGAGTTATTTATACTTAATTTCTTATTTAATTTTTTAAATCCCCATATCATTTCATTATTTATCCCCTCATTTTAATTAAAATTCTCATGTTTGCAGATAAATCAAATCCGAATAAATTTCAGTCATTTCAATAGAAAATGGACTGAAAATGGGCTAAAAAGGACACCTTGGCCATAACATGCCACTTTGCACATCCAAGTGGACAAGAAGACAAATGACATGGAAATATGTTCTTTAAAGGCAATGGTACGAAGACAAGTGGCAAAACAATGCCAACTCATTTAGGATTGGAATTTCCCTTTGTACCCCCATTTTAATGTGTATAAATAAAACAAAAGGAGACGTTTTTTTTAACATTGAGGAAGGTAGTTTTTAGAGTTTTTTTTTTTTTTGTTAGAATTTTTTAGGTGGGCTGCTAGGTTTTTCTTTAAAAGTTTTTTTTTTAATGTTTTGAAGTTGTTGGACGAAAGGGAGAATTTTTGGCTAGTAACAGTGGGCATAGTCTTATTCATGTTTCAGCTTCTTCTTCTTCTATTTTAGGTTTTAGCTTTATTTCAAGCATGTTATTTCCTATTTTCAAGTTGTTTAAGATAATTACAAAGTTAAATTCAAGTTTGAAAATTTTCTTTCTTTACTGTAATAATCATTTTAAGCTTCTCTTCTTTATTGCTTCCATTTACATTATTGTTTCATGAGTTAGAATTACTTTTTGTATTATCCTTTTAGATTTTTATGGTTTCCTTAATTTAGATCAGTTTTAGGTTAAAGTAAATATAAATTGTTACCCCTGTTTCATTTAGTTTCCTGCATTTTTTTATTTATTTTTTTATCTTACATTTTCTAGTTCTTTTGTTTCATCATTCTGTCCATGGATTTAGCTGGGTGAGAGGCTGTCCATAGTGGTTCTACTAATAGAGGATACTGGCTGAGTAACACAGCCTTGACTGCTGTGGGGCTTCCTTGTGTGACTTTGTCTCTCGTTACTACACTATTTACTAATGTTTCATTTTCTATTGTTGTAACTTGGATCAGCTTTGTTTCTTGGTGGTTCTTGTTGATTTTGGTGCTACATGGCTGCTGGACTCTCCTGAAAACATTTACTGGCCACAACTACATGGTGATTGTAGTGCTGATACGTAGTTGGTTGTTGGAAGCAGGACGCCACTGTTGCAGAGTGAGGCGTGAGACACTGTTGTGTTTCTGTCACGCTGCTGCTTGCTGGAATCAGGGTTGAGCGAGGCTCCTACGTGAGTGACTGTGTGGAGGACGCTGGAGGCTGGTGACAGTACCCAGAAGTCTCTCATGTATCTGCGTTTTTTTTTCCTTTAGTTTTGGTTATTTTTGTCTTCAAGCTTAGTCCTTTACTATTTTCAATTCTTTTAAAGTCGTTTACTTAGCTTTGTAGGTTTACATTGAAGCTTTGCTTAAACATTTTGATTTTATTAGAAAGTTATATATATATATATATATATATATATATATATATATATATATATATATATATATATATATATATATATATATTCTCTGTTCAAGGTTTTATGCCCTTTATAAATCCTCATCTATTCTCGTTACTGCTTGAAGCTTTCGTTTATTAATTTTTTTCCCTCTTAAGCTCAAGGTTTGGTTTAGATTTAAGGTAACCAAGTAAAACTGTTGGTTCCTTGCTATTCTCTGCTTCAATTTTGCACTGTTTGCTGCTGGAGCGGGACTGTCACTACTGTCGATTGCTAGAAGTGCGTGGACAGCGCTGCTGCTATTTGTATGAAGCTACTGTGTGCGTGAAAACATGGGCTTGAAGGTTGCAAGGTTGGGTTAGTGAAGACGCGGCTCAAATTCATGCTTCTGTCTGTTGTGTGATGGAGGCGTGACACAGCCACTATCTTCCCCTGTTCTGCTCTATTTTGATGACGATTTATTGTTTTAATAGTATTTGCTATTTCCTGCTTCGGTTTCCTATTTATGATTCCATTTTTTATTCTTTAATTCTGCATAGATTGCCTTTCTTTTTCTATTTCATGTGTTCATCATTTTGCACTTAAAAACCTTTATTTTTAATTTTTTCTGTTATGCTTTCTCTCATCTTCAGTCCATCTTTGTTTGCTGATTTTTGGATTGATCAGGTTCTGCTTCTTGCTGGCTGTACAGGATTCCTGATGACCTGCAGCTGAGCTGCTGCAGCCATACCCTGAGCTTGACATAGCTATTGTTGCATCTTGGAAGCAGAAGGCAGTGCAAGAGATGGCATTTATTGCTATGCCGAAGGGGACAATGCCGAGGTATTAAACCAGAGGCGTGGCCTTGCTAAGCAGCTGATTGGTTATAGCAATTACTGCATGTAGAACATGATGGCACGGTCTGGAATAAAGAAGGAGCTGGGGGCAGGAAAAGGACTGCCTGGATGGGGTTGAGCTTGCAGTGCAGAACAGACGCAAAGTTGGTCCGTTCTGAAGTAGTTGTAAGATGCATGTACAAGAATGATAGTACAGTGCAGAACGTGGTGCACGGTAGAGCAGTGCATGGCTGAATTTTACTTTTTATATTTTATTTTTACAATTTACTTTATAATGTTTTCATATTAATTGTTAGATGTTAATTTTTCTTTTATTACTATTTGTTAGTTTAGGTAATAGTATTAGTGGTTAAATTAAGATTCTTGAATTAATTTGTGCTCTAGCTTAATTTTCTTTCTTTTTTAGTTTAAGACTTAATTCTAATTATAATAATATTTAATTATTGAATGCAATAAGATTTAAGATTAAATTTTAAGTGTAGTGCTTATGTATTGCATTTTAAGTTAGTAGAATCATTTTATGCATCTTTAGGACTGTTTTCATTATAAATTTTGAAAGTTAAAAAAAAATATTTTATTTCTCATGCATCAATTAGAATAGATTTTATTATTTGTTTAGGCATATTATTAAACTAGTTTTATCTAGAGTCATATATAATTTAGGGTCATCAATTTAGGCATTTATGTTTAAAGTTATACTTAGGAAGTTTTAGAATCTTTATTAGAATTTTATTCCATTAGACCTTAACTTAGATTATTTTGCATTTTTATCAATTGGATTAAACACATGCAAATTTTATTTTCATATTAGGATTCTCTAGTTTTAATCTATTTATTTTTTAATCTATATTTTCTTATATTTGCATATTTATTCAATTTACACTAATTAATTCGAGTTTTAGTATTTTCTTTCTTTTACAGATTCTCGCTTTTATTTTACTTGGAGCTCTGTAAGTGATTTTTGCTTTATTTTATTTATTTTATAGTTTTCATTATTTTTATTGGCTTCCAATATTTTAAAATTAAACCTTGTAGGTGAGCCCTTTTAATATTCATAATTTGCTGGGATGTACTTAGAGTAAAGTTAACTGATATTTAGTTAGGCTGACTATGTTTCTCTGTGGGACGATAATCTGGGACTCAATTCCCTTTATTACTTGTGCGACCCGTGCATTTGCAGTATACAAGTCAGGTAGGACACAACCAGTCACCTTCTTCCAACCAGTGCACTAAGTCCCCTTCTTGAAACGTCAAGGACTGTCTATGCCGATCTGCATAATCCTTCATCCACTATTGCTCCATGGCCAAGCTATCCCGTGCTTGATCAAGGAGCTCCTGTTTGTCACGGGAAATCTATACGCAGCTGTGCAACTTCCTTACAACCGAAGCTTGACCACTTTCAATGGCGTTAACGGTTGACGCCCAATTGCTAGCTCTGAAGGGCTCAAACCAGTTGCGGAAGACTAACAAATTATAACAAAATTAGGCTACACCAGTAAACTTGCCTAATTTCGTTGGCTTGTGGTCACATAATGCCACAAGTATTCCTCAAGCAAAGCATTAACCTGCTCCGTCTGGCCGTCTGTTTGCAGGTAGTTTGCTGTGGAAAACTTCAATTCTGATCCCATCAGTTTAAACAAAACTGTCCAGAACTTTCTTGTGAACCGAGCATCACGACCGCTACTGATGTCGTTTGGGACTCCAAATACCTTCACCACGTATTTAAATAGCAACTCCGCTACTAATTTTACAGTACAAACATGAGGCGCGTCTATAAAGACTGCATACTTTGAAAAGCGATCTACCACTACTAAGATGGATTTCATCCCATCAACTGCCGGTAATCCTACAATAAAATCCATTGAAAGGGACACTCATGGTCCCTCAAGAATAGGCAATGGTTGAAGCAACCCAGCTTGCTTCCTCTTCTCGATTTTGTCTAGTTGACACACTAGACAAGTACGGACATATTGCTCAATGTCCTCCAACATCTTTGGCCAGAAGTAGTGTCTCGACACTAGAGCTAACATTCATTCCACACCAGGATGTCCAGCCTATTGCGGATCATGGGTTTCCTCTAGCAACTCGTGCCTCAGTCCCTCGCCCTTACAGACAAACAATCTGCCTCCCTGAGCATAGAGCAGATCGTTCTCAACCCAATATTTTCGAACCAAACCTCTCAAAACTTGCTGCTTAATCTTGCAATAAGTTGCATTGGTCTCGGCTACGTGCTTAAACCAATCTAGAAAGTCCAAATGCATAAGGGTCAAGGAAGCCACAAAAGTCTGTACCTCCTTTCGGCTTAAGGCATTTGCCACCCGATTATCGCGTCCTACATGATGCAGCCAATTGAAATCGAACTTGGCAAGGAACTTCTGCCACCTTGCTTATTTGGGGGACAAATTCTTCTATGTTTTGAAATAAGTATTCGCCACATTATCAGTCACCACTGTGAACCTAGTCCCCAGCAGATAGTGTTTCCAAACACCTAAGCAATGCCCCACGACAGTCATTTCCTTCTTATGCACCGAGTAGCGTTGCTCAGTCTCCTTCAATTTTTGACTTTCATAAGCAACGAGATGTCCTTCCTGGACTAAGACTCCCCCAATTGCCTTATTCGACACACGGTATGTACTTCAAAGGGAAGCTCAAAGTTTGGAAGTTCGAGAACAGGCTCGGAAGTCACCACCTCCTTTAATTTCTCAAATGCCTCTTGGCACTAGATAGTCCATTCCCAAAGCTTCCATTTCTTCAACAAGTCTGTGAGAGGGCTCACCATCTTTGAGAATCCTAAAATGAATCGTTTGTAATAGTTCGCCAAGCTAAGAAACGATCTTAGTTCTGACACTGACTTTGGGAAAGACTACTCAACAATGGCCTGGATCTTCTGCTTATCCATCTGGATCTTCCCCTTGCTAATCTTGTGTCCCAAGAATAAGATCTCCTGCATCCCAAACTCGTACTTCTCCTTCTTGACTTAAAGCACATTTTCCCGTAACTTCGTAAATACCTTCTGAAGGTGCTGCACATGCTCATCAAGGGCCTCGCTATAGACCACTATGTCATCCAAGTACACCACTACAAAATTATCTAAGTACTCATATAGAACATCATTCATCAGGTTACAGAATGTAGCAGGAGCGTTAGTGAGACCGAAGGGCATCACGAGAAATTCGAACGACTCATACCTCATCACCATGGTCGTCTTAGCCTCATCCCTTAAGGCTATATGAACTTACTAGTATCCCAACCGCAAGTCTAGTTTGGTGAAGAATGTTGCCTTGGTCAGTTTATCAAATAGATCCGCCACATTTAGAATGGGGTATTTTTTCTTAATCATAACTTTATTCAGTGCTCTATAGTCTACACACATTCGAAGGGACTCATCCTGCTTCTTCTGGAACAGCACAGGGGCACCATATGGGGCCTTCGATGGTTACACAAGACCTACATCCAACAAAGCATCAAGCTGCTTCCGTAGTTTCACGAGCTGCTCCGGGGCCATCTGATAAGGCACTTTCGTTGGAGGTCTTGCGCCTGGTTCCAGGTCAATCCTGTGGTTTACGTTTCGTTGTGGAGGTAACACATTCAGTAACTCGGGCAGCATCACATCGCTAAATTCCTCGAGCACATTAGTGATGCAGTCAGGAACATCAACAACTTGGTATGGCTTAATCTCTATCAAATCTGTAAGCATAGTTGTCTCACCCCGTTTCATAGTTAACTTCACTTGTGAAGCCAATTGCATTAACGACTTCTCCATCACACGTCCCTTGTACTCAGCTGGGACAAAACACGAGCATTCCTCGTCACCTATCCATAGACCACAGAAGTTGGGTAGAGGTGCCACCTTGGCCTCTACAAAGAATTCCATCTCAAGAATTAACTCGAAGTCATCGAGGGGCACGATTTCTCCCAGTTACCCACCTTCAACGTTATGGTCGTCATTCCTTGGACGGGCTGAGAATCAAAATTCATCGCTTTGATCCTACTGGTGCTTTTGGACACGGTCAATCGAAACTGATTCACCACTTGCTGAGAGATGAAATTGTTGGTCGCTCCAGTATCCAACATGGCCCACGTCGAACGCCCATTTACCAACACCGACAAGTACATAAGCCCTTTGTAGACAGTCCGTTTGTCTACTGTGATGGCATTCAGCAACCACAACGGGTTAAGTCTAGGATTCACTTCCTCTGATTTTGTCTTTGAACCATCCTGAACAAAAAGCATGAAAAATTTCTCCTTGTGGGGACAATCTCTACCACGGTGAGGGCCATCACAAAGGAAGCAACTAATGTTCCTCTTTCCTTAGGGTGGATCCATTCCCTTCAGCTTCGACGTTTCACCATCCTTCCTCTTGTCCCACTTTCCCTTCTTGCCTTGCTTCTGGTTCTTTCTCCCCTTGTCCTTGTCCTTCTTCTTGTCAGAGTTGGAGGAAGAAACTTTAAAATTGAAATCATTGAGGCTGCCTACAGCCATAATTGCCAACGGCAAGTCGTTCACCTTTAACTGTCTCAACTCCGCCTGTGCCCAAGACTGAAGACCTGACAAGAAATTAAAACCCGATCCTCCTCAGTCATGTTGTTGATCTCCAACCTTAAGGAACTGAATTCCTTAATGTAATCCCGCACAGAACATGTGCCTTCAACTTCTTGATGGACTCTCTTGCTAGCCAAGCAGTGTTCATGGGAAGGAATTGGTCCCTCAATTCCTTTTTCAACGCATCCCACGTCTGAATACGAGTCCATCTGGAACTTGCATCATTGTCCAACCAAGTCCACCACCAAAGTTTTGTATCTCCCCCAAGGTACATGCTAGCGATGGAAACTTATTCGTTCTCCTCCACTCGAGCAGCCTTAAAATATTTCTCCATATCCCAAATGAAATTCTCGAGCTTCTTAGCATTTCGACTACCCTCGAACTATTTTGGCTCAAGAACTTTCAACTTGGAAGGCGGTTTCTCCCCAGCACTCCCGCCAGGCAAACCAGCAACAGCCACCTTTAGCAGAGTGACATCCATGTCAATATCGCCTACCAGATCTACCAACGACTGGATCAGTTGCAGCATATCATTAGCGCAATCCATGAACGCTTTCTGACAATCACTCATCATGCTCTGAAGGTTAGTAATGGCCTACGAATGGACCGCGACTTGCTCTGAGAGTGGCGTAGCATCAGGTGCGGGTGCACCAATCAATTCCTCAAGGTCAGTAACGCGTTCACACAAGGCTTCGGCCATTGAAACTCGAGCTCTAATACTAGAATGTCACGGGGCTAAATCTCGACTATGATTTTTCTCGCCTCGTGATGGTACTAAGTCGCCCACTTAGTCAGCCAACCTAACCACTCAACTGAACACCCTAGCAAGAACTTAATCCGCAAGAAAACACACAAGTACAGGAAACCCCTTACCTTTTTATTTACACTTAAAAAGGAATACAAGTCTGCTGCAAGAACAAAACAACACACTCTCTCTGGAGGTCTGCGTCTCACTGTCTTTCACGACTCAACTATTTATAAGCAAGCTTGGCTGACACCCCCAACCAAAAAGGAAAGCACCCAAGTAAATGCACTAAATCCCGAAGATCACAGACCATAATTCTCTCCATATATTTCACCCCATATAAGGCAAGTCCAAGGATTGTGCATGGTGCGTCCTTCCTAGAAGTGTATACAACAAATGCACGGGTCGCACAAGTAATAAAATGACAGAGTCCCAGATTATCGTCCCATAGAGAAACATAGTCAGCCCAACTAAGTACCAGTTAATTTTACCCTAAGTATATCTTAGCAAATTATGAATATTAAAAGAGTGATCTACAAAGTTTAATTTGAAAATATTGGAAAGTAAGGAAAATAATAAAAACACTAAAATAAAGCAAAATAGAGAAAAATTACTCACAGAGCTCCAAACAAAATAAAAGCGAGAATCTGCAAAAAAAGAAAATACTAAAACTCAAATTAATTAGTCTAAATTGACTAAAGATGCAAATATAAGAAAACATAGATAAAAAAATAAATAGATTAAAACTAGAAAATCCTAATATGAAACTCAAATTTGCATGTGATTAATCCAATTGATAAAAATGCAAAATAATCTAACCTAAGGCCGAATGGAATAAAATTCTAATAAAAAAATTCTAAAAATTCCTAAGTATAACTTTAAACCAAAATGGCTAAATTGGTGACCCTAAATTATATATGACTCTAGATAATACTAAATTAATAAAATCCCTAAATAAATAATAAAATCTATTCTAAATGATGCATGAGAAATAAAATATTTTTAGGCTTTTAAAAATTTAAAATGAAAACTATCCTAAAGATGCATAAAATGATTCTACCCCTAATCTAACTCTAAATGCAATACATAAACACTACACTAATATTTTGCTAACACTAAAATCATACTAGTATATACTCAAATCAATAAACAGTTTACTCAATGAAAATCAACTAAATCATAAATTTATACATGGAAATAATAAAATTAAAATTTTAATTGTATAAAAAACTAAAATTTAATCTAAACTAACATTTAAAGAAATTAAATCTAATAATCTTAAACATATGCAAATTAATTAAACTATTAAACTATTATCTAAACTAATTGAAAAGTGCACTAAATTAAAATAATATTAAACTACTAATCTTAAATTATTAAACTATTGCAACCAAAAATACTAATAACAGTAGCTGCCACGCATAGCAATCCTACCGCCAACATTCCTATACTGCACTAACATTCCTGCACTATACCCTGCAGCTGCTTCAGTACTGACCAGCCTTGCATCTGTTCTACACTACAAGCTCAACCATGTCTAGACAGTCCTTTTCCTTGTCCTATCGCTAGCTCCTGCTTCTTTTCAGACTGTGCCATCATGCTATACACGCAGCAGTTGATATAACCGATCAGCAAGGCCACGCCTCTGGTTTAATACCTCGACGTCATCCCTTTCAGTACAGCAACAAATGCCAGCTCTTGCACTACCTTCTGCTTCCAAGTTACAACAATAGCTACGACGAGCTCAAGGTATGGCTGCAACAGCTTAGCATCGACGTTCCAGTGGCAAGCAGTTTCTTCAGTCAATAATTTCTAACAGCAACATGAGCAGGTTAACCACAAGATGCAGGATGAAAAAGAAAGAACCAGAAAACAAGAATATTGGCTACCAGAAATGTGCAAAAACAGTGAATTGAAGCCAAAAACAAAGGAGAGCCGATAACCAGGATAACGCAGAAACAAAGTAAATGCAAGATGCAGAAACTGAAAACAATATTTATGATATAAAATAATTCTGAAATTTACTGAACTGAATTATATTCAACCTTAAACTAATCTAAGATGAAGAAACCATAAAAGCATATAAATATAAGGCCTAAACTGTACCAAAACTCAAAACAAAAACTTGCAATTGAAAGAGAAAAGATAATACAGAAGTTAAAAACTATAGAAACCGAAAGAAAACAGAGGAAGATTTTTTTAACTGTGTCACGCCTCCATCACACAGTAGAAGGGAGCACGAATTTGAGCAGCATCTTCACTAGCCCCACCTTGCGACCTTCAAGCCCATGTTTTCATGCACACAGCAACTTCAGGCAACTGCACAAGCACAATAGCGACACCAGTCCTCTATGGCAGCAACAAAACACCAAGTAACAAAGCAGCTTCAGTGCAACGTTCAGCAACCAGGAACGAGCAATGCAGTAGAAAGACAGTGGCGAGAATGAAACAAGAACAAGTCCCTTTGTCACGACCCAATACTACCAAAATCAGTACAAATTTTTTACTTTTGAAAAATCCTTTTTACCTCCTCGTGACAAATCCCTCTAAACAGGTCGGGCTGTGAATCAATATCGATATACCATTCTAACCATTTAAAATATCACATGTACATATATATATATATATACTGACATCAATCATATTATAATAGAGTGGTCGGTATGTTTTATACATCACATGATTCTATATTTACATCCCCAAATATTCTTTCATATACAATACTGTGCTGTAAGCATACTGATACAAAATTCTGTATGTGTTGTATACCTGACCGTCGATGGGAATCACAAAAAATTAGCTATGTCGTCTACTCTCTACACCCGCTATATCTATGGTGGAAACACTGAAAGTGGGTGGAAAATGAAAGGGTGAGCTCCACATGCTCAGTAAGGCAATAATACAAACGGGTAGATAGCTATACTATCTACATGATGATAAGAAATCAGGATATATGTGAGCATGAGGTAAAAACAATGATATGCCATATATATAATATCATCTGTTTTAAAATAGGAAATCGGCATATTAAAACATGGAATAATTCTCATGTGAAAACATCTCATACTCAAATGAATCAACACGTTTAAAACACCCTATCTGGGTTAAATATGATACACTCAAGGAATTAAATCCATTTCAATAAAATAATTTATCTTAAAATTTTCGTTATAAAATCACCCTTCTCACAAGGTTACAAATCAATGAAAGTTTCATAAAATCCCTCCATGGGAATAATCAAAACTCAATTGAAATCATAAGAAAATCGAGGCCTAACCCCTCCCTCGAGTCTACCCTGGTCTATTAAGACCAATAGTTATATCATGTGAGACATGTAAGTGACTATATCGGTAATATCCAGGACTATGGCCATAACCTTGTGATCCCTGGCACATGGATCCTAGTGTGTGGGGTGTCACACCTGAAATGGGAGGTAGGTCAGTCCTACCCGCCAGAACAGTATAATATCAGGATTGCAAGGGCAAGACTTGCTGTCTCATGGCTAATGCCACTCCACTCCAACAATACGCACGGTACAGCGTACTCCGCGTGACATACATGGTACAATGAACTCTGTGAACCCAAACTCAATCAGGGGTGCCTGTAATAGGTCTTATCCACCCATGTCAAGTATGTCTCAGTATGCACGTGTGAGCATATCATCTCACTGTGACACAGTCTACAGGAGGCTCCAACACGGCTATATGCATGTCATATAAATTCTTATGCGAGTGAAGCTTTATCACGGCTCCATGCATAATCATGATATCTGAAAACCTCGTGCGAGCGAAGCTCTAGCACAGTTTCATAGAAATTAATGAAATCTACGTACGAGCAGCGCTCCAGTACGACTTAAACTGATTATAAATTCAATTCAAATCCACATACGAGCATGGCTCTAGTACGGATATGTATAAAAACTTAATGAAAACCTCGTACGAGAAAAACTCTAGTACGGTAGTCATATGAAATAAATCTATAAAATAGTACCAGCAAGACTCCAGCACTCTGTGTATGAGTTAAAATATAAAATCCAGTGCGAACAGTGCTTAAGCACGATTACAATTCATATAATACTGATAGGTGGCTCAAATTTATCGAAACATGTTAAATAAATATCAATTGGCACCTAACCTATGCCTTTTTCACTTAAAACATGAAAATAATAGCCAACCTATCCATAAATTGCTTGAATTAAAGCAATATCATCATGAAAACATTAAAATCATGAATTTCATGCAATTTCATAGCCTTACTACCCTTTTTGAAATTTTCCTAATTTGGGGCAAAATAATCATTTGCCACTATTTCCATATTTTTCCACAAAAAATATTATTCTATTTTCGGGTAGCCTAATGAATTTAACGTAATGTAAATCCCCTTGAAACTACGTACAGCTACCTCTAAGTGCTCATAAAATTCCCTTACTCGGAATCACGCACGAGCTTATCCCGACTCGGTCGTACCAAGTCTCTCAGTCCAATTCGCTCGTCTACGGAGCTGCATATAACCACATATGGGTTCAGTTTAAATATACTGATCAGTATTTCACTCTTACTGATCGAATCTAAAGCTCTGGACCCGTTTTACTCTATTGGGCCCGATTGCACTTTAATGGGCCTCGAACCCCTTTTTCATCCGTTTCCACTTTTAAATCCCTTCTTCGGGTTTACTGGGCTCATTTGGCTTATCAATAATCATCGGGCTTCGTTCCAAACTCATTGGATAGCCCGAATACTATTTACGATAATTACTTTGAAATTTTAAATAAAATTCCTTTTATGTAGAATTAATCCGTAAAATCCGTAAAATAATCTTAACTCTGTATTCAAGGACTCATATTATCGTAATTAAAATATACTTACCCAATATGATACAGGGTATAAAAATCGGAGCTAAATCGGCTCTCGTTCGGGCTCTGTAGTAACACTGCACAATTATATAAATTCGGGTCATTTTTCAATAAAATAATATTAAATTGATTTCCCGGGATTTACTTGCAGGTCAATCCCGACCTTTGGTGTAACGACCCTTGACCCTTGAAAATCGGGGAAAATTATTTTTTAAATTTAATTTACCCACTTATTCCCTTATTCACTTAGGTTGTATTCCTGTGCAGTGTCAAAACACTTTTCCTAATTCTTTACTCGTAATTATAATTAATTTTCCATACTTTAACTTATATAGCCAATAAAAATTTCGGCAGCATAACGACTTATATATGAGCCTACCCACCTACAATTCAATTGTTTTCGACAATCCTAGATATCTACAACTACCAAGCATACTTTCCCAATCCACTTTTACAACTCAATATATCGATATCGATTAATACCAATCATCTTACAACCTAGTCCCATGAATCATATTCTTTACATCATTTCCTTACAAATTACATCCCAACAAAATATTTCTAATATATGTGTCTGTGCGTACAGATATGTCTGGTACAGGAATGTAAATGTATACCTTTCTATGTGTACAAAAAGTAGCCTATGGTAGCTCTTCCTACCAGCCTACGTCGTGTACGCCGCAGGTAGCATCTATAGATTCACTGCAAATGATCTGAAGGTAGAGGGGTGAGCTTTTGGGGAAAAGCCCAGTAAGATAATACTCTTAAAGCAGTTCTGATATATAAAAGCATGTGAAATTGTTCATGGAACGAAACTTAATGCGATACATAAATTTGCCATTTCATGCATAATCCTCCTAAACATTTCATGGATATTTCATAATCATTTCGTAAACGTTTAATGAATATTTCATAATCATTTCATAAACATTTCATGAATATTGCGTAATCATTTCATAAACGTTTCATGAATATTTTGTAATTATTTCATAAACATTTCATGAATATTTTATAATCATTTCGTAAATATTTCATGAATATTTCATAATCATTTCGTAAACATTTCATGAAGATTTCATAATCATTTGGTAAACATCTCATGAATATTTCATAATCATTTCGTAAACATTTCATGCATATTTCATAATCATTTCATAAACATTTCATGAATATTTCATAATCATTTCATAAACATTTCATGAATATTTCATAATCATTTCATGAGACATATCGGTCACAACCAATAATTGTATATATCATGAAAACACATATTCATTCATCATAGTCGATTTTCATAATTAAATCGAGGAGACTAGGCTATAACTAAGTCATGCGATACGTGTCATTCTCCGTGGAGAGTCATCATACCTATGGCCATGGTAAGGGGGGGCTGTAGATTGGATTAGGTTCGTACAACAATAATAATTATAAACATGGGTAGTATCTTCTTATTTCTTATCATATACTAGAACATAGCTAGGGCACGGGCACCTGTGGCACCCACCATGCGGGGAACATTCATGAGTGCTGCGCGGGCACGATATACTACCAATACATCATCATAAACCACCAGTACTACGACATCTTCCACACAGGTTGAGTCAAGTGCTAAAGGGGCCAACGTACTGGCACCCCAAGTGGTGTAGCTGGAACACCACAAGAAGTAACCATGCATGAAGCCTATACTCTCAAAACAGAGTTTCCAAAATCTTTCTTGGGTTTTATAACTCATAAACTCATATCGAGTAATAAAATTGAATTCCTTGTAATCTGATAACTCTTTCATAAAATCGAAAGACTGTGTGGCACTTTGTTCCCGAAGGACTCAAGAGGATGCCCCCACGATCCCCTTTCGAAAACAAATTTTTTCCTTACATACTTTTGAAATTGTCAAAAGTTTCTTTAACGATATGGATATAAAAACATAAATAAATGTAAAACATCCATACGCTTCATACCTTAAGAAATTCATTTCACAACATGGAAAGTACTCGAGAAATATTTCGACAAATTAAAACATGCTTCGCAAGTATGAAAGCATTGATAAATCATTTCAAATCATATGCTCTTTCATAAAATCATTTATCGGTGAAACAAAAATGCATTATCAGAACTGAGTTAAATAATACCCCTTACCTCAATTTATCGGATATCCTGAATTCGAGTGGTGATGCCTCCTAGTACCTCCTTTAATTCTTTCTACGATTCACCTACACCGAAATCGTTTACTTAGCATCCTATTCATGCGAATTGTCCGAATTGCGTTAAAATCGTAATTTATCGTTACTACTGCGTGTGTACGTATTATTGTATATACCTAGGCCAACACGCACGTTTATATATTTCTTTACTATTTATATATTTGTACCTACAAGTATTAACATAGACCTTTATTATATACATCCACATGTATATACACATAAATATATATATATATATAAATATATATATATACTCTTATTGTTTTCATGTTTCCCTGTCTCATATATATACATTCTTTGTATATACATATACTAGTACACATTCATCTTGTGTACCCCCACATGTATATGCACTCCTATATATATATATATATATATATATATATATATATATATATATATATATATATATATTATCATTGTTTTCCATTTTTCCTTATCACATATGCATACATATTTTTTTGTACAAATACTAGTATATCCATTCATTATATACACCTATATGTATATGCACCTAAATAAATATATATGTGTATATATATATATATATATATATATATATATATATATATATATATATATATATTATTGTTTTCCATTTCTTTCTCCTTATCACATATACACATATTTGTCTACTCCTCATCATTCCCATTTTTGTCTAATTAAATCTACACTAACATGCTTGTATCTCAAGCTACATGGACATGTATATTAAATATACATATATACATAAATATACCATTTACCTTTTATATTTTCTTTTTTCTTCTTTCTTTTTTTCTTTTCTTTTCTCCTTTTCTTTTCTCCTTTCTCGGTTCCAGCCCTCACTATCCCGATTGTTCTTCTTCTTCCTCTCTTTCAGCTCTCGGTTCCAGTCCTTCTTCAACTCTCGGTTCCAGCTACTGTTTCTCTTTATCCCTCTCGGTTCCAATGCTTCATCCTTTGTTTCGTCTCCTCTCAGCCTTACCTCCTTCTTCTACCGTTTTCAGCACCAATCTCCCACGGTTCTGTTATCTCTTCAACCTCTGTTTTGTTTTCAGATTCTCTTGCTCTCGGTGCTGCCTTCGGTCTTCATTCTTCTCCTGTTACCATCCACTTCCTGGCTGCTCCTGCTTCAATCTATTCTGTTCTGCTTCTGCCCTTGTTCCCAATAGCTCCCTCACCCACAGTTTAGTACACAACCAGCGTTAGATAGCCCCTGAACCTCCCAACAGCCTCAGAACCAGCCACGCACCCCTGTTCTACTCGTAGCTCCGTTTTCTTCTTCTCGGTTTCCCTTTTCTTCTCTTCTTCCTCGGCAGACCCAGCTTCCTTCTCCTCTCCCTTCCCTTCTCTTCTTTCTCTCTTCTTCCCTTCTTCTCCAGCCGACCGAGCCTCTCCTTCTTGTCTCCTTTCTCCTTTCTCTTCTTTCCTTTCCTCTTCTCCCTAGCCGATCAGCCCATTTTCTTCCCTTTCTCCTCTTCTGTTTCTCGCCCACTCTCCTCTGTTTCGAATGGTTTCCTTTCAATCTGAATGTGGCAGATGGAATTGGCTTTTCTAAGCCAATTCCGTACATGCCATATATATTTATAAATTATATTATTATATATATTTTATTTTATTATATTTTATTTTATTTTTGTTTATTTTTTTATTTGTATTTATATTTTTTTTGTTTGTTTTTTTTGTTTTGCTTCCATTTTTATTTTAAATTGTCTCATGCTTCATGCTTTATTTATTTATTTGTTTAGTACTATATATTAAATTCTATACACCAAATAATATATATATGCTATATATATTATTATTCTTTTATTTAAATGCTAGTACATATGTATATATGTATACATATTCACCTATGTATATATCTACATATATACATTTCTTGTATAATTTATCCAAAGACATAATATCATGCCTTCCATGAAATTTTCCTTATTCCGAAAATCAAATAGTATCGGGATTTCATCATTCTTCATAAATTCTCGATACAAGTGTTTACATTGACAATTTTCAACTAACAATTTAAAATTTTTCAAGTCCCTCCGTGCTTGCATTTGCTTTATCACTTCTTGTACCTTCGGGTTCCCGGTTATTCACGGGCTTCTCGATTCCTATAGTCCTCGAGCCCTACAACGAATATTCACACTTCCATTAATATATATTATTTCCATTCTTATATAATTTAATTAAATGTAGAAAATTTGTGGGGTTTACACTTGGTCACCTGAATTTCGAGTCGTCCCCGAGTACACTTCCTTCCCTTTTTTTTTCCTTTTCTTTCTTTTCTTTTTCCTTTTCTTTTTCTTTTTATTTTTTTCCTTCTCTACTACGGTGCCGTTTTGGCCCGTTTGCCATCGCCGGCAATCCCGACCGTCTCGTCGGTTGCCAGTGGGCTTAAAAGAACCTCCTTGGCCAGGGGATCGTTCAGCTGGGTCGAATCGGAGCTAGGACACTGCCATTCGCTGGGACCGACGCGTTTTGTAAGACCTGAATTTAATTAAAATACGAAATGAATGAGTATTCGTAAAAGGAAGTCAGGTTAAATTAATCCCGAACACGTGTAAGGGCAAAATGGTCAAAAGATCGAAAGTCGAAATAAATTCGATAAGAAAATTTAATTAAAAATAATGGATTGAGGAATCTTGGTCAATAAAGGTGAAATAAATTTATTCGGGTTAAATTGATCAAGATATGAATTTATTGGAATTAATCGGGATTAATCGGGATTTTTAGTTAGGAAAAATAATCCCGAAAATAATCGAAAAATATACTGAAAAGTCATCCGGGACAATATCCCGAAAATACGGAGGAATTATACCCGAAAAAGGGTTAAAATATAATAAATATATTAAATTAAATTAAATTAATTAATTTAGAATTAAATAATAATTTTAAGGGATATTTTGGATTTTTATCGAGTATTTTAAGGAATAGTGTAATAATTAAAATAAATAATAATAATAAAAATAATTAATAAAAGAAATAAAAAAAGAGAAAATGGGTCGGGGAGAGAGAAAGAAAGAAACAGAAACGGAAGAAACGGAAGAAACGGAACCGAGGAAGAGAGGATGGTCGGCGACTTTTCGGCGACCAACGACCCCCGACGAGGAGCCGACGAGGAAGAGGAGAGGTCGGCGATCCTTTAGCCACCGGAGACGCGCCGTTTGGAGGCCGGAGGACGCCGATCGGAGGAAGGAAAAATCGAGAGAGAATGGCTCGGTTCCGGCGATCCACGGCGGCTGGGCATCAACGGAGGCCACTGATGAGTTCAGGAGGAGGAGCCGGTCATTTTGAGACCGGTAGCAGCAGACGAGACGGCGGGAATTACCGACGACGGCCAAGAGGAGGAAAATGGGTCGACGGCCGAGGGAGAAGAGCCAGACCGGCGGCGTTCCAGCGAGCTTGACCCAAACCGAGGCCAGATTCGTGATGCGGGCGACCCAACGGAGTGATTGGCGGTGGAAGCCGGCGGAGAACCGGCCGGCAAGGTGGTGAACCAGCGGTGAACCGGCCGAACCGGAGAGAACCGGCGGTTTGAATCGGTCCGAATCGGACTGAACCGGTTAGCCAAAAAGAGGGAAAAAAGGAGAAAAAAGGGAAAAAGAAAAAGAGAAAAAATTGGAAAAAATTCCTATGATGCAATCGAGCTTCGGGTAAGTCGATAAGCGGTCGAATTGACCGATTTAAATTTTGGAATATTTTATTTAATTAATTTTCGACTGGAAATTTACCCAAAAAATTCATGAAATTGTGTAGCTCGACGATTGGCATCCACCGAGGGCTCGAGACAGCCTCGAATTTTGTACTAGCATGGAGTCTCGAGTAAGTGACCCTTATTTATGACAATTACCTCGTTATGCGTGATATTGATTTAATTTCCGCATAAATTGAATTAAATTATGGAAATTTAGATAAATTGTCGTAAATAATCGATTTAGCTATTCGAGAATTAGAATGAGGCCCAATAAATTATTAGTGGGCCCAATGAGCCCAATAGGCCTCGATAAAGTGAAAATTAAGTGGAAAACGGGCTTAAGGTCGATTAAGGCCCATTAAGGTGCAATCGGGCCGAATAGGGGTAAATGGGCCCAATGATTTAAATTAAGCCCAGAAAATATTAAATACAATTAAATTGTATAATATCTGACCTAAGAAATATTAATACGCAGTTCCGGCCATTTGATTGGGAGCTTAACGGACTGCGCGACGAGATAACATTGGAAAAGAAAAGGTCAGACTCGACAGGAAAATAAGGTAAGGGAATTCTGCGGACTGCTAGAGGTAACTTTACGTAATTTTAAGTTCAATTACAGTCTTTAAAATTTATCTGAAGGGTCTAGAGGTCGAATAATAATTTTAGTGCCCCGAATGGGCAAATTACTAAAATACCCTTGTTAAGGGTAAAATCTATAAATTTAGGAAAAATTGGGAGGAGCAAGAACAAAAGGTTCCTGCTCATTCTGGAGCTATTTTAACACATGCATGAGTAGGCTGGCTCACTTTTAAAGAAAAATGCATAGCATTGCATACCTTTAATGATGTAATTTCTGTGAAAACTATTTGGAGATAACCGAGCCGCCTACGTGTTTTTATTTACATGTGACGTGCTAGAGCTCAGCTCGCACGATGTTTGATTTGTGTGATGCATGCATTAGTGCTGGAGCGAGAGCTCGCACTAGAGTTTTACATGCATAGGTGCTAGAGTATAACTCGCACCAGATTTCACATGCTTGTTTCGTGACACGGTGCTAGAGTCTAACTCGCACAAGATTTTACATGATTTTCGTGACAGGGTGCTGGAGTTTAACTCGCACCAGATTTTATAAGATTTTCAGGTGATTTATATATAGAGTGCTAGAGCCTAGCTTGCACTAGTTTTACTGGATTTATGGAGTAGCGCTGTCTGCCCTTGGAGTCAGCCAAAAGGCCCAACAGGCTCAAAAGACCTCTTAAGTAGGGTGAAAGTGAGGGATGAGGTTGGCGGCCTTGTGGGGATGTAAAGCGGGCTCTGCCAGTTTTATTTGATTTGATGAGAGTGCTGAGCATCGCTCGCACTGATTTTATGAGAACATGCGATGAGCCGTGCTTGGAGCATCGGGTAGACTGTGTGTCACCGATTTAATAGGCTCGCACGTGCGTTTTGAGACATGGCAATGAGTATTGAGAAACAAAACCTCTCTGTGGGAAGCAGGCCATTTGGGCTGGAGTACCTAGAGTGATATGGGTCCATGAAGTACAATGTACCGTGCAAGTAGCATGGAGTACGATGTACCGTGAGGTATCTTTGGATACGGTATCTTTGTGATACGGGGTATATTTGTGATACGGTATCTTTGTGATACAGGGTATCTTCGGATACGGCATCTTCGGATGCGTGAGATCGGATAAGACTGACGGGTTGGATTGACCCACCTCCCGGGCGGTTCCCGATCAGGGTGAGACCTCGTACACTGGGATCCGTGAAGCTAGAGGGACTCATGAGGACACATATTGGCCAGTCCTGGTTATTGCCGTTATACAGATATTGCCTCGTCTCGCATGTCGACGATTTCGATGATTTAAACTGAGTTTTTAATTAAATGTGCATGATGGTTATTTTCATGCTTTTTAAACCCATATGTGATGTAAACGAATTTTCATGATTTTGTGTGAGTCAGGATCACCCGAAGGAGGGGTCGAGTCCTGACTTTATTGTGAAATTTTTAAAGAGAAAGAAATGATTTAAAATAATTGCATGTTGAATTTTCCGTGCAAACTCGATTTACATAACATCATAAGCTCATGTCATTTGTTTTAAATGTGTGGAGAAAGGGTGGTTTATGCATGGCACCACGTTCATGTAGGTAGTATGGTTACCTACTTATTCGTAGGATTGCCTTACTGAGCTTGATGTGCTCACCCCTTTCATTTTCTCCCACAGATAATCTCCAGTTGAAGTTGAGGCGACTCAGTACTGCATTCCGGATATCCGCTGCTGCCCATCACTTAAGGTATATACACTTGTACATATTGTATCTATATAAGCATAGCACAGTAACATGTTTGTAAGTAACTTTAGGGGATGTATAAATAATGTAAACAATTATAAATGACTGGAGAAGAAATAAGTTAGATGGTAAATGTATAGTGGGACTGGCATTGACGCACAGCCCAATTATTAGTAGAGTGTGGTCACGATTCGAGGACAGGTAAGAGTTTAAGTAAGTAAATAAACAAAACGCGAAAAAAATTAACTCTGATTTTTGGGTAGTTTGGGTCGTGACACGTTTCTTCCTCAGTACTTTCGTCCATCGATTCGCCGGAAATAGAGGTCGCCGACGCTCGTTACCGATACCAATAGACTCGTCGAACTCTCCTCTATCGTCTCCAACTATTAGCTTGGCTCGTCGGACGCCGGTGGCTCGTCGGGGGGTTCGGGTTCTCTGGGTATGTTTTCGGGTTCCGTTTTCTCTCTCCGTGATTCTGATTTTCAGATTTCTCTTTTTTTTCTTTTTATTTATTTATTTATTATTATTTTAATACATTAAAATATATTAAAATAATCAAAATATCCCTAAAAATATCTTGAAATTTATTATTTAATTCATTAAATCCATAAATGAATTTATGAGTCTATTTTCGTCTTTTCGGTATATTTTTTTGATTATTTTCAGGATAATTTTTCGAATTAAAAATCCTGATTAATTTCGAATTAATTTCGATTAATTCTCGTAAATTTCAATAAATTTATATCTAGATCAATTGGACTCGAATTTAAATATTTTCCTCAGTATTGATCTAGATTTCGCAAATTCCATATTTTAATGAAAATTACTTATCGAATTTATATAGCACTCAAGGGATTCTTAGTTACTTTAAATATCATAAGTGACGTTCGAAAACACTGGCAGTGTGATCTTGAGTTGAGTACCAGCAAGATCCTGGAACCTCTGATCCCATTGGATTCTCCATAAATAGTTCAAAGCTTGAGAGGGGATGACGGGGTTTACCGTCCGTCTATCGCCCATCCCGAAAACCGTCAGACAAATGCTGTCTAAGTCAAAAAGGGAACCTCTGAATCATTAAAACCATATAACGAGGAAAGACTCGGGGCGGATTAAGCCGAAAGGTTTTCTAGCCTGGAAATTGGTTGGCTCATTGCGTGGTCGGCAAGAGTCGGATGAGCGTTATGTTCTCATTAGGATGAGGCTGCTAAGAAGAGGGAACGTATGAAGCTATAGGCTAGCTGGACCTAAAGTACGACTTGGCTGGGGATTCCTCGGGTTCTGGGTGGAATTCCATCTAAATTTGAGGATACCCTAGGGGGAGTATGTTATGCAGGGACATAATCCTAAAGTGGAGGATGACGCGTGGAAATAGGGTCCAATGGCGAGTCAAGTTTCGAGGAGGTAGCAGTCCCATCCTTGTCCAGTAGCCATTCTGAGTGGGAGTAGGAATTGCTGAGAAAGATTTGAGATCTGGGGAGGACACTATTCAATAAAAAAAGACTCCTCAACCAACTGTCAGTACAAGAAGGCGGACGTTTATCCTGAAAAGCGGGGTAGCTCCCTAGCTGCAGGATAGCTCGGTCGTCGTGGTGGTAACGACCCCCTGCTAATTCAAAAAACAGGGAAGTGGGCATGCCGTGGTGAAGAAGGTGGCTCCATATGGGAAAACAGAAGTCAGAATGCGAGGGGTTGATCTTAGCCAACGGATCCCGACCCTATAGGAGGGCGTTGGTTTATTGATCTACTATCTTACAAAAAGCTTCTGCCCATTCCCATAGTTTCCGATCATAAGAGTGTATCTACAGCTAGATTGCTTTGTTTTATTCTAAAGAGTGGGTAGACTACTAGATTGTTTTTCTCTCCATTACCCGCTCGGACCTATATGAGAAGGTTAAGGGGATCTTTTATAGGCGGATATTGGATGATGAAGCACTTGCCTACTTCCCACCTGGCCTTTACTTTAAGGAAGAAGGATCGGGCCAAAAGTTGAATGAAGATCACTCAAAAGGGGATTGACATTGGGCTCATCAAGGAAAGCTAGATTCCGGCGAGCTTGCCCGCTCTATTTAAGCAAGGGCAGAGTCTGATCGATGGGAGTTCACTAGGGGGCACCGCACCAAAAAGGCACCAGGTCTTGCTTGAATAAGCAAGACTTCTACTATTCTATTCATGATCGCATTTCAATGAGTGCAGACAGCCCAAGAGCAATAGCCTGAGTGGGCAAGAAGTTCTTTTACTTACGCTTTTTTATTTAAGCGCATCCTGGTGACAGATTCGAAGTAGAAGACTCTCTATATTTTATTAGGACTGCTACCTTTACAATCAAATAAAGATAACTACTACTTTACTAGTTCTGAAAAGACTATGACTTACCTTATTGTCGAAACTCGCGGCAGAGTGCTAAACTCAAGATCTTTTTCCAGAAGATAGCTAAGAATTGGCTTTCGGAGATTCATAAGTTATCACAACCGCATGAAGACTTCTGACTTTCAATTTACGAAAAGGAAAGGCCTAGTGGAAGGGCCTCAATGAAAGACCGGCGACATATTTATGGAAAGTGACTTTTTCCGTGAACTCCCCAACCTACAAGCATATAAACCTCGAGCTTCAAACACTTCCATTTGTGACCATCCAACTCTCCAATGAGCCTGCACTCTCAAACACAAAAAGAAGGACAAATGCTCGATCCTATCCATCCGGTGAAACCTCTTCAATGGTAAAATTTTCAGGTAGTGCAGTTCCTAAAGTGGGTGAAGCCTTACCCAGTAGCATATAGATATGGAAGCTACCCTTGGCTTCCTTTGTTGGGACCCTGGGGAGGAGTCAGTTATGCCCCCGCCATGGTCCGGAGCCAGTTTGGTGAAAAACAGTTTGTCCCTACGACACACGAGCTGAGTGAACTGGAATTTTCATACAAAGACAAAGGAGCCATAGCCTTAGTAAAGGAAATAGCGGAGGCTTGGAAGCAGGTACACTGGGGCACGCCCAGAATTTTTACAGATGCAACTAGCGAAGGCTATAGACTGTGAGAAGGATTTGCCCAAGAGCAGAAACGGGCGTCTCAGTACGAGTAGACGATTACTTATTGATAAAGCACTGAAAGCTAAATAATTAGCGGATGCATAATAATATTGGGGTGGGTAAGCACAAAACATGGGAGATGAAAAGATAAATTGTGAATAAAAAGAGCGAATCATTTTTATCTTATATAGAGACATCTCACTCATTACTAAAGATGCCGTAAGAGAGGGGACAATATACTCAACTGATAATCTGATTCGAATGCCAGGTTCCAAGAAAGATGCTCTACCGGGAGCTACAGAGGCAGAGTCAGAGTTAAGGTTGTTTGGTGGAGGACGTGGCAACAAGCCTAAGCTCAGGAGATTCCTCTCTAAAGGAGATGGCTCTATTTGTTTAATTCCGTTAGTAGGGGAAGGAGTTGCGTGGCATGAACTACTCGATCGAAAGCGAGAGGGAAGGGGGTCTTTCTTTAGGAGGGGCTTACTTGAAGAGAAAGTCCGGTTAGAAGAGTGTCTGACTTTCAAAGTCAGGAGGAAGAGTGAGACTAAAAGGAAAGGTTAGTAATAGCTTAAGGATAGCAGTGAAGCGAGAGGAAAGCCAGTCAGTCAAGTCAGTCAGAAAAGGTAGTGGAAAGGTAAGGGGATTTGCTTTTGCAAAGATATCTTTCAGGCCTATAAACTACCTGTCCTTGACCAAGCCATTCAATCAATGCTTTCGGGTTTAAGAATCCTAAAAAACTCTTCCAAGATCCCCTTACCTTTTCGCATCGAGTCTGATAGTACTAATCGGGGAAGTCTGCTTTGCTCTCCTTTCTTACCCCTTCGTAGACGGACCAAGAGTGGGCAATTATTCAACATTTGATATCCCGGTGGAGTAATCCACCGATGAATAGCTGGTCTCTCTCGCTTCTATGGGCGGTGGGTAGGAAAGGATAAGCGGTGGTCATTCGTAGGCTCACTCACCTCTAGCTCTTCTTCTTTGGGATGAAAAGCCCGTCCTTGCTGAACCTGTGTCAAATTCTTTGTCTGAATTGAATAGCTCATCATCCTCGATTTGGTCACCTCAGTATTCCTTAACCTTGGTTTAATCTGATTCCACGCGAACTGCTAATACGTCTGTGGCTGGTTTAGGTGCCTCTCTTCTTTCTGATGTGGGAGCCCCTTTTTCAGTAAGCGAGAAGACTAGCACCATCCGACTCAACTGGTATTATTCATCTATATATAGATCGTGTGTGCTTTCTCCCCGATCGAATGACTTCGGTACCTTGCAGAACGACCTCTAAACATAAAAATGACGACTTCTGTCTGAAAAGCGTTCGATAAGTCAGTGGTCGGTCTAAATTAATGGGTGAAGATTAGAGGTTTTTACGCAGCTGTGCTGCTATGATGTAACGTGCAGTCGTCCCGAGGCAGCAGGATGTATGGTGTAGGGCCCTCTATTTTCTCTCCCTTAAAGTCCTTTATAGATTTCGAGTCTGGAATAGAGCAGTGGCTTATTCGGCGCTATATCACAATTCATTCATTCTCGGGCATAGCAGTTCACGAAACGTGGCATGGGACATCTGTCGACGGCGGGAGTCAACCATCCGAGCGAGAGGTCAGACCAATAATCCCATTCACCCTGGTCCAATCCGAACGGATCTTGTTGAATGAATTGATCCATTATTGTATGCCTTACTTCTTAGTGCATTTTTTCCTACTCGGACCCGCCGTACTTCCTTTGAGTACTGCTGAGATATATAGTGGAAACATTTTGTTATGGTGGAGAGTGGAGAGTGGAGAGTGGAGAGTGAAAACACCAATGCAGCAGAGAACGACCGCATGAATCGGAATCCACTTATATTAAGACAGACGACCGAGAAAGAAAGGTTCCACGTTCTCCAAGTGGTTGATCTTAGCGTGTTAGCCGCTGCTTCATTTCGTATAGTGATAACGCTTTCTCTTTCTTAGCGCTCCGCCCCCCTTGTATAGTAAGGGGGACTCTGGTTGCGCGGCTTTTTCTTATAGGGGTCTATTTTCTCTGACTTGACTCAGCTTGACCATCTTGGTCTTTTGACCATTTTACCCTTGCACATGTTCGGGACTAAATTAAATCGACTTTCTTTCATAAATCCATAATCTTTTCCCTATTTTTAATTCCTTATTTTCAGTCAACTCGATTAAATTCCTTAAACGAACTTGTTGAGTCCCTGCTTTCCCGATTTATCCTTATTCGATTTTACGCACGTTATTTCATTTCATCAATATTTATCAGATCCGAATCAACCATCTTATGAATCCATTAACATATAATAATGTCATACAATATGGAAATCATAAGGAATATCATACAAAAATGCAGATCTCACAATCTCCCCCACTAAAAGAATTTGATCCTCCAAATTAGAACCAAATCAGTCTGTAAACAACTCCGAGTACTTCTCCTGTATCATGCTCTCTAACTCCCAAGTAGCTTACTCCGGAGTGTGATACTGCTACTGAACCTTCACCAGGGAGATCGTCTTGGATCGCAATACCTTCTTCTTCCTATCCAAAATCCGAACCGGTCTGTCAACATATTTCATACTGTCACTGAGCTCTAACGGCTCGTAGTGAATCACATGTGACGGATCCGGATGGTACTTTCGAAGCATAGAAACGTGGAAAACACTGTGTACACCTGTCAACTCTGGTGGCAATGCCAATCTATAGGCCTTGTCCCCCATTCGCTCCAGAATCTCAAAAGGTCCAATAAAACGAGGGCTCAGTTTACCTTTCTTACCGAGCCTCATGATACCCTTAAAAGGAGAAACTCTTAAAAACACCGACTCACCCTCTGTAAATTCTAGTGGTCTACGTCTCCTGTCAGCATAACTCTTCTGTCGACTCTAAGCTGTCTGCAATCTATCGCATATCAATCGGACATCCTCAGAGGCCTGCTGCACCAAGTCAGGAGCAAATAACAGTCTATCACCAATCTCTTCCCATCCAATAGGGGAACGGCATCTGCGCCTATACAATGCCTCATACGGTGCCATCCCGATACTCGAGTGATAACTGTTATTGTAGGCGAACTCGGCTAATGGCAAATGATCATCCCAGGAGCCTCCAAAATCCAGCACACACTCTCTCAACATATCCTCCAGAGTCTGTATAGTCCTCTCTAACTGACTATCTGTCTGAGGATGGAAAGCGGTGCTAAATCTCAACTGGGTCCCTAACGCTTCCTGAAAGTATTCCCAAAAATTGGGAGTGAAGCGGGCATCCCTATCAGAAACAATGCTCACTGGAACGCCATGTAACCTGAAAATCTCTCCAACATATAAGTTCACCAACGTACTCAAAGCATCTGTAGCTCTCATAGCTAAGAAATGGGTGGACTTCGTCAGTCTATCCACAATCACCCAGATGGGATCGTGACCTCTGCGGGTACTCGGTAATCCCATCACAAAATCCATGGTGACATGCTCCCACTTCCATGTCGGTATCGGTAGAAGCTGCAATAATCCTGCAGGCTTCTGATGCTCTACCTTCACCTACTGACAGACGAGACATCTCGGGACATACTCTGCTATGTCTCTCTTCATCCCAAACCACCAATAAACTCTCCGGAGATTTGGATACATCTTTGTACTCCCCAGATGTACTATATATCTCGTTGAGTGAGCCTCTGATAAAATCATCCTCCTGATCTCAGGATCCTCGGGAACACATATCCTACCGTGAAACCTCAATAAACCATCAGTACTCAATGCAAAATCGATATCTGCACCTACCTATACCTGACTCATCAACTGAATACATCCTTGATCACTCTGCTGAGCCTACCAGATACGATCAATCAACTTCGGCTCCAACCTCAAGCTCGCAATGATCTCAACTCTGTCAATCTTAGAGGGTGCTATGTCCAAACTGAGGCTCGCGAACTGTTCTAGCAAGTCATATTCCCAAACCATCATAAATGGTACCAACCCTAGGCTCTTCCTGCTTAAAGCATCAGCAACTACATTAGCCTTACCAGGGTGGTATAATATCTCGCAATCATAATCCTTCAAGAGTTCGAGCCATCTCCTCTGTCTCATATTCAGCTCCTTTTGCGAGAATAAATACTTCAGACTCTTATGGTCTGTAAAAATCTGAAACTGCTCACCATATAAGTAATGGTTTCATATCTTCAGTGCAAACACTATGGCCGCCAACTCCAAATCATGGGTCGGATTGTTCCTTTTGTGATCTTTTAGCTATCTAGATCCATAGGTAACTACCCTCCCATCCTGCATCAATACACAGCCCAGTCCCTGATGCGATGCATCTGTATATACCAAGAAACCTCTTGAGCTGGTAGGTATGGTGAGAACCAGAGCAGTGGTCAACCGACTCTTAAGCTCCTGAAAACTCATCTCGCAAGCATCATCCCACACAAACTCAACATCCTTTCGTGTGAGACGTGTCAACGGAGCAACTAATCTAGAGAAACCCTCAGCAAATCTTCTGTAGTATCCTGCTAAACCCAGAAAACTCTGAATCTCTGTGACTGTCTTGGGTCGCTCCCACTGAACAACTGCCTCAATCTTGGATGGGTCCACTGACACCTCATCCCTCGATACTATATGACCCAGAAAAGAAATATGCGCTAACCAGAAGCACACTTATCGAGTTTGGCATACAACTGCTCTTCTGAGGGTCTATAACACTATCCTCAGGTGCTGCTCGTGGTCCTTTCTGGATCTGGAGTATACCAAAATATCATCGATAAACACAATCATAAATCGATCCAGGTATGGCTTGAACACATCGTTCATCAAAGCCATGAATGCTGCGGGGGCATTAGTTAACCTGAATGGCATAATCAAAAACTCATAATGACCATAACGGGTCCTAAATGTTATCTTAGGCACATCCTTCCTCCGTATCCTCAGCTGATGATTCCTAGACCTCAGATCAATCTTAGAAAAGACATGTGCTCCCTGAAGCTGATCCAACAAATCGTCAATACGTGGAAGGGGATACTTATTCTTAATGGTAGCCTTATTTAACAATCTGTAATCCATACATAATCGGAGACTGCCATCTTTCTTCCTCACAAATAAGATCGGAGCTCCCCAAGGTGATACGCTCGGTCTCACAAACCCTTTCTTAAGAAAATCTTGTAACTGCATCCTTAGCTCCTCCAACTCAATCGGAGCCATCCTATATGGTGGTCTCGAAATCGATTCTGTACCAGGTACTAAATCTATCCCAAACTCTATCTCTCTGGCTGGTGGTAATCCTGGTAAATCGTCTAGAAAGACATCAGGAAACTCTCTAACCACTGGAATATCTCTCAAATTCGATCGTACCTGGTCCGTATCAACCACATATGCGATGAATCCTTCAAAATATAAATCATAAAATCAACAAAAATTCATTACTCCTTTTAGAACAACCACTGGTTTCATTACTTTTCAGGGAAATTTTATAACACATCTTTCAGGGATATTGAACGTTAACGTCTTAGAAAAACAATCTAACATAACACGATTAGTAGCCAACCAATCTATTCCTAGTATGACATCGAAGTCCCTCATATACATCACAATAAGGTCGGCTGACGTTTCTTTTTCCTCGACTTTCAACTTACAGTCCCTGACTACATACTCTACTAGCTGACTAGTGTTTATAGGGGTAAGTATTAACAATTTACTACTCAAAGGGGTAAGCGTTACATACTTAGACAATTTATATTCAAATGAAGGTGATACGAATGAATGCGTGGCACCAGGATCAACAAAAACATATGCTTCTAAATCAAATATCAGGATGGTACCTTTCACCATATTAGATGACTGATCTGCCATATCCTGGTCCAAAGCATGAACTCGCCCTGTACCTATCACTTGCTTTCCTTTCTCTTCGGCAGTAGCTCTCCTCCTCTGAGCAGGAACCTGAACTGGAGCTCTCTCCTGCTCTTTGCCCTTTATGGGGTAGTGTCCTATCTCTCTAGGCAATCTCTCACCACATGCCCTGGCCTCCCACAACGATAACATACTACAGTAGTAGCTATAGGCACTGGACAAGGTCTGGTACCATGATATCTGCCACATCGCCTACATCGATCAGTAGTAGGGCGTGGTCCTCTAATGACAATGCCTCTAGCTGGTGGTAAAGCTAGATGAATAGGGGGTTTATCTGTCCTCTCCTGAACCTCCTCAATCTTCGACCTCTTATCAGATAGTCGTACCCCTCTCCTAACAAATCTGTCTCTCCCGAGTCTCTTTCGGTCTCTGTCTCAACTCCAACTAAACTTTTTTGTCTCGGAGACGTTTCGCTTATAATCCTGCTCACACAGCTGAGCTCTATGTACTGCCTCTTCATAAGTCAAAACATCAAAAGGAGCCAACCGAGATCTGATGGGTGGTCTTAGTCCATCTATAAACTTCTGGACCTTCCGATCCTCACTGATCATCGTCTCTAAATCATATCTCCACAAAGAGATGAATCAAGTCTCATACTCATCAATAGACTGGTTCCGCTGAACCAAACTCATAAACTCCATCCTCAACTTCCGTTGTGCAGTAGCGGGAACATACTGCCTCCTAAAGGCATCCAAAAATATCTCCCATGTGACCTTAGCATGTCGAGCTCTCAAAATTGGCTCGGTAGATCTCCACCAATGCTCTGGCACTCCCTGAAATAAAAATACGGCAAAAGCAACCCTTTCAGTAGTAGTGCACCTGAAAAGCCTATATAGCTTCTCCATTTGATACACCCAATCCTCAACTACTACTGGGTCCTTCCTCCCATGGAAGACTAGAGGTCTAAACTTCTAAAAATGTCTAAATCTATCAAGGTCACACTCATATCCAGCATCCTAAGCTAGCTGAGGTCTCACTGCCTCTGCAGCCTGAGCCTGACCTTTGGGAAACTCTACGGCCTGTGCCGGCATCTCAGGATCAGCTGCTATCTGTCCCATCGAATCTCGCCTATCTCTAGCCCCGAGCGCTACCTGCTGCGCTACAATCTCAGCCAGGCTCTCAATACTTCGCTCAAGTCTAGTGAAGCGTGCCTCAGTCTCATCTAGTCTCACAGCAGTACCCTCGGGTACCTGACCAGTCTGTATACCATCACCGCGGCCTCTGGGCCTACCTCTATGGCCTCTAGCACGTGTACTAGCCCCTCTACCACTGCGGGTGACCGACATAATGTAAATTCTGTAATCTAAATTCATTTGTTAAGTAAATTCCCATCTAGTATACACTTTGACGTCTCATACAACAGAGTACTAAGGGGATGTAATTTTCCTTAACGACCACTATCGACTCTTATCCGACCAACTCTAACTCTTAATTACATACTTATCGATACTGATTCACGTCTGGCCAACCTCGCTCTGATACCACTTTTACTGTCACAACCCAATACTACCAAAATCAGTATAAATTTTTCGCTTTTGAAAAATCCTTCTTACCTCTTCGCGACAAATCCCTCTAAACAGGTCGGGCTGTGAATCAATATCGATATACCATTCTAACCATTTAAAATATCACACGTACATATATATATACTGACATCAATCATATTATAATAGAGTGGTCGGTATGTTTTATACATCACATGATTATATATTTACATCCCCAAATATTCTTTCATATACAATACTGTGCTGTAAGCATACTGATACAAAATTTTGTATGTGTTGTATACCTGACCGTCGATGGGAATCACAAAAAATCAGCTATATCCTCTACTCTCTACACCCGCTATATCTATGGTGGAAACACTGAAAGTGGGTGAAAAATGAAAGGGTGAGCTCCACATGCTCAGTAAGGCAATAATACAAACGGGTAGATAGCTATACCATCTACATGCTGATAAGAAATCAGGATATATGTGAGCATGAGGTAAAAACAATGATATGCCATATATATAATATCATCTGTTCTAAAACAAGAAATCGGCATATTAAAACATGAAATAATTCTCATGTGAAAATATCTCATGCTCAAATGAATCAACACGTTTAAAACACCCCAGGGTTAAATATGATACACTCAAGGAATTAAATCCATTTCAATAAAATAATTTATCTTAAAATTTTCGTTATAAAATCACCCTTCTCACAAGGTTACAAATCAATAAAAGTTTCATAAAATCCCTCCATGGGAATAATCAAAACTCAATTGAAATCATAAGAAAATCGGGGCCTGACCCCTCCCTCTGGTCTACCCTAGTCTATCAAGACCAATAGTTATATCATGTGAGACATGTAAGCGATTATATCGGTAATATCTAGGACTATGGCCATAACCTCGTGATCCCTGGCACATGGATCCTAGTGTGCGGGGTGTCACACCTGAAACGGGAGGTAGGTCGGTCCTACCCGCCAGAACAATATAATATCAGGATTGCGAGGGCAAGACTTGTTGTCTCGTAGCTAATGCCACTCCACTCCACTCCAACAATCCCCACGGTACAGCGTACTCCGCGTGACATATACGGTACAACATATTCCATGAACCCAAGTTCAATCAGGGGTGTCTGTAATAGGTCTTATCCACCCATGTCAAGTATATCTCAGTATGCACGTGTGAGTATATCATCTCACTGTGACACACAGTCTACAAGAGGCTCCAACACGGCTATATGCATGTCATATAAATTCCTGTGCGAGCGAAGCTCTAGCACGGCTCCATGCATATTCATGATATTTGAAAACCTTGTGCGAGCGAAGCTCTAGCACGGTTTCATAGAAATCAATGAAATCTGCGTACGAGCAGTTCTCCAGTACGACTTAAACTGATTATAAATTCAATTCAAATCCTCGTATGAGCATTGCTCTAGTACGGATATGTATGAAAACTCAATGAAAACTCGTACGAGAAAAACTCCAGTACGGTAGTCATATGAAATAAATCTGTAAAATAGTGCGAGCAAGGCTCCAGCACTCTGTGTATGAGTTAAAATATAAAATCTAGTGCGAGCAGTGCTCAAGCACGGTTACAACTCATATAACACTGATAGGTGGCTCAATTTTATCAAAACATGTTAAATAAATATCAATTGGCACCTAACTTGTGCCTTTTCAGTTAAAACATGAAAATAATGTCCAACCTATCTATAAATTGCTTGAATTAAAGTAATATCATCATGAAAACATTAAAACCATGAATTTCATATAATTTCATAGCCTTACTACCCTTTTTGAAATTTTCCTAATTATGGCAAAATAGTCATTTGTCACTATTTCCATATTTTTTCACAAAAATTATTATTCTGTTTTCAGGTAGCCTAATGAATTTAACGTAATGTAAATCCCCTCGAAACTACGTATAGCTATCTCTAAGTGCTCATAAAATTTCTTTACCTGAAATCACGCACGAGCTTATCCCGACTCGGCCGTACCAGGTCTCTCAGTCCAATTCGCTCGTCTACGGAGCTGCATATAACCACATATGGGTTCAGTTCAAATATACTGATCAGTATTTCACTCTTACGGATTGAATCTAAAGCTTTGGGCCCGTTTTACTCTATTGGGCCCGATTGCACTTTAATGGGCCTCGAACCCCTTTTTCAGCACCGTTTCCACTTTCAAATCCCTTCTTTGGGTTTACTGGGCTCATTTGGCTTATCAATAATCATTGGGCTTTGTTCCAAACTCATTGGATAGCCCGGATACTATTTACGATAATTACTTTGAAATTTTGAATAAAATTCCTTTTATGCAGAATTAATCCGTAAAACCCGTAAAATAATCTTAACTCTGCATTTAAGGACTCATATTATCGTAATTAAAATATACTTACCCAATATGATACGGGGTACAAAAATCGGAGTTAAATCAGCTCTCGTTCGGGCTTTGTAGTAACACTACACAATTATATAAATCCGGGTCATTTTTTAATAAAATAATTTTAAATTGAATTCTCGAGATTTATCTGCAGGTCAATCCCGACCCTCGGTCACTTACCCGAATTTCGAGTTGTCCCCTGGTACACTTCCTTCCCTTTTTTTTTCTTTTCTTTCTTTTCTTTTTCGTTTTCTTTTTCTTTTTCTTTTTTTCCTTCTCGGCTACAGTGCCGTTTTGGCCCGTTTTCCGTCGTCGGCAATCCCGGCCATCTCGTCGGTCGCCAGTGGGATCAAAAGAACCACCTCGGCCAGGGGATAGTTCAGCTGGGTCGAATCAGAGCTGGGACACTGTCGTTCGCCGGGACCGACGCGTTTCTTCCCCGGTACTTCCGTCCGTCGATTCGCCAAAAATAGAGGCCGTCGGCGTGCGTTACCGGTACCAATAGACTCGTCAGACTCTCCTCTATCGTCTCCGACCGTTGGCTTGGCTCGTCGGACGCCGGTGGCTCGTCAGGGGGTTCGGGTTCTTCACGGGTTCTCTGGGTACGTTTTAGGGTTCCATTTTCTCACTCCCCAATTCTGATTTTCAGATTTCTTTTTATTTATTTATTTATTATTATTATTTTAATACATTAAAATATCCCTAAAAATATCTTGAAAATTATTATTTAATTCATTAAATCCATAAATGAATTTATCAATCTATTTTCGTCTTTTCGGTATATTTTTTGATTATTTTCGAGATAATTTTTTGAATTAAAAATCCCGATTAATTTCGAATTAATTCCGATTAATTCTCGTAAATTTCAATAAATTTATATCTAGATCAATTGGACTCGAATTTAAATATTTTCCTCGGCATTGATCCAGATTTCGCAAAATCCATATTTTAATGAAAATTACTTATCGAATTTATACCGAATCTTGGTCTTTTGACCATTTTACCCTTGCACGTATTTGAGACTAAATTAAATCGACTTTCTTTCATAAATCCATAATCTTTTCCCCATTTTCAATTCCTTATTTTCAGTCAACTCGATTAAATTCCTTAAACGAACTTGTTGAGTCCCTGCTTTCTCGATTTATCCTTATTCGATTTTACACACGTTATTTTGTTTCATCAATATTTATCAGATCCGAATTAACCATCTTATGAATGCATTAAAATATAACAATGTCATACAATATGAAAATCATAAGGAATATCATACAAAAATGCAGATCTCACACCCTTGGCAGTAACCCAGAAAAAGTGCAGAACATGAACAACATTTATCCATTCACATGTAATCAACACGCAGCCTAGCATCGTCGCACAGCCCAACACAACAGCAAGAAGTAGAACAGCATAGATATCATTCAAGCTTGAAGAACCAGAAAAGCAGAACAATAGATAGAACTGAAAACAGAGCAGAGCAATCCCAAAAGAGTGCAGAAACTAACATAGAAAAGCAGAAAATAAATGTAGAAAACAAAGGAAGTGAAGCACAAAAGAACCCAACAATTAGCCAGGAATCCAACCACAGGTCAGAGAACCAAAAATCAGTATAAAGACATAACAGAGAAAAAGAACACAAAAGAGAAAGAGATCGCAACAATGAAAGCGCAGAAACTCTCACTTCCAGTAACCATAAAAGAAAGAAATCTTCAAACTTGAACTAACAACTTAAAACAAGAACGAAAAGTGTTTAAGATAAATCTAAAATTTATAAAAACAGAAAACCGAAACTGAAAATACAAGTGCAAAAACGATGAAGAAACTTGAAGACAAAGCAGACAACTAAAGAAAACAAAGGATAGGAAACGAGCTTTATAACACGGCTGATTCCTTCCTCTTCTAAACCTATCCTATTGCTAAAACTTAAAAGCCTAAAAATACTCTTAAACTATAAAAGAAACAGGCGAAAAACAATGTCAAAACGTTGAACATCGGAGCTGCTGTCACCAACCCCTCAACACCCGAATGAACAGTAAAGAAAAACATAAAAGAAAAAATATAAAACTAACCTAAAAAAAACTCTAGCCTAAAAACTGCCCTAAAAACTCCTCCCTAAAATTGTCTCATCTTTTTCTTTTTATACACATCAAAATGGGGGTACAAAAGGGAATTTTAATCCTAAATGAGTTGGCATTGTTTGGCCACTTGTCTTCACACCATTAGCTTCTAGAGAAGATATTTTCATGTCATTATTACTTGTCCACTTGGATGTGCAAGGTGGCATGGCTTGTGTCTTCCATGAGGTGGCCAAGGTGTCCTTTGATCTTATCCTTCAAAGGTGAATAAAATATGGACACTTGACATCACATATGTCAAGAAGAATGGTAAATCATGCTACAAGATGAAATGGTAGTGGTCCACTCTCCTTTTTAGCTCATTCTCAGTCTATTTTCTACTGAAATGACTGAAATTCATCTCGATTTAATTTTTCTGCAAACATGAGAATTATAATTAAAATGATGGGATAATTAATAAAATAATATGGAGATTAAAATAGTTAATTAAGAAATTAAATATAAATAACTCCATTTTCATAGAATTATCACTCCCCCAAACTTGAGCTTTTGTTTGTCCTCAAGCAAAACAAAACATATGTAGGAAATGACAAGTACCAAAATATTGATTTTCTCAATATTATCCTCAAAGAAAAAGTACAAACTCTGATATCAAAGATTCACAATTTTAAATCTAACACACAGAATCATTCAATCATAAGTCTTAACTCAAATTGGACTCTTTGTGTGTGTGTGAAAATGTCAAAGTCACTTCACAGTACTTTACCCAGATCAGATTATGCAAACACAATAAATGCAAAGTCAATGATAAGTGATCATTCCCATATGTTTGCTTTTCACTTCTCTCTCCACTAATGTAGTCATACTTAACCAAAGATCAATTAAGACTTCATTCAGCTTGTAATGTAAAGCTATGGCTAAAGTATGATAAAGTCAATTTAGGTTTAATTACTCCTCAACATGCATTACTTCTAAGATCTTTGATGTAAGAGCTCATAATTATTCCCTCAAATTTATTTATTTTGCTAAACATTTTTATTCTATTTTTGTATTTTTCGTCTTCTTTCCTTTTTTTTTTTTTTTGAGATTTCACTATCACCTATAACTCATATGTACATAGCTCAAGATATATCCTAGTGAAATTACACACTTTCAGGGTAAGGGATAGAAAAAGAGTGTTTAAGCTAAGGAAAAATGTGCAGGTGTATATACAGAGAAAAGCTTATTTGGCCCAGATGGGTGACTAGGGGTAAAATATGTACAAGGATGGCTGGAACAGCTCAAACGATCCAAAGATGGCCTAAATCATTTCCTTAATTAAGTGTGATCTAATATTTCACCTCGAGATAATATCAAACAAATTCTAGAATATGATCCACAAAATCAACTAAACAAATGCAATCTTATGTCCACATAAGCTTTCTCTAAATAAGTATACAGATTCATGACATGACATGTGCATAAAATGAGGAAATCACAATTAGAATCAAGACAAATTCAAGAATTCAACTTCATGTTTTTCCTACAATCATGCTTCTTATTCAATCAAACTCAGACTAAATCATAGGGTTATATCATTGGAAATGCGAAAAACCACATGCTAAGTACTAAATTAAACAATGTAAGCTCATATTTTCATAAAATTTTGCAATTCTGCCCAAAAAATTTCAAAAATGCTCAGGTGAATCCCCTCCCCCAAACTTAAAGTGCACGGTGTCCTCAGTGTATAGATAATATAAGAATTAAAGCTCAAGAATAGAATACTCCCCTTTCTGATGATGAAGCACATGTGAAGCTTGATGAGAGCCCTTGCTGCAAAGGCTATCTATACAAGAAAAAAAGAAAGAAGCAACAGAAAAGAGAAAAAAAACTCTACAAAAAGTGAAAAGAAAAATAAAACAACCTCAAATGAAGTGAAACTAAGTAACAGGATCAGAAGCAGGAGGATTAGTCAAAGTGGTAACGGAATGTCGACGGTCAAATCCTCCCCCAAAATAATGCTTAAGTCTACACCCATTAACTTTAAAGGGTTACTTCAGAGTCTCATCCATGATCTCAATGGCTCCATGAGGGAATACTTGTTTAATGGTGAAGGGTCCTATCCTCCTAGACTTAAGCTTTCCTGGAAACAACTTCAAGTGAGAATTGAAAAGCAGTACTTGTTGGCCTGGCTCAAAGTGTCTCTCCTTTATTTTCTTATCATGCCATCGCTTAGCCTTTTCCTTGTAGAGCTTGATATTCTCATATGCCTGTAACATAAACTCATCTAACTAGTTAAGCTGTAGCAGCCTCTTCTCCACTGATGCATCTAAATTGAAATTCAGGTTCTTAAGGGCCCAGTAGGCCTTATACTTAAACTCCACTGGCAAATGATAGGCCTTACTATAAACAAGCTGATAAGACAACATCACTATAGGTGTTTTGAAGGCTGTCCTATAGGCCTAAAGTGCATCATCTAACCTAATAGACCAATCCTTCCTACTTGGATTCAGTGTCTTCTCTAATATGCCATTTATCTTCCTATTGGATAACTATACTTGACCACTAGTTTATGGGTGATAAGCAGTGGCTACCTTATGCTTAACATCATATTTCTTTAAAAGCCCATCAAAACTCTTGTTGCAAAAATGGAATCCCCCGTCACTAATGATGGCTCTGGGTGTGTCAAATCTCGAAAAAATGTTCTTCTTCAAAAACCTTATCACCACCTTGGCATCATAGTTGGTAAAGCCATTATTTCAACCCATTTTGACATATAATCTATGACCACCAAAATGTAGAGATTGCCATATGAAGGAATAAAAGGTCTCATGAAGTCTATACCCCACACATCAAAAAGCTCTACTTCCAAAATATTAGTCAGAGGGATCTCATTTCTTTTGGAAATATTACCTACCCTCTGACATCTATCACATTTCATCATAAAGTAGTGGGCATCCTTAAATAAGGTGGGCAAGTAATATCTAGATTGTAAAACCTTAGCATATGTCTTTTCTCCTCCAAAATGCCCTCCATAATCAGAAAAATGGCAATGTCTAAGTATATCCTCTACTTCTTCCATAGGAACACATCTCCTTAAAACTTGATCTTTACATTGCTTATATAGAAAGGGCTCTTCCCACACATAATACTTAACATCACTCAAAAACTTCTTCTTTTTGCTCACCAAATAGTTCACAAATCAGCATACCAGGGCAAACTGGAGTGCCCAAATGCAAATAATTGCTCATCAGGAAAGGACTTATTAATTACTGTACCATCTTCTTTAAGTCCACTCTCCAATCTAGATAAATGGTCAGCAACCTGATTCTCTGTCCCTTTCCTATCCTTAATCTCCAAGTCAAACTCCTGCAGCAGGAGGATCCATTTAATCAATCTAAGCTTTGCATCCTTCTTGGAAACTAAGTACTTAATGGCAACATGATTAGTGTATACTACCACCTTAATACCAATGAGATAAGAGCGAAACTTATCAAAAGCAAACACTACAGCTAACAACTCATTCTCGGTAGTAGCATAGTTTAACTGAGCTTCATTCATAGTCGTACTTGCATAATAGATAACATAAAAGACTTTTCCTTTTCTTTGTGCAAGTACAGCCCCAACTGCATAATCACTTGCATCAAACATCAACTCAAAAGGTAAACTCCAATTCGAAGCTATGATTATAGGGGTTGTAACTAACTTCTCCTTCAAAGTCTTAAATGCTTTTAAGCAACGTTCATCAAAATAGAATCTAATATCTTTTTCTAGAAGGTTACATAAAGGCTTTGAGATCTGGGAGAAGTCCTTTATGAACCTTCTATAAAATCTTGCATGGCCCAAAAAACTCCTAATTCCTTTAACATAGGTAGGGGGAAGTAACTTCTCAATGATTTCCACCTTAGCTCTATCCACTTCTATCCCTCTAGCATATCTTATGCCCAAGCACTATACCTTCTTTAACCATAAAATGGCACTTCTCCAATTAAGCACTAAATTTGTTTCTTCACATCTCTTCAGAACAAGTGCCAAGTTGTGCAAACAAAGATCAAAGCTATCCCCAAATACAGAAAAATCATCCATGAAGGCCTCTAGAAAATCCTCCACCATATCATGAAATATGGCCATCATACAACGCTGGAAGGTAACAGGTGCATTGCATAGGCTAAAAGGTATCCTTCTAAAAGCAAATGTCCCATAGGGACAGGTGAAGGTGGTCTTTTCTTAGTCCTCTAGGGCTATAACTATCTGATTATACCCAGAATACCCATCCAACAGGTACTAGAACTCATGACTAGCCAATCTATCTAGCATCTGGTTAATGAAGGGTAGAGGGAAGTGGTCTTTCCTACTGTCCTTGTTAAATTTCCTATAATCCATACATACTCGCCAACCAGTGATAGTCCTAGTAGGTATGAGCTCATTGTTCTCGTTCTCAATCACAGTCATCTCTCCTTTCTTAGGGACGCATTAAACTTGGCTCACCCAAGCACTGTCAGAAATAGGATATATGATCCCAGCATCCAACCACTTAATTATCTCTTTTTTTACCACTTCTTTCATCACAGGATTCAACCTACGCTGGTGCTCTACTAACGACCTATACCCTTCCTCCAACAGTATCTTGTGCATACATATTGAGGGACTAATACCATTGAGATCAAAAATAGACCAGCCTATAGCTTTCTGGTGTTCTCTCAAAACTTGTAGTAATTTCTCCTCTTGTTCAATGGAGAGAGCAGCAGACACTATCATTGGCCTAGTGGAGGACTCACCTAGATAAGCATATCTAAGGTGTAAGGATAAGGGCTTATGCTCTAAAGCTAGAGGATCACTGGTGGATGGAAAGACATCTAAAGCTGGAGTAAGTGTCTAAAGTTTCAAACTGGGCAATCTCCACGAAGGGAGTAACCTCTAACAACTGTAAAGCCTCATAAACATCATCATCATCCTCATTGTATTCCTTAAGATTAACTGATCTCACCAAGAAAGCTTCTAAAGGGTTAAATGGGTGTGTCTTAGAGAACTCCTTAATGATGTCTCTATCTACAATGTGTATCCTAAAACAATCTTGAGAGTCATCAAGGAACCTCAAAGATTTGAAAACATTAAATGTCACTTCTTGATCTTGAACTCTCATGGTCAATTCTCCCTTCTGCACATCAATCAATGTCCTACCAATAGCTAACAAGGGTCTAGCTAGAATGATAAGGACTTCCCTGTCTTCCTCCATATCCAACACAATAAAGTCTGTAGGGAAAATGAACTTGTCCACCTTAACTAGAACATTCTCAATGATCCCCTTCGGATACTTAATGGATCTGTCAGCTAATTGAAGGGTCACTGTGGTAGGTTTTGCATCTCCTACTCCTAACTTCTGGTATTGGACCAAGGCATGAGATTAATACTAGCTCTTAAATCGCATAAGGCTTTACCAAAAAACTGATCTCCTATTGTATAAGGTATGATAAAAATACCTAAATCTTTGAGTTTAGGGGATAATCTCCTCTGAATGATGGCACTACACTCCTCAATGAGTGCCTGTCACGACCCAATTCCATTCTCTTTAATCAAAAATCACTGAAAATTTTTCGCGTTTTACTGTTACCTTACCCGGTCGTGAACTAACTCACCACACACTGTTGGGCTGTGAGTCAATAATAAACACCACATCTCATTCATTCTCAATTAATTAAAACGATGTCATACATGTGCATTTAATCGTGTACTTATACGAATACATGTTTTACTGACATCTACATCCCCCATAAGTACAACTCAAAAGAATACTGTGCTTTTACATTGTTTAGATACAAAAAGAATCACTGTGTATATACCTTTAAGCGATGGAGATGCAGCGGAGTCCAAAATACCACGCCTCAGTCCTCACTGGGCTACTATGCACACTCTGTAGGGGGGAAAATAGAGTGGGATGAGCAACCACACGCTCAGTAAGGTAATAATGCAAGCATGGTAGATAACTACTCTATCTACATGCTGATAGTGTTATGCATAAATCATTTATGATAGGAGCATGAGGAATAAAACTATGCCATATGAGTGTACATATATATCATATATCAAAGTCATGTAAAATTGGCATATAAAACATGGTAAAACATCATGTATAAATCATCTCATGCTCGATCTCATTTAAATTCATAAAAAGGGCAATTCATTAAGAAACCTCCTTTTTTTTAAACCCACGTCATAAAACTCTTTCTCATCACATACAATCACATCACATCAACTCACAATCACAACCTCATTTCCGTTTCACAATTTAAATCCACGAGGCTCGACCCCTCTTTCGGGTCTACCTTAAACAATCACAAATCACACTTAGAGATTTAAAATCATGTGGTAGTAAGTAAATCAAGCAAGGAGACAGGTTACTATATCTCAAGTGACTACGTTGGCCAATCGTCACATATCATCCCAGACCACACGGATTCCGGTGTGCGGGGTATCATGCTGGTACGAAGGTTGGTTAGTTCTCCGCCAGACTTTCTCAAATCAAGTAACCACCACGCGGTACATCGTACTCCATGTGATATACACAGTACATCATACTCCGCGGACCCATAACATGGTTGGGGGTGCCTACCATAGGTCTTATCTACCCCATACTAAGTGTAACCTTTATAGTCTCGAAAGCGCGTGGGAGTAACCTCAATACCAGGTCCTAGCCCCTCATGGCCTTGCTCGCCCCTGTTGGGTTCCCTGATCCAGGTCCTAGCCCCTCACCCTCACCCCACCTAAGAGGTCTGTCAGGCTTGTTGGGTTCCCTGGATGGATTATGTCAGGTCCTAGCCCCTCACCCTCACCCCACCTAAGAGGTCTGTCAGGCCTGTTGGGTTCCCTGAGTTAATCCGTATCTCTCACCACGGCCTCATACATACCACAGTGTGAAAACCAGCGCGAGCTACGCTCTAGCGCGAATTCATGCATCAAAACCAATCACTTCGTACGAGCAACGCTCTGGTACGGCATTTATGCATAAAATATGAAGAAACCATGTACGAGCATAGCTCCAGTACAGTTATATGCATAAGAAAAACCACTCAAATCCACGTACGAGCGTAAGTTCCAGTACGGTTTATAAACATCATCACAATTTAAATTCAAAGCGAGAGCTAAGCTCAAGCACGTTTCACACAAGTGAAAACATAGAAATCCAGCGCGAGCGAAGCTCTAGCGCGATTTATGTCATACAAATGTGATAGGCGGCTCATATACAATTTATCAATCCTGACAATTCGGGTTTAGCACTCACAAATGCTTTTCCACAACAACAATACAATACTAGCCGACCTATCTATAAGCTTACTTAAAACCAAGCAACTTCGTTTTGAAAAGCATCAAAACATTAGATTTATGCAATTATAAGCCTTACTATCCCATTTCATAAAATCCACTTCAAATCCAAAACCACGCATATACTCATCATCATTCACGAATACCATCAACATTTATTTAAGCAATCATGCATTTCATAAAAACACCCGATAATCACCCACAAGTTCAAAGTACGAGCAGCTACCTCTATATACTCATAAAATTCCCTTACCTGGAATCGCGATGCGTGATTCCACTTCCTTAAGCTGCTTACTCGTACGGTTCGGTTCGCCTTCAACTAACTCTTCGGGACTGCACAAAATCGCATCCCGCATTATATTCGATCCATATATTGCAACCCTTGTGCTTGCTATAGTCAATTTAATCTATAGCCTCTATTAAAGCTTATTTGGCCTCGTTTCATTACTTTACCCATAGCTCGAGTCTATGGACCTTCTTAGGCCTATTAACTTATTCAAAATCGATATTAAATCGACATTAAGCTCATAGTGTTCATATTCCATGAATCCCCTCACTATGGCATTTTTCAATCATATACATACCCATTTCCACAATTCCTCCAAACTCACAATGTAATCTCATTTAACCATTTAAAATCATAAACATTACCCCAATACCAACTTTAGCATGCCATAAATCATAGGCTCATTCAATCCCACATATCCTCACATTATACCCATTTTAGATTTCTAGGTCACACCAATTCCACTACATTCCTAGGTAGTTTATCCATCAATACTCATATCAATCAACTCCAAAATCAATTAAATAGCTAATGCATTTGGATCGGAGTGTTAGAATCTTACCAATATGATTTTTCTTCTTACTCCAAATGGTAATGCCCTTAACTCCTTCAATTCCAAAGATGGGAAGATGCCCTCTCACTATGTTGTTCTTCTCTTTGATAGGAACAACTTTGCCTCTAATGATCTCTCTCTAAATCTCACTAAAAATGGCTGATTTTAGAGAGGGAAAGTTAAGTTTTTGAGTTGAAAATGGGAGGTTAATATGTTTTTCCGAGATTTCCAGATTTTCAGCTCTCCTTATATAGAAATAGCTTGGGGAGATCGATCTGGTCCAAGAGGAGATCGATCTGGTCCATTAAAATCCCTCTTTTTCACGGCATTTTTAAGCCTGAGATCGATCTGTCGAAGCATCAGATCGATCTGTTGAAGCATGAGATCGATCTGTCTAAGCATGAGATCGATCTGGTCCCAAACAGAGAGCTAAGGAGATCGATCTGGGTGCTTGAGGATCGATCTTTTCACTACAGAATGCTTGGCAGATCGATCTGGCTCCATTGGAGATCGATCTGCTCTATTCTTTCGCCCAAATAAGAGCATTCTGGCTCTTCCAGATCGATCTCTCATCCTATGAGATCGATCTGGACCTCATGTTTTCCAGATTTCCTGCAGTTTCATTGCTGCAACTCATACCAACACATCCTTAATCTATTGCCATGGCCATTTTCTCATCCATCCACCTTTATAACTTGAAAATGGCATCCATTCATACCTTATGCACATTGAAACTTGTGTGCATTCATTGTATGTTCAAAGGTATGCTACATAAAACCAAATGGAAGCATAACTCCATTCCATTTTACCACACTACTCATCTTGAGTCTCAATCACATCCATCACTTGCTAGAACTCATTTCTTCGTATTCATACTCAATGAAACTTGTATGTACGTTACAATTTATATTACACATACATACATTGAATCCATGGACTTACATCAATCATACTTTACATTACAAGTCCATTCATATTATTTGATCCAATTACACATATTACCCTTATACATATACAGGTCTTACATTCTCCCCTCCTTCAAGGAATTTGGTCCTCCAAATTAGAACCAAGTCACTCTTCAAATAGTTGGGGGTACTTCTCCCGTATCAAGTTCTCCAATTCCCACGTGGCCTCTTCCGCCGTGTGGTGTTGCCAAAGCTCTTTCACCAAGGAAATTGTCTTATTCCGCAACACTTTCTCTTTTCTATCCAATATCCGAACCGACTTCTCAACATACGTCATACTCTCATGGAGCTCCAGCGGCTCATATCTTATCACGTGTGTCGGGTCCGGGTGATACTTTCGAAGCATCGAGACGTGGAAGACGTTGTGGACATTTGCCAAGTCCGGTGGCAATGCCAATCTATACGCCTTATCTCCCACTCTCTCCAAAATCTTGAAGGGTCCGATATATCTAGGGCTCAGCTTGCCCTTCTTACCGAATCTCATAATACCCTTCGATTGTGATACCCTCAGAAATACCGACTCACCCTCGTCAAACTCTAGTGGTCTTCGTCTCTTGTCAGCATAACTCTTTTGTCGGCTCTGAGCTGTCCGTAATCTCTCACATATCAACTGGACGTCCTCAGATGCCTGCTGTACTAAGTCTGGAGCAAAAATCTGTCTGTCACCAACCTCTTCCCATCCAATAGGGGAACGGCATCTACGCCCGTATAATGCCTCATAGGGTGCCATCCCGATACTAGCATGATAGCTATTATTATAAGCGAACTCGGCTAACTGCAGGTGGTTATCCCAGGAGCCTCTAAAATCCAGCACACACACTCTCAACATATCCTCGAGGGTCTGTATTGTCCTCTCTGACTGCCCATCTGTCTGAGGATGAAAAGCGGTGCTAAAACTCAATCGGGTCCCCAGAGCTTCCTGAAAATGTTCCCAAAAATGGGAAGTGAAGCGGGCATCCCTATCAGAAACAACGCTCACTGGTACACCATGTAGCCGTACTATCTCTCGAATATACAGGTTCGCCAACTGACTCAGTGTATCGGTAGCTCTCATAGCCAAGAAATGGGCGGACTTAGTCAATCGGTCCACAACAACCTATATGGCATCATGACCTCTACGGGTCCTCGGCAACCCCATCACAAAATCCATGGTGACATGCTCCCACTTCCATGTTGGTATCGGTAGAGGCTGCAATAATCCTGCAGGCTTCTGATGCTCTACCTTCACTTGCTGACAAACGAGACACTTAGCGACATATTTAGCAATGTCTCTCTTCATTCCAGACCACCAATAAACCTTCCGAAGGTTTTGATACATCTTGGTACTTCCCGGATGTATCGTATACTTCGATGAGTGAGCCTCTGATAAAATCATTCTCCTGATCTCAGGATCCCTGGGAACGCATACTCTGCCTCTGAACCTCAATAATCCATCAGCACTCTGCTCAAAATCAATACCCACACCTATCTGTATCTGCCTCAGCCAATCGATACACCGTCGATCCCTCTGCTTAGCTTGCCGAATACGGCCAATCAACTTTGGCTCTAGTCTCAAACTAGCCATAATCTCAAGTCTCTCAGATCCAGGTGGGGTTACATCTAAACTGAGGTTCGCAAAGTGTTCTAACAATTCATGTTCCCGTACCATCATATAAGACACCAACCCAAGGCCCTTTCTACTCAAAGCATCGGCAACTACATTTGCCTTACCTGGGTGGTACATGATTTCACAATCATAGTCTTTCAGGAGTTCAAGCCATCTCCTCTGTCTCATATTCAGCTCTTTCTGCGAGAACAGGTACTTAAGGCTCTTATGATCTGTGAACACCTGAAATTTCTCACCATAGAGATAGTGGCGCCATATTTTCAAGGCAAATACTACAGCCGCCAACTCCAAATCATGTGTCGGCTAGTTCCTCTCATGATCTTTCAACTGTCTAGATCCATAGGCAACTACCTTCCCATCCTGCATAAGCACACAGCCCAGTCCCTAGTGTGATGCATCCATATACACCGAGAATCCTCCTGAGCTGGTAGGAATGGTGAGAACTGGAGCAGTCGTCAATCGACGCTTAAGCTCCTCAAAACTCCTCTCATATGCCACATCCCACACAAACTTAACATCCTGACGCGTGAGGCGTGTCAACGGAGCAGCTAGTCTGGAGAAACCCTCTACAAATCTCCGATAATATCCTGCCAATCCCAGGAAACTTCTTATCTCAGTAATTGTCTTGGGCTGTTCCCACTGCACAACTGCCTCTATCTTGGATGGATCCACTGATACCCCATCCTTTGACACAACATGCCCCAGAAATGAGATCTGTTCCAACCAAAAGTTACACTTGCTGAGTTTGGCATACAATTCTCTCTCTCGAAGGGTCTGCAGAACTATCCTCAAGTGCTCCTCATGATCTTCCCTGGACTTGGAATACACCAAAATATCATCGATAAACACTATCACAAACTTGTCCAGGTATGGCTTGAATATATCATTCATCAATGCCATAAATGCTACGGGAGCATTCGTCAGTCCGAATGGCATCACCAAAAACTCGTAGTGACCATAATGGGTACGAAATGCTGTTTTGGGTATATCTCCACTCCTGATTCTCAATTGATGATACCCTGACCGCAGATCTATCTTAGAAAATACTTCGGCTCCCTGGAGCTGATCCAACAAATCATCAATTCTTGGAAGGGGGTACTTGTTCTTAATGGTGGCCTTATTCAACAACCGGTAATCTATACACAGTCGGAGGCTTTCATCCTTCTTCCTTTCAAATAGAACTGGTGCTCCCCAAGGTGAGACACTCGGTCTAATAAACCCCTTCTCCAACAACTCTTGCAGCTGTTTCTTCAACTCTTCCAATTCTATTGGAGCCATTCTATAGGGTGGTTTCGATATCGGCTCTGTACCAGGCACTAATTCAATGCAAAATTCCATTTCCCTTTCAGGTGGTAGTCCTGGTAATTCATCCGGAAAGACATCAGGGTAATCCGTAATTACGGGTATGTCCGTTAATTCCGGGTGTGCCTCATCTATATCGACCACGTATGCAATGAACCCTTCACAATATCCTCTCCATCGTTAGTAACATAAACCATCACTCCACATTCAATATTTATCATGAACAATAAATTTATCTCTCAAGCAATATGAATTTACAATCATACTCCTTTTATTTACAACAAACATGCTAGTTTCATATCATTTCCTTTTATCAAAGTTTACAATAAGATTGTCTAATCCTGAAAACATCAATGTTTTGGCATGACAATCCATCACAACACGATTGGTAGCCAACCAATCCATTCTCAAAATTACATCAAAATCATTCATATTCAATAAAATCAGATTGGCTATCATTTCCTTCCCCTCTATCTTTATCTTACAATCTCTACATACATGCTCAGTCAATTGACTATCATTCATGGGTGTGGAAATCATCAACATTTTATCCAACAATGTTGGTTTCACATATTTCAACAATTTATGTGCAAAGGAAGGTGATATGAAAGAATGCGTGGCACCAGGATCAAATAATACCAATGCTTCTAAATCAAAGATTCGGATGGTACCTTTAATCACATCAGTCGAAGCATCTGCGGTGTCCTGATCCAGTGCATGTACTCTTCCTCTGCTCACACCCGCAGCTTGTTTCTCTTTCTCCTCAACTGTAGCCCTCCTCTTCGGGGCTGTTGTCTCAACTGGAGCTCCCTCTGGCTCCTTGCCCTTCTGTAGGGCAACCTCAATCATCTCAGTGCAGAACCTCAATATATGTCCTGGCCTCCCACACCTAAAACAAGAAACAGGGGGCACTTGACATGGTCTAGTCCCATGATATCTCCCACATCTCCTACACTGATCCGTGGTAGGTCGTGGTCCTCCAATAGTTATGCCCCTCGGTGCGGTCAAAGCTGGGTATACGGGAGGTCTAGCAGCTCTCTCCTGCACCTCCTCGATCTTAGGCCTCTTCTCGAAAAACCTTTGGCCACCTCTCTTGGCCACTCTTCCAAACCCGGATCTCTTCCGATCTCTGTCCTTCCTAACACTAACTCTCCCAAGCTCGGAGGCATTTCGCTCAAAGTCTTGCTCACACAACTGAGCCTTATGTACAGCCTCCTCATAAGTCACAATGTCGATGTCACGACCCAATTCCATTCTCTTTTACCGAAAATCACTGAAAATTTTTCGCGTTTTACTGTTACCTTACCCGGTCGTGAACTAACTCACCACACACTGTTGGGCTGTGAGTCAATAATAAACACCACATCTCATTCATTCTCAATTAATTAAAACGATGTTATACATGTGCATTTAATCGTGTACTTATACGAATACATGTTTTACTGACATCTACATCCCCCATAAGTACAACTCAAAAGAATACTGTGCTTTTACATTGTTTAGATACAAAAAGAATCACTGTGTATATACCTTTAAGCGATGGAGATGCAGCGGAGTCCAAAATACCACGCCTCAGTCCTCACTGAGCTACTATGCACGCTCTGTAGGGGGGAAAAATAGAGTGGGATGAGCAACCACACGCTCAGTAAGGCAATAATGCAAGCATGGTAGATAACTACTCTATCTACATGCTGATAGTGTTATGCATAAATCATTTATGATAGGAGCATGAGGAATAAAACTATGCCATATGAGTATACATATATATCATGTATCAAAGTCATGTAAAATTGGCATATAAGACATGGTAAAACATCATGTATAAATCGTCTCATGCTCGATCTCATTTAAATTCATAAAAAAAAAGGGCAATTCATTAAGAAACCTCCTTTTTAAACCCACGTAATAAAACTCTTTCTCATCACATACAATCACATCACATCAACTCACAATCACAACCTCATTTCCGTTTCACAAATCAAATCCACGAGGCTCGACCCCTCCTTCGAGTCTACCTTAAACAATCACAAATCACACTTAGAGATTTAAAATCATGTGGTAGTAAGTAAATCAAGCAAGGAGACAGGTTACTATATCTCAAGTGACTACGTTGGCCAATCGTCACATATCATCCCAGACCACACGGATTCCGGTGTGCGGGGTATCATGCTGGTACGAAGGTGGGTTAGTTCTCCGCCAGACTTTCTCAAATCAAGTAACCACCACGCGATACATCGTACTCCATGTGATATACACGGTACATCGTACTCCGCGGACCCATAACATGGTTGGGGGTGCCTGCCATAGGTCTTATCTACCCCATACCAAGTGTAACCTTTATAGTCTCAAGAGCGCGTGGGAGTAACCTCAATACCAGGTCCTAGCCCCTCATGGCCTTGCTCGCCCCTGTTGGGTTCCCTGATCCAGGTCCTAGCCCCTCACACCACCTAAGAGGTCTGTCAGGCCTGTTGGGTTCCCTGGATGGATTATGTCAGGTCCTAGCCCCTCACCCTCACCCCACCTAAGAGGTCTGTCAGGCCTGTTGGGTTCCCTGAGTTAATCCGTATCTCTCACCACGGCCTCATACATACCACAGTGTGAAAACCAGCGCGAGCTACGCTCTAGCGCGAATTCATGCATCAAAACCAATCACTTCGTACGAGCAACGCTCTGGTACGGCATTTATGCATAAAATATGAAGAAACCATGTACGAGCATAGCTCCAGTACAGTTATATGCATAAGAAAAACCACTCAAATCCACGTACGAGCGTAAGCTCCAGTACGGTTTATAAACATCATCATAATTTAAATTCAAAGCGAGAGCTAAGCTCAAGCACGTTTCACACAAGTGAAAACATAGAAATCCAGCGCGAGCGAAGCTCTAGCGCGATTTATGTCATACAAATATGATAGGCGGCTCATATACAATTTATCAATCCCGGTAATTCGGGTTTAGCACTCACAAATGCTTTTCCACAACAACAATACAATACTAGCCGACCTATCTACAAGCTTGCTTAAAACCAAGCAAATTCATTTTGAAAAGTATCAAAACATTAGATTTATGCAATTATTAGCCTTACTATCCCATTTCATAAAATCCACTTCAAATCCAAAACCACGCATATACTCATCATCATTCACGAATACCACCAACATTTATTTGAGCAATCATGCATTTCATAAAAACTCCCGATATTCACCCACAAGTTTAAAGTACGAGCAGCTACCTCTATACACTCACAAAATTCCCTTACCTGGAATCGCGATGCGTGATTCCACTTCCTTAAGCTGCTTACTCGTACGGTTCGGTTTGTCTTCAACGAACTCTCGGGACTGCACAAAATCGTATCCCGCATTATATTCGATCCATATATTGCAACCCTTGTGCTTGCTACAGTCAATTTAATCTATAGCCTCTATTAAAGCTTATTTGGCCTCGTTTCATTACATTATCCATAACTCGAGTCTATGGATCTTCTTAGGCCTATTATCTTATTCAAAATTGATATTAAATCGACATTAAGCTCATAGTGTTCATATTCCATGAATCCTCACTATGGCATTTATTAATCATATACATACCCATTTCCACAATTCCTCCAAACTCACAATGTAATCTCATTTAACCATTTAAAATCATAAACATTACCCTAATAACAGCTTTAGCATGCCATGATTCATAGGCTCATTTAATCCCACATATCCTCACATTATACCCATTTTAGATTTCTAGGTCACACCAATTCCACTACATTCCTAGGTAGTTTATCCATCAATACTCATATCAATCAACTCCAAAATCAATTAAATAGCTAATGCATTTGGATTGGAGTGTTAGAATCTTACCAATATGATTTCTCTTCTTGCTCCAAATGGTAATGCCCTTAACTCCTTCAATTCCAAAGATGGGAAAATGCCCTCTCACTATGTTGTTCTTCTCTTTGATAGGAACAACTTTGCCTATAATGATCTCTCTCCAAATCTCACTGAAAATGGTTGATTTTAGAGAGGGAAAGTTAGGTTTTTGGGGTTGAGAATGGGAGGTTAATATGTTTTTTCGAGATTTCCATATTTTCAGCTCTCCTTATATAGAAATAGCTTGAGGAGATCGATCTGGTCCAAGAGGAGATGGATCTGGTCCCTTAAAATCCCTCTTTTTCACGGCATTTTTAAGCCTAAGATCGATCTGTCGAAGCAATGAGATCGATCTGTTGAAGCATGAGATCGATCTGTCGAAGCATGAGATCGATCTGGTCCCAAACAGAGAGCTAAGGAGATCGATCTGGGTGCTTGAGGATCGATCTTTTCACTACAGAATGCTTGGCAGATCAATCTGGCTCCATTAGAGATCGATCTGCTCTATTCTTTCGCCCAAATAAGAGCATTCTGGCTATTCCAGATCGATCTCTCATCCTATGAGATCGATCTGGACCTCATGTTTTCCAGATTTCCTGCAGTTTCATTGCTGCAACTCATACCAACACATCCTTAATCTATTGCCATGGCCATTTTCTCATCCATCCACCTTTATAACTTGAAAATGGCATTCATTCATACCTTATGCACATTGAAACTTGTGTGCATTCATTGTATGTTCAAAGGTATGCTACATAAAACCAAATGGAAGCATAACTCCATTCCATTTTACCACACTACTCATCTTGAGTCTCAATCACATCCATCACTTGCTAGAACTCATTTCTTCGTATTCATACTCAATGAAACTTGTATGTACGTTACAATTTATATTACACATACATACATTGAATCCATGGACTTACATCAATCATACTTTACATTACAAGTCCATTCATATTATTTGATCCAATTACACATATTACCCTTATACATATACGGGGTCTTACAGCGCCACTGTCTCATAATCCTCTAGTCTTCTCTTCCTTGAGAGGATATCCTTCATGAACTTCACATAACTGGGCATTTACTCTAAAACATCTGCGAAAGGAATGTTAATGTGAAGCTTCTTAAACACCTTAAGAAATTTAGCAAATTGCTCATCAAGCTTCTGGTTTTGGAACCTCTGAGAAAAAGGTAATAGGGGTCTAGCTGGAGGAAGTGTAGTGGTAGCAGGTGTAGTATCAAATGAAGAGGAATGAAGAAGAAAATGAAGATGAAGAAGCGACTGACTTAGTATTCTTTGCAGCCTGATCATCTTGTTCCTACTCTTTTTGAACTGCCTCTTTAGAACCTAGGGGCTTTGCCACTATGGGCTTAACAGGACTGGACCTATCATATGGATCATCTAACTCTCTACTGCTCCTAAGGGTTATGGCCTTAACATGCTCCTTACCCTCCTTTTGTCTGACAGGGATAGCTTCAGTATTACTGGGGAGGGTCCCTTGTGGACGCTGGCTGAGAGCACTAGCTATCTGTCCAACCTGGACTTCTAAATTCTTAATAGAGGCAGCTTGACTCTGCAGGATAGTATTAAACATATCCTCAAGTAAAGGCTTCTTCTCAGCTGCAGTTGTTGGTGCAAGTAAGTGCTGGGGCTGCATAGGTGGTGGTGGTGTTGGTGGATGATGTTGAAACTGATGTGGCTGATGGGAATGATTAGACTGATGATATGGAAGCTATTAAGGTGGTGGAACCTAAAAACCAAGGGGTCTTATAGGTTTGGGATTAGAAGACTGCCCCTGATTTTGGTTCCAAGAAAAATTAAGGTGATTCCTCAACCCTGGATTGTAGGTGCTCGAAAATGGATTGTTCTATTACCTTTGAGGTGGGGCAATATACTGAACAGACACTAAGTTTATTGGGCACCTATCAATTGAGTGGGTACCACCACACAAAGTGCATGAGATGAAAGGACTTCAGACAGCTAAAACATGACTAGGAATATTGGCAGAACTATTCTGGGTACTAAGAGACTCTACCTTCCTCGTGAGATTGGCAATTTGAGAAGTTAAGGTAGAAAATGTGTCCAACTCATAAATACCTACAGCTTTCTTAAGCATCTGCCTCTCTGATGACCACTGATAATTGTTAACTGCCATCTTATCCAACAGACTATAAGCTTCTTCCTCCATCTTACACATCAAAGCTCCTCCCGCAGTAGCATCGACTATGGTCCTATTCTGGCTAGTGAGTCTGTTATAGAAGGTTTGAACTTGAAGCCATAAGGGCAAGCCATGATGGGGACACTTCCTAAGAAGGTCTTTGTATTGTTTCCATGCCTCATAAAGAGACTCTCAGTCGAATTGAGCAAAGGAAGGTATATCACTACGTAGTTTAGCCATTTTGGAAGGAGGAAAGAACTTGGCTAATAACTGATGGGCTAACTCATCCCAGGTGGAGATTGATCCAGGAGGTAAAGAGGTCAACTAGTGTCTGGCTCTATATTAAAGAGAGAAATGAAATAGTCTAAGCCTAAGTGCATCGTCCGAGAGTCCATTATGCTTGAAAGTATTGTACAGATCTAGAAAATACCCTAAGTGAGTATGTAGGTCATCATGGGGAAGCCCACTGAACTGAAGCGAAGTTTGGATCATTTAGAGGATCGAAGGCTTAATCTCAAAGTTGTTTATTGGGATAGTTGGTGGCCTAATGCCAGTGTAGTAAACTCCTATGGTCGGGACAGTATAGTCTCTTACAGTCCTAATCTCTCTGTTTTCAGTCATCTTGTCTTGTAGTGGAGCTACTATTTTCCTAGAGTCCTTCCTGATTTTTCTAAGTGTTCTTTCTATTTCAGGATCTAAAGGAAAGCAGTCAAAGCTCTTGGCTTTACACATGCAGACATCTAGAAGCCCTAAGGAATAATTTTTTTTAAGGAAAAAAAATTAATTAATCTAAATTAAGGCTCTAAATATTTACAACCTAAATATGTACAAAACTAGAAGTATACCTAAGCATAATTTCACTAATATTAGTCAATGGCTAAGCGTGGATCCCCGACAACAGGGCCAAAAACTTGGTACGTCCTTCCTAGACGTGTATACCGCAAATGCACGGGTCACACAAGTAATAAAAGGACTAAGTCCCAGATTATCGTCCCACAGAGAAACACAGTCAGCCTAACTAAGTACCAATTAATTTTACCATAAGTATATCCTAGCAAATTATGAATATTAAAAGAATGATTTGCAAAGTTTAATTTGAAAATATTGGAAAGCAAGGAAAATAATAAAAAAACTAAAATAAAGCAAAATAGAGCAAAAATTACTCACAGAACTCCAAGCAAAATAAAAGCGAGAATCTGCAAAAGAAAGAAAATACTAATACTCGAATTAATTAGTGTAAATTGACTAAAGATGCAAATATAAGAAAATATAGATAAAAAATAAATAGATTAAAACTAGAAAATCCTAATATGAAACTCAAATTTGCATGTGATTAATCTAATTGATAAAAATGCAAAATAATCTAACTTAAGGCCTAATGGAATAAAATTCTAATAAAAAAAATCTAAAAATTCCTATGTATAACTTTAAACCTAAATGCCTAAATTGGTGACTCAAAATTATATATAACTCTAGATAATACTAAATTAATAAAATCCCTAAATAAATAATAAAACATATTCTAAATGATGCATGAGAAATAAAATATTTTTAGGCTTTTAAAAATTTAAAATGAAAACAATCCTAAAAATGCATAAAATGATTCTACCCCTAATCTAACTCTAAATGCAATACATAAGCACCACACTAATATTTTGCTAATATTAAAATCATACTATTATATACTCAAATCAATAAACAATTTCCTATAATGAAAATCAACTAAATCCTAAATGTATACATGGAAATAATAAAATTAAAATTTCACTTGTATAAAAAACTAAAATTTAATCTACACTAACATCTAAAGAAATTAAATCTAATAATCTTAAACATATGCAAATTAATTAAACTATTAAAATATTATCTAAACTAATTAAAAAGTGCACTAAATTAAAATAATACTAAACTATTAATCTTAAATTATTAAACTATTGCAACCAAAAATACTAATAACAGCAGCTGCCACGCACAGCAATCCTGCCGCCAACATTCTTGCATTGCACCAACATTCTTGCACTGTACCAAGCAACTGCTTTAGTACTGACCAGCCTTGCATCTGTTCTACACTGCAAGCTTAACCACGTCTAGATAGTCCTTTTCCTTGTCCAGCCACCAGCTCTTGCTTCTTTCCAGACCGTGCCATCATGCTCTACACGCAGCAGTTGACATAACCGATCAGCTGCTCAGTAAGGCCACGCCTCTGGTTTAATACCTCAGCGTTGTCCCCTTCGGTACAGCAACAAATGCCAGTTCTTGCACTGCCTTCTACTTTCAAGCTGCAACAATAGCTACGTCGAGCTCAAGGTATGGCTACAGCAGCTCAACATCAACGTTCCAGTGGCAAGCAATTTCTTCAGTCAATAATTTCCAACAGCAACATGAGCAGGTTAACCACAAGATGTAGGATGAAAAAGAAAGAACCAGAAAACAGGAATATCGGCTACCAGAAATGTGCAAAAACAGTGAATTAAAGCCAAAAACAAAGGAGAGCTGATAACAAGGATAACGCAAAAACAAAGTAAATGCAAGAGGCAGAAACTGAAAACAATATTTATGCTATAACAATAATTCTGAAATTTACTGAACTGAATTATATTCAACCTTAAACTAATCTAAGATGAAGAAACCATAAATTATATAAATATAATGCCTAAACTGTACCGAAACTCAAAACAGAAACTTGCAATTGAAAGAGAAAAGATAATATAGAAGTTAAAAACTATGGAAACCAAAAGAAAATAAAGGAAGATTTTTTTAAGCTGTGTCACGCCTCCATCACACAACAGAACGGAGCATGAATTTCAGCAGCGTCTTCACTAGCCCTACCTTGCAACCTTCAAGCCCCTGTTTTCACGCACACAGCAGCTTCAGGTAACTTCACACAGCACAATAGTGGCACGAGTCCTCTATGGCAGCAGCAAAACACCAAGCAACAAAACAACTTCAGTGCAACGTTCAGCAACCAGGAACAAACAATGCAGTAGAAAGTCATTGGCGAGAATAACACAAGAACAAGTCCCTTGGCAGTAACCCAAAAAAAGTGCAGAATATGAACAACATTCCTCCACTCACATGCAGTCAACACGCAGCCTAGCACCGTCGCACAGCCTAACATCGCAGCAAGAAGTAGAACAGCATATATATCATTCAAGCTTGAAGAACCAGAAAAGCATAACAGTAGCTAGAACTGAAAACAGAGTAAAGCAATCCCAAAAGAGTGCAGAAACTAACATAGAAAAACAAAAAATAAATGTTGAAAACAAAGGATGTGAAGCACGAAAGAACCCAACAATTAGCCAGGAATCCAACCACAGGTCAAAGAACCAAAAATCAGTATAAAGACATAGCATAGAAAAAGAACACGAAAGAGAAAGAGATCGCAACAACGAAAGTGCAAAAACTCTCACTTCTAGTAACCATAAAAGAGAGAAATCTTCAAACTTGAGTAAACAACTTAAAACAAGAACGGAAAGTGTTTAAGATAAATCTAAAATTAATAAAAACAGAAAATCGAAACTGAAAATACAAGTGAAAAAACGATAAAGAAACTTGAAGACAAGGTAAACAACTAAAGAAAATATGGGATAAGAAACGAGCTTTATCACACAGCTGATTCCTTCCTCTTCTAAACATATCCTATTGCTAAAAATTAAAAGCCTAAAAATACTCCTAAACTGTAAAAGAAATAGGCGAAAAACAATGCTGAAACGATGAACACCGGAGCTGCTATCACCAACCCCTCAACACCCAAATGAACAGTAAAGAAAAACATAAAAGAAAAATATAAAACTAACCTAAAAACTGCCCTAAAAACTCCTCCCTAAAATTGTCTCATCTTTTTCTTTTTATACATATCAAAATAGGGGTACAAAAAGGAATTTTAATCCTAGATAAGTTGATATTGTTTGACCACTTGTCTTCACACCATTAGCTTCTAGAGAATATATTTTCATGTCATTTGTCTTTTTGTTCACTTGGATGTGTAAGGTGGCATGACTTGTGTCTTCCATGAGGTGGTCAAGGTGGCCTTTGATCTTATCCTTCAAACATGAATAAAATATGGACACTTGGCATCACATGTGTCAAGAAGAATGGTGACTAATGCTACAAGACGAAATGGTAGTGGTCCAATCTCCTTTTTAACTCATTTTCAGGTCATTTTCTACTGAAATGACTGAAATTCATCTGGATTTAATTTGTCTGCAAACATGAGAATTATAATTAAAATGAATGGATAATTAATAAAATAATATAGAGATTAAAATAGTTAATTAAGAAATTAAATATAAATAACTCTATTTTCATAGAATTATCAATGTGTGGATCACGCCGGATTCACCAAGATCCTCCTAGATCCTCATAATCGCGCCTTTCCATAAATAAGCCCTCAGTGTGCGCCTAGTCCCGTGCCCGACACCTATATATAGTGCATCTCTCTGCCTCCGGTGCTCATCGTTTCCTTCGTTGCCTCTAGCGCATGATGTCCGCATCACGCCGATCGACTCAGCAACCAACTGAAGTCATGCCAAGCCCCAACCCCGAGACCTAATGTATCCCTCCTCGCTCCAACTTGGGCACAAGTGTGCGCCCAACTCACAAGAGTGTAACATTTAGCTACCTTGGCATTCATGTTTAAAGTGAATGCAAACGTCGAGGTTCAACTTATTAAAATGAGCATACATGGTTCCCCAGCTCATTGCTTAAATGTAGAAGAGAAGGTTGATGGTAAGCCATAGTTTCATGACATTCTGCAACATGTTGAAAACCATTGATATCCTAAGCAAGCCATAGAAAACGATATGACGACTTTACGAACGTTGTCAATAGGTTTTGTTGGCTCAACTGAGATGGAGGGTGAATCGATTTTACTAGGAAATTACTAAATTTAAGTTTTTTTGACTAAGAATGCACTCAAATAAATAAATGACAGTTATACTTTATAGATTATATGTGAAGTAAATAAAGAGGTAAGGGAGAGAAGTTGCAAACACGGTAATTTATAGAAGTTCGACCAAATCTCTTACCTACTTCCTCTCTTCCTGACTTTCTAGTCAAACCGTCACTTCCACTACACAAATTTGAGCTTTACACTTTCTTTTTACAGGTCAAGGAATAATCTCTCTACCTCTTCACAAATGAAGCTACACTCTCTTTTACAGAAGTTTAATCACAAAGGAACTCTCTCCTTTTTCTTGTGGATGAGAATGAATACAACAATGAATTTATCAAAGGTAGGTAAAAACAAGAGAACAACTTGTTGCAAGCTTTGAATATGAATTTAATGCACTCTTAATTGAAGACACAAAGAATATGCTTGTAGAACTTCTCAAGTTTTCTTCCTCTCTTCTGAATGTCTTAATGACTTCAATTTATAGTCTCAGGAAGTTGGTGAAGCATTAAATGCAATTTTTCCAGTTGAAAATTTACAGAAAGAGTCGTTGGGAACCTCCCGTAGAGTGCTAGATCAATCTTCCATCTTAACAAGATCGATCTTCTAATTCAAATTCCTGCAATATCAAAGCAATCCAAAGCAAGGAGATCGATCTCATTCTTGGAGAGATCGATCTCATAATTCATAAAATGTAAATGCAGATCGATCTGTCGAACCAGCAGATCGATCTTAGAAACTCTCTGTTTAAAGAAGATCGATCTTCAGATCGATCTTGCAAGTGTTCTCGTATGATGGAGATCGATCTATAATTACACAAAATCAATCTCATAACCTTACTGTCTTAAGAAGATCGATCTCTATCCCTAGGGGATCGATCTCATAAACATTCTGTCTAACAAGGATCGATATAAGTCATAATCTTGCCTTAGAGGAGATCGATCTCTAACCTGACCAGATCGATCTCCTTTTGAATGAACTTATCTGAAGATCGATCTCATAAACCTTGGAGATCGATCTCTACTTCCTTAATACCCAGTAATCGATCTTGAGTCCTTTAAACTTTAAACAGATCGATCTCTCATCCTTTAAAACCTAATTTTTGATAAAGAATTTATCTTAAGATGTTTTAATTCATTTCTTAACATGTTTTAAACATTCCTTGATTTATCATAAGCACTTTTGAATTACCGTTTTGTCATTTCAAAATATGTCAACTTAACAGGTTTATTCCAAAATGGGGAGATTTTGTATAAGAAAGGGCGAGAAAGATCCTTGAGGAGACACATGAGGGGACTTATGAAACTCATTCTAATGGGCACATAATGGTTAGACAAATTATGAAAGCTGGATATTATTGGTTGACGATGGAGAGAGATTGCATTGACTATGCCTAGAAATGCCATAAGTGCCAAATATATGTTATTAAAATACATTCTCCTCCTACATCTCTTCATGTTATGATGACTCCATGGCCTTTCTTTATGTAAGGAATGGACGTAATTGGGCCAATTACTCCAAAAGGTTCGAATGGCCACTGTTTCATTCTAGTAGTTATTGACTATTTTTACGAAATGGGTAAAAGCTACATCATATGCTAAAATGACAAAGGTAGTGGTATGCAAGTATGTTAAAAAGGAGATAATTTGCCGTTGTTGACTCCCGAAAAGGATTATTTCAGATAATGCCCTTTATCTGAATAATACCACGATGAAAGAGGTTTGTACACAGTTCAAGATTAAGCCTCATAATTTGGCACCTTATAGGCCAAAGATAAATGGGGCTGCGGAGGCTGCAAACAAAAATATCAAGAAGCTTGTCAAAAAAAGATGAACATGTACAAAGATGCACATGAAAAGTTATCGTTTGCTTTACATGCTTATTGAACTTCTGTTCACACCTCTACGGGAGCCACGCCATTTTCATTGGTACATGGAATGGAAGTCATTTTGCCTATTGAGGTTGAAATTCCTTCATTGCCCGTATTGTTAGAGGTAAACTTAGAAGAAGCTGAATGGGTTCGTCCTCGTTATGAATAATTAAATTTGATTGAGGAAAAGAGGCTTAACGCATTTTGTCATGGCCAACTATATCAAAAGAGAATGATGCGAGCATACGATAAAAAAGTCCACCCTAGGCAATTCGAGAAGGAGAGTTAGCTTTAAAAAGAATTCCCTTGAATCGATAAGATCTCTAAGGGAAATAGGCACCAATTAAGAGGTTCTATAAGTGGTGAAGAAAAGTTTTTTAAGAGGAGCTCTAATCTTGGTAGAAATGGATGGGCATGAGTTATCAAACCCAATTAATAGTGTTGTAGTGAAGAAGTATTATGCTTAAAAAAAAGTCTAAGTTGAAAATCTAAAAAGGCGGCTTAGATTTTTTTTTTTTTAAGTCTAAGTTGAAAGCCTAAAAAGGTGGCTTAGATTTTATTTAAAAAAAAAAAAGAGTTTAAGTTGAAAACTCGAAGGCTGACTTAAATCCATTAGGGATATCTAAGTTGAAAACCCGAAATGGCGGTTTAGATAAAATGGGCATCTTTTTTATAGTACAAGTGTTACAAATCATAAAGGGTTGAAGACATTTGAAAGCGTCTTCAAAACATTGAGGACATCGATCAAGGGTTCATACAAAAGCAATTTTGGATTTTTGTATATGATGAAATCCAAATTCTTCCTTATGTAGGAACCTTTTGCCTTTGCTTTCTTACTTGCTATTATACACCTTTATTTGTTTTTTTTTTTTATCATTGTTATGTACTATTGACCATTATGAATAAAACCAAATTATTTCTCATTCATCCTATTTTACACATTGACTTGTTTTCTATTATTCATAATAAATGCATTATGCTTGTTAAATTTGAATGATGTAGATTAAATAAATAATGTTGAATATGAAGGTTATTTGCATTGCAATGGAAATATTTGAATGATTAAGAAGGAAGAATGTGAGTGTTCAAATCCAATTTGGGAATACTCTAGCATATGAACCGTCATATAAAGAAGTTTAAGGTTTTAAAAGCTCAAATTAAAGTCCGACTAGCTATCAAAGCATTGGGGGCTGGGGATAAGGAAATTTAATGAATTATTCCAAATTTATGGATTATATTGCATAATATAAGTATTTACATTCCTATTATAGTTTGAGATGATAAAAATTTACATTTCCAATCAATAATGCCATTCACATAAGGAATCACAACTGCATGGATTTGTGGGAATGACATTCATAAAGTTCTTATTTCTAAAATTGAATTCATTTTTTAATGGGTCGAGTTTTGGTAAGGGGTGAAGGTATTATATCTTAAAATCGAACCCATTTTTCTAGTGGGTTGAGCCTTGATAGGGAGTCAAGGTATTGTGTCTTAAAACCGAATCCATTTTTTCTAATGGGTTGAGCCTTGGTAAGGAATCAAAGTATTGTGTTTTAAAATCGAACTCATTTTTCTTATAGATCGAGTCTTATTAGGGAGTCAATGTATCGTGTATTAAAATCTAATCCATTTTTTTAATGGGTCAAACCTTGGTAGGAGTCAAGGTATCGCGTCTTAAAATCAAATCTATTTTTTTTAATGGGTCAAGCCTTGGTAAAGGATCAAGGTATCGTGTCTTAAAATCGAATTCATTTTTTAATGGATCGAGCTTGGGTAGGGAATCAAAGTAATGTGTCTTAAAATCCAATCTATTTTTTTAATGGATTGAGTTTTGGTACGGTGAATGTATTATTTTTCAAGATTAGATTCATTTTTTTTAGAACAAGCTTGAGTATGCCGACAAAATGGTGGTCTAAAATCTTTGCCCTATTTCTTATTTTCAATAATATGCAAAGAGAGACGGCTGTAGGCATCATTTTTGTCCAAATTTTATTTAGTTCAAGCCCATTTAATTCATTTATCTTGTTTGGTATGAATTGGGCTTGTACCCAAAGATTTGTAAGGCATACATCTTCTTCATTTCTATTTCTATTTTTATTGATATAATAAAAATTTAAAGTGAAAAAATTTAAAAAAATAATAAAATAAATAACAATAAAAAATTATAAAATAAAAACAGGGGTTTCTTAAACCCCAAATCCTTAAGCTAATGACTAAACCCGAATTTAACCCCAAACTTAAACCAAATCGAACTCTAACCCCGAATTAAAACTCAAATCAACCAATACCCGAAATCAACCGAACCAAACCCCAAATTGACCTAAATTAATCTGATAGGACCCCTAAATTGTAGCAAAGTCCAATATGTATAGATGACATCCGAATTAAGGATTCGACACTGGAAATTAAAAGCAGCTGCCAGAAGTAAAAATTGTCCAAAAATGGGAAATTTCAATCACTCAACAAAGCAAAAGGAAATCAGTATTCTAGGGTCAACACCATTGATGTTGCCCAACTGACAGCACAAGAATATACCTTTTTTGTAGTCTGATTGCACTAACGACAAAAGGGTGACGTCGATGCAACTTGTTCCACGTGTTCTTCGTATATCCTGCAAAAACAACAGGAATCAGAGGGGGCAGGGATTTATCCCTACACGCGCACTCCGATGATTAAGTCAGTAATCGGAGTTGTGAATGTATGAAGAAGAGAATGTATTGCTTAAATCAGAGAGTTTAAGGCTTTTCCCTTCTTTTTGGTCTTTTGGTTCCGGATCCCTTTTTCAGAGAGCTCACCTGGTATTTATAGGTTTCTGCAGGTCAGTTCGAGCTGAGGCTCAGGCGCGTGTCTGGGCCGCGACAGAGTCATAGAGGACTCTGTCGCGCATCGAGTTCAAGCAGCTAGCGAGGGAGCTCTACCGCAGACCGTGCAGGAGACCTCTACCGCAGTCTGTGCGGGAGGCTATGTCGCAAGCTGTGCGGGGGACTTCTACGGCGAACTGTGCGGGAGCCCTCTACCATAGAATGTGCGGGAGACTATGTCACAAGCTGTGCGGGAGACTGTGCCGCAGACTGAGCGGGGGACTTCTACCGCGGGACGTGCTGGAGACCTCTACCGCAGACTGTGTGGAAGACCTCTACCGCAGTCTGTGCGGGAGACTATGCCGCAGGCTGAGGGGGGGACTTCTACCGCGGGATGTGCGGGAGACCTCTACCGCAGACTGTGCGGAAGACCAATGTCGCGATATGGGAGATGGAGGTCTGCCACGCCACACCGTCGCTAAATCTGCCACGTGGCTCGGTTTTGGTTTGACACGTGGCAGGCGGATAGTTGCACACGTGATTTCTGGTGACACAACCACCATCAATTGCTCCCCACTCTTTGGCAGGAATTTTTCCTGCGAAAGAGTATCTGGGCCTGGATTTCCTCGGGTCGGGTCGGATCTCCGCGCGTGTGTCGACGCAGGCGAGCCGCTATATATACTGGGCCCCTGCTGTCCTTATCGCTATTGAGTTCTCCCGCAAAAAGACACTCAGCCGCGATTTTCTCTGGACACTCTCTCGCATCTCTATCGCAACTCTACTGTACTCTGCCGCAACTCTGTCGCGTACACATCACTGTGTCGCAACTCTGCCGCAGCTTCTTCATACTCTGTCGCCAGTCTCTCCATTTCTTCATTTTAGGTAATTTCATAGTCCGTAGTCCCACTCTTTTGATTTATAGACTCCTAAAATGGCTGGCCATGGTATAGGAAAACAAATTGATCTAGGCGTTAAATCGACTTTAAAGGAAGCCGATATCCAAGACCTAGAATCCCGATTTCCTTTACCTGAGGGATACTCTTATAGGCTCCCAACCCCTCAGGAGAGCGACATACGTCGTGTGTCTGACGGGGCTATCGTTTTTAGGGCAGCCTTGGAGTTAGGACTCCGCTTCCCATTGTCCGACTTCGGGGCTTCCTTCCTTAGGACGCACAGGATATCCCCGGGGCAACTGCATCCTCATGCATGGATGCAATTGGTAGCATTCACTGTGCACTGCCATTTAAGGGGCGTCCCTCCATCTCTTCCTCTTTTAGAAGTATTCTTTAGGCTTTGAGGGAGTCTCGGCTTAGTGCCTTACTCGCTTCAGCGGGTGTACCAGCCCGGTTTTGAGAACCGATTGTTTGAGAAACCTGCTAACAAGCTTCATGGTTTCGAGACAGAATGGCTGGTTGTGGAAACGCCCGAGGGCCTGGATATCCCTACTCGTTGGGAGAAAAGCCGTGAAATCCCCAAGGGTCCCCGGGTTGCCACACTTAGGGAGCAGTTGTCTTCTGACGTTAACAAACTGCTAGTCCCTCATCCCCTTAGCCTCGACACCCTTATATCAAATTAAAATTTGATATTAGCAGGCTGGGGTGTAGGTCCGGTCCCTGTTGTCGGACCCTCTATTCCTTCGTCAGATCCTCTGCCTTCGGTTTCCCCCGAGTTAAATCCTGAAGCACCTAGGCCACAAGAGGATATAGGGAGCACCAACGTAGAATCAAGTTCTAGCAGCGAACCCTTAGCCGATCTGACTGGTTGGGAAGGGTTCGGCTCTACTTTCATGGTGCTCCCTGATGACGACACCATAAATATAGAGTCCCTTCAGGAGCATCTCGATTCTCCTGACGGTAACTTTTAATTCTCTTTACGGCTTGCTATTTTTGATCAGTTTTTGACCACTGATTTGTCTTCTTTTTCTTTTTTACAGATATGAGTCATTTTCGACAATCGTTAGGTCGCCAGGTTTCTGAGGCCGGTCCTTCCAGCGCTCCTGCCAGGAAGAGGCATCGTTTGGCTGACGATGTCCCAAGTGAGGCACCGGTCCCCTCTCATCCACCTTGGGCTCGGACCCCTCCTGTTTCTAGACAGGCGATGCCTCCCCCTCCTTCAGAACAGATAGATCTCTCTCGAGATAGGGGGAGAGTTGCCTCATCTTCACGGGGGGCTTCCGGGTCATCCGGGCGATCACGCTCCGAGGAGCGCGCGAAATGCAATATCATTCCGTCTCAGCGGAAGAATAGAAGGCGCTTGTACATCGAAGGTTCGATGGGAAGCAGGCCAATATTGCCGAGGATAGGTCCTGCAGACGAGAGGCCCTATTTCGTGGATGGGGGAAACATTATAAGGGGCCACGAATTTCGAGTCTACCCCGGGGTTCGTGACAATGACATTTTAGACACTCCCGGGGTGGCCTCCCGGTTAAGCTGGTCCACTATCCTTCCTCGGGACGAGGCAAGGATATTCAAAAACTACCCGAAGGGGGAGGATTTAGCCGACATGGAGGCATTGAGGGTAAGTTTCATACTCCTCTTCGTTTGACTCATTTTTGCCGCATTCTTTGAATCTAACTTTTTGTATTCCTTTGCAGCTGGCTCAACGAACTGTGGCCAACAATGCCCAGCATAGGGCTTATCGGGAGTGTGCTGATAGGGAAATCCGGGAGTTAAAGGATCAAGTTATGGAGTTGCAGAACACCATCAACAACTTGTCCAAACTTTCGGATTTAGTTCGAAGCTTGGAGGAGCAGCTCGCAAAGGTTCATCAAGACCTTAATCACGCCCAAGGGGATCTTACTGTAGAGAAGGCTCGGTCTAGCAGATTTCAAGAGGATCTTCGGGATGCCCACTCTGAGCTAGACTGTATGCAGTCCAACTACGGGTCTTTACTTGCTTGAAATCAGGAGCTCGAGCAGCGCGTTACCGAGTTGGAAAGTCAGGCTGCTCCTACGCTGACCCAAGTGGAGATCAATAGCATACGGGCCAAGGCTGTGAAGGAGTACCGTCTCTCCAAGGATTGCTTGAGACGGAAGGAGGATTTCTTGAATCCCTATTTAAAGTACGGGTTCTATCTTGCCCGATCATGGTTAGAAGCACATGGGGAAGGAGAGGAATTCCCAGAGCTCCAGTACACCAACGAGGCAATGCTATTTGAGGCCCCCGACTGGACTAAATATGAGCCTGAAGCTGAACCTGCAGACGAGTTATTTAAGAGGACTGCCCAAGATGATCTCGTCAACCTCACTGGTCCTTGGGAGCCCATGGATTTGGATGGTGCTCCCGAGCCTATCGAGGCTCTTATTGATTTAGACGACGAGGAGGGTCAGCAGTCCTTGGGAAGTGATGGTCCGTCTACAGCTGATCCCCAGCTTCCTCCCGAAGAGTAGATAGCTATTTTTGTTTTTTGTATTTCTTTTCAAGTACTTTGTTGTTTTATTTTAACTTCGTACTTTTGTCGGATGTAATCGTAAACATCTGTTAAAGATCTGTTTGCAATGACTTTTGAATGAAATGAAATTGAGATTTTTGTTCATGCTTTGTATTGCATTACTTCTCTATTTATCATTTATCATTCTTTGTCTGTTTATTTTGCTTGAATGTATTCGTTTGAATGTATTCGTGCATGCTCCCCAATTCTTGATAGAAAGGTAAACTTTTAGAAAGAATTTTTTTGAGCGAACGTATAATTGTTTAAGGCTTGATTACTGTGACGTGTATGCGTCTTTAGTTTTTATAGCCTTGATATTTTTATCGCCTGGCCACAGTGACGCATAGCGCCTCAGGCTCTTACAGCTTGGTTAATTGTATACGCCTGGCCATAGTGACGCATAGCGCCTCAGGCTCTTACGGCTCGGCTGAACTACGCCTGGCCACAGTGACGCATAGCGCCTCAGGCTCTTACGGCTCGGCTGAACTACGCCTGGCCACAGTGACGCATAGCGCCTCAGGCTCTTACGGCTCGTCTGAACTACGCCTGGCCACAGTGACGCATAGCGCCTCAGGCTCTTACGGCTCGGCTGAACTACGCCTGGCCACAGTGACGCATAGCGCCTCAGGCTCTTACGGCTCGGCTGAACTACGCCTGGCCACAGTGACGAATAGCGCCTCAGGCTCTTACGGCTCGTCTGAACTACTCCTGGCCACAGTGACGCATAGCGCCTCAGGCTCTTACGGCTCGGTTGAACTACGCCTGGCCACAGTGACGCATAGCGCCTCAGGCTCTTACGGCTCGGCTGAACTATGCCTGGCCACAGTGACGCATAGCGCCTCAGGCTCTTACGGCTCTGCTGAATACCTGCCACAAGATTTAGATGTATATAAGTTACAGATGTATAATAAAGTGACATTCTGCGTGATGATTTGATGATAATATCTTGTGATGGTATAAACAGATAATACTGTTTGGGAAAGAAAATATAGCGATTAATTCAAATACAGCTTTAGGTGATTTGAATTCCATGTTTTCCCTATCTTCTTCCCTTGTAGAGTTTCCAGGACACATGTGTTAGGTCCAATCTTGTATCTGATTCTGTAGGGACCTTCCCAATTGGCTCTGAACTTCCCATCCTCCTTCAGGGCATTCGTGATCTGCGACTTTCTGAGCACTAGATCTCCCTCAGATATTGGCCTATCTCTCACCCGGCTATTATAGTAGTTGGCCACCCTCTGATGATAGGATGCCAATCGAATAGCCGCGGTCTCTCTATGTTCGTCGAGTAGGTCCAAGCCTTCCCTTAGAGCTTGTGAATTTTCTTCCTCTGCTAAGGGTATCACTCTTGGTGATGACGCTCTAATTTCTACGGGGATCAGTGCTTCTGCGCCGTATACAAGGCTGAATGGCGTTTCTTTAGTCGACACACGACTGGTGGTACGATATGCCCATAAAACACTAGGCAATTCGTCCACCCATGCCCCTTTTGCTTTGTCTAGCCTGGTCTTCAGCCCATGTAGGATAGTTCGATTACTGACTTCGACCTGTCCATTAGCTTGAGGATATGACACTGAGGAGATCCTTAGCTGAATGTTGAGGCTCTTACAAAATTCACGGAAGGCGTTACAATCAAATTGCTTTCCATGGTCGGCATTTAGGATGCGGGGAATTCCGAATCGACAAATAATGTCTTTCCACACCATTGCCTCCACTTTCTTTTCCGTGATTGTGGCTAAAGGCTCTGCTTCAATCCACTTTGTAAAGTAATCGGTAGCCACTAGCAGGAACTTTCTTTAGCCCGTGGCTAAGGGGAAAGGTCCAAGGATGTCTAATCCCCACCGTGCAAAAGGAATTGGCTGTACTGTGCCTTGAGAGGGAGTCACTGGGGCTGTTGTGATAGGCGTAAACCTCTGACATTTGTCACATTTGCGGGTTTGGTCCATCGCATCTTTCTTCAACGTTGGCCAGTAAAATCCCGATCGTAGTATTTTAGCAGCGAGGGCTCTCGCTCCTAAGTGTTCGCCGTAAATTCTTTCATGCACTTCAGCTAGGGCGTAACTTGCTTGTTCCGGTCCCAGACATTTCAATAAGGGTGACGAATATCCCCTTTTGTACAGTTCTCCATTGATGAGTGTAAACTTCGCCCCTTGTACTTTCAAACGACGAGCCTCGTCCTTATCTTGGGGGAGTGTTCCTTCGGTGAGATACTGTTTGTATGGGGATCTCCAATCGTCTCCCACTTGAATGTCACACACTTCGACCTCTTCAATACTAGGTCGTTCGAGTTTTTGAAAGTCTGTGCCAGAAGTTAGACTTTCTTCAAGTAAGGGACCAGCATCGGTTCCCGTACCTCGTACTCTCCGCTGAATTGGTTCACCACCAATTGAGAATCACTGTGTGCTATCAAGTGGTGAACCTGTAGCTTCTTTGCTAACATCATCCCTGCTATCAGAGCTTCATACTCTGCTATGTTGTTCGAACTGGGGAATCCGAACCATAGGGAGTATTCAAGAGATTTTCCTTCGGGTGATACCAGGACTATACCCGCTCTGCTTCCATTGGCACTTGATGCCCCGTCGACATGCAGCAACCATGGGTGAGCCTCCCCTTCACTGCTGTCGGTTGGGATAGTTCATTCTACGATGAAGTCAGCCAGAGCTTGACCTTTGATAGCCTGCCGTGGTTGAAATGTGATTTCGTATCCCCCAAGCTCCACTGCCCATTTCACTAACCTTCCTGAGTGTTCAGGTTTCTGAAGGATCTGTCTTAACGGTTGATCTGTCAAGACGGTGATAGGGTGTGCTTGGAAATACGGACGTAACTTTCGCGAGGCCATCACAAGAGTTAATGCGAACTTTTTGGCCAGCGGGTAGCGGGTCTCTGGATCCAATAACACTTTACTCACGTAGTAGATGGGACGGTGCACCTTTTCATCTTTCTTCAGTAGCACCGCACTGACGGCGAAGTCACCGACTCCCAAATACATATAGAGTTGTTCTCCTTCCAGGGGCCTTGTTAACAAAGGCAGCTGTTTCAAGTACTCCTTGAGGTCTTCAAAGGCTTTTTGACAATCTTCCGTCCATTCGAAGTTCTTCCCCCCCCCCCATAGAGTTTTAAAGAACGGCAGGCTCCTTTCTGCTGATTTTGACAAGAAGCGATTCAGAGCTGCTATCCTGCCTGTCAATCTCTGGACCTCTCTTACGGTGGTTGGGGGTTTCATGTCAATGACAGCCTGTACCTTCTCAGGATTTGCCTCAATGCCCCTGTTAGTGATCATGAAGGCTAAGAACTTCCCTGATCTTACCCCGAATGAGCACTTTTCAGGGTTTAGCTTCATGTTGAATCTCCTCAATACTTCGAACACCTTGGACATTTGATCAGTATGAGACTCTCCTACGCGGCTCTTGATTATCATGTCGTCCACTAGGCTTCCATGGTATTTCCCAGAAGATCCTTGAACACTTTGCTCACCATTCGTTGATAGGTGGCTCCCGCGTTCTTTAGACCGAACTGTATTACCCGATAGCAATAGGTTCCATCGTCGGTTATAAAGGAAGTCTTTTCTTCGTCTTCTGGGTGAAGCATGATTTGGTGATACCCGGAGAATGCATCCAAGAAACTGAGTAATTCGTAGCCGGATGTATTATCTACGAGTCTGTCTATCCGAGGTAGGGGGTATGAATCTTTAGGGCAGGCTTTGTTCAGGTCTGTGAAATCCACACACATTCGCCACTTCCTGCTAGATTTCTTTACCATCACTACATTAGCCAACCACTCAGGGTAGTAGACCTCTCGGATGAATCCGGCACCCAGGAGTTTATTCACTTCTTCAGTGATTGCTTTTTGTCGCTCCAGGGTGAAACTCCTCTTCTTCTGTTTGACGGGTCTGTGTCCGGGTATGATGTTAAGCTCATGGCAAATCACTTCGAGACTAATCCCGGGCATATCTGCCGGGCTCCAGGTGAAGATATCCGAGTTTCTCCTAAGGCACTCGACTATGTCGTTCTTTAGTTGTTCACCTAGTTAGGTCCCGATGAATGCCTTCTTTCCCCCGTCTCCCTTGATTAGCTCAATGGGTTTTGTCTCCTCTACCGGCTGAGGTTTGGGCGAATTGTCTATGCACAAGGTTTCTTTCCTCTGTACTACCTTGTTGGCAGTGGAAGCGAGATAACAAGTACGGGCGCTCTTTTGGTTTCCTCGTACTTGCCCGACTCCGTTGGGAGTGGGAAACTTCATCAACAGATAGCAAGAGGATATTACCGCCCTCATGTCATTCAGCACAGGTCTGCCTAAAATCATGTTGTAGACAGCAGAGGTTGACCTGACCACCATGAACAATACTTGTCGGGTCACATTCTTCGGGTGCTCTCCGAGAGTCACAGGCAACTCTATGGACCCGGCAACCTTCACTCGCTCCCCCATGAATCCATATAGTGGCGTCATAACGGGCTTTAACCTATCTTCGGATATGCTCATTTTTTCGAAGCAGTTCCAATAGATCAGGTTCACTAAGCTCCCGTTATCGACCAGGACCCTGCTCACCGGGTGTTTGGCCACTACCGTGGATATCACCATGGGGTCGTCATGAGGCATGACAATATCACCTTTGTCAGCTGGAGTGAACATGATGGGTTCTTCATCCGCCTGTTCCTCCATCACAACGTTAACCTGATACACTTGCCTAGCGTAACTTTTGCGGGAAGTAGAGGAGCTTCCTGCACTTGAGTCCCCGCCTGCGATGACATTTATTGTGGGGGCTGTAGGTTCGTTGTTTGGCGGATTAGCACGGGGGATTGGCCTGACTACTTCGTTTCTAGGCCTATCCCTTCTGATATCGTTATTTGCCCCCGTCTTGGTCACGCGGAGGATAACGGGGTCTCTCGCTTCTCCATAGGAAGCAGTTGATCTTCCCTTCTCTGGCCAGCCTTTCCAACTGGTCCATTAAGTCTCTGCACCTTTCTGTTGGGTGTCCGTGAGCACAATGGAATTCGCAGTAGGCTTCAATGTTTCGTCCTACGTCTCCAATTTTCTTCTTTGGGAATTCCAATAATCCTGCCCCTTCGATGGCTGCCAGTATTGCAGTGCGAGGCTCGTTTAACCTGGTATAACCTTCATACCTGAGCCTAGGGGCTTTGTCAGCTCTCACGGGTCTTTGGAAGCTTCTTTCGGGTGTGTCTCTCTCTCTCTTCTTTTCTTCCTTCGCCTCCCTGGGCTGTATCATTTTCATCACTTCTTCTTGAGCTACATACTTGTTAGCCCTGGCAAAGAGGTCAGAAATCGTCATCGGTTGATCAAGAGAGAGGGATTCTTGTAGCTTCTCGGAGCTCGTCCCTTGCAGCATTGCAGCCAAGGCTACGCCTACCGGTAGATCTTCCACTTCCAATGTTGCATCTCGAAAGCGGTCTACGAAGCTTTTCAAGAGTTCTTTATTTCCTTGTTTAAGCGTGAGTAGGTAGGTAGCATCTTTCTTCCTCTGGCTGTGGATCATGAAGACTTTGAGGAATTCATTTCTCAACTCATCAAAAGAGGAGATTGAACCTTCGCTCAACCCGTTGAACCACTTTAGAGCGTGCCCGGACAATGTGAGGGAAAAAGCCCTGCACATAATTTCGTCCTCCCACCCATGCAACAGCATGAGGGATTCATAACTCTGTATGTGATCGTGGGGGTCCGCTTTGCCGGTGTAAGTAGCCATGGAAGGCATTTTGAACTTCTTCGGCAAAGGCTTGTTCATGATCTCTGGGCTGAATGGGATCCTCCTCCTTTGGCCATCGTCCGGAGATACTAGTTTTTTCTTCTCGAGGATCCTTTGGACGACCTTCTCCACGTCCTCCGACCCTCGAGCTGAGCATGGCCTTGTCCCTTCGGGTCTAGAAGAGTCCGATTGATAAGCGCCCCTTCTAGCATCTCCCACTCCGGGACTTGATATTTCGAGGCCTTCTCGTGGGTCAAAACCTCCTTGTCTTCGTTGCTCCCCAGCCCTATAGGTTCCCGGATCACGTTCTGAGTCCACGGGAGACGAGCTGTGGCAGGTGGGGGAACTCTGTTGCCTATGGGCTGCGGGGAAACTCTGCCGCCTGGCGGCCAGAGGGGAAGTCTGCCGCGCATCGGGCAAGGGTGAACTCTGCCGCCTATTAGAGGCGGGAGAGCACCGTCTCATATCTGATGTGGGATACCTCTGCCGCGTGTTGTCTGCGGGAGAGTTCTGTCGCCGTTGAGCCGCAAGGGGATTCTGCCTCACATTTGGCGAGCTTTGCCGCCTATCGGACAGAGGGGGACTCTGTCACCTAGCGGCCTGAGGGGAACTCTGCTGTTGTTGAGTCGCGGGTGAGCTCTGCCGCGCTTTAGCTGCTGGAGAACTCTGCCGCCTATATGCTGCGGGTGAGTTCTGTCTGGCTGGACTTGCAGTAGCATTATTTTACGTTCCTGCCTCTTGTCCAGCGTTTACCAGAGTAGAGGGCTGACCTCTCTCGTAGGTCCGCCGGGGTGTGCTTTCCCCTACTAACTGCTGCACTTCACGGGGTAAGCTCAATTGGGGGAGAGCGTCTCTGAAGAAACTCACCATGACTTTCAATGCAGTCGTAGTCTCCTCATTTTTGAGCTTCAGGGTCTCAAATTCTTCTAGAGAAACCACGGCTTCTCTCTGACCCCTTTCACCATGTCTTCGTCTTTGTTCTGATCTGACAGGGGGACTCACAGAATTCTGCCCTCCTCTCACCTCCGCTGTAGAGCGTGTCATCACCATTTTGATAGAGAATCTGGCTTTTTGTCAGGATTCCCACAGACGACGCCAATTGATGTTGCCCAACTGACAGCAACAAGAATATACCTTTTTTGTAGTCTGATTGCACTAACGAAAAAAGGGTGACGTCGATGCAACTTGTTCCACGTGTTCTTCGTATATCCTGCAAAAACAACAGGAATCAGAGGGGGCAGGGATTTGTCCCTGCACGCGCACTCCGATGATTAAGTCAGTAATCGGAGTTGTGAATGTATGAAGAAGAGAATGTATTGCTTAAATCAGAGAGTTTAAGGCTTTTCCCTTCTTTTTGGTCTTTTGGTTCCGGATCCCTTTTTCAGAGAGCTCACCTGGTATTTATAGGTTTCTGCAGGTCGGTTCGAGCTGAGGCCCAGGAGCGTGTCTGGGCCGCGACAGAGTCATAGAGGACTCTGTCGCGTATCGAGTTCAAGCAGCTAGCGAGGGAGCTCTACCGCAGACCGTGCGGGAGACCTCTACCGCAGTCTGTGCGGGAGGCTATGTCGCAAGCTGTGCGGGGGACTTCTACCGCGAACTGTGCGGGAGCCCTCTACCGCAGAATGTGCGAAAGACTATGTCACAAGCTGTACGGGAGACTGTGCCGCAGACTGAGCGGGGGACTTCTACCGCGGGACGTGCTGGAGACCTCTACCGCAGACTGTGCGGAAGACCTCTACCGCAGTCTGTGCGGGAGACTATGCCGCAGGCTGAGGGGGGGACTTCTACCGCGGGATGTGCGGGAGACCTCTACCGCAGACTGTGCGGAAGACCAATGTCGCGATATGGGCGATGGAGGTCTGCCACGCCACACTGTCGCCAAATCTGCCACGTGGTTCGGTTTTGGTTTGACACGTGGCAGGCGGATAGTTGCACACGTGGTTTCTGGTGACACGACCACCATCAACCATAAATCAAGAAAACAGAATTAATTTCTTCCCTAAACTTACTACTCCAGAACCTCTATAAAAACAAGACCACTGCAAACAGAGAGACTCAGAGAAAGAGAGGGAGAAAGGCATACATTCGGTCAAATATCGAGATAGAGAAACACTAAAATCCATATAAAAAGAGCCAGAGCAACCCCCAAAAAAAAAAGCACATACAGCAAAATAAAGGGAATTTTTTGGGTTTCCGTTTGGGGTTTTCAAAATAGATATAGAGTTTTGGGTGAGTTTTTAAGTGATTTAAAGGTGAGATTTAGAAAGGGGTTTTTAAGAGGAACAGGAAAGGGGCTCACCTGTCGAGTTCTACCACCGAATGGCGGCGGCGCGTCTCACGATATTTGGTAGACGAGCTTCCTCGGTTCCCGTTTGAAGTATAAAAAAAGGGAATATTTTTTGTTTAAATAAACCTTTGGAACAGCGTCGTTTCTGATGAAACCAGAGGATCCGCGTTCTGCTCCACGTTGAGACCTGACCCGATCGTGACCCACAACCCTGATCCGTGTGTCCTGCTTAGATTTTTATTTATTTATTTATTTATCTTTTATTTTAATTATTTAAAATGTTATTCATTTGTTTTTAGTAAATAAATATAAAAATAATAAAATTGTGGAGCATGAAATAGAATGAAAAATATTTTTTTAGATAAATAGAAATGACAATAAAATAATAAAGATTATAATAATAATAATAATAATAATAATAATAATAATAATAATAATAATGATAAATAAAGGGAAAATGCCATGTTTGAACTTATGAAGTAAATAAATTATACGTTTTGGGATATATCGAGGATTCGTTCAATAATAAAATTCTAAGAAATTACGAGAGTGTAATATCTTAGGAATATAAAGGATTCTATTTGAGGATTCTCAAATTATTTCAAAACAAATAAAATTACAAAAATTTATAGAAAGTAATAAATAAAATTGATGTTGCCCTGTACGACAATGGGGTGATTCATTCCACGTATTCAAGTTGCACTAACGACAAAAAGATGCTGTTGACTCAATTTCTTTCACGTGTGCCTCGTATATTCTGCAAAAACAACGGAAATCAGAGGGCGCAGGGATTCGTCCCTGCATGCGCACTCCGATGATTAAGTTAGAAAGCTGAGTTTCTGTATATAGGGGGAAGAGAATTATATTCTTCAAAATAAAGAGGGTTTAATTTTTTTCCGTCCACTTTCTGAGTACTCACCTGGGGTATTTATAGGTTTCTCCCGGGTCGGTTCAGGCTGAGGCCCAGGCGCGTGTCTGGGCCGCAACAGAGTCGTTTGGTACTCTGTCGCGGTTCGGAGCTGGACGACTTTGCGGGTGAGTTCGGTAGGCGGCAGAGTATATGTGTGAACTTCTGCTGCTGTCTATGCGGTAGAGGTCTGTCGCGATGTATGCGGTAGAATTCTGTCGCGACCTACGGTGCCGCACGGAGCCTATGCGACAGAGTCTCTATCGCCTAGAGACTCTGTCGCCTACCAAGCAACTGTGTCGCGTGTAGACTTTGTCGCTGCAACAGCCACGTGGCTTACCTCGTGTTTGACACGTGGCGGTCCTTGGTCGGTAGATCATCGCACACGTGGACTTTGATGATAGGACCACCATCAATTGCTCCCCACTATTTGGTAGGGATTTTCCCTGCGAAAGAGTATCCTGGATTCGCAGATCTCGGGCCACTCGCGGTTCCTGGGCCGGTTCGGATCCCCGCGCGTGTGTTGACACAGTCGCGCCTCTATATATACTGGGTCCCTGCTGTCATTGTCGCTACTGAGTTCTCTCGCAAAGACCACTCTGCCGTAAATTCTCTCAACACTCTACCGCAACTCTACCGCATCTCTGTCGCCACTCTCTCGCGTAAACATCACTGTGTCGCAAGTCTGCCGCGAGGTTAACAAACTCTGTCGCCCGTACTTTTTGCTGTCTTTCTTTGATCAGGTAAACTCTGTCGCCCATAGTTTGTTTTCAAAAATGGCTGGCCACGGTGTAGGGAAACAACTAGATCTAGGAGTCAAGTCGACTTTGAAGGAAGCTGACATCCAAGACCTTATGTCTAGGTTTCCTTTGCCCGAAGGATACTCCTATAGGCTTCCAAACCCTCAAGAAAGCGACATACGTCGCGAGTCCGATGGGATAGTTATTTTTAGGGCAGCCTTAGAATTAGGACTCCGCTTTCCGTTATCCGACTTTGGGGCTTCTTTCCTTAGGACTCATAGGATTGCCCCCGGATAACTGCATCCTCATGCATGGATGCAATTAATAGGGTTTACCGTACACTGCCACCTAAGGGGCGTTTCTCCGTCTCTCCCCTTCTCGATGTCTTTTTCAGGTTTTGAGGCAGCCTCGGTCTAGTCCCTTATTCACTTCAGCGGGTGTATATGCTTGGATTTGAAAATAGGCTATTCGAAAAACCCGCCAATAAGCTTCACGATTTTGAATCGGAGTGGCTTGTGATGGAAACGCCCGGGGGCCTGGATTTCCCCACTCGTTGGGAGACTAGGCGCGAAATCCCCAAGGGCCCCAAGATTGCTACACTTAGAGAACAGTTATCCCAGGACGTCAATAGGTTACTAGTTGATCGTCCCATCGCCTTGACAGTCTATTATCAAATGAAAATTTGATATTGGCTGGCTGGGGTGTGGGTCTCATTCCTGTTGTCGGCCCTTCTGTTCCTATTCAGGATCTTGCACCTTCAGTTCCCCCCGAGTTGAGCCCCGAACCTCTAAGGCCACAGGAAGATATAGGGAGCACCAACGTAGAGTCTAGTTCTGGCAGCGAACCCTTAGCTGACCTGACTGGCTGGGAAGGGTTCGGCTCAACTTTCATGGTGCTCCCTGATGACGATACGATAAATATAGAGTCCCTTCAGGAGCATTTTGATTCTCCTGATGGTAACTTTTTATTCTTTTTTACTGCTTGCTGATTCTGATCATATTTTTGACCACTTATTTGTTCTCTTTCTTTTTTGCAGATATGAGTCACTTTCGACGATCCCTAGCACGTCAAATCTCATAGGCCGGTCCGTCTAGCGATCCCACTAGAAAGAGGCCTCGTTTAGCTGACGATGTTCGTAGCGAGGCACCGGTCCCGCCTCAGTTGCCTCGGGCCCGAACCCCACCCGTTTCTAGACACGCGATGCCCCCTCCTCCCCCGGAACAAAGAGATACCACCCGGGATAGAGGGAGAGTTCCTTCATCGTCACAGGGGGGCTTCTAGTTCATCTAGGCGGTCTCGTTCTGAAGAGCGCGCTGAATGCAACATAATTCCATCCCAGAGAAAAGAACCGGAGGCGCTTGTATGTCGAGTCGTCGATGGGGACTAGGTCAATTCTCCCGAGGATAGGCCCTATCGATGGGAGGTCCTACCCTGTGGACGGTGGTTTTATCATGAGAGGAGCCGAGTTTCGGGTTTACCCGGGAGTTCGTGACAACGATACCTTGGACACTCCCGAGGTGGCTTCTCGACTGAGTTGGGCCACTATTCTCCCAAGGGACGAGGCTAAGATATTCAGGAACTATCCAGAGGGAGAGGACTTGGCTGATATGGAAGCGATAAGGGTAATTTTTATATTTTCCTTCGTTTAACTTCTTGTTGCTGTACTCTTGAGTTTAACTTTTTTTGTATTTCTTTGCAGCTTGCTCAGAGGACCGTGGCCAATAACGCTCAACACCGGGCCTATCGGGAGCGAGCTGACAAGGAAATTTGGAAGTTGAAGGACAAGGTCATGGAGCTATCGAATACTGTCAACAACTTGTCTAAACTTCCCGATGTGGTACGGAACCTGGAAGAGCAGCTCTCGAAGGCTCGCCAAGATTTGGACCAGGCCAAAGGGGATCTTACCGTCGAGGCGGCTCAGTCAAGTAAATTCCATGAAGATCTTCAGGAGGCCCAGCCGAACTGGATCGTATTCAGTCCAACTACGGGTCCTTGCTTAATCGTAACCAGGAGCTCGAGCATTACGTCGCTGAGTTAGAAAGTCGGGCGAAAGCCATGAAGGAGTACCGCCTCTCTAAGGATTGCTTGAGGCGGAAGGAGGATTTTTCGAATCCCTATGTGAAATATGGATTCTACCTTGCTCGTTCCTGGTTAGAGAAGCATAGGGAAGGTGAAGAATTCCCCGAGCTCCAATATACGGACGAGACGATGCTGTTCGAGGCCCCTAACTGGACTAAGTACGAACCCGGGGCTGAACCTACGGACGAGGTTTTCAAGAGGACTGCCCAGGATGATCTAGCCAACCTCGCCGGTCCTTGGGAGCCTGTGGACCTGGACAATGCTCCTGAGCCTATTGGCGCTCTCCTTGACTTGGACGGGGAGGAGGGTCAGCAGTCTTTAGGGAGCGAGGGCCCGTCGGCAGCTGATCCTCAGCCTCCTCCTGAAGATTGAGTTTTTGTTTTTCTTTTTTGTTTATTCTGTCGTTTTGTTTTGATTTTTTTCTTTTGTCAGATATACTTGTAAAGATCTACTAAAGATCTACTTGTAATTTTCTTGAATGAAATGACATCCAAATTTTGTTCATGCTTCGTATCGCATTACTTCTCTATTTGTTGTTTATCATCCTTTGTCTGTTTGTTTATTTTACTTGTATATATTTGTTTTGAATGTATTCGTGTATGCTCCCCAATTCTTGGTAGAAAGACACATTTTCAGAAAGAATTTTTCGTACAAACATATCGTTTTCTGAGGCCTGATTACTATGACGCGAGTGCGTCTTCAGTTTTTACAGCCTTTATGTTTTTATTACCTGGCCACAGTGACGCATAGTGCCTCATGCTCTTATGGCTAGTCGGATCTTTCACGCCTGGCCACAGTGACGCATAGCGCCTCAGGCTCTTACGGCTCGTCTGAATATACGCCTGGCCACAGTGACGCATAGTGCCTCAGGCTCTTACGGCTCGTCTGATTTTCATGCCCGGCCACAGTGACGCATAGCGCCTCAGGCTCTTACGGCTCATCTGAATATACGCCTGGCCACAGTGATGCATAGCGCCTCAGGCTCTTACGGCTCTTCTGAGTATACGCCTAGCCACAGTGACGCATAGCGCCTCAGGCTCTTACGGCTCGTCTGAATATACGCCTGGCCACAGTGACGCATAGCGCCTCAGGCTCTTACTGCTCGTCTGAATATACGCCTGACCATAGTGACGCATAGCGCCTCAGGCTCTTACGGCTCTTCTGAGTATACGCCTGGCCACAGTGACGCATAGCGCCTCAGGCTCTTACGGCTCGTCTGAATATACGCCTGGCCACAGTGACGTATAGCGCCTCAGGCTCTTACGGCTCTTCTGAATATACGCCTGGCCACAGTGATGCATAGTGCCTCAGGCTCTTACGGCTCGTCTGAATATACGCCTGGCCACAGTGACGCATAGCGCCTCAGGCTCTTACGGCTCGTCTGAATATACGCCTGGCCACAGTGACACATAGCGCCTCAGGCTCTTACGGCTCTTCTGAGTATACGCCTGGCCACAGTGATGCATAGTGCCTCAGGCTCTTACGGCTCGTCTGAATATACGCCTGGCCACAGTGACGCATAGCGCCTCAGGCTCTTACGGCTCGTCTGAATATACGCCTGGCCACAGTGACGCATAGCGCCTCAGGCTCTTACGGCTCGTCTGAATATACGCCTGGCCATAGTGACGCATAGCGCCTCAGGCTCTTACGGCTCGTCTGAATATACGCCTGGCCACAGTGACGCATAGCGCCTCAGGCTCTTACGGATCTTCTGAGTATACGCCCGGCCACAGTGACGCATAGCGCCTCAAGCTCTTACGGCTCTTCTGAATATACGCCTGGCCACAGTGACGCATAGCGCCTCAGGCTCTTACGGCTCGTCTGAATATACGTTTGGCCACAGTGACGCATAGCGCCTCAGGCTCTTACGGCTCGTCTGTATCCTGTCACAAGATTTAGATATATAAAAGCTGCAAATATAGCAAAAGAACAATCTGCATAATGATTGGATAATAATATCTTGTGACAGTGTAAACAAATGACAGTAATGTGAGAATATAACGTTTAAGAAAGAAAATATAATGATTAATTCAAATACAATTTTAAGTGATTTGAATTCCATGTTTTCCCTATTTTCTTCCCTTGTAGAGTTTCCAGGATACAGGTGTTAGGCCCAATCTTATGTTTAATTCTGAATGGACCTTCCCAATTAGCTCTGAATTTTCCATCTTCTTTCAAGGCGTTCGTGATATGCGACTTTCTGAGCACCAAATCTCCTTCGGACATTGGTCTATCCCTCACCCAGCTATTATAGTAGTTGGCCACCCTCTGATGATAGGATGCCAATCGAATAGCGGCGGTTTCTCTATGTTCATCAAGGAGATCCAGGCTTTCGCTTAGTGCTTGTGAATTCTCTTCTTCTACTAAGGGCACCATCCTGGGTGACAATGCTCCGATTTCCACGGAGATTAATGCTTCAGCGCCGTACACAAGACTGAACGGCATTTCTCCGGTCGATACTCGACTAGTGGTACGATATGCCCATAAAACACTAGGCAATTCGTCCACCCACGCCCCTTTTAGCTTTGTCTAACCTGGTCTTCAACCCATGAAGAATAGTTCGATTATTGACTTCGGCCTGTCCGTTAGCTTGAGGATATGACACAGAAGAAATCCTTAGCTGAATGTTGAGGCGTTTACAAAATTCACGGAAGGCATTACAATCGAATTGCTTTCCATGGTCGGCATTTAAGATGCGTGGGATCCCGAATCGACAGATAATGTCTTTCCATACCATTGCCTCGACTTTCTTCTCCGTGATTGTGGCTAAAGACTCTGCTTCAATCCACTTTGTAAAGTAGTAGGTGGCAACTAATAGGAATTTTCTTTGGCCCGTGGCTAACGAAAAAGGCCCTAGAATGTCCAACCCCCATTGTGCAAAAGGAACCGGCTGTATCGTACCCTGGGAGGGAGTTACTGGGGCTGTTGTGATCGGCACAAACCTTTGGCATTTGTCACACCTGCGTGCTTTGTCCATTGCATCTTTTTTTAACGTCGGCCAGTAGAATCCCGACCGCAGTATCTTAGCAGCAAGGGCTCTAGCTCCTAAGTGTTCACCGTAAATTCCTTCATGCACTTCGGTTAGGACATAATTTACTTGTTTCGGCCCCAGACACTTTAACAAGGGTGACGAATATCCACTTTTATACAGTTCCCCGTTGATTAGTGTGAACTTCGCCCCTTGTATCCTTAAGCGACGAGCTTCGTCCTTATCTTGGGGGAGTGTACCCTCAGCGAGATACTGCTTGAATGGGGATCTCCAGTCACCTCCCGTTTCAATGTCACACACTTCGACCTCTTCAATATTAGGCCGTTCGAGCCTCTCCACCTTCACTATCCTTCCTCTTGTCTCATTGGAAGAGGCTAACTTAGACAATGAATCAGCGTGTGTGTTTTCAGACCAGTTAATTTGTATCAGCTGGAAGCTCTTAAAAGTCTGAGCCAGATATTGGACTTTCTTCAGGTAGGGGGCTAAAGTTGGTTCTCGAACCTCATATTACCCGTTGAACTGGTTTACCACCAATTGAGAGTCACTATGTGCTACCAAGTGGTGAACCTGCAGCTTTTCTGCTAGCCTCATCCCGGCTATCAAAGCCTCATACTCCGCTATGTTGTTCGAGCTGGGGAACCCAAACCGTAAGGAGTATTCCAGGGATTTTTCTTCTGGCAATACCAAGACCACACCCGCTCCGCTTTCGTTTGCACTCGATGCCCCGTCGACATACAGCAACCATGGTTGAATTTCCCTTTTGTTGCTGTCGCTCGGGCTTGTGCATTCTACTATAAAGTCTGCCAGAGCTTGGCCTTTGATAGCCTACCGGGGTTGGAACGTGATATCATATCCTTCAAGTTCCACTGCCCACTTTTCTAGTCTCCCTGAGTGTTCAGGCTTCTGAAGGATTTGTCTTAACGGTTGATCTGTCAATACAGTGATGGGGTGTGCCTGAAAATAGGGACGCAACTTACGCGAGGCCATCATAAGGGCTAACTCTAGCTTTTCGGCCAGCGAATAACGGGTCTCCGGGTCTAACAGTACCTTGCTCACATAGTAGATGGGGTGGTACACCATTTCATCCTTCTTCAGTAGCACTGCACTGACGACGAAATCACCGACTCCCAAGTACATATACAATTGTTCCCCTTCCAGGGGTCTTGTCAATAAAGGTAGCTGCTTCAAATATTCTTTAAGGTCCTCAAAAGCCTTTTGACAATCTCCCGTCCATTTGAAGTTTTTTCCTCCCCACAGAGTTTTGAAGAATGGCAAGCTCCTTTCTGCTGACTTTGACAAAAAGCGATTCAGAGCTGCTATTCTGCCTGTCAATCTCTGGACGTCTCTTACGGTGGTTGGGGGTTTCATGTCGAGGACTGCCTGTACCTTTTCAGGATTTGCCTCAATACCCCTGTCAGTGATCATGAAGCCCAAGAACTTCCCTGATTTCACCCCGAATGAGCACTTTTCGGGATTTAGCTTCATATTGAATCTCCTCAGTACCTCGAATACCCTGGACATCTAATGAGCGTAAGACTCTCTTGCTCGGCTCTTGATGATCATATCGTCCACATAGGCTTCCATGGTATTTCCCAGAAGATCTTTGAACACTTTGTTCACCATTCGCTGATAGGTGGCTCCAGCATTCTTTAAACCGAACGGCATTACCCGATAGCAGTATGTTCCATCGTTGGTTATAAAGGAAGTCTTCTTTTCGTCTTCTGGGTGAAGCATAATTTGGTGATATCCGGAGAAGGCGTCTAAAAAACTGAGGAGTTCATATCCGGATGTTTCATCCACCAGCCTATCTATCCGAGGTAGGGGTACGAATATTTAGGGCAGGCTTTATTCAGATCGGTGAAGTCTACACACATTCACCACTTCCCACTAAATTTCTTTACCATTACCACGTTGTCTAGGCACTCGGGGTAGTAGACCTCTCAAATGAATCCGACGTTTAGGAGTTTATTCACTTCTTCAGTGATTGTCTTTTATCTTTCTGAAGCAAAATTCCTCTTTTTCTGCTTGACAGGTCTGTGCCCGGGTGAGACATTAAGCTCGTGGCAGATCACTTCGGGATTAATCCCGGGCATATCAGCCGTGGTCCAAGCGAAAACATTCGAGTTTCTCCTCAGGCATTCGACTATCTCGCTTCTTACTTGTTCATTCAGCTGAGTCTCGATGAATGCCTTCTTTTCTCCGCCCCCCCCCGGTTAGCTCGATGGCTTCTGTTTTCTCTACAGGCTGAGGCTTGGGCGGATCCTCTATGCACAAAGTCTCCTTTCTCTGTGCTCCTTTGTTAGCGATAGAAGCGATATAACAAGTACGGGCACTCATTTGATCTCCTCGTATTGTCCGACTCCGTTGGGAGTGGGAAACTTCATTAACAGATAACAAGAGGATATCACCGCTCTCATGTCGTTCAGTACGGGTTTACCCAGGATTATGTTGTAAGCAGCGGAGGTTGACCTTACTACCATGAATAATACTTGCCGGGTCACATCCTTCGGGTTTTCTCCAAGAGTCACAGGCAACTCTATGGACCCGACCACCTTCACCCTTTCGCCCGTAAATTCGTATAGTGGCGTCATAACAGGCCTTAACCTATCTTCGATATGCTCATTTTTTCGAAGCAATTCCAATAGATTAGGTTCATCGAACTCCCGTTATCGACCAGGATTCTGCTCACAGGGTGTTTTGCCATTACTGCGGATATTACCATGGGGTCATCATGGGGCATGACAATGTCACCCTTGTCAGTCGGAGTGAACATGATAGGTTCTTCATCCGCTCTCTCCTCCATTACAACATTAACCTGATATGCCTGCCTTGCGTAGCTCTTACGGGAAGTAGAGGAGCTTCCCGCCATCGATTCCCCTTCTGCAATAACATTTATTGTTGGGGCGGTAGGTTCATTGTTCGGCTGATTGGCACGGGGGATCATAGGCCTAAATGCTTCATTTCTTGGCCTATTTCTTCCGTTATCATTATTTGGCCCAGTCCGCAGACGATCATTCCTTCGATCACGTGGAGGATAACGGGGTCTTTCACTTCTCCAAAGGAAGCGGTTGATTTTCCCCTCTCTAGCTAGTCTTTCTAGCTGATCCATTAGGTCTCTGCATTTCTCCGTGGGGTGGCCGTGAGCGCAATGGAATTCGCAGTAGGCATCAGAGTTTCGTCCTACATCTCCAATCTTCTTCTTGGGGAATTCCAACAGTCCTGCCCCTTCGATAGCTGCTAGTATCGCGGTGCAAGGCTCATTCAGTCTGGTATAACCTTCATACCTGAGCGTAGGGGCTTTGTCCGCTCTAACGGGTCTTGGAGAGCTTCTCTCGGGTGCATCCCTCTCTCTCCTTTTTCCTTCCCTTGTCACCCGGGGAGGTACCATCTTCATCACTTCTTTCTGAGCCACATATTTGTTGGCTCTGGTAAACAGGTCGGGAAGTGTCGCCGGCTGATCGAGGGAGAGGGATTCTTGCAACTTTTCAGACCTCATCCCTTGCAACATTGCAGCCATGGCTACTCCTACCGGTAGATCGTCAACCTCCAAGGTTGCATCTCAGAAACGATCTACGTAGCTCTTCAAGGATTCTTTATTCCCTTGCTTCAGAGTGAGTAGGTAAGTAGCGTCCTTCTTTCTCGGCTATTAATCATGAAGACTTGCAAAAATTCATTTCGCAATTGGTCGAAGGATGAGATGGAACCTTGGCGTAACCCATTGAACCACTTCAGAGCATGCCCGGTCAACGTGAGTGAAAAAGCTCTGCACATAATTTCATCCTCCCATCCATGCAGCAATATGAGGGACTCATAACTCTGTATGTGGTCATAAGGGTCTGCTTTGCCTGTGTAAGTGGCCATAGAAGGCATCTTGAACTTCTTCGGTAAAGGTTTGTTCATGATCTCCGGACTGAACGGAATACTCCTTTTTTGACGATCATCCGGAGACACCAGTTTCCTTTTTTCCAAAATCCTTTCGACCACTTGCTCCACGTTTTTCGACCCTTGAACTGAGTATGCTCCCCTTACTTCGGGACTTGAAGAGTCCGACTGGTAAGCACCCCTTCCGGCACTTCCCATTTTGGGATTCGACCTTGTACCTTCGAAACAATCTCGGAGGTCAGGACTCTTCTGTCTTTGTCGCTCCCCGGACCTATGTTCTTCCAACTCATGCTCCAGCCCCCTTGGAGAAGTACTGCGCCATGCGGGAGAACTCTGCCGCATATGTGCCGCGGGAGAACTCTGCCGCCTGTGCGGCACGGGTGAGCACTGACGCCTGCAATCCGCGAGAGAGCTCTGCCGCTTGTCTGCCTCGGGTGAGCTCTGCCGCATGTGATCAACGAGTGAGCTCTGTGGCCTACCTGCTGCGGGAGAACACTGTCGCCTGTCCGGCATGGGTGAGCTCTGCCTCATAAATGCTGCAGGTGGATTCTGCCACCTGCCTGGGGCGGGTGAACTCTGACGCCTGCAATCCGCGAGAGAGCTCTGCCGCCTGTCTGCCGCAGGTAAGCTCTGCGGCCTGAGATCCACGGGTGAGCTCTGCGGCCTGTCTGCTGCGGGTGAGCTCTGCCGCATGTGATCCGCGAGAGAACTCTGTCTTATCGGGTCTGCAGTAGTATTCACCTCCCGTGACGCTTCCATAGGGTGACTTCTTCGAAATGCGGTAGAGTTTGGGATCAGTCCAGTGGTATTATTTTGCACTCTTTCCCCTTGTCCATCATTCACTATGGTGGAGGGTTGACCTCTCTCGTAGGTCTGCCTTGGGATGTTTTCCCCCGCCATCTGCTGCACTTCAGGGGGTAAGCTAAACTGTGGGAGAGCATCTCTGAAAAAGTTCACCATAGCCTTCAATGCTGTCGTCGTCTCCTCATTCTGACGTTTCAGAGCCTCAAATTCCTCTAAAGAAACCAAGGCTCCTCTGCCATCCCTTTCACTCTGTTTTCGTCCTTGCTCTGACCTGACAGGGGGACTTACAGAATTTTGCTCCCCTGTCTCTCCTGCTATAGAACGTGTCCTCACCATTTTAATAAGGAATTTGACTTTTTGTTCTGATTCCCACAGACGGCACCAATTGATGTTGCCCTGTACGACAACGGGGTGATTCCTTCCACGTATTCAAGTTGCGCTAACGACAAAAAGATGTTGTTGACTCAATTTCTTCCACGTGTGCCTCGTATATTCTGCAAAAATAACGAAAATCAGAGGGTGCAGGGATTCGTCCCTGCACGCATACTCCGATGATTAAGTTAGAAAGCTGAGTTTCTGTATATAGGGGGAAGAGAATTATATTCTTCAAAATCAAGAGGGTTCAATTTTTTTTCGTCCTCTTTCTGAGTACTCACCTGGGGTATTTATAGGTTTCTCCCGGGTCGGTTCAGGCTGAAGCCCAGGCGCGTGTCTGGGCCGCGACAGAGTCGTTTGGTACTCTGTCGCGGTTCGGAGCTGGACGACTTTGCGGGTGAGTTCGGTGGGCGGCAGAGTATATCTGTGAACTTCTGCTGCGGTCTATGCGGTAGAGGTCTGTCGCGATGTATGCGGTAGAATTCTGTCGCGACCTACGGTGCCGCACGGAGCCTATGCGACAGAGTCTCTATCGCCTAGAGACTCTGTCGCCTACCAAGCAACTGTGTCGCGTGTAGACTTTGTCGTTGCAACAGCCACGTGGCTTACCTCGTGTTTGACACGTGGCGGTCCTTGGTCGGTAGATCATCGCACACGTAGACTTTGATGATAGGACCACCATCAAAAATAAAATATAAATAGGTATTAATTTATAAAAAAATTAAAAGAATAATTTAATATAATATAAGTTGTTTAGATAGAAATTTAACCTATGGTATTGCAAGTATGCAAATATCATAGAGATTGAGATGGTAAATTTTCTCATATTCATTCAAAGTGTTGGAGAATGCGAGAAAATTTTAAGAGTTTCTATTTTTAAAAATAATGAAAATAATAAATAATAATGACAATAATAAATAAATAAATAAGGTAATAAAAGAATCATAAAAAAATTGTAGTAAATTTTTATAAAACTTTTACATAAAATTTTATGTAGAATTTTGACATCAAAAAAATCTAACCGACGATGGAATTCTTATATCTTGCAAGTGTGCAAGGTTTAAGAAATTAATAGATAAGAAATTATATTTCTTAAATTTGACCAAAGTATTGAAAAATGTAGAAATATAATTTCAATATCAAGGATTTTTCCTTTCAAAATTCAAAATAATTAATAAATAAAACATTAATAACTTAAATATTAATCTACTAAAAGAATTTCAAAAATAAAAATTTCATGTGCATATTTCAATAAAGCTTGAAGTAAATAAAATTCAACCAAGGATGGAACTCTCATACTTTGTAAAAATGCAATGAACGAGAATTTCTTAGGTGAGAAATATTTTTTTTGAATTTGACCAAAGTGTTGGAAAGTTTGGAAAGAATAATTTCAATGCTAAAAGTTTTATTTTACATCCTAATATATATATATATATATATATATATATATATATATATATATATATATATATATAATCCGATGATGGAGCCTTTTCATGGGAACAAGAGGGTTTTCGTGAATATTCTTGAGATGAGAAAGTTCATTAGGTATTCCATCAAAGTGTTGAAGGACACCTACAAGAATTTTCAATATAAAAACACAAAATTTTGAAATCAATTTAAAAATTATAAAATTAAGGCTTTTAGGATAAAGTATGATTAAAATGTACCGTTTTGAACAAGTGTTGTGAGAGTGTTAACACCTTCCTCACATTTAAAAGAACTCTCGAACCTAAACTCTTAATCGTAGACCATTAATCTACTTTTAGGAAACATTAATCATATTTAACAAACCTAAAAAAATAGATTAAATTAGGTGACTAATCACACATGATAGAAGGATTGATGGTGATTGCATTAAATTACGTTTAGCGATTAAGTTATGACATTTATAATTTTTATTTTTTACAAAAAGGAATTTACGATGAAATTTCGTCGTAAATTCCCTTTTATTAAATATTTACTATTTTTAATTTGAAAAATTAATTTTATAATTTTAATTCTTAAATTAAATTATAACATTAGTGATTAAATTTCGTCGTTAAAGTGAAAAATAAGAGAAAATTCTACCTAACAAAAAGTGGTTTTTGGGGGAAAAAAATCAAAATTAACGAATGTTGATTCCAAAGTTTTGATTGATCAAGCTTTGGCATTCTCACTTTTAGCAATAGAATTAGCAAGTCGCTAAAAGTGTGAAAATTCAAAAATCCCTCTAACCCCACACTTTTTGCGCCTCTCTGTTTCTCTTTTCTTCGTTATATTATTTTATTCTATTTCTTTTTTTTCTTTCTTTCTTTTCCTTCTCTTTTCCACTTCCCACTTTGTCTCCCTCACCTACCTGGCGACTGATTGCTCGTTGATGCCCTTTTGTCACCGAGTGCCCGTTGTTACCACCGGTCTGCTGTCCCTAACTACTCTATTCTCCTTCTTTTTCTCTTTCTCATTCTCTCTCCTCTCTCTTCTCTCTTCTCTCTTCTCTCTTATGTTTTTCCTCTCCTGTCAACTCGCCACAAATTTTTGTCCCCTTCGAGTCGTTTGCCACTACTGTTAGTTCGTCGTCATCGTCCATTGGCCAACCTCTGTTCGGCCTCCTCATATCACTTGGGTATTATATTTATCTAATATTTAATTTCTTATGTTTTAATTTTTCACTTAATATTATTCAATAATGTTGTTTGTATATTGCGTTCAGTGATAAATAGCTTTTAAATGATTAGAAGTTTTGATATGACTTCTTTTAACTTAAGAAAAATTAAATCTGTTATAAAACTGCAAAAGTTTTCAAGTAATGTGAGAAGGATAGCAATTAATTTAAGAAATATATTGTTTATCAATACACATTCAAAGGAAATCGGTACTTCACTATTTATTGGTTGAAGAGATAATAGACAAATTATCGATACAATATCATTACCTCCAAACAGAAGCATTTATCTGTAACAGCATCGATACGGAAAGATGATGTATCGATTCAAAATCTGTCTGAGTGTGTTTTGTAGGTCAATTTTGCGGAGCATCTATATTATAGATTAATTTATCGATACCCTTATGTTTGTGAAAAAGATAACGACTATTTTTAATGAACTTTAACGAATACTTTTGCATTATTACCCATCTATCTTTTGATCCAAATTGAGAGATATAGATTTCAACATTGAAAAAGAAGAAAACAAATAAGAATGTGATGTGAATATTCATTACCTCATTACTAGAGATCATTGTTATAACTCTCTTGAATTCTTCTCATTCTTATTATGTTGTATATAAAATGGCGAGAAAAACTTAATGGTAATTGGGGTACTTGTGAGATTATCTCATTAAGCATTAAAGAGAGAAAGTTGAGAAGAGGTTATCTTTGAGCTTAAACAAAAAGGAACGTGTAGAAGGTTACTCCTAAGTCAGTAAAAGAGAAAAGTGTATCAGCCCAATTTTCAAGTAGTGAAGTCGGTGGAAATTCTTGGAATGGTCCAAGGTTGAGGACGTATGCAAGGGTGTCAAACCTCTATAAATTGCTTGTCTGTATTCTCTATTTTCGTCGCTTTTATTTTCCTCTTTGCATTGTCTTCTTACTTTCTAATTGTCATACACTTAATTGATTTTTGCAAAGGAAATTTGAACTAGAACATTATTATATGAAAGAACTCAAAATTTATTCACCCTCTTTCGATTAGTAGCGATCCAACAATTAGTATCAGAATGAAGGCTCACTATACAAGGCTTAACGTCATTGAGTTTTTGATCCTTTGAAGGCTCACATTCTTTAAAGAAACTTCATTTGGTATGGAAGGATACTCAATTCTTGAATCTCCCATGTTCAATAAAGAAATTTTTTCTGTTTGGCAAGATAAGATGAAATTATTTAAGCATGTGACTATAAGAGATGGAAAACTATTGAAGATGAATCGAGAAATCTAAAAGGAGCAGCTAAAGGAAATGAGATGAAATTTGTGCAACTTAATGCTAAGGCTAAACACATGCTAGCATGTGCTTTAAGACAAAAAGAATTTGAGCAAGTGGCTTAGTACAAGGACGCAAAAATCATGTGGGAGAATATTACATTTATTTATGAAAAATATGGCAAAAAGTGTAAAGTATCCTGCTTAATGGGATTGAATGAAGATGACTTTGAGTTTAGTTCACACATAGTAGATTATTCATTTGATGAACTCTAGAATGCATTCAATGAACTAGCTAATAATTTTAAGACTATGAATGAAAAGTATAGGAAAATTGTTAACTGAACTTAGTCGAGAGAATGAGACTTTGGCAGATACTAAGTTAGAATCGGAAGAGAAGTTAAAGGACCTTGGTTTAGAAAATCAAGTGCTAACTAAGGAAAAATTAGAGTAAAAAGAAGATAAAATATTTATTTTTAAAAATGAGCGATTTGATAAAGAAGAACAAAAATCTACATAACTCATTTTCTAAGTTTTATATGGGTCAAGAAAAATTAAATTATATGTTAAATACACAAAGACCTCATTTTGACAAAGATGGTATAGGTTACAAGAAATATGGAAAAGAAACTCAATTAAAGAATTTCCTTATAAAAAGAAATGATATGTATAATATTCCATCTACTTATAATCTTTGTCATAGGAAAGGATATCTTGAACATATTTTTGCATGTAGAAAGATTATGTTTAAGAAGAAATCCTAAGTAAAATTTGGATACCTAAACAAGCTTTTAGATCACATAATGAACAAATAAAGTGGATTCCCTCAAGAACTAAATTTTTTTATAATAACTCAGAAGGACTTAAGAGAATTAGGGCACCTAAAATCAAGTTTTGACTTTTGAAATTATAGGTGAAAGAGCATAACCACAAAAGAATACAAACAGAACACTGGTATTCAGATAGTAGACACTCAAGATACACAATAAGTGATTGAAATTAGTTCAAAGAACTAAAGGATTAAAGTGGAGGAAATGTTACTTTTGGTGACAATTCAAAAGGACAAATTGAAGGCATTTGGAACCATAGGTAACTATAACGCCCTTAGAAGTTAGGAATTTCATACTATAACGCCCTTAGAAGTTAGGAATTTCATACTAACTTTTTCCTTCACTTACTAGGTTTGTCACTCACTCAGTATAATTATTACCTAACAAGTGGTTTACTACTTGTTTTACATGTTTAAGACTAATTCTCTAAAGCCCCATTTGTTTGCCTTATAATGCGTGCAAATTTTGAAACAAATTTTTTTTGACCTGTTATGGCTCTATTTTCCATCCTTTTATGAATCAAAATATTATCTCAAGCCATGACACTTAGTTTATCTCTCTAGACTATTCAAAATATTACATTCCTATTCAAGGCATAATATTGAGTCACTATCCATCACAAGGCACAATTATAAATATTTCTTGATAAAGTCCTCTTACTTGCATCCCAATCACAATACATTGTGTACACCAAAAAAAAAAAAAAAACCAAGTTTGGGATATAAACAAAAGAATCACCAACAGTTATACCTTAACAAAACAAAATAACTTCGTAGCACACGATACGCACACTCGATGCACAACTCTCGTGTCCAAGTCTAATAGAAATAATCTACAATGTGAGAGAATGAGGTAAGCAAAATCCCAATAAGGGAACATATACAAAGCAGGTTAAGCTTACATGGTACAATGCACATGAGTATGCAAGTTAAAAATTGAATTCATATTATAAAAATCATGCCTTATGCATATGCAGTGAGTAACCTAGTAAAACTCAACACGTATGATCTCGTATTAAGGGGGCTTTTTAGGGCATCAATCGAAATGATGCTTTGAAGCTCCTCATTTCTCCGTACCCTAACACCTACCCTAGATGGTCACATGAATGCATCAACCATCAGGAACATCTATGTCATGTAAAAATCTCGATGTATTAACACCTGTATTTTTTCCCATGCAGTTTTTCAAAGAAATCAAATTTAGAGACAAGGCAATGCACCCCTATTAGGTTATCAGACAGAGCAAGTCACACATAATATGTTGCACACAGTAAGCTTCGTATGAAGCATCCATGGTCGCGAGCCATGTTAAGATTTCACTAATTTCTATCCATGATCACGAATCATCCCAATACCAGTAATCATCTAGTAGTTGAGGTAACTATCTCAACTGGTTGTCAGACATTCACATAGTTTGTTGGAATTTCATACAGTCGTCCAACATTCACCCAGTTTTTGAACTTTTACACAATTGTTTGATATTCACAGTTATCAGACTTTCACATACTCGTTCGAAATTAACACAATTTGTTAGACTTTCACATAGTCCTGCAACATTCACACTGTTGTCCGACATTCACACAGTAAACCCATAAGGTGTCATTCGCTTCAAATGAAAATCCCATTTAAAAAATCCCATTTAGATAGTCTTTTATAATCACAATATCAAAGCATAAAATCCCTATGAATGCATATGAATAAAGTCAATTATGAAATGGATCTATGTCTAACAAATCCCATCAAAATATTTCTCATTTAAAAAAACCATGATTGTCTAAAACTGGGTTATAAGTCACATCAACAAGTAACATCATATCAAGGGATTTAATGCATTATTCTTAAAATAATGCTCACACTTTAAGAGCACATGGATCTCATTAAATCAAGTCTCATGCTATGCATGACTAAACAACGTGCCTAATGCATGTTTAGGCTAACACTGCAAGGTATGCCTAGAGTGATTTCCAACCAAAAATTCAGCGTTATAATGGCATGGTGATAACCATTCCTAGTATCGCACTCACATAATCATACTTGCATTATATATATATATATATATATATATATATATATATCATCATATTTCCATCCACAAGGATTTTCAAGCTTCTATGGAATCATCACGTTCAACTCCAACTAAGCTCCCAATTCCAATCTCATATCATTATTTCATTTCCAAGCTCATTTAAAGTATATCACATACTAATGTACACCAGGCATCTGATAATTCTTTTTATAGAATTATTTGTTCTTAAATTCTTAATTATTTATTTAATCCCCATATTATTTTATCAATAATCCCCTTTATTTAATTAAATTTTTTTAATGTGCAGATAAATTAAATCCGAATGAAACTCAGTCGTTTCAGTCGAAATTGGGCTGAAAACGAGCTAAAGGAGACTGGGCCACTTCAAATTTTACAGACCGAGTCATCAGTCGAATGGACACGCGTGATGCCAGGTGTCGATATTTTATTTGCTCCGAAACGATAAGATCGAAGGACACCGTGCTAACCCTCTGGAAGACACACGCCGGGCCACATCGCACAGCTAATTGGACAAAAAGACTGATGACGTGGAAATATCTACTCTGCAACAAATCAAATGAAGACAAGTGGCCAAACAATGCCAACTCATCTAGGATGATAATTTACCATTGTACCCCTATATTTGTGTATAAATAGAGCATGATGACAATTGAAAAATTAAGTAGAGTAGAATTAGTTTTAGATTAGTTTAGAAGTAGAGTAGGAGTAGGAGTAGGAGTAGGGTAGAATAGCTTTAGATTAATTTTCAAAGTTTTCTTTAATTTTTGCATAGTTTTTCTTTTACAAGTTATTTTACTATTCACTTCATGTTCTTCATGTTCTTCATTACATTTTGTTAAGTTTTAATTTTCAATAGAAATTTAATCTCTTTGTTACATGCTCTCGGTTTCCTCATTGTTATTATTCATCAGTTTTTCTCCATTTAGTTTTCCAGGTCTCGGTTTCTCATTATTTTCCATGCTCTCGGGTTCCTCATTGTTTTTTTTAAGCTCTCGGTTTCTTAATGTTTTCTATCTTCTTGGTTTCCTTCATGAGTTGTTATTTTTGTATTTTCAAAGCTTATTTTTCTAGTACAATGTCTCGGTTTCTTCTCCACATGCATTACTATTGCTTTGTCTTCTTTATGTGTTAAACCAGAAGCTCTCGGTTTGCTCTTTGTTTCATGTCCTCGGTTTCTTCTTTATTCCAAGTTCTCGGTTTGCTATAGTGTTTTCGGTGCCTTCACTTCTCCTTCATCTTTGCCTTTCGATTTTGGTATTGATGGTGGTCGTGTCACCAAATCCACGTGTGCAACTATCCGCCTGCCACGTGTCGAACCATGAACAGGCCACGTGGCAGATTGGCGACAGAACCGCCATGCGACACCGTTCCTAGAGCTGCGACAGAGTGTCTGATGCGAGAGGAGTCTGCCGCCTCACAGTCTGCCGCGCATCGTGAGCAGCAGACCTCCATCGCCCCTAGACATCACAGGACTCCGCATTGCCCCCGACACAGGTCTCCCGCATGCCTGAGGTAGAGGACTCCCGCACCTCACGCGGTAGAGGACTCCCGCGCAGACCGCGGTAGAAGTCTCCCGCACTGCATGCGGCATAGTCTCCCGCACAGCATGCGACGTAGTCTCCCACGCAGACCGCGGTAGAGGTCTCCCGCACTACATGCGGCATAGTCTCTCGCTCAGCCTGCGGTAGAAGTCTCCCGCACAGCATGCGGCATAGTCTCCCGCACCGATCGCGGTAGAAGTCTCCCACACAGATCGCGGTAGAGGTCTCCCGCACGAACAACGGTAGATGTCCCTCGCCCAGCGTAGTGGCAGAGCAGCTCCCGCTTAGAGAGCGGTAGAGGTCCCTCGCCCAACGTAGCGGCAGAGGTCTCCCGCACCAATAGCGGTAGAGGTTCCATGCATACTCTGCCGCCAGACTACTTCCCCGCAAGTTGCATGGCCCGAGGCGCGACAGAGTGCTCTATAACTCTGTCGCGACCCAGACACGCGCCTGGGTCTCAGCCCGAACCGCCTCAGGAACCTATAAATACCAGGTGAGCTCTCTAAAAACAGAAGATCCGATCTGAAAAAGAAAAAAACAGGGAGAAACACTTAAACCCTTTGATTTAAGCAATACTTTCTCCTTTTCTCATATACACCAACTCCCGATCACTGACTTGATCGTCGTAGTGCGCGTGCAGGGAATAATCCCTGCCCCCTCTGATTCCTGTTGTTTTTGCAGGATATACGAAGAACACGTAGAGCAAATTGCGTCGACGTCACCCTTTCGTCGCTAGTGTAATCAGACTACGCGAAAGGCATAATCAGACCACGTGGAAGGTAAAGCACTGTTGCTGTCAGGTAGGCAACATCAATTGGCGTCGTCTGTGAGAAATCTGACAAAAAGTCAGGCTCTCTATCGAAATGGTGAGGACATGCTCAACTGCAGAATTGACAGGAGGGCAGAACTCTGTAAGTCCCCCTGTCAGATCAGAACAGCGAAGAAGACACAGTGAAAGGGCTCAAGGAGAACCCTTAATCTCCTTGGAGGAATTCGAGGCCCTGAAACGCAAAAATACGGAGGCTACCACAGCACTGAGAGCCATGGTGAACTTCTTCAAAGAAGCTCTCCCCCAATTCAGCTTACCCCATGAAGTGCAACAGCTAGTGGGGGAAAGCACACCGAGGCAGACCTACGAGAGAGGTCAGCCCTCCAGTCTGGTAAACATTGGACAAGAGGCAGGAACGCCACGCAACGCTACTGCCAATCCAGCGAGACAGAGTCCGCCCTCAGCTCCCAGGCGGCAGAGTTCTCCAGTGGCTCAGGTGCGACAGAGTCCGCCCGTAGCTCCCGGGCGATAGAGTTCGCCAGAGACTCATAGGCGACACAGCTCACCCGCATCTCCCATGCGTCAAACATCTCCTTTGTCCTATGAGCGGCAGAGCTCGCCGAATGTGCAGCGGAGTCCCCCTGCGGCTCAACGGCGACAGAACTCTCCCGCAGACAACACGCGGCAGAGGTATCCCACATCAGATATGCGACGGTGCTCTCCCGCCTCTAATAGGCGGCAGAGTTCACCCTTGCCCGATGCGCGGCAGACCTCTCTTCTGGCCGCTCAGCGGCAGGGTCCTTCCGCAGCCCCTAGGCGGCAGAGTCTCCCTACCTGCCGCAACTCATCTCCCGTAGTGTTGGAACATGACCTAAGGGCACATAGAGCTGGGGAGCAACGGAGACAAGGAGATTTTAACCTACAAGAAGGTCCCGAGATATCAAGTCCCGTAGTGAGAGGTGCTGGAAGAGGCATTTATCAATCGGACTCTTCTAGACCAGAAGAGACAGGACCTTACTCAGCTCGAGGGTCGGAGGACGTGGAGAAGGTCGTCCAAAGGATCCTCGAGAAGAAAAAGCTAGTGTCTCCGGATGACGGACAAAGGAGGAGGATCCCATTCAGTCCGGAGATCATGAACAAACCCTTGCCGAAGAAGTTCAAAATGCCTTCTATGGCTACTTATACCGGCAAAGCGGATCCCTACGACCATATTCAGAGTTATGAATCCCTCATGCTGTTGCATGGATGGGAGGACGAAATTATGTGCAGAGCTTTTTCTCTCACATTGTCCGGGCATGCTCTCAAGTGGTTCAACGGGTTGAGCGAAGGTTCAATCTCCTCTTTTGATGAGTTGAGAAATGAATTCCTCAAAGTCTTCATGATCCACAGCCAGAGGAAGAAAGACGCTACCTACTTACTCACGCTTAAACAAGGGAATAAAGAACCCTTGAAAAGCTTTGTAGATCGCTTCCGAGATGCAACCTTGGAAGTAGAAGATCTACCAGTAGGCGTAGCCTTGGCTGCAATGCTGCAAGGGACGAGCTCCGAGAAGCTACAAGAATCCATCTCTCTCGATCAACCGATGACGATTTCCGACCTCTTTGCCAGGGCTAACAAATATGTAGCTCAAGAAGAAGTGATGAGAACGATACAGCCCAGGGAGGCAAAGGAAGGAAAGAAAAGAGAGAGAGACGCACCCGAGAGAAGCTTTCCAAGACCCGTGAGAACTGACAAAGCCCCTAGGCTCAGGTATGAAGGTTATACCAAGTTAAACGAGCCTCGCACTGCAATACTGGCAGCCATCGAAGGGGCAGGACTACTGGAATTCCCCAAGAAGAAAATTGGAGACGTAGGCCGAAACACTGAAGCCTACTGTGAATTCCATTATGCTCATGGACACCCAACAGAGAGGTGTAGAGACTTAATGGACCAGTTAGAAAGACTGGCCAGAGAGGGGAAGATCAACCGCTTCCTGTGGCGAAGCGAGAGACCCCGATATCCTCCGCGTGACCAAAGGAATAATCGTCCGCGGACGGGGGCAAATAATGATATCAGAAGGGATAGGCCTAGAAACGAAGCAGTCAGGCCCATCCCCCGTGCTAATCCGTCAAACAATGAACCTACAGCCCCCGCGATAAATGTCATTGCAGGCGGAGACTCAAGTGCAGGAAGCTCCTCTACTTCTCGCAAAAGTTACGCTAGGCAAGCGTATCAGGTTAACGTGGTGATGGAGGAGCAGGCGGATGAAGAGCCTATCATGTTCACTCCGGCTGACAAAGGTGATATTGTCATGCCCCATGACGACTCCATGGTGATATCTACAGTAGTGGCCAAACACCCGGTGAGAAGGGTCCTGGTCGATAACGGGAGCTCAGTGAACATGATCTATTGGAACTGCTTCGAAAAAATGAGCATATCCGAAGATAGGTTAAAGCCCGTTATGGCGCCACTATATGGATTCACGGGGGAGCGAGTGAAAGTTGCCGGGTCCATAGAGTTGCCTGTGACTCTCGGAGAGCACCCGAAGAATGTGACCCGGCAAGTATTGTTCATGGTGGTCAGGTCAACCTCTGCTGCCTATAATATGATTTTGGGCAGACCAGTGCTGAATGACATGAGGGCGGTAATATCTTCTTGCTATCTGTTGATGAAGTTCCCCACTCCCAACGGAGTCGGCCAAGTACGAGGAAACCAAAAGAGCGCCCGTACTTGTTATCTCGCTTCCACTGCCAACAAGGTAGCACAGAGGAAAGAAACCTTATGCATCGACGATCCGCCCAAACCTCAGTCGGTAGAGGAGACAGAACCCATTGAGCTAATCGAGGGAGACGGGGGAAAGAAGGCATACATCGGTACCCAACTAGGCGAACAACTAAAGAACGACATAGTAGAGTGCCTGAGGAAAAACTCGGATATCTTTGCCTGGAGCCCGACAGACATGCCCGGGATTAGTCCCGACGTGATTTGCCATGAGCTTAACATCATACCCGGACATAGACCCGTCAAACAGAAGAAGAGGAGTTTCGCCCTGGAGCGACAAAAAGCAATCACTGAAGAAGTGACTAAGCTCCTAGGCGCCGGATTCATCCGAGAGGTCTACTACCCTGAGTGGTTAGCCAATGTAGTGATGGTAAAGAAATCTAGCGGGAAGTGGCGAATGTGTGTTAATTTCACAGACCTGAACAAAGCCTGCCCTAAAGATTCATACCCCCTACCTCGGATAGACAGACTCGTGGACGATACATCCGGCTACGAATTCCTCAGTTTCTTGGATGCATTCTCCGGGTATCATCAAATCATGCTTCACCCAGAAGACGAAGAAAAGACTTCCTTTATAACCGATGACGGAACCTATTGCTATCGGGTAATGCCGTTCGGTTTAAAGAACGCGGGAGCCACCTATCAACGAATGGTGAGCAAAGTGTTCAAAGATCTTCTGGGAAATACCATGGAAGCCTACGTGGACGATATGATAATCAAGAGCCGCGTAGGAGGGTCTCATACTGATCAAATGTCCAAGGTATTCGAAGTATTGAGGAGATTCAACATGAAGCTAAACCCCGAAAAGTGCTCATTCGGGGTAAGATCAGGAAAATTCCTAGGCTTCATGATCACTAACAGGGGCATCGAGGTAAATCCTGAGAAGATACAGGCTGTCATTGACATGAAACCCCCAACCACTGTAAGAGAGGTCCAAAGATTGACAGGCAGAATAGCGGCTCTGAATCGCTTCCTGTCGAAATCAGCGGAAAGAAGCTTGCCTTTCTTCAAAACTCTACGGGGGGGGGGGGGGGGGGAAGAACTTCGAATGGACGAAAGATTGTCAAAAAGCCTTTAAAGATCTCAAGGATTACTTGAAACAGCTGCCTTTGTTAACAAGGCCCCTGGAAGGAGAACAACTCTATATGTATTTGGGCGTCGGCGATTTCGCCGTCAGTGCGGTGCTACTGAAGAAAGATGAAAGTGTGCACCGTCCCATCTACTATGTGAGTAAAGTGTTATTAAATCCAGAGACCCGCTATCCACTGGCCGAAAAGCTAGCATTAGCCCTTTTGATGGCCTCGCGAAAGTTGCGCCCGTATTTCCAAGCACACCATATCACCGTCTTGACAGATCAACCGTTAAGACAGATCCTCCAGAAACCTGAACATTCAGGAAGGTTAGTGAAATGAGCAGTGGAGCTTGGGGGATACGAAATCACATTCCAACCACGGCAGGCTATCAAAGGTCAAGCTCTGGCCGACTTCATCGTAGAATGCACTATCCCAAGCGACAGCAATGAAGGGGAGGCTCACCCATGGTTGCTGCATGTCGATGGGTCATCAAGTGCCAACGGAAGTGGAGCGGGTATAGTCCTGGTGTCGCCAGAAGGAAAATCCCTGGAATACTCCCTACGATTCGGATTCCCTAGTTCGAACAACATAGCGGAGTATGAAGCTCTGATAGCAGGGATGACACTAGCGGAGAAACTGCAGGTTCACCACCTGGTAGCACACAGTGATTCTCAACTGGTGGTGAACTAATTCAGCAGAAAGTACGAGGTACGAGAACCGATGCTGGTTCCTTACTTAAAGAAAGTCCAATTCCTGGCCAAGACTTTCAAAAGCTTTCAGCTGATGCAAATCAACCGGTCTGAAAACACACATGCTGATTCGTTGTCTAAGCTAGCCTCCTCCGTGGAAACACAAGGAAGGACCGTAAAGGTGGAGAGGCTCGAACGACCGAGTGTTGAAGGAGTCGAAGTGTGTGACATTCAAGTTGGAGACGATTGGAGATCCCCATTTAAACAGTATCTCACTGAGGGTACACTCCCCCAAGATAAAGACGAGGCTCGTCGCTTGAAAATACAAGGGGCGAAGTTCACACTCATCAACGGAGAACTGTACAAAAGGGGATACTCATCGCCACTGCTAAAATGTCTGGGACCGAAACAAGCAAGATATGCCCTAGCGGAAGTGCATGAAGGAATTTGCGGCGAACACTTAGGAGCAAGAGCCCTCGCTGCTAAAGTACTGCGATCGGGATTCTACTGGCCAACGCTGAAAAAGGATGTGATGGACCAAACCCGTAGGTGTGACAAATGCCAGAGGTTTGCGCCTATCACCACAGCCCCAGTAACTCCCTCTCAAGGCACAGTACAACCAATTCCTTTTGCACAATGGGGGTTGGACATCCTTGGACCTTTCCCATTAGCCACGGGTCAAAGAAAGTTCCTGTTAGTGGCTACCGATTATTTTACAAAGTGGATTGAAGCAGAGCCTTTAGCCACAATCACGGAGAAGAAAGTGGAGGCAATGGTGTGGAAAGACATTATCTGTCGATTTGGAATTCCCCGCATCTTGAATGCCGACCATGGAAAGCAATTTGATTGCAACGCCTTCCGTGACTTTTGTAAGGACCTCAACATTCAGCTACGGATCTCTTCAGTGTCATATCCTCAAGCTAATGGACAAGCCGAGGTCAGTAATCGGACCATCCTCCATGGGCTGAAGACCAGGCTAGACAAAGCAAAAGGGGCCTGGGTGGACGAATTGCCTAGTGTTTTATGGGCATATCGTACCACCAGTCGTGTGTCGACTAAAGAAACGCCGTTCAGCCTTGTATACGGCGCAGAAGCATTGATCCCCGTAGAACTTGGAGCATTATCGCCAAGAGTGGTACCCTTAGTAGAGGAAGAAAACTCACAAGCTCTAAGGGAAGGCTTGGACCTACTCGATGAACACAGAGAAATCGCAGCTATTCGATTGGCATCCTATCATCAGAGGGTGGCCAACTACTATAATAGCCGGGTGAGAGATAGGCCAATGTCTGAGGGAGATCTAGTGCTCAGAAAGTCGCAGATCACGAATGCCCTGAAGGAGGATGGGAAGTTCAGAGCCAACTGGGAAGGTCCCTACAGAATCAGATGCAAGATTGGACCCAACACCTGCACTCTGGAAACTCTACAAGGGAAGAAGATAGGGAAAACGTGGAATTCAAATCACTTAAAGCTGTATTTGAATTAACCACTACATCTTCCTTCCCAAGCACTATTCTTTTACTTACACTGTCACCAGATGTCATTACCTAACCGATATATGAATTATCTTTTTGTTGTAAGTCAAAATCTCGTGACAGGATTCAAAACCGTGAGGGCTCCCCTTGGTTCGAGCCCTGCGAACGCAGGCTACCAACGGGCCAAACCCAAAGCGGACAATACGGGTTGAGTGGGCTAGACCCAAAGTAGACCGTTCAACCGAGCCGTAAGAGCCTGAGGCGCTATGCTTCACTGTGGCCAGGCGTAGTTCAGCCGAGCCGTAAGAGCCTGAGGCGCTATGCGTCACTGTGGCCAGGCGTAGTTCAGCCGAGCCGTAAGAGCCTGAGGCGCTATGCGTCACTGTGGCCAGGCGTAGTTCAGCCGAGCCGTAAGAGCCTGAGGCGCTATGCGTCACTGTGGCCAGGCGTAGTTCACCCGAGCCGTAAGAGCCTGAGGCGCTTTGCGTCACTGTGGCCAGGCGTAGTTCAGCCGAGCCGTAAGAGCCTGAGGCGCTATGCGTCACTGTGGCCAGGCGTAGTTCAGTCGAGCCGTAAGAGCCTGAGGCGCTTTGCGTCACTGTGGCCAGGCGTAGTTCAGCCGAGCCGTAAGAGCCTGAGGCTCTATGCGTCACTGTGGCCAGGCGTAGTTCAGACGAGCCGTAAGAGCCTGAGGTGCTTTGCGTCACTGTGGCCTGGCATATACGCATCACTATAAAACAGGTATATATACATCCACATAAAAGCCGTAAGAGCCTGAGACGCAACGCGTCACTGTGGCCAGGCGTATACTCAAAAGAGCCGTGAGAGCCTGAGACGCAATGCGTCACTAAGGTCAGGCATAAAACATTCAATTAACCATAAAGGCCTGAGACGCTACGCGTCACCGTGGCCAGGTAATCAAAATACTAAGGCTATAAAAACTAAAGATGCCTTCACGTCACAGTACTCAAGCCTTAAACAACTGCGCGTTTGCACAAAAAATTCTTCCTGAAAGTATACCTTTCTATCAAGAATTGGGGAGCATACACGAATATAAACGCAAAGCTATATACAAGCAAGGTATATACAAGCAAAGCAAAAGAAACAATCAGACAAAGAATGATAAATGACAATTAGAGAAGTAGTGCAACACAAAGCATGAACAAAAATCTCAATTTCATTTCATTCAAGTGTCGGTACAAGCAGATCTTTAACAGATCTTTACAATCACATTTCGACAAAAGTACAAAGTTAAAACAAAAAACAAAGTACTTGAAATGAAATACAAAAAACAAAAAAGCAAAAATCCCTATCTACTCTCCGGGAGGAAGCTGGGGATCAGCTGCAAAACCTTCGCTTCCAAGGGACTGCTCGCCCTCCTCGCCGTCTAAATCGATGAGGGCTTCTATAGGCTCAGGAGCACCGTCCAGATCCGCGGGCTCCCAAGGACCAGCAAGGTTGACGAGATCGTCCTGAGCAGTGCTCTTGAACAGCTCGTCCGCAGGCTCAGCCTCGGGCTCGTACTTGGTCCAATCAGGGGCCTCAAAGAGCATCGCCTCATGGGTGTATTGGAGCTCAGGAAATTCCTCTCCTTCCCTGTGTGCTTCTAGCCAAGATCGGGCCAGGTAGAACCCGTACTTAACATTGGAGAAGTCTTCCTTCCGCCTCAAGCAGTCTTTGGAGAGACGATACTCCTTTACGGCCTCGGCCCGTATGCTGTCAATCTCGGCCTGGGACAGTACAGGAGCAACTTGGCCTTCCAACTCAGCAACACGCTGCTCGAGCTCTTGATTCCGAGTGAGCATAGACCTGTAGTTGGATTGCATACGGTCTAACTCAGAATGAGCCTCGTGCAGGTCCTCTTGGAGTTTACAAGACCGGGCTGTCTCCACGGTGAGATCCCCCTTTACAAGACCGAGGTCTTGATGAGCCTTAGTAAGCTGCTCCTCCAGGCTTCGAACTAAATCCGGAAGAGGGGACAAGTTGTTGACCGTGTTCTGTAACTCCATGACTTTGTCCCTCAACTCCCGGATCTCTCTGTCGGCTCGCTCCCGGTAAGCCCGATGTTGGGCATTATTTGCCACGGTTCGTTGAGCCAGCTGCGAAAAAATGCAAAAATGTTAGATTCAAAGCATGCTGCAAAAAGCAATCAAAAAGAAGAGAAATCAGAAACTTACCCTCAATGCCTCGATATCGGCTAAGTCTTCCCCCTCGGGGTAGTTTCTGAATATCCTTGCCTCATCTCGAGGAAGGATAGTGGACCAACTCAATCGGAAGGCCACCCCGAGAGTGTCCAAAATGTCGTTGTCACTAACCCCGGGGTAGACTCGGAACTCGTGGCCCCTCATAATATTCCCCCCATCCACGGAATAGGGCCTCTCGTCGGCAGGACCAATCCTCGGCAATATCGGTCTGCTTCCCATCGAACCCTCGATGTACAGGCGCTTTCTATTCTTCCGCTGAGACGGAACGATATTGCATTCCTCGCGCTCCTCGGAGCGTGATCGCCCGGATGACCCGGAAGCCCCCCGCGAAGACGAGGCAACTCTCCCCCTATCCCGGGAGAGATCTCTCTGCTTGAAGGAGGGGGAGTCATAGCCTGCCTAGAAACAGGAGGGGTCCGAGCGCGAGGTGGATGAGAGGGGACCGATGCCTCACTTGGGACATCGTCAGCCAAACGATGCCTTTTCCTAGCAGGAGCGCTGGAAGGACCAGCCTCAGAAACCTGGCGACCTAATGATTGCCGAAAATGACTCATATCTGCAAAAAAGAAAAAGAAGATCAGTGGTTGATAAATTGATCAAAAATGATAAGCAGCGGGAAAAAATAAAATTTACCGTCAGGAGAGTCTAAGTGCTCCTGAAGGGACTCGATATTTATCCCCTCGTCGTCCGGGAGTACCATGAAAGTGGAGCCGAACCCTTCCCAACCAGTGAGATCGGCTAAGGGTTCGCTACCAGAGCTGGATTCCAGATTGGTGCCCCCTATATCCTCTTGTGGCCTAGGGGCTTCAGGATTCAACTCGGGAGAAGCCGAAGGCAGAGGATCCGACAACGGAACAGAGGGTCCGGCAACAGGGACCGGACCCACACCCCAGCCTGCTAATATCAAATTTTCATTTGATACAAGGGTGTCGAGGCTAAGGGGATGAAGGACTAGCAGTTTGTCGATGTCAGAAGACAACTGCTCCCTAAGTGTGGCGACCCGGGGACCCTTGGGGATTTCGCGCCTATTCTCCCAACGAGTGGGGATATCCAGGCCCTCGGGCACTTCCACAACCAGCCATTCTGTCTCGAAACCATGAAGCTTGTTAGCAGATTTCTCGAATAATCGGTTCTCAAAACCAGGCTCGTACACCCGCTGAAGCGAGTAAGGCACTAAGCCGGGACTCCCTCGAAGCCTAAAGAATACTTCTAAAAGAGGAAGAGACGGAGGGACGCCCCTTAAATGGCAGTGCACAGTGAATGCTACCAATTGCATCCATGCATGAGGATGCAGTTGTCCCGGGGATACCCTGTGCGTCCTGAGGAAGGAAGCCCCAAAGTCGGACAATGGGAAGCGGAGTCCTAATTCCAAAGCTGCCCTAAAAACGACAGCCCCGTTAGACACACGACGTATGTCGCTCTCCTGAGGGGTTGGGAGTCTATAAGTGTATCCCTCGGATAAAGGAAATCGAGATTCTAGGTCTTGGACGTCGGCTTCCTTTAAAGTCGACTTAACGCCTAGATCGATTTGCTTTCCTATGCCATGTCCAGCCATCTTAGAAGTTCGTAGATCAAAGAAGTGGGACTACGGGCTACGGAAAATTACCTAAGGTAATGGAAACAGAACTCGCGGCAGAGTGTAAAAATCCGCGGCAGACTAGCGACACAGTGAGCAGTCCCGCGGCAGAGTTGCGACAGTGTGGCGAAGGAGTTGCGGAAGAGTTGCGACAGAGTGTCCTGAGAGTCGCGACAGAGTGTCCTTGCGAGAGAATTCAGTAGCGACAAGGACGTCAGGGGCCCAGTATTTATAGCGGCTCGCCTGAGTACACACACACGCAGAGGTCCGAACCGACCCGAGAAACGCCAGACCCAGATCCTCTTTCGCGGGAAAAATTCCCGCCAAAGAGTGGGGAGCAATTGATGGTGGTCGTGTCACCAGATCCACGTGTGCAACTATCCGCCTGCCACGTGTCGAACCATGAACAGGCCACGTGGCAGATTGGCGACAGAACCGCCATGCGACACCGTTCCTAGAGCTGCGACAGAGTGTCTGATGCGAGAGGAGTCTGCCGCCTCACAGTCTGCCGCGCATCGTGAGCAGCAGACCTCCATCGCCCCTAGACATCACAGGACTCCGCATTGCCCCCGACACAGGTCTCCCGCATGCCTGAGGTAGGGGACTCCCGCACCTCACGCGGTAGAGGACTCCCGCGTAGACCACGGTAGAAGTCTCCCGCACTGCATGCGGCATAGTCTCCCGCACAGCATGCGACGTAGTCTCCCGCGCAGACCGCGGTAGAGGTCTCCCGCACTGTATGCGGCATAGTCTCCCGCTCAGCCTGCGGTAGAAGTCTCCCGCACATCATGCGGCATAGTCTCCCGCACCGATCGCGGTAGAAGTCTCCCACACAGATCGCGGTAGAGGTCTCCCGCACGAACAGCGGTAGAGGTCTCCCGCACGAACAGCGGTAGATGTCCCTCGCCCAGCGTAGTGGCAGAGCAGCTCCCGCTTAGAGAGCGGTAGAGGTCCCTCGCCCAACGTAGCGGCAGAGGTCTCCCGCACCAATAACGGTAGAGGTTCCATGCATACTCTGCCGCCAGACTACTTCCTCGCAAGTTGCATGGCCCGAGGCGCGACAGAGTGCTCTATAACTCTGTCGCAGCCCAGACACGCGCCTGGGTCTCAGCCCGAACCGCCTCAAGAACCTATAAATACCAGGTGAGCTCTCTAAAAACAGAAGATCCGATCTGAAAAAGAAAAAAACAGGGAGAAACACTTAAACCCTTTGATTTAAGCAATACTTTCTCCTTTTCTCATATACACCAACTCCCGATCACTGACTTGATCGTCGGAGTGCGCGTGCAGGGAATAATCCCTGCCCCCTCTGATTCCTGTTGTTTTTGCAGGATATACGAAGAACACGTGGAGCAAATTGCGTCGACGTCACCCTTTCGTCGCTAGTGTAATCAGACTACGCGAAAGGCATAATCAGACCACGTGGAAGGTAAAGCACTGTTGCTGTCAGGTAGGCAACATCAGGTATGTTGATGTGGGCTGATGCTGGGCATTGCTCCTCATCAATAACAATATGGAACTAAGGCAGTAAGAGTTGGAGTAACAGGCAATCCGATGATAGTGTCCATGTTTTCACATTTACGAGGGGTTGTTTGTTTTTATTTTCAGTTCTGGAAGCTTAGTCATTTCTCTTAGATGTTGTTTTTAAATACTGCATTACTTGGCTGTTTGTTTTCATTTTAGTGCATTTCTTTTAGTTTATGTTCCATGGTTAATATATTTTCTGCATTTAGAGTTAGTTTAATTTTGCTTTTATTTCGGTATTTCGGTAGTCAGAGCATGCTATCCCTTTCATTGCATTTGTCTATCCTCGGTATTTTTAAGATTGTTGGATCGTTAATGGGTGCTGACCGGTGTTAAAGGTTTATAAGCTAAGACAACTTGAGCATTACAGCTTCACGGGAGCAGAGGACAGGAACCATTTTCGTTTTACTCTGTTACCCTCTGTTTCGTTTTCTCCTACTGTTCACCGATGATTTTCTGCATTTAAGTTGTTAGCTGGTTCAATGCTTCATGCTGTGATGATTTGGTGGTCGTAGAATGTATGTAGATGGTCATCTAAGTAGAAGTTATTGATCGATGCAACTAGGATTAGTTTCATTAGTTATTAAGCTTGTTTGTTTACTGCAGTTTATCATACCGGTTTTGCAGTTTTGATATTTCTGCATTCATGTTCTTAACTCATTAAATCATGTTATAATTTCCTCATTGGATTTCATTCAGCATTGGCTACCTCTTGATAGTTGATGCGCAGCAGCCTGGAGCAGCAGAACTCATGCACTGAACCAGCACCAGCACCTGGAACCGAGGACAGTGAGTGATCATGCTCGGGACTACAGGAGTCGGTATTGCAGTAGAGGACAGAACCAGAGGCAGTCCGAGGAATGTGCAGCAATGTCTGGATCCTGGAGCTTGGCAGGAGCAGAGGCACAACCCGAGCAGCACGAACCAACCGTACCTGGGCAGAGGACAGAGCAGCATAACCTGTAGTGCAGATGAATCACGACAGAACGGTAGCATCTCCTGCAGCAGCTTAGTACACCGTATAGCAGAGGCAGTAGCAGCATACCGAGAGCAGAAGGAAGGACAAAACGCAGCAGGACACCAGGCCGAGGAAGGACAAAACGCAGGACACCAGGCCGAGGAAGGACAAAACGCAGCAGACAGAGGACCACCTGGAAATGGAAGTGAAAGAATGCCACGTGAACAGTAAAGGGAGGGAGTTGTTGTTGGTTTAAAATTCCTAAGGCCACGTTTGGCTAGTCTAGTTTGGTGGTTTAATTCATTTTACATGCGTAGATTAATTTCAAGTCATTAGTTAGCTTAGTTAGTGATTTCAATGTGCATGTTAGGCTTAGTTGCTTTGTTTACTTAGTTTAACTTAGATTTAATTTAGTTGCATTTTATTTTAAACTTGTTTAATTTTAGTTTAATTAGTTTTATTGCTTTATGTTTATATTTGCATTTTATTTTAATTGCGTTAATTCTTTTTAACTGTTTTAATTTTCTTTTGTAGGTTATTGTTTTTAATTGCTTGGAGTATTGTAAGTGCTTTGAGCTCGATTTTAATTTCTTTATTTTATAGTTTTATTATTTTATTATTTTTTAGTACTTTAATTTTAGCCATGTAGACCACCCACTTAGATTTCATAATTTGTTAGGATATACTTATGATAAGATTAACCAGTAGTTAATTAGGCTAACAACTTCTCTGTGGGACGATAACTCGGGACTCAAATCCCATAATTACTTGGACAACCCGTGCACTTGTGGATAAGATACCTTTAGGGCCTCGTCAAGTTTTTGGCGCCGTTGCCGGGGAAGTTTTTTTAGTCATTAATTAATATCGGTGAAATTATGCTTAGGTGTAATTCTAGCTTGTAAATATTTAGGTTGAAAATATTTAGAGCCTTAGCTTAGGTTAGTTAAATTTTCTCTTAATTAAAATAAAAAAAATCAAAAAACAAAAATAAAAAAATTGAAAAATGAAAAAATTAAAAAAAATAAAATCTTTTAAGGACTTTTCGATGATTGCAAGCGTAGAGCCAGAAATTTTGATTGCTTTCCTCTAGATCCTAAAATCGAACACACTCTTAGAAAAATTCGAAAGGACTAGAGGAAATTATTAGCTCCGCTGCAATTCACTATGGCAGAAAATAGGAAAATTAGAACTGTTGGAGATTATGCGATGCCCACAATTAAAGGGTATTATTCAGGCATTAGGCCACCAGTTGTCCCTGCAAATAACTTTGAAGTTAAGCCCGCAATCATCCAGATGATCCAAACTTCTCTGCAGTTCAGTGGGCTTCCACACGATGATCCATATGCTCATCTCGGGCAGTTCTTGGACTTATGCAACACTTTCAAACACAATGGATTATCAGACGATGCACTTAGGCTTAGACTATTCCCTTTCTCACTTAGGGATAGGGCGAGACACTGGTTGACCTCCCTGCCTCCAGGATCCATTTCTACATGGGACGAGTTAGCCCATCAATTTCTAGTTAAGTTTTTCCCTCCCTCTAAAATAGCCCAACTTCGTAGCAATATATCTTCCTTTGCCCAGTACGACTCTGAATCTTTTTATGAAGCATGGGAACGATATAAGGAGCTTCTTAGGAAGCGCCCTCACCATGGCCTACCTTTGTGGTTGCAAGTCCAAACCTTCTACAACAGACTTACAAGCCCAAATAGGACCATTGTTGACGCTACGGCAGGCGGAGCACTAATGTGTAAAATAGAGGAGGATGCTTACGAGCTGTTAGAAAGGATGGCGACTAACAACTATTTATGGTCCTCGGAGAGGCAAATGCCAAAGAAGCCGGCGGGTATTTATGAGCTCGACACACTGTCTACCTTAACCTCTCAAATCGCTAATCTTAAGGAGAAGGTAGAGTTGCTCAGTACCCAACATAATCCTCCTACCAGTCCTAACCCTATGTATTCTGTCCAAAGTCCTTTCCTTTCCTGCGAGCTGTGTAGTGGTACCCACTCTGTAGATAGGTGTCCGCTCAACTTAGAATCGGTTCAGTATGTTGCTCCCTCTACGCAACAGAACAACCCTTTTTTAAACGCCTATAATTCAGGGTGGAGGAACCATCCTAACTTCTCCTGGAGCCAAAACCAAGGGCAAACTTCTAATTCCATATTTGTAGGACCCCCTAATTTTCAAGCTCCACCGGTTCAGGTACCACCACAACCGCAATTTCCATTTCATCCGCCTTCCCATCATCCATTTCAATATCAACCACCACCACCACCACCACCACCACCACTCATGCAGTCCCAATTCTACCACACACCAGCAGCTGAGAAGAAGCGTACATTAGAGGAGATGTTCACGACTATCCTGCAAGATCAAGCTGCTTCGATTAAGAACTTAGAGGTTCAGGTGGGACAAATAGCTAGTGCTCTTAGCCAACATCCTCAAGGGACCCTTCCTAGTAATACTGAAGTTAATCCTGATAAGCAAGGGGAGGGTAAGGAACATGTTAGATCTATCACCCTTAGGAGTGGCAGAGAGCTAGAGGAGCCACAAGTTAAGTCCCAACCTGAACAGCACATAGTTGAAGAACACATAGGTTCTAACGAAGCAGCTCAGAAAGAGCAGGAACATCAAGATCGGGCTGCCAAGGAAACAAAGTTTAGCACTTCTTCATCTATACCTTCTTCTTATTCATTGCCTTCCTCGCCCTTTGATGCTACAAAGTTGACGATGAGAGTCCAAGATCAGGAAGTGAAGTTTAATGTTTTCAAACCTTTGAAGCTCCCTGATGACTCTCAAGAGTGTTTTAAGATAGGGATTGAGGAGAATATAAGGCTTGAGCACAGGAAATCAGAAAGAAGGAGGGAAGTAGATAGGGCTCAGGAGGATTTAACTGTTAACATCCTGTCACCACTTTGGATGACCCTCCTACTCTTCGTCCTGCTGCTGAGTGTAGTGTTTTTCAGCTGCATTTGAAGTGGTTGTGTTTTCATTTTCACTTTGTATATAGTTTTTTTCTTTTTCTTTTCTGTTGTTTCTTTTTTTTGTTTGTGTTGCAGGTTTCTTTTCTAGTATTATGCTTTCAATCAAGCTTCAATTGTTCATCATCATCAGATAGGGGAGTACTCTGTTCCTGAACTTCAATTCTTATATTATCTGCACACTAAGGATACTGTGCACTTCAAGTTTGGGGGAGGGGATATCACTTGAGTATTTTTCGAAAATTTGAGCAAAATTGAAAATTTTTTCAAATTTTTTTTTTTTGAAAATTTGAGCTTAAATTGTTTGATTTGGGATGATTTAGTGCTTAGCATGTAATTTTTTCATATTCCGATGATATGACCCCATGATTAAGTATGATTTTGATTGACTTAGAAACATGATTATAGGAAAAGCATGAAGTTGAGTTCTTGAATTTGTCTTGATTCAGATTGTGATTTCCTCATCTTATGCACATGTCATGTCATGAATTTGTATATTTATTTAGAGAAAGCTTATGTGGACATAGGGATGCATTTGTTTAGCAGATTTTGTGTATCATATTCTAGAATTTGTTTGATCTTGTCTCGAGGTGAAATATTAGATCACACTTAATTAGGGAGATGATTTAGGCCATCTTTGGATCGTTTGAGCCTTTCGAGCCATCCCTGTACATACTTTACCCCTAGTCACCGATCTGGGCCAAATAAGCTTTTCTCTGTAAATACACCTGCGTTATTTTCCTTATCCTAAAGTATTCTTTTCCTATCCCTTACCCCGAAAGCATGGAAAGTCATTGGATATATTTGGAGCTTTGTACATATGGGTATCTGGTGATAGTGAAAGTTAAAAAAAAAAAAAAAAAAAGAAGAAAAAGAAGTGAAGAAAAAGAAAAAAAAAGGAAGAAGAAAAATACAAAAATAGAATAAAATGTCTCGTGAAATAAATAAGTTTGGGGGAAATAAATATGAGCTCTTACAAATAAGATCCTAGAAAGTAATGCATGTAAGGGGTAATTAAACCTAAATCGACTTTATCATACCTTAACCCCAGCCTGACATTACAAGCTTAATGAAGTCCTATTAATCTTTGATTGAGTGTGACTACATTAGTGGAGAGATTAGTGAAAAGCAAACTTATGGGAATGATCACATGTCATTGACTTTGCATTCACTGTGCTTGCATAATCTAATCCGAATAATGTACTTTGAAGTGGCTTTGACATTTTTCACACACACACGAGGAGTCCAATTTGGGTTAGGACTTATGATTGGATGATTCTGAGTGTTTGACTTGTAAGTATGATTCTTTTAGATCATAGGCTGTACTTTATCTTTGAGGATAATGTTGGGAAAATTATTATGTTCTGTACTTATCATTCCTACAATTATTTTGTTTTGCTTGAGGACAAGCAAAAGCTCAAGTTTGGGGGTATGATAATTCTATTTTTTATAGAATTATTTGTGCTTAAATTCTTAATTATTTACTTAATCCCCATATTATTTTATCAATAATCCCCTTTATTTAATTAAATTTCTTTAATGTGCAGATAAATTAAATCCGGATGAAACTCAATCGTTTCAGTCAAAATTGGGCTGAAAACGAGCTAAAGGAGACTGGACCACTTCAAATTTTACAGACCGAGTTATCAGTCGAATGGACACGCGTGATGCCAGGTGTCGATATTTTATTTGCTCCGAAACGATAAGATCGAAGGACACCGTGCTAACCCTCTAGAAGACACACGCCGGGCCACATCGCACAGCTAATGGACAAAAAGACTGATGACGTGGAAATATCTACTCTGCAACAAATCAAATGAAGACAAGTGGCCAAACAATGCCAACTCATCTAGGATGATAATTTACCATTGTACCCCTATATTTGTGTATAAATAGAGCATGATGGCGATTGAAAAATTAAGTAGAGTAGAAGTAGTTTTAGATTAGTTTAGAAGTAGAGTAGGAGTAGGAGTAGGAGTAGGGTAGAATAGCCTTAGATTAATTTTCAAAGCTTTTCTTTAATTTTCGCATAGTTTTTCTTTTACAAGTTATTTTACTATTCACTTCATGTTCTTCATTACATTTTGTTAAGTTTTAATTTTCAATAGAAATTTAATCTCTTTGTTACATGCTCTCGGTTTCCTCATTGTTATTATTCATCAGTTTTTCTCCATTTAGTTTTCCAGGTCTCGGTTTCTCATTATTTTCCATGCTCTCGGGTTCCTCATTGTTTTTTTAAGCTTTCGGTTTCTTAATGTTTTCAATCTTCTCGGTTTCCTTCATGAGTTGTTATTTTTGTATTTTCAAAGCTTATTTTTCTAGTACAATGTCTCGGTTTCTTCTCCACATGCATTACTATTGCTTTGTCTTCTTTATGTGTTAGACCAGAAGCTCTCGGTTTGCTCTTTGTTTCATGTCCTCGGTTTCTTCTTTATTCCAAGTTCTCGGTTTGCTATAGTGTATTCGGTGCCTTCACTTCTCCTTCATCTTTGCCTTTCGATTTTGGTATGTTGATGTGGGCTGATGCTGGGCATTGCTCCTCATCAATAACAATATGGAACTAAGGCAGTAAGAGTTGGAGTAACAGGCAATCCGATGATGATGAGTGTCCCTGTTTTCACATTTACGAGGGGTTGTTTGTTTTTATTTTCAGTTCTGGAAGCTTAGTCATTTCTCTTAGATGTTGTTTTTAAATACTGCATTACTTGGCTGTTTGTTTTCATTTTAGTGCATTTCTTTTAGTTTATGTTCCATGGTTAATATATTTTCTGCATTTAGAGTTAGTTTAATTTTGCTTTTATTTCGGTATTTCGGTAGTCAGAGCATACTATCCCTTTCATTGCATTTGTCTATCCTCGGTATTTTTAAGATTGTTGGATCGTTAATGGGTGCTGACCGGTGTTAAAGGTTCATAAGCTAAGACAACTTGAGCATTACAGCTTCACGGGAGCAGAGGACAGGAACCATTTTCGTTTTACCATGTTACCCTCTGTTTCGTTTTCTCCTACTCTTCACCGATGATTTTCTGCATTTAAGTTGTTAGCTGGTTCAATGCTTCATGCTGTGATGATTTGGTGGTCGTAGAATGTATGTAGATGGTCATCTAAGTAGAAGTTATTGATTGATGCAATAGGATTAGTTTCATTAGTTATTAAGCTTGTTTGTTTACTGCAGTTTATCATACCGGTTTTGCAGTTTTGATATTTCTGCATTCATGTTCTTAACTCATTAAATCATGTTATAATTTCCTCATTGGATTTCATTCAGCATTGGATACCTCTTGAATATAGGACAGCAGTGATAGTTGATGCGTAGCAGCCTGGAGCAGCAGAACTCATGCACTGAACCAGCACCAGCACCTGGAACCGAGGACAGTGAGTGATCATGCTCGGGACTACAGGAGTCGGTATTGCAGTAGAGGACAGAACCAGAGGCAGTCTGAGGAATGTGCAGCAATATCTGGATCCTGGAGCTTGGCAGGAGCAGAGGCACAACCCGAGCAGCACGAACCAACAGTACCTGGGCAGAGGACAGAGCAGCATAACCGGTAGTGCAGATGAATCACGACAGAATGGTAGCATCTCCTGCAGCAGCTTAGTACACCACAGCAGAGGCAGTAGCAGCATACCGAGAGCAGAAGGAAGGACAAAACGCAGCAGGACACCAGGCCGAGGAAGGACAAAACGCAGGACACCAGGCCGAGGAAGGACAAAACACAGCAGACAGAGGACCACCTGGAAATGGAAATGAAAGAATGCCACGTGAACAGTAAAGGGAGGGAGTTGTTGTTGGTTTAAAATTCCTAAGGCCACGTTTGGCTAGTCTAGTTTAGTGGTTTAATTTATTTTACATGCGTAGATTAATTTCAAGTCATTAGTTAGCTTAGTTAGTGATTTCAATGTGCATGTTAGGCTTAGTTGCTTTGTTTACTTAGTTTAATTTAGATTTAATTTAGTTGCATTTTATTTTAAAATTGTTTAATTTTAGTTTAATTAGTTTTATTGCTTTATGTTTATATTTGCATTTTATTTTAATTGCGTTAATTCTTTTTAACTGTTTTAATTTTCTTTTGTAGGTTATTGTTTTTAATTGCTTGGAGTATTGTAAGTGCTTTGAGCTCGATTTTAATTTCTTTATTTTATAGTTTTATTATTTTATTATTTTTCAGTACTTTAATTTTAGCCATGTAGACCACCCACTTAGACTTCATAATTTGCTAGGATATACTTAGGATAAAATTAACCGGTAGTTAATTAGGTTAACAACTTCTCTGTGAGACGATAACTCGGGACTCAAATCCCATAATTACTTGGACAACCCGTGCACTTGCGAATAAGATACCTTTAGGGCCTCGTCAGCATCTCTATCATAACATGCTCTATTATTTATTTAAATTCTCAAACTTCATGGTATTTTTAATTAATACCTATAACATCAAATATATATATATATATATATATATATATATATATATATATATATAAATACATATATCTATATATAAGCCAATCATACTAGACTTTCATCATGCTATATCCCTTTATTTCTTAAATCCTCATTCACCTCACATATAAATATATAAGTTCATATTTCTTTATCCTCAACATCATACATACTCAATACTTATGCCACCTATATAGGTAAATCCAATATAAATAAGAGTAAATTCCATCTACCTCCCGAAAGTTTGACCATAATCCAACTTTAGTTCATTAGTTTCAAAATGGACACTCAGCCCCAAACTTTTCTATTTAGTAAGACAAGTTAGTCATTCCATTAATCAACCATTAAGTCAATAGTTAAAATGTAAGACCCGAATTTAGTTAAAGCATGAAATTAAAAATGCAAAAGGACTGAAATGAAATTTTCGAACACGTTGAAGGGCAAAATGGTCAAAAGATTGAAAACCGGTATAAATTCAATAAAAAAATTTTAATTAAAAATAAGAATTTAGGATATCTTGATCAATAATGAGGAAATTATACAATTTCGAGTCTAATTGATCAAGATCCAGAATTTTTAAAAATACCGAAAAATCACTCGGGACCATATCCTGAAAGTACGGAGAAATTATACTCGAAAAAAGTTAAAAATATAATAAATAAATTAAATAAAATTAAATAAATTTATTTGGAATAAAAAATTAATTTTTTAGATATTTTAGAATATTTTTGACTAAAATAATGAATATAATAATAATAAACTAATTTATATATAATAATAAAAAAAACTGAAATCGGAAATTGTCGAAGAGAGAGAAAGAAATGAAAAACAGAAAAACGAAACCGAGAAGACACGAGCATCGGACGACCACCGGTGACCTAGTGGCCAGGCGAAGCGCTGAAAAATGAAGAGGAGAGGCCGGCGATCTCCTTGGTACCGGCGACGCGCCCCACTGACGCCGGAGAATGCTGGATCGAGGGAGAGAAGCCGAAAGAGGAAAGGGAATTTTTCTGGCGATCGACGTCGATTCGGCCCCAACCACCGGCCATCGGAGGACCCCCACGTGATGCCGAGCCGAATGAGGGTAGAAACAGCCGGGGAAATGGCGGCCAGCGCCGGCAACGGTGAGAAATGAGGAAGCCACCGATGCCGGAGAGGAGAAGAGGCCGGACCGGCCTCTTTCCGACGGCCTTAGACGAAACCAACACCAAATCCGAGCTGCGGACGACCTCGCGGAGCTGCTGGCGGGGGAAGCCGACGGAGAATCAGCCGACGAGGCCTTGAACCAGCCTAACTGGAGTGAACCAGATCGGTCTGAACCGGGTTGAATCAGACTGAACTGGTTTAACCAAGAAAGAGAGGAAAAAAGGAGAAAAAAGAGAAAAAGGAAAAAAGGGGAAGAATTTTTGGGGATACATCGGACTTCAGTTTTACGACAGAGCCCGAACGAGAGCCGATTGAGCTCCGATTTTTGTACCCCGTATCATATTGGGTAAGTATATTTTAATTACGATAATATGAGTCCTTTAATACAGAGTTTTGATTATTTTACGGAATTTACAGATTAATTCTGTATAAAAAGGAATATTATTCGAAATTATAACGTAATTACCGTAAATAGTATACGGGCTATCCAATGAGTTTGGAAAGAAGCCCTGTCACGACCCAAACTACCCAAAAATCAGAGTTAATTTTTTTCGCGTTTTATTATTTACTTAAATTCTTACCTGTCCTCGAATCGTGACCAACACTCCACTAATAATTGGGCTGTGCGTCAATGCCAGTCCCACCATTCAATTACCATCTAACTTATTTCTTCTCCAGTCATTTATAATTGTTTACATTATTTATACATCCCCTAAAGTTACTTACAAATATGTTACTGTGCTATGCTTATGTAGATACAATATGTACAAGTGTATATACCTTATGTTGATGGGCAGCAGCGGATATCCGGAATGCAGTACTGCGTCGTCGCAACTTCAGCTGGAGATTATCTGTGGGAGAAAATGAAAGGGGTGAGCACATCAAGCTCAGTAAGGCAATCCTACGAACAAGTAGGTAACCATACTACCTACATGAACGTGGTGCCATGCATAAACCACCCTTTCTCCACACATTTTAAAACAATGATATGCGTTATGATGTTATGTAAAACACATTTGCACGGAAAATCAACATGCAATTATTACAAATCATTTCTTTCTCAATTAAAATTTTCACAATAAAGTCAGGACTCGACCCCTCCTGCGGGTGATCCTGACTCACACAAAACCATGAAAACGGTTTACATCACACGTGGGTTTGAAAAGTATGGAAATACCATCATGCAAATTTAGTTTAAAAACCCAGTTTAAATCATCGAAATCGTCGACATGCGAGATGAGGCAATATCTGTATAACGGCAATAACTAGGACTATGGCCATATCTGTCCTCGGGAGTTCCTCAGCTACACGGATCCTAGTGTGCGGGTTCTCACCATGATCGGGAATCACCCAGGAGGTGGGTCAATCCATCCCGTCAGTCTTATCCGATCCCAGGCATCCGAAGATGCTGCATCCGAAGATGCCGTATCCGAAGATACCACACGGTACATCGTACTCCATGCTACTTGCACGGTACATCGTACTCCGTGAACCCATATAATATCTCTAGGTACTCCAGCCCAATTGGCCTGCTTCCCACAGAGGTTTTGTTTCTCAATACTCATGCCATGTCTCAAAATGCACGTGCGAGCCTATTAAATCAGTGACACACAGTCTACCTGATGCTCCAAGCACGGCTCATCGCATGTTCTCATAAAATCAGTGCGAGCGATGCTCAGCACTCTCATCAATTAAGTAAAACTGGCAGAGCCCGCTTTACATCCCCACAAGGCCGCCAACCTCATCCCTCACTCTCACCTTACCTAAGAGGTCTTTTGAGCCTGTTGGGCCTTTTGGCTGACTCCAAGGGCAGACAGCGCTACTCCACAAATCCGGTAAAACTAGTGCGAGCTAAGCTCAGCACTCTGTATATAAATCACATGAAAATCTTATAAAATCTGGTGCGAGTTAAACTCTAGCACCCTGTCTCGAAAAAGCATATGAAATCTGGCGCGAGTTGTACTCTAGCACCTATGCATGTAAAACTCTAGTGCGAGCTCTCGCTCTAGCACTAATGCGTGCATCACACAAATCGACAACATCGTGCGAGCTGAGCTCTAGCACGTCACATGTCAATAACACGTAGGCGGCTCTGTTTCCTCAAAACAGTTTTCAAAACAATATCATGTTGAAAGTATGCAATGCTGTGCATTTTCTTTCAAGGTGAGCCAGCCTACTCATGCATGCATCAAAACACCTCCAGAATGAGCAGAAACCTTTTGTTCTTGCTCCTCCCAATTTTTTTCCTAACTTAGTAAATTTTACCCTTAACAAGGGTATTTTAGTAATTTTGCTCATACGGGGCACTAAAATTATTCTTCGACCTCTAGACCCTTCAGATAAATTTTTAAATGACTGCAATGAATTTAAAACTTCGTAAAGTTTACCTCTAGCAGTCCGCAGAATTCCCTTACCTTATTTTCCTGTCGAGTCTGACCTTTTCCATTGATGTCACGTCGTGCAGTCCGATATGCTCCCAATCAAATGCCCGGAACTGCGTATTAATATTTATTAGGTCAGATATTATACAATTTAATTGTATTTAATATTTCCTGGGCTTAATTTAAATCGTTGGGCCCATTTACCCCTATTGGGCCCGATTGCACCTTAGTGGGCCTTAATCGGCCTTAAGCCCGTTTTTCACTTAATTCTCACATTATCGAGGCCTATTGGGCTCATTGGGCCCACCAATAATTTATTGGACCTCGTTCTAATTCTCGAATAGCTAAATTCACTATTTACGACAATTATCTAAATTTTCATAATTTAATTCAATTTATGCAGAAATTAAATCAATATCACGCATAACGAGGTAATTATCGTAAATAAGGGTTACTTACCCGAGATTTCATGCTAGTACGTAAATCGAGGCTGTCTCGAGCCCTCGGTGGATGCCAATCGTCGAGCTACACAATTCCACAATTTTTCCGGGTAAGTTTTCAGCCCAAAATTAATTAAATTAAATACTCCAAAATTTAAATCGGGTCAATTCGACCGCTCACTGACTTACCCGAAGCTCGATTACACCACAGGAATTTTCTCCAATTTTTTCTCTTTTTCTTTTTCCCTTTTTCTTCCTTTTTTCCTCTCTTTTTGGCTGGACCGGTTCAGTCCGGTTCGGACCGGTTCAGACCGTCGGTTCTCTCCGGTTCGACCGGTTCACCGCCTGTTCACCGCCTTGCCGGCCGATTCTCTGCCGGCTTCCACCGCCAGCAGCTCCGTGAGGCTGTCCGCAGCTCGAATCTGCCCTCGGTTTGGGTCGAGGTCGCCGGAATGCCGCCGGTCCGGCTCTTCTCCCTCGACCGTCGGACCCATTTTCCTTCTCTTGGCCATCGCCGACGTTTCCCGTCGTTTCGTCGGCTGATACCGGTGCAGAAAGGATCGCCGTCGCCTGGGCTTTCGGAATCGGGCCTCGGTTCTGCCTGGATCGCCGCCGTTCGCCGCCGGTGGCCATCTCTTTTCTCGCGACTTCTCCTCCGTTTTCCGTCGAATTCCGGCCTCCAAACGGCGCGTCTCCAGTGGCTGAAGGTTCGCCTGGCGTCGGGCTTCCTTTCCCGGTAGGCGGCCTGGGACAGGGGTCGCCGGTGGTCGTCCGGCCTCTTCCCCCGATCACAGCTTCCGTTTTCGTCTTTTTCGCGTTTCAGCTGTGTTTTTTTTTTTATTATTATTTATTTTTATACTATTCATTAAATATATTAAAATACCCAAAATATCACTTAAAATTATAATTTTATTCTAATTTAATTAATTTAATTTTATTTAATTTATTTATTATATTTTAACCTCTTTTTCGGGTATAATTTCCTCGTATTTTCGGGATATTGTCCCGGGTGACTTTTCGGTATATTTTTCGATTATTTTTGGGATTATTTTTTTGAACTAAAAATTTCGATTAATCCCGATTAATTCTCATAAACTAATATCTCGATCAATTTAACCCGAAATAAATTTATTTCACTTTTATTGACCAAGATTTCTTAAATCCATATTTTTAATTAAATTTTCTTATCGAAATTATACCGACCTTTGGTCTTTTGACCATTTTACCCTTACACGTGTTCGGGATTAATTTAACCCGACTTCCTTCGTACTTTCCCCCATCTTTTCTTATTTAATTTCCGTATTTTAATTAAATTCGGGTCTTACAACTCTCCCCCACTTAAAGAATTTGGTCCTCCAAATTAGAACCAAGTCATATGAGTCCATATACAACTCCGGGTACATCGATCGTATCATACTCCTTTAATTCTCATGTGATCTTTTCTCCGGAGTGTATTACTACCAAAAGACTTTAATTAGGGAGATCGTCTTAAACCTCAATACTTTCTCTTTCCTGTTTAATGCCCGAATCAACTTATCAATATACTTATATTTTCATTAAACTGGACTTTTGGAATTCATATTCGATCACCTGTGCTGGATCTGGATAGTATTGCCGAAGCATCAAAAGCTGAGACATATTATGGGTGCCTGTTAATTCACGTGATAACATCAACCTACAGGTCTTATCTCCCACTTGTCCAATCTCTCAAAATATTCCATCCAGCGCAACTCAATTTACTTTCTTCCAAAAGTTCGTTATGTCCCTATTCTCTTAGGACAAGAAATATTTCAACCATACTAATTCACCAAGGGTGAATTCCAATACTTATCTATCTGCTCTGAGGTGTTCTTAATCTCTCATCCTTAACTAAACATCCTCAGAGACTTATTATCCAAAGTCGAAAATAATTTCTACCTGTCACCCACTTTTTCTTATCCAATTTGAGGAACAACCCCTACAGCCATACACTGTCTCATATCTTGTTATCCCAATACTCAAGTGACAACTGTCACTATTGACGAATTCAATTTGAAATTAACTGATCATTCCAGGAGCTTATAAAATCAATGACACACGCTTTCATCCTCTCCTCCAAACGTGTACAGTCCTCTCTGACTGACCATCTGTTTGAGGATGGAAAGCTGTGCTAATACTCAGTCGGGTTCCCATAGCTTCCTTAAATATCCACAGGGGTAGGAAGTGGAGCGGGAATCCCTATATGATACCATGCTCACTGGAACGCTACTTAATGTTCCACAATCTTTCTTATACATAAATCCTCATACACCCTCTGAGTATCTGGGGAGTTCGTAATCCAGAAGGTGGGTAGACTTAGTCAACTTAGCGACTATCATCTAAATAGTCTCGTGATTCACCTGAGTTTTTATTATTATTATTTATTTTTATACTATTCATTAAAATATATTAAAATACCCAAAATATCACTTAAAATTATAATTTTATTCTAATTTAATTAATTTAATTTTATTTAATTTATTTATTATATTTTAACCTCTTTTTCGGGTATAATTTCCCCGTATTTTTGGGATATTGTCCCGGGTGACTTTTCGATATATTTTTCGATTATTTTCGGGATTATTTTTCCGAACTAAAAATTTCGATTAATCCCGATTAATTCTCATAAACTAATATCTCGATCAATTTAACCCGAAATAAATTTATTTCACTTTTATTGACCAAGATTTCTTAAATCCATATTTTTAATTAAATTTTCTTATCGAAATTATATCGACCTTTGGTCTTTTGACCATTTTGCCCTTACACGTGTTCGGGATTAATTTAACCCGACTTCCTTCGTACTTCCCCCCATCTTTTCTTATTTAATTTCCGTATTTTAATTAAATTCGGGTCTTACAAGCCCGATGATTGTTGGTAAGCTGAATGAGCCCAATAGACTCGAAGAAGGGATTTAATAAGTAGAAATTGGCTGAAAATGAGTCGAGACCCATTAAGGTGCGATCGGGCCCAATAAGAGTAAATTTGCCCAATTAGTTAAATTGATTGTAGTAAACGCGAGAATTATAATTATTGAGTTAAATTTGACATGGTAAATAATTATCTGCAGGCCCAGAGACTGGATTAGCAGCAAATCGGATTGGACGAGCCTCCGACAGTGGAATTTAGATACGCGCTCGACGAGAATTGAGGTAAGGGAATTTTGTAGGTGCATAGAGATTTCTATACGTATTTTTGAGGAGATTTATAGGGCCTCGAATTTCTTTAAGTATCTAGAAACGAAATAATAATTTTTACGAAAATCGGGGCATGAGTGAATAAAAGAAAAGACAATATTGCCCCTAAGAGTAAAATTTACAAAAAGGGTAGTAAGGCAGATAAATTGCATGATTATCATGTTTTAATGTTTTATATGAATGTATTGTTTTGATTTAAGCAAATATGCACATAGGTTGGCTATTGATTTCATGACTTTTACGAAAGGGTACCGGTTACGATTTTAAAAGATGTTTTATCAAGATTGAGCCACCTATCATATTTACACGAGTAAAAAGAGTGTTAGAGTATTACTCGCACTAAATTTTACTGATTTATTACTCATGAAAAGCCATACTAGAGCATTGCTCGTACGAGAAATTTGTGTGTACACAAAACCATACTGGAGCTTCGCTCGCACGAGATTTTAGATATCATGATATGCATAGCGTGGTGCTAGAGCTTCGCTCGCACTAGACATGAGTTGACATGCATATAGTTGTGCAGAAGCCTCCTGTAGACTGTGTGTCGCAGAGAGTTGATATGCTTGCACGTATACTTTGAGACATGGGTTGGTTATCGGCATAGTATTAGGGTGGGTAAGACCTACGGCAGGCACCTCCAGACTATGATATGGGTCCACGGAGTACGTTGTACCGTGTATGTCACACGGAGTACGCTGTACTGTGCAGTCATGATGACTCGATGATGTTACTTGATATTCTGGCGGGTAGGATTTGACCCCACCTCCCGTTACAGTTGTGATACCCCCATACCGAGATCCGTGTAGCCTAGGATTACAGGGACAAATTATGGCCATAGTCCTCGATTTTCATATAGTAACCTACATGCCTCACATGATATCATACGGTCTGAATAGATCAAGACAGACCCGAAGGAGGGGTAATGTCCCGATTTATATTTTTTAATGAGATGCGATTTACTGAATCAAGGTATTCCCGGGGGATGGGTTTAGCCTTGATGTGGTTGTTTTATGATGAAACAAATAAGTTTTAACGTGATGAGTTTATGATGAAATAAATGAGTTTTAACGTGATGAATTTATGATGAAACAAATAAGTTTTAATGTGATGAGCATGAGATGTCATACATGATGATTTTTCCATGTTTGATTTATATGTCGATTTCATGATTTCTCTTATATGATATATACATACATGTGGCATCGTTTTAATCTTACCTCATGCTCCAAATGTAAACGATTTTATATCATGACATTATCAGAACGTATATAGTATAGTTATCTACCTGCTTACATTATTGCCTTACTGAGCAAGTTTCGCTCACCCTTTCATTTTCCACCCCACAGGGTACATTCAGTAGAAGAGAGCGACAGTAATCTTGCATTTCGGTTATCCGCTGCTTCTTATCAAGACCAGGTATACACATTTATATAATTTTTGTATCTGAACATATAGAGGCACAGTATTGTACACGGATGTAATATTGGGGATGTATTTAGTTAAAATAAATTGATATGTAAATGAAATATGAAAATGGAATGGTAAATAGGTGAGAGGTGACTAACATCGAATCATAGCCCAACTGTTTAGTGGTGAAACTGTTCACGACGGGTAAGGAAATGAAAAAGCAAAAAATTTACTCTTATTTTTAGGTAATTTGGGTCGTGACATAAAAGCTTAATTTTGAGACTATTTTACCCCTTGGAGTTCTTTAAATACTTCAATTAACATTGAAAATACTAAGAACAACTACTAAGTTTTAACGGGTTAGTTTTTTTTTTTATAATTTATTTTTTGTTTATTATTTTTGTTTATTATTTTACTTATTGGCAAAAATTATGATCCAGGAGTTCAAAATTTTTTTTAAAGAATATTATTATGCCTTCTTCAATCAACAATTTAGGGTGAATGAAGATGAATAATGGTAAGTCTGAAAAATTTTTTAGGTTGGATATTTTTGTCATTGCACATAATCTGTTAGTTTTTTTTAACGGTGTTAAGTTATTTGGACTTAAGTGTCCATTTTTAAAAATAATGGACTATTGTTAGATTAGGGTCAATCTTTAGGGATGTAGATGAAATTTACGCTATAAATAAAATAAACCTATGGCTTTTGCATACAATTAGTATATATCTCCCTTACAAGCATGCATATTTACACACAATTATATCCAAGTCATTTCATGAATCATAAAATAATTATATATATAGACACACATGCATAATATTTATACATATAAAAACCACATGGCATTGACACCACTTAGTCTATTTTCCTTTACCTATAGTGCCAATGCTTGGTACTTAGTAATCCACACTTGCACACCTTAGCCTTTTTGTATTATTTCCACTCCTTGGAAATTTCTATTATATAAAGGCACTAATACACTCAGAATATATTTATATAATTTATAGAGTTAATTAGGATAGAACAAAACTATATTTACCCCTTAATTTCACTTTAGTCACAATTTTGGAGATTCCTTGCTCTCATAATATTTCCTACAAACCTATATAAAAATCATGCTTAATGCCATTCTCATAACATTATACTACCAATATAACCATCATATAACTAAGTTAAGTTACTTTACCCTAGAACTCTAATAAAACGTTGCTTGTTGCTGTTACTAATCCAAGAATTCAGCTGTTGTATAACTCTCAATTTACAGCTACACTTCATGCTTTTGACAAGTTTTTCATCTATTTTCTTTCGGCTAAAGCTCAATCCTCACTAATTGGTTGCTATAATTCTACCATATATGGGGGGAAAAATAGCAGTCTTTACTGCTTTTCATAGCAAGTCGAACGAGGGGATCAACAACTTCACCGTTACAGTCATTTATGAGTGTCCCTGCTCCTCACGCCACCACTGCTGGGCTAAAATTGCAATCCACGGCTGCTATCCTGCTTATGATCGAAGCTTACCTAGCTTCCTACCACAAGTCTCAACTTTGATTAGCAACAAATCAGCAGCTCCACTTTTACTGCTTTCCTCTCTTTCCTTCCACACTCTTTTTGCAGCAGCTTCACACCTGGTTCCTTCATATTTTCAGCTTAAACTCCTCTACCTTTCCCCACGGTTTTAACCCTTCTAAATCTCCTTCCTTGTCCCCTTTCTTCTCTTGTCTACTCCTCTTCTTCACTCAATCGGTTTCACCCTAATAAAACAGATCACATGCTAGCACTACTCTCTCTTTCTTAGTCTCACTCACGGTTCATTATCTTCATTTTTCTTCTGCCCTAGGTTGTCCTCATAGCAACTCATCATTGTCCGTTATCTATGATTCTTTAAGCTCTCTCTCATGATCATCCCTTGCTACCCAAGAGATGTCCTACTGTCTTCACGTTCTATTTCAGCTTGTGTATCCCTATTTCTCTCACGTTTTCAAATGGTACTGAGCCTTCTTCAGCTCACCTCAAAGCTTCAGTTTCCTTCTTCCTCATGTTCAAAAATTATTTATGTTGGCCTACATATATATCAATTGATTGTACATTACAAGCTATCTAATTTGCTTAGTCCATTTAAAAGTGATCAAATAAAGTTATTGGACTTTAAAGCATCTCAATTAGTATAGGCTTTGCAATGTGTAGAGACTCAATATTTTATTCTATTTTAATGATAGGCCAAAATAAGATAAAGCATACTACAGTTATAAATAGGTTATGGTCCCTAGTCTAAACGTTAATTTTCTCATTCTCATATCTTATCAGTGAGTGAGTTAGGCTTTTCTCCCATTTCTCTCACGTTTTCAGACGGTACCGAGCCTTCTTCAGCTTGCCTCAAAGCTTCAGTTTCCTTCTTCCTCATGTTCAAAAATTATTTATGTTGGCCTACATATATATCAATTAATTGTACATTACAGGCTATCTAATTTGCTTAGTCTATTTAAAAGTGATCAAATAAAGTTATTGGACTTTAAAGCATCTCAATTAGTATAGGCTTTGCAATGTGTAGAGACTCAATATTTTATTCTATTTTAATGATAGGCCAAAATAAGATAAAGTATACTACAATTATAAATAGGTTATGGTCCCTAGTCTAAACGTTAATTTTCTCATTCTCATATCTTATCAGTGAGTGAGTTAGGCTTTTCTCCCATTTCTCTCACGTTTTCAGACGGTACCGAGCCTTCTTCAGCTCGCCTCAAAGCTTCAGTTTCCTTCTTCCTCATGTTCAAAAATTATTTTTGTTGGCCTACATATATATCAATTGATTGTACATTACAGGCTATCTAATTTGCTTAGTCCATTTAAAAGTGATTAAATAAAGTTATTGGACTTTAAAGCATCTCAATTAGTATAGGCTTTGCAATGTGTAGAGACTCAATATTTTATTATATTTTAATGATAGGCCAAAATGTGACGCCCCGAAATCGCGAAAAATAGGGCTAATTTAAAACTTTTTACTCATTAATTCACAATTAAGGGTGCATTCCTGTGCAGTGTCATACATCATCATAATTATCATGCCTCAGGATCTCATCATAATATAGTATATATTGTATTATATACATTACTCAATTCTAAGTTAATTAATCCTAATACATCTCGTACATCATTATACAATGAATGTCTGTAAATATAACTCTAGTCTGGGTACATGAATATTAAATATCTACCTCAATACACAAAATACGGCCTGGAGCTCAAGTCCTCCACTAGCCTCTAACCCGTACATCGCAGGGAACTCACTTCACTTGAAGCGATTTGGGGGGAAGAGAAAACAGGGTGAGCTTCCAAATCGCTCAGTAAGGGGGGTAAGAGAACTCAGTTATATAAACCATATCACACATCACAAATATGTATTTGTTTATGAAGCTCATTTGAAATCGTAGCATGAAAGATTCTCAAAACATCATTATCTCATAACTCATAAATCATGTGAAAACATGAAGGTAAAAAGGCTCAATATCGAGCACTCACAAGCATGTGTAAATATATGCGATAATGGCTGTTCTCAAAATACGTGATAAAAATCATCTCAGTAAATAGCACGTGACAAGGACAAAACACAACTCATGTGTAAAATGAGACTAGGCAATAAAACTCAATTAAAACTCGTCATGGCACATCAAATATGTAATCTCCTCTGGGTGCGCATCCCAGGCATCCTCGTATAGAGGGAACGTCGACAATATGGTCGTATGCATGGTATATTGGACTTATATGTTACCAGAACAAGGCCCGACCTTACATGATACCAGAGCAATGCCTCGCCTCATGCACACTATCACGTGGTCCCTGGGTCGGTTCCCAGGCGGCCCACTCTCTCGGTCTTACATGCTACCAAAGCAAGGCCACCCTGCGTTACCAGAACGGGGGTCATCTCACGTTACCAAAACAGAGGCATCTCTCGTTACCAAAATGGAGGCATCTCTCGTTACCAAAACGAAGGAATATCATACTTACATGCTACCAGAGCATGGCCTCCCAACGCTACCAAAGCGGAGGAATAATCGGACTTTCATGTTACTAGAACAAGGCCTGTGGTCCCTGGGTCGATTCCCAGGCATCCCATTATATCGGTCTTACATGCTACCAGAGTAAGGCCCGATATGTATTCAACATGACACGCCTAAGTCTCAATCATTAGCCATTATCTTATAAAACGTTATGCCTTCACGTAGAACTCATAATGGTTTTCTCTCGTAAAACTCATTTAAAACATTTGTGTACTCAACACAAAACATATTAAAACTGAGTTTCAACCGGCTAAACACGTACACATTTTCTCAACTCTCAATATCGCCTTAACGCAGAGCCCAATTTACTTTTCACGCAAACTCAAAGGTTTATAAAGCAATTTCACACTCAGCTTATAAACTCATAAAATAATGGGCTCCAACCGGCTATAAAAACCGTGTGCAATTATATCACAACACAACACCAAACATGCTTGTATTCTAAAATCATGGTTCATGCTACAACAATTCATCAAAACACATACACAAATGGTTTAGTTTTCCCTTACCTCTTTGCATCTCGTATAGTGCAATCGTTTCCCCTGTATCACGGACTAGCCTCGCATTCCACTCTGAAACTCCTGAGCTGTCCAAACGATGTTAAAACATCAATACTCATTATCACATCAACCTCAATTCTCAAAATCGAGCATAATTGCTCATAACTCCTCAAATTTCTCAATTCTCATAACTCCATCACAAACCACAATCTCGCTCCCAACACCTCAACATTCTATATTTCCTATGCCACAATATCTATGCTAATACACCACATTGTCTAAATCTCCATTTATAGCTCAAAATTCCTAAATTTACCAAAGTTGCTAAATATCATCATCACTCCAACTACATTGTAATTTCATCAATCCCTAATCATTTCTCAGCTATTTCAACACAATGCCAACAACTATTATCACCAAAATCATCTCAAATATAAGGATCGAAGTTTAGAAATTATCCAAAACTTGTGCAGAGCTTATCTCTTGCCTCGATTCGATCCGTCTTTCGATTTCCAAGTATGTTGTTCTCCCTTGGGTGAGGAACAACTTTCCTTCTTGCCACAACTTCTGATTTAGACGGAAATGAGTGCTTTGGATGAGTGAGAAAGCTAGGGCTCGGTGAAAATGGGGGTTGGAAGAGAGAGAAAGTGAAATTGCAGGAGAAAGCAGGGATTCCTTATATAGACTGAGGGCAGGAGATCGATCTGGCTCTTGATGAGATCGATCTGCATTTGAATTTGGGGATGATTTGGGGTAATTTATGCCTAGGAGATCGATCTGTCGAGGGGTGAGATCGATCTCTTTATGGCTTTATGAGATCGATCTGCGCCTTGGGGATATCGATCTTCTCCCAAACAGAAACATTTGGAGATCGATCTCTTCCTCATGAGATCGATCTTCTCTCAAACAGAATCATAAGGAGATCGATCCTCCTCCATTGGAGATCGATCTGCTCCTTAAATTCCTCATTCCTTGTCATTTTTAACTCACAAGATCGATCTCTCCTTCTCTCAGATCGATCTGTCCTCATAACTTCATACTTATTTTAAACACTTAACATATAAATCTCCAATTATCATTCCCTAATTCACTTAGCTCAATAAATTATACTTCAAGTTCATATTACATAATTAAAATATGTCTGAAATCCTCAGATCTCACATCCTCCCCACCTTAAAAGAATTTGGTCCTCCAAATTCAACTCAACTAGTCAAAGAGATGGGGTATTTCTCCTTCATAAGGTTCTCTAGTTCCCACGTTGCCTCTTCCCTTGAGTGATGTTTCCACAAAACTTTCACTAATGGGATGCTCTTGGTTCTCAGTACCTTCTCCTTTCTATCGAGAATCCGGACGGGTTCCTTAGTGTAGCTTATGTCCTCCTGTATTTCCATCTCGTCATACTCTATAACATGAGAAGGGTCCGGGTGGTACTTCCTCAACATAGACACATGAAAGACGTTGTGTATTCCGGACATCTGTGGGGGTAATGCCAATTTGTAGGCTACCTCTCCCACTCTCTCAAGAATCCCGAATGGTCCTATGTATCGAGGACTCAATTTTCCTTTCTTCCCAAATCGCACGATACCCTTACTCGGTGATACTTTCAGAAATACTGCATCACCAACATCAAACTCGAGTGGCTGTCTACGCACATCCACGTAGCTTTTCTGTCTACCCTGTGCAGCCTGTAGCCTCTCACATATGAGTTTCACACTCTGTACAGCTTGCTCAACATGCTCGAGAGCATTTATCTTTCTGTCACCAACTTCTTCCCAAGCTACAGGGGATCTACACCTCCTACCATATAGAGCCTCAAAGGGTGCCATTCCAATACTTGCATGATAGCTGTTATTGTACGCAAACTCTGCTAGGGGCAGGTGATCATCCCATGATCCCTTAAAATCCATCGTACACGCCCTCAACATATCCTCCAGGGTTTGAATAGTCCTCTCTGACTGACCATCTGTTTATGGATGATAGGCGGTACTAAAACTCAACCGAGATCCCATGAACTCCTGAAACTGGGTCTAAAATCTGGAAGTAAACCGAGAATCTCTATCAGAAGTAATACTCACTGGAGCCCCATGTAATCTAGCTATCTCGCTGACATACAGCTCAGCTAAGGCATCCACAGTATCTGTGCTCTTGATGGTAAGGAAGTGGGCACTCTTGGTCAATCTATCCACAATGACCCATATCGCATCACAACCTCTTCGGGTCCTCGGTAAACCCATAATAAAATCTATAGTGACATGCTCCCATTTCCATGTAGGTATAGGTAAGGGCTGTAGTAACCCTCCAGGCTTCCGATGCTCAGCTTTCACTTGCTGGCATATTAAACACCTGGCCACATACTCTGCCACGTCTCGCTTCATACCACTCCACCAGTACACCTTTCTCAAGTCTCGGTACATCTTAGTACTCCCTGGGTGCATGGTGTATCGTGAGCAGTGAGATTCTCTCAGTATCTGTCTCTTTAGGGTATCATCGTCTGGTACACAAATCCGTCCTCTGAATCTCAACAATCCATCCTCACTGACTGTGAGATCCGACTGCGAACTCTGTTCAGCTTGGCTAACCATATCTATCAACCTCTGATCACTACGCTGCCCAGTTCTAATCTGATCCATGATCCTGGGCTCTATCCGTAAGCTAGCCAAAAATCCAGTCTCTACCTCTTTAACTCTGATCCGAAGTTCGGCGAACTGCTCTAACAAATCCCATTCCCTGATCATCATAGCAGATATTATACTCTTCCTGCTTAGGGCATCAGCAACTACATTCGCCTTACCTGGATGATATAGAATCTCGCAGTCATAATCCTTAAGGAGTTCCATCCATCTCCTTTGTCTCATGTTTAACTATTTCTGATCAAAGAGATATCTTAAACTCTTGTGATTAGTGAAGATCTGGAATCTTTCCCCATATAAGTAGTGTCGCCAGACCTTCAAAGCAAATACCACAGTGGCTAACTCCAAATCATACGTGGGGTAATTTCGGTCATGGTCTTTCAGCTGTCACGATCCATATACGACCACTCTTCCCTGCTGCATAAGCACACACCCCAATCCTTGATGAGATGCATCACTATACATCGAAAATCCTCCTGATCCCTCAGGAATAGTTAACACAGGTGCCGCTGTCAATCTCCTTTTTAATTTCTAAAAATTAAGCTCACATTGATCAGTCCATATGAACGGAGTCTCCTTACGCGTGAGTTTAGTCAAAGGAGCGGCAATCCTTGAAAATCCTTCCACAAATCTTCTGTAATACCCTGCCAAACCAAGGAAGCTTCGTACCTCAGTAACTATCATCGGTCTCTCCCAACTAAGCACAGCTGCTACTTTACTTGGATCCACTGATACTCCTTCCTCTGAGACTATATGACCAAGGAAAGCTATCCGGTTCAGCCAAAACTCACACTTACTAAGCTTTCCATATAATTGCTTATCTCAGAGTATCTGAAGTACTAACCACAAATGCTGTGCATGCTCCTCATACGACCGAGAGTATACCAGGATATCATCAATAAAGACTATCACAAATTTATCTAGATAGTCTCTGAACACTTTGTTCATCAACCTCATAAATGCAGCAGGGGCATTCGTCAATCCAAAGGACATCATCGAAAATTCATAATGGCCATAGCTTGTTCTGAAGGCCGTCTTGGAAATATCTTCTTCCTTGATCCTCAATTGGTGATAGCCCGATCTCAAATCAATCTTAGAAAAGACTGAGGCCCCTCTTAGTTGATCAAGTAGATCATCAATCCTGGGTAGTGGGTATTTATTCTTCACCGTGGCATTATTCAACAGCCGGTAGTCTACGCATAATCTGAGACTACCATCCTTCTTCTTGACAAATAAAATCGGTGCTCCCCACGGTGAAACACTGGGCCTAATGAACCCTTGATCCAATAACTCCTGTAGTTGTTTCTTCAATTCCTCAAGTTCCACTAATGCCATCCTGTAGGGAGGTTTAGAGATCGGCTGAGTATCTGGTACTAAATCAATGGTAAACTCTAGCTCTCTCTCTGGTGGCAAACCTGGCAGCTCATCTGGAAAAACATCCGAGAATTCACACACCACAGGTATATCCTCAACCTCAGATGTTCCCACTCATCGTCTGAGATGAGTGTTTCGTAACCTTCACATGAACAATCATATTTAATACTCTCAAAAATAATATTAAAATTCTCAAATTACTTACTAGAATTCCACATATTCATTTCCTCAATATCTCAGCCGTACACTGTAAGGTTCAGGTAGGGAGAAAGTTACAATCTTAGTGTAGCAGTCTAAACTCACTCGATTGTTTGCCAACCAATCCATCCCCAGAATTACATCAAACCCATGTATATTCAACCTAATTAGATCTGCTAACATCACTCTATCTCCCACCTTTATTTCACATCCTCTACAGATTAACTCAGTTCTCTGGGATTCACGCATATGGGCATTTACATGTAGTACATACTCTAGAGGTTTAAACTTTAAATTTAAACTACATGCAAAATGCTCTGACATAAACGAATGTGTGGATCCTGGATCTATCAACGCATGAGCCTTATGATTACAGACAGAAAGTGTACCTCTTATAGTTTCTACTGAAGTGTCCGCAGTTTCCTTATCCAGGGCAAACACACGTCCCTGTGTCACAGGTTTCTTCCCTTTCTCTGAGCAGTGGCCCGTCTCTGGGGATTCACTCTCTGAGACTGCTGTCTAGTAGGCTCCGGAGCATGTGGTATCTGAGCTTGAGGACAGTCCTTCACTCTGTGATCCATGTCACCACCTCTAAAACATCCACGGATCGACCCAGTACAACTTCCTTCTTGCGATCGGCCACAGTCTTTACAAACCCTTATCTTCGGCCTGCCATATCGAGGGGTCTCCTTGATAATAGGATAAGCTCTGGGTCTCTCCAATCTGCCCTTCTGTACCTCAATCCTTCCTTTCCTGAAGGAACCTCTCCGAACATCTGCTTGAGACATCGCTGGCCTCTTACCTTTGTCCCTAATCACTGCTCCAAACTCATTCTGGGACTGTACAATTTCAATTCCCCTCTCAATCTCTTGTGCTCGTCTCAGAGCATCTCCAAACTCAGTAATACACAACCCAATCAATCGATCTCTGATGATGGGCTTCAATCCATACACAAATCTCTCTGTGCGGAGCTCTTCATTCTTGAAAGTCTCTGGATTATATCTCAACAGAGCGGTAAATCGACTCTCGTAATCATCTACAGACATGTCACCCTGTACCAAACTCAAAAACTCTGTTTGCCTCCTTCTCTGGGCAGCTCGTGGTACATATTGGGCTCTAAAGGCTGTCTGGAACTCTTCCCAACCAATCACATCCTGGTGGGACATCAAAATACCCTGGGTAGTACCCCACCAATCTCGAGCTCTCCCTTTCAACATATAGGCACTCATACTGACCCTCTCAGCATCGGTGCACCCCAGATAGTCGAATATAACTCTCAACTCCGTCAACCACTCCTCAGCCTCTGTAGGATCCTTCCTTCCCCTAAATGCAGGTGGATTCATTTTCAAAAAGTCCTTCAGTCGGACCATACTTCTGTCACCAAGCTGAGTGACGGGAGGCATTGGGGGTATGGGAGGTCCTTGTGGTGGTGTAGGAGTAGTACCCGAGGCATTAACTCCAAAGTGTTGCGCGAATAACACTGCCATCTGCTCAAAACCTTACCTCACATCGGTCTCAATCCAATTAAATCGAGAGTTAGGACTCTCTGGTTGTGGGACAGGTGGCGGAGGGGACTCTGCCTGCCTCCTCGAACGACCTCGTCGTTTACTTATTCTCTATCTCAACTCGTCTCCTGCGCGTACATATCAAAATCGATTGAAATCTCAATCCTCAGATTCAGTTCATGACCAGACTATTACAGACACTTAGGATGTATTCTATTTCACTTAACCGACACTGACAGTACTAAACACCCTAAGCTCTGATACCAAGAAAACTCTGTGACGCCCCGGAAGCGCAGAAAATAGGGCTATTTTAAAACTTTTTACTCATTAATTCACAATTAAGGGTGCATTCCTGTGCAGTGTCATACATCATCATAATTATCATGCCTCAGGATCTCATCATAATATAGTATATATTGTATTATATACATTACTCAATTTCAAGTTAATTAATCCTAATACATCCCGTACATCATTATACAATGAATGTCTGTAAATATAACTCTAGTCTGGGTACATGAATATTAAATATCTACCTCAATACATAAAATACGGCCTGGAGCTCAAGTCCTCCACTAGCCTCAAACCCGTACGTTGCAGGGAACTCACTTCACTTGAAGCAATCTGGGGGGAAGAGAAAACATGGTGAGCTTCCAAATCGCTCAGTAAGGGGGTAAGGGAACTCAGTTATATAAACCATATCACACATCACAAATATGTATTTGTTTATGAAGCTCATTTGAAATCGTAACATGAAAGATTCTCAAAACATCATCATCTCATAACTCATAAATCATGTGAAAACATGAAGGTAAAAAGGCTTAATATCGAGCACTCACAAGCATGTGTAAATATATGCGATAATGGCTGTTCTCAAAATACGTGATAAAAATCACCTCAGTAAATAGCACGTGACAAGGTCACAACACATGTGTAAAACGAGACTAGGCAATAAAACTCAATTAAAACTCGTCATGGCACATCAAATATGTAATCTCCTCTGGGTGCGCATCCCAGGCATCCTCGTATAAAGGGAACGTCGACAATATGGTTGTATGCATGGTATATTGGACTTATATGTTACCAGAACAAGGCCCGGCCTTACATGCTACCAGAGCAATGCCTCGCCTCATGCACACTATCACGTGGTCCCTAGGTCGGTTCCCAGGCGGCCCACTCTCTCGGTCTTACATGCTACCAAAGCAAGGCCACCCCGCGTTACCAGAACGGGGGTCATCTCACGTTACCAAAACGGAGGCATCTCTCGTTACCAAAACAGAGGCATCTCTCGTTACCAAAACGGAGGAATATCGGACTTACATGCTACCAGAGCAAGGCCTCCCAACGCTACCAAAGCGGAGGAATAATCGGAGTTACATGTTACCAGAACAAGGCCTGTGGTCCCTGGGTCGGTTCCCAGGCATCCCACTATATCGGGCTTACATGCTACCAGAGCAAGGCCCGATGTGTATTCAACATGACACGCCTAAGTCTCAATCATTAGCCATTATCTTATAAAACGTTATGCCTTCACGTAGAACTCATAATGATTTTCTCTCGTAAAACTCATTTAAAACATTTATGTACTCAACACAAAACATATTAAAATCGAGTTCCAACCGGCTAAACACGCACACATTTTCTCAACTCTTAATATCGCCTTAACGTAGAGCTCAATTTACTTTTCACGCAAACTCAAAGGTTTATAAAGCAATTTCACACTCAGCTTACTCATAAAATAATGGGCTCCAACCGGCTATAAAAATCGTGTGCAATTATATCACAACACAACACCAAACATGCTTGTATTCTCAAATCATGGTTCATGCTACAACAATTCATCAAAACACATACACAAATGGTTTAGTTTTCCCTTACCTCTTTGCACCTCGTATAGTGCAATCGTTTCCCCCGTATCACGGATTAGCCTCGCATTCCACTCTGGAACTCCCGAGCTGTCCAAACGATGTTAAAACATCAATACTCATTATCACATCAACCTCAATTCTCAAAATCGAGCATAATTGCTCATAACTCCTCAAATTTCTCAATTCTCATAACTCCATCACAAACCACAATCTCGCTCCCAACACCTCAAAATTCTATATTTCCTATGCCACAATATCTATGCTAATACACCACATTGTCTAAATCTCCATTTATAGCTCAAAATTCCTAAATTTACCAAAGTTGCTAAATATCATCATCACTCCAACTACATTGTAATTTCATCAATCCCTAATCATTTTTCAGCTATTTCAACAAAATGCCAACAACTATCATCACCAAAATCATCTCAAATATAAGGATCGAAGTTTAGAAATTACCCAAAACTTGTGTAGAGCTTATCTCTTGCCTCAATTCGATCCGTCTTTCGATTTCCAAGTATGTTGTTCTCCCTTGGGTGAGGAACAACTTTCCTTCTTGCCACAACTTCTGATTTAGATGGAAATGAGTGCTTTGGATGAGTAACAAAGCTAGGGCTCGGTGAAAATGGGGGTTAGAAGAGAGAGAAAGTGAAATTGCAGGAGAAAGCAGGGATTCCTTATATAGACTGAGGGTAGGAGATCGATCTGGCTCTTGATGAGATCGATCTGCATTTGAATTTGGGGACGATTTGGGGTAATTTATGCCTAGGAGATCGATCTGTCGAGGGGTGAGATCGATCTCTTTATGGCTTTATGAGATCGATCTGCACCTTGGGGAGATCGATCTTCTCCCAAACAGAAACATTTGGAGATCGATCTCTTCCTCATGAGATCAATCTTCTCTCAAACAGAATCATAAGGAGTTCGATCCTCCTCCATTGGAGATCGATCTGCTCCTTAAATTCCTCCTTCCTTGTCATTTTTAACTCACCAGATCGATCTCTCCTTCTCTTAGATCGATCTGTCCTCATAACTTCATACTTATTTTAAACACTTAACATATAAATCTCCAATTATCATTCCCCAATTCACTTAGCTCAATAAATTATACTTCAAGTTCATATTACATAATTAAAATATGTCTGAAATCCTCAGATCTCACACAAAATAAGATAAAGTATACCACAGTTATAAATGGGTTATGGTCCCTAGTCTAAACGTTAATTTTCTCATTCTCATATCTTATCAGTGAGTGAGTTAGGCTTTTCTCTCATAAAGTAAGGTTTAGACGTGGAAGACTGCTAACTCCCAATCAATTAATTCCAATGGATCCAGGCATGTTTATTTTTTTAATTTTCTTGATGATTGAACATGAGATCCTGTGTACAAATATTATGTAATTAAATTTTACTACAAGTAATCCTGGGTACATATATTATATAATTAAATTTTACTACAAGTAGTATCAAGAGCCAATTCATGTTTAATCATTAAAAATTAAAAATTATTGTTTGAAACATTAGGGCTTTTATTCCCTATAAAATAAAGGTTAAAAATCTGTAAACAATTTTTTTGAAGTTAGTTTCATGTTTCAAGTAATCAAGAGTTTTAATTCTTTGAATCACGAATTGAAAATTCAACAAAAACATTTATTTTATATATATGTTTTGATTTAAATTGATGAATGATAACTGTTTCTTGTGACTTTTATGGTTGAAACATAGTTACAAGTTTAATAAATTTTTGTTTTGGTTGAAAGAAAACCAATAACATAAAGACTGAGTTTTAAAGGTGGAATTGTTTCATTCTTGTTAGCTTGGTTTGTCTCAATTCTTTGATATTTTTATCTGTTGTTACATGGGTATTGTCGAATACACATTTAATTTCAATTATGTATAGTTAATTTAGTGAAAATAAGTCTAAGAAAATTGTTAAGAATAAAAAAAATTAAAGAACAGAATTGAAACGGGTCTGTTTTGCATCCAACTGGATCAAATCGTCCCAACTGGAGATTGAAGAAGGTGGGAGATCCCGACTGGGATCTCCCCTACGCGCAAAGGGCGGTGCGACGCGCTGCCATCCGGTGGCCCGACGGCCACCGTTTTCTCCAGTTTGGAATAAAATTTGATTTTAAAATATTTGGTGATTTTTTTTGAAATTTTAAAAAATTGTTAAATATTTATTATTTTATATTATTTGAATTAAAGTTGTATGTTATGCACATGATTATTTTTGTTTTGCTTCATGGTGATATGTTGTATGATGTTCTAAGTTGATTGGTAATATGTACTCTCCTTGAAATTGTCAGTAAATTTATGTACTCTCACTTATAAACATGTGCATTTTTATGAAAAATAAAGTTTCAAAATAAATTAAATTGATATAAAATGCCATCAAAGTGACCTCTTTTATGTTAATTTATTTATTTTGAAAAATAAGGTTGTCATTAGAGAATTTATATGATAGTGTTTTTTAATTCATGCGGGAAATAATCGGCTCAAAGGAAAATTATATTTTGCTGAATTATTAATACATAAGGTAGTAAATATGTGATAAAATTATTTTTTACCATGCATGCAATATGTCGATCCAAAGTAAGACGCATTGTTGGCATGATTTAGTTATCAATATTTACTAATAAAGTTTAAGAGTACCACTTACAAATTCATATTTCTGTCCAAAGACTAAATGTCAACATTGTGCTTGGTATCTTATATGGATTAAAATTATTTAATTGTGAGCTGATTATTATTGTTTTATGCTTACAGTGAATGTTTCTTCTATATCTGCTAATTTGAATAACATTCTGGTGCTTAACGGCATTAACTTTGAAAAATGGAAGGAGCATGTAACCATTATGCTTGGGTGTATGGATCTAGACTATGCGATCAGGTCAGGAAAACCTCCTGCCCCTACTAATAGTAGGTCAGCTATGGAAATGGCACTTTATGAAAAATGAGAGCGTTCAAATTGCATAAGTCTGATGATCATGAAGCACTCAATTCTGGATGCCATCAGGGGCGCAATACCTAAGGAAGAAAATGCTAAACGTTTCCTAACACAGATTGTAAACAGATTTGTTACAAATGAAAAGGTTGAAACAAGCACTATTCTGACTAAGCTTATTTTGATGTGGTATAATGTAAGACCCGTAAATTTTTATGTAATGTTTATGATTATCGAATGTACAAACAAGTTACATTACATATGAATTACAAGAAATAGATGTTTTTAAGTTCTAAGTGTGAATGAATTACTAAATGAGGATATAATCAATTGGGTGGAAGTTTAACTTGGAAAATCTGGGAAAATTACAGTTAAAATGCTGCAGGATGAATGCCAGATCGATCTCATGCAAGGATAGATCGATCTCATGTCCTGGAAAACACAATACCAAGCATTCTGCAAGAGGGAGATCGATCCCCCACTCAAGCATATTGATCTCAAGTTGTCTTAGGTTGGACCAGATCGATCTCCTTCCATAGGCAGATCGATCTCTATTGGCCTCTGGATAGGCCAGATCGATCTCCTCTTAAGGCTAGATCGATCTCCAAAGCCTTCTGCCTGAAACAGATCGATCTCATTACCTTGAGCAGATCGATCTCATGCATTTCAACAGATCGATCCCCTGCCTGCAAATTGTTAAAAATATGAAGGATTCAAGTAAGGGCAGATCGATCTCCCCCTATGGAGATCGATCTCATAAGGCATTTCCTATAAAAACTGGGCAGTTGGACCTGCATTTCACGGGAACAAACTCATTTCCTCCATTGTTAACAAGTGACCTAGCTTTCTCACTCTAAAATTACCACATTCCAATCAATTTTGAGAGAAGTTCCTTTGAGCAAAGTTGTTCCTAGTGAGGGAGAGGACAACATAGTCAAAGATTGGAAGCTCAAACTTTGGATAGAAGGAGAAAATAAGATTTCTCCCAAATTGGCAAGAAAAGGAAAAAGGTCAAGCTAGGTAAGATTTCTATACACCATTTTGCTAGTATGTTAATCTAGGCATTATGATGAGTGATTTGGTGTATATAATGTTGGTTGAATGTTCATATACATGCTTAAACAACTATGACCTAGAATGGACTTAGTGAGAGAAAATTGAAATGACATAGAGCTAATGATGATTTGAGCATGTAGAGATGTTAATGAGCATGTATAGATGATGCTAAGATGACATTGTGAAATTCATAAGTTGGATTAGATGAGGATTGATAATGGGCATAATAAGTGTTTGATGAAATGCCATAGAGAACGAAAATGATGAACTTGAGGCATTGTATGCTTAATGCCGATTTAATATGAATCATAGACTCGAGGAGTCTAATGGATTCTGGAGAAATGAATAGAACGATTGAAAGGGGCTTAAGAAGGATTAGAGCCTCACAAACTGTAATAAGGCCATATTGATGTAACCGGTCAAAACATCGATTAGAAAGCCATGTAAATGAGAATAAAGTATATTGAAATAATATTGATGCGAGTAGTAAATGCTTGCAGCTTCTGGAGATAAAGTTGGAGCGCTAAGATTGGATCACGAGCGTTAGAAATCAAGGAAGGTGATTCAAACGTGATTCGAGGTAAGAGACTTATGCGAGCTATTAGAGAGAGGTATACGTATGTTTTCCTACCTGTTGTGTGCAAATATATGCGATATATATCTAGCTAAAAACTTGTAAGACGTGTATTTCATATGTAACCTTATGACTTTGCACGTATGTCTATGTACATGTAATGTGAGTCATAAGTGATGTAAAGTCCATAAAATCGATGCACACCCTTGTAATATGAGTTGGGAATGTACACACAATTTTCATTACATATAATATGAAGAAATGAACTTTTGTATGTGATGAATGTAAGTGGGATGCAAAATGAGTAGTGTAGCAAATGGAATGAAGTTGCATGAGTTGCATAAATCTTTGTACTTTCATTTAGCTTTGTATTGTATACCTTTGGTTATACAATGAATGCACACAAGTTTTAATGTGTATAAAGTATGAATGGATGTCATTTTCAAGTCTTAAAGGGGGTTGGATGAGAAAATGACTATGGCAGTAAAATTAAGGAGGTTTTGTGTGAGTTACTATAGAAAACTGCAGCAAAATCTGGAAAATATGAATGCTAGATCGATCTCATAGAAGGAAAAATCGATCTGAAAGAGCTAAAAATACTCTTATTCGAGCAATAGAATAGGGCAGATTGATCTCCAAAGGGGCCAGATCGATCTGCTAAACATTCTGGAATAAGGAGATCGATCCTCAATGCAAGCCAGATCGATTTCCTTAGCTCTCGGGATGGAGAAGATCGATCTCCTCCCTTAGCCAAATCGATCTCCTTAACTCTCTGCCTGAGACAGATCGATCTCATGCCCTAAAAATGTTGTGAAAATGAGGGATTTAAGAGGACTAAATCGATCTCCACTCAATGCAGATCGATCTCATCAAGCAATTTCTAAAAAAGGAGTAGTTGAAATATGCAATTCACAGAAAATAATCCCCATTTCCTCCATTGTCAATCTAAAACCTAGCTTTCTCACTCATAAATCCACCCATTTTCATAAAGATTTGAGGGAAAGCTATTAGATACATAGTTGTTCACATCCAAGAGAAGAACAACATACTTTGGAATCAAAGCCTCATTTATTGGATTGAAGGAGTAAGGGACATTCTCATTTGGAACAAGAAGCGAAACTAGATTGGTAAGTTTCTAATACTTCAGCCCAAGTACATTTGTCTATTTATTGATTTTGGAGTTGATTTGTATGTGTATTGATGGTTAAAACTACCTAGGATGTGATGGAACTAGTGTGACCTAGAAAATAGAATGAGTTAGTGTGAAAAAAATGAGATTTGGATGAGTTGGTGATTTATGGGATTGTGCTAAGTTGTTATTGAAGTAATGAGATTGATTTGAAATGGTTAAATGAAGCCACATTTTGAGGATAGTCAAATTATGAAAATGAGTATATAAGATGTTTGATAAAATGCCATAGTGAAGAAATTGATGATATGAACACTATGAGCTTAATATCGACTTAATATCGATATAGCATGTATATAAGATGTTTGATAAAATGCCATAGTGAAGAAATTGATGAAATATGAACACTATGAGCTTAATATCGATTTAATATCGATATAGTATGAATCAATAGGCCTAAAAGAATCAATAGACTGAGATATAAGTAGAACAATGAAACTAGGCCTTATAAGTGTTAATGAAGGCTATAGGTAGAATAGACTATAGCAAACACAAGAGTTGTGTTGTATTGGACTAAATTAGTGCGATATACGATTTTATGTAGTTCTGGAGAGTTCATTGGAGATGAATCGAACTGCACAAGTAAGTAGCTCAAAGGAAGTGGAATCACGCGACGCAATTCCAGGTAAGGGAATTCTATGAGTATATAGAGATAGCTGCTCGTACTTTGAACTCGTGGGTGAATATAGGGTGTTATAAATTGCATGATTGTTTAAGGAAATGATTGTGGATATGCGTGAATAGTTACAAGTATTTGTATGGGATTTGGTTTTGAAGTGGATTTCATAAAAAGGGATAGGAAGGCTAATAATTGCATGAATCATGTGTTTTGATGTTTTACGAAACACATTGCTTTGTTTTGAACAAAAATAACAGATAGGCTGACTAATGTTTGAATGCTTTTGTGAAATAGTACATGTGAGGTGCTAAACACGATTTTGAGATTGTCTTGGTTGATTATGAGCCGTCTATCGTGTTTATGTGAATTAAATCATGTTGGAGCCTCGTTCTCACCAGATTTTGATGCTTTCACTTTTATAAAACGTTCTGAAGCTTAGCTCGCACCTTGATTTAAATTACGATGATGTTTTGTAAACCGTACTGGAGCTTCTGCTCGTACGTGGATTTTGAGTGATTTTCTTATGCACATAATCGTACTGGAGCTATGCTCGTTCGTGGTTTCTTCATGTTTTTATGCATAAATGTTGTACTAGAGCATTGCTCATACGAGGATGGTTATTGATGATGCATGAATCGTGCTAGAGCTTAGCTCGCACAGGTTTTCACACTGTGGTATGTATGATGTCGTGGTGAGGGTAATACGAATTGATGTTTAGGGAACCCAAAATGGGTGAGCAAGGCCATGAGGGGCTAGGACTTAACATAAAAAAGAAATACTCCTACATGCACTTGAGACTGAGTAGGTTACACGTGGTATGGGGTAGATAAGACCTACGGCTGGCACCCCCAACCATGATATGGGTCCACGGAGTACGTTGTACCGTGTACATCACATGGAGTATGTTGTACCACGTGGTTGAGAAACTGATGAGAAAGTCTGGCGAAGAACTAACCCACCTTTGTTCCAGCATGATGCCCCGTACACCGGGATCAATGTGGTCTGGGATGATTTATGACGTAGTTGGCCAACATAGTCTATTGAGATATAGTGACTTGTCTCTCCTAATATTACATAATACCACATGGTTTTTTTATATATGAGTGTGATTGTGATTGTCCAGGGTAGACTTGAGGGAGGGGTCAAGCCTTGTGGAATTTTGATTGAGAAATGATAATGATATTTGTGATAGAGAAATGATTGTGATAAGATTTTAACGTGGTTTAAGAAAGAGATGAATTTAAAAAGGATGTTTCTTAAATGAATTTCCCTTTTGTGATGAGTTTTAATGAGACTGAGAATGCGATGGTTTTACATGTTGATATTTCCATGTTTTATGCCTATTTACATGATTTTCAATACATGATATATGTATATACATGTGGCATAGTTTTATTTTCTCATGCTCCAATTATAAACGATTTATGCATAACACTATTAGCATGTAGATAGAGTAGTTATCTACCATGCTTGCATTATTACCTTATTGAGCGTGTTGTTGCTCATCCCTCTCTACTTTCCCCTATCTACAGAGCGTACATAGCAGCCCAATGAGGACTGAGGCGTTGTATTTTTGACATCCGTTGCTTCCATCGCCAAAAGGTATACACACAAGGAATTCTTTTTGTATCTAAACATGTAAAGGCACAGTTGTCATTTTGTATTGTAATGTAGGGATGTAAAAGTTGGAAAACGTGTCATGTATAAGTGTATAACTTAACTTTCAAATGAATGACACTACTTTTGATTTATTTGAGAATGAATGATGAGTGATGATTATTATTGACTCACAGCCCAACTGTGTAGTGGTGAGTTGTTCACGACCGAGTAAGGAAAGGAAAATGCGAAAAATTTGTAATGATTTTCGGTTAAAAAAGGATAAAATGGGTCGTGACAGAGATTGGTATCAGAGCTGAGTTGGCCTGATGTGAGTCAATAATAAAACGTAGGAAAATTACATCCCCATATTACAATGCTTTTGTTTAGATATAACCGTGTATACCGTGATGGTTTGAGTCTAATTAGTGATTGTGAATACGGGAAGTTAGGCATTATGCCTGTTACACGCCGAGCTAGATGGGCGGGAGCACGTGCTAGAGGCCGTATAGGTGGGCCTGAGAGCCGTGCTAAGCCACAGACTGACCAGGCTCCTCAGAACCCTGTTGAGAGGTCGGGGGATATTGAGGCACACTTCGCTAGGATAAAACGGAGTATTGATAGGCCCTAAGGGTATGACCGCAAGTGCACGGGTCGTACAAGTAATAATGGGATTTGAGTCCCGAGTTATCATCCCTCAGAGAAGTTGGTTAGCCTAATTAACTACCGATTAATCTTACCCTAAGTATATTCTAGCAAATTACGAAATTAAGGTGGGTGATCTACATAGCTAGAATTAAAAATACTGAAAGTAATAAAATAATAAAAACTAAATAAAACCAAGCAAAATTACTTACAGTGCTCCACGTAATTAAAATAAAAAACCTACAAAAGAAATTAAAACAGTTAAAGCTAATTAACGCAATTAAAATAAAATGCAAATATGAAAAGAACAAAGCAAGATTAATTAAACTACAATTAAACTAACCTAAAATGCAATTTAAACTAAACTAAAACTTAATGAAAATAAAGACTAAATTAAAAATGCATGAAACACATTTAATCTAAATTAACTCTAAATGCATCTAAACTAAAATAAAATCCTAAAACATTTAATATAAAATTAACTACTATAAAAATTAAGACTAAAAATTAAATTAACAAATTAAAACACTAGAACTAATCTAAATTGACAACTAACAACTATCCTAAACTAATAACTAATTAAACTATACTAAAAATGCAAGAAAAATGGATTAATGCAAGAGTTGAATGCCAAACAAAGCCTTAGATTTAAATCAACCAATAAATCGCTCCAAACACTGTTCATGCTTCATTTCATTTTCTGATTTCCAGGTGTGGTCTCGGTTTATCCTCTAGTCTAGGCTGTTGTCTTTTGTTCAGCTTCCATTCTCGGTATGTTATGCACACTGACACTGCAACTTGCTCCAAGTTGCTCTAGGTCTGCTTGGCTGCCAACGATACTGTCCCACTGCTGCTTCAGGTTCCAGCTGTGCTCTCGGTTTCAACTCTCCATTTTCATGTGTTGTCCTCTGCCCAACTGTGTCTTCCACCAGTGCACGTCCTAGCTATCAGCGTCAGGTGCTGCTCCAGCTTCATGTGTTGTTCTCTTCCCAACAGTTAGCAGCAACATGCTCATGCATCCTCAGTTCGACAGCAGCCCTCACATGTCCTGCTCTTGCATTGTTGCTGCTCCATCATGCGTTAATTGTCGACAGCACATTAATCTATCTCCTGCTATGCTCAGCAAAGCAGACCAGCAAACACTGCTAGAATACAAGTTAAAGCAGTAAATGAAGACCCAAAGTAGACTTAAAATAACTAAACTATAAACTAAACCAATTAAAGCAGATGAACAATAATGGAAACACAAAACAGAGGAGAGCAGAGGGAAGGTTTCTAGCTATTGCACACTCTTGTGTTCCATCTACACCGATCGACAGCACTCTTGTCAGCTTCAGAAGTCACAGTCCCCTTACGGGTCAGCTGCTGCTTCTGCATCAAGCACACCTTACTGCAACCGCCGTTCATCCATCAACGTTCCACTTTGCAAATGGTGTGGGAAAAATGGAATGGTAGTCATCGATAAAGCATAGCAACCATCCAGCTCTCAACGAATGAGCAGTGAAAGAGAATAAAAATGAACAGGAATCAGGAATAACTAAAATGAAACAACACTTTGCGTTAAAGAAATAACATGTAATTAAAAGCTAGTAAAAATAGAAACTTTGGCAAACCGAGAGTAAGAAAAGATGTTGGTTTTTAAATAAAACAAAGGAAACATAAATAGTGAGCTAGGAGTAACCGAGAACTACCAAGAATGATGGTTTAACAAACAAAAAAAAGCATAAGCAAATTAGGAAATCGAGAGCTAACAACCGTGGTGGCTGCTAAGAGAATGAAAAACTACATTGAAAAGCTTATAAAAATAACAATGGAAATTGTTTGAACAGTAAATTTAAATGGGAGCTAAACGGAAAAGTAAAGTTTGAAAATAAGGAAAAATAATTAAAACTATTCTAACACTACTCCTAACTTACTCCTATTCCTACTCCTAAATTACATAGTTTTTCAATTGCCATCCATGTCTTATTTATACACACATAGGGGTATAATTGTAATTTCTACATCCTAGATGAGTTGGCATTTTTTTGGCCACTTGTCTTCACACCATTGGCTCCTTGAAAAGATATCTCTATGTCATCGGTCTTCTTGTCCAATTGGATGTGCTAGGTGGCATGGCTCATATTGTCCGCGTGGCTCAATCTCGATTTTAGCCCAATTTCGATCCATTTTCTTCCGAAATATTCAAAATTCATCCGGATTTAATTTATCTGCAAACTTGAGAATTTTAATTAAATAAGGGGATAATTAACAAAATAACTTGGGGATTTAAATAATTAATTAGGAAATTAAGCACAAATAATTCAAAAAAATAGAATTATCATACCCTCAAACTTGAGCTTTTGCTTGTTCTCAAGCAAAACAAAATGATTGTAGGAATGACAAGTACAAAACACAATAATTTCCCCAATATCATCCTTAAAGAAAATGTACAGACTATGAAATCAAAGACTCACAATTACAAGTCCAACACTTAGAATTATTAAATCATAAGTCCTAACCCAAATTGGACTCCTCGTGAGTGTGTGAAAAATGTCTAAGTCACTTCAGAGTATATTATCCGGATCAGATTATGCAACACACGAATGCAAAGTCAATGACATGTGATCATTCCCATAAGTTTACTTTTCACTTCTCTCTCCACTAATGTAGTCACACTTAACCAAAGATTAATAGGACTTCATTAAGCTTGTAATGTAAGGCTGGGGCTAAGGTATGATAAAGTCGATTTAGGTTTAATTACCCCTTAACATGCATTACTTCTAGGATCTATAATGTAAGAGCTCTAATTATTTCCCCCAAACTTATTTCTTTTGCTAAACATTTTTTTTGGAAATTTTCTTCTTTCTTCTTTTCTTTTTCTTTTTTTTTTCATTTTTTTGAACATTCACTATCACCAGATACCCACATGTACAAAGCTCAAAATATATCCAATGACTTTCCATGCTTTCGGGGTAAGGGATAGGAAAAGAGTTTAAGCTAAGGAAATTATGCAGGTGTGTTTACAGAGAAAAGCTTTTTTGGCTTAGATAGGTGACTAGGGTAAAGTATGCACAGGGATGGTTAGAAAGGCTCAAACGATCCAAAGATGGCCTAAATCATCTCCCTAATTAAGTGTGATCTAATATTTCACCTCGACATCAGATCAAACAAATTCTAGAATATAATGTACAAAATCAACTGAACAAATGCAATTCTAGGTCCACATAAGCTTTCTCTAAATAAATATATGGACTCATGACATGACATGTGCGTAAGATGAGGAAATCACAATCAGAATCAAGACAAATTCAAGAACTCAACTTCATGCTTTTCCTATAATCATGCTTCTCAGTCAATCAAAATCATACTTAACCATGGGGTCATATCATCGGAATATGGGAAAACTACATGCTAAGCACTAAATCATCCCAAAATCAAACAGTTTAAGCTTAGATTTTCGAAAAAATTTTGAAATTTTTTTCAATTTTGCTTAAATTTTTGAAAAATACTCAATTGATATCCCCTCCCCCAAAATTAAAGTGCACAGTGTCCTCAATGTGCAGATAATATAAGAATTGAAGTTCAGGAACAGAGTACTCCCCTATCTGATGATGATGAACAATCGAAGCTTGATTGAAAACATAAAACAAGTAAAGAAACCTGCAAAATAAACAAAGAAAGAAACAATGTAAAAGAAAAAAAGAAAAAGAACTATATACAAAGTGAAAAGAAGAATACAGTCACTTCAAATGCAGCTAAAGAACACAACACTCAGTAGCAGGGCGAAGAGTAGGAGGATCAGCCAAAGTGGTGACAAAATGTTAACATTTAAATCCTCCTGAGCCCTAGCTACTTCCCTCATTCTTTGAGATTTCTTGTGCTCAAGCCTTATATCCTCATTAATCTCTATCTTAAAATACTCTTGAGAGTCATCAGGGAGCTTCAAAGGTTTGAAAACATTAAACTTCACTTCCTGATCTTGCACTCTCATAGTCAACTCCCCTTTTTGCACATCAATTATCGTCCTACCAGTAGCTAGAAAAGGTCTGCCTAAAATAATAGGGACTTCCCTATCTTCCTCCATATCTAGTACAATAAAATTTGCAGGGAAAATAAACTTGTCCACCTTTACTAAGACATCCTTAATGACCCCCTTTGGATATTTAATGGATCGATCTACTAGCTGAAGGGTCACTGTAGTGGGCTTGACATCCCCTATTCCTAACTTCTGATAGATAGACAAAGGCATTAGATTGATACTAGCATCTAAATCACATAGGGCTCTACCAAAGAATAGATTTCCAATAGTGTAGGGTATGGTAAAACTCTCGGGATCCTTGAGCTTGGGGGTAATTTCCTCTGGATAGTTGCACTACATTCCCCAGTTATGGCCATGTCTCATAATCTTCTAATATTCTCTTCCTCGAGAGGATATCCTTTAAAAACTTTACATAACTTGGCATTTGCTCTAAGGCATCTGCAAAAGAAATGTTGATGTGAAGCTTCTTAAAAACCTCAAGAAATTTAGCAAATTGTTGTTCCAATTTTTGATTTTGGAACCTCTGAGGAAAAGGTACTGGTGGTTTAACTAGAGGCAATGTAGTGGGAACCTGTGTAGAATCAGAGGACGAGGAAGGCAATGAAGAAGAAGAAGGTATAGATGAAGAAGCGCCTAGCTTTGTTTCCTTTGCAGCCCGATCCTGATGTTCCTGCACCTTCTGAGCTGCCTCTTTAAAACTTAAGGGTTTATCAACTATGGGCTGTTCAGGTGCAGACTTAACTTGTGGCTCATCTAGCTCTCTGCCACTCCTAAGGGTGATGGATCTAACATGTTCCTTACCCTCCTTTTGCTTAACAGGATTAACTTTAGTGTTACTAGGAAGGGTCCCTTGAGGACGTTGGCGAAGAGCACTAGTTATTTGTCTAACTTGAACTTCTAAGTTCTTAATTGAGGCAGCCTGATTTTGTAGGATAGTCGTGAACATTTCCTCAAGTGAGGGTTTCTTCTCAGCTGTTGGTGCATGGTAATGTTGGGGCTGCACTGGTTGCGATGGTGGTGGTGATGGATGATATTGAAATTGAGGTGGGGATGGATGATGTGGTGGATGGTATGGAAATTGCGGCTGTGGTGGTGCCTGAACCGGTGGAGCTTGAAAACCAGAGAGTCCTACAGGTCTAGAGCTAGAAGTTTGCCTTTGGTTTTGGCTCCAGGAGAAGTTAGGATGGTTCCTCCATCCTGGATTATAGGTGTTTGAAAAAGGGTTGTTCTGTTGCGTTTGAGAAGGGGCAACATACTGAACTGATTCTAAGTTGAGCGGACACCTATCTACAGAGTGGGTACCATTACACAACTCGCATGAAAGAAAAGGACTTTGGACAAAATAAATTGGATTAGGACTGGTGGGAGGATTATGTTGGGTACTGAGCGACTCTACCTTCTTCGTAAGATTAGTGATTTGAGAGGTCAAGGTATACAGCGTGTCGAGCTCATAAATACCCACCGACTTCTTTGGCAATTGCCTCTCTGAGGACCATAAATAGTTGTTAGCTGCCATCTTGTCTAAAAGCTCGTAAGCTTCCTCCTCTGTTTTACACATTAGCGCTCCACCCGTAGCAGCATCAACAATGGTCCTATTTGGGCTTGTAAGTCCGTTGTAGAAGGTCTGGACTTGCAACCACAAAGGTAGGCCATGGTGAGGGCACTTCCTAAGAAGCTCCTTATATCATTCCCATGCCTCATAAAGAGATTCAGAGTCGTACTTGGCAAAGGAGGATATATCGCTACGGAGTCTGGCCATTTTAGAGGGAGGAGAAAACTTAGATAGAAATTGATGGGGTAACTTGTCCCATGTAGAAATGGATCTTGGAGGCAAGGAGGTCAACCAGTGTCTCGCCCTATCCCTAAGTGAGAAGGGGAATAGTCTAAGTCTAAGCGCATCATCCGATAATCCATTGTGTTTGAACGTGTTGCACAAGTCCAGGAATTGCCCAAGGTGAGCATGTGGGTCATCGTGCGGAAGCCCACTGAACTGTAAAGAAGTTTGAATCATCTGAAGGATTGCAGGCTTAATTTCGAAGTTGTTAGTAGGGATAGCTGGTGGCCTAATGTCGATATAATAACCTCCAATAGTCGGCATTGCATAATCTCCAACGGTCTTAATTTTCCTATTTTCTGCCATGATGCTTTGCAGCGGAGCTATAAATTTCCTAGAATCCTTTTAAATTTTTTTAAGTGTTTGTTCCTGATGTTGCCTACCTGACAGCAACAAGAAAATGCCTTTCGCGTAGTCTGATTGCACTAACGACAAAAGGGTGACGTCGATGCAATTTGATCCATGTGTTCTTCGTATATCCTGCAAAAACAACAGGAATCAGAGGGGCAGGGATTTGTCCCTGCACGCGCACTCCGACGATTAAGTCAGTAATCGGGAGTTGTGTGTATAAGAAGAGGAGAATATAATTCTCAATTCAAAGAGTTTTGAGTAATTCTCCCTGTCTTTTTCTTTTTTGGATCCAATCCCTCCTTTCAGAGAACTCACCTGGTATTTATAGGTTTCTCTGGGTCGATTCGAGCTGAGGCCCAGGCGCGTGTCTGGGCCGCGACAGAGTCATATAGTACTCTGTCGCGCTTCAGGCGAAACAGCTTGAGGGTAACCTCTACCGCGGGCTGTGTAGGAGAACTGTGTCGCAGGCTGTGCGGGAGACTTCTACCGCGGTCTATGCGGGAGACTATGCCGCAGGCTGTGCGGGAGACCTCTACCGCAATCTGTGCGGGAGACTATGCCGTAGACTGTGCAGGAGACTATGCCTCAGGTTGTACGGGAGACTTCTGTCGCGGGCTATGCGGGAGACCTCTACCGCAGTCTGTGCGGGAGACTATGCCGCAGGCTGTGCAAGAGACCTCTACCACAGACTGTGCGGGAGACTATGCCTCAGGTTGTGCGGGGGACTTCTGTCGCGGGCTGTGCGGGAGACCTCTACCGCGTGCAGTGCAGGAGAACTATGCCGTCGGCTGTACGAGAGACCAATGCCGCGATATGGGCGATGGAGGTCTGCCACGCCACACTGTCGCCAAATCTGCCACGTGGCTCGGTCCTGATTTGACACGTGGCAGGCGGATAGTTGTACACGTGGTTTCTGGTGACACGACCACCATCAATTGCTCCTCACTCTTTGGCAGGAATCATTCCTGCGAAAGAGTATCTGGGTCTAGATTTTCTCGGGTCGGGTCGGATCTCCGCGCGTGTGTCGACGCAGGCGAGCCTCTATATATACTGGGCCCCTGCTGTCCTTGTCGCTATTGAGTTCTCCCGCAAAAAGACACTCAGCCGCGATTTTCTCTGGACGCTCTCTCGCAACTCTGCCATAACTCTACTGTACTCTGCCGTAAGTCTGTCGCGTACACATCACTGTGTCGCCACACTGCCGCAGCTTCTTCACACTCTGTCGCCAGTCTCTCCTTTTCTTCATTTTAGGTAATTTCATAGTCCGTAGTCCCACTCTCTTGATTTACGAACTCCTAAAATGGCTGGCCATGGTATAGGAAAACAAATTGATCTAGGCGTTAAGTCGAATTTAAAGGAAGTCGATGTCCAAGACCTAGAATCCCAGTTTCCTTTACCTGAGGGATACTCTTATAGGCTCTCAACCCCTCAGGAGAGCGACATACGTTGTGTGTCCGACGGGGTTGTCATTTTTAGGGCAGCTTTGGAGTTAGGACTCCGCTTCCCCTTGTCCGACTTCGGGGCTTCCTTCCTTAGGACGCACAGGATATCCCCGGGGCAACTGCATCCTCATGCATGGATGCAATTGGTAGCATTCACTGTGCATTGCCATTTAAGGGGCGTCCCTCTGTCTTTTCCTCTTTTAGAAGTATTCTATAGGCTTCGAGGGAGCCCCGGCTTGGTGCCTTACTCGCTTCAGCGGGTGTATCAGCCCGGTTTTGAGAACCGATTGTTTGAGAAACCTGCTAACAAGCTGCATGGTTTCGAGACTGAATGGCTGGTGATGGGATTACCCGAGGGCCTAGATATCCCCACTCGTTGGGGAACCAGGCGTGAAATTCCCAAGGGCCCTCGGATCGCCACGCTTAGGGAGCAGCTGTCTTCTGACGTTAATAAGCTGCTAGTCCCTCAACCCCTTAGCCTCGACGCCCTTTTATCAAATGAAAATTTGATATCGACCGGCTGGGGTGTGGGTCCGGTCCCTGTTGTCGGACCCTCTATTCCGTCGTCAGATCCTCTGCCTTCGGCTTCTCCCGAGTTGAATCCTGAAGCCCCTAGGCCGCAAGAGGATATAGGGGGCACCAATCTGGAATCCAGCTCTGGTAGCGAACCCTTAGCCGATCTCACTGGTTGGGAAGGGTTCGGCTCCACTTTCATGGTGCTCCCGGACGACGAGGGGATAAATATCGAGTCCCTTCAGGAGCACTTAGACTCTCCTGACGGTAACTTTTATTTTTTCCCGCTGCTTATCATTTTTGATCAATTTATTGACCACTGATCTTCTTTTTCTTTTCTGTAGATATGAGTCATTTTCGGCAATCATTAGGTCGCCAGGTTTCTGAGGCTGGTCCTTCCAGTGCTCCTGCCAAGAAGAGGCATCGTTTGGCTGACGATGTCCCAAGTGAGGCACCGGTCCCCTCTCATCCACCTCGTGCTCGGACCCCTCCTGTTTCTAGACAGGCAATGCCCCCCTCCTTCAGAGCAGAGAGATCTCTCTCGGGATAGGGGGAGAGTTACCTCGTCTTCACGGGGGGCTTCCGGGTTGTCCGGGCGATCACGCTCCGAGGAGCGCGCGGAATGCAATATCATTCCGTCTCAGCGGAAGAATAGAAGGAGCTTGTACATCGAAAGTTCGATGGGAAGCAGGCCAATATTGCCGAGGATAGGTCCTGCCGACGAGAGGCCCTATTCTGTGGACGGAGGAAATATTATGAGGGGCCACGAGTTTCGAGTCTACCCCGGGGTTCGTGACAACGACATTTTGGACACTCCCGGGGTGGCCTCCCGGTTGAGCTGGTCCACTATCCTTCCTCGAGATGAGGCAAGGATATTCAGAAACTACCCCGAGGGGGAAGACTTAACCGATATCGAGGCGTTGAGGGTAAGTTTCTGATTTCTTTTCTTTTTGATTGCTTTTTGCAGCATGCTTTGAATCTAACATTTTTGCATTTTTCGCAGCTGGCTCAACGAACTGTGGCAAATAATGCCCAACATCGGGCTTACCGGGAGCGAGCCGACAGAGAGATCCGGGAGTTGAGGGACAAAGTTATGGAGTTACAGAACACGGTTAACAACTTGTCCCCTCTTTCGGATTTAGTTCGAAGCCTGGAGGAGCAGCTTGCTAAGGCTCATCAAGACCTCGGTCTTGCAAAGGGGGATCTCACGGTGGAGACGGCCCGGTCTTGTAAACTCCAAGAGGACCTGCAGGAGGCTCATTCTGAGTTAGACCGTATGCAATCCAACTATAGGTCTATGCTCACTCGAAATCAAGAGCTCGAGCAGCGTGTTGCTGAGTTGGAAGGCCAAGCTGCTCCTGTACTGTCCCAGGCCGAGATTGACAGCATACGAGCCGAGGCCGTAAAAGAGTATCGTCTCTCCAAAGATTGCTTGAGGTGGAAGGAAGACTTCTCCAACCCTTACGTTAAGTACGGGTTCTACCTGGCCCGATCTTGGCCAGAAGCACACAGGGAAGGAGAGGAGTTTCCTGAGCTCCAATACACCCATGAGGCGATGCTCTTTGAGGCCCCTGATTGGACCAAGTACGAGCTCGAGGCTGAGCCTGCGGACGAGCTGTTCAAGAGGACTGCTCAGGACGACCTCGCCAACCTTGCTGGTCCTTGGGAGCCCGCGGATCTGGACGGTGCTCCTGAGCCTATAGAAGCCCTCATTGATTTAGACGGTGAGGAGGGCGAGCAGTCCCTTGGAAGTGAAGGTTTTGCAGCTGATCCCCAGCTTCCTCCCGGAGAGTAGATAGGGATTTTTGCTTTTTTGTTTTTTGTATTTTATTTCAAGTACTTTGTTTTTTGTTTTAACTTTGTACTTTTGTCGAATGTAATGACTTTTGAATGAAATGAAATTGAGATTTTTGTTCATGCTTTGTATTGCATTACTTCTCTATTTATCATTTATCATTCTTTGTCTGTTTATTTTGCTTGAATGTATTCGTGCATGCTCCCCAATTCTTGATAGAAAGGTAAACTTTCGGGAAGAATTTTTTGTGCAAACGCGCAGTTGTTTAAGGCTTGAGTATTGTGACGTGAAGGCGTCTTTAGTTTTTATAGCCTTAGTATTTTGATTACCTGGCCACGGTGACGCGTAGCGTCTTAGGCCTTTATGGTTAATTGAATGTTTTATGCCTGGCCTTAGTGACGCATTACGTCTCAAGCTCTCACGGCTCTTTTGAATATACGCCTGGCCACAGTGACGCGTTGCGTCTCAGGCTCTTACGGCTCGTTTGAGTATACGCCTGGCCACAGCGACGCATTACGTCTCAGGCTCTTACGGCTCTTGTGTGGATGTATATATACCTGTTTTACAGTGATGCGTATACGCCTGGCCACAGTGACGCAAAGCACCTCAGGCTCTTAGGCTCGTCTGAACTACGCCTGGCCACAGTGACGCATAGCGCCTCAGGCTCTTACGGCTCGTCTGAATTACGCCTGGCCACAGTGACGCAAAGCGCCTCAGACTCTTACGGCTCGTCTGAACTACGCCTGGCCACAGTGACGCAAAGCGCCTCAGGCTCTTACAGCTCGGTGGAACTACGCCTGGCCACAGTGACACAAAGCGCCTCAGGCTCTTACGGCTCGGTGGAACTATGCCTGGCCACAGTGACGCAAAGCGCCTCAGGCTCTTACGGCTCGGTGGAACTACGCCTGGCCACAGTGACGCAAAGCGCCTCAGGCTCTTACGGCTCGGCTGAACGGTCTACTTTGGGTCTGGCCCACTCAACCTGTATTGTACGCTTTGGGTTTGGCTCGTTGGTAGCATGCATTCGCAGGGCCCGAACCAAGGGCACCCCTCACGGTTTTGAATCCTGTCACGAGATTTTGACTTACAACAAAAAGATAATTCATATATCGGTTAGGTAATGACATCTGGTGACAGTGTAAGTAAAATAATAGTGCTTGGGAAGGAAGATGTAGTGGTTAATTCAAATACAGCTTTAAGTGATTTGAATTCCACGTTTTCCCTATCTTCTTCCCTTGTAGAGTTTCCAGAGCGCAGGTGTTGGGTCCGATCTTACATCTGATTCTGTAGGGACCTTCCCAGTTGGCTCTGAACTTCCCATCCTCCTTCAGGGCATTCGTGATTTGCGACTTTCTGAGCACTAGATCTCCCTCAGACATTGGCCTATCTCTCACCCGGCTATTATAGTAGTTGGCCACCCTCTGATGATAGGATGCCAATCGAATAGCCGCGGTTTCTCTATGTTCATCGAGTAGGTCCAAGCCTTCCCTTAGAGCTTGTGAATTTTCTTCCTCTACTAAGGGTATCACTCTTGGTGATAACGCTCCAATTTCTACGGGGATCAGTGCTTCTGCGCCGTATACAAGGCTGAATGGCGTTTCTTTAGTCGACACACGACTAGTGGTACGATATGCCCACAAAACACTAGGCAATTCGTCCACCCATACCCCTTTTGCTTTATCTAGCCTGGTCTTCAGCCCATGGAGGATAGTCCGATTACTGACTTCGGCCTGTCCATTAGCTTGAGGATATGACACCGAGGAGATCCTTAGCTGAATGTTGAGGCTCTTACAAAATTCACGGAAGGCGTTGCAATCAAATTGCTTTCCATGGTCGGCATTTAGGATGCGGGGAATTTCGAATCGACAAATAATGTCTTTCCACACCATTGCCTCCACTTTCTTTTCCGTGATTGTGGCTAAAGGCTCTGCTTCAATCCACTTTGTAAAGTAATCGGTAGCCACTAGCAGGAACTTTCTTTGGCCCGTGGCTAAGGGGAAAGGTCCAAGGATGTCTAATCCCCACTGTGCAAAAGGAATTGGCTGTACTGTGCCTTGAGAGGGAGTCACTGGGGCTGTAGTGATAGGCGCAAACCTCTGGCATTTGTCACACCTGCGGGTTTGGTCCATCGCATCTTTCTTTAACGTTGGCCAGTAGAATCCCGATCTCAATACTTTAGCTGCAAGAGCTCTCGCTCCTAAGTGTTCGTCGCAAATTCCTTCATGCACTTCCGTTAGGGAGTATCTTGCTTGTTCCGGTCCCAAAAATTTCAATAAAGGTGACGAATATCCCCTTTTGTACAGTTCTCCATTGATGAGTGTGAACTTCGCCTCTTGTATTTTTAAGTGACGAGCCTCGTCCTTATCTTGGGGGAGTGTTCCTTCGGTGAGATACTGTTTCTATGGGGACCTCCAATCGTCTCCCACTTGAATATCACACACTTCGACCTCTTCAATACTAGGTCGTTCGAGCCTCTCTACCTTCACCGTCCTTTCTCGTGTTTCGGCGAAAGAGGCTAACTTAGATAATGCATCAGCATGTGTGTTTTCGGACCGGTTGATCTGTATCAGCTGAAAGTTTTTGAAAGTCTGTGCCAGAAGTTAGACTTTCTTCAAGTAAGGGACCAGCATCGGTTCCCGTACCTCGTACTCTCCGCTGAATTGGTTCACCACCAATTGAGAATCACTGTGGGCTATCAAGTGGTGAACCTGTAGCTTCTTCGCTAACATCATCCCTGCTATCAGAGCTTCATACTCCGCTATATTGTTCGAACTGGGGAATCCGAACCGTAGGGAGTATTCAAGGGATTTTCCTTCGGGTGAAACCAGGACTATACCCGCTCCGCTTCCGTTAGCACTTGATGCCCCGTCGACATGCAGCAACCAGGGGTGAGCCTCCCCTTCACTGCTGTCGCTTGGGATAGTGCATTCTACGATGAAGTCAGCCAGAACTTGACCTTTGATAGCCTGCCGTGGTTGGAATGTGATTTCATATCCCCCAAGCTCCACTGCCCATTTCACTAACCTTCCTAAGTGTTCAGGTTTCTGAAGGATCTGTCTTAACGGTTGATCTGTCAAGACGGTGATAGGGTGTGCTTGGAAATACGGGCACAACTTTCGCGAGGCCATCAAAAGGGATAATGCTAGCTTTTCGGCCAGCGGATAGCGGGTCTCTGGATCCAATAACACTTTACTCACGTAGTAGATGGGACGGTGCACCTTTTCATCTTTCTTCAGTAGCACCGCACTGACGGCGAAGTCACCGACTCCCAAATACATGTAGAGTTGTTCTCCTTCCAGGGGCCTTGTTAACAAAGGCAGCTGTTTCAAGTACTCCTTGAGGTCTTCGAAGGCTTTTTGACAATATTCCGTCCATTCGAAGTTCTTCCCCCCCCGTAGAGTTTTGAAGAACGGCAGGCTCTTTTCTGCTGATTTTGACAAGAAGCGATTCAAAGCTGCTATCCTGCCTGTCAATCTCTGGACCTCTCTTACGGTGGTTGGGGGTTTCATGCCAATGACAGCCTGTACCTTCTCAGGATTTGCCTCAATGCCCCTGTTAGTGATCATGAAGCCTAAGAACTTCCCTGATCTTACCCCGAATAAGCACTTTTCAGGGTTTAGCTTCATGTTGAATCTCCTCAATACTTCGAATACCTTGGACATTTGATCAGTATGAGACTCTCCTACGCGGCTCTTGATTATCATATCGTCCACGTAGGCTTCCATGGTATTTCCCAGAAGATCTTTGAACACTTTGCTCACCATTCGTTGATAGGTGGCTCCCGCGTTCTTTAAACCGAACGGTATTACCCGATAGCAATAGGTTTCGTCGTCGATTATAAAGGAAGTCTTTTCTTCGTCTTCTGGGTGAAGCATGATTTGGTGATACCCGGAGAATGCATCTAAGAAACTGAGGAATTCGTAGCCGGATGTATCATCTACGAGTCTGTCTATTCGAGGTAGGGGGTATGAATCTTTAGGGCAGGCTTTGTTCAGGTCTGTGAAATCCACACACATTCGCCACTTCACGCTAGATTTCTTTACCATCACTACATTGGCTAACCACTCAGTGTAGTAGACCTCTCGGATGAATCCGGCGCCCAGGAGTTTATTCACTTCTTCAGTGATTGCTTTTTGTCGCTCCGGGGCGAAACTCCTCTTCTTCTGTTTGATGGGTCTGTGTCCGGGTATGATGTTAAGCTCATGGCAAATCACTTCGGGACTAATCCCGAGCATGTCTGTCGGGCTCCAGGCGAAGATATCCGAGTTTCTCCTCAGGCACTCGACTATGTCATTCTTTAGTTGTTCGCCTAGTTGGGTCCCGATGTATGCCTTCTTTCCCCCGTCTCCCTCGATTAGCTCAATGGGTTCTATCTCCTCTACCGGCTGAGGTTTGGGCGGATCGTCTATGCACAAGGTTTCTTTTCTCTGTACTACCTTGTTGGCAGTGGAAGCGAGATAACAAGTACGGGCGCTCTTTTGGTTTCCTCGTACTTGCCCGACTCCGTTGGGAGTGGGAAACTTCATCAACAGATAGCAAGAGGATATTATCGCCCTCATGTCATTCAGCACAGGTCTGCCCAAAATTATGTTGTAGGCAGCAGAGGTTGACCTGACCACCATGAATAATACTTGCCGGGTCACATTCTTCGGGTGCTCTCCGAGAGTCACAGGCAACTCTATGGACCAGACAACTTTCACTCGCTCCCCCGTGAATCCATATAGTGGCGCCATAACGGGCTTTAACCTATCTTCGGATATGCTCATTTTTTCGAAGCAGTTCCAATAGATCAGGTTCACTGAGCTCCCGTTATCGACCAAGACCCTCCTCACCGGGTGTTTGGCCACTACCGTGGATATCACCATGGGGTCGTCATGGGGCATGACAATATCACCTTTGTCAGCCGGAGTGAACATGATGGGCTCTTCATCCGCCTGCTCCTCCATCACCACGTTAACCTGATACGCTTGCCTAGCGTAACTTTTGCGGGAAGTAGAGGAGCTTCCTGCACCTGAGTCCCCGCCTGCGATGACATTTATCGCGGGAGCTGTAGGTTCGTTGTTTGGCGGATTAGCACGGGGGATGGGCCTGATTATTTCGTTTCTAGGCCTATCCCTTCTGATATCATTATTTGCCCCCGTCCGCGGACGATCATTCCTTTGGTCGCGCGGAGGATAACGGGGTCTCTCGCTTCGCCACAGGAAGCGGTTGATCTTTCCCTCTCTGGCCAGTCTTTCTAACTGGTCCATTAAGTCTCTACACCTCTCTGTTGGGTGTCCGTGAGCACAATGGAATTCACAGTAGGCTTCAGTGTTTCGGCCTACGTCTCTAATTTTCTTCTTGGGGAATTTCAATAGTCCCGTCCCCTCAATTGCTGCCAGTATTGCAGTACGAGGCTCGCTCAGTCTGGTATAACCTTCATACTTGAGCCTGGGGGCTTTGTCTCCTCTCACGAGTTTTGGGAAGCTTCTCTCGTGTGTATCTCTCTCTCTTTTCTTTCCTTTCTTCGCCTCCCTGGGCTGTATCATTCTCATCACTTCTTCTTGAGCTACATACTTGTTAGCCCTGGCAAAGAGGTCGGAAATCGTCATCGGTTGATCGAGAGAGAGGGATTCTTGTAGCTTCTCGGAGCTCGTCCCTTGCAGCATTGCAGCTAAGGCTACGCCTACTGGTAGATCTTCCACTTCCAAAGTTGCATCTCGAAAACGATCTACAAAGCTTTTCAAGGGTTCTTTATTCCCTTGTTTAAGCGTGAGTAGGTAGGTAGCGTCTTTCTTCCTCTGGCTGTGGATTATGAAGACTTTGAGGAATTCATTTCTCAACTCATCAAAAGAGGAGATTGAACCTTCGCTCAACCCGTTGAACCACTTGAGAGCATGCCCGGATAATGTGAGAGAAAAAGCTCTACACATAATTTCATCCTCCCATCCATGCAACAGCATGAGGGATTCATAACTCTGGATGTGATCGTAGGGGTCCGCTTTGCCGGTGTAAGTAGCCATAGAAGGCATTTTGAACTTCTTCGGCAAAGGTTTATTCATGATCTCCAGGCTGAATGGGATCCTCCTCCTTTGGCCATCATCCGAAGATACCAATTTTTTCTTCTCGAGGATCCTTTGGACGACCTTCTCCACGTCCTCCGACCCTCGAGCTGAGCATGGCCTTGTCCCTTCGGGTCTAGAAGAGTCCGATTGATAAGCGCCCCTTCTAACACCTCCCACTCCGGGACTTGATATTTCGAGGCCTTCTCGTGGGTCAAAACCTTCTTGTCTTCGTTGCTCCCCAGCCCTATAGGTTCCCGGATCACGTTCTGACTCCACGGGAGACGAGCTGTGGCAGGTGGGGGAACTCTGCCACCTATGGGCTGCAGGGGAGGTCTGCCGCGCATCGGGCAAGGGTGAACTCTGCCGCCTATTAGAGGCGGGAGAGCACCGTCGCATATCTGATGTGGGATACCTCTGCCGCGTGTTGTCTGCGGGAGAGTTCTGTCGCCGTTGAGCCGCAGGGGGACTCCGCCGCACATTTGGCGAGCTCTGCCGCCTATCGGGCAGAGGGGGACTCTGCCGCCTAGCGACCTGAGGGGAACTCTGCTGCTGTCGAATCACGGGTGAGCTCTGCTGCGCGTTAGCTACTGGAGAACTCTGCCGCCTATATGCTGCGGGTGAGTTCTGTCTGGCTGGACTTGCGGTAGCATTATTTTGCGTTCCTGCCTCTTGTCCAGCGTTTACCAGAGTAGAGGGCTGACCTCTCTCGTAGGTCCGCTGGGGTGTGCTTTCCCCTACTAACTGCTGCACTTCATGGGGTAAGCTCAATTGGGGGAGAGCGTCTCTGAAGAAGCTCACCATGGCTTTCAATGCAGTCGTAGTCTCCTCATTTTTGCGCTTCAGGCTCTCAAATTCTTCTAGAGAAACCACGGCTTCTCTCTGACCCCTTTCACCATGTCTTCGTCTTTGTTCTGATCTGGCAGGGGGACTCACAGAATTCTGCCCTCCTGTCACCTCCGCTGTAGAGCGTGTCCTCACCATTTTGATAGAGAATCTGGCTTTTTGTCAGGATTCCCACAGACGGCGCCAATTGATGTTGCCTACCTGACAGCAACAAGAAAATGCCTTTCGCGTAGTCTGATTGCACTAACGACAAAAGGGTGACGTCGATGCAATTTGATCCACGTGTTCTTCGTATATCCTGCAAAAACAACAGGAATCAAAGGGGGCAGGGATTTGTCCCTGCACGCGCACTCCGACGATTAAGTCAGTAATCGGGAGTTGTGTGTATAAGAAGAGGAGAATATAATTCTCAATTCAAAGAGTTTTGAGTAATTCTCCCTGTCTTTTTCTTTTTTGGATCCAATCCCTCCTTTCAGAGAACTCACCTGGTATTTATAGGTTTCTCTGGGTCGGTTCGAGCTGAGGCCCAGGCGCGTGTCTGGGCCGCGACAGAGTCATATAGTACTCTGTCGCGCTTCAGGCGAAACAGCTTGAGGGTGACCTCTACCTCGGGCTGTGTAGGAGAACTGTGCCGCAGGCTGTGCGGGAGACTTCTACCGCGGTCTATGCGGGAGACTATGCCGCAGGCTGTGCGGGAGACCTCTACCGCAATCTGTGCGGGAGACTATGCCGTAGACTGTGCGGGAGACTATGCCTCAGGTTGTGCGGGAGACTTCTGTCGCGGGCTGTGCGGGAGACCTCTACCGCAGTCTGTGCGGGAGACTATGCCACAGGCTGTGCGAGAGACCTCTACCGCAGACTGTGCGGGAGACTATGCCTCAGGTTGTGCGGGGGACTTCTGTCGTGGGCTGTGCGGGAGACCTCTACAGCGTGCAGTGCAGGAGAACTATGCCGCCGGCTGTACGAGAGACCAATGCCGCGATATGGGCGATGGAGGTCTGCCTCGCCACACTGTCGCCAAATCTGCCACGTGGCTCGGTCCCGATTTGACACGTGGCAGGCGGATAGTTGTACACGTGGTTTCTGGTGACACGACCACCATCAGTTCCTTTTTAGGATCTAGAGGGAAGCAATCAAAACTCCTAGTTCTACGCATGCAAACATCATAAAGTCCTTAGAAATATATATATATTATTTTAATTAATTATGAGAAAATTAACTAAACTAAACTAAGGATCTAAATATTTACAACTTAAATATTTATAGGCTAGAATTACACCTAAGCATAATTTTACTGATATCAATTAACGACTAATTGAAACTTCCCCGGCAACGGCGCCAAAAACTTGATAGGCCCTAAGGGTATTACCGCAAGTGCACGGGTCGTACAAGTAATAATGGGATTTGAGTCTCGAGTTATCATCCCTCAGAGAAGTTGGTTAGCCTAATAAACTACCGGTTAATCTTACCCTAAGTATATTCTAGCAAATTATGAAATTAAGGTGGGTGATCTACATAACTAGAATTAAAAATACTGAAAGTAATAAAATAATAAAAACTAAATAAAACCGAGCAAAATTACTTACAGTGCTCTACCCAATTAAAATAAAAAACCTACAAAAGAAATTAAAATAGTTAAAGCTAATTAACGCAATTAAAATAAAATGCAAATATGAAAATAACAAAGCAAGATTAATTAAACTACAATTAAACTAACCTAAAATGCAGTTTAAACTAAACTAAAACTTAATGAAAATAAAGACTAAATTAAAAATGCATGAAACACATTTAATCTAAATTAACTCTAAATGCATCTAAACTAAAATAAAATCCTAAAACATTTAATATAAAATTAACTATTATAAAAATTAAGACTAAAAATTAAATTAACAAATTAAAACACTAGAACTAATCTAAATTGACAACTAACAACTATTCTAAACTAACAACTAATTAAACTATTCTAAAAATGCAAGAAAAATGGATTAATGCAAGAGTTGAATGCCAAACAAAGCCTTAGATTTAAATCAACCAATAAATCCCTCCAAACACTGTTCATGCTTCATTTCATTTTTTGGTTTCCAAGTGTGGTCTAGATTTATCCTCTGGTCCAGGCTGTTGTCTTCTGTTCAGCTTCCATTCTTGGTCTGTTATGCACTACTGACACTGCAACTTGCTCCAGGCTGCTCTAGGTCTACTTGGCTTCCAACGATACTGTCCCACTGCTGCCCCGAGTTCCAGCTGCGCTCTCGGTTTCAGCTCTCCAGCTTCATGTGTTGTCCTCTGCCCAACCGTGCCTTCCACTAGTGCATGTCCTAGCTATCAGCGTCAGGTGTTGCTCCAGCTTCATGTGCTATTTTCTTCCCAACCGTTAGCAGTAACATGCTCATGCATCCTCAGTTTGACAGCAGCCCTCACACGTCCTGCTCTTGCATTGCTGCTGCTCCATCATGCGTTAACTGCCAATGGTACATTAATCCATCTCCTGCTAAGCTCAGTAAAGCAGACCAGCGAACACTGCTAGAATACAAGTTAAAGCAGTAAATGAAGACCCAAAGTAGACTTAAAATAACTAAACTATAAACTAAACCAATTAAAGAAGATGAACAGTAATGGAAACACAAAACAGAGGAGAGCAGAGGGAAGCTTTCTAGCTACTGCACACTCTTGTGTTCCATCTACACCGATCGACAGCACTCTCCTCAGCTTCAGAAGTCACACTCCCCTCATGGGTCAGCTGCTGCTTCTGCATCAAGCACACCTTACTGCAACCGTCGTTCATCCATCAATGTTCCACTTTGTAAATGGTGTGGGAACAATGGAATGGCAGTCATCGATGAAGTATAGCAACCATCCAGCTCTTAACGAATGAGCAGTGAAAGAGAATAAAAATGAACAGGAATCGGGAATAACTAAAATGAAACAACACTTTGCGTTAAAGAAATAACATGTAATTAAAAGCTAGTAAAAATAGAAACTTTGGCAAACCGAGAGTAAGAAAAGATGTTGGTTTTTCAAATAAAACAAAGGAAACATAAATAGTGAGCTAGGAGTAACCGAGAGCTACCAAGAATGATGGTTTAACAAACAAAAAAAACATAAGCAAATTAGGAAACCGAGAGCTAACAACCATGGTGGCTGCCAAGAGGATGAAAAACTACATTGAAAAGCTTGTAAAAATAACAATGGAAATTGTTTGAACAGTAAATCTAAATGGGAGCTAAACGGAAAAGTAAAGCTTGAAAACAAGGAAAAATAATTAAAACTATTCTAACACTACTTCTAACTTACTCCTATTCCTACTCCTAAATTACATAGATTTTCAATTGCCATCCATGTCTTATTTATACACACAAATGGTTATAATTGTAATTTCAACATCCTAGATGAGTTGGCATTTTTTTGGCTACTTGTCTTCACACTATTGGCTCTTTGAAAAGATATTTCCATGTCATCGGTCTTCTTGTCCAATTGGATGTGCTAGGTGGCATGGCTCATGTTGTCCGCGTGGCTCAATCTCGATTTTAGCCCAATTCCATTCCATTTTCTAACGAAATATTCAAAATTCATCCGAATTTAATTTATTTGCAAACATGAGAATTTTAATTAAATAAGGGGATAATTAATAAAATGAATTGGGGATTTAAATAATTAATTAGGAAATTAAGCACAAATAATTCTTAAAATATAGAATTATCACACCCCCAAACTTGAGCTTTTGCTTGTCCTCAAGCAAAACAAAATGATTGTAGGAATGACAAGTACAAAACGCAATAATTTCCCCAATATCATCCTCAAAGAAAAAGTACAGACTATGAAATCAAAGACTCACAATTACAAGTCCAGCACTTAGAATTATTAAATCATAAGTCCTAACCCAAATTGGACTCCTCGTGAGTGTGTGAAAAATGTCTAAGTCACTTCACAGTATATTATCCAGATCAGATTATGCAACACAATGAATGCAAAGTCAATGACATGTGATCATTCCCATAAGTTTGCTTTTCACTTCTCTCTCCACTAATGTAGTCACACTTAACCAAAGATTAATAGGACTTCATTAAGCTTGTAATGTAAGGCTGGGGCTAAGGTATGATAAAGTCGATATAGGTTTAATTACCCCTTAACATGCATTACTTCTAGGATCTATAATGTAATAGCTCTAATTATTTCCCCCAAACTTATTTCTCTTGCTAAACATTTTTTTTGAATTTTTCTTCTTTCTTCTTTTCTTTTTTTTTTTTCATTTTTTTGAACTTTCACTATCACCAGATACCCATATGTACAAAGCTCAAAATATATCCAATGACTTTCCATGCTTTCGGGGTAAGGGATAGGAAAAGTGTCACGACCCAAATTACCTAAAAATCAGAGTAAATTTTTCGCTTTTTCATTTATTATTTAATTCTTACCTTTCTCTCATCGTGACCATCCTACAAACAGTAGGGCTATGATTCGGTGTTAGTCACCTCTCACATATTTACCATTCCATTTCCATATTCACATTCATATATAAGAGTTTAGTATTCTTTGACTTTAAATAAATACATACACAATGGTGTTTATAACTCTACATCCCCAACATCAATGTCCGTTTACAGTATTGTGCATTACATTTTTATATACAAAACTATACAAATGTGTATACCTGTCTCTCGATGGGAAGCAGCGTGTTGAGTTAATATATTTTGAAATGACAAAACAAGTAAATTCAATAATATAAAGATGATATAAAAACATGTTTAAGAGGTTATCAGTACCAGAACTTAAGTTCCTAGAGATGAGAGATCGATCTGGGGTATGAGAGATCGATCTCCTGGGTTTTCTAGGATGAGAGATCGATCTCATGAGGATATGAGATCGATCTGCTAAGGTTTGAACCTGTACAAAGGTATTGAGGAAGCTAAGATTGATCTATAAGGGTTACAAGATCGATCTACCTAATACAGGATGTTGAGAAGATCGATCTAGACAAAGAAGAGATCGATCTCCCCTAAAACAAAGGTAAAGGCAGTAGATCGATTTGTAAGATCGATCCATACTCAAACAGAGAGCTCAAGAGATCGATCTGGTATAGGAAGAGATCGATCTCCTCAAAGTCAGAGAGCTAAGGAGATCGATCTGGGTTAATGAGAGATCGATCTCCTCACTACGAGATTACCTGGCAGATCGATCTATAGATCGATCATGCCTCAAACAGAGAGATTGGAATATCGATCTGCCTGTTCGACAGATCGATCTGCTCTAATATTTTCAAATTATGAGATCGATCTGTTCATATATGAGATCGATCTCCTTGCTTCTTTTTGCCTTGATCTTGCAGGGATTATAACTAAGAGATCGATCTGGTCAAGATGGCAGATTGATCTGACACTCTACTGGAGGTTTCCAACGGCTCTTTCTGTAAAATCTCAACGGGAAAAATAGCATTAAATGCTCCAACTACCAATCCTTCAGTATATAATCAAGCATTGAAGACAATGAGAAGAAGAGACTATTGCTGCACACTCTGTACACTCTTAAGAGTTTAATTCTTTCATTCCATTGGTCTTCAATCTTCATTCATTGAATTTGTTGTATAAGCTTGCGTAAAAGCTGGATTTGTCCTACCCACATTAAAAGCTTGATATTGTATTCTTCCTACTTTTGAGAGAAAAGAGGATTGTTCCTCAGTGAGATAAATCTTGTAAGAAAGGGAATACATCTTTGTTTAAAAAGGGTAGAGAGGTTATTCCTTAACCTGAAAAAGGAGGTTGTAACTTTTGTTGAAAGTGAGAAAGAAAGCACTTGACAAGAAGGTCAAGGAGAGAGGACGTAGGCAAAAGATTGGCCGAACCTCTATAAACAACTGTGTTTGATACTCTCTTCCTTATCTTGCTTTAATTTGATTCATTTCATTATATTGTTTATTTATTATTTGTTAATTAAGTTCGAATTAATTTTAATTTGCCATTAACATTAGAAAACCGATTCACCCCCCTTTCGGTAGAGCCAATAATTGGTATCAAAGCCAGGACTCTTTGATCACATAGGAATAACTTCCTAAGAGTTAGAAACGATCAAATGGCTCACAACAATATAGCAACTAGCTTAGTAGGAGAGGGGCACTCTACGGTTAGGCCTCCTTAGTTCAATGGGGAACATTATGCTTATTGGAAGACTAGGATGATGTTATTCATTCAAGTAAATGATTATGAAGTATGAAGGATTATCACTAAAGGACCTCAAATCCCTACAAAAAGAATAGAGGGAAGAGATATCCCTAAGGAAGAAGATGAATGGGATTCAAACGATATTAAATGTGCTCAGCTGAATGCTAAGGCCATGCACACTCTTTTTTGTGCTTTAGGGCCAAATGAATACAATAGAGTCTCTGGATGTGATAATGCTAAACAGATTTGGGATAAATTGGCAATAACTCATGAAGGTACAATACAAGTGAAGGAGACGAAGGTAAGAATGCTCACACATGACTATGAGCTATTTAGGATGAAAGATGGAGAGTCAATCAGTGATATGTTCACTAGATTCACTGATGTAATTAATGGATTAAAATCATTAGGAAAAATATACTCTAATATAGAAATGGTAAAGAAAATATTAAATAGCCTACCAAAATCATGGGAGGCTAAAGTGACTGCAATTGAGGAATTCAAGGACCCTCACACATTGTCACTAGATGAATTAATAGGTTCACTACTCACTTATGAGATGAAATTAAGAAGAAATGAAGAGCCACCCAAGAAAGTGGGAGTTGCTCTAAAATCTACTACTCAAGAGGAAAATAAAAATGAGAGTGGTAGTGAAGAAGATCTTGAGATGGCAATGTTTGCCAAAAGATTTAACAAGTTCATGAGAATGAGAGCTAGTGGTAGTAATAGGAGAAACCTCAAGAGAGATCAAGAAGAGGTAGGAAGAAAAGATACAATCGTGTGTTATGAATGTAAAAAACCAGGACACATTAAGTTTAACTGCCCTCTTCTTAAAAGGTCCAATGATAGGTTCCACAAAAAGAAGGCAATGGTGGCTACATGGAGCGACAGTGACTGCTCCGATGACGACTCAAATGAGGACATTGCCAACTTGTGCTTCATGGCTATTGAGGATGAAAAGGTAACTTCAAACCTCAATGAATATTCTTTTGATGAATTGCAAGATGCCTTTGATGATCTTGCATTGGAATATGAATGCATGAGTATGAAATACAAGAAGATAATATCTAAATTGAAGAAAGAAAATGAGTTAATTCTAGAGGACAAATTAGAATGTGAAAAGAAACTAGAAATTACGAATCTTGAAATTTGTGACTTAAAAGAAAAAAATAGTAATCTACATAATTCCTTTAATAGATTTTATATGGGTCAGCAAAAGTTAGATAATATGTTAGAAACTCAAAGAGCATTCTTTGATAAAAATGGGTTAGGATATAATGCAAAAAGTAGAGAGACTCATCTCAAAAGCTTCATTGCTAGAAAGAGCATGAATAAAACTTCAACTACTTGTTCATATTGTAATAGAAAGGGACATGCATCATATAATTGCAATATGAAGATGACCACTCTTAAAGGAAAAATAGTAAAAAGAATGTGGGTTCCAAAAGAAGTAATTAACTCAAAAGATTTCAATGCATTGGCAAAATGGATCCTAAAGGGATCAAGAATTGCATTCACTAACCTCAAAGGACCCAAGAGAATTTGGGTACCTAAGATATGAGTTTGATTTTTTGTAGGTAATTGAGCATTGCCACGATGCTAAGGAAGCTTGGTACTTGGATAGTGGATGCTCAAGGCACATGACGGGTGATAGAAGCCACTTCAACTCATTTAAATCAAAGGTTGGTGGAGAAGTCACATTTGGGGACAACTCTAAAGGCCAAGTTGAAGGAAGTGGCTCAATAGGTAATGACTATTTTTCATTAGAAAAAGTATTGGTTGTTAGGGGTCTAAAGCATAACTTACTAAGCATAAGTCAACTTTGTGACAAAAGTTACAAAGTAATTTTTGATTGCATGAAATGTCATGTTATAGATCCTAAGTCAAATAAAGTTCTTTTTCTAGGGCATAGGGAAGGTAATATATACATTGTCTATCTTAATGAACTCAAAAATGAAAACATATGCCTAATGGTAGACAAGAAAAAAGAATCTTGGTTATGGCATAGAAGACTAGGTTATGATAGCATGCATGTGTTATCTAAGTTAGCTAGAAAGGATCTAATTATAGGGTTACCCAAGTTGTCCTTTGACTATGAAAAAATATGTAAAGCTTGTGTTAAAGGAAAACATAAAAGGACAACATTTAAGCCTAAGAATAGTGTATCCACCACTAGGCCTCTTCAATTACTCCACTTAGACTTATTTGGACCAACTAGAACAACAAGCCTTGGTGGGAAACACTATGGATTTGTAATAGTTGATGATTACACTAGGTTCACTTGGGTGTTCTTTTTTAGAGTAAAAAATGAAGCCTTAGAAAAATTCATAGCCTATACAAAAGTGACTCAAAATGAAAAAGGATACACAATAACTAGTATTCGAAGTGATCATGGCAAGGAATTCAAAAATATAGGATTTGATGAGTATTGCAATGATCAAGGAATTAGCCATAATTTTTTAGCCCCTAGGACACCACAACAAAATGGAGTAGTTGAGAGAAGAAATAGAACATTGGAAGAAATGGCTAGAACCATGTTGTGTGAGAATAATTTACCAAAATATTTTTGGGTTGAAGCTATAAACACATCTTGCTATATCATTAATAGAGCTATGATTAGACCCATGCTAAAGAAAACTCCTTATTAGCTTTACAAAGGTAAGAAGCCTAACATTAGCTACTTCCATCCTTTTGGCTACAAATGTTTTGTCTTAAATAATGGGAAAGATAATTTAGGAAAATTTGATGCCAAGAGTGATGAGGGAATCTTTCTAGGATATACCTTGAATTCAAAGGCTTATAGAGTATATAACAAAAGAACATTGATGGTTGAAGAATCAATTCATGTTATATTTGATGAGTCAAATGATGTAGTTAAAGATTCAACCAATGGTGAGGATGTTGAAATATTTGAGGAAAGTCCAAATTTAGAGGAAGATTTATTAGAAAAACTTGACTTAAATAAAGAAGATGAAGAAGAAATAGAGATATTAGAAAGAGAGTCTAGAGCACCAAGAGAATTAGGATATGTAAAAGATTGTGAAATAGTAGGAGATCCAACCCTTGGAGTTAGAACTAGATCATCTCTAAGGAATATGTGTCAATTTATAACCTTTGTATCTCAAATAGAACCTAGAAATGTCAATGAAGCCTTAGATGACAATAACTGGTTCTTAGCAATGCAAGAAGAATTAAATCAATTTGAGAGAAGCAAAGTGTGGAAACTAGTTCCTAGGCCAAGTGATCACTCTATAATTGGAACTAAATGGATATTCAAGAACAAAATGGATGAAAATAGTGTGATCATAAGAAACAAGGCTAGATTAGTTGCACAAGGTTATAGACAAGAGGAAGGAATAGACTATGATGAAACTTATGCATCAGTAGCTAGATTAGAAGCAATTAGAATGCTACTTGCCTTTGCATGCTATAAAAACTTCAAGTTATATCAAATGGATGTAAAGAGTGCATTTTTAAATGGTTTCATTAATGAAGAAGTGTATGTTGAACAACCTCCCGGCTTTGAAAATCATGAATTTCCTGAACATGTTTTCAAACTATCTAAGGCACTCTATGGTTTGAAACAAGCTCCTAGAGCTTGGTATGAAAGATTGTCAAAATTCCTAATAGAGAAAGGATTTTCAAGAGGAAAAGTAGATACCACTTTGTTTATTAAAAATAAAAATAAAGATTTACTAGTTGTTCAAGTGTATGTAGATGATATTATTTTTGGATCTACTAATGAATCTTTATGTCAAGAGTTTGCTAAGATCATGCAAGGTGAATTTGAAATGAGCATGATGGGAGAGCTCACTTTCTTCTTGGGACTTCAAGTTAAGCAAACAAAGGATGGAACATTCATCAATCAAGCAAAGTATACTAAGGATTTGCTCAAGCGATTTGGAATGGACAATTGCAAACCTCAAGCAACTCCAATGGGCACCAACATCAAGCTTGATAAAGACGAAAGTGGTAAGTGTGTAGACACTAAACTCTATAGGTCTATGATTGGTTCATTGCTCTATTTAACTGTAAGTAGACCAGATATATTGTTTAGTGTATGCCTTTGATCTAAATTTCAATCTTCTCCTAGGGAATCACACTTATTAGCAACCAAAAGGATCTTTAGATACCTTAAGGACACTCCCTCTCTAGGACTTTGGTACCCCAAGGACTCCACTTTTACACTTCATGCATTTTCAGATGCAGATTTTGGAGGATGCAAAATAGATAGGAAAAGTACTTCAGGTACTTGCCAATTCTTAGGGAATAGATTAATCTCCTGGTTCTCTAAGAAACAAATAGTGTGGCTCAGTCAACAACTGAAGCTGAATACATAGCAGCAGGTAGTTGTAGTGCTCAAGTGTTGTGGATTAAACAACAAATGAAAGACTATGGTATTAACATGAAACAAGTCTCTATTAAATGTGATAATACCAGTGCCATCAATCTATCTAAAAATCCTATTCAACACTCTAGAACTAAGCACATTGAGATTAGGCACCATGTCCTTAGAGACCATGTTCAAAAGGGAGATATAATTCTAGAGTATATTGGCATCAAATTGCTGATATATTCACCAAACCACTTGATAGAGATAGGTTTTGTGTCCTTGGAGGTGAATTAGGACTCATGAATGTCCCTTAAGATGTATATGCTTCAAAATCTTATTTTTAAGTTGTTTTTAAAAGAGTTTTTCAATGATTTTACTGGGCAAAAAGTATGAGAGATCGATCTCCTATCAATATAGATCGATCTCCATACTTCAAATGAGCTTAAAACATAAAGGTTAGGCTAGGCAGATCGATCTTCTCACCCATAAGATCGATCTCCTTAAGCCTCTGTTAAACAGCAGATCGATCTATGCATTTGGCAGATTGATCTCCTTAAGCCTCGGTTCAACAGCAGATCGATCTATGCATTTGGCAGATCGATCTCTTTAAGCTTCTGTATTCTGAGGATCGATCTTGTGGAACAACAGATCGATCTCTTCGAGCTTCTGGAAATAACAGATCGATCTGTCGCCTCGACAGATCGATCTTCTGTGCCCTGGACTATAAAAACTGTTCAAAATCCCCAAAATTTGAAAAACCCAATTCTTCAAATCCCTAACCTCATGTCGCACCTCATCACTCGATTCTCCCTCCAGATCGATCTTCGGTAAGAAATTTGCCCAATCTTTTGGTCACTCTTTGTCTAGTAACCTACATTGCTAAATTTTTCTTCAAAAATTTATCTCTTTTTGCTGTAATCTCAATTAGGGCAATTTTTACACTGTTCCATTGGGTAGATTTTTAGAGAACTAGTTTTAAGTGTGTCTTGTGTCTAGAACAATACCTCGTATTAAGAGAACAGCCAATAGAGAATCTAGACCAACCTCCTCCCAACCACCCTCTACCTCTTCAGTCACTACCTTTAACAGGTGTTTTAAAACACCTGTAAAAAGGAAGAGATATGAAGAGTATTTTTCTAACATGCCAATTAAACATTGGCGAACCATCGATTTTTCTTTCTTAAACCGTATTGATTTTCCTTATCTACCCAAATTTGAAGAATTTGGTTGGATTTCGTTTCTCAAAATCAATACTCTTGTACCCCCAAACATCGTCAGGGCATTCTTTTCTAATGCCGAACTCACCTATGATCCTGACGACACTTGCAAAATTCTCGGGTTTACCACTTATGTCATGGGTAAGTCAATTGTAATAGACCCTGATGTCTTAGCCCAAGCTTTCCACATAAGCAATGAAGGCTTGACCAATGAAGATGAGGAAGTCCCCTTGGAGTTTGACATTCCCAGGGATAAGGCGAGTGACCTACCAATGCATCCACGGTTACTCCACCTCATTATCTTATGGAATCTTTATCCTTTCGGTACCCGTCATTCCACCATTAGGAGGTTAGATCATTTTTGGATCCACCACATCCACTCCACAAGTCAAAACCCAACCTTGTCCATTTTATCTATGAAGATTGGTTGAAGATCGTACGCGGCCAAGCCACCAAGATAGTTTTTCTGCAACTGTTAGCGTACTTTCTACAATGACTTGGAGTGGACTGCAGTTGTGAAACGGGTGAAGTGCCCTCCCCAAAGAGCGTCCTAAACATTGGAACACTTCACTACATGGGGTACTACAAGGACTTCCGAGGGGATTGGAAGAAGAAGCGGGAACAGCAGCCTACAGCAGCCATGGAGGAAGATCCCACAGACGAACCCTTTGCTCCACCTGCTGCACCGACTGAGGGACCATCCTCTTCCTCTGCTCAGCCCACTGCACCCACTGGCATGGAGTCCATTGTGACAATGATAATGGAGCTGAACCGGAAGGTAGATGAAGGTTTCACAAACCTTCATGCCACCCAGCAGGCGATGTATGATGAGCTTCAAGTCACTCGTACTCACGTCGAGGAACTAATGGATCGCTTCCCTCGTGCACCTTAGGACTTAGTTGGTAGAACTATTTTGGCTAATGTTTTGACATTATTAGTTAGTGTTTTGAAAACCACATTTGCTTGAATGAAATGATATGTTAGTTATTGTTGCAATGTGCTATACTGACTTACTATTTTGAAATGAAAAGTGTGTTGAACGTTAAATTGCTCTGTTTAAACCTTTAAGTGTCATTGATATGACAAAAAGGGATAGAAGAATAAGAAAACATGTTTAAATATAGTTTTAAACATGTTTAAATATAGTTTTAAATATGTTAAAGAAACATGTCTCTAATGGTTAAAAGGAATGATTAAACTGAGGGGGAGTTAAGAAAGTTAAGAGGTCAAAAGCCAAAAGTAAGAGGGAGTTTACAAAAAGGGGGAGTTTGTGCAAAATGCAAATAGGTAACTAAACATGTTGATTGAATAGGTTTTGTCATATCAAAAAGGGGGAGATTGTTGAGTTAATATATTTTGAAATGACAAAACAAGTAAATTCAATAATATAAAGATGATATAAAAGCATGTTTAAGAGGTTATCAGTACCAGAACTTAAGTTCTTGGAGATGAGAGATCGATCTAGGGTATGAGAGATCGATCTCCTGGGTTTTCTAGGATGAGAGATCAATCTCATGAGGATATGAGATCGATCTGCTAAGGTTTGAACCTGTACAAAGGTATTGAGGAAGCTACGATCGATCTATAAGGGTTACAAGATCGATCTGCCTAATACAGGATGTTGAGAAGATCGATCTGGATAAGGAAGAGATCGATCTCCCCTAAAACAAAGGTAAAGGCAGTAGATCGATCTGTAAGATCGATCCATACTTAAACAGAGAGCTCAAGAGATCGATCTGGTATAGGAAGAGATCGATCTCCTCAAAGTCAGAGAGCTAAGGAGATCGATCTGGGTTAATGAGAGATCGATCTCCTCACTATGAGATTACCTGGCAGATCGATCTATAGATCGATCATGCCTCAAACAGAGAGATTGGAAGATCGATCATGCCTCAAACAGAGAGATTGGAAGATCGATATGCCTGTTCGACAGATCGATCTGCTCTAATATTTTCAAATTATGAGATTGATCTGCTCATATATGAGATCGATCTCCTTGCTTCTTTTTGCCTTGATCTTACAGGGATTATAACTAAGAGATCGATCTGGTCAAGATGGCAGATCGATCTGGCACTCTACTGGAGGTTTCCAACGGCTCTTTCTGTAAAATCTCAACGGGAAAAATAGCATTAAATGCTTCAACTACCAATCATTCAGTATATAATCAAGCATTGAAGACAATGAGAAGAAGAGACTATTGCTGCACACTCTGTACATTCTTAAGAGTTTAATTCTTTCATTCCATTGGTCTTCAATCTTCATTCATTGAATTTGTTGTATAAGCTTGTGTAAAAGCTGTATTTGTCCTACCCACATTAGAAGCTTGATATTGTATTCTTCCTACTTTTAAGAGAAAAGAGAATTGTTCCTCAGTGAGATAAATCTTGTAAAAAGGGGAATACATCTTTGTTTAAAAAGGGTAGAGAGGTTATTCCTTAACCTGAAAAAGGAGGTTGTAACTTTTGTTGAAAGTGAGAAAGAAAGCACTTAACAAGAAGGTCAAGGAGAGAGGACGTAGGTAAGAGAATGGCCGAACCTCTATAAACAACTGTGTTTGATACTCTCTTCCTTATCTTGCTTTAATTTGATTCATTTCATTATATTGTTTATTTATTATTTGTTAATTAAGTTCGAATTAATTTTAATTTGCCATTAACATTAGAAAATCGATTCACGCCCCCTCTCGGTAGAGCCAATACAGTGGATAACAAGCATGCAAGTCCTCAACCGCTTACTAATTAGTGTGAGTGCTCTGAAAAGATGGGAAAATAAGGAGGGTGAGCAAACCACACGCTCAGTAAGGCAATTATGCAAGTAAGTAGATAGCTCCACTATCTACATGCTCATAATGCCATGCCCTTAAAATCCATTTCTTTTCATTAAAATCTCAAGCACAAAACCATGCATATATCATGACATAGTTTATCCAAAACTATTTGTGCATATAGAAAAGCATGTAATTCATGCATTAGTAGCATTTTATGTGACATCAGTATATCATAATAAGCATGAAATAAATCAAGATCATGCAGTCTTTCATGTCATGTAAGACAAATCGTGAATTTTAAATGAAAGCATGGAAAACATCATCATGCTACTGCATTTAAATCAATTCATTAAAACTGCAGTATAAACTAACCCTTTCAGGTCAATAATCTCATAAAATAATTCATTACAATTCATTATAAAACTTCGGTTATAAAACCACCCTTCTTTTAGGGTCACAGATCATAAATTCATAAAATCGGGGGCCTGACCCCTCATTCGGGTCTACCCTGGTCTATCAGACCACAAGTTATATCATGTGAGACAAACAACTGATTATATCAGTAACATCGAGGACTATGGCCATATCCTAGTGATCCCTGGCAATACGGTACCTAGTGTGCGGGGTATCACACCTGAAACGGGAGGTGGGTCGTCCTACACGCCAGAACAGCATAACACCAGGATTGCGAGGGCAAGGCTTGCTGCCTCGCGGCTAATGCCACTCCACTCTAACAATCCCCACGGTACAGTGTACTCCGCGTGATATAGATGGTACAAAGTACTCCGTGAACCCAAGGTCAATCAGGGGTGCCTGCAATAGGTCTTATCCACCCATATCATCTCTGTCTCAGTATGCACGTGTGAGCATATCATTTCACTGTGACACAGTCTACAGGAGGCTCCAACACGGCTATATGCATGTAATATAAATCCCTGTTCGAGCGAAGCTCAAGCACGGCTCCATGCTTATTCATGATATTAGAAAACCTCGTGCGAGCGAAGCTCTAGCACAGCTTCATAAAAATCAATGAAATCTGCGTACGAGCAGCGCTCCAGTACGACTTAAATTGATTAAAATTTCAAGTAAAATCCACGTACGAGCAATGCTCTAGTACGGATATGTATAAAAACTCAGTGAAAACCTCGTACGAGAAAAACTTCAGTACGACATTCAAATGAATTATGAAAACCAAATAAAACTTTGTGCGAGCAACGTTCTAACACAAATGAATGCTCAAGTAAATCAAATGTCATGCGAGTTACACTCCAACACGACTTTTATGCAATTATCATATCAAAACTGGATGCGAGCTAAGCTCCAGCATCGCTCATGCATGTCAAATTATAAAAACTAGTGCGAGTAATCGCTCCAGCACCTTTTTATGTATATATGGTCAAAACAAGTCAAAACATGTCAAAACAGAGTGCGAGCTAGGCTCCAACAGCTCTCATGCATATCAAATCATAAAATCAGTGCGAGCAATCGCTCCAGCACATTTTATGCATATGATGTCACACAAATCGGTGCGAGCAACCGCTCAAGCACATTTATGCACATTCACAAATGTAGATATAGTGCGAACTATGTGTCGACACTATCTATTTCCATATAAACTTGATAGTTGGCCTGTTTTTCAAAGAAATTCCATTTAAATATGAATAACACCTACGTAGTGTTATCTTGTGAAATTTATGCAGTTACTGGCCAATCTATCGATTTGCTTTGATTACAATCAATAAAATTCTTTAACTCAAAAAATTCCTTAAATCATGCATTTCATGCATGTCATGCTTTCACCATCCTTAGGTGAACTTCCCTCAATAGGGGTAAAATAGACTTTTCACCTAATTCAATCATTAAATCATTTAAACCACTTTTAGGACCTTTATACAATATCAATGTATACATACATATTCAGTGTACAGAAAAGCTATTAAAATACGCGTAGCTACCTCTAACTACTCACATAATTCCCTTACCTCATTTTTCTATACAGTCTGACATTTCCACTGATGACTCGTCACGCAGTCCGATTTGCTTCGAATCCAATCTCTGGAACTGCGGATAAATATTCAGCAGGTCAAATACAATACAATTAATTGTATTTCATAATTTTCTGGACTTAATTTAAATCATTGGGCCCGTTTACCCATATTGGGTCCGATTGTACCATAATGGGCCTTAATCGGCCTTAAGCTTGTTTACCACACTTTATCGAGGCCTATTGAGCTCACTGGGCCCATCAGTGTTTATTAGACCTCGTTTTAAATTCTCGGATATCTCAATTTAGTATTTACGACAATTTATCCAATTTTCCCAGAATTTAATCCATTTAATGCGAAATTTAAATTTGTAATTTATCTAACACGCATAACGATGCAAAATTGTCGTAAATAAGGGTTACTTATCCATGATATCATGATAGCACACAAATCGAGGCTGTCTCGAGCTCTCGGTGCATTCCAATTGTTGAGCTACACAATTAAATATTTTTTTCGGGTAAATTTTTCAGTCGGATATTAATCAAATTAAATATTCTAAAATTTAAATCGGTCAATTCGACCGCTTACCGACTTACTCGAAGCTCGATTGCATCACTGGAATTTTTTCCAATTTTTTTCTTTTTCTTTTTCCCTTTTTCTTCCTTTTTTTCTCCTTCTCTTTTTGGCTGAACCGGTTCGGTTCAACCTGGTTCAGACAGTCGGTTTAGTTTGGTTCAACCGGTTCAGTGCCTTGCCAGTCGGTTCTTCATTGGTTTTCGCAGTCAGTGGCTCCGTTGGGTCATCCGCATCTCGAATCTGGGGTTGGTTTCGTTCAAGGCCGCCGGAAAGTGGCCGATCCGGCTCTTCTCCCCTTGTCGTCGGTATCGATTCTGTTTCTTGCCGTTTTTCGGCGTTGGCCGTCATCTTACCTGTCGGTACTACCACAAATCGAGCCGCCTGCGCCTGGGGGACGCTTGGCTGGTGGTGGCCGACCTCGAATCGGCACCGGTCACCAGGAATCGCCTTTCTTCCTCTCGGTTTCGCTCAGTTCCGTTTCTCTCGCCGTTCACTGCTTCTCTTCTGCCTACCAGCACCGACAATGGCCTCAGCTGGGTTGCCTATCGCTTGGGCTCGCCATCGTCGGTGGTTTTCCATCCGTCGGTGAAGGCAGAGGTCGGGCTCGGCTTCCTTTTCCCAGAAAATCGTGTTTCACGATTTTCATCTGTTTTTTTTACTTACTTATTTTATTTTATTTATTATTATTATTATTATTATTATTTATTTTTAATATTATTTTAATCATTAAAATAATATTAAAATCCCAAAATATCTAAAAAAAACTACTATTTTATTCATTTAATTTGTAAATGAATTTCTCAGTCCGATTTTGTCTTTTCAGTATATTTTTTGATTATTTTCGGGATTATCTTTTTTGATATGAAAATTTTGATTTATTCCAATAAATTCATATCTTGATCAATTTAGCCCGAAATTTAATTATTTCTTCGTTATTGATCAAGATTTCTCAATCTCATATTTTTAATTAAATTTCTTATCTCGATTAATACCAAATTTTGATCTTTTGACCATTTTACCCTTAAACATTTTTGAAAATGTCATTTCAGTCATTTTACATTTTTAAATGCACTCGAAAATTTCTATTTATTCCCTTTTTGCTCTTACAATAAAATTGGGTTTTACAAAAAGAGTTTAAGCTAAGGAAATTATGCAGGTGTATTTACAGAGAAAAGCTTATTTGGCTCAGATAGGTGACTAGGGTAAAGTATGCACAGGGATAGCTAGAACGGCTCAAACGATCCAAAGATGGCCTAAATCATCTCCCTAATTAAGTGTGATCTAATATTTCACCTCGAGATCATATCAAACAAATTCTAGAATATGATGTACAAAATCAATTGAACAAATGCAATCCTAGGTCTACATAAGCTTTCTCTAAATAAATATACAGATTGATGACATGACGTGTGTGTAAGATGAGGAAATCACAATCAGAATCAAGATAAATTCAAGAACTCAACTTCATGCTTTTCCTATAATCATGCTTCTCAGTCAATCAAAATCATACTTAATCATGGGGTCATATCATCGGAATATGGAAAAACTACATGCTAAGCACTAAATCATCCCAAGATCAAACAGTTTAAGCTCAGATTTTCGAAAAAATTTTAAATTTTTTTCAATTTTGCTCAAATTTTTGAAAAATACTCAAGTGATATCCCTTCCCTAAAACTTAAAGTGCACAGTGTTCTCAGTGTACAGATAATATAAGAATTAAAGTTCAGGAACAGAGTACTGCCCTTTCTGATGATGATGAACAATCGAAGCTTGATTGAAAACATAAAACGAGTAAAGAAACCTGCAAAATAAACAAAGAAAGAAACAACGAAAAAGAAAAAAGAAAAAGAACTATATACAAAGTGAAAAGAAGAATACAGCCACTCCAAATGCAGCTAAAGAACACAACACTCAGTAGCAGGGCGAAGAGTAGGAGGATCAGCTAAAGTGGTGACAAAATGTTAATAGTTAAATCCTCCTAAGCCCTAGCTACTTCCCTCCTTCTTTGAGATTTCTTGTGCTCAAGCCTTATATCCTCATTAATCTCTGTCTTAAAACACTCTTGAGAGTTATCAGGGAGCTTCAAAGGTTTGAAAACATTAAACTTCACTTCCTGATCTTGCACTCTCATAGTCAACTCTCCCTTTTGCACATCAATTATCGTCCTACCAGTAGCTAGGAAAGGTCTGCCTAAAATAATAGGGACTTCCCTGTCTTCCTCCATATCTAGTACAATAAAATCTGCAAGGAAAATAAACTTGTCCACCTTTACTAAGACATCCTCAATGACCCCCTTTGGATATTTAATGGATCGATCTGCTAGCTGAAGGGTCACTGTAGTGGGCTTGACATCCTCTATTCCTAACTTCTGATAGATAGACAAAGGCATTAGATTGATACTAGCTTCTAAATCACACAGGGCTCTACAAAAGAATAGATTTTCAATAGTGCAGGGTATGGTAAAACTCTCGGGATCCTTGAGCTTGGGGGGTAATTTCCTCTGGATAATTGCACTACATTTCCCAGTTAAGGCCATGTCTCATAATCTTCCAATATTCTCTTCCTCGAGAGGATATCCTTTAAAAACTTCACATAACTTGGCATTTGCTCAAGGCATCTGCAAAAGGAATGTTGATGTGAAGCTTCTTAAAAACCTCAAGAAATTTAGCAAATTGTTGTTCCAGTTTTTGATTTTGGAACCTCTGAGGAAAAGGTACTGGTGGTTTAACTAGAGGCAATATAGTGGGAACCTGTGTAGAATCAGAGGACGAGGAAAGCAATGAAGAAGAAGAAGGTATAGATGAAGAAGCGCCTAGCTTTGTTTCCTTTACAGCCCGATCCTGATGTTCCTGCTCCTTCTGAGCTGCCTCTTAGAACTTAAGGGTTTATCAACTATGGGCTGTTCAGGTGCAGACTTAACTTGTGGCTCATCTAGCTCTCTGCCACTCCTAAGGGTGATGGATCTAACATGTTCCTTACCCTACCTTTGCTTAACAGGATTAACTTTAGTGTTACTAGGAAGGGTCCCTTGAGAACATTGGCTAAGAGCACTAGCTATTTGTCTAACCTGAACTTCTAAGTTCTTAATTAAGGCAGCTTGATTTTATAGGATAGTCATGAACATTTCCACAAGCGAGGGCTTCTTCTCAGCTATTGGTGCATGGTAATGTTGGGGCTGCACGAGTTGTAGTGGTGGTGGTGGTGGTGGTGATGGATGGTATTGAAATTGAGGTGGGGATGGATGATGTGGTGGATGGTATGGAAATTGCAGCTGTGGTGGTGCCTGAACCAATGGAGCTTGAAAACCAGGGAGTCTTACAGGTCTAGAGCTAGAAGTTTGCCCTTGGTTTTAGCTCTAAGAGAAGTTAGGATGGTTCCTCCACCCTGGACTATAGGTGTTTGAAAAAGGGTTGTTCTGTTGCGTTTGAGAAGGGGTAACATACTGAACCGATTCTAAGTTGAGCGGACACCTATCTACAGAGTGGGTACCACTACACAACTCGCATGAAAGAAAAGGACTTTGGATAGAATAAATCGGATTAGGATTGGTGGGAGGATTATGTTAAGTACTGAGCGACTCTACCTTCTTCGTAAGATTAGCGATTTGAGAGGTCAAGGTAGACAGCGTGTCGAGCTCATAAATACCCGTCGACTTCTTTAGCAATTGCCTCTCCGAGGACCATAAATAGTTGTTAGGCGCCATCTTGTCTAAAAGCTCGTAAGCTTCCTCCTCTATTTTACACATTAGCGTTCCACCCGTAGCAGCATCAACAATGGTCCTATTTGGGCTTGAAAGTCCGTTGTAGAAGGTATGGGCTTGCAACCACAAAGGTAGGCCATGGTGAGGGCACTTCCTAAGAAGCTCCTTATATCGTTCCCATGCCTCGTAAAGAGATTCAGAGTCGTACTGGGCAAAGGAGGATCTATCGCTACGGAGTCTGGCCATTTTAGAAGGAGGGAAAAACTTAGATAGAAATTGATGGGCTAACTTGTCCCATGTAGAAATGGATCCTGGAGACAAGGAGGTCAACCAGTGTCTCGCCCTATCCCTAAGTGAGAAGGGGAATAATCTAAGTCTAAGAGCATCATCCGATAATCCATTGTGTTTGAACGTGTTGCACAAGTCCAGGAATTGCCCAAGGTGAGCATGTGGGTCATCGTGCGGAAGCCCACTGAACTGTAAAGAAGTTTGGATCATCTGAAGGATTGCAGGCTTAATTTCGAAGTTGTTAGCAAGGACAGCTGGTGGCCTAATGCCGGTATAATAACCTCCAATAGTCGGCATTGCATAATCTCCAACGATCTTAATTTCCCTATTTTCTGCCATGATACTTTGCAGTGGAGCTATAAATTTCCTAGAATCCTTTTAAATTTTTCTAAGTGTTCATTCCATTTTAGGATCTAGAGGGAAGCAATCAAAACTCCTGGCTCTATGCATGCAAACATCATAAAGTCCTTAGAAATATATTTTTTTTATTTTAATTAATTATGAGAAAATTAACTAAACTAAACTAAACTAAACTAAGGATCTAAATATTTACAACCTAAATATTTACAGGCTAGAATTACACCTAATCATAATTTTACTGATATCAATTAACGACTAATTGAATCTTCCCCGGCAACTACGCCAAAAACTTGATAGGCCCTAAGGGTATTGCTGTAAGTGCATGGGTCGTACAAGTATTAATGGGATTTGAGTCCCGAGTTATCGTCCCTCAGAGAAGTTGGTTAGCCTAATTAACTACTGGTTAATCTTACCCTAAGTATATTCTAGCAAATTATGAAATTAAGGTGGGTGATCTACATAGCTAGAATTAAAAATATTGAAAGTAATAAAATAATAAAAACTAAATAAAACCGAGCAAAAATACTTAAAGTGCTCCACGCAATTAAAATAAAAAACCTATAAAAGAAATTAAAATAGTTAAAGCTAATTAACGCAATTAAAAGAAAATGCAAATATGAAAATAACAAAGCAAGATTAATTAAACTACAATTAAACTAACCTAAAATGCAATTTAAACTAAACTAAAACTTAATGAAAATAAAGACTAAATTAAAAATGCATGAAACATATTTAATCTAAATTAACTCTAAATGCATCTAAACTAAAATAAAATCCTAAAACATTTAATATAAAATTAACTATTATAAAAATTAAGACAAATTAAATTAACAAATTAAAACACTAGAACTAATCTAAATTCACAACTAACAACTATCCTAAACTAACAACTAATTAAACTATACTAAAAATGCAAGAAAAATGGATTAATGCAAGAGTTGAATGCCAAACAAAGCCTTAGATTTAAATCAACCAATAAATCCCTCCAAACACTGTTCATGCTTCATTTCATTTTCTGGTTTCCAGGTGTGGTCTCGATTTATCCTCTGGTCCAAGCTATTGTCTTTTGTTCAGCTTCCATTCTTGGTCTGTTATGCACTACTGACACTGCAACTTGCTCCAGGCTGCTTTAGGTCTACTTGGCTGCCAATGATACTATCCCACTGCTGCCCCAAGTTCCAGCTGTGCTCTCGGTTTCAGCTCTCCAGCTTCATGTGTTGTCCTGTGCCCAACCGTGCCTTCCACCAGTGCACGTCCCAGCTATCAGTGTCAGGTGCTGCTCCAGCTTCATGTGTTGTTCTCTTCCCAACCGTTAGCAGTAACATGCTCATGCATCCTCAATTCGACAGCAGCCCTCACAAGTCCTGCTCTTGCATTGCTGCTGCTCCATCATGCGTTAACTGCCGACCGCACATTAATCCATCTCCTGCTATGCTCAGAAAAGCAGACCAGCAAACATTGCTAGAATACAAGTTAAAGTAGTAAATGAAGACCCAAAGTAGACTTAAAATAACTAAACTATAAACTAAACCAATTAAAGAAGATGAACAGTAATGGAAACATAAAACAGAGGAGAGCAGAGGGAAGCTTTCTAGCTACTGCACACTCTTGTGTTCCATCTACACCGATCGACAGCACTTTCCTCAGCTTCATAAGTCACACTCCCCTCACGGGTCAGCTGCTCCTTCTGCATCAAGCACACCTTACTGCAACCGTCATTCATCCATCAATGTTCCACTTTGCAAATGGTGTGGGAACAATGGAATGGCAGTCATCGATGAAGCATAGCAACCATCCAGCTCTCAACGAATGAGCAGTGAAAGAGAATAAAAATGAACAGGAATCAGGAATAACTAAAATGAAACAACACTTTGCGTTAAAGAAATAACATGTAATTAAAAGCTAGTAAAAATAGAAACTTTGGCAAACCGAGAGCAAAAAAAGATGTTGGTTTTTTAAATAAAACAAAGGAAACATAAATAGTGAGCTAGGAGTTACCGAGAGTTACCAAGAATGATGGTTTAACAAACAAAAAAACATAAGCAAATTAGGAAACCGAGAGCTAACAACCATGGTGGCTGCCAAGAGAATGAAAAACTACATTGAAAAGCTAGTAAAAATAACAATGGAAATTGTTTGAACAGTAAATTTAAATGGGAGCTAAACGGAAAAGTAAAGCTTGAAAACAAGGGAAAATAATTAAAACTATTCTAACACTACTCCTAGCTTACTCCTACTCCTACTCCTAAATTACATAGTTTTTCAATTGCCATCCATGTCTTATTTATACACACAGAGGGGTATAAATGTAATTTCTACATCCTAGATGAGTTGGCATTTTTTTGGCCACTTGTCTTCACGCCATTGGCTCCTTGAAAAGATATTTCCATGTCATCGGTCTTCTTGTCCAATTGGATGTGCTAGGTGGCATGGCTCGTGTTGTCCGCGTGGCTCAATCTCGATTTTAGCTCAATTTCGGTCCATTTTCTACCGAAATATTCAAAATTCATCCGGATTTAATTTATCTACAAACATGAGAATTTTAATTAAATAAGGGGATAATTAACAAAATAAATTGGGGATTTAAATAATTAATTAGGAAATTAAGCATAAATAATTCTAAAAATATAGAATTATCAAGTATCGAGGGCCTAGTTGAGATAGTCACTCAGGCATTGAGTGCCGATGATAGACGAGGTCCCGCAGCATAACCCACTACTGGACAGGCAGCTGTAGAGGCGAAGAGACCTCAGACTACAGAGACTACTGCTATTACACCTCCAGTACAAGATACGGCTTCTCCCATCGCTCCACAGTCGAGCGATAGCGATTTGGGGTATGATTGCGTGTTGAGTAGGCTACGCCAATTTCAATAGTTGAAACCTCCAGTGTTTAGAGGGTTAAATGACCCAGTTATTACGGAGGATTGGGTGTATGAGATGGAGAAGCTGTACATATTTTTCAAATGTACATCAGTTGAGAAAGTGGCCTTTGTCGTGTTTATGTTAAAAGGTGAGGCAGAACACTGGTGGAGATCCACAGAGTCTATTTTAAGGGCTCGACACTCCGAGATCACCTGAGAGATATTCTTGGAGGCCTTTAGGAGGCAATACATCCCAGCCACCGCACAGAGAAAATTACGGATGAAATTATGAATTTGGTTCAGGGGAACCGTTCTGTGGATGAGTACGAATCGAGATTCATGTCTTTGGGGAGATACGACCCGGATACGATAGGTAGTGAGACTTGGGAGGTCTAGAAGTTCATGGATGGGTTGAGATTGGCCATCCGGACTAAGCTAGCCCCATTTGACATACATACTTATGAGGAGGCTGTACACAGGGCTCAGTTATACGAGTAAGACTTTGAGAAGAATGCCTCCGAGCTTGGAATGATTAGTGTCAGGAGAGATAGTGACTAAAAGAGGTCTGGGATGGATAGAGTGGCCAGGAGATGAGGCCAAAGATTTTTCGAGAAGAGGTCTAAGATTGGGGAGGTGCAAGAGAGAGCCGCTAGACCTCTCGTGTACCTGACTTTAACTGCACTGAGGGGTATGGTTATTGGAGGACCACGACCTACTGCTGATCAGTGTAGGAGATATGGTAGATATCATGGGACTAGACCATGTCAGACGCCCCCTGTTTCATGCTATAGTGTGGGAAGCCCTGACATATTTCGAGATATTGTTTTAAGATGAATGAGGTTGCCCCACAGAAGGGCAAGGAGCCAGAGAGAGCTCCAGTTGAGACAGCTGCCCTGAGGAGGAGGGGTACAGCTGAAGAAAAAGGGAAGCAGGCAGTGGGTGTGAGCAGAGGAAGAGTACATACATTGGATCAGGACACCACAGATGCTTCGACAGACGTGATTAAAGGTACCATCCTAATATTTGATTTAGAAGCATTGATATTATTTGATCCTGGTGCCATGCATTCCTTCATATCACCTTCCTTTGCACATAAATTATTGAAGCATGTGAACCTACATTGTTGGACAAAATGTTGATGATTTCCACAACCATGAACGATAGTCAATTAACTGAGCATGCATGTAAGGATTGTAAGTTGAAGATAGAGGAAAAGGAAATGACAGCCGAATTAATCTTATTGAATATGAATGATTTCGATGTAATATTGGGAATGAATTGGTTGGCTGCTAATCATGTTGTTATAGACTGTCATGCTAAAACATTGATGTTTCCACATATAGAAAATCAAGTTGTAAGATTTGTGAAATGAAATGAAAGAATATAATCATGATAAATGAAAAAGTATGATTTTATTTAATCTACATGAGAGATGAATTTATTTTTTTATGTTAAATATTAATGTGATGACTTGTGACACTAACGGTGGAAAGAATGATGTGAAGGGTTTATTGCATACGTGGTTGACATAGATAAGACACACCCAAAATTGAAAGACATACCAGTGATTGCAGAATTTCCTGATGTCTTTTCGGACGATTTACTAGGGCTACCACCTGATAGGGAATAGAATTTTGCATAGAATTAGTGCCTAGTACCAAGCCGATATCTAAACCACTGTATAGAATGGCTCCGATTGCGTTGGAAGAGCTAAAGAAATAGCTGCAAGAGTTGCTAGAGAAGGGGTTTATTAGACCGAGTGTCTTACATTGGGGAGTACCGATTCTGTTTGTAAGGAAGAAGGATGAAAGCCTCCAACTGTGTATAGATTACCGATTGTTGAATAAAGCCACCATTAAGAACAAGTACCCCCTTCCACGCATAGATGATTTGTTGGATCAGCTTCGGGGAGCACATGTCTTTTCTAAGATAGATCTGCGATCAGGGTATCATCAATTGAGGATACGGAGTGGAGATTTACCTAAGATAGCATTTTGTACCTGTTATGGCTACTACAAGCTTTTGGTTATGCCATTCGGATTGACGAATGCCCCCGCAGCATTTATGGCACTGATGAATGATGTATTCAAGCCATACCTAGACAAGTTTGTGATTGTGTTTATTGATGATATATTGGTCTATTCCAAGTCCAGGGATGATCATGAGGAGCACTTGAGAGTAGTTCTGCAGACCCTCTGAGAGAAAGAATTATATGCCAAACTCAGTAAGTGTAACTTTTGGTTAGAGCAGATCTCATTTTTGGGCCATGTTGTGTCGAAGGATGGGGTATCAGTGGATCCATCCAAGATAGAGGCAGTTGTACAGTAGGAACAGTCCAAGATAGTTACTGAGATCAGAAGTTTTCTGGGGTTGGCAGGTTATTATCGGAGATTTGTAGAGGGTTTCTTCAGACTAGCTGCTTTATTAACTCGCCTTACGCAGAAAGACGTTAAGTTTGTATGGATTGAGGCATGTGAGAGGAGTTTTGAGGAGCTTAAGTGTCGATTGACCACTGCTTCGGTTCTCACCATTCCTACCAGCTCATGAGGTTTCTTAGTGTATATGGATACATCGCACAAAGGATTGGGCTGTGTACTTATACAGGATGGGAAGGTAGTTGCCTCTGGATCTAGATAGTTGAAAGATCATGAGAGGAGCTACCCGACACATGATTTGGAGTTGGCGGTCATAGTGTTTGCTTTGAAAATATGGCACCACTATCTTTATGGTGAGAAATTTCAGGTTTTTACAGATCATAAGAGGCTTAAGTACATGTTCTCGCAGAAAGAGTTAAATATGAGATAGAGGAGATGGCTCGAACTCCTTAAGGATTATGATTGTGAAATCATGTACCACCCGGGTAAGGCAAAGGTAGTTGCCGATGCTTTGTGCAGAAAGAACATAGGGTTGGTGTCTTATATGATGGTACGGGATCACGAGTTGTTGGAACAATTTGTGAACCTCAGTTTGGGTATAACCTCACCTGGATCAGAGAGATTAGATATCATGGCTAATATGAGATTAGAGCCAGAGTTGATTGGCCATATTCGATAGGCTCAACAGAGCGATCGATAGTGTATCGATTGGTTAAGTCAGATACAAGTAGGTGTGGGTATTAATTTTGAGCTGAGTACAGATGGCTTATTGAGGTTTAGAGGTAGAGTATGTGTTCTCGAGGATCTTGAGATCGGGAGACTGATTTTATTAGAGGCTCACTCATCGAAGTACACGATACATCCGAGGAGTACCAAGATGTATCAAAACCTTTGTAAGGTTTATTGGTGGTCTGGAATGAAAAGAGACATTACTGAATATGTCGCTAAGTGTCTCGTTTGTCAGCAAGTGAAGGTAAAGCATCAGAAGCCTGCAAGGTTATTGCAGCCTCTATCGATATCGACATGGAAGTGGGAACATGTCACCATGGATTTTGTGATGGGATTACTAAGGACCCGTAGAGGTCACGATGCCATATGGGTGATTATGGATCGATTGACTAAGTCAGCCTATTTCTTAGCGGTGAGAGCTACTGAAACTCTGAGTCAGTTGGTGAACCTATATGTTCAAGAGATAGTATGACTACATGGTGTTCCAGTGAGCATTGTTTCTGATAGGGATGCCCGCTTCACTTCCCATTTCTGAGAACATTTTCAGGAAGCAATGGGGACCCACTTGAGTTTTAGCATCGCTTTTCATCCTCAGACAGATGGGCAGTCAGAAAGGACTATATAAACCCTGGAGGATATGTTGAGAGTGTGTGTACTGGATTTTGGAGGCTCCTGGGATGATCACCTGCAGCTAGTCGAGTTCACCTATAATAACAGTTATCATACAAGTATCGAGATGGTACTATATGAGGCATTGTATGGACGTAGATGTCGATCCCCCATTGGATGGGAAGAGGTTGGTGACAGACAGATTTTCACTCCTGACTTAGTGCAGCAGGCATCTGAGGACGTCCAATTGATATGTGAGAGATTACGGACAGCACAGAGCCGACAAAAGAATTATGCTGACAAGAGACGAAGACCACTAGAGTTTGATGTGGGTGAGTCAATATTTCTGAGAGTTTCACCTTCGAAGGGTATTATGAGATTTGGTAAGAAGGTCAAGCTGAGCCTTAGATATATCGGACCCTTTAAGATTTTGGAGAGGGTGGGAGATAAGACGTATAGGTTGGCGTTGCCACCAGACTTGGCAAATGTTCATAACGTCTTCCACGTCTCTATGCTTCGAAAGTATCACCTGGACCTGACACATGTGATAAGATATGAGTCGTTAGAGCACAATGAGAGTATGACGTATGTTGAGAAGCCAGTTCGGATATTGGACAGAAAAGAGAAGGTGTTAAGGATAAAACAATCCCTTTAGTGAAAGTGCTTTGGCAATATCGTACCCCGGAGGAAGCTACATGGGAATTGGAAAGCAAAATACAAGAGAAGTACCCGGAGTTGTTTTGAGATGACTTGGTTCTAATTTGAAGGACCAAATTCCTCGAAGGAGGGGAGGAATGTAAGACCCGTATTTCATATGTAATCTTATGACTTCGTATGTATGTCTATGTACATGTAATGTGAGTCATAAGTGATGTAAAGTCCATAAAATCAATGTACACTGATAATTCTATTTTTAATAGAATTATTTGTGCTTAAATTCCTAATTATTTATTTAATCCCCATATTATTTTATTAATTATCCCCTTTATTTAATTAAAATTCTCTTATGTGTAGATAAATTAAATCCTGATGAAACTCAGTCGTTTCAGTCAAAATTGGGCTGAAAATGGGCTAAAGCAGACCGAGTCATTAAGTCGTCTGGACATGCGTGATGCCAGGTGTCCGATTTTTATTTGCTTCGAAATGATAAGATCGAAGGACACCGTGCCAACCTCCTGAAGGAAACACGCCCGGCCACATCGCACAGCAAATTGGACAAAAAGACTAATGACGTGGAAATATCTACTCTACAGCAAATTAAAGGAAGATAAGTGGCCAAACAATGCCAACTCATCTAGGATGAAAATTTACCATTGTACCCCTATGTATGTGTATAAATAGAACATGATGGCAATTGAAAAATCAAGTAGAAAGTAGGAGTAGGGTAAGCTAAAGTAGGAGTAGGGTAAGTAGAAGTAGCCTAGGTTAGGAGTAGTGTAGAGTAACTTAGGAGTAGTTGTAATTCTAAGGTAGCTTTAGTTTTTAAGTTTTTTTTTAATTATTTCCAAGCATTTTTCCGTTAGCCATTTTAATTTTTTTTTTACTGTTCATGTAATTTCCATTACCTTTATGAAAATCTTGGATTTTACCTTCAATGTTCTTCTTGGTTTCAATAGGTTTAATTGTAGAATTTATTTTACTTTTTCTATTTGAATGTTAAGTTTCAGTCTGAAGTAGCGGTTTTATGCAAGTTTGCGGCAGTTGCCTGCATTTACTGTTTATAGATTTTTTGTTCTTCTCTGTTACACGTCTCATGCTAGTTTCTTAATTTTTTTTTTTTTACAATTTCATTCTGTTTTAATCTATTCTGTTGTTGCTAGTGTAAATAGTGCATATGCAGTTGCAGCTCTTGCTTCAGTATTAGCTTGCTGAGTTGATAAGTGCAGGTCGAGAACAAAGCTACTGCAACAGTATTACTAAAGGCTGGAAGTTGGAGCTGAAGTTGGCACTAACGGTTACTGCAATCGTAACCCGACTGCACGCTGGATAATGCTTCCCCATGGTGAAAGGAAACTGAGTTTGCTGCCGAGAAGAAGAGTCAGCAGGGGACGGTGCACTGAGGTGTGATTGCTACCGTAATTACTGGATAGTGGTTCATGCTCAAAGCACAGCAGTTCCACGCGATTATTTGTTGAACAATGGAGGCATAACACTGTCACAACCATGCTCTTCTCTCCTCTATTTTACAACTCTGTCCACTGTTCATGCTATTTCTGTCCTTAGCTCTTGGTTTAGACACTTTGCATTATTTATTATTCCTTATTGCTGGGTCATTTATTTGTTTAAAGCTTTCCATAAGTTTTACTTATTTCCATGTTTGCATAGTTAAAATTTTGCTGCTGATAGTGTTATTATTTCGTTTAACTTATTTTACCTTGAGTGAGTGGGAGTCAGACACATTGTATGAGGCAGGATGTTGTTGCTTCCAGCTGATAGATGCTCTCGGGTGCATCCCGTTCTGCTGCAATCACCACCAGCTTGAAGATAACAGCCATGGAGTAGAGGATGGGTGCGACGATGGTGTAATGTTGCAGGACAGTGCCTGGACAAAGCTGCACACCAGTACCTAAGGCAGCCAACAGGACAGAACCGAGCAGTGCAGGCTAGGCAGGACCTGGATGTTGAAGCAGCACCTGGATGTATACGGCTGTAGGACAAAAGAACCAGAATGCAGAATGCGCAAGCAGCTATGAGCTGGGCAAAACTGAGAATGGCAGCACAACATAGTGGCCTGTGCAGTAGCTTGGACAAACCGTGAGTACTACCTGGAGCAGGACAGATCCGAGAGCAGCTTAGAGCACTTGGAGTAGAGGATAAAACCGTGCGACTTCAGCAGCAAACTGAGTGTGCAGGACCAGCACATCACTGAGCAAACCAGAACAAATTCTGCTGGAGAAGAACGTGTACAATGTACACATGCACAATCGAGTCCACTTGGTTTTGATGTTGTCTAAGGCCACGTTTGGCTAGTCCTTAATGATAGTCTCATGCAATTATTTTTATTTTGTTTAAGTGATATTATGTCTTTTGTTACTTGTAGCTTAGTTATTTATCAATTTGTTGATTAGTTATATTTTCTTAGTTTATTAGTTTAAGGCTTAGTTAAATTTCATTAATAGTTAATTTTCTTTTCACAATAGGAATTAAGGTTTTCCATTTAGAATTAATTTAGATTAATTATGTTTCATGCATTTTTAATTTAGTTATCATTTTTATTAGATTTTAGGTTATTTTAATTTGTAATTTTCATCAGTTTAGTTTAATTACATGCATATGTTATTTTAGGCTTGTTTAGTTTTAGTTTAATTAATCTTTTTTTTTATTTTCATTTTTACTTTTTATTTTAATTGCGTTAATGAATTTTTAACTGTTTTAATTTTCTTTTGTAGGTACTTGCCTTTAATTACTCGGAGCTTTGTAAGTAATTTTAGCTCGATTTTATTTTATTTAGTTTTTAGCTTTTATTATTTTTAGTACTTTAATTTTAGCCATGTAGACCATCCATTGCAACTTCATAATTTGCTAGGATATACTTAGGGTAAGATTAACCGATAGTTAATTAGGCTAGTCAACTTCTCTGTAGGACGATAATTTCGGGACTCAAATCCCATCATTACTTGTACAACCCGTGCACTTGCGGATAATAAGTTTAGATCGTACCAAGTTTTTATAAAGAAAAAAATATAGAAAAAGTTTGTTGCGTAGGGGTAGCAACATACTTGTAATATGAGTTGGGAATGTACACATAAGTTTCATTATTTATGAATATGAAGAAATGGACTTTTGTATTTGATGAATGTGAGTAGAATGCAAAATGAGTAGTGCAGCAAATAGAATGAAGTTGCATGAGTTGCATAAATCTTTGTACTTCTATTTAGCTTTGTATTGTATACCTTTGGTTATACAATGAATGCACACAAGTTTTAATGTGTATAAAGTATGAATGGATGTAATTTTCAAGTCTTAAAGGTGGTTGGATGAGAAAATGACTATGGCAACAAAATTAAGGAGGTTTTGTGTGAGTTATTGCAGAAAACTACAGCAAAATCTGGAAAATATGAATGCCAGATCGATCTCATAATAGGAAAGATTGATATAGAAGAGCAAAAAATGCTCTTATTCGAGCAATAGAACAGGGCAGATCGATCTCCAAAGGGGCCAGATCGATCTGCTAAACATTCTAGAATGAGGAGATCGATCCTTAATGTAAGCCAGTTTAATTTCCTTAGCTCTCGGGTTGGAGAAGATCGATCTCCTCCCTTAGCTAGATCGATCTCCTTAACTCTCTGCCTGAGACAGATCGATCTCAAGCCCTTGACAGATCGATCTCATGCCCTAAAAATGTAATGAAAATGAGGGATTTAAGAGGACCAAATCGATCCACCCAATGCAGATCGATCTCATCAAGCAATTTCTATAAGAGGAGCAGTTGAAATATGCAATTCACGAAAAACAATACCCATTTCCTCCATTTTCAATCTAAAACCTATCTTTCTCACTCCTAAATCCACCCATTTTCATAAAGATTTGAGGGAAAGCTATGAGATACAAAGTTGTTCACATCCAACAGAAGAACGACAGACTTTGGAATCAAAGCCTCATTTATTGGATTGAAGGAGCAATGGACATTTTCATTTTGAAACAAGAAGAGAAACTAGATTGGTAAGTTTCTAATACTTCAGCCTAAGTACATTTGTCTATTTATTGATTTTGGAGTTGATTTGTATGTGTATTGATGGTTAAAACTACCTAGGATGTGATGGAACTAGTGTGACCTAGAAAATAGAATGAGTTAGTGTGAGAAAATGAGATTTGGATGAGTTGGTGATTTATGGGATTGTGCTAAGTTGTTATTGAAGTAATGGGATTGATTTGAAATGGTTAAATGAAGCCACATTTTGAGGATAGTCAAATTATGGAAATGAGTATATAAGATGTTTGATAAAATGCCATAGTGAAGAAATTGATGAAATATGAACACTATGAGCTTAATATCGATTTAATATCGATATAGTATGAATCAATTGGCCTAAAAGAATCAATAGACTCGAGATATGAGTAGAACAATGAAACTAGGCCTTATAAGTGTCAATAAGGCTATAGGTAGAATCGACTATAGCAAACACAAGAGTTGTGTTGTATTGGACTAAATTGGTGCGATATATGATTTTGTGCAGTTCTGGAGAGTTCGTTGGAGACAAATCGAACCGCATAAGTAAGCAGCTTAAAGAAAGTGGAATCACGCGACGCGATTCCAGGTAAGGGAATTCTATGAGTATATAGAGATAGCTGCTCGTACTTTGAACTCGTGGGTGAAGATAGGGCGTTATAAATTGTATGATTGTTTAAGGAAATGATTGTGGATATGCGTGAATAGCTACAAGTATTTGTATGGGATTTGGTTTTGAAATGGATTTTAGAAAAAGAGATAGTAAGGCTAATAATTGCATGAATCACGTGTTTTGATGTTTTATGAAAAGACATTGCTTTGTTTTAAACAAAAATAACAGATAGGCTGACTAATGTTTGGATGCTTTTGTGAAATAGCACATGCGAGGTGCTAAACACGATTTTGAGATTGTCTTGGTTGATTATGAGCCGCCTATCTTGTTTATGTGATTTAAATCGTGTCGGAGCCTCGCTCGCACCGGATTTTGATGCTTTCACTTATATAAAACGTGTTGGAGCTTAGCTCGCACCTTGATTTAAATCATGATGATGTTTTATAAACCATATTGGAGCTATGCTCGTACGTGGTTTCTACATGTTTTTATGCATAAATGTCGTACTAGAGTGTTGCTCGTACGAGGATGATTATTGATGATGCATGAATTGTGCTAGAGCTTAGCTCGCACAGGTTTTCACACTATGGTATGTATGATGTCGTGGTGAGGGTAATACGAATTGGTGTTCGGGGAACCCAAAAGGGGCGAGCAAGGCCATGAGAGGCTAGGAGCTGACATAAAAAAGAAATATCCCACGTGCACTTGAGACTGAGTAGGTTACACATGGTATGGGGTAGATAAGACCTGCGACTGGCACCCCCAACCATGATATGGGTCCGCGGAGTATGGAGTACGCTGTACCACGTGGTTGAGAAACTGATGAGAAAGTCTGGTGAAGAACTAACCCACCTTCATTCCAGCATGATGCCCCACACACCGGGATCTGTGTGGTCTGGGATGATTTATGATGTAGTTGTCCTACATAGTCCATTGAGATATAGTAACTTGTCTCTCCTAATATTACATAAGACCACATGGTTTTTTATACATGAGTGTGATTGTGATTATCCAGGGTAGACCCGAGGGAGGGGTCGAGCCTTGTGAGGTTTTGATTGAGAAATGATAATGATATTTGTGATTGAGAAATGATTGTGAAGAGATTTTAACGTGGTTTGAGAAAGAGATGAATTTAAAAGGATGTTTCTGAAATGAATTTCCTTTTTGTGATGAGTTTTAATGAGACAAAGCATGAGATGGTTTTACATGTTGATATTTCTATGTTTTATGCCTATTTACATGATTTTCAATACATGATATATGTATATACATGTGGCATAGTTTTATTTCCTCATGCTCCAATTATAAATGATTTATGCATAACACTATCAGCATGTAGATAGAGTAGTTATCTACCATGCTTGCATTGTTGCCTTACTGAGTGTGTGGTTGCTCATCCCTTTCTACTTTCCCCTCTCTAAAGAGCTTACATAGCAGCCAAGTGAGGACTGAGGCATTGTATTTTGGACATCTGCTTCTTCCATCGCCAAAAGGTATACACACAGGGAATTCTTTTTATATCTAAACATGTAAAGGTATAGTAGTCATTTTGTATTGTAATGTGGGGGATGTAAAAGTTAGAAAATATGTCATGTATAAGTGTATAACTTAACTTTCAAATAAATGTCACTTCTTTTGATTTATTTAAGAATGAATGATCAGTGATGATTATTATTGACTCACAGCCCAACTGTGTAGTGGTGAGTTGTTCACGACAAGGTAAGGAAAGGAAAATGAAAAAAATTTGTAGTGATTTTCGATTAAAAAAATGATAAAATGGGTTATGACAAAACTACGTATGAGAAGAAGATTATATGCATGAATTGCATGACTTCTATAATTTGTTGTGAAAACAGGTTTTTACAAGTGTTTTGAGAAAGAGTAAAAATATATGGGACTCAGTTTAGTAATTTGCATGAAAAGCTTTTAACGAGTGATTGAAGGGAGATTGCCCTCTCACTCATACTCGGTGAATGGAGCCTTCTATTTCTTTTCTGTGTGAAATTATGCTAGAGCCTAAGTGACGATGGTAGATTTACCAGCCTTGCTCGCACATCATTTTTAAAAGGGATTTTGAGAAAACTAAATGGTGCTCGATGCCTCAAGTGATGCTGTGTGTTCCACTCGAGAGCTCGCACTAGACTTTGGATATCATGCTGGAACCAAAGAGTACTGCTTAGTGATCTTACTCTGATTATGCTCGCATGTGACCCCCTCGATTTAAAGTGATGGGATAAAATCGTGCTTGATGCCTCAGGTATGCTATGTAATTGAGTATGCAGGATGTCTGATAGATGACGTACACGTAGAGGAGAAAGTTCACGCTCTCAGGGGCATAGAGATGAGCCCGAGAGGCGCAATGGGTCCAGTTCTAGTAGGGATCCACCTGGTCTTCGTGGGGCCTCTGAGGAACGTATAGCACAGTTACAGCGCAATGTAGACACATTCATAGAGATGTTTACACAGGCGATGGCCAGATTTGAGGGTAGATAAGAGAACCCTGCAGGTCAGGCTGCTGCACCTGAGAGACGTGAGCCTGGATAGCCTGCACCGAGACCTCGGGCTACAGAGGTAGAGATTCCTGCACCCCCTCTAGTTCAGGATATTCCCCCACCAGTTCAGGATCCTGTAGCTCCACAATAGGTTGATGGAGAAGGAGTTTATAATTGTAACCTGGGTAGGCTAAGGCAGTTCAGGAAGTTTGGACCACCTTCGTTTAGTGGGGTTAAAGACCCAGTGTTAGTTGAGCATTGGATTCGCATTATGGAGAAACTCTATAGATTCTTCCATTGCTCTGCCATAGAGAAGGTCACCTATGCGGCTTTTGTATTAGGGGGTGAGGCCGAGCATTGGTGGATGGCCACCCAGTCGATTCTGAGTGCACGTCACCCGGTGGTGACTTGGGATATATTTCTAGATGCCTTCAGGAGACAGTACATTCCAGCCACTGCTCAAAGGAAGATACAAATGGAATTTCTAACCTTGACTCAGGGGAACCGTACTGTGGATAAGTACGAGTCTGGATTCACCTCCTTAGGTAGATATGACACAGTGACCATGGGCTGTCAGGACAGGAAGGTTCAAAAATTTCTTGAAGGATTGAGACGTTCGATTAGAGCTCGATTAGCCCCATTTGACATTACCACCTACAACGAGGCAGTACGCAGAGCTCAGCTATGTGAGCAGGACTATGAATTGCATGCCTCAGAGTTGAGTAAGAGTAGTAAAGGCAGAGATAGAGATCGAAAGAGGTCGGTTGAGGATAGAGGATTCAGAAAGGGCCGGAGATTATTTGGTAAAGGACCAAAGATTGAGGAAGGATGAGAGAGGCCTGCGAAGCCTCCAGCTTATTTAACTTACCCAGCTTTACCTCCAGCTTCGAAGGGTATAATTATTGGCGGACCCCGACTTACCACTGAGCAGTGCAGGATGTGTGGTAGATGTCATGGGAGTAGTCCATGCCCTATGATGAGATCATGTTATAGATGTGGTAAACCAGGGCACATAGCTCGTGAATGCCCAAAGTTAGTTGATACAGCCCCACAGAAGGGCAAAGAGCAAGAGAGGGTTATAGTTGAGACACCTACACCTAAGAGGAAGGTCATAGCTGAAGAGAAAGGGAAACAAGTTGTTGGTCGAGGGCAAGTGTTTCCTTTGGACCAGGCATCTGCAAAAGCTTCTACGGATGTGATTAAAGGTACTATCCTAGTCTTTGATTTTAAAGTATTAACATTGATTGATCCCGGTGCCACGCATTCATTCATATCACCTACATTTGCATGTAAATTGATTAAACATGTGAAACCTGTACCTCTAGGTAGGATATTGCTTATAAGTACTCCAGTGAGAGATAATTTAGCAATTAAGTATTTATGTAAAGATTGCAAGTTAAAAGTAGGGGAAAAGGATATGTTGTTAGGCATGAAAGACTTTGATGTAATACTAGGAATGGATTGGTTGGCTACAAACCATGCTGTTTTAGACTGTTATGCTAAGACAGTAATGTTTTCAACCCATGACAAGTATGTTGTAAGACTTAAAGAGTAATGAAAGAAGTAGTAAATTCTTTCCAAGGATGGATGATTTTACTAGCCAATGTGATCATAATATGTTGAAGGTTTTATAGCATATGTGGTTGATTTGGATAAGGCACACCCAAAATTATTTGACATCCCAGTGGTTAGAGAGTTCCTCGATGTCTTTTCGGAAGAATTACCAGGTTGCCACCAGACAGAGAGATGGAGTTCTGTATTGATTTGGTGCCTGTAACTGAACCGATATCCAAACCACCGTATAGAATGGCTCCAGTGGAATTAGAGGAACTAAAGAAGCAATTGCAAGAGTTGTTGGACAAGGGGTTTATCAGACCGAGTGTATCACCTTGGGGAGTACTGGTTCTATTTGTGAAGAAGAAAGATGGGAATCTCTGACTTTGTATAGACTATCAATTGCTAAACAAGGCTATCATCAAGAAAAAGTATCCCCTTCCACGGATAGATGCTCTATTGGATCAGTTGGAGGGAGCACAGATCTTTTCGAAGATTAATCTACGGTCTGGGTATCATCAGCTGAGGATTCAGAGTGGAGATATGCCCAAGACAGTGTTTTAGACCCGTTATGGCCATTATGAGTTTTTGGTTATGCCATTTGGGTTGAAGAATTCTCTTGTAGCGTTTATGACATTAATGAATGATGTATTTAAGCCATACCTGGACAGCTTCATGATTGTCTTTATAAATGACATATTGGTGTACTCGAAGTCCAAGGAAGAGCATGAACAGTATTTAAGAACAGTGTTACAGATCCTCCGAGATCAGGATTTGTATGCTAAACTTAACAAGTGTGATTTCTGGTTGAGTGAGATATCGTTTTTAGCTTATGTAGTCTTAAGAGATGGGGTATCAATGGATCCGTCCAAGATAGAGGCTGTGATACAGTGGGAAAGACCCAAGACGGTTACAGAGATCCGCAGTTTCCCGGGTTTAGCAGGTTATTACCGACGATTTGTCGAGGGATTCTCTAAGCCGGCTGCTCCATTGACACGTCTCACTGGAAAAAAACGTGGCATTCGAGTGGGATGATAAATGTGAAGGAAGTTTCTACGAATTAAAGCACAGACTGACCACCACACCTATTGTCACCATACCCACTAGCTCAGGAGGTTACTTAGTGTATACAGACGCCTTGGGACAAGGATTGGGCTATGTGTTGATGCAGGATGGGAAGATAGTAGCTTATGGATCCAGACAGCTTAAGGACCATGAGAGAAACTGCTCAACCCATGATTTAGAGTTGGCAGCCGTGGTATTTGCATTAAAGATTTGGCGCCACTACTTATAGGTGAGAAATTCCAGGTGTATACAGATCATAAGAGCCTCAGATATCTGTTTTCACAGAAAGAGCTGAATATGAGGCAGAGATGATGGATAGAGCTTTTGAAGGATTATGATTACGAGATACTATACCATCCAGGGAAGGCTAATGTTGTGGCATATGCCCTGAGTAGAAAGAGCCTCGGAATGGTATCACACATGATGGTCAAGGAATATGAGTTGCTCGAGCAGTTTGCTTACCTCAGGTTAGATATAGATTCTCTTGATGTTGATAGAGACTATGTGATAGCTAGCCTGCGAGTGGAACCATATTTGATTGATCGGATACGACATACGCAACATGCCGATCTACTGTGTGAGGATCATGCGAGTTTGATTCAGAGGGGTGATGTGGTCTATTTCTTAGTGAGTGATGATGGCCTACTGAGGTTTAGAGGCATGATTTGCGTTCCTGATGACCCAGAGTTAAAGAGATTAATTTTGACAAAAGCTCATTCATCGAGATATACATTGCATCCGAGGAGTAATAAGATGTATCAGAATCTTCGAAAAATGTATTGGCAGTCAGGGATGAAAAAGGTTATCACAGAGTTTGTGGCAAGATGTCTGGTATGTCAGCAAGTGATGGTAGAGCATCAGAAGCCTCCAGGGTTATTGCAGCCTCTACCTATACCAACTTGAAAATGGGAGCATGTCACCATGGATTTCATTATGGGATTGCCGAGGACTAAGAGGAACCATGATGCTATCTGGGTAGTGGTAGACAGACTGACGAAATTCACCCACTTTCTAGCTATGAAATCTATAGATACTTTGAGTAGTCTGACAGAGTTGTATGTATGGGAGATAGTGAGGCTACATGGCGTTCCAATGAGCATCGTATCAGATAGGGATTTTCGATTTACTTCCCACTTCTGGGAACACCTTTAGGAAGCTATGGGAACCCAATGAAGTTTCAGTACCGCTTTCCAGCCTCAAACCGATGGGCAGTCAGAGAGAACAATCCAGACATTAGAGGATATGTTGAGAGCAAGTGTCATGGATTTTAAAGGCTCCTGGGATGAACACCTACCATTGGCCAAATTTACATACAACAACAGTTATCACTCGAGTATCGAGATGACACCATATGAAGCGTTGTATGGTAGAAGGTATCGTTCCCCTATTAGTTGGGAAGAAGTGGGTGAAAGAAAAACTGTCAGACCCGAATTTTATGCAGCTTGTTCCTTATGATTCCTATGTGTATGAACACTCTATTATTATAGTTGAATCATAAGAAGAGTATTTACTAGATTTAAAGTGTTATTTAAATGATTTAACACGCAAAAGCTACATAAAAAGAGCCTAATGTGAGCTATAAGAGTCACAGGCTAAACCAAGTAGATCTAAATCATTCTGACTAAAAATAAGAACTTAAAATGAGAAAGTATAGAGAGCTTATGAAGGAAAGTCAACTTGATTTAGTCCTGAACATAGAAAACAAGAATAAAAGCTAAAAAAGGTAAAATGGACCTTTTTGGCGAGTTAAGGTATTTAAGGTGTTTTGGGTGTAATTACATACCGAAAACGGTTGAAACATAAAGATAAGAGTGTAAGACATAAGATATGACACTTTCAAAATTTTGAAAAAAAGTCAACTTGGTCAATGGTTAAGGAAAAAGTCAACTATAGTTAAGAAAGTGGACTTTTACCATAGTTGACTAATCATGGTTAAAAATTAACCTAATTATGGAGAAAAAAATTGGAAAAAAATATTCTTGGTCAGAATACAAGATAATCATCCCCGAAAGTAAGGAAAATTTATTCGGAAAGATTCCGGATTAAATTTAATGGTTAAAAATGTAATGGGCCTAAGGTGAAAATTTTAAAGCCCATTAAGGTATACTAAACGTATATCAAAATTCTTAGGTCCCTTAGACCGAATTGTTGGACCAATTGATTGGCCAAATATTGAGACAATTAAAGGCCCGAGGTATAGTAAAAATTTCAGCCCGAAACCCCATTAAGAAAGCCCAAACCGTGAAGCCCAAATGGAAGGCCCATGAGATAAATATCTAACCATAGTTAAAGCTAACCATGACTCATAAGGTGACTCATTAGGTGACTCATGGCTAAGGCTTAGAAAGTCAAGCTTAATGGCTGGAAAGTAAAGCTTAATGGCTAAGTAAGTGGCTTATAAAATCAGCCACACCATTGTCATCTTCATCACACCAAATTCGGCTAGAAGAAGAAACCATTGAAACAAATTATCCAAGCTTTCTCCCACTAGAAATCACTAGGAATTAGGCATATTTGGAACTTGCATTCTTCATGAAAGTTGTTCCAAATTGAAAGGAGAGTGACATATGTTGGAATTGGCTATCAAGGAGCCATAGAGTGCAAACCGTGAGCTTCCAAAGCATTCGGCCAAGTGTGAACACAATAATTGGTATATTTTCAAGTTTTCAATTTCATATATGTTAATGTATGAATGATTTTAAGTATATTGGTATAGCTTTTAAGCATTGAAACATATGAAATCACTATGATATTGGTTAGGCCGAGAGTTAGTAGTGAGATATTGATTAATGTCCATATGATTTTAAGGCATAAATGGATTAATGTACATGTGTTAATGATTATGGTGTAATTAGAATTAATCAATTTGATTAATTAATACATGTAATTAGTTGGCAATCAAGGTGTTTGATAAAATGCCTAAATGAACTATATGATGTTTAAGAATGTTGCCAACCAAGTGTTTGTGAAAATGCCTAAGTGAATTGGCTAAGGAAAGGGACATGGCCGGCATGCCATGGCATGACCGACGGCATGGATAGCTCTCGGCCATGGCATGTGGTCGAGAGGCCCAATGGGCCAAGCCCAAATATTTTAGGCCCAATATGATGTAATGGGTCTAGGATAAGCCCAATAGAGTTGGTGGGCCCCATAAGCCTAATAGGCCCAACGAAAATGAATAGTAAAATGAAAATGGGCTTAAGGCATAGTTCGGCCCATTAAGGATTATTAAAGCCCATTAAGGGAAATAGACTGTATTTAATGTGAAATACAGTAGGAAAAGTGTAATTAACCTGATAAATGGTTATATGCAGCTCCAGAGATTATTGGAGGAGCAAATCGGACTGCTGAAACGAGCAGTGCAGAGAAAGTGAAATTTCTCGAGTGATTGCAGGTAAGGGACTTTTGTAAGTAGTTAGAGATACCTGCATGTATTTTTGTCTGCTTTTATATTCACTTAAAAACTCTGAGGGTCCGAGAAAGTGAATAATAATTATTGTGACCCAATAGTGGCAAATTACGATTTTGCCCCTAGTTAGTCAAAAGTCAACTTTTGTGAAAAGTTGTAAAAAGCATGGAAACCACCTTTTTGAGTGTTTTACTGCTGTTTAGCAGGAGAATAAATAGATGGGCTAATGATTTTAAGGTTGATGTGAATTAAGCTCACTTTATAGTGCTAATTTTGATGTTTTGTAAATCATCCCTTTTTAAAGAGCCATCTATCATATTATGTGAGAATGAATCGTACTGGAGCACAGCTCGCATTGGATTTCATATATTTTCCACATACATTAGTGCTAGATTATGATTCGCACTAGATTTCCATGACATGCATGATAGAGTATTGGAGTTATTACTCGTACTCAGTTTTATATGATATATGCATGAGAGAGTGCTGGAGCGTTGCTCAAACTTGATTCTTCATGATTTATACAAGACATTGTACTGGAGCTATTGCTCGTACTTGATTTGATGATATTGTGCATAACATGGTACTGGAGCTATTGCTCATACTTGATTTAATACATGAACTATGCATTGACCTAGTTGCTGGAGGTTTACTCGCACTAGAGTTGAGTTTGTGATGTGAAACAGTGTTTGAGCGGAGTGTCGACTGTGAGTCGCGCTCAAAGGCGCGCACTGTATGTGATATATAATACATGTTGAAATCCATGCTTGATTCCTTGTGTAGACTGAGTGTCACACTATGTGAGAGGATATCCGCATAAGGATACTAGAGACGTGGTATGATATTCCATGGTTTGAGGGCTAAGACGAAGTACGTTGTACCGTGCAAGTGGCATGGAGTACACTGTACCGTGTGGTGTTGTGGAGTTGAGGAGGATATAGTTGGCGGTTGTGATGGACTGACCCCTCTCCCATTATAGCAGTGATGCCCCGCACATCGAGATCTATGTTGCTTGGGATCACATGTTGGATATGATCATAGTCCAGGATACTATTTACATTTTCACCACAGAGTCTCACATGATATATCACTTATTTAAATTGTGGACAGACCTGAGGGATAGGTCGGACTCCAATTTTGTGTTATGAATGATTTAAATGCCATATTTATTGTGATTTAAATATACATGACATGATTTATCTAAAGGCATGATTTATATAAAGATGCATTGTTTTGCACTACATGCCTACATTTGAGAAAGAAAGCATGATTTCTGTACATGGGATTTAATCTGTACAAGTATACATATATATATATTTAAAGACATGCTTTTAAAGTGAGTAAAGGAAATAATGTTTTCAAGGCATAGCATTATTTTGAGTAGATAGTGTAGATATCTACTTGCTTGCCTGATTTCCTTACTGAGCGCGTTGTATGCTCACCCCCTTTCTTTACATCTCTCTACAGAGCATCGGCAGTAGAGTGAGAGCTATTGAGGGATAGTATTCCTGAGTCCACTGCTATTTCCTATCGATCGCCAGGTATACATATTTTGTACGGTTATGTATCTAAACATAGAAATAGCACAGTGATGTATACGATATATATTATGGGGAATGTATTTGTATTAGCTTTTATTTAATCTCACATATATTATAAAAGCAGTTACAGTCAGTAGCAGTATATTGACATGTATGTATGATAATGGATGATGTGGTAAGCAAGGATTCTGACATCGAATCACAGCCCAACCATTGAAGAGAGAAAAGGTAAGTTAAAAATGTGAAAAAATTTGTAGTGATTTTGGTTAAGTCATGGATTGAGAACAGGTCCTGACAAAAACTTTTTCTCTCGATTTGATACAGCAAGCCTTTAAGGTTGTTCAGTTGATATGTGAGAGATTTAGAACAGCTCAGAGCAGGCAGAAAAGTTACGCTGACATAAGACGGAGGTCACTAGAGTTCATTGTGGGTGACTTAGTTTTCTTGAAAGTTTCTCCCTCGAAAGGGATTATGAGGTTCGGTAAGAAGGGTAAGCTGAGCCCTCGGTATATCGAACCGTTTGAGATATTAGAGAGAGTGAGAGATAAAGCGTATAGGCTAGCGTTACCACCGGAGCTAGCAAGCATTCACAACGCCTTCCACGTATCGATGCTTCGAAAGTACCATCCAGATCCGACTCATGTGATTTGGTATGAACCATTGAGCTTAAAGATGACTTGACATATATAGAGAGACCGATCTGGATGCTGGATAGGAAGGAAAAAGTGTTAAGGAATAAGACAATTCCACTTGTTAAGGTTCTTTGGTAGCACCACAATTCAGAGGAAGCCACTTGGGAGTTAGAGAACCTGATACGGGAAAAGTACCCTCGAATTTTCGACGAATGACTTGGTTCTAATTTGGAACACCAAATTTCTTGTATGAGGAGAGGAATGTAAGACCCGTAAATTTCTATGTAATGTTTATGATTATCGAATGTACAAACAAGTTACATTACATATGAATTACAAGAAATAGATGTTTTTAAGTTCTAAGTGTGAATGAATTACTATTTGAGGATAGAATCAATTGGATGGAAGTTTAACTTAGAAAATCTAGGAAAATTGCAATTAAAATGCTGCAGGATAAATGCTAGATCGATCTCATGCAAGGAGAGATCGATCTCATGGCCTGAAAAACATAATACCAAGCATTTTGCAAGAGAGAGATTGTTCCCTCACTCAAGGAAATTGATCTCAAGTTGTCTCAGGTTGGACCAGGTCGATCTCTTCCCATAGGTAGATCGATCTCCATTGGCCTCTGGATATGCCAGATCGATCTCTAAAGCCTTCTGCCTAAAATAGATCGATCTCATACATTTCAACAGATCGATCCCTTGCCTGTAATTGTCAAAAATCTGAAGGATTCAAGCAAGGGTAGATTGATCTCCCCCCTATAGAGATCGATCTCATAAGGTATTTCCTATAAAACCTGAGCAGTTGGATTTGCATCTCACGAGAACAAACTCATTTTCTCCATTGTTAACAAGTGACCTAGCTTTCTCACTCCAAAATCACCACATTCCAATCAGTTTTGAGAGAAGTTCCTTTGAGCAAAGTTGTTCCTAGTGAGGGAGAGGACAACATAGTCAAAGATTGGAAGCTCAAACCTTGTATAAAATAAGAAAAGAGGAAAAAGGTCAAGGTAGGTAAGATTTTTATACACAATTTTCTAGTATGTTAATCTAGACATTATGATGAGTGATTTGGTGTACATAATGTTGGTTGAAATGTTCATATACATGTTTAAACAACCATGACCTAGAATGGTCTTAGTGAGAGAAAATTGAAATAACATAGAACTAATGATGATTTGAGCATGTAGAGATGTTAATGAGCATGTATAGATGATGTTAAGATGACATTGTAAAATCCATAAGTTGGATTAGATGAGGATTGATAATGGGAATAATAAGTGTTTGATGAAATGCCATAGAGAAAGGACATGAAGAATTTCAGGCATTATAAGCTTAATGCCGGTTTAATATGTATCAATAGACTCGAGGAGTCTAATGGATTCTCAAGAAACAAATAGAACGATTGAAAAGGGCTTAAGAGGCATTAGAGCCCCACAAACTGTAATGTGGCTATATTGATGTAACAGGTCAAAGCATTGATTCGAAAGCCATGTAAATGAGAATCGAGTATATTGAAATAATACTGATACGAGTAGTAAATGCTTACAACTCCTAGAGATAAAGTTGGAGCCGATAAGACCGAATCACGAGCATTGGAAATCAAGGAAGGCAATTCAAGTGTGATTCGAGGTAAGGGACTTATGCGAGCTATTAGAGATAGCTATACGTATGTTTTCCTACCTGCTGTGTGCAAATATATGCGATAAGTATATAGATATTGATATATCTAGGTAAAAACTATGTATGAGAAGAAGATTATATGCATGAGTTGCATGACTTCTATGCCTTGTTATGAAAAGAGGTTTTTACAAGTGTTTTAAGAAAGAGTAATAATAGACGGGCTCTCGGTTTAGTAATTTGCATGAAATGCTTTTAACGAGTGATTGAAGGGATATTATCCTCTCACTCATACTCGGTGAATAGAGCCTTCTATTTCTTTTCTGTGTGAAATTGTGTTAGAGCCTAAGTGGTTACGGTAGATTTACTAGCCCTGCTCGTACATCACTTTTAAAAGGGATTTTAAGAAAAACTAAAGGGTGCTCGATGCCTCAGGTGATGGTGTGTGTTCCACTCGAGAGCTCGCACTAGACTTTGGGAATCATGCTGAAGCCAAAGAGTATTGCTTAGTGATCTTGCTTTGATTATGCTCACATGTGACCCCCTCGATTTAAAGTGATAGGACAAAACCGTGCTCGATGCCTCAGGTATACTATGAGTTCTTACGCTGAGTTGCTCACCGTGGTTGGTTGAGCTTTACTGTGTGATAAGCAAAAATCGTGCTCGATGCCTCAGGTATGTTGTGTGATCTTACGCTGAGTTGCTTGCACGAGAGTTTATGATTTTGCTGTGTGATGAGTAAAACCGTGCTGGAGCCGTCGTGTATTGCTTAGTGATCTTGCACAGACTTGCTCGCACGTGATTTTGAAACAACGAAAATGGGTGATAAGGATCCACGGGAGCACGATGTACCGTGAGCATTAGCCATGGAGTACGATGTGTCATGATATCTTAGTGATTCTGTGTGGACTGAAAGGATGGTTGATCCGCCTCCCCAAGAATAGGGTTCCAACATATCTGATCAGTGTTACCTGGAATCCAGACTATGACCATAAGTCTTCTTTTATCTGTGAGATACAACATTGTGTTACTACTGTGTGAGGTGACAAATGTCCCCCCTACTGTGTGATACAAGGTGGTATAAAATCCCATTATATGTCTCAAGTGAATTGATTTGCTAAGTGTGTTCTGTGTAAACTGATAAATGAAGCTATGTGGTTTTTAAAGATTGAGCTGTGTGAATTGATGATGTATATGCATATACCCATCTAGCGAATTAATGGTTTCACACCGATGGAAGGTAGTTTCAAAGAAATGTATATGTTTTATAAGGAAAATAAATGTTAATATTTTAGCATGTAGATAGTGTAGTTATCTACATGCTTTCATATTTTTCTTACTGAGCGTGTTAGCTCGCCCCCTTATTTCCTCCTCCACAGATACTATGAGGTAGTGAGTTACTGTTGTTGTCCCTGCTACGGTGTGCTCCAGTTCTCCACAGTATAGAGGTATACATTTATGAGAGAAAAATTTTTCATCCTATAATTTAATACACAGTCTAGTGATCTTTTGTACAAAGAGGATGTATATAATAGAAACTGATGTAAATGTTTCTGCATATTTATAAAAGACTATTTTCTACTTCATTTAATGAATGTTAAATTATGAATGGATGAGATGTGGATATGGATGTTGACTCACAGCCCAAACTGTATGTAATAAGTTAAGTCACGGGAAGAAGGTCGTGACATATAATGGCAAAGGAAACATAAGGGAGTATATTATGGAAATGTCTAATCTTGTTACAAGGTTAAGGGCATTAATGTTAAAGTTGTCTGAAGACATACTTATGCACCTAGTCTTGATATCTCTTCTTGCATAATTCAATCCCTTTAAGATAAGTTATAACACTCAAAAGGAGAAATGGACTCTTAACTAGCTCATTGCTCAATGTGTGCAAAAGGAAGAGAAGTTGAAACAAGATAAAATAGAAAGTGCTCACTTAGCATTTTCTTCCAATGGTAATGTTGCCATCAAGAAAAGGAAAAGGAACAATACAGGAAAAGGCACTGCAAACACTAAAACTTCACAGCCTAAGGGGCAGTAAAAATAGGATAAGGTAATCACTTGTTTCTTCTGCCATAAAAATGGACATGTGATGAAGGATTGTTTCAAGTATACAAAATGATTTGCCAAAAAGGGTAAACTTCTCAACTTTGTTTGTTCTGAAGTTAATTTGGCCTTAGTACCAAATCACACTTGGTGGATAGATATATGTACAACTTGATAATTCTATATTTTTTAGAATTATTTGTGCTTAATTTCCTAATTAATTATTTAAATCCCCAATTATTTTGTTAATTATCCCCTTTATTTAATTAAAATTCTCATGTTTGCAGATAAATTAAATCCAGATGAATTTTGAATATTTCGGTAGAAAATGGACCGAAATTGAGCTAAAATCGAGATTGGACCATGCGGACAACATGAGCCTAACACATCTAATTGGACAAAAAGACAGATGACAGGGAAATATTATTTTTCAAGGAGCCAATGGTGTGAAGACAAGTAGCTAAACAATGCCAACTCATCTAGGATAAAAAAATTACAATTGTACCCCTAAGTGTGTGTATAAATAGATTATGATGGTAATTGAAAAGGGGGTAGCCTAGGTTAGAATAGAGGTAAATTAGGGTAGAATAGTTTTAGGGTTTATTTTAGGATTTATTGTTTTTAAGTTTTTTCTTTTTCCGATAGCCACCATTGTTAGATTACTATTCATGTTAACTTTTATTTTTATGCAAAGTTTTTGTTCTTTTCTAGTTCTCTGTTTTATTAAGGAATAGTTTCATTTCCATTTTCTCTACTGTTTGATTCTGTTTCAATCCCAGATCTTTATTTTAGTGTTACCATGGAAATCATTGTTTTTTTTAGCTGCTAGCTCTCGGTTTTATCTTATTGTTTGATTTCATCTCTTTTTCCCACTGTCCATTCGGGCTCAAGGATTCAGAGGGCAGCCGAGTAATGTGAGAGGTGATGCACAGCTGGTGACAGTGGCTAAACATCCTCTCATGGCTCGATTGCATCCACTGCTACTGTTGGTTTGATGTTAGCTGATACTTTGTCCGTTGTTTGTGCATCTATTTGTGCACGTTGATTCTTTTTTATTATGATAAATAGAAACTATCCATTTTCTGCATTTTTCTTTTCGGTTTGAATGCTTCATTTTCCTGCATTAATTTGTTTTCATTAGGACAATTTTCTTATCTCAGTTTTTCGGGATCAGCTATTGCACAAAGCACTAGTTTCTTTTAAATCTCGGGTTCCTGTAACAGCTTCAATTTATTTTTGTTCCAGACTAGGAGAGGAGCTAGTTGCTGTGATGATGAACGAATGGACAACCTAATAGAGGTAGCAGCTAGACGGCATTGTGGCAACAAACAAGGACCAATTCCAACTCTGTTTGGCTCTGTTTCCTTGTTAAGAAACCAGAAGCAACACATTGCACTATATGATAGCTAGGCAGAGGACGTGCGAAGCAGAACAGCAGGTTAGACATGCCTACTAGCTGGGCAGGTCGAGCATAACAAAACCGGGAGCTGGAGTAGCTAACAGCAGAAGCAAGACCTGGCAGCAAGAGCAGAGGCTGAGCTTACTGTGCGAGAATGAGCTAGTTGTTCGTGAACTTACCGTGAAACGGACAGTGCAAGGAACAGACGGTAGCAGAACAATGGCAGCACCAGTGGACAAATCTGCAGTAGATATCAGGACACGCCCGAAGCAGAGGACGAACTGCAGTAGTAAGCGGACAGCAGCAGCACCTGGAAATGTTGGATAAACAAAAAGACAAATGAATAGTGATAGTGTCGGGATCACTTTGGTGGTTTTGCAATTTTGCTAAGGCCATGTTTGGCAAATTCCCCTTTAGCTTTAATCCATTTTCATGCATTTTAAAAATAGTTTAAATCCAATTTAATTTGTTAGCATAAGAAGTTATGATTTTAATTTTATTTGCATGATTAGCTATAACTCAATTGATTGATTAGTCTAGAATTTAGATTTAATTATGTCATTGTTAATTTTTAATTTTTTTATAGGTTTTCCAATTAGAATTAATTTAGATTAAATGTTTTTCATGCATTTTTAATTTAGTCTTCATTTTTATTAGATTTTAAGTTAGTTCAATTTGCAATTTTTATTAGTTTAATTACATGCATTTTTATTTTAAGTTTGTTTAAATTTTAGTTTAATTAATTTTATTGCTTTATTTTCATATATGCATTTTATTTTAGTTGCGTTAATTCATTTTAATTGTTTTAATTTTCTTTTGTAGGTTATTTGTTTTTTATTGCTTGGAGCACTGTAAGTAATTTTGCTCGGTTTTATTTTCTTTATTTTATAGTTTTATTATTTTCAGTACTGTTAGCTTTGTAGATCACCCTTCAATTTTATAATTTGCTAGAATATACTTAGGGTAAGATTAACCGGTAGTTAATTAGGCTAACCAACTTCTCTGAGGGACAATAACTCGGGACTCAAATCCCATTATTACTTGTACGACCCGTGCACTTGCGGACAATACCCTTTGGGCGTGTCAAGTTTTTGGCGCCGTTGCCTGGGAAGTTTGAATTAGTCGTTAATTAATATCGGTGAAATTATGCTTAGGTGTAATTCTAGCTGTAAATACTTAGAAGTTAATCTAGATTAGTTAATTGAAAAAAAATTAAAATTAAAAAAATTAAAAAAAAAATTCTAAGGACTTTTAGATGTTTGTATGCGTAGAGCCAGGAGTTACGATAGCTTTCCTCTAGATCCTAAAATTGACAGAACCTTAGGAAAATTCGAAAGGACTCTAGGAACTTTATAGCTCCGCTGCAAAACACGATAACAGAAAATAGAGAAATTAGAACCGTTGGAGATTATGCAATGCCGACGATTGGAGGATATTATTCCGGCATTAGGCAACCAGCTGTCCCTACAAATAAATTTGAAATTAAGCCCGCAATCCTCCAGATGATTTAGACTTCATTGCAGTTCAGTGGGCTCTCTCACTATGACCCACATGCTCACCTTGGGCAATTCCTGGACTTGTGCAACACGTTCAAACATAATGGATTATCTGATGATGCGCTTAGGCTTAGATTATTCCCCTTCTCACTTAGGGATAGGGCGAGACACTGGTTGACCTCCCTGCCTCCAGGATCCATTTCTACATGGGATGAGTTAGCCCATCAATTTCTATCTAAGTTTTTCCCTCCCTCTAAAATGGCCCAACTCCGTAGTAATATATCTTCCTTTGCCTAGTACGACTTTGAATCTCTTTATGAAGCATGGGAACGATATAAGGAGCTTCTTAGGAAGTGCCCTCACCATGGCCTGCCTTTGTGGTTGCAAGTCCAGACCTTCTACAACGGACTTACAAGCCAAAATAGGACTATTGTTGACGCTGCTGCGGGTGGAGCCCTGATGTGCAAAATAGAGAAGGAAGCTTACGAGCTTTTAGACAAGATGGCGGCTAACAACTATTTATGGTCCTTGGAGCGGCAATTGCCAAAGAAGTCGGCGGGTATTTATGAGCTCGACACGCTGTCTACTTGACCTCTCAAATCGCTAACCTTACGAAGAAAGTAGAGTCGCTCAGTACCCAACATAATCCTCCCACCAGTCCTAACCATGTGTATTCTGTCCAAAGTCCTTTTCTTTCCTACGAGTTGTGTAGTGGTACCCACTCTGTAGATAGGTGTCTGCTCAACTTAGAATCGATTCAGTATGTTGCCCCTTTTCAAACGCAACAAAACAACCCTTTTTCAAACACCTACAATCCAGGGTGGAGGAACCATCCTAACTTCTCCTAGAGCCAAAACCAAGGGCAAACTTTTAGCTCTAGACCTGTAGGACTCCCTGGTTTTCAAGCTCCACCGGTTCAGGTACCACCACAGCTGTAATTTCCATTTCATCCGCCTTCTCATCACCCATACTCACATCATCCATCACCACCACCACCACCACTTATGCACCCCCAACTCTACCATACACCAGCAGCTGAGAAGAAGCTTACATTAGAGGAGATGTTCACGACTATCCTGCAAAATCAAGCTGCTTCAATTAAGAACTTAGAAGTTCAGGTTGGACAAATAGCTAGTGCTCTTAGCCAACGTCCTCAAGGGACCCTTCCTAGTAACACTGAAGTTAATCCCGTTAAGCAAAGGGAGAGTAAGGAACATGTTAGATCCATCACCCTTAGGAGTGGCAGAGAGCTAGATGAGCCACAAGTTAAGTCTGGACCTGACCAACCCATAGTTGATAAACACATAGGTTCTAACGAGGCAGCTCAGAAAGAGCAGGAACATTAGGATCGGGCTGCAAAGGAATCCAAGATAGGTGCTTTTTCATCTATACCTTTTTCTTCTTCATTGCCTTCCTCATCCTCTGATTCAACACAGGTTCCCACTACATTACCTCTAGTTAAACCACCAGTACCTTTTCCTCAGAGGTTCCAAAATCAAAAATTGGAACAACAATTTGTTAAATTTCTTGAGGTTTTTAAGAAGTTTCACATCAACATTCCTTTTACAGATGCCTTAGAGCAAATGCCAAGTTATGTGAAGTTTTTAAAGGATATCCTCTCAAGAAAGAGAAGATTGGAAGATTATGAGACGGTGGCCTTAATTGGGGAATGTAGTGCAATTATCCAGAGGAAATTACCCCCCAAGCTCAAGGATCCTAGGAGTTTTACCATACCCTGCACTATTAGAAATCTATTCTTTGGTAGAGCCCTGTGTGATTTAGGAGCTAGTATCAATTTAATGCCTTTGTCTATCCATCAGAAGTTAGGAATAGGGGATGTCAAGCCCACTACAGTGACCCTTCAGCTAGCAGATAGATCCATTAAATATCCAAAGGGGGTCATTGAGGATGTCTTAGTAAAGGTGGACAAGTTTATTTTCCCTGTAGATTTTATTGTACTAGATATGGAGGAAGACAGGGAAGTCCCCATTATTTTAGGTAGACCTTTCCTAGCTACTGGTAGGACGATAATTGATGTACAAAAGGGGGAGTTGACTATGATAATGCAAGATCAGGAAGTGAAGTTTAATGTTTTCAAACCTTTGAAGCTCCCTGATGACTCTCAAGAGTGTTTTAAGATAGAGATTAATGAGGATATAAGGCTTAAGCACATGAAATCTGAAAGAAAGAGGGAAGTAGATAGAGCTAAGGAGGATTTAACTCTTAACATTCTATCACCATTCTGGCTAATCCTCCTACTCTTCGCCCTGCTGCTGAGTGTTGTTTTCTTCAGTTGCATTTGAAGTGGTTGTGTTTTTCTTTCTACTTTGTATATAGTTCTTTTTCTTTTTCTTTTCTGTTGTTTCTTTCTTTGTTTATTTTGCAGGTTTATTTTCTAAGTTTTACGCTTTCAATAAAAGCTTCAGTTGTTCATCAACATCAGATAGGGGAGTACTATGTTCTTGAGCTTTAATTCTTATATTATCTGCACACTGAGGACACTGTGCACTTTAAGTTTGGGGGAGGGGATATCACTTGAGTATTTTTCAAAAATTTGAGCAAAATTGAAAATTTTTCAAATTTTTTTCTAAAATCTGAGCTTAAACTGTTTGATTTTAGGATGATTTAGTGCTTAGCATGTAGTTTTCCCATATTTCGATGATATGACCCCATGATTAAGTATGATTTTGATTGACTGAGAAGCATGATTATAGGAAAAGCATGAAGTTGAGTTCTTGAATTTGTCTTGATTCTGATTGTGATTTCCTCATCTTACGCACATGTCATGTCATAAATCTGTATATTTATTTAGAGAAAGCTTATGTGGACCTAGGATTGCATTTGTTCAGTTGATTTTGTGTATCATATTCTAGAATTTGTTTGATCTGATCTCGAGGTGAAATATTAGATCACACTTAATTAGGGAGATGATTTAGGCCATCTTTAGATCGTTTGAGCCTTTCTAGCCTTCCATGTACATATTCTACCCCTAGTCACCCATCTGGGCCAAATAAGATTTTCTCTGTAAATACACCTGCATTATTTTCCTTAGCTTAAAAACTCTTTTCCTATCCCTTACCCCGAAAGCATGAAAAGTCATTGGGATATATTGTGAGCTTTGTACATATGGGTATCTGGTGATAGTGAAATTTCAAAAAAAAATATAAAAAAAGATAAAAAAAGAAAATGAAAAAGAAGAAGAAGAAAAATACAAAAATAGAATAAAATGTTTAGTGAAAGAAATAAGTTTGGGGGAAATAAATTGAGCTCTTACATTAAAGATCCTAGAAGTAATGCATGTTAAGGGGCAATCAAACCTAAATCGACTTTATCATACCTTAGCCCCTTACATTACAAGCTTAATGAAGTCCTATTGATCTTTAGTTAAGTGTGACTACATTATTGGAGTGAGAAGTGAAAAGCAAACTTATGGGAATGATCACATGTCATTGACTTTGCATTTATTATGTTTGCATAATCTAATCCAAATAATGTACTGTGAAGTGACTTTGACATTTTTCACACACTCACGAGGAGTTCAATTTGGGTTAGGACTTATGATTGAATAATTTTGAATGTTTGACTTGTAATTGTGAATCTTTAAGATCATAGTCTGTACTTTTTCTTTGAAGATAATATTGGGAAAATTATTGTGTTTTGTACGTGTCATTCCTACAATTATTTTGTTTTGCTTGAGGACAAGCAAAACCTCAAGTTTGGGGGTGTGATAATTCTATATTTTTTAGAATTATTTGTGCTTAATTTCCTAATTAATTATTTAAATCCCCAATTTATTTTGTTAATTATCCCCTTTATTTAATTAAAATTCTCATGTTTGCAGATAAATTAAATCCAAATGAATTTGAATAATTCGGTAGAAAATGGACCGAAATTGAGTTAAAATGAGATTGGACCACGCGGACAACACGAGCCTAGCACATCTAATTGGACAAAAAGACAGATGACATGGAAATATTATTTTTCAAGGAGCTAATGGTGTGAAGACAAGTGGCCAAACAATGTTAACTCATCTAGGATAAAAAAATTTACAATTGTACCCCTAAGTGTGTGTATAAATAGAATATGATGGCAATGGAAAAGGGGTAGCCTATGTTAGAATAGAGGTAAATTAGGGTAGAATAGTTTTAGGGTTTATTTTAAGATTTATTGTTTTTACGTTTTTTCTTTTTCCGATAGCCACCATTGTTAGATTACTATTCATGTTAACTTTTATTTTCATGCAAAGTTTTTGTTCATTTCTAGTTCTCTGTTTTATTAATGAATAGTTTCATTTCCATTTTCTCTACTGTTTGATTCCATTTCAATCCCAGATCTTTATTTTAGTGTTACCATGAAAATCATTGTTTTTTTTAGCTGTTAGCTCTCGATTTTATCTTATTTTTTGATTTCATCTCTTTTTCCCACTGTCCATTCGGGCTCAAGGATTCAGGGGGCAATTGAGTAATGTGAGAGGTGATGCACAGCTAGTGACAGTGGCTAAGAATCCTCTCATGGCTCGGTTGCATCCACTGCTACTGTTGGTTTGATGTTAGCTGATACTTTGTCCGTTGTTTGTGCATTTATCTGTGCACGTTGATTCTCTTTTATTTTGATGAATAGAAACTATCCATTTTCTGCATTTTTCTTTTCGGGTTGAATGCTTCATTTTCCTGCATTAATTTGTTTTCATTAGGACAAATTGCTTATCTCAGTTTTTCGGGATATTGCACAAAGCACTGGTTTCTTTTAAATCTCGGGTTCCGGTAATAGGTTCAATTTATTTTTGTTCCAGATTAGGAGAGGAGCTAGTTGCTGTGATGATGAACGGATGGACAACCTAATAGAGGTAGCAGCTAGACGACATTATGGCAACAAATAAGGACCATTTCCAACTCTGTTTGGCTCAGTTTCCTTGTTAAGAAACCAGAAGCAATACACTGTAGTATATGATAGCTGGGCAGAGGACGTGTGAAGCAGAACAGTAGGCTAGACGTGCCTACTAGTTGGGCAGGTCGAGCACAACAGAATCGAGAGCTGGAGTAGCTAACGGCAGAAGCAGGACCTGGCAGCAAGGAACGAACAGTGCAAGAATGAGCTAGCTTATTGTGCGAGAATGAGCTCGCTGTACGTGAACTTACCGTGAAACGGACAGTGCAAGGAACGGACAGCAGCTGAACAATGGCAGCACTAGTGGACAAACCTGCAGCAGATATCAGGACACACCCGGAGCAGAGGACGAACTGCAGTAGTAAGCGGACAGCAACAGCACTTGGAAATGTTGGACAAACAAAGAAGACAAATGAATAGTGATAGTGTCGGGACCACTTTGGTGGTTTTGCAAATTTTCTAAGTCCATGTTTGGCAAATTCCCCTTTAGCTTTAATCCATTTTCATGCATTTTTAGAATAGTTTAAATCCAATTTAATTTGTTAGCATAAGAAGTTATGATTTTAATTTTATTTGCATGATTAGCTATAGCTCAATTGAATGGTTAGTCTAGAATTTAGATTTAATTATGTCATTAGTTAATTTTTAATTTTTTTATAGGTTTTCCAATTAGAATTAATTTAGATTAAATGTTTTTCATGCATTTTTAATTTAGTGTTCATTTTTATTAGATTTTAAGTTAGTTCAATTTGTAATTTTTATTAGTTTAATTACATGCATTTTTATTTTAAGTTTGTTTAAATTTTAGTTTAATTAATTTTATTGCTTTATTTTCATATTTGCAATTTATTTTAGTTGCGTTAATTCATTTTAATTGTTTTAATTTTCTTTTGTATGTTATTTGTTTTTAATTGCTTGGAGCACTGTAAGTAATTTTGCTCGGTTTTATTTTCTTTATTTTATAGTTTTATTATTTTCAGTACTGTTAGTTTTGTAGATCACCCTTCAATTTTATAATTTGCTAGAATATACTTAGGGTAAGATTAACCGGTAGTTAATTAGGTTAACCAACTTCTCTGAGGGACGATAACTCGGGACTCAAATCTCATTATTACTTGTACGACCCGTGCTCTTGCGAACAATACCCTTTGGGCGTGTCACAACTACTCACATAAGTGTGACAATGCAGGGCTGTCTAAGGAGCAAAAAGCCAACTGATGCTAAAAGTTTCATCTGTGTGGGAAATGGCGAGAAAACTCCTGTTGAGGCTATTGGTCCATTCAGGTTAAAGTTAGAATCTGGTTGTTATTTAGATTTGGACGAGAATTTTTATGTACCATCATTTAGAAGGAACTTGATTTCTGTTTCTAATTTGGACAAATTGGGTTATTCATGTTCATTTGGAAATGGAAAGTTTTATCTCTTTCAGTATTCAAATCTTATTGGTAGTGATTCTTTAGTTGATAATTTATATAAATTGGACCTCCATGCCTCATATGTTAATGAATGCTTGCATGTAAGTAATTGTGGTATAAAGCACAAATTAATTAATGAGAATTCTTCCATGTTATGGCACAAATGTTTAGGGTATATTTCTAAACAAAGAATACGAAGACTTATGTTAGAAAGGATTCTTGATTCTCTTGATTTTTCAGATTTCAAATCTGTACTGAGTGTATTAAGGGAAAATGAATAAATGTCAAGAAAATAGGTGCCAAAAGGAGTTCAAACGTCTTGGAATTAATTCATACTGATATATGTGGTCCATTCCCTACGGCTTTTTAGAATGGTTAACATTATTTTATTACTTTCATATATGAATATTCTCGTTATGGGTTCTTGCACTTAATTCATGAGAAGTCTCAATCATTGGACATTTTCAAAAACTATAAAGCTGATGTTGAAAATCAACTTGGTAGAAAAATTAAAGTCGTTAAATCTAATCGTGGTGGTGAGTACTATGGTAGATCTGACGGATCGGGGAACAACGTCCAGGACCCTTTGCAAGGTATTTGGTAGAATGTGACATCGTTCCTCAATTCACTGTCGGGGACTCCAAGTCAAAATGGTGTAGCTAAGAGACGAAATCAAACCCTAAAGGATATGGTGAGAAGTATGATAAATCATTCTTCTTAACTAGAATCACTTTGAGGAAAAGCCTTAAAGACTGTAGTGTATATCCTTAATCGAGTTCCAACAAAGCAGTAGCTAAAACCCCTTATGAGTTATAGACAGGAAAAAAGCCTAGTATTTGGCATTTGCATATTTAGGGTTGTCCAACTGAAGCTAGGCCATACAAGCCTAATGAAAGGAAATTGGACTCAAGAACAGTAAACTGCTACTTTATTAGATACTCAGAAAAATCGAGGGGTTTCAAGTTTTATGATCCCTCAAGTAAATCCTTTTTCGAGACAGGAAATACTAAGTTCATTGAGGATGTTGAATATAGTGGGAGTGTCAAACCTAGGAATCTTGTCTTTGAAGAAGAACATGCCACTATTCCTACAGTTGCAATTAAAAATGATCAGGCAGTTCAAAATGCAAATCCAGATTATCAAGATGCTCCTGGGTTACCTCTTACTTATATTGAAGAGCCAGCTCCTATTCAATCAACCTCAATTGGAAGTGCCATTAAAGAGAGCTTTTAGGGAGAAAAGATCAGCGATTTCGAATGATTATATCGTTTATCTCCAAAAACATGAGTTTGATATAGGAGTGGAAGATGATCCAACATCTTTCAGCGAAGCTAAACAAAGTGTTCACTCCTAACAATGGATAAAGGCCATGAAAGATGAGATGAAATCAATGGAGGACAATGGCATTTGGGATCTTATTGAATCGCCCTAAGGAGCGAAACCGATTGGTTGTAACTGGATTTTCAAAACCAAATGAGATTCGAAAGGCAATAGCGAAAGATATAAAGCATGTCTAGTCGCCAAAGATCCTCTCAAAAGGAAGGCATTGATTATAAAGAGACTTTCTCTCTAGTTTCATCAAAAGACTCTTTTAGAATCATTATGGCACTTGTAGCTTATTATAATTTAGAGTTACATCTGATGGATGTAAAGACAATGTTTCCGTGAGACCCCATATATTTATAATTTGTAATATGTGTAAATGAAACTATAAGATGAATGATTTTTGGAGCAAGTAAATATGAATGAATTCAAATAAGAATGAATGAGTATCATGGGTGCATGTGAAGGTTAAGTAAGGGCTGAAGTAGCCACGAAATTGAACGAATGAAACTTCAAGCATCTGGAATGAGTTGAAGAATGTAAAATGTATAAATGAGTGATGAATGAAGAATTATACGAACCTTTCTGATTTCCAAGTAATACACACAAGTTTCATAATATGGAAATCATAAGAATTGAGCCTTACCATGCCCCAAGTATGAATGGATTGCAAAATGATTAGTCAAGCAATCAAAGGCAAGTTAACCTTTGAAACTTATGGGAAAACTGCAGTGGAAATGCAGAAAATAAAGGCCAGATCGATCTCCCATTCAAGGAAGATCAATCTCTTATGCAAATGAGGCAATTTAGAGTGAAATAGGCAAGGCAGATCGATCTTCCCAATTGCCCAAATCGATCTGCATTTGCCTCTACTAAGCTTAGATTGATCCCCCACTAAAGCAGATTAATCTCCTTAACTCTCAGGTTAGAGCAGATCGATCTCCCTTTAAGACCAGATCGATCTCCTTAGCTCTCTGCCTGAAGCAAATCGATCTTGTCTCATTGAGCAGATCGATCTCATGCATTCGACAGATCGATCTCATGCCTTCAAATTATTATGAAAATGAGGAATTTAAGCAAGGTAGATCGATCTATACTCTATGCAGATCAATCTTATCAAGTCAATTCTATAAATATGGAGCAGTTGGATCTGTAATTCATGGTAAACATTCTATCTTTCCATTTTCAACCCAAAACCTAGCTTTCTCACTCCTAGATCCACCCATTTTCATTGAGATTGAGGGAAAGCTATTAGATACAAAGTTTTTCATATCAAAGAGAAGAACAACATAGCTTGGAGTCATTTCCCCATTTGTTGGATTTAAGGAACAAGGAGCATTTCCATTTGGAGCAAGGAGGAAATCAATCTAGGTGAGTTTCTAATGCACCAATCTAAGTTTATTTGTTTAGTTATTGATTTTGGAGTGGATTGGTATGAATATTAATGGTAGAAACTACCTAGACTACAAAGGACCAGTTATGACCTAGAATAAGTATAGTGTGAGAAAGTGAAATGTATTGGAATTAATGATGAATGGGATATCTTAAGGTAATAATGGTGTCATGAGTATGATTTTAAGATGGTGGTATGGAATGAATTGTGAGATTTACCAAAAAAGGTAAAATGTCTATTTAAGGCATTAGTAAAAATGCTTAAATGAATGAGAGAGTAAGGGTAGAGCATTTCACATCAAGTCCTAAACAAGTAACTAAGTGAGTTACTAGATAAGTTTGGCTAGAAAGGCTTGATGATGGCCAAATGCAAAAATGGGCCAAACATTAATGAAATAGGCTTAATGAAATATATTGGCTAGTTGACGTCAAAATATGAGTTAGCAACATTAATTCAAGTGACTTGTGAATGAATTGCCACTCCCGAGGAGTCTCAAGGAGTCTGAGAGATTTTTGGAAACGAGTTATATACTCAAAATGGACTTATGAAGGATAAAGTCCGATAATAGTATGACGAGGCCAAATATAAATGGCCAAATGCATTGATTTGAATATCATGCAAGTGAAATGAAGTATATGACAATAAATTGATATGTGTAATACACAATTTAAGCTCCAGAGGAGATAATTGGAGTCAATAGGATCGATCACGAGAAATGGGAATCGAAGGAAAGTGATTCGAGCGTGATTCGAGGTAAGGGACTTATGCGAGCTATTCGAGATAGCTATACGTATGTTTTCTTACTTGTTGTGTGCGAATGTATGCGATAAATGCATAGATATTGATATATCTAAGTAGAAAACCACACATGAGAATAAGTCCATAATATGAGTTGCGTGAATCCTATGATTGTTGTGAAAAGAGGTTTTGGCAAACGTTTTGAGAAAGAATAATAATAGATAGGCTCCCGGTTTAACCATTGCATGAAACGTTTCTAATGAGTGATTGAAGGGAGATTTTCCCTCTCACTCATGACTATATATGGAGTGTAAGACCCGATTTTATCGTATTTCCTTATGATTCACACATGGTATGGATATTGTTATACGTTAATGGAATCCTAAGACGGATGATTTTAATCATATAAATTGAATGAAGTAGTCGAATGCACGTAAAATTTGAAAATGGACAGTTAAGAAATTTTAAATTAAAGTTATGAGATTTGAATTGTCCGAACAGAGATACGAATTTTAAATGAGAAATTATAATGGGTCCAAGAAGGAAAGTCGGCCTAAATTGGTCCCGAACTTGTAGAAGGGTAAAACAATCAAAAAGACCAAAAATTCGGTATAAATTCGATAAGAAAATTTCATTAAAAATATGGATTTAGCAAATCTTGATCAATAAAGGAGAAATTATTGAATTTCGAGTCCAATTGATCAAGATATGAATTTATTGGAATTAATCAAAATTTTATCTTCGAGAAATTATCCCGAAAATATTGAAAAAAATATACTGAAAAGACAAAATAAGACTGATAAATTCATTTATTGATTAAATGAATAAAATAAGATTTTTTGAGATATTTTAGGATTTTTTGTAATATTTTAATGATTAAAATAATAAAAAAATAAATTATAAAAATAAAATAAAATAAAATAAAAGAAAGAAGTAACGAATCTGAAAAAGCGAAAGGAAAGAAACGAAACGAAGACTGACGAGAGATCGAGAGACTAACCGATGACCATCCGGTGACCCAACGGCTAGGCGAAGGGCTGAAAAAAGGAAGAGGACGACCGCGCGACCCCCTGGTACCGATGACGCGCCCCACCAACGTCGGAGAACGCCGGATCTAGAGGGAAAGTGTCGCGGTGGAGAAGGGGGATTCATCGGCAATGGCGTCGTTTCGACCCACCCCGAGGCCAATCGAGTGTTCTCCTGCCTGAGATGCGCCAAACAGCACCAGAATCGAGCCAGGAACCGACCGAAAACATCGTGAATAGCGACGGGGAAGCCTGAACCGGTACAGATCGGTTTAGTCAAAAAAGAACCGGGTTGAACCGACCGGTCTGAACCGGACCGAATCGGTTCAACCAAGAAAGAGGAAAAAGGGAGAAAAAGAAAGAAAAAGAGAAAAATGAAAAAGGGAGAAAAAGAAAGAAAAAGAGAAAAAGGAAAAAGAGGAAGATTTTCAGGGATACACCGGACTTCGAGTAAGTCGGTAAGAGGTCAAAAGTGACTGATTTAATTTTCGAGAAATTTATTTAAATTATATTTGATCGAAAAATAACCCAGAATTAAATATAAAATTGTACAGTTCGATGATAAATCATGTACGTGAGCACGATCGAACTTCGATTTGTGCACCATCTCATAATTTCAGGTAAGTAAAGCTCATTTACGACAATTGTATGATTATTGCGTAATTGAAATTTATTTTGCGGATTTCGGATTTATTTTCGCAATAAAATAGATTAAATTTGGATTTTTGAATAAATAGTTGTAAATAATATACAGGCTATCCAATGAGTTTGAAACAAAGCCCGATGAGTATTGGTAAGCCAAATGAGCCCAATAGACCCGAAGAAGGGATTTAATAAGTGAAAACGGGCTAAAAAATGGTCGAGGCCCATTAAGGTGCAATCGGACCCAATAAAGTAAAACAGACCCAATGTTTTAGATTTCAATCAGTAAAAGTGAAATACTGATAAGTATATTAGAACTGACCCAAATACGTGGTTATATGCAGCTCCATAGACTTGGTTTGGAGCGAATTGGACTGAGAGACCTGGTACGATCGAACAGGATAAGCTCGCGCGTGATTCCAGGTAAGGGAATTTCACAGACTCCTAGAGGTAACTTTACGTAATTTTGACATCATTTACATGCCCTAAAATTGTCTGAAGGGTCTAGATTTAAAATAAAAATTTTTGGTGCCCGGATGGGCAAATGACCAAAATACCCCTATGAAGGGTAAAATTTTCAAAATTAGGAAAAGTTTGGAGAAGTAAGAACAAGAGGTTCCTGCTTGTTTTTTTTAGGTGTTTTGACACGTGCATGGATAAGCTAGCTAACGTTTAAATAAAAATGCACAGCATTGCATATTTTCAACAATGTGATTTCTTGTGGAAATTGTTTTGAGATAACAGAGTCGCCTACGTGATTTTATGAAAGTGTGACATGCTAGAGCTCAGTTCGCACGAGTTTTGATTAGTGTGATGCATGCATTAGTGCTGGAGCAAAAGCTCACACTAGAGTTTTACATGCATATGTGCTGGAATCTAACTCGCACCAGATTTTCATATAATTTTTGAGACAGGGTGCTGGAGTCTAACTCACATAAGATTTTCACTTGATTTTTATGACAGAGTGCTGTAGCCTAGCTCGCACTAGTTTTACATATTTTGACAGAGTGCTGGAGCTTAGCTCGCACTAGATCTTACGAGATTTTATAATACGCGTGCTGGAGCTTTGCTCGCGCGAGATTTTTCTTGATTTTATGAGAGTGCTGGAGCATCGCTCACACTAATTTTATGAGACATATGATGAGCCGTGCTTGGTGCGTCGGGTACACTATGTGTCACGCCGATTAAATATGCTCGCACGTTCGTTTTGAGACAGGCACGATTGTGGTTATGAGATATGGGTCCATGGAATACGTTGTACCGTGCAAGTAGCATGGAGTACGCTATACCGTACTGGGATTTTATGTGGCATCTTTGGATGCGAGATATCGGACAGGACCGACGGGATGGACTGATGCACCTCCCGGGGTGGTTCCCGATAGTGCTGAGACCCCGCACATAGGATCCGTGTAGCAGTGGGATCACGAGTATATGGCCATACTCCTGATTATTTGCCTGAGATATATATATATATTGCCTAGTCTCACATGTTATAAATTGATGTTTTGAGAAACATGTTTTTTGTACTTTTGTGTGTCTGGATCACCCGAGGGAGGGGTTGGATCCTGACTGAGATGTGATTTTGATGAGAATGAAACTAGGATTTAAACTGAAACTTGTATGACGTTATTTTCATGCTATTTAAACCCATGCGTGATGTAAACTAGTTTTTACATGACATTCATTGTGTCGCATGTTATTTTTGCTTTGCAAAGCATCTAATTTCATGATTTTGTGTGAGTCAGGAACACTCGAGAGAAGGGTTAAGTCCTGGCTGTGTTGTAAAATTTTAACGACACTGAAATGATTTAAATGGATTTGCATGTTGAGTTTTCCATGCTCTTTGAAATCCATATGTAAACTTGTTTTACATGAAATCATGAATTGTAGCATGGCACCACGTTCATGTAGGTAGTATGGTCACCTACTTGTTCGTAGGATTGCCTTACTGAGCTTGATGTGCTCAACCCTTTGATTTTCTCACATAGATCATTTCCAATAGACTTTAAGGCGACTGAGTACTGCATTCCTGATATCCGCTGCCACCCATCACTTGAGGAATATACCCTTGTACATATTATATCTAAATAAGAATAGCACAATAACATGTTTGTAGGTAACTTTCGGGGATGTATAGACACTGTAAACACTTGTAAATGAATGGAAAAGAATTTGTGAAAAACTCATGTGTTTACCTTTCCTTTAATAAGGAATTAAGTTATATGGTGAATGAATGATGAGACTGGCATTGACGCACAGCCCAATTGTTAGTGGAGTGTGGTCACGATCAGAGGACAAGTAAGTATGAAAGAAAAATGAAAAATTTACTCTGATTGTTAGGTCGTGACATGGAGTCCCTTCTATTTCTTTTCTGTGTGAAATTGTATTAGAGCCTAAGTGGCAACGGTGAATTGACCCGCCTTCCTCGCACATTATTTTAAAAGGATTTTGAATAGAACAAATGAGTGCTCCATGCCTCAGGTGATGCTGTGTGTTCCACTCGAGATGCTCGCACTAGATTTTTGGAGATCATGTTAGAGCCTTTGAGTATTATTGTGTGTCTTGCTCTGACTATGCTCGCATGTAATTCTTAGTAATACCGTGCTCGATGCCTCAAGTATGCTGTGTGTCTTACGTTGAGTTGCTCGCACGAGGTTTTTATGATTGTATTGTGTGTTGAGTAAAATCATGTTAGAGCCGTCATGTATTGCCGTGTGTCTCTCATTGACCTGCTCACACGTGGTTTATGAATGTGATTTAATAAGTACAAAACCATGCTTGAGTCATCGTGTATTGCTGTGTGTCTTGCACTGACCTGCTCGCACGAGATATTGAGATAATGGAAATGGGTGATAAAGATCCACGGGAGCACGATGTACCGTGAGCGTTAGCCATGGAGTACGATGTGCCGTAGCTGAAGGGATAGTTGATCCGCCTCCCTAAGCATAGGGTTCCCGCACACCTGATCAGTGTTGCCTGGAATCCAACTATGGCCATAAGGCTTCTTATATCTGTGTGATATGACATTGTCACTATTGTGTGAGGTGACATATGTCTCCCCTACTGTGTGTCTAGGGATATGATAACCCATAATTTATGTCTCAAGTATATTGATCTAATAATCGTAAAGCATTTTCTATGTATGAACTGTGCGAGTAGATTATGCTGTGAAAAGCTGTGTGATTTTGTGTAAATATGCATATATCCATCTAGCGAATTAACGTTTTCGCATTGATGGAAGTTGTTTTAAAGAAAGTGCATATGCTTTATAAGGAAAATGAATATATATGTATTTTAAGCATGTAGATAGTGTAGTTATCTACCTGCTTTCATATTTTCCTTACTGAGCGCATTAGCTCACCCCCTTATTTTTCCTCCACAGATACTACGCAGTAGTGAGTACACTGTAGTCGTCCTTCCTATCGTGTTTCTACGCTCATCCAATGGTATAGAGAGGTATACACTTGAGATGAAAAATTTTGTATCCTGTAAATTAATGCACAGTACCGTTTGTATTTTATATTTTGGGGGATGTATATAACAGAAACTGATGTAAACGCTTCCGCGCACATATATAAAAGTCCAGTTTCTATTTTACTTCATTTGTATGAATTTAATTAAACTAAAATGGATGAGATATGAAGTGGATGTTGACTTACAGCCCAACTGTAGGTGGTAAGGTAAAGGTCACGGACTAGGAGAGAGGGTCGTGACAGAATTAATGGTATCAAAGCTGAGTTAGTCTGATGTGAGTCAGTATCCATAGTTAGGAAATTATACATCCCCAAAGTACTGTGCATTATTAGGATACAATTGTTTATACTAAGCTGGAAAATGTGACTGAGACACTTATTTTGAGTATGCAGGATGTGTAATAGACGACGTACTCGTAGAGGAGAGAGTTTGCGCTCTCAAGGGCATAGAGATTAGCCCGAGAGACACAGTGGGTCTAGTTCTAGTAGAGATCCACCCTGTCTTAGTGAGGCCTCTGAGGAGCGAATAGCACAGTTACAGCGCAGTGTAGACATGGTTATGAAGATGTTTACACAGGCAATGGCCGAACTTGAGGGTAGACAGGAGAACCCCACTGGTCAAGCTGCTGCACTTGAGAGACAAGAGCCAGCACAGCCTACACCAAGACCTCGAGATGCAGAGGCAGAGATACCTGTACCCCCTCCAATTTAGGACATTCCCCACCAATTCAGGATCCTGTAGCTCCATAACAGGTTAGTGGCAAGGGAGTTTATGATTGTGATCTGGGTAGACTGAGAGAGTTCTGGAAGTTCGGACCACCTTCATTTAATGTGGTGAAGAACCCAATGATGGCTGAGTATTGGATACGTAGTATGGAGAAGTTCTACCAAATTTTCCATTGCTCCAACACAGAGAAGGTCATCTTTGCAGCTTTCGTATTAGAGGATGAGGCCAAACATTGGTGGATGTCTACACAGCCGATGTTGAGTGCACGACACCCGGTTGTGACATGGGATATATTCTTGGATGCCTTCAGGAGATAATACATTCTAGCTACTACGCAGAGAAAGATGCAGATGAAATTTATGACAATGACTCAGGGGAACCAGACAGTGGATGAGTATGAGTTTGGATTCACATCCCTTGACAGATATGATACAGTCATTATGAGCCTTAAGGACAGAAAGGTTTAGAAATTTCTGGAGGGATTGAGACCTTTCATCAAAGCTCGACTATCTCCGTTGAACATTACCACCTACGACAAGGCAGTATGCAGAGCTTAGCTATGTGAGCAAGATTATGAGTTGCATGCCTTGAAATGAGCAGGAGTGGTAAATGCAGAGATAGAGACTGAAAGAGGTCAGTTGATGATAGAGGGTTTCGAAAGGGCCGAAGGTTATTTCGTAAGGGGCCTAAGATTTAGGAGATACGAGAGAGGCCTGCGAAGCCTTCAGTTCATCTATCATTGAGGGGTATAGTTATTGGTGGACCTCGACCTACCACAGAGCAGTACAAGTCATGTGGTAGATATTATGGGGGTAGACTATGTCCATTGTCAATGAGATCATGTTACAGGTTTGGTAAACCAGGGCACATAGCTCGTTAATGCCAAAAGTTGATCGATACAGCCCCACAGAAGGGCAAAGAGCCAGAAAAGGCTACGGTTGAGACACCTACGCCTAAGAGGAAGGCCACAGCTGAAGAGAAAGGGAAACAAGCTGTTGGTTGAGGGCGAGTGTTTGCATTGGACCAAGCTTCTGCAGAGACTTCCTCGGATGTGATAAAAGATGCCATCCTTGTCTTTGATTTTTAAGCATTAGCATTGATTGATCCTGGTGCCACGCATTCATTCATATCGCCTTCATTTGCATGTAAACTGTGTGAACATGTGAAACCTATACCCTTAGGTAGATTCCTAATTATAAGCACTCCAGTGAGAGACAATGTAATAACGGAGTATGTATGTAAGAGTTGTAAGTTAAAAGTAGGGGAAAGGAACATGTCGGCCTACCTCGTTATATTAGCTATGAAGGATTTCAATGTAATACTAGGCATGGATTGGTTGGCTGCAAACCATGCTTTTTTTTACTGTTATACTAAGACAGTAATGTTTTCCATCCCTGAAAAGTACATTGTAAGATTTAAAAAGTAATGAAGAAGTAGTAAGTTATTTTAAAGATGGATGATGTTGCTAACGAATGTAATGATAATATGTTGAAGGTTTTATCGCCTATGTGGTTGACTTGGATAAGGTGTATCCGGATATGGTTGACATCCCAGTGGTTAGAGAATTTCTCGACGTCTTTCCAAAAGAATTACCAGGGTTGTCACCAGATAAAGAAATGGAATTCTGTATTGATTTGGTGCCTAGAACTGAATCGATATCTAAGCCACCATATAGAATGGCTCCAATTGAATTGGAGAAGCTAAAGAAACAAATTGCAAGAGTTGTTGGATAAGGGGTTCATTAGATCGAGTGTATCACCTTAGGGAGCACCAGTTCTATTTGTAAGGAAGAAAGATGGGAGTCTCCGACTTTGTATAGACTATCGGTTGTTGAATAAGGCTACCATCAAGAATAAGTATCCCCTTCCACAGATAGATGATCTATTGGACCAGTTGCAAGGAGCATAGGTCTTTTCGAAGATTAATCTGAGGTATGGGTATTATCAGTTAAGGATTCGGAGTGGAGATGTGCCCAAGACAGCATTTTAGACCCGTTATGGCCATTATGAGTTTTTGGTTATGCCATTTTGGTTGACGAATGCTCCGCAGCATTTATGGTTTTAATGAATGATGTATTCAAGCTATACCTGGATAGATTTGTGATTGTCTTTATAAATGACATATTGGTGTACTCGAAGTCCAGGGAAGAGCATGAACAGCATTTGAGAACAGTGTTACAGACCCTTCAAGATCAGGAGTTGTATGCCCAACTCAACAAGTGTGATTTTTGGCTGAGTGAGATATCATTTTTGGGTCACATAGTTTCAAGAGACGGTGTATCAGTGGATCCGTCCAAGATAGAGGCTGTGGTACAGTGGGAAAGACCCAAGGCGATTATAAAGATCTGTAGTTTCCTGGGTTTAGTAGGTTATTACCAACGATTTGTCGAGGGATTCTCTAAGTTGGCTGCTCCGTTGACACGTCTCACCCGAAAGAATATGGCATTTGAGTGGGAAGATAAGTGTAAGAGTAGTTTCTACGAGCTAAAGGACAGACTGACCACCGTACCTATTCTCATCATACCCACCAGCTCAGGAGGTTATACAGTGTATACAGATGCCTCGGGACAGGGACTGGGCTTTGTGTTAATGGAGGACAGGAAGGTAGTAGCCTATGGATCCAGACAACTTAAGGACCATGAGAGGAACTACCCTACCCATGATTTAGAGTTGGTAGCCATAATATTTGCATTGAAAATATGGTGCCACTACTTATAAGGTGAGAAATTTCAAGTGTATGCAGATCATAAGAGCCTCCGATATCTATTTTCACAGAAAGCGTTGACTATGAGGCAAAGACGATGGATAGAGCTTCTAAAAGATTATGAGTTCAAGATATTATACCATCCAAGAAAGGCTAATGTTGTGGCTGATGCCCTGAGTAGAAAGAGCCTCGGAATGGTATCGCACATGATGGTCAGGGAATATAAGCTACTAGAGCAGTTTACTCACCTCAGATTGGGTATAGACCCTTTTGATATTGACAGAGACTATGTGATAGCTAGCCTGTGAGTGGAACCAGATTTGATTGATTGGATACGTCAGGCTCATCATGCCGATCTACTGTGTGAGGATCGTGCGAGTCAGATTCAGAGGGGTGATGTGGCCAATTTCTTAGTAAGTGATGATGGCCTACTGAGGTTTAGAGGCAGGATTTACGTTCCCGATGACCTAGAGTTAAAAAGATTGATTTTGACAAAAGCTTATTCATCGAGATACATATTGCATCGGGGAGGTAATAAGATGTACCAGAATCTCCTGAAAGTGTATTGGTGGTCAGGGATGAAAATAGATATCACAAAATTTGTGGCAAGATGTCTAATATGTCAACAAGTGAAGGTAGAGCATCAAAAGCCTGCAGGGTTATTGTAGCCTCTACCAGTACCAACTTAAAAATAGGAGCATGTCACCATGGATTTCATCATGGGATTACCGAGGACTAAAAGGAACCATGATGCTATTTGGGTAGTGGTTGATAGATTGAAGAAATCTACCTACTTTTTAGCTATGAAAGCTTTAGATACCTTGAGTAGCTTAGCAGAGTTGTATGTACAGGAGATTGCAAGGCTACATGGTGTTCCAGTGAGCATCGTATCGATAGGGATTCTCGCTTCACTTCTCACTTTTAGGAACAATTCTAAGAAGCTATGGGAAATCGATTGAGTTTCAATACTGCTTTCCATCCTTAAACCGATGGTCAGTCAGAGTGAACCATCCAAACATTAGATGATATGTTGAGAGCAAGTGTTACAAATTTTAAAGGTTCCTGGGATGATCACCTATCGTTAGTCGAATTTGCATAAAACAATAGTTACCACTCGAGTATTGGGATGACACCATATGAAGCCTTGTACAGTAGAAGTGTCGTTCCCCTATTGCATAGGAAGAAGTGGGTGAAAGGAAAATTTTTGCTCCTGATTTGGTACAGCAAGCCTCTGAGGTTGTTCAGCTGATATGTGAGAGATTGAGAACAACTCAGAGCAGGCAGAAAAGTTATGCTGACATGAGACGAAGGCCACTAGAGTTCACTGTGGGTGACTCAGTTTTCTTAAAAGTCTCTCCCTCGAAAGGGATTATGAGGTTCAGTAAGAAGGGTAAGTTGAGCCCTCGGTATATCGGACCATTTGAGATATTGGAGCGTGTGGGAGATAAGGCCTACAAGCTAGCATTACCACGGGAGCTAGCAGACATACATAATGTCTTCCATGTATCAATGTTTTGGAAGTACCATCCAGATCCAACCCATGTGATTCGGTATGAGCCATTAGTGCTCAAGAATGATTTGTCATATGTAGAGAAACTGATCCGGATATTGGATAGGAAGGAAAAGGTGCTACGGAACAAGACGATTCTGCTTATTAAAGTTCTCTGGTAGCACCATAATTCAGAGGAAGCTACTTGGGAGTTGGAGAACTCTATACGAGAAAAGTACCCTCGACTTTTTGAGGAGTAACTTGATTCTAATTTAGAGGACCAAATTTCTTAAAGGAGGGGAGGAATGTAAGACCCATATTTTCATATGTAACCCTTAAGATTTCCTAAGTATACATTCGTTTATGTAAAATGAATCATAAGTGTTGTAAGGTCCGTAAATCTAATGTACACACTTGTTTTGTGAATTTGTGATGTACACGCAAGTTTCATTAAGTATGAATTATAAGAAATGGACCTTTTAAAGTGAAAAATGTGCATTGAATGCAAAATGAGTAGTAGAGTAAATTGAAAAATGAAGATTAACATGGGAAAATGGTGATGAAATTTGGCTAAGTATGCTGCAGAGCAAGGGGAGATCGATCTTAGAAGTAAACAGATTGATCTTATTATGCTCAAAATGCCTAACCAGAGCCTTTTGTAAAGAGGAGTTTGATCCTCAGTCTAAGCCAGATTGATCCCCTATGAAGAACAGATCAATTCAACCTTAAGCAAACCGATCTCCTTACGCCTCGGTCAGAATCATATCGATCTGTGAAGCATTCTGCCTAGGTGAGATCAATCTTATGCTTTTCGATAGATCGATCTCTCAAGCATGAAAACTGAATGCAGGAAGGCTAAAAGCAGCAGCAGATCGATCCTTCACTTATGGAGATCGATCTCATCGAGCAATTTCTATAAAACAGGGCTGTTGAGCTGTAATTCACGGGAGAAAATAGTAAACCTTCCATATTCTAAAGCAAAGTGACCAAGTTTTTACTCTCTAGACTATCAACACTTTCCATTGAGATTCGAGAAAAGTTTATTACATCAAAGTTGTTCATAAAGGGGGGAAGAACAACATAGTTGGAAACGAGAGGTTGAATTGTGGAATCAAATGAGGAAAAGAGCTTTTCCTTAAAGTTGCAAAAAAAAGAGAAAAGCTGAGATTGGTAAGATTTCTATGCACCAATCCCATATATGTTGTTCTATATACTTGTATGAGTTGATTGGTATATAGATTTATGGTTGAAAAATCTTAGTTCATGCATAACCTTCCAAGACCTATAAATGGTTTAATATGTCCAAGTGAGGAAAGGACTAGTAGGCAAGGATTAAATGATGAACTAAGTATGTAAATGTGTTATTGAGCACGTATGTATGCTTGTAAATGGTTTGATAAAGTTCATGTACTAGAAACAATAATAACTGAAATTGAGTATATGAGGTATTCAACAAAATGCCACAATGAAAAGAAAATAATGAACTTGAGGTATTGTAAGCTTAATACCTGTGTAATACGAATCGATAAACTCGAGGAGTTTGAGAGATTTTCAAAAATGAGTTATATACTCGAAATGGACTTATGAAGGATAAAGTCCAATAATAGTGTGATGAGGCCAAATAAGATATAAATGGCTAAATGCATTGATTTGAATATCATGCAAGTGAAATGAAGTATATGACAATATACTGATGTGTGTAATACACAATTTCAGCTTCAAAGGAGATAATTAGAGTCGATAGGATCGATCACGAGAAGTGGGAATCGAAGGAAAGTGATTCGAGCGTGATTCGAGGTAAGGGACTTATGCAAGCTATTAGAGATAGTTATATGTATGGTTTCTTACCTGCTGTGTGCGAATGTATGCGATAAATGCATAGATATTGATATATCTAAGTAGAAAACCACGCATGAGAATAAGTCCATAATATGAGTTGCGTGACTCCTATGATTGTTGTGAAAAGAGGTTTTGGCAAATGATTTGAGAAAGAATAATAATAGATAGGCTCCTGATTTAACCATTGCATGAAACGTTTTTAACGAGTGATTGAAGGGAGATTTGTCCTCTCACTCATGACTATATATGGAGTCCCTTCTATTTCTTTTCTATGTAAAATTGTGTTAGAGCCTAAGTGGCAACGGTGAATTGACCTGCCCCGCTCGTACATTATTTTAAAAGGATTTTGAATAGAACAAAAGAGTGCTCGATGTCTCGGGTGATGCTGTGTGTTCCACTCGAGATGCTTACATTAGATTTTTGGAGATCATGCTAGAGCCTTTGAGTATTGCTGTGTGTCTTGCTCTGAATATGCTCGCATGTAATTCCTAGTAATACCGTGCTCGATGCCTCAGGTATGTTGTGTGTCTTATGCTGAGTTGCTCGCACGAGGTTTTTATGATTGTACTGTGTGTTGAGTAAAACTGTGTTAGAGCTGTCATGTATTATTGTGTGTCTTGCATTGACCTACTCACACATGGTTTATGAATGTGATGTAATGAGTATAAAATTGTGCTTGAGCTGTCACGTACTGCTGTGTGTCTTGCACTGACCTGCTCGCACGAGATTTTGAAACAATGGAAATGGGTGATAAGGATCCATGGGAGCACAATGTACAGTGAGCATTAGCCATGGGATTAGTGTGTGTGCTGAATTTTAGAGGCTCCTGGGATGACCACCTACCGTTAGCCGAGTTCACCTATAATAACATCTATCATGCGAGTATCGGGATGGCACCATATAAGACATTGTATCGATGCAGATGCCAATCCCCTATTGGATAGGAGGAGGTTAGTGACAGAAAAAGTGTTTCTCCCAATTTAGTGCAGCAAGCCTCTGAGGATGTCCAGTTGATATGTGAGAGGTTACAGATAGCTCAGAGTCGACAAAAGAGTTATTTTGACAGGAGAGAGAGACCACTGGAGTTTACTGTGGGTGAGTCGGTAATCTTAAGAGTTTCTCCCTCGAAAGGGATTATAAGGTTTGGTAAGAGGGGTAAGTTGAGCCCTCAATATATCGGACCCTTCGAGATTCTAGAGAGAGTGGGAGATAAGGCTTACAGGTTGGCATTGTCGTCAGAGTTAGCAGGTGTTCATAACGTCTTCCATGTCTTTATGCTTCGGAAGTACCACCTGAACCCGACACATGTGATAAGATATGAGCCATTGGAGCTCAATGAGAGTATGTCGTATGTTAATAAACTAGTTCAGATATTGGATAGGAAAGAGAAGGTGCTAAGGTCGAAGACGATTCCCTTAGTGAAAGTTCTTTGGCAATATCACACTCCTGAGGAAGCTACATGAGAGTTAGAGAGTATGATGCAAGAAAAGTACCCAGAGTTGTTTTCAGATTAACTTGGTTCTAATTTGGATGACCAAATTTCTTGAAAGAGGGGAGGAATGTAAGGCCCATGAATTTCTATGTAATCTTACGATTTCCATGATGTATAGACAAGTTACACAATAAATGAATCATAAGAATTAGATATTTTTTAGAGTTAAGTGTAAATGAAATGAAAAATTGGTATTGAAGTGATTGAATGGGAGTTTAACTTTGAAAATCTGGAAAATTGTAGCTGAAATACTATAGGATGAAGGCCAGATCGATCTCATTGCAATAGGAGATCAATCTCATTACCTTGACATACAATGCCAAGCATTCTACAAGAGGGAGATCGATCCCTCATCCAAAGAAGATCGATCTCAAGTTGCTTCAGTTTGGGCCAGATCGACCTCCTCCCATAAGGCAGATCGATCTCTAGTAGCCTTTGGATAGGCCAGATCAATCTCCTCTTAAGACCAGATCGATCTCTGAAGCCTTCTGCTTGGCCGAGATCGATCCTATCCTTTTGAGCAGATCGATCTCATGCAAATAGGCAGATCGATCTCATCCAAGAGGCAGATCGATCCCCTTGCCTGCATTGTCAAATTCTGAAGGAATTTAAGCAAGGGGAGATCGATCTCCACCCTTGCATATCGATCTCATAACGCGATTTCTATAAAAAGGACCTGACTGTCGAGCCTTCTTCCCCAGAAATCCCAAATCTTCCATTTTAACCAAAAACAACCTAGTTTTCTCACTCTAAGATATCATCACCTTCCAAAAAGATTGAGGAAAAAGCTATTTGAGCAAAGTTGTTCCTAGTGAGGAAGAGAACAACATAGTTAAAAATTAGAAGCTGAAACTTTGGATTAAAGGAGAAAAGAGGTTTTTTCCCAATTTGGCAAAAAGAGGAAAACGTTAAGCTAGGTAAGATTTCTATACACCATCTTCTAGTATGTTAATGTAGACATTTTGATGAGTTGAATGGTGTGTATAATGTTGGCTGAAATGTTCATATACATGCTTAAACAACCATGACCTAGAATGGGTTTAGTGAGAGAAAGTTGAAATGGCATAGAGTTGATTATGATTTAAACATGTAGAGATGTTAGTAAGCATGTATAGATGATTTTAAGATAACTCTGTGAAATCCATATGTTAGAATGGATGATGATCGGAAATGGGCATAAGAGGTGTTTGATAAATTGCCATAGTGAAGGAAATGATGAATTAAAGGCATTATGAGCTTAATGCCAGTTTAGTGTGAATCAATAGACCTAAAGAGCTCAATAGATTCTCGAGAATGAATGAGCAATCGAAATGGACTTAAGAGAAAGTAAGGCCTAATAAGTGTTAATGAAAACAATAAGTCGAATCAACTATAGTAAATACAAGAATTGTATTATATTGGGTTAAATTAATGTGATACGTAATATTGTGCAGCTCCAAAGATTACATTGAAAGCAAATCGAGTTAAATTAATGTGATACATAATATTGTGCAGCTCCAAAGATTACATTGAAAGCAAATCGAGTTAAATTAATGTGATACGTAATATTGTGCAGCTCCAAAGATTACATTGAAAGCAAATCGGACTGCACAATCGAGCAGCTCTAAGGAAGTGGAATCACTCGACGCGATTCTAGGTAAGGGGATTTTATGAGTATATAGAGGTAGCTACACGTATTTTGAGGGTGTTTATAGGGCTTTGTAACTGTTTGGTTACCTAGAAAAAGAAATAATGGTTTGTGCAAATGATTTCAGATATTGATGAAAATTTGATTTTGGATTTTTGCCCCTAGAAGCTAAATTCGTTCAAAAAAGGGTATTAAGGCTAATAATTGCATAAATCTCATGTTTTGATATTTTTTACGAAATACATTGCTTTGGTTTAAGCAAATCGACAGACAAGCTAGCTATTGACTTCATAATTTCATGAAATAGCACGAGTCAAGTGTTATTTATGGTTTTAAGCGTGTTTTGTTGAAATAGAGCTGCCTATCCTATTTATATGAGCTAAATCGTACTGGAGCCTAGCTCTCACCATGTTTTGAGTTATGATGTTTTACAAATCGTACTGGAGATTTTGCTCGTACGTGGGTTTCCATTGATTTTCTTATGCATATAACCGTATTGGAGCTATGCTCGTACATGATTTCTTCATTATTTATTATGCATAAAGTCGTACTAGAGCATTGCTCGTACGAGGGTATTGACTGATGATGCATGAAATCGTGCTAGTGCTTACTCGCATTGGACTTTTCACACTATGATATGTAATGAGTCGTGCTAGATGCCTCGTGTAGATTGTGTGTCACTCGGATGAGATGCTTGTACGAGCCGTGCTGGATGCCTCGTGTAGACTGCTAGTCACACGGATGAGATGCTCGCACGTGCACTTGAGACTAAGTAGGTTATACATGGCATGGGGTAGATAAGACCTACAGCAAGAACCCCCAACCATGATATGGGTCCACGAAGTACGTTGTACCGTGTATATCACATGGAGTACATTGTACCGTGAGGTTATGATGTGATTTAAAAGTCTAGTGTAGGACTAACCCACCTCCGTTCCAGCATGATGCCCCGCACATTGGGATCCATGTGGTCTGGGATGATAATGACATAGTTGGCCAACAGAGTCATTGATTGTATATAGTGACCACCTGTCTCACATGATATCACATGGTTTTATTTACTGAACATGATTTGTGTTGTCCAAGGTAGACCCGAGGGACGGGTCGATCCTTGTAGGATGTTTTTAAAGGATGATAAGTTTTTTTTTATGAGTTTTACTAATGTTTGACATGGTGTTAATCCCGAGGGGATAATTTATGATGAAATCCATGATTTACGATGAAACTGATAAGTTTTATTATGATGAGCATGAGAAGTTTTACATGATGGTTTTCCATGTTTACATGCCTATTTTCAAGTCTTTTTTCAGTTCATGATATATGTATATACATATGGCATAGTTTTAATATTTCCTCATGCTCTAGATATAAATGATTTTTATGCCATGACATTATAAGCATGTAGATAGAGTAGTTATCTACCATGCTTGCATTATTGCCTTATTGAGCATGTGGTTGCTCATCCCTATCATTTCCCTCTCTACAGAGCGCACACAGTAGTCTAGTGAGGGACTGAGGAGTTGTATTGTAAGACCCGATTTTTATCGTAATTTCTTATGATTCAAATGATGTAAACATGGTTTTATGTAAATTGAATCATAAGAAGAGTTTTACGTGAATGAAAAATGCAAATGGGATGAATAAAAAATTCTCGAATGCATTTAAAGGTCAAATGAAGGATTGAAATGGCCACAGATTAAACGAATGGGATTCAAACCATTCGGATTGGAGATGAGAATTTAAAACAAGAAATAAGCGAGTGTTCGTGAAGGAAGTTGAATTGGTTTAGTCCCAAACACGTGCAAGGGTAAAACGGTCAAAAGACCAGAATCTGGTATAAATTCGATAAGAAAAATTTCATTAAAAATATGGAATTGAGAAATCTTGATCAATAACAAAGAAATAATTAAATTTTGAGTCCAATTGATCAAGATATGAATTTATTGGAATTAACCGAAATTTTTATCTCAGAAAATTATCTCGAAATTATTTGAAAAATACCGAAAAGAGAAAATAAGACTGATAAATTCATTTATTGATTAAATGAATAAAATAAGATTTTGGGAGATATTTTGGATTTTTTAATGTATTTTAATTGAATAAAATAATAATAAAATAATTTAAATAAATAAAAAAAGGAAAAGAGAGAAATCACGAATGGCGATTTCTGAAGAAGACGAAATCGATGGAACGATTTCCCTCGGCTCCGATGAAATAGTTGGTGGATGATGCGAAGAGGCGGACGGCGAAGGGCGATTAGCACCCTAGGAAGCCAACCCGCACACCCACGCGCGATGAGATCGCCGGAGAACTCCGAATCAAGAGGGAGAGACCGCGGGAGAGAAGACTGGGTCGGGTACCACCGACATCGATTCGACCACCCCGAGGCCAATCAAAGGTTCCTCTCATGGTAGCGCACCGATTGGTGCCAAAAACTGTTGAGTTAATATATTTTGAAATGACAAAACAAGTAAATTCAATAATATAAAAATGATATAAAGACATGTTTAGAGGTTATCAGTACCAGAACTTAGAGTTCTGTTGATGAGAGATCGATCTGGCTTATGAGAGATCGATCTCCTGGGTTTTTACTTGATGAGAGATCGATCTCATGAAGAAATGAGATCGATCTGCCAAGCCTTGAACCTTTACAAAGGTATTAAGGAAGAGTGAGATCGATCTGCAAGGGTTAAGAGATCGATCTGGCTAAAGCTAGAGTTGAGAGATCGATCTGGTCTAGGAAGAGATCGATCTCCTTTAAAAGCATAAGACTGTAGATCGATCTGAAAGATCGATCCACACTCAAACAGAGAACTTATGAGATCGATCTGGTAAGGAAGAGATCGATCTCCTCAAAGTCAGGGAGCTAAGGAGATCGATCTGAGGTATTGAGAGATCGATCTCCCCACTACGAAAGTGCATGGCAGATCGATCTTGCCTTAAACAGAGAGATCATGAGATCGATCTGCCTATTCGACAGATCGATCTCCCCTATCATTTTCAAATTAACAGATCGATCTGCTAACCTATGAGATCGATCTCCTTGTGTTTTTGTGCGTTGATCTTGCAGGATTTATAACTAAGAGATCGATCTGGCCAAGAAGGCAGATCGATCTGGCACACTATTGGAGGTACCCAACGGCTAGTTTCTGCAAAATCTCAACGGGAAAAACAGCATTTAATGCTCCAACTACCAATCCTTCAGTATTTAACCAAGCATTGAGGACAAAGAGAACAGAGACATCATTGCTGCATATTTTCTACATTCTCAAGCTTTCAACACTTTCATTCCTTGTGTCTTCATTCCTCATTTATTGAGATTTATTGTATAAGCTTAAGTGCAAAAGCTGTATTTGTCCTACCTACATTAAAGCTTCATTTTTGTATTCATCCATATCTTGAGAGAGAAGAGGATTGTTCCTCTGTGAGATAAATTGTAAGAGGGTGAATACATTTTCATATTACAAAGGGTAGAGAGGTTATTCCTTAACTTGTAAAAGGAACATTGTAAACTTCTGTCGAAGGAGAGTAAGAAAGCACTTGACAAGAAGGTCAAGGAGAGAGGACGTAGGCAAGAGTTTGGCCGAACCTCTATAAACGATTGTGTTTGTTTCTCTCTTCCCTATCTTGCATTAAATTGTTTAATTTTGTTATATTGCTTATTTTCATTTGCAAATTAAAATAGGATTAAATTAAAATTTGCTATTAACGTTAGAAAACCGATTCACCCCCTCTCGGTAGAGCCATCAATTGGTATCAGAACTAGGACTCTTTAATCACATAGGAACAACTTCCTAAGAGTTCGAAATGATCAAATGGCTCATAACAGTGTAGCTACTAGTTTGGTAGGAGAGGGGCACTCTACAGTTAGACCTCCAATGTTTAATGGAGAGCATTATGCATATTGGAAGACTAGGATGATGTTATTCATTCAAGCAAATGATTATGAAGTATGGAGAATTATAATTAAAGGACCTCAAATCCCTACAAAAAGAATAGAGGGAAGAGATATTCCTAAGGAAGAAGATGAATGGGATTCAAATGATATTAAATGTGCTCAACTAAATGCTAAAGCTATGCACACATTATTTTGTGCCTTAGGTCCTAATGAATATAATAGAGTCTCCGGGTGTGATAATGCTAAACAAATATGGGACAAATTGGCAATAACTCATGAGGGTACAACCCAAGTGAAGGAGACAAAGGTAGGTATGCTCACACATGACTATGAGCTTTTTAGGATGAAGGAAGGAGAATCAATTAGTGATATGTTCACTAGATTCACAGATGTAATTAATGGATAAAGTCTTTAGGAAAAATATATTCTAATATTGAAATGGTAAAGAAAATTTTAAATAGCTTTCCTAAATCATGGGAAGCTAAAGTGACTGCAATTGAGGAATCTAAGGATCCTCACACATTGTCTTTAGATGAATTAATAGGGTCTCTACTCACTTATGAGATGAAATTAAAAAGAAATGAAGAGCCACCCAAGAAAGTGGGAGTTGCTCTAAAATCCACTGCTCAAGAGGAGATTAAAAATGAGAGTGGTAGTGAAGAGGACCTTGAGATGGCAATGTTTGCCAAAAGATTTAACAAGTTCATGAGGATGAGAGCTAGTGGTAGTAATAGGAGAAACAATAAGAGAGATCAAGAAGAACTAGGAAGAAAAGACTCAATTGTATGTTATGAATGTAAAAAACCAGGACACATAAAATTTAACTGCCCTCTTCTTAAAAGGTCCAATGATAGGTTCCATAAAAAGAAGGCAATGGTGGCAACATGGAGCGACAGTGACTGCTCCGATGATGAATCAAATGAGGACATTGCCAACTTGTGCTTCATGGCTATTGAGGATGAAAAGGTAACTTCAAGCCTCAATGAATATTCTTTTGATGAATTACAAGATGCATTTGATGATCTTGCATTAGAGTATGAATCGATGAGTATGAAATATAAAAAGATAATATCCAAATTGAGAAAAGAAAATGAGATAATGCAATTGGATAAATTAGAATGTAAAAAGAAACTAGAGATTTCAAATCTAGAAATTTGTGACCTTAAAGAGAAAAATAGCAATCTACATAATTCATTTAATAGGTTCCACATGGGTCAACAAAAGTTAGATAGCATGCTAGAGACCCAAAGGGCATTCTTTGACAAAAATGGCTTAGGATATAATGCAAAGAGTAGGGAGACCCATCTTAAAAGTTTTATTGCTAGGAAGAGCATGAATAAACCTGCAATTACTTGTTCATATTGCAATAGAAAGGGACATGCATCACATAACTGTAATATAAAAATAAGAACTCTAAAAGGAAAAATAGTAAAAAGGATATGGATTCCAAAAGAAGTAATTCACTCCAAGGACTGTAATGCATTAGCAAAATGGATCCCAAAGGGATCAAGAATTGCATTCACTAACCTCAAAGGACCCAAGGAAATTTGGGTACCTAAGACTTGAGTTTAAATCTTCTTGTAGGTGATTGAGCATGGCCTCACATCTAAAACATAGGAAGCATGGTACTTGGATAGTGGATGCTCAAGGCACATGACGGGAGATAGAAGCCACTTCAACTCTTTTAAATCAAAGGTTGGTGGAGAGGTCACTTTTGGGGACAACTCCAAAGGCCAAGTAGAAGGAAGTGGCTCAATAGGTAATGATTACTTCTCTTTCGAAAAAGTATTGCTTGTTAGGGGTCTAAAGCATAACTTACTAAGCATAAGTCAACTTTGTGACAAAGGTTACAAAGTAATTTTTGATTGCATGAAATGTAATGTGGTAGATCCTAAGTCTAACAAAGTTCTTTTTCTAGGTCATAGACAAGGAAATATATATATTGTCTATCTTAATGAACTCAAAAATGAAAATATATGCTTAATGGTAGACAATAAAAAGGAATCTTGGTTATGGCATAGAATACTAGGTCATGCTAGCATGAGTGTGCTATCTAAGTTAGCTAGAAAGGATCTAGTTATAGGTTTACCCAAGATATCCTTTGATCATGAAGAAGTATGTGAAGCTTGTGTTAAAGGAAAACATAAAAGGACAACATTTAAGCCTAAGAATATTGTATCCACCACTAGGCCTCTCCAATTACTTCACTTAGATTTATTTGGACCAACTAGAACAACTAGCCTAGGTGGGAAACACTATGGATTTGTAATAGTTGATGATTACACTAGGTACACATGGGTGTTCTTCTTAAGAGTAAAAAATAAAGCCTTAGAAAAATTCATAGCCTATACAAAAATTACTCAAAATGAGAAAGGATATACAATAACTAGTATTAGAAGTGATCATGGCAAAGAATTTGAAAATATAGGATTTGATGAGTATTGCAATGATCAAGGAATTAGCCATAATTTTTCAGCCCCTAGGATACCACAACAAAATGGTGTAGTTGAGAGAAGAAATAGAACATTGGAAGAAATGGCTAGAACCATGTTATGTGAGAATAACTTACCAAAGTATTTTTGGGCTGAAGCTATAAACACATCATGTTATATAATTAATAGAGCTATGATTAGACCCTTGCTAAAGAAAACTCCTTATAAAAAGCCTAACATTAGTTACTTCCATCCTTTTGGCTGTAAATGTTTTGTTCTAAATAATGGGAAAGATAATTTAGGAAAATTTGATGCCAAGAGTGATGAGGGAATATTCCTAGGATACTCATTGAATTCAAAGGCTTATAGAATTTATAACAAAAGAACATTAATGGTTGAAGAATCTATTCATGTTATATTTGATGAATCAAATAATGTATCTAAAGATTCAACCAATGATGAGAATGTTGGAATATTTGACGAAAACTTGGAGGATATCCCAAACCTAGAAGATGACTTATTAGAAAAACTTGACTTGAATAAAGAAGATGAAGATGAGATAGAGATAATAGAGAGAGAATCTAGAGCACCAAGCGAGTTAGGATATGTAAAGGATTGTGAAATAGTAGGAGATCCAACTCTTGGAGTTAGAACTAGATCATCTCTAAGGAATATGTGCCAATATATAGCCTTTGTATCTCAAATAGAGCCTAGGAATGTCAATGAAGCCTTAGATGACAATAATTGGTTCCTAGCAATGCAAGAAGAATTAAATCAATTTGAGAGAAGCAAAGTATGGAAACTAGTTCCTAGGCCTAGTGATCACTCCATAATTGGAACTAAATGGATATTCAAGAACAAGATGGATGAAAATAGTGTGATCATAAGGAATAAGGCTAGGCTAGTTGCACAAGGATATAGACAAGAGGAAGGCATAGACTATGATGAAACATATGCACCGGTAGCTAGATTAGAGGCAATAAGAATGTTACTTGCCTTTGCATGTTATAAAAACTTCAAGTTATATCAAATGGATGTGAAGAGTGCATTCCTAAATGGTTTCATTAATGAAGAAGTCTATGTTGAGCAACCTCCCGGATTTGAAAATCATGAATTTCCTGAACATGTTTTCAAATTATCTAAGGCACTCTATGGCTTGAAACAAGCTCCTAGAGCTTGGTATGAAAGGTTGTCAAAATTTTTAATAAAAAAAGGATTTTCTAGAGGAAAAGTGGATACCACCTTATTCATCAAAAATAAAATTAAGGATTTACTAGTTGTACAAGTCTATGTAGATGATATTATTTTTGGTTCAACTAATGAGTCTTTATGCAAAGAGTTTGCTAAGATCATGCAAGGAGAATTTGAGATGACTATGATGGGGAACTCACATTCTCTTGGGACTTCAAGTGAAGCAAACAAAAGATGGAACCTTCATCAATCAAGCAAAGTATACTAAGGAATTGCTCAAGCGATTTGGAATGGACAATTGTAAACCTCAAGCAACTCCAATGGGCACCAACATCAAGCTTGATAAAGATGAAAGTGGTAAGTGTGTAGACACTAAACTCTATAGGTCTATGATTGGCTCATTGCTTTATTTAACTGCAAGTAGACCAGATATTTTATTTAGTGTATGCCTTTGTGCTAGATTTCAATCCTCTCCTAGGGAATCACATCTATTAGCAACTAAGAGGATCTTTAGATACCTCAAAGACACTCCCTCACTAGGACTTTGGTATCCCAAGGACTCCACCTTTGCCCTTCATGCATTTTCAGATGCTGATTTTGGAGGATGTAAAATAGATAGGAAAAGTACTTCAGGTACCTACTAATTCTTAGGAAATAGGTTAATTTCTTGGTTCTCTAAGAAACAAAACAGTGTGGCTCAGTCCACAACTGAAGCTGAATATATAGCAGCTGGTAGTTGTAGTGCTCAAGTGTTGTGGATTAAACAACAAATGAAAGATTATGGTATTGACATGAAGCAAGTATCTATTAAATGTGATAATACCAGTGCCATTAATCTGTCTAAAAATCCTATCCAACACTCCAGAACTAAGCACATAGAGATTAGACATCATTTCCTTAGAGACCATGTACAAAAAGGGGATATAATTTTAGAGTACATTGACACTTTACACCAAATAGCTGATATATTCACCAAACCTCTTGATAGAGATAGGTTTTGTATCCTTAGAGGTGAATTAGGACTCATGAATATCCCTTAAGACTTTATGTTTCAAAAAATCTTGGTTTCAAGTTGATTTTAAAAGAGTTTTTGCAAAGATTTTCTGGCAACGAGGATGAGAGATCGATCTCCTTGCAATATAGATCGATCTCCATACTTACAACAAGCCTAAATCATTAAGGTTAAGCTAAGAAGATCGATCTTCTAACCATAAGATCGATCTTCTTACGTCTCTGTTAAAGAGCAGATTGATCTGTCCATACGACAGATCGATCTCTTCAAGCTTCTGTATTTTGAAGATCGATCTATGCATTTGGCAGATCGATCTCTCTAAGCCTCTGTTAAACTGAAGATCGATCTGTGCATGTGACAGATCGATCTCCTTAAGCCTCTGTTTGCTAACAGATCGATCTGTTCATGCGACAGATCGATCTCCCTTGGCTTCTAGAAATGACAGATCGATCTGTCATCCCGACAGATCGATCTCCTATGCCCTGGACTATAAAAACTGTCCAGAAATCCCCAAATTTCAAAATCTAAACTTCAAAATCCCTAACTTCCCTCGCACCACCTCTCTCAATTCCTCCTCAGATCGATCTCGGTACGGCCTTCATTGCGTCTCCGTGTCATTTCCTGGTATAGTAACCAACATTCCTCATTGTTTTCTCAAAAATTTCTTAAGTTTTGTGCTCAATTTCTCACTAGGTCAAATCCAGTTACTGTTTCATTGGTTAGTTGTTTAGAGAACTAGTTTTAAGGGTGTCTTGTGTCTAGAAAAATGCCTCGTATTAAGAGAACAGCCAATAGAGAATCTGGACCAACCTCCTCCCAACCACCTTCTACCTCTTCAGTCACTACCTTTAACAGGTGTTTTAAAACACCTGCCAAAAGGAAGCGATATGAAGAATACTTTTCAACCATGCCAATTAAACATTGGCGCACAATCGATTTCTCTTTCCTCAATCGAATTGATTTTCCGTATTTGTCTAAATTTGAGGAGTTTGGTTGGATGCCCTTTCTGAAAATAAATACTTCCGTACCTCCAAATATCATTCGTGCATTCTTTTTCAATGCCGAACTCAATTACGATCCTATCGATTCCTGTCAAATTCTTGGTTTCACAACGTATGTCATGGGAAGGTCAATTGCCGTAACCACTGAAATTTTAGCCCAAGCCTTTGACATACGTGATGAAGGTTTAACGAACGAAGATGAGGAGGTTCCCTTGGAGTTTGACAGTCCCGAGGATAAGGCGAGTGAACTCCCAATGCACCCCTGGCTACTCCACCTCATCATCTCGTGGAACCTTCGTCCGTTTGGTACCCGACATTCGACTGTTAGGAGGTTAGATAGGTTTTGGATTCACCATATTCATTCCACCAGTCAAAAACCCAACCTCATCCATTTTATCTTTCAAGACTTGTTAAAGATTGTACGAGGCCAAGCCACGACGATCGTGTTTCCTCAACCATTGGCGTACTTTCTTCAACGGCTCAAGATAGATAGCAGCTGTGAAACCGGTGAACCGCCCTCTCCCAAGAGCGTCCTCAACATCGGGACCCTCCATCACATGGGATACTACAAAGATTTTCGGGGCGACTGGAAGAAGAAGAGGGAACAGCAGCCTGCTGAAGCTATGGAGGAAGACCCCTCCGCTGAGCCTATGGACCCACATGCTGCACCGGCTACGGGACCATCATCCTCGACTCCTCAGACCACTGCATCTGCATCCTCACCTGCTGACATGGAGATCCTTATGAAGATGATAAGTGAACTCAACAGAAAAATCGATGAAGGCTTTGCATCTTTGAACCGAAGAGTGGATGAGGTTCATGAGGCTCAGGAGGCGATGTTTGATGAGCTTCAAGTCACTCGCACTCATGTTGAGGATCTCATGGATCGCGTTCCTCCTCCATCTTAGGATCTAGTTGCTCGATTTAGTTTAGTTATATGTTTTGTTTTTGCTACTTGTTGTTATTTTGATATGCATTTGCTTGAAATGAACTGCCATTTGTCTGTTGACTAAGTTTCAATGAAAATGTTCATTTTGAAATGACATGAATTTTCTTTCTTACTATTGATATGACAAAAAGGGGGAGAAAAAAAAGAAAACATGTGATTGTGGTCAAGAGGCATAAAACGTTTTAAGAAGGTTTTTAAGAAACATTTTTAAGAAACATCTCTAAAACGAATGGTTAAAATGAGGGGGAGTTAAAATAGTAACAAAGTTAAAAGCTAAAAGAAATGGGGAGTTAAAATAGTAACAAAGTTAAAAGCTAAAAGAAAGGGGGAGCTCACAAAAAGGGGGAGCTTTTGCAAAATAACTAAACATGTTGATTAAATAAGTTTTGTTATATCAAAAAGGGGGAGATTGTTGAGTTAATATATTTTGAAATGACAAAACAAGTAAATTCAATAATATAAAAATGATATAAAGACATGTTTAGAGGTTATCAGTACCAGAACTTAGAGTTCTGTTGATGAGAGATCGATCTGGCTTATGAGAGATCGATCTCCTGGGTTTTTACTTGATGAGAGATCGATCTCATGAAGAAATGAGATCGATCTGCCAAGCCTTGAACCTTTACAAAGGTATTAAGGAAGAGTGAGATCGATCTGCAAGGGTTAAGAGATCGATCTGGCTAAAGCTAGAGTTGAGAGATCGATCTTTTCTAGGAAGAGATCGATCTCCTTTAAAAGCATAAGACTGTAGATCAATCTGAAAGATCGATCCACACTCAAACAGAGAACTTATGAGATCGATCTGGTAAGGAAGAGATCGATCTCCTCAAAGTCAGAGAGCTAAGGAGATCGATCTGAGGTATTGAGAGATCGATCTCCCCACTATGAAACTGCATGGCAGATCGATCTTGCCTTAAACAGAGAGATCATGAGATCGATCTGCCTATTTGACAGATCGATCTCCCCTATCATTTTCAAATTAACAGATCGATCTGCTAACCTATGAGATCGATCTCCTTGTGTTTTTGTGCGTTGATCTTGCAGGATTTATAACTAAGAGATCGATCTGGCCAAGAAGGCAAATCGATCTGGCACACTACTGGAGGTACCCAACTGCTAGTTTCTGCAAAATCTCAACGGGAAAAATAGCATTTAATGCTCCAACTACCAATCCTTCAGTATTTAACCAAGCATTGAAGACAAAGAGAACAGAGACATCATTGCTGCATATTTTCTACATTATCAAGCTTTCAACACTTTCATTCCTTGTGTCTTCATTCCTCATTTATTGAGATTTATTGTATAAGCTTAAGTGCAAAAGCTGTATTTGTCCTACCTACATTAAAGCTTCATTTTTGTATTCATCCATATCTTGAGAGAGAAGAGGATTGTTCCTCTGTGAGATAAATTGTAAGAGGGTGAATACATTTTCATATTACAAAGGGTAGAGAGGTTATTCCTTAACCTGTAAAAGGAACATTGTAAACTTCTGTTGAAGGAGAGTAAGAAAGCACTTGACAAGAAGGTCAAGGAGAGAGGACGTAGGCAAGAGTTTGGCCGAACCTCTATAAACGATTGTGTTTGTTTCTCTCTTCCCTATCTTGCATTAAATTGTTTAATTTTGTTATATTGCTTATTTTCATTTGCAAATTAAAATAGGATTAAATTAAAATTTGCTATTAACGTTAGAAAACCGATTCACCCCCCCTCTCGGTAGAGCCATCAAAAACTACCAGAGAAATGACTGCCAGCGAAATCGAGGAGAGAAGAGGTCGGATCGACCACTTTTCGGTCAGTCCTGGCGAAACTGAAACCAAATCCGTGCACCGGACAACCTCGCGGATCTGCTAGAGGTGGAAGTCGATAAAGAACCGACCGACGATGCTCTGAAATGTGAAGGAGAAAACTGAACCGGTAGAACTGAACCGGTCTGAACCGGGCTGAACCGGACTGAACCGGACCGAACCGATTCAGCCAGAAAAGAAGAAAAAGAAAGAGAAAAAAAAAAGAAAAAGAAAAAGAGGAATGGCAGAAAAATTCTAGTGATGCAATCGAGCTACGGGAAAACCGATAAGCGGTTAAAATTGATCGAGTTAAATTTCAAAATATTTAAGTTGATTAATATTCGACTGAAAATTGATCCGAAAAAATATGTAATTGTGTAGCTCGACAATTGACGTCAAATGAGAGCTTGAGTCAACCTCGATTTACGTACTATCATGGAATCTCGGGTAAGTAAACCTTATTTACGACAATTTGCATAGTTATGCATGTTAGAAATTTATCACATAAATTACGGATTAATTCTATATAAAATGAATTAAATTTTGGAATTTGAGATAAATTGTCGTAAATAATTAATTGAGCTATTTGAGAGTTTAGAACGAGGCCCAATAAATATTAATGGGCCCAATGAGCCCAATAGGCCTCGATGATGTGAATAGTAAGTGAAAAATGGGCTTAAAGCTGGTTAAGGCCCATTATGGTACAATCGGGCCCAATATGGGTAAACAGGCTCAATGATTTAAATTAAACCTAGAAAATATGAAATATAATTAATTATATTGCATTTGACCTGATGAATATTTATACGCAGTTTCGGAGATTAGATTGGGAGCAAATCGGACTGTGTGACAAGATATCAGTGAAAAGGTCAGACTATACAGAAAAATGAGGTAAGGGAATTTTGCGAGTAGCTAAAGGTAGCTACACGTATTTTTAACAACTTTTACTTACACTAAAACTGTATAAAGATTCTAGAAATGGATTAAAATTTTTAAGGACCCGGGATAGGTAAAAGACTATTTTACCCCTACTGAGGGAAATTCACCTAAGGATGGTGAAAGCATGACATGCATGAAATGCATGATTTGAGGAATTTTCATGACTTTTTAGTAAAGTAAATTGGTAGATTGCCCATTATTTGCATAAATTTCACAAGATAACACTACGCAATTGTTATTTAGATTTAAATGAAATTTCTTTGAAAAATAGGCCAAGTATCAAGTTTATATGGAAATAGATAGTGCTGGAGCATTTCTTGCACTATATCTGAGTTTGTGAGTGTGCATAAAAGGGTACTGGAGTGCTCGTACTGATTTGTGCGATATCATGTGCATAAAATGTGCTAGAGCGGTTGCTCGTACTGATTTTTACTATTGTGAAATGCATGAGAGGTGTTGGAGCCTAGCTCACACCCTGTTTTGAATTGATATACATAAAAAGGTGCTAGAGCGATTGCTCGCACTAGTTTTAATGATTTGACATGCATGAGAGGCGCTAGAGTTTAGCTCGTATCCTGTTTTGATATGATAATTTCATAAAAGCCATGCGGGAGTGTAACTCACCCGAGATTTGATTTCTTTATGCATGAAATCGTGCTGGAGCGTTGCTTGCACGAAGTTTTGATTTACTTGAGCATTCATTCGTGCTGGAGCATTTCTCGCACGAAGTTTTGAATGATTTATGCATGATACCATGCTGGAGCATCACTCGCATGAGGCTTTGATGGATTTTATGCAAAATCGTGCTGAAGCTTACTCGTACGTGATTTTATATGGATTTATAACTCTTTTAAAGTCGTACTGGAGTGCTGCTCGTACACAGATTTTACTGATTTTTATGAAAACGTGTTGGAGCTTCGCTCGCACGAGGTTTTCAGATATCATGAATATGCATGGAGCCGTGCTGGAGCTTTGCTCGTACAGGGATTTATATGACATGCATATAGCCGTGTTGGAGCCTCCTGTAGACTGTGTGTCATAGTGAGATGATATGCCCACAGGTGCATACTGAGACATAGGTTGGGTGGATAAGACCTACGGCAGGCACCCCCTGACTATGATTTGGGTTCACGGAGTACGTTGTACCGTGTATGTCACGCGGAGTACGTTGTACCGTGGGGATTGTTGGAGTGGAGTGGCATTAGCCACGAGGCTGTAAGCCTTACCCTCACAATCCTGGTTTTTATATGGTTTTGGCAGCAGGACTGACCCACCTCCCGTTTCAGGTGTGATGCCTCGCACACTAGGTACTGTGTAGCCAGGGATCACTAGGATATGGCTATAGTCCTTAATGTTATTGATATAGTCACCTACATGTCTCACATGATATAACTTTTGGTCTCGATAGACCAGGGTAGACCCAAGGGAGGGGTCAGACCCCCGATTTTGTGATTTTCACTAAGATGTAATTTTCTACTATGATGCTAGATTTCTTAGAGCGTTTTATGACATGTGACCCTAAAATAAAGGTGATTTTATAACAGAATTTTTTATAATGAAATTTTAATGAGTTTAAGATGATTGACCTGGAGGGTTATTTTATACTGAGCTTTAATGAAGTTATTTAAATGCAGTAGCATGAGGAGTTTTCCATGCTTTAATTACAAATTCATGAAAAGAATTCTTTCTCATGATTTGTTTTACATGACATGAAATAATGCATGATCTTGATTTACTTCATGCAAATTATGATTTCACATAAAATGTCATTGATGCATGAGTTGCATGATTTCTATATGCACGAATAGTTTTTATAAATTATGGCATTGATGTGTGCATGATTTCGTGCGTGAGATTTAAACGAAAAGAAATGGATTTAAGGACATGGCATTATGAGCATGTAGATAGTGGAGCTATCTACTTACTTGCACAATTGCCTTACTGAGCATGTGGTTGCTCACCCCCTTATTTTCCTCCTCTACAGAGTACTTTCAGTAGTTTGAGCGCGGCTGAGGACTTGCATCTTTGGTATCTGTTGCGTTCCATCGAGAGACAGGTATACACATTTGTATAGTTTTGTATCTAAATATGTAAATGCACAGTACTATAAATGTATATGATGTCGGGGATGTAAGGTTAAGTAAATCCAATTGTGAATGTATTAGTTTAAGTCAAAGGATAGAAAAATCCTAATATGTAAATGTAACATGAAAATGGAATGGTAAGTAGTGTGAGGGGACTAACACTGAATCATAGCCCAACTGTTGGTAGGATGGTCACGATGAGAGGAAGGTAAGAATTAAATATGAAAGAAAAATGAAAAATTTACTCTGATTTTTGGGTCGTGACATGTATCTAGATATTCGCTGCTCTCCATCGCCAAGAGGTATACACACTGTAAATCTTTTTGTATCTAAACATGTAATAGCATAGTAATCATTTTGAATTGTAATATGAGGGATGTAAGTGTTAGCAAACATGTATAAGTATAGAACTTAAGCCTTCAAATGTATGTGTTTGCTCTTCATTAATTGAAAGATGAATGGTAAATGATGATTAATACTGACTCATAGCCCAACTGTCATTGGTGAGAGTTGTTCACGACTGGGTAAGGAAATGAGAAACCGAAAAATTTATGGTGATTTTTAGATGAAAAGGATGAAAAGGGGTCGTGACACCTATTACTAAAGGTGATAAATTTAGTTTGCTTCAATGCCTAAGAAATGAGATTGAAAAGAAAGAGATACGAAAGATTCCTTATGCCTCAGCAATATGGAGTCTTATGTATGCTCAAGTTTTTACGCGTCTAGATATTATGTATGTAGTTGGAATGCTTGGCAGATATTTAGTAACCCTGGTATGAATCATTAGAAAGCAGTAAAGACGGTTATGCGGTATCTACAGAGAACTAAAAATTATATGCTCACATATCAGAGGTCAGATCATTTAGAGATTGTTGGATATTCAGACTCTGACTTTACCGGTTGCCTTGATAGGAGAAAGTCTACTTCTGGCTATATTTTCATGTTAGCTGGAGGAGCTGTCTTATGGAAAAGTGCAAAGTAGTCACTCATAGCTTCTTCCACCATGGAAGCAGAATTTATAGCTTGTTATGAGGCATCAAACCAAGCAATATGGTTGCGAAATTTTAGCACCGGGCTGTTCACTGTCGATGGAATTGAGAGACCATAGAAGATCAATTGTGATAGTAAAGCCGTTGAGTTATATTTTAAGAACAACAGAAGCTCGTCGAAGTCAAAGCATATTGACATTAAGTTTCTTGTTGTTAAGGAGAGAGTTTAGAGTCTTCATATTACTATTGAACATATAAATACAAGCTCCATGATTGCGAATCCGATTACGAAGGGAGTACCACCTAAGGTGAGTATGTAGCTCGTATGGGTGTGGTTCATCCTGATTATATGTTTGTATAATGGGATTTTGTTTCTTGATGTTCATTTGTTATTGAGATATTTTTCTGATCAAAGTTAAGTATTTTTGTTACTAAAACTTTGAAATTAAGTGACATTCTTTCAGTTGCAGTATGCATAAAGTTTTGAAAGTATGTTATTCTTTGAATTATAAAGTGGGACCAGTTGGAAGTAGGCATGTTAAGGGATCACGTTACATGTAATTTCCATGCTACACATCCATACTTTATTTACGTTGTTGATTATATTAATATACGTGACCATTGATGGGTCTAGCTACGAAATATATGTAACGAAGATTGCTTTGATCTTATGTTGATATAATTAATGGACCAGATTGTTTAGAGATGTTACTTTGTAAAGATAGCAAATATTGAGCTCTTAAAGTTATTTTTAAAATGTACAATTGTCAAGTCACATATGTGGCCCAAGTGGGAGATTGTTGGGAAATTATTTATGTAGGCCTACATATATCAATTAATTGTACATTACAAGCTATCTAATTTGTTTAGTATATTTAAAAGTGATCAAATAAAGTTATTATACTTTAAAACATTTCAATTAGTATGAGTTTTGCAATGTGTAGAGACCCAATATTTTATTCTATTTTAATGGTGGGCCAAAATAGGATAAAGTATACTACAGTTATAAATAAATTATGGTCTCCAATTTAAACGTTAATTTTCTTATTCTCATATCCCATCAGTGAGTTAGGGTTTTCTCTCATAAAGTAAGGTTTAGACGTGGAAGATTGTTAACCCCCAATCAATTAATTCCAATGGATCCAGGTATGTTTCTATATTTTGATTTTCTTGATGATTGAACATGAGATCCTAGGTACAGATATTATGTAATTAAATCTTACTACACCTCAGCCTCGCAAGACGGCTTCATCGTTCTCTTCTCTGATCATGGTCAACTGCTAAAGCAATGCCTTCCTCTGCCATAATGTGTCCAGGCCAGAAAATGGCAACTCAGTGGGAGTTGGTGACCCGAAAATGGCTTCTCCACCTATCTATTTTGTTTATGTTATTGTATTTTATTTATTTATTTATTTATTTACTTATAACTATATATAACTATATATATATATATTCTATTGTATGTGTTATACTAATAAACAAATATACATGCATTATATATGTTCATTAGCTATACATGTATATAAGTGTTTACACATTATATATATTATCTAGTTACTTATAGCTAAATTTAGTTATACCCTTCATAATCATTTATTTCACATAGCTAAATGAATTGCTATACATTTTTTAAATTAGTATAATATTAAATTTTAACCATGAAATATTGATTTAACTAAATGAATTTAATTTATATTACTAAAAATTCATTCCTTGTTAAGGTGTCATATAATTGGTCTTACTAGAGCGAAATAATGTTTAAATTAATATGTAGGCAATTTAGGGTTAACCATATTTCATGGTTTGCCTCTGTGAGTCTTACCTTAAAGTTTTAATGCCAAAGTTCATTCATTCACACATATCTCTCCTTTGCACCCCTACACCAATACTCAAATTATTTTAATCAAATTACTAATCATATTTCGGGAATTAAATAAATAATTATTTAATTAGAGTTAAGAAAATCTTCATTCTTACAATAATGCTTCTACCTTTATTGAAAATTTATTACATTTTTAGGGCTTGAAGTATAATCTTTTGAGCATTAGTTAACTTTGTGATAAAGGGTACAAAGTTTTTTTTGTTCATCAAAATGTCATGTTATAAATCCTAAAACAAATAAAATATTATTTGTTAATCATAGGAATAGAAACATCTATGTATTTCAGTTAGAAAACCTAAGTAATCAAATCTATTTTATAGCAAGTAAAATAAATCATCTATAGAGATGACATAGGAAAGTAGGACAAACAAGTATACCTGTAACATCTAAGTTGGTCAAAAATTACCTAGTAGTTGGACACCCTAAAATAAACTTAGAAAATAACAAGTTCTGGAGGCTTGTGTAAGAGACAAACTTGTAAGAAGTTCATTAATACAAAAAATTACAACTTTCCACATATAGAGCTTTACAACTCCTTCATCATGACGTCTTTTGACCGACTAGAACTGCTAGCCTAAGAGGAAAACCATTATGGTTGTGTTATAGTGGATGATTACATAGGGTATACTTGGGTATTATTTCTAAGCATGAAGAATGGAACACTAGAAAAGTTCATTGTTCTAGCAAAACAAATTCAAAACAAATAAAAACAAAACAAAAACAAAAACAAAAAGCTACACAATAACTAGTATCAAAATTGACCATGAAAAGGAATTTGAAAAATTAGGCTCTAAAATCTATTGCAACAATCTAGGAATTACTCATAACTTTTTAAACCCTAAAAAACACCACAACAACATGGAGTGGTTGAGAAAAGAAACAGAACCTTAGAAGAAATAGCAAATGTGGTGTCAAATAATCTTTCTATGTACTTTTGGGCTGAAGCAATTAACACATCATGTTATGTAGTCAATAGAGCCATGGTCAGGCCAATTCTAAAAAGAAAACTTTATGAACTATAAAGGAAGGAAGCCTAATATAAGCTATTTCCATCCTTTTATGTATAAATATTTTGTTTTAACAATGGAAAAGATAACTTAGGCAAATTTGATGCAAAAAGTAATGAATGGATATTTCTAAGATTTTCAATGCATTCTAAAGCTTTCAGAATATTTAACAAAAGAACTTTAGTTGTACCAATAGTTGTTTGGAAGAAGTGGAAATGGGCTTCTTCCCTAAACATTTAGACAAAGTTCGAATCTTTGAGTCTCCACTGTTAGGAGGGCTTTACCTGAATACTACTCCCTACTTGAATAAGATTAGTCTCAGACTATAAAACAGATGAGGATGCCTGTGATTACAAAAAAAAAAAAAGAATTTAAGTTGTCAAAGAATCTAAGCATGTTATTTTTTATGAATCCGATATATCTCCTAAAATAGAAATTCAAGAAGAAGATTTGAAATATATCATATTAGAGATTAAGAAGATAAATTTAAGTGATAAACAAGTAAATAGTAAAATTTAAGTGTACAACAAAACATTTCTAAGGGAAATGGTAGCCAAAAGCAATCCTGAGACAGCCTTTTTCAAGGCATAAAAGAAAGGATAAAAAATGCATATGTGCTAGAAACATTAAGCGAAGAGAGGAAGACGTGGATGCCTATTAACCAAGAGGCAATAGGGAAAAATGGAAATCAAAGGCGTGAAGGTAAGAACAAAAAAAAGATAATGATTATGATGGCTCTAGGGTGAAGGGACCGAAGCATGAGAGAGCAGGGAGGTCTACAGTATACAACAACTTTAACAAAAAAAATTGACAACACTTAATGAGGAAACCCGATAGCTGCAGTAAAACTATAGTAGGAAGGATGAAGGTGAGGAACGAATGACAGAGAACAGTGAATAAGAAAGCAGTAGTTGCTAGACAGAAATAAGGACAGTAAGGGTAAGTGGGTGTTAGTTGCTGGATCAGAGGAAAGAAAACTGAAGAAAAGGCAGTGTGTACAGAAGAAACGTAAGGCAGAAAAGTTGTGGCAGCAAGGGCAGTCCGAGACAGGGAAGAGAGGAGAGGCTGTAGGTGTAGGAAATGTGGAAGGGATGGCCGTCGGTAGCTGAAATCAACATGATGCCTATTCCTACATAGGCACAGTAGTAAGAAAGCATGAGGAAATAGAGAAAAGAAGCATATATATATAATTGACAAGGATGATATATATATATATATATAACATTAGAGAATCCGCAGCAGCCCATAATTCAAACAAAAGAATGAGAGCTGGCTAGATATGGTGAGGCAGCGAGGAGAGAAATGATGAAGAGTGGTGAAGGTAGTCAACTGAAGCTGGAGGAAGCAACGAAGAGCTAAAAACAAAGGCTTAGCCCCTGATTTTGTTCAAATTTGAGAAAGTGGGAGGAAATCTGAAGATGAGAGTGAAACAAAGCAGAGGACGTTAGGCACCAGTAAGAGCAGAGGTGAACAAGGTGGCTGATCGTTGGTGATCGAAAAACAGAGGGTTGAGTAGGAGACTGAGAGGGAGAGGCTGGAACAGAGGAGTTCCACCCTTTAGAAATTGTCACCAAACAAATACGAAGAAGCCGGTAGTGGGTACTGACACGCCCTAAACGTATTACCGCAAGTGCACGGGTCATACAAGTAATAATGGGATTTGAGTCCCGAGTTATCGTCCCACAGAGAAGTTAACTAGCCTAATTAACTACTGGTAAATTCTTACCCTAAGTATATCCTAGCAAATTATGAAATTAAGGTGGGTGATCTACTAAGTCTAGAATTAAAAAAACTGGAAGCAATAAAGTAATAAGAACTAAAGAAAACCGAGCAAAATTACTTACAGTGCTCCACGCAATTAAAATAAAAAAAACCTACAAAAGAAATTAAAACAGTTAAAGCTAATTAACGCAATTAAAATAAAATGCAAATACGAAAATAACAAAGCAAGATTAATTAAACTACAATTAAACTAACCTAAAATGCAATTTAAACTACTTAATCAAAATGCAATTTAAACTAAACTAAAACTTAATGAAAAATAAAATCCTAGAAAATTAAGAAAATAACTATAAAACTACATGTCTAAAATATTAACTCTAAACTAATCCTAACTATATCTAATTACTAATTTAACACTAAAATGCATGTAACAAATTTAATCTAACTTAACTAATGCATGATAAAAATAAAAATGAGCTAAGGACATAATTAAATCTACTTCATGAAATAATCAAGAAAAATGGGTTATTGTGCATAAGGTAAATGCCAAACAAGCCTTAAGCAAATTTAAACCATCAAATTATCCCTCTAAACACTATTCACGTGTCTTTCTAATTTCATGCTTATTCCAGGCTTTCACGGTTTTGGCAACTGTCCCACTGCACTCTGCTTGCTCTGCGGTCTGACCGTGTTGCTGTTCCAGGCAAGGTCCATTTCTGTTGCTCCAGGCTTTCTCGATCTGCTACAATCGTGCTGTTCCAGGCCTTCTGGGTCTGCTATCTCCAATCGGCATGCTGCACTAAGACTTCTGTCCAGGTTTTGCTACCCCGTATATTGTCCTTCATCACTGTCGTTGTTCGTTCCTCGTGTGCCTGGCTCACTTCACGATTTAGTCCTTTTCTACAGTTTCAGTAGCATTATCCTGAATAGGATCAGTCACCATTACTTGCTGCCCTGCGTTGAATTTCACAACATTTGGCTTGGCCACACTCTGCTTCATGCATCATATCCTACTTGGAACAATCAGCAGCTATCCATGCAGTCTAGCTTCTGCAACAGCACAAAGCAGCACACACCCAAACTCTCGGCAGTGGCAGACAGAACAAGAAGACAGGGGCTGGACCCGATCCTTTTTGCCCAGATTTTGCACCCTTCAACAGCACCCAGTTAATATCTACTTCAGCAGCTTAGTGATGGTGGAGGATTACAGTACAAAATGCTCTCTTGAATAGGAAACAAGCTTATAACTGACTAAAAATCAAAATAACAACAAAGAACAGTGCACTCAACATGAAACAGAGCTAAATAGAGGATAAATATATAACTCATACATATTGTAATATTTCACTCATCCTATGTTATGTCCACACGGCAGCAACCTTGCTCTCATCAACAAGCAAAAGAAAAGAAGAAAAAGAACATGTGAAGACAAGCACACATAAAATCGAGAAGAATAAAATGCAGTAGAAAATACGGAAGCTAGTATCAACATGCAGTAAAGATTAGCATTTGTGTAGAGCAAACAATGAAACAGGAACAAAACATTGCAATGATATAAGCTTAAAACCGAAAATAAAGAAGCAACATTAACAACAGAATATTAGAATAAGATTATCAAAATTTGTATAGCAAAGTAACGTGAAACCAGTAGCTCGGATTGCTTCATTCCTTTCTCCAATCAAGGTTCCATATTACCATTGATGAGAATAAATGCTAAGCATCAACCCACATCAAAGCATCAAAACCAAAAGGCATGAACAAAGGAAGAAGGTGTTACCCGAATGCATCAAGGGAGCTCAAACCGAGAGCTAAAAAAAATATTTAAGATTGTTTCAACTAAAAACATAAATGAAGAGCAACAACTAGGACATAAAAGCTATGTAATAAAACTGAAAAATAAAAGAGTTGGATTTAACAGAACCGAGAAACATCAAATGGTATTGATTGCCATGAAAAATTATCCAAGTGAGGAACAAGAAAATGAAATGAACAGTAAAAATAAATATGGAAGCTAACGGGAAACTAGACTAAAAGGAACAAGGAAAAATAAATCCTAGGATTAATTCTACACTATACTACTCCTAACTTACATTACATTACACTACTCCTACTCCTAAAATTTCTCCTCTTTCAATTGTCATCCTTTCCTATTTATAAACACACTAGCGGTAAAAATTGTAATTTCTACATCCTTGATGAGTTGGCATTTTTTTTGGCCACTTGTCTTCACACCATTGGCTCCTTGAAAAGATATTTCCATGTCATCGGTCTTCTTGTCCAATTGGATGTGCTAGGTGGCATGACTCGTGTTGTCCGCGTGGCTCAATCTCGATTTTAACCCAATTTCGGTCCATTTTCTATCGAAATATTCAAAATTCATCCGAATTTAATTTATCCACAAACATGAGAATTTCAATTAAATAAAGGGGATAATTAACAAAATAAATTGGGGATTTAAATAATTAATTAGGAAATTAAGCACAAATAATTCTAAAAATATAGAATTATCAAGTAGTCAGAAACGGAGTGACCAAGGAACCACTAATGCCGGATGAAAACACTAAGGGAGGAAGAAGGTGACGGTGTTAGACAAAGGAAGAAGACGTGATGAACAGTGATCGGTGAAGAAAAAGAAAGAAAGAAAGAAAGAAAGAAAGAAGGAAAAAAAGGCGGGAAGGAAATTCGATATATATATATATATATATATATGTATATATAGGATTACATATATATATATATATATATAGAAGTATTTAGAGATAGGAATTAAGGTAAAGAGAAAATTGGGAAACCTCAGGGAAAGAGCTCCAGGGCCATAAACCGAATAGAACGGACCCACCAACTCACAACGTTGAGGCACTTATGATTACTAATAGACACCGAGGTAACGAAAACTTATGTGTGCTGTTAGAGATAGATTCACGTATTTTTATATGGAATTGTAGATATAAAATTCTAGGCCCAATTTTATAGTTATCGGGATTCTAGAAAACCCTAGGCTATTTCTACAGTTTTTGGAATTAGGGAAAACTTTAACCTCAGTGAATCGGCCCATTTATTAATATAAATCTAGTCAGTTTATTTTGATAAATATCACTAGAGTTTGTAATTATTGTTTTAAATCGAAAATCTCGAATTAAATTTTTAAAAACTGTTTACTGAGATTTTTAACCAAAAAATGGTGAATTAGTCTCTTATTGAATGGGATATTTTTTCGAACTGAAATTACAATTGATTTTAATGAAAAATGATTTGCTTATAATTGATACTGAGGATATGTGCTTGAGTACGTGCTAACTGTGTTTCGCACGGTCCGACTCGCACTGATTTTGAGATAATAGCGTTGATTAAATTATGTTGCACTACTGTCTGTTTCTGTTTCTGTGGTCCACAGAGTACGATGTATCGTGCGGCACGCAAGTGAGTACAATGTATCGTGTATTCTGGTCTTCGTACATTCTGTTCTGTGAGTCGTTAGGGTAGCTGACCACTCCCACTGAGATTGACATCTCGGCATACTTGATCAGTGAGGCTCGGAGTCACCGACATTGGCCAATTGTCATTCTGAATTTTGATATAGCATGTTCTGCTTTGTCTCATCTATTTGATGTTCTAAATTGATCGTAAGAACTGTAATATTTTGTGGAAATCGTTTATTCTACTGTTTAAAGTTTTCAGAATTCTGCATTTACTGCAATAGATTGTTCATACTAACGATATTGATACTGTTTTCGAATTTCGATTCTGGTATTATCAATTTTTATCTCTGATTTTTACTGGATTACCAAATTATCTGTATATTTTTGTGAAAATTCCTATTTTGGCATATATATATAGGTAGTGTATTTATCTATTTGCCTCGTGTTTTTCTTACTGACCACGTTGAGCTCACCCCTTACTTTACTCCACAGAGCCTCATAAGTAGCTGAGCTCGTTTTTGTAAGTTAAATTATTTTGCACAGCCATACGTTAGCAAAGCATTCTACTATGTTAAAGGTATACCCAGTATAGACATCTATTTTGTATCTAAATTTTGTAAGTATAATAATGTATATGGAAATGTGTTTGGGAAATGTGAACATGAATATTATGTAAAAGAACAATTACGCTGATTAAATTGAAAAGTATTACCATTAGTTTTCTTTAAATTTGTTACCAAGAAATAAAATCGAATAGGCGGATTTATTGTTTTGATCTATTATCGACTCGTAGCTCAACCATATTATACCGTAATTTGAGGTGTTAGAGAAGTTGGTATCAGAGTAAGGTTGGCCTAATATGAGTTGATATTAAGAGTAAGAGAAAATTTAGAAAGTTCACATCCCTAACATTGTTGTACATTGTTTAGATACAAACGAGTATACCTGGCTATGTTTTATTGAAAATTACTATTGAATGCAGGAAAAATGTTTAGATATGGCTGGTAGACCACGTAGTCGAACAAGAGGGCGAGGAGGCAGGTCATCCCGAGGCCAAGAGGATATGCCTGAAAGGTAGGGTGGCCCCTCAGCTGAGCAGACCCATTGTAACCCTATAGAGAGCTTCGAAGTCTGAATTACTAGTTTGGAATAGGGCATGGAGTTGATACTGAATCTCATTAGGCAGTTGATGGCGAGATTGGATAACACATCGGGCACTACTACTTAGGCTATACTGACTACTCCAATAGTCACGCCTGATATGCCCGTGCCAGCCCAAACATAGCCCGTGCCACCAACGAAAGAACCCTCTACATCTCTGCCTACTACATTACTGCAGACCCTACCGGTACCTCATTCACCTGCGTCAATAGCCCCACAGCAGCGTAGTAATGAAATAGGGTATCACTGTGAATTGGATAGACTGAGACAATTCTAGCAGTTCAAGCCTTCGTCTTTCAATGGGGTTAAGAATCCAGTAGTTACGAATGATTGGATAAATGAAATTGAGAAGCTCTATGGATTCTTTCGATGTACATCTACTAAGAAGGTAGCTTTTGAAGCTTTTGTATTGAAGGGAGAAACTAAACACTGGTGGAAGTCCACCCGATTGATCCTGAGAGGTAGACATGGGGTGATTACATGAGATTTGTTTCTTGATGCTTTCCGGAGGAGATACATTCTGGATAGTGCCCAAAGGAGGTTACAGGTAGAATTTTTGAACTTAACTCAAGGGAATAAGTCTGTGGATGAGTACAAGTCTAAGTTCACCTCGCTAGGAAGATATGAACCTGACACTATGGATAATGAGGCAAAGAAGGTCTGAAAGTTTATGGATGGACTGAGGCCTTCGATCCGAGCCCAACTAGCTCCGTTGGACCTCAGTACTTATGAGAAAGTGGTTCATTGGGCTCAGCTATGCGAACAGGATTATGAGATGTATGCCTCTGAGTTCAACAAAGTGGGCAGAGCTAAAGATCAGGATCGAAAGAGGTCAGGTAGGGATAGGAGTGGTAGAGAGGGTAAAAGGCCATTGGTTAAGCGACATAGAAATTATGAGGAGTCACAGGGTAAGACTGTTAAGCCTCCTATCTATTCGACCTCAGCTCCTACTAATAGGATTGTGATCAGAGGACCCCGACCTAATTTTAAGGTATGCAGACATTGTGGGGGAAATCATGGTAACGGACCCTGCTATTGGCTGACTAGGGCTTGTTTCAGAAGTGGTAAGATGAGGTACTTGATCAGAAATTGTCCAAAGAATACTAACTCCCCTATAAAAAAGTACAGAATAGATAAGGACACTTGCTACTACCTCTGTACCGAGGAGGAAGGCTACTGTGGAAGAAAAGAGTAAACTGGTCATAGGATAGGGGTGAGAGTACGCCCTTAAGCATGAGGCAACAGGAACTGATGCACCAGTCGAAGCGTTTAAAGGTACCATTTTGATTTTTTACATTAAAGCAGTAGTTTTATTTGACTCTGGTGCAACTCATTCATTTATATCACCCATGTTTGCAGGTAAATTGACTTCTTATGTACAACCTAAACCAATGGGAAGGATATTAATGATTAGGACACCGATGAAAGATAGTTGAATGATAGAACAAATATATAAAGATTGTAGGCTCAAAATAGGAGACAGGAATATGTTAGCAGGCCTGATCTTATTAGATATGTATGATTTTGATGTGATATTGGGCATGGACTGGTTAGTAACAAATCAAGTTGTTCTTGATTGTCATAATAGTACAGTGACCTTTTATTTGCCCGAAAAATATGTTGTAAGTTTTTCTTAAAAGTAATGAAAAAGAATTGGTAGTTTAATGGCAGAAATCTTACTAACTATATGAATAATATTTTGAAGGTTACATTGTCTATGTAATCGATAGGGACAAGGCAAGTCCGGAGTTGAGTGATATACATGTAGTTAGGGAGTTTCCTGATGTATTCCCAGACGATTTATTAGGGTTACCTCCAGATAGGGAGATAGAGTTTTGTATTAACTTTACGCTTGGTACTGAGCCGATATCGAAATCGCCTTACAAAATAGCTACAGTTGAGTTGGAAGAGTTGAGGAAGCAATTACAAGAATTGCTGGATAAGGGGTTTATTAGGGCGAGTGTTTTACAATGGGGATCACCGGTATTATTTATCAAGAAGAAAGATGAGAGTCTTAAGTTATGTATTGATTATAGACTGCTCAATAAGGCGACCATCAAGAACAAATATCCCCTACCCAATATCGACAATTCGCTGGACCAACTGCGAGGAGTACAGATCTTTTTCAAGATTGATCTGAGGTCAGGGTACCATCAGTTGAAGATCAAGAGTGAGGATGTACCCAAGGCAGCTTTCAGAACCCGATATGGACATTATGAGTTTTAGGTTATGCCTTTCGAGTTGACGAATGCTCCTGCAGCTCTCACGGCACTGATGAACAAAGTACTTAAGTCGTATATGGACAAATTCGTTATAGTTTTTATTGATGATATTTTGGTATATTCGAAGTCCAGAGAAGAACATGAGTAGCATTTGAGAATGGTTTTGCAAACCCTCAGGGAGAAGAAGTTGTATGCCAAGCTCAGCAAGTGTGATTTTTGACTAGATCAGATAGTTTTCTGGGTCAATTATGTCTAAAGACGAGGTGTCTGTAGATCCATCAAAGATCGAGGCTGTAGTGTAGTGGGAAAGACCCAAGACTGTTACTAAGATTCGGAGTTTTCTAGGTTTAGTCGATATTACAAAAGGTTTGTCAATGGTTTCTCTAAGTTGGCTGCGTCTCTGACATGGCTTACGATGAAGAATGTTAAGTTTGAATGGAGTGACTCATGTGAGAGGAGTTTCTAGGAGTTGAAGCACAGAGGCTTCTTGGTGTATACAGATGCGTCCAGTCAAGGTCTGGGATTTGTGTTGATGCAGCATGGGAAGGTAGTTGCTTATGGTTCCTATCAACTAAAAGACCATGAGAGGAACTATCCGACCCATGATTTGGAATTGACAGCCATAGTGTTTGCACTGAAAATATGGCGCCATTATCTGTATGGAGAGAAGTTTCAGATCTTTACCGACCATAAAAGCCTCAAATATATATTTTTTGCAGATAAGTTGAATATGAGGCAGAAGAGATGGATAGAGCTTCTGAAGGATTATTACTGTGAGATCTTGTACCACCCTGATAAGGCGAATGTAGTAGCAGATGCCTTAAGCAAGAAGAATATCGGGTTGGTATCTTACATGATGATTCAGGAATACGAACTACTGGAATAGTTTATGAGCCTTAACTTGGACATTAAGCCATTTAACACTGTCAGTTATGGTGTGATAGCTAGCCTGAGAATAGAACCGAATTTGATTGACAGAATTTGATATGCTCAGCGTACTGATCGATATTGTATAGTTATGGCTAGTCAGACCCACTTGGGAACTGTGAGAAATTTTAAAGTTAGCCTTGATGGTTTACTAAGGTTCAGAGGTAGAGTTTATGTTCCCGATGATGCACAGTTGAAGAAACTGATATTGTCAGAAGCTCATTCCTCGAGGTATACTTTACACCTAGGAAGTAATAAGATGTATCAGAATTTACGGAAGGTGTATTGGTGGTCAGGGATGAAGAATGATGTGGCTGAATTTGTGGCCCGATGTCTTGTGTGTCAGCAAATTAAAGTAGAGTATCAAAAACCTACAAGTTTGTTAAAGCCTCTACCGATACCAACATGAAAATGAGAGCATATCACTGTGGATTTCATTATGGGATTGCCAAGGACCCAGAGAAATCATGATGCAATTGGGTAATAGTCGACAGACTAACAAAGTTCGCCCACTTCCTGGCTATGAAGTCCACGGATACTTTGAGTGCCCTAGCGAATTTGTATATGCGAGAGATTATAGGATTACATGGCATACCAATGAGCATTGTATCTAACAGGGATTCTCAGTTCACTTCACACTTCTAGGAACATTTCTAAGAAGCCATGGGAACCCAACTGAATTTTAGCATAGCTTTCCATCCTCAAACAAATGGGCAATCAGAGAGAACTATTCAAACTTTAGAGGACATGTTGAGAGCTTGTGCTCAAGATTTTAAAGGCTTCTGGGATGACCATTTATCACTAGCAGAGTTTTCATATAATAACAGTTACCACTCAAGTATCAGAATGGCACCCTATGAAGCGTTGTATGATCGAATGTGTCGTTTGCCAATTGGATGGGAAGAAGTGGGTGAAAGAAAGATATTTACTCCTGATCTAGTTAAGCAAGCTTATGAGGATGTTCAATAGATTTACGAGAGGTTAAGGACAGCTTAGAGCAGGCCAAAGAGTTATGCTTACCAAAGACAAAAACCCTTGGAAATTTTAGTAGGAGATTCAGTGTTTCTGAAAGTTTCACCTTCCAAGTGCATAATGAGATTTGGGAGGAAAAGAAAGTTAAGTCCCCGTTATATTAGGCATTTCGAGATCTTAGACCGAGTGGGAGACAAAGCTTACAGACTGGTGTTACCGCTAGAATTATCAAGTATTCATAATGTTTTCCACGTTTTGATGCTACGCAAGTACCATACGGATCTCACGCATGTTATAAAGTATGAACCACTAGAGTTGAAGGAGGACATGACCTATGTGGAAAAGTCGATTCGGATACTGGATAGGAAAGAGAAAGCGTTACGGTCCAAGACAAATCCTTTAGTCAAGGTATTGTGGTCGTATCATACTTCAGAGGAGGCCATGTGGGAATTAGAAAGTTTAATGCAAGAAAAATACTCACATTTATTTGAGGGCTGACGTACTTTTAAATTTGGGGACCAAATTTCCTAGGAGAATGTAAACACTACAAATTTTATGTACTTGGACTTATCTATGAATAACAATGTAGCCATGGGAATTAAAGATGTGATTCCTTAGTCAAACTTTTAATTAAATCGTAGTTTCCATTGTGGGACTTGGAAGAGTTAATTAAATGAAATATCTTAGTCTTAAGAAAAAATAACTATAGGTATATGCATATATATATATATATATGTACACCTATATATAAATATGTATGTATATCATTGTATGTACATATATATAGATATATATATAAGTACACATATGCATCAACATGCCGAGAAGTGTACAACAAAACATTTCTAAGGGAAATGGTAGCCAAAAGCAATATGTATGTACATATACTCTCAACTGATGGTACCCAGATCTCAGATCTATCTTGGAAAAGACTTGCGCTCCCCGAAGCTAATCTAACAAGTCATCGATGCATGGAAAGGGGTACTCCTTCTTAATGGTCGCCTTATTCAACAACCTATAGTCAATACACAGTTGGAGGCTCCCATCCTTCTTCTTTACACATAGAACCGGTACTCCCCAACGTGATACACTCGGTCTGATGAACCCCTTATCTAACAACTCCTGTAATTGCTTCTCTAGTTCCTCTAACTCAATCGGAGCCATTTTGTACGGTGGCTTGGATATCGGCTCTGTACCAGGTGCCAAATCTATACAAAACTCCATCTCTCTATCTGGCGATAATCCTAATAAATCATCCGAAAAGACATATAAAAATTCCTTAACCACTGGGATGTCTCTCAATTTCGGGCGTGCCTTATCCGCCTCAACCACGTACGCAATATAACCTTTCAAAACATTTATCATTTAGTTAGCATAGGAATGCAATCTATTTTGCTTCCAACAATTACTGCTTTTATTAATTTTCAAGGAAACTTTACATTACATTTTTCGGGGAAACTTACGGCAATGGTATCTACCCCTGAAAACGTTACCGTCTTAGAAAAAGAATCTACCATAGCACGGTTTGCAGCCAACCAATCCATTCCTAGGATTGCATCAAAGTCTCTCATATACATCAAAATGAGGTCGGCTGACATTTCCTTTTCCCCTACTTTCAACTTACAATCCCTAAACACATATTTCGTTAGCTGACTATTGTTAATGGGAGTGCTTATCAGCATCCTCCTACTTAACGGGGTAAGCTTCACATACTTAAATAATTTATATGCAAATGCAGGCGATACAAATGAATGTGTGGCACCAGGATCTATCAAAACATAAGCTTCAAGATCAAAGATCAAGATGGTACCTTTCACCACATCTGATGATTGATCCGTAGTATCCTAGTCCAGTGCGTGTACTCGCCCTCTGCTAACTACCTGCTTCCCCTTCTCTTCAGCTGTCGCCCTTCGTCTCGGAGTATGAGTATTAGCCGAAACTCTCTCCGACTCCTTGCCCTTATGTGGGGCACTCTCAATCATCTCTGGGAAATTTCAGATCATGTGCCCTAATTTCCCACATCAAAAACATATTGCAGGAGGTCCATAACACGGTCGAGTACCATGGTACCTACCACACTTACTACACTGTTCTGTCATAGGTCATGGCCCTCCAATCACTATACCCTTTGCTGGAGCTATGGTCGGATACACAGGAGGCTTAACTGTCCTCTCACGGATCTCCTCAATCTTCGACCTCTTCCCAAAAAATCTTCTACTTCCTCTATAACTAAAGCCTCTATTATCCACTGTCGATCTCTTCCTATCTCTGTCCCTCACTCTAACCTGCCTTCCCAAACTCTGAGGCAACTCGCTCAATATCCTGTTCACACAACTGTGCCCTATGCACTGCCTTGTCATAGATCGATATATCAAAAGGAACCAATCGGGATCTGATGGCTAGTCTCAATCCATCCACAAACTTTCGAACCTTCTTCACTTCACTAGCCATCGTGTCAGGATCATACCTGCCCAGGGAGATAAATTTTGTCTCCTATTCATCCATCGATCTGCTCCCTTGGATCAAGCCCAAAAAATTCATCTACAGCTTCCACTGCATAATATCTGAAACATATTGCCTACGAAAGGCCTCCAAAAATATATCCTAGCTGATCTCTATATGTCGGGCTCTCAAAACGGGTCTAGTGGACTTCCACCAATACTCTGCCAATCCCTTCAGCATGAATGCGGCAAAAACAACCATCTCTCTACTGGTGCACTCGAAAAACTCATATAATTTCTCAATCTCATTCATCTTGTCCTCAGCTACCAGGTTCTTAATCCCACTGAAAGACAGTGGTGTAAGCTTTTGGAACTGTTGTAATCTATCTAAGTCACATCCATAACCCCAACCTCTACTACCCTGTGGTGGATCAACAGTAGAAGGCGTATCCTGTACTGGTGAGGGTGTGAGAGTATCTGTAGTCTGTGGTCTCTGGGCTGGCTGTGCAAGCATCTCAGGAGTAGCGGTTTGTTCAGCATCACCCTATACAGTTAGCCCCTGCCCGTCCCCAGCTCCAGGTATCGACTGGGTAATCAATTCCAAAATCGCCTCTAAGTTTCGCTCTATCCTCGTGAAGCGTGCCTCAATAATCTTCGATCTCCCTACCGGACCCTGTGGGGCATGCTCAACTTCAACCTCCACCTCTATCTCCTTCTGAGTCTCATGTGATAATGATTCAGTACGGTTCTCAAGCCAATCCCTATGGCCTCTAGCTTGTGCTCTCGCCTCTCTACCGCGACTGGTATTAGGCATAATGCCAAGTTTCCTACATTCACAACATTTTCTTAGTCAAATCCATCTCGATATACACAGTTGTATCTAGACAAACATAGTAACATGGGGATGTAATTTTCCTAATTATTTACATCAACATACATCATATCAACTCTGCTCTGATACCAATCTCTATCACGACCCTCAATTTACCAAAAATCCACTACAAATTTTTTATTTTTTGTTTAATATTTAATCCATTTCTTACCTTACTCCGATCGTGAACAACTACACCACCAACAGTTGGGCTATGTATTGGTGTTAATCTCATCTAATCATACCATTTCAAGTTACAATTCATTTAAACGTAAACACTTGTATTTCTTAATCAGAGTTGTTATTTACATGTGTTTACAATTCTTTACATCCCCAAAAGTTACATTCAAAAATATTATTGTGCCATGGCATGTCTAAATACAAAACTATACAAATGTGTATACCTTGTGTGATGGGATGCAGCGGACACCAAAATCCAATCCTCTGTAGAGGAGGAAAATAAGGGGGTGAGCAAACCACGCGCTCGGTAAGGCAATCATACGAGCAGGTAGATAACTGTATTATCTACATGATCGTGATGTCATGCGTAAAACCACACAATTACTCGTCATACCCAAAATCATCAGTTCATGTTCATGCTATTCAAATCGGTGCACAAGTCATCATTAAAGCATGGAAAATCATCATGCACAAGTAGTAATTAAAGTATGAAAAATCATCATGCGAGGTGCATTTAAAAGCATTTCATACTCAACACAACTCAGTACAAAATCAACATTCGTCAAGACTCAGCCCCTCCCTTGGACTGTCCTAACCCATAAAACAATTAAAAAACATGCATTAATCGTAAACCAAGTGACATGTGAGATAGGCAAATAATAATAAGGGCAATGACTAAGACTATGGCCATATCTTCTGTGATCCCAAGCTACACAAATCCTAGTGTGCAGGGTATCACCTCTATCTGTTTCCGTACAGGAGGTGGGTCATATCCAACCCGTTGGTCCATAGCAGATTATCCATCGTCCGAAGATGGTATATATATAATATCCATACACGGTACAACGTACTCCATGCTATATTCACGGTACCATGTACTCCATGCTATATGCACGGTACAACGTACTCCATGCTATATGCACAGTACAACGTACTCCGTGGACCCATATCATCACATCATATTGTGCCACATCTCAATACGCACATGCGAGCCTATTTAATTGGTGTAACACACAGTTTACCCGAAGCTCCTAACACGGCTCCCAACATGTCATAAAAATCACGTGCGAGTAATCTTTAGCACGACAACAAGTATATATTGGACATCTAGTGCGAGCAACACTCCAGCACTATGTCAAAAATCTGTATAAAAATTAGAACGAGCTAGGCTCCAGTACAATGTCATAAAATTCATGTGAAAACAAGTGCGAGCTAGGCTCCAGCACTCATGCATGAAAAAACTCTAGTACGAGCACCGCTCCAGCACTAATGCATGTATAACACGTCAAACCTCGTGCGAGCAAAGCTCTAGCATGTTTTGTCTCAATAAAACTCATGTAGGTGGCTCATTTGTGTGCAAAGAATGGTTATTAAATCAAATCAATGCTATTTTCTTGTAAACCATTTAAATACTATCGAGCCTACCAATTCACATGCTAAAAAGTAGTAAAAAGACTTAAGAACATCATGTTCTTGCTTTTCATGAACTTTTGTAAAATCCCAATTTCTTTGCCCTTCAAACATCTATTTCTTTTTCTATGACCCACAAACATTCTAGAAAACCATAATGCGCCCGAAAACACACATACAGATACATCTAGGGGCTAACACAATTCCCTTACCTCAATTCTCTGTGAAGCAACTCCTTCCTTTTTTGCTTTTCGTGATTGGGCTCAATTTGCTTCAGATATATCCTCGGGAACTGTAAACATTCATTTATCACATGAGTTAATTACAAATAACTCATATTTTGACTTGATCCTAGTCAACATATCTTATTGGCCCTCCAATCATAATTCCTTTAGCTGGTGCTATGGCTGGATACATAGGAGGATTAATTGTCCTTTCCCGAATCTCCTCGATCTTTAGCCTCTTGCCAGCAAACCTCTTGTTTCCCTTATAACTGAAGCCTCTATCCATCACTGCTCTCTTCTTATCTTTATCCCTCACTTTACCAACATTTCCAAACTCTGATGCGATTCTATCAATGTCTTGCTCACATAATTGCGCCCTACGCACTGCCTCCTCATAGGTTGGTATATCTAAGGGAACCAATCTGGACCTGATGGTTGGTCTCAGTCCATCCATAAACATTTGGATCTTCTCGACCTCATTACCCATCGTATTGGGATCATATCTGCCCAAAGAGATAAAAGACGTATCATACTCATCCACAGTCCTACTCCCTTGGGTCAGTCTCAAAAATGTCATCTTCATCTTTCGTTGTGCAGTATCCAGAACATACTTTCTCTGAAAAGCCTCTAAAAACACATCCCAGCTAATCCATGTATGTCAAGCTCTCAAAATAGGCCTGGTGGATTTCCACCAATACTCTGCTGATCCTTTCAACATGAATGCAGCAAAAGCTACCATCTCGGTAGTAGTGCACTCGAAGAACCCATATAACTTCTCGATTTCATTTATCCAATCCTTTACAGCTACTAGGTCCTTAACTCCACTAAAAGACGATGGCCCAAACTTTTGGAACTGCCATAGTCTATCCAAATCACATCCATAACCCCAGCCTTTACTGCCCCGTGGTGTAGCAATAGGTGTAGGCATATCCTGTGCAGGTGGGGGTGTAGGTGAATCTGTCGTTTGAGGTCTCTAGGCTGGTTGTGCTCATGCCTCAAGAACTGTTACCTGCTCGACATCACCCTCTGTAGCGGGACTCTATCTGCCCCCAACTCTAGGTAAAGATTGAGTGACCAATTCCAAGCTCATCTCTATGCTTCGCTCAATCCTCGTGAAGAGTACCTCAATACTCTCGGGTCTCTCCTTTGGAGCATCCTCAACCTCAGCCTCCACCTCAATCTCTTCCTGAGCCTTGTGTGTTTTTGGCTCAACACTACCCTCAGGCTTACCTCTACGACCTCGAGCTTGCGCTCTCGTCCCTCTACCACGACTGGTGTTAGGCATAATGCTCAATTCTCTACACTCATATCAATTTCTTAGTCAACCCATCGACGCACACATAATTGTATCTAACAAGCACAGTAACATGGGGATGTAATTTTTCCAACTTATTAAGTATTTTAGACATCGACACACATCAGACCAACTCAGCTCTGATACCAACTTCTGTCACGACCCTCAACTTACCAAAAATCATCACAAATTTTTTGCTTTTCATGCATTATTTATTTTTTATCCTTACCTTAACTCGATCGTGATCAACTACCCTCTCAACAATTGGGTTGTGTGACAATGTCTACCTCACCCAACCATGACAATTTCATTTGCATTAAAATTTGGAAGTAAACACTTGTATAAATAAACCAGAGTTGTTGTTTACATGTGTTTACATTGCTTTACATCCCCAATAGTTACATACAAAATGCTACTGTGCTATAGAAAGTTTAAATACAAAATTACATCAGTGTGTATACCTTAAGCGATGGGATGCAGCGAATACCAAAAGGGAAAGCCTCCAACCGCTCTCAGTCTATACTCAAATCTCTGTAGAGAGAGGAAAATAAGGGGGTGAGTAAACAACACGCTCAGTAAGGTAATCATGCTAACAGGTAGATACTGCACTATGTACGTGATCGTGATGCCATGCTCAAAACCATACAGTTTCTCATTCACATCTCAAAAGCATTAGTTCATGCTTGTGTTAATGACATGTAAAGCAAATCATGATATTTGTTAGTGCACAAATCAAAATCAAAGCATGGCATAAATCATCATGCATATTTCATATGTAAAGCATGAAAAACCATCATGCGTAAGTGCACTTTAAAGCCATTATCATACTTTCTCAAGCAAATCATGTTATTTCATCTCAATGCTTGTCAGGACTCAGCCCCTCCCTCGGACTATCTTGACTCACAATAAGTTTTCAAAACATGGATTCATTCATAATAAAAGACATGTGAGATAGGCAATAAAATAAGAGAAATCTCCTCTAGGACTATAGCCATATCCTGTGATCTCAGGCTACACTGATCAGGTGTGCGGGGTATCACCACTATCTGCTTCCACATGGGAGGTGGGTCACGTCTAGCCCATTGGTCCATAGCAGATCTCGTCTGAAGATGGCATATCACAATCTAAACATGGTACAACGTACTCCATGCTACCTGCACGGTATAACATACTCCGTTGACCCATATCAACACATCATATCAGCCACATCTAAAAAATGCACGTGCGAGCCAATTTAATCGGTACGACACCCAGTCTACCTGAAGCTCCTAGCACGGCTATCAACATTTCTCAAAAATGCACGTGCGAGCCTATTTAATCGATGCGACACCCAGTCTACCCGAAGCTCCTAGCACGGCAACAAGTATGGTGGGCATCTAATGTGAGCTATGCTCCAGCACCATGCCAAAACCAGTATAAAGTCTATTCGAGCTCAACTCTAGCACATCATAAAAATCCATGTGAAAACTAGTGCGAGCTACGCTCTAGCACTCATGTGTATGAAAACACATCAAATCTCGTGCGAGTCATACTCTAGCACGCTTTTATTCTCATGAAATCCATGTAGGTGGCTCAATTCTTTGCAAAACATGGTTATCAACCAAATCAAATCATTTCTTTTTCAAATCATTTCAAATGTTATCCAACCTACCAATCACTTGCTAAAAAAAACAACAAACAAGGTTTTCAAAGCATCATGCTTTTGCTTTCATGCACATTTCTCAAAACCCAACTCTTTGCTCTTCAATCACCCAATATCATTTTCTAGTATCACATGCATTCTAGAAAAACAATTAAGTGCCCAAATTGCGCACAGATATCTCTAAGAGTCCACACAATTCCCTTACCTCGATTTACTCGGGGTGCGACTCTCTTGCTCTTAGCTTCTCGCTCTTTTGGCTCAACTTACTCCGGTGTATCCTCGGGAGCTGCAATTAATTCATCAAATGCTCGAGTTAGCTTTGCTAACTCTCATTCAACTATGCATTTTACCCAATGCCTTAAATATTCATTTTACCCTTCTTGGGTAAGTCTCACAATTCATTCCATAACATCATCTTAAATCCATACCCACAACACCATTATGATCTTAAGATATCCTATTCATCATTTATACATCTACATTTCACTTTCTCAAGCTAACCTATTTCTAGGTTATAATTGTTTCATGGCATTCTAGGTAGTTCTACCATTAATATGCACACCAAATCACTTCAAAATCCATAACTACACAAATGTACTTAGATTGGTGTACTAGAACCTCACCTCTTTGGATTTTCTTCTTACTCCAAATGAAAATGCTCTTTGGATTTCCTTCAAGACAACAAGTGGGGTAATGCCTCCAAGCTATGTTGTTCTTCTCTTCGATGAGAACAACTTTGTGTCTAATAGCCTTCCCTCAAATCTTCTTGAAAATGGGTGGATTTAGAGAGAGAAAACTAGGTTTTTGGTTGAAACTAGTAGAGTGAGAGTGTTACCCAAAATCTGCAGATCCAACTGCTCCTATTTATAGATTTAGCTTGATGAGATCAATCTGCCTTGGGTGAAGATCGATCTGGTCCTCTTAAAATCCCTCTTTTTCAGGACATTTGAAGGCATGAGATCGATCTGTCGAAACCTTGAAATCGATCTATCTCAGGCAAAAAGTTGAGGAGATCGATCTAGCTAGGGAGGAGATCGATCTGCTCCAACCGAGAGCTAAGAAAATCGATCTGCTTACCTTAAAATCGATCTTCTCCTTATAGAATGTTTAGCAAATCGATCTAGCTCCATTGGAGATCGATCTGTACTGTTCCTATTACTCGAATAAGAGCATTTTTGCTCTTCCAAATCGATCTCTCATCCTATGAGATCGATCTGGCCTTCATATTTCTAGATTTTGCTGCAGTTTTTTGTAGAAACTTACTCCAAAACATCCTTAATTTGCTACCATAGTCTTTTCCTCATCCAGTTGTCTTTAAGACTTGAAAATGGCATCCATTCATACTTTATACACATTAAAACTTGTGTGAAATCTTTGTATAACCAAAGATATATAATATAAACTAAATGGAAATCCACAACTCATGCAATCTTCATTCCATTTTACCACACTACTCCTTTTTCATTCCACTCACATTCATCACATACTAAAGTCCATTTCTTTGTATTCTTACATAATGAAACTTGTACATACATCACAACTCTTATTACAAGTGTGTACATTGAATTTATGGACTTTACATCACTTATGAATTCATAATTACTTGATCCAAAGTCATCCATATTATACTTCCATTTACACATATATACAAAGTTATACATATATGGGGTCTCATAGCTTGGTCTTTTAATTTCCTGTTTAATTTATACTTTTTATCTATTGCCTGATTACTGTATTTTTCTCTTCCATGTATTTTCGATTTTGCTGGGAACTAATCTATCTTACGGATTATCTTGCTTCGGTTTAACATTCAACTACTAACTCTACTCATGCCTTTTCTAATTTGAGTTGAATGAATATTACCGCCCTGAATCTCTGTTTCATTATCTAATTCCATTTAATGCATTAGATTAATACCTCACTGCTCTGCATTTTAGAACATCAAGCTTTCTGTTATTATTTTCGCATTTAGTTTATATTTGTTTTGCATTTACTCATCTCGAAATTGTCTTGTTTTTCTTCTTTTAATTTTTGCTGGCTGTGTCACAACCTCAATTCGTGACTTAACAAAAACCACTACAATTTTTTTTCACTTTTTACTTTACTTACCTTTCTCTCCTCGACAGTTGGGCTGTGATTCGATATTAGTCACCCACTTACATTCATTCGCAATATACGTAGAATTTAGTATTCTTTTCGATAACATAAACTGTTATACAGTATTTGTACATATACATCCCGACTGTACAATAGTTTACGTAATTGTGCTTATTCATTGTTCAGTACAAAATGTTCGAGTGTGTATACCTCTCGTAAGATGGATAGGCAGTGGATAAAATGAATGCTATACCTCAGCTGGACTCAATCTACTGCAAATGATCTATAGAGAGTGGAAAATAATGGGGGATGAGCAAACAACGCACTCAGTAAGGAAATCAGGCAAGCAAGTAGACAACCGCACTATCTACTCAAAATAGGGTCTTGTCTTTCCTTCTCTCATCTCAAAGCATGTATCAAAATGGTATAATAATAGTACAGAATCAATTCCATGTACTTAAAAATCATGCTTAGGCATTCATGCAAAACAGTGCATCTTTATTAAATTAGGAATGCCTTTATCTCAATCATGCCATTTACATTTGAATCACATTAAATATGGCAGTTCACAACACAACCTGGTTTCCAACCTATCTCTCTCAGGTCTAACCGTATCATGAAAACAAGTGATATCTCATGCGAGACTCAGTGGCAAAATGTAATACTCTCCTAGACTATGGCCATATCCTAAAATGTGAAATCTCAAGCAACACAAATCTCGGTGTGCGGGTATCACTGCTGCAACGGAAGGGGGGTCAGTCCATCATAACCGCCAGCTATATACTCCTTAACTCTATAACTCCACCACATGGTACAGTGTACTCCATGCCACTCGCATGGTACAACATACACCCATGGACCCTCTTTTCACGGTCGGGATGCCTGTCATAGGTCGTAGTCCTCACACCATGGAAATACATCATAGTCGGGGTGCTTGCCATAACTCTTAGCCCTCATACTATGGAATAAATGCCAAGTCTCTAAATCCACGTGCGAACATCTCAACAGTGTGACACTCAATCTACACGGAGGAAATCATCACGATTTTTCTCTTTAACATGTATTATATATCACACAAAAAAAACTACAGTGCGCGTCTTGAGTGTGACTTTCAATCAACACTTCGCCTCTTAAACACTGTATATGCATCTCAAAATATTCAACACTAGTGCGAGTAACCTCTAACACTAGGTTAATGCATAATTCTCTTTTCAAATCAAGTACGAGTTATCACTCAAGTACTATGTCATGTATAAATCATGAAAACTGAGTACGAGCAATGCTCCTAGTACTCTATCATGTAAAACTTAGTATGTGCAAAGCTCCCAATACTCTATATGCATTAGTCACAAACTGAGTACGAGTAATGCTCCCAGTACTCTAACATGCATAAAATAGCATTAAAATATAGTACGAATGTATCCTCCAGTACTATGTGATGCATATCTCAAAATATAGTGCGAGTATTCTCTAGCACTTATGGTTTTTCACACAAAACCATATAGAAGGCTTATTCAAATCATAACTCTCTCTCAATTCAAATCAAATTAGCACTTAAATGTGCTGTTTTCACATATACGTGAAAACATTAGCCATTCTATCATGCAACTCATGAATTATGGGTAACAACATGCTTTTAAGGCTTTTTATCCTATTTTTGAATAAAATTACTCTTTATCTCATTAATCCTTAGCACAACAACATGTCTATTTTAGGGAATTCATATAGATTATAATATCAAAAACTCTATTTAAAATATGTGTAGCCATCCCTAGCTACTCACGAAACTCTCTTACCTTGGATCAGTCAAGTGACCTCACTTCCTCAGTTCTGCTCACTCTTGCAGTCCGATCAGCTTCCAAGATAATTTCCAAAGCTGTTACAATTATTGGCATTAGTATATCACGATATACTCATTTAAATTGCCAAATCTCAATTAAAAACATAGTTTTCATCACTACTCCAAATATGGTATAAAATCTCATTTTCACATAACTATCTTTATTTCTCTTTATTTCTAATATATGCATTTCATAAGATTACCTCATAATCTTCCATACATGAATATTCTACCATTAAATCAAATGTTAATACCATTTCCTCATCACTTTCTCATTTTCTCACCAATATCTAGGTTATGGTGATTTTTCATGTTCCTTTCATTTCCAACAAATCATATATATACCAATCAACTCATCAATACACCTAGTTTAACATATATCAACTTGGTGCATTAAATTTTACCTAATAGAGATTTCCTTCCTTTTTCACCAAAATGGTAAAAATCCTCCTTGCTCCTTGAACTCTTGATTCAATCCTTTGTTTCCAAGAATGTTGTTCTTCTCTTTGCTAAGAACAACTTTGCTCACTTATATCTCACTCAAAACTGATCGCAAACTAAAGTTTTCTAGTGTTTCTTGGCTAGGTTTAGGTTTAGTTCTCAAATAGAATAGTAACTCTCAAGAAAATGAAGTGCAAAAACCCAGTATTTATAGAACTATCTTGATGAGATCGATCTGCTACCCTAGGAGATCGATCTGCTCTGCATTTTTCCTCTTTAAACCGACCTTTCCAGACCACATGAGATCGATCTGCTCTTACATCAGATCGATCTGTTGTAACACAAAACCTTAAGGAGATCGATCTGCTCTTACATGAGATCGATCTGTTGCAAGTCAGTAGCTTAAGGAAATCGATCTGACCCTTTAGAGATCGATTCCTTCAACACAGAATGTTTAGTAGATCGATCTGGCCCCTTTGAAGATCTATTTGACCTGTTCCATCGCTCAAATAAGAGCATTTTTGGCTCTTTAAGATCGATCTCTCATCCCATGAGATCGATCTCTCATTCACATTTTCCAGATTTCATTGCAGTTTTCTGCAGTAACTTATCTCAAACACTCTTAATTCTGCTACTATGGTCATTTTCTCATCCAACCTCCTTTAAGGCTTGAAAATGACTTCCATTCATACCTTATACACATCGAAACTTGTGTACATTCATTATATAGCCAAAGGTATACAATACACAACCAAATGAAAGTATAAAACTCATTCCATTTTACTTAACCACTCAAAACTCAAGATATTCCCATTTCACTCATGGGATTATCCCTCTTACACTTGTTCTATACTTATAAACTTGCATGTACTCATTCTATACACATTTACAAACTTCAAATATTCATTCCTCATAATTTACATTGAATGTGACTTGCTCATACATCACAAGTCATAAAGGTTACATTACAAAATTGTGGATCTTACAGGCTGGTACTAATAAGGGCAGGTTTGCTGCCGTGTGGAGCATAGCATAGGATGAGTGAACTAATGCAGTGGACATGGGTTACACACTCTCCTCTGTTTTGCTCTGTTCTTTAACTATTTCACTGTTCATTTGAGTTTGTCTGTTTAATCAGCATTACTCTTTAAGTTGCTCGGTTTCTGCTATGTTTCTGATGGTGTTTTTATTTGTTTATATTATTTTTGTTAGTCGGTGTTGCTATATAGAGGTTGAGCGTGGATCAGCAAAGAAGCAGGTGGACTGAACTTACGCTGGATGAGTTGCCTGGTAGCAACATTAGCAGTAGTTCTTTCTCTGTTAAGTTCTTTTGTGTAGTACAGTTGTTGGATGTGTGCTACTGAAGGTTGGAATGGTTGAAGGTCATATGGGCTGTAACTATTGCTATCGAAGGATTGGCAGCGAGCGATGAGAGGCTGGTGATAGGAGCTCTACCTCTGATCCTGCATCTGCTACTGTGAAGCTACTAGTGCCCAGTTTTTGTTGTGTTGGCCTACCTAGATAGTGCAACGTTGTGCTTCGGGCACATGTGAATTAAAGCAACAGATCATGCTGCTAAGCAAAGGTGGTACAGCATTAATACAAGGCAAGGACGTGTGTGCTAGTACAAGCGACACAATGTTGATGGTGCAGGGAACGGACAGCACTTGATGCAGAAGTAGCCGGACAATGCCTGAATGTAGCAGCAAAAAAATGAAACGTGCACAGTACAGTGCACGGGTTTACCAGCTGGCTAGGAATTTGGCTAAGGCCACGTTTGGCAGCCTTGAACTTCAAGTTTGATTAGCATGTTTGATTTTATTTGCTAATTATTTTATTGCCTCTTATTGAATTTTTTTAAGTAAAAAAATAGTTTTAAATTAAGTTTGCATGTTCATTAATTGTTTCTTGCCTATTAGTTTAAAATTTTAGATTAGAATTTATATCTTGCATTTAGAATTAGATTAAGGGTAGATGTATTTCATGCAATTTTAAGTTAGTTTTTAGGTTAAATTCAAAAATCCAAAAATATTAAGGTCTCATGCATTATTTAGATTTTGTTTTATTAGTAGTAATTAGTTAGAGTTAGATTTAATTTAGGATCATTTTATAGGTAATTAATTTCTTAGTTTTATTTAAGAATTTATTTAAGTTAATAGAAGTTTATTTTATTAGACTTTAGGTTAGTTTAATTTACATTTTTATTAATTAGTTTAATTACATGCATATTTTATTTTTCTTTTTAGGATTGTTTAATTTTAATCTGATTAATTTTGTTTTTTTATTTTCATATTTGCATTTTAGTTTATTGGTATTAATTAATTTTAACTATTTCAATTATCTTTTGTAGGTTATTGCTTTTAATTGCTTGGAGCTCTGTAAGTAATTTTAGCTTTGTTTTATTTTCTTTATTTTATAATTTTTATTACTTTTGGTACTTTTTAATTCTAGCCTTGTAGCTCACCCACTAAATATTCATAATTTTCTAGGATATACTTAGGGTAAAACTAACAAGTACTTAATTAGGCTAATTAGATTCTCTGTGGGATGATAATTCGGGACTCAAATCTCATTATTACTTGTTCGACCACACTTGCGGATACACGTCTACGTCACTTAGAGTGGGCGTAGTCGACATCACTAGCTAGAAATGGTGAGGCGATGAGGAGAGAAATAATGAAGAGTGGTGAAGGCAGTAAACTGAAGATGGAGCAAGCAACGAGGAACTGAAAACAGAGGCTTAACCCCTGATTTTGTTCCAATCTGACAGAGTGGGAGAGGGAGAGAGGGAGGAAATTTGAAGCCGAGAGTGAAATAGAGCAGAGGGTGTTAGGCACTAGTAGGAGCAGAGGCAAACAAGGTGGCTGATCGTTGGTGACCGAAAAACAGAGGGCTGAGCAGGAGACCGAGAGGGAGAGGCTAGAACAGAGGAGTTCCACCCTCTGGAAATTCTCACCAAGCAGAGACAAGGAAGCCGAAAGTGAGTCACCGGAAACAGAGTGACTCGAGGAACCACCAGCGTCGGACGAAAACGCCAAGGGAGGAAGAAGGTGACTACGCCGAGGGAAGGAAGAAGACGTGATGAACAATGATCAGTGAAGAAAAAGAAAGAAAGAAATAAAGAAAGAAGAAGGAAAAAACGAGAAGGAAATTCGAAATATATATATATAGGATTACATATATATATATATATATATATATATAAGTATTTAGAGATAGGAATTAGGGCACAGAGAAAATTAGGAAACCCAAGGGAAAGAGCTCCGAGGACATAAACCAAATAGAACAGACCCACCGAGTCGCAACGTTGAGGCATTGACGATTACTGACAGACATCGAGGTAAGGAAAACTTATGTGTGCTGCTAAAGACAAATTCACGTATTTTTATATGGAATTGTAGATATAAAATTCTAGGCCGAATTTTATAGTTACCGAAATTTTAGAAAACCCTAGGCCGATTTTACAATTTTTGGAATTAGGGAAAACTTTAACCTCAGTGAATCGGCCCGTTTATTGATATAAATTTAGTCAGTTTATTTAGATAAATATCCCTGGAGTTTGTAATTATTGTTTTAAATCGAAAATCCCAAATTAAATTTTCGCAAACTGTTTACCAAGATTTTTAACTGAAAAATGGCGAATTAGTCTGTTTCTGAATGTGATATTTTTCTAAACTGAAATTACAGTTGATTTTAATAAAAAATGATTTTCTTATAAGTGATACTAAGGATATGTGCTTGAGCATGTGCTGACTGTGTGTCGTACGGTCTGACTCGCACTGATTTTGAGACAATGGCATTGATTAAATCATGTTGCAATATTGTTTGTTTCAGTTTCTATGGTCCACGAAGTACGATGTACCGTGCGGCACGAACATGAGTACGATGTACTGTGTATTCTGGTATTCGGGCATTCTATTCTGTGAGCCGTTAGGGTAGCTGACCACTCTCATGACAATTGACATCCCGGCACACCTGATCAGTAAGGCCTAGAGTCACCAACATTGGTCAATTGTCATTCTGAATTTTGATATAGCATGTTCTGCCTTGTCTCGTCTATTTGATGTTTTGGATTGATTGTAAGAACTGTAATTGTCACGACCCAAATTATCTAAAAATCAGAGTAAATTTTTCACTTTTTCATTTATTATTTAATTCTTACCTTTCTCTCGTCGTGACTATCTTACAAATAGTTGGGCTATGATTCGGTGTTAGTCACCTCTCACTATTTACCAACCATATCCATATTCACATTCATATATCAGAGTTTACTATCTTTTGATTTTAAATAAATACATACCCAATGGTATTTATAACTCTACATCCCCGACATCATATCCATTTACAGTACTGTACATTACATATTTAGATACAAAACCATACAAATGTGTATACCTGTCTCTCGATGGGAAGCAGCGGATATCAAGCATGCAAGTCCCTAGCCGCTTACTAATTACTGTGAGTGCTCTGAAAAGATGGGAAAATAAGGAGGGTGAGCAAACCACACGCTCAGTAAGGTAATTATGCAAGTAAGTATATAGCTCCACTATCTACATGCTCATAATGCCATGCCCTTAAATCCATTTCTTTTCATTAAAATCATCAAGCACAAAGTCATGCAAACGTCAATGACTTAGTTTATAAAACTGTTCGTGCATATATAAATCATACTACTTATGCATCAAAGCATTTTATGTGACATCATTAAATCATAATAAGCATGAATTTAATCAAGATCATGCAGTCTTTCATGTCATGTAAGACAAATCATGGATTTCAAATGAAAGCATGAAAAACATCATCATGCTACTGCATTTAAATCAATTCATTAAAACTGCAGTAAAACTAACCCTTCCGGGTCAATCATCTCATAAAACAATTCATTTAAAATTCATTATAAAACTTCGGTTATAAAACCACCCTTCTTTCAGGGTCACAAATCATAAATCATGAAATCATAAAATCGTCAAATCGAGGGTCTGGCCCCTCCTTCAGGTCTACCCTAGTCTAACAGACCACAAGTTATATCATGTGAGACAAACAGCTGATTATATCAGTAACATCGAGGACTATGGCCATATCCTAGTGATCCCTGGCAACACGGTACCTAATGTGCGGGGTATCACACCTGAAACGAGAGGTGGGTCGTCCTACCCGCCAGAACAGCATAACACCAGGATTGCAAGGGCAAGGCTTACTGCCTCGTGGCTAATGCCACTCCACTCCAACAATCCCCACGGTACAGCGTACTCCGCGTGACATACACGATACAACATACTCCGTGAACCCAAGCTCAGTCAGGGGTGCCTGTAATAGGTCTTATCCACCCATATCATCTCTATCTCAGTATGCACGTGTGAGCATATCATCTCACTGTGACACACAGTCTACAGGAGGCTCCAACACGGTTATATGCATGTAATATAAATCCCTGTGCAAGCGAAGCTCTAGCACAGCTCCATGCATATTCATGATATCAGAAAACCTCGTGCGAGCGAAGCTCTAGCACGATTTAATAAAAATCAGTAAAATCTGCGTACGAGCAGCGCTCCAGTACGACTTAAACTGATTATAATTTCAAGTAAAATCCACGTACGAGCAATGCTCTAGTACGGATATGTATATAAAACTTAGTGAAAACCTCGTACGAGAAAAACTCCAATACGACATTCAAATAAATTATGAAAACCATATAAAACTTTGTGCGAGCAACGCTCCAGCACAAATGAATGCTCAAGTAAATCAAATCTCGTGCGAGTTACACTCCAGCACGGCTTTATGCATAATTAAATCAAATCTCGTGCGAGTTACACCCCAGCACGGCTTTTATGCAATTATCATATCAAAACTGGATGCGAGCTAAGCTCCAGCATCGCTCATGCATGTCAAATCATAAAAACTAGTGCGAGCAATCGCTCCAGCACCTTTTTATGCATATCTGGTCAAAACATGTCAAAACATGTCAAAACAGAGTGCGAGCTAGGCTCTAGCAGCTCTCATGCATATCAAATCATAAAATCAGTGCGAGCATCCGCTCTAGCACATTTTATGCATATGATGTCACACAAATCGGTGCGAGCAACCATTCAAGCACATTTATGCACATTCACAAACGCAGATATAGTACGAACTACGTGTCGGCACTATCTGTTTCCATATAAACTTGATAGTTGGCCTATTTTCCAAGGAAATTTCATTTAAATACCAATAACACTTACGTAGTGTTATTTTGGGAAACTTATACAATTATTGGCCAAACTACCGTTTTGCTTTGCTTAAAACCAGGAAAATCCCTTAAATCAGAAAATTCATAAATCATGCATTTCATGCATGTCATGCTTTCACCATCCTTAGGTAAACTTCCCTCAATAGGGGTAAAATAGACTTTTCACCTATTTCGATCCTTAAAATCATTTAAACCACTTTTAGGATCATTATACAATAACAATGTATACATACATAATTAGTGTACAGAAAAGCTATTAAAATACGCATAGCTACCTCTAACTACTCACACAATTCCCTTACCTCATTTTTTTATACAGTCTGACCTTTCCACTTATGACTCATCACGCAGTCCGATTTGCTCCAAATCCAATCTCCGGAACTGCGAATACATATTCATCAGGTCAAAAACAATACAATTTAATGTAGTTCATAATTTTTTGGGCTTAATTTAAATCATTCGGCCCGTTTACCCATATTGGGCCCGATTATACCATAATGGGCCTTAATCGGCCTTAAGCCTGTCTACTACACTTTATCGAGGCCTATTAGGCTCATTGGGCCCATCATTATTTATTTAGTCTCGTTCTAAACTCTCAGACAGCTTATGAATTACTTACGATAATTTATCCCAATTTCCAGAATTTAATTCATTTCATGCGAAATTTAAATCCGTAATTTATGCGATAAATACCACTCACGCATAACGATGCAAACTGTCGTAAATAAGGGTTACTTACCCGTGATTCCTTGATAGTACACAAATCGAGGCTGTCTCGAGCTCTTAGTGGATGCCAATTGTCGAGCTACACAATTAAATATATTTCTGGGTAAACTTTCAGTCGATTATTTATCAAAATAAATATTTCAAAAATTTAAATTGGTCAATTCGACCTCTTACCGACTTACTCGTAGCTCGATTGCATCACTGAAATTTTTCCCAATTTTTCCTCTTTTTCTTTTCCTTTTTTTTCTCTTTTTTTTCCTTTTCTTTCTGGCTTAACCGGTTCGGTCTGGTTCAGTTCAACCCGATTCAGACCGTCGGTTCACTCCAGTTCGACCAGTTCAGTGGCTTGCCGACCGGCTCTCTGTCGGTTTTCATCGCCAGTGACTCCGCTAGGTCATCTACATCTCGGATCTACCCTCGATTTCGCCCGAGCTCGTCGAAAAGTGGCCGGTCCGGCACTTCTCTCCTCCGCCGACGGTACCGTTTCTTTTCTTCCTCCGTTTTCGACGCTGGCCGCCGACTGACCCTTCGGTACTGCCACAAATCGAGCCGCTTGAGCCTGGGGGACGCTCGGCTGGTGGTGGCCGACCTCGAATCGGCCTCCGGTGGCTGAGAATCCCTTTTCTCTTCTCAGTTTTCCTTTCGCCGGCGTTTCTCTCGTCGTCGATCGCGCTTCCATAGCCGGACTCTGCCTGGGTCGGCGTCGGCTGCCTCGCCTGTCGGGTGCACCACCGACCATTCCGTCCGGTGAGGGAGGACCGACCCTCGGTCCTTGCTTCGATTTTCAATTTGCAGAAATCGCATTTCGTGATTTCTGCTGTTTTTTTCAGTTCAATTTTTTTATTTTTTTTATTTTTTTATTTTTAATAATATTTTAATCAATTAAAATATTATTAAAATCTAAAAATATCTAAAAAATTATTATTTTATTCATTTCATCCGTAAATGAATTTCTCAGTCCGATTTTACCTTTTCGGTATATTTTTCGATTATTTTCGAGATTATTTTTCAAAGTGAAAATCTCGGTTTATTCCAATAAATTCATATCTTAATCAATTTAACCCGAAATTTAATTATTTCTTCGTTATTGATCAAGATTTCTCAATCCCATATTTTTAATTAATTTTCTTATCCCAATTAATATCGAATTTTGATCTTTTGACCATTTTACCCTTGCACGTGTTCGGGAATACCATTTCAATCCTTTTGCATTTTTAAATGCACTCGAAAATTTTTATTCATTCCCTTTTTTCCCTTACGATAAAATCGGGTCTTACAATTCCCCCACTTAAGAAATTTGGTCCTCTAAATTAGAACCAAGGCAAATGAGTCCATAAATAACTCCGGGTACGTCAATCTTATCATATACTGTCATCCTCAAGTGACTTTCTCTGGAGTGTAATACTACCAACACACTTAACTAGGGAGATCATCTTAAACCTCAACCCTTTCTCCTTCCGTTTAATGCTCGAATCGATTTTTTCAACATACGTTACACTTTCATTGAACTAAACTGTTGAAGCTCATATCCGATTACATATGTCAGGTTCGGATAGTATTTCCAAAGCATCAAAAGTTAGGACACATTGTGGATGCCTGTTAATTCAAGTGGTCACGCCAACCTATAGGCCTCATCTCCCACTTGTCCTTATCTCTATCTGAATCTCGTTGCGACCTTAAGACAAGTAACGGCCAACAATGATGATTCACCCTCGGTGAATTCCAAATAGTTTCTGTCTCTTGTCAGCATAGTCTTTCTGTCTGCTCTGAGGTGTTTTAAATCTCTCTTAAATCAACTGAACATCCTCAGAGGTTAATCTTACCAATTAAGGAACAATTCTCTATCTGTCACCCACTTCTTCTTATCAAAATTAGGGAACAACTCCCTTTGGCCATACAATGCCTCATATAAATCATCCCAATACTCAAGTGACAACTGTAATTATTGGCAAATTCGATTAATAACAACTGATCATCCCAGGAGCTTATAAAATCAATGGCACACGCTCTCATCACATCCTCTAAAACCTGTACAGTCCTCTCTAACTGACCATCTGTCCAAAAACGAAAAGTTGTGCTAACACACAATCGGGTTCCCATAGCTTCCAAAAACATATTCCCAGAAGTGGGAAGTGAAGCGAGAATCCCTATCTGATACCATGCTCACTAGAATGCTACATATTGTTCCACAATTTTCCATACACGCAAATTCGCCTACACACTCAGAGTATCTGGGGATTTCATAACCAAGAGGTGGGTGGACTTAATTAATCTATTGACTATCACCTAGATAGTCTCGTGATTCATCCGGGTCCTCTGTAACCCATCACGAAATTTATGGTAACTTGTTCCCATTTTCGTGTCAATATAGGTAGAGTCTGCAATAATCCTGCAGACTTCTCGTACTCTACCTTAATCTGCTGACATACGAGACACTTTTTTTCCACAACTTTACAATGTTTCTTTTCAAACCTGATCACCAATACCCTTTTTAGAGATTTCGATATCTTTATTACTTCTCGGATGCACTGTACATCCCGAAGAGTGAGCTTCTGACAATAACATTATCTCATCAACTGTGGTCCTGAGGAGCACTTATACTGTCTCTGGACCTCTGTGAATCATCATCACTCACTGTGAACTCTGTCACTATACCCTTCTGAATCTGACCCACAATATCGACATCATGTCGATCATCACGCTAAGCCTGGCAAATTCGATCACTCAAATTCGGTTCTAACCTCAGGCTAGCTGTCACAAAATCACCGTCATCATCAGAAGGGATCACATCACTACTGAGGTTCACAACTGCTCTAGCAGCTCTCGCTCCCTGACCATCATATGTGATACCATCCCGAGGCTCTTTCTGTTCAAGGCATTAACCATTACAATAGCCTTTCCTGGGTGGTACAATGTTCACAATCATAATTCTTAGAAGCTCTAACCCTCTTGGTTATCTCATATCCGACTCTTTCTGTGAAAACAGATACTCGGGGCTTTTACGATCAGTGCATATCTAAAATTTCTTATCATTTAAGTGGTGGCGCCATACTTTTAGTGTAAATGCTACGGTTGTAACAACCCTTGACCCTTGAAAATCAGGGGATTTTTTTTGAACTTATTTTACCCACTTATTCCCTTCTTCACTTAGGCTGTATTCCTATTCAGTGTCAATCCTTAAAAATATTTCACTTCATTTATCCTAATACAGGTTTCATCCCGACACATTATTTTCAATAGATGTCTGTGCATACAAATAGTCTGGTATAGGGATAAGAGTGTATACCTCACGCATATATAAAAGGTAGTCTGGGGAAGCTCATATCCGCCAGCCTACGTTGTCTACGCAGCATTTATTAATTGTAATTCACTGCAAAGATCTGAGAGGTAGAGGGGTGAGCTTTCGGGAAAAAGCTCAGTAAGAAAATGTATTTAAAAACGATTCTAGCAATTCAAATATGTATAAAATATGATAGTGCGTATAATGATACTTTCTGAAAATAATAATAGTAACATTCAAAGATTAAAGAAAATCAGAAAACATCGAGATTCAAGATGTAATTCTTTAAGTACGTGAACTTAACAGATATTACGTAATCTAGTCATAAATTCAAATCACAAACTACAAGTCCGATTTTGAAAACAGAGTTAAATTTTCAAATTGAGACTACATAGGCCATATAATTATCATGTGACAATAACGAATTTATCACGCGGCAATAACCAATTTATCACGCGGCAATAACAAATCAATCACGCGGCAAAATAACCCGGTCATCCTCCGTAGAGGGAATTCAGAACCTAAAGGTAATTTTCGACGCCACAAAGGCAGAATACAGGCGCCACGAAGGCGAAATACAGGCGCCACGAAGGCGAAATACAGGCACCACGAAGGTGAATTACAGGCGCCACGAAGGCGAATTACAGTCGCCACACAGGCGAAATACATGCGCCACGAAGGCGAAATACAGGCGCCACACAGGCGAGTTCAAACGCCACACAGGCGAGTCAGACGCCACACAAGCGAAGTTGACAAACGTAAACATGCAACAAAAATGGCCCTTAGTCTCATAACAACTATAGTTTTCATATACGAAAACATCAAGTTAAAATCATCTTATTTGAAAGATCATTTCATAAGACATACTCATATTTCAAAATCAAATTCAGCTATATACGATTATTCAAAAACATAAATACAGAGAGCATAGTCTTAATCAGAAATATAATTTAGAAACATGCATGAAAATCATACTTCATGTCTTTGCAAGCTTTCTTTATCAAGATTCAGAAAGTAACTATTACCGTTTTACATTATAACCCCTTACCTTGATCTATCGAAATCTTCGTGCTCAAGTGGTGACGCCTCCATGTATTCTTCCTTAAATCCTTCTATGACTCTCCTCGGTATTTGTCTGTAATCCTTTATTGCTTCGACTTATCGAGTCGTCGAGCCCGATCTACTCGGGTTATTTCTGTCGAAACCCATTTCCCTTGGGTTTCACATTCTTTGTGTCCTTTCCTCTATTCCAAATATATATATAATTATATATATATAAATTCCCCTTTTTTATTATTTTTTCTCTCGGCTACTGTTCATTTTTCACTATTCATCATTTCATTTTTTTTGAATTTTCCTGCATTTTCTTCTTTTCTTTCATCCTTTCATTCTTTCTTTCTCGCAGGTAGCCGAAGCCCCTACTCACGATCATCGTCGCCTTCTTCTTCCCTTGGCGTTTCCTTCAGGCGCTGATGGCTTCTCCGTTCACCCCAATACTAGTGGCCACATTGACCTCCGCCGTTTGCCACCATTTTTACCTCTCCCGATCACCTGTTTCAATCGTCTGTTTTAGCAGTATCCTCTATTTTTGGTTCCCAGTGGTAGGGAGCTTCTCCCCCAGTAGCAAGCTCTCTATTTTCAGGTGCTGCACATTCATTCCCCTGTCTGTCTACTGCTTCTACCTTCCGCATAGTTCTCCTTGCCCATACTCTCCATCTCTTTCTCGCCCAGTTAAAGTTTCTGAATGCTCCAGGTTACTAGCCACTACCTCCCCCTGCTTCAGCTTCTCGGTACACTCTTCACTGTTTTTTTTTCTTCTCCCCTAAACTGCTTCATCATCGTCCTTTAGTAACCAGAAATTCTTAAGTCAGGAACTCTTGAAAATTTCCAGCAAACGGGACAATCTTCTCTACGTTTCCAGTCGCTGTGTAGATCAACTGCTCTCACCCAGAGTTAGCTCTCGGGTTTCCACTTGAAGTCTGTTTTCTGCCCCTTTATATTTTGGTTCCTTTTCCTCTTGTTTCCTTCTCATCTTATCTCACCGAGAACAATCAAATTATCTCACCTTTCTTCACGTTTTCTGCTGCAGTTTACTGCAGCAGAAAACAATCTTGGGTTTTGGCATGCAGCTCCTGCTACGGGTTTACATATAATATATGTGTACTATGTATATATTTTCTAATTGAAGTACACTACCATCCTGCCTCACCAAACACCCTCGGCCTTCACGTTTCTTCATCACCCATTTTCCTGTTTCAATTCCACTCTTTCTCTCGGTATGTCCCATGCTCACCTCTGTCATTTTACTGGTTCAGCAGTTGCATCTCTGTATGCTTTCCTTTAGTCCCACAAATCGTACCTTAATTTAATATCTTCGAGGCTTCCCTCTCTCCCACTACCAGTCCTAGTCTGTAACTACTTCTGTCTTCGATTTAGTTCAGTCTGTACAAGTCCCCATTTCCCTCTTTTCACTACTGAATTTTTCAGAACATCATTTCTTTTCTTCCTTTCCTTTTATTCCACTCATAATAAGTATATATATATATATATTTACTATTCATCGAGTCCACCATCCTCAAATTCTGACATGTCCGGCACTTACTTCTTATATGTATTTTTTTTTCTATACATATATGTATATTTATATTCATCCTTATATTCAACTTAGGGAATAATCAAACATTACCTTTTAAAAATATATATATATATATATTTATGTACTTGTTGAATTTTCCTGGTAATATAGAAAGAATTTATGTTCATATATTATACTTGATTGTAGTATAATGTGGCATTATACTTCACTTTGTAGTCTTGTCATTTTGTATTTATTCACATTACAAGTTTTAATACTTTATTTAATTGAATTCTCGTAAGCTTTTCATGTTAAATAAGAATTTAAATAAATTTAAATTCTCTCAAGTCTCAAAATAGAAAATAAAAATTGAGTTTAAATCTTTGAGTAAGGATTTGTATCTTCGATTCCAATGACTACATTGTTATTCATGGATAAATCCCAACTCATGAAATTCATGGTATTTACATTCTCCCCACCTTGAAAATTTTGGTCCCCAAATTTAAGAATACATCGGTTCTTAAAGAATTTTGGTATTCCTCTCGCATTAAACTTTCAAATTCACATGTGGCCTCCTCTGAGGTATGGTATTGCCATAGAACATTGACTAGAGGAATTGTCTTAGATCGTAAATGCTTGTTCTTTCCTATCCAAAATTCAAATCGAATTCTCCACATCGGTCATATCCTTCTTTAACTCCAACGGTCCACACTTAATCACGTGTGTCGGATCCAAATGATATTTGCGTGGTAACCAATATTATATACTAATTCTGCTAATGACAAACAGTCCTTCCAGGAGCCTTTAAATTCCTAGGCGCATGCTCTCGATTCTATATTGGACTGGTTAAAGATTGTAATAATCTCACGGGCTCTTGGTACTCAACCTTAACCTAATGACATGTAAGCCATTTAATCCCAATTTCAATTATTTCTCTTATCGTACTTAATTGCCAATATACTTTCAGTAGATTTGATAAGTCTTTACAATTCTTTGGATTGCAGAGTATATCTTTATAAAGGAGTCTATGACAACGTCAATTGCTTTACTATTGATCAGTGGTACACAAATTTTGTTTTTAAATTTCAATAAATTATCAGTACCAATACTCAAGCTAGTTGCAACACCCATCTGGGTCTGATTAGCTACATCAATATGATACTTATCGTTACGCTGAGCCTGCTCGATTCGATCAATCACGTCCAGTTTCATTTCTCAAGCTAATCTCCATGTAATTTTTTTGATGTCGACTCTTGGATTAAATCGGGGAACTTCCCTTCCAGTTCGACTTTTCGTTTCGATACTGATACAACAAAGGCTACTTTCTTTATAGTAGCACACTCTTAAAATCCGAGTAGCTTCCCCAATCCTTTAACACAAAAGTTGCAAAAGCAACTTTCTCGATAGGGTTACTTCTAAAATCATCAAGCTTTTCTACCTCATTCACCCAACAATCTGAATCATTGAATTCTTAACCTTGTTGAAAAACAGAGACTTACACTCTCGAAACTACCCCCAGTCTATTAAGCTCACAGTCATACTCTAAGATTCCATCCAAGTTTTCCAGTTTTCTATTACCATTGGATTCTTAATTTAAGTATGTAATAGTATACTATCCTCCGAAATCAGCTCGGTCTTTATCCGTTAGTGAACTTACAGACCTTTTTTTTTTTTACTTCACTGTCCATAACATTGGGTCATACATTTTTAGGGATATAATTCATGATTCATACTCATAGGCAAATCAATTTCCTTGTGCTAGATCCATAAATTCCATTCGTAGTTTCCTTAATCTCATTCATTCAGATCTCTATAACTACTAGGTCCTTTATCCCATTTAATAATGGCAGCCTACGGTTCTGGAACTGTCTCATCTAGTGTAGCTTCTACATCCTAACCCAAGTCATCATCGCTCTACTGTGTAGCTACTGGAGCAGACATTTGTAATTCTGAAACATCTCTATAGGCTGTGCGGCCGTATCGAGAGTAATCTGTCTGTCAATTCTTCCGTCTACCACATCACTTAACACATCCTGTGTCAAAAATTTTCCATAATACGTTCAATACTCCACTCAATCTTAACAAAGTGTATCTCAATACCATTTATCCTTTCCACAAGACCTGATGGAGCACGCTCAACATCAGTTTCAATCTCGATATCATTCATGAGTCTCATATGATGACTCTGCATGATTCTCAGGCCTATCTCTGTGGCCTATATCCCATGATCTGATTCCTCACGTAAACCCAACATTAAATCTTAACTTAAATAGGTATACTTACTCTACAACCAAACAAGCACAAACATTTGGGATGTAATCTTACCCTTATTATTGACACTGACAGTACTAGACAGCCTTTGCTCTGATACCACTAAATGTAACGACCCTTGACCCTTGAAAATTGGGAGATTTTTTTTTGAACTTATTTTACTCACTTATTCCCTTCTTCACTTAGGCTGTATTCCTGTTCAGTGTCAATCCTTAAAAATATTTCACTTCATTTATCCTAATACAGGTTTCATCCTGACACATTATTTTCAATAGATGTCTGTGCATACAAATAGTCTGGTATACCTCACGCATATACAAAAGGTAGTCTGGGGAAGCTCATATCCGCCAGCCTACGTTGTCTACGCAGCATTTATTAATTGTAATTCACTGCAAAGATCTGAGAGGTAGAGGGGTGAGCTTTCGGGAAAAAGCTCAGTAAGAAAATGTATTTAAAAACGATTCTAGCAATTCAAATATATATAAAATATGATAGTGCGTATAATGATACTTTCTGAAAATAATAATAGTAACATTCAAAGATTAAAGAAAATTAGAAAACATTGAGATTCAAGATGTAATTCTTTAAGTACGTGAACTTAACAGATATTACGTAATCTAGTCGTAAATTCAAATCACAAACTACAAGTCCGGTTCTGAAAACAGAGTTAAATTTTCAAATTGAGACTACATCGGCCATATAATTATCATGTGACAATAACGAATTTATCATGCGGCAATAACAAATCAATCACGCGGCAAAATAACCCGGTCATCCTCCGTAGAGGGAATTCAGAACCTAAAGGTAATTTTTGACGCCACAAAGGCAGAATACAGGCGCCACACAGGCGAAATACAGGAGCCACACAGGCGAAATACAGGAGCCACGAAGGCGAAATATAGGCGCCACGAAGGTGAAATACAGGGGCCACAAAGGCAAAATGCAAGCACCACGAAGGCGAAATACAGGCGCCACGAAGGCAAAATACAGGCGCCACACAGGCGAGTTCAAACGCCACACAGACGAGTCAGACGCCACACAGGTGAAGTTGACAAACGTAAACATGCAACATAAATGGCCCTTAGTCTCATAACAACTGTAGTTTTCATATACGAAAACATCAAGTTAAAATCATCTTATTTGAAAGATCATTTCATAAGACATACTCTTATTTCAAAATCAAATTCATTTATATACGATTATTCAAAAACATAAATACAGAGAACATAGTCTTGATCAGAAATATAATTTAGAAACATGCATGAAAATCATACTTCATGTCTTTGCAAGCTTTCCTTATCAAGATTCAGAAAGTAACTATTACCGTTTTAAATTATAACCCCTTACCTCAATCTATCGAAATCTCCGTGCTCGAGTGGTGACGCCTCCACGTATTCTTCCTTAAATCCTTCCACGATTCTCCTCGGTATTTGTCTGTAATCCTTTATTGCTTCGACTTAGAGAGTCGACGAGCCTTATCTACTCGGGTTATTTCTGTCGGAACCCCTTTCCCTTGGGTTTTCACATTCTTTGTGTCCTTTCCTCTATTCCAAATATATATATATAATTATATATATATATATATATATATATATATATATATAAATCCCCATTTTTTATTATTTTTTTCTCTCGGCTACTGTTCATTTTTCACTATTCATCATTTCATTTTTTTTGAATTTTCCCGCATTTCCTTCTTTTCTTTCACCCTTTCATTCTTTCTTTCTCGCAGGTAGCCGAGGCCCCTACTCACGATCATCGTCGCCTTCTTCCTCCCTTGGCGTTTCCTTTAGGCGCTGATGGCTTCTCCGTTCACCCCAATACCAGTGGCCACATTGACCTCCGCCGTTTGCCACCATTTCTGCCTCTCCCAATCACCTGTTTCAATCGTCTATTTTGGCAGTCTCCTCTGTTTTTGGTTCCCAGTGGTAGGGAGCTTCTCCCCCAGTAGCCAGCTCTCTATTTTCAGGTGCTGCACATTCGTTCCCCTGTCCGTCTACTGCTTCTACCTTCCGCATAGTTCTCCTTGCCCATACTCTCTCATCTCTTTCTTGCCCAGTTAAAGTTTTCGAATGCTCCAGGTTACTAGCCACTACCTCCCCCTGCTTCAGCTTCTCGGTACACTCCTCACGGTTTTTTTTCTTCTCCCCTAAACTGCTTCATAATCGTCCTTTAGTAACCAAAAATTCTCAAGTCAGGAACTCCTAAAAATTTCCAGCTAACGGGACTATCTTCTCTACGTTTCCAGTCGCTGTGCAGATCAACTGCTCTCACCCAGAGTTGGCTCTCGGGTTTCCACTTGAAGTCTGTTTTCTGCCCCTTTATATTTCGGCTCCTTTTCATCTTGTTTCCTTCTCATCTTATCCCACCGTGAACAATCAAATCATCTCACCTTTCTTCACGTTTTCTGCTGCAGTTTACTGCAGCAGAAAATAATCTCGGGTTTTGGCATGCAGCTCCTGTTACGGGTTTACATATAATATATGTGTACTATGTATATATTTTCTAATTGAAGTACACTACCATCCTGCCTCACCAAACACCCTCGGCCTTCACGTTTCTTCATCACCCATTTTCCTGTTTCAATTCCAGTCTTTCTCTCGGTATGTCCCATGCTCACTTCTGTCATTTTACTGCTTCAACAGTTGCATCTCTGTATGCTTTCCTTCAGTCCCACAAATCGTACCTTAATTTAATATCTTCGAGGCTTCCCTCTCTCCCACTACCAGTCCTAGTCTGTAACTACTTCTGTCTTCGGTTTAGTTCAGTCTGTCCAGGTCCCCATTTCCCTCTTTTCACTACTGAATTTTTCATAACATCATTTCTTTTCTTCCTTTCCTTTTATTCCACTCATAATATTCCACTCATAATACGTGTGTATATATATATATATATATATATTTACTATTCACCGAGTCCACCATCCTCAAATTCTGACATATCCGGCACTTACTTCTTATATGTATTTTTTTTATATACATATATGTATATTTATATTCATCCTTATATTCAACTTAGGGAATAATCAAACATTACCTTTTAAATATATATATATATATGTACTTGTTGAATTTCCCTGGTAATATAGAAAGAATTTATGTTCATATATTATACTTGATTGTAGTATAATGTGGCATTATACTTCACTTTGTAGTCTTGTCATTTTGTATTTATTCACATTACAAGTTTTAATACTTTATTTAATTGAATTCTCATAAGCTTTTCATGTTAAATAAGAATTTAAATAAATTTAAATTCTCTCAAGTCTCAAAATAGAAAATAAAAATTGAGTTTAAATCTTTGAGTAAGGATTTGTATCTTCAATTCCAATGACTACATTGTTATTCATGGATAAATCCCAACTCATGAAATTCAGGGTATTTACAACGGCTGCCAACTCTAAATCATGGGTTGGATAGTTTCTCACATGATCCTTGAATTGTCTGGATCCATAAATGACTATCTTCCCATTTTACATCAATACACAGCCCAATCCTTATTTTGAGGTATCCATACACACTAAAACCTCTTGAGCTGTTAGTCATGGTGAGAATACTTACGGTGGTCAGTTCATTACTTCAATATACCAAAACTCACAGAAGCCATTTTCATACTTATCATACCACTCGTATGAAATCTTTTCCCGAATGAGACGTGTCAACTGAGTAGCTCATTTCGAGAGACTCTCAACAATTCATCTGTAAGACAGTTTCCTGTTGCTACTCATGCTCTTCCCTGGACTTCGAATAAATCGAAATATCATCGCTAAAGATGACAACCAATCAGTCCAGATTAGCTTTAAATACCTCATCATAGTTGAGTTCCACTAAATATTTCAATCACTCATATCCTTGACCTATGTACGCATAAACGTACAATGTCATTTCGAAATCGTTTCTATTCAAGATACTAATCCACGTCATTTCGTTTTTCTTATATTAACGGCTTTTATAAAATTTTAATTTTTAAACCTTCATGATTAATCAAATTTTGTATCTCTTTATCGTACCAGCAAAGGTACCCAAAATTTAAATGTATATATATTACGACTGTCGATTTCAATTTATAGGTTATGTGTACGCTTCTTGACGCTGTCAAGTCTTCAGGCAGGGAGTATTTTGAAATACCTTTTTAACCTTCAGACTTGACTACATCGACTAGGTGTAGATATATCCACCCCTTATACTTGGTCGCAATTCATATTCACTGCATATCTCTCTCTTAATCCAAATTACTTTACATATCAGAGATATTCTTACCTTGCATACGCCTCTTATTCCAATAAATCTCGTATTCAGAATCTATCTCATCTCAAAGTTTATCTCCTTTCATAAATCACTTATAATAAACTCTTTCATTACTTGTTAAAACTTACAATACGCTTTTCGGGGATGTTTTCACCCATATTTTCAACTTACAATCTCTATACCCATATTCAGTTAGTGATAATCATCTAACCATCATCATCTTATCTAAGGGTACAAGCTTCACATCTTTCACTCGCTTATAAGCAAATGAAGGCGGTATGAATATATACGTGGCACCAGGATCAATTAAAATAATTAATTCTTTATTAACAACTAGGGTGGTATCTTCCACCACATCAAATGAAACATCAGTAGTGTCCTGGTCCAAGGCATACACTCGCCTTCGTCCAACATCTTATTTTTGTGGTAACTACTACACATTCTATACTATTCACACTGCTACTCTGTTACAATGCTTTCACTGCTGCACTGCTCTGTAGCAGGTTGGGGTCCTCAAATCACAATACCCCTCAAAAGTACTGAAATTAGATACACTGGGGCCTCCAATCATCTTACCCCGTGACTCATCAACTCTAAGCTTTTATCAAACTACCTTTTTCCCGTTCTGACATCTCTGTCATTCTCTATTCTCTTTTTGTCTCTATTCGACCCTTGCTACCTTTCACAATCTCAGAGGCATGCAACTCATGATTTTATTCACACAACTGTAGTTTGCACACTGTCTCAATATAGGTAGTGATATCTAAGGGGCTAATCAGACTCTAATTGACAATCTGAGCACTTCCATGAACTTTCAGACATCTCAACTCTCACTGTTCATCGTGTCTGAGTCATATCTGCCCAGGAATATAAACTGAGTTTCATACTCATCAATCAACCAGTTCCTCTGGGTCAGAGTACTGAATTTTATCCAAAATTTCTCTTAAGCAATATCCGAGATATTCTGTCACCGAAATTCATATAGAATTATTTTTCATGTCCATTCTGGATGTCTAACTTTTAAGATGGGTCGAGCGGACTTCCACCAATGCTCCGACTCGCCCTCAAATACCATACATACTATGAGCAATTAGCTCGTAAAATATTCTCCACACTCCGCTCCAACCTCGCGAAGCGTATCTCAATACTATCTGATCTCTCTGTCAGACTCTATCTGATCTCTCTATCGAACTCTGTGGGGCATGCTCAATACCAGCCTCCAATTCAATCTCATCTTGAATCTCATGTGGCAACTTAGTACGAATCTTGGGCCTACCTCTACGGCCTCGAGCTCATGTACTCGTCTCTCAACCATAGCGACTAACAGTTAATGAGTCTATTCTTGCATTTAAAACCAAATTCTTAGCTGCACTTCCATCTCGATATACACAATTGAATCTAAACAATGCACAGTACATGGGGATGTAAACTTCCTTAACCACTAACACCGACTCATATCAAGCCAACTCAGCTCTGATACCATTAAACTTGTCACGACCCAAATTGCCTAAAAATCAGAGTAAATTTTTCACTTTTTCATTTATTATTTAATTCTTACCTTTCTCTCGTCGTGACTATCCTACAAACAATTGGGCTATGATTCGGTGTTAGTCACCTTTCACTATTTACCAACCATTTCCATATTCACATTCATATATCAGAGTTTACTATCTTTTGATTTTAAATAAATACATACCCAATGGTATTTATAACTCTACATCCCCGACATCATATCCATTTACAGTACTGTGCATTAAATATTTAGATACAAAACCATACAAATGTGTATACTTGTCTCTTGATGGGAAGCAGCGGATATCAAGCATGCAAGTCCTCAGCCCCTTACTAATTACTGTGAGTGCTCTGAAAAGATGGGAAAATAAGGAGGGTGAGCAAACCACACGCTCAGTAAGGCAATTATGCAAGTAAGTAGATAGCTCCACTATCTACATGCTCATAATGCCATGCCCTTAAATCCATTTCTTTTCATTAAAATCATCAAGCACAAAGTCATGCAAACGTCAATGACTTAGTTTATAAAACTGTTCGTGCATATATAAATCATACTACTTATGCATCAAAGCATTTTATGTGACATCATTAAATCATAATAAGCACGAATTTAATCAAGATCATGCAGTCTTTCATGTCATGTAAGACAAATCATGGATTTCAAATGAAAGAATGGAAAATATCATCATGCTACTGCATTTAAATCAATTCATTAAAACTACAGTAAAACTAACCCTTCCGGGTCAATCATCTCATAAAACAATTCATTTAAAATTCATTATAAAACTTCGGTTATAAAACCACCCTTCTTTCAGGGTCACAAATCATAAATCATGAAATCATAAAATCGTCAAATCGGGGGCCTGACCCCTCCTTCGGGTCTACCCTGGTCTAACAGACCATAAGTTATATCATGTGAGACAAACAGCTGATTATATCAGTAACATCGAGGACTATGGCCATATGCTAGTAATCCCTGGCAACACGGTACCTAGTGTGCGGGGTATCACACCTAAAACGGGAGGTGGGTCATCCTACCCATCCGAACAGCATAACACCAGGATTGCAAGGGCAAGGCTTACTGTCTTGTGGCTAATGCCACTCCACTCCAACAATGCCCATGGTACAGCGTACTCCGCGTGACATACATGGTACAACGTACTCCGTGAACCCAAGCTCAGTCAGGGGTGCCTGTAATAGGTCTTATCCACCCATATCATCTCTATCTCAATATGCACGTGTGAGCATATCATCTCACTATGACACACAGTCTACAGGAGGCTCCAACACGGCTATATGCATGTAATATAAATCCCTGTGCGAGCGAAGCTCTAGTACGGCTCCATGCATATTCATGATATCAAAAAATCTTGTGCGAGCGAAGCTCTAGCACGGTTTAATAAAAATCAGTAAAATCTGCGTACGAGCAGCGCTCCAGTACGACTTAAACTGATTATAATTTCAAGTAAAATCCACGTACGAGCAATGCTCTAGTACGGATATGTATATAAAACTTAGTGAAAACCTCGTACGAGAAAAAATTCAGTACGACATTCAAATAAATTATGAAAACCATATAAAACTTTGTGCGAGCAACGCTCCAGCACAAATGAATGCTCAAGTAAATCAAATCTCGTGCGAGTTACACTCCAGCACAGCTTTTATGCAATTATCATATCAAAACTGGATGCGAGCTACGCTCCAGCATCACTCATGCATGTCAAATCATAAAAACTAGTGCGAGCAATCGCTCCAGCACCTTTTTATGCATATCTGGTCAAAACATGTCAAAACAGAGTGCGAGCTAGGCTCCAGCAGCTCTCATGCATATCAAATCATAAAATCAATGCGAGCAACCGCTCTAGCACATTTTATACATATGATGTCACACAAATCGGTGCATGCAACCGCTCAAGCACATTTATGCACATTCATAAACGAATATATAGTACGAACTACGTGTCGGCACTATCTGTTTCCATATAAACTTGATAGTTGGCCTATTTTCCAAGAAAATTTCATTTAAATACCAATAACACTTAAGTAGTGTTATTTTGGGAAACTTATACAGTTATTGGCCAAACTACCATTTTGCTTTGCTTAAAACCAGGAAAATCCCTTAAATCAGAAAATTCATAAATCATGCATGTCATGCTTTCACCATCCTTAGGTGAACTTCCCTCAATAAGGGTAAAACAGACTTTTCACCTATTTCGATCCTTAAAATCATTTAATCCACTTTTAGGATCATTATACAATAACAGTGCATACATACATAATCAGTATACAGAAAAGCTCTTAAAATACGCGTAGCTACCTCTAGCTACTCACACAATTCTCTTACCTCATTTTTCTATACAGTCTGACCTTTCCACTTATGACTCATCACGCGGTCCGATTTGCTCCGAATCCAAACTCCGAAACTACGGATACATATTCATCAGGTCAAAAACAATACAATTTAATGTAGTTCATAATTTTCTGGGCTTAATTTAAATCATTGGCCTCGTTTACCCATATTGGACCCGATTATACTATAATGGGCCTTAATCGGCCTTAAGCCCGTCTACTACATTTTATCGAGGCCTATTAGACTCATTGGGCCCATCATTATTTATTTAGCCTCGTTCTAAACTCTCAGACAGCTTATGAATTATTTACAATAATTTATCCCAATTTCCAGAATTTAATTCATTTCATGCGGAATTTAAATCCGTAATTTATGTGATAAATACCACTCACGCATAATGTCACGACCCAAAACTAGTCAAAAATCAGAGTAAATTTTTCGCGTTTTGTTATTTTCTTTCATACTTACCTATCCTCTGATCGTGACCACACTCCACTAACAATTGGGCTGTACATCAATGCCAGTCCCACCATTCTTTTACCATATAAGTTAATTCTTTCTCAGTCATTTATAAGTATTTACAATATTTATACATTCCCTAAAGTCACTTACAAACATGTTACTGTGCTATGCTTATTTAGATACAATATGTACAAGTGTATATACCTTAAATGATGGGCAGCAGCGGATATCCGGAATGCAGTACTCAGTCGCCTCAACATCTACTGGAGATTATCTGTGTGAGAAAATGAAAGGGGTGAGCACATCAAGCTCAGTAAGGCAATCCTACGAACAAGTAGGTAACCATACTACCTACATGAACGCGGTGCCATGTATAACCCACCCTTTCTCCACACATTTTAAAACTGATACTATGATTCATGATGTTATGTAAAACAAGTTTGCATGGAAAATTCAACATGCAACTATTTCAAATCATTTATTACTCATTTAAAATTTCATAACAAATCCAGGACTCAACCCATCCCTCGGGTGGCCCTGACTCACACAAAACCATGAAAATCAGTTTACATCACACATGGGTTTAAAAAGCATGGAAATAACATCATGCAAATCTGATTTAAAACCCAGTTTTGATCTCATCAAAATCGTCAACATGCGAGACTAGGCAACATCTGTATATTGGTAATAACCAAGACTATGGTCGTGTGTCCTCATGAGCCCCTCTGCTACATGGATCCTAGTGTGCGGGGTCTCACCCTGATCGGGAACCGCCCGGGAGGTGGGTCAATCCAACCCGTCAGTCTTATCCGATCCCACGCATCCGAAGATGCCGTATCCGAAGATACCCCGTATCCGAAGATACCACACGATACAACGTACTCCATGCTACTTGCACGGTACAACGTACTCCGTGGACCCATATCATATCTCAATACTCATGCCCTGTCTCAAAACGCACGTACGAGCCTATTTAATCGGTGTGACACACAGTCTACCCGACGCTCCAAGCACGACTCATCGTATGTTCTCATAAAATCAGTGCGAGCGATACTTAGCACTCTCATCAAATCAAGTAAAACTAGTGCGAGCTAAGCTCTAGCACTCTGTATACAAACCATGTGAAAAATCTGGTGCAAGCGAAGTTCCAACACCCTGTCTCACAAATCATATAAGAATATGGTGCGAGTTAGACTCTAGCACCCTGTCACGAAAATCATGTAAAACCTGGTGCGAGTTAGACTCTAGCACCGTGTCACGAAAATCATATATATATATAAATCTGGTGCGAGTTAGACTCCAGCACCGATGCATGTAAAACTCTAGTGCGAGCTCTCGCTCCAGCACTAATGTATCCATCACTCAAATTAAGACATCGTGCGAGCTGAGCTCTAGCACGTCACATGTCAATAAAAACACGTAGGCGGCTCTGTTTCATTAAAACAGTTTTCAAAACAATTTCATCATTGAAAATATGCATTGTTGTGCATTTTCTTTCAAGGTTAGCCAGCCTACTCATGCATGCATCAAAACACCTCCAGAACGAGCAGGAACCTCTTGTTCTTGCTCCTCCCAATTTTTCCTAAAATTATAAATTTTACCCTTAACAAGGGTATTTTGGTAATTTGCCTATTCGGGGCACTAAAATTATTAACTTACTTCTAGACCCTTCAGATAATTTAAAAGACTGCATATGAACTTTGAAATTTTGTAAAGTTACCTCTAGCAGTCCGTAGAATTCCCTTACCTTATTTTTCTGTAGAGTCTGACCTTTCTTTCCTCCACTGCTGTCTCGTCATGCAGTCCGATTTACTCCTAATCCAATGTTCGAAACTGCGTATAATTATTCCTCAGATCAGATATCATACAATTTAATTGTATTTCCTATTTTCTGGGCTTAATTTAAATCATTGGGCCCTTTTACCCCTATTGGGCCCGATTGCACCTTAATGGGCCTTAATCGGCCTTAAGCCTATTTTCCACTTAATTTTTACATTATCGAGGCCTATTGGGCTCATTGGACCCACCAACAATTTATTGGACCTCTTTCTAACTCTCGAATAGCTCAATTTATTATTTACGACAATTTATCTAAATTTCCATAATTTAATTTATTTTATGCGATAATTAAATCTAAAGCACACATAACGATGTAAATTATCGTAAATAAGGGTTACTTACCCAAGATTCCATGCTAGTACGTAAATCGAGTCTGTCTCGAGCTCTCGTTTGATGCCAATTGTCGAGCTACACAATTTCATAATTTTCGGGTAAATTTCCAGTCAAAAATTAATTAAATTAAATATTCCAAAATTTAAATCGATCAATTTCGACCGCTACTGACTTACCCGTAGCTCGATTACATCGTCGGGATTTTTCTCCAATTTTTTCTCTTTTTCTTTTTCCCTTTTTTTCTCCTTTTTTTCTCTTTCATCATTGGCTGAACCGGTACGATCCGGTTCAGACCCGGTTCAGACCGTCGGTTCACTCCGGTTCAACCGGTTAGGTGCCTTGCCGGTCGGTTCTCCGTCAGCTTCCGCCGCCAGTGGCTCCACTGGGCCATCTGCAACACGAATCTGCCCTCGGTTTCGTCCAAGGCCGCCGGAAAGTCGTCGGTCCGACCTGTTCTCTCCACCATCGGTACCCATTTCCTCTTTCCGCTGTTTTCGACACCGTCTATGGGTTTCAGCAGTTGTTTCTGGTACCAATCGACCCACCGTCGCCTGGGCTTCTAGAATCGAGCCTTGGTGGGGCTCGAATCAGTGCCGTTGGCCGCCGATCGGAGTATTCCTTCCCGCAGCTTCTCCTTCCGTTTTTGACCTCCTCCGGCGTTGTCGGCGCGAGTGCCGGCGCCTGGTGGTTCCCACGAGGCTCGTCGCCCTTCGTCGGCCCTCGTCGGCCCCTCATTCGGCGCCGGTGGTGGCTCGTCGGTAATCCTCGTTTTCGGGCATTGTCGGCGCGAGTGCCGGCGCCTGGTGGTTCCCACGAGGCTCGTCGCCCTTCGTCGGCCCTCGTCGGCCCCTCATTCGGCGCCGGTGGTGGCTCGCCGGTAATCCTCATTTTCGGCTTCCGTTTTCGCTTCCTTTCGCGATTTCGATCTTTTTTTTTTCAATTCTTCTTTTTTTTTTAATAATAATTTTATTAATTATTTTTATTATTATTTTAATTAATAAAATACATTAAAATACTCAAATATCTCTTAAAATATCCTAAAAATTATTATTTAATTCCTTTATTCAATAAATGAATTTATCAGTCTATTTTCGTCTTTTCGGTATATTTTTCGATTATTTTCAGAATGATTTTTCGAATTAAAAATTCTGATTAATCCCGATTAATTCCAATAAATTGATATCTTGATCAATTTAACCCAGAATAAATTTATTTCACCTTTATTGACCAAGATTTCTCAATTCATTATTTTTAATAAATTTTTCTTATCAAAATTTATACCGATTTTTGATCTTTTGACCATTTTACCCTTCAACGTGTTCGAAAATTCCATTTCAATCCTTTTGCATTTTTAAATGCACTCGTAAATTTCTCTTCATTCCCTTTTTCTCTTACAATAAAATCGGGTCTTACACATAACGATGCAAATTATCGTAAATAAGGGTTACTTACCCGTGATTCCATGATAGTACACAAATCGAGGCTGTCTCGAGCTCTCGGTGGATGCCAATTGTCGAGCTACACAATTAAATATATTTTCGGGTAAACTTTCAGTCGATTATTTATCAAATTAAATATTTTGAAAATTTAAATCAGTCAATTCGACCGCTTACCGACTTACCCGTAGCTCAATTGCATCACTGAAATTTTCCACAATTTTTCCTCTTTTTCTTTTTCCCCTTTTTCTCTTTTTTTTTCCCTTTTCTTTTTAGCTGAACCGGTTCAGTCCGGTTCAGTTCAACCCTGTTCAGACCACCGATTCACTCCGGTTCGACTGATTCAGTGGCTTGTCGACCGGCTCTCCGCTGGTTTCCGCCGTCAGTGACTCCGTTGGGTCGTCCGCATCTCGGATCTGCCCTCGGTTTCGCCCGAGGTCGTTGGAAAGTGGTCGATCCGGCCCTTCTCTCCTCCGCCGACAGTACCGTTTCTTTTCTTCCTCCGTTTTTGGCATTGGCCGCCGTCTGACCCGCCTGTACTGCCACAAATCGAGCCGCCTACGCCTGGGGGACGCTCGGCTGGTGGTGGCCGACCTCGAATCGACGTCGGTCGCCGGGAATCCCTTTTCTCTTCTCGGTTTTCCTTTCGCCGGCATTTCTCTTGTCGTCGATCGCGCTTCCATAACCGGACTCTGCCTGGGTCGACGTCGACTGCCTTGCCTGTCGGGTGCACCGCCGGCCATTCCATCCGGTGAGGGAGGACCGACCCTCGGTCCTTGCTTCGATTTTCAGTTTGCAAAAATCGCGTTTGGCGATTTCTGCTGTTTTTTTTCAGTTCAGTTTTTTTTTATTATTATTATTTTAATTTTGAATAATATTTTAATCAATTAAAATATTATTAAAATCCAAAAATATCTAAAAAAATATTATTTTATTCATTTAATCCGTAATGAATTTCTCAGTCCGATTTTACCTTTTCGGTATATTTTTCGATTATTTTCGAGATTATTTTTCGAAGTGAAAATCTCGGTTTATTCCAATAAATTCATATCTTGATCAATTTAACCCGAAATTTAATTATTTCTTCGTTATTGATCAAGATTTCTCAATCCCATATTTTTAATTAAATTTTCTTGTCCCAATTAATACCAAAGTTTGATCTTTTAACCATTTTGCCCTGACACGTGTTCGGGAATACCATTTCAATCCTTTTACATTTTTAAATGCACTCAAAAATTTCTATTCATTCCCTTTTTGCCCTTACGATAAAATCGGGTCTTACAGTAATATTTTGTGAAAATCGTTTATTCTACTGTTTGAAGTTTCCAGAATCATGCATTTACTATAGTAGACTGTTCATACTAACGATATTGATGCTGTTTCGAATTCTGATTCTAATATTATCGATTTCTGTCTCTGATTTTTACCGGATTGCCAAATTGTCTGTATATTTCCGTGAGAATTCCTATTTTGGCATATATATATATGTAGTGTATTTATCTATCTACATCGAGTTTTTCTTTCTGAGCACGTTGAGCTTACCCCTTACTTTCCTCTACAGAGCCTCATCAATAGCTGAGCCCGCTTTTGTAAGTTGAATTATTTTGCACGGCCATACATCAGCAAAGCATTCTACTGTGTTAAAGGTATACCTAGTATAGACATATATTTTGTATCTAAATTTTGTAAGTATAGTAATGTATATGGAATTGTGTCTGGGGAATGTGAACATGAATATTTTGTAAAAGAACAATTACGCTGATTAAATTGAAAAGTATTACCATTAGTTTTATTTAAATTTGTTACCAAGAAATCAAATCAAATAGACGGATTTATTGTTCTGATCTATTATCGACTCGTAGCTCAACCATATTGTACCATAATTTGGGGCGTTACATAAAGTATACCCCAAATCTAGGATTATGGTATTCCAAGGATTCACCTTTAAGTCTATACAAATGCAATCTTCAGAGTTTGGGAAATTGATGGAAAAAAGCACTTTTGGGACTTGACAATTTTTAGGAAGCATGTTAATCTCCTGGTTTTAAAAAAGCAAAACAGTGTTGCTTAGTCCTCCACTGAGGTGGAATATGTTTCCTTATGAAGCTATTGTGCACAAATATTGTGGATCAAACAACAATCAGAGGATTTTGAAATAATCAAATGTGATAACACCAGTGCCATAAATCTCACAAAGAATCTAATTCAACATTCAAGAACAAAAAACATTGAAATAAGACATCATTTTATCATAAACCATGTACAGAAAGGTGATATAGTCATTGAATATATCAACAAATCACATCAGCTAGAAAATATTTTTACTAAACGTCTTAACAAAGATAAATTTATAACAATTAGAGGTGACATAGGAATAATGGTTGCACCATAGGAGATTTATAATATGCATATTGATGAATACTTCACTTTGAATAGTCTTCTTAATAGACAATGTGACATTCTACCCTTCAAACTTGGTGTCTACAGTATAAAGTTGGAAAAAGCTGACCCAAGCTTGAAAACCAGCCTGAATCAATGGCCCGAACCAAAAAATAATAATAAACTCGAAAAAGCCCATACCTGAACAAAACCCAAACCGAAAATAATTTGAAGTCGACATAATCCAAACCTAAGATAACCCGAATTAGATATAATCTGAATGAAATGCCCTGACTTAGCGAAAATTGGACTAAAATTTTCTTTTCCTTACCAACATTTGTCAACGCTCAGTGTAACATTTAATCGTTTTCGTTGATTTTGTTGATCAACTTGGTTAATAATTTCCTTTAGTCCTACTCTCATTCAAATGTGTGTAATGTGGTTCTCATTTATTTCCACCATTCAGGTATATCATTCATCCATGTAACCATTATTGATTTCATCCAACAATTGTCTACAAAAGAATATAGTTGAACTTGGTTGATGGATACATCACATTTTACTTACAGGTTATAATCAACATCTAATACAGCCAAAAGACTATATTTGGCATCTTTTATAACCTATCGTTACATCCCTAAAAGAATTACATAAAGATGCATAGATATGTCTAACATACAACTAAGATATATAGCCTATGTATATACCTTCAAAATAATTAAAGCAGGCAGCAGGACTACGCTCTCCTTGCCTGCCCCAAAAGGTGATGTGCTCTATGAATATAGCACAAGTAATCTGTGGAGGAAGGGAAAATGGAGTGAATTTAATGCTCAACAAGAGTATATACAGAAGGAAAGGTATGCATACATCATTTAAAATATAACAAGGCAGTCTTAGTTCAAAACGTACTTATTTCAATATCATACTTAAATCAAATCATACCATATGGATCATACAAAACGTAGACATGTAAATAAATCATGTTTGGATGTAAACTTACAAATCATAGCTTAGAAACATATGCTCATATACTTTTAAACTTATGTTAGAGACTAAACGATTTATCCCATAAGTATTTGTGCATCTTACTTACATCCCGAAATGGGAGCCCTTAAAGGTAAGGTTAACCTATGGTCATGGTCAGGGTTTCCTCAACCTCACTGGACCAGTGAGTACAAGAATGTTGTTCACTTGTCTAAGTCTAACAGCCTTGTTTACATAAAGGCATAAATGCCACATAGAGGGGTGGACGCTATACATCCCTTAAGCACTTATTAATGGCAGTCTTACCTTCTCTTAAAACATACTTAGCATTATTCCATATCATAAAAAGAATAATCATAACTTTCAAATCATAATACATAAGTAAATGGGATAATTATCCCATGGAATCACTCTTTCATAGTTTAAACATATTGATCCCACTCTAAAACATATTAAGCACATTTTAAGGAAACCATTTCAATACACTTGTTGGGTTTAAATAGTTAAAACAAGTTTTATTATGCAATTTCTCAAAATAAGGTTCTTTGATGCATTTGATAGGATCTCCTTACTTAATCCATAACATCATAGGTTTAACAACTCATGTATCTATTGACTTAAAAACCAAAAATATGTCAATTTGGATGAAAATGCAATTCTAGGTACAAACTATAAAAAGGGGATTGATCCTGTTGAAACAAGGATATCAATCCTAAAGTGACAGAAAGCCTCTATTTTTTTAAACCATAGACATAGGGATCAATCCTATCATAGAAGGGATCGATCCCTTATCACTCGAATGCAAATTTTTGGAAAAATTCATTACACAGATCCACTTTTTATAATTTATATGTTTTCAATTTCTTTTTAATATTAACCTTGTCGAAATTGATTTATTTAATATTTAGACTTATCGAAATTCTTATATTATAAAGTGGATGTTATCTGATAATGAACTTTGAAATAATTGTCCTTACTTTCTTTATATTTTCAATTGTTTTTATATGAAAAAAAAAAGGGAGAATGGTATCAATGGTATGTAGTAAAAGGAAGGTAGATGAATTAATTTGAGTTATTATAGCAAATTAAAGGGGAATTTAGATAGGAATTTCTTTTCTTTTTTTTTACGTATCTCAATTCATCTTAAGTTTTGCATATCAAAAAGAGGAGAATTTAAGCTTTGAAATGATTAGAAGTTTTGATATGACTTTTTTCACTTAAGAAAAATTAAATCTGTTATAGAACTACTAGAGTTCTGAAGTAAAAAGATCTAGTGAATCCACTAAAGTATAAAAATGTGTCATGCCAGTCCAAATTAAGTAGAAGAAATTACCTTAATAAACCCAAGAAAAAAAAAAGACAGATTGTAATCTGTTAAGAAAGGGCATATTTTGACTTGCGCACTTTATCATAAAGAAAGGCACAACAAAAGTTGTGAGGGTACTGAGGCAATTCTCTATTGGTTTCTCTTGTCCATCTTTAATTAGAATTTTTTTTGTACTAATAAGTGCCCTAAACCTAACCCACTATTTCTTTCTACAACAGCAAACATAAAAAATGTAGATGTTTGGATACAACTTTGACTAAGGTGATTGTACTACAGCAAATGTGGAGTTATCTATGTTGCAAGAGGAAAAGGAAGAAAGACGCAAAGATTGGATGATGCTTCAGACTCAGCTTTAACTTCAGCCTCTACTTCCCCCTTCACTACTTTAGTATTTGCCTTAGCATCTAAGTCAACTTTTGTTTCTACATTTGCATCTGTCTCTAGGAATGAATTTTCTCATGCACATGTTGGTGGAATGAAAGTGAGATCAATCCCAATCAATGCTATTAGTGAAAATATTTTCAGCCAGCCAAGCAAATCAACTAGCAGATGTTTTGCAAATGGGGATGGAAGACCTTATGGCATGATTGGCGAAATAATTGGAAGTCCATTGTCTAAAGCTAAATCTTGTAAAACTAATATGAGGAGTGTTATTTTAGCTAACAATATGGAATGGGAAAACCACTTGTAATTGCATATACCTAAAACAAGAAAAAGGAATAAAAGGATACAAAGTATATATAAACATCCACACAAGGACACAAATTTTAAATATGAGTATGTTATAGATTCTTATGTAATTTGGTGATTAAAATGTAGCATGTTTATAATTTTTTTTCTTTTTCACAGCCTGAGTTGCCAAGTCAAAAACAAATCTCAATTGGTGGTAAGACATCCAAGGGTAAATGCAAAAGGCAGATTATTGAAGATGTGATTGTTATTAAGAGAGTTAGAACACAGAAAAGGGAATGAAAAGAAAAGATGTGGAGGATTTGATGTTTTTGTTTATATTGTTTCTTTAATTTATCTTTATGATTATGTTAGATTCTGCAAGTTGTGCACAAAAAAGAAAAAAAAACTATAGTTGTAACTTGTGTAGAAATGTTAAAAAGCAACCATTTTTCTTTAGTTGTTATTATGCGTATGTTAGGTTTCTCTACAACTTCTTGTTGATAAACCTTATAGTTTATGAAATGAAATTATATAAATCTTCATCAAGTTTAAATGAATTTTTAGTAAATTGCCTTTCATGTTTGAGTGAACTAAAAAAACAATGAAGCTTTGTCACAAATATTAGATAGTGATTGAAATCAGGCACTGAAAAAGAAGTTTTTGCCACAATCATGTTTACATGACAAACATAACAAAATAAACACAAAAAAGAAATTTTGAAAAATAACAACCACAAAGTTCCATTCATTTAATTAATAATTCATTGTACATTCACAAATCTAATCATGATTTATATCCCTAAACCAAGCAAAAAGATTTTCTCTTCTTTTTTTTTTTCATTAAAAATAAACACAATTTGCAAAAACAACACACTAAACCACAATAACAACCACTTTCCATCTTTTGCATCTATCTTTTTCTTTGAATTTCAACCTTAAAACACTAAACTCTCTTTAGTTGAAGATTTCATTTGATAATTTTATCTTCAACACAAGCTACGATATTATCCTTCAATTGTAACCCTTGATTCTTCAATTTTTTTGACTTGATCGTACATTAGTCATTAATGATCTCCCTTACTCCATCACAGAATCTTAGATCATGCCATCAATGAAAACCACAAACAATATTCTAGTCAAAATGAAAAAGAATGTTATTTTCGTTCTTATATTGTTATTTTCACAATTAGCCTTATGTTGTTAATGTTTTAGTTAGGCTTTACTAACATTTTACATAAAATGTTCACATCAAAAACACTAAAAATATGAAAATTGAAAAGAGAGAAACTATAGGATATTGGGAACAACCATAAAATCTTCTATCAGGATTTGAGGTAGTCTATGAAGTCCACTTGGGTTTGCAATGATTAAAAAACAATTTTCCCCTTCATAATCAAATTCTATGAGATAAGTACTTGTGACTAACTTATATGATCTAATATCAAAACACCTACCTTTTGATAAATTACAAATCAAAAGTCGAATACTAAAATTATAGGAACCATGAAATTAAATTAAATTAAAAAATCCATTTAATCTAGTACAACCATGAACTAGAAATGCTAGATGAACTCATATTTCAAGCCAAAACAAGATACTCAAGAGCCAATTCAGAGTCTACTAAAATTTTAGGTTTCACCTAAGAACCAATAGACTACTTAAGCTTTATATAGATTTCTGATTTTAGGTTTCACCCAAAAACATATTCATCTACCCAAGACCAAATTTCTAGTCTTTCCTAAACCAAAGCTTTGATACAAGTTTCGAGTTAAACACAAACAAACTACCCAAGAAAAAAAATTTGATTTTTCCTAAGCTAAAAGTTTGCTACAAAGAATAGAGTAAAATTAAAAATTTCGGTTGAAATCTAACAAAATTCAATCAAAGCTGAGAAAAGTTAGAGAGAAAAAAGCGAGAGAGATTTTTTTTTTATAATTAATACTAAAATAATTTATATAACAACATCAAGGTTTTAATGACGCATGTATTTTTTTTTTTTTTTGGTTCATAGGACATACAATGGGAGAATTAGAGAATCGAACATTGGGCTTAATTCTTCCTAAGAAATGGTAATATCCATTAGGTCATGTCTTGGTTAACAACGCATGTTGTTCAAATCTAACAAAAAATCCTTAATTAAACAATCGCGCAAACGTTTAGTCATTAATTGAATCAAATAAAATAGGCTTAAAAATAAATATACTCTCAACTTTTTATACAAAATGGGTATAATTATAAGCCATCAACTTTTAATTTTATTGTAAAATCCCATAAACTTTTATTTTATTATAAATAAATCTCTAACATTTTAAAATAACGCAATTAAGTACAATAAATAAGATATTAATGTCTTATAATCTTTTAACCTTTTATTTTACTGTAAAGGTTTATACAGATTTGGACTAATTGCGTTATTTTGAGAGGTAAGAGGCTTATACAAAAACATTAAAAATTGAGAACTTAATTTCATTTTGTGCAAAATGCATATTTGGCTCTTAAGCCAAGAAACTATTATGTTTTTAATTGAAAAATGCAGAGGCATTTAAATTCCAAATTTAACACCGTCTTTTTTATTATGACTTCGTAATGGGCTTGATTGAACTACTTTTGCTTATTGACTCTTATAGACCAAACAGTAGTTTTTTTTTCATACACAAATTATTTTGAAAGGTAAGAGACTTATACAATAACATTAAAAATTGAGAACTTAATTTCATTTTGTGCAAAATGCAAATTTGGCTCTTAAGCCAAGAAACTATTATGTTTTTAATTGAAAAATGCCTCAAAAATTAAATTCCAAATTTAACACCGTCTTTTTAATTATGACTTCGTAATGGGCTTGATTGAACTACTTTTGCTTATTGACTGTTATAGACCAAACAGTAATCTTTTGTTCATACACGATTTATTTATTTTTTAGTTTTAGATACTATTTTTTGTGGCTGGGCAATTAAAATTTATATCCAGTAACCAAATTTTAAAATAAATGAATAAGAACAGTAATGATGCATTTTCACAATCGTATAGTATTTTGTTACAAGACTGCTGCAAATATTCCTTGCACGTTTCCTACCGGTAACTCTGATTTAAGATTCGTTATTTTATTTACCAACATGATATCTTCTTAAGTAAAAAAAAAAAAAAAAACCATTGATGTAATCAGATTTTAAAGTCATTTCCTAAACCCAAACAAATCAATTTGTTTGACCAACATGATCAATTAGGTTAAAAAAACAAATCAATTTAACCAACACGATAAGCCTCCTGAGCAAATCAATTTGCTCAGTATCAGTTGAAACAACAGAAAAAAAATGGTTGAGAGCATCTCTGCTAGGATAATGTTTCTGCAGTCCTGCAACCTTATCAATTTCCCTTCCAAATCAGGACAACCATTTTCAATACAACAACTGCTAAGTAACAGATCTGTAAAATTCAGACCGTTCAGTCACACCAATGAGGTTCCTTGTTCATCACCTTCAAAACTCTTGCTTAAGAGCTTGGATGTAACTTGGGTGTTAATAGGAGTATTTGCCTGCACCCTCTTTAAAATGGTATTTTCCCAGATCAACATCTGATGATGGATCAAATCTCTGTGACTTCCATTCGTAAACTGATATCACCAGGTTTATTGCATAATACAAGTCAGTCTCCATTGGACTCATTAGTGGGACGCTCCTTTCGTATAATGTCCAATAGATCTTGAACAACTTCAGACATTGGTGGCCTGAATTCTGGTTCAGACTGCAAAATGAAGTTGAGGTTAGAGAAAACATTTTACTTCCATATGGGGAGATAGATTGAGAGCCACATCCCTAATACATATGTTCTCTTTTTAATAAATCATTCAAGGTTACACCATTAATCTGAAATATAGCAAACATAGAAGTAAGTTATTAACACCCTTTATTAAAGATTCCTGCAATTTGAGATCATGAATATAAATAAAACCCTTTAAAAGTACTACATATTGTCAACCAATTTAACTATATGGAGAAACAGATTAAGTTTGGTTTCAATCATCTTGGTTTGCCTTTCAAACCTTTCAGGCTGAGTATTTATCAAGAACCGAACTTCTTGCTGGTGAATTGCAGAACACATGCAGAAAAGTACATACAAGATGCTTGTGTTTGGCTGAATCTATTTGGATAGATGATAGATGGCTGCTTAGACAGAGGATGTCCTATATAAAAGTGTCATATAATATCTAGGAGCAGCATATTCAATTAAACGCTTTTGATATCAATTATCATCCTTTGGATCTGTGAAAGATTGAAGTTTCATTCCAATGGGCATAGAAAATGTAGGTCAAACTTTGAAATTTTGAAATTCAGTGGGCTCTTAATAATTTGAAAGGCAATTCCTTGAGAATTCAAGTACTCAAACTAGCACTGTCAGCTATTATTTACTTTATCTGGAGAGAAATAAACAATAGGAATCGTTGTGTTTCTCCTTTATCTGCTGCCAATTTGGTCTCTCAATTCATTGAAGATGTTAGACTGAAAATTAGCAGCGACAGCAAGTTGTCAAAGACTATAACAAACTCTTGCAGTAGGGAAATTAAGTTCTTCAGTAAAACTTTATTTTGATTTTTTTTTTTTTTTTTTTTGGGGCTGCTATTTCTTGCTAAACTCAGTTAGCTTTGTGCTTTTGTAGCATGTCAAATCTCTGCTTCTTTTGGATAAATAAAATCTTTAATTATCCTAAAACGAAAACGTAGGTTAAATTAGACAAATAGAGAAAAATAAATTCCTCCTCTCATCCCCACTATAATCTATATTCATGACACCATAGACTATATTCTATAGCAACACGTCCCAATCTAATTTGCTCTGCATTTCAGAAGTTTATTGTATATCTACCATTCTGTCTGGTTAAATTAGGTTCAGGTACCAAGTTTACATCCTAGATAGAATGCTTATATAGCAAATAGCTATATGCATGTGCATGCACATATATGGCATAAAAAATTACCATGCTATTCTCACCTGAACACACCGAGAAATAATATCAACAAAGCGTGACAATGACTTAGCAGGATATTCTCCATTGAGAGAATGGTCAACCATCCTAGATAATGCTTCAATATCATGGAGCTGAGGGATTGCCCATCTCACTAGAAATTGCTCCCCTCTACTCCTTGTCCTAAATAACATTCTCAACAAAATATAAATTAATCAGGTTATCGAAGTGGAAACACAATGATGAACTGCAATAAGGTTTCACCCCTTTACCTGTCATAAGATTTCCTGCCAGTTAAGAGTTCCAACATAAATACTCCAAAGCTGTAAACATCTCTCTTCGAAGTACAAATTCCAGAATCAAATTCTGGAGCTCCATAACCATAAATCGATTGTAGTTGTCCTGACAACTGAAAGTAGAACAGTTTCAGAATTGCTAACAGAATGCCCAAGAAAGATTTATGTAGCTGCCCTAACAAAAATGGTAGTATGATGGTAGAGTACGAAATTCAACAATAAGCATTTAAGCTTTGCTTGGTAGGAAGGAATGAAAGGGTTGAGGATAGAAAATTTGTTAATCCAATGATTAGATTTTATAACCACTTTCCTTCTTGGTAACTTAATCATTATATTAACAAATTGTCCATCCTCACCCCTTTCTATCCTTCCTTCGAAACAACTGAAACCTCCAAAATTTTTATTTATACTAAAGGTAACAAGGCTAGATGAATAGTCAGCAGAGCAAATAAATAAGAGAGAAAAAAATTCAAGAATATAAGAATATCTCAAGAGCTTGACATCAGACATTCACCATTACAGCTGCTTCCATTTAATATTCCAACCCATGTCAATTATTTTCCTCAAAACATATATTTCCTAGAAAAGTGTTATTTCGTTTAACAATTTTCATTTTCAGGAATTTTTCAATTTATTAATTGCACAACAGACACTACTCAAAATGCAAACAACCCAGTCTTAATAAAAATAAGAACTTTGCCTACAACCCAGTTAAAGTTCGAAGCTTTACCACTGTCCTATGTTCAAAGAGGTAATAACAAGGTGATTACAAGCTTAAACCTACCTGACTTACAGAGCCAGATGCTATTAACGGAGACAAACCACAATCAGAGACACGAACATCAAGATCATCATCAAGGAGAACATTGGCAGACTTGAAATTTCTGTGTAAAGCAGGTGGCTGGCAGGCCTCATGTAGATACCTTCTCACATAAAACAAGAAAATCAGTCTGCAATTGTGTACTGTTTATATTCTGCAATTATGTCAGTCAGCAGATAGAAGTACAGGTGAGTATCTTACTATTTCATGGCATTATCAAGTATATAAATTACCAGACTTCTAGACTAATTTCACTCTTAAATCTTTTTCCAGTCCAGCATGAAGCTACTTGGAACAGAAAGGTCACAGAAAAGACAAGAAGGTTCGTCAGAAAACCTCCCACCAGCAGTTGGTCATTGCTTCCTTTTGACCAGTTCATAATTATCTTAATTTTACTCCAACTATTAATTTTGATTTATTATTTTATAAACTAAAGCAGTGAGCTTCTAACCAAATTCAATTTCACAATTTAACTCCTTGTTAATAACATCTTGCTCAAGCGTTTGCAAAATGTAAGTGATGACACCCTTTCCACTTAAAGAAAGATTCCAACCACAGCAACCCTACCAATTGTATATAAAGCTGAAGCAATCTCATCTCAATGGTAAGTTGACTTACTCTAAGGCTCTCGCAGCTCCAAGTGCCATTCTAATACGGACATTCCAAGAAAGCTTCTTTCTAAATTCATCATCTAAGTGCAGGGCATCCTGCAGTGATCCATTACTGCAATACTCATAGATCAAAAGTTTTTGACCATGCTCTGCACAGTAACCCATCAGCCTAACAATATTCACATGCTGGATTCGATCAATATTCTCTACAAGCTCAATGAATTCACCATCCTTCTGCTGGCTGGAAACTGTATTGTCCAATTTCTTGACTGCAAGAAGCTACAAATGCATCCAACACAATCATTCATCAGAATATGAAGCTCCTCCATATGTATATACCATCTAAGATGTCTACTTAGTATGCTATGGAACCATACAAATGAGTTCAACCTTCTGTATATGTGCAAATATGTGGACAACAGGTGAAGCAAGGAAGGAAGGAGAGAGTAAAAGATGGCATTATAAATTCCAAAACTGACAAGCAATAGGTTATTATGATCACTAAGATTTGTATTACCAGCTCAGGGTAACTCAATATTTCAGTTAGATCCAGAATTTTTTTTTCCTAACGGCAAGCCTATGAAGCAATGATTGGAAATGGGTGTGACATATAGCAGACACTTAGAAAAAAATATTAAAGCTAAAGAAAGACCTTGATTCTAACAAAATCAAATATATTTAAAATAAACAATATACCTTCCCATCCGGAAGTTCTGCCCTATAGACACTCCCGAGCATGCCACCCCCTATAAGATTTTCTTGAGAAAAGCTGTTTGTATATTGTTGAAGGGCAGCAATGGTGAAAGACTTTGCAAATGTAGATGGCTTTGGAGTTTTGACAGAAGGCCTTGCAGTAGTTACTTCTTCAGGCACAATTGGTTTTACAATGACCTTCTCAGAAAGAGGTGGAGGAGGTGGAAGGGGAGGAGGAGGAGGGGGTGGGGGTGGTGGTGGTGGTGAGGGATCCATCAACATCATATCAAAGCTACGCATGTCTATCTCATGGTCAAATTGCTTTGGTGCAGTGCTCAACCTTTCCACATTTTTTTCTTTCTCATTCTGTGGCTTCGCAATCGCCCCCATTCTTCCCCTCTCTGTTTGATTACCTCCCACTGGTCTCGTAACTGCCTCTTTTGGGCCTGTTCATAAAATTTTGAAAAGTATTATTGCTTAAACAATTAAAATTTGACCAATGCTAGCAAAAAATTCCATATCTAAATGGAATTGAGCAAAAGCATAGTCAAATGCCTTTCTCTGTTTGACCGGTTGCAGTAGGTAAGGGCCCATCCTCACTGAGGTTCTCTCTATTGCCCCTATACGTGCCTACTTGATGCTTTATGAAAATTCTGCCAGCATTTTCCCTTCCTCTGCTGCACTTTGGCATAAAAAGCAGAAGTCCTAAAGCCAATATTATAAACAACAAAACACCTGCAATTGATATCCACACCACACTTTTAATAGTTAAGAACTTCTTCTTCTCTCCAGAATTAGATCCCTCTGATGCAGAAGGCCCATCAGCATGCCTCCCAGGTGTTTGATCAGATGTGGACGCTTGATCAGAAGTTGGTGCTTCAGAATGTGGTGGTGCATGCAGTGGCGCTAATGGTGATGTGGGAGGAGGCAATGGAGCAACAGTGAAATTAAATGGGTTTCCATCTTTTCTGTGCAGAGAAATTCAATATAAGCCAACAAAATGTAACAGAGAGAAATGAAGCATTCAGTAAGTACATTTAGATACTATGGGAAAAAAAGGAAAAGTGGATCAAGAAAAAATTGTGTTTAGTTAGTGTGCAATAATAAATTCGGCTCCAAAGGGTGCATAAATTCATCATCCAGATTTTAACCAATTCTTGCAAAATAATTGGTCTTCATGGTATTTCTCCATGATAAACCATACAAGTTCGCTAAATTTGAGAAGCTTATAACATCTCTATATTTATATCAATGGCATCGGTTGTGCATCTAACAAGCATGAGCTTTACTGTGCTTGCTTAAAATTGGCAAATGAAAGATTAATCTCTTCAAATGGATTGCAAAGCGCTCACCTGAAGCTTGGGATGGTCAGCATGTTCTCAGGTATGGGTCCAGAGAAAAGGTTATATTCTATGTTCCTGTTCAAAACAGGGTGAAAATGGTAAAGAAATTATTAGCCGAGATTCCTTCTAGAAACTTCTAAAAACCTTTGTAATATGGTTCTTGAAATGTAAAAGAATTATCAAAACAAATGTTCATTCTAAAAGATGTAAATGGTATAGTAGAGAAGCTAACAAATCTCTTAGGGGAAGATCTTGTAAAACATCCAGTGTCCCAGAAAGCTGATTGACCTGCAAACGTCTGCCAAGTGAGACAGTCAGCTTCATTGCTCATACAGATAAAATTGCCATTCAGAGAGGAGAACTCACAGAGTGGTCAGACGAGACAAATTTTCCATAGACGAAGGCAGTTGCCCACTCAAATTGTTATTCGACAAATCCCTAAAAACATTAAAAAAATTAAAAATTAAAAAACAATTCACTCCAACTATGAATAAATTAGAGAAAGAACCCGGAAATTAACAATTAAATTAAAATTTGGGACCTACAGATTGATCAATCCAGAAAGGGCTTGAAAGACATCTGGTACGTCTCCACTCAAAAGATTGTTATTCAATGACCTGACAGCACAAAAGAACAAAAGCCGGGAATATGTTCTGTTTTGAAGTAAGAACATCTAGGCATAATCTCAAACACCAGAGAGGCAAAACCTTACATGTCCGTCAACAAAGTCAAAGAAGACAGCGAATCTGGGATGCTTCCCATGAACTGGTTGGCTGCAAGAAAACTGACAAATTTAAAGAGTATCATGGATTTGCTAAAGAGATGAAAAGATGAGAATTCATGTGAGGATGAAACATACAAGTTTTGCATTGTAACAGGCAAACTGGATGGAATATTGCCCCCGATCTGGTTGTTGCTTAGATCTCTGAAACAGGACAAATTACAAAATTCAATGACCACGCCCATCCTACATATCAGAAAGAAATAGTATCATCTAATATTTCAGAAAATCTAATAGTATTATACTCATTATGTGAATAGAATTATACCCATTGAAAAAATTTCACAATCCAAAACCTAATGCAAAATAAGTGCCAACCAAGTGCAGTGTGTACTCTTTTTAAATTATAGCCTAGTATGAAGACCATTGTTAAAGGATACAAGTGGTTGTCACCCCTCTTCAGGAGGGATTAGGTCCAAGGTGTAGTTTCCCTTCCCCTTGTACCTCCCCACAAACCAAATATGAAGTGCATGGAAAGTCAGTTCACTCAAGCCAATGATATGATGCCACAATATTGTTTATTTGACAGGCATAGGCACAAAAATTGGTTTGTGAGAGGAGAAAGAAAATACCACTTACATTGCCTTGATAGAAGCAAACATTCCTAAGTTGTCACCCAATTGTCCACCCAAATTAGCGCCATTTAGAACTCTACAGAAATCAAACTATCACATTAGAGATGTAAACATCGGCAAAGTTGCAGAACATTTATTAACCTAAGGAGTCAAAGAAAAGGGCCTCTCACATGCCCATTATGTCCGAACCATTACATTGTACACCTTGCCATGCTTCAGCACAGGGGTCTCCACCAGAAGAAACCCATCCAGGAAGTATGGGAGTACCCAATGCAGTATATAAGCTATTAATCGCAGCAACTAATTCAATCAAAGCAATACAAGTAGTTAGATATAAGGCTCCACATGATAACTAGAATGCACCGAAAGAATAGGGATGAACCAAAAAAGCACACATTGAAGCATCAAAAAGATGCAAAAGCAAATCCACAGATAATCTCCTAGAAAATGGAAAGAGGAAATCCCAGCTTAAAGCATCATTCAAGCAGAGAATATGGGAACAATTAGAGAGCAAAATTTATGAAATTAAAACTTTTTCAGTATTCAGCTATTTGAACCGACAGCTTTAGACAGTGATACAACTCACGTTCACATACTTCATTTTCTTCGGCTTTCCCGCATTTTCTCAGTAACCAAAGGATTAAACTAAAAGAAAATTGAAAAATGCTGCAAGATTAGCTTTACCATCAGCAGGATTGGTGAGGCCAGACGAAATCCTGGCTGCACAGATCAGCAAAAACCCCACAAAGATTTTCAAATTCTTCCACTCTACACCAGATCTCTTTCTACCCATTGATATCTAAAATTAACGTGAAAAATCCTCCAATATTCCAAATCTCTCCTTCACACCATTAATCACATAAGAACAAACTTCCAATCTGATAAAGAAAAAAACCAAAAATAAATTCCAGTCCACTGCATAACAAACAGATATTCCAGTCCACTGCATAAAACATGTGAAGACTAAAAACAGTTACAAGTGTATGCAGATATGTACACGTATATGTACGTATATAAGTATATTTCAGATCTTTTAAAAAGAGAAAAAAAAGGCGGAGAAGAAGTAAAGAACTGAGTGGGAAGTTGAAAAGCCAGAAAGTTTTAGAAATGTTGAAGGCAATCGAAGAAAATGAGGCCAATGAGGAAGACAAAAGTGTTGAAAGAGGTATCACAAAAGGTGTAGAGATTTTTATATTTTAATGCCTTTAACTAAAAATAAATAAATACTGAGAAAAAACAACTTAACGGCTAAGACTCCATGAATTTGTAAACGGAAAGCAGAAAAAGAAAATAAAATACCTGAGAAAAAGAAAAGGTGCAGAGCAATATGTGGAAAAGGGTGCAGCAGAGCAGAGCTTCTCTCCTCCCTACCAACATTTTTCAATTTTCTTTAATAATTTTAAATGTCAAAAATAAGAACAAACAGAGACAGTGGTTTTTTCTTTGCAAATATGACAATGTGCGTTTCTCTTTTCTTTTGTTTTTGGATAAATAAAAAATAAAAGGGATTCACAGCTCAGTGGAAGGAAAAGTCGGTGCGTTCTCGTCATGAATATCTTCTTTCTTTTCTACTCTCTCCGCTAACGTTAAAATAACAACAACAACAACAAAAAAACAACACGAAACACCCGCTTTTAGAGCGCGTGATTGTTCGGAAACATGTTTCCATTAAAACACCTTTTTGTTAAAAGAAAAGATTTTTACGCATTCCGGTGGGCCGTGGGCGTCATGTTTTTTAGGGTCTCGAATTTGTTTTCTTTTCTGGCTGATTTCCTCGCCAATAGGAAATTGTTTTCAGTGAACTCAGTTCAAGCTTATCGAAAAATTGTAATTTCATACTCTTATTTATAACTTTGTAATCCGCACCATAAACGAATTATCTTTATTTGTATAAATATGAATATAAATACATAAATTAATATTATTTAATTTATATGTCTAATAAATATATAAAATATACATACTATAATAAATATATCAAATCATAATAAAATTAATATTATTATACTGACTTTTTTTGTGTGTGCATGTAATTATTTTGATTTTTTGTTTCAATCATAATAACATAAACAGATTCAAGATGCGATATCATTAAAATAGAGTTATATTTAATTTGCTTTTTGTTATTAATTGTTATAGTTCACTATTTTGTTTTGAATTTGTTGTCGAACAGCACAACTGTAATGTGATGCTGACGTCAATGATTCGATCTTCTAGCCACGTCACTCTGCAAAAATCGGAATAGTGAAAAGAGCGCAGGACCTTCCCTGCGTAAACACTCCGATGCTTAAGTCAAAAGCAAATCTCTGCAGAGTTTCTGTCATGCCCCGCTTTCGGGAACCCTTCTATCCATACATTCTCTACTACGGTTGGGCTGTGAGAAGATGCAATTACTAAAAATTTATTTATTTACACCGGAATATTTAAAACTTTAATTCACACTCCCAGGTGTGTATGTAAATACACAAAATTAATTGTATAAATACCAAGTGTTTACATATCATCCCCATAATACTGATTACAATTCCAAGATATAACTGTGCGATACAATATATTAGATACAAAATACTCGTGTATACAAATCTTATACCTTTGCGGATTGTGGGAGCTGTTCAACACAAAAGACTTAGAGACCACCGCTCTCTTACTTCTCAGTACCTGGAGGGGGAAAATAGTGGGATGAGCAAACCACGGCTCAGTAAGGAAATGTATGCTAGCAGGTAGATATCGTACTACCTACATAGCCCATGCATGCATAAACCAAAACCATGTTTTCGTCATAAATGGAAATGTCATACGAACAATGCATTTAAACACATATTTCTCAATAGCATTTTCGTGTAAATCAAATGTCAAACTTCCATTTAAAACATGCTCATAAATAGTGCCCTCGTGGCACGAGTGTGAAATCAGAGATTTATTAAAACATGAAATCTCTTTCACTTCTCAAATCATTCTTTCTCGCAAGTCTCTTTCTTTTCTGAGATTGTCTCTGTTTCTCGATTCTCTAAGACAGGCATGAAATTTTAGGCAATCAAATATCCACGACTTATGGCCACAGTCAGTGATCCCAGGCCTCACTGATCGGGTGTGCACAGGGTATCACTTCGCCTGAAGGGGGATGGGTCAGTCCTACCCTCCGGCTCATTTCAATCCACCTCATCTCCTCGTATACTCACGGTGAAGATACGTCGTGTGTCATCTACGCGATACTCGTACTCACGTGCACCCAGCACGGTACATAGTATACCAACGGGTGACTACACTGTTCTACGTACAACCGTGGACCCAAGTCCATACTCCAACTCCGATGGACTTTTTATCCTTAAACCATGTCTCATATACCAGGCGAGCAAACAGCGTGACACACAGTCAACGCAAAGCTCCAGCGCGGTACGATCTTTCGTTAAGGCCCAGCCCGTTCAATTGGCCGTCGGCTGGTATCCCCTTGGGTCCCAGACCCCCAGGTTTACCTTAACTCAACAAAACAGGTGCGAGCGAAGTTCCCGCACTTTCTCAAAACCCTCGTGCGAGTTAAAACTCCCGCACGGTACATCAAGGCTTTAAACCGGGTGTGAGCTAACGCTTCAACACCAAATCTCATCTCAAAACTGATAGATGGCTATTTTCTCTTTTTAAAACTCAAAACACGTTTACTCATAAAGCATGCCTCTTCATGCTAAAACATGTAAAATTAGTCAATCTATCATCAACATTTCTCAATCATAAATAACAATGAAAAATTGAGAAAATCATTGAAAACATGCATATCATGCTATTTCCTTACCCTATCCCATTTCTCAATACATATATACGTCATAGTACTTTGCATACTTCCATATCATTTCGTAGAATTATCATATCGTACTAGTCTAGCAATATATCTACGAAATTGCCGTAAAATACGTACTAACATCTCTATAGCTAACACACAGTCCCTTACCTCGTTTTACTTGTGTGCAACTATCCGCCTTTATGCTTCTCGCGTTCTCATCTCGACTTGCTCCGGCGTATCATCCGAAACTGAAATTCATCCACCAACATTTGAGTTAATGTTTCTAACTCTTATTCAACTAAGCATTTATCCAATGCCTTAATTACACATTTTTTTACCCTTTGTGGTAAATCTCCCAATTTATCCTAATCAACATTTCCAAACCATTTCCACATCATACTCATCCACTCAAGATATCTCATTCATCAAAAACACCCCCACACTCCACTTTCTCACACTTGACCATTTCTAAGTTATATTCATTTCATACCATTTCAGGTAGTTCTATTCACAATATGCACACCCAAATATCTTTATAAGCATTAACTAAACCAATGTACTTGGATTTGTGCATTAGAACTTACCTCATTGGATTTCCTCTTGCTCCAATTAGGATTGCCCTCTATTTCTTCAATCCTTCAAATGGGGAAGTGCCTCTAGACTATGTTGTTCTTCTCTTTGATGTGAACAACTTTGTCTCTAATAGCCTCTCCTTAAATCTCACTGAAAATGGCTGGATTTAGGAGTGAGAAACTAGATTTCTTTGAGTTGAAGTGAAATGGAAATGTTTTCCCCGAAATTCTGATGATCCAACTACTCCCATTTATAGTTTTGACTTGATGAGATCGATCTTCCTTGGGTGGAAATCGATCTGTTCCTCAAAAATCCCTCTTTTCTGAGACGTTTTAAAGGTAGGAGATCGATCTGTCGAGACTGGAGATCGATCTGCTGTCAAACAGAAGCTTAAGGAGATCGATCTGGTCTTATGGGAGATCGATCTGCTTCCAACCCGAGAGCTAAGGAGATCGATCTGCTTCCTTTGGAGATCGATCTGTTCCCTTCCATTTCTCACATAAGGGCATTCTGGCTCTCCCAGATCGATCTCTCATCCTATGAGATCGATCTGGCCTTCACAAATTCCAGATTTCTTGCAGTTGTTCTGCAATAACCCTTACCAAACACCCTTAATTTACTACCATGATCATTTCCTCATTCATTCATCTTTGAGACTTGAAAATGGGATCCATCCTTACTATCTACACATTAAAACTTGTGTAGAATCTTTGTATGACCAAATATATACAATATTACTCGAATGGAAATATACACTTATGTAAATCTTTCCTTCCATTTTACTATACTTCTCATATTCCATTTCGATCACATTCTTCTCGTTTTAAGTTCATTTCCTCCTACTCACTCATAATGCAACTTGTACGTATAATCACAATTCTTACTACAAGTGCGTACATAATCTTATGAACTTACATTGTATACACTTCACATTACAATACATCATCTTACTTATGATTTTATTTACATTCCCATATTCCTATATACATAGCTATACATGTACGGGGTCTCACATTCTCCCCCACTTAAAGAATTTGGTCTTCCAAATTAGAACCAATTCAATCTGTGAATAACTCGGGATACTTTTTCCGCATCAAATTTTCCAGTTCCCATGTGGCCTCTTCCACAGTGTGATGTTGCCACAAAACCTTAACCAATGAAATCGTCTTGTTCCGCAACACCTTCTCTTTCCTGTCCAACACCCTGATCGGTCTCTCGACATACGACATATATTTCTTGAGCTCCAACGGCTCATAACTGATTACATGTGTCGGATCCGGGTAGTACTTCCGAAGCATAGAAACGTGGAAGACATTGTGGACTTCTGCTAGCTCAGGTGGTAAGGCTAGCCTATATGCTCCTTCTCCCACTCTATCTAAAATCTCAAAGGGACCAATGTAACGAGGACTTAATTTTCCTTTCTTCCCAAACCTCATTATTCCCTTAGAAGGAGATACTTTCAAAAATACAGACTCGCCAACATCAAACTCAAGTGGTCTCCGTCTCTTGTCAGCATAGCTCTTTTGTCGACTTTGAGCTGTTCGCAGCCTCTCGCATATTATCTGAACATCCTCGGAGGCTTGCTTAACCAAATCGGGGGCGAGCAACTGTCTGTCACCAACTTCTTCCCAACCAATGGGCAATCGGCATCTACGACCGTATAGTGCCTCATAAGGGGCCATACCAATACTTGAGTGATGACTGTTATTGTAGGCGAACTCAATCAATGGCAAGTGATCGTCCCATGAGCCTCTAAAATCCAGCACACACGCTCTCAACATATCCTCCAGGGTCTGTATAGTCCTCTCTGACTGACCATCTGTCTGAGGATGAAAAGCGGTGCTAAAACTCAACTGGGTCCCCATCGCTTCCTGGAAATGTCCCCAAAAGTGGGAAGTGAAGGGGGCATCCCTATCCGAAACAACACTCACTGGGACTCCATGCAATCTCACTATTTCTCGCACATACAGATTCGCCAGTGCACTCAATGTATCTGTAGATCTCATGGCTAAGAAATGTGCCGATTTCGTTAACCGATCTACTATCACCCATATCGCATCGTGGTTCTTACGGGTTCTCGGTAACCCCATCACAAAATCCATGGTGACATGCTCCCACTTCCATGTTGGTATCGATAGAGGTTGTAATAGTCCTGCTGGTTTCTGATGTTCGACTTTCACTTGCTGACAAATGAGACATCTAGCGACATACTCAGCTATGTCTCTCTTCATTCCAGACCACCAATATACTTTTCGGAGGTTTTGATACATCTTACCACTCCCCGGGTGTATCGTGTATCTCGACGAGTGTGCCTCTGATAAGATCAGCTTTCTCAGCTCTAAATCCTCAGGAACACATATTCTATCTCCAAACCTTAGTATTCCATCTGGACTCAATATAAAATCAGCACCCTTCCCTTTTCGGATTTGGCTAATCATGACAATACACCATTGATCGATTTGCTGAGCTTGTCGGATTCTCTCAATCAACTCCGGTTCTAATCTCAAGCTAGCAATAATCCCATAGCTGCCAATCTCAGGTAGGGTCATATCCAGACTAAGGTTCGTGAATTGTTCCAACAACTCGTGCTCTCTAACCATCATGTGCGATACCAACCCGAGACTCTTCCGACTTAATGCATTGGTGACCACATTTGCCTTCCCCGGGTGGTACAAGATCTCACAATCATAGTCCTTGAGGAGTTCCAACCACCTCCTCTGTCTCATGTTTAACTCCTTTTGTGAGAATAGATATTTCAGACTCTTATGATCCGTAAAGATCTGAAATCTCTCACCATATAAGTAGTGGCGCCATATCTTCAACTCAAACACTACGGCCGCTAACTCCAAATCGTGAGTGGGGTAGTTCTTCCCATGATCCTTCAGCTGTCTAGATCCATAAGCTACTACCCTTCCATCTTGCATCAAAACACAGCCTAGTCCTTGATGCGAAGTATCAGTATACACCGAGTAATTCCCTGAACTGTTAGGGATGGCAAGAACTGGCGCGGTAGTTAATCTGCGCTTAAGTTCCTGAAAACTTCTCTCACAAGCTTCATCCCATGAAAACTCCACACTCTTCCTCGTAAGACGTGTCAATGGAGCAGCTAATCTAGAGAAACCCTCTACAAATCTTCTGTAGTAACCAGTCAATCCCAGAAAACTTCTGATCTCTGTGACTGTCCTAGGTTGTTCCCACTGAACAACTGCCTCAATCTTGGATGGATCTACTGACACCCCATCCTTCACATTTGTTAAGCTTGGCATATAACCTTCTCTCTCGGAGGGTTTGCAAAATAATCCTTAAGTGCTGCTCATGCTCTTCTCTGGACCTTGAATATACCAATATATCATCAATGAAGATAATTACAAATTGGTCCAGGTATGGCTTGAATACTTCATTCATTAGAGCCATAAAAGCTGTCGGCGCATTGGTCAACCCAAAAGGCATCACTAAGAATTCGTAATGGCCATAACGGGTACGAAATGCTGTCTTGGGCACATCCTCCTTCCGAATCTTCAATTGATGATACCCAGACCTCAGATCTATCTTGGAGAAGATCTGTGCTCTCCGAAGCTGATCCAATAAATCGTCAATGCGTGGCAAGGGGTACTTATTCTTGATGGTAGCCTTGTTTAACATCCGATAGTCAATACACAATCTGAGGCTCCCATCTCTCTTCTTCACAAATAATACAGGGGCTCCTCATGGTGAGACGCTCGGTCTTATGAACCCCTTCTCTAACAACTCTTGCAGCTGTTTCCTTAATTCCTCTAACTCAACTGGGGCCATCCTATATGGTGACTTCGATATTGGTTCGGTTCCCGGCGTCAAGTCTATACCGAATTCCGTTTCTCTATCAGGTGGCAATCCTAGTAGATCGTCTGGAAAGACATCAGGGAATTCTCTTACCACTGAGATGTCCTCCATATCCGGATGTACTTTGTTCAAATCCACCACATAAGCAACAAAACCTTCAAAACAACACTCAAACCATTTATACCAAAGTACTTTACTTAATACAAAATTTAAGATTTCATTTCTTCTCTTAAAATCTTACAACACATTCTTCAGGTAGAGAAAACTTAATGGACTTAGAACGACAGTCTATGACAGCATGATTGGCGGCTAACCAATCCATTCCCAAAATTACATCAATGTCATACATATTCAACAAAATCAAGTTGGCTGTCATGCACTTATCTCCTACCCTCACTTTACAATCTTTATACACTTGTTCAACTAATTGGCTAACTCTCATTGGAGTACTTATCAGTAAGGTCCTACTCAAGTATGTGGGTTCTACAAAACCTTTTAACTTAGATGCACATGCAGGTGATATGAAGGAATGCGTAGCACCAGAATCAAACAAAGCTATAACCTCTAGATTGAAAATCAAGATTGTACCTTTTATTACTTCAGAAGAGGTATCAGCCGATGCCTGGTCTATCGCATACACCCTGCCTTGTCCCACAACTTGTTTTCCTTTCTCTTCAGCCGAGGCTTTCTTCCTTGCAGGAGGTGCAACTGGAGGAACCCTCTCTGGCTCTTTACCCCTCTGTGGAACTGCCTCAACTATCTCCGGGTACTCTCTGGCATAATGCCCAAATTTACCACATCTGAAACATCGGGTACCCTGAAGATGACACGGCCTACCACCATGGTATCGACCGCATAGCCTACACTGATCTGTAGTCGGTCGGGGTCCACCAATCACTATACCCCTGGCTGGTGTCTGAGTCGGAGGCATAAAAGGTCTAGCAACTTTTTTCTGGAAATCATCTACCTCTCTCCGACGTTTACTCATGAATTTTTGACCAAATTTGGCACTCTTGCCATCTCCCATCTTCCTCGAACTCTTGTCTTTACCCCAACTAAACTCAGAAATCTGCAAGTCATGATCTTGCTCACATAACTGGGCCCGTCGCACAGCCTCTCTATATGTAGCGACATAAAATGGGGCCAACTTCGCTCGGATCGAAGACCTCAGTCCATCTACAAATCTACGGACTTTGACAGCTTCACTCCTGATCGAGTCTGGATCATATCGACCCAGTGAAGTGAATCGTGACTCGTACTCATCAACTGTTCGATTCCCTTGAGTCAGATTCAGAAATTCCATCTGTAGTCTCCGTCGAGCAGTATCTGGGATGTATTGCTCTCTGAAAACGTCCAAGAACATATCCCACGTGATAACCATTCCTTGAGCTCTTAACATCGGCCTGACGGACTTCCACCAGTGCTCTGCTTCGCCTCTCAATACAAAGGCCGCAAGTGCTACTCTCTCCGTAGCTGAACATCTACAGAAGTCGAATAACTTCTCCATTTGACTGATCCAGTCCTCAGCCACCGTCGGATCCTTTACCCCGCTAAACGAAGGAGGCTTAAAGTCCATAAAATGCCTCAATCTTTCCATGTCGCAATCATATCCATACCCCAATTCATCATCATGCTGATGTGGGGCTACCGGAGGAGGTACCGGTCGAATATGAGGTTCCCGTGGCCTAGCCGGTTCAGCTTGCGCAGGTGCAACATTCTCAGGTTCAGGTGCAGCTGTTGGGGGATTCGGTGCAGCCTGTCCCGCTGTACCAGGTGTACCCTCAAACCTAGCCATGATCTGACCCATCATGGTCATCATCGTGCGCATGTCTTCCTCCAATCGAGTTATTTGAGGATCAGAAGCCTCTATCTGTTCCTGGGCTCATGACTAGAGGATGATCTACTGCGCCTCTCAGTCCTGTCATTTTGCCCTCGAGCTCTCGAGCTCTTTCCCCTCTTGCGGTGTCTCTCAGGCATAACTCACTAGCCTGATAACTTTCCTGCGTTATAACAAACATTTAATTTACTACCAGCTCCGTATACACATTTGTATCTAAATATCGCACAGTAACTTGGGGATGTATGTTTTCTTAGTCCTAAGCATCAACTCACATCAGACCAACCATGCTCTGATACCAAGCCTGTCATGCCCCGCTTTCGGGAACCCTTCTATCCATACATTCTCTACTACGGTTGGGCTGTGAGAAGATGCAATTACTAAAAATTTATTTATTTACAGCGGAATATTTAAAACTTTAATTCACACTCCCAAGTGTGTGTGTAAATACACAAAATTAATTGTATAAATACCAAGTGTTTACATATCATCCCCATAATACTGATTACAATTCCAAGATATAACTGTGCGATACAATATATTAGATACAAAATACTCGTGTATACAAATCTTATACCTTTGCGGATTGTGGGAGCTGTTCAACACAAAAGATTTAGAGACCACCGCTCTCTTACTTCTCAGTACCTGGAGGGGGAAAATAGTGGGATGAGCAAACCACGGCTCAGTAAGGAAATGTATGCTAGTAGGTAGATATCGTACTACCTACATAGCCCATGCATGCATAAACCAAAACCATGTTTTCGTCATAAATGGAAATGTCATATGAACAATGCATTTAAACACATATTTCTCAATAGCATTTTCATGTAAATCAAATGTCAAACTTCCATTTAAAACATGCTCATAAATAGTGCCCTCGTGGCACGAGTGTGAAATCAAAGATTTATTAAAACATGAAATCTCTTTCACTTCTCAAATCATTCTTTCTCGCAAGTCTCTTTCTTTTCTGAGATTGTCTCTGTTTCTCGATTCTCTGAGACAGGCATGGAATTTTAGGCAATCAAATATCCACGACTTATGGCCACAGTCAGTGATCCCAGGCCTCACTGATCGGGTGTGCACAGGGTATCACTTCGCCTGAAGGGGGATGGGTCAGTCCTACCCTCCGGCTCATTTCAATCCACCTCATCTCCTCGTATACTCACGGTGAAGATACGTCGTGTGTTATCTACGCGATACTCGTACTCACGTGCACCCAGCACGGTACATAGTATACCAACGGGTGACTACACTGTTCTACGTACAACCGTGGACCCAAGTCCATACTCCAACTCCGATGGACTTTTTATCCTTAAACCATGTCTCATATACCAGGTGAGCAAACAGCGTGACACACAGTCAACGCAAAGCTCCAGCGCGGTACGATCTATCGTTAAGGCCCAGCCCGTTCAATTGGCCGTCGGCTGGTATCCCCTTGGGTCCCAGACCCCCAGGTTTACCTTAACTCAACAAAACAGGTACAAGCGAAGTTCCCGCACTTTCTCAAAACCCTCGTGCGAGTTAAAACTCCCGCACGGTACATCAAGGCTTTAAACCGGGTGTGAGCTAACGCTTCAACACCAAATCTCATCTCAAAACTGATAGATGGCTATTTTCTCTTTTTAAAACTCAAAACACGTTTACTCATAAAGCATGCCTCTTCATGCTAAAACATGTAAAATTAGCCAATCTATCATCAACATTTCTCAATCATAAATAACAATGAAAAATTGAGAAAATCATTGAAAACATGCATATCATGCTATTTCCTTACCCTATCCCATTTCTCAATACATATATACGTCATAGTACTTTGCATACTTCCATATCATTTCGTAGAATTATCATATCGTACTAGTCTAGCAATATATCTACGAAATTGCCGTAAAATACGTACGAACATCTCTATAGCTAACACACAGTCCCTTACCTCGTTTTACTTGTGTGTAACTATCCGCCTTTATGCTTCTCGCGTTCTCATCTCGACTTGCTCCGGTGTATCATCCGAAACTGAAATTCATCCACCAACATTTGAGTTAATGTTTCTAACTCTTATTCAACTAAGCATTTATCCAATGCCTTAATTACACATTTTTTTACCCTTTGTGGTAAATCTCCCAATTTATCCTAATATCAACATTTCCAAACCATTTCCACATCATACTCATCCACTCAAGATATCTCATTCATCAAAAACACCCCCACACTCCACTTTCTCACACTTGACCATTTCTAAGTTATATTCATTTCATACCATTTCAGGTAGTTCTATTCACAATATGCATACCCAAATATCTTTATAAGCATTAACTAAACCAATGTACTTGGATTTGTGCATTAGAACTTACCTCATTGGATTTCCTCTTACTCCAATTAGGATTGCCCTCTATTTCTTCAATCCTTTAAATGGGGAAGTGCCTCTAGACTATGTTGTTCTTCTCTTTGATGTGAACAACTTTGTCTCTAATAGCCTCTCCTTAAATCTCACTGAAAATGGCTGGATTTAGGAGTGAGAAACTAGATTTCTTTGAGTTGAAGTGAAATGGAAATGTTTTCCCCGAAATTCTGATGATCCAACTGCTCCCATTTATAGTTTTGACTTGATGAGATCGATCTTCCTTGGGTGGAGATCGATCTGTTCCTCAAAAATCCCTCTTTTCTGAGACGTTTTAAAGGTAGGAGATCGATCTGTCGAGACTGGAGATCGATCTGCTGTCAAACAGAAGCTTAAGAAGATCGATCTGGTCTTATGGGAGATCGATCTGCTTCCAACCCGAGAGCTAAGGAGATCGATCTGCTTCCTTTGGAGATCGATCTGTTCCCTTCCATTTCTCACATAAGGGCATTCTGGCTCTCCCAGATCGATCTCTCATCCTATGAGATCGATCTGGCCTTCACAAATTCCAGATTTCTTGCAGTTGTTCTGCAATAACCCTTACCAAACACCCTTAATTTACTACCATGATCATTTCCTCATTCATTCATCTTTGAGACTTGAAAATGGGATCCATCCTTACTATCTACACATTAAAACTTGTGTAGAATCTTTGTATGACCAAATATATACAATATTACTCGAATGGAAATATACACTTATGTAAATCTTTCCTTCCATTTTACTATACTTCTCATATTCCATTTCGATCACATTCTTCTCGTTTTAAGTTCATTTCCTCCTACTCACTCATAATGCAACTTGTACGTATAATCACAATTCTTACTACAAGTGCGTACATAATCTTATGAACTTACATTGTATACACTTCACATTACAATACATCATCTTACTTATGATTTTATTTACATTCCCATGTTCCTATATACATAGCTATACATGTACGGGGTCTCATAGTTTCAGTATATTTAAATAGTAAAATCTCAATTAGGTTAAAAAGTCATACATGTGCCCTATTTATAGGGAACAATTTAGTCTTCAATGACGTATTTACCCAGTAATATTGACTGTAGGTATCTAGGGATAAAATTGTCCGAAGCTGAGCTTTAAATACAGAGTCTATTTTTATCTCTATTTGATTTTAGCGTGACACGTGGCGCTTTATCTGAACGACACGTCATATTATTAATCTCTATCTTATTTTACCCATAACAATTGCTCCCCACTCTTTTGTGGATTATTAAACGCGAAAGAGTAACTGTTTTATCGTCGTCACTGTCGACACATATATATAGCATGAGAGTGGAAGCTCAGACCTCATTTTCCTCGCGAATTCGGCGGACCTTAACGGTAAATTCTCTCGTTCTAGTCTCGCGGCGAACCCCTGCGGCATACCCTTGCGGCACTTAGATTCTCACGGCAAGTGACTCTCCCGGCCTTTTAGACTCTCGCAGCATTTACCCTCACGGCACATGACCCTCACGGCATTTTAGAGCCTCGCGGCATCTAGACACTCACGGCATTAGAGCCTCACGGCATCTAAAACCCTCACGGCATTAGAGCCTCGCGGCATCTAAGACCCTCATGGCATCAGACCCTCACGGTATTTTAGAGCCTCGCGGCATCTAGACACTCACTGCATTAGAGCCTCACAGCATCTAGGACCCTCACGGCATTAGACCCTCACGGCAATTTAGAGCCTCGCGGCATCTAGACACTCACGGCATTAGAGCCTCACGGCATCTAGGACCTTCACGGCATTAGACCCTCACGGCAATTAGACCCTCACGACAATTAGACCCTCACGGCACATGACCCTCAAGGCTTTTAAAGCCTCGCGGCATCTTAGACCTTCACGGCGTTAGAGCCTCGCGGCCTCTTAGACTCTCACGGCGTCTTGTTTTTCTGATGGCTGGGCACGGTCGCAGAAAGGAAATAGTTTTAGATCCTTATTCTAGACTTAGAGAGTCTGATCTTGAACAGTTTAGGAGTAATTTTTCTCTTTCGGATGGTTATATTTATAGGCTTCCAACCACAACTGAGCGCGCTCCCCAATCCGTTAGTAGTGGTGTTCCTGTACATCGGGCTTCAATAGAATTTGGGTTTCGTTTTCCTCTTCCCGAATTTGGAGTTGTTTTTCTTCGCCACTATGGCATAGTTCCCGCTCAACTTCATCCCAACGGGTGGGCCCAAGTAGTAGGGTTTACGGTCGTATGTCATAAACTTAGCGTCAAGCCTACTATCCCATTATTCAATTCTTTTTTCAGAGTCCGTAATGTACGCAATTCGACCCGTTTTTGTATTCAAAAAGTCTTTGGAAGGGGTCAGAGTACTAAGCTTTTCAGGAAACCTCCCTCTAAGCTTCACAACTATGCTTCCGATTGGTTTGTCGTTGAGGTTCCTCCATCTTTGAATATTCCTACTCGGTGGAGTTATTGCGAACCCAATAATCTTAGCCCGATTATTAATTTAAGAGACGCATATGGTCCCCTCATTTCTCAGCTTCAAGTAGAGGATGAGGGTGCCTTGTTGTCGGTATTAACTTCAGAGAACATAACTGCTGCGGGTTGGGGATGCGCTTTCATTGACTCAGCTGTTACGCCCGAGCCCTCTTCTCCATCTGGTTTTCTCGAGGGATGTCACGGTGTGGGTAGTCCCACTGACCCTTCGGAGGCAGAGTAGAAGGAGGATTTAGATTGGGGCCAGGGCGAGGCATTTGGCAGCCCTTTTCTAGAATTGCCCATGGATGAGAGCTTAGCTTACATCCATTCTCTTGATGATTATTTAAATCCGGGTGATTTCATATCGCATTTCATTGCATAAATGTTTGTCCATTTTCCTCTTGTTTGTTTTAACTTTTATTTTTTCTGTTTCTTTTCCAGGGATGGACCATCTTAGAGGCACTTTTAGGCGACGCGGAGGTGATGAGGACGCTGCTAAAGTTACCCATCCTTCCAAGCATAGGCGCCAGCGAGATCAAACTCGAGAGTCTCGAAGCCATGCTCATGCTTCGGACCCAAATTCTCGAGGCGAGAGATCGAGGACTCCTCAAGCTCCCCTTCCCACTCCTCCTGAGGGATCTGGTTCTCGCGATCGAGATAGGGAAAACAGCCAGTCGTGGATCCCCAGCTTCCAGATCTTGAGATAGAGGAGCATCATCGGGCGAATCGGGCCGAGTGCAACACAACTCGTCCATCTCGAATTGGGAGACGATGTTTGTATATCGAGTCGTCCATGAGAGATACACCAGCGTTTCCCCCCGTTGCAGACCTTAAAACTTCCAGATACATGGTTGACGGTGGTGTGGCGGTTCACGGGCAAAATTTCGTAATGTATCCGGGCGTCAATGACAACGACTCCATTCACGACCCTGGCATAGCAGCCCGGTTGGGCTGGTCGACCATACTCCCTAGAGACAAGGTGGAGTTGTTCAAGAGTTTTCCCCAATCTGAGGATCGAGCCGAATATTTGGCAATGATGGTATCTGTTTAACCCGTTTTCCTTTTCTGCTTTCCTCTTTTTATTCTTTGCGGTATTTCCTTGACTGATCTTTTGATTTTCCTTGTACTCTTAGACAGTTCAACAAGCGATCGCGTGCAATGCACGATATCGAGCTTATAGGACTAGGGCTGATGCTGATCTTCAGCAATTGAGGGGTGAGAAGGCTGAATGGCTTACTGAGAGAAACCAATATAGGAGGCTTCCCGAGCAGCTCGACCGACTGAAGAAGGAAAACGAGGATCTAAATCTCAGTCATGTTCGCCTTCAAGAGGATTTTGCCAAGGAGCAAGAGAGGTCCAAGGAATACAAGGAGTCCTTAACTGTAACTCAAGAGGAGTTGGACTCAGTTTTGCTAAAGCTCCAAGACCTCCAGACTAATTACGATGAGCTGAAGTCTGACAACATGCAGTTGAAGGAAGAGGTCTCGAGCTTACGTAGAGGGCCTTCGTCTTCCTCCGTTAGCCAAGACGCGAGGAACGAGATTCGTTTCGAAGCTGTATGGGAGTACCGTTTATCGCAAGACTGTTACGACAGAAAGATGTTATTTGCTACTGGCTTTGCGAAATACGATTTTTATATGGCGCGTTCCTGGCTAGAGAAGGAGAGATCAAGGGAGACCTTTCCTGAGCTGCAGTGGTCGACACGGTTGGAGGATTATACTGGCGAGTTTCGTGGTTGGACAGGGTACGAGCCTGACAATGAGGACTTCGAGACCTACCTTGAGAAGGGGGCCCATGACGATCTCTCCAATCTGTCGGGCCCTTGGGAGTCTCGCCCACAGTCATGAGTGATTGATGCTCTGGGTGATTTAGAAGGCGATGAATCCGATGCTTCGGGCGAAGGCAATCCTCCACCAGCTGATGAATAGTTCTAGTTATTTTTCTTTTTTCTTTTATTGTTAACGTTCTTTGTATTGGAGACTTTGATGATTTTTCATGTATAAAGTTTTTACCGAATTTAATAAATCAATTTACAATATCATGTTTTTTAAATTCCCATTATCGCTTATTTGTTGCATGTTCTCTTTTTATATTAGGGGGCTTACCTCGCGTCTTTTTTGCTTTAAGCCCTTGGGCATTTTCTTCGTGGCTTACCTCGCGCATTTTTCGCTTCAAGCCCTTTATCTTGGGTGCGTGGCTTACCTCGCGCATTTTTCACTTCAAGCCCTTACACGTTTTCTTCACGGCTTACCTTGCGCATTTTTCGCTTCAAGCCCTTTATCTTGAGTGCGTGGCTTACCTCGAGCATTTTTCGCTTCAAGCCCTTGCACGTTTTCTTCACAGCTTACCTCGTGCATTGTTCGCTTTAAGCCCTTTATCTTGAGTGCTTGGCTTACCTCGCGCATTTTTCGTTCAAGCCCTTGCACGTTTTCTTCACGGCTTAGCTCGCGCATTTTTCGATTCAAGCCCTTGCACGTAACATAGCTGAAAGTCTTGAAGATATTTAATAATTCATTACTTAATTTCAATTCATAGTTTTGACAATAGAATAATAAAAAATAAAGATAAAAATGAACATCTCATTGCCAATATGGCTTCAGGTGATTAGCATTCCATGTCTTTGCTATTTTCTTGCCTAGCAAACTTTCCAAGATGCAGGTACTAGGTCCGATCATCCTCCTGACTCTGTAAGGCCCTTTCCAATTTGCTCTGAACTTCCTGTCTTCTCTTGAGGTATTAGTGATGATTGACTTTCGCAGCACGAGATCTCCTTCATGTAGGGGTCTATCTTTTACACGGGAGTTATAATAACGAGCAACCCTTTGCTGGTAAGCGGCCAACTGTATAGCGGCAAGTTCTCGCTGCTCGTTAAGCAGATCCAGATTCTCTCGTAACCCCTGAGAATTCACTTCTTGTACATAGGGAATTAACCTCGGTGAGCCAGCTCCGATTTCTACAGGTATCAACGCTTCAGTTCCATATACTAAGCTGAACGGTGTTTCCCCGGTCGGTACCCGACTCGCTGTTCTATATGCCCATAGAATACTTGACAGCTCGTCCACCCAGGCCTCTTTTGCTTTGTCCAGGCGAGTCTTGAGGCCATGAAGTATGGTCCTATTACTGATTTCTGCTTGGCCATTAGCTTGCGGATATGCTACAGAGGATATCCTGAGTTGAATCTTCAATCCCTCGCAGAAATTTCGGAATGCTTCGCAATCAAACTGCTTCCCATGATCTACGTTCAAGATCCTTAGGACTCTAAATCGGCAAATTATCTCCTTCCAAACCATCGCTTCGACCTTTTTCTCAGTAATTGTGGCCAGGGACTCTGCTTCTACCCATTTGGTAAAGTAATCCGTGGCTACCAACAAGTACTTTCGTTGACCCGTAGCCACTGGGAATGGTCCAAGTATATCCAAATCCCATTAGGCAAACGACGTGGGCTGGAATATACTTTGAAGGGTCGATACTGGGGTAGTCGTCAGGGGGGCGCACCTTTGACATTTGTCACATCTTCGCACCTTATCAAGTGCATCTTGCTTGAGTGTGGGCCAATAGAATCCTGTCCTAAGTATTTTTGCTGCCAAAGCTCGTGCTCCTAAGTGTTCTCCACATATCCCTTCGTGGACCTCAGTCAATGTGTAGTTGGCTTGTTCTGGACCTAAACACTTCAGCAGCGGCGTGGTATATCCCCTTTTATAAAGTTCCCCGTTGATCAAAGTAAATTTCGCACTCTGAGTCCTTATTTTCTGGGCTGCTTCTCTTTCACTAGGGAGCGTCCCCTCTATTAAATACTGTTTCATGGTCGTCCTCCAATCAGAACCGACGTCAATCTCTAACACCCCTTCTTCTTCTTCTATGCTTGGCTTAACCAATCTTTCTACTTTCACTGCCCTCCCAGTAGCTTCTTTGGAGGATGCTAACTTAGATAGGGCATCAGCGTGGCCATTCTCAGATCGGTCAATTTGGGTTATCTGGAAATTATCAAACAATTTAGCTAACCACCGGACCTTCTCCAAGTACGGAATGAGAGTAGATTCTTGCACTTCAAACTGTCCTTTGAATTGGTTGACGACAAGTTGTGAATCGCTATGGGCTAGCAAATTTCGAATTTGGAGTTCCCTTGCGAGTTTCATGCCACAAACTAATGCTTCGTACTCAGCCACATTGTTGGAACTAGGGAAATCAAAACGTAGAGAATATTCTATCATTTCCCCTTCTGGTGATATTAGCACGATGCAGCTCCACTTCCCCTGACGCTTGATGCTCCGTCAACAAATAGCTTCCACCAGTTCAACTCTTCCTCCTTAGCATCATCTCGACATGTGCATTCAAAAATGAAATCCGCAAGAGCTTGTGCTTTAATAGCTTGTCGAGGCTGAAAAGAAATATCATATTCTCCGAGCTCAACTGCCCACTTCACTAACCTTCCCGAATGTTCAGGCTTTTGGAGTATCTGTCTCAGCGGCTGATCTGTTAATACAATTATAGAGTGTGCCTGAAAATAGGGGCGTAGTTTTCGGGCTACCATGACGAGTGCTAAGGCCACTCTCTCAACCTGGGGATATCTTGTCTCTGCCTCCAAGAGCATTTTGCTTACATAATAAACAGGCCTATCTCCTTCCGCAATTCTCCTCAACAAGACTGCACTTACCGCTTTATCGCCTATTTCAAGGTACACAAACAGCCGCTCTCCGGTTAGAGGCCTTGACAATAATGGGAGTTCTTTCAAATACTCCTTCAATTCCTCAAAGGCTGTTTGACATTCCTCGGTCCACTGAAAGTTTTTTCCGCCCCGGAGTGTCTTGAAGAACGGTAAGCTCCTTTTGGCTGATTTTGACAGGAAGCGGTTTAGTGCGGCTATCCTTCCTGTCAACCTCTATACCTCTTTGACTGTAACTGGAGGCCTCATGTCCAAAATGGCTTGGACCTTCTTGGGGTTGGCTTTGATCCCACGGTTGGTTATCATGAACCCCAGGAACTTCCCAGACTGGACTCCGAACGAACACTTGTCGGGATTCAATCTCATGTGATACTTCCTTAGGACCGTGAAGATTTTGGATAGCTGCAAAGCATGAGATTCCCCCTCTCTACTTTTCACAATCATGTCCTCCACATAAGCCTCCATTATAACTCCAAGTAGATCCTTAAAAACTCTATTTAGCATACGCTGATATGTGGCACCCACGTTTTTCAGGCCAAACGGCATCACTCTGTAACAGTAAGTTCCTTTATCAGTGATGAAAGACGTCTTCTCTTCATCTTCTGGGTGCATTACGATCTGATGGTAACCAGAGAAAGCGTCCAAGAAGCTAAGAAACTCGTATCCCGAAGTTTCATCTACTAGTTTGTCTATTCGGGGTAGTGGATATGAGTCTTTCGGACATGCCTTATTCAGATCTGTGAAGTCCACACACATTCTCCACTTTCCAGTGGCTTTCTTCACCATTACTACATTTGCTAGCCATTCCGGATATAGGACTTCCCGAATAAATCCAGCCTCAAACAACTTATCCATCTCCTCTTCAATGATTTGATGCCTCTCAGGGGCAAAATTCCTTTTCTTCTGTTTGATAGGTTTAGCTCCGGGTAGTACGTTAAGTTCATGACAAATGACCTTCGGATCTATTCCAGGCATATTGGCAGGGGTCTATGCAAAAACATCGGCATTATCCTTCAAGCATTTTACTATTTCCTTCTGCATTTCTGGCTTTAATCGGCTTTCGATATACACCTTCTTCTCTTCGCCATTAATCTCCAGCTTCACTTCTTCCATTTCTTCAACAGGCTTTGACTTCGACAGTTTCGTGATAGTTAGGGTTTCCTTCCTCTGAATCCCCTTACATGTAGTCGATGCAACATTACATGTTCTTGCCCTCCTTTGGTCTCCTCTAACTTGTCCCACACCTCTAGGGATTGGGAATTTCATCAGCAAGTAACACAGAGAAAGTATGGCTCTCATATCGCTCAATAACGGACGCCCGAGAATAATATTATAAGCTAGAGAGGTCGATCTGACCACCATAAATAAGACCTGTCTTGTAACACTCTTAGGTTCTTCACCCAGGGTCACAGGCAATTCGACTGATCCCGCCACCTTCACCTTTTCTCCTGTGAAGCCAAAGAGGGGGGTAGTTACCAACTTCAACCTGTCCTCACTCAAATTCATCTTCTCAAAACAATTTCAATAGATGAGGTTCACCGAGCTCCCATTGTCTACTAGAATTCGTCCTATTGGATGCTTGGCTACTACTACTGATATAACCATAGGATCGTCATGTGGAATGATAACATTTCCTTGATCAGCAGGCATGAAAGTAATCGTCTCTTCGTCCTCAGCTACTTTCATCACTGAATGAACCTGGTATGCCTGCCTAGCATAAGCCTTCCGTGAAGTAGATGAGGTGCCTGCCATGTATTCTCCACCGGAGATGACATTAATTGTGGGCCCTGTAGGCTCATTATCAATCCGCTGATTCCTACGTTCCCCCTATCTTACCCCATTTCCTCTTTCCTCGATCCTTCTTCTATTGACTCTGTTGTCATTACGTCTATCCCGTGGTCTATTGTCCCCTCGACCATGAGCAGGATATTGATTCCTCTCGGTCCTCTGAGTGCAGCGATCCAACAGCCCTTCTCTAGCTAACTTCTCAAGTTGATTCATCAGATCGCGGCACCTCTCCGTTGAATGACCAAAAGCGGAGTGGAAACTACAATAGGATCCGAGATCTCCCTCCAGGTTTCCCTCACCTCTTCTAGGGAATTGGAGCATCTCGGTTCTCTCGATCGCTGTTAGGATCGAAGCGCGTGGCTCAGAAAGCCGTGTGTAGTTTGCATATTTCAACTTTGGGGCTTTGTCGGATCTGTCTGATCTCCCCATATTCCTCTGTCGAGGTCTCTCTCCCGCTTCTTTCCTTCCTTGGAATCTCCCATCAGAATCGATTTCATCACCTCCTCTTGGGTAATGTACTTGTTAGCTCGAGAGAATAAGTCTGAGATTGTCGTTGGTTGATCCAAGGACAATGACTCCTGGAGTTTTTCAGACCTTGTTCCCTGAAGCATGGCTGTCACTGCTATTCCCACTTGCAGATCACGTACTTCCAGAGTAGCATCCCGAAATCGATCTACGTAGCTCTTCAGTGATTCTTTGTTCCCTTGCTTTAGGGTGAGCAGATAGGTGGCCTCCTTTTTCCTCTGACTATTCATCCCAAAGGCTCTCAAAAATTCCCTTCTCAGCTGGTTGAAGGAAGAAATAGACCCTTCTGGCAAGTTGTTAAACCATTTCAATGCATGGCCTGCCAAAGTTAGAGAGAACGCTCTGCACATTATCTCGTCCTCCCAGCCATGTAGCAGCATTAATGACTCATAGCTTTCTACATGATCGGAAGGGTCTGTTTTTCCTGCATACTTCGTTATTTGCGGCATTTTAAACTTTGGGGGTAGTGGTTTCCCCATGATCGCTGCGTTGAATGGGACCTTCCGTCTTTGGTTCTCTTCAGTCGGAACTAATCTTTTTTCTTCTAAAATTTGTTCAACTATTCTCTTCATGTCCATAGCATCTTGGATCTTTCCGATATTACACGAATCAGCTTGATCACAATCGACAGTCTCTTTCCCCTTGCTGTATAGATTAGGGGCTTGATTCCTCTCAGTCTGAGATAAAAAGTTTGCTACTTCAGTAGGGGGTTCCATGTCGGATCTACCTCCGAGCCTCTTCTCTCCATACGAGATCCCATCATCCCAGCACCTCCTATACCATCCGTAGGTCCAGTGAGATTTTCAACATTCGGGCGTCGGAGGCTCCTAACAATCTCTCGTGTAGCACCTCTCGCCCCTGGGCGCCTTGAACCTTCTCCAGTTTCTTGTGAGGGGTTCTCCATGCGTGCAGGGTCCTGCGCACCCGGGCGACCCATTTCTCCGGTACCCTCATCGATGTCCTGCAGTTCACCGTAATCACGTCCTCGTGTACCCTGGCGTATCAGATTATCACTCGGCTCTCCCGCATCCTAGTGACAGATCTCCGGTGCACCTTAGCGCACTAATTTCTCCCCAGATTCTCGCGCACCCTAACGGAATGAGTCTCGAGCATTCTCAGGAATTGAGTCTCTCGGAACCTGGCGGCCAGCTTCTAGTGCGGATTGGCGCAGTAAATCCTCCATAGGCTCTCACGCATACTGGCGGCAGGAGTCTTGTGCAGTCTCACGAACTGCGTCTCTCGAACCCTGGCGCCTGACCACTGGCGCACGCTGGCGTCCGACCACTGGCGCACTCTGGCGCTCGACCACTGGCACACCCTGGCGTCCGACCACTGGCGCACTCTGGCGCGCGATCGCTGGCGCACCCTGTCGCACAATTTCTACCGTCTCTCACGTACTCTAGCGCATTAATGCCAATATTGACTCTCGCGCACTCTCGTGCGCCACCCTGCCATTGGAGTCTCGCGAACCCTGGTGCACCATCCTCCCGTCTGACTCTATCGCACCCTGGAGGCAGTCTTGCGGACCCTGGCAAGGGGACTCTCGCGCTTCTTGGTGCTCCGCTGCTTCGTGTATAAGGTCTTCCGCTACCTCGCACAACAGGTCTTTCGCAGCCATACGCACCGTAGTTCCAGCACCCTGATGCCTTAAGCCTTTCACAGTCTCGCACCCAATCCCACCAGCCTCCGAAGCATTCCTTCTCTGTGTCCTTGGCTCGACCAAGTTCTGGACAGTCGGTGGAAGATTTATCTGCGGAAAGGCACCTCTGAATAGATCTACCATCGCGCGTAGGGCTTGGGCAGTCTCCTCGCCCTGTTTCCTCATCGCCTCGAACTCTGCAACAGGGATAGTCATCATATGACTCTCCTCCCGAGCTTCTTCCCCACGGTCCAGTGGAGAACTGGCCGTATCTTCATTCTCCGCATCTCTGATTGCCGTGGATCGTGTCTTCACCATTGTTGTAGAATCACCAGCTTTTCTTTCGTTTCCCACAGACGGCGCCAATTGTTGTCGAACAGCACAACTGTAATGTGATGCTGACGTCAATGATTCGATCTTCTAGCCACGTCACTCTGCAAAAATCGAAATAGTCAAAAGAGCGCAGGGCATTCCTTACGTAAACACTCCGATGCTTAAGTCAGAAGCAAATCTCCGCAGAGTTTCAGTGTATTCAAATAGTAAAATCTCAATTAGGTTAAAAAGTCATACCTGTGCCCTATTTATAGGGAACAATTTAGTCTTCAATGACGTATTTACCCAGTAATATTGACTGTAGGTATCTAGGGATAAAATTGTCCGGAGCTAAGTTTTAAATACAGAGTCTATTTTTATCTCTATTTGATTTTAACGTGACACGTGGCGCTTTATCTGAACGACACGTCATATTATTAATTTCTATCTTATTTTACCCATAACAGAATTTATTTGAAAAATAATAAATTGAGAAGTCTATTTTATAATAAAACTCGTTACTAAAGTAATTTTAATTTATTTTTTGGATGATTTAATTAAAAGATAGTTTTTCATATAATTTAAGTTATGATATTTAAGTTTTATCGACATATAGGGGTTGAAATTTTTATTTATCACAAATAGGGGTTGGAATTTGAAATATATGAATAACTAGTTTTACGGTGCACAAAAATTTTAAATCTTTTAAATAGTTTTAGAACCTTTTTAATGAAACCTGAAATAAATAAAAAAATAAAACATGAAATTGAAAAAAAAAATGAAAAACTTATAAAGTAGAGAAATTATTAAAGAAATATTTAGATTATTTAAATTATAAGAGATAATGAATAGTTAATTTTAAAGAAGCGGAGGATGATGGGCAATTTGTTTTAAATGGTTCTACATGTCATCAACAGATAATGTCCATGCAAAGTTGAAAAAAATCATGTGGCTTACTTTATTAGTTAAATTTTTATTTTGTAATATAATATATTTATATAATTCTTCATTTTGAAATTTTAAAAAAATTTAAAAGAATTTGATAATTCAATAAGTGATTAGGGTCATACTAAAGATAATTGAGCCTTATTATGAGTCAAATCGAAGGTCATTATGCTTAATCATAGACTGAGCCTAAGAGGAAAGAAGACTCAAGAGGACAATAGAAGACCTATTAAGTAATCATTTAAGCTGTGGATCTTAATAGTAATTATACGTTAATATCTCTTATTAATAGGTCACATGTATCATATTTACACCATAAACTCTATTTTGCTTACTGAAATTCTGTCAAAATCTTATCTAACTTAAATATCGAAGTGCATGTGCAGAGAAAAGCCCCTGTGCCCCTTGGATGGTTTTCTTTCTTATAAAGTTCTTAAAGACACGCTAGTGTGAAGATTGAGATTCATACATCATTAAAATTTATTTTGTAAATTGGCAACAATAATTGACATCGTCTATAAGAATTTGATCTAAAAGCCTAGTTCAAAATATGGTAAAAAATGCTCTCATACAGGGGGATTTACCTCGTAGTTGAAGAAGATAGCCAAGACAGCAGACCCTAAGAAGGGTAACTGATAATTCTATATTTTTAGAATTATTTGTGCTTAATTTCTTAATTAATTATTTAAATCCCCAATTTATTTTGTTAATTATCCCCTTTATTTAATTAAAATTTTCATGTTTGCAGATAAATTAAATCTGGATGAATTTTGAATATTTCGGTAGAAAATGGACCGAAATTGGGCTAAAATCGAGATTGAGCCACGTGAACAACACGAGTCATGCCACCTAGCACATCCAATTGGACAAGAAGACCAATTGCATGAAAATATCTTTTCAATGAGCCAATAGTGTGAAGACAAGTGGCCAAAAAAATGTCAACTCATCAAGGATGTAGAAATTACAATTTTACCCCTAGTGTGTTTTTAAATAGGAAAGGATGACAATTGAAAGGATATGTAATTTTAGGAGTAGAAATAAAATGTAATTTTGGAGTAGGAGTAGTGTAGAGTAATTTAGGAGTAGTTTTTAGAATAGTTTAAAGTTTGATTTTAAAAGCTTTATTGTTGGATTTTATTTTTTTCAAACTTTTTCTCGTTAGTAATTTATTTTCAGCCACTATTGTTCTTACTACCATTGTTATTACTGTTCATGGCTTCCTTCAATGAATTAAAAATTTCCATTTTAGCTTTTCTTTAAGCTCGGTTTCATTTTTTTTTTCTGATGATCATTTTCTCTGGATCTATTTTACTAATGTTATACTAGCTCATCATTTAAATATCCCCATGCTTCTCTTCACTTTTCTATTTCGGTTTAAGTTGTTTATGATTTGAACTTTTTTTCTGCATTTCACCTTCCTATCTCGGTTTCATTGGTTTGCTATTCTTGCCGGTAGTTGCTGGCACTGGTGTTGTCCAGCAAATGCTGTCCATTTATTCACTGCATTTCATCTCAGCATTTGTAGTGCATGGGTTCATCTGTGGAGCATAGTTCACTCTTGGCTTCATTTTTAACCTTTGCTATGCTCTGTTTTGGTTTATGGTTACTGTTTCTATGAGTGTCGTGCTAAATGGTTTTTATTTCCTTGTTGTTATTATCGCTGAGGTGAAGTTGGGCATGCAAGGAATGAGCATGCTGCAGTAAACGTTGGCTGGGGCACCTGGACAACAGCTAGGAAAGAAGACAAAATGCAGAGGATAACATCCAGTCTTGTAATGAGAATGTGCATAGTGTACAATATACTCGAATGTGAGTGAGTTGAACATGCGAGGCATAGCAGTAGCAGCAGTACGCGGGCATGCCAGTAGGAAAGCTTGCAGAGGTCGCGTAAATGAGGCAGTAGCAAACTGGAAGGAAACGTGGTAGCAGCACCTGGAGCAGTAGCCATTGATAGCAACGCCTGGTACAGAGCAGTAGTTGGGCATTGTCACGGAGAAGAAGAAGAAGGAGCAGGTCTGGGCAGGCAGGAACGTGGGGCTGACGTGTGAAGCTTGGTTTGCCTGGAGAAGGAAACGTGCTGTGCTGGATTGTGCAGAGACGGAAGCTAAGTACGAAACCGAGCAGGGCAGTTGGCAGCCAGAAATCAAGGCAGAGAACAATAGGCAAAAGCCTGGACCAGAGGACATCACCAGCAGCAGATGGCAGAATCGAGCAACCCGTGAGCAGCAGAGAACAGCTTGCCGAACAGCAGGCAAAAGCCTAGACCAGAGGACAAACCGAACCAACACCTAAAAATGAAAATGTGAAAACACATGAACAGTGTTTAGAGGGATTTATTGGATGATTTAAATCTAAGGCTTTGTTTGGCATTCAACTCTTGCATTAATCCATTTTTCTTGCATTTTTAGTATAGTTTAATTAGTTGTTAGTTTAGGATAGTTGTTAATTGTCAATTTAGATTAGTTCTAGTGTTTTAATTTGTTAATTTAATTTTTAGTCTTAATTTTTAGTTAATAGTTAATTTTATATTTTATGTTTTAGGATTTAATTTTAGTTTAGCATTTTACAAGTTACCTTTAGATTTAATCTAGATTAAATGTGTTTCATGCATTTTTTTAATTGTAATTTAGTCTTTATTTTCATTAAGTTTTAGTTTAGTTTAAATTTCATTTTAGGTTAGTTTAATTGTAGTTTAATTAATCTTGCTTTGTTATTTTCATATTTGCATTTTATTTACGTTAATTAGTTTTAATTGTTTTAATTTCTTTTGTAGGTTTTTTATTTTAATTGCGTGGAGTACTGTAAGTAATTTTGCTCGGTTTTATTTAGTTTTTATTATTTTCAGTATTTTTAATTTCAAACTTAGTAGACCACCGATAATCAAAAATTCATAATTTGTCAGGATATACTTAGGGTAAGATTAACCGGTAGTTAATTAGACTAGTCAACTTCTCTGTGGGACGATAACTTGGGACTCAAATCTCATTATTACTTGTACGACCCGTGCACTTGCGGACAATACCCTTTGGGCATGTCAAGTTTTTGGTGCCGTTGCCGGGGAAGTCTTAATTAGCTATTAGTTAATATCGGTAAAATTATGCTTAGATGTAATTCTAGCTTGTAAATATTTAGGTTGTAAAAATATTTAGTCTATATTAGTAAATTGAAAAATTAAAATAAAAAAATTTAAAAATAAAAAAAAATTAAGGACTTTTTAATGATTGCATACGTAGAGCTAGAAGTTATGATTGCTTTCCTTTAGATCCTGAAATTGAACGAACACTTAGAAAAATTCGATAGGATTCTAGGAAATTTATAGCTCCGCTGCAAAGCATCATGACAAAAAATAGGGAAATTAAGATCGTTGGAGATTATGCAATCCCGACTATTGGAGGTTATTATACCGGCATTAGGCCACCAACTGTCCATGCAAACAATTTTGAAATTAAGCCTTCCATCCTCCAGATGATCCAGACTTCATTGCAGTTCAGTGGGCTTTCGCACGATGACCCACATGCTCACCTTGGGCAATTCCTGGATTTGTGCAATACGTTCAAACATAATGGATTATCTGATAATGCGCTTAGGCTTAGATTATTCCCCTTCTCACTTAGGGATAGGGCGAGACACTGGTTAACCTCCCTGCTTCCAGGATCCATTTCTACATGGGACGAGTTAGCCCACCAATTTCTATCTAAGTTTTTCCCTCCCTCTAAAATGGCCCAACTCCGTAGTAATATATCCTCCTTTGTCCAGTACGACTCTGAATCTCTTTACGAGGCATGGGAACGATATAAGGAGCTTCTTAGGAAGTGCCCTCACCATGGCCAACCTTTGTGGTTGCAAGTCCAGACCTTCTACAACGGACTTACAAGCCCAAATAGGACCATTGTTGACGTTACGGTAGGTGGAGTACTAATGTGTAAAATAGAGGAGGAAGCTTACGAGTTGTTAGAAAAGATGGCGGCTAACAACTATATATGGTCCTCGAAGAGGCAATTGCCAAAGAAGTCAGCGAGTATTTATGAGCTCGACACATTGTCTACTTTGACCTCTCAAATCGCTAACCTTACGAAGAAGGTAGAGTCGCTCAGTACCCAACATAATCCTCCCACTAGTCCTAACCCTGTGTATTCTGTCCAAAGTCCTTTTCTTTCCTGCGAGCTGTGTAGTGGTACCCACTCTGTAGATATGTGTCCTCTCAACTTAGAATCGGTTCAGTATGTTACCCCTTCTCAAACGCAACAGAACAACCCTTTTTCAAACACCTATAATCCAGGGTGGAGGAACCATCCTAACTTTTCATGAAGCCAAAACCAAGGGCAACCTTCCAACACTAGACCTGTAGAACCCCCTAGTTTTCAAGCTCCACAGGTTCATGTACCACTACAACCGTAATTTCCATTTCATCCGCCTTATCATCCCCATCCACCTCAATTTTAACATCATCCACCTCACTTCCATCAACCACCACCACCACCACCACAACCTACACAGCTACAACTTTACCACGCACCAGCAGTTGAGAATAAGCCCTCGCTTGAGGAAATGTTCTCAACGATCCTACAAAATCAAGCTGCTTCAATTAAGAACTTAGAGGTTCAGGTAGGACAAATAACAAATTCTCTTAGCCAATGTCCTCAAAAGACCCTTCCTAGTAACACTGAAGCTAATCCTGTTAGGCAAAGGGAGGGTAAGGAATATGTCAAATCCATCACCCTTAGGAGTGGCAGAGAGCTAGATGACCCACAAGTTAAGTCTGGACCTGAACAACCCATAGTTGATAAACCCATAGGTTCTAACGAAGCAGCTCCGAAAGAGCAGGAACATCAGGATCAAGCTACAAAAGAATCCACACTTCTTCATCTATACCTTTTTCTTCTTCATTGCCTTCCTCGTCCTCTAATTCTACACAAGTTCCCACTACATTGCCTCTAGTTAGACCACCAGTACCTTTTCCTCAAAGATTCCAAGATCAAAACCTGGAACGACAATTTGCTAAATTTCTTAAGGTTTTTAAGAAACTTCACATCAACATTCCTTTCGCAGATGCCTTAAAGCAAATGCCAAGTTATACGAAGTTTCTAAAGGATATCCTCTCGAGGAAGAGAAGACTGGAAGACTGTCACGACCCGAATTACCTAAAAATCAGAGTAAATTTTTTCGCTTTTTCATTTATTATTTAATTCTTACCTTTCTCTCGTCGTGACCATCCTACAAACACAGTTGGGCTATGATTCGGTGTTAGTCACCTCACACTATTTAACATTTCATTCCCATAATCACATTTGTACATCAGAGTTTACTATCCTTTGACTTTAATTAAATACATACTCATTGGTATTTATAACTCTACATCCCCGACATAATATCCGTTTACAGTACTTTGCATTACATATTTAGATACAAAACTATACAAATGTGTATACCTGTCTCTCGATGGGAAGCAGCGAATACCATGCATGCAAGTCCTCAGCCGCATACTAATTTCTGTGAGTGCTCTGAAAGATGGGAAAAATAAGGGGGTGAGCAAACCACACGCTCAGTAAGGCAATTATGCAAGTAAGTAGATAGCTCCACTATCTACATGCTCATAATGCCATGCCCTTAAATCCATTTCTTTTCATTAAAATCATCAAGCACAAAACCATGCATATATCATGACATAGTTTATCCAAAACCATTTGTGCATATAGAAAAGCATGTAATTCATGCATCAATAACATTTTATGTGACATCATTAAATCAATATTCAACATGAATTAAATCAAAATCATGCATTACTTCATGTGATATAAAATAAATCGCGGGATATGATCATTTCATGAATTTATCATTAAAGCATGGAAAAGCACATCATGCTACTGCATTTAAATCATTTCATTAAAAATTGCAGTAAAAAAAACCAACTCTTCCGGGTCAATCATCTCATAAAATAATTCATTAAAATTCATTATAAAACTCGGTTATAAAACCACCCTTCTTTCAGGGTCACATTTCATAAAATCATAAAATCGTCAAATCGAGGGCCTGACCCCTCCTTCGGGTCTACCCTGGTCTAACAGACCACAAGTTATATCATGTGAGACAATCAGGTAATTAACAGTAACATCGAGGACTATGGCCATATCCTAGTGATCCCTGGCAACACGGTACCTAGTGTGCGGGGTATCACACCTGAAACGGGAGGTGGGTCGTCCTACCCGCCAGAACAGCATAACACCAGGATTGCGAGGGCAAGGCTTGCTGCCTCGTGGCTAATGCCACTCCACTCCAACAATCCCCACGGTACAGCGTACTCTGCGTGACATACACGGTACAAAGTACTCCGTGAACCCAAGCTCAGTCAGGGGTGCCTGTAATAGGTCTTATCCACCCATATCATCTGTCTCAGAATGCACGTGTGAGCATATTATCTCACTGTGACACACAGTCTACAGGAGGCTCCAACACGGCTATATGCATGTAATATAAATCCCTGTGCGAGCAAAGCTCAAGCACGGCTCCATGCATATTCATGATATCAGAAAATCTCGTGCGAGCGAAGCTCTAGCACGGTTTCATAAAAATCAGTGAATCTGCGTACGAGCAGCGCTCCAGTACGACTTAAACTGATTATAATTTCATGTAAATTCCACGTACGAGCAATGCTTTAGTACGGATATGTATATAAATTCAGTGAAAATCTCGTACGAGAAAAACTCTAGTACGGCATTCAAATGAATTATAAAAACCATATAAAACTTTGTGCGAGCAACGCTCCAGCACAAATGAATGCTCAAGTTAATCAAATCTCGTGCGAGTTACACTCCAGCACGGCTTTATGCATAATTAAATCAAATCTCGTGCGAGTTACACTCCAGCACGGCTTTATGCAATATCAAATCAAAACAGGATGCGAGCTAAGCTCCAGCATCTCTCATGCATGTCAAATCAGTAAAACTAGTGCGAGCAATCGCTCCAACACCTTTTTATGCATATCAAGTCAAAACCAGTCAAAACATGTCAAAACAGAGTGCGAGCTAGGCTCCAGCAGCTCTCATTTCACAATATTAAAAATCAGTGCGAGCACCATGCTCTAGCACATTTCATGCATATGATGTCACAAGTCGGTGCGAGCAAGCGCTCAAGCACATTTATGCACATTCACAAACGCAGATATAGTGCGAACTACGTGTCAGCACTTTCTGTTTCCATATAAACTTGATAGTTGGCCATTTTCCAAAGAAATTTCCATTTAATTATTAATAACACCTACGTAGTGTTATTTTGTGAAATTAAACAATTTCTGGCCAATCTATCGCTTTGCTTTGATTAAAACCAATAAAATTCCTTAATCATCAAAAATCCTTAAATCATGCATTTCATGCATGTCATGCTTTCACCATCCTTAGGTGAACTTCCCTCAATAGGGGTAAAATAGACATTTCACCTATTTCGATCCTTAAAATTCATTTAAACCACTTTTAGGATCATTTTAAAATAATCGCGTATACATACATAATCAGTGTATACAAAATCTATTAAAATATGCGTAGCTACCTCTAGCTACTCACACAATTCCCTTACCTCATTTATCTGTACAGTCTGACCTTTACATCGATGTCTCGTCACGCAGTCTGATTTGCTCCGAATCCAAATCAAATCTCCGGCACTGCGGATAAATGTTCATCAGGTCAAATACAATGCAATTAATTGTATTTCTTAATTTTCTGGGCTTAATTTAAATCATTGGGCCCGTTTACCCATATTGGGCCTGATTGCACCATAATGGGCCTTAATCGGCCTTAAGCCCGTTTACCACACTTTATCGAGGCCTATTGGGCTCATTGGGCCCATCAATATTTATTTAGTCTCGTTCTAAACTCTCAGATAACTCAATTTATTATTTACGACAATTTATCCAATTTTTTAGAATTAAATTCATTTATACAGAAATTAAATCCGTAATTTATGCGTTAAATATCAATCACGCATAACGATATAAAATTGTCGTAAATAAGGGTCACTTACCCGTTATTCCATGATAGTACTCAAATTGAGGCTATCTAGAGCTCTCGTGGATGCCAATTGTCGAGCTACACAATTAAATATATTTTCGGGTAAACTTTCAGTCGATTATTTATCAAATTAAATATTTTAAAAATTAAATCGATCAATTTGACCGCTTACCGACTTACCCGAAGCTCGATTGCATCACTGGAATTTTTCCCCATTTTTTCTCTTTTTTCTTTTTCCCTTTTTCTTCCTTTTTTCCCTCTCTTTTTGGCTGAACCGGTCCGGTCCGGTTCAACCGGGTTCGGACCGCCGGTTCGGTCTGGTCAAGTTCGACCGGTTCAGTCCGGTTCGGCCGGTCCAGGCAACATTTGGTCATGCCGGCGCCGTCCGACCGGTTCCCGACGCGATTCCGGTGCCGTTCGGGGCGCCATGGCCTGGGCTTCCTAAATCGGGCCTCGGCTGGGGTCGAATCGCAGCCATCGCCGGCGAATCGACGTTTCTTCCCCGCGGCATCTCCTTCGTTTTTCGACGTTTTTCGGCGACTCCACGGCGCGTCCTGGCCGCTGGTGGCTCGCCCGAGGTCGGTCGACCTTCGTCGACCCTCGCCTGAGGTCCTAGGCCGCCGGTGACCGACTCCCTCGGTTCCTGCTTCCTTTTCGCCTCTGTTTCTGCTTCTTTTGTTTTCCAGATTCGCGTTTTTTCGCGAATTCTGTTTCTTTCTTCTTCTTTTTTTAAACATTAACTTTTAATATTATTTTATTCAATAAAATAATATTAAAATGCATAAATATCCTTAAAAAATTATATTTAATTCATTTAATCTGTAAATAATTTTCTCAGTCTGATTTTACCTTTCCGGTATATTTTTCGATTATTTTCGGGATTATTTTTCGATACAAAAATCTCGGTTTATTCCAATAAATTCATATCTTGATCAATTTAATCCGAAATTTAATTATTTCTTCGTCATTGATCAAGATTTCTCATTCTCATATTTTTAATTAAATTTTCTTGTCCCGATTAATACCGAATTTTTATCTTTTGACCATTTTACCCTTGCACGTATTCGGGAATGTCATTTAAGTCCTTTTGCATTTTTAAATGCACTCGAAAATATCGGGTCTTACAATCTCCCCCACTTAAAAAATTTGGTCCTCCAAATTAGAACCAAGTCAAATGAGTCCATAATTAACTCCGGTACATCTATTATATCATATACAGTCATCCTCAAGTGACTTTCTCCGGAGTGAAATACTATCATCAGACTTAACTAGGGAGATCATTTCAAACCTCAACACTTTGTCCTTCCGTTTAGTGCCCGAATCAATTTCTCCAATCATACGTTATATTTTCATTGAGCTAAACCGTTGAAGCTCATATCTGATCACATATACTGGATCCGGATATTATTTTTCGAAGCATCATAAGATAGGACACATAGTGGATGCCTGCTAATTCAAGTGGTAATGTCAACCTACAGGTCTTATCTCCCACTTGTCCAATATCTCTATCCGAATCTCGTCATGTCCTTAAGACAATTAACTGCCAATAATATTGATTCACCCTCGGTGAATTTTCAATGATTCCCTGTCTCTTGTCAGCATAGCTTTTCTGTCTGCTCTGAGGTGTTCTTAATATCTCACAAATCCACTGAACATCCTCAGAGGTTTGTCTTACCAATTCGGGAACAATTCTCTATCTGTCACCCACTTCTCTTATCCAAATCGGGGAACAACTCCCTACGGCCATACAATGCCTCATTTAATTTCATCCCGATACTCAACTGACAACTGTCATAATTGGGAATTTGATTAGTAGCAGCTGATCATCCCAGGAGCTCATAAACTCAATGGCACATGCTCTCATCACATCCTCCAGAACCTGTACAGTCCTCTCTGACTGACCATCTGTCTGAGGGTGGAAGCTGTGCTAACACTCAATTAGGGTCCCATAGCTTCCAAAAACAATATTCCCAGAAATGGGAAGTGAAGCGGGAATCCCTATCTGATATCATGCTCCCTGGAATGCTACATTATGTTCCACAATTTTTCATACATAAAAATTCGCCTACACACTCAGAGTATCTAGGGATTTCCATAAACAGAATGTGGGTAGACTAAATCAATATATCGACTATCACCCAGATAGCCTCGTGATTCATTAGGGTCCTCTGTAACCCATCACGCAATTCATGGTAACTTGTTTCCATTATCCGTGTCACTATAGGTAGAGGCTGTAATAACCCTGCAACTTCTTGTACTCTACCTTAATCCGCTGACATACGAGACACTTGTCCACAACTCTACAATATTTCTTTTCATACCTGACCACCCATACCTTTTTCAGAGATTCAAATATATTTATTATTTCTCTGATGCACTGTATATCCCAAAGAGTGAGCTTCTGACAATACTACTATATCATCAACTGTGGTCCTGGGGAGCACTTATACTGTCTTTGAACCTCTGTGAGTCATCATCACTCACTGTGAACTCTGTCACTATACCCTTCTGAATCTGACCCACACTATCGACACCATGCCGATCATCACGCTAAGCCTGGCAAATCCGGTCACACAAATCCTGTTCTAACCTCAGGCTAGCTGTCAAAAAATCACCGTCATCATCAGAAGGAATCACATCACTACTGAGGTTCACACTGCTCTAGCAGCTCTCGCTCCCTGACCATCATATGCGATACCATCCCGAGGCTCTTTCTGCTCAAGGCATCAGCCATTACATTAGCCTTTCCTGGGTGGTACAATATTCACAATCATAATCCTTAGAAGCTCTAACCCTCTTGGTTATCTCACATTATACTCTTTCTGTGAAAACAGATACTTGGGGCTTTTACGATCAGTGCATACCCGAAATTTCTTACCATTTAAGTGGTGGCGCCATACCTTTTAGTGTAATCACTAAGGCTACCAACTCTAAATCATGGGTCAGATAGTTTCTCTCATGATCCTTGAATTGTCTGGATCCATAAACGACTATCTTCCCATTTTACATCAATACACAGCTCACTCATAATTTTGAGGTATCCTTACACACTGAAACCTCTTGAGCTGTTAGTCATGGTGAGAATACTTACGGTGGTCAGTTCATTACTTTAATATACCAAAACTCACCGAAGCTATTTTCATACTTTTCATACCACTCGTATGAAATCTTTTCCCGAATGAGATGTGTCAACTGAGCAGCTTATTTTGAGAAACTCTCAACAGCTCGTCTGTAAGACAGTTTCCTATTGCTACTCATACTCATCCCTGGACTTCGAATACATCATAATATCATCGCTGTAGATGACAACCAATCGGTCCAGGTAAGGTTTAAATACCTTAACGTAGTTGAGTTCCACTCAATATTTCAATTTTCCATATACTTGACCTATGTACGCATAAACGTACAATGTCATTTCGAAATAGCTTTCGTTCAAGATACTAGCTCACGTCATTTCTTTCCTCTTATATTGACGGCTTTTATAAAATTTTAATTTTTAAACTTTCATGATATATGAATTTCTATATCTTTTTATAGATTATGCGTGCGCTTCCAGATGCTGTCAAATCTTCAGGCAGGGAAGTATTTTGAAATACCTTTATTAACCCTCAGATTTAACCACATTGACTGGGTGTAGATATATCTACCCCTTATCTTGGTCGCAATCCATATACATTACATATTGCTTAATCCAAATTACTTTGCATATCAATGATATCCTTACCTTGCATATGCCTTTTATCCCAATATATCTTGTATGCAGGATCTATCACATCTCCAATCTTATCTCCTTTCATATATCACTTATGGCAAACTCTTTGCTTACTTGTCAAGTTACAATACACTTTTCAGTGATATTTTCACCCCTATTTTCAACTTACAATCCCTATACTCATATTCAGTTAGTGAAAATCAACTAACTATCATCCTCTTCATGCTTAAAGGTATAGGCTTCACATTTTTCACTAACTTATAAGCAACTGAAGGCGATATGAATAAATGCGTGGCACCAGGATTAATTAAAATAATTATTTCATTATTCACTACCAGTGTGGTATCTTCCACCACATCCTATGAAACATCAGTAGTGTCCTGGTCCAAGGCATACACTCGCCATCTTCCAACATCTTATTTCCGTGGTAACTACCACACATCTTACATTGTTACACTGCTTCGGAGCAGGTCGGGGTCCTCAAATCACAATACCCCTCGTAAGTATTGAAATTAGATATACTGGGGTTTATCAATCAACTTACCCCGTGATTTATCAGCTCTAAGCTTTTTACCAATTACCTTTTTCCATTTTGACATCTCTGTCATTCTTTATTCTCTTTTTGTCTCTATATTTTGGCCCTTACTACCTTTCTCAATCTCAGAGGCGCGCAATTTATAATCTTATTTACACAATTGTAGTCTGCGCACTGCCTCGGCATAGGTAGTGATGTTTAACGGGCAAATCGGACTCTAATTGACAATCTGAGTCCTTCCATGAACTTTCAGACATCTTGACTCTCACTGTTTATCGTGTCCGAGTCACATCTACCCAGGAATATAAACTGAGTATCATACTCATCACTCAACATGTTCCTCTGGGTCAGAGTAGAGAATATCATCTGTAATTTTCTTTAAACAATATTCGGGATATTCTGTCACCGGAATACATCACGAATTATTTCTCATGTCCATTTTGGACGTCTAACTCTTCAAATGGGTCGAGCGAACTTCAATTAATGCTCCAACTCGCCCTCAAATCACAAACATACTCTGAGCAATTAGCTCGCAAAATATTCTCCACACTCCGCTCCAACCTCGCGAAGCGTATCTCAATACTGTCTGATCTCTCTGTCGACTCTATCCGATCTCTCTATCGGACTCTGTGGGGCATGATCAACCAGCCTCCACGTCAATCTCATCTCAAGTCTCATGTGGCGACTCAGTACAACTCTCGAGCCTATCTCTACGGCCTCGAGCTCGTGTACTCGCCTCTCAACCATGGCGGCTATCAGTTAATGAGTCTATTCTTGCATTTAAAACCAAATTCTTAGCTGCAATTCCATCTCGATATACACAATTGTATCTAAATAATGCACAGTACATGGGGATGTGAACTTCCTTAACCACTAACATCGACTCATATCAGGCCAACTCAGCTCTGATACAATTAAACCTGTCACGACCCGAATTACCTAAAAATCAGAGTAAATTTTTTCGCTTTTTCATTTATTATTTAATTCTTACCTTTCTCTCGTCGTGACCATCCTACAAACACAGTTGGGCTATGATTCGGTGTTAGTCACCTTACACTATTTAACATTTCATTCCCATAATCACATTTGTACATCAGAGTTTACTATCCTTTGACTTTAATTAAATACATACTCATTGGTATTTATAACTCTACATCCCCGACATAATATCCGTTTACAGTACTGTGCATTACATATTTAGATACAAAACTATACAAATGTGTATACCTGTCTCTCGATGGGAAGCAGCGAATACCATGCATGCAAGTCCTCAGCCGCATACTAATTTCTGTGAGTGCTCTGAAAAGATGGGAAAAATAAGGGGGGTGAGCAAACCACACGCTCAGTAAGGCAATTATGCAAGTAAGTAGATAGCTCCACTATCTACATGCTCATAATGCCATGCCCTTAAATCCATTTCTTTTCATTAAAATCATCAAGCACAAAACCATGCATATATCATGACATAGTTTATCCAAAACCATTTGTGCATATAGAAAAGCATGTAATTCATGCATCAATAACATTCTATGTGACATCATTAAATCAATATTCAGCATGAATTAAATCAAAATCATGCATTACTTCATGCGATATAAAATAAATCGCGGGATATGATCATTTCATGAATTTATCATTAAAGCATGGAAAAGCACATCATGCTACTGCATTTAAATCATTTCATTAAAAATTGCAGTAAAAAAAACCAACCCTTCCGGGTCAATCATCTCATAAAATAATTCATTAAAATTCATTATAAAACTCGGTTATAAAACCACCCTTCTTTTAGGGTCACATTTCATAAAATCATAAAATCGTCAAATCGGGGGCCTGACCCCACCTTCGGGTCTACCCTGGTCTAACAGACCACAAGTTATATCATATGAGATAATCAGGTAATTAACAGTAACATCGAGGACTATGGCCATATCCTAGTGATCCCTGGCAACACGGTACCTAGTGTGCGGGGTATCACACCTGAAACGGGAGGTGGGTCGTCCTACCCGCCAGAACAGCATAACACCAGGATTGCGAGGGCAAGGCTTGCTGCCTCGTGGCTAATGCCACTCCACTCCAACAATCCCTACGGTACAGCGTACTTCGCGTGACATACACGGTACAAAGTACTCCGTGAACCCAAGCTCAGTCAGGGGTGCCTGTAATAGGTCTTATCCACCCATATCATCTGTCTCAGAATGCACGTGTGAGCATATTATCTCACTGTGACACACAGTCTACAGGAGGCTCCAACACGGCTATATGCATGTAATATAAATCCTTGTGCGAGCGAAACTCAAGCACGGCTCCATGCATATTCATGATATCAGAAAATCTCGTGCGAGCGAAGCTCTAGCACGGTTTCATAAAAATCAGTGAAATCTGCGTACGAGCAGCGCTCCAGTACGACTTAAACTGATTATAATTTCATGTAAATTCCACGTACGAGCAATGCTTTAGTACGGATATGTATATAAATTCAGTGAAAACCTCGCACGAGAAAAACTCCAGTACGGCATTCAAATGAATTATAAAAACCATATAAAACTTTGTGCGAGCAACGCTCCAACACAAATGAATGCTCAAGTTAATCAAATCTCGTGCGAGTTACACTCCAGCACGGCTTTATGCATAATTAAATCAAATCTCGTGCGAGTTACACTCCAGCACGGCTTTATGCAATATCAAATCAAAACAGGATGCGAGCTAAGCTCCAGCATCTCTCATGCATGTCAAATCAGTAAAACTAGTGCGAGCAATAGCTCCAACACCTTTTTATGCATATCAAGTCAAAACCAGTCAAAACATGTCAAAACAGAGTGCGAGCTAGGCTCCAGCAGCTCTCATTTCACAATATTAAAAATCAGTGCGAGCACCATGCTCTAGCACATTTCATGCATATGATGTCACAAGTCGGTGCGAGCAAGCGCTCAAGCACATTTATGCACATTCACAAACGCAGATATAGTATGAACTACGTGTCAGCACTATCTGTTTCCATATAAACTTGATAGTTGGCCGTTTTCCAAAGAAATTTCCATTTAAATATTAATAACACCTACGTAGTGTTATTTTGTGAAATTAAACAATTTCTGGCCAATCTATCGCTTTGCTTTGATTAAAACCAATAAAATTCCTTAATCATCAAAAATCCTTAAATCATGTATTTCATGCATGTCATGCTTTCACCATCCTTAGGTGAACTTCCCTCAATAGGGGTAAAATAGACATTTCACCTATTTCGATCCTTAAAATTCATTTAAACCACTTTTAGGATCATTTTACAATAATCGCGTATACATACATAATCAGTGTATACAAAATCTATTAAAATATGCGTAGCTACCTCTAGCTACTCACACAATTCCCTTACCTCATTTATCTGTACAGTCTGACCTTTACATCGATGTCTCGTCACGCAGTCCGATTTGCTCCGAATCCAAATCAAATCTGCGGCACTGCGGATAAATGTTCATCAGGTCAAATACAATGCAATTAATTGTATTTCTTAATTTTCTGGGCTTAATTTAAATCATTGGGCCCGTTTACCCATATTGGGCCTGATTGCACCATAATGGGCCTTAATCGGCCTTAAGCCCATTTACCACACTTTATCGAGGCCTATTGGGCTCATTGGGCCCATCAATATTTATTTAGCCTCGTTCTAAACTCTCAGATAACTCAATTTATTATTTACGACAATTTATCCAATTTTTTAGAATTAAATTCATTTATACAGAAATTAAATCCGTAATTTATGCGTTAAATATCAATCACGCATAACGATATAAAATTGTCGTAAATAAGGGTCACTTACCCGTTATTCCATGATAGTACTCAAATCGAGGCTATCTAGAGCTCTCGTGGATGCCAATTGTCGAGCTACACAATTAAATATATTTTCGGGTAAACTTTCAGTCGATTATTTATCAAATTAAATATTTCAAAAATTAAATCGGTCAATTTGACCGCTTACCGACTTACCCGAAGCTCGATTGCATCACTGGAATTTTTCCCCATTTTTTCTCTTTTTTCTTTTTCCCTTTTTCTTCCTTTTTTCCCTCTCTTTTTGGCTGAACCGGTCCGGTCCGGTTCAACCAGATTCGGACCGCCGGTTCGGTCTGGTTCTGTTCGGTCGGTTCAGTTCGGTTCGGCCGGTCCAGGCAACATTTGGTCGTGTCGGAGCCGTCCGGTCGGTTCCCGACGCGATTTCGGTGCCGTTCGGCGCGCCATGGCCTGGGCTTCTCTAATCGGGCCTCAGCTGGGGTCGAATCGCAGCCATCGCCGGCGAATCGACGTTTCTTCCCCGCGGCATCTCCTTCGTTTTTCGGCATTTTTCGGCGACTCCACGGCGCGTCCTGGCCGCTGGTGGCTCGCCCGAGGTCGGTCGACCTTCGCCGACCCTCGCCTGGGGTCCTAGGCCGCCGGTGACCGTCGGACGGAGGGAACCGACTCCCTCGGTTCCTGCTTCGTTTTCGCCTCTGTTTCTGCTTCTTTTGTTTTCCAGATTCGCGTTTTTTCGCGAATTCTGTTTCTTTCTTTTTTTTTTTTTACATTAACTTTTAATATTATTTTATTCAATAAAATAATATTAAAATGCATAAATATCCTTAAAAAATTATATTTAATTCATTTAATCTGTAAATAATTTTCTCAGTCCGATTTTACCTTTTCGGTATATTTTTCGATTATTTTCGGGATTATTTTTCGATACAAAAATCCCGGTTTATTTCAATAAATTCATATCTTGATCAATTTAATCCGAAATTTAATTATTTCTTCGTCATTGATCAAGATTTCTCATTCTCATATTTTTAATTAAATTTTCTTGTCCCGATTAATACCGAATTTTGGTCTTTTGACCATTTTACCCTTGCACGTATTCGAGAATGTCATTTAAGTCCTTTTGCATTTTTAAATGCACTCGAAAATATCGGGTCTTACAAAGACTATGAGACGGTGGCCTTAACTGAGGCATGTAGTGCCATTATCCAGAGAAGATTACCCCTTAAGCTCAAGGATCCCGGGAGTTTTACCATACCCTACACCATTGGAAATTTATTCTTTGGTAAAGCCCTGTGTGATTTAGGAGCTAGTATAAATTTAATGTCATTGTCTATCTATCAGAAGATAGGAATAGGGGATGCCAAGCCCACCACAGTGACCCTCCAGTTAGCTGATCTATCAATTAAATATCCGAAGGGGGTCATTGAGGATGTCTTAGTAAAGGTGGACAAGTTTATTTTCCCTGCAGATTTTATTGTTTTGGATATGGAGGAAGACAGGGAAGTCCCCATTATACTAGGCAGATCTTTCCTAGCGACTGGTAGAACCTTAATTGATGTATAAAAGGGGGAGTTAACTATGAGAGTCCTAGATCAGGAAGTGAAGTTTAATGTTTTCAAACCTTTGAAGCTCCCTGATGACTCTCAAGAATGTTTTAAGATGGAGATTGAAGAGAATATAAGGCTTAAGCATATAATATCTGAGAGAATGAGGGAAGTAGATAGAGCTAAGGAGGAGTTAATTGTCAACATTCTGTCAACATTCTGGATGACCCTCCTACTCTTTGCCCTGCTGCTGAGTGTTGTTTTCTTCAACTGCATTTGAAGTGGTTGTATTTTTTTTTTCATTTTGTATATAGTTCGTTTTTCTTTTTCTTTTATGTTGTTTCTTTCCTTATTTATTTTGCAGGTTTATTTTCTAGTTTTATGCTTTCAATCAAGCTTCGAATGTTTATCATCATCAGAAAGGGGAGTACTCTGTTCTTGAGCTTAAATTCTTATATTATCTGCACACTGAGGACACTGTGCATTTTAAGTTTGGGGGAGGGGATATCACTTGAGCTATTTTGAAAAATTGGAAAAAATTTTTAAAATTTTTCGAAAATCTGAGAAAGAATTTTCAAAAATTTTTCGATAAAATGAGCTTAAATTGTTTGATTTTGGGATGATCTAGTGCTTAACTTGTAGTTTTCCCATATTCCGATGATATGACCCCATGATTTAGTCTGACTTTGATTGACTGAGATGCATGATTATAGGAAAAGTATGAAGTTGAGTTCTTGAATTTATCTTGATTCTGATTGTGATTTTCTCATCTTATGCACATGTCATGTCATGAATCGGTATATTTATTTAGAGAAAGCTTATGTGTACATAGGACTGCATTTGTTCAGTTGATTTTGTGCATTATATTCTAGAATTTGTTTGATCTGATCTCGAGGTGAAATATTAGATCACACTTGATTAGGGAGATGATTTAGGCCATCTTTGGATCGTTTGAGCCTTTCTAGCATTCCTTGTACATATTCTACCCCTAGTCACCCATCTGGGCCAAATAAGCTTTTCTCTGTAAATATTCCTGCAAAATTTTCCTTAGCTTAAATACTTTTTTCCTATCCCTTACCCCGAAAGCATGAAAAGTCATTTGGATATATTGTGAGCTATATGGGTATTAAGTGATAGTGAAAGAGTATGTAAAAAAAAAAAAAGAGAAAAAAAAAAGAAAAGAAGAAAGAAGAAAAATACAAAAATAGAATAAAAAGTTTAGTAAAATAAATAAGTTTGGGAGAAATGAGTTGAGCTCTTACATTAAGATCCTAAAAGTAATGCATGTTAAGGGGTAATTAAATCTAAATCGACTTTATCATACCTTCGCCCCAGCCTTACATTACAAGCTTAATGAAGTCCTATTGATCTTTGATTAAGTGTGACTACATTAGTGGAGAGATTAGTGAAAAGCAAACTTATGGGAATGATCACATGTCATTGACTTTGCATTCACCGTGTGTGCATAATCTGATCCCGATAATGTACTGAGAAGTGACTTAGACATTTTCACACACTCACGAGGAGTCTAATTTGGATTAGGACTTATGATTGAATAATTCTAACTACTGGACTTGTAATTGTGAGTCTTTGATTTCATAGTCTGTACTTTTTCTTTGAGGTTGATATTAGGGAAATTATTGTGTTTTGTACTTGTCATTCCTACAATCATTTTGTTTTGCTAGAGGACAAGCAAAAGCTCAAGTTTGAGGGTGTGATAATTCTATATTTTTAGAATTATTTGTGCTTAATTTCCTAATTAATTATTTAAATCCCCAATTTATTTTGTTAATTATCCCCTTTATTTAATTAAAATTTTCATGTTTGCAGATAAATTAAATCTGGATGAATTTTGAATATTTCGGTAGAAAATGGACCGAAATTGGGCTAAAATCGAGATTGAGCCACGCGGACAACACGAGTCATGCCACCTAGCACATTCAATTGGACAAGAAGACCGATGACATGGAAATATCTTTTCAAGGATCCAATGGTGTGAAGACAAGTGGCCAAAAAAATGCCAACTCATCAAGGATGTAGAAATTATAATTTTACCCCTAGTGTGTTTATAAATAGGAAAGGATGACAATTGAAAGGATATGTAATTTTAGGAGTAGAAGTAAAATGTAATTTAGGAGTAGGAGTAGTGTAGAGTAATTTAGGAGTAGTTTTTAGAATAGTTTAAAGTTTGATTTTAAAAGCTTTATTGTTGGATTTTATTTTTTTCAAACTTTTTCCCGTTAGTAATTTATTTTCAGCCACTATTGTTCTTACTACCATTGTTATTACTGTTCATGACTTCCTTCAATGAATTAGAAATTTCCATTTTAGCTATTCTTTAAGCTCGGTTTCTTTTTTTTTTTTTCTGATGATCATTTTCTCTGGATCTATTTTACTAATGTTACACTAGCTCATCATTTAAATATCCCCATGCTTCTCTTCGTTTTTCTATTTCGGTTTAAGTTGTTTATGATTTGAACTTTTTTCTGCATTTCACCTTCCTATCTCGGTTTCATTGGTTTGCTATTCTTGTCGGTAGTTGCTGGCACTGGTGTTGTCCAGCAAATGCTCTCCATTTATTCACTGCATTTCATCTCAGCATTTGTAGTGCATAGGTTCATCTGTGGAGCATAGTTCACTCTTGGCTTCATTTTTAACCTTTGCTATGCTCTGTTTTGGTTTATGGCTACTGTTTCTATGAGTGTCGTGCTAAATGGTTTTTGTTGCCTTGTTATTGTCGCTGAGGTGAAGTTGGGCATGCAAGGAATGAGCATGCTGCAGTAGACGTTGGCTGGGGCACCTGGACAACAGCTAGGAAAGAAGACAAAATGCAGAGGATAACATCCAGTCCTGTAATGAGAATGTGCACAGTGTACAATATACTGGAACGTGAGTGAGTTGAACATGCAAGGCATAGCAGCAGCAGCAGTATGAAGGCATGCCAGCAGGAAAGCTTGCAGAGGTCGTGTAAATGAGGCAACAGCAAACTGGAAGGAAACGTGGTAGCAGCACCTGGAGCAGTAGCCATTGACAACAACACCTGGTACAGAGCAGTAGTTGGGCATTGTCACGGAGAAGAAGAAGAAGGAGCAGGTCTGGGCAGGCAGGAACGTGGGGCTGACGTGTGAAGCTTGGTTTGCCTGGAGAAGGAAACGTGCTGTGCTGGATTGTGCAGAGATGGAAGCTAAGCACGAAACTGAGCAGGGCAGTTGGCAGCCAGAAATCGAGGCAGAAAACAACAGGCAAAAGCCTGGACCAGAGGACATCACCAGTAGCAGATGGCAGAATCGAGCAACCCGTGAGCAGCAGAAAACAGCTGGCCGAATAGCAGGCAAAAGCCTGGACCAGAGGACAAACCGAACCAACACCTAAAAATGAAAATGTGAAAGACACATGAACAGTGTTTGGAGGGATTTATTGGATGATTTAAATCTAAGGCTTTGTTTGGCATTCAACTCTTGCATTAATCCATTTTTCTTGCATTTTTAGTATAGTTTAATTAGTTGTTAGTTTAGGATAGTTGTTAATTGTCAATTTAGATTAGTTCTAGTGTTTTAATTTGTTAATTTAATTTTTAGTCTTAATTTTTAGTTAATAGTTAATTTTATATTTTATGTTTTAGTATTTAATTTTAGTTTAGCATTTTACAAGTTACCTTTAGATTTAATCTAGATTAAATGTGTTTCATGCATTTTTTAAATTTAATTTAGTCTTTATTTTCATTAAGTTTTAGTTTAGTTTAAATTGCATTTTAATTAAGTAGTTTAATTGCATTTTAGGTTAATTTAATTGTAGTTTAATTAATCTTACTTTGTTATTTTCATATTTGCATTTTATTTGCGTTAATTAGTTTTAATTGTTTTAATTTCTTTTGTAGGTTTTTTATTTTAATTGCGTGGAGCACTGTAAGTAATTTTGCTCGGTTTTATTTAGTTTTTATTATTTTATTATTTTCAGTATTTTTAATTTCAAACTTAGTAGACCACCGATAATCAAAAATTCATAATTTGCCAGGATATACTTAGGGTAAGATTAACCGGTAGTTAATTAGGCTAGTCAACTTCTTTGTGTGACGATAACTCGGGACTCAAATCCCATTATTACTTGTACGACCCGTGCACTTGCGGACAATACCCTTTGGGCGTGTCAGTAACATCAAGAGACAGAGTTTAAACACACGGCAGGCCCTAAGATAGACTCAAAGGTAGAGTCAAGAGAGTCAGCAAACTCAAAGACAAAGTCATGAGAGTCAGCCGACTCAGCGGCTAACTCAGCAAATGACTCAACTACTAACCCTGCGGATGACCCAACGGCTGACCCTACTACTGACTTAGCGGATGACCTAATAGCTGACCCAGCAGCCACTGATGACCCAGTGGTTGACTCAGTGGCTGACTCAATAGATAACTCAACGGTTGACCTAGCAAACTCATCCGACTCATCAGACTCAGCGAACTCATGAGATCCAACAGACTCAGCCGACCCATGAGACTTAGTGGACTCAGCCAACTCATGAGATTCAGCGGACTCATGAGACAAAGCGAACTCAGTCGACCCACGAGACTCAACGGAGTCATGAAAACCCAATGGACTTATCTGACTCATGAGACTTAGCCACTTCATGAAACCTAACAGACTTAGCTAACTTATGAAACTTAACAGACACATGAGATTCAGCGGACTCAGCCTACCCAAGAGACCCAACGAACTCAGTTGACTCATGAAACCCAACGAACTCAGTCGACCCATGAGACTTAGCGGACTCATGAGACTCATTAGACTCATGAGACTCAACGGACTTATGAGACCCAGTGGACTCGTGAGACTCAATGGACTCATCAGATCAAGTAGACTCAACCGACTTATGAGACTCGACGGACTCATGAGACCCAACGAACTCAACCGACTCATGAGACCCAGCAGACTCAATCTACTCATGAGACTCAGCGGACTCAACGGACCCATGAAACTTAGTGAATTCATGAGACCTAGCAAACACATGAGACCCAACGACTCAGACGACCCATAAGACCCAGCAGACTCAGTAAACTCATGAGACTTAGTGAACCCATGAGACCCAATGGACTCAACCAACCTAAAAGACTCATGAGATTGAGAGGACTCAAAAGTAAAGTCCTGAGACTCAGTCGACCCAGCCAACCCAACCAACTTAGGCGACTCAAAGGACTCAAAGGTAGAGTCATAAGACTCAACCGACCCATAAGACTCAAAGGTAGAGTCATGAGACTCAGCCAACTCAGTAAACTAGAGGACCTAATGGTAGAGTCAAGAGACTCAGCCGACCTAGAGATCTCGGAGGCAAAGTCAATCGACCTAACTATGCACCAGCTGACTTAGTCACACACCAGATGAGCGCACTCAGTCAGGCACCAACTGTACATTAGGGCTCTATGCACATGAGAGCTAAAATTTGTGCTTTTAAGAGGATTCAAACATCTAACAGCCTCGAGCGATAAGGTCTACACACCCAATATCCTCGACGATGGGGCCTAAACACTTGGCCATCTTAAGTGAAGGGGCACAAACTCCTAACAACCTTAGGCGATGAGGCCGACACTCTCGACTACCTTAGGCGATGGGATCCACACTTTCGATAACTTCGGGCCACAAGACCCATGCTCATAACAACCAGAAGAAATGAGGCCCATACCTGCAATAACTTCGGGAAGCATAATCCGAATCAGCTACAAAACCCAAACTAAGTGTTGTTGGATAATTCTTAACTACAATGTTTCTATCTAATCCACTCCAATGCTGGTGAAGTTTGCATACGCGTGGTGATAATCAACTTTTCCTCATAATAGCTCAGTAGCAATATTGAATAATTCCAGAGCCTTTATGAATCGCCTCTCCTCAATGATCTTTATGCTCAATATTTCATCATACACCCACTTAAACTGTACTTGGATCATCTAAGGGAGACCAGAAATAGGAAATAACGTGTTATATCATGTCTACTAAGGGCAAGGTAATCAATATGAATAATACCTTAATATCACGGAACGACCTGTGACCAAGCCACAGACCATTGAAATATGGAAAAGCCATATTGAATTAGGAAAGTGACAGGGCCGTACATTTATGCTTTTACATAATTTAGATAATTCATTTGTTTATTTGACAAATGTATGTTTTCTCTACTTTATTTTTATGTTGTTACGCAGTTGCTAAAGCAATAAAAGTGTTCTCATTTCATAATTATGATTGATGATATTTAAAAGGCTTATGATAAGAAGTAGGAACTCAACACTTCATGTAAAGGCTTGAAGTGAAAAATACTCTAGGTAAGCCATTCACATAGATGAAAAAAGCCTAAAGCAAAAAGTGTGCAAATTAAACTAGACATGGACTTAAAGCGAAAAGTGCGTGAAGTAAGTCATGCTAAAAATAGAAAGTGCAAAGGCTTGAAGCCAAAAATGTGTGAAGTAAGTCATGCACATTATGAAAAGGCCTGAATCAAAAAGTGTGTGAAGTAAGCTACGCATGGACTTAAAGCGAAAAGTACACGAAGTAAGTCATGCTAAAGAAAAAAGTACAAAGGCTTGAAGCAAAGAAAAGCGTAAGGTAAGCCATGCACATAGATGAAAGAGGCTTGAAGTGAAAAGTGAGCGAAGTAGACTTTGTATGGACTTGAAGCGAAAAGTGCGCTAAGTAAGTCATGTTAAAGACAAAAGTGCACGGACTTGAAGTGAAAAATATGCAACATAAGCGACGCATATAGATGAAAAATGGTTAAAGCGAAAGGTGCACAAAGTAGACTACGCATAGACTTGAAACGAAAAGTGCATGAAGTAAGTCATGCATGAAGATAAAAGTGCAAAAAGCTGGAATAGAAAAATGTGCGAGGTAATCTACAAACATACAATGCAAGTTCATGAAACAAAAAATGAGTGAAGTAGGTCGCAAAAGTCAACAAAATTGCTTAGGTTTAAGGTAAAAATGCATGGTGTAGACTACACACATGAAGACAAAATAGTGCGACGGCATGAAGGAAGAAGTACACGAGATAGGCCATGCATGTGAAAATAAACAACTTAAAACAAAAAAGGCATGTAAGTCATGTGTAAATGGTAAGACCTTAAGTAAAAAATGTTGGAAAGGGTCATAATTATGAAAGACTTGAAGCAAAAAATGCGCAATGTAAGTCAGATTTATGAAATAAAACATGAAGACAAGCTCAAAGAAGTTCTTTATAAAAGATTCAACTCTTTCATAAAGAAGTAGGGAGCATTATGTACATATATACAAATTAGAGTATGAAAAATTAAAGCATGAAAGTGGAATTTTTCATTCATTCATCTCTAAAATTGTATTCAATGAGTATATTTTAGATTGATTTCACAACAAGAGAAGTATATGACACAAATGAGGCACCATAGTGTCAGAAGCATGCCGTACAACTAATTTTTGGATTATCTAAATCATCTCAAGACTGTAAGAGCCTCGATCAGTTCAAGTTGATAGCAAGGCTTCAAAAAGCTAGTGAGATTAGACAAATTATCGTAAGCACATCCTCTAGAAATGCCTCAACACTTTCAGAATCTGGTTTATAATTAGTCTAATCTGGCACATCAAAAGTTCTACCTACATCGTAAATTGGAGCTCTAAAAATGTTTCGCCAACTCTCTTCTCGTTCTCTAGTCAAGATCATGCTAAGTAGAATTCGTACTTTACAAATCCATTGAATTTAATTGCTCTTGGTAATAACAATCCTCAGACATGCGATATTTCTTCAATCTCAGCATGAAAGCGGTTGCACTCCTCTTAACACTCTCAAAGCAAAAGCTAACTTTCCAAGTTTGTAGTTTTTCTCTCTAACTCTTGCTTTCTATCGGCAAAAGCCTGGTACTTTGTAAAAAAGTGTCAAACTCTGGCTAAAGAGTTTTAAGCTCAGTAGAATTAGAAGAGAACACCTCTCTATATTGCTCTGAGAAGGCGGTCTTAACCTTCACCATATCAAAATCAGCTTAGAGACGAATCAATTTAAGATTCAAATTTCCTTAACTCTTCTCGGAAGAAGGCTTAAATGCTTTTCTTGGTAATCCATTAGGCCTTCTCCTCCATAATTGATCGAGCTCTCTTAGCCTGTGCTTTATATGCTCAATTAAGAGTGTTACAGGAAATTACACTTTACGCAGCCTATGAATGAATAAAGTCTAATAAGACATGTTGTAAAAACATGCATAAATAGAACATCAAATGTAAGCTAAGAAGTTTACCGTCATGACTTCTTTGTCAACTTAGTCCTCGCCTTTTAGGAAGCTTTTGAATGAGCTTATCTTATCACGAGGAAGAATGGTGGACTAGCCCAAAATGGAAAGCAACAAATGAGATTTTCTATTGAGTTGTTATTATTAACCCCTAGGTAAATATGAAAATCCTACATGTGAACAGCACTTCCCTATCACCTACAAAGTGATGTATGATAAGGGGAGCAATTTGGGAAGCACAAATGTATCTCTCATTAACAGCTCTGTGAATATTACCTCATATCTTTCTTGAGGAACTTAGATTTATTGCACTCGACTCGATTTTGCTTGTGTAACTCTTCTAATTCCCTTTGTTCACCAAAAATAATCACTGAAGGTTTTTTAGCAATAGGCTTGCCCTTTTCATAGTTAAGGGATCGAAAGAAGCTGAATCCATCAAAATGAGCATGAAAGAAGAGTATGAACTCGAGTGTGTTCTAGAACTACCACTTTGAAGTAGACTTATTTTTTAGGACAAGAAACTTCCTCCTGAGTTCTAAAAATGCTCTCGACATATTTTCTTTTGCAAAGGTCTCGCTAAATGGAATCCATTTCTACATATGAAAAACAAAATGCGTAAGAATACCATAAGGAGGCTCGAGGGACTCTTAAAAAGACTTAATTGTCCAAGGATTCCCTTGAAAGAAGGGTCATGAAAAGACTTTCAAAATTAAAGGGTCACGAAAGGACTTTCAAAATCTTTCTTCTTAGTCTCATTTAAGGCCTTTCTCAGTATCACACTAATTTAAGGCTTCTTCTCCCTTTTCTCCTAAATAAGAATCATATGATAATGGGTTCTCATAGACGAGATCTATAGGAGCAATGGAAAGATTAATGTGAACATCTACAATGCGCCAACCAAGGGTTAGGATTTTCTCTTGGGTGACCGTACAACCTCTTTAGAATATAACTAGTCAATTTGCTGACCGTACAACCTCTTTAGAACCAAGAAAGTCTGGTCCTTGGATAATTTATGCCTACAGACTCCCCATTGGAGACCCACTAGATAGAATGGGGTATTGACTCATAGTGTCCATGAACCTTGATAAAAGGTAACTAATAAAGGAAGTGACAACATTACGCCACTCATATAGCAAACTAGGGTTAAGCGCATTATTTAAACCCACAAGTCGAGACAAAAAGTCTTTCACGATAATTATAAAAAAAGGGAGGTCGCGAGAGAATCTGAAAATCTATTGACCTGAAATAATTTTAAAAGTAAAAAAAAAAACCTTTATATACTTTTTCACAGGGTATACCTAGTGTAAGAATGGAGAGCAATCGATGAGGGTCATACTAAAGATAACTGAGCCTTATTTTGAATCAAACTGAAGGTCATTGGGCCTAAAAATAGACTGAGTCCAAAAAGAAAGAAGACTCAAGAGGACAATGGAAGACCTATTAAGTAATCATTTAAGTTGTGAGTTTAAACAGTAATTACGTGCTAAATAATTCTTATAAATAGGTCAAATATATCATATTTACACTCTAAGTTCTATTTTGCTTATTGAAATTGTGTCAAAATCCTATCTGACTTATGTATCAGAGTGCGCCCATAGGGGAAAGCCTCAGCTCTGATTTTTTTTAAAAATTTTAAAGACAGCTGGCTTGAAAATCAAAATTCTTACGTCATTAAAATTCATTTCATAAACTGGCAACAACAATAAGATTATTTAATAAAATTTAAAGTAAATTACCATTTTGTGTGTGTTCAGGATAAAAATATTCAAAATACTCAATCCAATAAAAAATTACCACGTGGCATGAGGAAGATCAAATATTTTATTCATTATATATATTTTTTGAATAAGACAAAAAAGGACATTTAGTCCAAGGATACATACGTAATTACAGGCAAAATAAATCCCTATAAATAGGGGACAAGTATAACTCAAAAACCTAAGTCTCTATTTTTTCTACAAAAACTCCGTCAAAAATTCCCTTCTGATTTAAGCATTGGAGTGCTTACGCAGGGAACAACTGCTCCGTCCCTCTGATCATTCCCTTTCTTGCAAAGAATATGGTTACACGTGGCACGAAGATCAAAGTAAGGATGTCAGCAATACGTCATCATTCTGTTTGGCAACAACAATTGGCGCCGTCTATGGGAAACTGAAGAAAAGTTCTTAGCTCTACAATAATGGTGAGAACACGATCAGCAGTGATAAGGAGTGACGAAAATGAAGATGTGGCAAGCTCTCCAATTGGTGACCTGGGTGATGGAGTCCGAGGAGAAAGAGGGTCAAGTATGATGACAATTCTCGTAGCTGAATTTAAAGATATAAGAAAACAAGGAGAAGAAATAGTCCAAGCTTTACGGGTTATGGTTGATCTGTTCAAAGGCACTTTCCCGCATGTGAATCTATCGACAACTGTTTGAAGTTTGGTGGGAGAAAGAAGTGTCGTGTAAAACCTTCATGACATGCATAGGCAAGACCCTCACGGCATGTCAGTTCGAGGCCCTGACAGCATGCCCGTGCGATACCCTCACGACATGCCCTCGCAAGACCCTTACGGCATGCCCGCGCAAGACTCTCACGACATGCCTACGCAAGACCCTCACGGCATGTCAATTCGAGGCCTGACAGCATGCCAGCGCGATACTCTCACGGCATCCCCGCGCGAGACCCTCCGGACATGCCTATTTGAGACCCTCACGGTATGTCCGCTCCAAACCCTCACGACATGCCGGCTCAAGACCCTCACGACATGCCCGCTCCAAACCCTCACGGCATGTTCGCTCTAGACCCGCACGACATATCAGCTCGAGACCCTCACAGCGTGCTCGCTCGATACCCTCACGGCATGTCAGTTTGAGACCCTTAGGGCTTGTCGTGCGAGACTCTGACGGTCGAATGGCGTGAGACCCTACAAGCCTGGCGACTGGAGATCTATTATATAAGGTTGCAGTTGATCTTATGCGTGAGGCTACGAAGAATTGAGGCAAAAGGGCACCCAAGACCCCATATGGGAAGTTTCAAAAGACCTTGGACGTGAAGTAGCAGGAGGCATGAGGTTCAAGGGTATGGGAGGCCTAAGGCAAGAGGTTTTGGAAGGCTTGAGACACCAAGCTACAGAAGATCCCATGCGCGAGAATCCAACTCACCGGAGGCATCAGGGTTTTGGAGAACCACGGTGTCAGGGTACGAGGAATGCAACGCGAGAGATTGTTGGTGGCCGGAGATGCCAAAATACTTAAAGCTTTGAGAGTCCGACTATGGTAGATTATGAGTATTTGAATACAAAAGATCTCTGGTCTCAGAACATAAATGTTTCAACAAATAATGGGGTCAGAGGTGTCGAAATAATAGGCACACATGCTGGAAGGAACTCAGAAACAGATCTGACATGGAACCCAAAAATTGAAATGACCAATTTTCCACCCAGGGCCCGTCAAAACCAGACGCAGGATAATGAGAGAGAGGTTGTTGACTATGATCAAGCTGATTCATGCAAGGTCCAAAATAGGCTTACATCCATGACACAAGGTGCTATAGATATGAAGAAGATGGTCGAACAAATCCTAGAGGGGAAAAGGTTAGTTCCGACTGAAGAGAATCAAAGAAGAAGAATCTCATTCAGCACAGCGATCATGGGGAAACCACTACCCTAAAAGTTTAAGATGCTGCAAATGACAACATATGTCGGAAAGACTGACCCTTATGACCATGTTGAAAATTATAAGTCGTTAATGCTACTACATGGATGGGAAGATGAGATTATGTGTAGGGCATTCTCCCTAACCTTAACTTGTCACGCACTGAAGTGGTTCAATAACTTACTAGAAGGGTCTATTTCATCTTTCAATCAGGTAAGGAGTAAATTTTTGAAGGCCTTTGTGATAAATAGCCAGAAAAGGAAGGAGACCACCTATTTACTCACCCTAAGACAAGGGAATAAAGAATCACTAAAAAGCTATGTAGATCGATTTCGTAATACTACTCTTGAGGTACGGGATCTACAAGTTGGAGTAGCGGTGACAGCCATGCTGCAGGGGACAAGGTCTGAAAAGTTCCAAGAATAATTGTCTTTGGATCAGTTAACAACAGTTTCAGACTTGTTCTCTAGAGCAAATAAGTATATTACTCAAGAGGAGGTGATGAAAATTATACTGACGCAGAACTTTAAAGAAGGAAGGAAGCGAGAAAGAGAGCCTGATGAGTAGAACATAGGAAGATCAGACAAATCAGGCAAAGCCCCAAAGTTGAAGTATGCTAATTACACGCTGTTTATCAAACCGCGTGCTTTGATCCTAGCCACGATCGAAAGAATTGGGATGCTTCAATTCCCTAGGAGATGTGAAGGAAATCTAGGACGAAACCTCAGGTCCTATTGTAGCTTTCACTCCACCTTTGGTCATTCGAATGAGAAGTGTCACGATTTGATGAATCAGCTTGAGAGATTAACTAGAGAAGGGCTGTTAGACTGTTACGTACAAAGGAATGAGAGGAATCAATATCCTGTGTGTGGTCAAGGAGACAACAGATTGTGAGATAGGGGTAATGATAACAGAGTAAATAGAATGATGAACGAAGAGAGAGGAAATGGGGCAAGGCAGGGAGAATGTAGGAATCAGCAGATAGATATGAGCCTACAGAGGCCGTCATTCATGTTATCTATAGTGGAGAATGCGTAGCTGGTGGCTCATCTGCTTCACGGAAGGCATATGCTAGGCAAGCGTACTAGATCCATTCTGTGATAAAAGTGGCCGAAGAAGGAGAGGCGATTACTTTCACGCTTGTTGACTAAGGAAATGTTATTGTTCCACATGATGATCTCATGGTCATATCGATAGTCGTGGCTAAACACCCGATAGGTCAAATTTTGGTAGATAATGGAAGCTCGATGAACCTTATCTACTGAAATTATTTCAAAAAGATGAATCTAAGTGAAGATAAATTGAAGCCCGTAACTACCCCCTGTTTGGCTTCACCAGAGAGAAAGTAAGGGTGGCAGGGTAGAGTGAATTATCAGTTACTTTGGGAGAAGACCCTAAGAGTGTTACGAGATAAGTCTTATTTATGGTGGTCAAATCAACATCTCTGGCCTACAATGTTATTCTTAGACGGTCATTGTTAAGTGACATGAGAGCCGTACTCTCCCTGTGTTATTTGGTGATGAAGTTCCCAACTCCTAGAGGTATGGGACAAGTAAGAGGAGATCAAAGGAGAGCAAGAACATGTAATGTTGCATCAACTACATGTAATGGCGTTCAGAGAAAAGAAACTCTTACTATCACAAAACCATCTAAGCCAAGACCTGTTGAAGAGATGGAAGAAATAAAGTTGAAGGCTGACGACGGAGAGAATAAAGTGTACATTGGAGGGAATTGAGGCCCGAAGTAAAGGAAGAGATAGTGAAGTGCTTAAAAGATAATGTCGATATTTTCGCATGGACCCCTGCTGACATGCCTGGAATTGATCTGGAAGTCATCTATCATGAGCTCAACGTGTTGCTCGGGGTAAAACCTGTTAAACAGAAGAAAAAAAATTTTGCCCCTGAGAGACAGCAAGTTATTGAAGAAGAGATAGACAAGCTGCTTGAGGCTGGATTCATTTGGGAAGTCATGTACCCAGAATGACTAGCAAATGTGGTGATGGTGAAGAAAGTCACTGAAAAATAGAGAATGTGTGTGGACTTCACCGATTTGAATAAGACATGTCCAAAAGACTCATATCCATTGCCTCGAATAGATAAGCTAGTAGATGGAACTTCAGGGTATGAGTTTCTTAGTTTCTTAGACGCATTCTCCGGTTATCATCAAATCCTAATGCACCCTGAAGATGAGAAAAAGACGTCTTTCATCACCGATAAATGTACTTTCTATTACATAGTGATACTATTTGGCCTAAAAAATGCAGGTGCTACGTATCAGCGTATGGTGAACAGAATTTTTAAGGATCTGCTAGGTAACACGATGGAAGCTTATGTGGACGATATGACTGTGAAAAGTAAAGAAGGGGAATCTCATGCTTTAAGGTTATCCAAAGTCTTTGAAGTTCTAAAGAAGTATAACATGAAGCTAAATCCCAACAAGTGTTCGTTCGGAGTCTAATACGGGAAGTTCTTGGGATTCATGATAACCAATCGTGGGATCCAGGCCAACCCCGAGAAGGTCCAAGCTATTTTGGACATGAGGCCTTCAGTTACTTTTAAAGAGGTGCAAAGGCTGACGGGTAGAATAGCTGCATTAAACAGTTTCTTGGCAAAATCTGCTGAAAGGAGCCTACCGTTCTTCAAGACATTACGATGCGGGAAGAACTTTGAATGGACTAAAGAATGTCAAGTGGCCTTTGAGGAATTAAAGGAGTATTTGAAAGAACTCCCGTTGCTGTCAAGGCTTTTAACTGGGGAGCATCTATTTATGTATCTGAGGGTAAGCAATAAAGCGGTTAGTTCAATCTTATTAAGAAGGATCGTAGAAAGAGATAGGTCAGTTTACTATTTGAGCAAAGTGCTTCTTTAGGCAGAAACAAGGTATCCGCAAGCTGAGAAAGTAGCTTTAGCACTTGTCATGGTTGCGCGAAAACTGTGCCCTTATTTCCAAGCACATTAATAACGGTATTAATAGATCAACCTTTGAGACAGATACTCTAAAAGCCTGAGCATTCTGGGAGGTTAGTGAAGTGGGCTATTGAACTCGGAGAGTATGATATTTCTTTTCAGCCTTGGTAAACTATCAAAGCACAATCACTGACAGATTTCATTGTTGAGTGCACATGTCGAGAAGATCCCAAGGAGGAAAAGTTGGAATGGTGAAAGTTGTTTGTTGATGGAGCGTTAAGCGGCAGGGGAAGCGAAGCTGGCATTGTACTAGTATCGTCAGAAGGAGAAATGTTGGAGTATTCTCTACGTTTTGATTTCCCTAGCTTCAACAATGTGGTCGGATATGAAGCGTTAATTGGTGGCATGAAACTTATAAGGGAGCTCCAAGTTTGAAATTTGCTAGCCCATAACGACTCGCAAATTGTCGTCAACTAGTTCAATGGGCAGTATGAATTTTGGGAATCTACCCTTATCCCGTACCTGGAAAAGGTCTAGTTGCTAGCACGATCATTTGATAACTTCTAGCTAACTCAAATCAATTGATCTGGGAAAAGTCATGCCGTCGCCTTATCTAAGTTAGCATCCTCTAAGGAAACCACTGGAAGATCTATGAAGGTAGAAAAGTTGGTGAAACCAAGCATAGAAGAAGAAGGGGTGCTAGAAATTGAAGTCGCTACTGACTATAGGACACCCATTAAACAATATTTAATAGAGGGAACACTCCCTAATGATAAAGAAGCAACTTAGAGAATGAGGATTTGAAGTGCGAAGTTCACTATATTGAACGGGGAGCTCTATAAGAGGAGATATACTATGCCGCTGTTGAAATGTCTAGGCCTAGAACAAGCCAACTATACTTTGGCTGAGGTTCATGAGGGGATATGTGGAGAAAATTTAGGAGCTCGAGCTTTAGCAATGAAAATACTCAGAGCAGGATTCTACTGGCCTACGCTTAAGCAAGATGCACTTGATAAAGTGCGAAAATGTGATAAGTGCAAAAGATTTTCCCCCTGATGACTACCCTAGTGTTGGCCCTTCAAAATACATTCCAACCTACACCGTTCGTCCAATAGGATTTGGATATGCTAGGGTCGTTCCCAATGGCCACGAGACAAAAGAAGTACTTGTTAGTAGCAACAGATTATTTTACCAAATGGGTAGAAGCAGAGCCATTAGCCACGATCACTAAGAAAAAGGTCGAAGCAATGGTTTGGAAATAGATAATCTGTCGATTTAGAATTTCGAGAATTTTGAATGCAGATCATGAGAATTAGTTTGATTGTGATGCCTTCCAGAATTTTTACGAAGGACTAAGGATCCAACTCAGGATATCTTCAGTATCGTACCCGCAATCTAATGGCCAAGCAGAGATCAGTAATAGAACCATACTCCATGGCCTCAAGACTCGTCTGGACAAGGCGAAAGGGGCTTGGGTGGATGAGCTGCCTAGTATTTTGTGGGCATATAGGACCACGAGTCGGGTACCGACAGGGGAAACACAGTTCAGCTTAGTATACGGAACTGAAGCCTTAATACCAGTAGAGGTTGGAGTCGTCTCGCCAAGAGTAATACCTTATGTGCAAGAAATGAATTCCCAGGGCCTATGAGAGAATCTAGATTTACTCGTTGAGTAACGAGATCTTGCCGCCATACAGTTAGCTGCCTACCAACAAAGGGTTGCTCATTATTACAACTCCCGCGTAAAAGATAGACCGTTACAAGAATAAGATCTAATGTTGCGGAAGTCGGCTATCACTAATTCCTTGAAAGAAGACGGAAAGTTCAGAGAAAATTGGGAAGGACCTTGCAGAATTAGGAGAATGATTGGACCTGGCACATGCATCTTGGACAGCTTACCGGGCAAGATGATAGCAAAGACGTGGAATACCAATCATCTGAAGCCATACAGGCAGTAAAACTTTTATTTATTTATTTTCATTGTCAAACTATGGATTGGAATTTCATTTATTGAATTATGATTTATTAATATTTTATTGCCTGTTGAGATTTTTAGCTACACTTAGTGCAAGGGCTTGAAGCGAAAAATACGCGAGGTAAGCTGCGCACCCAAACAATTAAAGGGCTTAAATCGAAAAGTGCGTGAGGTAAGCCATAAAGAAAAGTGCAAGGGCTTGAAGCGCAAAATGTGCGAAGTAAGCCATAAAGAAAAGTGCAAGGGCTTAAAGTGAAAAATGCGCGAGGTAAGTCATGCACCCAAATAATTAAAGGGCTTGAAGCAAAAAGTGCTCGAGGTAAGCCATAAAGAATTGTGCAATGGCTTGAAGGGAAAAATGTGCGAGGTAAACCACACACCTAAGGAAATAAAAGGCTTGAAGTGAAAAGTGCGCGAGGTAAGCCTTAAATAAAATAATGTGTGAGACAAGCCATAAAAGAAACTTAAGACGAGAATATGCAAAATAAGTTGTCATAATGATATTAGAAAAGTACATGAAATCATCGGTACTTTTAAGAAAAAAGTAAAGCTCCCTATGAATCATGAATATGATTTTCTATTACAGATGAACCTAAAGTGTTAACAATAAGAAAACTAAAACTACTCCTCGGTCAGTGGAGAGGCGCCTCTATCAAAAGAATCTGACTCGTCACCATCTAAGTCGCCCAAGGCGTCAATCACTCCTTGTTGGGAACGAGTCTCCTAGGGACCTGAAAGATTAGAAAAATCGTCATGAGCCCCCCTCTCCATATAATCCATAAAATTCTCTCCGTTGGGCTCATAATTTGTCCAATCATGAAACCCATCGGTATAATGCTCCAACTGCCTTGATTATTGCAGTTCAAGAAAATTCTCGCCTGATCTCTCTTTCTCTAACCAAGAGTGCGCCATATAGAAGCCATATTTGACAAAGCCTATAGAGAACATAAGCTTCCTTTCATGACAATCCTGTGATAGGCGATATTCTCTAACAGCTTCAAAATGAATCTGGTTGCGTGCATCTGGATTAATGGTGGAAGGTTGAGGCTCTTCACATAGCTTAGAAAGCTCTTTTTCCAACCTACTACGATCAGACTTTAACTCATCATTGCTGGTTTGGAGGTCTTGGAGTTTAGATAAGACAGTTTCGTAATCAGACTTCAGCACCTCATGCTCTTTGGCGAAATTCTCTTGAAGGCTGAGGTTTTTAAGATGAAGGTCCTCCTTCTCCTTTTTTAGTTGATCAATTAGCTCGGGAAACCTCAGATACTGAGCTCTTTCATTCTGCCACTCAGATCTTTTAGCCTTTAGCTGGTCAAGCTCAACATCAGTCTGCGCTCTATATGTTCTGTGTCGTGCGTTTCAAGCAATCACCTGTTGAGCTGGCCGAAAATAAATAAGGGATAATAAAGTAAGATAAAATTAATAAGATAAAGAAGGGAAAAATAAAAAAGACAGAAGTGTACATGCATTACTAAATAGTCAGATCGATCTTCAGGAATGGAAAAGCCCTTGAATAGCTCCGCTTCGTCTCGGGGAAGGATAGTCGACCATCCCAGGCGAGATGCGACTCCAGAATCATGAATCGAGTCGTTATCATTAATATCAGGATAGACGATGAAATTCTAACCACGGACAGTCCTGCGACCATCTACTGGGAACCGAGAAGTATTAAGCTCGACGATTGGTGAAAGTGTTGGCGCATCCCGCATAACCGACTCAATGTGTAAGGTTCGCCTCTCAATACGAGAAGGGCAAGCAATATTGTACTCTGCTTGTTTGCTTTTATGATACTCCTCTAAATCAGGGTCAGGAAGTGGAGGCTCTACTGTCGGCTGTTTTCCCCTGTCCCCATGTCGAGAAGTTGACCCCTCAAGACATGATGAAACAATAGAGGATCTCATCCTTTCATCTCGAGGTCGCTCTCGAGAAGAAGTTTCCTTGGCTTGATCTTGACCGGAGCTCGTAGGGCATCTACGCTTATGTGGGCGAGGGCGAGCAGCCCTAGTAGTACTATCGGTTTCTACCAGACGATCAAAATCCCTTTCCGAGCAAACCTGTTCCTGAGAGAAAAATAAATAAAAAAGAGTTAGAGAGACCATTTGAAATAGATAATTATTCGCAGATTAAAATACAATACAAAATCACCTGAATTAAGATAATCATCAAGAGAACGGATGTTAGCTAAACTCTCGTCTGAAAGGAAATCTAGAAAGGGGTTCCCAAAAGCCTCGCCCCGACCCCAATCTAAGTCCTCATTAAAAGGATTATTGGAATGTCCCATGCCTTGACCTCCTTCGAGGGAACGAGAAGGCAAAATAGGCTCTGATGCGAAAACTGGAGCGACGGGAACGTGCCCCCAATCGGCGGCGACTATAATTTTCGAAGTTAAAAGGGCAAAAAAGCACTCTCATCATTTGTTTGTAATTGAGAGATTAAATGACCATATACATCACTTAAGTCAGAAAGCTGACTAAGGTTAGAAGGCTCGTGAAGACACCACTAAATGAGGATGTTTAAAGTCGAAGGAATCTCGACAATAAGCCAATTAGAGGTATAATTATGAAGTTTAGATAGAGGCTTCCTGAAAAGTTTGCTACTTTGCCACTTCCCGAAAACCTTCTGAATGCAAAAACGCGTTGAGTTTCGAACACTATGAACTCTGAAAAAAGAGTTAAATAAGGGAATAATGGGCGTAACATCAAATTTATGGCATATAATCATAAACCCGACCACTTGCGCCCATCCATTAGGGTGAAGTTAAGCAGGGACTATGCCGTAATGTTGAAAGAAAGCAACTCCGAAGTCAGTTAAGGGAAAACAAAATCCAAATTCTAATGAAGCTTGGTGGACGGGAACACCACTACTAACAGCTTAAGGTGTGTATTCTGCATCGGTTGGGAGTCTATAATAATAGCCCTCGGGGAGAGTAAAAGCATTACAAATGAATTCAAGATCGGACTCCCTAAGCCTGAAATAAGATTCTAATTGTATTTGTTTTCTAGTACCTTATCTAGCCATCGAAAGTAAATTGAGTAATGTATGAACGGATTATGCCGCGAGGGCATGCTTGCCGCAAGGGATACACTGCCGCGAGGGTGTGCTAGCCGTAAGGGGTACACTGCCGCAAAGGTGTGTTTGCCGTAAGGGGTACACTGCCGTAAGGGTATGCTACCGCGAGAGGTATATGTGCCGCGAGGGTATGCTGCCGCGAGAGGTATATGTGTCGCAAGGGTATGCTGCCGTAAGAGGTATTGCTTGTCGCGAGGCTTATGTTGCCGCAAGGGTCTACCGCTAGAGTTTGCCGAGTCTGCCGTGAGAATCTTCCTAAAGAGTCTTGTCCCAGAGAATATACGAGTTAAGTGACGCCGACTACTCATGGCCCTTATATATATGTCGTGAGTTGCATGGACTCTGCGAATAGATGACTCTAACGACAAATACTGTTTAATATATATATATATATATAAATATATATATATATATGAAAAATAATAACAGCAGTAGTATTCTTCCGCAAAGTTACAACTTACAAAAGAGTGAGAAGCAATTGTTGAGGATAAAAATATTCAAAATACTTAATCCAATAAAAAATTACCACGTGACATGAGGAAGATCAAATATTTTATTCATTATATATATTTTTTGAATAAGACAAAAAAGACATTTAGTCCAATGATGCATACGTAATTACAGACAGAATAAATTTCTATAAATAGGGGACAAGTATGACTCAAAAACTTAAGTCTCTATTTTTTCTACAAAAATTCTGACAAAAATTTTCTTCTGACTTAAGCATCGGAGTGCTTACATAAGAAACAACTCTTGCGTCTCTCTTATCATTCTCTTTCTTGCAGAGAATCTGATTACACATGATACGAAAATTGAAACAAAAACGTCAACAATACGTCATCATTCTGTTTGACAACAACAATGTGTAAAAATATAAATTATTCACTTTAGTGCTCACTTCATTTATCTTTCTAAGTTTTATATGTTAAAATATGATAATATATAATGATCAGAATTTGCCCAATAAGTTTTAATTTTTTTTACAAAAATTACATTCAAATTTTAAAATTTCCTTTTTTTTTACGTGGATTTGATTCGAAATGATGGACAAAGGTAGATGCTGGTGGGGTACAAGAGAGTGGGATCTACGCGCCTTGAAGGTAAATTGAGAGAGTGTTGGGGAAGAAAAGATGATGAAATCCCTTTACGCTAATTTAAAAACTGTAAATTTGTAAATATAAAGAAATGGCCGCTAGTTTTTCGACGAAGTTCACGTGCTTTGTCGAACCACTATTTCTGTTTTTTATTTTTTTATTATTTTTTTATTGAAGGCCCACATTCATTCTTCAAAATCATAATGAACTTTATGGATTTTTATATTTTTTGTCTAATTTCAATTTAAACGTAAAACCTCTTACTTCTTCCTTTCTTTTTTTGTTTTATTTGCATGTTTAAACCTTAGTTGTGAAACATAAAACTTCAATAATTAAATGAACTTCCATTAAAACAAGTAATTTTTGTAGTTTTTTATTTAATAATAAAATGTACCTGATTTTTTATATAAAATAGATAAAATCTTAATATTTTATTACGTAAAAATTAATTTATAAATTTTTATTTATTATAAAAAAATTTAATATTTTAAAATCATGCAATTAATTTTAAATTTATTAAATGATATTAATTATCATTTAGATATTTTAAATGAAAGTTAATGTGGATAACCTAATTTGTTGTCACGTGACATGTCACGTACACAATACTAATAGAAATTAGTATCATTTAATAAATTTAGATTTAATTATTTGATTTTATAAAATAAAATATTTATTTTCAATAAAATAAAATTTTATGTATTAATTTTTTTATAATAAAATATTAAAAACTCATATTTATTTTTCATAATAGTTTAAAAGTATATTTAATTATTAAGGTTTTTTTTTTAATTTATGATCTGACGATAGTAATTAGTTGTGCTTAAAATGTATATTTATAGTCTCTAACAAGCTATGCGAATGTACGCCGTTTTCATTGCAATTGCATGTGTGCATGCATAATAAATAATATATAAAATATATAATATAATACTAATAAAGGTTGGTACAGCTTTGAAATTATGACAAGGAAAATTTTTCATCCAAGTATTGATTACAAATGCTACTTCTTGTTTGTAACCAAAAAAAACAATAATTGAGTGTCATATGATTGAAACTTTTAGGATTTTTTTTTTAAATTTTCGTCTTAAAAAATTAGTTGTGATGATTATTTAATTAAAAAAATATGTTTATTGTTATCAAAATCTTTTTTATAGTATTTCACATATATTCTGTCATTTAATTTCGTGGCTCATATGTAGGAAAGAAAGGAAGAAAATTATGGATGAAATTGAGATGTCATATATAAAAAATTGTCACCTCAATTACGTTTGAAAAAATTTTGTGTACTCATTTAACACAATCGTCATCCTGTTTAAATTGACCATATCAACAAACAATTTTTTTAAAAGAAAATAAACCAATAAAATTGAAAATAAGGAAGGAGTCTATAATTTTCAAGCAATCAGAAAAAGGGACATGGATATTGGATAGCAGCATTAAAACTCAGTTTATACATTAATAATGGAAGTTATGTAACTCTCATTCCGTTATTTTGGATGTTTATAGTTTATAACTAGTTTTCTTTAATTTCTTTCTGTCTTAATGTAATGTCTTCTATATTCTCTCTCTCAAGGTGGTGATCTCCCAATCCCAAAGGACCAACACAGACGCACGAGGAAGGGGAGTGGAGACCCACCGCACTCCTTATCCTGGCCGCCTGACACTTTTCATAATAAGAGAGTATTTGCACAGGTCACACATGAGAATCGTGACAGCCTTTAATATTTTCCATTAAATAATTATTCTTTTGCTTTTAACCTTTAACTCTTTAATTAGTTAAGTTGAAGATACCAAAATCACATATAATATTAAAATTTAAGAATTTGGATAAATGTTTTTTTTTTTTCACATATATATTTCGAGTATTATTTACTTGCTTTATGATAAGATATGCATAAGCTTCATCTTAGTAAGGATGTACATGAATACCACTTAAATGGGTATTTAGAACTATTCGTTATGATTAAGTGGAATTCAAGTGCCCTATAATTAGATTTTAATCAAGTTAGGGTCAGGAACGGATTTACATGGTGCTCAATGGGGGCAACTCACTAATTTAGTTTACATGAATTTAAATTAATACTTCAATTTAATTGTAAAAAATTTATAAGTTTAAGAAATTTAAAGTTTTTTCCCCACACAAAATTCTTTCAAGTGTATTTACTCTCATTAAATTGAAACTCATATAAGAAACTTTTTATTGTTTATCTAGTAATTAAATATTTACACTTTGGTTGATAAGCAATTTTTGTGACGCCCTGGAAGCACGAAAATAGGGGTTAACTTTTTCCTTTAATTCTTATTTTCTTACTTAGGTTGCATTCATGTACAATGTATATTACTTAATTTCTTCCTTTACTTATTTTTCTAATCGTTTAGAGTTTGTCTTAACTTCGACAGTATGCCCCCTTATATCTTAACATACCTCCCTGCAATAAACATGATGACAACTATACATTTTATATCTGCAACCAGTTGATTTTATTTGTTAAACTTATTATTTTCCAACTCCACATACTTCAAACTACATCATCAACATTTGTTTACTTCTAGAACCATTTATATATCAATCCGTAAAATATATTACATTCGAAAAGTATTTACAACACAGTATATGTACATTACCAATGTTTAGAAATAAATACCAAAGAATATACCTGAGCGTGTACTGAGAGTAGTTTGGGAGGCTCTAAATTCACTAGTCTACTTGAGTACCCCGCAAGTAGTTGAACACTTCTATTGTAGCCAATCTGAAATGAGGAAAAGAGGGGTGAGCTTATGATAAAGTTCAGTAAGTAAGACATTTAAAATAATCCTGACAACCTTAAAAATATGTAGAATTTCAGGATTAATATGCTTTTAAAAACTTATATACTTACATAAATCAAAATACATACTCTTACTTACTTTGAAAAAAACATACATACATACATACATACATACATACATACATACATACATACATACATACATACATACTTTCTTTCTTTCATAACTCAAAACATTCTTACATTAAAACGTAGAGACTAGACTAAGTCCGTATAGCTATCATGCAAACATATATCATCATCTGTAGAGGGAATAAGGTACCGATGGCTATGGTAGGGACTGTAGACTAGATTAGGGTCGTTCAGCAATGCAGACATAATATCTAAATAAACTAGCACACAGCTAGGGCACGAGCACAAGTGGCACTCACCGTGCAAGTAACATACATACTTGCGTGCTGCGCGGGCATGAGATACTACGAAACAGGCATCACGTGTAGTGAAGACAAACATCACAAAGGTGAGGACAAACACTACACGGGCGGAACAAAATAGGCACTACAGATGGCGGAGCCGAAAACTACAAGTAGCGGGCATGACTTGCACAAAGCAAACACTACCGGGTAGCCTCTAGTCTCGAAAAAAATCTTACTTCTTTACTTATGTAAACCCCACAACATTTTCATGTATTCGGTCTAAATATAGAATAACAAACTAAACAATACAAGATATTAAGTGAGGTATAATGTAATATTACATTAAGGATCAATTAAGTTATGAAGTGTTATTATTATTGGAATAAATTAGGCCAATCTGGAGCCATTGTAACTAGTGTTGTAGATGAAGTATCAGTGGAAATTTAATAGAATTAAGGACTAAGGGAAAGCTGACAGCACATGGATTGGCTTCCAATGAAGCCAATCCCAAAAGTTCATGATTCATTGCTGTAAATTACAATAGGAAAATTCGATGAGAAAGATTCCGTAAGGAGAAGAAGGAAGCTTGCAAGCCTTTGAATCCACGTGATTTCTGCTGTAAACTGCAGTAGTAAGAGCATATGAGATGGGTGTTGCAGACTAGCTAGGGTGCACTAATTTTAAGAGCAGAAAACGTGATGAAGAAGATGTAGATATATATAATAGGAATGTTGGCCACGACAGGGGAAAGAAGCAAAAAAATGAGAAGAACTTATGATGGTGACGATTTATGGGTGAAAGAAGAAGATCAAAATAATATAAGGAATGGTATAGTAGGACTGAATTGAAAAGATGGATGATGGCAGAGGATAGCATGGGGCAGCCTGAAAACCAAAGAAAAACTAGTAGGAAACGAAGCTACAAAGAAGAGGAAAGAAATGAAAATGAAAGCTGAAACTGGAGCTGGTGAAAAGATAACCTCAGCAATAGAGAATATTAAAGAAATAGAAACATACATATATAGGTGAGTTAGGGATGTCAGCTATGGTTGGTGGAATGGAAATGTGTGCTGAAGATGGGGTAAAAACAGAGAGATAAAGAACCTGAACCGAAATTTGCAAAGGAGCATGGCAGGGCATGTTGTCCTATCAACTGAAACATCAATGAAATTAGCATATAAATAATAGATAATGATTGAAATTAGTGCTCGGTAGTGAAAGAGGAAACTGACAAGTTCTATAATGGAAAAAAGGAAAGGAAAAGATAAACAAAAAATGACAGAGGAGGAAATTGGTGCTGAGGCTATAGCAGAACATTGGGTAAAAATATTGATTGAAGCTGATGTTACACTAAACGACAACGGGGTGATGCTTTCCACTTATTGATGTTGCGCTAAACGACAACCAGGAGATGCTGATGCGATGACTTCCACGTGCGTCGAATCTTCTGTAAGAACAACAAAGATCAGAGAGGTGCAGGGATTTGTCCCTGCATGCGCACTCCGATGATTAAGTTAGAAAGCTGAGTTTCTGTAAATAGGAGAGAGGAAATTCGTTTAAGCAGAATCAAAGGGATTTCATTTTTTCTCCATCCCCTTTTGAGTACTTATCTGGTGTATTTATAAGTTTCTCCCAGGTCGGATCGGGTATCACGTTCAATCCAGGTTTGAGGGCGTTTCGGGTCTGAGGCCCAGGCGCGTGTCTGGGCTGCGACAGAGTCATTAGATACTCTGTCGCGACTTGAAGCTGGATGACTTGCGGGTGAGTTCGACAGGCGGCAGAGTTTCCGTGAACCTCTGCGGCGTCTCTGCGGTGGAGCTCTGTTGTAGTGCCTGTGGTAGAGCTCTGTCGCGCTAAATGCGGTAGAGGTCTATCGCGACCTACTGTGTCCCACAGAGACTCTACGACAGAGTCTCTATCGCTTTAGAGACTCTGTCGCATGAGAACTCTATCGCCTGGGGACTCTGCGGCCAACGGTCTCTATTGCCCCTCCTAACTGCCACGTGGCTTATATTGCATCTGACACGTGGCGGTCTCTGGTTGGTCGATCCTTGTACACGTGGACTTTGGTGATAGGACCACTATCAATTGCTCCCCACTCTTTGGTAGGAATATTTCCTGCGAAAGAGGATTCTTGATATAAAGATATATTTTCGGAAAGAATTTTACATACCTTTCTGAGGCCTGACTATCACGACGCGAGCGCGTCTCCAGTTCTTACAGCCTTTATGTTTCCATTGCCTGGCTATAGTAACGCAATTACTCTTCAGGCTCTTACAGCTCCTCTGATCTTTTACGCCTGGCCACAGTGACGCTATTGCGCCTCAGGCCCTTACGGCTCCTCTGATCTTTTACACCTGGCCACAGTGACGCTATTGCGCCTCAGGCTCTTACGACTCCTCTGATTTTTTACGCCTGGCCACAGTGACGCATTGCGCCTCAGGCTCTTACGGCTCGTCTGTCTTTTACGCCTGGCCACAGTGACGCTATTGCGCCTCAGGCTCTTACGGCTCGTCTGTTTTTCACACTTGGCCACAGTGACGCTATTGCGCCTCAGGTTCTTATGGCTCGTCTGTCTTTTACGCCTGGCCACAGTGACGTTATTGCGCCTCAGGCTCTTACGGCTCGTCTGTTTTTCACGCCTGGCCACAGTGACGCTATTGCGCCTCAGGCTCTTACGGCTCGTCTGTCTTTTAGCCTGGCCACAGTGACGCTATTGCGCCTCAGACTCTTACGGTTCGTCTGTTTTTCACGTTTGGCCACAGTGACGCTATTGTGCCTCAGGCTCTTACGGCTCGTCTGTCTTTTACGCCTAGCAACAGTGATGCTATTGAGCCTCAGGCTCTTACGGCTCGTCTGTTTTTCACGCTTGGCCACAGTGACGCTATTGCGCCTCAGGCTCTTACGGCTCGTCTGTCTTTTACGCCTGGCCACAGTGACACTATTGCGCCTCAGGCTCTTACGGCTCGTCTGTTTTTCACGCCTGGCCACAGTGACGCTATTGCGCCTTAGGCTCTTACGGCTCGTCTGTCTTTTACGCCTGGCCACAGAGACGCTATTGCGCCTCAGGCTCTTACGGCTCGTCTGTTTTTCACGCCTGGCCACAGTGACGCTATTGCGCCTCAGGCTCTTACGGCTCGTCTGTCTTTTACGCCTGGCCACAGTGACGCTATTGCGCCTCAGGCTCTTACGGCTCGTCTGTCTTTTACGCCTGGCCACAGTGACGCTATTGCGCATCAGGCTCTTACGGCTCGTCTGTTTTTCACGCCTGGCCACAGTGACGCTATTGCGCCTCAGGCTCTTACGGCTCGTCTGTCTTTTACGCCTAGCCACAGTGACGCTATTGCGCCTCAGGCTCTTACGGCTCGTCTGTTTTTCACGCTTGGCCACAGTGACGCTATTGCGCCTTAGGCTCTTACGGCTCGTCTGTTTTTCACGCCTGGCCACAGTGACGCTATTGCGCCTCAGGCTCTTACGGCTCGTCTGTCTTTTACGCCTGGCCACAGTGACGCTATTGCGCCTCAGGCTCTTACGGCTCGTCTGTCTTTTACGCCTGGCCACAGTGACGCTATTGCGCCTCAGGCTCTTACGGCTCGTCTATTTTTCACGCCTGGCCACAGTGACGCTATTGCGCCTCAGGCTCTTACGGCTCGTCTGTCTTTTACGCCTGGCCACAGTGACGCTATTGCGCCTCAGGCTCTTACGGCTCGTCTATTTTTCACGCCTGGCCACAGTGACGCTATTGCGCCTCAGGCTCTTACGGCTCGTCTGTCTTTTACGCCTGGCTACAGTGACGCTATTGCGCCTCAGGCTCTTACGGCTCGTCTGTCTTTTACGCCTGGCCACAGTGACGCTATTGCGCCTCAGGCTCTTACGGCTCGTCTGTTTTTCACGCCTGGCCACAGTGACGCTATTGCGCCTCAGGCTCTTACGGCTCGTCTGTCTTTTACGCCTGGCCACAGTGACGCTATTGCGCCTCAGGCTCTTACGGCTCGTCTGAATCCTGTCACAAGATTTAGATATATAAAAGCAGGAGACATAATAAAAGAACAATAATTTTAAGTGATTTGAGTTCCATGTTTTCCCTATTTTCTTCCCTTGCAGAATTTCCAGGATGCAGGTGTTGGGCCCAATCTTTTGTTTGATTCTGAATGGACTTTCCCAATTGGCTCTGAATTTTTCGTCTTCCTTTAAGGCATTCGTGATATGTGATTTTCTGAGCACCAGATCCCCCTCGGACATTGGCCTATCTCTCACTCGGCTGTTATAGTAGTTGACTACCCTCTGATGGTAGGATGCCAACCGAATAGCCGCGGCCTCTCTATGCTCATCAAGTAGATCTAAGCTTTCCCTTAGTCCTTGTGAATTCTTTTCTTCCACTAAAGGCACCACCCTGGGTGACAGCGCTCCAATTTCCACGGGAATCAATGCACCACCCTTGCCTCCCGGGGCTGTACCATCTTCATTACTTCTTCTTGAGCCACATATTTATTGGTCTAGCAAACAGGTCGAAAAGTGTCACCGGCTGATCGAGGGAGAGGGATTCTTGTAACTTCTCGAACTTCGTCCCTTGCAGCATTGCAGCCATGGCTACTCCTACTGGTAGATCTTCCACCTCCAAGGTTGCATTTCGGAAACGATCTACATAGCTTTTCAAGGATTCTTTATTCCCTTGCTTAAGAGTGAGTAGATAAGTAGCGTCCTTATTCCTCTGGCTATTGATCATGAAGACTCTCAAAAATTCATTTCGCAATTGGTCGAAGGATGAGATGGAACCTTCGCTCAACCCATTAAACGACTTCAGAGCGTGCCCGGACAATATGAGGGAAAAAGTGTCACGACCCGAATTACCTAAAAATCAGAGTAAATTTTTCGCTTTTTCATTTATTATTTAATTCTTACTTTTCTCTCGTCGTGACCATCCTACAACACAGTTGGGCTATGATTCGGTGTTAGTCACCTCACACTATTTAACATTTCATTCCCATAATCATATATCAGAGTCTACTATCCTTTTGACTTTAAATAAACACATACCCAATGGTATTTACATGACTCTACATCCCCGACATCATATCCAGTTATAGTACTGTGCATTACATATTTAGATACAAAATCATACAAATGTGTATACCTGTCTCTCAATGGGAAGCAGCAAGCAGCGGATATTAAGCATGCAAGTCCTCAGCCGCTCAATAATTATTATAAGTGCTCTGAAAAGATGGGAAAATAAGGGGGGTGAGCAAACCACACGCTCAGTAAGGCAATTATGCAAGTAAGTAGATAGCTCCACTATCTACATGCTCATAATGCCATGCCCTTAAATCCATTTCTTTTCATTTAAAATTTACACGCACAAAGTTATGCATATTCAATGCCATAGTTTATCCAAAACTATTTGTGCATATATAAATCATGTAACTCATGCATTCAAAGCATTTTATGTGACATCATTAAATCATATTAAGCATGAATTTAATCAAGATCATGCATTCTTTCATGTCATGTAAGACAATTCAAGGTTTTCAAATGAAAGCATGGAAAACACATCATGCCACTGCATTTAAATCAATTCATTTAAAACGCAGTATAAAATAACCCCTCTGGGTCAATCATCTCAAAACTCATAAAACAGTTTGTTATATTTCATTATAAATCTTGATTTATAAAACCACCCTTCTTTCAGGGTCACATATCATAAAATCATCTGAAATCATCAAATCATCAAATCGGGGGCCTGACCCCTCCTTCGGGTCTACCCTGGTCTAACAGACCACAAGTTATATCATGTGAGACAATCAGGTAATTAACAGTAACATCGAGGACTATGGCCATATCCTAGTGATCCCTGGCAACACGGTACCTAGTGTGCGGGGTATCACACCTGAAACGGGAGGTGGGTCGTCCTACCCGCCAGAACAGCATAACACCAGGATTGCGAGGGCAAGGCTTGCTGCCTCGTGGCTAATGCCACTCCACTCCAACAATCCCCACGGTACAGCGTACTCCGCGTGACATACACGGTACAAAGTACTCCGTGAACCCAAGCTCAGTCAGGGGTGCCTGTAATAGGTCTTATCCACCCATATCATCTGTCTCAGAATGCACGTGTGAGCATATCATCTCACTGTGACACACAGTCTACAGGAGGCTCCAACACGGCTATATGCATGTAATATAAATCCCTGTGCGAGCGAAACTCAAGCACGGCTCCATGCATATTCATGATATCTGAAAATCTCGTGCGAGGGAAGCTCTAGCACGGTTTCATAAAAATCAGTGAAATCTGCGTACGAGCAGCGCTCCAGTACGACTTAAACTGATTATAATTTCATGTAAATTCCACGTACGAGCAACGCTCTAGTACGGATATGTATATAAATTCAGTGAAAACCTCGTACGAGAAAAACTCCAGTACGACATTCAAATGAATTATGAAAACCATATAAAACTTTGTGCGAGCAACGCTCCAGCACAAATGAATGCTCAAGTAAATCAAATCTCGTGCGAGTTATACTCCAGCACGGCTTTATGCATAACTAAATCAAATCTCGTGCGAGTTTCACTCCAGCACGGCTTTTATGCATAATTAAATCAAAACAGGATGCGAGCTAAGCTCCAGCATCTCTCATGCATGTCAAATCATTAAAAGTAGTGCGAGTAATCGCTCCAGCACTATTTTATGCATACCACGTCAAAACAAATCAAAACATGTCAAAACATGTCAAAACAGAGTGCGAGCTAGGCTCCAGCAGCTCTCATTTCACAATATTAAAAATCAGTGCGAGCACCATGCTCTAGCACATTTCATGCATATGATGTCACAAGTCGGTGCGAGCAACTGCTCAAGCACATTTATGCACATTCACAAACGCAGATATAGTGCGAACTACGTGTCGGCACTATCTGTTTCCATATAAACTTGATAGTTGGCCTCTTTTCCAAAGAAATTTCATTTAAATATTAATAACACCTACGTAGTGTTATTTTGTGAAATTCATGCATTTACTGGCCAATCTATCGTTTTACTTTGATTAAAATCAAGAAAATTCCTTAATCATAAAAATCCTTAAATCATGCATTCCATGCATGTCATGCTTTCACCATCCTTAGGTGAACTTCCCTCAATAGGGGTAAAATAGACATTTCACCTATTTCGATCCTTAAAAATTATTTAAACCACTTTTAGGATCATTTTACAATAATCGTGTATACATACATAATCAGTGTATACAAAATCTATTAAAATATGCGTAGCTACCTCTAGCTACTCACACAATTCCCTTACCTCATTTTCTGTACAGTCTGACCTTTACATCGATGTCTCGTCACGCAGTCCGATTTGCTCCAAATCCAAATCAAATCTCCGGCACTGCGGATACACATTCATCAGGTCAAATACAATACAATTAATTGTATTTCTTAATTTTCTGGGCTTAATTTAAATCATTGGGCCCGTTTACCCATATTGGGCCCGATTGTACCATAATGGGCCTTAATCGGCCTTAAGCCCGTTTACCAAAATTTATCGAGGCCTATTGGGCTCATTGGGCCATCAGTATTTATTTAGCCTCATTCTAAATTCTCAGATATCTCAATTTAATATTTACGACAATTTATCCAATTTTCCAGAATTTAATTCATTTATGCGGAAATTAAATCCGTAATTTATGCGTTAAATATCAATCACGCATAACGATATAAAATTGTCGTAAATAAGGGTCACTTACCCGTTATTCCCTGATCGTATACAAATCGAGGCTGTCTCGAGCTCTCAGTGGATGCCAATTGTCGAGCTACACAATTAAATATATTTTTCCGGGTAAATTTCCAGTCGGAATTAATTAAATTAAATATTCAGAAAATTAAATCGGTCAATTTGACCGCTTACCGACTTACCCGAAGCTCGATTGCATCACTGGAATTTTCCCCAATTTTTTCTCTTTTTCTTTTTCCCTTTTTCTTCCTTTTTTTTCCCTCTCTTTTTTGGCTGAACCGGTCCGGTCCGGTTCAACCCGGTTCGGACCGCCGGTTCGGTCTGGTCCGGTTCGGCCGGTTCTGTCCGGTTCGGCCGGTCCAATCTCCCTTTGGTCGTGCCGGCGCCGTCCGGCCGGTTCTCTGGCCGATTCCGGTGCCGTTCAACGCGCCATGGACTGGGCTTCTCAAATCGGGCCTCGGTTTGTCTCGAATCGACGCCATCGCCGGCGAATCGGGGTTTCTTCCCCGCGGCTTCCCCTCCGTTTTCCGACGTTTTTTCGGCCACTTCGCCGCGCGTCGCTGCCGCCTGTGGGCTCGCCTGAGGTCGGTCGACCTTCGCCGACCCTCGCCTGGGGTCCTATGCCGCCGGTGACCGTCGGACGGAGGGATCTCCCTCGGGTTCACTTTTTGGCTTCCGTTTCTTCTCTGCTTCTGTTTCAGACTTTCAATTCGCGTTTTTTTTTTTTTTTTTATTTCATTTTATTTATTTATAATTTATTTTTAATATTATTTTATTCAATAAAATAATATTAAAATGCATAAATATCCTTAAAAAAATATATTTAATTCATTTAATCTGTAAATAATTTTCTCAGTCCGATTTTACCTTTTCGGTATATTTTTCAATTATTTTCGGGATTATTTTTCGATGCGAAAATCCCGATTTATCCCAAGAAATTCATATCTTGATCAATTTAACCCGAAATTTAATTATTTCTTCATCATTGATCAATATTTCTCATTCTCATATTTTTAATTAAATTTTCTTGTCCCGATTAATATCGAATTTTGGTCTTTTGACCATTTTACCCTTGCACGTATTCGGGAATACCATTTCAATCCTTTTGCATTTTTAAATGCACTCGTAAATTTCTATTTATTTCCTTTTTGCCCTTATGATAAAATCGGGTCTTACAATCTCCCCCACTTAAGAAATTTGGTCCTCCAAATTAGAACCAAGTAATATGAGTCCATAAATAACTCCGGGTACATCTATCGTATCATATACTGTCATCCTCAAGTGACTTTCTCCGGAGTGTAATATTACCATCATACTTAACTAGGGAGATTATCTTAAACCTCAACACTTTCTCCTTCCGTCTAATACCCGAATCGATTTCCAATCATATGTTATACTTTCATTGAGCTAAACCGTTGAAGCTCATATCCGATTACATATATCGGGTTCGGATAATATTTTCGAAACATCATAAGATAGGACACATAGTGGATGCCTGTTTACCCAAGTGGTAACGCCAATCTACAGGTCTTATCTCCCACTTGTCCAATATCTCTATCCGAATGTCGTTACGTCCTTATGCTCTTAGGACAAGTAACTATCAACAATAATGATTCACCCTCGGTGAATTCCAATGATTTTCTGTCTCTTGTCAGCATGAATTTTCTATCTGCTCTGAGGTGTTTTTAATCTCTCATAAATCAACTGAACATCCTCAGAGGTTTGTCTTACCAATTCGGGAAAAATTTTCTATCTGTCACCCACTTCTCTTATCCAAGTCAGGGAAACAATCCCTACGACCATATACTGCCTCATATAAAGTCATCCCGATACTCAAGTGACAACTGTCATCATTGGCGAATTTGATTAGTAGCAACTGATCATCCCAGGAGCTCATAAAATCAATGGCACATGCTCTCATCACATCCTCCAGAACCTGTACAGTCCTCTCTGACTGACCATCTGTTTGAGGGTGGAAGCTGTGCTAACACACAATCAGGTTCCCATAGCTTCTTGAAAAACGTTCCCAGAAGTGGGAAGTGAAGCGGGAATCCCTATCTGATATCATGCTCACTGGAACGTTACACAATGATCCATAATTTTCCATACACATATATTCGCCTACACACTTAGAGTATCTGAGGATTTCCATAACTAGAAGGTGGGTAGACTTAATCAATTTATCGACTATCACCCAGACAGCCTCATGATTCATTAGGGTCCTCTGTAACCCATCACGCAATTCATGGTAACTTGTTCCCATTTTTTTTTGTGTCACTATAGGTAGAGACTGCAATGACTCTGCATCTTCTCGTACTCTACCTTACTCTGCTGACATACGAGACACTTCTCCATAACTCTATAATATCACTTTTCATACCTGACCACCAATACCCTTTTCAGAGATTCTGATATATTTATTATTTCTCAGATGCACTGTATATCCCGAAGAGTGAGCTTCTGACTATACTACTATCTCATCAATGTGGTCTTGGGGAGCACTTATACTGTGTTTGAACCTCTGTGAATCATCATCATACACTGTGAACTCTGTCACTATACCCTTCTGAATCTGACCCACACTATCGACACCATGCCGAAATCATCACGCTAAGCCTGGCAAATCCGGTCACACAAATCCGGTTCTAACCTCAGGCTAGCTGTCATAAAATCACCGTCATCATCAAGAAGGGATCACATCACTACTGAGGTTCACACTGCTCTAGCAGCTCACGCTCCCTGACCATCATATGTGATACCATCCCGAGGCTCTTTCTGTTTAAAGCATCAGCCTTTACATTAGCCTTTCTTGGGTAGTACAATATTCACAATCATAATCCTTAGAAGCTCTAACCCTCATGGTTATCTCATTTTCTACTCTTTCTGTGAAAACAGATACTCGAGGCTTTTACGATCAGTACATACTTGAAATTTCTTACCATTTAAGTGGTGGCGCCATACATTCAGTGTAATCACTACGGCTGCCAACTCTAAATCATGGGTCAGATAGTTTCTCTCATGATCCTTGAACTATTTGGATCTATAAACGACTATCTTCCCATTTTACATCAATACACAGCCCAATCCTTATTTGGAGGTATCCATACACACTGAAACCTCTTGAGCTGTTAGTTATAGTAAGAATACTTACGGTGGTCAGTTCATTACTCCAATATACCAAAACTCATCGAAGCTATTTTCATACTTATTATACCACTCGTATGAAATCTTTTTCCAAACGAGACATCTCAACTGAGCAGCCCATTTCAAGAAACTCTCAACACCTCGTCTGTAAGACAGTTTCCCGTTGCTACTCATACTCATCCCTGGACTTCGAATACATCATAATATCATCGCTGTAGATGACAACCAATCGGTCCAGGTAAGGTTTAAATACCTTAACGTAGTTGAGTTCCACTCAATATTTCAATTTTCCATATACTTGACCTATGTACGCATAAACGTACAATGTCATTTCGAAATAGCTTTCGTTCAAGATACTAGCTCACGTCATTTCTTTCCTCTTATATTGACGGCTTTTATAAAATTTTAATTTTTAAACTTTCATGATTAATGAATTTCTATATCTTTTTATCATACCAATAAAGGTACCCAAATTTTAATGTATATATTTCACAATTGTCGATTTCAATTTATAGATTATGCGTGCGCTTCCAGACGCTGTCAAATCTTCAGGCAGGGAGATATTTTAAAATACCTTTATTATCCCTCAGACTTGACTACATACCGCTTAATCCAATTTACTTTGCATATCAAGGATATCCTTACCTTGCATACGTCTCTTATTCCAATATATCTCCTTTAATAAATCACTTATAACCAACTCTTTCATTACGTGTGAAAACTTACAATCCTTATACCCATATTCAGTTAGTGAAATTCAACTAACTATCATCCTCTTGCCTAAGGGTACAGGCTTAACATCTTTCACTCGCTTATAAGCCATTGAAGGCGGTATAAATAAATGCGTGGCACCAGGATCAATTAAAATAATCATTTCATTTTTTTTTTTTTTTTTTACAACCAATGTGGTATCTTCCACCACATCCTATGAAACATCAATAGTGTCCTGGTCCAAGGCATACACTCGCCTTCATCCAACATCTGATTTTCGTGATAACTACCACACATCTTACACTGTTCACACTGCTACTCTGTCATACTGTTACGTAGTAGGTCGGGGTCCTCAAATCACAATACCCCTCGTAAGTATTGAAATTAGATATACTGGGGTTTATCAATCAACTTACCCCGTGATTTATCAGCTCTAAGCTTTTACCAAACTACATTTTTCCCGTTCTGACATTCTTGTCATCCTTTATTCTCTTTTGTCTCTATTTTGGCCCTTACTACCTTTCTCAATCTCAGAGGCGCGCAATTTATAATCTTATTCACACAACTGTTGTCTGCGCACTGCCTCGGCATAGGTAGTGATGTCTAACAGGCCAATCGGACTCTAATTGATAATCTGAGTCCTTCCATGAACTTTCAGACATCTCGACTCTCACTGTTTATCGTGTCCGAGTCACATCTGCCCAGGAATATAAACTGAGTATCATACTCGTCAATCAACATGTTCCTCTGGGTCAGAGTAAATAATGTCATTTGTAATTTTCTTTTAAACACTGTCCGGGATATTCTGTCACCGGAATACATTTCGAATTATTTTTCATGTCCATTCGGGACGTCTAACTCTTCAAATGGGTCGAGCGAACTTTCATCAATGTTCCAACTCGCCCTCATACATACCCTGAGCAATTAGCTCGTAAAATATTCCCTACACTCCGCTCCAACCTCGCGAAGCGTATCTCAATACTGTCTGATCTCTCTGTCAGACTCTATCCGATCTCTCTATCGGACTCTGTGGGGCATGCTCTATATCAGCCTCCACGTCATTCTCATCTCGAGTCTCATGTGGCGACTCAGTACAACTCTCGGGCCTACCTCTACGGCCTTGAGCTCGTGTACTCGCCTCTCAACCATAGCGGCTATCAGTTCATGAGTCTATACTTGCATTTAAAAATCAAATTCTTAGCTGCACCTCCATCTCGATATACACAATTGTATCTAAACAATGCACAGTACATGGGGATGTAAACTTCTTAACCACTAACACCGACTCATATCAGGCCAACTCAGCTCTGATACCATTAAACCTGTCACGACCCGAATTACCTAAAAATCAGAGTAAATTTTTCGCTTTTTCATTTATTATTTAATTCTTACTTTTCTCTCGTCGTGACCATCCTACAACACAGTTGGGCTATGATTCGGTGTTAGTCACCTCACACTATTTAACATTTCATTCCCATAATCATATATCAGAGTCTACTATCCTTTTGACTTTAAATAAACACATACCCAATGGTATTTACATGACTCTACATCCCCGACATCATATCCAGTTATAGTACTGTGCATTACATATTTAGATACAAAATCATACAAATGTGTATACCTGTCTCTCAATGGGAAGCAGCAAGCAGCGGATATTAAGCATGCAAGTCCTCAGCCGCTCAATAATTATTATAAGTGCTCTGAAAAGATGGGAAAATAAGGGGGTGAGCAAACCACACGCTCAGTAAGGCAATTATGCAAGTAAGTAGATAGCTCCACTATCTACATGCTCATAATGCCATGCCCTTAAATCCATTTCTTTTCATTTAAAATTTACACGCACAAAGTTATGCATATTCAATGCCATAGTTTATCCAAAACTATTTGTGCATATATAAATCATGTAACTCATGCATTCAAAGCATTTTATGTGACATCATTAAATCATATTAAGCATGAATTTAATCAAGATCATGCATTCTTTCATGTCATGTAAGACAATTCAAGGTTTTCAAATGAAAGCATGGAAAACACATCATGCCACTGCATTTAAATCAATTCATTTAAAACGCAGTATAAAATAACCCCTCTGGGTCAATCATCTCAAAACTCATAAAACAGTTTGTTATATTTCATTATAAATCTTGATTTATAAAACCACCCTTCTTTCAGGGTCACATATCATAAAATCATCTGAAATCATCAAATCATCAAATCGGGGGCCTGACCCCTCCTTCGGGTCTACCCTGGTCTAACAGACCACAAGTTATATCATGTGAGACAATCAGGTAATTAACAGTAACATCGAGGACTATGGCCATATCCTAGTGATCCCTGGCAACACGGTACCTAGTGTGCGGGGTATCACACCTGAAACGGGAGGTGGGTCGTCCTACCCGCCAGAACAGCATAACACCAGGATTGCGAGGGCAAGGCTTGCTGCCTCGTGGCTAATGCCACTCCACTCCAACAATCCCCACGGTACAGCGTACTCCGCGTGACATACACGGTACAAAGTACTCCGTGAACCCAAGCTCAGTCAGGGGTGCCTGTAATAGGTCTTATCCACCCATATCATCTGTCTCAGAATGCACGTGTGAGCATATCATCTCACTGTGACACACAGTCTACAGGAGGCTCCAACACGGCTATATGCATGTAATATAAATCCCTATGCGAGCGAAACTCAAGCACGGCTCCATGCATATTCATGATATCTGAAAATCTCGTGCGAGGGAAGCTCTAGCACGGTTTCATAAAAATCAGTGAAATCTGCGTACGAGCAGCGCTCCAGTACGACTTAAACTGATTATAATTTCATGTAAATTCCACGTACGAGCAACGCTCTAGTACGGATATGTATATAAATTCAGTGAAAATCTCGTACGAGAAAAACTCCAGTACGACATTCAAATGAATTATGAAAACCATATAAAACTTTGTGCGAGCAACGCTCCAGCACAAATGAATGCTCAAGTAAATCAAATCTCGTGCGAGTTATACTCCAGCACGGCTTTATGCATAACTAAATCAAATCTCGTGCGAGTTTCACTCCAGCACGGCTTTTATGCATAATTAAATCAAAACAGGATGCGAGCTAAGCTCCAACATCTCTCATGCATGTCAAATCATTAAAAGTAGTGCGAGTAATCGCTCCAGCACTATTTTATGCATACCACGTCAAAACAAATCAAAACATGTCAAAACATGTCAAAACAGAGTGCGAGCTAGGCTCCAGCAGCTCTCATTTCACAATATTAAAAATCAGTGCGAGCACCATGCTCTAGCACATTTCATGCATATGATGTCACAAGTCGGTGCGAGCAACTGCTCAAGCACATTTATGCACATTCACAAACGCAGATATAGTGCGAACTACGTGTCGGCACTATCTGTTTCCATATAAACTTGATAGTTGGCCTCTTTTCCAAAGAAATTTCATTTAAATATTAATAACACCTACGTAGTGTTATTTTGTGAAATTCATGCATTTACTGGCCAATCTATCGTTTTACTTTGATTAAAATCAAGAAAATTCCTTAATCATAAAAATCCTTAAATCATGCATTCCATGCATGTCATGCTTTCACCATCCTTAGGTGAACTTCCCTCAATAGGGGTAAAATAGACATTTCACCTATTTCGATCCTTAAAAATTATTTAAACCACTTTTAGGATCATTTTACAATAATCGTGTATACATACATAATCAGTGTATACAAAATCTATTAAAATATGCGTAGCTACCTCTAGCTACTCACACAATTCCCTTACCTCATTTTCTGTACAGTCTGACCTTTACATCGATGTCTCGTCACGCAGTCCGATTTGCTCCAAATTCAAATCAAATCTCCGGCACTGCGGATACACATTCATCAGGTCAAATACAATACAATTAATTGTATTTCTTAATTTTCTGGGCTTAATTTAAATCATTGGGCCCGTTTACCCATATTGGGCCCGATTGTACCATAATGGGCCTTAATCGGCCTTAAGCCCGTTTACCAAAATTTATCGAGGCCTATTGGGCTCATTGGGCCATCAGTATTTATTTAGCCTCATTCTAAATTCTCAGATATCTCAATTTAATATTTACGACAATTTATCCAATTTTCCAGAATTTAATTCATTTATGCGGAAATTAAATCCGTAATTTATGCGTTAAATATCAATCACGCATAACGATATAAAATTGTCGTAAATAAGGGTCACTTACCCGTTATTCCCTGATCGTATACAAATCGAGGCTGTCTCGAGCTCTCAGTGGATGCCAATTGTCGAGCTACACAATTAAATATATTTTTCCGGGTAAATTTCCAGTCGGAATTAATTAAATTAAATATTCAGAAAATTAAATCGGTCAATTTGACCGCTTACCGACTTACCCGAAGCTCGATTGCATCACTGGAATTTTCCCCAATTTTTTCTCTTTTTCTTTTTCCCTTTTTCTTCCTTTTTTTTCCCTCTCTTTTTTGGCTGAACCGGTCCGGTCCGGTTCAACCCGGTTCGGACCGCCGGTTCGGTCTGGTCCGGTTCGGCCGGTTCTGTCCGGTTCGGCCGGTCCAATCTCCCTTTGGTCGTGCCGGCGCCGTCCGGCCGGTTCTCTGGCCGATTCCGGTGCCGTTCAACGCGCCATGGACTGGGCTTCTCAAATCGGGCCTCGGTTTGTCTCGAATCGACGCCATCGCCGGCGAATCGGGGTTTCTTCCCCGCGGCTTCCCCTCCGTTTTCCGACGTTTTTTCGGCCACTTCGCCGCGCGTCGCTGCCGCCTGTGGGCTCGCCTGAGGTCGGTCGACCTTCGCCGACCCTCGCCTGGGGTCCTATGCCGCCGGTGACCGTCGGACGGAGGGATCTCCCTCGGGTTCACTTTTTGGCTTCCGTTTCTTCTCTGCTTCTGTTTCAGACTTTCAATTCGCGTTTTTTTTTTTTTTTTTTTTATTTCATTTTATTTATTTATAATTTATTTTTAATATTATTTTATTCAATAAAATAATATTAAAATGCATAAATATCCTTAAAAAAATATATTTAATTCATTTAATCTGTAAATAATTTTCTCAGTCCGATTTTACCTTTTCGGTATATTTTTCAATTATTTTCGGGATTATTTTTCGATGCGAAAATCCCGATTTATCCCAAGAAATTCATATCTTGATCAATTTAACCCGAAATTTAATTATTTCTTCATCATTGATCAATATTTCTCATTCTCATATTTTTAATTAAATTTTCTTGTCCCGATTAATATCGAATTTTGGTCTTTTGACCATTTTACCCTTGCACGTATTCGGGAATACCATTTCAATCCTTTTGCATTTTTAAATGCACTCGTAAATTTCTATTTATTCCCTTTTTGCCCTTATGATAAAATCGGGTCTTACAAAAAGCTCTGCACATAATTTCGTCATTCCATCTATGCAGCAACATGAAGGACTCATAACTCTGTATGTGGTCGTAGGGGTCGGCTTTGCCTGTGTAAGTTGCGATAGAAGGCATCTTGAACTTTTTCGGTAAGGGTTTGTTCATGATCTCTGGACTGAACAGAATTCTCCTTCTTTGACTATCATCCGGAGACACCAGTTTTCTCTTTTCCAAAATTTTTTCGATAAGTTTCTCCACGTTTTTCGACCCTCGAGTCGAGTATGCTCCCCTTCCTTCGGGACTAGAAGAGTCCGAGTGGTAAGCACTCCTTCCAGCACCTCCCATTCCGAGATTTGATCTTGTACCCTCGAAATAGTCTCGGGGGTCAGGACCCTTCCGTCTTCTTCGCTCCCCAGACCTATGATCTTCGAATTCATGCTCCAACTCCTCTGGAGAAATACTGCGCCATGCGGGAGGGCTCTGCAGCCTAAATGCCGCGGGAAAACTCTATCGCCTATGATCTGTGGGCGAGCTCTGCCGCCTATGTGCTGCGGGTGAGCTTTGTCGCCTGCGATCTGCGGGCGAGCTCTGTTGCCTAAGATCCGCGGGTGAGCTCTGCCGCCTATGTGCCGCGGGGGAACTTTGCCGCCTATGATCTGCGGACGAGCTCTGTCGCCTATGTGCCGCGGGTGAGCTCTGCCACTTGATATTTGCGGGTGAGCTGTGCCGCCTGTGCTCCGCGGGAGAGCTCTGTTCAGTCAGGTCTGCGTCAGTATTCACTTCCCGTAACCCCGCCACAAGGTGATTCCTCTGAAACGCGGTAGAGTTTACTCTCAAAGTCGTTGCAGGGTTATCCTCTAAATTCGCGGTAAAGTTCTGAATCAGTCCAACGGCAGTATTCTGCGTCCCTTCAACTTGTCCAGTATTCGCCATGGTGGAGGGTTGGCCCCTCTCGCAGGTCTGCCTCAGGGTGTTCTCATCCACCATTTGCTGCACTTCTGGGGGTAAGCTAAACTGCCGGAGAGCGTTCTTAAAGAAGTTCACCATAGCTTTCAACGCTGTCGTCGTCTCCTCATTCTGACGCTTCAGAGCCTCAAATTCCTCCATAGAAACTGATGCCACTCTGCCACCCTTTTTATTCTGTCTTTGTCCTTGCTCTAATCTGACAAGGGGACTCACAGAATTCTCTCCCCTTGCGTACTCCGCTGTAGAACGTGTCCTCTCCATTTTAATGGGGAATCTGACTTTTTGTCCTGATTCCCACAGATGGCGCCAATTGATGTTGCACTAAACGACAACGGGGTGATGCTTTCCACGTATTGATGTTGCGCTAAACGATAACCAGGAGATGCTGATGCGATGACTTCCACGTGCGTCAAATCTTCTGCAAGAACAGCAAAGATCATAGAGGTGCAGGGATTTATCTCTGCACGCGCACTTCGATGATTAAGTTAGAAAGCTGAGTTTCTGTAAATAGGAGAGAGGAAATTCGTTTAAGCAGAATCAAAGAGATTTCATTTTTTCTCCATCCCCTTTTGAGTACTTATCTGGTGTATTTATAGGTTTCTCTCGGGTCGGATCGGGTATCACGTTCAATCCAGGTTTGAGGGTGTTTCGAGTCTGAGGCCCAGGCGCGTGTCTGGGCTGCGACAGTCATTAGATACTCTGTCGCGACTCGAAGCTGGATGACTTGCGGGTGAGTTCGACAGGCGGCAGAGTTTTCGTGAACCTCTGCGGCGTCTCTGCGGTGGAGCTCTGTCGTAGTGCCTGCGGTAGAGCTCTGTCGCGCTAAATGCGGTAGAGGTCTATCGCGACCTACTGTGTCGCACAGAGGCTCTACGACAGAGTCTCTATCGCTTTAGAGACTCTGTCGTATGAGAACTCTATTGCCTGGGGACTCTGCCGCCAACGGTCTCTATTGCCCGTCCTAACTGCCACGTAGCTTATATTGCATCTGACACGTGGCGGTATCTGGTTGGTCGATCCTTGTACACGTGGACTTTGGTGATAGGACCACTATCAGAAGCTGTAGTGGTCGGCGTGCATTTTGTTGAAGGGGATAACATTCGGTGAATGGAAATAAACAAAGATAAATGGGAAACACGAGAAATGAAGAAAACCAAAGCAAGTGGAAAACCTGGAAAGGCAACAGGAAAGGAGAAGGAGAAATGATAGAGGCTTAGAAATAGAGAGACAAGTCATGAGACTGAAGAACTCGAGGATGTCTTACTATACTGTACTTGAGAATAAAAACGGAAAAGAAAAGAAGGGAAGGCATGTGTAGGCTGCCAACTTGAAACATAGGTAAATATATATATATATATATATATATATATATATATATATATATATACATGTTGCTGAAGCAGTAGCAAGAAAGTCAGACTGGAGATGGACAGTGCAGTTAGCTATCTCGTGATCTGTTGCAGGGGAGAAAATGGGGCCTGATCAAGGCTGATAACGTAAGAAAAGAAACGGGAAAGGAACAGAGTATTAAGCATGTATGGTGTCTGCTAAAAAATTTGAACGGTTGGTGGAACAAAACACGATGGGGAGCAGTTCAATAGCTGCTCAAAACACGAAAGGAAAATGTGGGAGTGTGGTTGGAATAAAAGAAGGAAATAGTCAGACTGAAATCTAGCAATGGAAGGATATATATATATATATATATATATATATATATATATAGAGAGAGAGAGAGAGAGAGAGAGAGAGAGAGAGAGAACTAATGAAAACCGAGAGTGAATAGAGTGAAACATCAAAATGACGAGGATGATGGTGATACGAGACTACGCCCACTCTAAGTGACCTAGATGTGTTATCCGCAAGTGCACGGATCGTACAAGTAATAATAAAATTTGAGTTCTGGATTATCGTCCCATAGAAAAGTTGAATTGCCTAATTAAGTACCAGTTAATCTTACCCTAAGTATATTCTAACAAATAATGAATTTTATAATGGGTGATCTACAAGGCTAACAGTACTGAAATTAATAAAAACTATAAAATAAAGAAAATTAAGCAGAGCTAAAATTACTTACAAAGCTCCAAAAAATTAAAACCAAATACCTACAAAAGATAATTAAAATGGTTAAAATTAATTAATGCAAATAAACTAAAATGCAAAATATGAAAAATAAAGAAACAAAATTAATTATACTAAAATTAAACAAACTTAAAATAAAATATGCATGTAATTAAACTACTTAATGACAATGCAAATTAAGCTAACCTAAAGTCTAATAAAATAAAATTTCTATTAATCCTAAAGAAATTCTTAAATCAAACTAAGAAATTAACTATGTAAGACCCGAATTTAGTTAAAACACGAAATGAATATGTTCGTTAAAGGAATGATTTAAATGGAATTTTTGAACACGTTGAAGGGCAAAACGATCAAAAGATCAAAAATTGGTATAAATTCGACAAGAAAATTTAATTAAAAATATGGATTTAAGAAATCTTGATCAATAACGAAGAAATAATTAAATTTCGGATTAAATTGATCAAGATATGAATTTATTGAAATTAATCGAAAAATTATAAGCAAATACCTACAAAAGATAATTAAAATAGTTAAAATTAATTAATGCAAATAAACTAAAATGCAAAATATGAAAAATAAAGAAACAAAATTAATTAGACTAAAATTAAACAAACTTAAGATAAAATATGCATGTAATTAAACTACTTAATAACAATGCAAATTAAGCTAACCTAAAGTCTAATAAAATAAAACTTCTATTAATCCTAAAGAAATTCTTAAATCAAACTAAGAAATTAACTATGTAAGACTCGAATTTAGTTAAAACACGAAATGAGTATATTCGTGAAAGGAAGGATTTAAATGAAATTTTCGAACACGTTGAAGGGTAAAACGGTCAAAAGACCAAAAGTCGGTATAAATTCGACAAGAAAATTTAATTAAAAATATGGATTTAAGAAATCTTGATCAATAACGAAGAAATAATTAAATTTCGGATTAAATTAATCAATATATGAATTTATTGGAATTAATCGAAATTTCACTCGGGATAATATCCCGAAAACACAAAGAAAATATATCGGGAAAGTGAAAAAATAGATTAAATAAATTAAATTAATTAATTAGAATAACATATAATTTTTTAGATATTTTTGAAATTTTTTAGAATAAAATAATCAATTAAAATAATAATATAATAAATTATAAATAAATGAATGAATAAAATTAAATTTAGAAAAAAAAAAGAAAAGAAATCACGTTTCGCGATTCTGAAGAGGAAACGGAAGCCGAGACCTTTGCCTCCCTCACCAGACGAAAACCACCGGCGGACTTGGCGAGAAGCCGACAGGGGAAGGCAGCCGAGCCACTAGCAATCCGAGGTAGGCAGTGAACGGCGACGGGAAGGGAGAGAGACATCAAGAACGCAAACCGAGAGAGAAAGGGGAGAAATCCAGTGACCGGTGCCGATCTGGGCCCGGCCACCGCCGGCCGAAGGTGCGCCACGTGGAGACCGACCGATCAGCGGTTGAATCGACCGGTAGAACGGTGGCCAGTGCCGGAAACGGAGGAAGAAAAGGAAGGGCACCGACGGCGAGGAGAGAACAGGCTGGACCGGCCACTTTCCGGCCAGCCATGGCGAAATCGAGACTAGATCCGTGCATCGGACGATCCCGCGGAGCTGCTAGCGGCGAAAATCGATCGAGAATCGGTCGACGAGGCCCTGAACTGGTCAAACCAGACTGAACCGACTGGACCGAACCGATCTGAACCGGGTTGAACCGGACCGAACTGGTTCAGCCAAGAAAGACAGGAAAAAGGGAGAAAAAGAGAAAAAGGAAAAAAAAAGAAGATTTTTGGGGATACACCGGACTTCGGGTAAGTTGATAAGAGGTCAAAAGTGACCGATTTGATTTTTTGAAAATTTATTTAAATTATATTTAATCAAAAATTAACCCGAAATTAAATATAAAATTTTACAGTTCGATGATAAATTGTATACGTGAGACGATTGAATTTCGATTTACGCACCATCGCATAATCTCAAGTAAGTAAAGCTCATTTACGACAATTTATGTAATTATTCGTGTATTAATGATTTATTTTACGAAATTCGGATTTAATTCCGCAATTAATAAATTATATTCGTATTTTTGAATTAATTGTCGTAAATGATATACGGGCTATCCAAAGAGTTTGGAACAAAGCCCAATAGGTATTGAGAGCCCAATAGACCCGAAGAAAGGATTTAATAAGTGAAAACGGGTTGGAAATGGGTCGAGACCCATTAAGGTGTGATCGGGCCCAATAAGAGTAAATTGGTCTAATTAGTTAAATCGACTGTAATAAATGCGAGAATTATATTTATTGGGTTAAATTGACATGATAAATAATTATCTGCAGCCCCAGAGACTGGATTAGCAACAAATCGGATTGGACGAGCCTCCGACAGTGGAATTTAGGTACGTGCTCGATGTGATTCGAGGTAAGGGAATTTCGTAAGTGCTTAGAGATATCTGAACGTATTTTTGGGGTTATTTACATTATGTAAAATCTCATAAGGTATCTAGAAATAGAATAATAATTTTTACGAAAATCGATGTATATGAAAAAATTACGATTTTGCCCCTAGTTAGGAAAATTTTAAAAAGGGTAGTAAGGCTATGAAATTGCATGATTTTCATGTTTTTGATATTTCAATTGTTATATTGCTTTAATTTAAGCAAATTATGGATAAGCTGGCTGTTTATTTCATGTTTTTACATGAAATGGCAAGAATTAGGTGCCAGTTGTGATTTTGATTTGTTTTAGTGAAATTTAGTAGCCTATCATGTTTTTATGAGTTTTAAATCGTGCTGGAGCACTGCTCGCACTGGATTTTATATTTTAACTCATATACAGAGTGCTGGAGCATTACTCGCACTGAGTTTTACAAACTTGCTTTACATGACTACCGTACTGGAGCTGTTCTCGTACATGGATTTTACTTGGTTTTATGCATCCGTACTAGAGCATTGCTCGTACGTGAATTTAAATTGGATTTATAATTATTTTAAGTCATACTGGAGCGCTGCTCGTATGCAGATTTCATTGATTTTTATGAAACCGTGCTGGAGCTTCGCTCGCACGAGGGTTTTTCTGATATCATGAATATGCATGGAACCGTGCTGGAGCTTCGCTCGCACAAGAATTTTATGACATGCATATGACCGTGCTGGAGCCTCTTGTAGGCTGTGTGTCATAGTGAGAAGATATGCTCGCACGTGTAGATTGAGACATGGGTTGGTTATCGACATGGTCTGGAGTGGGATAAGACCTATGGCAGGCATCCCCAGACTGTGATATTGGGTTCATGGAATACGTTGTGCCGTGTATGTCACACGAAGTACGCTGTACCATGTAGTCATGACTATTGTATTCACGTTACTTGATATTCTGGCGGGTAGGATTTGACCCACCTCCCGTTGCAGTTGTGATACCCCGCACACTGGGATCCGTGTAGCTTGGGATCACAGGGACATAGTCCTCGATTATTTCCATACAGTAACCTACATATCTCACATGATATATATTTGATTGATCTTGTTAGACCAAGGTAGACCTGAGGGAGGGGTCGAGCCCCGATTTGTGACGATTTTCATGAAATGTGATATTAAATGAGAAATTTATGGGTTTTATGAAGATATTAATGATTTTAAAGATGTGTTGAATCCCTCTGGGATTGTTTTTAAAGAGTTTTACTGTACCAAGCATGAGAGATTTTACATGAGATGTTTTTCATGTTTTACATGCCGATTCATGTTTTACGATAAATGATATACTCATACATGGCATGGTTTTAATTGCCTCATGCTTGAGATATAAAAGTTTTACATGTCATGCCTTTACCAACATGTAGATAGAGTAGTTATCTACCTACTTGCATTATTGCCTTACTGAGTAAGTTGCGCTTACCCTTTCATTTTTCACCCTACATGGTACATTCAGTAGAAGAGAGCGACAATAGTCTTGCATTTTGGTTATCCGCTGCTTCCTATCAAGACTAGGTAACACATTCATATAATTTTGTATCTGAACATATAGAGGTACAGTACTGTACACGGATGTAATATTGGGGATGTATTTAGTTAAAAATGAATTGATATGTAAATGAAATATGAAAAATAGATGTTAAGGTAAGTAACATGACAGGAGGGACTAACATCGACTCATAGCCCAACTGTTAGTAATGAAACTGTTCACGACGGGTAAGGAAATGAAAAAAGCAAAAAATTTGTAAGGGTTTTTAGGAAAAAAGGGTCGTGACAAACTACCTATAAAATGATCCTAAATTAAATCTAACTCTAACTAATTACTAACAATAAAATAAAATCTAAATAATGCATGAGAACTAATATTTTTGGATTTTTCAAGCTGAAAGCTAAATTAAAAATGCATGATACAAATTTAATCTAGATTAATTCTAAATGCAACTCATAAATTCTACACTAAAATTAAGTTCTAAATCCAATTATATAAAATTAACTATTAACTAAAAATTAAATTAACAAGCAAAGATGTAAACACCACAAAATTCCTATATTTAGTTAGACTATATAAAAATAAAAATAATATGTTTTAATGGAAGTACGAATATTCGTTTGTAGGGCTTGAGGAATATGAGAGCCGAGAAGCCCGAAATACATGAAGTGATGAAGCAAATGCAAGCATGGAGGGATTGAAAATTTTTGGTTCATTAGTTGGAAAATTTGATGTAAAGCCTATATTGTGGAATTATAAGGAGTGATGAGATCCCAAGAATATTTCATTTTTGAAATAATGAAAATTTCATGAAAGACATGAATATTGTGTCATTAGATAATTTTATAAAAGAAAATGCATATATATATATATATATACACTAGACAAATTTAAAATAGATAGATAATAATATATATATATTTATATATATAACAAATATATATGTTATGTAATATATAGTATATAATATATGAGTATTAATTAAATAAAACAAAAAAACAACAAACAAACAAAAAAAATATAATAAACAACAAACAACAAATAATATATATATATTAATATAATATATATGCATGTATAGAATTGGCTTTCTTTGAAAGCCAATTCCGCATTCTGCATTTCGAAAATGCAGAGTGTTTAGCTGGGAGTGGGAAAGAAGGGACAGAAAGAAAGAAAGGGAGAAGAGGGGGCTGGGTCGGTCGAGGGAGAAAGAAAGGAAGAGAGAAGGAAGAAGGAACGAGACCGAAGGGGGTAGAGCTAGAGAAAACTGGAGCAAGACCGAGATCCACTGGAAATTCAAGCGAGACCAAGAGCTGAAGGAGGAGGAAAGCTGGATCCGACCCGAGGGGAAAGGAAATTGAAGCAGATCGGAGCTGAGGATCGAAGCAAACTGAGGCTGGAGGGAGAGCAAACCGAGAGGGAAGAGAAGCAGAACCCGAGAACTGAAGCAGAGCCGACTGAAAATAGAACCGAGGAAGAGGGGCTGAAAGGAAGCAAACCGAGAAGGAAGGAAAGTGAGGGAGTTCGGTGTGGAAGGGACAAGTCAGCAGAAAAAAAAATATACAGTAGATTAGAGAAAACAGAGATTCAGTGGAAGAATAGGAGAAGTGATCGAATGAGGATGATGATGATGGAAGGCTGGAACAGAGGCAATCACGGTAGCAGAAGAAAGAACATAACAGTGAGCAATAGTCGAGGAAGAAGGAAAGAAAAAAGGAGAAAAGAAAGAAAAAAAAAGAGAGGAAAAAGCTGGAAATTGGAAGAAAAAAAGAAGAAGGTAAAATTTATATATATGTATATTTAATGTACATGTATATATATATATATATATATATATATATATATATATGTTGGGATATAAGCATGTTAGTGTAGATTAAATTAGATGTGAAATAAAAATGGGAGAGATGAGAAGTAGACAAAATATATATATATATATATATATGTGTGTGTGATAATAAATAATAATAAAAATAATAATATATATATGTGTATATACTTATGTGTTTATACATATAGGTGTATATAATAAATGTGTATGCTAGTATATATGCAAAACAAAAATATAGTAATAAAATATATAAACACACGTGTTGGCCTAGGTGTGTACGATTATACGCACACACGAAGTAGTAACGAATAGGTTACAATTTTAACGAAATTTGGAAAATTCGTATGAATAGGATACTAAATATACAAATTTCGGTGTAGGAGAATCGTAGAAGGAGTTAGGGGAGACACTTGGAGGCGTCATTACTCGAACTCGGAATATTCGACAGATCGAGGTAAGAGGGTGTAATTTAAAACGGTAATAGTTTACTCTCTGAACCATGATTAAGGAGAACTTACAAAGATTTGAACTATGATTTTCGAGCATGTTTTCTGCTTTTGTTTTCTGAGTAAGAACGTGATTTCTGAATTGGTTTTCTAAATAAAAGCATGTTTCTGAATTTGTTTTCTGAACAAGAACATGTTCTCTGAATTTGTATTCTGAATAATTTCATATTTCTAAATTTGACTTCTGAACCAGAGTATGTTCTCTGAAATCGTCTTTTGAATAAGATGGATGTATTTCGATTATATATATATATATATATGAAAATTATAGTATGTTTTGAGACTAAGGGCCACTTATGTTGTATTCTAATGCATGTCATGCTCGTCTTTGTGGTGTCTGAACTTCGCCTTTGTGGAGTCTGAATTCCACCTTTGGGTGTCTGAACGCTGTATGACCTTAATCACGTCTACAGCCCTACCATGGCCATAGGTTCTGAATTCCCTCTATGGAGGATGACTTTGTTATAAATGCATGATAATCATATGGGCCAATGTAGTCTCTATTTGAATTAAACTCTGCTCTCAGATTTGACTTTATGATATATGATTTTACATGTAATTTTGTTTTTGGAATTCTGAATATAAGAAAAGGTTATGTGATGACTGTTAAGTTCAAGTACTTAAAGAATTACCTTTTGAATCATGATGTCTCCGATTTTCTTAATTTCGAAGGTCCTTTATATTAGTTTCAGAGAGTAGTCATTGTACGTATTATTATGTTTTTCTACATATTTGAATCACTAAGACCATTTTAAATGCATTTTCTTACTGGGCTTTTTTCCCGAAAGCTCACCCCTCTACCGTTCAGCTATTTGCAGTGATCCGTAGGCGCTACCTGCCGCGTACACGACGTAGGCTGGTGGGAAAGAGCTATCCTAAGCTACTTTTTGCACACGCAGAAAAGATATACAATTACATTCCTTTACCAGACACATTTTGTATGCATAGACATATTTTAGAAATATTTTGTTGGGATGTAATTTGTAAGGAAAACAATGTAAAGAATATTACTTTTGGGATTATGTTTTAAGATGATTGGTATTGAATCGAAATGGATGTGTTGGGTTGTAAATGTGGATTTGGAAAGTATGTTTGGTAGTTGTGGATATCTAGGATTATTAAATAATTGATTTGCAGGTGGGTAGGCTCATATATAAGCCGTTATGCTATCGAAATTTCTATCGGCCATATATGTCAAACATGGAATTTAAATATAATTATGGATAAAGAATTAGGAAAAGTGAATTGACACTGAACAGAAATACAACCTAAGTGAATAAGGGAATAAATGGGTAAATTAAGTTCAAAAAAAAATTTCCCAATTTTCAAGGGTCAAGGGTCGTTACAAAAGACATTAAAACTAATCTACCATTTTAATTTAACAATTTACTTAAGCTAACAACTAATAAAGGATCAAAAGAATTAAACCAATTAATATAAAAACATGAAATGTAAAGTTTGCAAGGTGCATGAGTCAGCCAAACGTGGCCTTGCCCTGTTTCAATCAGCAGCCTGTCACCCTGCCATATTGTGCTCTGCAATCCCATTTTTCACTCACGCCACCATGTTCCTACACTTACTGCCAACGGTTAGCATACCATGCTCCAACCCACCAGCCCAGCAAACCTCGCACGCCACCAGCTTGTTCTGCACAACTCACTACAACTAAGCACACGTCCTTGTCCAGCTGCTTCCTGTTCGCTGTGCTTCCAGTACAATATCCCAGCCATTTTCACATCAGGGAAAAACCACAACGTCTGCTGCTATTGATTCACCATGTTTGCTTCTGGCTTGCGTTGCTTGCGCCATCGACCACGTCCTGCTCAGCACCTCAATTTCCTGCCAAAGACATCCGAGAGTGTTAGACTGGAGTAGCAACAGTTCAACATTCTTCAGCAGAACCTATCAGCAAATACAGGAAATCATACATGCAAAAAATGGTTAACTTGAGAGTTTAAGACAATGAACAAAAAAAGGAAAACATGAAATGGTTAAAACCAGCAGTTAAAATAGAAAATGAACATGAACAGTAAATAAAAGCTTAGAACAGGGCAGAACAGAGGAGAAATGTGTTTTCGGTCACTGCTACTGCACATGCTGTCTTGGTTCTGCACCGATGCAAACTGTTTCACCATTAACCAGCAACTACCTAGTCTAAGTCATAGCTACACAGATTCTCCAAACATCGAATACAAGTGAGCTAGGCAGTCGGGAAGGGACTGGAAATATTTTCTGCATCAGACCTTCACCATCTACTAACTTTGTGCTTTTCTAACTTGTAGCTATCAATCAACACTTACAAGAAATTTAATTAAAACTGAATATGCATAAAATAAAGTCTAAGCTATTTAATAGAGATAAACGGTAATGGACCGAGTTCCAGACTAATGCACTCAAAAGTTTTAAACAGAAAGTTAACAGCTTGTAAATGGTGTAAACAAAGAAGAGAAATATTATAGAAACATTTACTCTAAAACATGACTTCCTCGGGTCTTACCAGGAAAAGAAAAAAAAAGAAAGAAAAAAAATTTAACTTAACCATAACATGAATCGAACTGTGACGAATGGTGCATTTCAAGAGAAAATAACATGAGCTGGAAAAAAAAGTTAAACGAGGCTGAAATTAAACGAGGGACACCAAGCTAGAGAATACAGCAAAGGGATGAACCATATAGCTGCTTTTCATCAGCTCAAATGCCCCCGAATCCATCAAAATGAACAATTAAAAAAAATGAAAAATAAACTAGTGGAAGAAGAGAAACAGAACATACCATTGAAGAAATTTCTTTAAGTTGTCATGAACAGTAAAATACTAGAATACAATGGTGGCTAAAAAAAAACTATTCGGGAAAGCTTCTAAATACAAGGAAAATAAAACTAAAACTATTTAACCTACACTACTTCCTCTTTTCAATTGCTATCATGTTCTATTTATACACACATTTAGGGGTACAATGATAATTTTTCATCCTAGATGAGTTGACATTGTTTGGCCATTTGTCTTCATTTTATTTGTTGCAGAGTAGATATTTTCATGTCATCCGTCTTCTAGTGCACTTAGCTGTGCGATGTGGCCCGACGTGTGTCTTTCAGAAGGTTGGCACAGTGTCCGTCAATCTTATCGTTTCGGAGCGAATAAAATACAAACACTCAACATCGCACGTGTCCAGACGACTGATGACTTGATCTGCAAATTGAAAGTGGTCCAGTTTCCTTTAGCCCGTTTTCAGCCTATTTTTTGTCACGCCCGAAAACGCGAAAAATGGATAATTTTTAAAACTTTTTAACCTATTTAACTGAGTTATGTTCCTGTCTATGTCAATTTCTTAACTTTTATCATTTTATAAAAATTCGGCAGCATAACGACTGCATTTTGACTTAACCCAACCTGCAGAGTTTAAAACGCAGTTTATAATTTTCAACCCGCAGCCGCAACACCATTTTCAATTCTATTCCAGGATCTCATAACATCCACAACATATATTTATTCTGCGTAATAAAAACTTTGTACATAAATATAATCCCTTACAACTATTACATCTCGACTGTAATATACATTAATGTCTATGCTGTGCATCGTGTCTGGAACAAAAGTAAAGCTATACCTCGTCGCTACAAATGATTTGACGAAAGGTCGAACTGCTTCGTCCACGACCTCTAGCGCGTGAGTGCAGTAGAATCACTGTAAGAAATCTGGAAGATGGAAAGGAAGGGAGGTGAGCTTTTCAGGCTCAGTAAGAGATATATTTAAAGTGACCTTAATACTTAAAACAAATAAAACACGTGGTTTTACAAATCAGCATAAACATGTACTGGAGTAGAGATGCTTGAATTCATAAAAGTAGTAAAAACATACTTAAATCATAAGTTACACATCATGCATCTTTTTAGTAAAACTCATATATAGTATGCATATCATGTAGTGTAAACAAGTGAAAAGCATCTCAAAACTCAATCATGCATATCATAACATGCTTATCACTTTGAAAGTGAAATCGTACTATCATATGCACATTTCATAAAACATAACTCATAAGCTACCTTTAAAATCACCTTATAGAAAAAAAAACATGTGCTAAAAAGCAAATAACACAAAAGGTAGCATGAAATGTGTGAAAACATATTTTGTTTCTCTTGGAGACATGGTTTCATCATAACTGGTTTCGAAGGACATCATTAACATAACTGGTAGATATGGCCATAGTACAGGGAACTGTAAGACTGGATCAGGGTTGTACAGTGCCCTACTGGACTGTGTGGTATGGGGCTATGGTGGGGTGACTCATTACATGCCTGCAAAGGACTCGCAGTCTCTAAGCAGTCTCAACGCATGAACTTTAAATGGTTACATGGTACCACAAGTCATCTCATCTCGTCAGAGTCCTGCCCGTTCCCTGGCCGTTGGCTAGGAAGATCCTTGATCGTCTTTGTACCTTTTTCTCAACGTACAAGATCGACCCCTGATCACTCTGACCTCATAACATCAATACTTCGTTCCATAGTCTCAAAACATTAAGCATGTTTTTCATAATCATTTCTCGGGTATATATGTAACCCATATAATGAAAACATAGTTTCGTAAAACATTCTTAGGACTTTAACCCGTAAACTCATGGAAAACATACTATGCTTTCATTTCATAAGGGAAAATCACTTTTATATACATAAACATATATACTAAAATGTATCTCATGCAATAAAAGTCATTTTGAAAAGCTTGGATAAGTTTATTCCGGTTTTGAGTGAATAGTACTTTTTTCAACTTTTGAGAAAGCCCTTTTTCATGGAAACTCAACTAACTATCCACATAAATATTTAGTAAGGTTGAGGAGTACTAATGCTACTCTAAATTATATCCCTTACCTCTTAACGTTGGAGGTAATACACGTTCCTCGATTTTTGAGCTCACCTCGAAATGCATACCGATAACCCGAGCTGTCACATACCAAGTTATCTCATCACATATAGCTCAAATTCATGTTAATATATTCAATATGTGATTACATCTAAAATGTTGATCAAAAGTTGACTTTTTGCTACTTTGCTCGTTTTGCTCGGTTTTATCGGTTTAAGCCTCGATTTTAAGCTTTCTTAACATATTCGACACCTTTAAATTTATTTTCAATACCTTTACATCATGTCTTACATTCCAGCAACTTATTCCACTTCATACAAGACCTTAAAGTATCGATTCTTGCATTATTTCGATAATTCACCTAGTTAAACTCTAAACCGAACCTTTACAGTATAATTTTAACTATAAATTCATTTTAATTACATCCAAATTCATCATTCTAGTAGCTAAATCATGCTGGCAGTAATTGAACTTAATCATATAAGTTAATTCATCAAATTGCCTTTAACTAAAAATCATCCACAATCACTAAATAACAACCTATCTCATAGTCATCACTATACCTCAACTTCTTCACTCCTTTGACCAAGTTTGACTTCAGTTTTAGATCTCCAAATTGCCACTCAGCTGTAGCACAACATGTATAGAGCTTAGAAGTGTTCAGAATCATCCAAGAACCTCATCAAATTCATCCAAAAATTGAATTTTTACTTACCTCGGAACAGGGCAGTTTTCTGTCTTGTTCATCTCTGTAAATTTTAAGGGGGTAAATGACTTCTTTTAGGTCTGAATTTTTTATATGTGGTATAGGGGAGGAAGAGGAAGATTTCATATTAGGGACCGTCACCTGAAAATGGCTGGAAGGTGGTCGAAAAATTCATGCCAATCAGGAGCAGAGGTAACGTCTACGGCAGAATGGGCAATGGATAACTCTCGGGTTTTTCAACATTTCGGGATGGTTCTTACCTTTATATGAAGCTTATCCATTTGAATTTCAATCTGGAAAATATCAGAGGCAAAGAAAATCTATATGGTCATCAAATGGGATTGTTTTCATTGGCTGACAGTTTACTAAATGCAGGGGAAATGACTGTTCTGTTTATAAAATTTACCAAAATTAATCCTGATCAAATTTCTTCAAAATTCCACTTCTAAATTGTTATACTATGTCTATAGTATGTCTCGTAAAAATTTAGGGATCATTGGTTTAATAAAAATTTCACGAACGAGCTTATTTTGCGCGATTTGGCCAATACCGAGCAAAATGGAAATAAGCTTTCGGTTAGATTTAAAAATTTATTTGAACCCATAAATCTCCATATTTATTCATGATTTTTATTTCCCATGTCAATTGCACCTTATAATAATTTTCTATGACCTCGGAATAATTTTTACAAATTTTTAAAATTTTATTCGGATTTATTTCCCTTATTAGGTTCGTTTTCTTGATTTAATTTAAAACCCGAGTTTAACAAACTTTTGCATTTCCAATCACTTAGTTTTACCTTCTACACATCATTCCATGCATGAACATGACATTTTAAAGAAATTCTTGGGTCTATGACCTTACCTCGATTTGCGTACCATTGGGTCCCATGCTACAACCGAGTGCTTTAATCGTCTACAAGCCTGTAAAACGTTACATTGAGCTATAAATTACTTCTCATAAGCATCATAATATGAAAAAAATATTGGGTTGCACATTTTTGACTGAAACGACTGAGTTTCAATTGGATTTAATTTACCTGCACATTAAAGAATTTTAATTAAATAAAGATGATAATTAATAAAATAAATTGGAGATTTAAATAATTAATTAAGAAATTAAGCACAAATAATTCTATTAAAAATAGAATTATCACACCCCCAAACTTGAACTTTTGCTTGTCCTCAAGTAAAACAAAATACTTGCAGGAATGACAAGTACCAACATAATAATTTTCTCAATATTATCCTCAAAGAAAAAGTACAGACTATGATCTCAAAGAGTCACAATTACAAATCCAACATTTAGAATCTTTCAATCATAAGTCCTAACCCAAATTAGACCCCTCGTTTGTGTGTGAAAATGTCAAAGCCACTACTCAGTACATTATCCGGATCAGATTATGCAAACACAGTGAATGCAAAGTCAATGACATGTGATCATTCCTATAAGTTTGCTTTTCACTTATCTCTCCACTAATGTAGTCACACTTAACCAAAGATCAATAGGACTTCATTAAGCTTGTAATGTAAGGTTGGGGTTGAGGTATGATAAAGTCGATTTAGGTTTAATTACCCTTACATGCATTACTTCTAGGATCTTCAATGTAAGAGCTCAAATTTATTTCCCCCAAACTTATTTATTTCACTAAACTTTTTATTCTATTTTTGTATTTTTCTTCTTTCTTCTTTTCTTTTTCTTTCAATATATACTCATTCACTATCACTTAATACCTATATGTATATAACTCATAATATATCCCAATGACTTTTCATGCTTTCAGGGTAAGGGATAGGAACAAAGTATTTAAGCTACGGAAAAATTTTGCAGGTGTATTTACAGAGAAAAACTTATTTTGCCTAGATGGGTAACTAGGGGTAAAATATGTACAAGGATGGCTAGAAAGGCTCAAACGATCAAAAGATGACCTAAATCATCTCCCTAATTAAGTGTGATATAATATTTCGCTTCGAGATCAGATCAGACAAATTCTAGAATATGATGCACAAAATCAACTGAACAAATGCAATCCTATGTCCACATAAGCTTTCTCTAAATAAATATACCGATTCATGACATGACATGTGCATAAAATGAGAAAATCACAATCAGAATCAAGATAAATTCAAGAATTCTACTTCATGCTTTTTCTATAATCATGCTTCTTATTCAATCAAAGTTAGACTAAATCATGGGGTTATATCATCGGAATATGGGAAAACTACATGCTAAGCAGTAAATCATCATAAAATCAAACAATATAAGCTCAGATTTTCAAAAAAAATTGAAATTTTTTTCTCAGATTTTCAAAAAAAATTTAAACTTTTTTTCAATTTTGCCCAAAATTTTCAAAAATGCTCAAGTGATATCCCCTCCCCCAAACTTAAAGTGTACAGTACCCTCAGTATGCAGATAATATAAGAATTTAAGCTCAAGAACAAAGTACTCCCCTTTTTGATGATGATGAACAATTGAAGCTTGATTGAAAACGTAATACTAGAAAAGATATCTACAAAATAAACAAAGAAAGAAATAACAGAGAAGAAAAAAGAGCTATATACAAAGTGAAAAGAAAAATTAAGCCATTTCAAATGCAGCTGAAGAAAACAACACTTAACAGCAGGGCGAAGAGTAGGAAGGTCAACCAAAGTGGTGACAAAGTGTTGACAGTTAAATCCTCCTCAGTTCTATCTACTTCCCTCCTTCTATCAGATAACTTAAGCTCAAGCCTTATATCGTCCTTAACCTCCATCTTAAAACACTCTTGAGAGTCATCATGGAGCTTTAAAGGTTTGGAAACATTAAACTTCACTTCCTGATCCTGAACTCTCATTGTTAACTCCCCCTTTTGTACATCAATTAAAGTTCTACCAGTTGCTAGGAAAGGTCTGCCTAGTATAATGGGGAGTTCCCTATTTTCTTCCATGTCCAACACGATAAAATCCGCAGGGAAAATAAATTTATCCACCTTTACTAAAACATCCTCAATGACCCCCTTCAGATATTTAATGGATCGATCAGCCAATTGAAGGGTCACTGTAGTGGGCTTGGCATCCCATATTCCTAACTTCTGATAAATAGACAAAGGCATCAGATTTATACTGGCTCCTAAATCACATAGGACTCTACTAAAGAATAGATTTTCTATAGTGCAGGGTATGGTAAAGCTCCCGGGATCCTTGAGATTGGGGGGTAATTTCCTCTGGATAATTACACTACATTCCTCAGTTAAGGCCACAGTCTCATAATCTTCCATTCTTTTCTTCCTAGAGAGGATATCCTTCATAAACTTCACATAGCTTGACATTTGCTCTAAGGCATCTGCGACGAGAATGTTGATGTGAAGTTTTTTAAAAACCTCAAGGAATTTGGTAAATTGTTGATCGAGTTTTTAATTTTGGAACCTCTGAGAAAAAGGTACTGATGGTCTAACAGGGGAAGGTGTAGTGGAAACATGTGTAGCATCAGAGGATGAGGAAGGTTGTGACAAAGAAACAGGTACAGACCAAGAAGCGCCTAGCCTTGTTTCATGTGCAGCTTGATCAATTAGTTCCTGCTCTTTCTTAGCTGCTTCTTTAGAACCTATGGGATTTTCAGGTCTGGACTTAACTGGTGGATCGACTAGCTCTTTGCCACTCCTAAGGGTGATGGCTTTCACATGTTCTTTACTCTCCCTTTGCCTAACAGGATTGGCTTTAGTGTTACTAGGAAGGATCCATTGAGGACGCTGACTAAGAGCATTCGCTATTTGTCCCACTTGAACCTCTAAGTTCTTAATTGAAGCGGCTTGATTTCGTAGGATCGTTGTGAACATTTCCTCAAGCGAGGGCTTCTTTTTAGCTTCTGGTAAGTGCTGGGGTTGAGGTGGTGGTGATTGATGAAAGTGAGGTGGATGGGAGTGATTAGGTGGATGATGTGAATATGACTGATGTGGTTGATGGTGTGGAAATTGATGTTGTGGTGGTACATGAATCGGTGGAGCTTGAAAACCAGGGGGTTCTGGAGGTCTAGAATTAGAAGGTTGCCCTTAATTTTGGCTCCAGGAAAAATTCGAATGGTTCCTCCACCCAGGATTATAGGTGTTTGAAAAGGGGTTGTTCTGTTGCTTCTGAGATGCGGCAACGTACTGAACCGATTCTAAATTAAGCGGATACCTATCTACAGAGTATGTACCACCACACAGATCACATGAAGAAAAGGACTTTGGACAGAATACACAGGATTAGGACTAGTGGAAGGATTATGCTGGGTACTAAGCGACTTTACCTTCTTCATAAGGTTAGCTATTTGAGAGGTCAAGGTAGACAGCGTGCCGAGCTCATAGATACCCGCCGACTTCTTAGGCAATTGCCTCTCCGAAGACCATTGGTAGTTGTTAGCAGCCATCTTGTCTAAGAGACCGTAAGCTTCCTCCTCCGTTTTGCACATTAAAACTCCACCCGCAGCAGCATCAACGATGGTCCTATTTTGGCTCGTAAGTCCGTTGTAGAAGGTCTGGACTTGCAGCCACAAAGGTAGGCCATGATGAGGGCACTTCCTAAGAAGCTCCTTATATCGTTCCCAAGCTTTGTAAAGAGATTCAGAATCGAACTTGGCAAAGGAAGATATGTCGCTACGGAGTTTGGCCATTTTAGAGGGAGGGAAAAACTTAGCTAAAAATTGATGGGCTAACTCATCCCATTTAGAAATGGATCCTGAAGGTAAGGAGGTTAACCAGTGTTGCGCCATATCCCTAAGCGAGAAGGGGAATAATCTAAGCCTAAGTGCATCATCAGATAATCCATTGTGCTTGAATGTGTTGCATAGGTCCAGAAACTGCCCGAGGTGAGCATGTGGGTCGTCATGAGGAAGCCCACTGAACTGTAAAGAAGTCTGGATCATCTGAAGGATTGTGTGAGATTTGAGGATTTCAGACATATTTTAATTATGTAATATGAACTTGAAGTATAATTTATTGAGTTAAGTGAATTGGGGAATGATAATTGGAGATTTATATGTTAAGTGTTTAAAATAAGTATGAAATTATGAGGACAGATCGATCTGGGAGACGGAGAGATCGATCTGGTGAGTTAAAAATGACAAGGAAGGAGGAATTTAAGGAGCAGATCGATCTCCAATGGAAGAGGATCGATCTCCTTATGATTCTGTTTGAGAGAAGATCGATCTCATGAGGAAGAGATCGATCTCCAAATATTTCTGTTTGGGAGAAGATCGATCTCCTCAAGGAGCAGATCGATCTCATAAAGCCATAAAGAGATCGATCTCACCCCTCGATAGATCGATCTCCTAGGCATAAATTACCCCAAATCGTCCCAAAATTCAAATGCAGATCGATCTCATCAAGAGCCAGATCGATCTCCTACCCTCAGTCTATATAAAGAATCCCTGCTTTCTCCTGTAATTTCACTTACTCTCTCTTCCAACCCCCATTTTCGCCGAGCCCTAGCTTTCTCACTCATCCAAAGCACTCATTTCCGTCCAAACCAGAAGTTGTGGCAAGAAGGAAAGTTGTTCCTCACCCAAGGGAGAACAACATACTTGGAAATCGAAAGACGGATCGAATCGAGGCAAGAGATAAGCTCTCCACAAGTTTTGGGTAATTTCTAAACTTCGATCCTTAAATTTGAGAAGATTTTGGTGATGATAGTTGTTGGCATTGTGTTGAAATAGCTGAAAAATGATTAGGGATTGATGAACTTACAATGTAGTTGGAGTGATGATGATATTTAGCAACTTTGGTAAATTTAGGAATTTTGAGCTATAAATGGAGATTTAGACAATGTGGTGTATTAGCATAGATATTGTGGCATAGGAAATATAGAATGTTGAGGTGTTGGGAGCGAGATTGTGGTTTGTGATGGAGTTATGAGAATTGAGAAATTTGAGGAGTTATGAGCAATTATACTCGATTTTGAGTATTGAGGTTGATGTGATAATGAGTATTGATGTTTTAACATCGTTTGGACAGCTCGGGAGTTCCAGAGTGGAATGCGAGGCTAGTCCGTGATACAGGGGAAACGATTGCACTATACGAGGTGCAAAGAGGTAAGGGAAAACTAAACCATTTGTGTATGTGTTTTGATGAATTGTTGTAGCATGAACCATGATTTGAGAATACAAGTATGTTTGGTGTTGTGTTGTGATATAATTGCACACGATTTTTATAGCCGGTTGGAGCCCATTATTTTATGAGTTTATAAGCTGAGTGTAAAATTGCTTTATAAACCTTTGAGTTTGCGTGAAAAGTAAATTGGGCTCTACGTTAAGGCGATATTGAGATTTGAGAAAATGTGTGCGTGTTTTGCCGGTTGGAACTCGGTTTTAACATGTTTTGTGTTGAGTACACAAATGTTTTAAATGAGTTTTACGAGAGAAAACCATTATGAGTTCTACGTGAAGGCACAATGTTTTATAAGATAATGTCTAATGATTGAGACTTAGGCGTGTCATGTTGAATACACATCGGGCCTTGCTCTGGTAGCATGTAAGACCGATATAGTGGGACGCCTAGGAACCGACCCAGGGACCACAGGCCTTGTTCTGGTAACATGTAAGTCCGATTATTCCTCCGCTTTGGTAGCGTTGGGAGGCCTTGCTCTGGTAGCATGTAAGTCCGATATTCCTCTGTTTTGGTAACGAGAGATGCCTCCGTTTTGGTAACGTGAGATGACCCCCGTTCTGGTAACGCTGGGTGGCCTTGCTTTGGTAGCATGTAAGACCGAGATAGTGGGCCGCCTGGGAACCGACCCAGGGACCGCGTGATAGTGTTCATGAGGCGAGGCATTGCTCTGGTAGCATGTAAGGCCGGGCCTTGTTTTGGTAACATATAAGTCCAATATACCATGCATACGACCATATTGTCGACGTTCCCTCTATACGAGGATGCCTGGGATGCGCACCCAGAGGAGATTACATATTTAATGTGCCATGACGAGCTTTAATTGAGTTTTATTGCCTAGTCTCGTTTTACACATGAGTTGTGTTTTGTGACCTTGTCATGTGCTATTTACTGAAAGTGATTTTTATCACGTATTTTGAGAACAACCATTATCGCATATATTTACACATGCTTGTGAGTGCTCGATATTGAGCCTTTTTACCTTCATGTTTTCACATGATTTATGAGTTATGAGATGATGATGCTTTGAGAACTTTCATGCTACGATTTCAAATGAGTTTCATAAACAAATACATATTTGTGAAGTGTGATATGGTTTATATAACTGAGTTCCCTTACCCCCCTTACTGAGCGATTTGGAAGCTCACCCTGTTTTCTCTCCCCCTCAGATCGCTTCAAGTGAAGTGAGTTCCCTGCGGTGTACGGGTTAGAGGCTAGTGGAGGACTTGAGCTCCAGGCCGTATTTTGTGTATTGAGGTAGACATTTAATATTCATGTACCCAGACTAGAGTTATATTTACAGACATTTATTGTACAATGATGTACAGGATGTATTAGGATTAATTAACTTGGAATTGAGTAATGTATATGATACAATATATACTATATTATGATGAGATCCTGAGGTATGATAATTATGATGATGTATGACACTGCACAGGAATGCACCCTTAATTGTGAATTAATGAGTAAAAAGTTTTAAATTAGCCTTATTTTTCGGGCTTCCGGGGCGTCACAGAGTTTTCTTGGTATCAGAGCTTAGGGTGTTTAGTACTGTCAGTGTCGGTTAAGTGAAATAGAATACATCCCAAGTGTCTGTAATAATCTGGTCATGAATTGAATCTGAGGATTGAGATTTCAATCGATTTTGATATGTACGCGCAGGAGACGAGTTGAGATAGAGAATGAGTAAACGACGAGGTCGTTCGAGGAGGCAGGCAGAGTCCCCTCCACCACCTGTCCCACAACCAGAGAGTCCTAACTCTTGATTTAATCGGATTGAGATCGATGTGAGGCAAGGTTTTGAGCAGATGGCAGCGTTATTCGCGCAACACTTTGGAGTTAATGCCTCGGGTACTACTCCTACACTACCACAAGGGCCTCCCATACCCCCAATGCCCCCCGTCACTTAGCCTGATGACAGAAGTATGGTCCGACTGAAGGATTTTTTGAAAATTAATCCACCTGCATTTAGGGGAAAGAAGGATCCTACAGAGGCTGCCGATGCTGAGAGGGTCAGTATGAGTATCTATATGTTGAAGGGGAGAGCTCGAGATTGGTGGGGTACTACCCAGGGTATTCTGATGTCCCGCCAGGATGTGATTGGTTGGGAAGAGTTTCAGACAGCCTTTAGGACCCAATATGTACCACGAGCCGCCCAGAGAAAGAAACAAGCCGAGTTTTTAAGTTTGGTATAAGGTGACATGTCTGTGGATGACTATGAGAGCCAATTCACAGTGCTATTGAGATATGACCTAGAGACCTTTAAGAATGAAGAGCTCCGCACAGAGAAATTTGTGTATGGATTGAAGCCCATCATCAGAGATAGATTGATAGGGCTATGTATTACTGAGTTTGGAGATGCTCTGAGACGAGCACAAGAGATTGAAAGAGGAATTGAAATGGTACAATCCCAGAATGAGCTCAGAGCGGTGAATAGAGATAAGGCCAAGAGGCCAGCGATTTTCCAAACAGAGGCTCGGAGAGGTTCCTTCAGAAGAGGAAGGATTGAGGTATAGAAGGGCAGATTAGAGAGACCTAGAGGTTACCCTAACATTAGAGAGACCCCTCAAGATGTCAGGCCTGAGATAAGGTTTTGCAGAAATTATGGCCGAATGCATGAGGGAAGTTGTACTGGGTCGATCCATGGATGTTTTAGATGTGGAGACATGGGTCACATGGTGAAGGATTGCCCTCAACCTCAGAAACCACATGTCTTGGAGCCCACTAGACAACAGCCTCAGAGAGTGAATCCCCAGGGACGGGCCACTACTGCAGAGAAAGGAAAGAGACCTGTTACCCAGGGACGTGTGTTTGCCCTAGATAAGGAGACCGCTGACACTTTTACAAAAACTATAAGAGGTACACTCTCTGTCTGTAATCATAAGGCTCATGTGTTGATTGATTCAGGATCCACGCATTCGTTTATTTCTGAGCATTTTGCATGTAGATTAAACTTGAAGTTTGAACCTCTAGAATATATACTACATGTAAATACCCCTATGCGTGAATCCCAGAGAACTGAGTTAATCTGTAGAGGATGTGAAATAAAGGTGGGAGTAGAGTGATGTTAGCAGATCTAATCATGTTGAATATACACGGGTTTGATGTAATTCTGGGGATGGATTGGTTGGCAACCAATCGAGTGAGTTTAGACTGCTACACTAAGATTATAACTTTCTCCCTACCTGAACCTTACACCGTGCGGTTAAGATATTGAGGAAATGAATATGTGGAATTCTAGTAAGTAATTTGAGAATTTTAATATTATTTTGGAGAATATTAAATATGATTGTTCATGTGAAGGTTATAAGACACTCATCTCAGACGATGAGCGGGAACATCCGAGGATTGAGGATATACCTGTGGTGTGTGAATTCCCGGATGTTTTCCCAGATGAGCTGCCAGGTTTGCCACCAGAGAGAGAGCTGGAGTTTACCATTGATTTAGTACCAGATACCCAGCCGATCTCTAAACCTCCCTACAGGATGGCATTAGTGGAACTTGAGGAATTGAAGAAGCAACTACAGGAGTTATTGGACCAAGGGTTCATTAGGCCTAATGTTTCACTGTGGGGAGCACCGATTTTATTTGTCAAGAAGAAGGATGGTAGTCTCAGGTTATGCGTAGACTACCGGCTGTTGAATAAAGCCACGGTGAAGAATAAATACCCACTGCCCAGGATTGATGATCTACTTGATCAACTAAGAGGGGCCTCAGTCTTTTCTAAGATTGATTTGAGATCGGGCTATCACCAATTGAGGATCAAGGAAGAAGATATTCCCAAGTCGGCCTTCAGGACAAGGTATGGCCATTATGAATTTCTGGTGATGTCTTTTGGACTGATGAACGCCCCTGCTGCATTTATGAGATTGATGAACGAAGTGTTCAGAGACTATCTGGATAAATTTGTGATAGTCTTTATTGATGATATCCTGGTATACTCTCGGTCGTATGAGGAGCATGCACAGCATTTGTGGTTAGTACTTCAGATACTCCGAGATAAGCAATTATATGAAAAGCTTAGTAAGTGTGAGTTTTGGCTGAACCGGATAGCTTTCCTTGGTCATATAGTCTCAGAGGAAGGAGTATCAGTGGATCCAAGTAAAGTAGCAGCTGTGCTTAGTTGGGAGAGACCGAGGACAGTTACTGAGGTGCGAAGCTTCCTTGGTTTGGCAAGGTATTACAAAAGATTTGTGGAAGGATTTTCTAGGATTGCCGCTCCTTTGACTAAACTCACGCGTAAGGAGACTCCGTTCATATGGACTGATCAATGTGAGCTCAGTTTTCAGGAGTTAAAAAGGAGATTGACAGCGGCACCTGTGTTAACTATTCCTGAGGGATCAGGAGGATTTTCGATGTATAGTGATGCATCTCATCAAGGATTGGGGTACGTGCTTATGCAGCACGGAAGAGTGGTCGCATATGGATCGCGACAGTTGAAAGACCATGAGCGGAATTACCCCACGCATGATTTGGAGTTAGCCGCTATGGTATTTGCTTTGAATATCTGGCGACACTACTTATATGGGGAAAGATTCCAGATCTTCACTGATCACAAGAGTTTGAGATATCTCTTTGATCAGAAAGAGTTAAACATGAGACAAAGGAGATGGATGGAACTCCTTAAAGATTATGACTGCGAGATTCTATATCATCCGAGTAAGGCGAATGTAGTTACTGATGCCCTGAGCAGGAAGAGTATGATATCTGCTATGATGATCAGGGAATGGGATTTGTTAGAGCAGTTCGCCGAACTTCGGATCAGAGTTAAAGAGGTAGAGATTGGATTTTTGGCTAGCTTGCGGATAGAGCCCAAGATCATGGATCAGATTAGAACTGGGTAGCGCAGTGATCAGAGATTGATAGATATGGTTAGCCAAGCTGAGCAGAGTTCACAGTCGGATCTCACCATCAGTGAGGATGGATTATTGAGATTCAGAGGACGGATTTGTGTATCGGACGATGATACCCTAAAGAGACAGATACTGAGAGAATCTCATTGCTCGCGATACACCATGCACCCAGGGAGTACTAAGATGTACCGAGACTTGAGAAAGGTGAACTGGTGGAGTGGTATGAAGCGAGACGTGGCAGAGTATGTGGCCAGGTGTTTAGTATGCCAGCAAGTGAAAGCTGAGCATCGGAAGCCCGGAGGACTACTACAGCCCTTACCTGTACCTACATGGAAATAGGAGCATGTCACTATAGACTTTATTATGGGTTTACCGAGGACCCGAAGAGGTCGTGACGCTATATGGGTTATAGTGGATAGACTGACCAAGAGTACCCACTTCCTTGCCATTAAGAGCACAGATACTGTGGATGCCTTAGCTGAGCTGTATGTCAACGAGATAGCTAGATTACATGGGGCTCCAGTGAGTATTACTTCTGATAGAGATTCCCGGTTTACTTCCAGATTTTGGACCCAGTTTCAGGAGTCCATGGGATCTCGATTGAGTTTTAGTACCGCCTATCATCCTCAGACAGATGGTCAGTCAGAGAGGACTATTCAGACCTTGGAGGATATGTTGAGGGCGTGTACGATGGATTTTAAGGGATCATGGGATGATCACCTGCCCCTAGCAGAGTTTGCGTACAATAACAACTATCATGCAAGTATTGGAATGGCACCCTTTGAGGCTCTATATGGTAGGAGGTGTAGATCCCCTGTAGCTTGGGAAAAAGTCGATGACAGAAAGATAAATGCTCTCGAGCTTGTTGAGCAAGCTGTACAGAGTGTGAAACTCATATGTGAGAGGCTACGGGCTGCACAGAGTAGACAGAAAAGCTACGCGGATATGCATAGACGTCCACTTGAGTTTGATGTTGGTGATGCAGTATTTCTGAAAGTATCACCGAGTAAGGGTATCGTGCGACTTGGGAAGAAAGGAAAATTGAGTCCTCGATACATAGGACCATTCAAGATTCTTGAGAGAGTGGGAGAGGTAGCCTACAGATTGGCATTACCCCCACAGATGTCCGGAATACACAATATTTTTCATGTGTCTATGTTGAGGAAGTACCACCCGGACCCTTCTCATGTTATAGAGTATGACGAGATGGACATACAGGAGGACATGAGCTACACTGAGGAACCCGTCTGGATTCTTGATAGGAAGGATAAGGTACTGAGAACCAAGAGCATCCCATTAGTGAAAGTTTTATGGAAACATCACTCAAGGGAAGAGGCAACGTGGGAACTAGAGAACCTCATGAAGGAGAAATAATCCCATCTCTTTGACTAGTTGAGTTGAATTTGGAGGACCAAATTCTTTTAAGGTGGGGAGGATGTGAGATCTGAGGATTTCAGACATATTTTAATTATGTAATATGAACTTGAAGTATAATTTATTGAGTTAAGTGAATTGGGGAATGATAATTGGAGATTTATATGTTATGTGTTTAAAATAAGTATGAAGTTATGAGGACAGATCAATCTGGGAGAAGGAGAGATCGATTTGGTGAGTTAAAAATGACAAGGAAGGAGGAATTTAAGGAGCAGATCGATCTCCAATGGAAGAGGATCGATCTCCTTATGATTCTGTTTGAGAGAAGATCGATCTCATTAGGAAGAGATCGATCTCAAATGTTTCTGTTTGGGAGAAGATCGATCTCCTCAAGGAGCAGATCGATCTCATAAAGCCATAAAGAGATCGATCTCACCCCTCGACAGATCGATCTCTTAGGCATAAATTACCCCAAATCGTCCCAAAATTCAAATGCAGATTGATCTCATCAAGAGCCAGATCGATCTCCTACCCTCAGTCTATATAAGGAATCCCTGCTTTCTCCTGTAATTTTACTTTCTCTCTCTTCCAACCCTCATTTTCGTCGAGCCCTAGCTTTCTCACTCATCCAAAGCACTCATTTCCGTCCAAACCAGAAGTTGTGGCAAGAAGGAAAGTTGTTCCTCACCCAAGGGAGAACAACATACTTCGAAATCGAAAGACGGATCGAATCGAGGCAAAAGATAAGCTCTCCACAAGTTTTGGGTAATTTCTAAACTTCGATCCTTAAATTTGAGATGATTTTGGTGATAATAGTTGTTGGCATTGTGTTGAAATAGCTGAAAAATGATTAGGGATTGATGAACTTACAATGTTGTTGAAGTGATGATGATATTTAGCAACTTTGGTAAATTTAGGAATTTTGAGCTATAAATGGAGATTTAAACAATGTGGTGTATTAGCATAGATATTGTGGCATAGGAAATATAGAATGTTGAGGTGTTGGGAGCGAGATTGTGGTTTGTGATGGAGTTATGAGAATTGAGAAATTTGAGGAGTTATGAGCAATTATACTCGATTTTGAGTATTGAGGTTGATGTGATAATGAGTATTGATGTTTTAACATCGTTTGGACAGCTCGAGAGTTCCAGAGTGGAATGCGAGGCTAGTCCGTGATACGGGGGAAACGATTGCACTATACGAGGTGTAAAGAGGTAAGGGAAAACTAAACCATTTGTGTATGTGTTTTGATGAATTGTTGTAGCATGAACCATGATTTGAGAATACAAGCATGTTTGGTGTTGTGTTGTGATATAATTGCACACGATTTTTATAGCCGGTTGGAGCCCATTATTTTATGAGTTTATAAGCTGAGTGTGAAATTGCTTTATAAACCTTTGAGTTTGCGTGAAAAGTAAATTGGGCTCTACGTTAAGGCGATATTGAGATTTGAGAAAATGTGTGCGTGTTTTACCGGTTGGAACTCGGTTTTAACATGTTTTGTGTTGAGTACACAAATGTTTTAAATGAGTTTTACGAGAGAAAATCATTATGAGTTCTACATGAAGGCACAAGTTTTATAAGATAATGGCTAATGATTGAGACTTAGGCGTGTCATGTTGAATACACATCGGGCCTTGCTCTGGTAGCATGTAAGACCGATATAGTGGGACGCCTGGGAACCGACCCAGGGACCACAGGCCTTGTTCTGGTAACATGTAAGTCCGATTATTCCTCCGCTTTGGTAGCGTTGGGAGGCCTTGCTCTGGTAGCATGTAAGTCCGATATTCCTCTATTTTGGTAACGAGAGATGCCTCCGTTTTGGTAACGTGAGATGACCCCCGTTCTGGTAACGCTGGGTGGCCTTGCTTTGGTAGCATGTAAGACCGAGAGAGTGGGCCGCCTGGGAACCGACCCAGGGACCGCGTGATAGTATGCATGAGGCGAGGCATTGCTCTTGTAGCATGTAAGGCCGGGCCTTGTTCTGGTAATATATAAGTCCAATATACCATGCATACGACCATATTGTCGACGTTCCCTCTATACGAGGATACCTGGGATGCGCACCCAGAGGAGATTACATATTTGATGTGCCATGATGAGCTTTAATTGAGTTTTAGTGCCTAGTCTCGTTTTACACATGAGTTGTGTTTTGTGACCTTGTCATGTGCTATTTACTGAAGTGATTTTTATCACATATTTTGAGAACAACCATTATCGCATATATTTACACATGCTTGTGAGTGCTCGATATTGAGCCTTTTTACCTTCATGTTTTCACATGATTTATGAGTTATGAGATGATGATGTTTTGAGAACTTTCATGCTACGATTTCAAATGAGTTTCATAAACAAATACATATTTGTGAAGTGTGATATGGTTTATATAACTGAGTTCCCTTACCCCCCTTACTGAGCGATTTGGAAGCTCACCCTGTTTTCTCTCCCCCCCAGATCGCTTCAAGTGAAGTGAGTTCCCTGCGGCATACGGGTTAGAGGCTAGTGGAGGACTTGAGCTCCAGGCCGTATTTTGTGTATTGAGGTAGACATTTAATATTCATGTACCCAGACTAGAGTTATATTTACAGACACTTATTGTACAATGATGTACGGGATGTATTAGGATTAATTAACTTGGAATTGAGTAATGTATATGATACAATATATACTATATTATGATGAGATCCTGAGGCATGATAATTATGATGATGTATGACACTGCACAGGAATGCACCCTTAATTGTGAATTAATGAGTAAAAAGTTTTAAATTAGTCATATTTTCCGCGCTTCTGGGGCGTCACAGATTGAAGGCTTAATTTCAAAATTGTTTGCAGGGACAAGTGGTGGGCTAATGCCGAAATAATACCCTCCAATGGTCGGTATTGTATAATCTCCAACGGTCCTAATTTCTCTATTTTCTGCCATGGTGTTGTGCAGCGGAGCTTTTAATTTCCTAGAATCCTTTCGAATTTTTTAAGAGTTCGTTCAATTTTAGGATCTAAAGGAAAGCAATCATAACTCTTGGCTCTATACATGCAAACATGAAAAAGTCCTCAAGATTTTTTTTAAGTTTTTAATTTTTCAATTTTTTTATGAGAGAGAAAATTAATCTAGATTAAAGCTCTAAATATTTACAACCTAAGTTTTTACAAGCTAGAATTACACCTAAGCATAATTTCGTCGATATTAATTACTAGCTAATTATCTTCCCCGGCAACGACGCCAAAAACTTGATACGAGACTACACCCACTCTAAGTGACCTAGACGTGTTATCCGCAAGTGCACGGGTCGTACAAGTAATAATGAGATTTGCGTCCCGGATTATCGTCCCACAGAGAAGTTGAATTGCCTAATTAAGTATCGATTAATCTTACCCTAAGTATATTCTAGAAAATTATGAATTTTTTAATGGGTGATCTACAAGGCAAACAGTACTGAAATTAATAAAAACTATAAAATAAAGAAAATTAAGCAGAGCTAAAATTACTTATAGAGTTCCAATAAATTAAAAGCAAATACCTACAAAAGATAATTAAAACAGTTACAATTAATTAATGCAAATAAACTAAAATGCAAAATATGAAAATAAAGAAACAAAATTAATTAGACTAAAATTAAACAAACTTAAAATAAAATATGCATGTAATTAAACTACTTAACAACAATGCAAATTAAGCTAACCTAAAGTCTAATAAAATAAAACTTCTATTAATCCTAAAGAAATTCTTAAATCAAACTAAGAAATTAACTACCTATAAAATGATCCTAAATTAAATCTAACTCTAACTAATTACTAACAATAAAATAAAATCTAAATAATGCATGAGAACTAATATTTTTGGATTTTTCAATTTTAAGCTGAAAGCTAAATTAAAAATGCATGATACAAATTTAATCTAGATTAATTCTAAATGCAACTCATAAATTCTACACTAAAATTAAGTTCTAAATCCAATTATATAAAATTAACTATTAACTAAAAATTAAACTAAAAATTAAATTAATAAGAAAAGACATTAAAACTAACCTACCATTTTAATTTAACAATTTACCTAAGCTAACAACTAATAAAGGATCAAAAGAATTAAACCAATTAATATAAAAACATGAAATGTAAAGTTTGCAAGGTGCATGAGTAAGCCAAACGTGGCCTTGCACTGTTTCAATCAGCAGCCTGTCACCCTGCTATACTGTGCTCTGCAATCCCATTTTTCACTCACGCCACGATGTTCCTGCACTTACTGCCATCGGTCATCTTGCCATGCTCCAACCTACCAGCCCAGCCAACCTCGCACGCCACTGGCTTGTTCTGCACAGCTCACTGCAACTAAGCACACGTCCTTATCCAGCTACTTCCTGTTCGCTGTGCTTCCAGTACAACATGCTCCCAACCATTTTCGTATCAGGGAAAAACCACAACGTCTGCTGCTACTGATTCACCATGTTTGCTTTTGGCTTGCGTTACTTGCGCCATCGACCACGTCCTGCTCAACAGTTCAGTATTCTTCAGAAGAACCTATCAGCAAATACAGGAAATCATACATGCAAAAAATGGTTAACTTGAGAGTTTAAGAAAATGAACAAAAAAAAAAAAAGGAAAACATGAAATGGTTAAAACCAGCAATTAAAATAGAAAATGAACATGAACAGTAAATAAAAGCTTAGAACAGGAGAGAACAGAGGAGAAATGTGTTCCCAGTCACTGCTACTGCACATGCTGTCTTGGTTCTGCATTGATGCAAACTGTTTCACCAGCTTCAACATTAACCAGCAACTACCTAGTCTAAGTCATGGCTACACAGATTCTCCAAACATCGAATACAAGTGAGCTAGGCAATCGGGAAGGGACTGGAAATATTTTCTGCATCAGACCTTCACCATCTACTAACTTTGTTCTTCTCTAACCTGTAGCTATCAATCAACACTTACAAGAAATTTAATTAAAACTGAATGTGCATAAAATAAAGTCTAAGCTATTTAATGGAGATAAATGGTAATGGACCGAGTTCCAGACTAATGCACTAAAAAGTTTTAAACAGAAAGTTAACAACTTGTAAATGGTGTAAACAAAGAAGAGAAATAATATAGAAACATTTACTCTAAAACATGACTTCCTCGGGTCTTACCAGGAAAAGAAAAAAAAAGAGAAAGAAAAAAAATTTAACTTAACCATAACATGAATCGAACTGTGACGAATGGTGCATTTCAAGAGAAAATAACATGAGCTGGAAAAAAAATTAACCGAGGCTGAAATTAAACGAGGAACACCAAGCTAGAGAATACAGCAAAGGGGTGAACCATATAGCTGCTGTTCATCAGCTCAAATGCCCTCGAATCCATCAAAATGAACAATTAAAAAAAATGAAAAATAAACTAGTGGAAGAAGAGAAACAGAACATGCCATTGAAGAAATTTCTTTAAGTTGTCATGAACAGTAAAAATACTAGAATAAAATGGTGGCTAAAAAAAAACTATTAGGGAGAGCTTCTAAAAACAAGGAAAATAAAACAAAAACTATTCTACGTACACTACTTCCTTTTTTCAATTGCTATCATGTTCTATTTATACACACACTTAGGGGTACAATGGTAATTTTCCATCCTAGATGAGTTGGCATTGTTTGGCCACTTGTCTTCATTTTATTTGCTGCAAAGTAGATATTTCCACGTCATCCGTCTTCTAGTACACTTAGCTGTGCGATGTGGCCCGACGTGTGTCTTCCAGAAGGTTGGCACGGTGTCCGTCGATCTTATCATTTCGGAGCGAATAAAATACTAACACCCGACATCTCACGTGTCCAGACTACTGGTGACTCGGTCTGCAAATTGGAAGTGGTCCAATTTCCTTTAACCTATTTTCAGCCCATTTTTTACTGAAACGACTGAGTTTCATTTGGATTTAATTTAGCTGCACATTAAAGAATTTTAATTAAATAAAGGGGATAATTAATAAAATAAATTGGGGATTTAAATAATTAATTAGAAAATTAAGCACAAATAATTCTATTAAAAATAGAATTATCAGATGGAAAGCTGAGAAAGAAAGAATAGGAAACAATGAAAGGCTTGCTGACGTGATAGCAGATAGGTGGAGTAATAAGATGATGATTGATTGTTTTACTTGGGTTGTAGAACTGAAACAGTGAAGAGAAGCTGAAGCCTCTCTGCCTCATTGTAAGATGATGATGCAAGGTAGAGGCTGAAGACCAAGATCCGTGAGGAAGAGACAAAATCGTGGTCTCTTACAGGCAGAAACAGAACAACAGTAAATGAGGGCTATTTCACGTCTGGAACATTGAGACAGAAAAGGGAAATAATGCAACCGGAGTATGAGAAGGAACCCTAAGCCGAAAACACCCTATGCCAAATAAATATTTATCTTGTGAGGTGTTATACGGAGGAGGAACTGGAAACAAAGGTTGAAACAAAGACAGCAAAAAAACCAAACAGAAAATTTAATGGGTTCGGTTGGCTAAGGCAAACAAGGAAACGTTGGTGAACATCTAATTTGGTACAAAATTATGAGCAATATACAATAGCAAATTGTAAGACCTGGAATTTTGATGTAGCTTATTCCTTATTATTCTAATATGTACAAACATTTTATTATGTTGGTTGAATCATAAGAATAGTATTTACTACTAGAAAATTGTGAGTAAAGTGGTTAAACACACATAAGCTACGTAAAGGCCGAATAAGGGCTATAAGAGCCACAGGCTAAACCGAGAGGATTTAAATCATTCTTGTAACGACCCGTGACCTATAAAAATTCAAGAATTTTTTTTTTAAACTTCAGCTTGCAACTTAATCCCTTTATTCACTTAGGTTGTATTGCTATTCAGTGTCAATTTATTTTCTTACTTCTTTATCCGTAATTATAATTAAGTTTCACATTTGGATTTATATGGCCGATAGAAATTTCAACAGCATAACGACTTATATATAAGCCTACCCACCTGCAATTTTCTCACAATATCAACCTTAGCTATCCACAACTATCAGACATGCTTCCCAAGTCATATAATCAAATCATTCTACATATTCCAAACACGTCTAGTTACTCCTAATAATCAATCCTTAAAAATATTTCATTTATCCTTATACAGATTACATCCCGACACATTAATTTCAATAGATTTCTGTGCATACAAATGGTCTGGCAAAGAGATAGAAATGTATACCTCACGCATCTACAAAAGGTAATCTGGGGAAACTCGTATCCGCCAGCCTACGTCGTCTACGCAGTAATTATCACTGTAATTTCACTGCAACACATCTGAGACGTGAAAGGGTGAGCTTTCGGGGAAAAGCCCAATAAGAAAATACATTTAAAGTAGTCCTGATATGTAAAAGCATGCAAGAAATCATTCATGAAACAAACTTTGCTTCAGAAAAACAGATCATAAGTTTCTTTTAGAAATTAATATTTAGAAGATATGTGAAACTTTCGTTACGTGCATAATCATCATAGGAAAAATATGAAGTGTGGGTTCTTTAAATAAAATAGCGTGCTTAAACCGTTTCATAAAATCTTCATTGTTCATGGATAATTTCATAAAATCATCGTCATTCATATGCATTTCATAAAACATAGATCATTTTTAAATATTTCGTCATAAATCATGATTATTCATGAACATTTCGTCAAAATCTCATAAAAACATAGTTATTCATCATAATCGTCATTCATAATCATAATCATAATCATGGAGACTAGGCTATAACTGTGAGACCTCATATATGTATAGTTGTAATGTGTGTAATTGGATCAATGAATGCTAATGGACTTGTAATGTAAAGTGTAATTGATGTAAGTCCATGGATTCAATGTAGATATGTGTAGTATGATTTGTAATGTACATACAAGTTTCATTGTGTATGAATATGAAGAAATGAGTTCTTATAAGTGATGAATGTGATTGGAACTCAAAATGAGTAGTGTTGTAAATGGAAGGAAGTTGCATGAATACAAATGCTTCCATTTAGTTTTATATAGTATACCTTTGGATATACAAGTAATGCACACAAGTTTCAATGTGAATAAGGTATGAATGGATGCCTTTTTCAAGTCATAAAGGTGGGTGGATGAGAAAATAGCTATGGTAGCAAATTAAGGACATTTGGGTGTGAGTTGCAGCAGGAAAATTGCAGAAAATCTGAAAAATATGAAGGCCAGATCGATCTCATAGGATGAGAGATCGATCTGGAAGAGCCAAAATGCTTTTATTTGGGCAATGGAATAGAGCAGATCGATCTCCAATGGGGCTAGATCAATCTCCTAACCATTCTGTAATGAAAAGATCGATCCTCAAGCATACAGATCGATCTCTTTAGCTCTCTGTTTGGGAGCAGATCGATCTCAAGCTTCGACAGATCGATCTCATGCTTAAAATGCTAAGAAAAAGAGGGATTTAAGGGGACCAGATCGATCTCCTCCTAGTGCAGATCGATCTCCTCAAGCTATTTCTATAAAAGGAGTGCTGAAAATCTAAAAATTTTGGGAAAAACATCACTCTTCCATTTTTAACCCAAAAACCTAACTTTTTCTCTCTAAAATCCACCCATTCCAGTAAGATTTGAAGAGAGACCATTAGAAGCAAAGTTGTTCATCTTGAGGAAGAGAACAACATAGTTGGGAATAAAAAACCACATTAAGGTATTGAAGGAACAAAGGGCATTGACATTTGGAGCAACAAGAGAAATTGAATTTGGTAAGATTCTAACACTCCAACTCTGGTACATTGTCTATTTAATTGATTTTGGAGTTGTTTGGCATGAGTATGGATGGTTGGAAACACCTAGGGTGTGTTAGAAACTAATGTAACCTAGAAAATAGATATAGTCTAGAGTGAGAAAGTGTAAATTGGGTATGTTGATGATTTATGGGTTATGATAAGTTGTCGTTGAAGTAGTATGGATGATTTGAGATGGGTAAATGAAGCTACAGTGTGTGTTTTGTGAATTGATGAGAATGAGCACATGTAGTGTTTAATAATATGCCATAGTGAAGGAAATTTATGAAAAATGAACATTATGAGCTTAACATCGATTTAATATCTATTTGGAATGAGTTAATAGGCCTAAAAGAATCCATAGACTTGAGTTATGGGTAAAGTAATGAAATGAGGCCTCATAAGCGTTAATAGAGACTATAGGTCGAATCGACTATAGTAAACGCAAGAGTTAGATTATAATGGACTATAATGGTACGAAATACGTTTGTGTGTAGTTTCAGGGAGTTCATTGGAGACGAATAGAACCATACAAGTAAGCAGCTCTAAAGAAGTGGAATCACGCATCGCGATTCCAGGTAAGGGAATTTTGTGAGTATATAGAGATAACTGCTCGTACTTTGAACTTGTGGGTGAATATTGGGTGTTTTATGAAATGCATGGTTGCTCAAGTAAATGATTGATGGTATTCATGAATGATGATAAGTATATGCGTGATTTTGGTTTTGAAGTGGATTCTATGAAATGGGATAGTAAGGCTAATAATTGCATAAATCTAATGTTTTGATGTTTTACAAAATGTAATTGCTTCGTTTTAAGCAAGCTTGTAGATAGGCCGGCTAGTGTTTTATTGATGTTATGAAAAAAAGCATTTGTGAAGTGCTAAACTCGGTTGTCAGGATTGTTTGATTGTGTATGAGCTGCCTATCATATTTGTATGACATAAATCGCGCTAGAGCCTCGTTCGCGCTGGATTTCGATATTTTCACTTGTGTGAAACGTGCTAAAGCTTAGCTCGCACTTTGATTTGAATTGTGACGATGTTTTATAAACCGTACTGGAGCTTACGCTCGTACGTGGATTTGGGTGGTTTTTCTTATGCATATAACCGTACTGGAGCGATTCTCATAAGTGGTTTCTACATGTTTTTATGCATAAATGTCGTACTAGAGCATTGCTCGTACGAGGTGATTGGTTTTGATGCATGAATTCGCGCTATAGCATAGCTCGTACTGGTTTTCACACTGTGGTATGTATGAGGCCGTGGTGAGGGTAATACGAATTAACTCAAGGAACCCAATAGGCCTGACAGACCTCTTGAGTGGGGTGTGGGTGAGGGTGAGGGGCTAGGACCTGAATCAGGGAACCCAATAAGGGCGAGCAAGGCCATGAGGGGCTAGGACCTGGTATTAAGAGTACTCCCATGTGCACTTGAGACTAGAGGTTTCACTCGGTATGGGGTAGATAAGACCTAATGCAGGCACCCCCAACCATGTTATGGGTTCGCGGAGTACGATGTACCGTGTATATCACATGGAGTACGATGTACCGCGTAGTGGTTACTTGATTTGAGAAAGTCTGGCGGAGAACTAACCCACCTTCGTACCAGCATGATACTCCACACACCGGGATCCGTGTGGTCTGGGATGATATGTGTCTAGGGGTGTAATCGAGTCGAGCCGAGTCGACACAGTGAGGAGCTCGAGCTCGAGCTCGACTTGAAAACTCGATGCTCGATACTTGGCTCGAGCTCGATTGTCACGACCCAAACTACCCAAAAATCAGAGTGAATTTTTCGCGTTTTATTTATTTCCTTACTTAAATTCTTACATGTTCTCGAATCGTGACCAGCACTCCACTAAAAATTGGGCTGTGCGTCAATGCCAGTCCCACCATTCAACTACCATCAAACTTATTTATTCTCCAGTCATTTATAATTGTTTATATTATTTATACATCCCCTAAAGTTACTTACAAACATGTTACTGTGTTATGCTTATGTAGATACAATATGTACAAGTGTATATATACCTTATGTTGATGGGCAGCAGCGGATATCCAGAATGCAGTACTGAGTCGTCGCAACTTCAACTGGAGATCATCTGTGGGAGAAAATGAAAGGGGTGAGCACATCAAGCTCAGTAAGGCAATCCTACGAACAAGTAGGTAACCATACTACCTACATGAACGTAGTGCCATGCATAAACCACCCTTTCTCCACACATTTTAAAACAATGCTATGCATTATGATGATATGTAAAACACATTTGCACGGAAAATCAACATGCAATTATTATAAATTATTTCTTTCTCAATTAAGATTTTCACAATAAAGTCAGGACTCGACCCCTCCTGCGGGTGATCCTGACTCACACAAAATCATGAAAACGTTTACATCACATGTGGGTTTTGAAAAGCATGGAAATACCATCATGCAATTTAGTTTTAAAACCCAGTTTAAATCATCATAAAAGTCATCAACATACGAGACTAGGCAACATCTGTATATAGGTAAATAACTAGGACTATGGCCACATCTGTCCTCGGGAGTTCCACAGCTACACGGATCCTAGTGTGCGGGTTCTCACCATGATCGGGAACCGCCCGGGAGGTGGGTCAGTCCATCCCGTCAGTCTTATCCGATCCCCGGCATCCGAAGATGCTGCATCCGGAGATGCCGTATCCGAAGATACCACACGGTACATCGTACTCCATGCTACTTGCACGGTACATCGTACTCCGTGAACCCATATAATATCTCTAGGTACTCCAGCCCAATTGGCCTGCTTCCCACAGAGGTTTGTTTCTCAATACTCATGTCATGTCTCAAAACGCACGTGCGAGCCTATTTAATCGGTGACACACAGTCTACCCGATGCTCCAAGCACGGCTCATCGCATGTTCTCATAAAATCAGTGCGAGCAATGCTCAGCACTCTCATCAAATCACGTAAATCTAGTGCGAGCTAAGCTCTAGCACTCTGTATGCAAATCGTATAAAAATCTGGTGCGAGCGAAGCTCTAACACCCTGTCTCAAAATCATATAAAAATATGGTGCGAGTTAGACTCTAGCACCCTATCACGAAAATCATATATATATAAGAATCTGGTGCGAGTTGGACTCCAGCACCTATGCATGTAAAACTCTAGTGCGAGCTCTCGCTCCAGCACTAATGCGTGCATCACACAAATCGACAATAAAAACACGTAGGCGGCTCTGTTTCCTCAAAACAGTTTTCAAAACAATATCACGTTGAAAGTATGCAATGCTGTGCATTTTCTTTCAAGGTGAGCCAGCCTACTCATGCATGCCTCAAAACACCTCCAGAATGAGCAGAAACCTTTTGTTCTTGCTCCTCCCAATTTTTCCTAAATTTTTAGATTTTACCCTTAACAAGGGTATTTTAGTAATTTGCCCATTCGGGGCACTAAAATTATTATTCGACCTCTAGACCCTTCAGATAAATTTTAAAGGACTGCATATGAATTTAAAATTGCGTAAAGTTACCTCTAGCAGTCCGCAGAATTCCCTTACCTTATTTTTCCGTAGAGTCTGACCTTTTCTTTTCCAATGTTATCTCGTTGCGCAGTCCGTTATGCTCCCAATCAAATGCCCGAAACTGCGTATTAATATTCCTCAGGTCAGATATTATGCAATTTAGTCGTATTTAATACTTTCTGGGCTTAATTTAAATCGTTGGGCCCGTTTACCCCTATTGGGCCCGATTGCACCTTAATGGGCCTTAATCGGCCTTAAGCCCGTTTTCCATTTAATTTTCACTTTATCGAGGCCTATTGGGCTCATTGGGCCCACCAATAATTTATCGGGCCTCGTTCTAATTCTTGAATAGCTAAATTTAATATTTACGACAATTAATCTAAATTTCCATAAATTAATTCAATTTATGCAGAAATTAAATCAATATCACGCATAACGAGGTAATTGTTGTAAATATGGATCACTTACCCGAGATTCCATGCTAGTCCGTAAATCGAGGCTGTCTCGAGCCCTCGGTGGATGCCAATCGTCAAGCTACACAATTAAATATATTTTTCGGGTGAACTTTCAGTCGATAATTAATTAAATAAAATATTCCAAATTTAAATCGGGTCAATTTGACCGCTTATCGACTTACCCGAAGCTCGATTGCATCATAGGAATTTTCCCCAATTTTTTTCTCTTTTTCCTTTTCCCTTTTTCTCCCTTTTTCTCCTCTTTTTGGCTGAACCGATTCAGTCCGGTTCGGACCGGTTCAGACCGCCGGTTCACTCCGGTTCGGCCGGTTCACTGCCTTGCCGGCCGATTCTCCGCCGGCTTCCACCGCCAATCGCTCCGCTGGGTCGTCCGCAGCCCGAATCTGGCCTCGACTTCGCCCAAGGCCGCCGAAAAGTCGCCGGTTCGGCCTCTTCTCCCTCGGCCGTCGGACCCGTTTCCTTTCCTCCGCCGTTTTCGGCGTTTGCCGCCGTTTCGCCGGGTGCCATCGGTCTCAAAAGGACCGCCGTCGCCTGGGCTCTCGAAATCGGGCCTCGGTTCCGGCCGATTTGCCGCCGTTCGCCGGGACCGACTCGATTTTCCCCCTCGCCTTTCCGTCCGTCGATCCGTCAGAAATCGTGGCCGTCGACGCGCGTCACCGGTACTGCTAGAACCGCCAGGCTTCGCTCTAGCTTCTCCAACCATCGGCTGGGTCCATCGGCCGCCGGTGGCTCTTTGGTCTCCTCGGGTTCGGCTGCTACGTTCGGTCTCTCTCTCTCTCCCAGATATTTTCGTTTTCAGTCTCCTTTTTTTTTTTTCCTTTCATTAATTTATTTTATTAATTTTATTATTATTTTTATTTATTTTAATTATTTTATTATTCCTTAAAATACATTAAAATTACCCAACTATCTCTTAAAATTATTAAATTCTAAATTTATCAATTTAATTTTATTTAATTTATTTATTATATTTTAACCTCTTTTTCGGGTACAATTTCCCCGTATTTTCGGGATATTATCCCGAGTGACTTTTCGGTATATTTTTCGATTATTTTCGGGATTATTCTTCTGAACTAAAAATCCCGATTAATCCCGATTAATTCCAATAAATTAATATCTCGATCAATTTAATCCGAATAAATTTATTTCACTTTTATTGACCAAGATTTCTTAAGTCCATATTTTTAATTAAATTTCTTTATCGAAATTATACCGACCTTTGGTCCTTTGACCATTTTTCCCTTGCACGTGTTCGAGATTAATTTAACCCGACCTTCCTTCATACGTCCCCCATCTTTTCTTATTTAATTTTCGTATTTTAATTAAATTCGGGTCTTACATCGATCAAGTCTTATTTTTTAAACTCGAGCTCGGCTTGAGATCGAGTTTGAACTACTCAAGCTCGCTCGATTAGGCTCGATTATATAAGTTTGATTTTTTGCTCGAACTCGAGCTCGATTCTAAGGCTTGACTCGAGCTCGAACTCGAGCTCGCTCTTACACTTATTATATAAATATTATTATATAATAATATATATTATTAAAATATATAAAATCTCAATGCTCGATTAAGCTAGCGAGCTACTCGAGCCGGGTATCTAGGTTCTCGAATTCGACTCGCTCGATAGCTCGAGTAGCTCGAGCTCGAGCTTGACTCAACTAAAATTGAGCTGAATTCGAGTTTTGCTCGAGTCGAGTCCGAGTAGCTTGCGAGCACCACTGTATCATTACACCCCTATATGTGACATAGTTGGCCAACATAATCTATGAGTATGAGTTATAGTAACCTGTCTCCTTACTTGATTTACCTACTACCACATGATTTTAATCTATAAGTGTGATTGTGACTGTCCCGGGGTAGACCCGAGGGAGGGGTTGAGCGTTGAGGACTTGATTGTGAATGGATGATGATGTTTGTGATTGGAAATTGATCTCGATGGGATTTTGATACTGGAGAAAAGAGGTTGCAAATGTGATTTAAAAAGGAGGTTTCTTAATGAATTGCCCTTTTTATGAATTTAAATGAGATTGAGCATTAGATGATTTATACATGATGTTTTTACCTTGTTTTATATGCCAATGTACATGATTTTGATACATGATATATATGTATACTCATATGGCATAGTTTTACTTCCTCATGCTCCTACCGTAAATGATTTATGCATAACACTATCAGCATGTAGATAGAGTAGTTATCTACCATGCTTGCATTATTGCCTTACTGAGCGTGTGGTTGCTCATCCCTCTCTGTTTTCCCCCTCCTACAGAGCGTGCATAGTAGCCCAGTGAGGACTGAGGCATTGTGTTTTTGGACATCCGCTGCTTCCATCGCCGAAAGGTATATACACAGGATTCTTTTTGTATCTAAACAATGTAATGGCACAGTAATGATTGAGTTGTAATTATGGGGGATGTAGATGTCAGTAAACATGTTCTGTATAAGTGAATGATTTAATTTCGAATTTATGACATTGTTTTTATTAATTGTGGATGAATGGTAAGTGGTGATTATTATTGACTCACAGCCCAACTGTATGTGGTGAGTTTGTTCACGACCGAGTAAGGTAACAGTAAAACGTGAAAAATTTATAGTGATTTTCGGTTAAAGGGAATGAAAAAGGGTCGTGACAATAACTAAGTCATGCGATATGTGTCATTCACCGTAGAGAGTCATCATACATATGGCCAAGGTAAGGGGGCTGTAGATTGATCAGGGTCGTACAACACTTTCATAAAAATACGAGTAGTATCTATGTTTCTTACTTTCTCTGGCACCTAGCTAGGGTACGGACACCAAAGGCACTCTCTGTGCGGGAAACATACATGCGTACTGCGTGGGCACGAGATACTACCAAAACATTATCATCATAAACCATAAGTAGCAAGACATCTTCTACACAGGCAGAGTCAAGTGCTACAGGGGCCCTACGTACCGACACTCAAGTGGTGGAGCCAGAACACCACAAGAAGTAGCCATGCATGAAGCCTATAGTCTCAAAAATTTCTTTTCCCTTTTTTTTTTTTTTTTTTACTTTCAAACTTGCCAAAAGTTTCTTTCAAAATAAGAATATAGAATTATAAACCATTGTAAAGCTTCCATGCATTTTCATACTTTAGGGAAATTCATTTCACAAAACATAGATGTACTCGGGGAATATTTCCTAAAACGAAATCATATTTCGTAACCCGTTTCATAAGTATGAAAACAGTTATAAATCATTTCAAAACATAACGTTGCTATATAAAATCTTTTTATCAATGAAATAAGGATTCAACATCAGAACTAAGCCAAATTGTACCCCTTACCTCGATTTATCGAAAATTCTAAGTTCGAGTAGTGATGCCTCCAAGTATCTCCCTTAAATCCTTCTACGATTTTCCTACATCGAAATTCGTATTCTTAGTATCCTATTTATTCGAATTACCTATGATGCGTCAAAATCGTAACCTTGCTTACCTAGGGAAAATACACTTGAAATCATAAAATACGTACAGTTATCTCTAAAACTTGCATAAATTCCTTACCCCGGTGTCTGTCCGTAATCCTTGATTACTTCGACTTAGTGAGTCAATGAGCCCGACCCTCTCGGCTTATTTCACCAAAAATTTCAAATAAATATTTTCGATCGCCTTTTTCCTCGGATTTTCTCGAATTCTCGGTATCTTCTTTGCTTCCTTTAAATATACACACACACACATACACATATATATATATATATATATGTATATATATAAATAAAAATATTACTCTTTTTTTTTTCTTTTTGGACTGTTCATCGTTTTTTGAATTTCCTTTCTCCTTTCCCTCCTACTCTTTTCCTTTCTTTTTCATTGGCACTGTTCACCCGTGCACCTTCATCCTCCCGACGCCGCCTGTTTTCGCCGCTTTTCTCTCCATCATCCTCCTTCTTTCTCTTATTGTCACCATTCATTATTTATCCTCCCAGCAGCCGACGGTCAGGCGTCTCCTGCACCAGTCGAGACTCCTCTCGGTTGCAACCAAGAATAGAGAAGGGAATACTCTGTTCCCTGTCTCACCTACTGTTCCTCCCCGTTCCAGGCCACTCCCGGTCCTCTAGCCAACCTCCACCATCACTATCTTCATTTCAGCCTTCACCGTCACTGCTTGGTTTCCAAATTTCTAGGGAGGTGGAGCCCCTCTATTTTTCATGGCCACACGCCCCCTGGTTGCAGCTTCCACATGCAGCCTCTGCTTCTGCCTTTCAATCGGGCCAGTCCCTCTCTCGTCTCTTTTGCTTCAGTTTCAGAGGAGACAACTCTTTTGTTCTAGTCTTCCCCTCTCTCTTCTGTTCCAGTTTTTCGGAGGTGAGAGCTCCCCTGTTTCAGTCTTCATTCTTTTCCATTTATGAAACTCTCAGCTATGGCTCTTACTGTCTCAGTTTTGGAAGCTTTCATATCTCAGTTTTCTCTCTTCCTCATACCTCCATCATCGTCCTCACCTTTAAGCCCGAGAGGCTCCATTCACCCATCTGTACATTCCCTGCTCCCTTATCTTTGATTCAGACTTCCTCACTCTCGGGTTCCACTTCTCTTTCCCTCATCGATCGACTCCCTCTTTCACTCGTCTCATGTTCTTCTTCCACATCAGTTTTTTTTAGAAGATGAACTCCTTTGTTTCAATTTTTTTCTTTCCTCCTCTATACCCTTGTCTCGATTTTCAACGGCTATTTTAATCTATTTAAACCCACTTTAATTTTTTTTCTTTCTTACATTGTTTCCTGCCAACGCTAGTCTTCCATTTAATTTGTCTCAGGCTTTCTCAATCCCCTATACTTGATCCACATTTTAACTCTATCATATTTTTATTGCAGTTGGTGTGTGCACAGCAGAGCTTTCTTCATCCAGCCTATCATTACTACCATTGCTTCAGTATTTCTGTTCACCTTTCATTTGTTTTGGTCTGCCCCATGCTGTCCTCCACTAGCCTTCATCTTTTCGGTTTAGTTCCAGTCCATCTTCCCTCACACACATATATTTTTATAATTTCTTTTGTTGGTCTGTGCAGTACAGCAGACCAACTCTCCTTCAGTCCTAACGTTTCTTTTCTCCATATACTTTTGCTGCAGTTTTACTGAAGCAACATAAGCGCTCGGAATTGGCTAAAGCCAATCCATTGGTTTCCTTCTTCTTCCTACCAAACCACCATCTTCACCAAATTTTCAGCTACAGTTCACCGAAGTAATTGCTCTCGGGTTTGGCTTTTAATAAAGCCAAACCATGTTTCTTTGTGCAGCTCTTTGCTGCAGTTCATGTATACATGTGTAATGCATACTACATATACACGTTGTCTTAATTTGTCTTGATTTGCTACTGCTTGCAGCAGGGGTTTCTCCATACATCGGGAATGGCTTCATTTTAGAAGCCAATCCGTAAGCTTCTTAAATTCTTTTTTATTTTTTTGTCGAATGCTAGCCTCTCTTCCTTCCTTATTCTCCTTACCCCTTACTCCTTTATGTGCCATGTACAGCCAACTTTGCCATTTTTTTCTTACCGAACACATCATCACAAGTCCAATTGCTTAGACAAATCGGGTTGGTCTCTGGGGAATTAGTCCTTTGTTCTTTAAATTGTTTAGATGGCAATAATGATATTAACACTTATACAATTAAATTAATGGGAACATAACTTTCATATTATACCCCGTTTGGTATCATAGATAGTTTTATATCCATTATTACTTTAAAATAAATATTTATTAACTTGAACTTATAGACTCCACTTATCATACTATAATTGAATCCATCATCTACCGAAAGCGCAAGTTAAATCCCAATGGTTTAATTGTTATTCATTGATAAAATTGAATACATGAAAATTTATGGTGTTTACATTCTCCCCACCTTAAGAAATTTGGTCCCCAAATTTAAAAGTGTATCTGTCCTTAAATATTTATGGGTGTTTCTCTCACATTAAGCTTTCTAATTCCTACGTGGTCTCTTCCAAATACTACCACAAAACTTAACCAAAGAATTGTCTTAGACCCCAATGCCTTTTCTTTCCTGTTTAAGATCTGAATCGGTTTCTCCTATTGTACTTGATTGCCAATGCATTTTAAGAAGATTTGATAAGTCTTTACCATTCTCTGGGTTGCGGAGTATATCTTTATAAAGGACCCTCTGACGACATCAATTCATTTACCATCGATCATTGGGTACACAATTATGATTTTAAACCTCAATATATTATCAGTACCAATACTCAAACTAGTTGAAACACCCATCTGGGGTCGATTAGCTACATCAATATGGTACTTATCAATACGCTGAGCCTGCTCAATTCGATCAGTTGAGTCCAGTTTCAACTCTCAGGCTAGCTATCATGTAATGTACGTCGGTATCAGAAATGAACCACATTCAATCGAGGTTCACTAATATTTCAATAACTCATGTCCTTGACCTATGTATATATAATCATATATTGTCATCTCGAAGTCACATATGCTCAAAGCACTAACCCGAGTCATTCCCCTTTTCTTGTATTAAACTGCCTTTGTGAAATTTAAAATTTAAACCTTTTTTTTATCAGTAGAATTTCATAATTCTTTACCGCACAAGTAATGGTATCTCGACTTCGAACGCGTATATGACGACAGTCAATTTCAATTTATAGGTTATGGGTACTTCTAGGCGCTGTCAAGTCTCTCTGGCGAGGAGGTATTTTGAAATACCTTTATTAGCAATCAGACTTGACCGCATAAATTGATTATGGATATAAGGGTTCAAGTTTTAGTCCCAATAGATAGTAGGATACCATAATTTATCACAATTTCACATTTATCCTTTAGTCAGAACTTATTCTCAATTCATACCACTTGATTCCGAATCACTTCACATAACAGAGATATTCTAACTTCGCATACACCTTTTATTCCAATGTAACTTCTATTCAAAATCTATCCCATTTCAAACTTGTCTCATTTCATATATCAATTATATCAGAACTCTTTCATTATTCCAATTAAATATCGCATTCAAAACTTAAGCATGAGCAATTTACAATCTTTAGACTCGATACGTAATTCATATTCCAAGGTCTCCCTATATCTCAAACTCTGAATCATCTTTAAGAGTTTTGGGTCTTTCCCACTGATCCATAATTTCTGCTTTGGGAGAATCCAATTAACTCTCGTTCTTGACATATCGTGACCCAGAAGACTCCTGGTCTCCTTAACAATTAATGTCAGTACACACCAAATGTAAGACCTGATATTTTTAACGTAAGAGCAAAAGGGAATAAATAGAAATTTTCGAGTGCATTTACAAATGCAAAAGGATTGAAATGGTATTTTCGAATACGTGCAAGGGTAAAACGATCAAAAGACCGAAAGTCGGTATAACAATAATAATAAAATTTAATTATTTCTTCGTTATTTGGGAATACCATTTCAATCCTTTTGTATTTTTAAATGCACTCAAAAATTTCTATTTATTCCCTTTTGCTCTTACATTAAAAATATCGGGTCTTACACCAAAGTGAATCACCTGGTCCGATAATCTCCTTTTTATGTAATCCTTATAATTGTTTTTTTATCATTTCTATACCACTGCTAAATCAATTTCAAACTTCATCTTCTAATTGAGTGATAATTTTGAAATATCATCCAAATATGTGTCGAAAAACTCTCTGTCTAGTGAGGTGTCTTTTTTTTTTTTAATCCGAACACGCCCTAACTTTATCAATCACATAAGTAATGTGACCTTTACTTATACTTTTAGTTATGTGATTCATCTTTTCAGTTACAATGACTTTACACATCACTCTCACTGCTTCCTTAGTACATCACTTTTCTGTCACTCTCTTTACCTTGTCATTTTTTTAGTAACCTCGAGAGTATATATCTCACATTCTCATAGTTATGCCTTGCGCACTGTTCCTTCAAAATAACGTCTGGTGAAGCTAACTCAACTCCACCGAGGATCTTAGTATATCCTATGAGTTTCCTGGACTTCCTCCATTTCACTTCTCTACTTAACCGGATTATTCTTCTTCCAAAGCTATAAATTTAATTTCATAATCATCCATAAACTTGTTACTTTATGTCCGATTACAATCATTTCATCCATAATTGCCACTTTATTTCATCCAAAATTTGCTGTCGTCTAAGGGTCTTCAGAAACATATCCCATGTACTTTTCTGACATTAACTCTAGGATTAAATCGAGAAACTTCCCTCCGAGTTTGACTTTTCATTTCGATACCGATGCTATAAAAGCTATTTTCTTTATAATACCACACTCTGAAAATGTGAAACCCCATATAAGTATAACTTTTATATATATGTAAATGGCGATGTACTTGTAATGTGAAGTATAAGTGATGTAGAGTCCATAAGATCAATGTACACACTTGTAATAAGAGTTGTGATGTACGTACAAGTTTCATTTTGTATGAATATGAAGAAATAGACTTTTGTATGTGATGAATGTGGGTGGAATGGAATATGAGTGGTGTGGTAAAATAGAATGAAGATTGCATGAGTTATGCACTTCCATTTGGTTTTGTATTGTATACCTTTGGTTATACAATGAATGCACACAAGTTTTAATGTGTATAAAGTATGAATGGATGCCATTTTCAAGACTTAAAGGTAACTGGATGAGAAAATGATCATGGCAGCAAATTAAGAATGTTTGGGTGTGAGTTGCTACAGAAAAACTGTAGAAAATTTAAAAAATATGAAGGTCAGATCGATCTTATAGGATGAGAGATCGATCTGAAAGAGCCAAAATGCTCTTATTCGAGTAATAGGAACAGTGCAGATCGATCTTCAATGGAGCCAGATCGATCTCCTAAACATTCTGTAAAATGAGGATCGATTCTTAAGGCAAACAGATCGATTTCCTTAGCTCTCGGGTTGTAGCAGATCTATCTCCTCCCTAACCAGATCGATCTCCTCAACTTTCTGCCTGAGACAGATCGATCTCAAGGTTTCGACAGATCGATCTCATGCCTTCAAAATGTCGTAAAAAAGAGGAATTTTAAGAGGACCAGATCGATCTCCACCCAAGGTAGATCGATCTCATCAAGCTAAATTTATAAATAGGACTAGTTGGATCTGTAGATTTTGGGACAAAACCTCACTCTACCATTTTCTAACCAAGAACCTAGTTTTCTCTCTCAAAATCCACCCATTTTCAAGAAGATTTGAGGGAAGGCTATTAGACGCAACGTTGTTCACATCAAGGAGAAGAACAACATAGCTTGGAGGCATTACCTCATTTGTTGTATTGAAAGAGCTATGAGCATTGTCATTTGGAGTGAGAAGGAAATCTAAAGAGGTGAGTTTCTAATGCACAAAACTAAGTACATTTGTTTAGTTATGGATATTGAAGTTGATTTGTGTGCATATTTATGGTAGAACTACCTAGAATGCCATGGAATGATTATAACCTAAAAATGGGTTAGTGTGAGAAAGTGGAATGTAGAGGTATTAAGGATGAATGTGATATCTTAAGGTGATAATGGTATTGTGGATATGATTTTAAGATGATGTTATGGAATAAATTGTAAGACTTACCCAAAAAGGAGTAAAATGAGTACTTAAGGCATTGGGTAAAATGCATAGTGAATGAGAGTTAGCAACACTAACTCGAGCGTTGACGAATGAATTGCAGCTCTCGAGGATACATCGGAGCAAGTTGAGTAAAGAGCGCGATATGCGTAAAGGAAAAGAGTCGCACCCCGAGTAAAATCGAGGTAAGGGAATTGTGTGGACTCTTAGAGATATCTATGCGCAATTTGGGCTCTTAGATGTTTTGCTAGAATGCATGTGATACTAGGAAATGATATTGGGTGATTGAAGGGCAAAGAGTTAGGTTTTGAGAAATGTGCATGTAAACAAAAGCATGATGCTTTGAAAACCTTGTTTTGTTGCTTTTTGGCAAATGATTGGTAGGTTGGCTAACATTTGAAATGATTTGCAAAAGAAATGATTTGATTTGGTTGATAACCATGTTTTGCAAAGAATTGAGCCACCTACATGGATTTCGTGAGAACGAAAGCGTGCTAGAGTATGACTCGCACAAGATTTGATGTGTTTTCATACGCATGAGTGATAGAGCGTATCTCGCACTAGTTTTCACATGGATTTTTTTAAAGATGTTATGCTAGAGATGAGCTTGCACAGACTTTACACTGGTTTTGGCATGGTGTTAGAGCATAGCTCGCATTAGATGCCCACCATACTTGTTGTCGTGCTAGGAGCTTCAGGTAAACTGGGTGTCGCACCGATTCAATAGGCTCGCACGTGCATTTTTTAGAATTGACATGTTGATAGCCGTGCTAGGAGCTTCAGGTAGACAAGAGGTCATACTAATTAAATAGGCTCACACATGCATTTTTGAGATGTAGCGTGATATGATGTGTTGATATGGGTCTACGGAGTATGTTGTACTGTGCAGGTAGCATGGAGTACGTTGTACCGTGTTGAGATTGTGATATGCCATCTTCGAACGAGATCTGCTATAGACCAACGGGCTGGACGTGACCCACCTCCCGTGTGGAAGCAGATAGTGGTGATACCCCGCACACCTGATCAGTGTAGCCTGGGATCACAGGATATGGTCATAGTCTTAGAGGAGATTTCCCTTATTATATTGCCTATCTCACATGTCTTTTATTAAGAATGAATCCACGTTTTAAAATGCTTTGTGAGTCAAGACAGTCCGAGGGAGGGCTGATGTCCTGACAAGTGTTGATTTGTTTGAGATGAGAAAGTATGTTAATGGTTTTAAAGTACACTTACGCGTGATGATTTTTCCATACCTTATTTATGAAATATGCATGATGTTTAATGCCATACTTTGTATTTGAACGGTGAACTGAACTTTTATAGCATGAATTGCATTACATGCCATTAACACCAGCACGAACTCATGTTTTGAGATGAAATGATGAGAACTGTATAGTTTTGAGCATGGCATCACGATCACGTAGATAGTGTAGTATCTACTTGTTCGCATGATTGCCTTACTGAGCGTGTGGTTTGCTCACCCTCCTTATTTTCCCCCCTTTACAGAGATTTGAGTTTAGACGAGAGCGACTGGAGGCTTCCCCTTTTTGGTATCCGTTGCATCCTATCGCTTAAGGTATACACACTGATGTAATTTTGTATCTAAACTTTCAATAGCACTGTAACATTTTGTATGTAACTATTGGGGATGTAAAGCAATGTAAGCACATGTAAACAACAACTCTAATTTATTTAAACAAGTATTTACTTTAAAATTTTAATGCAAATGAAATTGTTATGGTTCGGTGAGGTAGACATTGACACACAACCCAACTATTGAGAGGGTAGCTGATCACGATCGAGGTGAGGTAAGGATAAAAAATAAATAATGCAAGAAAAGCGAAAAATTTGTGACGATTTTTGGTAAGTTATGGGTCGTGACAGAAGTTGGTATCAAAGCTAAGTTGGTCTGACTTGTGTCATGTCTAAAATACTTAATAAGTTAGAAAATTACATCCCCATGTTACTATGCTTGTTTATATACAATTGTGTGTGTTGATGGGTTGACTAAGAAATTGATGTGAATGTAGGGAATTGAGCAATATGCCTAATACCAATCGCGATAGAGGGACGAGAGCGCAAGCTCGAGGCCATAGAGGTAGGCCTGGGGGTAGTGTTAAGCCAAAAACACACGAGGCTCAAGAAGAGATCGAGGTGGAGGCTGAGGTCGAGCATGCTCCACAAGGTCTAGAGGAGAGACCCGAGAGTATTGAGGTACGCTTCACGAGATTGAGCGGAGCATTGAGATGATCTTGAAGTTTGTCACTCAATCGTTACCTAGAGTTGGGGGCAGACAGAATCCCGCTACAAAGGGTGATGCCGAGCAGGTGGCAGTTCCTAAGGCACAAGAATGGGCAGCCTAGAGACCTCAGATGACAGATACACCTATACCCCCACCCGCATAGGATATGCCTACACCTGTTGCTACACCACAAGGCAGTATGGGTTAGGGTTATGGATCTGATTTGGATAGACTGCGGCAGTTCAAGAAGTTTGGACCATCGTCTTTCAGTGGAGTTAAGAACCCAGTAGCTGCAAAGGATTGGATAAATGAGATTGAGAAGTTATATGGGTTCTCCGAATGCACTACTACCGAGATGGTAGTGTTTGCCGCTTTCATGCTGAAGGGATCAGCTGAACACTGGTAGATGTCCACCAGGCCTATTTTGAGAGCCCGACATATAGAGATCAGCTGGGATATGTTTTTGGAGGCCTTCCGGAGACAGTATGTTCCGGATACTGCACAGCGAAAGATGAAGATGACATTTTTGGGACTGGCCCAAGGGAGGAGAACTGTGGATCAGTATGAGATGAATTTTATCTCCCTGGGCAGATATGATCCTAACATGATGAGTAGTTAGGTTGAAAAGATCCATAAGTTTGTAGATGGATTGAGACAAACCATCAGGTCCAGATTGGTTCCTTTAGATATACTGACCTACGATTAGGCAGTGTACAGGGCACAATTATGTGAGCAAGACATTGATAGAATCGCCTCAGAGTTTGGAAAGGTTGGTAAAGTGAGGAATAAAGATAAGAAGATGCCAGTGATGGATAGAGGCTTCACTTATAAAGGAAGTAAGAGGTTTGCTGGGAAGAGGTTGAGGATCGAGGAGATTTGGGAGAGGACAGTTAACCCTCCCATGTATCTGGCCATAGCTCCAGCTATGGAAATTATGATTGGAGGGCCATGACCTATTACGGAGCAGTGCGGCAAGTGTGGTAAGTACCATGGTACTTGACCATGTTATGGATCTCCAGTTGTATGCTTTAGATGTGGGAAACTAGGGCACATAATCAGGGATTGCCCAAAGATGACGAAGAGAGCCCCACAGAAGGGCAGGGAGCCAGAGAGAGCTCCAGTTGGTACATCTGCTCTGAGGAGAAGGGCTACAGCTGTGGAAAAGGGGAAGCAGACAGTGAGCGTGAGCAGAGGACGAGTGCATGTGTTAGACCAGGACACTGCAGATTAATCTTTCGATGTGGTTAAAGGTACCATCCAAATCTTTGATTTAGAAGCATTTGTATTATTTAATCCTGGTGCCACACATTCCTTTATATCGCCATCCTTTGCATGTAAATTGTTGAAGCATGTAAAACCTACACTGCTAGATAAGATGTTGATGATATCTACCCCTATGAATGATAGTTAGTTGACTGAACATCTATATAGAAATTGTAACATGAGGATAGGAGGTGAAGAAATAACAGCTGATTTAATTTTATTAAATATGAGTGATTTTGATGTAATCCTAGGTATGGATTGGCTGGCTGCGAATTATGTGGTTATGGATTATCGTGCTAGAACCTTGATGTTTTAGACAATCTTATTGTAAACTTTGATGAAAAGAAAAGAAATGACATAATCTTTATAAATGAGAAAAGTATGATTTAAATTCATAATACTTGAGAGATGAATCTGTTTATCAATTGTGCATGTTGAGGTGATGATTGTGTTACTAACGATGGAAAGAATAATGTGAAGGGTTCATTACTTTTGTGATTGAGACAGATAAGGCACGTCCAAAGTTGATAGACATCTCAGTGGTTAGGGAATTTCCAGATGTCTTCCCAGATGAGTTACCAGGGTTACCTTCAGATAGGGAGATGGAGTTTGGTATAGATTTGGCTCCTAGTACAGAGCCAATATCCAAGCCACTGTACAGAATAGCTCAAGTTGAGTTGGAAGAACTAAGGAAATAGTTGCAAGAGTTGCTGGAGAAGGGGTTCATCAGGCCGAGCGTCTCACCTTGGGGAGCATCGGTTCTGTTTGTAAGAAAGAAAGATGGAAGCCTCCGACTGCGTGTAGATTACTGGTTGTTGAATAAGGCCACCATCAAGAATAAGTGTCCCTTTCCACACATCGATGACTTGTTGGATCAGCTTAGGGGAGCGCAGGTCTTTTCCAAGATAGATCTGAGATCTGGGTACCATTAGTTAAAGATACGAAGTGGAGACGTACCCAAGACAGCTTTTCGCACCCGGAATGGACATTATGAGTTTATGGTTATGCCATTCAGGTTGACGAATGCTCCCGCAACTTTTATGTCGTTGATGAATGAGGTATTCCACCAGTACTTGGATCGATTTGTTATTGTGTTTATTGATGATATACTGGTGTACTCAAGATCTAGATAGGAGCATGAACATCATCTAAGGATAGTGTTACAGACCTTTCGAGAGAAGAAGTTATACGCTAAACTCAACAAGTGTGACTTTTAGTTGGAACAGATCTCTTTTCTGGGTCATATAGTATCGAAGGATGGTGTGTCAGTGGATCCATCAAAGATTGAGGTAGTGATACAGTGGCAGAGACCTCAGACAGTGACAGAGATAAGAAGTTTCTTGGGTTTAGCTGGATATTATCGAAGGTTTGTTGAGGGATTCCCAAGATTAGCTACTCCATTGACACGTCTCACGAGAAAGAATGTAGAGTTTGTGTGGGACGATAGATGTGATGAGAGCTTTTAGGAGTTGAAATGAGATTAACCACAGCTTCGATTCTCACCATTCCTATTAGCTTAGGAGGTTTCTCGGTGTATACGGATGCTTCGCACTAAGGACTAGGCTGTGTATTGATGCAAGATGGGAAGGTAGGATCAAGACAGTTGAAGGATCATGAGAGGAACTACCCGACTCACGATTTAGAGTTGGCGACTGTAGTGTTTGCATTGAAAATATGGCGCCACTATCTTTATGGTGAGAGATTTCAGGTTTACACAGATCATAAGAGCCTTAAGTACCTGTTCTCGCAGAAAGAGTTGAACATGAGACAGAGGAGATGGCTCGAGCTTTTAAAGGATTATGATTGTGAGATCCTGTACCACCCGGGGAAGGCAAATGTAGTTCTGATGCATTGAGTAGAAAGTATTTCAGGTTGGTGTCATTCATGATGGTCAGGGAACACGAGCTGTTGGAACAGGTCACGAACCTCAGTTTGGATATGACCCTGCCTAATGCTAATAGTGGATTTATGATTGCTAGTCTACAGTTGGAACCGGATCTGGTAGATCGAATTTGACAGGTTCAACGGATTGATCAACAGTGCAGTGATATTGTCGGGCAGATACAGAGGGGTACAGAGACGGACTTTGAATTGAGTTCAGATGGCTTGTTGAGGTTCAGAGGTAGGATATGTGTTCCCAATGATCTAGAGATCAAGAAGTTAATCTCGACAGAGGCTTACTCATCTAGGTATACGATACATCCAGGGAGTACTAAGATGTATCAAAACCTTCAAAAAGTCTATTAGTGGTCTGGGATGAAGAAAGACATTGTTGATTATGTCGCTAAGTGTCTCGTTTGTCAGTAGGTGAAGGTAGAGCATCAGAAGCATGCAGGATTATTGTAACCTCTACCGATACCGACTTGGAAGTGAGAGCATGTCACCATGGATTTTCTGATGGGATTGCCAAGGACCCGCAGAGGTCATGATGCCATTGGGTGATTATGGATCGATTGACGAAGTCAGCTCATTTTTTAGCTATGAGAGCTACCGATACTCTGAGCCAGTTAGCGAACATGTATGTGTGCGAGATAGTGAGGCTACATGGAATTTCAGTGAGCGTTGTTTTTGATAGGGATACTCGCTTCACTTCCTGTTTCTGGGAACATTTTTAGGAAGTGATGGGGACCTGTTGAGTTTTAGCACCGCGTTTCATCCTTAGATAGATGGTCAATCAAAGAGGACTATACAGACCCTGGAGGATATGTTGAGAGCGTGTGCATTGGATTTTGGAGTCTCCTGGGATGACCATTTGCCACTCGTAGAGTTTGCCTATAATAACAGTTTTCATGCGAGTATCGAGATGACACCATATGAGGCATTGTGTGGGCGTAGATGTCGTTCCCCTATTAGATGGGAAGAGGTTGGTGACAGACAGATCATTGCTCCAGACTTGGTTAAATAAGCCTCTGAGGATGTCCAGTTAATTTGTGAGAGGTTAGGACAGCTCAGAGTAGATAAAAGAGTTATGCTGACAAGAGACGGAGACCACTAGAATTTGATGTGGGTGAGTTAGTGTTTTTGAAGGTTTCTCCCTCGAAGGGGATTATGAGATTCGGGAAGAAGGGGAAGTTGAGCCCTTGGTATATAGGGTCATTTGAGATACTTGATAAAGTGGGGGATAAGGCTTATAGGTTGGCATTGCCACCAGTTGGCAAGCGTACATAACGTCTTCCACATATCCATGTTGCGGAAGTATCATCCGGACCCGACGCATATAATAAGGTATGAGCCTTTGGAGCTCAATGAAGGCGTGATGTACATTGAGAGGTCGGTTCAGATATTGGACAAAAAAGAGAAACTGTTGAGGATAAAGACAATTCCCTTGGTGAAGGTTCTTTGGCAACATCACACGGTGGATGAGGCCATATGGGAATTGGAGAGTTTGATATGGGAAAGGTATCCCGAGCTTTTCACAGAATGATTTGGTTCTAATTTGAAGGACCAAGTTTTCTAAATAGGGGAGAATGTGAGACCCCATATAAGTATAACTTGTATATATATGTAAATGGTGATGTACTTGTAATGTGAAGTATAAGTGATGTAGAGTCCATAAGTTCAATGTATACACTTGTAATAAGAGTTGTGATGTACGTACAAGTTTCATTTTGTATGAATATGAAGAAATGGACTTTTGTATGTGATGAATGTGGGTGGCATGGAATATGAGTGGTGTGGTAAAATGGAATAAAGATTGCATGATTTATGCACTTCCATTTGGTTTTGTATTGTATACCTTTGGTTATACAATGAATGCATACAAGTTTTAATGTGTATAAAGTATGAATGGATGCCATTTTCAAGACTTAAAGGTAACTGGATGAGAAAATTACCATGGCAGCAAACTAAGAATGTTTGGGTGTGAGTTGCTGCAGAAAACCTGTAGAAAATTTGGAAAGTATGAAGGTTAGATCAATCTCATAGGATGAGATATCAATTAGGAAGAGCCAAAATGGTCTTATTCGAGCAATATGAACAATGCAGATCGATCTCCAATGGAACCAGACCGATCTCCTAAACATTCTGTAAAATGAGGATCGATTCTTAAGGCAAACAGATCGATTTCCTTAGCTCTTGGGTTGGAGCAGATCGATATCCTCTCTAGCCAGATCGATCTCCTTAACTTTCTGCCTGAGACAGATTGATCTCATGCCTTCAAAATGTCGTGAAAAAGAAGGATTTTAAGAGGACTAGATCGATCTCCACCCAAGGCAGATCGATCTCATCAAGCTAAATCTATAAATATGAGCAGTTGGATCTGCAGATTTCAAGATAAAACCTCACTTTACCATTTTCTAACCCAAAAACCTAGTTTCTCTCTCTAAATCCACCCATTTTCAAGAAGATTTAAGGGAAGGCTATTAGATGCAAAGTTGTTCAGATCAAGGAGAAGAACAACATAGCTTGGAGGCATTGCCCCATTTGTTGTATTGAAGGAGCTAGGAGCACTGTCATTTGGAGTGAGAAGGAAATCCAAAGAGGTGAGTTTCTAATGCATAAAACTAAGTACATTTGTTTAGTTATGGATATTGAAGTTGATTTGGTGTGCATATTTATGGTAGAACTACCTAGAATGCCATGGAATGATTATAACCTAGAAATGGGTTAGTGTGAGAAAGTGAAATGTAGAGGTATTAAGGATGAATGTGATATCTTAAGGTGATAACGGTATTGTGGATATGATTTTAAGATGATGTTATGGAATAAATTGTAAAACTTACCCAAAAAGGGATAAAATGAGTATTTAAGGCATTGGGTAAAATGCATAGTGAATGAGAGTTAGCAACACTAACTCGAGCGTTGACGAATGAATTGCAACTCCCAAGGATACACCGGAGCAAGTTGAGTGAAGAGCGCGACAAACGTAAAGGAAAAGAGTCGCACCCCGAGTAAAATTGAGGTAAGGGAATTGTGTGGACTCTTAGAGATATCTGTGCATAATTTGGGAGCTTAAATGTTTTGCTAGAATGCATGTGATACTAGGAAATGATATTGGGTGATTGAAGGGCAAAGAGTTGGGTTTTGAGAAATGTGCATGAAAACAAAAGCATGATGCTTTGAAAACTTTGTTTTGTTGCTTTTTGGCAAATGATTAGTAAGTTGGCTAACATTTGAAATGATTTGCAAATCAAATGATTTGATTTGGTTGATAACCATGTTTTTCAAAGAATTGAGCCACCTACATGGATTTTGTGAGAATGAAAGCGTGCTAGAGTATGACTCGCACAAGATTTGATGTGTTTACATAAGCATGAGTGATAGAGCGTAGCTCGCACTAGTTTTCACATGAATTTTTTTTATGATATTGTGCTAGAGATCAGCTCGCACAGACTTTACACTGGTTTTAGCATGGTGCTAGAGCATAGCTCGCATTAGATGCCCACCATACTTGTTTCCATGCTAGGAGTTTCGGGTAGACTGGGTGTAGCACCGATTAAATAGGCTCGCACAAGTATTTTTGAGAATCGACATGTTGATAGCCGTGTTAGGAGCTTCGGGTAGACAAGAGGTCATACCGATTAAATAGGCTCGTACGTGCATTTTTGAGATGTGGCGTGATATGATGTGTTGATACGGGTTCACGGAGTACGTTGTACCGTGCAGGTAGCATGAAGTACGTTGTACCATGTTGAGATTGTGATATGCCATCTTCGAACGAGATCTGCTATGGACCGATGGGCTGGACGTGACCCACCTCCCGTGTGGAAGCAGATAGTGGTGATACCCACACCTGATCAGTGTAGCCTGGGATCACAGGATATGACCATAGTCCTAGAGGAGATTTCCCTTATTATATTGCCTATCTCACATGTCTTTTATTAAGAATGAATCCATGTTTTGAAATGCTTTGTGAGTCAGGACAGTCCGAGGGAGGGGCTGATGTCCTGAGAAGTGTTGATTTGTTTGAGATGAGAAGGTATGTTAATGGTTTTAAATTGCACTTACACATGATGATTTTTCCATGCCTTATTTATGAAATATGCATGATGTTTAATGCCATGCTTTGTATTTAAATGGTGCACTGAACTTTTATAGCATGAATTGCTTTACATGCCATTAACACCAACATAAACTCATGTTTTGAGATGAAATGATGAGAACTGTATGGTTTTAAGCATGGTATCACGATCACGTAGATAGTACAGTATCTACATGTTCGCATGATTGCCTTACTGAGCGTGTGGTTTGCTCTCCCCCCTTATTTTCCCCCTCTCTACAGAGATTTGAGTTTAGACGAGAGCGACTGGAGGCTCTCCCTTTTTGGTATTCGCTGCATCCCATCGCTTAAGGTATACACACTGATGTAATTTTGTATCTAAACTTTCAATAGCACAGTAGCATTTTGTATGTAACTATTGGGGATGTAAAGCAATGTAAACACATGTAAACAACAACTCTGATTTATTTATACAAGTGTTTACTTCAAAATTTTAATGCACATAAAATTGTTATGGTTGGGTAAGGTAGACATTGACACAGAGCCCAACTGTTGAGAGGGTAGCTGATCACGATTGAGGTGAGGTAAGGACGAAAAATAAATAATGCATGAAAAACGAAAAATTTCTGATGATTTTTGGTAAGTTGAGGGTCATGACAGAAAATCTGTGTAGCTTCTCTAATCCTTTAACACAAAATTGCAAAAGCAACTTTCTTGGTAGAGTTACTTCTAAAATCATCAAGCTTTTCTATCTTATTCATCCAACACTCCGAATCACTAAATTCTTAACCTTGTTGAAAAATAGAGGTTTAAACTCTTGAAACTACCTCCAGTCTATTAAGCTCACAGTCATACTCTAAGAATCCATGCAAGTTTTCCAATTTAATTTTCCAATCTTCCATTACAATTGGATTCTTGACTTCAATATGTAATAGCATACTATCCTCCGAAATCAGCTAGGTCTCCATCCGTTAGTGAACTTATAAACATTTCTTAACTTCACTGCTCATAACGTTGGGTCATACCTTTCCAGGGATATAAATCATAATTTATACTCATTGAAAGATTGATTTCCTTGTGCTAGACCCATAATTTCCATTCGTAGTTTCTTAACCTCATTCATTCAGTTCTCTATAACTACTAGGTCCTTTATCCCATTTAATAATGGCGATCTGAACTTCTGAAACTGCCTCATTTCGTGTAGCTCCTAATCCTAATCCAAGTCATCATCATTTTGTTGTGGAGCTACAGGAGCAGACATATTTGTAGTTCTGAAACATCTATACAGGTTGTGCGAGCGTATTGGGAGTAATCTGCCTATCTATTCTTTCATCTACCCTGTCACCTGACAAAGCCTGTGTCCCAATTTTTCCATAGTATGTTCAATACTCCACTCAATATTAGCAAAGTGTATCTCAATACCTTCTGTCCTTTCCACAAGATCTGATGGAGCACGTTCAACATCGGTTTCAATCTCAATATCATTTATGAGTCTCATATGACAACTCTGCATGATTCTCAGGCCTAACTCTGCGGCCTCTAGCTCTTAATCTAATTCCTCACGTAAACCAAACATTAAGTCTTAACTTCATTAGGTATACTTAGTCTACAACCAGACAAGCACAGACATTTGGGATGCAATCTTATCCTTATTATTGACACTGACAGTACTAGACAACCTTCGCTCTTATACCACCTTTAACTGTAACGACCCGTGACCTATAAAATTTGAGAAATTTTTTTTTGAAGCTTCAGCTTGCAACTTAATCTCTTTATTCACTTAGGTTATATTCCTATTTAGTGTCAATTCATTTTCTTACTTCTTTATCCATAATTATAATTAAGTTTCACATTTTGATTTATATGGCCGATAAAAATTTCGCCAACATAACGGCTTATATATAAGCCTACCCACCTACAATTTTCTCACAATATCAACTTTAGCTATCCACAACTATCAGACATGCTTCCCAAGTCATATCCTCAAATCATTTTACATATTCCAAACACATCTAGTTACTCTCAACAATCAATCCTTAAAAAAATTTCATTTATCCTTATACAGATTACAACCCGACATATTATTTTCAATAGATGTCTGTGCATACAAATGGTCTGGTAAATAGATAGAAATGTATACTTCATACAAGTATAAAAAGTAGTCTGGGGAAACTCGTATCCGCCAGCCTACGTCGTCTATGCAACAATTATCACTGTAGTTTCACTGCAACACATCTAAGAGGTGAAGGGGTGAGCTTTCGGGGAAAAGCCCAGTAAAAAAATACATTTAAAGTAGTCCTGATTTGTAAAAGCATGCAAAAAATCATACATGAAACAAACTTTGCTTCAGAAAAACAGATCATAAGTTTCTTTTAGAAACTACTATTTAGAAGATATGTGAAACTTTCGTTACGTGCATAATCATCATAATAAATATGAAGCATGGGTTCTTTAAATAAAATAGCATGCTTAAACCGTTTCATAAAATCTTCATCGTTCATGGATAATTTCATAAAATCCTTGTCATTCATAAACATTTCATAAAACATAGATCATTCTTAAACATTTCGTCATAAATCATGATTATTCGTAAAAATTTCATCAAAATCTCGTAAAAATAGTCATTCATCATAATCATCATTCATAATCATAATCGTGGAGACTAGGCTATAACTAAGTCATGCGATACGTGACATTCTCCGTAAAGAGTCATCATACCTATGGCCATGGTAAGAGGGCTGTAGACTGGATTAGGGTCGTACAACACTTTTATAAAAATACGGGTAGTATCTATTTTTCTTACTTTCTCTAGCACCTAGCTAGGGCACAGGCACCAAAGGCATTCTCCGTGCGAGAAACATACATGCGTGCTGCGCGGGCACGAGATACTATCAAAACATCATCATAAACCACAAGTAACAAGACATCTTCCACACAGGCAGAGTCAAGTGCTACATGGGCTCTACGTACCGGCACTCAAGTGGTGGAGCCGGAACACCACAAGAAGTAGCCATGCATGAAGCCTATAGTCTCAAAATTTTCTTTTCCCCTTCCCCTCCCCCCCCTTTTTTTTTATACTTTCGAACTTGCCAAAAGTTTCTTTCAAAATATGAATATAGAATTATAAACCATTATAAAGCTTCCATGCATTTTCATACTTTAGGGAAATTCATTTCATAAACATAGATGTACTCGGGGAATATTTCCTAAAACGAAATCACATTTCGTAACCCGTTTCATAAGTATGAAAACAGTTATAAATCATTTCAAAACATAATATTGCTACATAAAATCTTTTTATCAATGAAATAAAGATTCATTATCAGAACTAAGTCAAATTGTACCCCTTACCTCGATTTATCAGAAATTTCAAGTTCGAGTAGTGACGCCTCCAAGTATCTCCCTTAAATCCATCTACGATTCTCCTATATCGAAATTTGTATTCATAGTATCCTATTTATTCGAATTACCTATGATGCGTCAAAATCATAACCTTGCTTACCTAGGGAAAATACATTTGAAATCAGAAAATACGTATAGTTATCTCTAAAACTTGCATAAATTCATTACCTCGATGTCTGTTCGTAATCCTTGATTGCTTCGACTTAGTGAGTCAGCAAGCTCGATCCTCTCGGCTTATTTCACTAAAAATTTCAAATAAATATATTTTCGATCACCTTTTTCATCGAGTTTTCTCGAATTATCGGTGTCTTCTTTGCTTCCTTCAAATATACATACATATATATATATAATTATATATATATATATATGTATATATAAATAAAAGTATTACATTTTTTTACTGCTCATCATTTTTTTTTGAATTTCCTTTATCCTTTCCCGTCTATTCTTTTCCTTTCTTTTTCATTGGCACTGTTCACCCGTGCACCTTCATCCTCCCGACGCCGCCCGTTTCCGCCCCTTTGCTCCCTATCATCCTCCTTCTTCCTCTTATTGTCACCATTCACTGTTTATCCTCCCAGCAGCCAGCGGTCAGGCGTCTCCTGCACCAGTCGAGACTCCTCTCGATTGCAACCAAGAACAGAGAAGGGAATATTCTGTTCCCTGTCTCACCTACTGTTCCTCCCCGTTCCAAGCCACTCCCGGTCCTCTAGCCAACCTCCACCATTACCATCTTCATTTCAGCCTTCACCGTCACTGCTTGGTTTCCAAATTTCCAGGGAAGTGGAACCCCCTGTTTTTCATGGCCACACGCCCCCTGTTTGCAGCTTCCACATGCAGCCTCTGCTTCTGCCTTTCAACCGGGTCAGTCCCTCTCTCGTCTCTTTAGCTTCAGTTTCAGAGGAGACAACTCTTTTGTTCTAGTCTTCTCCTCCTCTCTTTTGTTCCAGTTTTTCAGAGGTGAGAGCTCCCCTGTTTCAGTCTTCATTCTTTCTTATTTATGAAACTCTCGGCTATGGCTCTTACTGTCTCAGTTTTGGAAGCTTTATATCTCAGTTTTCTCTCTTCCTCTGACCTCCATCATCGTCCTCACCTTTAAGCCTGAGGGGCTCCATTCACCCCTCTGTACATTCCCTGCTCCCTTATCTTTGTTTCAGACTTCCTCACTCTCGGGTTCCACTTCTCTTTCCCTCATCGATCGGCTCCCTCTCTCACTCGTCTCATGTTTTTCTTCCACATCAGTTTTTTTTAGAGGATGAACTCCTCTGTTTCAGTTTTTTTTCTTTCCTCCTCTATACCCTTGTCTTGGTTTCCAGCAGCTATTTTAATCTATTTAAACCCGCTCTAATTTTTCTTTCTTACATTGTTTCCTGCCAACGCCAGTCTTCCATTTAATTTGTCTCAGGCTTTCTCAATCCCCTATACTTGATTGGACACCACTACATTTTAACTCTATCATATTTTTATTGCAGTTGGTGTGTGCACAACAAAGCTTTCTTCATCCAGCCTATCATTACTACCATTGCTTCAGTATTTCTGTTCACCTTTCATTTGTTTTGGTCTGCCCCATGCTGTCCTCCACTAGCCTTCATCTTTTTGGTTCAGTTCCAGTCCATCTTCCCTCACACAAATATACTTTTATTATTTCTTTTGTTGGTCTGTGCAGTACAGCTGACCAACTCTCCTTCAGTCCTAACGTTTCTTTTCTCCATATACTTTTGCTGCAGTTTTACTGAAGCAACATAAGCGCTCGGGATTGGCTAAAGCCAATCCATTGGCTCGCAAGTTTCCTTCTTCTTCCTACAAAACCACCCTCTTCACCAAATTTTCAGCTACAGTTCACCAAAGTAACTGCTCTCGGGTTTGGCTTTTAATGAAGCCAAACCATGTTTCTTTGTGCAGCTCTTTGCTGCAGTTCATGTATACATGTGTAATGCATACTACATATACACGTTGTCTTAATTTGTCTTGATTTACTACTGTTTGCAGCCGGGGTTCCTCCATACCATCGGGAATGGCTTCATTTTAGAAGCCAATCCGTAAGCTTCTTAAATTCTTTTTTATTTTTTTGCCGAACGCTAGCATCGCTTCCTTCCTTATTCTCCTTACCCCTTACTCCTTTATGTGCCATGTACAGCCAACTTTGCCATTTTTTTTCTTACCGAACACATCATCACAGGTCCAATTGCTTAGACAAATTGGGTTGGTCTTTTGGGAATTAGTCCTTTGTTCTTTAAATTGTTTAGATGGCAATAATGATATTAACACTTATATAATTAAATTAATGAGAACATAACTTTCACATTATACCCCGATTGGTATCATATATAGTTTTATATCCATTATTACATCAAAATAAATATTTATTAACTTGAACTTATAAACTCCACTTATCATACTATAATTGAATCTATCATACACCGAAAACGCAAGTTAAATCCCAATGGTTTAATTGTTATTCATTGATAAAATTGAATACATGAAAATTTATGGTGTTTACAATTCTAACTGAAGAGGAGAATTTATAATGGAAAAATATTGATAACTCATGAAGGAAAGTCGATTTGATTTGGTCTCGAACACATAAAGGAGAAGCCAAAAGGGGGGGGGGGCTAAACGAGTCCGAAATGATCCGTTTGAGGTGTTTTAGACATATTCGCCTCCCGAAAATGGTCAAAACATAAAGGTGAGAGTGTGAACCATGGAATATGATACTTTTGGATATTTGAGAAAAAGTCAAACGTGGTCAGTGATTTAGAAAAGTCAATGGTAGTTAAGAAAAGTGGACTTTAATTATAGTTGACTAACCATGATTAAAATTTAACCTAAGTATAGTTAAAAAGTGAGGAAGAAATATTTTTGGTTAAAATACAAGATATTCATCCTCTTAAGTATGAAAAATTAATTTAATCGAATTTTGGATTAAATTAAACGGATAAAACGCAATGTGTCAAAGTTGAAAATTTTAAAGCCCATTAAGGTGTAACAAGTGTGGGCCGAATTTCTTAAGCCCATTAGGCCAAATTGTTGGGCCAATTTGTGGGCCCAATATTGAGACAATTGAAGACCCAATAGGTAGTAAAAATTTCAGCCCAAAAGCCTAAAGGGAAGGCCCAAACCGAGAGGCCCAAAGTTAAAGCCCATTAGTTTAAATTAAAACCCATTAGTAAAAAGTTGCAAAATCCAATTTGATAACTATAACCCAAACCCATTAAAAGTCAAATAAGATGGCAAAATTTGTGACTTAATGACTAAGTCTTTAAGCTTAAATATTAGCCAACACATCATCATCTTCATCCTTTCATTTTCGGCAAGTTTAAGGAAACCATTACCGAATCATATTTCAAGTTTTCTCTCATTAGAAATCACTAGGTTAGAGACATATTTGGAACAAGTGATCTTCATGAAAGTTGTTCCATATCGAGAGAGGAATACCATATCTTGGAATCAGCTATCAATGAGCCATATTGAGCAACCCGAAATTCTCCAAAGTTTCGGCCAAAGTGAGAACTATAAGCTAGGTAAGTTTTCAATCTTCCAACTTCATATATGTTTATCTAGGGATTATATGGAGTTGATTGGTACATGTTTTGTGGATCAAAACACACAAAATCACCATGAACAAGTGATGGCCGAAAGTTGGTGTTTGTGTTTTGATGAGTACCCATGTGATTTTAAGGCATGAATAGGTTGGTAAGCATGTATAAATAATTATGGCATGCTTAGTTTTAATCAATTTGTTCAATTGGATGGTTATATGATGTTGGCATGTAAGGTGTTTGATAAAATGCCAACATGAACTATAGGAAAGGCTTAAGAGATGCTAACCAAGTGTTTGATAAAATGTCTAAGTGAATGGCTAAGCAAGTTTGTGTGGTATAGTATGGTCTTAGCCATGGGCGACATGCATGGCTCTCGGCCACCTACCATGGCCGAAAGGCCAATGGGCCAAGTCGAAGTGGTCTAGGCCCAATAAGAGTTCATGGGTCTCGGACTAAGCTCAATAAGAGTTGGTGGGCCCCAAAGCCCAATAGGCCAAATTGAAATGAATAGTAAAGTGTAATGGGCTTAAGATGGTGTTAGGCCCATTAAGAGTTGTTAAGGCCCAATAAGAGTAAAAATGGCTCATTAAGTGAAATACAAATAAAAAAGTGAAATTAACCAAATAAATGATTATATGCAGCTCCAGGGATTATAGTAGGAGCGAATCGGACTACGAGAACGAGCAGCATCGGGAAAGTAAAATTTCTCAAGTGATTTCAAGAAGGGAATTTTGCGAGTAGTTAGAGATACCTGCATGTATTTTCGTTTGCTTTTATATTCACTTAAAATGTCTGAAGGTCAGAGAAAGTAAATAAAATTTTAAGAGACCTGAAAAAGATAAATTACCTATTTTACCCCTTCTAAGGGTAAAAAGGTCAAAAATTAGGAAAGTTAGGAAAAGTTGCCAAAAGCATGGAAAGTGTGTTTTTGAGTGATTTTGATGCTGTTTAGTAGATGCATAGATAGATTGGCTAATGTTTTCATGATATATGTGAAAACAGCACAATATAGTGCCGATTTGATTTTTTTTGAGTGAATCTCTTTTAAATGAGCCATCTATTGAATTGTGTGAAAACAAATAGTTCTGGAGCACTGCTCACACTGGATTTTATATATTTTTTACATTAATTAGTGCTGGAGTATTACTCCCACTAGATTTTCATGATTTACGCATGATAGAGTACTAAAGTGATACTCGTACTCAGTTTTACATGATTATGCATGATATAGTGCTAGGGCATTATTCGCACTAGATTTTACATGAGATGCATAACATAGTATTGAAGCATTGCTCGTACTTGATTTTAATGTGATTTATGCATGGCATAGTATTGGAGCGATTGCTTATACTTGATTTGAAATGTGAAACTATGCATGGCCTAGTGTTGGAGTGTTACTCGCACTAGTGTTTGATTTTGAGATATCTATAAAAGAGTGTTTGAGCGGAGTGTTGACTGAGAGTCACACTCAAGGCGTGCACTGGATTTGATATGATATACATGATAAGAAATAGTCGTACTAGAGCTTTGTGTAGACTGTGTCACACCGATTTACATACTCGTACGTGCATTTTGAGATATGACAGAAGGCTATCGAAACTGTTATTGGGTCCATGGAGTACTTTGTATCGTGTATGATACATGAAGTACGTTGTACTGTGTGTACATGTTGTTATGTAATGTGGAGTTGTGGAGTTGTTAGCTGACGATAGAGGATTTGACCCACCTCCCGTTACAACATGTGATGCCCCGCACACCGAGGCCTGTGTAGCCTGGGATCACCGAAAAAGGGAATATGATCATAATCTTCGAACAAATAGTCGCCTATCTCACCTGATATTTCTTGTTTGAATTGTTACATGATTTTATAAATTGGGTAGACCCGAAGGATAGGTTAAGCCCCGACATGTGACTTTGTGTGTTATAAAGGGTAAACCCGAGGGATTGGCAAAGCTCGAATTTTCATGTTTTTAACATGACGAAATGTCATTTTTACTTTGATTTAAATGATATGGCATAATGAAATGTGATTTACAGTTTTTACATGAGAATGCAATATTTTACATGAATTGCTGAGGTTATTAAACCAGCATGTTTTCAGTATACACTGAAGATTTGTATCTATACATGTATATACACTTGCATAAATGTTTCAAAGAAAGATACATGCTTTAGATGTGAAATGAAAAGGAATATTTTCAAGGCACAACATTATATTTTCTAGATAATGTGGTTATCTACTTGCTTGCCTGATTTCCTTACTGAGTTAGTGAGCTCACCCCTTTATATTTTCTGATGGCTCTACCGAGAGGGGGGGTGAATCGATTTTCTAATAATAATGGCAGATTTAAATTAATTCAACTTTAATTATCAATTAATAAATGAACAATATAATGAAATGAATTAAATTAAAGCAAGATAGGGAAGAGAGTAACAAACACAATCGTTTATAGAGGTTCGACCAATCTCTTGCCTACGTCCTCTCTCCTTGACCTTCTTGTCAAGTGCTTTCTTTCTCACTTTCAATAGAAGTTACAATATCCTTTTTCAGGTTAAGGAGTAACCTCTCTACCTTGTTTAAACAATGGTGTATTCACCCTTTTACAGAATTTATCTCACTGAGGAACAATCCTCTTCTCTCTTAAGGATAGGATAAATACAATACCAAGCTTTTAATATGGGTAGAACAAATACAGCTTTTGCACACAAGCTTATACAACAAATTCAAAGAATGAGAATTGAAGACAAAAGGAATGAGGGAATTAAACTCTTGAGAATATACAGAAAGTGCAGTAATTGTCTCTAGCTTCTCAGTGTCTTCAATGCTTGATTATATACTGAAGGATTGGTGGTTGGAGCATTAAATGCAATTTTTTCCGTTGAAATTTTTACAGAAATAGCCGTTGGGTACCTCCAGTTGAATGCCAGATCGATCTGCCATCTTGGCCAGATCGATCTCTTAGTTATAGTTCCTGCAAAATCAAGGCAAAATGAAGCTAGGAGATCGATCTCCTATCTGAGCAGATCGATCTCACAATTTGAAATGTTAGAGGAGATCGATCTGTCGAACAGGCAGATCGATCTTCCAACCTCTCTGTTTGAGGCATGATCGATCTATAGATCGATCTTCCAGTTAATGTCTTAATGAGGAGATTGATCTCTTATCAACCTAGATCGATCTCCTTAGCTCTCTGACTTTGAGGAGATCGATCTCTTCCTATACCAGATCGATCTCACAAACTCTCTGTTTGAATACAGATCGATCTTCTGCCTTTACCTTTTGTTTTAGGGGAGATCGATCTCTTGGTATACCAGATCGATCTCACCAGCATCCTGTATTAGGCAGATCGATCTTATAACCCTTACAGATCGATCTCATTCTTCCTTAATATCTATGAACAAGTTCAAGGCTTGGCAGATCGATCTCATGTCTTCCTGAGATCGATCTCTCATCCAAGAAGAACCCAGGAGATCGATCTCTCATAACCCAGATCGATCTCTCATCTACAGAACTTTAAGTTCTGGTACTGATAACCTCTAAACATGTTTTTATATCATTTTTATTTATTGATTTTACTTGTTTTGTCATTTCAAAATATATTAACTCAACAATCTCCCCCTTTTTGATATGACAAAACCTAATCAATCAACATGTTTAGTTACCTATTTGCATTTTGCACAAATTCCCCCTTTTTGTAAACTCCCCCTTACTTTTGGCTTTTGATCTCTAAACTTTCTTAACTCCCCCTCATTTTAATCATTCCTTTAAACCATTAGATATGTTTCTTAAAGTCATTTCAACATGTTTTAACCAACGCATGTGTTCTTAACATAATTTCTTCTCCCCCTTTTTGTCATATCAATGGCAAGAAAAAAAATCTAAACAATACTCCTGTCATTTCAAAATAGCATTTCATTAAAACTCATTCAACAAGAACACAGATGGCAACTCATTCAAGCAAATTCAGTTCAAACAACAACGAGTAATTAGAACATATAACAAAACTAGAGCTATCAAATAAGTCCTATGGTGGAGGAGGAAAGCGATCCATGAGATCCTCAACGTGAGTGCGAGTGACTTGAAGTTCATCATACATCGCCTGCTGAGTATCATGAAGGTTTGCAAAGCCTTCATCTACTTTGCGGTTCAGCTCCTCGATCATCCGCTGCTGGGTGGCATGAAGGTTTGCAAAACCTTCATCTATCTTCCGGTTCAACTCACTCATCATCGTCACAATGAGCTCCATGCCAGCTGGTGAGGGAGCAGGTGCAGTGGGCTGAGGAGTCGAGGACGATGGACCCGCAGTCGGTGCAGCAGGTGGATCCATAGGCTCATCGGAGGGATCTTCCTCCATAGCTGCTGCAGATTGCTGTTCCCGCTTCTTCTTCCAATCGCCCCGGAAGTCCTTGTAGTAGCCCATGTGGTGGAGTGTCCCGATGTTGAGGACGCTCTTTGGAGAGGGCACTTCACACGTTTCGCAACTGCTGTCCACTCCAAGTCGTTGGAGAAAATAAGCCAATGGTTGCGAAAACACTATCGTTGTGGCTTGGCCGCAGACAATCTTCAACCAGTCTTGATAGATAAAGTGGACAAGGTTGGGTTTTTGACTGGTGGAGTGTATGTGGTGTATCCAAAAGCGATCTAGCCTCATAACAGTGGAATGACGGGTACCGAAAGGACGAAGATTCCATGAAATAATGAGGTGGAGTAACCGTGGGTACATTGGGAGGTCACTCGCCTTATCCCCGGGAAGGTCAAACTCCAAGGGGACTTCATCATTTTCATTGGTTAAGCCTTCATTACTTATGTGGAAAGCTTTGGCTAAGACATCAGGGTCTATTGCAATTGACTTACCCATGACATAGGTTGTAAACCCGAGAATTTTGCAGGTATCAGTCGGGTCATAGGTGAGTTCGACATTAGAAAAGAATGCCCGGACAATGTTTGGGGGTACGAGAGTGTTAATTTTGAGAAATGGAATCCAACCAAATTCTTCAAATTTGGTTAGATACGGAAAGTCAATTCGATTTAAGAAGGAAAAATCAAGAGTTCGCCAATGTTTAATTGGCATGGTGGAAACATATTCTTCATATCTCTTCCTTTTGGTAGGTGTTTTAAAACACCTGTTGAAGGCAGTGACAGAAGAGGGAGGAATGGATTGAGACGAGGACCCTGGTTCTACACTAGATCGAGGAGGTTTTTGGCCTGCTCTCTTAAGTCTAGGCATGGTTCTAGACACGGGAATTACTCTAAAACTGGTTCACAAAACAAAATCAATGGAACAGTAACTAGATTTGCCTTAGAGAGAAATTGAGCACTTATCTAAGAATTTTGTAAAACAAATTTGCAATGTAGGTTACTAGAACAAGAATCGAAGAGAAAATACGTCAGAATTCTTACCGAAGATCGATCTGGGATGAGAATTGAGAGAGGAGGTGCGACAGGAGGTTAGGGATTTGAGATTTTGGAGTTTTGAAATTTGGGGATTTTTCGCCAGATTTTATAGTCCAGGGCACAGGAGATCGATCTGTCATTTCCAGAAGCTTGGGGAGATCGATCTGTGGTACCACGAGATCGATCCGCAGAATGCAGAAGCTCAATAAGATCGATCTAGTAAGGACCCAGATCGATCTGCTGTAAAACAGAGGCATAAGGAGATCGATCTTCCAAATGCATAGATCGATCTGTCGTTTAACAGAGGCTGAAGAAGATCGATCTGCCAAATGCATAGATCGATCTGTCGTGTAACAGAGGCTTAGGAAGATCGATCTTATGGGTGAGAAGATCGATCTGCCTAGCTTAACCTTAACGTTTTAGGCTTATTTGAAGTAAGGAGATCGATCTATATTGATGGAAGATCGATCTCTCATACTTGTTGCCCAGAAAAATCATTGAAAAACACTTTTAAGACCAATTTGAAATCAAGATTTTGAAGCACAAACATCTTAGGGAACATTCATGAGCCCTAATTCACCTCTAAGAACACAAAACCTATCTCTATCAAGGGGTTTGGTGAATATATCAGCTATTTGATGTAGAGTGTCAATATACTCTAGAATTATATCCCCCTTTTGAACATGGTCTCTAAGAAAATGGTGCCTAATCTCAATGTGCTTAGTTCTAGAGTGTTGAATAGGATTTTTAGATAGATTGATAGCACTGGTATTATCACATTTAATAGAGACTTGTTTCATGTCAATACCATAATCTTTCATTTGTTGTTTAATCCACAACACTTGAGCACTACAACTACCTGCTGCTATGTATTCATCTTCAGTTGTGGACTGAGCCACACTATTTTGTTTCTTAGAGAACCAAGAGATTAATCTATTCCCTAAGAATTGGCAAGTACCTGAGGTACTTTTCCTATCTATTTTGCATTCCCCAAAATCTGCATCTGAAAATGCATGAAGTGTAAAGGTGGAGTCCTTGGGGTACCAAAGTCCTAGAGAGGGAGTGTCCTTAAGGTATCTAAAGATCCTTTTAGTTGCTAATAAGTGTGATTCCTTAGGAGAGGATTGAAATCTAGCACAAAGGCATACACTAAATAAAATATCTGGTCTACTTGCAGTTAAATAGAGCAATGAGCCAATCATAGACCTATAGAGTTTAGTGTCTACACATTTACCACTTTCATCTTTATCAAGCTTAATGTTGGTACCCATTGGAGTTGCTTGAGATTTGCAATTGTCCATTCCAAATCGCTTAAGCAAATCCTTAGTATATTTTGCTTGATTGATGAAGGTTCCATCCTTTGTTTGCTTCACTTGAAGTCCCAAGAAGAAAGTGAGTTCTCCCATCATGCTCATTTCAAATTCACCTTGCATGATCTTAGCAAATTCTTGGCATAAAGATTCATTAGTTGATCCAAAAATAATATCATCTACATGCACTTGTACAACTAGTAAATCCTTATTTTTATTTTTGATGAATAAAGTGGTATCCACTTTTCCTCTTAAAAATCTCTTTTCTATTAAGAATTTTGACAACCTTTCATACCATGCTCTAGGAGCTTGTTTCAAACCATAGAGTGCCTTAGATAGTTTGAAAACATGTTCAGGAAATTCATGATTTTCAAAGCCGGGAGGTTGCTCAACATAGACTTCTTCATTAATGAAACCATTTAAGAATGCACTCTTTACATCTATTTGATATAATTTGAAGTTTTTATAACATGCAAAGGCAAGTAACATTCTTATTGCCTCTAGTCTAGCTACCGGTGCATAGGTTTCATCATAATCTATACCTTCTTCTTGTCTATAGCCTTGTGCAACTAACCTAGCCTTGTTTCTTATGATCACATTATTTTCATCCATCTTGTTCTTGAATATCCATTTAGTTCCAATTATAGAGTGATCACTAGGCCTAGGAACTAGTTTCCATACTTTGCTTCTCTCAAATTGATTTAATTCTTCTTGCATTGCTAGGAACCAATTATTGTCATCTAAGGCTTCATTAACATTTCTAGGTTCTATTTAAGATACAAAGGCTATATATTGACACATATTCCTTAGAGATGATCTAGTTCTAACTCCAAGAGTTGGATCTCCTACTATTTCACTGTCATACCCCACTTTTGTGAACCCTTCTATCCATACATTCTCTACTACGGTTGGGCTGTGAGAAGATGTAATTACTAAAAATTCATTCATTTACAGCGGAATATTTAAAGCTTTAATTCACACTCCCAGGTGTGTGTGTAGATACACAAAATTAATTGTATAAATACCATGTGCTTACATATCATCCCCATAATACTGTTTACAATGCCAAGATATAACTGTGCGATACAATATATTAGATACAAAATACTCGTGTATACAAATCTTATACCTTTGCGGATTGTGGGAGCTGTTTAACACAAAAGATCTAGAGATCACCGCTCTCTTACTTCTCAGTACCTGGAGGGGAAAAATAGTGGGATGAGCAAACCACAGCTCAGTAAGGAAATGTATGCTAGCAGGTAGATATCGTACTACCTACATAGCCCATGCATGCATAAACTAAAACCATGTTTTCGTTATAAATGGAAATATCATACGAAAAATGCATTTAAACATATATTTCGCAATAGCATTTTCGTGTAAAATGAGTATCAAGCTTCCATTTAAAACATGCTCATAAATAGTGCCCTCATGGCATGAATGTGAAATGAGAGGTTTATCAAAAACACGAAATCTCTTTCACTTCTTAAATCATTCTTTCCGCAATTCTCTTTCTTTTCTGAGATTATATCTGTTTCTCAAATATTTGAGACAGGCATGAAATTTTCGACAATCAAATATCCACGACATATGACCATAGTCAGTGATCCCCGGCCTCACTGATCAGGTGTGCATAGGGTATCACTTCGCCTGAAGGGGGATGGGTCAGTCCTACCCTCCGGCTCATCTCAATCCACCTCATCTCCTCGTATACTCACGGTGAAGATACGTCGTGTGTCATCTACGCGATACTCGTACTCACGTGCACCCAGCACGGTACATAGTATACCAACGGGTGACTACACTATTCTACGTACGACCGTGGACCCAAGTCCATACTCCAACTCCGATGGACTTTTTATCCTAAACCATGTCTCATATACCAGGCGAGCAAGCAGTGTGACACACAGTCAACGCAAAGCCTCAGCGCGGTACGATCTATCGTTAAGGCCCAGCCCGTTCAAATGGCCATCGGCTGGTATCCCCTTGGGTCCTAGACCCCCAGGTTTACCTTAACTCAACAAAACGGGTGCGAGCAAGGTTCCCGCACTTTCTTAAAACCCTCGTGCGAGTTAAAACTCCCGCACGGTACATCAAGGCATTAAAACGGGTGTGAGCTAACGCTTCAACACCAAATCTCATCTCAAAACTGATAGATGGCTATTTTCTCTTTTTAAAATTCAAAACATGTTTATTCATACAGCATGCCTCTTCATGCTAAAACATGTAAAATTAGCCAACCTATCATCAACATTTCTCAATCGTCAAGATTAATGTATAACAGAAAAAACATTGAAAACATGCATATCATGCTATTTCCTTACCCTATCCCATTTCTCAATACATATATACATCCTAGTACTTTTCATGCTTCCATATCATTTCATAGAATTATAATATCGTACTAGTTCTAGCAATATATCTACGAAATTGTCGTAAAATACGTACGAACATCTCTATAACTAACACACAGTCCCTTACCTCATTTTACTTGTGTGCAACTATCCGCCTTTATGCTTCTTGCGTTCTCATCTCGACTTGCTCCGGCGTATCATCCGAAACTGAAATTCATCCATCAAACACTCGAGTTAACGTTTCTAACTCTTGCTCAACTAATCATTTATTCAATGCCTTAAATACATATTTTACCCTCTGTGGTAAATCTCACAATTTTATCCCAATATCAACATGTCCAAATCATTCTCACAACATGTTCCTCCACTCAAGATATCTCATTCATCATAAACACTTCCACACTCCACTTTCTCACACTTGACTATTTCTAAGTTATATTCCTTTCATACCATTCTAGGTAGTTCTATCCACAATATGCACACCCACATATCTTTATAATCATTAACTAAACGAATGTACTTGGATTTGTGCATTAGAACTTACCTCATTGGATTTCCTCTTGCTCCAATTAGGATTGCCCTTTATTTCTTCAATCCATCAAATGGGGAAATGCCTCTAGACTATGTTGTTCTTCTTTTTGTTGTGAACAACTTTGTCTCTAATAGACTCTCCTTAAATCTCACTGAAAATGACTGGATTTAGGAGTGAGAAAGCTAGTTTTCTTTGAGTTGAAGTGAGAGGAAATGGTTTTACCCCGAAATTCTGCAGATCCAACTGCTCCCATTTATAGTTTTGACTTGATGAGATCGATCTCCCTTGGGTGGAGATCGATCTGGTCCTCTGAAAATTCCTCTTTTCTAAGGCATTTTAAAGGCAGGAGATCGATCTGTCGAGGCTAGAGATCGATCTGCTGTCGAACAGAAGCTTAAGGAGATCGATCTGGTCTTAGGGGAGATCGATCTGCTGCCAACCCGAGAGCTAAAGAGATCGATCTGCTTCCTTTGGAGATCGATCTGTTCCCTTTCATTACTCACATAAGAGCATTCTGGCTCTCCCAGATCGATCTCTCATCCTATGAGATCGATCTGGCCTTCACAAATTCCAGATTTCCTGCAGTTTTTCTGTAACAACTCCCTTCAAAACTTCCTCAATTTACCTCCATAGTCCTTTCCTCATTCATCGCTCCCTGAGGCTTAAAAATGTCATCCCATCCCACTTAATATATTTTAAAACTTGTGGAAAATCTTTGTATAACCAAATTTACACGATATTACTCGAATGGAAATATACACTTATGTAAATCTTTCCTTCCATTTTACTACACTACTCATATTCCATTTCGATCACATTCTTCTCGTGTTCAAGTTTATTTCCTCCTACTCATGCGTAATGCAACTTGTACGTATAATCACAATTCTTATTACAAGTGCGTACATAATCTTTTGAACTTACATTGCACATACTTCACATTACAATGTATCATTATACTTATGATTTTATTTACATTCCCATGTTTTTATATACCTAGCTATACACATACGGGGTCTCACATTCACAATCCTTTACATATCCTAACTCTCTTGGTGCTCTAGACTCTCTCTCTAATATCTCTATTTCTTCTTCATCTTCTTTATTCAAGTCAAGTTTTTCTAATAAATCATCTTCTAAGTTTGGAATTTCCTCCAAGTTTTCATCAAATATTCCAACATCCTCATCATTGGTTGAATCTTTAGATACATCATTTGACTCATCAAATATTACATGAATTGATTCTTCAACCATCAATGTTCTTTTGTTATAGACTCTATAAGCCTTTGAATTCAAGGAATATCCCAGAAAAATTCCCTCATTTCTCTTGGCATCAAATTTTCCTAAATTATCTTTACCATTATTTAAGACAAAACATTTGCAGCCAAAAGGATGGAAGTAGCTAATGTTAGGCTTCTTACCTTTGTATAGCTCATAAGGGGTTTTCTTTAGCATGGGTCTAATCATAGCTCTATTAATGATATAACAAGATGTGTTTATAGCTTCAGCCCAAAAATATTTTGGTAAATTATTTTCACACAACATGGTTCTAGTCATTTCTTCCGATGTTCTATTTCTTCTCTCAACTACTCCATTTTGTTGTGGTGTCCTAGGGGCTGAAAAATTATGGCTAATTCCTTGATCATTGCAATACTCATCAAATCCTATATTTTCAAATTCCTTGCCATGATCACTTCTAATACTAGTTATTGTGTATCCTTTTTCATTTTGAGTCACTTTTGTAAAGCTATGAATTTTTCTAAGGCTTCATTTTTTACTCTCAAAAAGAACACCCAAGTGTACCTAGTGTAATCATCAACTATTACAAATCCATAGTGTTTCCCACCAAGGTTTGTAGTTCTAATTGGTCCAAATAAATCTAGGTGGAGTAATTGAAGAGGCCTAGAGGTGGATACACTATTCTTAGGCTTAAATGTTGTCCTTTTATGTTTTCCTTTAACACAAGCTTCACATATTTTTTCATAATCAAAGGACATCTTAGGCAATCCTATAACTAGATCCTTTCTAGCTAACTTAGTAAGTACATACATGCTAGCATGACCTAGTCTTCTATGCCATAACCAAGATTCTTTTTCTTTGTCTACCATTAGGCATATGTTTTCATTCTTAAGTTCATTTAGATAGACAATGTATATATTACCTTGTCTATGGCCTAAGAAAAAAACTTTATTTGACTTAGGATCTATAACATGACATTTCATACAATCAAAAATTACTTTGTAACATTTGTCACAAAGTTGACTTATGCTTAGTAAGTTATGCTTTAGGCCCCTAACTAACAATACTTTTTCTAAAGAAAAGTAGTCATTACCTATTGAGCCACTCCCTTCAACTTGGCCTTTAGAGTTGTCCCCAAATGTGACTTCTCCACCAACCTTTGATTTAAATGAATTGAAGTGGCTTCCATCACCCGTCATGTGCCTTGAGCATCCACTATCTAAGTACCAAGCTTCCTTTATCTTAGCTTTGTGGCACTGCTCAATCACCTACAAAAAGATTCAAAATCAAGTCTTAGGTACCCAAATTCTCTTAGGTCCTTCGAGGTTAGTGAATGCAATTCTGGATCCCTTTGGGATCCATTTTGCTAATGCATTAACATCCTTTGAGTTAATTAATTCTTTTGGAACCCATATCCTTTTTACTATTTTTCCTTTAAGAGTGATCAACTTCTTATTGCAATTATGTGATGTATATCCCTTTCTATCACAATATGAACAAATAGTTAAAGGTTTATGCAAGCTCTTTCTAGCAATGAAGCTTTTGAGATGAGTCTCTCTACTTTCTCCATTATATCCTAACCTATTTTTATCAAAGAATGCTCTTTGAGTTTCTAACATGTTATCTAGCTTTTGTTGTCCCATATAAAATCCATTAAAGGAATTATGTAAATTACTATTCTTCTCTTTTAGATCACAAATTTCAAGATTAGTAATTTCTAGTTTCTTTTCACATTCTAATTTGTCCTCTAGAATTAACTCATTTTCTTTCTTCAATTTAGATATTATTTTCTTATATTTCATACTCATGCATTCATATTTCAATGCAAGATCATCAAATGCATCTTGCAATTCATCAAAAGAATATTCATTGATGTTTGAAGTTACCTTTTCATCCTCAATAGCCATGAAGCACAAGTTGGCAATGTCCTCTTTTGAGTCATCATCGGAGCATTCACTGTCGCTCCATGTTGTTACCATTGCCTTCTTTTTGTGGAACCTATCATTGGACCTTTTAAGAAGAGGGCAGTTAAACTTTATGTGTCCTGGTTTTTTACATTCATAACACACAATTGTATCTTTTCTACCTACCTCTTCCTGATCTCTCTTGTAGTTTCTCCTATTACTACCACTAGCTCTCATTCTCATGAATTTGTTAAATCTTTTGGCAAACATTGCCATCTCAAGATCCTCTTCACTATCACTCTCATTCTTAATCTCCTCTTGAGCAGTAGATTTTAGAGCAACTCCCACTTTCTTGGGTGGCTCTTCATTTTTTCTTAACTTCATCTCATAAGTGAGTAGTGATCCTATTAATTCATCTAAAGACAATGTGTGAGGATCCTTAGATTCCTCAATTACAGTCACTTTAGCTTCCCATGATTTAGGTAAGCTATTTAATATTTTCTTGACCATTTCAATATTAGAGTATATTTTTCCTAAGGACTTTAATCCATTAATTACATCAGTGAATCTAGTGAACATATCACTAATTGATTCTCCTTCCTTCATCCTAAATAGCTCATAATCATGTGTGAGCATTCCTACCTTAGTCTCCTTTACTTGGGTTGTACCCTCATGAGTTATTGCCAATTTGTCCCAAATTTGTTTGGCATTGTCACATCTGGAGACTCTATTGTATTCATTTAGCCCTAAAGCACAAAAGAGAGTGTGCATGGCCTTAGCATTTAGTTGGGCACATTTAACATCATTTGAGTCCCATTCTTCTTCTTCCTTAGGGATATCTCTTCCCTCTATTCTTTTTGTGGGGATTTGAGGTCCTTTAGTTATAATCCTCCACACCTCATAATCATTTGCTTGAATGAATAACATCATCCTAGTCTTCCAATAGGCATAATGTTCCCCATTGAACATAGGAGGCCTAACCGTAGAATGCCCCTCTCCTACCAAACTAGTTGCTACATTGTTGTGAGCCATTTGATCGTTTCTAACTCTTAGGAAGTTGTTCCTATGTGATTAAAGAGTCCTACCTCTGATACCAATTGATGGCTCTACCGAGAGGGGGGTGAATCGATTTTCTAATAATAATGGCAGATTTAAATTAATTCAACTTTAATTATCAATTAATAAATGAACAATATAATGAAATGAATTAAATTAAAGCAAGATAGGGAAGAGAGTAACAAACACAATCGTTTATAGAGGTTCGGCCAATCTCTTGCCTACGTCCTCTCTCCTTGACCTTCTTGTCAAGTGCTTTCTTTCTCACTTTCAACAGAAGTTACAATATCCTTTTTTAGGTTAAGGAATAACCTTTCTACCTTGTTTAAACAATGGTGTATTCACCCTTTTACAGAATTTATCTCACTGAGGAACAATCCTCTTCTCTCTTAAGGATAGAATGAATACAATACCAAGCTTTTAATGTGGGTAGGACAAATACAGCTTTTGCACACAAGCTTATACAACAAATTCAAAGAATGAGAATTGAAGACAAAAGGAATGAGGGAATTAAACTCTTGAGAATATACAGAAAGTGCAGTAATTGTCTCTAGCTTCTCAGTGTCTTCAATGCTTGATTATATACTGAAGGATTGGTGGTTGGAGCATTAAATGCAATTTTTCCCGTTGAGATTTTTGCAGAAATAGCCGTTGGGTACCTCTAGTAGAATGCCAGATCAATCTGCCATCTTGGCCAGATCGATCTCTTAGTTATAGTTCCTACAAAATCAAGGCAAAATGAAGCTAGGAGATCGATCTCCTATCTGAGCAGATCGATCTCACAATTTGAAATGTTAGAGGAGATCGATCTGTCGAACAGGCAGATCGATCTTCCAACCTCTCTGTTTGAGGCATGATTGATCTATAGATCGATCTTCCAGGTAATGTCTTAATGAGGAGATCGATCTCTTATCAACCTAGATCGATCTCCTTAGCTCTCTGACTTTGAGGAGATCGATCTCTTCCTAGACCAGATCGATCTCACAAACTCTCTGTTTGAATACAGATCGATCTTACAGATCGATCTTCTGCCTTTACCTTTTGTTTTAGGGGAGATCGATCTCTTGGTATACCAGATCGATCTCACCAGCATCCTGTATTAGGCAGATCGATCTTATAACCCTTACAGATCGATCTCATTCTTCCTTAATATCTATGAACAAGTTCAAGGCTTGGCAGATCGATCTCATGTCTTCCTGAGATCGATCTCTCATCCAAGAAAAACCCAGGAGATCGATTTCTCATAACCCAGATCGATCTCTCATCTACAGTTGTTTAAATTCTGGTACTGATAACCTCTAAACATGTTTTTATATCATTTTATTTATTGATTTTACTTGTTTGTCATTTCAAAATATATTAACTCAACATTTTCCCCTCTCTATAGAGAGCATTCGAAGTAGATAGAGTACGACTGAGGACTTGCATTTCTTGTGTCTGCTGCATTCCCATCAAGCAAAAGGTATACACACACGTACGATTTTGTATCTGAACATATAACAGCACAATGATGTAAACAATGTAATAATGGGGGATGCATTTGTATTTATATGTATGTGAGCTCACTTATGACACAAAAATATTGACAGTCAGTTTATATTGACATGTATGTATGACAAGATAAGGTGAATGAGGTGACTAATGCCGAATCATAACCCAACTGTTGATAAGGAAAAAGGTAAATAAAAAATGTAATATTAGTAGTGGTTTTTGGTGAAGTCACGGTCGTGACATAAATTTAGAATGATGTCCAGTTTATTTCTTTATCTAGCAAAAAGGTCTAATTTGATAAACTAAGTTAAAGAGTTAGATGCCATATACGAGAGTGGTATTTAGCCTGCAATAACTGATTTAGTGATTGATAATTTATTGCAGCTCTGGAACAAACAAACAAACAAGATCAGGCTGACCGACTCTCTGAACAAGGGCATAAAGGAACTACCGACTTCCATTGAAGTAAGGAAAATTGTTGTGAGATGTTAGTGATATGTACACGTATTTTCGGTAGAATTGTAGATATAGAACATTAGGCCGATTTTATATTTATCAAAATTATAGAAAACTCTAAACCAATTTTATAGTTTATCGAAACTATTGAAAAACTTTAGCCCCAGTTAATGACCTATCTTTACCGATATATATTTATTTAGTTTATTTATATAAATATCAAAGTGGTTTTAATTATTGATTTTAATCGAAATATCCCTAGTCTTAATTGCCATAGACTGTACACTGAGGATTTTGACCGAAAAGGGATGAACCAACCTCTTTTGAATTGTTTTATGTATTGAACTGAATTTAAGAAATTAATTTGATTAAAATGAACTGCTTATAAATTAGTATCGATATAATGTACTTGAGCGCGTGTTGATTGTGTGTCGCACGACCTGACTCACACCGATTTTGAGGCAAAGGTGATGGTTAATCATGCTGTACTATTACTGTTACTAAACTGCTACTGTTATTGTGGTCCATGGAGTACGATGTACCATGCAACATGCATGTGAGTACGCTGTACCGTGCTATCGGTTTTTGGATATACTGTATTGTGAGCCGTTTGGGTAGCTGACCACTCCCACGACGATTGACATCTCAGCACACCTGATCAGTGATACTCGGAGTCACCGACATTGGCCAATTGTCATATTGATTATTGTTATAGCATGTTCCACCTTGTCTCATCTATTTGGTTTACTGATCTGACCGTATGAACTGTACTATTGTATGAAAATCGTTTAATCTACCATATAAAGTTTTTAGAAACTGTATTTATTGCAATTCAATGTTTATACTATCGATATTGAAACTGTTATTGATTTCCGATCTGATTTTACTGGATTGCTCATTATATTTTACATAATAACCCTATTATGCAAATATGTAGATAATGTATTTATCTAACTGCCACACATTTTTTCTTACTGAGCACGTTGAACTCACTCTTTATTTTTCCCTACATAGCTTTATCAGTAACTGGACCGCTTTTGTAAGTAGGATTATTTTGTACAGCTATAGTTTCGCGGTGCATTCTTCTAGGTCAAAGGTATACCCAGATTTAAGTATTCTTTTGTATCTAAATTTTTTGTAAGTACAGTAATGTAATATATTTGGAGAATGTGAACGGTGATCATTTTGTAAAGAACAGTTATGTATTGGTTTTTGTTCAAAACTGTTACAAAAAAAATGTGTTTATGTAGACAATTTCACGGTATTGATCCAGTATCGACTCATAGCCCAATTATATTGTACCGTAAATTGGGTCGTTACAACTCACTTCCATACTTACTTAAAATCATATTGAACTTAAATCATAAAATCATGTAGTTTTGAATATGAAATATTAATATACCAAAACTTATATATTATGGATAAAAAGCTCGATTCCAGGATTAAATCAGGGTTATTATTTCGAAAATTCTTATTGGAATGGCTCAGGTTTTCCCTCGAAGGTTCTTCATACATTTATTAAATCATTTCAAGCAATGTAAACAGGTACAGGAAGTCATCACTACTTTAAATTGTATCTCTTACCTAAACGGGGCTTGAGCAGCACTAAATCGTTGAGTCTCGAGTTTGCCTCATTTTGCATGTTAGTATCTCGAGCTGCCTGAAACGACCCAATTAGTATCCTAATCAAATTTATTTCATATCCTTATACATTATAACTTAAACGAGGTCAATCAGACCTTTTTTTTTGGCCATTTTTTTTCTCTTTTCTCGGTTTTATCGATTAAAGTGCCAGTTTAAGCTAATTTTGATAATTTTTGTTCTTTTAACTTTAAATTCATAACTTAACAACCTAAACATTTATTTAAGTTCCCAATTCACACTTGTCAACATACCAAATTTACCAATTCTTCCACTTTCAGTTTTCCACTGAACTGGGCTATAGACCAGACTTTTCGGTATTAATTTAATAGTCTGCAACATCAAACTCAACCAAATTTCATCCCTACCCTAACATACATGTTTTGGCCGAACCTATACATGCTCCTAAAAAGTTTTTCTTTAAATTCTACTTAACCAAAAATCATCCAACAACAACCAACAACAGCATATCTCAACATCATCATCTTCCAACAATTTCTCACCTTGGTTAACCAACTTTAACCACTCCTTTTTGCTCTAAAAATGATTCTCAGCTGTAGATCAACATGTATACAACTTAGAATCATAAAAAAGAACCTCAAAAACCAACCAAAAACTTTCAAATTTAAGTTTTCTCTCTTACCCGAAACAGGGTAGATTCTACCCTTGCTCTTTTCACTAACTTTTCGCCTAGCAAACGAGCTTTTTTAAGATTGAATTTTTTATATGTTATAGATAACTTAAGAGGGAATATTTTATCCTTCTTTTCGAATGTCTAAAAGTGGCTGAAAGGTGGCCGAAAAATTTGTACAAGGAGACGCTACAGAGGACACCTATGACAACTTTATGGGAGTGGTTCTCTTCGAACTTAAGTCAGTTTGGGGCATATTTTGGCTTTCAAAAAAGTGTATTGAGTCTAATTTTATTCTAAAAAATATCAGAGTCAAATGCCTTTTGGAAGGTCTCCAAATTTGGCAATTTTTGATTGGTCAGCAGATTCCTGGGCCAGGGCATCCTGTAGCCTTATTGTGTAAAATCCATGAAAAATATTTCTAGCCCATTTTCTTCCAACGTTTTACTTCTCATGTGTTTTACTAGGTCACTAGTATGTCCCATAAAAATTTTGGATCCACTTTTTAAGAAAAGTTTCCCGTTTGAGTCCATTTTGCCCAATTTGGTCTTTACCAATTGAAATTGCTTAAGATTTTTGGTTTACTTTAAAAATTAATTTGATCACGAAAACCTCAAGATTTTCACTCAATTTTAATTCCCAAAGTCAAATACACCTTATGTTAATTTCCTATGGCCTCAGAATAATTTTGACTAATTCCTACCATTTATTTCGAATTTATTCCTATTTCAGGGCCCAATTGCTCGGTTTAGCGCTAACCCGAGTTTTACTAACTTTTTCACTTCTAATACCTTAGTATCACTTTCTAATCACCAAAACATACTTACAAATATAATTTCTTAAAGAATACTTTAATTTAAACTCTCACGTCGAAGTTTGTGCATCGAGCTTCATACCACTATTTCGGGCGTCTGGGTTACTCCGGGCCCTACATGAACATTTAAGTAAGTTGTTGAACTTCTCATCTTAACTTTTAAATAAATATTAGTATGAAAAATTGGGTTTCACAATTTTATTATAATATATAAAATACACAATTATGCATATATTAATTTTGTAGAAAAACAAATAAAGTACTTTTAAAATTTATATAAATGACAAATAAGTTTTAATTAACAAAAAATAACAAATAAAAAAACATCCTTATCTAACATATATTTGTGTTTCCCTTTTTTTTGGTTATCTCCGCTTTGTTTTAATTGTATATAAGAAAATAATAATTTTTATTCTCAAATTATAATAATAAGAAATGAAATATATTATGTAAATATCGTAAAATTTTCAATGTACTTGAAATTGTCCAAAATAATAAATTGGACAATTAAGATTGAAAGTGTGAATATAGATGAATTAATTCGATAATAAATATTAGTCTAACCTTATTCTATACTACGTGTGTATATATGAATGCCATGTTATATCTACCTTTCAAGATTAAAGTATAAGTAACACATGTACGAAGGTATACGAATATATATGGGAATATATGGGTATATTTATATGCTAATCCAAGGGACCCCAATGAAAATATGTGAACTGAGGTGTGTGGATATATATACATATAAGTATGAGCAAATATATATACCTATTTGGGTGTGTATACATATAAAGAGGTATATGCAAATATATACAAAATATATATAGGTATACCTATACAACATATATACATGTACATATGAACATGAGCTATGGAAATTGGTTTTACAGGTAATCAAAACCCGAGAGCCACCTGTTATATTTACATGCAAGGTTGTATATATATATATATGTACAAGAATTAGTCGAAGGAAGGGAGAAAAAACCGAAACAACATGTGAAGGCTGTAAAACAAAAGGGTACGATAACTTAGGGAAGGGAAATGATGAAGCTGAAAACAATAGGAAACGTGAAAAGAAGGAAAACAAGAAACTGAAGTATGAGAGTCTGAAACAAGGACGTGATGGAAGGGATGGTGGACTGAATGATGGAGTATAGCAGAACAGGTGAAGTAGAAAACCGAAAACGTGAAGGAGCCGAAATGTTCTGCAATATACAGTAACTAGAAAACAATTTAACATTGCTAAACATTGGTATAAGTGGAGTCCCACCGGCCAGGACAATGGGAATGATGTTGCCAAGCTGATAGCAACAAGAATATACCTTTCACGTAGTCTGATTGCACTAACAACAAAAGGGTGACGTCGATGCAATTTGTTCCACGGGTTCTTCGTATATCCTGCAAAAACAACAGGAATCAGAGGGGGTAGGGATTTGTCCCTGCACGCGCACTCCGATGATTAAGTAAGTAATCGGAGTTGTGAATGTATGAAGAAGAGAATGTATTGCTTAAATCAGAGAGTTTAAGGCTTTTCCCTTCTTTTTGGTTCTTTTGTTTTCTTCGGATCCCCTTTTTCAGAGAGCTCACCTGTGTATTTATAGGTTTCTTCAAGTCGGTTCGAGCTGAGGCCCAGGCGCGTGTCTGGGCTGCGACAGAGTCATATAGCACTCTATCGCGCTTCGGGGTAAAGCAGCTTGCTGGAGACCTCTACCGCGGGCTGTGCAGGAGAACTATGCCGCAGGCTGTGCGGGAGACCTCTACCGCAGACTGTGCGGGAGACCTGTACCGCGGTCTGTGCGGGAGACTATGCCGCAGGCTGTACGGAGACCTCTACCGCAGACTGTGCGAGAGACCTCTACCGCAGTCTGTGCGGGAGACTATGCCGCAAGCTGTGCGGGAGACCTCTATCGCGGGCTGTGCGGGAGAACTTTGCCGCGAGGGCAATGCGGGAGACCAATGTCGCGATATGGGCGATGGAGGTCTGCCGCGCCTGCTGTGTGGCACATCACAAGGCGACAGACTCCTATCGCATCGAACACTCTGTCGCACTGCTAGGAACTGTGCCACGTGGCCACTCTGTCGCCAAATCTGCCACGTGACTCGTTCTTGGTTTGACACGTGGTAGGCGGATAGTTGCACACGTGGATTCTGGTGACACGACCACCATCAATTGCTCCCCACTCTTTGGTAGGAATCTTTCCTGCAAAAGAGTATCTAGGTCTGGACTTTTCTCGGGTCGGGTCGAATCTCCGCGCGTGTGTCGACGCAGGCGAGCCGCTATATATACTGGGCCCCTGCTGTCCTTGTCGCTATTGAGTTCTCCCGCAGAAAGACACTCAGCCACGATTTTCTCTGGACACTCTCTCGCAACTCTGCCGCAACTCCACCGTACTCTGCCGCAACTCTGTCGCGTACACATCACTGTGTCGCAACACTGCCGCAGCTTTTTCATACTCTGTCGCCAGTTCCTCCTTTTCTTCATTTTAGGTAATTTCATAGTCCGTAGTCCCACTCTTTTGATTTACGGACTCCTAAAATGGCTGGCTATGGTGTAGGAAAACAAATTGATCTAGGCGTTAAGTCGACTTTAAAGGAAGCCGACGTCCAAGACCTAGAATCCCAATTTTCTTTACCCGAGGGATACTCTTATAGGCTCCCAACCCCTCAGGAGAGCGACATACGTCGTGTGTCCGACGGGGCTGTCATTTTTAGGGCAGCTTTGGAGTTAGGACTCCGCTTCCCATTGTCCGACTTTGGGGCTTCCTTCCTTAGGAAGCACAGGGTATCCCCGGGACAACTGCATCCTCATGCATGGATGCAATTGGTAGCATTCACCGTGCACTGCCATTTAAGGGGCGTCCCTCCGTCCCTTCCTCTTTTAGAAGTATTCTTTAGGCTTTGAGGGAGCCCCGGCTTAGTGCCTTACTCGCTTCAGGGGGTGTACCAGCCCGGTTTTGAGAACAGGTTGTTCGAGAAACCTACTAACAAGCTTCATGGTTTCGAGATGGAATGCCTAGTCGTGGAAGTGCCCGAGGGCCTGGATTTCCCCACTCGTTAGGAGAATAGGCGTGAAATCCCCAAGGGTCCCCGGGTTGCCACACTTAGGGAGCAGTTGTCTTCTGACGTCAACAAACTGCTAGTCCCTCATCCCCTTAGCCTCGACACCCTTATATCAAATGAAAATTTGATATTAGCTGGCTGGGGTGTGGGTCCGATCCCTGTTGCCGGACCCTCTGTTCCTTTGTCAGATCCTCTGCCTTCGGTTTCCCCCGAGTTAAATCCTGAAGCACCTAGGCCACAAGAGGATAAAGGGAGCACCAACGTAGAATCAAGTTCTGGCAGTGAACCCTTAGCCGATCTGACTGGTTGGGAAGGGTTCGGCTCCACTTTTATGGTGCTCCCGGATGACGACGCGATAAATATCGAGTCCCTTCAGGAGCATTTAGACTCTCCTGAAGGTAACCTTTCATTGTTTCCCGTTGCTTATCGTTTCTGATCAATTTTTTACCATTGATGTATTTTCTTTCTTTTTACAGATATGAGTCATTTTCGACGATCGTTGGGTCGCCAGGTCTCTGAGGCTGGTCCTTCTAGCGTTCCTACCAGGAAGAGGCGTCGTTTGGCCGACGATGTCCCAAGTGAGGCACCGGTCCCCTCTCAGCCACCTCGTGCTCGGACCCCTCCTGTTTCTAAGCAGGCGATGCCTCCCCCTCCTTCGGAGCAGAGGGATCTCTCTCGGGATAGGGGGAGAGTTGCTTCATCTTCACGGGGGGCTTCCGGGTCATCCAGGCGATCACGCTCCGAGGAGTGTGTGGAATGCAATATCATTCCGTCTCAGCGGAAGAATTGAAGGCGCTTGTACATCGAAGGTTCGATGGGAAGCAGGCCAATACTGTCGAGGATAGGCCCTGCTGACGAGAGGTCCTACCCCGTAGACGGGGGAAACATTATGAGGGGCCACGAGTTCCGAGTCTACCCCGGGGTTCGTGACAACGACATTTTGGACACTCTCGGGGTGGCCTCCCGGTTAAACTGGTCCACTATCCTTCCTCGGGATGAGACAAGGATATTCAGAAACTACCCGGAGGGGGAAGATTTAGCCGATGTTGAGGCATTGAGGGTAAGTTTCAAATTTTTCTTCATTTGACTCCTTTTTGCCACATTCTTTGAATCTAACTTTTTGTATTTCTTTGCAGCTGGCTCAACGAACTGTGGCCAACAATGCTCAGCACCGAGCTTATCGGGAGCGTGCCGATAGGGAAATCCGAGAGTTAAAGGACCAAGTTATGGAGTTACAGAACACCGTCAACAACTTGTCCAAACTTTCGGATTTAGTTCGAAGCTTGGAGGAGTAGCTCACTAAGGTTCACCAGGACCTGAGCCAGGCCAAGGGAGATCTCACTGTTGAGACGACTCGGTCTAGCAGATTTCAAGAGGATCTTCGGGATGCCCACTCTAAGCTAGACTGTATGCAATCCAACTACGGGTCTTTACTTGCTTGGAATCAGGAGCTCGAGCAGCGCGTTACCGAGTTGGAAAGTCAGGCTGCTCCTACGCTGACCCAAGTGGAGATCAATAGCATACGGGCCGAGGCCGTGAAGGAGTACCGTCTCTCCAAGGATTGCTTGAGGCGGAAGGAGGATTTCTCCAACCCCTATGTGAAGTACAGATTCTACCTGGCCCGATCTTGGTTAGAAGCACATAGGGAAGGAGAGGAATTCCCCGAGCTCCAGTACACCAACGAGGCGATGCTATTTGAGGCCCCTGACTGGACTAAATATGAGCCTGAGGCCGAACCTGCAGACGAGTTATTCAAGAGGACCGCCCAAGATGACCTCGCCAACCTCACTGGTCCTTGGGAGCCCATGGATTTGGAAGGTGCTCTCGAGCCTATCGAGGCTCTTATTGATTTAGACGGCGAGGAGGGTCAGCAGTCCTTGGGAAGTGATGGTCCGTCTGCAGCTGATCCCCAGTTTCCTCCCGAAGAGTAGATAGCTATTTTTGTTTTTTGTATTTCTTTTCAAGTACTTCATTGTTTTTTATTTTAACTTTGTACTTTTGTTGAATGTAACCGTAAAGATCTGTTAAAGATCTATTTGTAATGACTTTTGAATGAAATGAAATTGAGATTTTTGTTCATGCTTTGTATTGCACTACTTCTCTATTTATCATTTATCATTCTTTGTCTGTTTGTTTATTTTGCTTGAATGTATTCATTTGAATGTATTCGTGCATGCTCCCCAATTCTTGATAGAAAGGTATACTTTCAGAAAGAATTTTTTGTGTGAACGTATAATTGTTTAAGGCTTGATTACTGTGACGTGTATGCGTCTTTAGTTTTTATAGCCTTGATATTTTTATCGCCTGGCCACAGTGACGCATAGCGCCTCAGGCTCTTACGGCTTGGTTAATTGTACACGCCTGGCCACAGTGACGCATAGCGCCTCAGGCTCTTACGGCTCGTCTGAACTACGCCTGGCCATAGTGACGCATAGCGCCTCAGGCTCTTACGGCTCGTCTGAACTACGCCTGGCCACAATGACGCATAGCGCCTCAGGCTCTTACGGCTCGTCTGAACTACGCCTGGCCACAGTGACGCATAGCGCCTCAGGCTCTTACGGCTCGTCTGAACTACGCCTGGCCACAGTGACGCATAGCGCCTCAGGCTCTTACGGCTCGTCTGAACTACGCCTGGCCACAGTGACGCATAGCGCCTCAGGCTCTTACGGCTCGTCTGAACTACGCCTGGCCACAGTGACGCATAGCGCCTCAGGCTCTTACGGCTCTTTTGTATCCTGTCACAAGATTTAGATATACAAAAGTCGCAGATGTATGATAAAAGAACAATCTGCATAGTGTGTAAATAACAGTATCTTGTGATAGTACAAGTAAATGATAATAATGTTTGGGAAAGAAAATATGGTGCTTAATTCAAATACAGCTTTAGGTGATTTGAATTCCACGTTTTCCCTATCTTCTTCCCTTGTAAAGTTTCCAGGACACAGGTGTTAGGTCCAATCTTGTATCTGATTCTGTAGGGACCTTCCCAGTTGGCTCTGAACTTCCCATCCTCCTTCAGGGCATTCGTGATCTGCGACTTTCTAAGCACTAGATCTCCCTCAGACATTGGCCTATCTCTCACCCGGCTATTGTAGTAGTTGGCCACCCTCTGATGATAGGATGCCAATCGAATAGCCGCGGTTTCTCAATGTTCGTCGAGTAGGTCCAAGCCTTCCCTTAGAGCTTGTGAATTTTCTTCCTCTACTAAGGGTATCACTCTTGGTGATAACGCTCCAATTTCCACGGGGATCAGTGCTTCTACGTCGTATACAAGGCTGAATGGCGTTTCTTTAGTCGACACACGACTGGTGGTACGATATTCCCATAAAACACTAGGCAATTCGTCCACCCATGCCCCTTTTGCTTTGTCTAGCCTGGTCTTCAGCCCATGAAGGATAGTTCGATTACTGACTTCGGCCTGTCCATTAGCTTGAGGATATGACACTGAGGAGATCCTTAGCTGAATGTTGAGGCTCTTACAAAATTCACGGAAGGCATTGCAATCAAATTGCTTTCCATGGTCGGCATTTAAGATGCGGGGAATTTCGAATCGACAGATAATGTCTTTCCACACCATTACCTCCACTTTCTTTTCTGTGATTGTGGCTAAAGGCTCTGCTTCAATCCACTTTGTAAAGTAATCGGTAGCCACTAATAGGAACTTTCTTTGACCCGTGGCCAATGGGAAAGGTCCAAGAATGTCCAATCCCCATTGTGTAAAAGGAATTGGCTGTACCGTGCCTTGAGAGGGAGTCACTGGGGCTGTTGTGATAGGCGCAAACCTCTGGCATTTATCACACCTGCGGGTTTGGTCCATCGCATCTTTCTTCAACGTTGGCCAGTAGAATCCCGATCGCAGTACTTTAGCAGCAAGAGCTCTCGCTCTTAAGTGTTCGCCGTAAATTCCTTCATGCACTTCGGCTAAAGCGTAGCTTGCTTGTTCCGATCCCAGACATTTCAATAAGGGTGACGAATATCCCCTTTTGTACAGTTCTCCATTGATGAGTGTGAACTTCGCCCCTTGTATTTTTAAGTGACGAGCCTCGTCTTTATCTTGGGGGAGTGTTCCTTCGGTGAGATACTGTTTGTATGGGGATCTCCAGTCCTCTCCCACTTAAATGTCACACACTTCGACCTCTTCAATACTAGGTCGTTCGAGCCTCTCCACCTTCACTGTCCTTCCTCGTGTTTCGGTGGAAGAGGCTAACTTAGACAATGCATCAGCATGTGTGTTTTCGGACCGGTTGATTTGTATCAGCTGAAAGCTTTTGAAAGTCTGGGCCAGAAGTTGGACTTTCTTCAAGTAAGGGACCAGCATCGGTTCCCGTACCTCGTACTCTCCGCTGAATTGGTTCACCACCAATTGAGAATCACTGTGTGCTATCAAGTGGTGAACCTGTAGCTTCTTCGCTAACATCATCCCTGCTATCAGAGCTTCATACTCCGCTATGTTGTTCGAACTGGGGAATCCGAACCGTAGGGAGTATTCAAGGGGTTTTCCTTCGGGTGATACCAGGACTATACCCGTTCCGCTTCCGTTGGCACTTGATGCCCCGTCGACATGCAGCAACCATGGGTGAGCCTCCCCTTCACTGTTGTCGCTTGGGATAGTGCATTCTACAATGAAGTCGGCCAGAGCTTGACCTTTGATAGCCTGCCGTGGTTGGAATGTGATTTCGTATCCCCCAAGCTCCACTGCCCATTTCACTAACCTTCCTGAATGTTCAGGTTTCTGGAGGATCTGTCTTAACGGTTGATCTGTCAAGACGGTGATAGGGTGTGCTTGGAAATACGGGCGCAACTTTCGCGAGGCCATCAAAAGGGCTAATACTAGCTTTTCGGCCAGCGGATAGCGGGTCTCTGGATCTAATAACACTTTACTCACGTAGTAGATGGGACGGTGCACCATTTCATCTTTCTTCAGTAGCACCGCACTGACGGCGAAATCACCGATTCCCAAATACATATAGAGTTGTTCTCCTTCCAGGGGCCTTGTTAACAAAGGCAACTGTTTCAAGTATTCCTTGAGGTCTTCAAAGGCTTTTTGACAATCTTTCGTCCATTCGAAGTTCTTTCCCCCCCGTAGAGTTTTGAAGAACGGCATTCTCCTTTCTGTTGATTTTGACAAGAAGCGATTCAGAGCTGCTATCCTGCCTGTCAATCTCTGGACCTCTCTTACGGTGGTTGGGGGTTTCATGTCAATGACCGCCTGTACCTTCTCAGGATTTGCCTCAATGCCCCTGTTAGTGATCATGAAGCCTAAGAACTTCCCTGATCTTACCCCGAATGAGCACTTTTTAGGGTTTAGCTTCATGTTGAATCTCCTCAATACTTTGAATACCCTGGACATTTGATCAGTATGAGACTCTCCTACGCGGCTCTTGATTATCATATCGTCCACGTAGGCTTCCATGGTATTTCCCAGAAGATCTTTGAACACTTTGCTCACCATTCGTTGATAGGTGGCTCCCGCGTTCTTTAGACCGAACGGCATTACCCGATAGCAATAGGTTCCGTTATCGGTTATGAAGGAAGTCTTTTCTTCATCTTTTGGGTGAAGCATGATTTGGTGATACCCGGAGAAAGCATCCAAGAAACTGAGGAATTCGTAACCAGATGTTTCGTCTACCAGTCTGTCTATCTGAGGTAGGGGGTATGAATCTTTAGGGCAGGCTTTGTTCAGATCGGTGAAATCCACACACATTCGCCACTTCCCGCTAGATTTCTTTACCATCACTACGTTGGCCAACCACTCAGGGTAGTAGACCTCTCGGATGAATCTGATGTCCAGGAGTTTACTCACTTCTTCAGTAATTGCTTTTTGTCGTTCCGGGGTGAAACTCCTCTTCTTCTGTTTGACAGGTCTGTGCCCGGGTATGACATTAAGCTCATGGCAAATCACTTCGGGACTGATTTCGGGCATGTCCACCGGGCTCTAGGCGAAGACATCCGAGTTTCTTCTCAGGCACTCGACTATCTCATTCTTGAGTCGTTCGCCCAGTTGAGTCCCTATGAATGCCTTTTTCCCTTTATCCCATTCTGTCAGCTCAACGGCCTCTGTTTCTTCTACAGGCTGAGGCTTGGGCGGATCATCTATGCATAAGGTTTCTTTCCTCTGTGCTACCTTGTTGGCAGTGGAAGCGAGATAACAAGTACGGGCACTCCTTTGGTTTCCTCGTACTTGCCCGACTCCGTTGGGAGTGGAAAACTTCATCAATAGATAGCAAGAGGATATCACCGCCCTCATGTCATTCAGCATAGGTTTGCCCAAAATCATGTTGTAGGCAGCGGAGGTTGACCTGACCACCATGAACAACACTTGCCGGGTCACGTTCTTCGGGTGCTCTCCGAGAGTCACAGGCAACTCTATGGACCCGACAACCTTCACTCGTTCGCCCGTGAATCTGTATAGTGGCGTCATAACGGGCTTTAACCTATCTTCGGATATGCTCATTTTTTCGAAGCAGTTCCAATAGATTAGGTTTACTGAGCTCCTGTTATCGACTAGAACCCGGCTTACCGGGTGTTTGGCTACTACAGTGGATATCACCATGGGGTCGTCATGGGGCATGACAATATCACCTTTGTCAGCCGGAGTGAACATGATGGGTTCTTCATCTGCCTGTTCTTCCATCATAACGTTAACCTGATACGCTTGCCTAGCGTAACTTTTGCGGGAAGTAGAGGAGCTTCCCGTTACTGATTCCCCGCCTGCAATAACATTTATTGCAGGGGCTGTAGGTTCGTTGTTTGGCGGATTGACTCAGGGGATGGGCCTGATTACTTCATTTCTGGGCCTATTTCTTCTGTTACAATCGTTTGGCTCAGTCCACGGCTGATCATTCCTTTGGTCACGCGGAGGATAACGGGGTCTCTCGCTTCTCTACAGGAAGCGGTTGATCTTCCCCTCTCTGGCCAGTCTTTCCAAATGGTCCATTAAATCTCTGCACCTCTCTGTTGGGTGACCGTGAGCACAATGGAATTCACAGTAGGCTTCGGGGTTTCGTCCTACATCTCCAATTTTCTTCTTGGGGAATTCCAATAATCCTGCCCCTTCGATAGCTGCCAGTATCGCAATACGAGGCTCGTTCAACCTGGTATAGCCTTCATACCTGAGCCTAGGGGCTTTGTCTACTCTCACGGGTCTTGGGGAGCTTCTCTCGGGTGCATCTCTCTCTCTTCTTTCCTTCCTTTGCCTCCTTGGGCTGTATCATTTTCATCACTTCTTCTTGAGCTACATACTTGTTAGGCCTGGCAAAGAGGTCAAAAATTGTCATCGGTTGATCGAGAGAGAGGGATTCTTGTAGCTTTTCGGAGCTCATCCCTTGCAGCATTGCAGCCAAGGCTACGCCTACCGGTAGATCTTCCACTTCCAAGGTTGCATCTCGGAAGCGGTCTACAAAGCTTTTCAAGGGTTCTTTATTCCCTTGTTTAAGCGTGAGTAGGTAGGTAGCATCTTTCTTCCTCTGGCTGTGGATCATGAAGACTTTGAGAAATTCATTTCTCAACTCGTCAAAAGAGGAGATTGAACCTTCGCTCAACCCGTTGAACCACTTTAGAGCGTGCCCGAACAATGTGAGGGAAAAAGCCCTGCACATAATTTCGTCGTCCCACCCATGCAGCAGCATGAGGGACTCGTAACTCTGTATGTGGTCATAGGGGTCTACTTTGCCAGTGTAAGTGGCCATGGAAGGCATTTTGAACTTCTTTGGCAAAGGTTTGTTTATGATCTCCAGGCTGAATGGGATCCTCCTCCTTTGGCCGTCATCTGGAGACACTAGTTTTTTCTTCTCGAGGATCCTTTGGACGACCTTCTCCACGTCCTTCGATCCTGAGCATGGCCTTGTCCCTTCGGGTCTAAAAGAGTCCGACTGATAAACACCCCTTCCAGCACCTCCCATTCCGGGACTTGAAATTTCGAGACCTTCTCGTGGGTCTTGGCCTCTCTGTCTCCGTTGCTCCCCAGCCCTATAGGCTCCTAGATCATGTTCCAACTCTACGGGAGATGAGCTACGGCAGGTGGGGGAACTCTACCGCCTATGGGCTGCGGGGGAACTCTACCGCCTAGCGGCCAGAGGAGAAGTCTGCCGCACATCGGGCAGAGGTGAACTCTGTCGCCTATTAGCGGTGGGAGAGCACCGTCGCGTACGTGATGCGGGATACCTTTGCCGCATGTAGTCCCTGGGAGAGTTCTGTCGCCGTTGAGTCGCGGGGGGACTCTGCCGTACATTTGGTGAACTCTGCCGCCTATCGGACAGAGGGGGACTCTGCCGCTGTTAAGCCGCGGGTGAGTTCTACCGTGCGTTAGCTGCTGGCGAACTCTGCCGCCTATAAGCTGCGGGTGAGCTCTGTCGCGCGTTAGCCACTGGTGAACACTGTCGCCCGGGAGCTACGGGTGAGCTCTACTGCGCGTTTGCTGCTGGCGAACTCTGTCGCCCGTGGTCCGCGTGGAAACCCCGTCTTGCTGGACTTGCAGTAGCATTATTTTGCGTTCCTGCCTCTTGTCCAACGTTTACCGGAGTAGAGGGCTGACCTCTCTCGTAGGTCCGCCGAGGTGTGCTTTCCCCTACTAACTGCTGCACTTCATGGGGTAAGCTGAATTGGGGGAGAGCGTCTCTGAAGAAGCTCACCATAGCTTTTAATGCAGTTGTAGTCTCCTCATTTTTGCGCTTCAGGGTCTCAAATTCTTCTAGAGAAACCACGGCTTCTCTCTGACCCCTTTCACCATGTCTTCGTCTTTGTTCTGATCTGACAGGGGGACTCACAGAATTCTGCCCTCCTGTCAACTTTGCTGCAGAACGTGTCCTCACCATTTTGATAGAGAATCTGGCTTTTTGTCAGAGTTCCCACAGACGGCGCCAATTGATGTTGCCAAGCTGACAGCAACAAGAATATACCTTTCACGTAGTCTGATTGCACTAACGACAAAAGGGTGACGTCGATGTAATTTGTTCCACGGGTTCTTCGTATATCCTGCAAAAACAACAGGAATCAGAGGGGGCAGGGATTTGTCCCTGCACGCGCACTCCGATGATTAAGTAAGTAATCAGAGTTGTGAATGTATGAAGAAGAGAATGTATTGCTTAAATCAGAGAGTTTAAGGCTTTTCCCTTCTTTTTGGTTCTTTTGTTTTTTTTCGGATCCCCTTTTTCAGAGAGCTCACCTGTGTATTTATAGGTTTCTTCAAGTCGGTTCGAGCTGAGGCCCAGGCGCGTGTCTGGGCTGCAACAGAGTCATATAGCACTCTATCACGCTTCGGGGTAAAGCAGCTTGCGGGAGACCTCTACCGCGGGCTGTGCAGGAGAACTATGCCGCAGGCTGTGGGGGAGACCTCTACCGCGGTCTGTGCAGGAGACCTCTACAGCGGTCTGTGCAGGAGACTATGTCGCAGGCTGTGCGGAGACCTCTACCGCAGACTGTGCGGGAGACCTCTACCACAGTCTGTGCGGGAGACTATGCCGCAGGCTGTGCGGGAGACCTCTATTGAGGGCTGTGCGGGAGAACTTTACCACGAGGGCAATGCGGGAGACCAATGTCGCGATATGGGCGATGGAGGTCTACCGCACCTGCTGTGTGGCACATCGCAAGGCGACAGACTCCTATCGCATCGAACACTCTGTCGCATTGCTAGGAACTGTGCCACGTGGCCACTCTGTCGCCAAATCTGCCACGTGACTCGTTCTTAGTTTGACACGTGGTAGGCGGATAGTTGCACACGTGGATTCTGATGACACGACCACCATCAGGGAAAAACTTGGATAAAATTTAATGTGAATTCAAAAGATGAGGGCTGCTGCGAAAAGGGTAGACTGAACTGAAGGAGTCGGTGAAAGCAGTAGCAAGGGAAGGAGATTCAGGTGAGGCTGTTGTAGGAAAGAGCAAGTGAAGATGGGAAATTCAAGGGTACAAAATACCAACCGAAGCAGGTAAGCCTGCTGAAAGGCAACAAATATATATATACATATATATATAATACAGTCAGTATATATATAAATATATGAAAACCATGAATCCTTGAGTACAACAGTAGAAAATAAAGCAGTGAAAATTGAAGGAAGTAGGTAGGGGCTGCTACTAAAATAAGAAGAGACTGATAAGAAACAAGAGTCAGAGGATGGAGCCCCTCGAGTTTTAAAGGTGGGGGACGATGATGGAGGTATGAGGAAGAGAGAACAGAAAATGAATGAGAAATTAAAGCTTCCAAAACTGAGACAGCAAGAGTTGTAGCCGAGAGTCTTACAAAAATGGGTGAGAACGAAAGAAATGAAACTGGATGAAAATAAAAGAACGGAACTGAAGCTGTTAAAAAAAAAAAACAGAAACAGCTGTAAGAAGGGGAGGCTGGTAGACAGTGGGTTGGAAATTGCAGCCGTGAGAGGAGAAAAAGAATATATATGCAGGTGAACAGGACCCAATGGAGTAGATATTTGGCAAAATTTAATTGAGGCAGTAGCATTTGGTGAAGCGTTCTGTCGGGGGAGGAGAGCATGGCAAAAGCAGAGGCTGTGTAAGCAGTTCCCTTGTCGGAACAAAACTGAGGTTGAAGAAGGAACCCCACTCGACTAGATTAGAGGCTGGGCGGCATGGCAAAGGCAGAAGCCCGGGAACGCAGAACAGAAGAATAAGATTAAAGGAAGGCCTAAACCTGTAATGCAGAACCAAAAGTTGCTGAAAAATAGGGGGACTGAAGCATGAGGCCGAGAAAGGTGGTTAAACGGTGGCGGCTAGAAGGATGGCTTGGACGTGAAGATGATGGTGATGATGGCGAAAAAAAGAAGAAAAGGAGGAGAAAATGACAAGCCGGGAGGAGAAAGATGGATGAACAGTGAGCTCGGGTTGTGATGAAGAAGAAGAAGAAAAGAATAGAAAGAAAGAAAGAAATTTTGGCGGGTAAATTTAAAAAGAAAAAGAAAAGAAAAAGAGGAGGAAATATATTTTCACATATATAATTATATATATAAAGTATTTTGAGATAGGGGAGAAGGCACGGAGAAATTTGGAAATCCGGGAAAAAGGGGGCTCTGACAGAAATAACCTGAGTGGGTCGGAACCGTTGACTCACTAAATCGAGATAATCGAGGACTACGGACGGACATTGAGGTAAGAAAAATTTCGTGTGCTGCTAGAGATAAATTGCACGTATTTTTTTGATACTTTGTAGATATAAATTTAGGATGTATTTATAAAATATTCGTGAATTTTTAAAAATATCTGTGTATATTTTTTGGGTATTTGAGATTACGAACTTTAGGACAAAAATTTTTAGTCGTCTGTACTATAGAAAACCTTAAGCCGATTTTACGGTTTGGAATTTAAGGAAGAGTTTTAAAACGCTGTAAAAACTGTTTGATTTTCGGTATAGTATTATCGAGCCTATTTAAATAAATATTTGAGTATTTTCTAAAATTATTTTTGAAAAATAAAAAATTTTGAAATTATACTGAAAAATCGTATTTTGTGATAAAGGGCAAGATCAACCCATTTTACTTTGTTTTATACGCTGAAACGATATTTAAGAGTTTTGATATTAAAACTGTGTCAGTCAGGCGTGTATTGCTGTGTGATCTTACACTACTTGCTTGCACCTGATTTAAAGCGTTTTGATGTTAAAATCGTGCCTGCCAGGCATGTATTTCTGTGTGATCTTGCACTACCTGCTTGCACATGATTTGAGGTAAAAGGGCGACAGTGAAATTATATGAAAATTATGAATAGTGAAATTATACTGAGTGGTGAAAGATGCTGAGGTCCATGGAGTACGATGTACCATGCTGTGTGCATGTGTGTACGATGTACCGTGTTATTGAAAATAGTGTACTGTGTGAGCCGTTTGGGTAGCTGACAACTCCCACGGCACCAGACATCTCGGCACACCTGGCCCGTGAATTGCCTGGAGTCACCGACATTGGCCAATAGTCACTTCTGATATCTGTTACATTGTGAAATGCCTTGCATTGTCTATTTAAATTACTGAAATGAAAATGAGAATTGTGTTGAGATTTGAACTGTGTTTCTTTGCTTGAATTCCGAAATTGTGATATTGTTACAGTAAACTGTGAAGACACTATTTGTGGATTTCCATTTCTGATTTTATTGAACTGAAAATGTACAATATATTTTATGATAACTTATTTGTGGCATAAGTATATAGGTAGTGTATTTATCTACCTGCCACGTGTTTTTCTTACTGAGCATGTTGAGCTCATCCCCTTACTTTCCTCCACAGAGTCCCTTTGTAGCTGGGATCGCTTCTATTAGGAAGACATTCCACACAATTATGATTTCGCGGAGCATATTTCTGCATCGAAGGTATACTCAGGTGTAAACAATTCATTTGTATCTAAAATTTGTATAAGTACAGTAATGCATACGAGATGTGTATGAGGAATGTGAACATGTTTGTTTAAATTGTTACAAAAAAAAATTAATCAAACTAAATTGTTGTTTTGACATAATATTGACTTATAGCCCAACTAAAATATCAGTAAATTCGGGTTGTTACAGAAGTGGTATCAGAGCCAGGTTGGCCTAATACGAGTCGATATTAGGAGTAAGAAAAATTTTAAAAGTTCACATCCCTAGCATTGCTGTACATTATTTAGATACAAACGGGTATACCTGACTGTGTTTTATTGAAAATGATGTTAGTGAATGAAGAGAAGCCAATAGTTATGACTAATTGGTATTACAAGCATATTAACATATGGAAATGAACCATTCATAAAGGCCATAGAGATAGGCCCGAGATGTGTAGTGAATCCTTGTATGAGTGTACACTTTATAGTTTCACTGGAAATTTTTAGAGTCCGCTTCATAAAATTTAAACGGGACATGGAAACAATGATGATATTATCGGGTCAAGTGATAATGGCCCCGTGATAATGGTAGTGATTGAGGTGTAACTAAGGGAAAGACCGAGCTAATTTCAGAAGATAGTATGCTATTACATATCGGAGTTAAAAATCCAATCGTAATGGAAAACCAAAAAATTAAATTGGAAAAAAAAACTTACATGGATTCTGAGAGTATGACTATGAACTTAATAGACTGGGGGGCAGTTTCAGGAGTTGAAGCCTCCGTTTTTCAATAAGGTTAAGGACTCAGTGATTCGGAGGGTTGGATGAATGAGATAAAAAAGCTTGATGATTTTAGAAGTAACTCTACCGAGAAAGTTGCTTTTACAATTTTGTGGTAAAGAATTGGAGAAGCTACACAGATTTTCAGAGTGTACTACTATAAAGAAAGTAGCCTTTCTAGTATCAGTATCGAAATGAAAAGTCGAACTCAGAGGGAAGTTCCCCAATTTAATCTGAGAGCCAACGTTAGAGAAATACATGAGATATATTTCTGAAGGCCCTTAAATAACAACACATTCCAGATGAAACAAAGTGGCAATTTTAGCTGAAATGATTGAATCGGACATAAGAAAACAAGTCTGAGAATGAATAGGTCTAAGGCCTGTACTTTCATATGTAATCCTTATGATTCTCTAAGTATACACTTGTTCATGTAATATGAATCATAAGAGATGTAAGGTCCATAAATTTGATGTACACACTTGTCATGTGAGTTTGTGATGTATACACAAGTTTCGTTATGTATGAAATATGAGAGATGGACCTTTTTAAGTGATAAATGTGGATTGAATGCAAAATGAGTAGTGAAGCAAATTGATATGAACTTTCCTTTGAAAATTTGGGAAAAACTTCAGCTAAGTAGGCTGCAGAGCAAGGGGAGATCGATCTCTCCTTTAAGCCAGATCGATCTCGATATGCTTTTGCCAAGCAAGGATCGATCTCATCCTCAAGCAGACCGATCTCCTTATGTCTCGACCAGAAGCAGATTGATCTCATCCCTCTGGCAGGTCGATCTCTGAAGCTCTCTGCCTGGCCAAGATCAATCTTACCCTACAAAACAGATTGATCACTCATGCTTGAAAGCTGAATGTCGAGAGACTTAAAGCAAGAAAAGATTGATCCCCCACTTATGGAGATTGATCTCATGAATCCATTTCTATAAAAACTGGGCAGCTAAACTGTATTTCATGAAAACAACTCAAAAACTTTCCATTTGAAAGAAAAGTAACCTAATTTTTCTCTCTAAACTCTTAACACTTTCCTTAGAGATTTAAGAGAAGTTCATTTCAGCAAAGTTGTTCCTAGAGAGGAGGAAAACAACATAGTTGAAAACGGGGAGTCGAATCGTTGGATTGAAAGAGGAAAAGAGCTTTCCCCTAATTTCGGTGAGAAAGAAGAAAAGTTGAGAAATGTAAGATTTCAATGCACCAATCTCATATATGTTGATCTATACACTTGTATGAGTTTATTGGTATATAGATTAATGGTTGAAACATCTTTTCATGCCTAATCTTCCAAGACATATAAATGGCTTGATATGCCAAAATGAGAGAAGAATAGGTAGGCATGGATTTAATGATGAATTAAGTGTGTATTGATGTTATTGAGCATGTATATATGCTTGTATAATAGTTTGGTGAGATCCATGTGCTAAAAACAATAATAGTTGAAAATAAGCATAGGAGGTATTTGATGAAATGCCAAAATGAAGTGAAATGCTGAACTAGAGGCATTGGTAGATTAATGCCGGTTCAATATGAATCAATAGACTCAAGGAGTCTAAAGATTCTCGAGAAATGAGTTATATACACGAAATAAACTTGTGAAAGAGTAAGGTCCAATAATGACGTAACTGTAAGACCCAAATTTTATTGAAATTCCTTATGATTCATGTGATGTAAACATGGTTATATGTAAAGTGAATCATAAGAAGAGTTGTACATGAATGAAAAATGCAAATGGAATGAATAAAAATGTCACAACCCAAATTACCTAAAATCACTACAAATTTTTCGCTTTTCAATTATTATTTAATTCTTACCTTTCTCTCATCGTGACCATCTTACCAAACAGTTAGGCTATGATTCAGTGTTAGTCACCTCTCACCTATTTACCATTCCATTTCTATAATCACATTCACATATCAGAGTTTACTATATTTTGACTTTAACTAAATACATACATAATGGTATTTACATAATCTTACATCCCCGACATCATATACGTTTATAGTACTATGCATTACATGTTCAGATACAAAACTATACAAATATGTATACCTGTCTCTCGATGGGAAGCAGCGGATGCCAAGATGCAAGTTCTTAACCGCTCACTAACTATTGCGAGTGCTCTGAAAAGATAGAAAAATAAAGGGGTGAGTAAACTACACGCTCATTAAGGCAATTATGCAAGTAAGTAAATAGCTCCACTATCTACATGCTCATAATGCCATGCCCTTCAAATCCATTTCTTTTCATTAAAATCTCAAGCATAAAACCATGTATACATCAATGACATAGTTTATCAAAACTATTTGTGCATATAAAAATAATGTAATTCATGCATCAAAGGCATTTTATGTGACATCATTAAATCATAATTAGCATGAATTAAATCAGGATCATAAATTAGTTCATGTCATGTAAATCAAATCATGAGAGACAAATCTTTTCATGAATTTATAATTAAAGCATGGAAAACTCATTATGCTACTGCATTTAAATCACTTTATTAACACTGCAGTATAAAATAACCCGAAGGGGTTAAGCATCTCATAAATTAATCTCATTAAAATTCATTAAAAAACTTTGGTTATAAAATCACCCTTCTTTCAGGGTCACGTATCATAAAATCCTCTAAAAACATCTATCAACATAGTAGAAAATCATAAAATCGAGGGCCTGACCCCTCCCTCGGGTCTACCCTGGTCTATCGAGACCACAAGTTATATCATGTGAGACATATAGGTGACTATATCAGTAATAACGATGACTATGGCCATAACCTAGTGATCCCTGGCTACACGGTACCTAGTGTGCGGGGTATCACACCTGAAATAGAGGTGGGTCAATCCTGCCGTCAGAACAACATAACATCAGGATTGCGAGGGTAAGACTTGCTGTCTCGTGGCTAATGCCACTCCACTCCAATAATCCCCACGGTACAGCGTACTCCGCGTGACATACACGGTACAACATACTCCGTGAACCCAATCTCAGTCAGGGGGTACCTACAATAGGTCTTATCCACCCATACCATCTCTGTCTCAGTATGCACGTGTGGCATATCATCTCACTGTGACACACAGTCTACAGGAGGCTCCAATACGGCTATATGCATGTCATATAATTCCCTGTGCGAGCGAAGCTCTAGCACGGCTCTAGCACGGCTCCATGCATATTCATGATATCTGAAAACCTCGTGCAAGCAAAACTCTAGCATGGTTTCATAAAAATCAGTAAAATCTGCGTACAAGTAGCACTCCAGTACGACTTTAAAAAGAGTTATAAATCCAAATATAACATAAATCATTCAAAACTTCGTGCGAGAAATGCTCTAGCATGAATAAATACTCAAGTAAATCAAATCTTGTGTGAGTTACACTCCAGCACGGCTTTATGCAATTAAATCGATTAAATCACTTATGAGCAAGGCTCCAGTACAGCTTTTATGCAATTATCATATCAAAACATGATGCGAGCTAAGCTCCAACACCTCTCATGCATGTCAAATCATTAAAACTAGTGCGACCAATCGCTCCAGCACCTCTTTATGCATATCAAGTTAAAACAAATCAAAATAGTCGAAACAGAGTGCGAGCTAAGCTCCAGCACCTCTCATGCATTTCACAATAGTAAAATCAGTGCAAGCAACCGCTCTAGCACATTTCATACATATGATGTCACACAAGTCGGTGCGAGCAACCGCTCAAGCACATTTTATGCACACTCACAAACGCAGATATAGTGCGAGCTATGTGCCAGCACTATCTGTTTTCATATAAACTTGATAGTTGGCCCATTTTCCAAAGAAATTTCATTTAAATCTTAATAACACTTACGTAGTGTTATATTGTGAAATTTATGCAATTACTGGCCAATCTATCGATTTGCTTTGCTTAAAAACCACGAAAATTCCTTAAATCTGAAAATTCCTTAAATCATGCATTTCATGCATGTCATGCTTTCACCATCCTTAGGTGAATTTTCCTCAATCGAGGTAAAATAGTCTTTACCTATTTCGAGTCCTTAAAATCTTTAATTTATTTCTAGGACCTATATACAAATTCAGTGTATATATACATATTCAGTGTATACAAAAGCTATTAAAATACGCGTAGCTACCTCTAGCTATTCACACAATTCCTTTACCTCATTTTTCTGTATAGTCTGACCTTTCACTGATGTCTCGTAATGCAGTCCGATTTGCTCTCAATCAAATCTTCGAAACTACGTATAAATATACATCAGGTCAAATACAATACAATTAATTGTATTTCATATTTTTCTGGGCTTAATTTAAATCATTGGGCTCTTTTACCCATATTAGGCCCGATTGTACCATAATGGGCCTTAATCGGCCTTAAGCCCGTTTTCCACTTATTATTCACATTATCGAGGCCTATTGGGCTCATTGAGCCCATCATATTTATTGAGTCTCGTTCTAAACTCTCAGATTGTCACGACCCAAATTACCTAAAATCACTACAATTTTTTTTTTTTGCTTTTTCTATATTTCTCACCTTCTCGTGACAATTCCATTTTTAACGAGTTGGACTATGAGTCAGTAATAATCCCAACTATTTTCCTAATTGATCATATCATTCTTACCATGGTAATCATATTAGAATTCCAAACAGTGTAATAATAAGTACATATATTATACAACTGCATATACATCTGTTTCCATATATTTACATCCCCATAATGATATACGTTACAAAACTGTGCTATTAATTGTTTAGATACAAAACTGTACAATGTGTATACCTGATTCGCAGTGGGAGCAGCGGACAACTAGGAAGGCAATCTCTACCCGCCCTCGACTACTGTAGATGCTCTGTGGAGGGTGGAAAATGAAAGGGTGAGCATAAACAGCTCAGTAAGGCAATAATATAAGCAGGTAGATAACTATACTATCTACGTGCTGATAATATCATGATATAAAAATCGTTTACTTTTAGAGCATGAGATAAGATTAAAACGATGCCACATGTATGTATATATCATATACAATAAATCATGAAATCGACATATAATTCAACATGGAAAATCATCATGTATGACATCTCATGCTCGTTACATTAAAACTCATTTGTTCATCATAAAACTCTTCACTTTAAAACTTATTCGTTTAATCACAAAACTCATCATAAAACAACTTCATCAAGGTCAAACCCATCTCTCGGGAATACCTTGATTCATTAAATCACAGCTCTTTTAAAAACATAAATCGGGACTACCCCTCCATCGGGTTTGTCCTGGTCTATCCAGACCGTATGATATCATGTGAGGCATGTAGGTTACTGTATGAAAAATCGAGGACTATGGCCATACTTTGTCCCTGTGATCCCAGGCACACGGATCCCGGTGTGCGGGGTATCACAACTGCAACGGGAGGTGGGGTCAAGTCCTACCCGCCAGAATATCGAGTAACATAATAGAGTCATCATGACTGCACGGTACAGCGTACTCCGTGTGACATACACGGTACATCGTACTCCGTAGACCCATATCATAGTCTGGGGGTGCCTGCCGTAGGTCTTATCCAACCCAATACTATATCGATAACCAACCCATGTCTCAAAGTATATGTGCGAGCATCTCAACTCTCTGTGACACACAGTCTATAGGAGGCTTCCGCACGACTATATGCATGTCAACTCGCGTCTAGTGCGTTTATGTGAGCATCCTGTTGCCCGCCCCACACCAGGTCACAGGCTTACGGAGCTCCAGCACCACGCTATGCATATCATGATATCTAAAATCTCGTGCGAGCGAAGCTTCAGGACGATTTTGTGCACACACAAATTTCTCGTACGAGCAATGCTCCAGTACGGCTTTTCATGAGAAATAATTCAGTAAACTTGAGTGCGAGAAAGACTCTAGCACTCATTTAGTCACGTAAATACGATAGGTGGCTCACTTTTAATAAAACATCTTTTAAAATAGTAACCGGTACAAACCGGTACCCTTTCGTAAAATTCACGAAATCAACAGCCCACCTATGTGTATATTTGCTTAAATCAAAGCAATATAATCATATAAAACATTAAAATCATGAAATTCATGCAATTTCATAGCCTTACTACCCTTTTTGAAATTTTCCTAACTGGGGGCAAAATAGTCATTTTTCACTATTTCCATATTTTTTTCGCAAAAATTATTATTCTGTTTTCGGGTAGCCTAATGAATTTAACGTAATGTAAATCCCCTCAAAATTACGTATAGCTACCTCTAAGTGCTCATAAAATTCCCTTACCTGGAATCGCGCGCAGACTTAACCTGTCTCGATGATACCGAACCTCTCGGCCCAAGTGCGCGTCAACCAAAGGTACGTAACTGCATATAACCACATAGTCGAGGTTAATTCACTTATCATGACCGATATATCGCATTTACTGACCAACTTTAAGGTATTGGGCCCTATTTACCTTATTGGGTCTTGGCCCAATTCAGCCCTTTTATATCTATTAATTTCCTTCTTCGGGTATATCGGGCTTATGCAGCTTACTAATAATTATCGGGCTTCGATCCAAGTTCATTGGATAGCCCGTATACCATTTACGGCAATTTATTACAACTTCGAATTAATATTCTTTCCTATGTGAAATCAATCCGTAATTTCGTAAAATAATTAAAACTCGGTATTTAACGAATCTCAGATTGCCGAAATTAAACTATACTTACCCGATACGATGCGGGGTAGAAAATCGGAGCTCACTCGGCTCCCGTTCGGTCTCCGTCGTGAAGCTGCATAATTAGGTAAATCCGGATTATTTTCCATTAAAATAATATTAAATTAAATTTTCAGAATTCACCCGTAGGTCAATTTCGACCCTCGGTCAACTTACCCGAACCTCGGGTCGTCCCCGATAATTTCTTTCCCTTTTTCCCCCCTTTTTCCTTTCTTTTCTTTCCTTTTCCTTTCTTTTCTTTCCCCTTTTCCTTCCTTTTCCCTCCTTTTCCTTCCCTTTCCTTTCAGCCAAACGACACCGTTTCACTGTCACTTGCCGTCGCCGGAGTTTCCGGCGGCCAAGACTGGTCTCAAAAGAACCAGCTTCCTCCCCTGAGTGCATCGGTGGTCTCCTTTCCGGCCCAGTCGCGGCGGTTCGTCGGCGATCACCCCGTTTCTCCCTCGGATTTTCGAAGCTCGGATCGGCCTGCTCCGGCCACCTGGCGGCTCGATTCCGGTGCCCACGTGTTCGCCGGACTCTCCTCTTCCTCCTGGTACCTTCGTCGGACGCGGACGGTCGCCGGTGCGTGGGAATCGGCAGTGGGTTCTCTCGGGTCGGCTATCGGTTTCTTTTCTTCTTCTTTTCGGGTTTTTCTCGATTTCAGGCTTTTTTTTTTTTGAATTATTATTATTATTATTATTATTATTTAACCAATTGTTTTATTATTAAAATATTCAATAAAATATTCAATATATTCTAAAAATATCTACACTTATTATTATTTTACTCCACCAATTTAATTAAATTAAATTTAATTTAATTTATTTAGTTTTTAAATTATTTTTTCGGTATAATTCCTTCGTATTTTCGGGATATTGTCCCGGGTGACTTTTCGGTATTTCTAAAAATTTCGGATCTTGATCAATTGGACTCGAAATTGTATAATTCCTCATTATTGATCAAGATATCCTAAATCCTTATTTTTAATTAAATTTTTTCTTATCGAATTTATCCCGAATTTCGGTCTTTTGACCGTTTTACCCCTACACTTGTTTCGAAACCAAATTAACCTAACTTTCCTTCATACATCCACCATATTTTCTTATTTAATTTCCATATTTTCGGTTAACTTCATTCTGATCATTTTCGTTTGATCAGTGGTCATTTCGACTCGTATTTAATTACTTCCGACGTCCACCGATATTCCATTTTATTTTGCTTCACAAATTTAATTAGTCAACGCTCTTCTTATGATTCGATGAATATATATAAGTGTACATCGCGTGAATCATAAGGAAATACATCAACAGATAATAAAAGTGGGTCTTACATAATCTCCCCCACTAAAAGAATTTGGTCCTCCAAATTGGAACCAAATCAGTCTCTGAACAACTCCGGATACTTCTCTTTCATCAAACTCTCTAACTCCCAAGTCGCTTCCTCCGGAGTGTGATGCTGCCATAATACTTTCACCAGAAGAATCGTCTTCGATCTCAATACCTTCTCCTTCCTATCCACAATCTGGATCGGTCTCTGGACATAGGACATACTCTCACTGAGCTCCAGTGGCTCGTATCTGATCACATGCGACGGATCCGGCTGATACTTCCGAAGCATGGAGACGTGGAAGACGTTATGGACATTTGCTAGCTCTGGTGGCAACGCTAGCCTATAAGCTCGATCTCCCACTCTCTCGAGTATCTCAAAAGGTCCTATGAAGCGAGGGTTCGACTTTCCTTTCTTTCCAAATTTAGTAATACCCTTGGAAGGAGAAACCTTCAAAAATACTGATTCCCCTGCTGTAAACTCCAACGGTCTACGTCTCCTATCAGCATAACTCTTTTGTCGACTCTGAGCTGTCTTCAACCTCTCACAAATCAACTGGACATTCTCAGAGGCCTGACGTATCAAATCGGGAGCGAATATCTGCCTGTCACCAACCTCCTCCCATCCTACAGGAGAACGACATCTACGGCCATACAAGGCCTCATATGGTGCCATCCCGATACTTGAATGATAACTGTTATTGTAGGCGAACTCTGCGAGTGGTAGGTGATCATCCCAGGAGCCTCTAAAATCAAGTACACAAGCTCTCAACATATCCTCGAGGGTCTGTATAGTCCTCTCTGACTGCCCATCTGTCTGAGGATGGAAAGCTGTACTGAATCTCAACTGGGTTCCCATAGCTTCCTGAAAGTGTTCCCAGAAACGGGAAGTGAAGCGGGAATCCCTATCCGATACAATACTCACTGGGACACCATGCAGTCTCACAATCTCGCGTACATATAGCTCCGCCAATCTACTCAGAGTATCGGTGTCTCTCATAGCTAGGAAATGTGCCGACTTCGTCAATCTGTCCACTATCACCCATATGGCATCATTTCCCCTGCGAGTCCGCGGTAAACCCGTCACAAAGTCCATGGTGACATGCTCCCATTTCTAAGTCGGTATAGGTAGAGGCTGCAATAACCCTGCAGGCTTCTGATGCTCTACCTTCACCTGCTGACAGACGAGACATCTGGCCACAAACTCTGCTATATCCCTCTTCATCCCCGACCACTAGTATACCTTCCGAAGATTCTGATACATCTTTGTACTACCCGGATGCAAGGTATACCTCGACGAATGAGCCTCTGTCAAGATCAACCTCCTGATCTCTGGATCCTCGGGAACACATATCCTGTCTCGAAACCTCAGTAATCCATCTGAACTCAACTCAAACTCAGTCTCAATATCTCTCTGTATTTGCTTGACTATCTCAATACACTGCTGATCCTCACGCTGAGCCCGTCGGATCCGATCCATCAAATCCGGCTCTAACCGCAGGCTAGCAATCATATAACCACTCCCAATATCAGGCGGAGTCACATCCAAACTGAGGCTCGCAAACTGCTCCAATAACTCATGCTCCCGTACCATCATATAAGAGACCAACCCGAGGTGCTTCCTGCTCAACGCATCAGCCACTACATTCGCCTTACCCGGGTGGTATAGGATCTCACAATCGTAATCTTTCAGAAGCTCAAGCCACCTTCTCTGTCTCATGTTCAATTCCTTCTGCGAGAACAGATACTTAAGGCTTTTGTGGTCGATAAATACCTGAAATTTCTCACCATACAGATAGTGGCGCCATATCTTTAATGCAAACACTACGGTCGCTAACTCTAAATCGTGGGTCGGGTAGTTCCTCTCATGATCCTTCAGCTGCCTAGATCCATAAGCGACTACCTTCCCATCCTACATCAATACACAGCCCAGTCCTTGGTAAGAAGCATCTGTGTAAACAGAAAAACCTCCTGAGCTGGTAGGAATGGTGAGAATCGGAGCAGTGGTCAATCGACGCTTTAGCTCCTGAAAACTCTCCTCACATCTGTCGTCCCACTCAAATGGAGCACTCTTCCGAGTGAGACGTGTCAACGGAGCAGCCAATCTCGAAAACCCCTCCACAAATCGTCTATAATATCCAGCTAAACCCAGAAAGCTCCTGATCTCCGTAAATGTCTGAGGCCTCTGCCACTGAACTACTGCCTCAATCTTGGATGGGTCTACTGACACACCATCCCTCGACACCATATGTCCCAAGAAGGAGATCTGCTCAAGCCAAAAATCATACTTACTGAGTTTAGCATACAACTGCTTCTCACAGAGGGTCTGCAATACAATCCTCAGATGCTGCTCATGCTCCTCTCTGGATCTCGAATAAACCAGAATGTCATCAATGAAGACAATCACAAACCGATCTAAATAAGGTCGAAACACCTCATTCATCAATGACATAAAAGCTGCGGGAGCGTTCGTCAACCCGAATGGCATGACCATAAACTCATAGTGACCATAACGGGTGCGAAAAGCTGTCTTGGGTACATCTCCATCCCGAACTCTCAACTGATGGTACCCAGATCTCAGATCAATCTTAGAAAAGACCTGTGCTCCCCGTAGCTGATCCAGTAAATCATCAATCCTCGGAAGGGGATACTTGTTCTTGATGGTAGCCTTGTTCAACAATCGATAGTCGATACACAACCGAAGGCTCCCATCCTTCTTCCTCACAAACAAAATCGATGCTCCCCATGGCGACACACTCGGTCTGATGAACCCCTTCTCTAATAATTCCTGCAACTGTTTCCTCAGCTCCTCTAACTCAACTGGAGCCATCCTGTACGGTGGTCTAGATATCAGCTCTGTACCAGGTGTCAAATCAATAATGAACTCTGTCTCCCGCACTGGCGGTAACCCTGGTAACTCATCCGAAAATACATCTGGAAATTCATTCACAACTGGAATGTCTCTCAATTCCGGACGCGCCTGATCCATGTCAACCACATATGCAATGAACCCTTCAAGATACCATTTTCCACCATTAGTAACATAATTCATCATATATAAGTATCCATTAATAAATAATAATTTACCTCACAAATATGATGAATTACAACTATACTTTTCCAAATGCAGTAATTATATGCTTTTTATTTCTTTCCATCAAAACTTACAGTAAGACTATCTGTCCCTGAAAACATTACTGTCTTAGCGTAGCAATCTAAAACAGCATGGTTTACAGTCAGCCAATCCATTCCTAAAATTACATCAAAATCCCTCATGTTTCGTAAGACAAGATCGACTGACATGTCCTTTCCCCCTATTCTCAGCCTACAATCTCTATATACATACTCAGTCAACTGACTGTCATTCATAGGTGTAGAGATTAACAACATTCTATCTAACAATGTAGGCTGTACATACTTCAACAATTTATGAGCAAATGCAGGCGATATGAAGGAATGTGTAGCTCCAGAATCAAATAACGCAAATGCTTCTAAATCGAAAATTAGGATAGTACCTTTAATCACGTCAGCTGAAGCATCTGCGGTGTCCTGATCCAATGCATGCACTCGCCCTCTGCCCATAACTTGCTTCCCCTTTTCCTCAGCAGTGGCTCTTCTCCTAGGAACAGGAGTCTCAGCAGAAGCTCTCTCTGGCTCTTTGCCCTTCTGTAGGGCAGTCGCAATTATCTCGGGACAGTTTCTTATGACATTCCCCAGCTTCCCACAATGAAAATATACCCCAGTAGTCACCGGACAAGGCCTGGTACCATGAAATCTGCCACATCTCCTACACTGCTCGGTAGTCGGCCGTGTCCCTCCAATAACTATGCCCCTCGATGACGGTAAAGCCGGATATAAAGGAGGCTTACCCGTCCTCTCATGTATCTCCTCAATCCGAGGTCTCTTATCAGCAAACCTCTGACCTCCTCTCCTGATCACCCTATTTCCTCCGGATCTCTTCCGACTATCTCTAGTTCTGCTGACTTTCCCAAACTCTGATGCACTCCGCTCAAAATCTTGCTCACACAACTGAGCCCTGTGCACTGCCTCCTCATAAGTAGAGACATCAAACGGAGCTAACTTGGATCTGATGGCTGGTCTCAATCCGTCTATGAACTTCTGCACCTTCCGATTCTCACTGCTCAATGTATCTGGGTCATACCTCCCCAAGGATATGAACCTCGACTCATACTCATCAACGGAGCGGTTCCCCTGAACCAAACTCATAAACTCCATCCGTAATCTCCGCTGTGCAGTGGCCGAAATATACTGCCTTCTAAAAGCCTCTAGAAATATCTCCCAAGTAATCACCAAGTGTCGGGCTCTCAAGATAGACACAGTAGACCTCCACCAGTGCTCTGCTTCGCCCTTCAGCATAAACACGGCAAAGGCAACCCTCTCAGTCGAGGTACATCTGAAGAACCTATATAATTTCTCCATCTCATATATCCAATCCTCTACAATAACCGGGTCCTTCACTCCTCTGAAAACTGGAGGTCTAAATTCCTGGAAGTGTCGTAACCTCTCTAGCTCACAGTCATAGCCCGGATCACTACCGCTCGGCTGTGCAGTGATAGGAGAAGCTGTATCCTGTACCGGCGGTGGTGTAACAGTATCTGTAGTCTGTCCTGTAGCAGTAGGCTGTCCAACTGGGCCTCGTCTATCACCAGCCCCTAAAGTCTGTGTAACGATCTCAACAAGACTTTCTATAGTCCGCTCAATCCTAGCGAAGCGTGCCTCAGTATCCCCTGATCTCTCAATGGGGTCCTGCGGAGGCTGACTAGTCTATGGTTCTGCACGGCTCTCGGGCCTACCTCTACGACCCCTAGCACGTGAACCTGCCCCTCTACCACGGCGAGTAACAGGCATAATGCCTAAGTCCCTGCATCCACGACCAATTATTAATCTAGTTCCATATTGGTATACACAGTTATATCTAAACAAAGCACAGTATTATGGGGATTTAATTTCTTAACTATTATTACTGACTCATATCCGACCAACTATAGCTCTGATACCACCTTTTGTCACGACCCAAATTACCTAAAATCACTACAAATTTTTTTTTTTTGCTTTTTCTATATTTCTCACCTTCTCGTGACAATTCCATTTTTAACGAGTTGGGCTATGAGTCAGTAATAATCCCAACTATTTTCCCAATTGATCATATCATTCTTACCATGGTAATCATATTAGAATTCCAAACAGTGTAATAATAAGTACATATATTATACAACTGCATATACATCTGTTTCCATATATTTACATCCCCATAATGATATACGTTACAAAACTGTGCTATTAATTGTTTAGATACAAAACTGTACAATGTGTATACCTGATTCGCAGTGGGAGCAGCGGACAACTAGGAAGGCAATCTCTACCCGCCCTCGACTACTGTAGATGCTCTGTGGAGGGTGGAAAATGAAAGGGTGAGCATAAACAGCTCAGTAAGGCAATAATATAAGCAGGTAGATAACTATACTATCTACGTGCTGATAATATCATGATATAAAAATCGTTTACTTTTAGAGCATGAGATAAGATTAAAACGATGCCACATGTATGTATATATCATATACAATAAATCATGAAATCGACATATAATTCAATATGAAAAATCATCATGTATGACATCTCATGCTCGTCACATTAAAACTCATTTGTTCATCATAAAACTCTTCACTTTAAAACTTATTCGTTTAATCACAAAACTCATCATAAAACAACTTCATCAAGGTCAAACCCATCTCTCGGGAATACCTTGATTCATTAAATCACAGCTCTTTTAAAAACATAAATCGGGACTACCCCTCCATCGGGTTTGTCCTGGTCTATCCAGACCGTATGATATCATGTGAGGCATGTAGGTTACTGTATGAAAAATCGAGGACTATGGCCATACTTTGTCCCTGTGATCCCAGGCACACGGATCCCGATGTGCGGGGTATCACAACTGCAACGGGAGGTGGGGTCAAGTCCTACCCGCCAGAATATCGAGTAACATAGTAGAGTCATCATGACTGCACGGTACAGCGTACTCCGTGTGACATACACGGTACATCGTACTCCGTGGACCCATATCATAGTCTGGGGGTGCCTGCCGTAGGTCTTATCCAACCCAATACTATGTCGATAACCAACCCATGTCTCAAAGTATATGTGCGAGCATCTCAACTCTCTATGACACACAGTCTACAGGAGGCTTCCGCACGACTATATGCATGTCAACTCGCGTCTAGTGCGTTTATGTGAGCATCCTGCTGCCCGCCCCACACCAGGTCACAGGCTTACGGAGCTCCAGCACCACGCTATGCATATCATGATATCTAAAATCTCGTGCGAGCGAAGCTTCAGCACGGTTTTGTGCACACACAAATTTCTCGTACGAGCAATGCTCCAGTACGGCTTTTCATGAGAAATAATTCAGTAAACTTGAGTGCGAGAAAGACTCTAGCACTCATTTAGTCACGTAAATACGATAGGTGGCTCACTTTTAATAAAACATCTTTTAAAATAGTAACCGGTACAAACCGGTACCTTTTCGTAAAATTCACGAAATCAACAGCCCACCTATGTGTATATTTGCTTAAATCAAAGCAATATAATCATATAAAACATTAAAATCATGAAATTCATGCAATTTCATAGCCTTACTACCCTTTTTGAAATTTTCCTAACTGGGGGCAAAATAGTCATTTTCCACTATTTCCATATTTTTTTTCGCAAAAATTATTATTCTATTTTCGGGTAGCCTAATGAATTTAACGTAATGTAAATCCCCTCAAAATTACGTATAGCTACCTCTAAGTGCTCATAAAATTCCCTTACCTGGAATCGCGCGCAGACTTAACCTGTCTCGATGATACCGAACCTCTCGACCCAAGTGCGCGTCAACCAAAGGTACGTAACTGCATATAACCACATAGTCGAGGTTAATTCACTTATCTTGATCGATATATCGCATTTACTGACCAACTTTAAGGTATTGGGCCCTATTTACCTTATTGGGTCTTGGCCCAATTCAGCCCTTTTATATCTATTAATTTCCTTCTTCGGGTATATCGGGCTTATGCAGCTTACTAATAATTATCGAGCTTCGATCCAAGTTCATTGGATAGCCCGTATAACATTTACGGCAATTTATTACAACTTCGAATTAATATTCTTTCCTATGTGAATTAATCCGTAATTCCATAAAATAATTAAAACTCGGTATTTAACGAATCTCAGATTGCTGAAATTAAACTATACTTACCCGATACGATGCGGGGTAGAAAATCGGAGCTCACTCAGCTCCCGTTCGGTCTCCGTCGTGAAGCTGCATAATTAGGTAAATCCGGATTATTTTCCATTAAAATAATATTAAATTAAATTTTCGAAATTCACCCGTAGGTCAATTTCGACCCTCGGTCAACTTACCCGAACCTCGGGTCGTCCCCGGTAATTTCTTTCCCTTTTTCCCCCCTTTTTCCTTTCTTTTCTTTCCTTTTCCTTTCTTTTCTTTCCCCTTTTCCTTCCTTTTCCCTCCTTTTTCTTCCCTTTCCTTTCAGCCAAACGGCACCGTTTCACTGTCACTTGCCGTCGTCGGAGTTTTCGGCGGTCTCACCGGCTAAGATCGGTCTCAAAAGAACCGGCTTCCTCCCCTAAGTGCGTCGGTGGTCTCCTTTCAGGCCCAGTCGCGGTGGTTCGCCGGCGATCACCCCGTTTCTCCCTCGGATTTTCGAAGCTCGGATCGGCCTGCTCCGGCCACCTGGCGGCTCGATTCCGGTGCCCACGTGTTCGTCGGACTCTCCTCTTCCTCCTGGTACCTTCGTCGGACGCGGAAGGTCGCCGGTGCGTGGGAATCGGCAGTGGGTTCTCTCGGGTCGGCTATCGGTTTCTTTTCTTCTTCTTTTTGGGTTTTTCCCGATTTCAGGTTTTTTTTTTGAATTATTATTATTATTATTATTTAACCAATTGTTTTATTATTAAAATATTCAATATATTCTAAAAATATCTACACTTATTATTATTTTATTCCACCAATTTAATTAAATTAAATTAAATTAAATTTATTTAGTTTTTAAATTATTTTTTCGGTATAATTCCTCCGTATTTTTGGGATATTGTCCCGGGTGACTTTTCGGTATTTCTAAAAATTTCGGATCTTGATCAATTGGACTCGAAATTGTATAATTCCTCATTATTGATCAAGATATCCTAAATCCTTATTTTTAATTAAATTTTTTCTTATCGAATTTATCCCGAATTTCGGTCTTTTGATCGTTTTACCCCTACACTTGTTTCGGAACCAAATTAACCTAACTTTCCTTCATACATCCACCATATTTTCTTATTTAATTTCCATATTTTCGGTTAACTTCAACGCTCTTCTTATGATTCGATGAATATATATAAGTGTACATCGCGTGAATCATAAGGAAATACATCAACAGATAATAAAAGTGGGTCTTACACAGATAGCTTAATGAATTATTTACGATAATTTATCTCTGATTCTAAGATATAATCCATTTCATGCGGAATTTAAATCCGTAATTTATATGGTAAATCATGCGAAATTTAAATCCGTAATTTATGCAGTAAATTTTTAACACGCATAACGATGTAATATTATCGTAAATAAGGGTTACTTACTCAAGATTCCATGATAGTACACAAATCGAGGCTGACTCGAGTCCTCGTTTGACGTCAATTGTCGAGCTACATAATTAAATATTTTTTCGGGTAAACTTTCAGTCGAATATTAATAAAATAAAATATTTTGAAATTTAAATCGCTCAATTTTGACCGCTTACTGACTTACCCGTAGCTCGATTACATCACTAGGATTTTTTCCAATTTTTCCTCTTTTCTTTTTCCCTTTTTTTCTTCTTTTTCTTTTTTTTTGGCTGAACCGGTCCGGTCCGGTTCAGCATACCCTCACTGCGTTGAACCGACCGTACTGGTTCAAGCCTCATTTTGCCGTTCTGGTGCTGTCCGACCAGTTTCCTACGTGATTCCAGTACCAATAGGCACGCCATCGCTTGGGTAAACTTCTTCGGGCCTTGAGTTAGACCAAAACGGCATCGATGGCCGCTGATTTCCTTTCTCCCTTTTCGGCCTCACCTCCATCGATCTGCTGATTTCGACATCTCCACGGCGCGTCGCAGTCGCTGGTGGGTCTCCCGGTGGTCGGGCTCCTCCGTCGGCCCTCGCCCGGCCTTCTCCCTCGTCGGTGGTCGTCGGATGGAGGGAATTTGTTTCCCTCGATTTTTCGGCTTCTCCTTTCATTTTCTTTCTGCAGAAATCGCAATGCGATTTCTCTTTTTTTTAATTAATTATTTTATTTTATTTTATTTTTATTATTATTTTATTCATTAAAATATTATTAAAATCCTAAAAATATCTTAAAAATTTTTATTTAATTCATTTAATCCATAAATGAATTTATCGATCTTGTTTCGCCTTTCGGTATATTTTTTGATTATTTTCGGGATAATTTTCCCGATGTAAAAATTTTGATTAATTCCTATAAATTCATATCTTGATCAATTTAACCCGAAATTTAATTATTTCTTCGTTATTGATCAAGATTTCTCAATCTCATATTTTTAAGTAAATTTTCTTGTCACAATAAATACTGAATTTTGATCTTTTGATCGTTTTACCCTTACACGTGTTCGGGACTACCATTTCAATCCTTCATTTGATCTTTTCTCATTTCGTGTTTTAAATAAAATCGGGTCCTACAAAAAATTCTCAAATGCATTTAAAGATCAAATGAAGGATTGAAATGGCCACAGATTAAACAAATAAGATTCAGACCATTCGGATTGGAGATAAGGATTTAAAACACGAAATGAATGAGTGTTCGTGAAGGGAAGTTGGATTGGATTGGTCCCGAACGTGTAGAAGGGTAAAATGGTCAAAACACCTAAAATTTGGTATAAATTCGATAAAAAAATTTCATTAAAAGTATGAAATTGAGAAATCTTGATCAATAATGAGGAAGATATTGAATTTTGAGTCCAATTGATCAAGATATTAATTTATTAGAATTAACCGAAATTTTCACATCGAAAAATTATCTCGAAATTATTGGAAAAATATACCGAAAAGATGAAATAAGACAGATAAATCCATTTATTGATTAAAATGAATTAAATAAAATTTTTTAAGATATTTTTTATTTTTATAATATTTTAATGAATTAAATAATAATAAATTATAAATTATAAATACAAAAATAAAGTAATTGAAAAAAAAAGAAAGCAGAAATCGCGAAATCGCGATTTCTGGAACAGGAGAAGGAAGCTGAAACCGAGTGAATCGGTTTCCCTCCATCCGGTGAGTCACCGACGAGGTAGAAGGGCAGGCGACCACCAGGAGAGGAGCCCGACACCGGGAGACCCACCAGCAGCTGCAACACGCGCTGTTCTGCCGAGGGAGAGAAGAGGGAATCGACGGCCATCAGCGTCGATTCGACTCCACCCGAGGCCCGACGAAGAACGCCCAGGAAATGGCGCGCCGAACAGCACCGAAATCACGTCGGGAACTGACCGGACGGCGTCGAAATGACAAAGATGAGCTTGAACTGGTACAGACCAATTCAGTGCAGTGCAGGTATGCTGAACCGGACCGGACCGGTTTAGCCAAAAAGAAAAGAAAGAAAAAAAAGAAAAAGTAAAAGGGAAAAAGAAAAAAGAGAAAATTGAGGAAAATTTCGGTGATGCAATTGAGCTACGGGTAAGTCGGTAAGCGGTCAAAATTAACTGATTTAAATTTCAGAATATTTAATTTGATTAATATTCGACTGAAAATTGACCCGAAAAAATATGTAATTGTGTAGCTCGACAATTGACGTCAAACGAGAACTCGAGTCAGCCTCGATTTGTGTACTATCATGGAATCTCGGGTAAGTAACCCTTATTTACGACGATTTGCATAGTTATGCATGTTAGAAATTTACCGCATAAATTACGGATTAATTTAGTATAAAATGAATTAAATTCTGAAAATTGAGATAAATTGTCGTAAATAATTAATTGAGCTATCCGAGAGTTTAGAACAAGGTCCAATAAATACTGATGGATCCAAGAGCCCAATAGGCCTCGATGATGTGAATAATAAGTGGAAAATGGGTTTAAATCTGGTTAAGGCCCATTATGGTGCAACTGGGCCCAATAGGGGTAAACGGGCACAATGATTTAAATTAAGCCCAAAAAATATGAAATACAATTAATTATATTGTATTTGACCTAATGAATATTTATACGCAGTTCCAAAGATTGGATTGGTAGCAAATCAGAATGCGTGACGAGACATCAGTGGAAAGGTTAGACTGTACAGAAAAATGAGATAAGAGAATTTTGTAAGTAGCTAGAGGTAGCTACGCGTATTTTTAATAGCTTTTGTATACACTGAAAATGTATAAAGGTCTTAGAAATGGATTAAAAATTTTAAGGACTCGGGATAGGTAAAAGACTATTTTACCGCTATTGAGGGAAATTCACCTAAGGATGGTGAAAGCATGACATGCATGAAATGCATGATTTGAAAGATTTTCATGAAATTTTAACAAAGCAAATTGGTAGATTGGTCAGTATTTGCATAAATTTCACAAGATAACACTACGTAAGTGTTATTTAGAATTTAAATGAAATTTTTTGGAAAATGGGCCAACTATCAAGTTTATATGGAAACAGATGGTGTTGGAGCATTTCCTTGCACTATATCTGAGTTTGTGAGTGTGCATAATGGTGCTGGAGTGGTTACTCGCACCAATTTGTGTGACATCATATGCATGAAATGTGCTAGAGCGGTTGCTCGCACTGATTTTTATTATTGTGAAATGCATGAGAGGTGCTGGAGCATAGTGCGCACCCTGTTTTGACTTGATATGCATAAAAAGGTACTAGAGCGATTGTTCACACTAGTTTTAATGATTTGACATGCATGAGAGATGCTAGAACTTAGCTCGCATCCTGTTTTGATATGATAATTACATAAAAGCTGTATTAGAGCCTTGCTCGTACGTGATTTAATCGATTTAATTGCATAAAAATCGTGCTGAAGTGTAACTCTCATGAGATTTGATTTCTTTATGCATGAAACCATGCTGGAGCGTTGCTCACATGAAGTTTTGAATTACTTGAGCATTCATTCGTGCTGGAGCATTTCTCACACGAAGTTTTGAATGATTTATACATGATGCTGTGCTGGAGCATTGCTCGCACGAGGCTTTGATGGATTTTATGCATAAAACAGTGTTGGAGCTTGCTCGTACGTGATTTTATATGGATTTATAACTCTTTTTAAAGTCATACTGGAGTGCTACTCGTACGCAGATTTTACTGATTTTTATGAAAATGTGTTGGAGCTTCGCTCGCACGAGGTTTTCAGATATCATGAATATGCATGGAGCCGTGCTGGAGCTTTGCTCGCACAGGGATTTATATGACATGCATATAGCCATGTTGGAGCCTCCTGTAGACTATGTGTTACAGTGAGATGATATGCCCACATGTGCATACTGAGACATAGATTAGGTGGATAAGACCTATGACATGCACCCCCTGACTATGATTTGGGTTCACGGAGTACGTTGTACCTTGTATGTCACGCGGAGTACGCTGTACATTGGGGATTGTTGGAGTGGAGTGGCATTTGCCACGAGGTTGTAAGCATTGCCCTTACAATCCTAGTATTTATGTTGTTTTGGCGGCAAGACTGACCTACCTCCCGTTTCAGGTGTGATACCCCGCACACTAGGTACCGTGTAGCCAGGGATCACTAGGATATGGCAATAGTCCTCGATGTTACTGATATAGTCACCTACATGTCTCACATGATATAACCTTTGGTCTCGATAGACCAGGGTAGACCCGAAGGAGGGGTCAGGCCCCCGATTTCGTGATTTTCACTGAGATGTGATTTTCTACTATGATGCTAGATTTTTCAGAGGATTTTATGACATGTGACCCTAAAAGAAGGGTGATTTTATAACAGAATTTTTTATAATGATTTTTAATGAGTTTGAGAGTGATTTATGAGATGATTGACCCAGAGGGGTTATTTTATACTGAGTTTTAATGAAGTGATTTAAATGCAGTAGCATGAGGAGTTTTCCATGATTTAATTACAAATTCATGAAAAGAATTGTCTCTCATGATTTGTTTTACATGACATGAAATAATGCATGATCTTGATTTACTTCATGCAAATTATGATTTGACATAAAATGCCATTGATGCATGAGTTGCATGATTTCTATATGCACGAATAGTTTTTATAAACTATGGCATTGATGTGTGCATGATTTCGTGCGTAAGATTTAAACGAAAAGAAATGGATTTAAGGACATGGCACTATGAGCATGTAGATAGTGGAGATATCTACTTACTTGCATGATTGCCTTACTGAGCGCGTGGTTTGCTCACCCCCCTTATTATCCTTTTTTTTAGAGCACTCGCAGTAGTTAGTGAGCAGCTGAGAACTTGCATTCTTGGTATCCGTTGCGTCCCATCAAGAGACAGGTATACACATTTATATAGTTTTGTATCTAAATATGTAAATGCAGTCTTGTAAACGTATATGATGTCGGGGATGTAAGGTTATGTAAATGAAATTGTGAATGTAACATGGAAATGGAATGGTAAGTAGTGTGAGGGGACTAACACCGAATCATAGCCCAACTGTTGGTAGGATGGTCACGATAAGAGGAATGTAAGAATTAAATATGAAAGAAAAATGAAAAATTTACTCTGATTTTTGGGTCGTGACAGTAACGAGGTCAAATAAGATATAAATGACCTAATGCATTGATTTGGATATCATGCAAGTGAAATGAAGTATACTGATGTGTGTAGTATACGATTTTAGCTCCAGAAGATATAATTGGAGATGATAAGACTAGGTCACGAGCGTTGGGAATCGAAAGGAAGTGATTCAAGCTTGATTCGAGGTAAGGGATTTATGCGAGCTATTAGAGACAGCTATACGTATGTTTTCCTACCTGCTGTGTGCGATTATATGCGATGAGTATATAGATATTGATATATCTAGGTGAAAACTACGTAGGAGAATAAGCCTATGAGTATGAGTTGCATGACTTCTATGTTATTGTGTGAAAAGAGGTTTTGTAAACGTTTTGAGAAAGAGTAATGATGAACGGACTCCCGGTTTAGTAATTTGCATAAAAAGCTTTTAACGAGTGATTGAAGGGAGATTGCCCTCTCACTCATACTCGGTGAATGGAGTCCTCTATCTCATTTCTGTGTGAAATTGTGCTAGGGCCTAAGTGCTAACGGTAAATTGACCAGCCCTGCTAGCACATTATTTTTAAAGAGGATTTTGAGAAAAGCAAAAGAGTGCTCGATGTCTCGGGTGATACTGTGTGTTCCACTCGAGATGCTCGCACTAGATTTTTGGGAATCATGCTGGAGCCTTCAAGTATTGATGTGTTTCTTGCTTTGACTATGCTCGCATGTAATTTCCTAGTAATACTGTGCTTGATGCCTCAGGTATGTTGTGTGTCTTACGCTAAGTTGCTCGCACGAGGTTTTCATGATTATGCTGTGTGTTGAGTAAAATCGTGTTAGAGCTGTCATGTATTGTTGTGTATCTTGCATTGACATGGTCGCACGTGGTTTATAGATGTGATGTGATGAGTACAAATCGTGCTTTAGCCGTCGTGTATTGTTGTGTGTCTTGCACAGACCTGCTCATATAAGATTTCTAGACAATGGAAATGGGTGATAAGGATCCATGGGAGTATGATATACCGTGAGCATTAGCCATGGAGTACGATGTGCCGTGATTTCAGTATGAGCTAAAAGGATGGTTGATCCGCCAACCCAAGCAAGGGTTCCCGCACACCTAATCAATATTCTTATATCTGTGTGATACGACATTGTTACTACTGTGTGAGGTGGCATATGTTCCCCTGCTGTGTGTCTGGGGATATGATAACCCATAATTATGTCCCATGTATATTGATTTGCTAAATGTAAAACATTTTCTAAGTATGAACTGCGTGAATTGGAATATGCTGTGTGAAGATGTGTGATTTTAAAGATGAGTTGTGTAAAAAGAATGTGCTGTGTCAATATGCATATACCCATCTGGCGAATTAATGATTTCGCAGCGATGGAAGTTATTTTAAAGAATACATATGTTTTATAAGGAAAATGATTATATTTTTTTAGCATGTAGATAGTGTAGTTATCTACCTGCTTTCATATTTTCCTTACTGAGCGTGTTAGCTCACCCCATTATTTCTCTTCCACAGATTCTACGCGGTAGTGAGTATACTGCGGTCGTTCCTACTATCGTGTTACTTCAGTCATCCAGCAGTATAAAGAGGTATAGATTTGATATAAGAAAACTTTTGTATCCTGTAAATTAATGCACAATGAAGTTTGTATTTTGTATTTTTTGGGATGTATATAATAGAAACTGATGTAAACGTTTCCGCACATATATATAAAAGTCCAGTTTCTATTCTACTTCGTTTAAATGAATTTATTAAAGTATAAAAGCATGAGATATAGATTGGATGTTGACTCACAGCCCAACTGTAATTGGTAAGGTAAAGGTCACAAACAGAGAGAGAGGGTCGTGACAGTAGGAGATTAAATAGATTTGGAATGAGTATAATCCGGATAAGTAGAGATGTGAAACAGAGGAAGCCTAGGAATTTCGTAAAAGGTACTGAGACCCTCAATCGAGCTAAGTTAGCTCCATTGGATGTTATTTTGAGAAAGCAGTGCGCAAGGCACAACTATGAGAATATGAGATATATACTCTCGAGGGTACTAAGAAAATGAAAAGGTAAAGAGAGTGACAGAAAGGAGATGTACTAAGGAAGCAGTGAGAGTGATAGAGTAAAGTCATTGTAACTGAAAAGATGAATTACAGAATTAAAAGTATAAGTGAAGGTCACACTGCTTACATGATTGATAAAGTTAGGGCATGTTCGTAGCAAAGAAACACCCTTGTAGACAAAGAGTTTTTAGTTACATATTCGGATGATCTATCAGAGTTACCACTAAATTGAAAGGTGAAGTTCTAAAATTGAGTTAGCACCTGGCATCGAATTAATTATTCAGACCACTGTACTCAGTTGCTTTGATTGAATTAGAAATGCTAAAGAAGCAAATACAAGGATTGTATGAAAAAGAGATTATCAGACCAGGTGATCCACTTTGGAGTGTACCAACCTTAATTGTTAAGAAGATTCGGAGCTTTCTGGGTCGCTTTGTATCAAAAGACGAGAGTCGATTTGTAAGACCTGAAATTATATCGTAATTTCTTATAAATGATTGAAAATGGTCACAAATTTAAACGAATGAGATTCGGATTGGAGATAAGGATTTAAAATACGAAATGAGTGAGTGTTCGTGAAGGGAAGTTGGATTGGATTGATCCTGAACACGTACAAGGGTAAAATGTTCAAAAGACCGAAAGTCGATGTAAATTCGATAAGAAAATTTCATTAAAAATATAGATTTGAGAAATCTTGATCAATAATGATGAAATAATTAAATTTCGAGTCCAATTGGTCAAGATATGAATTTACTGGAATTAATTGGAATTTTCACTCAGGACAATATCTCAAAAATACGGAGAAAATACATCAAAATGGTTAAAATATAATAAATAAATATTCCAAAATATCTATAAATTCTTTATTTGCACCATTTGTCACGACCCAAAAATCAGAATAAATTTTTTTCGTTTTTATTTTACACTTACCTGACCTCTAATCGTGACCAACCACAACCAATAATTGGGTTGTGTGTCAGTGCCCATATCATCACCATACATTTTACAGATAGTGGACAATTTAAATTAAAATATTAACTCATACATTATGCACTAATTTCTTTTCATTTCTTTACAATATGTACCCAGTTTATACATCCCAGTGTCAATACAAAATATAATACTGTGCTTATGTTATTTAGATACAATATTTATACAACGTGTATATACCTCAAAAGATGGGCAACAACGGATGTTTGGAATGCAGTACTCAGTCTCCTCAAGGTCTACTAAAAGGAATCTGCGTGAGAAAATGAAAGGGGTGAGCACATCAAGCTCAGTAAGGCAATCCTACGAACAAGTAGATAACCATACAACCTACATGAACGTAGTGCCATGCATAAACCACCCATTCTCCACACATTTCAAAACAGATGCTATGATTCATGATGTCATGTTGTCATGTAAAACAAGTTCACATATGGATTTCAAAAGCATGGAAAACTCGACATGCAAATCCATTTAAAACATTTCATTCTCGTTAAAATTTCACAACACAGTCAGGACTCAACCCATCCCTCTAGTGTTCCTGACTCACACAAAACCATGAAATCAAATGCATTTCAAAGCAATAGTACCATGCGATACAATGAATATCATGTAAAACTAGTTTACATCTGTAAGACCCAATTTTAGTTAAAATACGAAATGAGAAAAGATCAAATGAAGGATTGAAATGGTAGTCTCGAACACATGCAAGGGTAAAACGGTCAAAAAATTGAAATTCGGTATTAATTCGACAAGAAAATTTAATTAAAATTATGAGATTGAGAAACTTGAACAATAACGAAGAAATAATTAAATTTCGGGTTAAATTGATCAAGATATGAATTTATTGGAATAAACCAAAATTTTCACTTCGAAAAATAATCCCAAAAATAATCAAAAAATATACCAGAAAGACGAAATAAGATCGATAAATTCATTTTTGAATAAATGAATAAAATAATAATTTTTTAGATATTTTGGATTATTATTGAATATAATATTGATTAAAATAATATTAAAAATAAATTATTAATAAATAAAGAAAATAAAAAAAGAAGAAATCTGAATCGCGAAGGAGAGGAAAAGTAACGAAAATGAGGAAGGCAAATTGAGGGAGTCGGTTTCCCTCCGTCCGACGACCACCGATGAGACTGAGGGGCCGACGAGGGCCGATGAAGGCAGCCCAACACCGGGCGACTCACCAACGGCCGCGACGCGTGCCGACAACGCCGGAGAACGCCAGATTGACTAAGGGAGTGCCGCGGGAGAGAAGACTAGATCAGCGGCCATCAGCGCCGATTCGACGCCACTCGAGGCCCGAAGAAGACTACCCAGGCGCAGCCGAGCCGAACGACACCGAAATCACGTCGAGAACCGACCGGACGACATTAAAACGACGAAATGAGGCCTGAATCGGTACGGCCAGTTCAGCGCAGTGAGGGTATGCTGAACCGGACCGGACCAGATCAACCAAAAAGAAAAGGAAAAGAAGAAAAAAAGGGGAAAAAGAAAACAGAAAAAATTAGGAAACATCCCAGTGATGCAATCGAGCTACAGGTAAGCCAGTATGCGGTCGAAGTTGACCCATTTAAAATTTAGAATATTTAATTGGATTAATATTCGACTGAAAGTTTATCCGAAAAAAAATTTAATTGTGTAGCTCGACAATTGACGTCAAACGAGAGCTCGAGTCAGCCTCAATTTACGTACTATCATGAAATCTCGGGTAAGTAACCCTTATTTACGACAATTTGCATAGTTATGCATGTTAAAAATTTACCGCATAAATTACGGATTAATTCCGTGTAAAATGAATTATATTATGGAATTAGAGATAAATTGTCGTAAATAATTCATTAAGCTATCTGAGAGTTTATAACGAGGCTCAATAAATACTGATGGGCCTAATGAGCCCAATAGGCCTCGATAATGTGAATAGTAAGTGGAAAACGAGCTTAAGGTCGATTAAGGCCCATTATGGTACAATCGAGCTCAATATGGGTAAACGGGCCCAATGGTTTAAATTAAGCTCAAAAAATATGAAATACAATTAATTGTATTGTATTTAACATGTTGTATATTTATACGCAGTTCTAGAGATTTGATTGAGAGCAAATCGGACTACATGACGAGACATCAGTGAAAGGTCACACTATACAGAAAAATGAGGTAAGGGAATTGTGTGAGTAGCTAGAGGTAGCTACGCGTATTTTAATAGCTTTTGTATACACTGAATATGTATGGATACACAGAATATGTATAAAGGTCCTATAAATAGATTAAAGATTTTAAGGACTCGAAATAGGTAAAAATGCTATTTTACCTATATTGAGGGAATTCACTAAGGATGGTGAAAGCATGACATGCATGAAATGCATGATTTAAGGAATTTTCTTGGTTTTTCAAGCAAAGTAAATCAGTAGATTGGCCAGTAATTGCATAAATTTCACAATATAGCACTACACAAGTGTTATTAAGATTTAAATGAAATTTCTTTGGAAAATGGGCCAACTATCAAGTTTATATGGAAACAGATAGTGCTAGCGCATAGGTTGCACTATATCTGCGTTTGTGAGTGTGCATAAAATGTGCTTGAGCGGTTGCTCGCTCCGACTTGTGTGACATTATATGCATGAAATGTGCTAGAACGGTTGCTCGCACTGATTTTTATTATTATGAAATGCATGAAAGGTGCTGGAGCCTAGCTCGCACTCTGTTTTGACATGTTTTGACTGGATATGCATAAAAAGGTGCTGGAGCGCTTGCTCGCACTAGATTTTATGATTTGACATGCATGAGAGGTACTGGAGCCTAGCTCGCATCCTGTTTTGATATGATAACTACATAAAAGTCGTGCTGGAGTGTAACTCGCACGAAATTTGATTTATTTATGCATAAAGCCGTGCTGGAGTGTAACTCACACGAGATTTGATTTATTCTTGCATAACACCGTGCTGGAGCTTGCTCGCACGAAGTTTTATATGGATTTATAACTCATTTTAAAGACGTACTGGAGTACTACTCGTACGCAGATTTTACTGATTTTTATGAAATCGTGCTAGAGCTTCGCTCGCACAGGGATTTATATGACATGCATATAGCCGTGATAGAGCCTCATGTAGACTGTTTGTCATAGTGAGATGATATGCCCACACGTGCATACTAAGACAGAGATGGTATGGGTGGATAAGACCTATTACAGGCACCCTTGACTGAGATTGGGTTCACGGAGTACGCTGTACTGTGGGGATTGTTAGAGTAGAATGGCATTAGCCACGAGGCAGCAAGCCTTGCCCTCGCAATCCTGATGTTATGCTGTTCTCGCGGGTAGGATCGACCCACCTCTCGTTTCAGGTGTGATACCCTGCACACTAGGTACCGTGTAGCCAGGGATCACTAGGTTATGGCCATAGTCCTTTTTGTTACTGATATAGTCACCTACATGCTTCACATGATATAACTTGTGGTCTCGATAGACTAGGGTAGACCCGAGGGAGGGGTCAGGCCCCCGATTTTATGATTTTTACTGAGATGTGCTTTTTAACAGAATTTTATAATGAATTGCTTTATGAGTTTGAAATTGAATTATGAGATGCTTAACCCCTTTTGGTTATTTTATACTACGCTTTAAATGAAATGATTTAAATGCAGTAGCATGATGTGTTTTCCATGCGTTAATGATAGATTCATGAAAAGAATTGTTTCTCATGATTTGTTTTACATGGCATGAAATGATGCATAATCCTGATTTAATTCATGCTAATTATGATTTAATGATGTCACATAAAATGCCTTTGACGCATGAATTACATGATTTCTATATGCACAAATAGTTTTGAAAAACTATGTCATTGATGTATGCATGGTTTTGTGCTTGAGATTTTAATGAAAAGAAATGGATTTAAGGGCATGGCATTATGAGCATGTAGATAGTGGAGCTATCTACTTACTTGCATAATTGCCTTACTGAGCGTGTGGTTTGCTCACCCCCTTATTTTCTCATCTTTTTAGAGCACTCACAATAGTTAGTGAGCGGCAGAGGACTTGCATTCTTGGTATCCACTACTTCCCATCGAGAGACAGGTATACACATTTGTATAGTTTTATATCTAAATGTGTAATGTACAATACTGTAAATGTATATGATGTTGGGGATGTAAGGTTATGTAAATACCATTGTGTATGTATTTAGTTAAAGTCAAAAGATAGTAAACTCTTATATGTGAATGTGATTATGGAAATGGAATGGTAATTAGTGTAAGGGAACTAACACCGAATCATAGCCCAACTGTTTGTAGGATGGTCACAATGAGAGAAAGGTAAGAATTAAATAATAAATGAAAAGCGAAAAATTTACTTTGATTTTTAGGTAATTTAGATCGTGACAGTTTTTGGTATCAGAGCTAAGTTGGCCTGATATGAATCGATGTTAGTGGTTAATGAAGTTTATATCCCCATGTACTGTGCATTGTTTAGATACAATTGTGTATATCAAGATGGAATTGCAACTAAGAATTTGGTTTCAAATGTAAGAATAGACTCATTAACTGATAGCCGCTATGGTAGATGGGCGAGTACACGAGCTCGAAGCCGTAGAGGTAGGCCTGAGAGTCATACTGAGTCACCACATGAGACTTAAGATGAGATTGACGTGGAGGCTGGTATTGAGTATACCCCACAGAGTTCGACAGAAAGATCGAACAGAGTCCGATAAGGAGATCGGACAGTATTCAGACATGCTTCACGAGGTTGGAGCGGAGTGTGGAGAATATTTTAGGAGCTAAATGCTCAGAGTATGCATGGGAATTGAGGGCGAGTCAGAGTATTGGTGGAAGTCTGCTTGACCCACCTTAAGAGTCAGACATCCAGATTGGACATGAGAAATAAGCCTAGATGTATTCCGATGACAGAATATCCCGAACACTGCTTAAAGGAAATTACAGATAAAATTCTTTACTCTGACCCATAGGAACTGGTTGATTAAGGAGTATGAATCTCAGTTTATATCCCTAGGTAGATATGACTCTGACACTATGAACAATGAGAGTCGGGATGTCTAAAAGTTCATGGAAGGGCTTGGATTGTCAATTAGAGTTCGATTGGCCCCGTTAGATATCACTACCTATGCCGAGGCAGTGCGCATACTACAGTGTGTGAACAAGATAATGAGTTGCATGCCTCTGAGATTGGGAAAGGTAGTAAGGGCCGAAATAGAGAAAAAAGAGAATAGAGAATGACAGAGATGTCAGAACGGGAAAAAAAGTAGTTAGTAAAAGCTTAGAGTTGATGAGTCACGGGGTAAGATGATTGGTAAGGCCCCAGTGTATCTAATTTCAACACTTATGAGGGGTATTGTGATTGGAGGACCCCGACCTGCTACGGAACAATGTAGAATATGTGGTAGTTACCACGAAAATAAGATGTTGGACGAGGGCAAGTGTATGCCTTGGACCAGGACACTACTGATGTTTCATCTGATGTGGTAGAAGATACCACACTGGTTGTGAATAATGAAGTAATTATTTTAATTGATCCTGGTGCCACACATTTATTCTTACCGCCTTCAGTTGCTTATATGCTAGTAAAAGATGTGAAGCCTGTACCCTTAAGCAAGATGATGCTAGTCAGCTAATTATCACTAACTGAATATGGGTATAGGGATTGTAAGTTGAAACGGGGGAAAAAGGATACGTCAGCCGATTTTATTCAATGGAATATGAATGATTTTGAAGTAATATTTGAGAATATATTGATTCGACTGCAAACTATGATGTTTAGATTGCTATCCTAAGATAGTGATGTTTTCACCCCTGAAAAGTATACTGTAAGTTTTAACAAGTAATGAAAGAGTTTGTTATAAGTTATTTATGAAAGGAGATAAGCTTTGAGATGTGATAGATCATGAATATGAGATATATTGGAATAAGAGGCGTATGCAAGGTAAGGATATCTTTGATATGTAAAGTAATTTGGATTAAGCGATATGTAGTGAATATGAATTGCAACCAAGGATACAGGGAGTATATATCCACACCTAGTCCATGTGATCAAGGCTGAGGGTTAATAAAGGTATTTCAAAATACCTCCCCACCTGAAGACTGACAGCGTCTAGAAGCGCACACATAACCTATAAATTGAAATTGACAGTCATAATATATACATTTAAAATTTGGGTACCTTTACTGGTACGATAAAGAAATATAGAATTCGAGTAATCATGAAGGTTTAAAAATTAAAATTTTATAAAAGCCGTTAATATAATAAAAATGAAATGACGTGGGTTAGTATCTTGAATAGAAGCGATTTCGAAATGACATTATACGTTTATGCGTACATAGGTCAAGGATATGGGTGATTGAAATATTTAGTGGAACTCAACTACGATGAGGTATTTAAACCTTACCTGGACCGATTGGTTGTCATCTTTAGCGATGATATTTTGACGTATTTGGAGTCCAGGGAAGAGCATGAGTAGCAACAGGAAACTGTCTTACAGACGAGTGTTGAGAGTTTCTCGAAATTGGCTGCTCAGTTGACATTTATCGTTCGGAAAAAGATTGCATACGAGTGAGATGATAAGTATAAAAGTAGTTTCGATGAGTTTTGATATATTGAAATAATAAACTGACTACTGTAATTATTCTCACCATGACCAACTGCTCAAGAGGTTTTTCAGTATGTATGGATACCTTAAAATAAGGATTGGGCTGTGTGTTGATGTAAAATGGGAAGATAGTCGTTTATGGATCCAAATAGTTCAAGGACCATAAAAGAAACTATCTGACCCATGATTTAGAGTTGACAGCCGTAGCGTTTACACTGAAAGTATGGCGCCATGAGACGATCTAAACGTATTGTCCACAAGTGAACGGGTCGCACAAGTAATAATGGGATTTGAGTCCCGGATTATCGTCCCTCAAAGAAGTTGGTCAGCCTAATTAACTATCGGTTAATCTTACCCTAAGTATATCCTAGCAAATTGTGAATTGAAGGTGGGTGATCTACTAAGTCTAAAATTAAAATTACTGGAAAACAATAAAATAATAAAAACTAAATAAAACGGAGCTAAGATTACTTACAGTGCTCCACGCAATTAAAAGTAAGTGCCTACAAAAATAATTAAAACAGTTAAAAATTCATTAACGCAACTAAAATAAAATGCAAATATGAAAATAACAAAACATGATTAATTAAACTACAGTTAAACTAACCTAAAATAAGATATGCATGTAATTAAGCTAATTAATAAAAATGCAAATTAAACTAAGCTAAAATTTAATGAAAATAAAATCCTAAGAAATTAAGAAAATAACTATAAAACTACGTGTCTAAAATATTAACTCTAAACTAATCCTAACTATATCTAATTACTAACTTAACAATAGAATCTAACTAATGCATGTAACAAATTTAATCTAACTTAATTCTAAATACAACTCACAAAATACTAAACTAAAATAAAGTCCTAAAACATATAATATAAAATTAACTACTAACTAAAAAATTAAAACTGAAAATTAAATTAACATGCAAAAAATATTAAAGCAAACATACCATTTTAATTGATTAAACTACCTAACTAATAACTAACAAAGGAATGGAAATACTAATAATGCATTAAACTATAGCATGACTAAATTGAACTATGGCCAAACATGGCCTTAAGCTTAAATCAGCCAAGTGGTCCCGAGCATGGCACTGTGCATGTCTTCTTCATTTTCATTTTCATTTTCATTCTGTCCAGGCATGTCCATCTTATTCTCGATTCTGTCCTAGTCTGCTATCCTGGCACCAGCACACATCCTGCTTCTGACGTGCTTTTGCTCTAGGTGTTGTACATGCTGCCAGCAACACTCCTCACCACACGACAGATTGCACGTCTCAACCTGCCCAGCTTACCAGCTACCTAGGCGTGTCCAGGTGCTACTCTGTTGCTTCCACCAACTCTGCGTCGGTTCTGTGTATAGCATCATTCTCTGCACAACTCCAGCACGTTTCCAACTGCTTCAGCTATTCTCAATGCAGAGAAGAATCCCGCAAGCTTATAGCAGCAGCTCCTGCTCTCGATGTTGTCCTGCGTTGTTGGCACCAGCACTATGCACCGGCCCAGCTCATTCCTTGCCCAGCTGCTTCCTACCTAGACCTACTCTCGGTTCCAGCTTTGCTCTCGATCTTGTTTGCTGCTCCAGGTTTAGCTCGGTGCTGTCCTTTCTAGGTACTGCTTTGCATATCCCAACTCAACTAGCATTGGCTTCTTCATGCACCTAAATTATAGTAGATATGTTTTGCTGTTCTGCTCTCGATTTTCTGCTATGCATCAACCCAGATTCCAGCTTCAATCACCAGCCTTCTACATCACGATCGAATTACACCATCTCACCGAAGCAAAACATACTGATAAGGTTATTAATAATAAACCGAAGCATCAACAGAATGCATAATAATGATTAGACTATGGTGAACAGTAACAGACATACAATAACAGAGTATAACAGAGGAGCATCATAGATTATCAAGGGACCATAAAAAATTGACATGAACATCACTAAGAAGGAGAAGAAATGAAACTAAACAGTTAGTAAAAAAACAAACTATGCACGCTAGAATAAATAGAAGGCCAAAGTCATCGTTTCTTTGTTTTCAACAATCCATTGCTGGTTTAGTTGCTGGAAAAAAAATGCACTCCAACATCCTCGGGTTGCTTCATTTTCAACTCTCCTCGTGGTTCCACATTGCTCTTGATGTGGAACAACGCTCAGCATCAACCCACATCAAGGCACCAGAACCGAAAGGTAGAAGAAAGATTGAGGAAATGTTGTCACCCGAATGTGCACAAGATGAACAAACCGAGAGCTATGAACAAAATATAGGTTTCTTAAATAAAAACATAAGCAATTTTAGATCAAACTGAGAGCTGCCACTAGGAATTATTTGCTATGTATTAAAACTTAAAAATAGAAGAAATGGATTTAACAAAACTGAGAAGATGAAATGATATTGATTGCCATGAAAATGAATTATCCAAGACGAGAAAATGAAGAACATAAAAATGGAATGAACATTAAAAGTAAAGATGGAAGCTAACGAAAAACTAAAAAAAAAAAAAAAAGAAAAGTAAATCTTAAAAATTTAATCTAAAAACTATTCTACTCTACATTGCATCCTCTTTTTCTTTTCAATTGCCATCCTTTCCTATTTATACACACTTAGGGGTAAAATTGTAATTTTTCCATCCTAGATGAGTTGACATTGTTTGGCCACTTGTCTTCACACCATTAGCTTCTTGAAAAGATATTTCCATATCATCTGTCTTCTTGTCCAATTAGATGTGCTAGGTGGCATGGCTTGTGTTGTCCGTGTGGTCCAATCTCGATTTTACCCCAATTCTGATCCATTTTCTACCGAAATTTTTCACATTCATCTGGATTTAATTTATCTGCAAATATGAGAATTTGAATTAAATAAAGGGGATAATTAACAAAATAAATTGGAGATTTAAATGATTAATTAGAAAATTAAGCACAAATAATTCTAGTTTCATAGAATTATCACACCACCACTTAAATAGTAAGAAATTTTGGGTATGCACTAATCGTAAAAGCTTCGAGTATCTGTTTTCACAGAAAGAGTAGAATATGAGATAACCAAGAGGGTTAGAGCTTCTAAGGATTATGATTGTGAACATTGTACCACCCAGGAAAGGCTAATGTAATGGCTGATGCCTTAAACAGAAAGAGCCTCGGGATGGTATCACATATGATGGTCAGGGAGCGTGAGCTGCTAGAGCAATTGTGAGCCTCAGTAGTGATGTGATCCCTTCTAATGATGACGGTGATTTTGTGACAGCTAGCTTGAGGTTATAACCGAATTTTTCAGGCTTAGCGTGATGATCGGCATGGTGTCGATAATGTGGGTTATATTCAGAAGGGTATAGTGACAGAGTTCACATTGAGTGATGATGACTTACAGAGGTTCAGAGACAGTATAAGTGCTCCCCAGGACCATAGTTGCTGAGATAGTGTTATTGTCAGAAGCTCACTCTTCGAGATATACAGTGCATCCGATAAGTAATAAATATATTGAAATCTTTAAAAAGGGTATTGGTGGTCAGATATGAAAAGAAACATTATGGAGCAGATTAAGGTAGAGAAAAAGAAGTTGCAGGGTTATTGCAGCCTCTACCTATAGTGACACTAAAATGGGAATAAGTTACCATGAATTTCATGATGGGTTACAAAGGACCCGGAGGAATCACGAGACTATCTGAGTGATAGTTGATAGATTGACTAAGTCTACCCACCTTCTGGCTAAGGAAATCCCCAGATACTCTGAGTGCGTAGGCGAAGTTATATGTAAGGAAATTGTGGAACATTATGTAGCGTTCCAGTGAGCATGGTATCAGATGGGGATTCTCCCTTCACTTTCCACTTCTGAAAATATTTTTTAGGAAGCTATGGGAACCCGACTGAGAGTTAGCACAACTTTTCGTCCTTAGATAAATGGTCAGTCAGAGGGGACTGTACAGGTTCTGGAGGATATGATGAGAGCGCGTGCCATTGATTTGATAAGCTCCTAGGATGATCATTTGTTACTAATCGAATTCTCCAATAATGAGAGTTGTCACTTGAGTATCGGGATAACATGTTATATGAGGCATTGTATGGTCGTAGGGATTATTCCCCGACTTAGATAAGAAGAAGTGGGTGACAGATAGAGAATTGTTTCCGAATTGGTAAGACAAACCTCTGAGGATGTTCAGTTGATTTGTGAGAGATTAAGAACACCTCAGAGCAGAAAGAAAAGCTATGCTGACAAGAGATAAAAAACCATTGGAATTAACCGGAGGTGAATCAGTATTGTCGGAAGTTACTTGTCCTAAGGGCATAAGGACATAACGAGATTTGGAAAGAAGGCAAATTGAGTTTCGTTAGATTGAATCCTTTGAGAGATTGGACAAAGTGGGAGATAAGGCCTGTAGGTTGGTATTACTACTTGAATAAGCAGGCATCCACAATGTGTCCCATCTTTTGATGCTTCGGAAATACTATCCGGACCCAGCATATATGATCGGATATGAGCTCTAACAGCTTAGCTCAATGAAAGTATAACATATGTTGAAAAATCGATTCGGGTATTAGACGGAAGGAGAAGTGTTGAGGTTTAAGATGATCTCCCTAGTAAAGTCTTTTGGTAGTATTACACTCCGAAAAAAGTCACATGAGAATTAAATAGTATGATGTGATAAACGTACTCGGAGTTGCTTATGGACCCATTTAACTTGGTTCTAATTTGGAAGACCAAATTTCTTAAGTGGGGGAGATTGTAAGAACCGATTTTAGTAAAAATACGAAATGAGAAAAGATCAAATGAAGGATTGAAATGGTAGTCCCGAACACGTGCAAGGGTAAAACGATCAAAAAACCAAAATTCGGTATTAATTCGACAAGAAAATTTAATTAAAAATATGAGATTGAGAAATCTTGATTAATAACGAAGAAATAATTAAATTTCGGGTTAAATTGATCAAGATATGAATTTATTGGAATAAACGAAAATTTTCACTTTGAAATATAATCGCAAGAATAATAAAAAAATATACCGAAAAGACGAAATAAGATCGATAAATTCATTTATTGAATAAATGAATAAAATAATAAATTTTTTAGATATTTTGGATTATTATTGAATATAATATTGATTAAAATAATATTAAAAATAAATTATAAATAAATAAATAAATAAATAAATAAAATAAAATAAAGAAGAAATCTGAATCGCGAAGAGCGAGGAAAAGTAACGAAAATGAGGAAGGCAAACCGAGGGAGTTGGTTTCCCTCCGTCCGATGACCATAGACGAGACTAAGGGGCCAACGAGGGCAGGCGAAGGCAGCCCAACACCGGGCGACTCACCAGCGGCCACGACGCATGCCAACAACGCCGGAGAATGCCAGATCGACAGAGGGAGTACCACGAGAGAGAAGGCTAGATCGACAGCCATCGGCGTCGATTCGATACCACCCGAGGCTCAAAAAAGACTCCCCAGGCGCAACGGAGCCGAACGGCACTGGAATCACCCTGAGAACCGACCGGACGGCGTCGAAACGGCAAAATGAGACCTGAACCGGTACGGCTGGTTCAGTGCAGTGAGGGTATGCTGAACCGGACTGGACCAGTTCAACCAAAAAGAAAATGAAAAGAAGAAAAAAAGGGAAAAATAAAAGAGGAAAAATCTCAGTGATGCAATCGAACTACAGGTATATCAGTAAGCGGTCGAAATTGACCGATTTAAATTTTAGAATATTTAATTGGATTAATATTCAACTGAAAGTTTACCCGAAAAAATATTGAATTGTGTAGCTCGACAATTGACGCCAAACGAGAGCTCGAGTTAGCCTCAATTTACGTACTATCATGGAATCTCGGGTAAGTAACCCTTATTTACAACAATTTGCATAGTTATGCGTGTTAGAAATTTACCGCATAAATTACGGATTAATTTCGTATAAAATGAATTATATTCTGGAATTAGAGATAAATTGTCGTAAATAATTCATTAAGCTATCTGAGAGTTTAGAACGAGGCTCAATAAATATTGATGGGCCCAATGAGCCCAATAGACCTCGATAATGTAAATAGTAAGTGGAAAACGTGCTTAAGGTCGATTAAGGCCCATTATGGTACAATCGGGCCCAATATGGGTAAACGGGCCCAATGATTTAAATTAAGCCCATAAAATATGAAATGCAATTAATTGTATTGTATTTGACCTGATGTATATTTATACGCAGTTCTAGAGATTTGATTGAGAGCAAATCGGACTACATGATGAGACATCAGTGAAAGGTTAGACTGTACAGAAAATGAGCTAAGGGAATCGTGTGAGTAGCTAGAGGTAGCTACGCGTATTCTAATAGCTTTTGTATACACTGAATATGTACGTATACACAGAATATGTATAAAGGTCCTAGAAATAGATAAAAGATTTTAAGAACTCGAAATAGGTAAAAATGCTATTTTACCCCTATTGAGGGAATTCACCTAAGGATGGTGAAAGCATGACATGCATGAAATGCATGATTGAAGGAATTTTTTAATTTAAGGAATTTTCTTGGTTTTTAAGCAAAGCAAATCGGTAGATTGGCCAGTAATTGCATAAATTTCACAATATAACACCATGTAAGTGTTATTAAGATTTAAATGAAATTTCTTTGGAAAATGGGCCAACTATCAAGTTTATATGGAAACAGATAGTGTTGGCGCATAGCTTGCACTATATCTACGTTTGTGAGTGTGCATAAAATGTGCTAGAACGGTTGCTCGCACTAATTTTTATTATTGTGAAATGCATGAAAGGTGCTGGAGCCTAGCTCGCACTCTGTTTTGACATGTTTTGACTGGATATGCATAAAAAGGTGCTGGAGCGCTTGCTCGCACTAGTTTTTATGATTTGACATGCATGAGAGGTGCTGGAGCCTAGCTCGAATCCTGTTTTGATATGATAATTGCATAAATGTCGTCCTAGAGTGTAACTCGCACGAGATTTGATTTATTTATGCATAAAGTCATGCTGGAGTGTAACTCGCACGAGATTTGATTTATTGATGCATAACATCGTGCTGGAGCTTGCTCGCACGAAGTTTTATATAGATTTATAACTCATTTTAAAGACGTACTGGAGCTCGTACGCAGATTTTACTGATTTTTATGAAACCGTGCTAGAGCTTCGTTCGCACGAGATTTTTAGATATCATGAATATGCATGGAGCCGTGCTAGAGCTTCGCTCACACAGGGATTTATATGACATGCATATAGCCGTGTTTGAGCTTTTGTAGATTGTGTGTCACAGTGAGATGATATGCCCACACGTGCATACTGAGACAGAGATGGTATGGGTGGATAAGACCTATTGCAGGCACCCCTGACTGAGATTGAGTTCATGGAGTACGTTGTACCGTGTATGTCACGCGGAGTACGCTGTACCGTGGGGATTGTTGGAGTGGAGTGGCATTAGCCACAAGGCAGCAAGCCTTACCCTCACAATCTTGATGTTATGCTGTTCTGACGGGTAGGACCGACCCACCTCCCGTTTCAGGTGTGATACCCCACACACTGGTACCGTGTTGCCAGGGATCACTAGGTTATGGCCATAGTCCTTGTTGTTACTGATATAGTCACCTACATGTCTCACATGATATAACTTGTGGTTTCGATAGACCAGGGTTGACCCGAGGGAGTGGTCGGGCCCCCGATTTTGTGATTTTTACTGAGATGTGCTTTTTAACAAAATTTTATAAGGAATTGCTTTATTAGTTTGAAATTGAATTATGAGATGCTTAACCCCTTTTGGTTATTTTATACTGCGCTTTAAATGAAATGATTTAAATGCAGTAGCATGATGAGTTTTCCATGCGTTAATGATAGATTCATGAATAGAATTGTTTCTCATCATTTGTTTTACATGGAATGAAATGATGCATGATCCTGATTTAATTTATGGTAATTATGATTTAATGATGTCACATAAAATGCCTTTGATGCATGAATTACATGATTTCTATATGCACATATAGTTTTGATAAACTATGTCATTTATGTATGCATGGTTTTGTGCTTGAGATTTTAATGAAAATATATGTATTTTAAGGGCATGGCATTATGAGCATGTAGATAGTGGAGCTATCTACTTACTTGCATAATTGCCTTACTGAGCGTGTGGTTTGCTCACCCCCTTATTTTCCCATCTTTTCAAAGCACTCGCAATAGTTAGTGAGCGGCAGAGGACTTGCATTCTTGGTATCCGCTGCTTCCCATCGAGAGACAGGTATACACATTTGTATAGTTTTGTATCTAAATGTGTAATGCACAGTACTGTAAACGTATATGATGTCCAGGATGTAAGGTTATGTAAATACCATTGTGTATATATTTAGTTAAAGTCAAAAGATAGTAAACTCGTATATGTGAATGTGATTATGGAAATGAAATGGTAATTAGTGTAAGGGAACTAGCATCGAATCAAAGTCCAATTGTTTGTAGGATGGTCACGATGAGAGAAAGGTAAGAATTAAATAATAAATGAAAAGCAAAAAATTTACTTTGATTTTTGGGTAATTTGGGTCGTGACAACATCATTCATGGGTTTAAATAGCATTGAAATAACATCATGCAAGTTTCCGTTTAAAACCCAGTTTCATTCTCATCAAAATCTTATCTCAGTCAGGATCTAACCCCTCCCTCAAGTGATCCAGACTCACACAAAAATCCACAAAACGAGTTTCTCAAAACATCAGCATGCGAGACTAGACAATATATATATCTCGGGCAAATAACTAGGACGATGGCCATATGTCCTCATGATCCCACTGCTACAGGGATCCTAGTGTGCGAGGTCTCACCACTATCGGGAACTACCCCGGGAGGTGGGTCCTTCCATCCTATTGATCCTGCCCGATCACTCACATCCGAAGATGCCACTCGCTTCCGAAGATGCCACGCATCTGAAGATTCCACATAATCAATCCCAGCACGGTACAGCCTACTCCATGCTACTTACACGGTACAAGGTTCTCCGTGGACCCATATCTCATATCCATACTCATGCCTTGTCTCAAAACGCACGTGCGAGCCTATTTAATCGGCGTGACACACAGTCTACCCGACGCTCCAAGCATGGCTCATCGCATGTTCTCATAAAACCAGTGCGAGCGATGCTCAGCACTCTCATAAAATCAAGGAAACTCTCGTGTGAGCTAAGCTCTAGAACTCTGTACACAAATCATGTGAAAATATGGTGCGAGTTAAACTCCAGCATCGTGTCATGAAAATCATGTAAAAATCTGGTGCGAGTTAGACTCCAGTACCATGTCACGAAGATCATATAAAAATCTGGTGTGAGCTAGACTCCAGCACCAATGCATGTAAAACTCTAGTGCGAACTCTCGCTCCAGCACTAATGCATGCATCACACAAATCAAAACTCGTGCGAGCTGAGCTCTAGCACGTCACATGTCTATAAAATCACGTAGGCGGCTCTGTTATCTCAAAACAATTTCCAACAGAAAACACATTGTTGAAAATATGCAATGTTGTGCATTGTTATTTAAAAGTTAGCCAGCCTACTCATGCACGTGTCAAAACACCTCAAGAACAAGCAAGAACCTCTTGTTCTTGCTCCTCCCAATTTTTCTTAAATTTGGAAATTTTACCCTTAGCAAGGGTATTTTGGTAATTTGCCCATCCCAGGCACTAAAATTTTTATCTTAAATCTAGACCCTTCAGACAATTTTAGGGAATGTAAATGACGTCGAAATTACGTAAAGTTACGTCTAGCAGCCCGTAAAATTTCCTTACCTGGAATCACGCGCAAACTTATCTCGTCTCGATAATAGTAGATCTCTCAGTCCAAATTCGCACCAACCAAATCTACGGAACTGCATATAACCACATATTTGAGGTCAGTTCTAATATATTTAGCAGTGTTTCACTCTTTCTGATCGAATCTAAAGTACTGGGTCCGTTTTACTTTATTGGGCCCAATTACACCTTATTGGGCCTCGACCCATTTTTAACCCATTTCTACTTCCTTCTTCGGATTTTACTGGGCTCATATGGCTTACCAATACTCATCGGGCTTCGTTCCAAACTCATTGGATAGGCCGTATACTATTTACGATAATTACTTTAAAATTTTGAATAAAATTTCTTTTATGCAGAATTAATCCGTAAAACCCGTAAAATAATCTTAACTCTGCATTAAGGACTCTAATTGTCATAATTAAAATGTACTTACCCAATGTTATGCGGGGTACAAAAATCGGAGCTCAATCGGCTCTCGTTCGGGCTCTGTCATAAAACTACACAATTAGGTAAATCTGAGTTATTTTTCATTAAATATAATATTAAATAAATTTTTGAAATTTACCCGTAGGTCAATCTCGACCCTCAGTCAACTTACCCGAATCTTGAGTCGTCCCCGGTAATTTTTCATTCCTTTTTCCCTTCTTTTTTTTTCTTTTCTTTTCTTTTCTTTCCTTTCCTTCCTTTTTTCCTTTCTTTTCCTTCCTTTTCCTTTCGGCCAAACGGTGCCGTTTCTGGGGGTTTGCCGTCGTCGGCGGCTTTGAAGGTTTTGCCGGCCACTACCGGTCTCAAAAGGACCGCCTCCTCCTCCCGATCACGTCGATGCCCACCATTCAAGCCCAGTTGTCATGGCTCGTTGGAATCGGGCTGTTTTCCTCTCAATTTTTCTCTTCCTCCGTTCGCCGGTTTTCGGCGTCTATACGGCACGTTGTCGGTGCCGTTAAGTTCGCCGGCCTGCCCTCTCTCTTCTCTGACCTTTGTTTGGGTCGTCGGTGGCTCGTTGGTGGGTTTCGGTCTCCTCAGGTTGCAGCATCGGTTTCGGTTTCGGTTTCGGGTTCTTCCCGATTTTTTTCGATTTTCGATCTCTTTTATTATTATTATTATTATTTATAATTTATTTTATCATTATAATAATCATTAAAATACTCTAAAATATTTAAAAATATCTATAAATTCTTTATTTTATTAATAATTAATTTATTTAATTTATTCTAATTTATTTATTATATTTTAACCCTTTTCAATGTATTTTCTCCGTATTTTCGGGATATTGTCCCGAGTGAAAATTTTGATTAATTCTAATAAATTCATATCTTGATCAATTGGACTCGAAATTTAATTATTTCATCGTTATTGATCAAGATTTCTCAAATTCATATTTTTAATGAAATTTTCTTATCAAATTTACCCCGATTTTTGGACTTTTGACCGTTTTACCCTTGTACCTGTTCGAGATCAATCCAATCCAACTTCCCTTCACGAACACTCACTCATTTCGTATTTTAAATCCTTATCTCCAATCCGAATCCCATTCGTTTAAATTTGTGACCATTTTCAATTCTTTATAAGAAATTACGATATAATTTCGGGTCTTACATAATCTCCCCCACTTAAGAAATTTGATCGTCCAAATTAGAACTAAGTCAAATGGGTCCATAAACAACTCCGGGTACGTCTATCGCATCATACTTTTTCAATTCTCCTATGACTTTTCCGGAGTGTACTACTACCAAAGGACTTTGATTAGGGAGATCGCCTTAAACCTCAACACTTTCTCCTTACGTTTAACACCCGTATCAAGTTTTTCAACATTCATTATACTTTCATTAAGCTCCAACAACTTATATCCGATCACATATGCTGGGTCCGGATAGTATTTCTGAAACATCAAAAGATGGGACACATGATGGGTGCCTGCTAATTCAGGTAGTAACGCCAACCTACTGGCCTTATCTCCCACTTTGTCTAATCTCTCAAAGGATTCAATCTAACGAAACTCAATTTACCTTCTTTCTGAATCTCGTTATGTCCTAAGGGCATGTAACTTCCAACAATACCGATTCACCCTCGTTGAATTCCAATGGTTTTCTGTCTCTTGTCAGTATAGCTTTTCTGTCTGCTTTGAGGTATTCTTAATCTCTCACAAATCAACTAAACATCCTCAGAGGTTTGTCTTACCAATTCAGTAGCAATTCTCTATCTGTCACCCACTTCTTCTTATCTAAGTCGGGGAACAACCCCTACGACCATACAATGCCTCATATAAAGTTATCCCGAAACTCAAGTGATAACTACCCATCTTTTGAGGTATATACACGTTGTATAAATATTGTATCTAAATAACATAAGAACAATATTATATTTTGTATTGACATTGGGATGTATAGACTAGGTACATATTGTAAAGAAATGAAAAGAAATTAGTGCATAACGTATGAGTTAATATTTTAATTTAAATTATGCACTATCTGTAAAATGAATGGTGATGATATGGGCACTGACACACAGCCCAATTATTGGTTGTGGTTGGTCACGATCAGAGGTCAGGTAAGTATAAAAGAAAAACGAAAAAAAAAAATTTATTCTGATTTTTGGGTAGTTTTGGGTCATGACACGATTGGATCCTCCTAAAATAGAGATTTTAGATCAGAGGAGAAGACCCAAAACTCTTAAAGATGATTCAAAGTTTGAGATATAGGGAGACTTTGGAATATGAATTTTGTATCGAGTTTAAGGATTGTAAATTGTTTATGCTTATGTTTCAAATGCGAGACTTAAATAGAATAAGGAAAGAGTTTTGTTATAATTGATGTACGAAATGAGATAAGCTTTGAAATGTGATAGATTCTGAATACAGGTGATATTATGAACAAGAGATGTATATGATGTATGCATACTTCTGGTAAATTAAATGATTCAGATCAAGTGATATGAACAGAGATATGCCCCACATTTGGAAAATAATAGGATTTATCAAATCTCCTGAAGGTATATGGGCAACCAAGTATGATAAGAAGTATAACTGGAAGTGTGACTAAAAGCCTCGTATGTCAGCAGGTTAAGGTTGAGTACCAAAAGCCTATGAGATTATTACAATCTTTATTCATGCCAATATGGAATTGGAAGTATGTGCCAAGGTTTTAAAGGCTTCTGGGCAAATTGCCAATTAGCGAAGTTGCACATAATATCAGATAACACTCAAGTATCGAGATGATACCGTATGAAGTAAAGTATGGTTGAAAATGTCATTCATTGATTAGATGAAAGCAATGAGTGAAAGGAAGAGAATTGTTTCCGACTTGGTTAAGCAAGCTTCTCAGGATATTTAATTAGTTGGTGGAAGATTTGGGAATAGTTCAGAGCAAACAAAAGAGTTGTGCTGACCAAAGATGAAGATCCTTAAAAAACTTCAGTAGGAGAATTGATGTTCTAAAAGTTTCTCCTCCCGGTAGGGTATAACGAGATTTGGAAAGAAAAAAAAACTGAGTCCCCGATACATTGGACCTTTCAAGGTCCTAAACTGAGTGGGAGATGAGTTAATAGATTGGCGTTGCCGCCAAAATTATCGAGTACCCACAATGTCTTCCACGTTTCGATACTTCGTAAGCATCATCCAGATCTGACGCGTATGGTAAAGTATGAACCACTTAAGCTGAAGGAGGATATGATCTATTTGGAGAAATCGATTCGGATCCTGGACAGGAAGGGAAAAGGCATTATTGCGATCTAAGACGATTTCTTTGGCCAAGGGTGTGTGGCAGTATGACACTTCAGAAGAGGCCACGTGGGGATTAGAGGCTTAATGCTAGAAAAATACCCGTATCTGTTTAAAGACTAATGTACTCTTAAATTTAGGGACCAAATTTTCTAAGGTAGGGAGAATGTAAATACCTTAAAATTTTCAATGTACTTGAAATTGTCTATAAATAATAAATTGGACAATTAAGATTGAAAGTGTGAATATAGATGAATTAATTTGATAATAAATATTAGTCCAACCTTATTCTATACTACGTGTGTCTATACGAATGCCATGTTATATCTATCTTTCAAGATTAAGGTATAGGTAACACATGTACGATGGTATACGAATATATATGGGAATATATGGGTATATTTATATGCTAATCAAAGGGACCCCAATGAAAATATGTGAACCGAGGTATGTGGATATATATACATATAAGTATGAGCAAATATATATACCTATTTGGGTGTGTATACATATAAAGAGGTATATACAAATATATATAAAGTATATATAGGTATATCTATACAGCGTTTATACATGTACATATGAACATGAGCTATGGAAATTGGTTTTACAGGAAATCAAAACTCGAGAGCCACCTGTTATATTTACATGCAAGGCTATATATATATATGCACAAGAATTAGTCGAAGGAAGGGAGAAAAAACCAAAACAACTTGTGAAGGTTGTAAAACAAAAGGGTACGATAGCTTAGGGAAGGGAAATGATGAAGTTGAAAACAATAGGAAACATGAAAAGAAAGAAAACAAGAAACTGAAGTATGAGAGTCTGAAACAAGGATGTGATGGAAGGGATGGTGGACTGAATGATGGAGTATAGTAGAACAGGTGAAGTAGAAAACCGAAAACGTGAAGGAGTCGAAATGTTCTGCAATATACAGTAACTAGAAAATAATTTAATATGCTAAGCATTGGTATAAGTGGAGTCTCACCGGCTTAGGATAATAGGAAAAACTTGGACAAAATTTAATGTGAATTCAGAAGATGAGGGCTGCTGCGAAAAGGGTAGATTTAACTGAAGGAGTCGGTGAAAGCAGTAGCAAGGGAAGGAGATTTAGGTGAGGCTATTGCAAGAAAGAGCAAGTGAAGATGGAAAATTCAAGGGTGCGAAATACCGATCGAAGTAGGTAAGCCTGCTGAAAGGCAACAAATATATATATATATATATATATATATATATATATATATATATATATATATATATATATATATACATAATACAGTCAGTATATATATAAATATATATATACACCATGAATCCTGGAGTACAACAGTAGAAAATAAAGCAGTGAAAATCGAAGGAAGTAGGTAGGGGCTGTTGCTAAAATAAGAAGAGACTGACGAGAAACAGGAGACAGAGGATGGAGCCCCTTGGGTTTTAAAGGTGGGGGGCGATGATGGAGGTATGAGGAAGAGAGAAAAGAAATTGAATGAGCAGTGGAAGCTTCCAAAATCGAGACAGCAAGAGCTGTAGCCGAGAGTCTTACAAAATGGGTGAGAGCGAAAGAAATGAAACTGGAAGAAAATAGAAGATCGGAACTGAAACTGTTCAAAAAACAGAAACGGCAAAAAGCAGGGGAGGCTGGTAGACGATGGGCTGGAAACTGCAGTCGTGGGAGGAGAAAAAGAATATATATGCAGGTGAACAGGACCCAATGGAGTAGATATTAGGCCGAATTTAATGGAGTAGCATTTGGTGAAGCGTTCTGTCGAGGGAGGAGAGCATGGAAAAAGCAGAGGCTGTGTAAACAGTTCCCTTGCCGAAACAGAACTGAGGTTGAAGAAGGAACCCCACTCGACCAGATTAGAGGCTGGGCGGCATGGAAAAGGCAGAAGCCTGGGAACGCAGAATAGAAGAAGAAGATTAAAGGAAGGTCGAAACCCGTAATGCAGAACCAGGAGCTGCTGAAAAACAGGGGGACTGAAGTATGAGGTCGAGAAAGGTGGTTAAACGGTGACGGCTAGCAGGATGGCCTAGACGTGAAGATGATGGTGATGATGGCGAAAAAAGAAGAAAAGGAGGAGAAAATGACAAGCCGAGAGGAGAAAGATGGATGAATAGTGAGCTCGGGTTGTGATGAAGAAGAAGAAGAAAAGAATAGAAAGAAAGAAATTTTGGCGGGTAAATTTAAAAAAAAAAAAAACGAAAAGAAAAAGAGAAGAAAGGAGGAAATATATTTTCACATATATATATATATATATATATATATATATATATATATATATATATTTATAAAGTATTTGGAGATAGAGGAGAAGGCACGGAGAAATTTGGAAACTCGAGAAAAATGGGGCTTTGACAGAAATAATTCGAGTGGGTCGGAACCATTGACTCACTAAATCGAGACAATCGAGGTGTGTGATGAAGAAGAAGAAGAAGAAAAGAATAGAAAGAAAGAAATTTTGGCGGGTAAATTAAAAAAAAAGAAAAAAAAGAAGAAAAGAGGAAATATATTTTTACATATATAATTTTATATATATATATATATATATATATATATAAAAGTAATTGGAGATAGGGTAGAAGGCACAGAGAAATTTAGAAACCAGGAAAAAAAGGGGCTCCTATAGAAATAACCCCAGTGGGTCGAAACCGCTGACTCACTAAGTCGAGACAATCAAGGACTACGGACAGACATTGAGGTAAGAAAAATTTTGTGTGCTGCTAGAAATAAATTGCACGTATTTTTCTGATGCTTTGTAGATATAAATTTAGGTTGTATTTCTACTGTAGAAAAATATTCGTGAATTGTTAAAAATATCTACGTATATTTTCTGGGTATTTGATACTGCAACTTTATGACATAAATTTTTAGTCGACTGTAATATAGAAAACCTTAGGCCGATTTTATGCTTTGGAATTTAAGGAAGAGTTTTAAAACTCCGTAAAAACAGTCTGATTTTCAGTATATTATTATCGAGCCTATTTAAATAAATATTTGAGTAGTTTTTTTTAAAATTATTTGTGAAAAATAAAAAATTTCGGAATTATACTAAAAAATCGTATTTCGTGATAAATGGCAAGATCAACCTATTTTACTCTATTTTATACGCTTAAACGAGATTTAAGAGTTCTGAAGTTAAAACTATGCTAGTCCGGAATGTTTTGTTATGTGATCTTGTACTACCTGCTTGCACGTGATTTAAAGTGTTTTGATGTTAAAGCTGTGTCTGTCAGGCGTGTATTACTGTGTGATTTTGTACTACCTACTTGTACGTGATTTGAGGTAAAAAGGCGACAATGAAATTATATGGAAATTATGAATAGTGAAATTATACTGAGTGGTGAAAGATACTGAGGTCCATGGAGTACGATGTACCATGCTGTGTGCGTGTGTGTACGATGTACCGTGTTATTGAAAATAGTGTACTGTGGAGCCATTTGGGTAACTGACCACTCCCACAGCACCTGACATCCCGTCACACCTGGCCCGTGAATTGCCCGGAGTCACAAACATTGGCCAATAGTCACTTCTGATATCTGTTATATTATGAAATGCATTGCCTCGTCTATTTAAATTTCTGAAATGAAAATGAGAATTGTGTTGAGATTTGAACTGTGTTTCTCTGCTTGAATTTTGAAATTGTGAAATTGTTACAATAAACTGTGAAGACACTATTTGTGGATTTCCATTTCTGATTTTATTGAACTAAAAATGTACAATATATTTTATGATAACTTATTTGTGGCATAAGTATATAGGTAGTATATTTATCTACCTGCCACGTGTTTTTCTTACTGAGCATGTTGAGCTCACCCCCTTACTTTCCTCCACAAAGTCCCTCTGTAGCTGGGATCGCTTCCATTAGTAAGGCATTCCGCACAGTTATGATTTCGTAGAGTATATTTATACATCGAAAGTATACCTAGGTTTAAACAATTCCTTGTATCTAAAATTTTTATAAGTACAGTAATGCATACGAGATGTGTATGGGGAATGTGAACATATTTGTTTAAATTGTTACAAAAAAATTAATCAGACTAAATTATTGTTTTGACATAATATCGATTGTAGCCCAACCGAAATATCAGTAAATTCGGGTCGTTACATATTAGTCTATTAAAAGTAAATGATAAAATTGTTGACATATTTTTTCCTTTGATGTATTATATCTACTTTTAAAAAATTTTATCAAAAATTTTATTGAATTAATATATATGTGTATCTATGTTGTGAGTAAGAAAAATTATCTATCTATAATATACAAGATTTAGGCTCCGTTTTTATGGAATCATAGAGCTAATTTTAGTTATATAAATGTTTTCTTAAAAAAATTAGAAAAGATATTTTTTTATAAAAAAATTTTGCATGTTAATTTTTGTTTGAAAATTTTCAAATTAATTGGTGTTTCAATGAAAACTTTAATAAATTAATTTAAAATATTTGCCCTCATTGATCATAAATCTTGAATCCGTCCCTTGTTAGGGTAGTGATTCCATTACTTGCCTCGGGTTCGGGTAGCGCCCTTAGAGTACCCTAAACTTAAACTCGATTAGCATTTTATTAAATATATTTATGTTTTTTTTATATCAAAACTATGTTTATTTGTAATTTTATAAACATATTTCTATGGGTTTCAGGTATTGAACTATTAAAATTTATTGAATTATGATGAAATTTGTATGACTTCATTTAATTTTATGTTTTGAATTAATAAAAAATTAAATATTAGAATAATTGATTTTCGGGTTCAGATATATTAACGGGTTTGTCAAAAATTTTGGTTGAATAATCGGGTAATTAAACTGGTTCTGGTAATAAATGGGTAGCATGAAATTTATTAGGGTAGGGTTTAAGTAGTATTTAAAAAAAAAGTCGGGTAATAATTGAGTTCGGATTCTTTAGTTAATAATCAAGTTCGGGTTATGTACCTCAAAATTAATGGGTACCCTCCCCATTTACATCCTTGCATTTGAGTTGGGATTTAAATTTTCTTGCCCAACACATACACACACACACACATAGGGATGCACTTACAGCAATGCAAAATTAAATTAATTTTACACCATTTTATTTAGGTCGAAGTACTATATTCTATTCAAGTAAATTATGTATACAAAATTTCATGATAATAAAAAATGTTTGACTATTACTTTGATAATAATAAAATTTGAACTATTAATATATATTGAAAAATATATTTTTTTCAAAATGATAGGGAAATCATATCGACTCGAAACTCTCCTCGCATGATAGATATGAGCAGATCATTAAATGTAATAATTAGTTTGTAAAAATATTAATCCTGCATGAATTACAACAATGGTGTAAAACAAATTGTTTTACAATGGTGTAACTCAATCTCTCCTTATATATATGCATAATCATAATTACTACTAATTATCATAATATAAATACAGATACAGTTGCATGATGTTTATCAATATGTGACTCATTTAAAATATAACAGAAGTTATTTTAGATTAGCCATTATTCCTAAATTTTAGGAACTATATCCACCCACATGATGAACATGGTTGGAAGAGGTAATTATTTAATGATATACAAACAAGTCCTCTTGCTCTCAGAAGATACAACACTCCATTTGCTCTTGTGACAGCAAAGAATTTCTCACTTTTGGAATTAATTTAATAGGATAATGGGAGCGGTTAAATTATTGTGGACCATTAAGGATTTTGAGAACCATGAAGGTGATGACTTCAAGGCAAAATTTAGAGAATTATGATAGAAAATAATATATTGAATTGTTTGGGGTTATAAAATAAATTAAATGAAATTATTGGAAATAAAAGTTTGGAATTTAGAATTATGGAAATTTAATTTCGGATGTTAAGAGAGAAATTGGAATAAATAAATAAATTCGTTTATGGGACTAAAATATTTTAATTTATTGTAGATGATCAAATTGAGGTATTGGAGATTTAAATTAAGGAATTAATCTTTTAGTATGCATGATAATGTGTAATAAAGGAGAAATATATATATATATATATATATATATATATACATATATATAAATAGTTTTTGAAATAAATATATATATTAAAAAATATAAAATAAATTATAAATGGTAAAAATAATAATAAATATAAATTACTAATGAGGGATCATGTGACAAAGTGATACGAGCATTATGTTCTTAAATTGAGTTGGGATAGTTATGAGACAGTTATTTAGCATAATACTTTATATTCATAGCATTTTGATTTCTAACTCCTATTTTAATGCATTGTTGAAAAGTATGCATGGTATAAATATGAGTATTTGGAATAATATGCTATTTTAAGAGTATACATTTGTTAAAACCTTGAGAATGGATATGCAACCTTAGAGTTTAAAGGAAATTATTTTGGATACAAATATATACATGATATATTGTGGTTGATGCATTATGATAGTGAAATTGGAACTTGGAGGTCGAATGTTAGTTGACTCTTATAGTTGCCATTAGGAAAATACATAGGTATGGATACGATAATTTGATTATCAGTAGATTGAACTTCGAAATGACATGTGGTGTATGTGATTAATTGACGATGAACGAAATTGAGTAGATTGAGCTTTGGTTGGTCAGGAGAGATGCATTTGACATAATGCTTGGTTTCATAACATTATATTTTCAAATTCATAACTTAATGCATTGACCTTAAGCTTGCATGATTTGAAACTTGACCATTTGAAAATGTGAATTAATTTAAATGCATATGTTAGAACTTCGAACTTGTTTTTGGAAAGAAAATGGCATATGGCATACTTGCATGTGCATACAATGTGATTTTTTGTAAACACCATGAAATTTCTTGTATTTGGTTTTACCCATGAACAGAAAATTGGTCAGCGGGATTAAAGATGCATGTTATTAGTCAAAGATTTAGATTAGAATTATATTGTTCCAATTGTGAGACTTGGAAGGAATTGATTTAATTAAAATACCTTAGCTCCAAAAATAAATGATTACGGGGGAATAGAAATAAACTTATATGAATTAGATATATATTCCTTTAAAACATTTATACTACACTTAATAATAATAATAATAATAATAATGACAGAGAAAGTAATATTAATAAAAAAATAAAATGGATACACATACATGTTTCATCTATTCTTCTAGTCAAATAACTAAATAGACATATATGTATAGGTATATACATGATTTACATATACACGTATATATATATATATAAACATATGTAGCACATATGAATAGCTATGTAGGAAATGATGGAACCTAAGAAAAATCGATAGATAGAGGAAAAAATTGGGGGTTAGTGAGGTTCTGCTGTGAAGCTTGCGTACACTAAAAATATCAACATGAAAGAGTACTGAGGCTGCAGCAGGTAAGACACAAGAATGGAAAGGATGTACTGCTGCAGGAAAACCTGCAGCTGTTCGGTGAGAAGAAGGAGAACGCGATGGCTTAGGTGTTGAAAATAAAATAAGGAAGGTAGGTAAAGAAAAGTGATGATCATTTGGTGGAACAGTTGAGACCAATCTGAAACACGAAAGGGAGGGAAACAGTGAAGGCGTCGTGAGGTTGGAGAGGTTGAAGTGATGCACGAATTGGAAATTGGAGTGTGCAGCATAGAAAAAAAAAGAGACAAGTGAAACAGGTAAAACAGGAGAATGGTGAAGTGAAGGTTGCGTGCTGCAGCTGCTAGCGCAGAGAAGGTGACCAAAGAAATAAATAAGGCACAGAAACTGATGAAACCGAGAGACTAGTCGAGGGAGAAAAGTTTGGCGAGGCAGGAAAATACAAACAGTAAGAAAGAACTCAAGAAGTCTGGTGAGACCGGAGGGAAAAGGAAACAGAGGCATTGCCTCTGTAATTTACTTCACTTCAAGAGAGAATGAGAGGAAGAGAGTGGCGGTGTGAAGGGGGAGGCGGTAGACCCTTATGAGGAAAGTGGAAGATTACTATATGAGAGGGGAAGGAAACGAGGGCCGCCGAGGAGGTTGAGGGAAAAATCAAAGTTGCTGGGAAAACTGAAAATCGAAACAAAGGTGTCGGGGCTGGTAGATTGCCAGAAACGTGGTGGCCGGAGGAAAACACAACCACCAACGTCGGTTCAAAGAAGAAAAGAAAAGAAAAGAAAAGAAAAAATGGCATGAAAGGAAAAGAAAAAATAATTCAAAAAAAAGAAGAAAAAAATATATTAATATAGGAAAATTGAGGAAAGAAGACAAGTGCACGAAACCCCATATATGTATAACTTGTATATATATGTGAATGGAATTGTAAAATGAATGATTTTGAATCAAGTAAATGTGAAATGAATACACGCAAATTTTAAAGTGTATAGCGAGTGGAAGAAGGATATTTTCATGAGTGGAATGTGAATATATTGAGTTTTGAGTAGTGTGTTAAAATGGAATGAAGTTGCATGAGATTGCATAAATCTTTGTACTTCCATTTAGTTTTGTATTATATACCTTTGGTTATATAATGAATGCACACAAGTTTTAATGTGTATAAAGTATGAATGGATGTCATTTTCAAGTCTTAAAGGTGGTCGGATGAGAAAATGACTATGGCAGCAAAATTAAGGATGTTTGTGTGGGTTACTACAGAAAATATGAAAAATATGAATGTCAGATCGATCTCATAGGATGAGAGATCGATCTGGAAGAACAAAAAATGCTCTCATTCGAGCAATGGAACAGGGCAGATCGATCTTCAATGGGGCCAGATCGATCTGCTAAACATTCTGTAAATGAAGAGATCGATCCTTAATGCAAGCAGAACGATTACTTTAGCTCTCGAGTTGGAGTAGATGATCTCCTCCCTTAGCCAGATCGATCTCCTTAACTCTCTGCTTGAAGCAGATCGATCTCAAGCCTTCGACAGATCGATCTCATGCCTTCAAATGTCATGAAAATGAGGGATTTTAAGAGGACCAGATTGATCTCCACCCAATGTAGATCGATCTCATCAATCTAATTCTATAAATGGAGAAGTTGGATTTGCAGATTTCGGGAAACAATCTCACTCTACCATTTTCAATCCAAAACCTAGCTTTCTCACTCCTAAATCCATCCATTTTCAGTAAGATTTGATGGAAAGCTATTAGATACAAAGTTGTTCACATCAAAGAGAAGAATAACATAGCTTGGAGTCATTACCCCATTTGTTGGATTTAAGGAACAAGGAGCATTTCGCATTTGGAGCAAGGAGAAAATCAAGCTAGGTGTTTCTAATGCAACAACCCAAGTACATTTGGTTAAATATTGATTTTGGAGTATATTGGTATGTATATTAATGGTAGAAATTGCCAAGAATGCAAAGGAATAATTATAATCTAGAAATAGTTTAGTGTGTGAAAGTGAAATGTATTGGAAATAATGATGAATGGGGTATCTTAAGGTGATAATGGTGTTGTGGGTATGATTTTAACATGGTGTTATAGAATGAATTGTGAGACTTACCCAAAAAGGGTAAAATGTGTATTAAGGCATTGGGTAAAATGCATAAATGAATGAGAGAGTAAGAGTAGAGTAATTCACGTCAAGTCCTAAACAAGTAACTAAGTGAGTTACTAGATAAATTGGTTGGAAATGGCTTGATGCTGGCCAAATGCAAAATGGGCCAAACTTAACGAAATAGGCTCAATGTAATACATTGACTAGTGAAAAGTCAAAATGTGAGTTAGCAACATTAACTCAAGTGATTGGTGAATGATTTGCAAGTTCCGAGGATACACCCGGAGCAAGTTGAGCTAAAGCGTGAGAAGCTAAGAGGAAGAGAGTCTCACTCCGAGTAGATCGAGGTAAGGGAATTGTGTGGACTCTTAGAGATATCTGTGCGCATTTTGGGCGCATTATGTTTTTCTAGAATGCATGTAGTAGTAGGAAATGAAATAGGTGATTGAAGGGCAAAGAGTTGGGTTTTGATGAAATGTACATGAAAACTAAAAGCATGATGCTTTGAAAATCTTGTTTTGTTGCTTTTTAGAAAGTAATTGGTAGGTTGGCTAACATTTGAAATGATTTGCAAAGAAATGATTTGAATTGATTTATAACCATGTTTTGCAAAGGATTGAGCCACCTACATGAATTTCGTGAGAATGAAAGTGAGTTAGAGTATGACTCGCACGAGATTTGATGTGTTTTATTTGCATGAGTACTGGAGCTTAGCTCGCACTAGTTTTCACGTGGATTTCTATGATGTTGTGCTAGAGTTTAGCTCACACAAATTTTATACTTGTTTTGACATGGTGCTGGAGCATAGCTCGCATTAGATGTCCACCATACTTGTTGCCGTGCTTGAGATTACTCGCACGTGGTTTTATAACATGATTGATAGCCGTGCTAGGAGCTTTGGGCAGACTGGGTGTCGCACTGATTAAATACGCTCGCACGTGCATATTGAGATGTGGAGTGATATGATGTGTTGATATAGGTCCACGGAGTATGCTGTATCATGCAAGTAGCATGGAGTACGTTGTACCGTGTTGAAATTGTGATATGTCGTCTTCGGACGATGTTTAGATCTGTTATAGACCGACGGGTTGGACGTGACCCACCTCCCGTGTGGAAGCAGATAGTGGTGATACCCCGCACACTTGATCAGTGTAGCCTGGGATCACAGGATATGGCCATAGTCCTGAAGGAGATTTCCCTTATTATATTACCTATCTCACATGTCTTTGTTTTATGAATAAATCCATGTTTGAAATGTTTTGTGGGTCAGGATAGTCCGAGAGAGGGGCTGAGTCCTGATAAGTGTTGATTTATTTGAAATGAGAAAGCATGATAATGGCTTTAAAGTGCACTTACGTATGATGGTTTTTCCATGCCTTATTTATGAGATATGCATGATGGTTTTCCATACCTTGAATTTTAATTGTGCACTGAATTTTAATAAGCATGATTTGCTTTACATGCCATTAACACTAGCATGAATTAATGTTTTTGAGGTGTGAAGAGAAATGTATGGTTTTCTTTAGCATGGCATCACGATCACGTAGGTAGTGCAGTATCTACCTGTTCGCATGATTGCCTTACTGAGCGTGTTGTTTGCTGTCACGACCCAAATTACCTAAAAATCAGAGTAAATTTTTCGCTTTTTCATTTATTATTTAATTCTTACCTTTCTCTCGTCGTGACCATCCTACAAACAGTTGGGCTATGATTCGGTGTTAGTCACCTCACACTATTACCAATTCCATTTCCATAATCACATTTATATATCAGAGTTTACCATCTTTGACTTTAATTAAATACATACTCAATGGTATTTATAACTCTACATCCTCAACATCATTTCCGTTTACAGTACTGTGCATTACATATTTAGATACAAAACTATACAAATGTGTATACCTGTCTCTCGATGGGAAGCAGCGGATACCAATACATGCAAGTCCTCAGCCGCTCAATAACTATTTCAAGTGCTCTGAAAAGATGGGAAAATAAGGGGGGTGAGCAAACCACACGCTCAGTAAGGTAATTATGCAAGTAAGTAGATAGCTCCACTATCTACATGCTCATAATGCCATGCCCTTAAATCCATTTCTTTTCATTTAAAATTTCATGCACAAAGTCATGCATATTCAATGCCATAGTTTATCCAAAACTATTTGTGCATATATAAATCATGTAATTCATGCATTCAAAGCATTTTATGTGACATCATTAAATCATCATTAGCATGAAGTAAAGCAATATCATGCATCCTTTTGTGTCATGTAAGATAAATCATGAATTTGAATAAAAGCATGGAAAACATCATCATGCTACTGCATTCAAATCATTTCTTTAAAACTGCAGTAAAAACTAACCCTTCCGGGTCCATCTCATATAACAATTCAATAAATTTCATTATAAAACTTCAGTTATAAAACCACCCTTCTTTCAGGGTTACAAATCATAAATCACGAAATCATAAAATCGTCAAATCGGGGGCCTGACCCCTCCTTCGGGTCTACCCTGGTCTAACAGACCACAAGTTATATCATGTGAGACAATCAGGTAATTATCAGTAACATCGAGGACTATGGCCAAATCCTAGTGATCCCTGGCAACACGGTACCTAGTGTGCGGGGTATCACACCTGAAACGGGAGGTGGGTCGTCCTACCCGCCAGAACAGCATAACACCAGGATTGCGAGGGCAAGGCTTACTGCCTTGTGGCTAATGCCACTCCACTCCAACAATCCCCACGGTACAGCGTACTCCGCGTGATATACATGGTACAACGTACTCCGTGAACCCAAGCTCAATCAGGGGTGCCTGCAATAGGTCTTATCCACCCATATCATCTCTGTCTCAGAATGCACGTGTGAGCATATCATCTCACTGTGACACACAGTCTACAGGAGGCTCCAACACGGCTCTATGCATGTAATACAATTCCCTGTGCGAGCGAAGCTCAAGCACGGCTCCATGCATATTCATGATATCAGAAAACCTCGTGCGAGCGAAGCTCTAACACGGTTTCATAAAAATCAGTAAAATCTGCGTACGAGCAGCGCTCCAGTACAACTTAAACTGATTATAAATTCAAATAAAATCCACGTACGAGCAATGCTCTAGTACGGATATGTATATAAAACTCAGTAAAAACCTCGTACGAGAAAAACTCCAGTACGACATTCAAATGAATTATAAAAATCATATAAAACTTTGTGCGAGCAAGCTCCAGCACAAATGAATGCTCAAGTAAATCAAATCTCGTGCGAGTTACACTCCAGCACGGCTTTATGCATAATTAAATCAAATCTCATGCGAGTTACACTCCAGCACGGCTTTATGCAATATCAAATCAAAACAGGATGCGAGCTAAGCTCCAGCATCTCTCATGCATGTCAAATCATTAAAACTAGTGCGAGCAATCGCTCCAGCACCATTTTATGCATACCACGTCAAAACAAATCAAAACATGTCAAAACATGTCAAAACAGAGTGCGAGCTAAGCTCCAGCAGCTCTCATTTCACAATAATAAAATCAGTACGAGCACCATGCTCTAGCACATTTCATACATATGATGTCACATAAGTCGGTGCGAGCAATCGCTCAAGCACATTTATGCACATTCACAAACGTAGATATAGTGTGAACTACGTGTCAGCACTATCTGTTTCCATATAAACTTGATAGTTGGCCCATTTTCCAAAGAAACTTTCATTTAAATACAAATAACACTTACGTAGTGTTATCATGTGAAATTCATGCAATTACCGGCCAATCTATCGCTTTGCTTTGATTAAAACCAATAAAATTCCTTAATCATAAAATTCCTTAAATCATGCATTTCATGCATGTCATGCTTTCACCATCCTTAGGTGAACTTCCCTCAATAGGGGTAAAATAGACATTTCACCTATTTCGATCCTTAAAAATCATTTAAACCACTTTTAGGATCATTATACAATAATCGCGTATACATACATAATCAGTGTATACAAAATCTATTAAAATATGCGTAGCTACCTCTAGCTACTCACACAATTCCCTTACCTCATTTATCTGTACAGTCTGACCTTTCCACTGATGACTCGTCACGCAGTCCGATTTGCTCCGAATCCAAATCAAATCTCCGAAACTGCGGATGCACATTCATCAGGTCAAATACAATACAATTTAATTGTATTTCATAATTTTCTGGGCTTAATTTAAATCATTGGGCCCGTTTGCACCATAATGGGCCTTAATTGGCCTTAAGCCCATTTTCCACAATTTATCGAGGCCTATTGGGCTCAGTGGGCCCATCAGTAATTTATTTAGCCTCGTTCTAAATTTTCAGACAGCTTATGAATTATTTACGACAATTTATCCCAATTTCTAGAATTTAATTCATTTATGCGGAAATTAAATCCATAATTTATGCGTTAAATATCAATCACGCATAACGATACAAAATTATCGTAAATAAGGGTTACTTACCTGTTATTCCATGATCGTACACAAATCGAGGCTGTCTCAAGCTCTCGGTGGATGTCAATTGTCGAGCTACACAATTAAATATATTTTCGGGTAAACTTTCAGTCGATTATTTATCAAATTAAATATTTTGAAAATTAAATCGGTCAATTCGACCGCTTACCAACTTACCCGAAGCTCGATTGCATCACTGAAATTTTCTCCAATTTTTTCTCTTTTTCTTTTTCCCTTTTTCTTCCTTTTTTCCCCTCTCTTTTTGGCTGAACCGGTCCGGTCCGGTTCAACCCGGTTCGGACCGCCGGTTCAGCTCGGTCCGATTCGATCGATTTAGTTCGGTTCGGTCGGTTCAGGCAACATTTGGTCCTGCCGACGCCGTCCGGCCGGTTCCCGGCTTGATTCCACTGCCGTTCGGTGCGCCATGGCCTGGGCTTCCTAAATTGGGCCTCGGTTTGTCTCGAATCGATGCCGATGGCCGCCGATCGGGGCTTCTCCCCCGCGGGACTTCCCTCCGTTTTTGGCATTTTTCGACTTGATCCACGGCGCGTCCTGGCCGCTGTGATGTAGTCTGGGGTCGGGCTCTCTTCGTCGGCCCTCGTCGGCCCTTAAGCCTCGCCGGTGACGTCGGATCGGAGGGAAATCGACTCCCTCGGTTTCCTGCTTCGTGTTTCGTGTTTCTTCTCTGTTTCAGACTTTTCGTTTCTTTTTTTTCATTTTATTTATTTATTTATAATTTATTTTTAATAATATTTTATTCATTAAAATATTATTAAAAATCCAAAATATCCCAAAAATATTCTTAAAAAAATTCTATTTAATTCATTAAATCAATTAATTAATTTCTCGGTATTATTTCGACTTTCTGGTATTTTTTTGATTATTTTCGGGATTATTTCTCGATACGAAAATTCTGGTTTATTCCAATAAATTCATATCTTGATCAATTTAATCCGAAATTTAATTATTTCTTCATCATTGATCAAGATTTCTCATTCTCATATTTTTAATTAAATTTTCTTGTCCCGATTAATACCGAATTTTGGTCTTTTGATCGTTTTTCACTTGCACGTTTTCGAGAATACCATTTTAATCCTTTTGCATTTTTAAATGCACTCAAAAATTTCTATTTATTCCCTTTTTGCCCTTATGATAAAATCGGGTCTTACAATCTCCCCCACTTAAGAAATTTGGTCCTCCAAATTAGAACCAAGTAATATGAGTCCATAAATAACTCCGAGTATGTCTATCGTATCACATACTGTCATCCTCAAGTGACTTTCTCCGGAGTGTAATGCTACCATCATACTTAACTAGGGAGATCATCTTAAACCTTAACACTTTCTTCTTCCGTCTAATGCCCGAATCGATTTCCAATCATACGTTATACTTTCATTGAGCTAAACTGTTGGAGCTCATAGTTGATCACATATACTGGATCCGGATATTATTTCTGAAGCATCATAAGATAGGACACATAGTGGATGCCTGCTAATTCAAGTGGTAATGCCAACCTACAGGTCTTATCTCCCACTTGTCCAATATCTCTATCCGAATCTCGTTACGTCCTTATGCTCTTAGGACAAGTAACTATCAACAATACTGATTCACCCTCGGTGAATTTCCAATGATTTCTGTCTCTTATCAGCATAGCTTTTCTATCTGCTCTGAGGTGTTCTTATTCTCTAATAAATCAACTGAACATCCTCAGAGGTTTGTCTTACCAATTCGGAAACAATTTTCTATCTGTCACCTACTTCTTCTTATCAAAGTCAGGGAACAACTCCCTACGGCCATACACTGCCTCATATAAAATGTTATCCCGATACTCAACTGACAACTGTCATTATTGACGAATTTGATTAGCAGCAACTGATCATCCCAGGAGCTCATAAAATCAATGGCACATGCTCTCATCACATCCTCCAGAACCTGTACAGTCCTCTCTGACTGACTATCTGTCTGAGGGTGGAAGCTGTGCTAACATACAATCGGGTTCCCATAGCTTCCTGAAAAACATTCCCAAAAGCGGGAAGTGAAGCGGGAATCCCTATCTAATATCATGCTCCTTGGAACGCTGCACAATATTTCACAATATTCCTTAAATATAAATTCGCCTACGCACTCAGAGTATCTGGGGATTTCATAACCAGAATGTGGGTAACTAAATCAATCTATCGACTATCACCCAGATAGCCTCGTGATTCATCCGGGTCCTTTGTAACCCATCACGAAATCCATGGTAACTTGTTCCCATTTCTGTGTCAATATAGGTAGAGGCTGCAATAACCATGCAAACTCCTCGTACTCTACCTTAATCTGCTGACATACGAAACACTTCTCCACAATCTCTACAATATCTCTTTTCATATCTGACCACCATTACCTTTTTCAGAGATTCTAATATATTTATTATTTCTTGGATGCACTGTATATCCCGAAGAACGAGCGTCTTGACAATAATACTATATCATCAACTGTGGTCCTGGGGAGCACTTATACTGTCTCTGAACCTCTGTGAATCATCATCACTCACTGTGAACTCTGTCACTATACCCTTCTGAATTTGACCCACACTATTGACACCATGCCGATCATCACGCTAAGCCTGGCAAATCCGGTTCTAACCTCAGGCTAGCTGTCACACAATCACCGTCATCATCAGAAGGGAACCCATCACTACTGAGGTTCACAACTACTCTAGCAGCTCACACTCCCTGACCATCTTATGTGATACCATCCCGAGGCTCTTTCTGCTCAAGGCATCAGCCATTACATTAGCCTTTCCTGGGTGGTACAATGTTCACAATCATAATCCTTAGAAGCTCTAACCCTCTTGGTTATCTCATATTCTACTCTTTCTGTTAACATAGATACCCGGGGCTTTTACAATCAGTGCATACCCAAAATTTCTTACAGTATAAATGGTGGCGCCATACTTTCAGTGTAATCACTACGGCTGCCAACTCTAAATCATGAGTCGGATAGTTTCTCTCATGATCCTTGAATTATTTGGATCTATAAACAACTATCTTCCCATTTTACATCAATACACAGCTCAATCCTTATTTAGGTATCCATACATACTGAAACCTCTCGAGCTGTTGGTTATAGTGAGAATACTTACGGTGGTCAGTTCATTGCTTCAATATACCAAAACTCACCAAAGCTACTTTCATACTTATCATCCCACTCGTATGAAATCTTTTTCCAAACAAGATGTGTCAACTGAGTAGCCCATTTCAAGAAACTCATAACACCTTGTCTGTAAGACAGTTTCCTGTTGCTACTCATGCTCTTCCCTGGACGTCGAATACATCATAATATCATCACTAATGATGACAACCAATCGGTCCAGGTAAGGTTTAAATACCTCATCGTAGTTGAGTTCCACTCAATATTCAATCACCAATATCCTTGACCTTTATACGCATAAATGTATAATGTCATTTCGAAATCGCTTCCATTCAAGGTACTAACCCACGTCATCTCTTTCCTCTTATATTAACGGCTTTTATAAAATTTAATTTTTTAAACTTTCATGATTAATCAATTTCTATATCTCTTTATCGTACCAGTAAAGGTACCCAAATTTTAAATGTATATATAACGGCTGTCGATTTCAATTTATAGGTTACGTGTGCGCTTATCGACGCTGTCAAGTTTTTAGGCAGGGAATATTTTAAAATACCTTTATTAACCCTCAGACTTGACTACATACCGCTTAATCCAAATTACTTTGCATATCAAGGACATCCTTACCTTGCCTACGTCTCTTATTCCAATATATCTCCTTTAATATATCACTTATAACAAACTCTTTCATTATTTGTCAAACTTACAATCTTTATACCCATATTATCACTTATAACAAACTCTTTCATTATTTGTCAAACTTACAATCTTTATACCCATATTCAGTTAGTGAAAATCAACTAACTATCATCCTCTTGTCTATAGGTACGGGCTTCACATTTTTCACTAACTTATAAGCAACTGAAGGCGGTATGAATAAATGCGTGGCACCAGGATTAATTAAAATAATTATTTCATTATTCACAATAAGTGTGGTATCTTCCACCACATCAGATAAAACATCAATAGTATCCTGGTCCAAGGCATATACTCGCCCTCGTCCAACATCTTATTTTCGTGGTAACTACCACACATCTTACACTGTTCACACTGCTACACTGTTTCGTAGCATGTTGGGATTCTCAAATCACAATACCCCTCGTAAGTACTGAAATTAGATACACTGGGGCTTTTATCAATTATCTTACCCCCTGACTCATCAAATCTAATCTTTTACCAAACTACCTTTTTTTTGTTCTGACATCTTTATCATTCTTTATTCTTTTTTATCTCTATTTCGGCCCTCACTACCTTTCCCAATCTCAGAGGCGTGCAACTCATAATCTTATTCACACAACTGTAGTGTGCGCACTGCCTCGACACAGGTAGTGATATCTAACGGGCTAATCGGACTCTAATTGACAATCTGAGCCCTTCCATGAACTTTCAGACATCTCGACTCTCACTGTTCATCGTGTCCGAGTCATATCTGCCCAGGAATATAAGCTGAGTTTCATACTCGTCAATCAACATGTTCCTCTGGGTCAGAGTAATGAATATCATCTGTAATTTTCTTTAAACAATGTCCTGGATATTTTGTCACCGGAAAACATCTAAAATTATTTTCTCAAGTCCAATCTAGATGTCTAACTCTTAAGATGGGTCGAGCGAATTTCCATTAATGCTCCAACTCGCCCTCAAATATCATATATACCCTGAGCAATTAGCTCTATAATATTTTCCACACTCCGCTCCAACCTCGCGAAGCGTGTCTCAATACTGTCTGATCTCTCTGTCAGACTCTATTCGATCTCTCTATCGGACTCTGTGGGGCATGCTCAACATCAGCCTCCACGTCAATCTCATCTCGAGTCTCATGTGGCAACTCAGTACAACTCTCGGGCCTACCTCAACGGCCTCGAGTTCGTGTACTCGCCTCTCAACCATAGCGGCTATCAGTCAATGAGTCTATTCTTGCATTTAAAACCAAATTCTTAGCTGCACTTCCATCTCGATATACACAATTGTATCTAAACAATGCACAGTACATGGGGATGTAAACTTCTTTAACCACTAACACCGACTCATATCAGGCCAACTCAGCTCTGATACCATTAAACCTGTCACGACCCAAATTACCTAAAAATCAGAGTAAATTTTTCGCTTTTTCATTTATTATTTAATTCTTACATTTCTCTCGTCGTGACCATCCTACAAACAGTTGGGATATGATTCGGTGTTAGTCACCTCACACTATTACCAATTCCATTTCCTTAATCACATTTATATATTAAAGTTTACCATCTTTGACTTTAATTAAATACATACTCAATGGTATTTATAACTCTACATCCCCAACATCATTTTCGTTTACAGTACTGTGCATTACATATTTAGATGCAAAACTATACAAATGTGTATACCTGTCTCTCGATGGGAAGCAGCGGATACCAATACATGCAAGTCCTCAACCGCTCAATAACTATTTCAAGTGCTCTGAAAAGATGGAAAAATAAGGGGGGTGAGCAAACCACACGCTCAGTAAGGCAATTATGCAAGTAAGTAGATAGCTCCACTATCTACATGCTCATAATGCCATGCCCTTAAATCCATTTCTTTTCATTTAAAATTTCACGCACAAAGTCATGCATATTCAATGCCATAGTTTATCCAAAACTATTTGTACATATATAAATCATGTAATTCATGCATTCAAAGCATTTTATGTGACATAATTAAATCATCATTAGCATGAAGTAAAGCAATATCATGCATCCTTTTGTGTCATGTAAGATAAATCATGAATTTGAATAAAAGCATGGAAAACATCATCATGCTACTGCATTCAAATCATTTCTTTAAAACTGCAGTAAAAACTAACCCTTCCGGGTCCATCTCATATAACAATTCAATAAATTTCATTATAAAACTTCAGTTATAAAACCACCCTTCTTTCAGGGTTACAAATCATAAATCACGAAATCATAAAATCGTCAAATCGGGGGCCTGACCCCTCCTTCGGGTCTACCCTTGTCTAACAGACCACAAGTTATATCATGTGAGACAATCAGGTAATTATCAGTAACATCGAGAACTATGGCCATATCCTAGTGATCCATGGCAACACGGTACCTAGTGTGCGGGGTATCACACCTGAAACGGGAGGTGGGTCGTCCTACCTGCCAGAACAGCATAACACCAGGATTGCGAGGGCAAGGCTTGCTGCCTCGTGGCTAATGCCACTCCACTCCAACAATCCCCACGGTACAGCGTACTCCGTGTGATATACACGGTACAACGTACCCCGTGAACCCAAGCTCAATCAGGGGTGCCTGCAATAGGTCTTATCCACCCATATCATCTTTGTCTCAGAATGCACGTGTGAGCATATCATCTCACTGTGACACACAGTCTACAGGAGGCTCCAACACGGGTATATGCATGTAATACAATTCCCTGTGCGAGCGAAGCTCAAGCACGGCTCCATGCATATTCATGATATCAGAAAACCTCGTGCGAGTGGAAGAAGGATATTTTCATGAATGGAATGTGAATATATTGAGTTTTTAGTGGTGTGATAAAATGGAATGAAGTTGCATGAGATTGCATAAATCTTTATACTTCCATTTAGTTTTGTATTGTATACCTTTGGTTATACAATGAATGCACACAAGTTTTAATGTGTATAAAGTATGAATGGATGTCATTTTCAAGTCTTAAAGGTAGTTGGATGAGAAAATGACTATGACAGCAAAATTAAGGATGTATGTGTGGGTTACTGCAGAAAATCTGAAAAATATGAATGCCAGATCAATCTCATAAGGTGAGAGATCGACCTGGAAGAGTAAAAAATTCTCTTATTTGAGAATGGAACAGGGCAGATCGATCTCCAATGGGGCCAGATCGATTTGCTAAACATTCTGTAAATGAAGAGATCGATCCTTAATGCAAGCAGAACGATTTCCTTAGCTCTCGGGTTGGAGCAGATCGATCTCCTCTCTTAGCCAGATCAATCTCCTTAACTCTCTGCCTGAAATAGATCGATCTCAAGCCTTCAACAGATCGATCTCATGCCTTCAAATGTCATGAAAATGAGGGATTTTAAGAGGACCATATCGATCTCCACCCAATGCAGATCGATCTCATTAAGCTAATTCTATAAATAGGAGCAGTTGGATTTGCAGATTTTGGGAAACAATTTCACTCTACCATTTTTAATCCAAAACCTAGCTTTCTCACTCCTAAATTCATCCATTTTCAGTAAGATTTAAAGGAAAGCTATTAGATACAAAGTTGTTCACATCAAAGAGAAGAACAACATAGCTTGGAGTCATTACCCCATTTGTTGGATTTAAGGAACAAGGAGCATTTCCCATTTGGAACAAGGAGGAAATTAAGCTAGATGAGTTTCTAATGCAACAACCTAAGTACATTTGCTTAAATATTAATTTTGGAGTAGATTGGTATGTATATTAATGGTAGAAATTGCCTAGAATGCAAAGGAACAATTATAACCTAGAAATAGGTTAGTGTGAGAAAGTGAAATGTGTAAGACTCGATTTTATTTAAAACACGAAATGAGAAAAGATCAAATGAAGGATTGAAATGGTAGTCCCGAACATGTGCAAGGGTAAAATAGTCAAAAGATCGAAATTCGGTATTTATCGTGACAAGAAAATTTAATTAAAAATATGGGATTGAGAAATCTTGATCAATAACGAAGAAATAATTAAATTTTGGGTTAAATTGATCAAGATATGAATTTATAGAAATTAATCGAAATTTTTACATTGAGAAATTATCCTGAAAATAATCGAAAAATATACCGAAAAGACGAAATATGACCGATAAATTCATTTATTGATTAAATAAATAAAATATAATTTATTTTGATATTTTTGGAATTTTAATAATATTTTAATAGATTAAAATAATAATAAAAATAAATTATAAATAAAATAAAAAATAAAAAAGAGAAGAATTGCGATTTGCGATTTTGGGAAAGGAAGCAGAGACCGAAGGAGTCGGTCCTCCCTCACCGGATGGAAACCATCGGCGGACCAGGCGAGAAGTCGACGGGGGAGAGGCAGCCGAGCCACCACCGGCCCAACGAACCGACAAAAGGCGATGAACGGCGGCGAGAGAAACAAGAAAGAGAGAACTGAGAGAGGGAGAGAGGAATCCGACGACCGGCGCCGATTTGACCCCAACCACCGCCAATCGAAGGAAGCCCACGCGAAGACTGGTTGATCAACGGTTGAATCAGCCGGTGGGACGACGGCTAGCTCAGAAACGGGGGCCAAACAGAAAAGGCACCGACGATGAGGAGAGGATAGCCGGACTGACCACTTTTCGACCACCTTGGACCAAATCGACCCCAGATCCATGCATCAGACGATCCTGTGGAGCTGCTGACAACGAAAGCCGACGAAGAACCGGCCAATGAAGCCCTGAACCGACTGAACCAGATTGAACCAGCTGGATGGAACCGATCTGAATTAGGTTGAATCGGACCGAACCGTTTCAGCCAGAAAAGAAGGAAAAGAAAGAGAAAAAGGGAAAAAGAAAAAAAGAAAAAATTAAAAAAATCCCAAAGATGCAATTGAGCTACGGGTAAGTCAGTAATCGGTCGAAATTGATCGATTTAAATTTAGAATATTTAATTTGATTAATATCCGACTGAAAATTGACCCGAAAAAATATATAATTGTGTAGCTCGATAATTAATGTCAAACGAGAGCTTGAGATAGCCTCGATTTACATACTATCATGGAATCTCGAGTAAGTAACCCTTATTTACGACAATTTACATCGTTATGCGTGTTAAAAATTTATCGCATAAATTACGGATTTAATTTTCACATAAAATGAATTAAATTCTAGAATTATAGATAAATTGTCGTAAATAATTAATTGAGCTATTTGAGAGTTTAGAACAAATAAATATTGATGGGCCCAATGAGCCCAATAGGTCTCGATAATGTGAATAGTGAGTAAATACGGGCTTAAGGCCCATTATGGTGCAATCGAGCCTAATATGGGTAAACGTGCCCAATGATTTAAATTAAGCCCAGAAAATAAAAAATACAATTAATTGTATTGTATTTGACCTGATGTATATTTAAACGCAGTTCCAGAGATTTGATTGAGAGCAAATCGGACTGCATGACGAGACATCAGTGAAAGGTCAGATTGTACAGAAAAATGAGGTAAGGGAATTGTGTGAGTAGCTAGAGGTAGCTACGCGTATTTTAATAGCTTTTGTATACACTGAATATGTGTAAAGGTCCTAGAAATAGATTAAAGATTTTAAAGACTCGAAATAGGTAAAAATGCTATTTTACCCCTATTGAGGGAATTCACCTAAGGATGGTGAAAGCATGACATGCATGAAATGCATGATTTAAGGAATTTTCTTAGTTTTTAAGCAAAGCAAATCGATAGATTGGCTAGTAATTGTATAAATTTCACAATATAACACTACGTAAGTGTTATTAAGATTTAAATGAAAATTATTTGGAAAATGAGCCAACTATCAAGTTTAAATGGAAACAGATAGTGCTGGCGCATAGCTCGCACTATATTTGAGTTTGTGAGTGTGCATAAAAATGTGTTTGAGCGGTTACTCGCATTGACTTGTGTGACATCATATGCATGAAATGTGCTAGAGCGGTTGCTTGCACTGATTTTTATTATTATGAAATGTATGAAAGGTGCTGGAGCCTAGCTCGCACTCTGTTTTGAATGTTTTGATTTGTTTTGACTTGATTTGCATAAAAAGGTGCTAGAGAGATTACTTGCACTAGTTTTAATGATTTGACATGCATGAGAGGTGCTGGAGCTTAGCTCGCATCCTGTTTTTATATGATAATTGCATAAAAGCCGTGCTGGAGTGTAACTCGTACGAGATTTGATTTATTTATAAATGAAACCGTGCTGGAGCGTTGCTTGCACGAAGTTTTGAATGATTTATGATTTTATATGGATTTATAACTCATTTTAAAGTCGTACTGGCGTGCTACTCGTACGTAAATTTTACTGATTTTTATAAAACCATGCTAAAGCTTTGCTCACACGAGAGTTTTAGATATCATGAATATGCATGGAGCCGTGCTAGAGCTTCGCTCACACAGGGATTTATATGACATGTATATAGCCGTGTTGGAGCCTCCTATAGACTGTGTCACGGTGAGATGATATGCCCACACGTGCATACTGAGACAGAGATGGTATGGGTGGATAAGACCTATTGCAGGCACCCCTGACTGAGCTTGGGTTCACGGAGTACGTTATACCGTGTATGTCACGCGGAGTACGTTGTACCGTGGGGATTGTTGGAGTGGAGTGGCATTAACCACGAGGCAGCAAGCCTTGCCCTTGCAATCCTGATGTTATGCTGTTCTGGCAAGTAGGACCGACCCACCTCCCGTTTCAGGTGTGATACCCCGCACACTAGGTACCGTGTAGCTAGGGATTACTAGGTTATGGCCATAGTTCTCGTTGTTACTGATATAGTCACTTACTTGACTCACATGATATAACTTGTGGTCTCGATAGACCAGGGTAGACCCGAGGGAGGGGTTAGGCCCCCGAATTTATGATTTTCTACTATACTGATAGATATTTTTTTTAGAGGATTTTATGATACGTGACCCTGAAAGAAGGGTGATTTTATAATCGAAGTTTTTAATGAATTTTAATGAGTTTGATTTATGAGATGCTTAATCCCTTCGGGTTATTTTATACTGCAGTTTTAATGAAGTGAATTAAATGTAGTAGAATGATGAGTTTCCCATGCATTAATCATAAATTCATGAAAAGAATTGTTTCTCATAATTTGTTTTACATGGCATGATCTTGATTTACCTCATGCTAAGTATGATTTAATGATGTCACATAAAATGCCATTTTTGCATAAGTAGTATGATTTATATTTGCACGAACAGTTTTATAAACTAAGTCATTGATGACATACATGATTTTGTGCTTGAGATTTTAATGAAAAGTAATGGATTTTAAGGGCATGGCATTATGAGCATGTAGATAGTGGAGCTATCTACTTACTTGCATAATTGCCTTACTGAGCGTGTGGTTTGCTCACCCTCTTATTTTCCCATCTTTTCAGAGCACTTGCAATAGTTAGTGAGCGGCTGAGGACTTGCATTCTTGGTATCCGCCTCTTCCCATCGAGAGACAGGTACACACATTTATATGGTTTGTATCTGAACATGTAAATGCACAGTACTGTAAACGAATATGATGTCGGGGATGTAAGGCTATGTAAATACCATTGTGTATGTATTTAGTTAAAGTCAAAAGATAGTAAACTCTGATATGTGAATGTGATTATGGAAATGGAATGGTAAATAGGTGAGAGGTGACTAACACCGAATCATAGCCTAACTGTTTGGTAAGATGGTCACGATGAGAGAAATATAAGAATTAAATAATAATCGAAAAGTGAAAAATTTGTAGTGATTTTAGGTAATTTGGGTCGTGACAAAATGTATTGGAAATAATGATGAATGGGGTATCTTAAGGTGGTAATGGTGTTGTGGGTATGATTTTAACATGGTGTTATGGAATGAATTGTGAGACTTACCCAAAAAGGGTAAAATGTGTATTTAAGGCATTGGGTAAAATGCATAAATGAATGAGAGAGTAAGAGTAGAGTATTTCACGTCAAGTCCTAAACAAGTAACTAAGTGAGTTACTAGATAAATTGGTTGGAAATGGCTTGATGATGGCCAAATGCAAAAATGGGCCAAACTTAACGGAATAGGCTAAATGAAATACATTGACTAGTGAAAGTCAAAATGTGAGTTAGCAACATTAACTCAAGTGATTGGTGAATGATTTGCAGCTTCCGAGGATACACCCGGAGCAAGTTGAGCTGAAGTGGCCACAGACTAAACGAATGGAACTTAAACAATCAGACCGAATATAAAGACTTAAAAACACGAAATGATAATACAAGGAATTATGAATTCTAAGTACCTTTTATGATTCCAAGCAATACACACAAGTCACATTGTATGTGAATCATAAGAAATGAATCTTTCCATGCTTTAAGTGGGATTAGAATGCAAAATGAGTATTGGAGTAATGAAATATGAGTTTACCTTTGAAAAATCTGGGAAAAATGTAGCAGGAATGCTCCAGATGAAGGCTAGATCGATCTTTTATTCAAAGCAGATCGATCTCACATTCAAGCAATCGACCCTATATGATTCTGTAAGGAATAGATCGATCCCTTCCTAGGTGCAGATCGATCTCCATTCGATTCTACGAAGAGCAAATCGATCTCCCCATGAGTAGATTGATCTCTATTTGCTTTTGCTTAGACCAAATCGATCTCTCCCCATGAACATATCGATCTCTAGTTGCGTAGAAAGGATCGATCCCTTCACAAAGAGCAAATCGATCTCCCCATGAAATAGATCGATCTCCAATTGCTTCTACCTAGCAAAGATCGATCTCTCCCCAAATAACAGATTGATCTCTTCCTTACAAACTGAATATTTTGATAGCTCAACCAAGGGAAGATCGATCTCACCACCCTTGCCCTATAAAAACCTGACGGCCAAACCTCTTTCTTCAGCAAATCAACACATTCCTTCATTTTTACCCAAAAGATGAAGCTTTCTCACTCTAGAATACACACCCTTCTAAAAAGATTTGAGAAAAAGCTATTGGAGTAAAGTTGTTCATTGTGAGGAGGAGAACAACATAGCTTGAAGCCAACATTCAACTTGTTGGATTGAAGGAGCAAAGGAGTCTTTTTATTTAGGACAAGAGGAAAGTCAAGCTAGGTGAGTTTCCAATACACCAACTCTAAGTATGTTTATCTAGATGTTGTTAGGAGTTGATTGGCGTATGAATTGTTGGTTGAAACTACCTAGAATGTGATGAATCAAGCATGACCTAGAATGCGTTTAGTGTGAAAAAATATGTTATGGTTGATTCGATGATAAATGGATTATACTAAGGTGTTAGTAGTGTAATGTGCATATTTGGTGTTTGTAAAAATGCATGAATGAATGGAAGAGTTAAGGTTAGAGCAAAGCAAACCAAGTACTTGATTTGATAACTAAGAAAGTTTGCTAAACCAATTAGACTAAGAATTGTGTGATGGACGTTCAACCCCCATGCCATGACTGAAGGTGATTATAGGGCAAACTTGAATTCAATTGATTCGATAAGGTTAATAGACCTAGAATTCAGTCCAACAAGTGATTACGAGCCTAAAGAGCTCAATGGGCCTAGGTGAAATGATAAGTGTAATTGAAATCTACTTAAGAAGAGAATTAGGCTTAATAAGATATGTTGACTAGGATCAAGTCGAAATATGTGTTATTTGTAATTAACTCATGTGATAATGAATGTTTGCAGCTCTCGAGGATACATCCAGGGCAACTTGAGCCCGATTACAAAAAATGAGAAAGGAAGAAGGAGTTGCTTCTCAGAAAGTTGAGGTAAGGGAATTTTGTTGGCTCTTAGAGATACCTGTATGCGTTTTTGGGTGCATTATGATTTTTAGAATGTTTGAGAGTCATAGGAAAGGAAATAAATGTTTGAAGGGCAAAGGAAATTGGGATTTTTGCAAAAGTTCATGAAAAGTAAGAACATGAGGTTCTTGAGTCTGTTATTGCTTTTTAGCATGTAAATTGGTAGGTTGGCTAGCTTTTAAATGGTTTTGTAACAACATAGCATGATGTGATTTAATAACCATTCTTTGCACACAAATGAGCTACCTACATGAGTTTGTGAAAATAAAACGTGCTAGAGCGCAGCCGCACGAGATTTGATATGTTTATACATGCATTAGTGCTGAAGCATAGCTCACGCTAGAGTTTTATATGCATGAGTGCTGGAGCCTAGCTCGCACTAGTTTTCACATGAATTTTTGACATTGTGTTGGAGCGTTGCTCACACTAGATGTCCACTATATAATTGTTGCCGTGCTAGAGACTACTCGCACGTGATTTTTATGACATGTTCGGAGTCGTGCTAGGAGTTTCGGGTAGGCTGTGTTCCACGCCGATTAAATAGGCTCGTACGTGCGTATGGAGATGTGGCAGGATTTGATGTGATGATATCGGTCCATGGAGTACGATGTACCGTGCATATAGCATAGAGTACGTTGTACCGTGTATGGATATTATATATATATATACCATCTTCGGACGATGGATAATCTGCTATGGACTGATGGGTTGGACGTGAACCACCTCCTGTGCGAAAGCAGATAGAGGTGATACCCCGCACACTAGGATTTGTATAGCCTTGGATCACAAAGGATATGGCCATAGTCCTAGTTATTGCCCTTATTATTATTTATCTATCTCATATGTCACTTGTTTTATGATGAATCCATATTTTTAAATTGTTTTGTGGGTCAGGACAGTCCAAGGAAGAGACTGAATCTTGACGAGCAGTGAATTTTGTGATGACTTGTGTTAAGTAAGAAATGCTTTTAAGTGCACCTCGCATGATGATTTTTCATGCTTTAATTACTACTTGTGCATGATGATTTTCCATGCTTTGTTTAAGAATTGTGCATTGATTTGAATAGCATGAATTGCTTTGCATGTTATGAACATGTGCATGAATTGATAAATTTGGGTATGACGAGAAATTGTGTGATTTTATACATGTCATCACGACCACGTAGATAGTATAGTTATCTACCTGCTCGCATGATTGTCTTACTGAGCGTGTAGTTTGCTCACCTCCCTTATTTCCCCCTCTACAGAGCACTTTCAGTAGATAAAGAGCGACTGAGGATTGGATTTTTGGGTGTCCGCTGCATCCCATCACACAAGGTATACACATTTGTATAATTTTTATATCTAGACATGCCAAAGCACAGTAATATTTTGGATGTAACTTTGGAGGATGTAAAGAATTGTAAACACATGTAAACAATAACTGTGATTTAGAAATACAAGTGTTTATGTTTAAATGAATTGTGATTTGAAATGGTTTGGTTGGATGAGATTGACACTGATACACAGCTTAACTGTTGGTGGTGTAGTTGTTCACGACCAAGTAAGGTAAGGGTAAAGAAAAAAAATAAATAATGGAAATGAAAAATCAAAAAAATTTGTAATGGATTGAGGGTCTGACACGTACGATCCGACTCGCACTGATTTTGAGACAAAGGCGTGGGTGAAATCATGCTGCATTTCTGTCTGTTTTGTATCTATTTCTATGGTCCACAGAGTATGATGTACTGTGCAACGCATGCGAGTACGATGTATCGTGTTTCTTATTCTGATTCTGGTCTTCGGACATTCTGATCTGTGAGCAGTTTGGGTAGCTGACCACTACCATGGTGATTGACATCCTGGTACACCTGGCTTGTGATTGCTCGGAGTCACCGACATTGGCCAATTGTCATTTCTGATATCTGATATAGCATGTCTGCCTTATCTCGTCTATTTGAACTTCTGAATTGACTATGTGATTGTATTTTCGTATGGAACTGAATATTTTAATGCATAAAAGATTATGGGGGCCACCTCTTGATCATGCGAGACCAAAGTGCCACACCGTCATCGTTTTTAAAAGCTATTTAAAATTTTAGAAAACGGTCTTGAGTTTAGTTCCATTTTCATACTTAAATTGCCATGGATTTTTCCTACTTTGATTTTTCGAAACTGGCAGTGCCTCTGTGAATATTTGTGTCACGACCCAAAAATCAGAGTAAATTTTTCGTTTTTCTTTCATACTTACCTGTCCTCTGATTGTGACCACACTCCACTAACAATTGGGTTGTACGTCAATGCCAGTCCCACCATTCAATCACCATATAACTTACTTCCTTATTACATAAAAAGGTAAACACATGCGTTTTTCATTTATTCTTTTCCATTAATTTACAAGTGTTTACATTATCTATACATCCCCGACAGTTACTTACAAACATGTTACTGTGCTATTCTTATTTAGATACAATATGTACAAGTCTATATACCTTGAAATAATGGGTAGCAGCGAATATCAGGAATATAGTACCCAGTCGCCTCAAAGTCTACTGGAGGAAATCTGTGTAGGAAAATGAAAGGGGTGAGCACATCAAGCTCAGTAAGGCAATCCTACGAACAAGTAGGTAACCATACTACCTACATGAACGTGGTGCCATGCATAAACCACCCTTTCTCCACACATTTCAAAACAGATACTACAATTCGTGATGTCATGATGTCATGTAAAACAAATTCACATATGGATTTCAAAGAGCATGGAAAATTCAACATGCAACTCTTTTAAATCATTTCTCATTAAATTTTATAACAAAGCCAGGACTCAACCCATCCCTCAAGTGTTCTTAACTCACACAAAATCATGAAGTCAAATGCTTTTCAAAGCAATAATAATATGCGATACAATGAATGTCATGTAAAACCAGTTTACATCACTCATGGGTTTAAATAGCATGGAAACAACATTCGGGTGATCGTGTGTCAGTTTAAAACCAAGTTTCATTCTCATCAAAATCATATCTCAGTCAGGATCCAACCCCTCATTCGGGTGATCTAGACTCACATAGAAATCCACAAAACATGTTTCTTAAAAACATCAACATGCGAGACTAGGCAATTTATAGATCTCAGGCAAATAACTAGGACGATGGCCATATGTCCTTGTGATCCCACTGCTACACGGATCCTAGTATGCGGGGTCTCACCACGATCGGGGACTGCCCCAGGAGGTGGGTTAGTCCATCTTGTCGGCCCTATCCGATCTCTCGCATCCGTAGATGCCACGCATCCGAAGATGCCACATAATCAATCCTAACACGGTACAACATACTCCATGCTACTTTCACGGTACAACGTACTCCGTGGACCCATATTTCATATCCATACTCATGCCCTGTCTCAAAACGCACGTGCAAGCCTATTTAATCAGCGTGACACACAGTCTACTCGACACTCCAAGCACAGCTCATCGCATGTTCTCATAAAACCAGTGCGAGCGATGCTCCAGCACTCTCATAAAATCAAGGAAAATCTCATGCGAGCCAAGCTCCAGCACGCGTTTCATAAAATCTCATAAGATTAGTGCGAGCTAAGCTCCAGCACTCTGTCAAAATCATGTAAAACTAGTGCGAGCTAGGCTCCAGCACTCTGCCATAACAATCAAGTGAAAATCTGGTGCGAGTTAGACTCTAACACCCCATCATGAAATCATATGAAAATCTGGTGCGAGTTAGACTCCAGCACTTATGCATGTAAAACTCTAGTGCGAACTTTTGCTTCAGCACTAATGCATGCATCACACAAATCACAACTCGTGCGAGTTGAGCTCTAGCACGTCACATTTCTATAAAATCACGTAGGCAGCTCTGTTATCTCAAAACAATTTCCAAACAGAATCACATTATTGAAAATATGCAATGCTGTGCATTTTTATTTAAAAGTTAGCCAGCCTACTCATGCACGTGTCAAAACACCTCAAGAACGAGCAGGAACCTCTTGTTCTTGCTCCTCTCAATTTTTTTCTAAATTTAGAAATTTTACCCTTCACAAGGGTATTTTAGTCATTTGCCTATCCGGGGCACTAAAATTTTTATCTACAATCTAGACCCTTCAGACAATTTAAAAGCCTGCAAATGAAGTTGAAATTTCGTAAAGCTACCTCTAGCAGTCCGTAAAATTCCCTTACCTGGAATTACGCGCGAGCTTATCCCCACTCGATCGTACAAGGTCTCTCAGTCCAATTCGCTCATTTACGGAGTTGCATATAACCACATATTTGGGGTCAATTCAATTATATTTATCAGTATGTCACACTTACTGATCAAATCTAAAGCGCTAGGCCCGTTTTACTTTATTGGGCCTGATTACACTTTAATGGGCCTCGACCCCATTTTCAGTCCATTTCCACTTTTTAAATCCCTTCTTTGGGTTTACTGGCTCATGTGGCTTATCAATAATCATCGGGCTTCGTTCCAAACTCATTGGATAGCCCGTATACTATTTACGATAATTATTTTTATAATTTCGAATAAAATTCCTTTTATGTAGAATTAATCTGTATATTCCGTAAAATAATCTTAACTCTGCATTTAAGGACTCATATTATCGTAATTAAAATGTACTTACCCAATATGATGTGGGGTACAAAAATCGGAGCTAAATCAGCTCTTGTTCGGGCTCTGTAGTAACACTGTACAATTATATAAATTCGGGTCATTTTCCACAAAAATAATATTAAATTGAATTCTCGGGATTTATCCGCAGGTCAATCCCAACTCTCGATCACTTACCCGAATTTTGAGTCGTCCTTGGATACTTTTCTTTCCTTTTTTCCCTTTTCTTTCTTTACTTTTTCCTTTTCTTTTTCTTTCTTCCTTTTCCTTTCGGCCAAACGATGCCGTTTTCTGGCCTTTGCTGGCGCCGACGTTTTCGACTATTTCGCCGGTCGCTACCAGTCTCAAAAGGACTGCCTCTTCCTCTCGATCACGTCGGTGCCCACCGTTCGAGCCAAGCTGCCATGGATCGTCGAAAATCGGGTCATTTTCCTCACGGTTCTCTCTTCCTCTGTTCGTCGATTTTCGACGTCTAGACGGCACGTCTCCGGTTTCGTGGAGTTCGTCGGCCTCTCCTCTTTCTCCTCCGGTCTTCACCTGAGGTCGTCGATCACCGATGGCCATGGGTCGCTCGGTCACGTGCGGGTCTCCATTTTTTTCGATTTTCAGCTCTTTTTTTCTCTCTCCCCGACAAATTTTCAATTTCTTCTTCCTTCTTTATTTTTATTATTATTATTATTATTATTATTATTATTTATAATTGATTTTATTATTATTTTATTCGATTAAATGTTATTATTTTTGCCAAAATATTTAAAAATTTTATATTTAATTCATTTAATCAATAAATGAATTTCTCAGTATTATTTCGTCTTTTCGGTATATTTTTTGATTATTTTCGGGATAATTTCCCGATGCAAAATTTTTGATTAATTTCAATAAATTCATATCTTAATCAATTTAACCCGAAATTTAATTATTTCTTCGTTATTGATCAAGATTTCTCAATCTCATATTTTTAATTAAATTTTCTTGTCACAATTAATACTGAATTTTGATCTTTTGACCGTTTTACCCTTCAATGTGTTTAGGACCAAATCAGTCCAACTTCCCTTCAGAATACTCACTCATTTCGTGTTTTAAATCCTCATCTCCAATCCGAATCCCATTCATTTAAATTTGTGACCATTTCCAATCCTTTATAAGAAATTACGATATAATTTCAGGTCTTACAATTTGAAATATTTTCTAAACTGCCTGCATGAACTGTGATATCTGGAAATCCATTTATTTTACTATTGAAAGCTCTGAAATTTTTGTATTTACCACAGTAGCTAATTTTACTACCGATATATGTTCTGGTTTCTGAAATTCGTTTTTGGTATCTGTGAATTTGCCAAGCTACTTGTATACTTTGTGAAATGTTTTCGGATTTGGCAAATACATACATACATACATACATACATATATATATTTAGGTAGTGTATTTATCTACATGTTATAGGGTTTTTTTTTCTTATTGAGCATGTTAAGCTCACCCCTTACTTTCCTCTACAGAGCCCATCGGTAGCTTGGATCGCTTCCGTTAGTAAGGCATTCTGCACAGTAATGCATACAAGATGTGTCTAGGGAATGTGAATATATTTTGTTTAAAATTTGTTACTAAGAAAGAAAATTAATCAGACTAAGTTACTGTTCTGACCTAATATCGACTTATAGCCTAACCAAATTGTATGAAAATTTTGGGTCGTTACAGAAGTGGTATCAGAGTAAGGTGGCCTGATAGGAGTCGATATTAAAAGTGAAAAAGACTTAGAAAGTTCACATCCCCAACGTTACTATACATTAATTAGATACAAACGGGTATACTTTGCTGTGTTTTATTGGAAATTGTGTCAGTAATGAAGGGAAACTTATAGATATGGTTGATTGGTATTACAGCCATATTGGCATATGAAAATGAACTGTTCCTCGAGGCCGTAGGGATAAGCCCGAGAGGTGTAGTGAACCTCGTCTGAGTGTACACCTTATAGTTTCACAGAAAATTTTGGAGTCCACTTCGTAAAATTTGAGCTGGACATGGAAGCAATGATGACATTGTTTGATCAAGTGATAGTGGCACAATGATAATGATAATGATTGAGGTGTGACTAAGAGAAAGACCGAGTTAATTTCGAAAGATAGTATGTTATTACATATAGGAGTCAAGAATCTAATTGCAATGGAAAACTGAAAAATTAAATTGGAAAACTTACATGGATTCTTAGATACGACTGTGAACTAAATGGACTGGGGGCAGTTTCAAAAGTTAAGCCTCTGTTTTTCAGTGAGGTTAAGAATTCAGTGACTTCGGAAGATTTGATAAATGAGATGGAAAAGTTCTATGATTTTTCGAAGTAACTCTACCAAGAAAGTTGTTTTTGTAGCTTTTGTGCTAAAGAATCGGAGAAATTATATGAATTTTAAGGAGTACTACCACAAAGAAGGTAGCTTTTGCATCATTAATAATCAAATGGGAAGTTCCCGATTTATTCCAAAGACCCGACATTAGGGGGTTGCATGAGATATGTTTCTGGATAACTTTAGACGACAATACATCTCGGACAGGACATAACATCAATTACAAATGGAATTGTGAATCGGACATAAGGTAATAAGTTCAAGAATGTATATGAATTTAAATTTATGATTTTGGAATAAGTATAATCCGAATATTTGGAGATGTGAAACGAAGGAAGTCAAAAACTCATAAGAGATACTGGGATCCTCAACCGAGCTAGGTTAGCTCCATTTGATGATACTACATATGAGTAAGCAGTGCGCAAGGCGTAATTGTGAATGTGAGATATATACTCTCGAGGTTACCAAGAAAGAGGACAGGTAAAGAGAGTGACATAAAAGGGGTCTACTGAAGAAAGACTGATAGTGAAAGAGCAAAGTCATTATATCTGAAAGGATGAATTACGAAACTAAATGTATAAAGGAAACTGAAAGGTTTCATTGCTTACATAATTGATAAAGATAGGGTGTGTTCGAAGTAAAGAGACACCCTTGTAGATATAAAATTTTTTGACACACATTTGGATGATCTGTCAGAGTTACCACTAAATCGAAGGATGAAGTTTAAGGTGATTTAGTATTTGGTATCGAACTAATATTCAAACCACTATACTGAATGGTTTCAACTGAATTAGAAGAGCTGAAGAAGCAATTACATGATTTATATGATAAGGAAATTATTAGACCGAGTGATCCAATTTGGAGTGTATTGGCATTACTTGTTAAGGAGATCCGAAGTCTTCTGGGTCACGTTGTATCAAGAATGGGTGTTAATTGGAATTCTCCCAAAACAAGGATTATAAATCAGTGAGAAAAACCTAAAACTATTAAGAAGATTCAGAGTTTTAAGATATAAAGAAACTTTGGAGTATGAAGTACATTTCGAATCTAAAGATTGAAATTTAGGTGTGCTAATGTTTTGGGATGCGAGACTTAATTGGAATAAGGAAAGGGTTTCGTTATAATTGATATATGAAACGAAACAAGTGTTGAAATGGGATAAATCCTGAATACGAGTTATATAGGAATAAGAGATGTATGCAAAGTAAGAAAATCTCTGGTATGTGAAATGATTCGGATCAAGTGTTCAGAACAAAAAATGAATGAGTTGTGACTAAAGGATAAATGTGAAATTGCGATAAGTTTTGGTATCCTACCTTTTATTGAGACTGAACCTTGAACCCTTATATCCATAACCAGTTATGTGGTCAGGTTTAATGGCTAATAAAGGTATTTCAAAATACCTCCCCCCTGAGAGACTTGACAGGGTCTAGAAGTAACTAGAACCCATAAATTGAAATTGACAGTCGTAATAATTGCGTCCGAAGTCAGGATACCATTACTTGTACGATGAAGAATTATAGAATTCTACTGATCAAGAAGATTTAAATACTAAATTTCACAAAGGTCGTCTAATACAAGAGAAAAAGGAATGACTCGGGTTAGTGCTTTGAACAGAAGTGATTTTGGGATGACGTTATGTATATTGGTCAGGGACATGAGTTATTGAATTATTTGTGGACCTCGACTTGAATGTGGTCCTTCCCTGACACTGACATCCATTACATGGTGGCTAGCCTGAGAGTTAAAACTGGACTTGATTGATTGAATCGAACAAGCACGGCGAAATGATAAATATTGCATTGATGTGGCTGGTCAAACCCAAATGGGTGCTACAACTAGCTTGAGTATTGGTACTGATAATTTATTAAGATTAGAAAAAACAAAATTGTGTACCAAATGATCTATAGTTAAAGGAATTGATGTTGTCAGAGACTCATTTACAGAGATATACCCCGCATTCGGAGAATAATAGGATTTATCAAATCTCCTGAAGATATATTGGTAATCAGAGACAATAAGAGATATAATTGAAACTGTGACTAAAAGCCTCATATGTCAATAGCTTAAAGATAGGGTATAACAAGAGATGGGTGAAAGGAAAAGAATTATTTTCGATTTGGTTAAGCGAGCTTCTAAGAAAGTACAATTAGGTTGTGAAAAATTGAGAACAGCTTAAAAACAGACAAAAGATAGAGTTATACCGACTAAAGACGAAGACCCTTGGAAATTTCAGTAGGAGATTTGGTATTCTGAGAGTTTCTCCTTCTAATAACATAATGAGGTCTGGAAAGAAAGAAAGCTAATCTTCGTTATATGGGGCCTTTAGAAATTTCAGACCGAGTGGGAGACAAAAGCATATAGATTAGCGTTACCGCCTGATTTATCGAGTATTCATAATGTCTCCCATGTCTCGATGCTTCGAAAATATCATCCGGATCCGACACATGTGATTAATGAACCACTGGAGTTGATAGATGATATACCATATGGGGAGGAATCGATTCGGATCTTGGACAGGAAAGAAAAGGCATTACGGTCTAAGACGATTCCTTTGGTCAAGGTTTTATGGCAATATCATACTTCACAAAAGGCCACATGGGAATTAGAAAGTTTAATGTGAGAGAAATACCCACGCTTATTTGAAAACTGATGCAATTTTAAATTTGGGGACAAATTTCCTAAGGTGGGGAGAATGTAAACAACATGAAATTTCTTATATTTGGTTTTACCCATGAATTGCAATTTGGTTAGTGGGATTAAAGATGCATTTCATTAGTCAAAGATTTAGATTAGAATTATATTGTTCCAATTGTGAGACTTGGAAGGAATTGATTTAATTAAAATACCTTAGCTCCAAAAATAAATGATTATGGGGGAATAGAAATAAACTTATATGAATTAGATATATATTCCTTTAAAACATTTATAGTACACATATTATACTCATAATAATAATAATAATAATAATAATAATAATAATAATAATAATAGAGAAAGTAATATTAATAAAAAAAATGGATACTCATACATGTACATATAAATATATGTGTGTGCCATGTTTCATCTATTCTTCTAGTCAAATAACTAAATAGACATATATGTATAGGTATATACACGACTTGCATATACACGTATAGATATAGATATAAACATATGTAGGCACATATGAATATGTAGGAAATGAGGGAACCTAAGAAAAACTGATAGACAAAGGATAAAATCGGGGGTTAGCGAGGTTGTGCTATAAAGCTTACGTACTCTACAAATATCATCATGAAAGAGTACTGAGGTTGCAGCAGGTAAGACACAGGAAAGGAAAGGATGTACTGCTGTAGGAAAACCTGCAGCGGTTAGGTGAGAAGAATGAGAATGCGACGACTTGGGTGTTGGAAATAAAATAAGGAAGGTAGGTAAAGAAAAGTGATGATCATTCGGTGGAACAATTGAGACCAATCTGAAACATGAAAGGGAGGGAAACATTGAAGACGTCAAGAGGTTGGAGAGGCTGAAGTGATGCACGAATTGGAAATTGGAGTGTGAAGCATACAAAAAATAAAAGAGAGAGACAAGTAAAACAGGTAAAGCAGGAGAATGGTGAAGTGAAAGTTGTGTGCTGCAACTGCTAGCACAGATGAGGTGACCAAAGAAATAAATAAGGCAAAGAAACTGATGAAACTAAGAGACTAGTCGAGGGAGAAAAGTTTGGCGAGGTAGGAAAATACAAACGGTAAGGAGGAACTCAAGAAGTCCAGTGAGACCGGAGGTAAAAGGAAATAGAGGCATAGCCTCTGTTATTTGCTTCACTTCGAGAGAGAAGGAGAGGAAGAGAGTGACGGTGTGAAAGGGGATGAGGTAGACCCTTAGGAGGAAAGTGGAAGATTACTACACGTGAGGGGAAGGAAACGAGGGTCGCCGAGGAGGTTGAGGGAAAAACTGGAGCTGCTGGGAAAACTAGAAACTGAAACAGAGGTGTCGGGGCTGGTAGATTGCCAGAAACGTGGTGGTCGGAGGAAAACACGACCACCAACGCCAGATGGAGGCATATCGGGAGGAAGAAGGTGGCAGCACTAGTAGCTCGGGAAGCGATGATCAGTGAAGGGAAGATAGAAACCGTTGCTGGTAAAGTGAGAAAGAATGAGAAATGGCAGCTACGATGAACAGTACTTGTACAAAACCGAAACAAAGAAGAAAAGAAAAGAAAAAATGGCGGGAAAGGAAAAGAAAAAATAATTCAAAAAAGAAGAAGAATATATATATATATATATTATAAAATAGAGAAAATTTGAGGAAAGAGGACAAGTGTACTAAAATTTGGAAACTCGGGAAAAAGGGCTTCGACAGAAATAACCCAAGTGGACCGAACCCGTCGACTCACAATGTTGAGGCAAACGAGGGCTATGGATAGACAGCGAGATAAGGAAAATTCTCGTTGCAGCTAGAGTTAAATATACGTAATTTTTGTGCGTTCGTAGTTATAAAATTGTTAGGCTAAATTTCCTAGTTATCGAAATATAGAGAACCTGAGGTCGAATTTTCGTTTCAAAATTTAAGGGAATTTTAAACTCCGTAGATCGGCCCGACTACCGATATAGATTTACTTGGTTTATTTAGATAAAAAATCCCAGTAATTATAATTAATGATTTTAAACCAAAATTTTCTTGTTTTACTCACCATAGCCTATTTATTGGCATTTTTAATCGAGAGAAAAAGGCTAATCAGCCTCTTCTAAATTGTTTTATAAAACGAACTGAATTGATAAGCGATTTAAAGGAAAATTATTTGCTTATAAAGTTATTTTGATGATATGTACTTGAGCGCATACTGACTATGTGTCACACAATCCGACTCACACTGATTTTGAGACAAAAGGCGTGGGTGAGATTATGCTACATTTTTGTTTGTTCTTTATCTATTTTTGTGGTCCACGGAGTATAATGTACCATGCAACGCACTTGAGTACGATGTACTGTGTTTCTGATTCTGATTCTGGTTTTAGGATATTCTGATCTGTGAGCCATTTGGGCAGCTGACCAGTCCCACTGCGATTGACATCCCGGCACACCTGACACGTGATTGCCTGGAGTTACCGACATTGACCAATTGTCATTTTTGATATCTGATATAGCATGTCTGCCTTGTCTTGTCTATTTGAACTTCTGAATTGACTATGTGATTGTACTTTCGTATGGAACTGAATATTTTAATGCATAAAGACTGTGGGGGCCACCTCTTGAATCCTACGGGACTAAAGTGCCACACTGCTTTTAAAAGCTGTTTAAAGTTTTAGAAAACGGTATTGATTTCAGTTCCATTTTCATACTGAAATTGCATAGATTTTTCTGACTTTGATTTTTCGAAACTGGCATTTCGCACAATTATGATTCCGTATAGTATATTTCTGCATCGAAGGTATACCTAGGTTTAAACAATTCTTTTGTATCTAAAATTTTTTGTAAGTACAGTAATGCATACAAAATGTGTCTGGGGAATGTGAATATAATTTGTTTAAAATTTGTTACTAAGATAGAAAATTAATCAGACTAAGTCATTGTTCTAACCTAATATCGACTTGTAGCCTAACTAAATTGTGTGAAAATTTTAGGTCGTTACATTTTTGAATGAAAAACATGACATAGTTTCATGATATTAGAACCATTGAATTTTAGATTTGAGATTATGGCATATCTTGATAATATCAATAAAGCACCACATTAAAACTTACCTGATTGAATCAATGATCATTTGGTATTTTAGGCTTGTCCAACAATAGTGGTGGATAGGTCCTAGCTCCATCTGATTAGTGGAACTGGAGTTAAGGGTCTATGGCCATAGATAGCACCTGTTTGGGATGTTTGGCCTGTTGATAGCTACAGTGGGATTTATAAGTCTTTATTGATATGTTTGAATAGTTTGGGCCATATCTCATTTTATAACCTTTGACTTGTGCTTTAATCTTTGCTAAAACACGTTTTTCAGAATTCTAAACAATAGTTCGAGTATTGCTTTAGAACTTTTGAAACATTGTTTTAGAACTTTGAACATTGTTCAAAGAATTGATTTAGAACTTATAACTTTGATTTTGAAACCTGGGCTAAAAAGCATATATGTTTATTTTCGATTTGAACATTGTTTTGGACTATCAACCTGTTTTGTTTGAAACTTTAGACAACGTTGCCAAGAATTATTTTAGAAACTTTGAACTTTGAACTTTGGACTTTGAACATTGAATTTTGAACTTTAAACTCTGAATTATCGAACTTTGATTTTTGAAAAAGCATGTGTGTTTGAATTGAAATTAGGTATATGAACTCTAAACAGGATCTTATAGCATATGTGACCTGCTTGAGACTATACACGATTTGAAGCTGCACATGTGGTATGATTTTGAGACGATGCATGAGATTAGATGTGATTTTGTACTATGCCTAATATGATTTGGAACCATATTTTCTTGCATGCAATTTGATATTATTAATCACATGATTTAATCTTCACAAGAACTTTGAAATCTTTAGGTGTAGGCTGTATTAATTGGCATGGGGTCAATTAAATTAATATTATGGACTGATACTGGATAATTTATTTACATTATGGATATGTTATTAGATATGTAATGCGAACATAATGGAAACTGATATCAAGATAATGTGAATTGATATGAAAATGATTGTTGTGATTGAGATATAATAAATGTCAATATTCTGCAGGTGTTCAATCCAGGGCAATCTCTCATTATAAAAGGGATATTTTCAATTTGTTTCGTAAGCAAGAAATATTGTAAATAGTGTGGATAGATATTGTGATAAGTGAAATATAGTATGGATTGAAGTTTTGTTGTCAGGTGCTAGGGACGGGGACAATGAGATGCTTCAAAGTACCATTCCATCACTACCCCAAAACCTTGGCCTACCTAGAGTCCTTTATGACATGATCCCAAATTAAATTATGAGATAATGAAAAAAATGAAAATTTGCCCACATTTTTAGAGTTTCACAAGAGTAAAGTCATATGTCATAGTCTTCAAGTCGTGATAGATTTAGTGGTGTCAAAGCTTTTATTGTCTAGTACGTGTTAGTGTAGACAAGTTAGATTAGTTTACATCCTATAGTACTATTATTTTCATAATATGTAAAGTGCTCAATATGTGCGAAAACGATTCTAAGTGAGTGTGCTTTCCTTATTGGATACGCAAGTTAGGAAAGAGGAAGAAAGGGACATGGATGACATCCACGAGCGAGACAAGCACAGTCGCATCCACCTCATCCATAGCCTTCAAGTCCAAATGCTCGGCTTGAGCACTTGGAGCAGTGTTTGGCTAACCTTACTAGTCTAGTTGGAAGACAATTTGATGGCAGCATAGACACCTAATAGTCGTAGGCTGTTCTGCCTTCCCTAATTAATCTACAACCACATGCACCTTAACTATAGACCACTTTAGCTACAAATAACATCTTCGCTACTGGTGCATGATGTGGACTGGAGATCTATCTAGTTCAAGGCGTTTTAAAAGATGAACCCTTTGGTATTAAAGGAGGTAAAGGACATGAAGGTAACCGAGACATGGTTAATAAAGATGGAAAAAGTGTTAGATATCATAAGGTGCAGGTCAAAGTAAAAGTGAACTTGGCTACCTATTTATTTGAGGGATGCTACAAAGAAGCCGGATTAGGATAGAGTGCAGTATAAGAGGTAGAGGGTGGTGGTGTATCACATAAAAGTTGCTAGGCCTAGACAGATCAAGTTTGCATTAAATGCGATAAGGACAATGGCACCCGATCTGATCGTGTCACTAGAACACTGGGGCTTGCTTTAACAGTGGGAAGGTTGGAAATCCGACCAAGTATCACTGTCACGACCCAAAACTACCCAAAAATCAGAGTAAATTTTTCGAGTTTTGTTATTTTCTTTCATGCTTACCTGTCCTCTGATCGTGACCACACTCCACTAACAAATTGGGTTGTGCGTCAATGCCAGTCCCACCATACATTTACCATATAACTTAATTCTTTCTCAGTCATTTATAAGTGTTTACAATATTTATACATCCCCTAAAGTTACTTAAAAACATGTTACTGTGCTATGCTTATTTAGATACAATATGTACAAGTGTGTATACCTTAAATGATGGGCAGCAGCGGATATCCGGAATGCAGTACTGAGTCACCTCAACTTCAACCGAAAATTATCTGTGTGAGAAAATGAAAGGGGTGAGCACATCAAGCTCAGTAAGGTAATCCTACGAACAAGTAGGTAACCATACTACCTACATGAACGTGATGCCATGCATAAACCACCCTTTCTCCACACATTTTAAAACAGATGATATGAGTTATGATGTTATGTAAATCCATTCGCATGACAAAATTCAACATGCAATTATTTCAAATCATTTCTTTCTCGTTTAAAATTTCACAACAAGGCCAGGACTCAACCTATCCCTCGGGTGGTCCTGACTCACATAAAGCCAAAAAAATCGATTTACATTCACACATGGGTTTGAAAAGCATGGAAATAATCATCATGCACGTTTGATTTTAAAAACCCAGTTTTAATCTCATCAAAGTCGTCAACATGCGAGACCAGGCAACATCTGTATATCGGTAATAACCATGACTATGGCCATGTGTCCTCGTGAGCCCCTCTGATACACGGATCTTAGTGTGCAGGGTCTCACCCTGATCGGGAACCGTCTCGGAGATGGGTCAATCCAACCCGTCAGTCTTATCCGATCCCATGCATCCAAAGATGCCGTATCTGAAGATACGCCGTATCCGAAGATACCGTATCCGAAGATACCCCGTATCCGAAGATACCACACGGTACATCGTACTCCATGCTACTTGCACGGTACATCGTACTCTGTGGACCCATATCATGTCTCTATACTCATGCCATGTCTCAAAACGCACGTGTGAGCCTATTTAATCGGTGACACACAGTATACCCGCTGCTCCAAGCACGGCTTATCACATGCTCTCATAAAATCAGTGCGAGCGATGCTCAGCACTCTCATCAAATCTAGTAAAACTAGTGCGAGCTAGGCTCTAGCACTCTATATATGAATCACATGAAAGTCTTATAAAATCTGGTGCGAGTTAAACTCCAGCACCCTGTCTCGAAAATCATATAAAAATATGGTGCGAGTTAGACTCCAGCACCGTTTCACAAAAATCATATGAAAACCTAGTGCGAGTTAGACTCTAGCACCATGTCACGAAAAAGCATGTGAAATCTGGTGCGAGTTATACTCTAGCACCTATGCATGTAAAACTCTAATGCGAGCTCTCGCTCCAGCACTAATGCATGCATCACCCAAATCAAAAATCGTGCGAGCTGAGCTCCAGCACGTCACATGTAAATAAAACACGTAGGCGGCTCTGTTTCCTCAAAACAGTTTTCAAAACAATTATATCGTTGAAAGTATGCAATGCTGTGCATTTTCTTTCAAGGTTAGCCAGCCTACTCATGCATGCATTAAAATGTCTCCAGAACGAGCAGAAACCTCTTGTTCTTGCTCATCCCAATTTTTCCTAAATTTGTAAATTTTACCTTCAACAAGGGTATTTTGGTAATTTGCTCATTTGGGGCACTAAAATTATTTTTTGACCTCTAGACCCTTCAGATAATTTTTAAAGGACTGCAAATGAACTTAAAATTTCGTAAAGTTACCTGTAGCAGTCCGCAGAATTCCCTTACCTTATTTTCCTGTCGAGTCTGACCTTTCCTCTGATGTCACATCGCGCAGTCCGATCTGCTCCCAATCCAATGTCCGGAACTGAGTATAAATATTCCTCAGGTCAGATATTATACAACTTAATTATATTTGATACTTTCTGGGCTTAATTTAAATCATTGGGCCCATTTATCCCTATTGAGCCCGATTGCACCTTAATGGGCCTTAATCGGCCTTAAGCCCATTTTCCACTTAATTTTTACATTATCGAGACCTATTGGGCTCATTGGGCCCACTAACAATTTCTTGGGCCTCATTCTAACTCTCGAATAGCTAAATTTATTATTTACGACAATTTATCTAAATTTCCAAAATTTAATTCAATTTATGCAGAATTTAAATTCATATCACGCATAACGATGTAAATTGTCGTAAATAAGGGTTACTTACTCGAGATTCCTTACTAATACGTAAATCGAGGCTATCTCGAGCTCTCGTTGGATGCCAATTGTCGAGCTACACAATTTCATAAATTTTCGGGTAAATTTTCGATCGAAAATTAATTAAATTGAATACTCCGAAATTTAAATCGGGTCAATTTCAACCACTACTGACTTACCCGTAGCTCGATTACATCGTCGGGATTTTTCCTCAATTTTTCCTCTTTTTCTTTTCCCCTTTTTCTCCTTTTTTCCTCTCTTTCTTGGCTGAACCGGTTCGGTCTGGTTCAACCCGGTTCAGACCGTCGGTTCACTCCGGTTCACTCCGGTTCACTCCGGTTCGCTCCGGTTTAGGGCCTTGCCGGCCGGTTCTCCGTCAGCTTCCACCACCAACAGCTCCGCTGGGCCGTCCGCATCTCAGATCTGCCCTCGGTTTCGTCCAAGTCCGCCGGAAAGTCATCGGTCTGGCATGTTCTCTCTCGGACGTCGAAACCCATTTCTCTTTCCACCGTTTTCGGCATTTGTCGACAGTTTCGTCGATCGTTTTTGGTGTCGATTGGCTCGGCATTAAGTGGGGAAGCTTCGGTGGCCGGTGGTTGGGGCCAAATCGGCGTCGATCGCCGAAAAATCTCTTCTCTCCCCGTCGGTTTCTCTCCCTCGATCCGTCGGATTCTGACGTCGGTAGGCTGTACCGCCGGTAGCAGGGAGGTCGCCGGCCTCTCCTCTTCCATTTTCGGCCCTTCGCCTGGCCGTTGGTCACCGGACGGCTCGCCGGTGGTCTCCTCGGTTTGGCTTCGTTTTCCTTCTCCCTCTTCTCTTTCTCTCTCCCCGATTTCATTTTTCAGATTTCTCTCTTTTTTTTATCAATTAACTAATTTATTGATTTATTTATTATTTATTTTTATTTTATTTATTTTATTAATATTTTTAATCATTAAAATACATTAAAAATCTAAAATATCTACCAAAAATTATTATTTTATTTCAAATTAATTAATTTAATTTAATTTATTATATTTTGACCCTTTTTCGGGTATAATTTCTCCGTATTTTTGGGATATTGTCCCGAATGACTTTTCGGTATATTTTTCAATTATTTTTGGGATTATTTTTTGAAGTAAAAATCTTGATTTATTCCAATAAATTTATATCTTGATCAATTTACCCCAGAATAAATTTATTTCACCTTTATTGACCAAGATTTCTCAATCCATTATTTTTTAATTAAAATTTTCTTCTCGAATTTATACCGGCTTTCGGTCTTTTGACCATTTTGCCCTTGCATGTGTTCGAAGATTCCATTTCAGTCCTTTTGTATTTTTAATTTCGTGTTTTAACTAAAATCGGGTCTTACAATCGCCCTACACTAAAAGCTTCTGAGAGACCACTTGGCAAGAGGTACACCTAAAAATAGAAGCCGTAGATACGGGCAAGAGACCGGTAGCTCAAGGTAGGGTGTTTGCTTTAAATCAAGGAACAACAAACGCCTTTGCTTTCTACATTTGAGGTAACCTTTTGATTAATAATTATGGAGTTCTTGCATTAATTGATTTACTTTGACTATATGCATGTCGTGCATATCATTCTTGAATGTTATAAAGTGAAACTTAGAGTTTGAACTTTTTGAACATCGTTAACATGTCAATGCTTCCATGAGTGAAATATAGATTATAAATTCAATGTTTAAATGATTTATAATTGGAAGTGATACAATCCCTTTATTACGAAAATTAGACTAATTTTGTCTTTTCTTACTTATGTTTCCTAATGATCAGTGTACCACCTTGTCGTTTTAGTTGATCTTATTAGATCAACTCGATTAATAAATTTCTTTAGTCCTGGTCCTATGAAGACGTGTGTAACGTGATCTTAAATTAAACTCCAATATACATTTAGATTATGTATCAATTTTAACCATAAATTCTTATCATTTGTCAACTTACAAAAGAATTTATCATCATCACACTTTAAAGTTAAAGGCTATAATCGACATTTAATGCAGTCTACGGAATACATTTGATGCCTATTGTATCCTATCATGACATCCTAAAAGAATTACAAAACTGTGCATTCAAGTGTTTGACATACAAACAGGACATACAACCTATGTATATACCTTCAAAAGAATCTATTAGGTGGCCGGAAGACGCGCCCTTAGCCTGTTCGACATGTACTTTGTATTTAGCGCAGATAATCTATGAAGAATAAGAAGGAGGCGAGTTTAATGCTCAACAAGATTACATGAGAGGGGAAGGTAAAATAGCATGCATACATTTTTCAAAACGTGTAAACCCCACAAATTTCCTACGTTAATTTAATTATATAAAAAATGAAAATAATATATATTAATGGAAGTGTGAATATTCGTTGTAGGGATCGATGACTAGGAGCGCGTGCAAGATGTAGAGAGGGGTCTCGACATTACACAAGCCCAATATGGATCTCGTGGGAAGCTTAAGGGTAAGAGAGTGGAGTCCTCTATGACAGAACTGAAAAGGAGTCAACCAAAGAGACTGAGGCTTGGTGAGTCTCTAGCGAGGGTTGATAGGCCCAAGACTCTTACTACCACCCCTATGATCACTCAGAGCCACAAACGACTAGGAGTAGTTTCCAAGAGTATGGCAAGATGCACAATAGTCCTTGCCTGTGGCGATCGAGTGTTTGTTTTAGATGTGGATAGAGGGGACACTTGAAAAAGGATTGTCCACTACTGCAGACTCCACAGCCACGGGATCGACCATAGCCATCGCCTAAAAGGCAGGCACAGATTCCACAGAGGCAGACCCCCCGGAGATGGGCTACAACAGAGGGAAAAAGTAAAAAGCCTGTCACTTGAAGGCATGTCTTTTCCATTGATCAGGACACAACAGATGCCTCATTCGATGTCATTAGAGATAATCTTCTTATCTGTAATCATAAACCTAATGTTTTATTTAACCCCGGGTCCACACACTTGTTCATTTCACCTCAGTTTGCAAAGTGTCTGCATTTAGAATCTAAATTCCTAAATTATGTATGTCATATTAGTACTCCCATGCATGAGACACAAATAACTGATAGAGTGTGTAAGAACGGTGAAATCAAGGTAGGAGATAGGGTAATGATAATAGATCTAATCTTACTATACATGTACGGCTTTGATGTAATTTTGGATATGGATTGGTTAGCCGCCAATAGAGTAAGTTTAGACTGCTATACAAATACTATAACCTTCTCCTTACCTAATAAATTCGAAGTATGTTTTGCAGTTAAAATCATAAAATCAGGGTCACATATCATAAAATCATAAAATAAGGGGCCTAACCCCTCCCTCGGGTCTACCCTGGTCTATCGAGACCACAAGTTATATCATGTGAGACAAGTAGGTGACTATCAGTAACAACAAGGACTATGGTCATAACCTAGTGATCCAATAAATTCATATCTTGATCAATTTAACCCAAAATTTAATTATTTCTTCATTATTGATCAAGATTCTCAAATCCATTATTTTTAATTAAATTTTCTTGTCCCGATTAATATTGAATTTCGATCTTTTGACTATTTTACCCTTGCACATGTTCGGGAATCCCATTTCAATCCTTTTGCATTTTTCATTTCGTGTTTTGAATAAAATTGGGTCTTACATGTCACATTGGGGAGCTCCAGTTTTATTTGTCAGGAAGAAGGATGGTAGCCTCCGGTTATGCATAAATTACAGATTATTGAACAAGGCCACCATAAAGAATAAGTACCCCCTACCCAGAATAGATTACTTATTTGACCATCTAAAAGGGGCATCAGTATTTTTTAAAATTGATATGAGGTTCGTCTATCACCAAGTAAAGATCAGGAAGGAAGATGTGCCTAAGACAACATTCAGGACGAGATATGACCACAATGAGTTCTTGGTGATGCCTTTTGGCCTAGCCAATGCCCCTGCTGCTTTCATGAGTCTGATGAACGAAGTATTCCAGGATTATTTAGATCGGTTTATAATTGTTTTTATTGATGATATCCTAGTTTACTCTAAGTCTCGGGAGGAGCACGAGCAACATTTGAGGCTTGTGCTCCAGACTCTTCGAGAGAAACAACTGTATGGAAAATTGAGCAAATGTGAATTTTTCCTGAAACAAATAGCCTTCCTCGGTCACATTATATCCAAGGACGGGGTGTCAGTTGATCTGTCCAAGATTGAGGCAGTACTCAAGTGGGACAGACCGAGGGCTGTAACTAAGATTCATAGTTTCCTTAGGCTACCAGGCTACTATCAGAGGTTTGTAAAGGGTTTCTCTAAGATAGCTGCTTCGCTGACCAAGCTCACATGTAAAGAAGTTCCTTTTCTATGGTCAGAAGCATGTGAGCAGAGTTTTCAGAAGCTCAAACAGAGGTTGACTACTGCACCTGTCTTGACTATTTCGAGTGGATCGGAGGGATTTACGATATACTGCGATGCCTCCCATCAGGATCTAGGATGTGTACTCATGCAGAACAGTCGAGTGATAACTTATGGTTCCAGGAAATTGAAGGACTATTAGCGAAATTATCCCACCCATGATTTGGAGTTAGCTGCCGTGGTATTTGCTTTGAAGATTTTGCGACATTATTTATATGGTGGGAGATTTCAGATCTTCACTGACCATAAGAGTTTGAAGAATATATTTGATCAGAAGGAGCTTAATATGAGGAAGCGACGGTGGTTAGAGCTCCTTAAGGATTATGATTGCGAGATTTTGTATCATCTAGCTAAGGCGAACGTGGTTGATGATGCTCTCAGCAGGAAGGGTATGGTGTCGTATATGATGATTAGAGAATGTGAGTTATTGGAACAGTTCACTAGACTCAGGATTAGTGTTGAGGAGGCAGATGTTGGATTCATGGCTAGCCTACGGATTAAGCCTAACATTTTAGATCAAATCAGAGCAGGGCAGAGAAATGATCAGAGATTATTAGACATGGTTAGCCGGCAGAGCAAGCTTCACAGTCTGATTTTATGGTCAATGATGATGGGCTGTTGAGGTTTAAGGGACGTATTTGTGTTCCTAGTAATGATATCCTTAGACAGCAGATTTTGAAAGTGTCTCACTGTTCCCATTGCACCATGCACCCAGGCAGTACCAAGACATACCAGGATCTGTAAAAGGTGTATTGGTGGAGTGATATGAAACAAGATGTAGTAGAATTTGTGGCCAGATATCTGGTATGTTAGCAGGTTAAGATTGAGCTCTAGAAGCCCGCAGGACTACTTAAGTCGTTGCCCATGCCTATGTGGAAATGAGAGCACATAATGATGGATTTTATTATGGGATTACCTCAGATCCAAAGAGGTCATGAGGCAATTTGGGTAATCGTAGACAAATTGACTAGGAGTACTCATTTCCTTTCTATTAAGAGTACAAATCCTTTAAGTGCCTTGTTAGAATTATATGTTAGAGAGATAGCTCGATTGGATGGGGCTCCCATGAGTATTGCCTCTGATAGGAATTCCAGGTTTACCTCCAGATTTTGAACACACTTTTAGGAAGCCATGGGATCTCAATTGAATTTTAGTACCGCCTATCATCCTCAAACTGACGGACTGTTCAAACGAACTATTAAGACCTTAAAGGATATGTTAAGGGCGTGTGTACTGGATTTTATAGGATAGTGGGACGACCATTTGCCCCTTGCAGAGTTTGCCTATAATAATAGCTACCATACTAGTATTATGATGGCACCTTATGAGGCTCTCTATGGCAGGAGATGTAGGTCCCCAGTTGCTTGGGAAGAAATGGGTGACCGAAAGATTATGGCTCTCGATCTTATGGAAGAGGCAGCTTAAGGCGTTTAGGTTATTTGTGACAGACTAAGGGTTGTTCAGAGTAGACAGAAGAGTTATGCCGATGTGCGTAGATGACTACTTGAATTTCAGGTGGGGGACTCCGTGTTTTTGAAGTTATCTCTAAGTAAGGGCATCATGCGTTTTGGAAAGAAGGTATAGTTGAGTCTTCGCTTCATTGGTCCGTTCGATATATTAGAGAGAGTGGAAGATGTTGCTTACCGGCTAACTTTACCTTCACAGCTTTCTGGGATACATAATGTCTTCCACGTCTCCATGTTGAAGAGATATAATCCGGATCCCTTCCATGTCATTGAATATGAAACTTTAGACATTCAAGGAGGTATGAGCTATATGAAAGAACCGGTCCGAATCCTCAGTAAGAAGAAAAAGGTACTTTAGACAAAGAAAATTCCACTCGTAAAGGTTCTTTGGCAACACCACTCGATAGAAGAAGCAACGTGGGAGTTGGAGAGCTTTATGAGGGAGAAGTACTCGCGATTGTTTGACGGACCTAGCTGAATTTGGAGAATCGAATTCTTAAAAGGTTTAGAGGAATGTGAAACCCAAATTTTTGTACTAATGTTTATTTAAAAGTTAAGCCGAGAAGTTTAAGACTTACCTAAATGTTCATGTAGGGCCTAGGGTAGCAAAGACGCCCAAAATAGTGGCACGAGGCCCGAGACACAAACTTCGAGGTAAGCACCCAAGTTTAATTATCCTTTAAGAAAGTATGTTTATAAGTAAGTTTTAATGGTTAGAAAGTGAAACTAAGGTATTGAAAGTGAAAAAGCTAGTAAACTCGAGTTTACACTAAACCGAGCAAATGGGCCTAGTGAGCCAAATAAATTCGAAATAAATTCTAGAAATTCACAAAATTATTTTGAACTGTAAGAAATTAGTATAAGGCGTAATTGACATGTGAAATGAATATTTAGTGGAAATAAGGAGGTTTCGATGATCAAATGAATTTTTAAAGTAAATTGAAAACCTTAAGCCATTTCAATCGGTAATGAGCAAATCACGTAAAATGAGCTCAATCGGGGAACTTTCTTAAACATGTGGGCCCAAAATTCTTATGAGACATACTAGAGACCTTTTAGAACACCTGAGAAATGGAAATTTGGGAAGAAATAGGCTAAAAAAATATTTTTCATGGATTTATGAAAAAAAGGCAGTAGGCTACCCTGGCCCAAAAAATCTGCTGGCCCAACAAAAAGCCCATATTTGAAGCCTTTCTAGAAGACCTTAAATCTAAATATTTTCCAGAATTAAAGTAGACTAAATTCACTTTTTTGAAAGGAAAAGAAATCTCCCAAAGCACTTGGAACAAAAAAGAACCACCCCATTCTTCTAACCGTATGCGTCCTCTGCCAATCCAACTTGTGCGAATTTTTTGACTACTTTCAGACTTTGGTCAAGAATGATAAAATCTTCCATCCTAAGCCCTCTATAACATATAAAAAATTCAGCCAAAAAGAAGCTCGTTTGCTAGGTGAAAAACTAGAGAGAATAACAATGGTAAAATCTACCCTGTTTCGAGGTTTGAGAAAAACTTAAAGTTGAAAATTTTTGGTTGGGTTTTAATGTTGTTTTTGATAATTCTAAGTTGAATGCATGTTGATTAACAACTGAGAATCTTTGATAGAGCAAAAAGGATTGGTCAAAGTTGGTCAACTAAGGTAAGAAGTTAGTGGAAGATGATGAACTTGATGTGTGTGGATATTTGATGATTTTGGATAATTTTTGGTTAAGTAGAATTGATAAAAAAATTTTTAGGGACTTATGTAGGTTCGGTTAGCCTAGGATTAATAGGAAAATAGTGAAATTTGGTTGAGTTTGATGTTGTAGACGGTTAAATAAATACCAAAGAAGTCCGGTTTATAGCCCAATTTAGTGAAAAATTGAAAAGTATGAGGATCGATAAATTGGTATGTTGACAAGTGTGATTAGAGACTTCAATAAGTAATTAGGTTGTTAAGTTATGAAATTGAAGTTAAAAGAACAAAAATTATGCTTAAATCGGCACTTCAATCGATAAAATCGAGAAAGTAGGAAAAATGGTTGAAAAAGGATCCAATTTATCCCGTTTAAGTTATAAATGAATTAGAATATGAAATAAGGATAAATTGAATACTAATTGGTTGTTTGTGGCAGCTCGAGGTATCGACACGTAAAATAAGGCAAACCCGAGACCCAGGGATTTAGCTTTGCCCTAGCCCTGTTGAGGAAAGGGATGTAATTTAAAGTATTAGTGACATCTTGTACCTATTTATATCACATGAAATGATTTAATAGAGGTATGAAGAGTTTTCGAGGAAAATCGAGCCTTTTCGTTAGGAATTCCCGAAAGGAATAGAAGCTTGGTTTAATTCTTGAACCCAACCGTTTTTGGTATATCAAGTGTTGGCTCTACCGAGAGGGGGGTGAATCGGTTTTCTAACGTTAATAGCAAATTTTAATTTAATCCTATTTTAATCAGCAAATGATAATGAGCAATATAATAAAATTAAACAATTTAATGCAAGATAGGGAAGAGAGAAACAAACACAATCGTTTATAGAGGTTCGGCCAAACTCTTGCCTACGTCCTCTCTCCTTGACCTTCTTGTCAAGTGCTTTCTTACTCTCCTTCAACAGAAGTTACAATGTTCCTTTTACAGGTTAAGGAATAACCTCTCTACCCTTTGCAATATAAAAATGTATTCACCCTCTTACAATTTTATCTCACTGAGGAACAATCCTCTTCTCACTCAAGATAAGGATGAATACAAAATGAAACTTTAATGTAGGTAGGACAAATACAGCTTTTTCACTTAAGCTTATACAATAAATCTCAATAAATGAGGAATGAAGACACAAGGAATGAAAGTGTTGAAAGCTTGAGAATGTAGAAAATGTGCAGCAATAATGTCTCTAATCTCATTGTCTTCAATGCTTGGTTAAATACTGAAGGATTGGTAGTTGGAGCATTAAATGCCATTTTTCCCGTTGAGATTTTACAGAAACTAGCCGTTGGGTACCTCCAGTAGAGTGCCAGATTGATCTGCCTTCTTGGCCAGATCGATCTCTTAGTTATAAATCCTGCAAGATCAAAGCACAATAACACAAGGAGATCGATCTGTCGAATAGGCAGATCGATCTGTTAATTTGAAAATGAAAGGGGAGATCGATCTGTCGAATAGGCAGATCGATCTTCCAATCTCTCTGTTTAAGGCAAGATCGATCTACAGATCGATCTGCCATGCAATCTCGTAGTGGGGAGATCGATCTCTCAATACCACAGATCGATCTCCTTAACTCTCTGATTTTGAGGAGATCGATCTCTTCCTTACCAGACCGATCTCACAAGCTCTCTGTTTGAGTGTGGATCGATCTTACAGATCGATCTACAGTCTATGCTTTAAGGGAGATCGATCTCTTCCTAGATCAGATCGATCCCTCAACTCTAGTATTAGGCAGATCGATCTCTTAACCCTTACAGATCGATCTCACTCTTCCTTAATACCTTTCTACAGGTTCAAAACTTGGCAGATCGATCTCATGTCTTCCTGAGATCGATCTCTCATCCAAGATACACCCAGGAGATCGATCTCTCATAAGCCAGATCGATCTCTCATCTATAGAAAACCCAGGAGATCGATCTCTCATAAGCCAGATCGATCTCTCATCAACAGAACTCTAAGTTCTAGTACTGATAACCTCTAAACATGTTTTTATATCATCTTTATATTATTGAATTTACTTGTTTTGTCATTTCAAAATACATTAACTCAACAATCTCCCCCTTTTTGATATGACAAAACTTATTCAATCAACATGTTTAGTTAATTTGCAGAAACTCCCCCTTTTTGTGAGCTCCCCCTTTCTTTTAGCGTTTGACCTTGTTACTATCTTAGCTCCCCCTCATTTTAATCATTCTTTTAAAACTTTAGAGATGTTTCTTAAAGCCATTTACACATCTTTTAATTAACCACATGATTAGTCACATGTTTCTTTCTTCTCCCCCTTTTTGTCATATCAATGGCAAGAAAGAAGTAATATTCATGTCATTTCAAATTAACATTTTCATTAAAACTTAGTCAACAATAAGACAAATGGCAGTTCATTCAAGCAATTTCATTGCAAAAACATATAACAGAACTAAATCTGGCAACTAAGTCCTATGGTGAAGGAGGGACGCGATCTATGAGATCCTCAATGTGTGTGCGAGCGACCTGAAGCTCATCATACATTGCCGCCTGAGTCTCATGAAGAGTTGCATAACCTTCATCCACTTTGCGGTTTAGCTCCTCGAACATCCGCTGCTGAGTTGCATGAAGGTTTGCAAAGCCTTCATCGATTTTTCTGTTGAGGTCACTCATCATCGTCATAATGAGCTCCATGCCAGCAGGTGAGGGTGCAGGTGCAGTGGGCTGAGCAGGTGGAGATGGTGGATGCGCAGTCGGTACAGCCGATGGATCGACATACTCATCGAAGGGATCTTCCTCCATAGCTGCTACAGAAGGCTGTTCCCGCTTCTTCTTCCAGTCGCCCCTGAAGTCTTCATAGTAGCCCATGTGATGGAGTGTCCCAATGTTGAGGACGCTCTTCGGAGAGGGCATTTCGCAGGTTTCGCAACTGCTGTCTATTCCGAGTCGTTGGAGGAAGTACGCCAGTGGTTGCGGAAACACGATCGTTGTGGCTTGACCTCGTACGATCTTCAACCAGTCTTGATAAATAAAGTGAATGAGGTTGGGTTTTTGACTGGTGGAATGAATGTGGTGGAGCCAGAACCTATCTAACCGCCTAACAGTGGAGTGACGGGTACCAAAAGGACGAAGGTTCCAAGAAATGATGAGGTGGAGTAACCGGGGATGCATTAGGAGGTCACTCGCCTTATCCCAGGGAATATCAAACTCCAAAGGGACTTCCTCATCTTCGTTTGTCAAGCCTTCATCGCGTATGTCAAATGCTTTGGCAAGAACTTCAGTGTCGACGACAATGGATTTACCCATGACAAACGTAGTAAATCCGAAAATGTTACAAGTGTCGTTCGGATCATAGTTAAGTTCGGCATTGGAAAAGAATGCGCGAACGATATTTGGAGGGACTGGAGTATTGATTCTTAGAAAAGACATCCAACCAAAATCGTCAAATTTAGACATATATGGAAAATCAATGCGATTAAGGAAGGAGAAATCGATTGTGCACCAATGTTTAATTGGCATTGTGGAAAAATATTTTTCATATCGCTTCCTTTTCGCAGGTGTTTTAAAACACCGGTTGAAGGTAGCAACGGAAGAGGGAGGAATGGATTGAGAGGATGACCCGGGTTCTACATTAGATCGGGGAGGTTTTTAGCCTACTCGCTTAAGCCTAGGCATGGTTCTAGACACTAGATTGAATCTTAAGGCTAGTTCTCTAGACACCTATCCAATGGAATAGTAAAAAAAAATTGCCCTAACTAAGATAATTCAAAAACTAGACAAATTTTGAAGAAAAATTTACCAATGTAGGTTACTTGACCCTGATTGATGAGAGGATTTGGCAAGATTCTTACCGAGGATCGATCTAGAGGGAGAATTGAGAGAGGATGTGCGACAAGAGCTTTAGGGATTTGAGTTTTGGAGTTTTGAGATTTGGGGATTTTTCGCCAGTATTTATAGTCCAGGGCACAGGAGATCGATCTGTCGAGACGACAGATCGATCTGCCATTTCCAGAAGCCCAAGCAGATCAATCTGTTGTCGAACAGAGGCATAAGGAGATCGATCTGTCGTATGCACAGATCGATCTGTTTCGAAGAGAGGCCTAAGGAGATCGATCTGCCAAATGCATAGATCGATCTTCAGAGGACAGAGGCTTAAGGAGATCGATCTGTCGTATGCACAGATCGATCTTAGGATACAGAGGCTAGAGGAGATCGATCTGTCGTATGCACAGATCGGTCTGTTATCGAACAGAGGCTTAAAGAGATCGATCTTATGGATAGAAGATCGATCTGCCTAGCTTAACCTTAATGCTTTAGGCTTATTTGAGGTATGGAGATCGATCTATATGAATAGGAGATCGATCTCTCATACTTGTTACCCAGAAAACTCATTTGAACATCTCTTTTAAGTCAATTTGAAATCAAGATTTTGAAGCACACACATCTTAGGGAACATTCATAAGTCCTAATTCACCTCTAAGAATGCAAAACCTATCTCTATCAAGGGGTTTGGTGAATATATCAGCTATTTGATGTAACGTGTCAATGTACTCTAGAATTATATCCCCCTTTTGCACATGGTCTCTAAAGAAGTGATGCCTAATTTCTATGTGCTTGGTTCTAGAGTGTTGAATAGGATTTTTAGATAGATTAATGGCACTGGTATTATCACATTTAATAGAGACTTGTTTCATGTCAATACCATAATCTTTCATTTGTTGTTTAATCCACAACACTTGAGCACTACAACTACCTGCTGCTATGTATTCAGCTTCAGTTGTGGACTGAGCCACACTGTTTTGTTTCTTGGAGAACCAAGAGATTAGCCTATTTCCTAAGAATTGGCAAGTACCTGAAGTACTTTTCCTATCTATTTTGCATCCTCCAAAATCTGCATCTGAAAATGCATGAAGTGCAAAGGTAGAGTCCTTGGGGTACCAAAGTCCTAGATAGGGAGTGTCCTTAAGGTATCTAAAGATCCTTTTAGTGGCTAATAAATGTGATTCCCTAGGAGAGGATTGAAATCTAGCACAAAGGCATACATTAAACAAAATATCTGGTCTACTTGCAGTTAAATAAAGCAATGAGCCAATCATAGACCTATAGAGTTTAGTATCTACACACTTACCTCTCTCATCTTTATCAAGCTTGATGTTGGTGCCCATAGGAGTTGCTTGAGGTTTGCAATTGTCCATTCCAAATCGCTTGAGCAAATCCTTAGTATACTTTGCTTGATTGATGAAGGTTCCATCTTTTGTTTGCTTTACTTAAAGTCCCAAGAAGAATGTGAGTTCTCCCATCATGCTCATTTCAAACTCACCTTGCATGATCTTAGCAAACTCTTGACATAAAGACTCATTAGTTGATCCAAAAATAATATCATCTACATACACTTGTACAACTAATAAATCCTTATTTTTATTTTTGATGAATAAAGTGGTATCCACTTTTCCTCTTGAAAATCCCTTTTCTATTAAAAATTTTGACAACCTTTCATACTAAGCTCTAGGAGCTTGTTTCAAGCCATAGAGTGCCTTAGACAATTTAAAAACATGTTCAGGAAATTCATGATTTTCAAAGCCGGGAGGTTGCTCAACATAGACTTCTTCATTAATGAAACCATTTAAAAATGCACTCTTTACATCCATTTGATACAATTTGAAGTTTTTATAACATGCAAAGGCAAGTAACATTCTTATTGCCTCTAGTCTAGCTACCGGTGCATAGGTTTCATCATAATCTATACCTTCTTCTTGTCTATAGCCTTGTGCAACTAACCTAGCCTTATTCCTTATGATCACACTATTCTCATCCATCTTGTTCTTGAATATCCATTTAGTTCCAATTATAGAGTGATCACTAGGCCTAGGAACTAGTTTCCATACTTTGCTTCTCTCAAATTGATTTAATTCTTCTTGCATTGCTAAGAACCAATTATAGTCATCTAAAGCTTCATTGACATTCCTAGGTTCTATTTGAGATACAAAGGCTATATATTGACACATATTTCTTAGAGATGATCTAGTTCTAACTCCAAAAGTTGGATCTCCTACTATTTCACAATCTTTTACATATCCTAACTCTCTTGGTGCTCTAGACTCTCTCTCTCTAATATCTCTATTTCTTCTTTATCTTCTTTATTCAAGTTAAGTTTTTCTAAATCATCTTCTAAGTTTGGAATTCCCTCCAAGTTTTCATCAAATATTCTAACATCCTCATCATTGGTTGAATCTTTAGATACATCATTTGACTCATCAAATATAACATGAATAGATTCCTCAACCATTAATGTTCTTTTGTTATAAACTCTATAAGCCTTTGAATTCAATGAGTACCCTAGAAAGATTCCTTCATCACTTTTGGCATCAAATTTTCCTAGATTATCTTTCCCATTATTTAAGACAAAACATTTGCAGCCAAAGGGATGGAAGTAACTAATGTTAGGCTTTTGACCCTTGTAGAGCTCATAAGGAGTTTTCTTAAGCATGGGTCTAATCATAGCTCTATTGATTATATAGCAAGATGTGTTTATAGCTTCAGCCCAAAAATACTTTGGCAAATTATTCTCACACAACATGGTTCTAGCCATTTCTTCCAAGGTTCTATTTCTTCTTTCAACTACTCCATTTTGTTGTGGTGTCCTAGGGGCTGAGAAGTTATGACTAATTCCTTGATCATTGCAATACTCGTCAAATCCTATGTTTTCAAATTCCTTGCCATGATCACTTCTAATGCTAGTTATTGTATACCCTTTTTCATTTTGAGTAATTTTTGTATAGGCTATGAATTTTTCTAAGGCTTCATTTTTTACTCTTAAAAAGAACACCCATGTGAACCTAGTGTAATCATCAACTATTACAAATCCATAGTGTTTCCCACCTAGGCTAGTTGTTCTAGTTGGTCCAAATAAAACTAAGTGAAGTAATTGAAGAGGCCTAGTGGTGGATACAATATTCTTAGGCTTAAATGTTGTCCTTTTATGTTTTCCTTTAACACAAGCTTCACATATTTCTTCATGATCAAAGGATAGCTTGGGTAAACCTATGACTAGGTCCTTTCTAGCTAACTTAGATAGCACATGCATGCTAGCATGACCTAGTCTTCTATACCATAACCAAGATTCCTTTTTACTATCTACCATTAGGCATATATTTTTATTTTTGAGTTCATTAAGATAGACAATATATATATTACCTTGCCTATGGCCTAGAAAGAGAACTTTGTTTGACTTGGGATCTACCACATTACATTTCATGCAATCAAAGATTACTTTGTAACCTTTGTCACAAAGTTGACTTATGCTTAGTAAGTTATGCTTTAGACCCCTAACAAGTAATACTTTTTCTAAAGAGAAGTAATCATTACCTATTGAGCCACTTCCTTCTACTTGGCCTTTGGAGTTGTCCCCAAATGTGACCTCTCCACCAACCTTTGATTTAAAAGAGTTGAAGTGGCTTCTATTTCCCGTCATGTGCTTTGAGCATCCACTATCTAAGTACCATGCTTCCTTTGTTTTAGCTTTGTGGCCATGCTTAATCACCTACAAGAAGATTTAAACTCAAGTCTTAGGTACCCAAATTTTCTTGGGTCCTTTGAGGTTAGTGAATGCAATTCTTGATCCCTTTGGGATCCATTTTGCTAATGCATTACAATCCTTGGAGTGAATTACTTCTTTTGGAATCCATATCCTTTTTACTATTTTTCCTTTTAGAGTTTTCATCTTTATATTGCAATTATGTGATGCATGTCCCTTTCTATTACAATATGAACAAGTAATTGCAGGTTTATTCATGCTCTTCCTAGCAATAAAACTTTTAAGATGGGTCTCTCTACTCTTTGCATTATATCCTAAGCCATTTTTGTCAAAGAATGCCCTTTGGGTCTCTAGCATGCTATCTAACTTTTGTTGACCCATGTGAAACCTATTAAAGGAATTATGTAGATTGCTATTTTTCTCTTTAAGGTCACAAATTTCTAGATTTGAAATCTCTAGTTTCTTTTCACATTCTAATTTATCCCTTTGCATTATCTCATTTTCTTTTCTCAATTTGGATATTATCTTTTTATATTTCATACTCATAGATTCATATTCTAATGCAAGATCATCAAAGGCATCTTGCAATTCATCAAATGAATATTCATTGAGGCTTGAAGTTACCTTTTCATCCTCAATAGCCATGAAGCATAAGTTGGCAATGTCCTCATTTGATTCATCTCGCTCCATGTTGCCACCATTGCCTTCTTTTTATGAAACCTATCATTGGACCTTTTAAGAAGAGGGCAGTTAAATTTTATGTGTCCTGGTTTTTTACATTCATAACACACAATTGAATCTTTTCTACCTACTTCTTCTTGATCTCTTTTATTGTTTCTCCTATTACTACTACTAGCTCTCATCCTCATGAACTTGTTAAATCTTTTGGCAAACATTGCCATCTCAAGGTCCTCTTCACTACCACTCTCATTCTTAATCTCCTCTTGAGCAGTGGATTTTAGAGCAACTCCCACTTTCTTGGGTGGCTCTTCATTCCTTTTTAATTTCATCTCATAAGTGAGTAGAGATCCTATTAATTCATCTAAAGACAATGTGTGAGGATCCTTAGATTCCTCAATTGCAGTCACTTTAGCTTCCCATGATTTAGGTAAGCTATTTAATATTTTCTTGACCATTTGAATATTAGAATATATTTTTCCTAAGGACTTTAGTCCATTAATTACATCTGTGAATCTAGTGAACATATCACTAATTGATTCTCCTTCCTTCATCCTAAAAAGCTCATAATCATGTGTGAGCATTCCTACCTTTGTCTCCTTCACTTGGGTTGTACCCTCATGAGTTATTGCCAATTTATCCCAAATTTGTTTGGCATTATCACACCCGGAGACTCTATTATATTCATTTGGACCTAAGGCACAAAATAAGGTGTGCATAGCTTTAGCATTTAGCTGAGCACATTTAATATCATTTGAATCCCATTCATCTTCTTCTTTAGGGATATCTCTTCCCTCTATTCTCTTTGTAGGGATTTGAGGTCCTTTAATTATGATCCTCCACACCTCATAGTCATTTGCTTGAATGAACAACATCATCCTAGTCTTCCAGTAAGCATAATGTTCTCCATTGAACATAGGAGGTCTAACCGTAGAGTGCCCCTCTCCTACCAAACTAGATGCTACATTGTTGTGAGCCATTTGATCGTTTCTAACTCTTAGGAAGTTGTTCCTATGTGATTAAAGAGTCCTAGCTCTGATACCAATTGTTGGCTCTACCGAGAGGGGGGGTGAATCGGTTTTCTAACGTTAATAGCAAATTTTAATTTAATCCTATTTTAATCAGCAAATGATAATGAGCAATATAATAAAATTAAACAATTTAATGCAAGATAGGGAAGAGAGAAACAAACACAATCGTTTATAGAGGTTCGGCCAAACTCTTGCCTACGTCCTCTCTCCTTGACCTTCTTGTCAAGTGCTTTCTTACTCTCCTTCAACAGAAGTTACAATGTTCCTTTTACAGGTTAAGGAATAACCTCTCTACCCTTTGCAATATACAAATGTATTCACCCTCTTACAATTTTATCTCACTGAGGAACAATCCTCTTCTCACTCAAGATAAGAATGAATACAAAATGAAGCTTTAATTTAGGTAGGACAAATACAGCTTTTTCACTTAAGCTTATACAATAAATCTCAATAAATAAGGAATGAAGACACAAGGAATGAAAGTGTTGAAAGCTTGAGAATGTAGAAAATGTGCAGCAATAATGTCTCTAATCTCATTGTCTTCAATGCTTGGTTAAATACTGAAGGATTGGTAGTTGGAGCATTAAATGCCATTTTTCCCGTTGAGATTTTGCAGAAACTAGCCGTTGGGTACCTCCAGTAGAGTGCCAGATCGATCTGCCTTCTTGGCCAGATTGATCTCTTAGTTATAAATCCTGCAAGATCAAAGCACAATAACACAAGGAGATCGATCTGTCGAATAGGCAGATCGATCTGTTAATTTGAAAATGAAAGGGGAGATCGATCTGTCGAATAGGCAGATCGATCTTCCAATCTCTCTGTTTAAGGCAAGATCGATCTACAGATCGATCTGCCATGCAATCTCGTAGTGGGGAGATCGATCTCTCAATACCACAGATCGATCTCCTTAGCTCTCTGACTTTGAGGAGATTGATCCCTTCCTTACCAGACCGATCTCACAAGCTCTCTGTTTGAGTGTGGATCGATCTTACAGATCGATCTACAGTCTATGCTTTAAGGGAGATCGATCTCTTCCTAGATCAGATCGATCCCTCAACTCTAGTATTGGGCAGATCGATCTCTTAACCCTTACAGATCGATCTCACTCTTCCTTGATACCTTTCTACAAGTTCAAAACTTGGCAGATCGATCTCATGTCTTCCTGAGATCGATCTCTCATCCAAGATACACCCAGGAGATCGATCTCTCATAAGCCAGATCGATCTCTCATCTATAGAAAACCCAGGAGATCGATCTCTCATAAGCCAGATCGATCTCTCATCAACAGAACTCTAAGTTCTGGTACTGATAACCTCTAAACATGTTTTTATATCATCTTTATATTATTGAATTTACTTGTTTTGTCATTTCAAAATACATTAACTCAACATCAAGTATGAGTTTTAATACACTAATATTTTATATTAGAAACTTTATGATTTTAAGATTTCAACTTCAAATGATTTTAAGTATGTACGAAAGCAAGTAAAGAAGTAAGGTTTTTTCTGAGACTAGAGGGTTACCCCATTAGCTTATGTTGTGTACACATCATGCCCACTACTTGTGGTGTTTCGGCTCTGCCACCTATAGTGCTTGTTACGTTTCGCCCATGTAGTGCTTATCTTCGCCTTTGTGGTGTTTGTCTTCTCTACATGTGGTGCATGTTTTGTAGTATCTCGTGCCCGTGTAGCACACATGTATGTTACCCGTACGGTGAGTGCCACTAGTTTCCGTGCCCTAGCTATGTGCTAGTTAAAGTTTATTCAGATACTACGCTTATTTGATGTACGACCCTGATCTTGTCTACAGCCTTTACCATGGCAATCAGTACTTTATTCCCTCTACGGAGGATGACGTATGTTTACATGATAGCTATCCGGATATAGTCTAATCTCCAGGTTTTAATGTATGAATGTTTTGAGTATGAAAGAAAGTAATTAAGCTAAAGTAAGAAGTATGTGAATTTTAAGTATGTATGTATGTATGCATGCTATATTTCTAGGCAAGTAAGTACGTAAGTTGCTAAAGTAAGCATGTATGTAAGTATGTTTTATTTCAAAGTAAGTGTGTATGTAAATTGAATTTCATAAGTATGTATGTACGGATGTTTTATTTCAAAGTAAGAAAGTAAATTTATGCAAATGGATTTAAGTAAGTGTGAAAACATGTTAACCCTGATTTTCCATATGTTTTGGGATTGTCTGGGTTTCTTTAAATACCTTCTTTTCTGAGCTTTATCAGAAGCTCATTTATTTTTTCCTCCATTTCAGATTACTTGCAATAGAACTGTTCAGATATTGTGAAGTACTCGAGTAGCCTGGTGAATTTTGAGCCTCCCAAACTAACTTTAGTACACACTTAAGTATACTCCCTGATGTTTATTTTCAGACAGTGGTAATGTACATATACTGGATTGTATATGTATACCTTTGGGATGTAATCTAACGTTATGGAGTTGTAGATAAATGGTTTGGGAAACAAATGAAATGTTGATGATGTTAAGTATGAATATACTTGATGTAGTGGTAATGTATTTTGAATTGGGAGATGGTAGTTTAAGAAAATAAAAGCAACTGCATTGTGATTAGAAATTGTTGTGTATTGCAAGGAGAGGTTGTGCTGCCGAAATTTCTAGTAAATCTAATACGGTTAGAGGATTAAGTAATGGAGGAAATTAAGTAATCTACATTGTACAAGAATGCAACCTAAGTAAGGAAATAAGAATTTAAGGAAAAAAGTTAACCCTTATTTTCCCGCTTCTGGGGCGTCACATGATCTAACTCATATAAATTCAGATCGGATATGGATCAAAATATAGAAAATCCGCTTAGTTCGAATCAGATCAAATTTTTGCAAAAATCTGATCTGATCCGAAATGATATCACCCGTATATACATATATAGTGTATATAAATAGTTTTAAACAGTAAATTAGTACTTGCAACCATGATTCCCATTATATATAATGTGTGAAACCAATTCTGTTTAAATAATAATATATATTATATATTTGCCATGGTTGTGGTTAATCATAATGATAAATTGACGATGATTTTCAATTATGATGATTTAATGGTGATGATGCTGATTAATGATAACAATGATGTTAGTGGAGATGATGATCATATTTGTTTAATTTTCACAATTTTATGTGAAAATCAATTTTTCGAGTAATCTTATTATTTGTATGATTTACTGTTACGAGTGATTACATGAATGTCAATAAACATTTTATGATTATCTACAATTGTTACACTGTAATTTTAAGTTTTTGGTAATATATAAAATTTTTTATATATGAGTTTTTACCGAAAAATTAAAGTTTATTGTGTAATTAATAATAGTACAAAAATATATATTTATATTCAATTAGATCCTAAAGTTTCTGATTTAAAATGACGAGTTAAAAAATTAAGTTTTCATTAATTGCTAGAACTTAAAGAATTTACCCAAAGGTAAATTTATTATTCAATAATTAATGATATTACAGGAGTTAAATTAATATTTTAATTAAATATATTAATTGTAAGACCCCGTATATGTATAATGGTAATGTGAATAATTGGATCAAATAATATGTATGGACTTGTAATGTAAAGTATGATTGATGTAAGTCCATGGATTCAATGTATGTATGTGTGATATAAATTGTAACGTACATACAAGTTTCATTGAGTATGAATACGAAGAAATGAGTTATGGTAAGTGATGGATGTGATTGAAACTCAAAATGAGTAGTGTGGTAAAATGGAATGGAGTTATGCTTCCATTTGGTTTTATGTTGCATACCTTTGAATATACAATGAATGCACACAAGTTTCAATGTGCATAAGGTATGAGTGGATGCCATTTTCAAGTTATAAAGGTGGATGGATGAGAAAATGGCCATGGCAATAGATTGAGGGTGTGTTGGTATGAGTTGCAGCAATGAAACTGCAGGAAATCTGAAAAACATGAGGTCCAGATCGATCTCCTAGGATGAGAGATCGATCTGGGAGAGCCAGAATGCTCTTATTTGGGCGAAAGAATTGAGTAGATCGATCTCCAATGGAGCCAGATCGATCTCTCAAGCATTCTGTAGTGGAAAGATCGATCCCCAAGCACCCAGATCGATCTCCTTAGCTCTCTGTTTGGGACCAGATCGATCCCATGCTTCGACAGATCGATCTCATGCTTCGACAGATCGATCTCATGCTTCAACAGATCGATCTCAGGCTTAAAAATGTCGTGAAAAAGAGGGATTTTAAGGGACCAGATCGATCTCCTCTTGGACCAGATCGATCTCCTCAAGTCATTCCTATATAAGGAGAGTTGAAAATCTGGAAATCCCGGAAAAACACCAAACTTTATAATTTCAACCCCAAAAACCCAACTTTCCCTCTCTAAAATCAGCCATTTTCAGTGAGATTTGGAGAGAGATCATTAGAGGCAAAGTTGTTCCTATCAAAGAGGAGAACAACATAGTGAGAGGGCATTTTCCCATTTTTGGAATTGAAGGAGTTGAGGGCATTACCAATTGGAGCAAGAAGAGAAATCATATTGGTAAGATTCTAACACTCCAATCCAAATGCATTAGCTATTTAATTGATTTTGGAGTTGATTGGTATGAGTATTGATGGATAAACTACCTAGGAATGTAGTGGAATTGGTGTGACCTAGAAATCTAAAATGGGTATAATGTGAGGATATGTGGGATTGAATGAGCTTATGGGTTATGGCATGCTAAAGTTGTTATTGGGGTAATGTTTATGATTCTAGATGGTTAGATGGAATTACTTGGTGAGTTGGAGGAATTGTGAAAATGGATATGTATATGATTGATAAATGCCATAGTGAGGGAATTCATGGAATATGAACACTATGAGCTTAAGGTCGATTTAACATCGATTTTGAATAAGATAATAGGCCTAAGAAGATCCATAGACTCGAGCTATGGGTAAAGTAATGAAACGAGGCCCAATAAGCTTTAATAGAGGCTATAGGTTAAATTGACTATAGCAAGCACAAGGGTTGCATTGTATGGATCGAATATAATGCGGGATACGATTTTGTGCAGTCCCGAAGAGTTCGTTGAAGACGAACCGAACCGTACGAGTAAGCAGCTTAAGGAAGTGGAATCACGCATCGTGATTCCAGGTAAGGGAATTTTGTGAGTATATAGAGGTAGCTGCTCGTACTTTGAACTTGTGGGTGAATATTGGGTGTTGTATGAAATGCATGAATTGCTCAAATAAATGATGGATGGTATTCGTGAATGATGACGAGTATATGCGTGGTTTTGGATTTGAAGTGGGTTTTATGAAATGGGATAGTAAGGCTAATAATTGCATAAATCTAATGTTTTGATGTTTTTTTCCAAAACGAATTGCTTGGTTTTAAGCAAGCTCGTAGATAGGACGGCTAGTATTGTATTGTTGTTGTAGAAAAGCATTTGTGAGTGCTAAACCCGAATTGCCGGGATTGATGAATTGTATATGAGCCGCCTATCATACTTGTATGACATAAATCGCGCTAGAGCCTCACTCGCGCTGGATTTCTATGTTTTCATTTGTATGAAACGTGCTGGAGCCTAGCTCGCACCTTGATTTGGAAACTATAATGATATTTATAAACTGTACTGGAGCTTCTGCTCATACATGGATTTTGAGTGGTTGTCTTATGAGTATAACCGTACTAGAGCCATGCTCGTACGCGCCTCTTTATGAGAAGATGCATGATGCATGAGTCGTGCTAGAGCTTTGCTCGCACAAGCTTGTACAATGGGATTCGTATAGGGTTGTGAAAGTGGGTAAGATCCTTAAGCCTTACATCCTTAAGCTAACATCCTTAAGCCCGAGGAGGCAGGGAGGCTCTGTTAGGCGGGGAGGCTCTGTTTGGCAGGGAGGCTCTCTTACGGTGGGACCCTTAAGCCAACATCCTTAAGCCCAAAGAGGCGGGGAGGCTCTGTTAGGCGGGGAGGCTCTCCTACATGGGTACGGTAAGATCCTTAAGCCCTACATCCTTAAGCTAACATCCTTAAGCCCGAGGAGGCAGGGAGGCTCTGTTAGGCGGGGAGGCTCTCTTACGGAAAGGATCCTTAAGCCCTACATCCTTAAGCTAACATCCTTAAGCCCGAGGAGGCAGGGAGGCTCTGTTAGGCGGGGAGGCTCTGTTCGACGGGGAGGCTCTCCTTCATGGAATATGGAAAACTCTTGGTATGGGGTAGATAAGACCTAGGAATGGCACCCCCAATCACGATATGAGTTTACGAAGTACGCTGTACCTTGTATATCACATGGAGTACGATGTACCGCATGATGGTTATGTGATGAGAAAGTCTGGCGAGGGATAGTCCATCTTCGTGCCAGCATGATACCCCGCACACCTGGATGCATGTGGTCTGGGATGATTTATGATGTAATGGTTCACATAGGCACTTTTGATATAGTGACCTAGATTTATACACATGCGTGAATTGTGGAATGAAAATGTGGTTGTGATTATGAGTTGATTTGGTGGTGTTTATGGTGTTGGTTTAAAAAGGAAGTTTCTCAAAGAATTGCCCTTTTTATGAATTTAAATGAGATCGAGCATGAGATGATTTATACATGATGTTTTACCATGTTTTATATGCCAATTTTACATGACTTTGATACATGATATATATGTATACTCATATGGCATAGTTTTATTCCTCATGCTCCTATTATAAATGGTTTATGCATAACACTATCAGCATGTAGATAGAGTAGTTATCTACCATGCTTGCATTATTGCCTTACTGAGCGTGTGGTTGCTCATCCCACTCTATTTTTCCCCCTTACAAAGCGTGCATAGTAGCCCAGTGAGGACTGAGGCGTATTATTTTGGACTCCGCTGCATCTCCATCGCTAAGAGGTATATACACAGTGATTCTTTTTGTATCTAAACAATGTAGAAGCACAGTATTCTTTTGAGTTGTACTTATGGGGGATGTAGATGTCAGTAAAACATGTATTCGTATAAGTACACGATTAAATGCACATGTATGACATCGTTTTAATTAATTGAGAATGAATGAGATGTGGTGTTTATTATTGACTCACAGCCCAACAGTGTGTGGTGAGCTTAGTTCATGACCGGGTAAGGTAACAGTAAAACGTGAAAAATTTTCAGTGATTTCGATTAAAGAGAATGGAATTGGGTCGTGACAGAGATTGGTATCAGAACTGTGTTGGCCTGATGTGAGTCATTAATAAAATGTAGGAAAGTACATCCCCATAGTACTGTGCTTTTGTTTAGATATAACTGTGTATACCGTGATGGATTGAGCTTAATGAATTATTATAATACAGGGAGTTAGGCAATATGCCAGTTACACGCAAAGGTAGAGGGGCGAGAGCACGTGCTAGAGGCCGTAGAGGTACACCTGAGAGCCGTGAGGAGCCACAGACTGAGCAGGCTCCACAGAACCCTGCTGAGAGAGCAGGTGATACTGAGGCTCGCTTCTCTAGATTAGAGCGGAGTATTGAGAGTCTGGTGGAGATAGTCACGCAGGCCTTGGGAGCCGGTGACAGACAAGGTCCCGCAGCACAGCCTACTACGGAACAGGCAGCTGCAGAGGCGGAGAGACCTCAGACTGCTGAGACAGTTACAGTTACACCACCTCCAGCCCAGGATACAGATTCTCCTATCGCTCCACAGCAGAGCGGTAGTGATGTGGGTTATGACTGCGACTTGAGCAGGTTGCGAGAGTTTCAAGTGCTGAAACCCCCAGTGTTTAGAGGGGTGAAGGACCCAGTGATTACGGAGGATTGGGTGTATGAGATGGAGAAACTGTATAGGTTTTTCCGATGCACTTCAAGTGAGAAGGTTGCCTTTGTCGTGTTTATGCTGAAAGGCGAGGCCGAGCATTGGTGGAGGTCCACCGAGGTTATTTTGAGGGCCAGACACTCTGAGATCTCATGGTAGATATTTCTAGAGGCCTTCAGGAGACAATATGTCCCAGCTACCGCACAGAGGAGACTGCGGATGGAATTTATGAACTTAGTTCAGGGGAACCGTACTGTGGACGAGTATGAGTCCAAGTTTATGTCCTTGGGGAGATATGACCCGGACATGATGGGTAGTGAGACCCGAAAGATTCAGAAGTTCATGGATGGATTGAGATTGGCCATCCGGACTAAGCTAGCTCCCTTCGATATTGTGACTTATGAGGAGGCTGTACATAAAGCTCAATGATGTGAGCAAGACTTTGAGCGGAATGCCTCCGAGCTTGGAAGGGTCAGTGTCAGAAAGGACAGGGACCGGAAGAGATCCGGGATTGGAAGAGTGGCCAAGAGAGATGGCCAAAGATTTTTCGAGAAGAGGCCAAAGATTGAAGAGGTGCGGGAGAGAGCTGCTAGACCTCCCGTATACCCAGCCTTGACTGCGCCAAGGGGCATGACTATTGGAGGACCACGGCCTACTACTGATCAGTGTAGGAGATGTGGGAGATTCCATGGGAATAGGCCCTATCCGATGACCCTTATGGTGTGTTTTAGATGCGAGAGACCAGGACACATGGCTAAGTATTGTCCCAAGAAGATGGAGATTGCCCCACAGAAGGGCAAGGAGCCTGAGGGAACTCCAGTTGAGACAACAGCCCCAAGGAGGAGGGCTACAGCTGAGGAGAAAGGGAAACAGGTTGCGGGTGTGAGCAGAGGAAGGGTGCACGCACTGGACCAGGACACTGCAGACGCATCGACGGATGTGATTAAAGGTACCATCCGAATCTTTGATTTAGAAGCATTGGTATTATTTGATCCTGGCGCCACGCATTCTTTCATATCACCTTCCTTTGCACATAAATTATTGAAATATGTGAAACCAACATTGTTGGATAAAATGTTGATGATTTCCACACCCATGAATGATAGTCAATTGACTGAGCACGTATGTAGGGACTGTAAATTAAAGATAGAGGGGAAGGAAATGATAGCCAATCTGATTTTATTGAATATGAATGATTTTGATGTAATTTTGGGAATGGATTGGTTGGCTACCAATCGTGTTGTGATGGATTGTCATGCCAAAACATTGATGTTTTCAGGATTAGACAATCTTATTGTAAACTTTGATGAAAAGAAATGATATGAAACTTGTATAATTGTGGTAAATAAAAGAGTATAATTTTAAACGCATATTATTTGAGAGATAAATTATTTGTTGTTGATAAATGCTGAATGTGGAGTGATGGTTTATGTTACTAACGATGGAGAGGATAATGTGAAGGGTTCATTGCCTATGTGGTCGATATGGATGAGGCACACCCGGAATTGAAAGACATACCCGTAATTACGGACTACCCTGATGTCTTTTCGGATGAATTACCAGGACTACCACCTGAAAGGGAAATGGAATTTTGCATTGAGTTAGTGCCTGGTACAGAGCCGATATCGAAACCACCCTATAGAATGGCCCCGATAGAATTGAAAGAGCTGAAGAAACAGCTGCAAGAGTTGTTGGAGAAGGGGTTTATTAGACCGAGTGTCTCACCTTGGGGAGCACCGGTTCTATTTGTAAGGAAGAAGGATGGAAGCCTCCGACTGTGTATAGATTACCGGTTGTTGAATAAGGCCACCATTAAGAACAAGTACCCCCTTCCAAGAATCGATGATTTGTTGGATCAGCTCCAGGGAGCCGAAGTATTTTCTAAGATAGATCTGCGGTCAGGGTACCATCAGTTGAGGATCAGGAGTGGAGATGTACCCAAGACAGCATTTCGTACCCGTTATGGCCACTACGAGTTTTTGGTGATGCCATTCGGATTGACGAATGCTCCCGCAGCATTTATGGCATTGATGAATGATATATTCAAGCCATACCTGGACAAGTTTGTGATTGTTTTCATAGATGACATTTTGGTGTATTCCAAGTCCAGGGAAGATTATGAGGAGCACTTAAGGATAGTTCTGCAGACCCTCCGAGAGAGAGAATTGTATGCCAAACTCAGCAAGTGTAACTTTTGGTTGGAACAGATCTCCTTTCTGGGGCATGTCGTGTCGAAGGATGGGGTATCAGTGGATCCATCCAAGATAGAGGCAGTTGTGCAGTGGGAACAGCCCAAGATAGTAACTGAGATGAGAAGTTTCCTGGGATTGGCAGGATATTATCGGAGATTTGTAGAGGGTTTCTCCAGACTAGGTGCTCCGTTGACACGCCTCACGCGTAAAGATGTTAAGTTTACATGGGATGAGGCATGTGAGAGGAGTTTTGAGGAGCTTAAGCGTCGATTGACGACTGCTCCAGTTCTCACCATTCCTACCAGCTCAGGAGGATTCTCGGTGTATACAGATGCATCACACCAGGGACTGGGCTGTGTGCTTATGCAGGATGGGAAGGTAGTTGCCTATGGATCTAGACAGTTGAAAGATCATGAGAGGAACTACCCGACACATGATTTAGAATTGGCGGCCGTAGTATTTGCTTTGAAAATATGGCGCCACTATCTCTATGGTGAGAAATTTCAGGTGTTCACAGATCATAAGAGCCTTAAGTACCTGTTCTCGCAGAAAGAGCTGAATATGAGACAGAGGAGATGGCTCGAACTCCTGAAGGACTATGATTGTGAAATCATGTACCACCCGGGTAAGGCAAATGTAGTTGTCGATGCTTTGAGTAGAAAAAACCTTGGGTTGGTGTCATATATGATGGTACGGGAACACGAATTGTTAGAACACTTTGCGAACCTCAGTTTAGATGTAACCCCACCTGGATCTGAGAGACTGGAGATCATGGCTAGTTTGAGACTAGAGCCAGAGTTGATTGGCCGTATTCGACAAGCCCAGCAGAGCGATCGACGGTGTATCGATTGGCTGAGGCAGATACAGACAGGTGTGGGTATTGATTTTGAGCAGAGTGCTGATGGCTTATTGAGGTTCAGAGGCAGAGTATGCGTTCCCAAGGATCCTGAGATCAGGAGAACGATTTTATCAGAGGCTCACTCATCGAAGTATACGATACATCCGGGAAGTACCAAGATGTATCAAATCCTTCGGAAGGTTTATTGGTGGTCTGGAATGAAAAGAGACATTGCGAAATATGTCGCTAAGTGTCTCGTTTGTCAGAAAGTGAAGGTAGAGCATCAGAAGCCTGCAGGATTATTGCAGCCTCTACCGATAGCGACTTGGAAATGGGAGCATGTCACCATGGATTTTGTGATGGGGTTGCCGAGGACCCGTAGAGGTCATGATGCCATATGGGTTATTATGGACCGGTTGACTAAGTCCGCCCATTTCTTGGCTATGAGAGCTACCGATACACTGAGTCAGTTGGCGAACCTGTATATTCGAGAGATAGTACGGCTACATGGTGTACCACTGAGCGTTGTTTCTGATAGGGATGCCCGCTTCACTTCCCATTTCTGGGAACACTTTCAGGAAGCGCTGGGGACCCGATTGAGTTTTAGCACCGCTTTTCATCCTCAGACAGATGGGCAGTCAGAGAGGACTATACAGACCCTCGAGGATATGTTGAGAGCGTGTGTGCTGGATTATAGAGGCTCTTGGGATGACCACCTGCAGTTAGCCGAGTTCGCTTATAATAATAGCTATCATGCTAGTATCGGGATGGCACCCTATGAGGCATTATACGGGCGTAGATGCCGTTCCCCTATTGGATGGGAAGAGGTTGGTGACAGACAGATTTTCGCTCCGGACTTAGTGCAGCAGGCATCTGAGGACGTCCAGTTGATATGTGAGAGATTACGGACAGCTCAGAGCCGGCAAAAGAGTTATGCTGACAAGAGACGAAGACCACTGGAGTTTGATGAGGGTGAGTCGGTGTTTCTGAGGGTATCACCATCGAAGGGTATTATGAGATTTGGTAAGAAGGGCAAGGTGAGCCCTAGATATATCGGACCCTTCGAGATTTTGGAGAGAGTGGGAGATAAGGCGTATAGGTTGGCATTGCCACCGAACTTGGCGAATGTCCACAACGTCTTCCACGTCTCGATGCTTCGGAAGTATCACCCGGACCCGGCACACGTGATAAGATATGAGCCGTTGGAGCTCCATGAGAGTATGACGTATGTTGAGAAGCCGATTCGGATATTGGACAGGAAAGAGAAAGTGTTGCGGAATAAGATAATTCCCTTGGTGAAAGTGTTGTGGCAACACCACACGGAGGAAGAGGCCACGTGGGAATCGGAGAACTTGATACGGGAGAAGTACCCCCAACTTTTTGAAGAGTGACTTGGTTCTAATTTGGAGGATCAAATTCCTTGAAGGAGGGGAGAATGTAAGACCCCGTATATGTATAATGGTAATGTGAATAATTGGATCAAATAATATGTATGGACTTGTAATGTAAAGTATGATTGATGTAAGTCCATGGATTCAATGTATGTATGTGTGATATAAATTGTAACGTACATACAAGTTTCATTGAGTATGAATACGTAGAAATGAGTTATGGCAAGTGATGGATGTGATTGAAACTCAAAATGAGTAGTGTGGTAAAATGGAATGGAGTTATGCTTCCATTTGGTTTTATGTTGCATACCTTTGAATATACAATGAATGCACACAAGTTTCAATGTGCATAAGGTATGAGTGGATGCCATTTTCAAGTTATAAAAGTGGATGGATGAGAAAATGGCCATGGCAATAGATTGAGGGTGTGTTGGTATGAGTTGCAGCAATGAAACTGCAGGAAATCTGGAAAACATGAGGTCCAGATCGATCTCCTAGGATGAGAGATCGATCTGGGAGAGCCAGAATACTCTTATTTGGGCGAAAGAATTGAGTAGATCGATCTCCAATGGAGCCAGATCGATCTCTCAAGCATTCTGTAGTGGAAAGATCGATCCCCAAGCACCCAGATCGATCTCCTTAGCTCTCTGTTTGGGACCAGATCGATCCCATGCTTCAACAGATCGATCTCATGCTTCAACAGATCGATCTCAGGCTTAAAAATGCCGTGAAAAAGAGGGATTTTAAGGGACCAGATCGATCTCCTTTTGGACCAGATCGATCTCCTCAAGTCATTCCTATATAAGGAGAGCTGAAAATCTGGAAATCCCGGAAAAACACCAAACTTTACAATTTCAACCCCAAAAACCTAACTTTTCCTCTCTAAAATCAGCCATTTTCAGTGAGATTTGGAGAGAGATCATTAGAGGGAAAGTTGTTCCTATCAAAGAGGAGAACAACATAGTGAGAGGGCATTTTCCCATTTTTGGAATTGAAGGAGTTGAGGGCATTACCAATTGGAGCAAGAAGAGAAATCATATTGGTAAGATTCTAACACTCCAATCCGAATGCATTAGCTATTTAATTGATTTTGGAGTTGATTGGTATGAGTATTGATGGATAAACTACCTAGGAATGTAGTGAAATTGGTGTGACCTAGAAATCTAAAATGGGTATAATGTGAGGATATGTGGGATTGAATGAGCTTATGGGTTATGGCATGCTAAAGTTGTTATTGGGGTAATGTTTATGATTCTAGATGGTTAGATGAAATTACTTAGTGAGTTGGAGGAATTGTGAAAATGGATATGTATATGATTGATAAATGCCATAGTGAGGGAATTCATGGAATATGAACACTATGAGCTTAAGGTCGATTTAACATCGATTTTGAATAAGATAATAGGCCTAAGAAGATCCATAGACTCGAGCTATGGGTAAAGTAATGAAACGAGGCCCAATAAGCTTTAATAGAGGCTATAGGTTAAATTGACTATAGCAAGCACAAGGGTTGCATTGTATGGATCGAATATAATGCGGGATACGATTTTGTGCAGTCCCGAAGAGTTCGTTGAAGACGAACCGAACCGTACGAGTAAGCAGCTTAAGGAAGTGAAATCACGCATCGCGATTCCAGGTAAGGGAATTTTGTGAGTATATAGAGGTAGCTGCTCGTACTTTGAACTTGTGGGTGAATATTGGGTGTTGTATGAAATGCATGAATTGCTCAAATAAATGATGGATGGTATTCGTGAATGATGACGAGTATATGCGTGGTTTTGGATTTGAAGTGGGTTTTATGAAATGGGATAGTAAGGCTAATAATTGCATAAATCTAATGTTTTGATGTGTTTTCCAAAACGAATTGCTTGGTTTTAAGCAAGCTCGTAGATAGGACGGCTAGTATTGTATTGTTGTTGTAGAAAAGCATTTGTGAGTGCTAAACTCGAATTACCGGGATTGATGAATTGTATATGAGCCGCCTATCACACTTGTATGACATAAATCGCGCTAAAGCCTCACTCGCGCTGGATTTCTATGATTTGTATGAAACGTGCTGGAGCCTAGCTCGCACCTTGATTTGGAAACTATAATGATATTTATAAACCGTACTGGAGCTTCTGCTCATACGTGGATTTTGAGTGGTTGTCTTATGAGTATAACCGTACTAGAGCCATGCTCGTACGCGCCTCTTTATGAGAAGATGCATGATGCATGAGTCGTGCTAGAGCTTTGCTCGCACAAGCTTGTACAATGGGATTCGTATAGGGTTGTGAAAGTGGGTAAGATCCTTAAGCCTTACATCCTTAAGCTAACATCCTTAAGCCCGAGGAGGCAGGGAGGCTCTGTTAGGCGGGGAGGCTCTGTTTGGCAGGGAGGCTCTCTTACGGTGGGACCCTTAAGCCAACATCCTTAAGCCCAAAGAGGCGGGGAGGCTCTGTTAGGCGGGAAGGCTCTCCTACATGGGTACGGTAAGATCCTTAAGCCCTACATCCTTAAGTTAACATCCTTAAGCCCGAGGAGGCAGGGAGGCTCTGTTAGGCGAGGAGGCTCTGTTCGGTGGGGAGGCTCTCTTACAGAAAGGATCCTTAAGCCCTACATCCTTAAGCTAACATCCTTAAGCCCGACGAGGCAGGGAGGCTCTGTTAGGCGGGGAGGCTCTGTTCGGCAAGGAGGCTCTCCTTCATGGAATATGGAAAACTCTTGGTATGGGGTAGATAAGACCTAGGAATGGCACCCCCAATCACGATATGAGTTTACGGAGTACGCTGTACCGTGTATATCACATGGAGTACGATGTACCGCATGATGGTTATGTGATGAGAAAGTCTGGCGAGGGATAGTCCATCTTCGTGCCAGCATGATACCCCGCACACCTGGATGCGTGTGGTCTGGGATGATTTATGATGTAATGGTTCACATAGGCACTTTTGATATAGTGACCTAGATTTATACACATGCGTGAATTGTGGAATGAAAATGTGGTTGTGATTGTGAGTTGATTTGGTGGTGTTTATGGTGTTGGTTTAAAAAGGAAGTTTCTCAAAGAATTGCCCTTTTTATGAATTTAAATGAGATCGAACATGAGATGATTTATACATGATGTTTTACCATGTTTTATATGCCAATTTTACATGACTTTGATACATGATATATATGTATACTCATATGGCATAGTTTTATTCCTCATGCTCCTATTATAAATGGTTTATGCATAACACTATCAGCATGTAGATAGAGTAGTTATCTACCATGCTTGCATTATTGCCTTACTGAGCTTGTGGTTGCTCATCCCACTCTATTTTTCCCCCTTACAGAGCGTGCATAGTAGCCCAGTAAGGACTGAGGCGTATTATTTTGGACTCCGCTGCATCTCCATCGCTAAGAGGTATATACACAGTGATTCTTTTTGTATCTAAACAATGTAGAAGCACAGTATTCTTTTGAGTTGTACTTATGGGGGATGTAGATGTCAGTAAAACATGTATTCGTATAAGTACACGATTAAATGCACATGTATGACATCGTTTTAATTAATTGAGAATGAATGAGATGTGGTGTTTATTATTGACTCACAGCCCAACAGTGTGTGGTGAGCTTAGTTCACGACCGGGTAAGGTAACAGTAAAACGCGAAAAATTTTCAGTGATTTCGGTTAAAGAGAATGGAATTGGGTCGTGACATTAATTATCCAAAGATAAAAGATAATTCAATTTCAAATATTTGTTTGCCCATTAAAGTTCATACATGAAATTCATTTAAAGAAAAATATATTATAAAATTTACCCAAAGGAAATTTACTTTATATTTGTGTTATATTTATTAATACATTATATTGTAGTATCTACCCAAAGGAGAACTGCTATATATTTATATATATATTATTGATTGTTTTACTGAATTCATCATAATTAAATGTGAGCCTTGTTGTTATGTTTTGCAGTTATTGAAATTAATTTGCACGTGTCATCTGTTGTTGTGTTCAATGGCATGAATTTCTCAAAATGGCGAGACCAAGTTGATTCCACTTAGGGGTTTTGGATCTCAACTTAGCTCGCCTTCAAGAAAGATGTGGGAGAGTCAATTTATGTGATTGAAATTGAAATATTTCTAGTTTGATCACAAGAAATGTTATGATTGTTTTAAAAAGCACACATGAATAAAGTTTTAGAGATTTAGAATAGAAAAATACTTAGCAAGTTTTGTTCCAAATCAAAAAGGGCACAAATTTGGTCCTATGTAATGTCTAAAGAATGAATTGAAACTAAAGCAAAATGGTAACAATTTCATGGAAGAGTGATAAGAAGTCTGTATTGCATCCACTATGAAGAATTATGGCATGCTATGAGTCCATAATTTATGAGAATTGGTTATGGAACTTTTCTGTTCAAGATTTGGAATTGTCGACACTATTGCCAAGCTGCAGAAAATTTATTGTGGTAACTCTGCTGCAGTCTTATTCTCAATGAATAACAAGTATTCCTAAGGTGTTAACCATATAGAACTGAAGTAATTAGTGTTAATGAAAAAGTTCAAAAACAAAGTGTATCAATTGAATACATTAGCACTCACATTATGATTACAAATTCATTAACTAAAGGATTATAGTTCAAAACATTTAATGATCATGTTGAATAGATGGGCATTATTGAAAACCACTCATGGGCATTATGATATGACATTATGATGTTTCTATATTTGATACTCTGAGCTCATTTATAATGTTCTTTTTGACATTTATGCATACTTAATTTATTTCTGTTAGTATGTACATAAATGTTAGCAAGATTTGCTTTTAACCAAGACATTATTGCTTTGTCATTAATGTACTTTTCATTTAAAATAAATTGAAGTTGATGACTTAGTACATTGAAGGAAGTATGTCGGTGGAATAATATAAAACTGCCCTGACTCTTATTAGCTTTTACTTAATAATGATATCTGATGTAATCAATGTACGAAGGATTTTAGTTTATACTATGCATATTATGCTTTTATTTAAAAATTCATAAAGTGAAATGATGTTATATGGGCAAAGTGAGAGAATGTAATGTTAATGTGGTCCACGCACATCATATTTTAAAGAAAATGACATCTAAATAAATAATTACTAAAATCTTATTAGTTTATTTTGAGAAGCGATAATTTTATAAAAGATAAATGTACCTTGATAGGAGGTAACTTCTTTTTATTAAGACTTTATTGAATGAGTTCTCTCTACACTATTATAAACCTATTTATTTCTATCATTTATTTCTATAAGAAAGAACATAAAAAGACATTACAAAAAAAGAGAAATATAGTTTTTCTCATTGTCTAAGAATGAATCTTCTTCTTCAATTTAAGAGTATCGATTAAGTAAGTTAAGCTTACTAATTTTATATTGTGGTGAAATCATTAAGTTTGAAGATTATATTAAATGGAAAAATTAAAGTTATGCAATCAAGGAGTTTTGAATAATATTATTGAAAATTCTAACACCTCGAGCAACTCTCCACTGTTGGATGCTGCTGTCTGGGTGCTATGTATCGTAACCAAATATAAACCAAGTGGCTGCAGGTTTGGGTTTCCAGGGCTACTGCCTGCCAGCCATTTGGTTCCGATGGAGAGAAGTAAAAATGAAGCAGTAAGTTTGTTTTGTTCGTCAAAACTGAAGTGTTGATGTTGGGTGATCAACAGTTGTAATTTCTAATAGAAGCGCCTGTGCTTTGCTTCTTGTTTGCGTCAGACAGAAGGGCAGCACGCTAACCTTGAAAACAGATATTATATGATGATGATGATGAATTTAATTTGGCTCCACAGACAGGGTGGCCATGTCTTTAAACTCTAGTAAAATGGCTCTATTCTAATCTATCGGGTCCAAGTTCCAACCATTGATGATTTCTTCTGTTCATAGACACACAAAAAAAAAAAAAAAAAACTTAAATTTGGAACTTAATTCCTTCTTAAAAAAATAATATCACCAAAACAAGTCTTGAATTTTCCAACCATTGAAATTTGGCAAGATAAAGCAAAACTTGCTATGCCTTCACGTACTGCTTAGCCTAATACTAGAGTATAGAGTAGTATAAAATGTCTCCTCTTTCCACGCATCTCCTTCAGTTTCACTTTTGATCTGTCTGCTTCATTACCCCCTCACCTGCGAATCATTCTCAATAATGGTCGCTAAAGTCTGAAGTCCCAACCCCCAATTCGCAGTTAGTACAACCTTTTCTTTATAATATTAGTATGGACGAAATGAATTGAGGCTAGGAATACTAATAAATTCACTGTTCACAGTTACAAGTCTCCCACCGTGATTGTTTGCTTATTAGCCAATTGCGAGTCTAGGATACCCTTGGCCTTGGTCAGGTCAGGACTCAGGCCAGTCATTTTGGCCTGTTACACGATTCCACTATCAAATTTCTCTCTCTACTTGTAGCCTAGCGGTGGTACTAAAACGATTGTGACTTTAATCGCCGTTTAATTGTCAAATAAAAATCAAAAGCCCTCCTAATGTCACTTCATCCATAACTCCATTCCTTCAACCCTGCAACAATCACCATTTTATTGTTTCACCCCCAAAGATGGGCTGCTGCTTTAGCTCCACCTCGGCCGCCACCAGCAAAACCGATCTAACGAACCAGAACCCCCCTAACCCCTACCGTTCTCCATTGAAACCTCCGATCCTACAATCTCACAAAACCCCTCCTCCTGAAGAAGAAGATGAAGAAGAAGAAACCGTGATAAAAGAAGTATTAGTGCTTTCAGAAACGCCCACGCTCCTCAAGAAACAACAAGAGAAAATTCCCCAAACTCCTCTTACCCTACCACCCAAAACCCGAACAGAGGTTTCCAGCCCAATTATGAAACAGCATCAAGAGCAAGAAACCTCCGATCTCTCTCAGCATTCAGAGATTTACAGCATGTCGGAAACCATCTCAACGACAACTACAGCAACAGCAACAGAAACAACATCTACAGCGACAAAAGGCTTGAAAGAAGATGAAGCAATGAGCAAAGAGATCAGCGAAGTCAAACACATGTCCCCGGCAAAGGTAATAAAAAAGGGTCCAAGCAATGGAGACCCTGACAGCGTTCGAGCTAGAAGAGCAGACCCATCACCAGATAAGAGGGCCCGCGGTCGAGGAAGGGGATTAGGTAAGGTGAAGAGTGTGCAAGTTAACGTGGGGTCCAGGTCCAGGTCACCGGGAAGCGGGAAAACTGGTGGACTGGGTAGGTGTACCGTCGGGAAGAGTCCTACGACGGTGACCGGAAAACCCGATAGCAAGCCAGTTGGTACGGCGACAGTGGAGGGCCAGAGTGAGAGAGAGAAAGATGGAAATGGCGACGTGTTGGAGCAGCAGCTGCAGGGCACCGAGTCACTTGAGAATCCTCTTGTTTCCTTAGAGTGCTTCATCTTCTTATGAAAAAAAAAGACCAAGAATTAAAAAAAAAACTATTCTTCTTGTTTGGGGAAATTATTTGTTGGTACTTGATTTAACCGAGCAGAGTTATGTGATTTTGAAATGTTTCAGTTAAAAATTTTCTCCTTCCTGGTAAGCTTTAATCTGGAGATGGTGAGTAATCTAGGGATACATGCAAATGAAATGGTCTTTGAAATCTAGTATCGTCTTTTTCTTTTCTCTTCTCCTTTTTCGGTGGCAGTGTGGCTTGTATTAGTACAGGAATGGAAAGTAGATTTACGAGATTTCTTGCGATACCCAATTTGGTTCACACTGCAAGGATCTTGACTTCCATACCATTTTCAAAAATAAATCATTTGTATTGAATGTTAATCCTGGCAGGCAGTCCGCAGTCCGCTCTTAAAAGGCGCTAGTAACTACCCGTAGTAGAGCTTCGGATTTGATCTGATGAGGCCTGCAACCGTATCAATGGTTGTATTTTATGACTGGATCTGAATTCTTAACGCATCGATCACTTTGGAAGTTTCATCAGATGAAAACAAATCAAGCCTAAGTTGATAACATTACTCAAATTAACTCTTCCAGTTGTCGAGATTATATCACCATTCATCGGCATATTGTGTGTTTCTGGACATATAAACGAAAAACAAAAATACAAAACGAGTGTCACTTTTGATCTTGGCTCTTTTATTGGGAAATTAATAATACTAACAATTTGTCGTGATTTTTTTTTTTCACTCATCGATTTGATACTGATTATTACATTGCTAAAATCTATTTTCTAGTCTCCTTTGGAAAATTTATAAAGACATGGTCAGTTTTATTTATTGATGAAAGCACGTCTTTTAATCACTCAAAAAAATAGAACTTTTGAAATTAGTAAGATAAAAAATTAAAATGATCATTTAACTCTTAATAAAACGTTGAGAAAAATCCGTCTCTTTCATTTTCTCAATTTACAAAATTTTAACAATAAAAGCTCTTATTTACTCTTCCTTATTCCCCGTCTATTTTCTATTTGACTGAAATCAACATGAAAAAGCAAAGAGTAGATCTAATTTCATCAATTACTCTTGCATTCTGAAAAACAAGAAATGTGGTTGACTCGTATATATATCTGTAGAAGAAAAGAAGTTAAAAAAAAAAAAACATGAAGCATCATAGCTTAAATGAAAGAGAATAAAGCGTTTGAAAACCAAATGAAAGCCACTGATAAAGCCAATATGAGTTTTTTTTTTTTTTTTAGATATATGTACATTTAATAAATAAAACAATGTGCCTTTTTCTAGGTGTGATTAAAACTGAGAATTTATTCCTGAAATTCAGATACAGTAAAAAATAATTTGAATATCAATATGAACATAGCTATACAAGAATTTGTACATTTGGAGCTAACAATAAGTACATCATATATTTATATGTATGTATGTTTCTTCAAAGTCAGAAACTACTGGACATTTAAATACATTTAAAATGGAAGTTGAATACTTCATTGAACAAATCTATATTAAAATACTTGAAAATATATTTGGAATTCTATTAACATAAGAGGATTTTAAATACTATTATCTACAAAGCAATAAAATTATATGTACATTTTATGCAGGTATGCTCTTTATTGAACATATTTGCATTTCTTCCAATTCAGAAACTGTTTTTTTACTATTCAAATAGCTTAAGATTTATATTCGAATACCTAAATTAACAATTCTATTAAAATACTTGAAAGGCTAAAAATATATTTTGAATTCGAGTACCAATATTAAAGGATTCAAATATCGTTTTTTACAAAGCTATAAAAGATATGAGTATGTTATGCTTCGCATTTGTACATTCTATATTAGGATATGTAAGTTTCTTTCGATTTAGAAAGTAATTCGGGTTATTCGAATATCTTAAGATAGGTATTTTGTTATGAAGTATGAACAGTATAAGTAAAGAGATAAACATCAAGATTTATGTAATTAGCAAAGTGTCTACGTCCACGTTGTTAGCCGTAAGTTTATCACTTAGTATATGGTATGAACCAAACTATTCACTACATACAACGCTCTTGACATGACTAGACATGTGTCTAGGTGCAGCCAGGATACAAGTATGTAAGAAAAGAAATATGGCGTAAGGTAAATACAACAAATCTTGGGCCGAAATGAGAGCTAAAAGTCCTTTCCTTATGGAAAGGATGACATATTTATAAGCTAGTGGGGAGCACAAGATTATGCCACGTGTCATTATCTGGTGGAGACTGGCTATCTGAGTAGGATTAGTCTGTCTTCAAGTCATGAGATTGGAGAGATAAGGAGACTAAGCAGGATTTAGACGGGGCCTATTGGGCTAGGTAAGGCCTTTGGTTTTATAGGCTAAGTCCATCCCCAAAACTAAGCCCCCTTTAGACCAAATTTGAGCATTAATTGTGGTCCTATCTTATCGAAATGGCTTGAATATAACCTTGTCATGTAGTCGTTGCCACCTTTCCCCTAGCACGTTTCCATGTAGAGATAGCCTCATTTTGCTATGTTAGTTTAAGTTTTGATTATCCACATTTAAGATAGTACCATCTTCTGGGATATTGCTTTTTTTGTGATTGCTTTTTCTTTCTTACTTTTGATTATTTATCCTTCGTTGTAGATTCTAGCTTCTTCGCTAGCTATGGCTAGCTTTTGATACAGCTTCGTTAGTTGTTGTAACTTGTGTTCTTGCATGTTTTGACTTTTAGCTCAACAACTTTCGCTTGTGAGAACACTTAGTGTTCCACGCCTACCTCGAGCTTTAGCTTGATAGTTTTAATCTCTTGATGACTTAGCTTCTGTAGTTGTTGGTGTCATAACGTTTCCTAGACCTAGGACGCTAGACATTATTATATATGGAGTCACCACTAATCTTTTTTATCTAGGTGTGATTGGTCACCTATTCAAACAAGGGATAAAGCGTTGGTCTACATCTAAGTTCTAAGGTTCGAGAGTTCAGTTACGTGTGGGGAAGAATTAGTACCCCACAATGCCCATCTAAAATCTTATCAACTAATTTTGTGAAAATTTAGAATCTTGACTAAATGGTATTTTGTTCTTATTAGGTTTGCTATTTAAATATTGGACAAATTCTTAAGCATTCTCCATCGTTCTGGCATAATCCTTAAGAGTTTTATCCTCACCTCAAGAGTATGTATGAAATCCCATTCGTCTTTTCGGAGAGACTCTGTCGTCGGTTTCATTAAATACTTTTTCCAAATTTTATTATTATCTCTAGTATTACTCTTTTAATTATTTTTATTTTCTATTTATTGATTTATATTGAACAATTATCTTTAGATTTTCCTCATTCCGGCGAAATTTAAATAGATCGTTCTTGTAACGAATTTTCGGGTATTTCGATTGGGTTACAAGTCGATATTAGGTCAGAACAATACTCAGTCTGATTAATTTCTTTCATAGTAACAAATTTCAAACAAAACTACATTCAAATTCCCCAGACACATCTCGTATGCATTACTGTACTTATAAAAGTTTTAGATACAAAAGAATTCCTTACAACTAGGTATACCTTTGACGCAGAAAGATACTCTACGGAACCATAGTTATGCAAAATGCTTTAGTAACGAAAGCGATCCCAATTACTGATGAGGCTTTGTGGAGGAAAGTAAGAGGTGAGTTCAACATGCTCAGTAAGAAAAACCTAGTGGCAGGTAGATAAATATACTACCTATATACATATGCCGAAATGGATTTCTCATAAAATATGTTGGTGAATTTGCAGTTCAATGAAATCAGAAGTGGAAATTAAACGAACAATATCATGAACAGCTTACTGCAACGATTTCACAATTTAAAAACTTCAAGTAGTGAAACATACAATTTCAAAATCACTATACATATCACACATTCATTTCGGTTATCCAAATGAACGAGGCAAGGCAGATTCATGCTTTAACGTTATCACTATGAAAATTGGCCAATGTTGGTGACTTCAGGAAATCACGGGCCAGGTATGCCAAAATGTCAAGTGTCGTGGGAGTGGTCAGCTACCCAAACGACTCACACAATACACTATTTTCCAGTAATACGGTACATCATACACACATGCACACAGCATGATACATCATACTCTATGAACCTGGACATCATTCACAATTTAGTATAATTCACTATCACTTTTTTACCTCAAATCACGTATGAGTAGGTCAGTGTAAAATCACATAGCAATACACGACTGACTAGCACGATTTTATCATCAAACCACTTAAAATCACGTGCGAGTAGTTCAGTACAAGATCACATAGCAATACACAACTGTCTGGCACGATTTTAACATCAAAATATTTAAATCTCATACGAGCAGTTCAGTGCAATATCACACAGCAATACACAATTGTCTAGCACGGTTTTAACATCAAAACACTTAAATCTCGTGCGAGCAGTTCAGTGCAAGATCACACAACAATACACAACTGTCTAACACAACTTTAACATCAAAACACTTAAATCTCGTGCGAGCAGTTCAGTGCAAGATCACACAACGATACACAACTGTTTAGCATAGTTTTAACATCAAAACACTTAAAATCTCGTGCGAGCAATTCAGTGCAAGATCACACAACAATACACAACTGTCTAGCACGATTTTAACATCAAAACACTTAAATCTCGTGGGAGTAGTTCAGTGCAAGATCACACAGCGATACACAACTGTCTAGCACGGTTTTAACATCAAAACACTTTAATCTCGTGCGAGCAGTTAGTGCAAGATCACACCACAATACATGGCGGCTAGCATGGTTTCGTTCAAAGTCAATTCATAATCCATTTTATCCAAATAGTTTCTAAACCTCGATTCAGTAAATCAAACAAGCTGGAAGGGCTAGTCTTGTCATTTTTCAGCTAAAAACCACAAGACACAGTCTTTGGGTAAAAATACGAAATTTTTTATTTTATACAATAATTAAAACTACTCTAATATTTATTTAAATAGGCTCGATAATACTATACTGAAAATCAGGGTGATTTACGAAGTTTTAAGCTTTTTCCTAAAATTTCAGAATGGTAAAACTCAACCTAGGATTTTCTACAGTTTAAGTGTCTAAAAATTTTTGTCCTAAAGTTCGCAATCTCAAATACCCAGAAAATATATGCATATATTTTTAACAGTTTACAAATATTTTTCTACAGTAGAAGTACGACCTAAATTTATATCAACAAAACATAAAAAAATACGTGCATTTTATCTCTAGTAGCACACAAGAATTTCCTTACCTCGGTGCCTTGTCAATAGTCCTCTAGGCATTAGTGGTGCGGGTTTGATCTGCTCGGTTAATTTCCTCAAAATTTCGTACCAGCATTTTTTGAAATTTTGAACCGATATTTTCAACCTTATTTTCTCGGGTTTTTCACAAACTCTTGGGCTTTCTTTTCTACTCCAAATATATATACTCATATATATATACCTAAAATACTCCTTATTTTTTTTAAACCTGCTTCCCTTTCCCGCGTTTTTCCTTTCTTTCTTTCTTTCTTTCTTGTAGGTTAGTCGATGCCCCTGTTCACGGTCGCCATCGCCTTCTTCCTTGGCGTTTCCATCCGGCACTAGTGTTTCCTCTCTTTCCTTGTTGTTTTCCACCTCGATCACAGCCTTCAGCTGACCACCACCATCATCATCTTCCTACTCTGTTTCTCTTTCCCACGTCCTCTTTTCCTCTGTTTCCATTTGTTTCTCACTTTCCTTCTCTTTCTCGTAACTGCTTCCAGTCAGAACAGGCGAGTATTACACCTGTTTCCTGCATAGTTTCCTTTTGTTTTCTTGACTATTTCTTTACCGTGCCTTTGCCACGGTGTTGTTCATCGTCACCACCTTAGACTTCCACGTTTCCACCGCCGTATTCCTCCTCCAGCACTGTCGGCTCCGTCCCTGTCTTCCACCGTGCCTCCCGTTGCCGAGAAAGAGCTTCCCCTATTCTTCTTTGCTTCAGCTTCGGTTTCCAGCTACCATTGCACTGTTTCCTTCTCTGCATCTGTCTCCCTCATTTCAATTCGTCATACGTTTTGTCACACTTCACACCTCCTCTTCCCAGCCTCCTTCAGCTACTAGCCGAGAGGTTCGACCTTCCTTTCCTCCTTCTCATGCCAGTAATCCCTTTCCCCGATTCTTCACCGTGTTTTCTGTAGCCTGAGGAGGAACTTCCACTGATCCAGCCTCTTCTTCTGGGTCTCCCACTCCACTATCACTTCCCCTTTACTGTTTCTGCCCTCTCGGTTATTTTCCTACTCGCAACATTGTTCTGCTTCAATCTTGCTTTTTTTTTCATTCACAACCTCTGCACTTTTATTCTCCTCTCGGCTTCTTCAGTTCCTACTTTAATTTTTTCTTTCCTTCCCTTATTATTATTTTTTGCTAACTCCCACACTCACATTCTCGATTTTTTTTTTTTTAGTTTTGAACTTTCGTTCCAGCCCTTATTCTTCACTCCCTTTCCTTCATTGGATACATAACTTCAGCCATGCTTCCACGCCTTTCTTGATCTGCTCTCGGTCAGGCTTCCCCACTTTACATTCCTTTTTGATGGTGGTCGTGTCACCAGATCCACGTGTACAACTATCTGCCTGCCACGTGTAGAACCAACAACAGGCCACGTGGCAGATTGGCGACAGAACCGCTATGCGACACCGTTCCTGGAGGTGCGACAGAGTGTCTAATGCGAGAGGAGTCTACCGCCTCACAGTCTGCCGCGCATCCTGAGCGGCAGACCTCCATCGCCCATGCACGGTACAGGACTCCCGCTCAGCCTGCGGCATAGTCCCCCGCTCAGCATGCGGCATTGTCTCCCGCACAGACCGCGGTAGAGGCCTCCCGCTCAGCATGCGGCATAGTCTCCCGCACAGACCGCGGTAGAAGTCTCCCGCTCAGCATGCGACATAGTCTCCCGCACAGACAGCGGTAGAGGCCTCCCGCTCAGCATGCGGCATACTCTCCCGCACAGACCGCGGTAGAAGTCTCCCGCTCAGCATGCAGCATAGTCTCCCGCACAGACCGCGGTAGAAGTCTCCCGCTCAGCATGCGGCATACTCTCCCGCACAGACCGCGGTAGAGGCCTCCCGCTCAGCATGCGGCATAGTCTCCCTCACAGACCGCGGTAGAAGTCTCCCGCTCAGCATGCGGCATAGTCTCCCGCAAAGACAGCGGTAGAGGCCTCCCGCTCAGCATGCGGCATACTCTCCCGCACAGACCGCGGTAGAAGTCTCCCGCTCAGCATGCGGCATAGTCTCCCGCACAGACTGCGGTAGAAGTCTCCCGCTCAGCATGCGGCATGGTCTCCCGCACGGACAGCGGTAGAGGTCCCTCGCCCAGCGTAGCGGCAGAGGTCTCCCGCACCAACTGCGGTAGAGGTTCCATGCATACTCTGCCACCAGACTACTTCCCCGCAAGTTGCATGGCCCAAGGCGCGACAGAGTGCCCTATAACTCTGTCGCGGCCCAGACACGCGCCTGGGCCTCAGCTCGAACCGACTCAGAAGCCTATAAATATGAGGTGAGCCCTCTGAGATGAGGGAAGATCCAGAGATCGATCCAAAATCCAAGAAAAACAGGGAGAACACTTAAACACTCTGATTTAAGCCATAAACTCTCCTTTTCTTACATACATACACCAACTCCCGATCACTGACTTGATCGTCGGAGTGCTCGTGCAGGGAATTATCCCTGCCCCCTCTGATTCCTGTTGTTTTTGCAGGATATACGAAGAACACGTGGAGCAAACTGTGACGATTGAATTAACCGTCAACAGTACACTTCGATCACGTGGAAAGCAAAGCACTGTTGCTGTCAGGTAGGCAACATCAATTGGCGCCGTCTGTGGGAATCCTAACAAAAGGCCAGATTCTCTATCAAAATGGTGAGAACACGCTCTACGGCGGAGGTGACAGGAGGGCAGAATTCTGTAAGTCCCCCTGCCAGATCGGAACGAAGGAAGAGACACGGTGAAAGGGCTCAAGCAGAACCCTTAGTCTCCCTGGAAGAATTCGACGCCCTGAAGCGCAAAAATGAAGAGGCTACGACAGCCCTGAGAGCCATGGTGAGCTTCTTCAGAGAGGCTCTCCCCCAATTCAGCTTACCCCATGAAGTACAGCTATTAGTGGGGGAAAGCACACCGAGGCAGACCTATGAGAGAGGTCAGCCCTCCACTTTGGCGAGTGCTGAACAAGGTGCAGGAACGCAAGATAATGCTACTGCCTACCCAGCAAGACAGAGCTCACCCGCAGCTCAACCACGACAAAGGTCGCCTCTGGTCCCGAGGCTGCAGAGCTCGCCCGCATCCCCGCGACAGAGATCACCCGCGGCTCAATTGCGACGTAGCTCACCTCTGCCCGATAGGCGGCGGAGTTCGCCGAATAGGCGGCAGAGCTCTCCCCCGGCTCAAAGGCGGCAGAGCTCACCCGTCGACCACATGCGGCAGAGATATCCCAGGTCAGATAGGCGACAGCACTCTCCCGCCGTCGCTAGGAGGCAGAGTTCACCTTTGCCCGATGCGCGGCAGACTTCACCTCTGTCGGCCAGGCGACAGAGTTCCCCTGCAGCCCCTATGCGGCAGACATTCTCTACACTCCGCAGCTCTTCTCCTTTGGAGTTTGTACAGGAGTTAGGAGAATATAGGACTGGGGAGCAGCGAAGACAAAGAGATTTTAACCCACAAGAAGGTCCCGAGATATCAAGTCCCGTAGTCAGAGGTACTGGAAGAGGTATTTACCAATCGGACTCTTCTAGACCGGAAGGGACAGGACCTTACTTAGCTCGAGGGCCGGAGGACGTGGAGAAGGTCGTCCAAAGGATCCTCGAGAAGAAAAGGCTAGTGTCTCCGGATGACGGACAAAGGAGGAGGATCCCATTCAGTCCGGAGATCATGAACAAACCCTTGCCGAAGAAGTTCAAAATGCCTTCTATGGCTACTTATACCGGCAAAGCGGATCCCTACGACCATATTCAGAGTTATGAATCCCTCATGCTGCTTCATGGATGGGAAGACGAAATCATGTGCAGAGCTTTTTCTCTCACATTGTCCGGGCACGCTCTGAAATGGTTTAACGGACTGAGCGAAGGTTCAATCTCCTCTTTTGATGAGTTGAGAAATGAATTCCTCAAAGTGTTCATGATTCACAGCCAGAGGAAGAAAGACGCTACCTACCTACTCACGCTTAAACAAGGAAATAAAGAATCCTTGAAAAGCTATGTGGACCGCTTCCGAGATGCAACCTTGGAGGTGGAAGATCTACCGGTAGGAGTAGCTTTGGCTGCAATGCTGCAAGGGACGAGCTCCGAGAAGCTACAAGAATCCCTCTCTCTCGATCAACCGATGATGATTTTTGACCTCTTCGCCAGGGCTAACAAGTATGTAGCTCAAGAAGAAGTGATGAGAATGATACAGCCCAGAGAGGCGAAAGAAGGAAAGAAAAGAGAAAGAGATGCACCCGAGAGAAACTTTCCAATACCCGTGAGAGGAGACAAAGCCCCCAAGCTCAGGTATGAAGGTTATACCAAACTGAGCGAGCCTCGTACAGCGATACTGGAGCAATTGAGGGGTCGGGACTACTGGAATTCCCCAAGAAGAAAATTGGAGACGTAGGCCGAAACACTGAAGCCTACTGTGAATTCCATTGTGCTCACGGACACCCAACAGAGAGGTGTAGAGACTTGATGGACCAGTTAGAAAGACTGGCCAGAGAGGGGAAGATCAACCGCTTCCTGTGGCGAAGCGAGAGACCCCGATATCCTCCACGTGACCAAAGGAATAATCGTCCGCGGACGGGGACAAATAATGATGTCAGAAGGGATAGGCCTAGAAACGAAGCAGTCAGGCCCATCCCCCGTGCTAATCCGCCAAACAACGAACCTACAGCCCCCGCGATAAATGTCATTGCAGGCGGGGACTCAAGTGCAGGAAGCTCCTCTACTTCCCGCAAAAGTTACGCTAGGCAAGCGTATCAGGTTAACGTGGTAATGGAGGAGCGGGCGGATGAAGAGCCCATCATGTTCACTCCGGCTGACAGAGGCGATGTCGCCATGCCCCATGACGACCCCATGGTGATATCCACGGTGGTGGCCAAACACCCGGTGAGTAGGGTCCTGGTCGATAACGGGAGCTCAGTGAACCTGATCTATTGGAACTGCTTTGAAAAAATGAGCATATCCGAAGATAGGTTAAAGCCCGTTATGGTGCCACTATATGGATTCACGGGGGAGCGAGTGAAAGTTACCGGGTCCATAGAGTTGCCTGTGACTCTCGGAGAGCACCCGAAGAATGTGACCTGGCAAGTATTGTTCATGGTGGTCAGGTCAACCTCTACTGCCTATAACATGATTTTGGGCAGACCTGTGCTGAATGACATGAGGGCGGTAATATCCTCTTGCTATCTGTTGATGAAGTTTCCCACTCCCAACGGAGTCGGGCAAGTATGAGGAAACCAAAAGAGCGCCCGTACTTGTTATCTCGCTTCCACTGCCAACAAGGTAGCACAGAGGAAAGAAACCTTATGCATCGACGATCCGCCTAAACCCCAACCTGTAGAGGAAACAGAAGCCATTGCGCTAACTGAAGGGGATAGCGGAAAAAGGGCATTCATCGGGACTCAGTTGGGCGAACAACAGAGAAAGGAGGTAGTCGAGTGTCTGAGGAAAAACTCGAATATCTTTGCCTGGAGCCCGGCGGACATGCCCGGGATCAGTCCCGAAGTCATATGCCATGAACTTAACATCATACCCGGACATAGGCCCGTCAAACAGAAGAAGAGGAGTTTCGCTCCGGAGCGACAAAAAGCAATCACTGAAGAAGTGATTAAACTCCTAGGCGCCGGATTCATCCGAGAAGTCTATTACCCTGAGTGGTTAGCCAATGTAGTGATGGTAAAGAAATCTAGCGGGAAATGGCGAATGTGTGTTGATTTCACAGACCTGAACAAAGCCTGCCCCAAAGATTCATACCCCCTACCTCGGATAGACAGACTCGTAGATGATACATCCGGCTACGAACTCCTCAGTTTCTTGGATGCATTCTCCGGGTATCACCAAATCATGCTTCACCCAGAAGACGAAGAAAAGACCTCCTTTATAACCGATGACGAAACCTATTGCTATCGGGTAATGCCGTTCGGTTTAAAGAACGCGGGTGCCACCTACCAACGAATGGTGAGCAAAGTGTTCAAGGATCTTCTGGGAAATACCATGGAAGCCTACGTGGACGACATGATAGTCAAGAGCCGCGTAGGAGAATCTCATGCTGATCAAATGTCCAGGGTATTTGAAGTATTGAAGAGATTCAACATGAAGCTAAACCCCAAAAAGTGCTCTTTCGGGGTAAGATCAGGAAAATTCATAGGCTTCATGATCACTAACAAGGGTATCGAGGCAAATCCTGAGAAGATACAGGCTGTCATTGACATGAAACCCCCAGCCACCGTAAGAGAGGTCCAAAGATTGACAGGCAGAATAGCGGCTCCGAATCGCTTCTTGTCGAAATCAGCCGAAAAAAGCTTGCCTTTCTTCAAAACTCTAGGGGGGGAAGAACTTCGAGTGGACGGAAGATTGTCAGAAAGCCTTTGAAGACCTCAAGGAATACTTGAAGCGGTTGCCTCTATTAACAAGGCCCCTGGAAGCAGAACAGCTCTATATGTATTTGGGAGTCGGTGATTTCGCCGTCAGCGCGGTGCTACTGAAGAAAGACGAAATGGTACACCGTCCCATCTACTATGTGAGCAAAGTGTTATTAGATCTAGAGACCCGCTATCCACTGGCCGAAAAGCTAGCATTGGCCCTCTTGATGGCCTCGCGAAAGCTGCGTCCGTATTTCCAAGCACATCCCATCACTGTCTTAACAGACCAACCGTTAAGACAGATCCTCCAGAAACCTGAACATTCAGGGAGGTTAGTGAAATGGGCGGTGGAGCTTGGGGGATACGACATCACATTCCAAGCGAGACAGGCTATCAAAGGTCAAGCTCTGGCTGACTTCATCGTGGAATGCACTATCCCGAACGATAGCAGTGAAGGGGAGGCTCACCCATGGTTACTGCATGTCGATGGGTCATCAAGTGCCAACGGAAGTGGAGCGGGTATAGTCCTGGTGTCGCCAGAAGGAAAATCCCTGGAATACTCCCTACGATTCGGATTCCCTAGTTCGAACAACATAGCGGAGTATGAAGCTTTGATAGCAGGGATGGCACTAGCGGAAAAACTGCAGGTTCACCACTTGGTAGCACACAGTGATTCTCAATTGGTGGTGAACCAATTCAGCGAAAAGTACAAGGTACGAGAACCGATGCTGGTTCCTTACTTAAAGAAAGTCCAACTCTTAGCCAAGACTTTCAAAAGCTTTCAGCTGATGCAAATCAACCGGTCCGAAAACACACATGCTGATTCACTGTCCAAGCTAGCCTCCTCCACCGAAACACAAGGAAGGACAGTAAAGGTGGAGAGGCTCGAACGACCAAGTATTGAAGAAATCGAAGTGTGTGACATTGAAGTTGGAGACGATTGGAGATCCCCATTTAAACAGTATCTCACTGAGGGTACACTCCCCCAAGATAAAGACGAGGCTCGTCGCTTGAAAATACAAGGGGCGAAGTTCACACTCATCAATGGAGAACTGTACAAAAGGGGATACTCATCGCCACTGCTAAAATGTCTGGGATCGAAACAAGCTAGATATGCCCTAGCGGAGGTGCATGAAGGAATCTGCGGCGAACACTTAGGAGCAAGAGCCCTCGCTGCTAAAGTACTGCGATCGGGATTTTACTAGCCAACGCTGACAAAGGATGCAATGGACCAAACCCGCAGGTGTGACAAATGCCAAAGGTTTGCGCCTATCACCACAGCCCCAGTAACTCCCTCTCAAGGCACAGTACAACCAATTCCTTTTGCACAATGGGGGTTGGACATCCTTGGACCTTTCCCATTAGCCACGGGTCAAAGAAAGTTCCTGTTAGTGGCTACCGATTACTTCACAAAGTGGATCGAAGCAGAGCCTTTGGCCACAATCACGGAAAAGAAAGTGGAGGCAATGGTGTGGAAAGACATTATTTGTCGATTTGGAATTCCCCGCATCTTGAATGCCGACCATGGAAAGCAATTTGATTGCAACGCCTTCCGTGACTTTTGTAAGGACCTCAACATTCAGCTACGGATCTCTTCAGTGTCATATCCTCAAGCTAATGGACAAGCCGAGGTCAGTAATCGGACCATCCTCCATGGGCTGAAAACCAGGCTCGACAAAGCAAAAGGAGCCTGGGTGGACGAATTGCCTAGTGTTTTATGGGCGTATCGTACCACCAGTCGTGTGTCGACTAAAGAAACGCCGTTCAGTCTTGTATACGGCGCAGAAGCATTGATCCCCGTGGAACTTGGAGCATTATCGCCAAGAGTGATACCCTTAGTAGAGGAAGAAAACTCACAAGCTCTAAGGGAAGGCTTGGACCTACTCGATGAACATAGAGAAACCGCGGCTATTCGATTGGCATCCTATCATCAGAGGGTGGCCAACTACTATAATAGTCGGGTGAGAGATAGGCCAATGTCTGAGGGAGATCTAGTGCTCAGAAAGTCGCAGATCACGAATGCCCTGAAGGAGGATGGGAAGTTCAGAGCCAACTGGGAAGGTCCCTACAGAATCAGATGCAAGATCGGACCTAACACTTGCGCTCTGGAAACTCTACAAGGGAAGAAGATAGGGAAAACGTGGAATTCAAATCACTTAAAGCTGTATTTGAATTAACCACTACCTCTTCCTCCCCAAGCACTATTGTTTTACTTACACTGTCACCAGATGTCATTATCTAACCGATATATGAATTATCTTTTTGTTGTAAATCAAAATCTCGTGACAGGATTCAAAACCGTGAGGGGAGCCCTTGGTTCGGGCCCTGCGAACGCAGGCTACCAACGGGCCAAACCCAAAGCGGACAACCGAGCCGTAAGAGCCTGAGGCGCTATATGTCACTGTGGCCAGGCGTAGTTCAACCGAGCCGTAAGAGCCTGAGGCGCTATGCGTCACTGTGGCCAGGCGTAGTTCAACCGAGCCGTAAGAGCCTGAGGCGCTATGCGTCACTGTGGCCAGGCGTAGTTCAACCGAGCCGTAAGAGCCTGAGGCGCTATGCGTCACTGTGGCCAGGCGTAGTTCAACCGAGCCGTAAGAGCCTGAGGCGCTATGCGTCACTGTGGCCAGGCGTAGTTCAACCGAGCCGTAAGAGCCTGAGGCGCTATGCGTCACTGTGGCCAGGCGTAGTTCAACCGAGCCGTTAAAGCCTGAGGCGCTATGCGTCACTGTGGACCGAGCCGTAAGAGCCTGAGGCGCTTTGCGTCACTGTGGCCAGGCGTGGTTCCACCGAGCCGTAAGAGCCTGAGACGCTTTGCGTCACTGTGGCCCGGCGTATACGTATCACTGTATAACAGGTATATATACATCCACATAAAAGCCGTAAGAGCCTGAGACGCAACGCGTCACTGTGGCCAGGCGTATACTCAAAAGAGCTGTAAGAGCCTGAGACGCAATGCGTCACTAAGGCCAGGCATAAAGCATTCAATTAACCATAAAGGCCTAAGACGCTAGGCGTCACCGTGGCCAGGTAATCAAAATACTAAGGCTATAAAAACTAAAGACGCCTTCACGTCACAGTACTCAAGCCTTAAACAACTGCGCATTTGCACAAAAAATTCTTCCTGAAAGTATACCTTTCTATCAAGAATTGGGGAGCATACACGAATATCAATACAAAGCTATATACAAGCAAAGTATATACAAGCAAAGCAACAGAAACAATCAGACAAAGAATGATAAATGACAATTAGAGAAGTAGTGCAAGACAAAGCATGAACAAAAATCTCAATTTCATTTCATTCAAGTGTCGGTACAAACAGATCTTTAACAGATCTTTACAATTGCATTTCGACAAAAGTACAAAGTTAAAACAAAAAACAAAGTACTTGAAATGAAATACAAAAAACAAAAAAGCAAAAATCCCTATCTACTCTCCGCGAGGAAGCTGGGGATCAGCTGTAAAACCTTCACTTCCAAGGGACTGCTCGCCCTCCTCGCCGTCTAAATCGATGAGGGCTTCTATAGGCTCAGGAGCACCGTCCAGATCCGCGGGCTCCCAAGGACCAGCAAGGTTGACGAGATCATCCTGAGCAGTCCTCTTGAACAGCTCGTCCGCAGGCTCAGCCTCGGGCTCGTACTTGGTCCAATCAGGGGCCTCAAAGAGCATCGCATCAGGGGTATATTGGAGCTCAGGAAATTCCTCTCCCTCTCTGTGTGCTTCTAGCCAAGATCGGGCCAGGTAGAACCCGTACTTAACATAAGGGTTGGAGAAGTCTTCCTTCCGCCTCAAGCAGTCTTTGGAGAGACGATACTCCTTTACGGCCTCGGCCCGTATGCTGTCAATTTCGGCCTGGGATAGTACAGGAGCAGTTTGGCCTTCCAACTCACCAACACGCTGCTCGAGCTCTTGATTCCGAGTAAGCGTAGACATATAGTTGGATTGCATATGGTCTAACTCAGAATGAGCCTCCTGCAGGTCCTCTTGGAGTTTACAAGACCGGGCCGTCTCCACTGTGAGATCCCCTTTTGCAAGATCGAGGTCTTGATGAGCCTTAGCAAGCTGCTCCTCCAGGCTTCGAACTAAATCCGGAAGAGGGGACAAGTTGTTGACCGTGTTCTGTAGCTCCATGACTTTGTCCCTCAACTCCCGGATCTCTCTGTCGGCTCGCTCACGATAAGCCCGATGTTGGGCATTATTTACCGCGGTTCGTTGAGCCAGCTGCGAAAAAATGCAAAAATGTTAGACTCAAAGCATGCTGCAAAAAGCAATCAAAAAGAGAAGAAATTAGAAACTTACCCTCAACGCCTCGATATCGGCTAAGTCTTCCCCCTCGGGGTAGTTTCTGAATATCCTTGCCTCATCTCGAGGAAGGATAGTGGACCAGCTCAACCGAGAGGCCACCCCGGGAGTGTCCAAAACATCATTATCACGAACCCCGGGGTAGACTCGGAATTCGTGGCCCCTCATAATATTCCCCCCATCCACGGAATAGGGCCTCTCGTCGGCAGGGCCTATCCTCGGCAATATCGGCCTGCTTCTCATCGAACTTTCGATGTACAGGCGTTTTCTATTCTTCCGCTGAGACGGAATGATATTGCATTCCGCGCGCTCCTCAGAGCGTGATCGCCCGGATGACCCGGAAGCCCCCCGTGAAGACGAGGCAACTCTCCCCCTATCCCGAGAGAAATCTCTCTGCTCTGAAGAAGGGGGAGGCATCGCCTGCCTAGAAACAGGAGGGGTCCGAGCACGAGATGGATGAGAGGGGATCGGTGTCTCACTTGGGACATCGTCAGCCAAACGATGCCTCTTCCTGGCAGGAGCGCTGGAAGGACCAGCCTCAGAAACCTGGCGACCTAATGATTGCCGAAAATGACTCATATCTGCAAATAAGAAAAAGAAGATCAATGGTTAATAAATTGATCAAAAATGATAAATAGAGGGAAAAAATAAAAGTTACCGTCAGGAGAGTCTAAGTGCTCCTGAAGGGACTCGATATTTATCCCCTCGTCGTCCGGAAGCACCATGAAAGTGGAACCGAACCCTTCCCAACCAGTGAGATCGGCTAAGGGTTCGCTACCAGAGCTGGAATCCAGATTGGTGCCCCCTATATCCTCTTGTGGCCTAGGGGCTTCAGGATTCAACTCGGGAGAAGCCGAAGGCAGAGGATCTGACGACGGAACAGAAGGTCCAGCAACAGGGACCGGACCCACACCCCAGCCTGCTAATATCAAATTTTCATTTGATACAAGGGTGTCCAGGCTAAGGGGATGAGGGACTAGCAGTTTTTCGATGTTAGAAGACAACTGCTCCCTAAGTGTGGCGACCCGGGGACCCTTAGGGATTTCGTGCCTATTCTCCCAACGAGTGGGGATATCCAGGCCCTCGGGCACTTCCACAACCAGCCATTCTGTCTCGAAACCATGAAGCTTGTTAGCAGGTTTCTCAAATAATCGGTTCTCAAAACCAGGCTGGTACACCCGCTGAAGCGAGTAAGGCACTAAGCCGGGACTCCCTCGAAGCCTAAAAAATACTTCAAAAAGAGGAAGAGACGGAGGGACGCCCCTTAAATGGCAGTGCACAGTGAATGCTACCAATTGCATCCATGCATGAGGATGCAGTTGCCCCGGGGATACCCTGTGCGTCCTGAGAAAGGAAGCCCCAAAGTCGGACAATGGGAAGCGGAGTCCTAACTCCAAAGCTGCCCTAAAAACGACAACCCCGTTAGACACACGACGTATGTCGCTCTCCTGAGGGGTTGGGAGTCTGTAAGTGTATCCCTCGGATAAAGGAAATCGAGATTCTAGGTCTTGGACGTCGGCTTCCTTTAAAGTCGACTTAACGCCTAGATCGATTTGCTTTCCTATACCATGTCCAGCCATCTTAGAAGCTCGTAGATCGAAGAAGTGGGATTACGGGCTATGAAAAATTACCTAAGGTAATGGAAACAGAACTCGCGGCAGAGTGTGAAAATCCGCGGCAGACTAGCGACACAGTAGCAGTCTCGCGGCAGAGTTGCGACAGTATGGCGAAGGACTTGCGACAGAGTGCCTGAGAGTCGCGACAGAGTGTCCTTAAGAGAGAATTCAGTAGCGACAAGGACGTCAGGGGCCCAGTATTTATAGTGGCTCGCCTAGGTACACACACACGCGGAGGTCCGACCCGGCCCGAGAAATGCCGGACCCAGATACTCTTTCGCGGGAAAAATTCCCGCCAAAGAGTGGGGAGCCATTGATGGTGGTCGTGTCACCAGATCCACGTGTACAACTATCCGCCTGCCACGTGTCGAACCAACAACAGGCCACGTGGCAGATTGGCGACAGAACCGCTATGCGACACCGTTCCTGGAGGTGCGACAGAGTGTTTAATGCGAGAGGAGTCTACCGCCTCACAGTCTGCCGCGCATCCTGAGTGGCAGACCTCCATCGCCCATGCACGGCACAGGACTCCCGCTCAGCCTGCGGCATAGTCCCCCGCTCAGCATGCGGCATTGTCTCCCGCACAGACCGCGGTAGAGGCCTCCCGCTCAGCATGCGGCATAGTCTCCCGCACAGACCGCGGTAGAAGTCTCCCGCTTAGCATGCGGCATAGTCTCCCGCACAGACAGCGGTAGAGGCCTCCCGCTCAGCATGCGGCATACTCTCCCGCACAGACCGCGGTAGAAGTCTCCCGCTCAGCATGCGGCATAGTCTCCCGCACAGACCGCGATAGAAGTCTCCCGCTCAGCATGCGGCATACTCTCCCGCACAGACCGCGGTAGAGGCCTCCCGCTCAGCATGCGGCATAGTCTCCCGCACAGACCGCGGTAGAAGTCTCCCGCTCAGCATGCGGCATAGTCTCCCGCACAGACAGCGGTAGAGGCCTCCCGCTCAGCATGCGGCATACTCTCCCGCACAGACCGCGGTAGAAGTCTCCCGCTCAGCATGCGGCATAGTCTCCCGCACAGATCGCGGTAGAAGTCTCCCGCTCAGCATGCGGCATGGTCTCCCGCACGGACAGCGGTAGAGGTCCCTCGCCCAGCGTAGCGACAGAGGTCTCCCGCACCAACTGCGGTAGAGGTTCCATGCATACTCTGCCGCCAGACTACTTCCCCGCAAGTTGCATGGCCCAAGGCGCGACAGAGTGCCCTATAACTCTGTCGCGGCCCAGACACGCGCCTGGGCCTCAGCTCGAACCGACTCAGAAGCCTATAAATATGAGGTGAGCCCTCTGAGATGAGGGGAGATCCAGAGATCGATCCAAAATCCAAGAAAAACAGGGAGAACACTTAAACACTCTGATTTAAGCCATAAACTCTCCTTTTCTTACATACATACACCAACTCCTGATCACTGACTTGATCGTCGGAGTGCGCGTGCAGGGAATTATCCCTACCCCCTCTGATTCCTGTTGTTTTTGCAGGATATACGAAGAACACGTGGAGCAAACTGTGACGATTGAACTAACCGTCAACAGTACACTTCGATCACATGGAAAGCAAAGCACTGTTGCTGTCAGGTAGGCAACATCACTTTTCATTTCAGTTTTCCAAGCTTCTGCACTCCTCTCGTTCTCTTTCATTTGTTTTCAGATTCATCCTTTCTTTATCTTTATTTTATTTCATTTGTACATCATTTAATTCCTTGGTAGTTGACTTCATGTCCTTTACTTCCCCCATCACTTCGTTTTCTTTTCTTTTTTCTGGTTTTTCTTCACCATTTAGCCCATATCTTCCTTCCTACCGAAAGCTATCATTTCTAGTACATATTTGTATTTATATATTTATTTTGTGTCTTCTCTTACCAAGCATTACCGTCACTAACTCTACTTTTCCCTCAATAAATGTATGTGCTGACAATGGGACAACACTCTTGCTATCATTTCTTTTTCTTTCAGCTGCTGCAAAGAGCAGCATGTCCATACCCCTCGGAATTGGAAGCCAATTCACGACATTCTTCAGCTCACATATTGTTCTTCTTTCACTTATCCTATGCTGGCCAAGCAATCATCACCATTATTTGTTATCTTGTCTATCGAAAACATCATCTCAACGTCAATTTGTTTGGCGCAAATCGGGTTGGCTTATTTGAAAGCCAATTCCTTGTTCTTTAATTTAATATAAAACTTGAAATATTATTACTATATAATACAGTAACATTTCACTTCACTCGGTATAATGTTAATTGGTACTCATTTATACTACAAGATTTAATATTTTATTAAATTAAATTCATTTAAGTCTTTCATGCCAAAATATAATTTCAATTAATTTTCCACTAAAGTGCTCATCCTCGATTCCATTTATTTACTTGCTGTACATAATTGGATCCGAGTACTAAATTTGTGGAGTTCACATTCTCCCCACCTTAAGAAATTTTGTCCCCAAATTTAGAAGTACATCAGTTTTCAAACAAATGCGGGTATTTCTCTCGCATTAAACTTTCTAATTCTTACGTGGCTTCTTTCGAAGTGTGGTATTGCCATAAAACTTTGACTAGTGAAATTATCTTAGACTGTAATGCCTTTTTCTTTCCTGTCCAGTATCCGAATCGGTTTCTCCACATATATCATATCTTCTTTCAATTCTGGTGGTTCATACTTTATCACATGTGTCGGATCTGGATAATACTTGTGTAGCATCGAAAAGTGAAGACATTACGAATACTTGATAATTTCGACGGTAATGCCAATCTGTAAGCTTGGTCTTCCATTCGATCTAAGATCTCGAAAGGCCCAATATAACGGGGACTTAACTTTCCTTTCTTCCCAAACCTCATTATACCTTTGGAAGGAGAACCTTTTCGAAATATTGAATCTCCAACTTAAAGTTCCAAAGGTCTTTGTCTTTGGTCAACGTAACTTTTCTTCTACTCTAAACTATTTTAGGTCTCTCGTAACTCAATTGTACATCCTCAGAAGCTTGCTTAACCAAATCGGCAGCAAATATCTTTCTTTCACCCACTTCTACCTATCCAATCGGTGAACGACACCTTCAACCGTACAACACTTCATACGGTGTCATGCCAATACTTGAGTGGAAATTGATTATATGCAATCTTTGCTAATTGGCAATTAGTCCTTCCAAGAACCTTAAAATCTTGGGTACATGTTCTCGATTCCATATTGGCCTGGTTAAAGGTTGTAATGATCTCACAGGCTCCTGGCACTCTACCTTAACCTACTGACATATGAGACATTCAGTCACAAATTCAGTTATGTCTCTTTTCGTACCTGATTACCAATATACTTTCAGGAGATTTTGATAATTCTTACTATTCTCCAGATATAAAGTATCCCTCGAGGAATGAGTTCCTCGTAGAATCTTCTTTTTTAATCGCGAATCATCGAGGACACATATTCTATCCTTAACCTCAATAAACCATCAATACCAATACCAAGATCGGTTATAGTACCCATCTAGATCTTACTAGCCACATCAATACGATACTTATCATTACGCTGATCCTGTTCGACTCGATTCAATCAAGTCCAGTTTTAACTCTCAAGCTAGCCACCATGTAACGAATGTCAGTGTCAGGAAGGACTACATTAACGTCGAGGTCCACCAATAATTCAATAACTCATGTCCCTGACCAATATACGTAACGCCATCCCGAAATCACTTCTGCTCAAGGCACTAACCCCAGTCATTCTCTTTTTTCTTGCATTAGATGGCCTTTGTAAAATTTAATATTTAAACCTTCTTGATCAATAGGATTCTATAATTCTTCACCGCACAAGTAATGATATTCTGACTTCAAACGCGAATATTACGACTATCAATTTCAATTTATGGGTTATGAGTACTTCTAGACGCTGTTAAGTCTTTCAGGTGGGGAGGTATTTTGAAATACCTTTATTACCCATTAGACCTGACCACATAACTGGTTATGAATATAAGGGTTCAAGGTTCAGTCTCAATAGAAAGTAGGATACCAAAACTTATCGTAATTTCACATTTATCCTTTAGCCACAACTCATTCGTTTTCGGTTTAGAACACTTGATCCGAATCATTTCACATACCAGAGATTTTCTTACCTTGCATACATCTCTTATTCCTATATAACTTGTATTCAGGATTTATCCCATTTCAACACTTGTTTCGTTTCGTATATCAATTATAACGAAACCCTTTCCTTATTCCAATTAAGTCTCGCATCCTAAAATATTAGCACACCTAAATTTCAATCCTTAGATTCAAAACATACTTCATGCTCCAAAGTCTCTTTATATCTCAAAACTCTAAATCTTCTTAACAGTTTTGGGTTTTTTCGACTGATTTATAATCCTTGTTTGGGGGAATCCAATTGACATCCATTCTTAATACAACGTGACCCAGAAGACTCTTGGTCTCTTTAAAAAATTAACGCCTATACACTCCAAAGTAGATCACCTGGTCCAATAATCCCCTTTTCATGTAATCCTTGTAATTACTTTTTCAGTATTTCTAATTTAATCAAAGCCATTGAGTACAGTGGTCTGAATAATTAATTCGATATCAGGTGCTAAATCAATTTCAGAACTTCACCTTTCAATTTAGTGGTAACTCTGATAGATCATTTGAATACGTGTCAAAAATCCCTTTGTCTACTGGGGTGTCTCAGTCACGGCCCTCAACATACCGAAATACGTACAAATTTTTCTCATTTTCATGCATCATTTATTATTCGTCCTTACCTCAATCGTGAATAGCAACTCTCCTCAATAGTTGGGCTGTGTGTCGACGTCTAATTCACTCCACCATACCAATTCAATTTGTATATTATTTATGAGTAAACACTTGTATAAATGTATATATATCTGAGTTGTTACATGTGTTTACATTGTTTCACATCCCCAATAGTTACATACAAAATGCTATTGTGCTATCGTAAGTTTAGATAAAAAATTACAACAGTGTGTATACCTTACGCAATGGGATGCAGCAGATTACCAAAAGGGAAAGCCTCCAGTCACGCTCAATCTATACTCAACACTCTGTAGAGAGGGGGAAAATAAGGGGGTGAGCAAACCACACGCTTAGTAAGGCAATCAAGCGAACAGGTAGATACTGCATTATCTACGTGATCGTGATGCCATGCTCAAAAGCATTTAGTTCATCATTTTATCTCAAAACATGAGTGTATGATTGTGTTAATGGTATGTAAAGCATTCATGCTATTAAAATTCAGTGCACAATTCAATTCAAAGCATGGCATAAACCATCATGCATATTTCACAATAAAGCATGGCATTAATCATCATGCATTTTTCACAATAAAGCATGGCATTAATCATCATGCTTCGGTGCACTTTAAAACCATTAACAAATCAATCCAACACTTGTCAGGTCTCAACCCATCCATCGGACTGTCCTGACCCACAAATCATTTCAAATATGGATTTATTCACAAAGCATTAGACATGTGAGATAGGCAATTCAATAAAAGGTAATAACCTCTAGGTCTATGGCCATAACCTATGATACCGGCTACACGGATCAGGTGTACGGGATATCACCACTATCTGCTTCCACACGGGAGGTGGGTAAAATCCTGCCCGTCGGTCAATAGCAGATCTCGTCCGAATACAGCATATCACAATCTCAACACGGTACAATGTACTCCATGCTACATGCATGGTACAACGTACTCCGTAGACCCAATCAACACATCATATCACGCCACATCTCAAAACGCACGTGTGAGCCTATTTAATCAGTACGACCTCTTGTCTACCCAAAGCTCCTAACACGGCTATCAACATGTCAAAATATCACAAATGCACGTGCGAGCCTATTTAATCGGTGAGACACCCAGCCTGCTCGAAGCCCCAAGCACGGCAACAAATAAGGTGGGCATCTAGTGCGAGCTAAGCTCCAAGCACTATGCCAAAACCAGTATAAAAATTCATGTGAAAACTAGTACGAGCTAAGCTCTAGCACTCATGTGCATAAAACACGTTAAATCTCGTGTGAGTCATACTCTAGCACACTTTCATTCTCACGAAAACAATGTAAGGGGCTCATTTCTTTGCAAAGTGTGGTTAACAAACCAAAACAACTCATTTCTTTTACAAATCATTTCAAATACTAACCAACCTACCAATCACTTGCTAAAGAGCAATAAAACATGATTTTCCAAAGTATTATGCTTTTATTTTCATGCACATTTCTCAAACACCCAACTTTTACCCTTCAATCACCCAACATCATTTCCTAATATCTCATGCATTCTAGCAAAACATTTAATGCGCCCAAATTGCGCACAGATATCTCTAAGATCCATACAATTCTCTTACCTCGATTTACTTGAGTGTGACTCTCTTCTTCTTAGCTTCTTGTGCTCTTGGTTCGCTTTGCTCTAGTGTATCCTCGAGAATTGTGATTCATTCATCCAAATCAATTGAGTTAATGTTGTTAACTCATATTTGACCTCACTAGTCAATATAATTCATTTATGCATTTTACCAATGCCTTAATCCATATTTTACCCCTTTTAGGTAAATCTTACAATTTATTCACTAACAACATCTTAAAATCATATCCATAACACTATTATCACCTCTAGATATCCCATCTCTCATTAATCTCCATACATTCCACTTTCTCACACTAGACCATTTCTAGGTCATAATCATTCCAATGCATTTTAGATAGTTTCTAACCATACTAAGCACCCCAATCAACCCCAAACATCAATAGCTTAACAATGCACTTAAGTTGGTGCCTTAGAAACTCACCTCTTTGGATTTTCTCTTTACTCCAAATAGAAATGCCCCTTGTTCCTTCAATCCAACAAATGGGTAAATGCCTCCAAACTATGTTGTTCTTCTCTTTAATGTAAACAACTTTGCCTCTAATAGTCTTCCTCAAATCTCCTCGAAAATGGTTGGATTTAGAGAGAGAAAACTAGGTTTTGGGTTGCAAAGGGAAGGAAATGGTTTTGTCCCGAAATCTGCAGATTTTGCAAAGCCTTTTTATAGAAATAGCTTGAGGAGATCGATCTGCATAAGGAGGAGATCGATCTGGTCCCCTTAAATTCCTCTTTTCCACGACATATTAAGCATGAGATTGATCTGTCGAAGCTTGAGATCGATCTGCTCCAAACAGAGAGCTAAGGAGATCGATCTGTATGCTTGAGGATCGATCTTTTCATTATAGAATATTTAGGAGATCGATCTGGCCCCATTGGAGATCGATCTGCCCTATTCCTTTGCTCAAATACAAGCATTTTTGGCTCATCCAGATCGACCTCTCATCCTATGAGATCGATCTGGCCTGCATAGTTTCCAAATTTTGCTACAGTTTCCTGCAGAAACTTATACCAAAACATCCTTAATTTGCTGCCATGGTCGTTTTCTCATCTAATCATCTTTGAGACTTGAAAATGACATCCATTTATACTTCATACACATTAAAACTTATGTAGAATCTTTGTATAGCCAATGGTCCATGATATAAACCAAATGGAAGTGCACAACTTATGCAATCCTCCTTTCATTTACCACTCTACTCACTTTCCATTTTACTCCCACTCTTCACATGTTTAAGTTCATATCTTCATATTCATATGTAATGTAACTTGTATGTATAATCACAACTCTTATTGCAAGTGTGTACCTTAAACTTATGGACTTACATTACATACACTTCATGTCACGACCCAAATTACCAAAAAATCAAAGTAAATTTTTCACTTTTTCATTTATTATTTAATTCTTACCTTTCTCTCATCGTGACCATCCTACAAATAGTTGGGCTATGATTCGGTGTTACTCACCTCTCACCTATTTACCATTCCATTTCCATAATCACATTCACATATCAGAGTTTACTATCCTTTGACTTTAACTAAATACATATACAATGGTATTACATCACCTTACATCCCCGACATTATATCCATTTACAGTACTGTGCATTACATGTTCAGATACAAAACCATACAAATGTGTATACCTGTCTCTCGATGGGAAGCAGCGAATGCCAAGAATGCAAGTCATCAGCCGCTCACTAACTACTTCGAGTGCTCTAAAAAGATGGGAAAATAAGGGGGTGAGCAAACCACACGCTCAGTAAGGCAATTATACAAGTAAGTAGATAGCTCCACTATCTACATGCTCATAATGCCATGCCCTTAAAATCCATTTCTTTTCATTAAAATCTCCAACACAAAATCATGCATATATCCATGACATAGTTTATCAAAACTATTTGTGCATATAGAAAGCATGTAATTCATGCATCAATAGTATTTTATGTGACATCCTTAAATCATAATTAGCATAAAGTAAATCAAGATCATGCATTCTTTATGTCATGTAAGACAAATCATGAATTTGAAATGAAAGCATGGAAAACATCATCATGCTACTGCATTTAAATCATTTCATTAAAACTGCAGTACAAACTAACCCTTCTGGGTCAATCATCTCATAAAACAATTCATTAAAATTCATTATAAAACTTTGATTATAAAACCACCCTTCTTTCAGTGTCACATATCATAAAATCCTCTAAAACATATATTAGCATAGAAAAAAAATCATAAATCGGGGGCCTGACCCCTCCCTCGGGTCTACCCTAGTCTATCGAGACCATAAGTTATATCATGTGAGACAAGTAGGTGACTATATCAAAAACATCGAGGACTATGTTCATATCCTAGTGATCCCTGGCTACATGGTACCTAGTGTGCGGGGTATCACACCTGAAATTGGAGGTGGGTCAGTCCTACCCGCCAGAACAACATAACATCAGGATTGCGAGGGCAAGGCTTACTGCCTCGTGGCTAATGCCACTCCACTCCAAAAATCCCCATGGTACAGCGTACTCTGCATGACATACACGATACAACGTACTCCGTGAACCCAAGCTCAGTCAGGGGTGCCTGCAATAGATCTTATTCACCTATACCATCTCTGTCTCAGTATGCACGTGTGGGCATATCATCTCACTATGACACACAGTCTACAAGAGGCTCCAACATGACTATATCCATGTCATATAAATCTCTGTGCGAGCGAAGCTCTAGCACTCCTCCATGCATATTCATGATATCTAAAAATCTCGTGCGAGCGAAGCTCTAGCACGGTTTCATAAAAATCATTAAAATCTACGTACGAGTAGCACTCCTGTACGACTTTAAAATAGTTATAAATCCATATAAAACTTCTTGCGAGCAAGCTCTAGCACGGTTTATGCATCAATAAATCAAATCTCGTGCGAGTTACACTCCAACACGGCTTTATGCATAAATAAATCAAATCTCGTGCGAGTTACACTCCAGCACGACTTTTATGCAATTATCATATCAAAACAGGATGCGAGCTAAGCTCCAGCACCTCTCATGCATGTCAAATCATTAAAACTAGTGTGAGCAATCGTTTTAGCACCTTTTTATGCATATCAAGTCAAAATAGTCAAAACAGAGTGCGAGCTAGGCTCCAGCACCTCTCATGCATTTCACAAGAATAAAAATCAGTGCGAGCAATCGCTCTAGCACATTTCATTAATATGATGTCACATAAGTCGGTGCGAACAACCGCTCAAGCACATTTATGCACACTCACAAACGCAGATATAGTGCAAGCTATGTGCCAGCACTATCTATTTTCATATAAACTTGATAGTTGGCCCATTTTCTAAAGGATTTTCATTTAAATATAAATAACACTTACGTAGTGTTATCTTGTGAAATTTATGCAATTACTAGCCAATCTATCGATTTACTTTTCTTAAAAACCAATAAAATTCCTTAATTCAAAAAATTCCTTAAATCATGCATTTCATGCATGTCATGCTTTCACTATCCTTAGGTCAACTTCCCTCAATAGGGGTAAAATAGTCTTTACCTATTTTCGAGTCCTTAAAATCTTTAAACCATTTTCTAGGACCTTTATACATAATCAATGTATACATACATATTCAGTGTATACAAAAGCTATTAAAATACGCGTAGCTACCTCTAGCTAGTCACACAATTCCTTTACCTCATTTTTTTGTACAGTCTGACCTTTCCACTGATGAATCATCATGCAGTCTGATTTGCTCCAAATCCAATCTCCGAAATTGCGGATAAATATTCATTAGGTCGAATACAATACAATTAATTGTATTTCATAATTTTCTAGCTTAATTTAAATAATTGGGTCCGTTTACCCATATTGGGCCCGATTGCACCAGAATGGGTCTTAATCGGCCTTAAACCCGTTTTCCACTTACTATTCACATTATCGAGGCCTATTGGGCTCATTGGGCCCATCAGTATTTATTGAGCCTCATTCTAAACTCTCAAATAACTTATTTAATTATTTACGACAATTTATCTCAATTTTCAGAATATAATTCATTTCACGTGGAATTTAAATATGAAATTTATGCGGTAAATTCTAACACGCATAACGATGTAAAATTTTAGTAAATAAGGGTTACTTACCCGAGATGCCATGATAGTAAGCAAATCGAGACTATCTCGAGTTCTCGTTTGACGTCACTTGTCGAGCTACATAATTATATATTTTTCCAGGTAAACTTTCAGTCGAATATTAATCAAATTAAATATTTCAAAATTTAAATCAGTCAATTTCGACCGCTTACCAACTTACCCGTAGCTCGATTGCATCACTGAAATTTTTTCCAAATTTTTCCTCTTTTTTTTTCCTTTTTTCTTATTTTCCTTTTCCTTTTGGCTGAAACGGTCCGGTCCGGTTCAGCATACCATCACTGCGCTGAACCGACCGTACAGGTTCAGGCATCATTTTGACGTTTCGGCACCATCCGATAGGTTCTCGGGCCGTTTTCGGTGTCGTTCGGTGTGCCATCGCTTGGGCTTCCATCATCGGGCCTCAGGGCTGGTCGAATCGACGTCGATGGCCGCTAATCGAGCCTTCTCTCCCGCGACATCTTCCCTCGTTTTCAGCTTTCTTCGACGTTTCCACAGTGCGTTACGGTCGCTGATGGTTCGTCCGAGGTCGGGCTGCCTTCGCCGACCCTCGCCGACCCGTCGGTGGTCGTCAGATCGGAGGGATTTGGTTCCCTCGGTTCGCCTCCTTCAATTTTCGCCATTTGCTTTCCTGTTTCGCGATTTTTGCGGCAGTTTAGTTTTTTTTCTTTTATTTCATTTATTTATAATTAAATTTTATAATTATTTTATTCATTAAAATATATTAAAATCCATAAATATCATAAACAAAATTATATTTTATTCATTTATTTAATAAATGAATTTCTCGGTCTTATTTCAACTTTTCGGTATAATTTTTGATTATTTTCGGGATAATTTCTCGAGGTGAAAATTTTGGTTTATTCCAATAAATTCATATCTTGATCAATTTAACCCGAAATTTAATTATTTCTTCGTTATTGACCAAGATTTCTCAAATCCATATTATTAATTAAATTTTCTTATCACGATAAATACCGAATTTCGATCTTTTGACTGTTTTACCCTTGCATGTGTTCAGGACTACCATTTCAATCATTTTGTATTTTTCATTTCGTGTTTTAAATAAAATCGGGTCTTACACTTCACTTATGAAATCATAGTATAACACCATTTACATTTCTATGTATATATTACAATTATACATATACGGGGTCTCACATTCTCCCCTACTTAGAAAATTTGGTCCTCCAAATTAGAACCAATTCAATATGTGAATAACTCGGGATACTTCTCCCGCATCAAACTCTCCAATTCCCATGTGGCTTCTTCCACAGTGTGATGTTACCAAAGGACTTGCACCAAGAGAATTGTCTTTGTCCTCAACACTTTATCTTTTCTGTCCAGTATCCGAACTGGCTTCTCAACGTATGTCATACCCTCGTTGAGCTCCAATGGCTCATATCTTATCACATGTGTCGAGTCTAGGTGATACTTCCTGAACATGGATATGTGGAAGACGTTGTGAACACTTGCCAACTCTGGTGGCAATGCTAACCTATAAGCCTTGTCTCCCACTCTCTCCAAAATCTCGAAGGGTTTGATGTATCTAGAGCTCAGGTTGCCCTTTTTACCAAATCTCATAATACCCTTCGAAGGAGAAACTTTCAAGAACACTGACTCACCCACCTCAAACTCTAGTGGTCTCTGTCTCTTGTCAGCATAACTCTTTTGCCTGCTCTGAGCTATCCGTAATCTCTAACATATTAATTGGACGTCCTCAGATGCCTGCTGCAGTAAGTCAGGAGTAAAAATCTATCTATCACCAACCTTTTCCCATCCAATAGGGGAATGACATCTATGCCCATACAATGCCTCATATAGTGCCATCCCGATACTCGCATGAAAACTATTATTATAGGTGAACTCTTGGAGTAGCAAATGGTCATCCCAGGAGCCCCCAAAATCCAACGCACACGCTCTCAACATATCCTCCAAGGTCTGTATAGTCCTCTCTGACTGACCATCTGTCTGAGGATGAAATGCAGTGCTAAAACTCAACTGGGTCCCCATCGTTTCCTGAAAACGTTCCCAGAAGTGGAAAGTACAGCAAGCATCCCTATTAGAAACAACGCTCACTGGAATTCCATGTAGCTTCACTATCTCGCGCATATACAAGTTCGCTAACTAGCTTAGAGTATCGGTAGCTCTCACAGCTAGAAAATGGGCTGACTTCGTCAACCAATCCACAATCACCCATATGGCATCATGACCTCTGTGGGTCCTTGGCAATCCCATCACAAAATCCATGGTGACATGCTCCCACTTCCAAGTCGGTATCGATAAAGGCTACAATAACCCTGCAGGCTTCTGATGCTCTACCTTCACCTGCTAATAAACGAGACACTTAGAAACATATTCAGCAATGTGCTTTTTCATCCCAAACCACCAATAAACATTTCAAAGGTTTTGATACATCTTGGTACTTCCTGGATGTATTGTATACCTCGTTGAGTGAGCCTCTATCAAGATCAACCTTTTGATCTCTGCATCATCAAGAACAAATATCCTACCTCTGAACCTCAATAATCCATCGAAACTCAACTCAAAGTCTGTCTCTGTACCCCTCTGTATCTGCCCAACAATATCTCTGCACTGCTGATTAACTTGTTGAGCCAATCGGATTTGATCTACCAGATTCAGTTCCAATTACAAGCTAACTACCATAACACCACCATCAGCATTGGGCGGGGTCACATCCAAACTGAGGTTCATGAACTGTTCCAACAGTTCGTGTTCCCTGATCATCATAAATGACACCATCCCAAGATGCTTCCTACTCAATGCATCAACAACCACATTTGCTTTACCCGGGTGGTACAAGATCTCACAATCATAATCTTTTAAGAGCTCGAGCCATCTCCTCTGTTTCATGTTTAACTCTTTCTGTGAGAATAGGTATTTAAGGCTCTTGTGATATGTGTAAACCTAAAATCTCTCACCATAAAGGTAGTAGCGCCATATCTTCAGCGCAAACACCATCGTTGCCAACTCCAAGTCATGGGTCGGGTAGTTCCTCTCATGATCCTTCAACTGCCTTGATCCATAGGCTACTACCTTCCCATCTTGCATCAATACACAACACAGTCTTTGGTGTGAAGCATCTGTATACACCGAGAAACCTCTTGAGCTGGTAGGAATGGTAAGTATTGGAGCTGTAGTTAACCTCCTCTTCAACTCCTCAAAGCTTTTCTCAAACTTATTGTCCCACACATACTCCATATTCTTCCTCGTGAGACGTGTCAAAAGAGCAGCTAACCTCAAAAATCTCTCTACAAACCTTTATTAGTACATGGCTAAACCCAGGAAACTTCTGATCTCTGTCACTGTCTGGGGTCTCTGCCACTGTGTCACTGCCTCAATCTTTGATGGATCCACTGATACTCCATCCTTCAAAACTGTGACCTAGAAAAGAGATTTGTTCCAACCAAAAGTCACACTTGCTGAGTTTAGCGTATAACTTCTTCTCTCTGAGGGTCTGTAGCACTATCCTTAGGTGCCTTTCATGCTCCTCTCTAGATCTTTAGTACACCAGTATATCATCAATGAACATAATAACAAATCGATCCAATTACTGGTGAAATATCTCATTCATCAGCGACATAAAAGCTGCGGGACCATTTGTCAACCCGAATGACATAACCATAAACTCATAATGTCCATACCAGGTGCAAAAAGCTGTCTTGGGTACTGTAAGACCTGATTTTATTGTAAGAGCAAAAGGGAATGAATAGAAATTTACTAGTGCATTTAAAAATGCAAAAGGACTGAAATGAAATTCTCGAACACGTTGAAGGGCAAAATAGTCAAAAGACCGAAAGCCGGTGTAAATTCGATAAGAAAAAAATTTATTAAAAATAATGGATTTGAGAATCCTGATCAATAACGAAGAAATAATTAAATTTTGAGTTAAATTGATCAAGATATGAATTTATAAGAATTAATCGGGATTTTTACTTCAAAAAAAAATCCCAAAAATAATCGAAAAATATACCGAAAAGTCGAAATAATACTGATAAATTCAATTAGGGATTAATTGAATAAATTAATAATTTTTTTAGATATTTTGACAAAATAATAGCATTTTAAATGATTAAAAATAAAAATAAAAATAAAATAATAAATAAATAAATTAATATTAAAAATAAAATTATAAAAAAAAAGAAAGAATAATTGAAAAAAAACTGAAACAGAATCGCGAGACGCGATTCTGTAAACGGAAAGGGGAACCCGAGGAACCAACCCCGTCTCCGTCAGCCTCACCACCGGACGCCACCGGAGAGGTGACCAGCCGTGTTGCCCGCGCCCGTCGGCACCAACCAGCCGACTAACGGTGGTGAACGGCGACCGAAAGAGGGAGAAAATAAGAGAAAATCGACGGGGGGAGGAAAAGAGAAATCCGGCCATTCGCCGACAAGCTAGCCCCAACCGATGCTAGCTGGCGGTTCCCCAAGCGCAGACAAGCAGATTGGTGGCGGCCACGATCGGTGAAACAGCCGGCGAACACCAAAAACAGCGAAAAGAGGAAATGGGTACCGACGGTGGAGAGAACAGGCCAGACCGGCGACTTTTCGGCGACCTCGACCGAAGCCGACCCCAGATCTGAGATGCGGACGACCCAGCGGAGCCAATGGCGGTGAAAGCCGTTGGAGAACCGGTCGGCAAGGCCCTGAACGGATCGAACCGGAGTGAACCGGAGTGAATCGACGGTCCGAACCGGGTCTGAACCGGACCAAACCGGTTCAGCCAAGAAATAGGGGAAAAAAGGAGAAAAAGGGAAAAAGAAAAAGAGGAAAAATTGGGGAAAAATTTTGACGATGTAATCGAGCTACGGTTAAGTCAGTAGCGGTCGAAATTGATCGATTTAAATTTTGGAATATTTTATTTAATTAATTTTCGACTTGAAATTTACCCGAAAATTTATGAAATTGTGTAGCTCGATAATTGACGTCAAACGAGAGCTCGAGACAGCCTTTGATTTGCGTACTAGCATGGAATCTCGGGTAAGTAACCCTTATTTACGACAATTTACATCGTTATGCATGCTTCGAATTTAATTTCCGCATTAATTAAATTAAATTTTGGAAAGTCGGATAAATTGTCATAAATAATAAATTGAGCTATTCGAGAGTTAGAACGAGGCCCAATAAATTGTTGGTGGGCCCAATGAGCCCAATAGGCCTCGATAATGTGAAAATTAAATAGAAAACGGGCTTAAGGCCGATTAAGGTGCAATCGGGCCCAATAGGGGTAAATGGGCCCAATGATTTAAATTAAGCCCAGAAAATAAGAAATACAATTAAATTGTATGATATCTGACCTGAGAAATATTTATACGTAGTTCTGAACATTGAATTGGGAGCAGATCGGACTCCGTGATGAGATAGCAGTGGAAAAAGAAAGGTCAGATTCTACAGAAAAATAAGGTACCGGAATTCTACGGACTGCTAGAGGTAAACTTTACGAAATTTCAAAGTCATATGTAGTCTTTTAAATTATCTGAAGGGTCTAGAAGTAAGTTAATAATTTTAGTGCCCCGAATGGGCAAATTACCAAAATACCCTTGTTAAGGGTAAAATTTTCAATTTTAGGAAAAATTGGGAGGAGCAAAAATAAGAGGTTCCTGCTCGTTCTGGAGATGTTTTGACGCATGCATGAGTAGGCTGGCTAACCTTGAAAGAAAAATGCACAGCATTGCATATTTTCAATGATGAAATTGTTTTGAAAACTGTTTTAAGGAAACAGAGCCGCCTACGTGTTTTTATTGACATGTGACGTGCTAGAGCTCAGCTCGCACGATGTGTTGATTTGTGTGATGCATGCATTAGTGCTGGAATGAGAGCTCGCACTAGAGTTTTACATGCATTGGTGCTGGAGTCCAACTCGCACCAGATTATATATATATATATATATATATATGATTTTCGTGACACGGTGCTAAAGTCTAACTCGCACCAGATTTTACACGATTTTTGTGACAGGGTGCTAGAGTGTAACTCGCACCAGATTTTCCACATGATTTGATGAGAGTGCTAGAGCTTAGCTCGCACTAGTTTTACTTGAATTGACGAGAGTGCTGGAACATCGCTCGCACTCCCCACTGATTTTATGAGAACATGCGATAAGCCGTGCTTGGAGCGTCGGGTAGACTGTGTGTCACCGATTAAATAGGCTCGTACGTGCGTTTTGAGACATGGCATGAGTATAGAGATATGATATGGGTCCACGAAGTACGATGTACCGTGCAAGTAGCCTGGAGTACGATGTACCGTGTGGTATCTTCGGATACAGGGTATCTTCGGATACGATATCTTTGGATACGGGGTATCTTCGGATACGACATCTTCGGATGCGTGGGATCGGATAAGACTGACGGGTTGGATTGACCCACCTCCCGGGCGGTTCCCGATCAGGGTGAGACCCCGCACACTAGGATCCGTGTAGCAGAGGGGCTCACGAGGACACACGGCCATAGTCCTGGTTATTATCGATATACAGATGTTGCCTAGTCTCACATGTTGACGATTTTGATGAGATCAAAACTGGGTTTTAAATCAGATTTGCATGATGTTATTTTCATGCTTTTTAAACCCATGTGTGATGTAAATTGATTTTCATGGTTTTGTGTGAGTCAGGACCACCCGAGGGATGGGTTGAGCCCTGGATTTGTTGTGAAATTTTAAATGAGAAAGAAATGATTTGAAATAGTTGCATGTTGAATTTTCCATGCAAACTTGTTTTACATGACATCATGAATCATAGCATCAGTTTTGAAATGTGTGGAGAAAGGGTGGTTTATGCATGGCACCACATTCATGTAGGTAGTATGGTTACCTACTTGTTCGTAGGATTGCCTTACTGAGCTTGATGTGCTCACCCCTTTCATTTTCTCACACAGATAATCTCCAGTAGATGTTGAGGCGACTGAGTACTGCATTCCGGATATCCGCTGTTACCCATCATTTAAGGTATATACACTTGTACATATTGTATCTAAATAAGCATAACATAGTAACATGTTTGTAAGTAACTTTAGGGGATGTATAAATATTGTAAACATTTATAAATGACTGAGAAAGAATTAAATTGGTGGGACTAGCATTGACGCACAATCCAATTGATAGTGGAGTATGGTCACGATCAGAGGACAGGTAAGCATGAAAGAAAATAATAAAACGCGAAAAATTTACTTTGATTTTTGGGTAGTTTTGGGTCGTGACATATAAAGGTGGTATCAGAGCTGAAATTGGTCTGATGTGTGTCAGTGTCAGTAATTAGAAAATTACATCCCCGTGTTACTGTGCTTGGTTAGATACAATAGTGTATATCGAGATGGGTTTTAACTAAGAAATGGTTGAGAATGCAGGAATACCTAATATTAGTCGCGATAGAGAAGGTAGAGCACGAGGCAGAGGTCGTAGAGGTAGACCTGAGCCTGCTAATCATGTTGAGTTGACCTATGAGAATCAGTATAAGATTGAAATAGAGGCTAATATTGAGCATTCCTCACAGAGTCCGACAGAGAGATCGAATAGTATTGAGACACGCTTCGTGAGGTTGGAGCGGAGTGTGGAGAATATTTTGGGAGCTAATTGCTCAGAGTATGCATGGGATTTGAGGGCAAGACGGAGCATTGATGGAAGTCTGCTCGACCCAACTTAAGAGTTAGACATCCAGAGCTGACATGCGAAATATTTCTGGATGTATTTCGGTGATAGAATATCTCGAACACTATTTAAAGGGAATGATAGATAAAATTTCTTACGCTGACCCAGAGGAATTGATTTATTGACGAGTATGAAACTCCGTTTATATCCCTGGGCAGGTATTACTTCGACATTATGGGCAGTGAGCATCAGAAAGCCCAAAAGTTCATGGAAGGGCTCAAATTGTCAATTAGAGTCCGATTGGCCCTGTTAGGTATCACTACCTATACCGAGGCAATGCGCAGAATACAGTTGTGTGAAGAAGATTGAGTCTTGCACGCCTCTGAGATTGGAAAAGGTAGTAAGGGCCAAAATAGAGACAGAAAGAGAATCGAGAATGATAGAGATGGTAGAACGAGAAAAAGGGGTAGTTTGAAAAAAGATTTGATTTGATGAGTTATGGGCTAAGATGATTAGTAAGGCCATAGTTATCCGATTATAGCACTTTTGAGGGGTATTGTGATTGGAGAACCCCGATCTGCTACGGATCACGGTAGAATGTGTGGTAAATACCACGAAAGTAGGACCTACACCTACATATTGTTGATGAAAATGATCGTTAAGTGTGGTAAGACGGACCATTTATTTTGATTGCTCAGAGTTGGGCGAGATTACCCCACAGAAATGTAAAGAGATAGAGAAAACCCTGTTGAGATAGCTGCATCGAAAAGGGAGGCCGCAGTCGAAGAGAAAAGGAAAGTAGGCTGTTGGACGAAGGCGAGTGTATGTCTTGGACCAGGACACTACTGATGTTTCACAGGATGTGGTGAAAGATACCACACTGCTTATGAATATAGAAGAAATTGTGTTAATTGATCCTGGTACCACGTATTTCTTCATACCGTCTTCCTTCGCATGTAAGTGAGTAAAAGACATGAATGCCTACACTCTTAGGCACAATGCTGATAAATGAGTACCCCAATAGAGGAAGGTTAACTGATGGAATAATTATGAAGAGATTTTAAGTTGAAAATGGGGGAAGAAGAATAAGTCTGTCACGACCCAAACTACCCAAAAATCAGAGTTAATTTTTCGCTTTTTATTATTTTCTTACTTACATTCTTACCTGTCCTCGAATCGTGACCAACACTCCACTAATAATTGGGCTGTGCGTCAATGCCAGTCCCACCATTCAATTACCATCTAACTTATTTATTCTCCAGTCATTTATAATTGTTTATATTATTTATACATCCCCTAAAGTTACTTACAAACATGTTACTGTGCTATGCTTATGTAGATACAATATGTACAAGTGTATATATACCTTATGTTGATGGGCAGCAGCGGATATCCGGAATGCAGCACTGAGTCGTCGCGACTTCAACTGGAGATTATCTGTGGGAGAAAATGAAAGGGGTGAGCACATCAAGCTCAGTAAGGCAATCCTACGAACAAGTAGGTAACCATACTACCTACATGAACGTGGTGCCATGCATAAACCACCCTTTCTCCACACATTTTAAAACAAATGATATGCGTCATGATGTTATGTAAATCAAGTTGCACGAAAAATTCAACATGCAATTCATTTTAAATCGTTTTTTTCCTATTTAAAATTTCACAATGAAGTCAGGACTCGACCCCTCCTTCGGGTGATCCTGACTCGCACAAAACCATGGAAATTGAGTCTCTCAAAAGCATCGATATCGAAAACATACGTATATATATACAAGATACGAGACTAGGCAATACTGTATATCGGTAATAACCAGGACTGGCCAATATGTCCTCGTGAGTCCCTCTAGCTTCACGGATCCCAGTGTGCGAGGTCTCTCCCTGATCGGGAATTGCCCGGGAGGTGGGTCAATCCAACCCGTCAGTCTTATCCGATCTCACGCATCCGAAGATGCCGTATCCGAAGATACCCTGTATCATAAAGATACCGTATCACAAAGATACCGTATCACAAAGATACCCCGTATCACAAAGATACCGTATCCGAAGATACCCTGTATCACAAAGATACCGTATCCGAAGATACCCCACGGTACATCGTACTCCATGCTACTTGCACGGTACATCGTACTCCATGGACCCATATCACTCTAGGTACTCTAGCCCAAATGGCCTGCTTCCCACAGAGGTTTTCATAACTCAATACTCGTTGCCATGTCTCAAAACGCACGTGCGAGCCTATTAAATCGGTGACACACAGTCTACCCGATGCTCCAAGCACGGCTCATCGTATGTTCTCATAAAAATCAGTGCGAGCGATGCTCAGCACTCTCATCAAATCAAGTAAACTTGGCAGAGCCCGCTTTACATCTCCACAAGGCCGCCAACCTCATCCCTCACTCTCACCCTACTTAAGAGGTCTTTTGAGCCTGTTGGGCCTTTTGGCTGACTCCAAGGGCAGACAGCGCTACTCCACAAATCCAGTAAAACTAGTGCGAGCTATGCTCAGCACTCTGTATATAAATTGTATGAGAATCTTATAAAATCTGGTGCGAGTTAAACTCCCGCACCCTGTCATGAAAATCATGTAAAATCTGGTGCGAGTTAGACTCTAGCACCGTGTCACGAAAAAGCATGTGAAATCTGGTGCGAGTTATACTCTAGCACCTATGCATGTAAAACTCTAGTGCGAGCTCTCGCTCCAGCACTAATGCATGCATCACACAAATCAAACATCGTGCGAGCTGAGCTCTAGCACGTCACATGTAAATAAAAACATGTAGGCGGCTCGGTTATTTCCAAATAGTTTTCACAGAAATCACATCAATTAAGATATGCAATGCTATGCATTTTTCTTTAAAAGTGAGCCAGCCTACTCATGCATGTGTTGAAATACCTCCAGAACGAGCAGGAACCTCTTGTCCTTGCTCCTCCCAATTTTTCCTAAATTTTTAGATTCTACCCTTAACAAGGGTATTTTTGTAATTTTGCCCATTCGGGGCACTAAAATTATTAATTAACCTCTAGACCCTTCAGATAAATTTTAAGGACTGCAAATGAACTTGAAATTGCGTAAAGTTACCTCTAGCAGTCCGCAGAATTCCCTTACCTCGATTCTCGTCGAGTCTGACCTTTTCTTTTCCAATGTTGTCTCGTCGCGCAGTCCGATACGCTTCCAATCCAATGCCCGAAACTGCGTATTAATATTCCCCAGGTCAGATAACATACAATTTAATTGTATTTAATACTTTCTGGGCTTAATTTAAATCATTGGGCCCGTTTACCCCTATTGGGCCCGATTGCACCTTAATGGGCCTTAATCGGCCTTAAGCCCGTTTTCCACTTAATTTTCACTTTATCGAGGCCTATTGGGCTCACTAGGCCCACCAATAATTTATCGGACCTCGTTCTAATTCTCGAATAGCTAAATTTAATATTTACGACAATTAATCTAAATTTCCATAATTTAATTCAATTTATACGGAAATTAAATCAATATCACGCATAACGAGAAAATTGTCGTAAATAGGGGTCACTTACCCGAGATTCCATGCTAGTCCGTAAATCGAGGCTGTCTCGAGCCCTCGGTGGATGCCAATCGTCGAGCTACACAATTAATTACATTTTCGGGTAAACTTTTCGGTCGAAATTTAATTAAATAAAATATTCCAAATTTAAATCGGGTCAATTTGACCGCTTATCGACTTACCCGAAGCTCGATCGCATCACCGAAATTTTCCCCAATTTTTTTCTCTTTTTCCTTTTCCCTTTTCTCCCTTTTTCTCCTCTTTTTGGCTGAACCGGTTCAGTCCGGTTCGGACCGGTTCAGACCGCCGGTTCACCCCGGTTTGGCCGGTTCACCGCCGGTTCGCCACCTTGTCGGCCGGTTCTCCGTCGGCTTCCACCGCCAATCGCTCCGCAAGGCCGTCCGCAGCTCGAATCTGGCCTCGGTTCGCCTCAACGTCGCCGGAATGCCGCCGGTCCGGCTGTTCTCCTCTTCGCCGTCGGACCCGTTTCCCTCTTTTGGCCATCGCCGGCGATTCCGGCCATTTCGTCGGTCGAGATCGGTTCAGAAAGGACCGTCGTCGCCTGGGCTGTCGGAATCGGGCCTTGGTTTCGCCTGGATCGCCGTCGTTCGCCGGAACCGACTCAATTTTCTTCTCGGTTTTGCCTTCCTCTGATCGGCATCTTTTGGCCTCCAAATCGGCGCGTCTCCGGTGCCCTGAAGATCGCCGGTCCCCCCTCTTGCTGCTCGGCCCTTCGTCGGAGGGTGATAGTCGCCGGTGGTCGTCCGGCCTCCCCCCCGATTCCAGCTTCGTTTTCGTTTCTCTGCTTCTTTCTCTCTCCCGACCCGTTTCTCTCTCTCCCCTTTTTTTTCATTTTTATTATTATTTTTATTTATTTTAATTATTTTACTATTCCTTAAAATACATTAAAATTACCCAACTATCTCTTAAAATTATTATTAAATTCTAAATTTATCAATTTAATTTTATTTAATTTATTTATTATATTTTAACCTCTTTTTCGGGTATAATTTTCCCGTATTTTTGGGATATTATCCCGGGTGACTTTTCGATATATTTTTTGATTATTTTCGAGATTATTTTTTTTTTGAACTAAAAATTCCGATTAATCCCGATTAATTCCCATAAACTAATATCTCGATCAATTTAACCCGAAATAAATTTATTTCACTTTTATTGACCAAGATTTCTTACATCCATGTTTTAATTAATTTTTCTCATCGAATTTACTCCGGCTTTTGGTCTTTTGACCGTTTTGCCCTTACACGTGTTCGGGATTAATTTAACCCGACTTCCCTTCACAAATGCTCATTTATTTCATATTTTAATTAAATTCGGGTCTTACAACTCTCCCCCACTTAAGGAATTTGGTCCTCCAAATTAGAACCAATTCATATGAGTCCATATACAACTCCGGGTACATCAATCGTATCATACTCTTAAATTCTTATATGACCTTCTTCGGAGTGTATTACTACCAAAAGACTTTAATTAGGGAGATCGTCTTAAACCTCAATACTTTCTCTTTCTTGTTTAATGCCCGAATCAACTTCTTCAATATACTTATATTTTCATTAAATTGAACTTTTGGAATTCATATCCTATCGCCTACGCTGGATCTGGATAGTATTTCCGAAGCATCAAAAGCTGAGACACATTGTGGGTGCCTGTTAATTCAGGTGATAACACCAACCTACAGGTCTTATCTCCCACTTGTCCAATCTCTTAAAATATTCCATCCAGCGCAACTCAATTTATTTTCTTCCAAAAGTTTGCTATGTCCTTATTCTTTTAGGACAAGTAACTTTCAACCATATTAATTCACCAATGGTGAATTCCAATACTTATCTATCTGCTCTGAGGTGTTCTTAATCTCTCAACCTTAACTAAACATCCTCAGAGACTTATCATCCAAAGTCGAAAATGATCATATCGGTCACCCACTTTTTCTTATCCAAATTTGGGGAACAACCCCTATAGCCATACACTGCCTCATATTTTGTTATCCCGATACTCCACTGTCAACTGTCACTATTGACATCTTCAATTAGAAATCAACTGATCATTCCAGGAGCTTATAAAATCAAGGGCACACGCTTTCATCGGATCCTCCAGAACTTGTACAGTCCTCTTTGACTGACCATCTGTCTGAGGATGAAAAGCTGTGCTAATACTCAGTCGGGTTCCCATAGCTTCCTGAAAAATATTCCTCCGAGTAGGAAGTGAAGCGGGAATCCCTATATGATACCATGCTCACTGGAACGCTACTTAATGTTCCACAATCTGCCTTACGCATAAATCCTCATACACACTCTGAGTATCTGGAGAGTTCATAACTAGAAGGTGGGTGGACTTAGTCACTTTATCGACTATCATCCAAATAGCCTGGTTATTCATCTGGGTCCTCTGTAACCCATCACAACATTCATGGAGACTTGCTCTCATTTCCGTGCCATGTCGATATAGGTAGAAGCTACAATAACTCTGCAGACTTTTAATACTCTACCTTACTCTGCTGACACACTAGGCACTTTTCCACAATCTCTACCATATTTCTTTTCATATCTGACCACCCATACCCTTTTCGAGATTTCAATATATAATCATTACTTTCCGTATGCACTGTATATCCCAAAGAGTGAGCTTCTGACAACATTACTATCTCATCATCTGTAGTCCTGGGGAGCACTTATACTGTCTCTGAATCCTCAGTAACTCATCATCACCCACTGTGAACTCTATCACTGTACCCTTCTGAATCAGACCCAAACTATCGAATCCGGTCGATCATCACGCTAAGCCTGGCAAATCCGGGCACCCTCATCCGGTTCTAATCATCAGGCTAGCTGTCAAACAATCACTGTCATCATCAGAAGGGATCACATCTAAACTGAGGCTCATAACTGCATCTCGCAGCTCCCGCTCCCTGACCATCATATGTGGTACCATCTCGAGGCTCTTTTTACTCGAGGCATCAGTCATCACATTAGCCTTTCCTGGGTGGTACAATTTTTCACAAATCAAAATCTCTCAGAAGCTCTATCCCACTATGTATTCTCATATTCGCCTCTTTCTGTGAAAACAGATACTCGGGCTTTATGATCAGTGCATATCCACAATTTCTCACCCTGTACATAATAGTACTATATTATCGGTACAACTACTGTTACCAACTTTAAATCATGGGTCAGATAGTTTATTTCATGATCAAAGAGTTGTCTGACTCCAAAATTGACTATCTTCCCATTACACATCAATATACAGCTCCTTCATAATTTTGAGGTATCCATACTCACTGAGAACCTCTTGAGCTGTTGGGTATGGTGAAATTATTCACGGTGGTCAGTTCATACTTTACTACACCGAAATTTATATCACATCCATCATCTTATTTATTATCTCATTCCATGACCACGTTTTCATAATTAAACGTGTCAACAAAGGATATCCTTTTAGAACTCGCAGTAACCATCCGCAAAAGCAATTTCCCCAATTGTTACTTATAAATCGCCCTAGACTTTAACTACACCCAATATATCATCGATAATGATGATTACAACTCGATCTAATCCTTGACTTATTTACGCATAAGCGTTCAAGATCCTTCTCAACCGCTTACGTTTTCAGGTACTAACCTACGTCATTTCCCTTTCTTATATTGACGGCTCCTACTAAATTTTTCTATGTTAGTTTTTATGATTGTCGAATTTTTATATTCTTATCGTCTTAGTAATGGTATCCTAATGCTAAAGATATTTATTACGATGATCGATTTCCTGTTATAGGTTATATATATATCTAGACGCTATCAAGTCTTCAGGCGGGGAGGTATTTTGAAATACCTTTATTAGCCCTCAGACTTAACCACAACTACTGGTTATGGTTATACCCATCTTTATCCTTGGTTATAATTTGTGTTCGCTACTAATTGCTTAATCCCAATTACTTCATATACTCACTCTTACTCCAATACATGTTGTATTTATAATCAACATATCTCCTCAGTGTATCAATTATAATAAAACTCTTGTCTTTATTCATTCTGTGAGTACAATCCCTTCCTCCTGTAAATTCAACTGTTGCACCCCTGTTTTTAACTTAAAGTCTCAATATCCCTATTCCGTTTATTAATCCTCCTCTATTGGGATACTCATTTATCTGTATTGCGCCCAATGATGTAGGCATTCATGCCTTTTACTCACTTATATGCGAATGAAGGCGGTATGAATAAATATGTGGCACCAGGATCAATAAACATATGTACTTTATTATTCATAACAAGTGTGGTATCTCACACCACATCCATGAAACATCAATAGTGTCCTGGTCCAAGACATCCTCTCGCCTTCGTCCAACAACCTACTTTCCTTTTTCTTTTCGGCTAGGGCCTCTCTTTTCGTTGCAGCTATACCAACGAATTTGTTCTGTCTCGTTACTTTTCTGTGGGACGATCTCGCCCAATTCTGTGCAATCAAATCAATGGTCCGTCTTATCACACTTAACGGCCATTTTCATCTATACCGTGTAGGTATAAACCTTCCTTCCGTGGTATCCACCACACATCTCACACTGCTTACAGTCCTCACACTGCTACACTGCTTCGTAGCAGGTCGGGGTCCGCCAATCACAATGCCCCCTAACAGTGCCAAAATTGGATGCACTAGGGCCTTACCAATTATCTCAGCCCATAACTCATCAAATCTAATCTTTAACCAATTACCATTTTCTCATTCAACATCTTTGTCATTTCTCGATTCTCTTTTCTGTCTCTATTTCAGCCCTCACTACCTTTTCGAATCTCAGAGGCGTGCAATTCATATTCTTATTTACCCAACTGTAAATCTGCGCACTGCCTCGGTATAGGTAATATCTCACGGGCCAATTGGACTCAAATTGAAAAGTTGAGCCCTTCCATAAACTTTTAGACATCTCGACTGTCACTTTTCATAGTGTCGAGGTAATATCTGCCCAGAATATAACCGAGTCTCCATACTCGTCAATAAATTAAATCCTCTGGGTCAGAGTAAGGACTTTAATTCGAAATTTCCTTTAAATCATGTCCGGGATATCCTGTCACTGGAATATATCTAAGATATTTCTCATCTCAACTCTTAAGATGGGTCGAGCGGGTTTCCACCAATGCTCCGCTGCGCCCTCTGATCTCATACATAATCTGAGCAATTTGCTCCTCAAAATGATCTCCACACTCCGCTCCAATCTCGCGAAGCGTGTCTCAATACTGTCCGATCTCTCTGTCGGACTCTGTGAGGCATTCTCAACATTAGCATCTATTTCAATCTCATACTGATTCTCATAGTCAAACTCAGCACGACTTAGCAGACTCAGGTCTACCTCTACGACCTCTGCCTCGTGCCCTATCTCATCTAACGCGACTCATATTAGGCATTCCTGCATTCTCAACCATTTCTTAGTCAAGCCCATCTCGATATACACTATTGTATCTAACTAAGCACAGTAACACGGGGATGTAATTTCCTAATTACTGACACTGACACACATCAGACCAATTGTGCTCTGATACCACCTTTATATGTCACGACCTAAACTACCCAAAAATCAGAGTTAATTTTTCGCTTTTTATTATTTTCTTACTTACATTCTTACCTGTCCTTGAATCGTGACCAACACTCCACTAATAATTGGGCTGTGCGTCAATGCCAGTCCCACCATTCAATTACCATCTAACTTATTTATTCTCCAGTCATTTATAATTGTTTATATTATTTATACATCCCCTAAAGTTACTTACAAACATGTTACTGTGCTATGCTTATGTAGATACAATATGTACAAGTGTATATATACCTTATGTTGATGGGCAGCAGCGGATATCCGGAATGCAGCATTGAGTCGTCGCGACTTCAACTGGAGATTATCTGTGGGAGAAAATGAAAGGGGTGAGCACATCAAGCTCAGTAAGGCAATCCTACGAACAAGTAGGTAACCATACTACCTACATGAACGTGGTGCCATGCATAAACCACCCTTTCTCCACACATTTTAAAACAAATGATATGCGTCATGATGTTATGTAAATCAAGTTGCACGGAAAATTCAACATGCAATTCATTTTAAATCGTTTCTTTCCCATTTAAAATTTCACAATGAAGTCAGGACTCGACCCCTCCTTCGGGTGATCCTGACTCGCACAAAACCATGGAAATTGAGTCTCTCAAAAGCATCGATATCGAAAACATACGTATATATATACAAGATACGAGACTAGGCAATACTGTATATCGGTAATAACCAGGACTGGCCAATATGTCCTCGTGAGTCCCTCTAGCTTCACGGATCCCAGTGTGCGAGGTCTCACCCTGATCGAGAACTGCCCGGGAGGTGGGTCAATCCAACCCGTCAGTCTTATCCGATCTCACGCATCCGAAGATGTCGTATCCGAAGATACCCCGTATCACAAAGATACCGTATCAAAAAGATACCGTATCACAAAGATACCCCGTATCACAAAGATACCGTATCCGAAGATACCCTGTATCACAAAGATACCGTATCCGAAGATACCCCACGGTACATCGTACTCCATGCTACTTGCACGGTACATCGTACTCCATGGACCCATATCACTCTAGGTACTCTAGCCCAAATGGCCTGCTTCCCACAGAGGTTTTCATAACTCAATACTCGTTGCCATGTCTCAAAACGCACGTGCGAGCCTATTAAATCGGTGACACACAGTCTACCCGATGCTCCAAGCACGGCTCATCGTATGTTCTCATAAAAATCAGTGCGAGCGATGCTCAGCACTCTCATCAAATCAAGTAAACTTGGCAGAGCCCGCTTTACATCTCCACAAGGCCGCCAACCTCATCCCTCACTCTCACCCTACTTAAGAGGTCTTTTGAGCCTGTTGGGCCTTTTGGCTGACTCCAAGGGCAGACAGCGCTACTCCACAAATCCAGTAAAACTAGTGCGAGCTATGCTCAGCACTCTGTATATAAATTGTATGAGAATCTTATAAAATCTGGTGCGAGTTAAACTCCCGCACCCTGTCATGAAAATCATGTAAAATCTGGTGCGAGTTAGACTCTAGCACCGTGTCACGAAAAAGCATGTGAAATCTGGTGCGAGTTATACTCTAGCACCTATGCATGTAAAACTCTAGTGCGAGCTCTCGCTCCAGCACTAATGCATGCATCACACAAATCAAACATCGTGCGAGCTGAGCTCTAGCACGTCACATGTAAATAAAAACATGTATGCGGCTCGGTTATTTCCAAATAGTTTTCACAGAAATCACATCAATTAAGATATGCAATGCTATGCATTTTTCTTTAAAAGTGAGCCAGCCTACTCATGCATGTGTTGAAATACCTCCAGAACGAGCAGGAACCTCTTGTCCTTGCTCCTCCCAATTTTTCCTAAATTTTTAGATTCTACCCTTAACAAGGGTATTTTTATAATTTTGCCCATTCGGGGCACTAAAATTATTAATTGACCTCTAGACCCTTCAGATAAATTTTAAGGACTGTAAATGAACTTGAAATTGCGTAAAGTTACCTCTAGCAGTCCGCAGAATTCCCTTACCTCGATTCTCGTCGAGTCTGACCTTTTCTTTTCCAATGTTGTCTCGTCGCGCAGTCCGATACGCTTCCAATCTAATGCCCGGAACTGCGTATTAATATTCCCCAGGTCAGATAACATACAATTTAATTGTATTTAATACTTTCTGGGCTTAATTTAAATCATTGGGCCCGTTTACCCCTATTGGGCCCGATTGCACCTTAATGGGCCTTAATCGGCCTTAAGCCCGTTTTCCACTTAATTTTCACTTTATCGAGGCCTATTGGGCTCACTGGGCCCACCAATAATTTATCGGGCCTCGTTCTAATACTCGAATAGCTAAATTTAATATTTACGACAATTAATCTAAATTTCCATAATTTAATTCAATTTATGCGAAAATTAAATCAATATCACGCATAACGAGAAAATTATCGTAAATAGGGGTCACTTACCCGAGATTTCATGCTAGTCCGTAAATCGAGGCTGTCTCGAGCCCTCGGTGGATGCCAATCGTCGAGCTACACAATTAATTACATTTTCGGGTAAACTTTTCGGTCGAAATTTAATTAAATAAAATATTCCAAATTTAAATCGGGTCAATTTGACCGCTTATCGACTTACCCGAAGCTCAATCGCATCACCGGAATTTTCTCCAATTTTTTTCTCTTTTTCCTTTTCCCTTTTCTCCCTTTTTCTCCTCTTTTTGGCTGAACCGGTTCAGTCCGGTTCGGACCTGTTCAGACCGCCGGTTCACCCCAGTTTGGCCGGTTCACCGTCGGTTGGCCACCTTGCCGGCCGGTTCTCCGTCGGCTTCCACCACCAATCGCTCCGCAAGGCCGTCCGCAGCTCGAATCTGGCCTCGGTTCGCCTCAACGTCGCCGGAATGCCGTCGGTCCGGCTGTTCTCCTCTTCGCCGTCGGACCCGTTTCCCTCTTTTGGCCGTCGCCGGCGATTCCGGCCGTTTCGTCGGCCGAGACCGGTGCAGAAAGGACCGTCGTCGCCTGTGCTGTCGGAATCGGGCCTTGGTTTCGCCTGGATCGCCGTCGTTCGTCGGAACCGACTCAATTTTCTTCTCGGTTCTGCCTTCCTCCGATCGGCATCTTCCGGCCTCCAAATCAGCGCGTCTTCGGTGCCCTGAAGATCGCCGGTCCCTCCTCTTGCTGTTCGGCCCTTCGTCGGAGGGTGATAGTCGCCGGTGGTCGTCCGGCCTCCCCCCCGATTCCAGCTTCGTTTTCGTTTCTCTGCTTCTTTCTCTCTCCCGACCCGTTTCTCTCTCTCCCCTTTTTTTTTCATTTTTATTATTATTTTTATTTATTTTAATTATTTTACTATTCCTTAAAATACATTAAAATTACCCAACTATCTCTTAAAATTATTATTAAATTCTAAATTTATCAATTTAATTTAATTTAATTTATTTATTATATTTTAACCTCTTTTTCGGGTATAATTTCCCCGTATTTTCGGGATATTGTCCCGGGTGACTTTTCGATATATTTTTGGATTATTTTCGGGATTATTTTTTTTTGAACTAAAAATTTCGATTAATCCCGATTAATTCCCATAAACTAATATCTCGATCAATTTAACCCGAAATAAATTTATTTCACTTTTATTGACCAAGATTTCTTACATCCATGTTTTAATTAATTTTTCTCATCGAATTTACTCCGGCTTTCGGTCTTTTAACCGTTTTGCCCTTACACGTGTTCGGGATTAATTTAACCCGACTTCCCTTCACAAATGCTCATTCATTTCATATTTTAATTAAATTCGGGTCTTACAAAGTCAGCCAATTTTATTCAATGGACTATGAATAATTTAAAGTAATATTTGAGAATAGATTAGTCGGCTGCATATTATGATGTTCGGATTTCTATCCTAAGATAGTGATATGGTTACCCCTGAAAAGTATACTGTAAGTTTTAATAAGTACTAAAAAGGGGTGCAACGGTTGAAATTAAAGGAGCAAATGATGGTACTCACGAAATGAATAATGACAGAGTTTCGTTATAATTGATATACGAAGGAGATACTCTTTAAGATATGTTTGATCCTAAATACAAGATGTACTGGAGTAAGAGGCGTATGCAAGGTAAGAATGCCCTTAAAATATGAAGTAATTTGGATTAAAGCGAATAGTAGCGAATATGAATTGTGACCACAGGGACTGCTATGTAAAGTAATTGTGGTTAAGTCTAAGGGTAAATAAAGATATTTCAAAATACCTCCCCGCCTGAAGACTTGACAGCGTTTAGAAATATATATATAATCTATAACTTGAAATCGATCGTGGTAAGATATAAATTTAAAATTTGGATACTTTCACTAGTGCGATAAAGAATTATAAAATTCGATTAATTATGAAGGTTAAAATATTAAAATTTAATAAAAGCCGTTAATATAAGAAAAAGAAAATGACGCGGGTTAATACCTTGAACGAGAGCAATTTTGAAGTGATATTATACGCTTATGCATACATAGGTCAAGGATATGGGCGATTGAAATATGTAGTGGAGCTCAACTACAATGAGTTATTTAAACTTTACCTAGACCGATTTGTCATCATCCTTATTGATGATATGTTGGGTGTAGTTAAAATCCAGGGCAAATTATAAGCAACAATTGGAAATTTGCTTTTACAGATGGTTGCTTCGAGTTCTAAAAAGGGTATACTTTGTTGGCACGTTTAACTATGAAAGCGTGGTATTTGAATGAGATGATAAGTGGCATGATAGATGTGACATGAATTTCGGTGTAGTGAAGTATGAACTGACCACCGTGATTATTTTCACCATACCCAACAGCTCAAGAGGTTCTCCGTCTGTATGAATGACTCAAAATAATGAATGAGTTGTGTATTGATGCAAAAAGGGGAAGATAGTCGATTGTGGATCCAGACAACTCAAGGATCATGAAATAAACTATCTGACCCATGATTTAAAGTTGGCAGCGGTAGTACTTGTAGTGAGGATATGGTACTATTATGTACATGGTGAGAAATTTTGGGTATGCACTGATCATAAAGCCCTAAGTATCTATTTTCACAGAAAAAGACGAATGTGAGAATACATAGTGGGTTAGAGCTTCTGAGAGATTTTGATTGTGAAAAATTGTACCACCCATGAAAGGCTAATGTGATGGCTGATGCCTTGAGCAGAAAGAGCCTCGGGATGGTATTACATATGATGGTCAGGGAGCGTGAGCTGCTAGAGCAGTTGTGAGCCTCAATAGTGATGTGATCCCTTCTGATGATGACAGTGATTGTGTGACAGCTAGCCTGAGACTAGAATCGGATGAGAGTGCCCGGATTTGACAGGCTTAGCATGATGATCGGCATAGTGTTGATAGTTTAGGTCAGATTCAGAAGGGTACAGTGACAGAGTTCACAGAGAGTGTCGATGATTTACAGAGAGGTTCAGAGACAGTATGAGTGCTCCCCAGGACCACTGTTGATGAGATAGTAATATTGTCAGAAGCTTACTCTTAGGGATATACAGTGCATACAGAAAGTAACGAATATATAGATATGAAATCTCTGAAAAGGGTATTGGTGGTCAGATGTGAAAAGAGATATGATAGAGATTGTGGAAAAGTGCCTAGTATGTCAGCAGAATAAGGTAGAGTATTAAAAGTCTGCAGAGTTATTGCAACCTCTACCTATATCGACACGGCACGAAAATGGGAGCAAGTCACCATCAATTTCGTGATGGGTTATAGAGGACTCAAATGAATCATGAGGCTATTTAGATGATAGTCGCTAAATTAACTAAGTCTATCCACCTTCTGGTTATGAAACCCCCAGATACTCAGAGTGTGTATGAGGATTCAGGTATAAGGAAGATTGTAGAACATTATATTATATAGGGATTCCCACTTCACTTCCCACTTCGGGGAATATTTTTCAGGAAGCTATGGGAACCCGACTGAGTATTAGCACAACTTTCCGTCCTCAGACAGATGATCAGTCAGAGAGGACTGTACAAGTTCTGGAGGATATGATGAGAGTGTGTGCATTGATTTTATAAGCTCCTGGGATGATCAGTTGTTACAAATTGAAGTCGCCAATAACGACAGTTGGCACTTGAGTATTGGGATAACAATTATGAGGCAGTGTATGGCTGTAGGGGTTATTCCCCAACTCAGACAAGAAAAAGCGGGTGACAGATAGAAATTTCTTCTGAATTAGTATAATAAGTTTCTGAGGGTGTTCAGTTGAAGGAGAGATTAAGAACACCTCAGAGCAGACAAAAAGCATTGGAATTCACCGAGGGTTAATTAATATTGTTGAAGTTATTTGTCCTAAGGGAATAATGACATAACGAGACTCGGGAAGAAGGCAAATTGAGTTTTACTGAATGGAATTTTTGAGAGATTGGATAAGTGGGAGATAAGACCTGTAGGTTGGCGTTATCACCTGAATAAACAGGCATCCACAATGTGTCTCATCTTTTGATACTTCGGCAATACTATCCAGATCCAGCATAGGTGATCAGATATGAACTCCAACAGTTCAGCTCAGTGCAAATATAAGTATATTGAAAAAGTTGATTTGGGCAATAAACAGGAAAGAGAAAGTATTGAGGTTTAAGACGATCTCCCTAATTAAAGTCCTTTGGTAGTAGTACGCTCCAGAAAAGTCACATAAGAGTTAAGAGTATGATATGTGTGAAGTAACCGGAGTGATTTACATACTAACTTGGTTCTAATTTGGAGGGCCAAATTTCTTAAGTGGGGGAGATTGTAAGACCCGATTTTATTGTAAGAGCAAAAGGGAATGAATAGAAATTTACTAGTGCATTTAAAAATGCAAAAGGACTGAAATGAAATTCCCGAACACGTTGAAGGGCAAAATAGTCAAAAGACCGAAAGCCGGTGTAAATTCGATAAGAAAAAAATTTATTAAAAATAATGGATTTGAGAATCTTGATCAATAACGAAGAAATAATTAAATTTCGGGTTAAATTGATCAAGATATAAATTTATGAGAATTAATCAGGATTTTTACTTCAAAAAAATAATCCCGAAAATAATCGAAAAATATACCGAAAAGTCGAAATAATACTGATAAATTCAATTAGGGATTAATTGAATAAATTAATAATTTTTTTAGATATTTTGACAAAATAATAGCATTTTAAATGATTAAAAATAAAAATAAAAATAAAAATAAAATAATAAATAAAATAATATTAAAAATAAAATTATAAAAAAGAAAGAAAGAAGAATTGAAAAAAAAAAAAACTGAAACAGAATCGCGAGACGCGATTCTGTAAACGGAAAGGGGAACCCGAGGAACCAACCCCGTCTCCGTCGGCCTCACCACCGGACGCCACCGGAGAGGTGACCAGCCGAGTCGCCCGCACCCTAAAACCAACCAGCCGACAAACGGCTGTGAACGGTGACCAAAAGAGGGAGAAAACGAGAGAAAATCGACGAGGGGAGGAAAAGAGAAATCCGGCCATTCGTCGGCAAGCTAGCCCTAACCGACGCTAGCTGGCGGTTCCCCAAGCGCAGACAAGCAGATTGGTGGCGGTCACGACCGGTGAAACTGTCGACAAACGCCGAAAACAGTGGAAAGAGGAAATGGGTACCGACGGTGGAGAGAACAGGCCGGACCGACGACTTTCTGGCGACCTCGACCGAAGCCGACCCTAGATCTGAGATGCGGACGACCTAGCGGAGCCACTGGCGGAGGAAGCTGGCGGAGAACCGGTCGGCGAGGCCCTGAACCGATCGAACCGGAGTGAACCAGCAGTCCGAACCGGGTCTGAACTAGACCGAACCGGTTCAGCCAAGAAAGAGGGGAAAAATGAGAAAAAGGGAAAAAGAAAAAAGAGGAAAAATTGGAAAAAAATTTCAGCGATGTAATCGAGCTACGGGTAAGTCAGTAGCGGTCGAAATTGATCGATTTAAATTTTAGAATATTTTATTTAATTAATTTTTGACTAGAAATTTACCCGGAAATTTATGAAATTGTGTAGCTCGACAATCGACGTCAAACGAGAGCTCGAGATAGCCTCAATTTGCGTACTAGCATGGAATCTCAGGTAAGTAACCCTTATTTACGATAATTTTCATCGTTATGCGTGCTTCAAATTTAATTTCCGCATTAATTAAATTAAATTTTGGAAAGTCCGATAAATTGTCGTAAATAATAAATTGAGCTATTCGAGTGTTAGAACGAGGTCCAATAAATTGTTGGTGGGCCCAATGAGCCCAATAGGCCTCGATAATGTGAAAATTAAGTGGAAAACGGGCTTAAGGTCGATTAAGGCCCATTAAAGTGCATCGGGCCCAATAGGGGTAAATGGGCCCAATGATTTAAATTAAACCCAGAAAATAGGAAATACAATTAAATTGTATGATATCTGACCTGAGGAATATTTATACGCAGTTCTGGACATTGAATTGGGAGCAGATCGGACTGCGTGACGAGATAGCAGTGGAAAAGGAAAGATCAGACTCTACAGAAAAATAAGGTAAGGGAATTCTACGGACTGCTAGAGGTAAACTTTACGAAATTTCAAAGTCATATGCAGTCTTTTAAATTATCTGAAGGGTCTAGAAGTAAGTTAATAATTTTAGTGCCTCGAATGGGCAAATTACCAAAATACCCTTGTTAAGGGTAAAATTTTCAATTTTAGGAAAAATTGGGAGGAGCAAGAACAAGAGGTTCCTGCTCGTTCTGGAGATGTTTTGATGCATGCATGAGTAGGTTGGCTAACCTTGAAAGAAAAATGCACAGCATTGCATATTTTCAATGATGAAATTGTTTTGAAAACTGTTTTAAGGAAATAGAGCCGCCTACGTGTTTTTATTGACATGTGATGTGCTAGAGCTCAGCTCGCACGATGTGTTGATTTGTGTGATGCATGCATTAGTGCTGGAGCGAGAGCTCGCACTAGAGTTTTACATGCATTGGTGCTGGAGTCCAACTCGCACCAGATTTTATATATATATATATATGATTTTTGTGACACGGTGCTAGAGTCTAACTCGCACCAGATTTTACTTGATTTTTGTGACAGGGTGCTAGAGTGTAACTCGCACCAGATTTTCCATATGATTTGATGAGAGTGCTAGAGCTTAGCTTGCACTAGTTTTACTTGAATTGACAAGAGTGCTGGAGCATCGCTTGCACCCCCCACTGATTTTTATGAGAACATGCGATGAGCCGTGCTTGGAGCGTCGGGTAGACTGTGTGTCACCGATTAAATAGGCTCGTACGTGCGTTTTGAGACATGGCATGAGAATAGAGATATGATATGGGTCCACGGAGTACGATGTACTATGCAAGTAGCATGGAGTACGATGTACCGTGTGGTATCTTCGGATACGGGGTATCTTTGGATATGGTATCTTTGGATACGGGGTATCTTCGGATACGGCATCTTCGGATGCGTGGGATCGGATAAGACTGACGGGTTGGATTGACCCACCTCCCGGGCGATTCCCGATCAGGGTGAGACCCCGCACACTAGGATCCGTATAACAGAGGGGCTCACGAGGACACACGGCCATAGTCCTGGTTATTACCGATATACAGATGTTGCCTAGTCTCACATGTTGACGATTTTGATGAGAACAAAACTGGGTTTTAAATCAGATTTGCATGATGTTATTTCCATTCTTTTTAAACCCATGTGTGATGTAAACTGATGGGATGGGTTGAGCCCTGGATTTGTTGTGAAATTTTAACTGAGAAAGAAATGATTTGAAATAGTTGCATGTTGAATTTTCCATGTAAACTTGTTTTACATGACATCATGAATCATAGCATCAGTTTTGAAATGTGTGGAGAAAGGGTGGTTTATGCATGGCACCACGTTCATGTAGGTAGTATGGTTACCTACTTATTCGTAGGATTGCCTTACTGAGCTTGATGTGCTCACCCCTTTCATTTTCTCACACAGATAATCTCCAGCAGATGTTAAGGCGACTGAGTATTGCATTCCGGATATCCGCTGCTGCCCATCATTTAAGGTATATACACTTGTACATATTGTATCTAAATAAGCATAGCATAGTAACATGTTTGTAAGTAACTTTAGGGGATGTATAAATATTGTAAACATTTATAAATGACTGAGAAAGAATTAAATTGGTGGGACTGGCATTGACGCATAGCCCAATTGTTAGTGGAGTGTGGTCACGATCAGAGGACAGGTAAGCATGAAAGAAAATAATAAAACGCGAAAAATTTACTCTGATTTTTGGGTAGTTTTGGGTCGTGATAGGTACATCTCCACCTTGTATCTTCAACTGATGGTACCCTGATCTCAGATCTATCTTGGAAAAGACTTGTGCTCCCCCAAGTTGATCCAACAAGTCATCGCTGCGTGGAAGGGGATACTTATTCTTGATGGTGGCCTTATTTAACAACTGGTAATCTATACACAGTCGGAGGCTTCCATCTTTCTTCCTTACAAATAGAACCGGTGCTCCCCAAGGTGAGACGCTCGGCCTGATGAACCCTTTCTCCAGCAACTCCTGTAACTGTTTCCTTAACTCCTCCAACTCAACTTGAACCGTTTTATACGATGGCTTGGATATCGGCTCTGTACCAGGTGCCAAGTCTATACCAAACTCCATCTCTCTATCTGGAGGTAACCCTAGTAACTCATCCAGAAAGACATATGGAAACTCCTTAACCACTGGTATGTCTCCTAATTCTGAATGTGCCTTATTCGTCTCAATCACTTAAGCGATGGACCCTTCACATTATTGTTTCCACCATTAGTAATCATAAATCATCATATTCATACACAAGATTGATAAACAGATTTATCTTTCATACATCATGTATCAAGATTGTACTCATCACACTTATAATAATCATGTTCTTTAATTTCATTTCACAAAATTTACTACAAGGTTGTCTATCTTCGGAAACATTAAAGTTTTTGCATGACAATCCATAACAACGTGATTTGCAGCCAGCCAATCCATCCCTAGGATTACATGAAAATCACCTATATTTAGTAAAATCAAATCGGCTGCCATTTCTTTACTTCCTATTCTCATCTTACAAACTCTATATACATGCTCAGTCAACTGACTATCATTCATAGGGGTAGATATCAACAACATCTTATCAAATAGTGTGTGTTTTACATGCTTCAACAATTTACATGCAAAGGATGACGAAATAAAGGAATGCGTGGCACCAGGATCAAACAACTCAAATGCTTCTAAATCAAAGATTTGGATGGCACCTTTTACCACATCCGAAGACTGATCTGCAGTGTCCTGGTCTAGCACGTGCACTCACCCTCCGCTTACACCTACTACTTGCTTCCCAATGTCCTCAGCTGTAGCCCTCCTTCTCAGAGTAGTTGTCCCAGCTAGAGCTCTCTCTTGCTCCCTGCCCTTCTGTGGGGTTCTCTCTGTCATCTTTGGGCAATCCCTGATTATGTGCCCTGATTTCCAACATCTGAAACATACTACAGGTTGTCCATAGCAGGGTCGAGTTCCATGGTACCTACCACACTTGCCACACTATTTCGTAGTAGGCCGTGACCCTCCAATCACAATTCCCTTAGCTAGAGCAATGGTCGGATACATGGGAGTATTAACTGTCCTCTCCCGGATCTCTTCGATCCTCAGCCTCTTTCCAGAAAACCTCTTACTTCCCTTATAGCTGAAGCCTCTACCATCATTGGTCTCTTCTTATCTCTATCCCTCATCTTACCAACATTTTCAAAATCTGAGGCGAATCTATCAACATCTTGTTCACATAATTACGCCCTGCGCACTGCCTCCTCAAAGGTCGGTATATCCAGGGGAACCAGTCTAGACCTGATGGTCGATCTCAATCCATCCATAAACTTTTGGATCTTCTCAACCTCATTACTCATAGTGTTAGGATCATACCTACCCAGGGAGATAAAGGTCGTCTCGTACTCATCCACAGTCCTACTCCCTTAGGTCAGTCTCAAAAATGCCATTTTCATCTTTCGCTGTGCAGTATCTGGAACGTACTGTCTCCGAAAAGCTTTCAAAAACATATCCCAGCTAATCTCATATATCGGGCTCTCAAAATAGGCCTGATGGACTACCATTAATGTTCTGCTGATTCTTTCAGCATAAAAGTGGTAAACGCGACCATCTCGGTAGTAGTGCATTCAAAGAACCCATACAACTTCTTGATCTCATTTATCCAATTCTCAACAGCTATTAGGTCCTTTACTCCACTGAAAGACGACGATTCAAACTTCTGGAACTATCACAGTCTATCCAAATCACAACCATAACCCTAGTCTCTACTGCCTGGTGTAGTAACAGGAGTAGGCATATCTTGTGCAGGTGGCGTATCTGTCGTCTAGGTCTCTGGGCTGGCCGAGCTTGTGCCTCAGGAACTGTCGCCAGCTCGGCATCACCCTGAGTAGCAGGACTTTGTCTACTGCCAACTCTAGGTAAAGATTGAGTGACCAACTCCAATATCATCTTAATGCTCCGCTTAATCCTCGCGAAACGAGCCTCAGTACTCTCGGGTCTCTCATCTGGACCCTCTGGAATGTGCTAAACCTCCACCTCAACCTCTTCCTGAGCCTCGTGTGTTTTTGGCTCAACACGACCCCCAGGCCTACTTCTACGGCCTCTAACTTTCGCCTTCTAACTTCCGCCCTTGCCCCTCTACCGTGACTGGTATTAGGCACAATTACTCAATTCCCTACATTCATAGCCAATCACTTAGTCAACCTATCGACATACACACAATTTTATCTAAACAAGCACAATAGCAATGGGATGAAAATTTTCAACTTATTAAGTATTTTAGACAAGACACACGTCAGACCAATTGAAGCTTTTATACCAACTTCTGTCACGACCCTCAACTTATGGAAATACGTACAAATTTTTTTCATTTTCATGCATCATTTGTTATTCATCCTTACCTTAATCGTGAATAGTAACTCTCCTCAATAGTTGGGCTATGTGTCGATGTCTAATTCACTTCACCATACTAATTCAATTTGTATATTATTTATGAGTAAACACTTGTATAAATGTATATATATCTAAGTTGCTACATGTGTTTACATTGTTTCACATCCCTAATAGTTACATACAAAATGCTACTGTGCTATCGTAAGTTTAGATAAAAAATTACAACAGTGTGTATACCTTACGCGATGGGATGCAGCAGATTACCAAAAGGGAACGCCTCCAGTCACACTCAATCTATACTCAACACTCTATAGAGGGGGGAAAATAAGGGGGTGAGCAAACCACACACTCAGTAAGGTAATCAAGCGAACAGGTAGATACTACACTATCTACATGATCGTGATGCCATGCTCAAAAGCATTTAGTTCATCATTTTATCTCAAAACATGAGTGTATGATTGTGTTAATGGTATGTAAAGCATTCATGCTATTAAAATTCAGTGCACAATTCAATTCAAAGCATGGCATAAACCATCATGCATATTTCACAATAAAGCATGGCATTAATCATCATGCTTCAGAGCACTTTAAAACCACTAACAAATCAATCCAACACTTGTCAGGTCTCAGCCAATCCCTCGGACTGTCTTGACCTACAAATCATTTCAAATATGGATTTATTCACAAAGCATTAGACATGTGAGATAGGCAATTCAATAAAAGGTAATAACCTCTAGGTCTATGGCTATAACCTGTGATACCAGCTACACGGATCAGGTGTGCGGGATATCACTACTATCTACTTCCACATGGGAGTCGGGTTAAATCCTGCTCGTCGATCCATAGCAGATCTCTTTCGAAGATGGCATATCACAATCTCAACATGGTACAATGTACTCCATGCTACATGCATAGTACAACGTACTCCGTGGACCCAATCAACACATCATATCACGCCTCATCTCAAAATTCACTTGTGAGCCTATTTAATCGTTACGACCTCTTGTCTACCCGAAGCTCCTAACACGGCTGTCAATGTGTCAAAATATCACCAATGCACATGCGAGCCTATTTAAATGGTGACACCTAGCATGCCCGAAGTTCCATGCACGACAACAAATAAGGTGGGCAACTAGTGCGAGCTAAGCTTTAAGCACCATGCCAAAACCAGTATAAAAATCCATGTGAAAACTAGTACGAGCTAAGCTCTAGCACTCATGTGCATAAAACACATCAAATCTCGTGCGAGTCATACTCTAGCACGCTTTCATTCTAACGAAAACAATGCAGGGGGCTCATTTCTGTGCAAAGTGTGGTTAATAAACCAAAACAACTCATTTCTTTTGCAAATCATTTCAAATGCTAGCCAACCTACCAATCACTTGCTAAAAAGTAATAAAACATGATTTTCCAAAGCATTATGCTTTTATTTTCTTGCACATTTCTCAAACACCCAACTTTTACCCTTCAATCACCCAACATCATTTCCTAATATCTCATGCATTCTAGCAAAGCATTGAATGCACCCAAATTGCGCACAGATATCTCTAAGAGTCCACACCATTCCCTTACCTCGATTTACTTGAGTGTGACTCTCTTCCTCTTAGCTTCTTATGCTCTTAGTTCGCTTTGCTTCGGTTATCCTCGGGAGCTGCGATTCATTCATCAAAATCAATTGAGTTAATGTTGTTAACTCATATTTGACCTCACTAGTCAATATAATTCATTTATGCATTTTACCAATGCCTTAATCCATATTTTACCCCTTTTAGGTAAATCTTACAATTTATTCACTAACAGCATCTTAAAATCATACCCATAACACTATTATCACCTTTAGATATCCCATCTCTCATTAATCTCCATACATTCCACTTTCTCACACTAGACCATTTCTAGGTCATAATCATTCCAATGCATTTTAGATAGTTTCTAACCATACTAAGCAACCCAATCAGCCCCAAACATCAATAGCTTAACAATGCACTTAAGTTGGTGCTTTAGAAACTCACCTCTTTGGATTTCCTCTTAGCTCCAAATCGAAATGCCCCTTGTTCCTTCAATCCAAAAAATGGGTAAATGCCTCTAAGCTATGTTGTTCTTCTCTTTGATGTGAACAACTTTGCCTCTAATAGTCTTCCATCAAATCTCATTGAAAATGGTTGGATTTAGAGAGAGAAAACTAGGTTTTGGGTTGGAAAGGGAAGGAAATGGTTTTGTCCTGAAATCTGTAGATTTTCAATACCCCTTTTATAGAAATAGCTTGAGGAGATCGATCTGCACAAGGAGGAGATCGATCTGGTCCCCTTAAATTCCTCTTTTCCACGACATTTAAGCATGAGATCGATCTGTCGAAGCTTGAGATCGATCTGCTCCAAACAGAGTTAAGGAGATTGATCTCTATGCTTGAGGATCGATCTTTTCATTGCAGAATGTTTAGGAGATCGATCTGGACCCATTGGAGATCGATCTGCCCTATTCCTTTGCTCAAATACAAGCATTTTTGGCTCATCCAGATCGACCTCTCATCCTATGAGATCGATCTGGCCTGCATAATTTCCAAATTTTGCTGCAGTTTCCTGCAGAAACTTATACCAAAACATCCTTAATTTGCTGCCATGGTCGTTTTCTCATCCAATCATCTTTGAGACTTGAAAATGGCATCCATTTATACTTCATACACATTAAAACTTGTTTAGAATCTTTGTATAGCCAATGGTCCATGATATAAACCAAATGGAAGTGCACAACTTATGCAACCCTCTTTTCATTTACCACTCTACTCACTTTCCATTTTACTCCCACTCTTCACATGTTTAAGTTCACATCTTCATATTCATATGTAATGTAACTTGTATGTACAATCACAACTCTTATTGCAAGTGTGTACCTTAAACTTATAGACTTACATTACATACACTTCACTTATGAAATCATAGTATAACTCCATTTACATTTCTATGTATATATTAAAATTATACATATACGGGGTCTCACAGTCTCTTTACTCTGAACATGCCCTATCTTTATCAATCATGTAAGCAATGTGACCTCGAAGATATACATTTCATATTATTAAAGTTGCGCCTTGTGCATTACTTCCTTAAAATAACATCAAATGAAGCTATCCTAGCTCGGTTGAGGATCCTAATGTCTCTTTTCAGTTTTCTGGACCTCCTTTATCTCACATCTCCATGTATCCGAATTATACTTCTTCTAAAACTATAAATTAGTTTCATATTCGTTATCAAACTTGTTTCTTTATGTCTGATTCATTCATTTCATCTATAATTGCTACTTTATTTCATCCAAAATGTGCTACCGCCTAAGGGCCTTTAGAAATATATCTCATGTAATTCTCTGATGTCGTCTCTTGGATTTATTCGGGGGACTTCCCTTCGAGCTCGATTCCCATTCCCATGTTGATGCCATTAAAGCTTTTTTTTATAGTGGTGCATTTCAAAAGTCTGTATAACTTCCCCTCAATTCTTTACCACAAAGATGCAAAAGCAACTTTCTCAGTAGAGTTACTTCTAAAATCATCAAGCTTTTCTATCTCATTCATTCAACCATCCGAATCACTGAATTCTTAACTTTATTGAAAAACAGAGGCTTAAACTCTTGAAACTGCCCCGAGTCTATTAAGTTCATAGTCATACTCTAAGAATCCATGTAAGTTTTTCAATTTAATTTTTCAGTTTTCCATTACAATTGGATTATTGACTCTAGTATGTAATAGCATAATATCTTTCGAAATTAGCTCGGTCTTTCTCTCAGTCAAAACCTCAATCATTATCATTATCATTATGCCGCTATCACTTGATCAAACAATGCTATCATTTCTTCCATGTCTCGCTCAAATCTTACGAAACGGACTCCAAATTTCCAGTGAAACTATAAGGTGTACACTCAAATTAGGGTTCACTACACCTCTCGGGCCTATCTTTACGGCCTCAAAGAACAGTTCATTTCCATCTGCCAATATGGCTGTAATACCAATCAGCCATATCTACCAGTTTCCCTTTACTCACTGACTCACTTTTTAATAAAACACAACCAGATATACCCGTTTATATCTAATTAGTATACAATAACGTTGGGAATGTGAACTTTCTAAGTCTTTTTCATTTTTAATATCGACTCGTATCAGGCTAACCTGGCTCTAATACTAACTTTTGTAACGACCCAAATTTTTGGGTATTTCGGTTGAGCTACAAGTCGATATTAGGTCAGAACAATACTCAGTTTGATTAATTTTCTTTCATAGTAACAAATTTCAAACAAAACTACATTCAGATTCCATAAACACATCTTGTATGCCTTACTGTACTTAAAAAAATTTTAGATACAAAAGAATTCCTTACAATTAGGTATAACTTCGATGCAGAAAGATACTCCGCAGAACCATAACTGTGCGAAATGCCTTACGAACGAAAGCGATCCTAATTACCGATTGGGCTCTGTGGAGGAAAGTAAGGGGTGAGCTCAACATGCTTAGTAAGAAAAACCTAGTAGTAGGTAGATAAATATACTACCTATATACGTATGCCAAAATGGATTTCTCGTAAAATATGTCGGTGAATTTGGAGTTCAATAAAATCAGACGCGAAAATTAAACAAAAATATCATTAATAGCTTACTGCAACGATTTCAAAATTTCAAAACTTCAAGTAGTGAAACACATAATTTCAAAATCACTATACTAATCTCACTTTCATTTTGGTCATCCAAATGAACGAGGAAAGGTAGATTCATGCTTTAATGATTATCAATATGACAATTGACCAATGTCGGTGACTCCGGGCATTCACGAGCCAAGTGTGCCAGGATGTCAAGTGCTGTGGGAGTGGTCAGCTACCCAAACAGCTCATATAGTACATTATTTTCCAATAAAACGGTACATTGTACACACATGCACATAGCATGGTACATCATACTCCATGGACCTCGACATCATTCACAATTCAGTATAATTCACCATAGTCTTTTTGCCTCAAATCAAGTGTGAGCAAGTCAATGTAAGATTACACAACAATACATGACTAACTAGCACGATTTTATCATCAAATCACTTTAAATCATGTGCGAGCAGTTCAGTGCAAGATCACACAGTAATACAAAATTGTCAGGCACAGTTTTAACATCAAAACACTTAAATCTCGTGCGAGCAGTTCAGTACAGGATCACACAACAGTACAAAACTGTCTAGCACGATTTTATCATCGAAACACTTAAATCACTTTAATCTTGTATGAGCAGTTCAGTGTAAGATCACACATCAATACATAACTGTCTAGCACGATTTTAACATCAAAACACTTAAATCTCTTGTGAGCAGTTTAGTGTAAGATCGCAGAGCGATACATAACTGTCTAGCACATTTTTAACATTAAAACACTTAAATCTCATATGAGTAGTTCAGTTCAAGATCACACAGCGATACACAACTGTTTAGAACAGTTTTAACATCAAAACACTTAAATCTCACACGAGCAGGTCAGTGCAAGATCACACTGTAATACATGATGGCTAGCACAGTTTCCTTCAAAGTCAATTTATAAACAGTCCATTTTATCCAAATAGTTTTTAAACCTAGATTTAGTAAATCAAACAAACTGGAAGGGCTAGTCTTGTCCCTTTTTAGTTAAAAACCACAAGACATAGTCTTTGGGTAAAAATCTAAAATTTTAGATTTTATATAATAATTAAAAACTACTCTAATATTTATTTAAATAAGCTCGATAATACTATATTGAAAATCAGGGTTGTTGGCTCAATCGAGAGGGGGGTGAATCGGTTTTTCTAATCTATATGCTAAGTTTAAACTCTTTTAGACAGAATTGCAATTAAACAAACAAATGACAGTAATAAGCAATTGAATCAAATGCAGTAAAACAGAAGAGATAAGGAAAAAGAATAGCAAACTCAGGAATTTATAGAGGTTCGGCCAAATCGCTTGCCTACTTCCTCTATTCCTGACATTCTTGTCAAAGATTCCTTTCATTATCAATGTGATCAGTACAACTTCCTTTTCAAGGTTAAGGAGTAACCTCTCTACCCCTTATACAAGTATTTCTATTCTACTCTTACACAAGTCTCTCATAGAGGAACTCTCCCCTTTTCTTTTGGATAAAGAGTGAATACAATGTAAAACTCTATTTAATGGGTAGGATGAATAGCTTCAACACAAGCTTTTAATGACAATTCAAAGTATAAATGTTGAAGAAAAAAGGAATGTTCTCTAAAGAATGTTCAGACTTTTTCTGCTCTTTTTCTTGTATCCAAAATGTCTTCAATGCTTGTTTTTATACAACCAAATGGTAGGTGAAGAATTTAATGCTTTTTATCCCGTTGAGAGCCTGTAGAAATAGCCGTTGGAGTTCTGCAGAAGTGGTCCAGATCGATCTCCCTTACCTGAGGGGATCAATCTCTTGTTCCTGAGCCTGCAACACAGAGTAATTTTACAAATGGCAGATCGATCTCACATATCGACAGATCGATATGCTTGTTAGCTTTATTCAGGGGAGATTGATCTCTTGTTAAGGAGAAAATCGATCTCTGCTTTGAAAATAATACTCCCATTTATAGAAGATCAATCTCTTAACCCCATGAGATCGATCGTAAAATGTCTCGGCCATTAGGGGATCGATCTCACAATACCTTGAGATCGATCCTTTAAGTCCTCTGCCAAATTGAGATCGATCTCTTACTTCCTAAAGATCGATCTTGCAATGCTTGCAAGCCCTGTAAGGCCTCTGCCAATTTGAGTTTGATCTCATACAACCTTGAGATCTATCTTATAAAGCCTGTATGGCCTCTGGCAGAGTGAGATCGATCTCATTCAACCTTGAGATCGATCTTGCAAGGCTTGTAAGGCTTCTGCCAGATTGAGATTGATCTCATCCAACCTTGAGATCGATCTTGACACAACTTTTAGGCAAATTTTATTTGATTTTAAGTTTCCCGCCAAAGTTTAGCTTGACAATTTTTTAAGTGAACCTTTATGCAATATGATTTTAAGATAATCACTTAGAACTAGTTTCTTACAAATGATTTGAATAAATTCATCAACGTTTTGTCATTTCAAAATCCATCATTCAAGGTTAAGAATCTCCCCCATTTTGTTATGACAAAACTTATTTCTATTATTTAAGATTTTAGTTCCTAAATCATTTGTAACATTTGAATTTTCTCCCCCTGAGTTTACTCCCCCTTAATATATGCTCCCCCTTAATATATGCACTCTTTTCTCCCCTTTTTTGTAATATTAAGAAGGCAAGCATTTCAAAATAACTATATTAATTAGCAACCACAAACACAAATAGGCAATCATAAATAAGCCACCACAAATAAGCAACCAAAAATACAAGTCATTTTAAAATAGTCATGTCAATTCAAGTACAAATGGAAAAGCAAGTAAATCAAGGAAATCCTAGGATGGAGGAGGAAAGAGATCCAAGAGCTCTTCAACATGTGTGCGGGTTACTTGTAATTCATCAAACATGGCTTACTGGGTGGCTTGAAGAATTGCAAAGTTCTCATCCATCTTCCGATCAAGATTCATAACCATAGCTACAAGAGATTCCATAGTGACGGATGAGGAAGCAACAGGTGCAGTGTCCTCAGCTGGAGGTGCTGAAGGCTCAGCTGGAGGTGCGGAAGTCTCAGTTGGAGCATCTGGCTCCATATCTTCATCATGCGTGGGGAGAGCAGTCTTCTTGCGCCAAGAACCAGTGTCATCCTTATAGTATCCAGAATGGTGTAGCGTGCCAACGTTGATAACACTCTTTTGGGATGGAAGCTCACTAGCTTTAATCGTACAATCAACACCAAGTTTTTGAAGGAGGTAGGCAAGAGGTTGTGGGTATACAATGGTGTTGGCTTGACCCCTAATGATTTTGAGCCAATCTTTAAAAATAAAATGGATTAGATTTGGCCGTCGACCGGAGGGAGAATGGATGTTGTGGAGCCAAAACCGATCGAGTTTCCTAATGGTTGAGTGACGCGTACCAAAAGGATGAAGATTCCATGAAATGATAAGATGTAGAAAATGTGGGTACATTGGTAACTCAGCAGCTCGATCATTAGAGAGAGAAAAATCTAGTATGACATCTTCATTTTCATTGGTAAGCCCCGAATCGGGTATACCGAAGACTTCCACTAGGATTTTTTTATCTATGTAAAGTGACTTGGCCATAAAAAAAGTATTGAATCCTATAGTGTGACAAGGATTATTGGGGGCTGTGACAATTTCGGCATTTGAAAAGAAGGCACAGACAATTTTTGGTGGAATAGCGATTTTGATTTTTAAGGATGACAGCCGCTAAAATTCTTCAAATATGGCGAGGTATGAAAAATCAATGCGATTTAGAAAAGAAAAGTCAATGGTTCGCCAATGTTTGATGGGTAAGGTGGAAAATTGTCCATCAAATCGTTTTCGTTTAGCCGGGGTTTGAAAACAGCGGCTAAACGTTGTGGCTTGTGTGTTTGCAGGAGGTGGTCGTGGGATTCGATTTGCTAGAGTCTTAGTACAAGGCATGGTGAGTTAGGGATTTAGTAAGAGATTTTTAATCATGAAAAAAGAGTTCTAAACAGAGAATATCTTAAATCAATCTAGACTATGAATTCCCTAAGATTATGAACAGTAATGGATTCACTAACTCTAACACCTAAGACTATGAACAGTAGCGTTGACAGGATGAACGGATCAATCTATGGAACAGTAAAAAATTTTTAAAAATCAAAATGTTGGGACGAAATAAAATCAATGGAGGAACAACTTACCAAGTGAGAGACACGGGACCGAGAGACAGAGAGAAGAACGACTGTCTAGGGTTTTGGGTGATTTGGGATTTAGGGTTTTTGAAAATTGGGATTTTTGTGACGGTTTATATAGCCCAAGGCCAACGAGATCGATCTGTCGAGTGATCAAATCGATCTCTCTTTTCCAGAAACCTAAGGAGATTGATCTTCTTAGAGTTAAAAATCGATCTCTATTTTCCCGAGACTTAAGGAGATCGATCTGTTAGATTGCCCAGATCGATCTGAGTTATGCAGAGGGTTAAGGAGATCAATCTAAATTGAATAGAAGATCGATCTTAAAATTACAGAACCTTAAGGGGATCGATCTTAAAGATTAGAAGATCGATCTCCTAGTCATGACCCAATTTCTATAGGCTATTTAGAGTAAGCCAAATCGATCTACAATGAACAAAGATTGATCTCTCTTACCAATTTGCCCAGAAAACGTTTGAAAAACTTAGTGAAAAAGAATTTGATAAAGCAATTATAAGTCAAACACATCAAGGAGCATTTAAACCTAATTCACCTTTAAGAACACAAAATCTTTCTCTGTCAAGGGGTTTGGTAAAAATATCAGCTACTTGATGCATTGGATCAATATATTCCAGAACTATATCCCCTTTTTGCACATGATCCCTAAGAAAATGATGCCTAATTTCAATATGTTTAGTTGTAGAGAGTTGAATTGGATTTTGGGAGAGATTTATTGCACTGGTATTATCACACTTAATTGATATTTGTTTCATGTCTATACCATAATCTCTCATTTGTTGCTTAATCCATAACACTTGAGCACTACAACTATCAGCTGCTATGTATTCTGCCTCAGTTGTGGATTGTGCAACACTATTTTGTTTCTTAGAGAACTATGATATTAATCTATTCCCTAAAAATTAGCAGGTTCCTGAAGTGCTTTTTCTATCTATTTTGCATCATCCAACATCTACATCAAAATAAGCATGAAGAGCAAAAGTAAAATCTCTAGGGTACCATAGTCTTAGTAAAGGTGTGTCTTTAGGATACCTAAAAATTCTTTTTGTAGCTAGTAAGTGTGATTCTCTAAGTGAGGATTGAAATCTAGCACATAAACACACACTAAACATAATATTAGGTCTACTTGCAGTAAGATAAAATAATGAGCCAATCATAGACCTATATTATGACGTCCCGAAAGCGCGAAAAACAGGACAAATTTAAAATTTATTTACATCATTTCACAATTCTAGGTGTATTCTTATGCAGTGTCATGCATCATCATATATATATGTTATAAAACTTTAACCTCAGGATCTCATCAAACAATTTACATGTCATATCATATACATTCCTCAGTTTCGAATTAATAAATCCTAATACATCCCATATATCATTGTTCATCAAGTGTCTGTAAATACAACTTAAGTCTGGGTACATGAAATATTAAAATATACCTCAAGCATAATATGTGGCCTGGAGCTCAAGTACTCCACTAGCTACTACTACGCACATCGCAAGGAAACTCTCTTCACTTGAAAAAATCTAGGGGGAAGATAAAACAAGGTGAGCTTCTAAATCGCTCAGTAAGGCAGCAAGGGACTCATTAATAAAATAATGATTTGCACAGCACAATCATTTTGTCTTATGGGTGAAAACCCAATAAACTCAGTAGAAAGGTGTAGCATGAATAATTAAAACATCATCTCAATTCATTTCTCAAAGCTCATGCAGAAACATGATAATAAATGGTCAGTACAAAAACATAGTTACAAGCATGTAGAAAACAAGATGCGATAATGGCTTTTCTCATAAATAAAAATTACCGCAATAGTAATGCACGTGGCACAGCAAAACACAATCTCATGTGTAAAACGAGACTAGGAAAATAAAACTCAGATAAAATATTCGTCATGGCACATCAATATAATTCTCCTCTGGGTGCACATCCCAAGCATCCTCAAAAGAGGGAACGTCGAGAATATGGTTGTGTACATGGTATATTGGACTTACCCGATACCAGAACAAGGCCCGACCTTACATGCTACTAGAGCAAAGCCTCTCCTCATGCACACTATCAGTCTTACATGCTATCAAAGCAAGGCCCGAACTTACATGCTACCAAAGCAAGGCCTCCCAGTGTTACCAAAGCGGGGGAAAATATCAGACTTACATGCTGCCAGAGCAATGCCTGAACTTACATGCTACCAGAGCAAGGCCACCCAGCGCTACTAGAGTGGGGGTCATCTCACGTTACCAGAACGGAGGCATCTCTCATTACTAAAATGGAGGAATGTCGGACTTATATGCTACCAGAGCAAGGCTCGTTGTGTATCCAACATGACATGCCTAAGTCTCAGTAATAGCCATTATCATATAAAACCATTTTGCCTTCACGTAGCGCTCATAATGGTTTTTTTTCATAAAACTCATCTAAAACCGTTTTGTATTCAACACAAAACATATCAAAATCGAGCTCAAATCGGCAAAACCACGTACCCACTTCTCAAATCTCAGTACGCTTTAACGTAGAACATAAATCACTTTTCACTTTTTAAACTCAAAACGGTTGTAAAATAATTTCACATTTAGTTTACAACTCATAAAAAAATTGGGGCCCAACCGGCTATAAAACCGTGTGCAATAACTCATTCACAACTCATAAAAACATGCTTGTTTTCTCAAATCACATTTCATGCTATAATATCATCACAAAATCGCATACACAAATGAGTTTAAGTTTCCCTTACCTCGTTGCACCTCGTATAGTGCAATCGTTCCCCCAAATGACGGAGTAGCCTTGCATTCCTCTCTGGAACTCTCGAGTTGTCCAAACGATGCTAAAACATGAATAATTCATCTCAATCACATCATCGAGCACATATTTGCTCATATTCTCGTTAAATACTACAAACCTCTTTTTCTCATATTCCTATCATAATCCACATTCTCATCCACTACATCTCAAATCCTACATTTTCCATGCATAATATCTATGCCAAAATCACCTCATTGCCTCGATTCCAATTTATAGCCAAAATCCTAAAATTACCGTAAATTGTATAATATCATCATCACTCCACAAAATCACAATTTCATCAACTCTAATAATTTCCTAGCTATTTTATCACAACACCCATAGTCACAATCACCAAAATCACCTCAATATCAAAGATTAAAGCTTAGAAATTTACCCAAAACTTATGGAGAGCTCTATTCACACCTCGATTCAATTCGTCATTCGATTTCCAAGTATGTTGTTCTCCTTTGGATGAGGAACAACTTTCCTTCTTGCCTCTGCTGAGATTTGGATGGAAATGGGGTTTTTGGAAGAGAGAGAAAGCTAGGGTTACGAAAAATGGCGATTTGGGGAGAGAGAGATCGATTTCTAGAAAAATAAAGGGGTCCTTATATAGGCCGAAGGTATGAGATTGATCTGGTCCTTAATGAGATCGATCTCTCTTTGAATTTGGGAATGTTTTGGGGTAATTTTATGCCTACGAGATCGATATGTTGTGAGGTGAGATCAATCTCATACTTGCTTCATGAGATTGATCTGCTCCTTGAGGAGATCGATCTTCTGTTTACAGAATACTTCATAAGATCGATCTGCTCCTTGAGGAGATCGATCTTCTCTTTACAGAAACATTTGGAGATCGATCTGCTTGCATATGAGATCGTTCTGCCTATCAATTTTTACACATTTTCTGTATTCTGGAGCCATGATATCGATCTCTCATCCTTGGAGATCGATCTGGCCTTCACAGATTGTACTGCTGTTGCATCAATTTGCAGAAAACTTAATATAAAACTTTCCAAAATCTACCCCATAGTCCATAATTCAATCCATACACATTCAAGACTTAAACACCTCATCATCTTATACTTCATCATATTTAAAACATGTGTGTACATTAACATATCATAATTACATACACCAATTACAATTCTCATAACTGGGGTATACAGAATTCTTAGTTCTCACATCCTCCCCACCTTTAAAGAATTTGGTCCTCCAAATTCAACTCGACTCATTAAACAGATGGGGGTACTTCTCCTTTATGAGGCTTTCCAATTCCCAAGTTGCCTCTTCCATTGAGTGATGTTTCCATAAAACTTTCACTAATAGGATGCTTTTGGTTCTAAGTACCTTCTCTTTTTTATCGAGAATCCGGATGGGTTCCTCAGTGTAGCTCATGTCCTCTTGTATGTCCATCTCTTCATACTCTATCACTTGAGAAGGGTTCGAGTGGTACTTCCTCAACATAGATACATGAAAGACGTGTATTCCAGACATCTGTGGGGGTAATGCCAACCTGTAGGCTACCTCTCCCACCCTCTCAAGAATCTCAAATTGTCCAATGTAACAAGGACTCAACTTCCCTTTCTTTCCAAATTTCATGATACCCTTACTCGGTGATATCTTCAAAAATACTGCATCACCAACATCAAACTCGAGTAGCCATCTACGCACATCTGCGTAGCTTTTCTGTCTACTCTGTGCAGTTGGTAATCTCTCACATATGAGTTTCACACTCTGTACAGCCTGTTCAACAAGTTCAGGAGCATTTATCTGTCTTTCGCCCACTTTTTCCCACACTACAAGGGATCTACACCTCCTACCATATAGAGCCTCAAAAGGTGCCATTCTAATACTCGCATGATAGCTCTTATTGTACGTAAACTCTGCTAAGGGTAGGTGATCATCCCATGATCCCTTAAAATCCATCGTACACGCCCTCAACATATCTTTCAGGGTTTGAATAGTCCTCTCTGACTGACCATCTGTCTGAGGATGATAGGTGGCCCTAAAGCTCAATCGAGATCCCATGGACTCCTGAAACTGGGTCCAAAATCTGAAAGTAAATCGAGAATCTCTGTTAGAAGTAATACTCACTGGAGCCTCATGTAATCTAGCTATCTCACTAACATATAACTCAGCTAAGGAATCCACAGTATCGGTGCTCTTGATGGCAAGGAAGTGGGCACTTTTTGTCAGTCTATCCACTATGACCCATATTGCATCACGACCCCTTCGGGTCCTCGGTAAACCCATAATAAAATCCATGGTGACATGCTCCTATTTCCATGTAGGCACAGGTAAAGGCTGCAATAATCCTCCGAGCTTTCGATGTCTAACTTTCAATTGCTGGTACATTAAACATCTGGCCACAAAATCTGCCACGTCTGGTTTCATACCACTCCACCAATATACCTTTCTCAAATCTCAGTACATTTTAGTACTCCCTAGGTGCATGGTGTATCGCTAGTAGTGAGATTCTCTCAATATCTGTCTTTTCAGGGTATCATCATCTGGTACACAAATTCGTCCTTTGAATCTCAACAATCCATCCTCACTGACTATGAGATCCGACTGGGAAATTTGCTCGGCTTGGCTAACCATATCGATTAACCTCTGATCATCATGTTGCCCAGTTCTAATTCGATCCATGATCCTGGGCTCTATTCATAGGCTAGCCAAAAATCCAGTTTCTACCTCTTTAACTTTGATCCGGAGTTCGACGAACTACTACAATAAATCCTATTCCTTGACCATCATAGCAGATATCATACTCTTCCTGCTCAGGGCATTAGCAACTACGTTCGCCTTTCCCAGATGGTACAAAATCACGCAATCATAATCCTTAAGGAGTTCCATCCATCTCCTTTGTCTCATGTTTAACTCATTCTGATCAAACAGATACCTTAAACTCTTGTGGTCAATGAAGATCTAGAATCTTTCCCCATATAAGTAGTACCGCCAGATCTTCAATGCAAATACCACAGCAGCTAACTCTAAATCATACGTGGGGTAATTTCGCTCATGATCTTTCAATTGTCGCGATCTATAGGCAAATACTCTTCCGTGCTACATGAGCACACATCCTAATCCTTGATGAGAAGCATCACTGTACACTGAAAATCCTCCCGATCCCTCAGGGATAGTCAATACAGGTGCCGCTGTTAATCTCCTCTTTAATTTTTGAAAATTGAGCTCACATTGATCAGTCCATATGAACAGAGTCTCCTTGCGTGTGAGCTTGGTCAAATGAGTGGGCAATCCTGGAAAATCCCTCAACAAATCTTCTGTAATACCTTGCCAAACCAAGGAAACTTCGTACCTCGGTAACTGTCCTCAGTCTTTCCCAATTAAGCACAGCCTCCAATTTAGTTGGATCAACTGATACTCCCTCAGCTGAAATTATATGACCAAGGAAAGCTATTCGATCTAGCCAAAACTCACACTTATTAAGCTTCCCATATAATTGCTTATCTCAGAGTATCTGAAGTACTAACCACAAGTGCTGTGCGTGCTCCTCATAAGATTGCGAGTACACCAAGATATCATCAATAAAGACTATTACAAACTTATCTAGATAGTCTCTGAACACCTCGTTCATTAACCTCATAAAAGCTGCGGGGGCGTTTGTCAATCCAAAGGGCATCACTAGAAATTCATAATGGCCATACCTTGTCCTAAAGGCCGTCTTCGGAATATCTTCCTCCTTAATCCTCAATTAGTGATAGCCCGATCTCAAATCAATCTTAGAGAAGACTGAAGCCCCTCTCAGTTGATCAAGTAGGTCATCAATCCTAGGTAATGGGTATTTATTCTTCACCGTGGCTTTATTCAACAGTCGGTAGTCTATGCATAATCTGAGACTACCATCATTCTTCCACACAAATAACATTGGTACTCCCCACAGCGAGACACTGGGTTTAATAAATCCTTAATCCAATAACTCCTGCAGTTGCTTCTTCAATTCCTCAAGTTCCACTAGTGCCATCCTATATGGAGGTCTAGAGATAAGCTGAGTATCTGGTACCAAATCAATGGTAAACTCCAGCTCTCTCTCTGGTGGTAAACCTGGCAACTCATCTGGGAAGACATCCAGAAATTCACACACCACAGGTATATCCACAATCCTCGGATGTTCCCGCTTATCATCTGAGATGAGTGTTTCATAATCTTCACATGAACGATCATATTTAGTACTCTCAAAAGCAACATCAAAATTTCAATTTGCTTACAAAAATTCCACACATTTATTTCCTCAATATTTTAAACGTACACTATAAAGTTCAGGTAGGGAGAAAGTTACAATCTTAGTGTAATAGTCTAAACTCATTCGATTGGTTGTAAGCCAATCCATTCCCAAAATTACATCAAATCCATGTATATTTAGTATCATTAGATCTGATAACATCACTCTATCTCCCACCTTTATTTCACACCATCTACGTATTAAATAAGTTCTCTGAGACTCACACATAGGGGTATTTACATGTAGTACATACTCTAGAAGTTCAAACTTCAAATTTAATCTACATGCAAATTGCTCAGAAATAAACGAATGCATGGACCCTAAATCAATCAACACATGAGCCTTATGATTACAAACAGAGAGTGTACTTCTTATAGTTTCTGCTGAAGTGTCTACTGTTTCCTTGTTCAGAGCAAACACACGTCCCACTATAACGGGCTTCTTTCCTTTCTCTGCAGCAGTGGCCCATCTTAGGGGATTCACTCTCTGAGGCTGCTGTCTAGTAGGCTCCGTAGCATGTGGTCTCTGAGGTTGAGGGCAGTCTTTTACTCTGTGACCCATGTCTCCACATTAAAACATCCATGGATCAACCCAGTACAACTTTTCTCATGCGATCGACCACAATTTCTACAAACTCTTATCTCAGGCCAGACATTTCGAGGGGTCTCCCTGATGATAGGATAAGCTCTGGGTCTCTCCAATCTACCCTTCTGTACCTCAATCCTTCCTCTTCTGAAGGAACCTCTCCGAACATCTGCCTGGGAAATCGCTGGCCTCTTGCCCTTATCCCGAGTCACTGCACTGAACTCATTTTGGGATTATACAATTTAGATTTTGATTCCCCTCTTAATCTCTTGTGCTCATCTCAGAGCATCTCCAAACTCAGTAATACACAGTCTTATCAATCGATCTCTGATGATGGGCTTCAATCCATACACAAATCTCTCTGTGCGGAGCTCTTCATTTTTGAAGGTCTTTAGATCATATCTTAATAGAGCGGTAAATTGGCTCTCGTAATCATCCACAGACATCTCACCCTATACCAAATTCAAAAACTCTACCTGCTTCCTTCTCTGAGAAACCTGTGGTACATATTGGGCTCTAAATGCCGTCTGAAACTCTTCTCAACCAATCACATCCTGGCTTGACATTAGAATACCTTGGGTAGTACCCCACCAATCTCGAGCTCTCCCTTTCAACATATAAGCGCCCATACTGACCCTCTCAGCATCAGTGCATCCCAAATAGTCAAATATGACTCTCAACTCAGTCAGCCACTCCTCAGCCTCTACGGGATCCTTTTTCCCTTTGAATGCGGGTGGATTCATTTTCAAAAAGTCTTTCAGTCGGACCCTACTTCTATCATCAGGTTGAGTGACTGGAAGTATTGGGTCCATCGATTACTGGGGGCACGAGAGGTCCTTGTGGTGGTGTAGGAGTAGTACCCGAGGCATTAACTCCAAAATGTTACGCGAATAGCGCTGCCATTTACTTAAAACCTTACCACACATCTTGCTCAATCCGGTTAAATTGAGAGTTAGGTCTCTCTGGTTATGAGGCAAGTGGCGAAGGTGGCTTTGCCTGCCTTCTCGAACGACCTCGTCATCCACTCATTCTCAATACGTTTTCTGCGCGTACACATCAAATTCGATTGAAATCTCAATTCTCAATTTCAGTTCATGACCAGACTTATACAGACACTTGGGATGTATTCTATTTCACTTGACCGACACTGATAGTACTAAACACCCTAAGCTCTGATACCAAGAAAACTCTGTGACGCCCCGAAAGCGCGAAAAACATGACAAATTTAAAATTTATTTACATCATTGCACAATTCTAGGTGCATTCCTGTGTAGTGTCATGCATCATCATATATATATGTTATAAAACTTTAACCTTAGGATCTCATCATCCAATTCACATGTCACACCATATACATTCCTCAGTTCTGAATTAATAAATCCTAATACATCCCATACATCATTGTTCATCAAGTGTCAGTAAATACAACTTAAGTCTGGGTACATGAAATATTAAAATATACCTCAAGTACAATATGTGGCCTGGAGCTTAAGTACTCAACTAGCTACTACTCTGTACGTCGCAGGGAAACTCTCTTCACTTGAAGAAATCTGGGGGGAAGATAAAATAGGACGAGCTTCTAAATCGCTCAGTAAGGCGGTAAGGGACTTATTAATAAAATAATGATTTGCACAACACAATCATTTTGTCTTGTGGGTGAAAACCCAATAAACTCAGTAAAAAGGTGTAGCATGAATAATTAAAACATCATCTCAATTCATTTCTCAAAGATTATGCAGAAACATGATAATAAATGGCTTAGTATAAAACCATAGTTACAAGCATGTAGAAAACAGGATGAGATAATGGCTTTTCTCATAAAACGTGATAAAAATCACCTAAATTGTAATGCATGTGGCGCAGCCACCAAACACAATCTCATGTGTAAAATGAGATTAGGCAAATAAAACTCAGATAAAATATTCGTCATGGCACATCAATATAATTCTCCTCTGGGTGTGCATCCCAGGCATCCTCAAAAGAGGGAACGTCGATAATATGGTCGTGTACATGGTATATTGAACTTACGCGTTACCAGAACAAGGCCCGACCTTACATGCTACCAGAGCAAAACCTCTCCTCATGCACACTATCGGTCTTGCATGCTTGGTGAGTGTCAAATTCAACTAAAATTAAATTACTGGTCTTACCGAAATTTTGCAGTAGCGGCAAATCCAGGTCGAACCCTAGAGACTGGTGGATTAATTATCATGCAATAACTAAAAAAATTTGGGGGGTGCGGTTTAGTTTAACTGAATTAAAATCCTAAAACAGAATTTATATTTAACTAATTATAAAAAGGGTAAACCAAGATTAATAATTTCGATTCAAGGGAACTACCCAGTCATTAACAATTGATCCTTAACACCTAATTTACCATATTGTCTTCAATTACTTAGCTGAGGTATTATCTACCAGCAGAATAATATCTCTTCTTCCCTGTTATCATTAACTCAAGCCTAGCACCCAAATTAAATTCTTCACCCTAATCTAGTAGGTTTTGATGCAATCCTATTTAGATTAGGTATATCATTAACTTTCTAGGAAGACTACTAAATCGAACAACACTTCAACCACGGGTTGAATGTTTAATCTGTTCTATTATTTCACTTAGAGTTGATGAACCCTAATTACTACTGGTTCTGATTTCTATCACAATAATTACGGATTGTGAAAACTTCTGATAGCATAAAATCACATGCGAAGAGTGTCTAATTGGCCAGATCATATAATTTTCTCATGCAATCGAATCTAATATTACCAGAAACAATAGATAATTGAATCAAAAGATAGTTTAGATCAACAAACCATGTTTCTCAATTGTTGAAATTCACTGGATTCGATTCCTTTGAACCGAATAAAAGATTTAGCACCTCATGATTATTGAAAAACAAAAATAAAAATATAGAGAGTGAATTATTATTATTTTTTCTTTTGACTGCTACCACATCTCTCTCCCTTTTCCCTCCTCTAGTATTCCCTAAAGAAAACGAAGCTATATATATAGTAAAAAAAACCTAAATTCGACAATCCTATTATAAGTGGGAAAAGGCTGACAGATTCAGGCTTTTTCTTCACAGCTGGTTTTAGAGTGGAAACAGGCCGAATTGGATCTCAGGCTCTTCTTCAAAGTTGTAAATCAGTAAATCAATGTTTCACTGGGCCTAACCTTGCATAATATGGAGGTCTAGAACTCCAGATATAGGCTAAAAACTGAAACTGCCTTGAAATATATAAAACCGATTTGCTGTAACTTTGTGAAATTTTTTTGATCTATAAAACGTCAAAACTGGGCTTAGTTCTCTTTAGAGAAATCATAGGCCATTTAATCTTGTTTCCAACGAGCTAAAAATCGTCCCAATCCAACATTTAGAACTCTGTACAGAGCCAAAATCCCTAACAGTACTAAAACTGTCCAATTTCTTCGGTTAAGCTTTTAAGCCTAATTTATCTGCCAAAATCACAAATTATCATATGTACTCTAATTAATATGAGGAACATAGAAAAATATTAAAAATGTAGAAGGAAATAAATAATAAAAATATGACACTCATCAATGCTACCAAAGCAAGGCCCGGACTTACATGTTACCAAAGCAAGGCATCCCAGTGCTACCAGAGCGAGGTAAAATATCGGACTTACATGCAACCAGAGCAATGCCCGGACTTACATGCTACCAGAGCAAGGCCACCCAGCTATACCAGAGCAGGGTTCATCTCACGTTACCAGAACGGAGGCATCTCTCGTTACTAAAATAGAGGAATATTGGACTTACATGCTACTAGAGCAATGCCCGGACTTACATGCTACCAGAGCAAGGCCCGATGTGTATTCAACATGACACACTTAAGTCTCAGTAATAGCCATTATCATATAAAACCGTTTTGCCTTCACGTAGCTCTCATAATGGTTTTTCTCATAAAACTCATCTCAAAACCGTTTTGTACTCAACACAAAACATGTCAAAACCGAGCTCAAACCGACAAAACCACGCACCCATTTCTCAAATCTCAGTACGCCTTAAAGTAGAGCACAAATCACTTTTCACTTTTTAAACTCAAAACGGTTGTAAAACAATTTCACATTTAGTTTACAACTCATAAAAAAATTGGGCCCCAACCGGCTATAAACCCGTGTGCAATAACTCATTAACAACTCATAAAAATATGCTTGTTTTCTCAAATCACATTTCATGCTAAAATATCATCACAAAATCGCATACACAAATGAGTTTAAGTTTCCCTTACCTCGTTGCACCTCGTATAGTGCAATCGTTCCCACAAACGACGGACTAGCCTCGCATCCCTCTCTGGAACTCTCGAGCTATCCAAATGATGCTAAAACATCAATAATTCATCTCAAGCACATCATCGAGCACATGCTCATATTCTCGTTAAATACTACAAACCTTTTTATCATTTTCCTATCATAATCCACATTGTCATCCACTACATCTCAAATCCTACATTTTCCATGCATAATATCTAGCCAAAATCACCTCATTGCCTCGATTCCAATTTATAGCCAAAATCTCAAAATTACCATAAATTGTATAATATCATCATCACTCCATAAAATCACAATTTCATCAACTCTAATCATTTCCTAGCTATTTTATCACAACACCCATAGTCACAATCACCAAAATCACCTCAATATCAAAGATTAAAGCTTAGAAATTTACCCAAAACTTATGGAGAGCTCTATTCACACCTCGATTCAATTTATCCTTCGAATTCCAAGTATGTTATTCTCCTTTGGATGAGGAATAACTTTCCTTCTTGCCTTTGCCTAAGATTTAGATGGAAATAGGGGTTTTGGAGGAGAGAGAAAGTTAGGGTTACAAAAAATAGAGATTTAGGGAGAGAGAGAGATCAATTTCCAGAAAAACAAAGGGATCCTTATATAGGTCGAAGGTAGGAGATAGATCTGGTCTTTGATGATGTCGATCTCTCTTTGAATTTGGGAATATTTTGGGGCAATTTTATGCCTACGAGATCGATCTGTCGTGGGGTGAGGTCGATCTCATAATTGCTTCATGAGATCGATCTGTTTATTGAGGAGATCGATCTTCTATTTATAGAATACTTCATGAGATCGATCTGCTCCTTAAGGAGATTGATCTTCTCTTTACAGAAGCATTTGGAGATCGATCTGCTTGCATATGAGATCGATCTGCCTATTAGTTCTTGCAAATTTTTTGCATTCTGGAGCTATGAGATCGATCTCTCATCCTTGAAGATCGATCTGACCTTCACAAATTGTACTACTGCTGCATCAATTTACATAAAACTCAATATAAAACTTCCCAAAATCTACCCCATAGTCCATAATTCAATCCATATACATTCAAGACTTAAAAACCTCATCTTCTTATACTTCATATTTAAAACTTGTGTGAACATTAACATATCATAATTACATACACCAAATTACAATTCTCATAATTGGGGTATACAAAATTCTTAGTTCTCACATATATAGCTTAGTGTCTACACACTTACCACTTTCATCCTTATCAAGTTTTATGCTAGTGCCCATTGGAGTTGCTTGAGGTTTGCAATTATCCATTCCAAATCTTTTTTGCAGGTCATTGGTGTACTTAGCTTGATTGATGAAGATCCCATCCTTAGTTTGCTTTACTTGAAGTCCCAAGAAGTAGGTGAGCACTCCCATCATACTCATTTCAAATTCACCTTACATAGTTTTAGCAAACTCCTGGCACAAAGAATCATTAGTTGATCCAAATATAATATAATCTACATAAACTTGAACAACTAGTAAATCTTTATTCTTAGTTTTGATAAACAATGTTTATCAACTTTACCTCTAGAAAATCCCTTTTCTATTAAGAACTTTGAAAGTATCTCATACCAAGCTCTAGGAGCTTGTTTCAAACCATAAAGTGCCTTTGAGAGTTTGTAAACATGATTAGGATATTTAGGATCCTCAAAACCAAGAGGTTGTTCAACATAAACTTCTTCACTTATAAAGCCATTTAAGAATGCACTTTCACATCCATTTGATATAATTTAAAATTCTTATAACATGCAAAGACAAGTAACATTCTAATGGCTTCTAGTCTAGCTACTGGAGCATAGGTTTGATTATAATCTATGCCTTTTTCTTGTCTATAACCTTGAGCTACCAACCTAGCATTGTTTCTTATGATCATACTATTTTCTTCCATCTTGTTCTTAAAGATCCATTTTGTTCCAATTATAGGATCATCACTAGGTCTAGGAACCAAATTCCATACTTTACTCCTTTCAAATTGATTTAGTTCCTCTTGCATTGCTAAAATCCAATTATTGTCTTCTAAGGCCTCGTTTACATTTTTGGGTTCAATTTGTGAGACAAATGCAATATATTGTCATACATTTCTAAGTGAAGACCTTGTCCTAACTCCTAGATTTGGATCACCTACAATTTCACAATCTTTGACATAACCTAGTTCTCTTGCTGCTCTAGGTTCTTTTTCTAGCATTTCTAGTTCTTCTTCATCTTCTTCGTTTCTGTTAATGTCAAGATTTTCTTATATGTTATCTTCTATCCTTGAGGATTCCTTCAGATTCTCATCAAATATTCCTTCACATATCTTGTCCTTTTCATATGATACCTTAGGGAGACCAACTACAAGATCTTTTTTTGCTAGCTTAGCTAATGTGTGCATGCTTGCATGTCCTAGTCTTCTATGCCACAACCAAGGTTCTTTTTCCTTAGCTACCATTAAACAAATATTTTCACTACTTAGTTCATTCAACTGTACTATATAAATATTTCCTTCCCTATGTCCTAAGAATGCTACTTTATTAGTTTTAGAATCTACAACATGACACTTTAAAGAATAAAAAATTACTTTGTAACCTTTTATCACAAAGTTGGCTAATACTAAGTAGATTATGTTTCAATCCTCTAACATACAAAACATTATCTATAGAGAAAGAATCATTACCAATAGCACCATTTCCTTCAATTTGGCCTTTGGAGTTGTCCCCAAAGTGACTTCTCCACCAACCTTTGATTTCAATGAGTTGAAGTGGCTTTTGTCTCCCGTCATATGTCTTGAGCATCTACTATCAAGATACCATGCTTCCTTTGATTTAGCCTTCAAGCAATGCTCAAGATTCTACAAACGTCATTAAACCCTTGTTTTAGGTACCCAAATTTTCTTGGGTCCTTTAGAGTTAGTAGATAAAGGTTTTGATCCTTTTGGGATCCATTTTAATATCAAATCAATGTCTTTAGAATTTAAAACATTCTTAGGCACCCAAACCTCTCTAACTATTTTTCCTCTAAATGTGGTCATTTTCACATTGCATTTATATGATGTATGTCCTCTTTTATTACAATGTGAGCAAGTAGTAGAAGACTCATGCATATTCTTTCTAGCCAAGAAATGTTTGAGATGAGTTTCTTTATTTTTGCCATCATATCCTAACCCATTTCTATCAAAGAATGCCCTTTGTGTCTCTAACATGTGACCTAGTTTTTGTTGACCCATGTAGAATCTAGTAAAAGAATTATGCAAATTACTATTCTTTTCTTTTAAGTCATGGATTTCTAGATTTGCATTTTCTAACTTCCTTTAACATTCTATTTTAACATTTAAGAGCACTTCATTTTCTTTCTTTAGTTTTGAAATCATCTTCTTGTATTTCAAATTCATTTATTCAAATTCCATGGAAAGCTCATCAAATGCATCTTGTAACTCATCAAAAGAGTAATCAATAGAATTAGAAGTTACCTTCTAATCTTCAAGTGCCATGAAGCATAGACTGACAATTTCTTCACTTGTATCATCAACGGAGCTGTCACTATCGCTCCAGGTTGCCATTGTCGCCTTGTCTTTATGTTTCCTATCACTTGATTTCTTTAGTAATGGACAATTAAATTTAATATGACTAGGCTTTTTGCATTCATAGCAAACTATAAAGTTTCTATCTTGTCTATTTAATTCTCCTTTGTCTTGTTCTTTCCTATGGAATTTCCTAGAACTACCATTTTCCCTTATTTTCATAAATTTCTTGAACCTTTTGGTAAACATTGCCATTTCTTTATCTTCCTCATTACAATCATCCCTTAGTTCTTCATGAGTAGTAGATTTTAGTGTTACTCCTACCATTTTAGGAATTTCTTCATTTCTTTTGAGTTTCATCTCATAAGTGAGGAGTGACCCAATTAGTTCATCTAGAGATAATGTATGAGGGTCCTTTGATTCCTCAATGGCTGTTACTTTGGCTTCCCAAGTTTTTGGTAAGCTATTTAAAATTTTCTTAACCATTTCTATGTTTGTATAAATCTTTCCTAAGGATTTAAGCCCATTTATAATGTTTGTAAATCTAGTGAACATTTCACTAATGAACTCTCCTTCTTTCATTCTAAACAACTCATAGTCATGAGTAAACATTCCTACTTTGGTTTCCTTGACTTGAGTAGTTCCTTCATGAGTTATTGACAGTTTATCCCACACTTGTTTTGCATTTTCGCATGTAGAAACTCTATTGTACTCATTTGGTCCTAAGGCACAAAACAATGTGTGCATTGCCTTAGCATTTAATTGAATAGTTTTTATGTCATAATTATCCCACTCATCTTCCTCCTCAGGAACATCTTTTCCTTCTACTTTCTTAGTTGGGATTTGAGATCCTTTAACTATAATTCTCCATACTTCGTAATCATTGGCTTGAATAAATAACATCATCCTAGTCTTCCAATAGGCATAATTTTCACCATTGAACATGGGTGGTCTAACTGTAGAATGCCCTTCCCCTACCATATGGGTTACTACACTAGTTTGAGCCATAGGATCTTTTTAAACTCTTAGGATTTCACTCTAATATAATCAAGAGTCCAAGCTCTGATACCAATTGTTGGCTCAACCGAGAGGGGGTGAATCAATTTTTCTAATCTATATGCTAAGTTTAAACTCTTTTAGATAGAATTGCAATTAAACAAACAAATGACAGTAATAAGCAATTGAATAAAATGCAGTAAAACAAAAAAGATAAGGAAGAAGAATAGCAAACTCAGGAATTTACAGAGGTTCGATGAAATCGCTTGCCTACGTCTTCTCTTCTTGACCTTCTTGTCAAGGATTCTCTTTCACTATCAATGTAATCAATACAACTTCCTTTTCAAGGTTAAGGAGTAACCTCTCTACCCCTTATACAAGTATTGCTATTCAACTCTTACACAATTCTCTCACAGAGGAACTCTCCCCTTTTCTTTTAGACAAAGAGTGAATACAATGTAAAAGTCTATTTAATGGGTAGGATGAATAGCTTCAACACAAGCTTTTAATGACAATTCAAAGTATAAATGCTGAAGACAAAAGGAATGTTCTCTAAAGAATGTTCAGACTTTTTTCTGCTCTTTTTCTTGTATCCCAAATGTCTTCAATGCTTGTTTTTATACAGCCAAATGATAGGTGAAGCATTTAATGCCTTTTCTCCCGTTGAGAGCCTGCAGAAATAGCCGTTGGAGTTCTGCAGAAGTGGTCCAGATTGATCTCCCTTACCTGAGGCGATTGATCTCTTGTTCCTGAGCCTGCAACACAGAGCAATTTTACAAAAGGCAGATCGATCTCACATTTCGACAGATCAATCTGCTTTTTAGCTTTATTCAGGGGAGATCGATCTCTTGTTAAGGAGAAGATCGATCTCTGCTTTGAAAATAATACTCCCGCTTATAGAAGATCGATCTCTTAACCCCATGAGATCGATCTTAAAATGTCTCGGCCATTAGGGGATCGATCTCATAATACTTTGAGATCGATCCTTTATGTCCTCTGCCAAATTAAGATCGATCTCTGCTTTGAAAATAATACTCCCGCTTATAGAAGATCGATCTCTTAACCCCATGAGATCGATCTTAAAATGTCTCGGCCATTAGGGGATCGATCTCATAATACTTTGAGATCGATCCTTTATGTCCTCTGCCAAATTGAGATCGATCTCTTACTTCCTAGAGATCGATCTTGCAATGCTTACAAACCCTATAAGGCATCTGCCAATTTGAGATCGATCTAATACAACCTTGAGATCGATCTTACAAGGCCTGTAAGGCCTCTGCCAGAGTGAGATCGATCTCATTCAACCATGAGATCGATCTTGCAAGGCCTGTAAGGCTTCTGCCAGATTGAGATCGATCTCATCCAACCTTGAGATCGATCTTGACACAACTTTTAAGCAAATTTCATTTGATTTTAAGTTTCCCGCCAAAGTTTAGCTTGACAATATTTCTAAGTGAACCTTTGTGCAATATGATTTTAAGATAATCACTTAGAACTAATTTCTTACAAATGATTTGAATAAGTTCATTAACGTTTTGTCATTTCAAAATCCATCATTCAAGGTTAACAAGGGTGATTTACAGAGTTTTAAACTTTTTCCTAAAATTTCATAATGGTAAAACTCGGCATTTGATTTTCTACAGTTCAGGTGTCTAAAAATTTTTGTCCTAAAGTTCGTAGTCTCAAATACCCAAAAAATATATGCATATATTTTTAGCAGCTCACGAATATTTTTCAGCAGTAGAAATGCAGCCAAATTTTATATCTACAAAACATCAGAAAATATGTGCATTTTATCTCTAGCAGCACACAGGATTTTCCTTACCTCGGTGCCTTGTCATTAGTCTTCTATGCATTAGTGGTGCGGGTCAGCGGGTCCGATCTGCTCGATGAATTTCCTCGAAATTTTGAACCAGTATTTTCTGAAATTTCGAACTGATATTTTAAACCTTATTTTCTCGGGGTTTTCCTAAACTCTTGGGCTTTCTTTTCCACTCCAAATATATATAATCTTAAATATACATATACATATATATATATACATATACATATACATATATATATATATACATATACATATACATATATATATATATATATATATATACCTAAAATACTCTTTTTTTTTTAACCTGCTTCCCTTTCCCGCGTTTTTCCTTCCTTTCTTGCTTTCTTCCTTTCTTTCTTTCTTACAAGTTAGTCGATGCCCCTGTTCACGGTCGTCGTTGCCTTCTTCCTTGACGTTTTCGTCCGGCACTGGTGTTTCCTCTCTTTCCTTGCTATTTTCCACCTCGGTCACAGCCTTCAGCCGACCCCCGTGAGCCTTCAGCAGACCACCACCATCATCATCTTCCTACTCTGTTTCTCTATCTCACGTCCTCTTTTCCTTTGTTTCCATTTGTTTCTCACTTTCCTTCTCCTTCTCGCAACTGCTTCCAGTGATAATAGGCGAGTATTACGCCTGTTTCTTACTTAGCTTCCTTTTGTTTTCTTGACTGTTTCTTTACCGTGCCTCTACCATGGTGTTGTTCATCATCGCCACCTTAGACTTCCACGTTTCCACCACTATATTCCTCCTCCAGCATTGTCGACTCCATCTAAATCTTCCGTCGTGCCTCCCGTTGTCGAGAAAGAGCTTCCCTTGCTCTCCTCTGCTTTAGCTTCCATTTCCAGTTACCACTGCACTCTTTCCTTCTCTGCGTCTGCCTTCTTCATTTCTATTTGTCATGCGTTTTGTCACACTTCACACCTCCTTTTCCCAGCCTCCTTCAGCTGCTAGTCGAGAGGTTCGACCTTCCTTTCCTCATTCTCACGCCAGCAATTCCTTTCCCCGATTCTTCACCGTGTTTTCTATAGCCTGAGGAGGAACTTTCACTGATCCAGGCTCGTCTTCTCGGTTTTTCGCTCCACCATCACTTCCCCTTTACTGCTTCTGCCCTTTCGGTTATTTTCCTGCTCGTAACATTATTTTGCTTTGATCTCGCTCTTTTTCTTTCTTTCACAACCTCTGCACTTTTATTCTTCTCTCGGCTTGTTTAGTTCCTACTTTAAATTTTTCTTTCTTTCCCTTAATTTTTTTCTAACTCCCAAACTCACATTCTCGATTTTTTTTTTTAGTTTTGAACTTTTGTTCTAGTCCTTATGCTTCACTCCATTTCCTTCATTGGTTACATAACTTCAACCATGCTTCTACGCCTTCCTTGATCTGCTCTCGGTCAGGCTTCCCCACTCCACATTCCTTTTCATTTCAGTTTTCCAAGCTTTTGTACTCCTCTCATTCTCTTTTGTTTGTTTTCAGAGTCATCCTTTCATTATCTTTATTTTATTTCACTTGTACATCATTTAATTCCTTAGTAGTTGACTTCATGTCATTTACTGCCCCCATCACTTAATTTTCTTTTCTTTTTTTTTGTTTTTCTTTCACTTCACCATTTAGCCCATATCTTCCTTCCTATCGAAAGCTATCATTTCTAGTACATATTTGCATTTATATATTTCTTTTGTGTCTTCTCTTACCAAGCATTACTGTCACCAACTCTACTTTTCCCTTAACAAATGTATGTGCTGACGATGGAACAACACTCTTGCTATCATTTCTTTTTCTTTCAGCTGCTGCAAACAGCAGCATGTCCATACCCCTCGGAATTGGCTTCATTTGGAAGCCAATTGACGGTATTCTTCAGCTCACATATTGTTCTTCTTTCACTTATTCTATGCTGGCCAAGCCATCATTACCATTCTTTTCTATCTTGTCTATCGATAACATCGTCTCAACGTCAATTTGTTTTGGGCAAATCGAGTTGGCTTTTTGAAAGCCAATTCCTGATTCTTTAATTTAATATAAAACTTAAAATATTATTACTATATAATAAAATAATATTTCACTTCACTCGGTATCATGTTAATTACTATTTAATTATACTACAAGATTTAATATTTTATTAAATTAAATTTATCTCAGTCTTTTATGCCAAAATATAATTTCAATTAATTTTTCATCAAAGTGCTAGTCTTCAATTCCATTTATTTACTTATTGTACATAATTGAATCAGAGTATTAAATTCGTGGAGTTTACAGTTCTCACATAGGAATTTCAAAAATATCAACCATTCGTGATTTCTTGAATTCCATCATCGGATTAATTTTAATTTAAATGTTATAATTTTATAATATATTTTTTAAAGAATGTATTATTTTTTAATATTGAATATTTTTCATGAATTTTCATCATTCTGACAAAATTCATGAAAGACATTCTAACTTCAGAATTCTTAAAATATCAATAATTTGTGACACTTCAAAGCTTCATATCAGAATTGCTTTATTATTTATTGTTTTTATTTTCTAATTTCCTTCTAATCTTATTATATTGTTATAATATTTTTATTTTACTTCTATTGTCATGATCACTTTTTATTATATCTATTATTTCTTTTATTTATCATGTACATATAGTCCAATCAATAATCAAGAAATAAACAGCGGAAAGTAAAAGAAAGTGAAGGCTTACCAATTTTCGTCTAAAGTTACTCAATTGCTTTAAAGGCTAACCAAATTGAAGTTAATATAATATGCAAGCCAAAGCTGCAGTGGACTGAAAGCTCTCTTTTTGCAGAAAGTGAGCTTTCACCTTCTTAGTGTGTTCTCTCGGTTCTCTCTCTTCGCAGAAAAAACAAATTTGCGTTCACTTCTAGCCACTGTTGCTTTGGTCGTTGCTGCTATTTGCTTCTGCTGTTCTATCGCGTTTGTGGTTTTGCTTTAGTTTTTTGCTACTATGCGTGATAAAGACCAGAAATCATTCCTATGCTCTGTAATTGTTGTCCTTTCCTTCTCTATTTTTTTTTCCAATTGTTGGGTATTTATAGCAAAATTTTAAAGCATATTATGAGGTTCAAGAATTAGTTCTGATGGTGGTCCTATCATCAAAGTCCACGTGTACAAAGATCGACCAATCGGAGACCGCCACGTGTCAAACACAAGACAAGCCACGTGACTGTTACAGAGTCAGAGTCTCCAAGCGACAGAGTAGCGTGGTAGGCGACAGAGTAAGGCGATAGAGACTCTTCCGCGTAGGCTTGTGCGGCACAGTATGCCGCGACAGACCCCTACCGCCTGTACTGCGGCAGACCCCTGCTGCATAGACTGCGGCAGACCCCTGCGCATAGATTGCGGCAGTGGTTCACACATACACTCTGCCGCCCGTTGAACTCTCCCGCAAAGTTATCCAGCTCCGAACCGCGACAGAGTATAAAAGACTCTGTCGCGGCCCAGACACGCGCCTGGGCCTCAGCTCGAACCGACTCAGAAGAAACTTATAAATACCCCAGGTGAGCTCTCAGAAAGGAGGACGGAAGAAGAAAAAAAAAAGATAAGACTCTAAATTCTGACGAACACAATTCCCTTCCCTCTATATACAATACTTCAGTTTTCTAACTTAATCATCGGAGTGCGCGTGCAGGGACAAATCCCTGCGCCCTCTGATTCCTGTCGTTTTTGCAGAATATACGAAGAACACGTGGAAGAAATTGCATCGACGTCACCTTTTTGTCGTCAGCGCAATCTGAATACGTGGAAGTTGTAATCCCGTTGCTGTTTAGTCGAAGGCAACATCAATTGGCGCCGTCTGTGGGAATCAGGACAAAAAGTCAGGTTCCCTATCAAAATGGTGAGGACACGTTCTACAGCAGAGTTGACAGGGGAGCAGAATTCTGTGAGTCCCCCCGTCAGATCAGAACAAAGACGAAGACATAGTGAAAGGGATGACAGAGGAGCCTTGGTTTCTCTAGAGGAATTTGAGACCCTGAAACGCAAAAAATGAGGAGACGACGACAGCGTTAAAAGCTATGGTGAGCTTTTTCAGAGACGGTCTCCCCCAATTCAGCTTGCCCCATGAAGTGCAGCAGTTAGTGGGGAAAAACATCCCAAGGCAGACCTATGAAAGAGGCCAACCCTCCACCTTGGTGAGTGTTGAACAAGGGGCGGGAGCGCTAAATGATGCCACGGGATTGGCCCCGAACTCTACCGCATCTCAAAGGAATCACCCTGTGGCAGGGTTACGGGAAGTGAATGCTACCATTGACCCAGCGCGTCAGAGCTCTCCCGCAGCAGTCAGGCGGCAGAGCTCACCCGCAATCCGTGGGCGACAGAGCTCTCCCGCAGCAGATCGACGGCAGTACTCGCCCGCGGTCCGTAGACCTCAGAGATCTCCCGCAGTAGGCATACCGCAGAGCTCACCCGCGGACCAAGGGCGGCAGAGTACGCCCGCAGCACCTGTGCGGCAGAACTCACCCACAACACAGAGGCGGTAGAGCTCACCCGCAGTCATCACGCGGCAGAGATCTCCCGTAGCACGTTTGCGACAGAGTCCTCCCGCGGTCCATAGGCGGCAGAGTTCTCCCACATGGCGCAGCCTTTCTCCCGTTGAGTTGGAACATGAGTTAGAAGAATATAGAGTTGGGGAGCAACGAAGACAGAGGGGTTCTAACCCACGAGACGGTCTCCAAATCTCGAGTCCCAGAATGGGAGGTGCTGGAAGGGGTGCTTATCAGTCAGACTCTTCTAGACCCGAAGGGACGGGACCGTACTCAGTTCGAGGGTCGGAAAATGTGGAGAAAGTCGTCCAAAGGATCTTGGAGAAGAGAAAACTGGTGTCTCCGGACGATAGCCGAAAGAGGAGAATTCCATTCAGTTCGGAGATCATGAACAAGCCTTTGCCGAAGAAATTCAAGATGCCTTCCATGACTACTTACACTGGCAAAGCAGACCCCTACGATCACATACAAAGCTATGAGTCCCTCATGCTGCTACACGGATGGGAGGACGAAGTTATGTGCCGGGCTTTTTCTCTTACACTATCCGGGCACGCTTTGAAGTGGTTCAATGGGTTGAGCGAAGGTTCAATCTCCTCCTTCGACCAATTGAGAAATGTATTCCTGAAAGTCTTTATGATCCACAGCCAGAGAAAGAAGGACGTTACTTATATACTCACTCTTAAACAAGGGAATAGAGAATCCTTGAAGAGCTTCGTAGACCGCTTCCGAGATGCAACCTTGGAAGTAGAAGATCTACCGGTAGGGGTAGCCATGGCTGCAATGTTGCAAGGGAGGAGCTCCGAAAAGCTGCAAGAATCCCTCTCTCTTGATCAGCCAATGACGCTCTCCGATCTCTTTGCTAGGGCCAATAAGTATGTGGCCCAAGAAGAGGTGATGAAGATGATACAGCCAATTCCTTTTACACAATGGGGGTTGGATATTCTAGGGCCTTTTTCATTAGCTACGGGCCAACGAAAATTCCTATTAGTCGCCACCGACTACTTCACAAAGTGGATTGAAGCAGAACCTTTAGCTACAATCACAGAAAAGAAAGTCGAGGCGATGGTATGGAAAGACATTATCTGTCGATTCGGAATCCCACGCATCTTAAATGTCGACCATGGGAAGCAATTTGATTGTAATGCCTTCCGTGAATTCTGTAAAAGCCTCAGCATTCAGCTAAGGATCTCTTCGGTGTCATATCCTCAAGCCAACGGACAGGCCGAAGTCAGTAATCGGACTATTCTTCATGGGCTGAAGACCAGGCTAGATAAAGCTAAAGGGGCATGGGTGGACGAATTGCCTAGTGTTCTATGGGCATATCGTACCACCAGTCGTGTGTCGACCGGAGAAACGCTGTTCAGTCTCGTATACGGCGCTGAAGCACTGATCCCCGTGGAAATTGGCGCACTATCACCCAGAATGGTACCCTTAGTAGAAGAAGAGAATTCACATGCACTAAGGGAAAACCTCGACTTACTTGACGAGCATCGAGAAGCCGCGGCTATTCGATTGGCATCCTATCATCAAAGGGTGGCCAACTACTATAATAGCCGGGTGAGAGACAGACCAATGTCTGAGGGAGATCTAGTGCTCAGAAAGTCACACATCACCAATGCTTTGAGAGAAGACGAAAAGTTTAGAGCCAACTGGGAAGGTCCATACCGAATCAGACGGAAGATTGGGCCCAACACCTGTATCCTGGAAACTCTACAAGGAAAGAAAATAGGGAAAACATGGAATTCAAATCACTTAAAACTGTATTTGAATTAATCGCTATATTTTCTTTCTTGACCGTTATAATCTCATATTTTTTACTATCACAAGATACTATTATTGTCATACGTTTCCAGCTGTTATATATCTAAATTCTGTGACAGGATACAGACGAGCCGTAAGAGCTTGAGGCGCTATGCGTCACTGTGGCCTGGCATATATTCAGAAGAGCCGTAAGAGCCTGAGGCGCTATGCGTCACTGTGGCCAGGCGTATAATCAGAAGAGCCGTAAGAGCCTAAGGCGTTATGCGTCACTGTGGCCAGGCGTATAATCAGACGAGCCGTAAGAGCCTGAGGCGCTATGCGTCATTGTGGCCAGACGTATAATCAGACGAGCCGTAAGAGCCTGAGGCACTATGCGTCACTGTGGCTAGGCGTATAATCAGACGAGCCGTAAGAGCCTGAGGCGCTATGCGTCACTGTGGCCAAGCGTACAATCAGACGAGCCGTAAGAGCCTGAGGCGCTATGCGTCACTGTGGCCAGGCGTATAATCAGACGAGCCGTAAGATCCTGAGGCGCTATGCGTCACTGTGGCCAGGCGTACAATCAGACGAGCCGTAAGAGCCTGAGGCGCTATGCGTCACTGTGGCCAGGCGTACAATCAGACGAGCCGTAAGAGCCTGAGGCGCTATGCGTCACTGTGGCCAGGCGTACAATCAAACGAGCCGTAAGAGCCTGAGGCGCTCTGCGTCACTGTGGCCAGGCGTATAATCAGCAGAGCTGTAAGAGCCTAAGGCGCTATGCGTCACTGTGGCCAGGCGTACAACCAACAAGCTATAAGAGCCTAAGGCGCTATGCGTCACTGTAGCCAGGTGACAAAAATATAAAAGCTGTAAAAACTGAAGATGCACTTGCGTCATAGTAATCACGCCTCAGAAAACGATATGTTTATACAAAAAACTCTTTCTGAAAATATATCTTTCTATCAAGAGTTGGGGAGCATACACGAATACATTCAAAACAAATATGTACAAGCAAAATAAACAAACAGACAAAGGATGATAAATGATAAATAGAGAAGTAATGCGATACAAAGCATGAACAAAACTCTGGATTTCATTTCATTCAAAAAATCATTACAAGTAGATCTTTAGTAGATCTTTACGATTACATCTGACAAAAGTATAAAATCAAAACAAAATGACAACAGAATACTTGAAAAGAAAAACAAAAACAAAAACTCAATATTCAGGAGAAGGCTGGAGATCAGCTGCAGACGGACCCTCGCTCCCTAAGGACTGCTGACCCTCCTCACCGTCCAAGTCAAGAAGAGCGCCAATAGGTTCAGGAGCATCGCCCAAGTCTGCGGGCTCCCAAGGACCGGTGAGGTTGGCTAGATCGTCCTAGGCAGTCCTCTGGAAAAGCTCGTTCGTTGGTTCTGCCCCGGGTTCATATTTAGTCCAGTCGAGAGCCTCAAACAGCATCGCCTCGTCCGTGTACTGGAGCTCGGGGAATTCCTTTCATTCTCTATGCTTCTCTAACCATGACCGAGCAAGGTAGAATCCATATTTCACGTAGGGATTCGAGAAATCCTCCTTCCGCCTTAAGTAATCCTTGTAAAGGCGGTACTCCTTCACGGCCTCTGCTTGTATGCTATCGATCTCCACTCGGGTCAGTACAGAAGTAGCTTGACTTTCTAACTCGGCAACGCGATGCTCGAGCTCCTGATTACGAGTGAGCAAGGACCTGTAGTTGGACTGCATACGATCCAGCTTGGCATGGGCCTCCTGAAGATCCTCGTGGAATTTACTTGATCGGGCCGCCTCGACGGTTAGATCCCCATTGGCCTGTCCCAAATCCTGCCGTGCCTTTGAGAGCTGCTCCTCTAAATTCTGTACCACGTCCGAAAGTTTGGACAAGTTGTTGACAGTGTTCGATAGCTCCATAACCTTGTCTTTTAACTCCCGAATTTCCTTATCGGCTCGCTCCCGATAGGCCCGATGTTGAGCGTTATTGGCCACGGTCCTTTGAGCCAGCTGCAAAGAAATACAAAAAGTCAAACTCAAAAGCACAGCAAAAAGAGGTTAAACAAAGGGGAACATAAAATTACCATTATCGCCTCCATATCAGCCAAGTCCTCTCCCTCCGGATAGTTCCTGAATATTCTAGCCTCGTCCCTTGGGAGAATAGTAGCCCAACTCAGTCGAGAGGCTACCTCGGGAGTATCCAAGGTATCGTTGTTGCGAACTCCCAGGTAAACCCGAAACTCGGCCCCCCTCATGATAAAACCACCGTCCACAGGGTAGGACCTCTCATCAATGGGGCCTACCCTCGGGAGAATTGGCCTAGTCGCTATCGACGCCTCGACATACAAGCGCCTCCGGTTCTTTCGCTGGGATAAAATTATGTTGCACTCAGCGCGCTCTTCGGAGCGAGACCGTCCATACGAACTGGATGCTCTTCATGAAGAGGAAGGAACTCTTCCCCTATCCCAAGAGGGATCCCTTTGTTCCGGGGGAGGAGGAGGCATCGCTGGCCTAAAAACGGGAGGTGTCCGAGCCCAAGGCAACTGAGAAGGGACCGGTGCCTCGCTATGAACATCGTCAGCTACACACGGCCTCTTCCTAGTGGGAGCACTAAATGGACCGGCCTCTGATGTTTGACGCACTAAGGATCTTCGAAAGTGACTCATTTCTGAAAAAAAGAAAGAAAACAAATAAGTGGTCAAACACTGATCTAAAACAGTAAGCAGTAAAAGGAATAAAAGGTTACCGTCAGGAGAATCAAAATGCTCCTGAAGGGACTCTATATTTATCGTGTCGTCGTCAGGGAGCACCATGAAAGTTGAACCGAACCCTTCCCAGCCAGTCAGGTCAGCTAAAGGTTCGCTACCAGAACTAGACTCTACATTGGTACTCCCTATGTCTTCCTGTAGCCTAGGAGGGTCGGGGTTCAACTCAAGAGAAATTGAAGGTGGAGGATCAGAAGAAGGGACAGAAGGGTCGACAATAGGGATAGGACCCACGCCCCAGCCAGCTAATATCAAATTTTCATTTGATAAAAGGCTGTCAAGGCTAATGGGTCTATCCACCAATAACCTATCGACGTCTGAGGCCAGCTGTTCTCTAAGAGTAGCAATCCGGGGGCCCTTGGGGATTTCACGCCTAGTCTCCCAGCGAGTAGGGAAATCCAGGCCCCCAGGCATCTCCACAACAAGCCACTCCGATTCAAAACCGTGGAGCTTATTGGCAGGTTTTTCGAATAGCCTGTTCTCGAATCCCGGCATATACACCGGCTGAAGTGAGTAAGGGACTAGACCGGGGCTACCTCGAAATCTGAAAAAGACATCGAGAAGGGGAAGAGATGGAGAAACACCCCTTAGGTGGCAATGCACGGTAAAACCTATTAACTGCATCCATGCGTCAGGATGCAGCTGTCCGGGGGCAATCCTATGAGTCCTAAGGCAAGAAGCCCCAAAGTCGGACAACGGGAAGCGGAGTCCTAATTCTAAAGCTGCCCTAAAGATAACTACCCCGTCAGACACACGACGTATGTCACTTTCCTGAGGGGTTGGAAGTCTATAGGAGTATCCCTCGGGCAAAGGAAACCTAGATACTAGGTCTTGGACGTCGGCTTCCTTCAAAGTCGACTTGACACCTAGGTCAATTTGTTTTCCTACACCATGGCCAGCCATTTTAGAAGTTCGGGAGAAATCAAAAACAATTATGGACGACAGAGTTTACCTAAAAGAAAGACAACAAAAGAACGGGCGACACCGTTTCAAGATCTGGCGATAGACTTGCGACACTGTAACGTCACGCGACAGAGTTGCGGCAGAGTTGCGACAGAGTTGCGACAGAGTGCGAGAGAATCTGCGGGAGAGTGGTCTTCGCGAGAGAACTCAATAGCGATTGTGACAGCAGGGACCCAGTATATATAGGCGCACGGCTGTGCCACGCCCGCGCAAGGATCCGCCCCGACCCGAAAAAAGCAAATCCGGACCCAGATCCTCTTTCGTAGGAAGAATTCCTACCAAAGAGTGGGGAGCAATTGATGGTGGTCCTATCATCAAAGTCCATGTGTACAAAGATCGACCAATCGGAGACCGCCACGTGTCAAACACAAGACAAGCCACGTGGCTGTTACAGAGTCAGAGTCTCCAAGCGACAGAGTAGCGTGGTAGGCGACAGAGTAAGGCGATAGAGACTCTTCCGCGTAGGCTTGTGCGGCACAGTATGCCGCGACAGACCCCTACCGCCTGTACTGCGGCAGACCCCTGCCGCATAGACTGCGGCAGATCCCTGCCGCATAGAATGCGGCAGTGGTTCACACATACACTCTGCCACCCGCTGAACTCTCCCGCAAAGTCGTCCAGCTCCGAACCGTGACAGAGTATAAAAGACTCTGTCGCGGCCCAGACATGCACCTGGACCTCAGCTCCAACCGACTCAGAAGAAACTTATAAATACCCCAGGTCAGCTCTCAGAAAGGAGGACGGAAGAAGAAAAAAAAGATAAGACTCTAAATTCTGAAGAACACAATTCCCTTCCCTCTATATACAATACTTCAGTTTTCTAACTTAATCATCGGAGTGCGCGTGCAGGGACAAATCCCTGCGCCCTCTGATTCCTGTCGTTTTTGCAGAATATACGAAGAACACGTGGAAGAAATTGCATCGACGTCACCTTTTTGTCGTTAGCGCAATCTGAATACGTGAAAATTGTAATCCCGTTGCTGTTTAGTCGAAGGCAACATCAAGTTCAAATTGAACTGATCTTCGTCCATTTTGGTTTATTCTTTTTTTATTTATCTGATTTCTTAAATTTCAAATTTATCAAAAAAAAAGATATCTACTAAGATAATTTATTATTAAGAACAACGTAATTCAATTTTTATTTTTTTCAATTTTATCTTATTTTTTTATTTTTGAATTCAATTAGAAATAAAGATAATCCTTATTATTACATTAAAAAAATAAAAGCTAATATCATAGAAACAAGATAAATAATTAAAAATGAAGAAAAAATAATAAAATAATAAAAAGAAAACAACAATGGGCTTTTTCATCATTAGGCTTTTGGGCTAGACAACTTAAGCTCAAATGTTAATCTCATTATCTACTAAGGCTTTTGGATTCCGATTCGATTTCAATCAAACTTAAGTTCAGTTAAGGTCTAATTTTAATTAAATCTCATTCACAAAGACTCAACAATATCAAAGCTTTAATTTTAACTAACTCTCAAGTTCAAACCACTTCAAATCTAATATTACTCAAACAAAATATGGTGTCTATAGTTGGTGCCTCGAGCTTTGGCATATTCACCTTTACTCATTGAGGACTTAGATAGTTTCTTCATGTCTCGAGCTTTAACATACTCACTCTGCTCCTTAAAGACTTAGACAAATTTAGGTCAAGGGAAGCCCACGTCTTTGCCTTTCTTTACAAACAAGCTTTATCATGTTAAACTTGATATGTTTTAGATAGGCTATGGGAGTATTCCATTATTGCCATTCGTAATATAGAGATTCAACATACTTTGAAGAAGATTGGCTGAGGGAATGTTACTTCCTAGCTGTTGAGTTAATATATTTTGAAATGACAAAACAAGTAAATTCAATAATATAGAAATGATTTAAAACATGTTTAAAGGTTATCAGTACCAGAAACTAAGTCTTTAAGGATGAGAGATAGATCTGGTGAGATGAGAGATCGATCTCCTGGGCTTTCTAATATGAGAGATCGATCTCATGAGGATATGAGATCGATCTGCTAAAGGAGATCGATCTATAAGGGTTATAAGATCGATCTGTCTATTACAGGATGTTTATGAGATCGATCTGGTATAGGAAGAGATCGATCTCCTCTAAAACAAAGGCTAAAGGCTGTAGATCGATCTGTAAATCGATCTATGCTCAAACAGAGAGTTTATGAGATCGATCTGGTATAGCAAGAGATTGATCTCCTCAAAGTCAGAGAGCTAAGGAGATCGATCTGGGTTAATTAGAGATCGATCTCCTCACTACAAGAATACTTGGTAGATCGATCTGAAAATCGAACTTGCTCAAATAGAGAGATTGGAAGATCGATCTTCTGGTTCAACAGATCGATCTGCACTAACATTTTTAAATTGTAAGATCGATATCTACATATATGAGATCGATCTCCTTGCTTCAATTTGCTTTGTCATCGCAGGAAATTAAACTAAGAGATCGATCTGGTCAAGATAGGAGATCGATCTGGCACTCTACTGGAGGTTTCCAACGGCTCTTTCTGCAAAACCTTAAACGGGAAAAATAAAATTTAATGCTCCAACTACCAATCCTCCAGTATAAAATCAAGCATTGAAGACACTGGGATTAGAGAGACAATTGCTGTAAATTTTGTACATTCTTAAGAATTTCATTCCAACATTCCATTTGTCTTCAATCTTCATTTATTAATATTGTAAGCCTTTGTGTAAAAGCTATATCTATCCTACCCACATAAGAAAAGCTTGATCTTGTATTCATCCTTATTTGAAGATAGAAGAGGAGTGTTCCTCAGTGAGATAAACTTTGTAAAAGGGTGAATATATCTTTGTGTAAAAAGGGTAGAGAGGTTATTCCTTAACCTGTAAAAGGGAGTGTGTAACATTCATTGAAAGAGTGAAAGAAAGCCCTTGACAAGGAGGTCAAGAAGAGAGGACGTAGGCAAGAGATTGGCCGAACCTCTATAAACTATTGAGTTTGATATTTCTTTCCCTTATCTTCTTTCAATTCATTGTATTATATTTCATTGATTATTTATTATTTGCAATTAGACTTAATTTAGTTTAAATTTGTCATTAACCTTAGAATACGGATTCACCCCCCTCTCGGTAGAGCCAACAATTGGTATCAGAGCGAGGACTCTTTGATCATATAGGAATAACTTCCTAAGAGTTCAAAACGATCTAATGGTTCACACCAATGTAGCAACCAATCTAGTAAGAGATGGGCATTCTACAGTTAGGCCTCCTATGTTCAATGGTTAACATTATGCTTATTGAAAAACTAGGATGATGCTTTTCATTCAAGCAAATGATTATGAGGTATAGAGGATTATAACTAAAGGACCTCAAATCCTAACTGAAAGAATAGAGGGAAGAGACATCCCTAAAGAAGAAGATTAGTAGGATTCAAATGATGTAAAATGTGATCAACTAAATGCTAAGGCCATGCACACCTTATTTTGTCCTTGAGGGCCAAATAAATACAATAGAGTCTCTGTTTGTGACAATGCCAAACAAATATGGGACAAATTGACAATAACTGATGAAAGAACAACTCAAGTAAAGGAGACTAAGGTAGGAATGCTGACACATGATTATGAGCTGTTTAGGATGAAAGAATGAGAGTCAATTAGTGACATGTTCACTAGATTCACTGATGTAATAAATGGGTTAAAGTCCTTAGGAAAAATTTATTCAAATATAGAAATGGTCAAGAAAATATTGAATAGCCTATCAAAATCATGGGAAGCTAAAGTAACTGCAATAGAGGAGTCTAAAGATCCCCACACACTGTCACTAGATGAACTAATAGGATCACTACTCACGTATGAGATGAAGTTAAGAAGAAGTGAAGAGCCACCCAAGAAAGTGGGAGTAGCTCTGAAATCCACTACTCAAGAGAAGAGTAAAAATGAGAGTGGTAGTGAAGAAGATCTTGAGATGGCAATGTTTGCCAAGAGATTTAACAAATTCATGAGAATGAGAGCAAGTAGTAGTGGTAGGAGAAACCACAAGAAAGATCAAGAAGAGTTAGGTAGAAAAGATACCATTATGTGCTATGAATGTAAAAAACTTGGACATATTAAATTTAACTGCCCTCTTCTTAAAAAATCCAATGATAGGTTCCATAAAAAGAAGGCAATGATGGCAACATGGAGGACAGTGATAGCTCCGATGATGATTTGTATGAGGATAATGCCAACCTATGCTTCATGGCTATTGAGGATGAAAAGGTAACTTTAGACCTCAATGAATATTCTTTTGATGAATTGCAAGATGCTTTTGATGATCTTGCATTGGAGTATGAATGCATGAGTATGAAATCAAAAAATTAATATCTAAATTGAAGAAAGAAATGAGTTAATACTAAAGGATAAGTTAGAATGTGAAAAGAAACTAGAAATTATAAATCTTGAAATTTGTGACCTAAAAGAAAAAAATGGTAACTTACATAATTCTTTTAATAGATTTTATATGGGTCAACAAAAGTTAGATAACATACTAGAAACTCAAAGGGCCTTCTTTGATAAAAATGGATTAGGATATGATGGAAAAAGTAGAGAGACCCATCTCAAAAGTTTCATAGCTAGAAAGAACATGAATAAACCCTCAACTATCTATTCACATAGTAATAAGAAGGGGCATGCATCATATAAGTGCAATATGAAGATGACCACTCTTAGAGGAAAAATAGTAAAAAGAATTTGGGTTCCAAAAGAAATAGTTAATTCAAAAGATATTAATGCTTTAGTAAAATGGATCCCAAAGGGACCAAGAATTGTATTCACTAACCCCAAAAGACCCAAGAGAATTTGGGTACCTAAGACATGAGTTTTAATTTTGATTATAGGTGATTGAGCATTGCCACAAAGCTAAAACAAAAGAGGCTTGGTACTTGGACAGTGGATGCTCAAGACACATGATCGGTGATAGAAGCCACTTCAACTCATTTCAATCAAAAGTTGGTGGAGAAGTCATATTTGGGGACAACTCCAAAGGTCAAGTTGAAGGAAGTGGCTCAATAGGTAATGACTACTTTTCATTAGAAAAGGTGTTGCTTGTTAGGGGTCTAAAACATAATTTACTAAGTATTAGTCAACTTTGTGACAAAGGTTACAAAGTAATTTTGATTGCTTGAAATGTCATGTTATAGATCCTAAATCTAATAAAGTTCTTTTCCTAGGTCATAGGCAAGGTAATATATACATTGTCTATCTAAATGAACTTAAAAATTAAAATATATGCCTAATGGTAGACAAGGAAAAAGAACCTTGGTTGTGGCATAGAAGACTAGGTCATGCTAGCATGCATGTGTTATCTAAGTTAGCTAGAAAAGACCTTGTTATAGGATTACCTAAGTTATCCTTTGACTATGACAAAATATGTGAAGCTTGTGTTAAAGGAAAACATAAAAGGACAATATTTAAGCCTAAACATAGTGTATCTACCACTAGGCCTCTTTAATTACTTCACCTAGATCTATTTGGACCAACTAGAACAACAAACCTAGGTGGGAAACATTATGGGTTTGTAAATGTTGATGATTACACTAGGTTCACTTGGGTGTTCTTTTTGAGAGTGAAAAATGAAGCTTTAGAAAAATTCATTGCTTATACAAAAGTGACTCAAAATGAAAAAGGTTACACTATAACTAGTATTAGAAGTGATCATGGCAAGGAGTTTGAAAATATTGGATTTGATGAATATTGCAATGATCAAGGAATTAGTCATAATTTTTTAGCCCCTAGGACACTACAACAAAATGGGGTAGTTGAGAGAAGAAATAGAACATTGGAAAAAATGGCTAGAACCATGTTGTGTGAAAATAATTTACCTAAATATTTTTGGGCTGAAGCTATAAATACATCTTGCTATATCATTAATAGAGCTATGATTAGACCAATTTTAAAGAAAACCCCTTATGAGCTTTACAAGGGTAAGAAGCCTAATATTAGCTATTTTCACCACTTTGGTTGTAAATGCTTTGTCTTAAATAATGGAAAAGATAATTTAGGAAAATTTGATGCCAAGAGTGATAAGGGAATCTTTTTAGGGTATTCTTTGAATTCAAAGGCATATAGAGTATATAACAAAAGAACATTGATGGTTGAAGAATCCATTCATGTAATATTTGATGAGTCAAATGATTTATCTAAAAATTCAACCACTGATGAGGATATTGAAATATTTGATGAAAACTTGAAAGAAATCTCAAACTTAGAAAATGATCTATTAGAGAAACTTGACATTAATAAAGAAGATGAAGAAGAACTAGAAATATTAGAAAGAGAGTCTAGAGCACCAAGAAAATTAGGATATGTAAAACATTGTGAAATAGTAGGAGATCCAACTCTTGGAGTTAGAACTAGATCATCTTTAAGGAATGTTTGTCAATATATAGCCTTTGTATCTCAAATTGAACCTAGAAATGTCAATGAAGCCTTAGATGACAATAATTGGTTTTTAGCCGTGCAAGAAGAATTAAATCAATTTGAGAGAAGTAAAGTATGGAAACTAGTTCCTAGACCTAGTGATCACTCTATAATTGGAACTAAATAGATCTTCAAGAACAAGATGGATGAAAATAGTGTGATCATAAGAAACAAAACTAGGTTAGTTGCACAAGGCTATAGACAAGAAGGAATAGACTATGATGAAACTTATGCACCGGTAGCTAGATTAGAAGTAATAAGAATGCTACTTGCCTTTGCATGTTATAAAAACTTCAAGTTATATCAAATGGATGTAAAGAGTGCATTTTTGAATGGTTTCATTAATGAAGAAGTTTATGTTGAGTAACCTCCTGGTTTTGAAAGTCATGAATTTCCTGAACATGTCTTCAAGCTATCTAAGGTACTTTATGGTTTGAAACAAGCTCCTAGAGCATGGTATGAAAGATTGTCAAAATTCTTAATAGAAAAAGGATTTTCAAGAGGAAAAGTAGATACTACTTTGTTTATCAAAAATAAAAATAAAGATTTACTAGTTGTTCAAGTGTATGTAGATGACATTATTTTTGGATCGACTAATGAATCTCTATGCCAAGAGTTTGCTAAGATCATGTAAGGTGAATTTGAAATGAGCATGATGGGAGAGCTCACATTCTTCTTGGGACTTCAAGTGAAGTAAACTAAGGATGGAACCTTCATCAATTAAGCAAAAGATACTAAGGAATTGCTCAAACGATTTGGAATGGATAATTGCAAGCCTTAAGCAACTCCAATGGGCACCAACATCAAGCTTGAAAAAGATGAAAGTGGTAAGTGTGTAGACACTAAACTCCATAGGTCTATGATTGGTTCATTGCTTTACCTTACTGCAAGTAGACCTGATATTTAGTTTAGTGTATACCCTTGTGCTAGATTTCAATCCTCTCCTAAGGAGTCACACTTATTAGCCACTAAAAAGATCTTTAGATATCTTAAAGACACTCCCTCTCTAGGACTTTGGTACCCCAAGGACTCCACTTTTGCTCTTCATGCATTTCTGATGTAGATTTTGGGGGATGTAAAATAGATAGGAAGAGCACTTCAGGTACATGTCAATTCTTAGGGAATAGATTAATTTCATGGTTCTCTAAGAAACAAAGTAGTGTAGCTCAATCCACAACTGAAGCTGAATATATAGCAGCAGGTAGTTGTAGTGCTCAACTGTTGTGGATTAAACAACAAATGAAAGACTATGGTATTGACATGAAGCAAGTCTCAATCAAATGTGATAATACCAGTGCCATCAATCTATCTAAGAATCCTATTCAACACTCTAGAACGAAGCATATTGAGATTAGGCATCATTTTCTTAGAGACCATGTACAAAAAGGAGATATAATTCTAGAGTATATTGATACTTTACATCAAATAGCTGATATCTTCACCAAACCTCTTGATAGAGATAGGTTTTGTATTCTTAGAGGTGAATTAGGACTCATGAATGTTCCTTAAGATTTATCTGCTTCAAAACCTTGATTTCAAAATGATTTTAAACGAATTTTTCAATGATTTTTCTGGGCAAAAAGTATGAGAGATCGATCTTCAATCATTATAGATCGATCTCCATACTCCAAATTGGCCTAAAGCAAAAAGGTTAAGCTAGGCATATCGATCTTCTCCACTATAAGATCGATCTCCTTAAGCCTCTGTAAAACAGCAGATCAATCTATGCATTTGGAAGATCGATCTCCTTAAGCCTTTGTAAAACAGCAGATCGATCTATGCCTTTGGCAGATCGATCTCCTTGAGCTTCTGTATTTTGAAGATCGATCATTTGATTCAGCAGATCAATCTCTTCAAGTCTCTGAAAATAACAGATCGATCTGTCACCGCGACAGATCGATCTCCCTAGCCCTGGACTATAAAAACTGCTTCAAAATTCCAAAATCTCAAAAACCTAAATTTTTAAATCCCTAACCCCCTCTCGCTCCTCAACCTTCGATTCTCCCTCCCAGATCGATCTCAGTAAGGTTTTTTTTGTCAAATCTCTTCATTGTTTAGTGTCCTAGTAACCTACATTATTGAATTTCCTTAAATATTTCTTGCTTTTTGCTAAAATTTTCACTAGGGCAATACTATCTCTGTTTCATTGCCTAGGTTTTAGAGAACTCTTCAAACTACTGCTTAGGTGTGTCTAGAGAAATCCTTGTGTGTGTCTAGGACATCTCTCAACAATCAGTTATGCTTCGTCTTAAGAGAGCGGCCAACAGAGAGTCTAGACCCTCTTCCTCACAACCACCCTCTGCCTCTTCAATCACTACCTTTAACAGGTGTTTTCAAACACCTGCAAAAAGGAAATGATATGAAGAGTATTTCTCGACTATGCCAATTAAACATTGATGAACAATTGATTTCTCATTTCTAAATCGCATTGACTTTCCGTATCTATCAAAAATGGAAGAATTTGGTTGGCTTCCATTTCTTAAAATCAATACCCCTGTACCTCCAAACATCGTTAGGGCCTTCTTTTCTAACGCTGAACTCATCTACGACCTTGATGATGACTGCAGAATTTTAGGTTTTAAAACGTATGTCATGTCTAAATCAATCCCTATAGACACATCTATATTAGCTCAAGTGTTCAAAATAAAAGATGAAGGGTTGACCAATGAAGAAGAAGAAGTCCCTTTAGAATTTGACCTTCCCAGGGATAAGGCGAGTGACCTACCGATGCACCCGAGGTTACTCCACCTTATCATCTCGTGGAATCTTAGACCATTTCGTACCCGTCACTCCACGGTTAGGAGATTGATCGATTCTGGCTCCATCACCTCCACTCCTCATGTCAAAAACCCAATATGGTCCACTTCATTTATGAAGATTGGCTGAAGATCGTATGTGGCCAAGCCTCCACGATAGTCTTTCCACAATCGCTTGCGTACTTGCTTCAACGAGTTGGGGTCGATTGCTCATGTGAAACCGGTGCAGTGCCTTCGCCAAAGAGCGTATTAAACATTGGCACACTTCACCACATGGGATACTATAAAGACTTTCAAGGGCAATGGAGGAAAAAGCGAGAACAACAATCTGAGGCAGCCATGGAAGAAGAACCATCAGCCGAGCCTACTGCCCCACCAGCTGAACCTACTGAGGTTCCATCTTCATCGATAGCTCAGCCCACTATGTAAGACCCGAATTTATTTAAAAACACGAAATGAATTAGTATTTGTGAAGAGAAGTCAGGTTAAATTAATCCCAAACACGTGCAAGGGCAAAACGATCAAAAGATCGAAATTCGGTATAAACCCGATAAGAAAATTTTATTAAAAATAATGGATTTGAGAATCTTGATCAATAACGAAGAAATAATTAAATTTCGAGTCCAAGTGATCAAGATCCAAAATTTTTAGAAATACCGAAAAGTCACCCGGGATAATATCTTGAAAATACGAAGAAATTATACCGGAAAAAGGATTAAAAATATAATAAATAAATTAAATAAAATTAAATAAATCTATTTGGAATAAAAAATTAATTTTGTAGATATTTTAGAATATTTTTGACTAAAATAATGAATATAATAATAATAAACTAATTTATAAATAATAATAAATAAAAATAAAATAATTAAGTAAAAAAAAAGAAGAGACTTGAAATGGGAATCGGGAGAAATCGAAAATGGAAATCGAGGAAGAGACCGCGCGTGACCCGAACCACCCCAGTCCACCGGCGATCATCACCCTCCGACGAAGGGCCGAGGAGGAAGAGGAGAGGCTGGCGAAGCTTTGGGCACCGGAGACGCACCGTCAGGAGGTCAAAAATCGCCGAATGGAGGAAGAGAAAGTCATGAGGAAAACGAGGTTGATTTCGGCGATCCACGGCAATTGGGCTTGAACGGTGGACACCGGTGTGATCGGGAAGAGTATGCTGTTCTTTTGAGACCGATGTCGATCGACGAAACCACCGAAATCCGACGGATCGAGAGGGAGAGTGCCGCGGAGGAGAAGAGGAATCCGGCGGCCACCGACGTGATTCGGCCAACCCCGACCCCAGCCGAACACTCCCCCAGTGCAGGCGTACCGTTTGGCGCCAGAAACGAGCCGAGAACCGATCGAAAATGCCATGAAGGTGGCGGGAACGTCTAAACCGGTAAGACCGGTTCAACAAAGAGGTGAATCGATTGAACCTGCTGAACAGGATCGGTCTGAACCGGGTTTGAACCGGACTGAACCGGTTCAGCCAAGAAACAAGGAAAAAAAAGAGAAAAAAAGAAAAAGGAAAAAGGGGAAGAATTTTTGGGGATACACCGGACTTCGGGTAAGTCGATACGAGGTCAAAAGTGACCGATTTGAATTTTGAGAAATTTATTTAAATTATATTTAATCGAAAAGTAACCCGAAATTAAATATATAATTGTGTAGTTTTACGACAAAACCCGAACGAGAGCTGATTGAGCTCCGATTTTTGTATCCCACATCATATTGGGTAAGTACATTTTAATTCCAACAATTAGAGTCCTTTAATACAGAGTTTCGATTATTTTACGAAATTTATGGATTAATTCTGTATAAAAAGGAATATTTATCGGAATTGCAACGTAATTATCGTAAATAGTGTACGGGCTATCCAATGAGTTTGGAACGAAGCTCGATAATTTTTGGTAAGCTGAATGAACCCAGCAAACCAGAAGAAGGGATTTAATAAGTAAAAACGGGCTGAAAATGGGTCGAGGCCCATTAAAGTGCAATCGGGCCCAATAAAGTAAAACGGGCCCAATACGTTAGATTCGATCAGTAAATATGATATACTGATAAAAATAAGTGAATTAACCTAAAATATGTGGTTATATGCAGTTTCGTAGACTTGGTTGACGCACAGTTGGACTGAGAGATCGGATATTAACGAGACGAGATAAGTTTACGCGTAAATCGAGGTAAGAGAATTTTGTAGGTGCATAGAGATACCTATACATAATTTTGAGGGGATTTACAGGGCCTAGAATTCTTAAAGTATCTAGAAAACAAAATACTAATTTTTACGAAAATCGGGGCATAGCTGAATAAAGAAAAAGAGGATTTTGCCCCTGGGAGTAAAATTTACAAAAAAGGGTAGTAAGGCAGATAAATTGCATGATTTTCATGTTTTAAAGTTTTATATGAATATATTGCTTTGATTTAAGCAAATATGCACATAGGTTGGCTGTTGATTTTAAGAATTATACGAAAGGGAACCGGTTTGAACCAGTTATGATTTTAAAGATGTTTTATCAAGATTGAGCCACCTATCATATTTACACGAGTAAAAAGAGTGCTAGAGTCTTACTCGCACTAAAGTTTATTGATTTATTACTCATGAAAAGCCGTACTGGAGCATTGCTCATACGAGAAATTTGTGTGTGCACAAAACTGTGCTGGAGCTTCGCTCGCATGAGATTTTAGATATCATGATATGCATAGCATGGTACTAGAGCTTTGCTCACACTGGACGTTAGTTGACATGCATATAGTCGTACGGAAGCCTCCTGTAGACTGTGTGTCACAGAGAGTTGAGATGCTCGCATGTATACTTTGAGACATGGGTTGGTTATCGACATAGTATTGGGGTGGATAAGACCTACGGCAGGCACCCCCAGACTATGATATGGGTCCATGGAGTACGATGTACCGTGTATGTCACACAGAGTACGCTATACCGTGCAGTCATGATGACTCGATGATGTTACTTGATATTATGGCGGGTAGGACTTGACCCCACCTCCCGTTGCAGTTGTGATACCCCGCACATCGGGATCCGTGTAGCCTGGGATCACAGGGACAAAGTATAGCCATAGTCCTCGATTTTTCATACAGTAACCTACATGCCTCATATGATATCATACGGTCTGGATAGACCAGGACAAACCCGAAGGATGGGTAACGTCCCGATTTATGTTTTTAAACGAGATGCGATTTAATGAATCAAGGTATTCCCGAGAGATGGGTTTAGCCTTGATGTGATTGTTTTATGATAAAATAAATAAGTTTTAACGTGAAGAGTTTGTAATGAAACAGATAAGTTTTTGAGTGTTGAGTTTGTAATGAAACAAATAAGTTTTAAATGTGACGAGCATGAGATGGCATAAATGATGATTTTTCCATGTCTGTTTTATATGTCGATTTCATGATTTCTCTTATATGATATATACATACATGTGACATCGTTTTAGTCATACCTCATGCTCCCAATGCAAACGATTTTATATCATGACATTATCAGCACGTAGATAGTATAGTTATCTACCTGCTTACATTATTGCCTTACTGAGCTGTTTATGCTCACCCTTTCCACCCCACAGGGTACATTTAGTAGAAGAGAACGACAGTAGTCATATCCGCTGCTTCTTATCAAGACCAGGTATACACATTTGTATAATTTTTGTATCTGAACATATAGAGGCATAGTACTGTATATGGATGTAATATTGGGGATGTATTTAGTTTGAATAAATTGATATGTAAATAAAATATGGAATTAGAATGGTAAATATGTGAGAGGTGACTAACACCGAATCATAGCCCAACTGTTTAGTAGTGTAACTGTTCATGACGGGTAAAAAAATGAAAAAGCAAAAAATTTACTCTGATTTTTAGATATTTTGGGTTGTGATAGAAAAGATGGTATCAGAGCCGAGTTGGTCTGATATGAGTCGGTGTTAGTAGTTAAGTAAATTTACATCTCCATGTACTGTGCATTATTTAGATACAATTGTGTGTATCAAGATGGGACTGCAGCTAAGAATTTAGTTTCGAATGCAAGAATATAGTGTTTATAACTGATAGCCGCTATGGTAGAGGGGCGAGTACACATGCTTGAGACCGTAGAGATCGACCTAAGAGTCGAATGAGTCATCACATGAGACTCAAGATGAAAGTGAGGTGGAGGCTGATGTTGAGTATACTCCACAAGGTCTTATAAAGAGACCAAATAGTACTGAGACACGCTCCAAGAGGATGGAGTGGAGTATAGAAAATATTTCGGAGTTGTTTACTTAGTCTATGCTGGTAGTTGAGGATAGACAGGGTAAAGCCTAAACAGATGCCTCAGACTATAGAGATTTCACACCCCTCCGGTATTTAGCGAAGTAAAGAAACCTATAGTTGTTGAGGACTGGGTGTATGAGATAGCGAAGTTGTATGGATTCTTTCGGTGTATGTCGACTGAGAATGTGACTTTTAAATACGTTTATGTTGGAGGCGAGGCGGAGCATTGATGAAATTCCGCTCGACCTATCTGAATAGTTAGACGTCCAAAGTCGACATGAAAAATATTTCTGGATGTATTCCGGTGATAGAATATTTCGGACACTACTTAAGGGAAAATTACAGGTAAAATTTCTTACACTGACTCAGAAACACTAGTTGATTGATGAGTATGAAACTCAATTTATATCTCTGGGCAGGTGTGAACCTGACACTATGGGCAGTGAGAGTCGAAAAGCCCAAAAGTTCATGGAATGCTCAAATTGTCGATTAGAGTCCGATTGGCTCATTACCTATGTCGAGGCAGTGTGTAGATTACAGTTGCATGAAGAAGATCATGTGTTGCATGCGTCTGAGATTGGGAAATGTAGTAAGGGCTGAAATAGAGACAAAAAAATAGAGAATGATAGAAATGTCAGAGTAGGAAAGAGACCAGTTTGTAAGAGATTAGAGTTGATGAGTCACAGGGTAAGATGATTGGTAAGGCCCCAGTGTATCCAAATTCAGCACTTTTGAGGGGTGTTGTGATTTGAGGATTCCAACCTTTTCCGTAGCAGTGAGAGCAGTGGAGCAATATTAGTAGTGTAAGCAGTGTAGCAGTGTAAACAATGTAGGATGTGTGGTAGATACCACGAAAGTAAGGCCTACACCTACACTTTATTGACTAAAATAGGAGTTAAGTGTGGTAAGATGGGTCAATTAATTAATGATTGCTCAGAGTTGGGTAAGACTACCCCACAGAAGAGTAAAGAGATAGAGAAAATCTTGTTGATATCTTTGCACCAAAAAAGGGAGGCCACAACTGAAGAGAAATGGAAAGTAGGCTGTTAGATGAGGGCGAGTGTATACCTTGGACCAGGACACTATTGATGTTTCATACAATGTGGTGAAAGATACCACACTGGTTAAGAATAGTGAAGTAATTATTTTAATTGATCCTGGTGCCACGTATTTAGTCATACCGCCTTCATTTGTATATAAGTTAGTAAAAGACGTGAATGCCTACACCCATGGGAACAATGCTGGTAGTTAGTACCCCAACGAATGAGGGTTAACTAACGAAATAATTATGAAGAAATTGTAAGTTGAAAATAGGGGTGAAAACATCACTGAAAAGTATATGGTAAGTTTTGACAAGTAATAAAAGAGGAGTAGCGATTGAAATTAAAGGAGCAAATGATTGTACTCACGGAATCAGTAATGACATAGTTGTTATAAGTGATATACGAAAAAAAAGGTAGACTGGAAGAGGCGTATGTAAGGTAAGAATGTCTATGATAAGTGAAGTAAATTGGATTAAAGCAATTAGTAGCGAATATTGATTTGTGACCACATGGACTGATATGTAAAGTAAATGTGGTCAAGTCTGAGGGTTAATAAAGGTATTTCAAAATACCTCCCCGCCTAAAGACTTGACAGCGTCTAAAAGTATCCATAACCTATAAATTGAAAGCGACAATCGTAATATATACGTTTAAAATTAGGGTACCTTTACTGATACAATAAGAAATATAGAATTCGATTAATCAGGAAAGTTTAAAAATTTAAAATTTTATAAAAATCGTTAAAAGGAAATAACGCAGGTTAGTAGCTTCAACGGAAGCGAGTTTGAAATGACATTATACGTTTATGCGTACGTAGGTCAATGATTGGGTAATTGAAATATTCAATGGAATTCAACTACGATGAGATATTTAAACTTTACCTAGACCGATTTGTTATCATCCATATTGATGATATTTTAGGTGTATTTACAGTCCAGGGAAATTATAAGCAACAATTGAAAATTTTTTTTTACAGATGATTTGTTGAGAGTTCTCGAAATGGACTACTTTATTGACACGTTTAACTTAGAAAAAGTTGTATTTGAATGGGATGATAGACGTGACAGGAGTTTTGGTGTACTGAAGTAATAAACTGACCACCGCATTTATTCTCACCATACCCAAAAGATTAAGAGGTTTCTCAAGATATATGGATACCTCAAAATAATGAATGGGCTATGTGTTGAAGCAAAATGAGAAGATAGTCGATTGTGAATCCAGACAACTCAAGGAACAGGAAAGGACTATCCGGCCCTTAATATGAAGTTGACAGCGATAGTGATTGTACTGAGTATGTCGCACTACTATTTACACGATTAGAAATTTTGCGTATGCACTGATCATAAAAGCCCCAAGTATCTATTTTCACATAAAGAGTCAGATATGAGAACAAAAAGAGAGTTAGAGCTTTTGAGGGATTTTGATTGTGGAAATTGTACCACCCAAGAAAGGCTAATGTAATGGCTAATGCCTTGAATAGAAAGAGCGTCGGGATGGTATTACATATGATGGTCAGGGAGCGTGAGCTGCTAGAACAATTGTAAGCCTCAGTAATGATGTGATCCCCTCTGATGATGACAGTGATTGTGAGACAGCTAGCTTAAGATTAGAACCGGATTTGAGTGACCGGATTTGACAGGCTTAGCGTGATGATCGGCAGGGTGTCAATAGTGTGGGTCAGATTCAGATGGGTACAGTGACAGAGTTCACAAAGAGAGATAATGGCTTACTGAGGTTCAGAGACAGTATAAGTGCTCCCCAAGACCACAGCGATGAGGTAGAGTTATTGTCAGAAGCTCACTCTTCGGGATATGCAGTGCATCCGAAAAGTAATAAATATATCGAAATATTAGAAAAGGGTATTGATGGTCAGATATGGAAAGAGACATGGTAGAGATTGTGGAAAAAATGTCTCGTATGTCAGCAGTGTAAGGTAGAGCAAAAGAAGTTGCAAGGTTATTGCAGTTTCTACCTATATTGACACGAAAATAGGAACAAGTTACCATGAATTTCGTGATGGGTTATAGAGGACCAGATGAATCATAAGGCTATCTGGTGATAGTCGATAGATTGACTAAGTCTACCTACCTTCTGGTTTGGAAATCCCCAGATACTCTGAGTGTGTAGGCGGATTTATGTGTAAGGAAGATTGTGGAACACCAAGTATTTTTCCAATGAGCATGGTATTAGATAGGGATTCCTGCTTCACTTCTCACTTTTGGAAACATTTTCAGGAAGCTATGGGAGCCCGATTGAGTGTTAGCACAGCTTTTCGTCCTCAGACAGATGGTCAGTCAGAGAGGATTATACAGGTTTTGGAGGATATGATGAGAGCGTGTGTCATTTATCTGATAAGCTCCTGGGATGATCAATTGATTACTAATCAAATTCGTCAATAATGACAGTTGTCACTTGAGTATCGGGATAACTTCAGATGAGGCATTGTATGGCCGTAAGGGTTGTTTCCCCGATTTGGATAAGAAGAAGTGGGTGACATATAGAGAATTGTTCCCGAATTGGTAAGACAAACCTCTGAGGATGTTCAGTTAATTGTGGAGGATTAAGAACACCTCAGAGCAGATGGAAAAGCTATGCTGACAAGAGACAGAAACCATTGGAATTCACCGAGGGTGAATTTATATTGTTAGAAGTTACATGCTCTTATGACATAACATAAGGACGTAATGAGATCCGAAAAGAGATTGGACAAAATGGGAGACAAGGCCTGTAGGTTGGCGTTACCACCTGAATAAGCAGGCATCCACAATGTGTCATATCTTATGATGCTTCGAAAATACTATCCGGATCCAACGTATGTGATCAGGTACGAGCTTCAACAGTTTAGCTCAATGAAAGTATAACGTATGATTGGAAAACTTGATTCGGGTATTAAAACGGGAAGTAGAAAGTGTTGAGGTTTAAGATGATCTCCCTAATTAAAGTCCTTTGGTGGTAGTACACTCCGGAAAAAGTCACATAAGAGTTAAAGAGTATGATATGTGCGAAATATCCGGAATGATTTACAGACTAACTTGGTTCTAATTTGGAGGACCAAATTTCTTAAGTGGGGGAGATTTTGTAAGACCCAAATTTATTTAAAAACACGAAATGAATTAGTATATGTGAAGGGAAGTCAGGTTAAATTAATCCTGAACACGTGCAAGGCCAAAACGGTCAAAAGATTAAAATTCGGTATAAACTCGATAAGAAAATTTTATTAAAAATAATGGATTTGAGAATCTTGATCAATAACGAAGAAATAATTAAATTTCGAGTCCAATTGATCAAGATCCAAAATTTTTAGAAATACCGAAAAGTCACCCGAGATAATATCTTGAAAATACGAAGAAATTATACCGAAAAAAGGATTAAAAATATAATAAATAAATTAAATAAAATTAAATAAATCTATTTGGAATAAAAAATTAATTTTGTAGATATTTTAGAATATTTTTGACTAAAATAATGAATATAATAATAATAAACTAATTTATAAATAATAATAAATAAAAATAAAATAATTAAGTAAAAAAAAAAAAGAGAATTGAAATGGGAATCGAGAGAAACCAAAAATGGAAACCGAGGAAGAGACTGCGCGTGACCCGAGCCACCCCAGTCCACCGGCGATCATCACCCTCCGACGAAGGGCCGAGGAGGAAAGGAGAGGCCGGCGAAGCTTTGGGCACCGGAGACGCGCCGTCAGGAGGTCGAAAATAGTCGAACGGAGGAAGAGAAAGCCGCGAGGAAAACGAGGTTGATTCCGGCGATCCACGGTAGCTGGGCTCGAACGGTGGACACCGGCGTGATCAGGAAGAGGATGCGGTTCTTTTGAGACCGATGTCGACCGACGAAACCACCGAAATTCGGCGGATCGAGAGGGAGAGTGCCGCGGAGGGAGAAGAGGAATCCGGCGGCCACCGGCGTGATTCGGCCAACCCCGACCCCAGCCGAACACTCCCCCAGTGCAGGCGCACCGTTTGGCGCCAGAAACGAGCCGAGAACCGATCAAAAACGTCATGAACGGCGACGGGAACATCTGAACCGGTACAGACCGGTTCAGCAAAGAGGTGAATTGGCTGAACCAGCTGAACCGAACCGGTCTGAACCGGGTTTGAACCGGACTGAACCGGTTCAGCCAAGAAACAAGGAAAAAAAGAGAAAAAGAGAAAAAAGAAAAAGGGGAAGAATTTTCAGGGATACACCGGACTTCGGGTAAGTCGATACGAGGTCAAAAGTGATCGATTTGAATTCTGAGAAATTTATTTAAATTATATTTAATCAAAAAGTAACCCGAAATTAAATATATAATTGTGCAGTTTTACGACAAAGCCCGAACGAGAGCCGATTGAGCTCCGATTTTTGTATCCCACATCATATTGGGTAAGTAAATTTTAATTCTGACAATTAGAGTCCTTTAATACAGAGTTTCGATTATTTTACGAAATTTATGGATTAATTCTGTATAAAAAGGAATATTTATCAGAATTGCAATGTAATTATCGTAAATAGTGTACGGGCTATCCAATGAGTTTGGAACGAAGCTCGATGATTATTGGTAAGCTGAATGAACCCAGCAAACCCAAAGAAGGGATTTAATAAGTAAAAACGGGCTGAAAATGGGTCGAGGCCCATTAAAGTGCAATCGGGCCCAATAAAGTAAAACGGGCCCAATACGTTAGATTCGATCAGTAAATATGATATACTGATAAAAATAAGTGAATTAACCCAAAATATGTGGTTATATGCAGTTTCATAGACTTGGTTGACGCGCAGTTGGACTGAGAGATCGGATATTAACGAGACGAGATAAGTTTGCACGTAAATCGAGGTAAAAGAATTTTATAAGTGCATAGAGATACTTATACGTAATTTTGAGGGGATTTACAAGGCCTAGAATTCTTAAAGTATCTAGAAAACAAAATACTAATTTTTACGAAAATCGGGCATAGGTGAATAAAGAAAAAGATGATTTTGCCCCTGGGAGTAAAATTTACAAAAAGGGTAGTAAGGTAGATAAATTGCATGATTTTCATGTTTTAATGTTTTATATGAATATATTGCTTTGATTTAAGCAAATATACACATAGGTTGGCTATTGATTTTAAGAATTATACGAAAGGGAACCGGTTTGTACCGGTTACAATTTTAAAGATGTTTTATCAAGATTGAGCCACCTATCATATTTACACGAGTAAAAAGAGTACTAGAGTCTTACTCGCACTAAAGTTTATTGATTTGTTACTCATGAAAAGCCGTACTGGAGCATTGCTCGTACGAGAAATTTGTGTGTGCATAAAACCGAGCTGGAGCTTCGCTCGCACGAGATTTTAGATATCATGATATGCATAGCGTGGTGCTAGAGTTTCGCTCGCACTAGACGTGAGTTGACATGCATATAGTCGTGCGGAAGCCTCCTGTAGATTGTGTGTCACAGAGAGTTGAGATGCTCGCACGTATACTTTGAGACATGGGTTAGTTATCGACATAGTATTGGGGTGGATAAGACCTACGGCAGGCACCCCCAGACTATGATATGGGTCCATGGAGTACGATGTACCATGTATGTCACACAGAGTACGCTGTACCATGCAGTCATGATGACTCGATGATGTTACTTGATATTCTGGCGGGTAGGACTTGACCCCACCTCCCGTTGCAGTTGTGATACCCCGCACACTGGGATCCGTGTAGCCTGGGATCACAGGGAAAAAGTATGGCCATAGTCCTCAATTTTTCATACAGTAACCTACATGCCTCACATGATATCATACGGTCTGGATAGACCAGGACAAACCCGAAGGATGGGTAACATCCCGATTTATGTTTTTAAACGAGATGCGATTTAATGAATCAAGGTATTCCCGAGAGATGGGTTTAGCCTTGATGTGATTGTTTTATGATAAAATAAATAAGTTTTAATGTGAAGAGTTTGTAATGAAACAGATAAGTTTTTGAGTGTTGAGTTTGTAATGAAACAAATATGTTTTAAATGTAACGAGCATGAGATGACATACATGATGATTTTTCCATGTCTGTTTTATATGTCGATTTCATGATTTCTCTTATATGATATATACATACATGTGGCATCGTTTTAGTCATACCTCATGCTCCCAATGTAAACGATTTTATATCATGACATTATCAGCACGTAGATAGTATAGTTATCTACCTGCTTACATTATTACCTTACTGAGTTGTTTATGCTCACCCTTTCATTTTCCACCCCACAGGGTACATTTAGTAAAAGAGAACAACAGTAGTCATATCCGCTGCTTCTTATCAAGACCAGGTATACACATTTGTATAATTTTTGTATCTGATGAAATATGGAATTGGAATGGTAAATAGGTGAGAGGTGACTAACACCGAATCATAGCCTAACTGTTTAGTAGTGTAATTGTTCACGACCGGTAAAGAAATGAAAAAGCGAAAAATTTACTTTGAGTTTTAGGTAATTTAGGTCATGACACACTGCACCTACATTATCATCCGACGGGCTGGAATCGATTGTGGGGATGATTATGGAGCTTAACCGAAAGATGGATGAAGGATTTGCAAACCTACATGCCACACAGCAGGCGATGTTTGATGATCTGTAGGTTACTCGCACTCACGTCGAAGAACTTCTGGAGCGATTTCCTCCTCAGCCGTAGGACCTGAATGTTAGGAATGTTTAGATAGTTTTTCATGTTTACTATTTACTGATTAAAACATCATTTGCTTGAATGCTTACGTTATGAAATGACATGATAGTTCTTTGTGAAATGTGTTCTAATGAGTTACCATTTTGAAATGACAATGATATTTCTTGTGAAAGTTAATTGCCTTTATATCTTTATTGCCATTGCTATGACGAAAAGGGGGAGAAGAATAAGAAAACATGTTTAAATGGTTTGAAGGAATGATTAAATTAAGGGGGAGTTAGGGGCTAAAAGTAAGGGGGAGTTTACAAAAAGGGAGAGTTTTGTGAAAGCAAAACATAGTTTATGCATAATGCAAATGGGTAACTAATCATGTTTATTGAATAAGTTTTGTCATATCAAAAAGGAGGAGATTGTTGAGTTAATATATTTTGAAATGACAAAACAAGTAAATTCAATAATATAGAAATGATTTAAAACATGTTTAAAGGTTATCAGTACCAGAAACTAAGTCTTTAAGGATGAGAGATCGATCTGGTGAGATGAGAGATCGATCTCCTAAGCTTTCTCGTATGAGAGATCGATCTCATGAGGATATGAGATCGATCTGCTAAAGGATTGAATTCTTAAAAGGATCTGTACAAGGTATTGAGGAAGCAGAGATCGATCTATAAGGGTTATAAGATCGATCTGTCTATTACAGGATGTTTATGAGATCGATCTGGTATAGGAAGAGATCGATCTCCTCTAAAACAAAGGCTAAAGGCTATAGATCGATTTGTAGATCGATCTATGCTCAAACAGAGAGTTTATGAGATCGATCTGGTATAGGAAGAGATCGATCTCCTCAAAGTCAGAAAGCTAAGGAGATCGATCTGGGTTAATTAAAGATCGATCTCCTCGCTACGAGAATACTTGGTAGATCGATCTGAAGATCGATCTTGCTCAAACAGAGAGATTGGAAGATCGATCTTCTGGTTCGACAGATCGATTTGCACTAACATTTTCAAATTGTAAGATCAATCTCTACATATATGAGATCGATCTCCTTACTTCAATTTGCTTTATCATCGCAGGAAATTAAACTAAGAGATCGATCTGGTCAAGATAGGAGATCAATCTGGCACTCTACTGGAAGTTTCCAACGGCTCTTTCTGCAAAACCTTCAACAGGAAAAACAGCATTTAATGCTCCAACTACCAATCCTCCAGTATAAAATCAAGCATTGAAGACACTGGGATTAGAGAGACAATTGCTGTAAATTCTGTACATTCTCAAGAATTTCATTCCAACATTTCATTTGTCTTCAATCTTCATTTATTGATATTGTAAGCCTTTGTGTAAAAGCTATATCTATCTTACCCATATAAGAAAAGCTTGATCTTGTATTCTTCCTTATTTCAAGAGAGAAGAGGAGTGTTCCTTAGTGAGATAAACTTTGTAAAAGGGTGAATATATCTTTGTGTAAAAAGGGTAGAGAGGTTATTCCTTAACCTGTAAAAAGGAGTGTGTAACATTCATTGAAAGAGTGAAAGAAAGCTCTTGACAAGGAGGTCAAGAAGAGAGGACGTAGGCAAGAGATTGGTCGAACCTCTATAAACTATTGAGTTTGATATTTCTTTCCCTTATCTTCTTTCAATTCATTGTATTACATTTCATTGATTATTTATTATTTGCAATTAGACTTAATTTAGTTTAAATTTGCCATTAGCCTTAGAATACCGATTCACCCCCTCTCGGTAGAGCCAACACTAGCCATTCGTGATCCAACACTTTAACATGCTTTAAAAAAGATTATCTAAGGGAATGTTAGCTTATCGTGCACATAGTCTAACATTTGATGTGTTATGGAATCGGCTAAGGGAATGTTACATCTTTTCCTCCTACGAACTTACATCAAACATGCATAAGAAACGATAAAGGGAATGTTACATCCTTACCTCCTGTAAACTAACATCAAACAAGCATAAGAAATGACTAAGGGAATGTTAAATCATTACTTTCCATGACATTGCATCAAACATGCATAAGAAATGACTAAAGGGAATGATACATCCTTACTTTTCACAAACTTACATTAAACATGGGTTTGAATTGTTCTCTTTGACTGCCCGTCAGTTTGAGGATGGAAGAAAGTACAAAAACTCAACTTAGATCTCAACGCTTCTTTGAAGTGTTTCTAGAAATGGGAAGTGAACTTTGAATATTTGTCAGAAATAATACATATTAGGACACCATGCCATCTCACAATTTCTCTAACATACAATTTTTCTAGGGCACTGAGTAAATCTGTAGTCTTTATAGCTAGGAAGTAGACGGACTTCGTCAATTTGTCAGCTATCACCTTGATTGCATCATGCTTTCTTTGGGTCCTCGACATCCCTATAATGAAGTCTATAGTTACATGCTCTCATTTTCATGTAGGCACAAACAAAGGCTTGAGCAACCTTACTGGTCTCTAATGCTCAACCTTTACCTACTAGCATACTAGGCATATGGACATAAATATTGCAATATCCGTCTTCATCCTAACCCACTAGTATACATTGCTTAAATTTTGATACATTTTTGTATTACTTGAATACATCATGTACTTGGAGTAGTGAGCTTTCTCCATATTTTGTCTCTTTAAGGCCTCACTATTTGAACACATATTCTACCCTTGTACCTCAATACGCCATCATCACTGATCCCATAATCATATTTCAGACCCTACTATACTAAGCTAGAAAACTCAATCTATCTCAGCCTCTCTCGAAGCTTGTTTAATATCTCAGTCTCACTCTCTAACCATACCTATATTCTTTTTACTCAAAGCATCGGTTACCTTATTTGCTTTGCTTGAATGGTTGAGAATCTCATAGTCATAATCTTTTAATACATCTATCCATCGTTTCTATCTTATATTCAATTCCTTTTGTGAGAATAAGTATTTAAAACTCTTATGATCTATTAAAATTAGAAACTTTTCACCGTACAGATAGTAGCGCCATATTTTCAATATAAACACCATGGTAGCCAATTCTAAATCATGGGTGAGGTAATTCTTCTCATGGTCCTTTAATTTTCTTGAACCATATGCATCTACCTTCTCGTGTTGCATAAGCACACACCCCAAATCTTATAGAGAGACATCATTGTACACTCCAAATCTTGAGTTCCATTAGGAATAGTCAGGGTTGGAGCAATAGTCAACCAATGTTCCATCTCATGGAAGTTATGCTCACATGTATCATTTCACTCAAACTTGACATCCATGTGTGTAAGTAGAGCTTAAGGAGCATCAAGTTTGTAAAACTGCTCAACGAATCTCCTATAATACTCTACAAGCCCCAAAAAGTTGAGGATTTTGGTCACTATCTTAGGCCTCTCTCAACCATGGCCCTTATCTTGGTTGGGTCCACAAAAACTCCATCTTTGGTCATCACATGCTCAAAAAAATGTTGAGTCTTAAATGTCTTCGCGAACACACAAGTCGTAAAAGTAATTAGGGTTTAAGTCCCAAATTATGACCCCTCATAGTTCAGTTAACCTTAATTAATTATCGGATATTAACACCCTAAGCATATTCTAGTAAATTATGAAGTGGGTGATCTACAAGGCTAATTAAACAATTAAAGATTATAAAATAGAATAAGAACATGAAATTAAAATGCTAAATAGAAATACTTACAGTGTTAAGGATACAAATAAAATGAAACTACAAAAGAAAAAAAATGCAAAAACCAAAAGTAGTAAAGAAATGGGTTAAAAATGTAAATTCCTAAAAATGAGAGTCTAAAATGTAAATCATTAAATATGACTTCAATTCTATAAAGAAAATAAAAATGCATGAAAATATTGTAGAAATTAAAATTAAAACTAATAAAAATGCAAAGGAATGAAAACTAATGCTTGAAAATCCTAAAAATGCCTAAAATGGACTCTAACCCTAAATCAACCCTAATTGACCTATAATGCAAACCCTAAAACAATGTCTAATCCTAAACTAAATGCCTACACTCTAGAATGCATGATTAACTACTAAATACTAAGTGATAACTCTATTTTATAAATTTATTTATGTGCTTATTTTCCTTGATTTTTGCTTAATTTTCTTGTAAAAATGTTAATTTTCCACTTAATTTGTTAATTTTCTCTAATTCTACAGATAAATAAATTTTAAAAGAAATTGGGTTAATTTGATGACATTTTGAGCTCATCCATGTAAAATGATATTGAGTGTACTAAAAGCTTCCACAACAACCAAATTTGTCTTTTAGTGCAACTCACACATTGCCACCTTGCATGCCACATAGCTTTATTTCATTCGCTCTTGGAAGATGATAACAAGTTTTCACATGGACTTCACATGAGTTGGCCATTTAGGATGACACTTGGACAAGAAGCAAGTTGTGGTCATGGAGCTTTGATAATATGGAAATATCTTCCTTGAAGACCCAATTAGACAAAGACACACATGATAAGTAATTGCCAACTCATTTACCATATGTTTTCACCCCTTTACCCCTAATTTACCCATGTGTATATATATATATATATATATATATATATATATATATCAAATTGATGAGGAAGAAAGGATGGTCTTGTCACGACCCTTTTTCATTCTCTTTAACCGAAAAGCACTATAATTTTTTTGCATTTTTCTTTCCTTACCCGGTCGTGAACAAACTCACCACTACACAGTTGGGATGTGAGTCAATAATAATCATCACTCATCATTCATTCTCAAATTATTTAAAAGAAGTGTTATTCATTTGAAAGTTAAGTTATACGCTTATACATGACACGTTTTCTAACTTCTACATCCCCCACATTACAATACAAAATGACTATTGTGCCTTTACATGTTTAGATACAAAAAGAATCACGATGTGTATACCTTTTGGTGATGTAGTGCAGCAAATGTCCAAAATACCACGCCTTAGTCCTCATTGGGCTACTATGTACTCTCTATAGAGAGGGGAAAGTAGAGAGGGATGAGCAACCACACGCTCAGTAAGGCAATAATGCAAGCATGGTAGATAATTACTCTATCTACATGCTGATAATGTTATGCATAAATCGCTTATAATCGGAGCATGAGGAAATAAAACTATGCCACATGTATATACATATATCATGTATTGAAAATCATGTAAATAGGCATAAAACATGGAAATATCAACATGTAAAACCATCTCATGCTCAGTCTCATTAAAACTCATCACAAAAGGGAAATTCATTTAAGAAATATCCTTTTTAAATTCATCTCTTTCTCAAACCACGTTAAAATCCCATCACAATCATTTCTCTATCACAAATATCATTATTGTTTCTCAATCAAAATCCCACAAGGCTCAACCCTGCCCTCGGGTCTACCCTAGATAATCACAATCACACTCATGTATAAAAACCATGTGGTACTATGTAATATCAGGTGAGACAGGTCACTATATCTCAATGGACTATGTTGGCCAACTCTGTCGTAATCATCCCAGACCACACAGATCCCGGTGTGTGGGGCATCATGCTGGAACGAAGGTGGGTTGGTTCTCCGCCAGACTTTCTCATCAGTATCTCAACCATGCGATACATCGTACTCCATGTGATGTACACGATACAATGTACTCCGCGGACCCATATCATAGTTGGAGGTGCTAGCTGTAGGTCTTATTTACCCCATACCATATGTAATCTCTATAGTCTTAGGTGCACGTGAAGCTTTCCTATCCATGTAAGAGAGCCTCCCCACCCCATCTGGGCTTGAGGATGTTATGCTTGAGGGTTTTATTATCTCCACAACCCATACATACCACAGTGTGAAAACCAGTGCGAGCTAAGCTCTAGCATGATACATGTATCATAGATAAATCTCCTCGTACGAGCAACGCTATAGTACGACATTTATGCATAAATTCATGAGAAAACTACGTACAAGCATAGCTCCAGTACGGTTATATTGACACGTCCAAAGGCTATTGTCCGCAAGTACACGGGTCGTACAAGTAATAATCGGATTTGAGTCCCGAATTATCGTCCCACAGAGAAGTTGACTATCCTAATTAACTACCGGTTAATCTTATCCTAAGTATATCCTAGCAAATTATGAAGTTTTGATTATGGGTGGTCTACTAAATTTGAAATTAAAAAGACTGAAAATAATAAAAGCTATAAACTAAAGAGAATAAAACCGAGCTAAGATTTACTTACCGAGCTCCACGCAATTAAAGAAAATACCTGCAAAAGCTAACGCAATTAAAATAAAATGCAAATATGGAAATAAAGAAATAAAATTAAACTAAACTAAAATTAAAACAAACTTAAAATAAAAATGCATGTAATTAAATTAATAAAAATTGCAAATTAAACTAACCTCAAATCTAATAAAAATGAAAACTAAATTAAAAATGCATGCAGCACTTTAATCTAAATTAACTCTAAATACAACTAATAAAATACTAAACTAAAATAAAGTCCTTAAATATATAATATAAAATTAATTATTAACTAAAAATTAACACTACAAATTAAATTGACATGCAAAGATATTAGAACTAACCTACCAATTAATAAAAACTAACAACTAATTAAAGATTAAAACAACTAGAATATGAAATAACATTTGCAAAAGAATTGATTAGCCAAACGTGGCCTTAGCCAAATTTGGAATTCCAGAGTAGAGCTGGCAAAAGTTGGCCCGAGCCCGAAAACCCGCCCGAGCCCGCCCGAGACCGAACCCGAGACCGGACCGAATTGACCAAAAAGTCAAAGGCCCGAGCCCGAGAAAAGCCCGACCCGAAAAAGCCCGAGCCCGATAAAGCCCGAGCCCGAAAAAACCCGAGCCCGAAAAAACCCGAACCCGAAAAAGCCCGAGCCCGAAAAAGCCCGAACCCGATACGACCCGAGCCCGAAACCGGCCCGATCCGAAACCCGAAAAAGCCCGAATTTATAACCCGAGAAAGCCCGAATTATAATTATATAATTATTATATTAAAAATAATTAAATAATTAAATAATAATACACTTTTTCTAATTAAAATTTATAAAATTTTAGAACAATCATTATTTATTTATTATATAATTATATCAATAATTTATTATCAACAAAATAAATATTAAATATTTACATTCAATTATTAAATAAAATTATTTTAAAACACAATATAATATTCAATATCAAATAATTTTCAATATTATGCTTATTATATTTGTAATAATAAATAATAAATATATTATTAAATATAACATTTGATTTTATTATAAAAACAATTATTATACTATTTTATTATATTTATTTCATATTAAAATTTTAATTGTAATACAATAATAAATCAAATATATATATATATATATATATATATAAATCATTATATAATTTTAACATTTATTTAAATTTGATATTTCATATAAAACATTGAATACATTATTAACAAAATTAGAATTTAAATTCTTACTCCTATAACTCGTAAATAGAAAAATAGTAATTTGTTTTTTAAATGGTGATTATACTAAAAATAAGAATTGAAAGTTAAAAAAGGGGATCATACCCTTTTAAAGGTTGTAATAACTTTTTCACTGTAAAAAAAAATTCAGACTCAACTAGGATATGTTTGCATCCAAATTCTCATGTCATTAACAAGTTAATGATTGTTATGTTCTAAATTAATCCAATATAGTAAAAAACAAACCAGCAAAGAAAACATCAAATACTTAAAGTTATAACATATAACATTACAAGAACAACAAAATAGAAAATATACAATCATTCTCATACACAGCCACCTAGTCATGGAGAAACCAATCCCTAGTCATACATTGCATGATGAACAAAACAGGAAAATACGATCATTCCATTCAACGCTAGCGGCTTGATGAATAACATACTCGAAAAGATTGTAAATGCAGGAAGCAACTAAACTCTCCAAGAGCGACATTGTCTTTAAATAAGATTAATGAGGCAATGATCAATCATAATTACTCTTAATAAAAAAATTTAATTTTTTAACAATATAAATAGTAAGAAATAAAATATCAACATACGTTACAATTAGAACTCTTCATCCTCATCCATAAACCAACTAGTTCAATTTAATCCAACTTTCCTTCCAAATCTCATTGTTTCATCTTCTTCATCTAATAAAATATATAAAAATAATCATATAAGAATTTAAATAATAAAAAATTAATAAAATAATAATGACACTAAAATCTTACCACCTTTATCTATATCATATCCATACAGCCAATTACGAATGGTAATCAAAATTTCTGCATTATGTGTTATGAGACAATTTCTACATTTGTTAATAACTCTACCACTCATACTAAATGCTGATTCAGATGCAACTGTGGTAATTGGAATACTCAATATATCCTTAGCCATAAGTGAAAGTATAGGGTGTCGAAATTGATTTTTCTTCCAATAATCAAGAACATCAATTTGAATCTTATAATCTTCTCTTGATTCATTCAAATATACATTTAACTCTAATCTATATAAAAGATATCTAGAATTGAAGTTTCTAAATCCCTACAATAACAAAATAAGTTCATATATGAAATTATAATAACAAATGTAAATTAAAACTCAAAAAAGAATTACTTAATATAAAAAAATAATAATTTAATAAGTTACTAAAGCAATTTATATTACACTTTTGAACAAAAAATTTATATAAATATGTTATCAAATTAACAATAAATATTTATATGTTTCAAATTTTATTTCTAACTAGGAAATTTAAATTTTGGCAATGTCTTGTCTTTTGTATAAATTTTATTACTAAATTATATAATTTTTTTCCTCATTAATTCATATTTCATCATTTTAATTATATTTTGTCTTATAATCATTATGATTAAATTATATCAGCTTTTTGGTTTACCTATTTTATTTAAACTTCGATATTATATTTAATAATTTTTTCAAACTTAAACTAATTGCATCTATCAATTGAGAATTTAGCTACAATTATAGAACTTTAATTAGGTATAATTTAAACGAATTGATAACAATTAATTAGGTATAATTTTGTTAAGCATATATGATTATTTATTTATTTGCCTACCTTATCAGTTCATATCTATATCAGTCCACTAAAATAATATCAGTAGATATTTTTCTTGTGTATTATGTAACGTGACAATCAAGACAAACATGTATCATTACTTGATTGTGCAAAAATAATTATTTTAAGTTAATTTTTTATTTAAATTATGTAACTAATTTATTAAAAATTAATAATTTGTTATACTTATATATGATAACTAATTAGTAAATATTTATTTTAATAATTATTTTGATAATAGATAATTAATTTTTTAACCATGTTATTATATAATATGATAATTCTGTTTGAAAATTATTAAATTAATTATATATATACATTAACGTGCAATATTTATTTTTTTCATTTTATACAATAATTTAATAATTTATCATGAAATCATATCCTTTCTTTTCTTATTCTTTGAAAGCATATCAACAATTTCAATTATTCTATAGATAGATTATATTTATAGTCCAGTCAGATTTTTTATGCTCTTCAATTTTTCTTGGCTAAGGCCAAAGAAATAAGCAAAACATTCATTTAGAAAAGAAGTGAAGAAGATAACATCTAGAAGTTGGAGGAAATCTGTAAAACTAAAAACAAACTAACAGAGGAAATAAAAAAAATATTATGAAACTTTTATTAATCTAATTTTAGTGACTTCTATTTAAAATTTAAAAATTTATTATTTTAATCATAATTATATACTTTAATTTCATAATTATTTATATTATGCTTTTTTTTTAAACTCACAAAGTTTTTTTGTATAAATATATTTTTTTAGTGTATTATATCAACTACAAAATATCAATCATATGGTACTGTATAATTGTATATGATATAATTATATTAAATATTAAAAAAAATATTTTTTAATTTAATATTCTAAATTTTTAATGAGACATTTGATTAATTAATGTAAACGATTATATTTAATACAATAATATTAATTATGATTTATGTTCAAATAAAAAATAAATTAGAAATAAAATAAAGCTAATTAATTGATCATTTATTCATATTAAGCATTTTTTTGGTAAATGATAATATTAATTGGTACTTTTCTTCCTATAATATCTATATGTAATATTTTCTTTTGCATTTAATGAATATAATTATATCTACTATTTTATAATAAATATTGTAAGAAATTAAAAAAGAGTAAATTATTTTTGTCAAATAATAAATATAAAAATATAAAAATTTGTTTTTATATAAATATTTATTAAAATATAAAATCATATAAAAATTAAATTAATTATCGCATTCAAAATTTTTTTAAAAAAAATTATAACTAATAAAGTTTCAAAATATTTCAAACCGGCCCGCTAAACCCGCCTGACTAGAACCGGGACCGAACCCGAAAAAGACCGAACCCGAAAAAATCCGAACCCGAAGAAGCCCGAAACCGAAAAAGCCCGAACCCTAAAAAGCCCGAACCCGAAAAAGCCCGAACCAGAAAATAACCGAACCCGAAAAAGCCCGAACCCGAAAAAACCCGAGCCCGAAAAGAACCCGAACCGAGCCCGCCCGTTTGCCACCTCTATTCCAGAGATAGGCCACGAATTTCCACTGTTCATTATCTTTCCAATTTCATGCTTCTTTGCCAGACTTTCACGTTTTCGGCTCTTTCACTTTCTGCATGTTCAATGGTTGCGAACCGGCATCCAATTGCTCTCGGTTCTGTCCAGGGCTACTATCCTGTGTTGCTGGCATCAGCGCAAGACTAGGGAAAGTGCTCCTGCTCCATGTGCTTCCCGACTCTCTGCTGTACAGGTTCTCGGCAACTCTGCTCAAATGATGCTCCCAGCACTGTCCAGGTCGGCTTCAATGTTACAAGCGCAGGTTAGTTGGCCAGCAACTGGTATAAGCAACCTCAACCAGCAGCAGTCACAACCCGTCCAACCTTCAACCAGTCCAGCTTCCAGTAGCAAAGTTATTAACAGTAAAATGCATTAAAACAGAGCAGAACAGAGGGAACGGGAAGGCAGAAACAGCAGCATCATTCATAATTCACAGCAGCTCGGAACACCACACTACTGTTTTGCTTCAACACTGAATAGTAGCCGCTACCCTTGTTTCACGCTGCCACAAAAGAATGAAGAAGAAGCCGTCTGTCACCCAGCCTATCCTTTCTCCCCTGCACAGCGACAGCCAAGCCACTGTCATGAAATAGAAAAGAAAATAATCTTACAGAAGCAAGCTGCAAAAGTAAAATAAGCTGGTGTAGATGAACTAAAGGAAGCTTAAAGGTAGTTGCTGCGTAAAACCGAGAACTAAAGAATCAATGAAAACTTTGAACAGTAATCATGAACTTGAAACAGAGTGTAACAGAGGTGAATTGTCGACTGCCTACTGCAACCATGGACTCCTACTGCTGCTCTGCACAGCACGGCAGTAATCTTAAACCCAAAAGGAAATATGCAAAAACAACAAATGAAAGTCATCCGTGAGCTTTATCAACTTGAATAATCATCATCGTCGGGTTGTTCTCTTTCCAACTCCTACTGCCATTGTTCCACATTACCATTGATGAGGATTAATGCCCAGCATCAGCCCACATCAAAGCACCAAAATCGATAGGCAGATATGGAGAAGGAAGCTTGTCACCCGAATAAAAAATGAGCAATCCGAGAGATAGGAAAAATAAAAGTTGCTTCAACAAAACAAAAACATAATCAGTTTTAACAAAGCTGAGAGCTAGTAAAAGAGAAACAAATATTTTCCATTAAATTTCATTGAATCAAATTGAAGGAAATAACCGTGAACTACCAAATGAAATTAGCAAAGGAATGAAACTCTTCATAAATTAAGAAAGTTGCCATAAACAGTAAAATAAAATTGTTTGTTAAAGAAACTATTCAAAAATTTAAAACAAGAAAAGCTTAAAATTAACCTAAAAACTATTCTACCCTAAAATTAAAACTACTCCTAAATTACTTCTATTCTAACCTAGGCTACTTCCCATTTTTTCAACTGCCATCTTTTTCTATTTATATACACACTTAGGGGTACAATTGTAATTTTTTCATCCTAGATGAGTTGACATTGTTTGGCCACTTGTCTTCACACCATTGGCTCCTTGAAAAATAATATTTCCATGTCATCTGTCTTTTTGTCCAATTGGATGTGCTAGGCTCGTGTTGTCCACGTGGTCCAATCTTAATTTTAGTTCAATTTCGGTCCATTTTCTACCGAATATTCAAAATTCATCCGGATTTAATTTATCTGTAAACATGAGAATTTTAATTAAATAAAGGGAATAATTAACAAAATAAATTGGGGATTTAAATAATTAATTAGGAAATTAAGCACAAATAATTCTAAAAATATAGAATTATCATATATGCATAAGAAAATCACTCAAAATCCACGTACGAGTAGAAGCTCCAGTACGGCTTATGAAACATCATCACAGTTTCAAATCAAGGTGCGAGCTAAGCTCCAGCACGTTTCATACACATGAAAATATTGAAATCTAGTGCGAGCGATGCTCTAGCACGATTTAACTCACGTAAACATGTTAGGCGGCTCACATTCAACCAAAACAATCTCCAAACCGTGTTTAGCACCTCACATGTGCTATTTCACAAAAGCATTCAAACATTAGCCAGCCTATCCGTTAATTTGTTCAAAACAAAGCAATTTGTTTTCGTAAAACATCAAAACACGTAATTTATGCAATTTATTAGCTTTATTATGTCAGACCCGTATTTTATATAACTTGTTCCTTATGATTCCTATGTGTATGAACACTATATTATTATAGTTGAATCATAAGAAGAGTATTTACTAGATTTAAAGTGTATGTGAAATGATTTAGCACTCATAAGCTACATAAAAGCCTAATGTGAGCTATAAGAGTCACAGGCTAAACCGAGTGGATATGAATCATTCTGACTGAAGAGAAGAACTTAAAATGAGAAAATATAGAGAGCTTATGAAGGAAAGTCAGTTTGATTTAGTTCCGAACACAGAGAACGAGAGTAAAAGCTAAAAAGGGTAAAATGAACCTTTTTAGCGAGTTAATGTATTTAAGGTATTTCGAGCATATTTACCTACCGAAAATGGCTAAAACGTGAAGACGATAGTGTAAGACATAAGATATGACAATTTCAAAATTTTGAGAAAAAGTCAACTTGGTCAATAATTAAGGAAAAATTTAACTTTAGTTAAGAAAAGTGGACTTTTATCATAGTTGACTAACCATGGTTAAAAATTTACCTACGTATGGAGAAAAATTTGGAGAAAAATATTTTTGACGAGAATACAAGATAATCATCCCCGAAAGTAAGGAAAATTTATTTGAAAGGATTTCGGATTAAAATTAATGGATAAAAACGTAATGGGCCTAAAGTGAAGATTTTAAAGCCCATCGAGGTATACTAAACGTAGATTGAAATTCTTAGGTGCCTTAGACCGAATTGTTGGACCGGTTGATAGGCTAAATATTTAGACAATTAAAGGCGCGAGGTATAGTAAAAATTTCAGCCTGAAAGTCCATTAAGAAAGCCCAAACCGAGAGGCCCAATTGTAAAGCCCATTAGGATTAAATATCTAACCATAGTTAAAGCTATCTATGACTCATTAGATGACTCAATAGGTGACTCATAACTAAACCTTAGGAAGTCAATTTTAATGGCTGAAAAGTAAGGCTTAATGGCTACGTAAATGGCTTATAAAATTAGCCACACCATTGTCATCTTCACCATACCATTCTCGGCTAGAAGAAGAAACTATTGAAATACATTTATCCAAGCTTTCTCTCACTAGAAATCACTAGGATTTAGGCATATTTGGAACTTGCATTCTTCATGAAAGTTGTTCCAAATTGAGAGGAGAGTGACATATGTTGGAATTGGCTATCAAGAAGCCATAGTGTAAAAACCATGAGGTTCCAAAGTTTCGACCAAGTGTGAACACGAATACTAGGTATATTTTTAAGCTTTCAAATTCATATAGGTTAATGTATGAATGATTTTAAGTATATTGGTATATGTTTAAGCATTGAAACATATGAAATCACTATGATCATGGTTAGGCCGAGAGTGAGTAGTGAAATATTGATAAATGCCCATATGATAATAAGGCATAAATGAGTTGATATACATGTGTTAATGATTATGGTATAGTTAGAATTAATCAATTTGATTAATTAATACATGTATTAAGTTGGCAATCAAGGTGTTTGATAAAATGCCTAAATGAACTATGTGATGCTTAAGAACATTGCCAACCAAGTGTTTGTGAAAATGCCTAAGTGGATTGGCTAAGGAAATGGACATGGACGGCATGCCATGGTGTGACCGACGACATGGGGTGCTCTCGGCCATAGCATGTGGTTGACAGGTCCAATGGGCCAAGCCCAATTATTTTAGGCCCAATGAGATGTAATGGGTCTAGGATAAGCCCAATAAGAGTTGGTGGGCCCTACAAGCCCAAAAGGCCCAAGAAAATAAATAGTGAAATAGAAATGGGCTTAAGGCATAGTTAGGCCCATTAAGGTTTATTAAAGCCCATTAAGTGGAATAGACTATATTTAATGTGAAATACAGTAGGAAAAGTATAATTAACCTGATAAATGGTTATATGCAGCTTCAAAGATTATTGGAGGAGCAAATCAGACTGTTGGATCGAGCAGCGTTGAGAAAGTAAAATTTCTCGAGTGATTGCAGGTAAGGGACTTGTGTGAGTAGTTAGAGATACCTATACGTATTTTCTTCTGCTTTTACATTCACTTAAAAACTCTGAGGGTCAGAGAAAGTGAATTATAATTATTGTGATCCGATAGTGGCAAATTACGATTTTACCCTTAGTTAGGAAACAAGTCAACTTTTGTGAAAAGTTGTAAAGAGCATGGAAACCACCATTTTGAGTGTTTTACTGCTGTTTAGCAGAAGAATAAATAGATGGGGTAATGATTTTAAGGTTGATGTGAATTAAGCACACTTTATAGTGCTGATTTTGATGTTTTGAAAACCATCCCTTTTTAAAGAGCCATCTATCGAATTATGTAAGAATAAATCGTGCTAGAGCACAGCTCGCACTTGATTTCATATATTTTCCACATATATTAGTGCTGGATTGTGATTCGCACTGGATTTCCATGACATGTATGATAGAGTGCCGGAGTTATTACTCGTACTCAGTTTTATATGATATATGCATGAGAGAGTGCTGGAGCGATTAGTTCGTACTCGAATTTTTCATGAGATGCATGATAGAGTGCTAGAGCATTGCTCGTACTCGATTCTTCATGATTTATACATGACATAGTACTTGAGTTATTTCTCGTACTTGATTTGATGAGTTTTGTGCATAGCATGGTACTGGAGCTATTGCTCGTACTTGATTTAAAACATGAACTATGCATTGACATAGTACTGGAGGTTTACTCGCACTAGAGTTTGAGTTTGTGATGTGAAACAGTGTTTGAGCGGAGTGTTGACTGTGAGTCGCGCTCAAAGGTGCGTACTATAATTTATGTGATATATAATACATGTTGAAAACCATGCTTGATTTCCTCGTGTAGACTGAGTGTCACACTATGAGAGGTTCGCATGTGGACTTAGAGACATGGTATGATATTCCATGGTTTGAGGGCTAAGACCTATGGCAGGCACCTTGACTGTGATGTAGGGTCCACGGAGTACATTGTACCGTGTGAGTGGCATGGAGTACACTGTACCGTGTGGTGTTATGGAGTTGAGGAGTTAATAACTGGCGGTTGTAATGGACTGATCCCTTTCCCGTTACAGCAGTGATGCCCCGCACACCGAGATCTGTGTTGCCAGGGATCACCATTTTAGGATATGGCCATAGTCCAAGATATTATTGCATTTCACCACAGAGTCTCACATGATATATCACCTGACTGACTGATTTACTTATGATACGGATAGACCTGAGGGATTGGTCGAAATCTGATTTTGTGTTGTGAATGATTTAAATGCCATATTTACTGTGATTTAAATATACATGGCATGATTTATCTAAAGGCATTGTGATATTATAAAGATGCATTATTTTGCACTACATGCCTACATTTGAGTAAGCAAGCATGATTTCTGTACATGGGATTTAATCTGTACAAGTATATATATATATATATATATATATATATATATATATATATATATATATATATATATATAAAGACATGCTTTTAAAGTGAGTTAAGGAAATGATATTTTCAAGGCATAGCATTATTTTGAGTAGATAATGTAGATGTCTACTTACTTGCTTGATTTCCTTACTGAGCGCGTTGTATGCTCATCCCCCCTTTCTTTTACATCTCTCTACAGAGCATCAACAGTAGAATGAGAGCATTTCAGGGATAGTATTCTTGTTGTCCGCTGCTATTTCCTATCGATCGACAGGTATACATATTTTGTACGGCTATGTATCTAAACATAGAAACAGCACAGTGATGTATATGATATATATTATGGGGAATGTATTTGTATTAGATTTTATATGATCTCACATGTATTATAAACGAAGTTACAGTCAGTAACAGTATATTGACATGTATGTATGATAATGGATGATATGGTATGTGAGAAAACTAATATCGAATCACAGCCCAACCATTGATGAGAGGAAAGGTAAGTTAAAATGCGAAAAATTTGTAGTAGTTTTGGTTAAGTCAGGAAAGGTCTTGACATACTATCCCTTTTTATAAAATCCACTTCAAATTCAAATCCCATACAAATACTTATAGCTATTCACACATATCGACAATCATTTTCTTAAGCAATTATGCAATTTACAACGCCCTATATTCACCTACGAGTTCAAAGTACGAGCAGCTATCTCTATATACTCATAGAATTCCCTTACCTGGAATCGCATCACGTGATTCCACTTCCTTAAAGCTGCTTACTTGTGCGGTTTGATCCGTCTCCAACGAACTCTCCGGAACTGCACAAAATCGTATATCGCATTAATTTAGTCCAATACAACACAACTCTTGCGTCTACTATAGTCGACTTGCCCTATAGTTTCCGTTAATGCTTATAAGGCCTCGTTTTATTGCTCTACTCATAACTCGAGTCTATTGATTCTTTTAGGCCCATTGATTCATACTAAATCGATGTTAAATCGATATTAAGCTCATAGTGTTCATATTTCATCACTTGCTTCACTATGGCATTTTGTCAAACACCTTATATACTCATTTTCATAAATTGATTATCCTCACAATGTGGCTTCATTCCATCATCTTAAATCATGCACATTATCTCATAAACACTTTTGCATACCCATAAATCATCAACTCATTCAAATCAGATTTTCTCACACTAGATTCATTCTATTTTTTAGGTCACACTAGTTCCATCACATCCTAGGTAGTTTCAATCATTAATACACCACCCAATCAACTCACAATAGCAACTAAACAAACATATATTTGACTTGGTGTATTAGAAACTCACCTATTTGGATTTCCTTCTTGCTCCAAATGAAAATGCTCTTAGCTCCTTCAATCCAACAAATGGGGTAATGACTCCAAGCTATGTTATTCTTCTCTTTGATATGAACAACTTTGTATCGAATAGCTTCCCCTCAAATCTTTAAGAAAATGGGTGGATTTAGGAGTGAGAAAGTTAGGTTTTGGATTGAAAATGGAAGAAATGGAGTGGTTCCCGTGAATTGCAGATTTCAACGACCCTCTTATATAGAAATGGTTTGATGAGATCGATCTGTATTGGGTGGAGAATTTAGTCCCCTCCTTCAAAGAATTTAGTCCTCCAAATTAGAACCAAGTTACCTCAAAACAACTCCGGGTACTTCTTTTGCATCATGCTTTCCAATTCCCATGTGGCTTCCTTTGGAGTGTGATATCGCCAAAGGACTTTCACTAAAGAAATCATCTTTGTTCTCAGCACCTTCTCTTTTCTGTCTAATATCTGAATCGGCTTCTCAAAATATGTCATACTCTCATTGAGCTCCAATGGCTCATATCTTATCACATGTGCCGAGTCTAGGTGATACTTCCGAAGCATAGAGACGTGGAAGACATTATGAACATTTGCCAAGTTTGGTGGCAACGCCAACCTATACGCCTTATCTCCCAATCTCTCCAAAATCTCGAAGGGTCCGATATATCTAGGGCTCAGCTTTCCCTTCTTACCAAATCTCATAATACCCTTCGAAGGAGAAACTCTAAAAAATATCGACTCACCCACATCAAACTCTAGTGGTCTTCGTCTCTTGTTAGCATAACTCTTTTGCCGACTTTGAGCTGTCCGTAATCTCTCACATATCAATTGGACGTCCTCAGATGCCTGCTGTACTAAGTTCGGAGCAAAAATCTATCTGTCACTAATCTCTTACCATCTAATGGGGGATCGACATCTGCGTCCATACATTGCCTCATAGGGTGCCATCCCGATACTCGTATGATAACTGTTATTATAGGCGAACTCAGCTAACGGTAGGTGATCATCTCAAGAGCCTCTAAAATCCAGCACACACGCTCTCAACATATCCTCTAGGGTTCGTATAGTCCTCTCTGACTGCCTATCTGTCTGAGGATGAAAAGCGGTGCTAAAACTCAAGTGGGTCCCCATCGCTTCCTAAAAATGTTCTCAGAAATGAGAAGTGTAGCGGGCATCCTTGTCAGAAACAATGCTCACTGAAACACCATGTAGCTGTACTATCTCTCGAACATACAGGTATACAGGTTCGCCAACTGACTCAGAGTATCGGTAGCTCTCATAGCTAAGAAATAGGATGACTTAGTCAATCGATCTATAATAACCTATATGGCATCATGACCTCTACAGGTCCTCGGCAATCCCATCACAAAATCCATGGTGACATGCTCCCACTTCTATGTCGGTATCGGTAGAGGCTGCAATAACCCTGCAGGCTTCTGATGTTCTACCTTCACTTGCTGACAAATGAGACACTTAGCGACATGTTTAGTAATGTCTTTTTTCATTCCAGACCACTAATAAACCTTCTGAAGGTTTTTTGATACATCTTGGTACTCCCCGTATGTATCGTGTACTTCGATGAGTGAGCCTCTGATAAAATCAGTCTCATGATCTTAGGATCCTCGAGAACACATACTCTGCCTCTGAACCTCAATAAGTCATATGTACTCAACTCAAAATCAATACTCACACCTGCTTGTATCTGACTTAACTAATCGATACACTGTCGATCGCTTTGCTGAGTCTGTCGAATACAGCTAATCAACTCTGGCTCTAATCTCACACTAGCCTTGATATCCAATCTCTCTGATCCAGGTGGGGTTATGATGACGACTACGCGCACTCTAAGTGACCTAGACGTGTATCCACAAGTGCACAGGTCGTACAAGTAATAATGAGATTTGAGTCATGGATTATCGTCCTACAAAGAAGCTGAATTGCCTAATTAACTACTGGTTAATATTACCCTAAGTATATCCTAGCAAATTATGAATTTTTAGTGGGTGATCTAAAAGACTGAAATTAAAAAGACTGAAAATAATAAAAATTATAAAATAAAGACAATAAAATAGAGTAAAAATTACTTATAAAGCTCCGAGCAATTAAAAGCAAATACCTACAAAAGATAATTAAAACAGTTAAAATTAATTAATGCAAATAAACTAAAATGCAAAATATGAAAATGAAGAAACAAAATTAATTATACTAAAATTAAACAAACTTAAAATAAAATATGCATGTAATTAAACTACTTAATAAAAATGCAAATTTAGCTAACTTAAAGTCTAATAAAATAAAACTTCTATTAACCTAAAGAAATTCTTAAATCCAACTAAGAAATTAACAACCTATAAAATGATCCTAAATTAAATCTTTTTGGATTTTAAAATTTTCAATTAAAAACTAAATTATGAACTAATTCTATCTCTAACCTAATTCTAAATGCAACACATGAGCTTCTTAAAAAAATAAAATTACCATCCTAGTGTAATAAAAAAATTAACTATTATCCTAATTAAAACTAATCACTAATTTAACCAACAATGAAAATCTATTTTTCCTAACTTAACAAATAATCTATTTTTCCCAAACATGCTTAAACTAATTGCAACAGTAGGATGAAACGGCCAAATGTGGCCTTAGCCGAAATGTGTAATCTGCCAACTGCCCAGACTGTGCATTGGTACTGTGCACTGTACTCAGCAGATGGTGAATGTCTGACTCCTGCTCTGCTACATTCCCTGCAACAACAACACGCAGCACGTCACCAGCTTGTTCTGTTTCAAGCGTCAACCGAAGCCAGCCATCATCACGCCACGTCCTACTTCCAATACATGCACACATTGCCAGCTAGGTGATGTCCGTTGCTGCCTTGTGTGTTGCAGTGCCATTCTGCACCCAAGCTGCTGTACATGCCGCACATTCCCCGACCTTCCCTCAGCACTAATCATCTACCATTGAAAGCAAACAGCAGTAGTGTGCAACAGTCACTGAGAATGTACAGCAGTTAGTGCTGCAGCAGACTGACCAGAAACTTTCAGCAACTGGAGATGAGACAGAACAAGAAGACAAGGGCCGAGCCTGATTGTGGTTGCACAAACTCTGTACCCTTCAGCTGCAAACTATCAATATCTACATAACCACTCAGTAATGGTGATGGATTCCAGCATTTAACAACTTGAAACAAAAGGCCAAAATGAGATTAAAACTGAATAACAACACATAAAGACAATGAACAGTACATTAATATTGAAACAGAGCCAAACAGAGGAAAATGAGGGATACTCCCCACTGCACCCATGGACACCGTTTTCAGCCAAACATAATAACTAAAGAGTCTAGAGAGATCAATGAGAAATTGCTATATGAAATGTAGTAATTGATACGGATTACAGCAGTATAAGAAAATGCAGTAAAACAATATGGCAACTAATATTTAAATGCAATAAGAGCTAAATCCGTACAGTTGAAACAAAGAAAAATGAAACAAAAAAAATTGAATAACAATGCATTGCTAGATATAAGCTTAAAAACGAAAATATCTAAGTAAAGATCAACAACAAAAAATTAACCCAACTATCAACACCCGTAAATCACATGAAAGTAGAAATCCATCATCCTCGGGTTGCTTCATTTCCTGCTCTAACCGTGATTCCACATTGCTCTTGATGTGGAAATAATGCTAGGCATCAAAACCACATCAAAGCACCAGAACCGAGTGGACAGTAATGAAGGAGAATGAATCACCCGAATGAGCAATGAAGAACAAAAACAATGAACCTCAATAATGAGCAAACCGAGAGCTACCAACTATAGGAAATATAAGCTTTACATTAAAACTGAAAAATAAAGGAAATGAACTTTAACAAAACCGAGAAGAAGGAAATGAAATTGATTGCCATTAATGAAATTACCAAAGACTAGAAAATGAAGAAGCTTTTCATAAAATGAAGATTGAATGAACAGTAAAATAAAATGGTGGCTTGAAAAAGCTAATCGGAAAAGCTTGGAAAATTACTAGAAAGAAAATAACCTTAAAACTTTAACTAAAAAAACTTAACTAGTTTTCCCTATGCCCTTTTTTCAATTGCTCATCATGTTCTATTTATACACAAACTTAGGGGTACAATGGTAATTTTCAATCCTAGATGAGTTGACATTGTTTGGCCACTTGTCTTCATTTGATTTGCTACAAAGTGGAAGTGGTCCAATTTCCTTTAGCCCGTTTTCAAGCCATTTTTGACTGAAACGACTGAGTTTCATCCGGATTTAATTTACCTACATATTAAAGAATTTTAATTAAATAGATGGGATAATTAATTAAATAAATTGTGGATTTAAATAATTAATTAGGAAATTAAGCACAAATAATTCTATTAAAAATAGAATTATCACAACCCCAAATTTGAGCTTTTGCTTGTGCTCAAGCAAAACAAAATTCATGCAGGAATGACCAGTATCAACATAATAATTTTCTCAATATTATCTTCATAGAAAAAGTACAGACTATGATCTTAAAGACTCACAATTACAAGTCCAACATTCAGAATCATTCAATCATAAGTCCTAACCCAAAGTGGACCCCTCGTGTGTGTGTGAAAAATGTTAAAACCACTTCACAGTACATTATCCGGATCAGATTATGCAAACACAATGAATGCAAAGTCAATGACAAGTGATCATTCCCATAAGTTTGCTTTTCACTTATCTCTCCATTAATGTAGTCACACTTAATCAAAGATCAATAGGACTTCATTAAGCTTGTAATGTAAGGTTGGGGCTAAGGTATGATGATGTCGATTTAGGTTTAAATACCCCTTAACATGTATTACTGCTAGGATCTTTAATGTACGATCTCAAATTATTTTCCCCAAACTTATTTATTTTGCTAAACATTTATTCTATATATATTTTTTTCTTTTTCTTTTTTTTCTTTTTTTTTACAAGATATACTCCTTCACTATCACTTAATACCCATATGTACAAAGCTCCAGATATATCCTAATGAATTTTCACGCTTTCGGGGTAAGGGATCAGAACAAAGTGTTTAAGCTAAGGAAAATTATACAGGTGTATTTACAGAGAAAAGCTTATTTGGCCCAGATGGGTGACTAGGGCTAAAATATATACATGGATGGTTAGAAAGGCTCAAACGATCCAAAGATGGCCTAAATCATCTCCCTAATTAAGTGTGATCTAATATTTCACCTCGAGATCAGATCAAACAAATTCTAGAATATGATGCATAAAATCAAATGAACAAATCCAATTCTATGTCCACATAAGCTTTCTCTAAATAAATATATAGATTCATGACATGACATGTGCATAAGATGAGGAAATCACAATCAGAATTAAGACAAATTCAAGAATTCAACTTTATGCTTTTCCTATAATCATACTTCTTAGTCAATCAAAGTCAAACTAAATCATGGGTTATATCATCAGAATATGGGAAAACTACATACTTAGTACCAAATCATCTCAAAATCAAACAGTGTAACCTCAGATTTTTGAAAAAAAAATTTCAATTTTACCAAAAATTGTTCAACTGATATCCCCTCCCCCAAACTTAAAGTGCACAGTATCCTCAGTGTGCAGATAATATAAAATTGAAGTTCAAGAATAGAGTACTCCCCTTTCTGATGATGATGAAGAACAATCGAAGCTTGATTGAAAAGATAAAGAAAGAAAAAATGGAAAAGAGAAAAGAACTGTACAAAAAGTGAAAAGAAAAACACAACCACTTCAAATGTAGTTGAAGAAAACAACACTCAGCAGCAGGGCGAAGAGTAGGAGGGTCAGCCAAAGTAGTGAATGAATGTTGACAGTTAAATCCTCCTTAGCTCTATCTGCTTCCATCATTCTCTCAAATTTCTTATGTTCAAGCCTTATGTCCTCTATCTTAAAACACTCTTGAGAGTCATCAGGGAACTTCAAAGGTTTGAAAACATGAAATGTCACCTCCTGATTTAGGACTCTCATAGTCAATTCCCCCTTTTACACATCAATCAAAGTTCTACCAGTAGCTAGGAAAGGTCTGCCTAGTATAATGGGGACTTCCTTGTCTTCCCCCATGTCTAATACAATAAAATCCGTAGGGAAAATAAATTTGTCCACCTTTACTAACACATCCTCAATGACCCCCTTCAGATATTTAATGGATCGATCAGCTAACTGAAGGGTCACTATGGTAGGCTTGGCCTCCTCTATTCCTAACTTTTGGTAAATAGACCAAGACATTAGATTGATACTAGCTCCTAGATCACACAGAGCTCTACCAAAAAATTGATCTCCTATGGTGCATGGTATGGTAAAACTCCCTGGATCTTTGAGCTTGGGGGTAATTTCCTCTGAATAATTGCACTGCATTCCTTAGTTAAGGCCATCGTCTCATAATCTTCCAATCTTCTTTTCCTAGAGAGGATATCCTTCAAAAACTTCACATAACTTGGCATTTGCTCTAAAGCATCTACGAAAGGAATATTGATGTGAAGTTTCTTAAAAACCTTAAGAAATTTGGCGAATTGTTGATCCAATTTTTGATTTTGGAACCTCTGAGGAAAAGGTACTAGTTGTCTAACTAGAGGGGATGTAGTGGAAACATGTGTAGCATCAAGGACGAGGAAGGCTGTGAAGAAGAAGAAAGTATAGATGAAGAAGCACCTAACTTGGATTCCTTTGCAACCTGATCCTGATGTTCCTATTCTTCCTAAGTTTCCTCTTTAGACCCTAAGGGCTCTACCACTGTGGGCTTAACAGGATTGGACTTAACTTGCGGATCATCTAGCTCTCTGCCACTCCTAAGGGTAATGGATTTAACATGTTCATTACCCTCCCTTTGTCTAACAGGATTAACATTAGTGTTACTAGGGAGGGTCCCTTATAGACATTGGCTAAGAGCATTGGCTATTTGTCCAACTGAACTTCTAAATTCTTGATTGAGGCAGCTTGATTTTGCAGGATTGTTATGAACATTTCCTCAAGCGAGGGCTTCTTCTCAGTTGCTGGTAAGTGCTGGGGTTGTGGTGGTGGTGGTTGATGGAACTGAGGTGGATGATGCTGAAATTAAGGTGGTGGATGGAATGATTAGATGGGTGATGAGGAAGATGATATGGAAATTGCTACTGTGGTGGTACATGAACAGGTGGAGCTTGAAAACCAGGGGGTTCTACAGGTTTAGAAGATTGCCCTTGGTTTTGGCTCAGGAAAAGTTAGGATGGTTCCTTCACCCTGGATTGTTGGTGTTTGAAAAGGGGTTGTTTTGTTGCTTTTGAGTTGGGGCAACGTACTAAACCGATTCTAAGTTAAGCGAACACCTATCTACAGATTGCATGAAAGAAAAGGACTTTGTATAAAATAGATAAGATTAGGACTGGTAGAAGGATTATACTGGGTACTGAGTGACTCTACCTTCTTCGTAAGGTTAGCAATTTGAGAGGTTAAGGTAGATAGCGTGTCTAACTCATAGATACCCGCCGACTTCTTAGGCAGTTACCCCTTCGAGGACCATAGATAGTTGTTAGCAGTTATCTTGTCTAAGAGCTCGTAAGCTTCCTCCTCTGTTTTTCACATTAAGGCTCCTCCTGTAGCAGTGTCAACGATGGTCCTATTTTGGCTAGTAAGTCCGTTGTAGACAGTTTGGACTTGCAGCCATAAAGGTAGGCCATGATGAGGGCACTTCCTAAGAAGCTCCTTATATCATTCCCATGCTTCGTAAAGAGATTCAGAATCAAATTGGGCAAATGAAGATATGTCACTACTGAGTCTGGCCATTTTAGAGCTGAATCCGTGCAGTGCAAACAAAGAAAAATGAAACAAAAAAATTTGAATAACATTGCATTGCTAGATATTAGCTTAAAAACGAAAAGATCTAAGTAAAGATCAACAACTAAAAATTAGCCCAACTATCAACACCCGTAAATCACATGAAAGTAGAAATCCATCATCCTCGGGTTGCTTCATTTCTTGCTCTAACCGTGATTCCACATTGCTCTTGATGTGGAAATAATTCTAGGCATCAAAACCACATCAAAGCATAAGAACCCAGTGGACAGTAATGAAGGAGAATGAATCACCCGAATGAGCAATGAAGAACAAAAACAATGAACCTCAATAATGAGCAAACAGAGAGCTACCAACTATAGGAAATATAAGTTTTACATTAAAACTAAAAAATAAAGGAAATGAACTTTAACAAAATCGAGAAGAAGGAAATGAAATTGATTGCCATTAATGAAATTGCCAAAGACTAGAAAATGAAGAAGCTTTTCATAAAATGAAGATTGAATGAACAGTAAAATAAAATGGTGGGTTGAAAATGCTAATCGAAAAAGCTTGGAAAATTACTAGAAAGAAAATAACCTTAAAACTTTAACTAAAAAAACTAAACTAGTTTTCCTTATGCCCCTTTTTCAATTTCTCATCATGTTCGATTTATACACAAACTTAGGGGTACAATGGTAATTTTCAATCCTAGATGAGTTGGCATTGTTTAGCCACTTGTCTTTATTTGATTTGCTGCTAAGTGGAAGTGGTCCAGTTTCCTTTAGCCCGTTTTCAGCCCATTTTTGATTGAAACGACTGAGTTTCATCCAGATTTAATTTACTTGCACATTAAAGAATTTTAATTAAATAAAGGGGATAATTAATAAAATAAATTGAGAGTTTAAATAATTAATTAGGAAATTAAGCACAAATAATTCTATTAAAAATAGAATTATCAGGTTACATCTAAACTGAGGTTCACAAATTGTTCTAACAACTCATGTTCTCGTACCATCATATAAGACACTAACCCGAGGTTCTTCCTACTTAAGGCATCAACGACTACATTCACCTTACTTGGGTGGTACATGATCTCACAATCATAATCTTTTAAGAGTTCGAGCTATCTCCTTTGTCTCATATTCAACTCTTTCTGTGAGAACAAGTACTTGAGGCTCTTATGATATGTAAAAACCTAAAATTTCTCACCATAGAGATAGTGGCGCCATATCTTCAATGCAAACACTACGGCTGCCAACTCTAAGTCATGTGTTGGATAGTTCCTCTCTTGATCCTTCAACTGTCTGGATCCATAGGTAACTACCTTTCCATCCCGCGTAAGTACAGAGCCTACTCCCCAGTGTGATGTATCCGTATACACAGAGAAACCTCCTGAGCTGGTAGGAATGGTGAGAACCAGAGAAGTGGTCAATCGACGCTTAAGCTCCTAAAAACACCTCTCACATGCCTCATCCCACACAAACTTAACATCTTTCCGTATGAGACGTGTTAATGGAGCAGCTAGTCTGGAGAAACCTTCTACAAATCTCCAATAATAACCTGCCAATCCCAGAAAACTTTTGATCTCAGTAACTGTCTTGAGCTGTTCCTACTGTATAACTACCTCAATCTTGGATAGATTCACTGATACTCCATCCTTCGACACGACATGGCCCAGAAATGAGATCTGCTCTAACAAAAAGTTACACTTGCTGAGTTTGGCATATAACTCTTTCTCTCAGAGGGTCTGCAGAACTATCCTTAAGTGCTCCTCTAATCTATACACAGTCGGAGGCTTCCATCGTTCTTCCTTACAAATAGAACCGGTGCTCCCTAAGATGAGACACTTGGTCTAATAAACCCCTTCTCTAGCAACTCTTGCAGCTATTTCTTTAGCTCTTCCAACTTAATCGGAGCCATTCTATATGATGATTTAGATATCGGCTCGGTACCAGGCACTAACTCTATGCAAAATTCCATTTTCCTATCAGGTGGTAGCCCTAGTAAATCGTCCAAAAAGACATCAAGAAATTTCGCGATTACTGGAGTGTCTCTTAATTCCGGGTGTGCCTTATCTATGTCAACCATGTATGCAATGAACCCTTCACATCATTCTTTCCACTGTTAGTATCACAAGTCATCACATCAACATTCAACATAAACAAATAAATTCATCTCTCATGTAGATTAAATAAAATCATACTCTTTTCATTTATCATGGTTATGTTCTTTCATTTCTTTTCATCAAAGTTTACAATAAAATTGTCTAATCCTGAAAACATCAATGTCTTGGCATGACAATCCATAACAACATGATTTGCAGCCAACCAATCCATTCCTAGGATTACATCAAAATCATTCATACTCAATAAAATTAAATCGGCTGCCATTTCTTTTCCCTATATCTTCAACTCACAATTCCTACATACATGCTCAGTCAATTGAATATCATTCACGGGTGTGGAAATCATCAACATTTTATCTAACAATGTAGGTTTCACATGCTTCAACAATTTATGTGCAAAAGAAGGCGATATGAAAGAATGCATGGCACCAGGATCAAACAATACAAATGCTTCTAAATCAAAGATTTGGATAGTACCTTTTATCACATCCGTCGAAGCATCTGTGGTGTCTTGATCCAGTGCATACATTCGTCCTCTGCTCACACCCATTGCCTGCTTCCCTTTTTCCTCAATTATAGCCCTCCTCCGCAGAGCAGCTGTCTCAACTGGAGCTCTCTCTGGCTCCTTGCCCTTATGTGGGGTAGTCTCCATCATCTCGAGACAATACTTTGCTATATGTCCTGGTCTCTCATATCTGTAATGTACTACAGGGGTCGTTGGATAAGGCCTAGTCCCATGAAATCTACCACATCTCCTACATCGCTTTGTAGTAGGCCGTGGTCCTCCAATAAGCATACCCTTTGGTGCAGTCAAAGCTAGATATACGGGAGGTCTAACGGCTCTCTCCTGCAGCTCCTCAATCTTAGGTCTCTTCTCAAAAAATCTCTGGCCCCCTCTCCAGGCCACTCTATCCATCCTGTATCTCTTTTGATCTCTGTCTCTTTTGACACTAATCTTTCCAAGCTTGGAGGCATTCTTCTCAAAGTTCTGCTCGCATAACTGTGCCATGTGCACTGCCTCCTCGTAAGTGTGTATGTCAAATGGGGCTAGCTTAGTTGGGATGGCCAATCTCAATCCATCAACGAACTTCTAAATCTTTCGAGTCTCACTACCCATCGTATCCGGGTCATATCTCCCCAAAGGCATAAATCTCGACTCATACTCGTTAACTGAATGGTTCCCCTGAACCAGATTAATGAAATCCGTCCGCAATTTCCTCTGTGCGGTGGCCGAGATATATTACCTCTTAAAGGTATCCAAGAATATTTCCCATGTAATCTTGGAGTGTCTGGCCCTTAAAATAGCTTCGGTGGATCTCCACCAGTGCTCTGCCTCACCTTTCAGCATAAATACGACAAAGGCCACTTTCTCAGCTGGTGTTCATCTTTAAAATCGAAATAATTTCTCTATCTTGTAGACCCAATTCTCAGTAATCACCGGGTCCTTTACCCCTCTAAAAATTGAAGGTTTCAACTCCTGAAACTGTCTCAATCTGCTCAAGTCACAATCATACCCCAGGTCACTCTTGCTCGACTGTGGAGCAATGGATGAAGCTGTATCCTGTACTGGGGGTGTAACTATAGCAGTCTCTGCAATCCAAGGTCTCTCCACCTCTGCAGCTGCCTGTCCAGTAGTAGGCTGTGCCGCGGGACTTCGTCTATCACTGGCACCCAATACCTAAGTGACTATCTCAACTAGGCCCTCGATACTTCGCTCTATTCTAGCGAAGCGTGCCTCAATATCCCTTAGTCTCTCAACAGGGTTCTGAGGAGCCTGGTCAGTTTGTAGCTCAGCATGGCTCTCAGGCCTACCTCTACAGCCTCTAGCATGTGCTCCCGCCCCTCTACCTCGATACGTAAGAAGCATACTGCCTAACTTCTTGTATCCATAATCATTTATTAGACTCAATCCATCACAATATACACAGTTATATCTAAACAAAAGCACAGTACTATGGGGATGTAATTTTCCTACGTTTTATTACTAACTCACATCAGGCCAACTCAGCTCTGATACCAATCTCTGTCATGACCCTTTTTCATTCTCTTTAATCGAAAATCACTATAAATTTTTCACATTTTCCTTTCCTTACCCGGTTATGAACAAACTCACCACTACACAGTTGGGTTGTGAGTCAATAATAATCATCACTCATAATTCATTCTCAAATTAATTGAAAGAAGTGTCATTCATTTGAAAGTTAAGTTATACACTTACACATGGCACGTTTTCTAACTTTTACATCCCCCACATTACAATACAAAATGACTATTGTGCCTTTAAATGTTTAGATACAAAAAGAATCCCTGTGTGTATACCTTTTGGTGATGGAGTGCAGCGGATGTCCAAAATACCACGCCTCAGTCCTCACTGGGCTACTATGTACGCTCTGTAAAGAGGGGAAAGTAGAGAGGGATGAGCAACCATACGCTTAGTAAGGCAATAATGCAAGCATGATAGATAATTACTCTATCTACATGCTGATAATGTTATGCATAAATCGTTTATAATCGGAGCATGAGGAAATAAAACTATGCCACATGTATATACATATATCATGTATTGAAAATCATGTAAATAGGCATAAAAATGGAAATATCAACATGTAAAACCATATCATGCTCAGTCTCATTAAAAATCATCATAAAAGGGAAATTCATTTAAGAAACATCCTTTTTAAATTCATCTCTTTCTCAAACCACGTTAAAATCCCATCACAATCATTTTGCTATCACAAATATCATTATCGTTTCTCAATCAAAATCCCACAAGGCTCGACCCCTCCCTCGGGTCTACCCTGGACAATTACAATTACACTCATGTATAAAAACCATGTGGTACTATGTAATATCAGGTGAGACAGGTCACTATATCTCAATGGACTATGTTGGTCAACTATGTCATAATCATCCCAAACCACACGGATCCCAGTGTGTGGGGCATCATGGTGGAACAAAGGTGGGTTAGTTCTCTGCTAGACTTTCTCATCAGTATCTCAACCACGTGGTACAACGTACTCCATGTGATATATACGGTACAACGTACTTCGCGGACCCATATCATGGTTGGGGGTGCCAACCGTAGGTCTTATCTACCCCATACCATATGTAACCTCTATAGTCTCAGGTGCACGTGGAGCTTTCCGTATCCATGTAAGAGAGCCTCCCCACTGAATAAAGCCTTCCCACCCCCTTTGGGATTAAAGATGTTGTGCTTGAGGGTCTTATTATCTCCACGGCCCATACTTACCACAATGTGAAAACCTGTGCGAGCTAAGCTCTAGCACAATACATGCATCATAGATAAATCTCCTCGTATGAGCAACGCTCTAGTACGATATTTATGCATAAATTCATGAGAAAACCGCGTACGAGCATAGCTCCAATATGATTATATGCATATGAAAACTACTCGAAATCCACGTACGAGTAGAAGCTCTAGTACGGTTTATGAAACATCATCACAGTTTCAAATCAAGGTGCGAGCTAAGCTCCAACACGTTTCATACACATTAAAATATTGAAATCCAGTGTGAGCGATGCTCTAGCACGATTTAACTCACGTAAACATGTTAGGCGGCTCACATTCAACCAAAAGAATCTCCAAACCGTGTTTAGCACCTCACATGTGCTATTTTACAAAAGCATTCAAACATTAGCTAGCCTATCCGTTAATTTGTTCAAAACAAAGCAACGTGATTTTGTAAAACATCAAAACACGTGATTTATGCAATTTATTAGAGTTACACCCCCTTCCGGGTGTCCTTTATCCATACTTACTCTACTATGGTTGGGCTGTAAGGTAATGCAATTACTAAAGTTCCTTGAATTTACAGCGAAAATATTGAAAATTTAATTCACACTCCCAGGTGTGTAAATATACAAAATTAATTATATAATAATATCTTTACATATCATCCCCATAAAACTATTACATTTCCTTATGTATAACTGTGCGATATAAGATAATAGATACAAAATGCTCTTGTGTATACTGTTCTTATACCTTTTCAATTGATGGGAGCTGTCCAACGCAAAAAGAGATCCAGAGACCATCGCTCTCCTACTTCTCAGTATTTAGAGGGGGAAAAGTAGTGGGGTGAGCAAACCACAGCTCAGTAAGGAAATGAATGCTAGCAGGTAGATATTGTACTACCTACATAGCCCATGCATGTATAAACCAAAAACCATGTTTTCGATATAAATGGAAATATTATACAAAAATGCATTTAAACATACATTTCTCATTTGCACTTTCATGTAAATCATATATGTCATGCTTCCATTTTAAAACATGATTCATAAAACATTGCCCTCGTGGCACAAGTGTTTAAATTAGAGATTTATCAAAACACAAAATCTCTTTACTTTCTCAATCATTTCTTTTCCTCAAGTCTCTTTTTCTTTTTTGAGTTTTCTCTGTTTCTCGAATCTTTGAGACAGGCATGAAATTTTTGACAATCTAATATGCACGACATATGGCCATAGTCAGTGATCCCAGGCCTCACTGATCAGGTGTGCACAGGGCATCACTTCGCCTGAAAGGGGATGGGTCAGTCCTACCCTTCGGCTCATCTCAATCAACCTCATCTCCTCATATACTCACGGTATAAGGTACGCCATGTGTCATTTATGCGATACTCATACTCACGTGCATTCAGCATGGTACATAGTATACCAACGAACAACTACACAGTACTACGTACGACCATGGACCCAAGTCTATACTCCAACTCGATGGACTTGTCATCCTGAACCATATCTCATATACCAATCAAGCAATCAACGTGACACATAGTCATCGCAAGGCTCCAGCGCGGTACGATTTATTGTTAAGCCCCAGCCCGTTCCAAGGCAGTTGGCTGGCATCCCCTTGGGTCCCAAACCCCCAGGTTTACCTCAACTCAGTAAAAACAGGTGCGAGCAATTGTCACGACCCTCAACTTACCAAAATATGTACAAATTTTTTGCATTTTCATGCATCAATCCTTAATCATCCTTCCTCGATCGTGAACAACCACACGCTTAACAGTTGGGCTGTGTGTCGACGTCTAACTCACTCCACCATACCAATTCAATTTGAAACATTATTTATGAGTAAACACTTGTATAAATGTATATATATCAGAGTCGTTACATGTGTTTACATTGTTTTACATCCCCAGTAGTTACATACAAAATGCTACTGTGCTATGTCTAGTTTAGATACAAAATAATCCAAGTGTGTATACCTTTAGCGATGGGATGCAGCGGATTACCAAAAAGGGAATGCCTCCAGTCACGTCCAATCTATACTCAAATCTCTGTAGAGAGGGGAAAATAAGGGGGGTGAGCAAACCACACGCTCAGTAAGGCAATCATGCGAACAGGTAGATACTGTACTATCTACGTGATCGTGATGCCATGCTCAAAAGCATTTTATTCATTGTTTATCTCAAAACATGAGTGTATGATTGTGTTAATGGTATGTAAAGCATTCATGCTATTAAAATTCAGTGCACATTTCAACTCAAAGCATGGTATAAATCATCATGCATAATTCACAATAAAAGCATGGCATTAAACATCATGCATTTTCACAATAAGGCATGGCATTAAACATCATGCATTCGTGCACTTTAAAAACCATTAACAAATCAATTCAACGTCAGGTCCCAGCCCATCCCTCGGGCTTTCCTGACCACAAACACTTCAAACATGGATTTATTCTCAAATAGCATTATACATGTGAGATAGGCAGTTTTCAACAATAGGTAATAACCTCAAGGCATATGTACATAACCTGTGATACCGGCTACACGGATCAGGTGTGCGGGATATCACCACCATCTGCTTCCACACGGGAGGTGGGTCAAATCCTACCCGCCGGTCCATAGCAGATCTCGTCCGAAGACGGCACATCACATCACAACACGGTACAATGTACTCCATGCTACATGCACGGTACAACGTACTCCGTGGACCCCCCAGCCTTATCCCTCGTTCGGGCTCATCAGCTGTTCCTCCAACCCTTATCCCTCGTTCGGGCTCATCAGGCGGATCTCCAACCCTTATCCCTCGTTCGGGCTCATCAGGTTGTTTTAACATGCCATGTCTCAAAACAATGCACGTGTGAGCCTATTTAATCGATGTGACACCAAGTCTACTCGAAGCTCCAAACACGGCAACATGCAAGATGGGCATCCAGTGCGAGACAAACTCAAAGCACAATGCCAAAACAATATGAAATCCATGTGAAAACTAGTGCCTCTTGCACTCTTCCATACTCACGAAATCATGTAGGTGGCTCAAAACTTGCAAAATGTGGTTATCAAAACCAAAACATACTCATTTCTTTTGCAAATCATTTCAATGTTAGCCAACCTACCAATCATTTGCTAAAAAGCAATAAAACATGATTTTCAAAGCAATATGCTTTTGTTTTCATGCACATTTCTCAAACTCCCAACTTTTACCCTTCAATCACCCAACAACAACATTTCCTAATCTCATGCATTCTAGCAAAACATTTATGCGCCCAAATTGCGCACAATATCTCTAAGAGTCCACACAATTCCCTTACCTCGATTTACTTGGTGTGACTCCTTTTCTCTTAGCTCCTCACGCTCTTGGGTCAACTCGCCTCGGCGTATCCTCGGAAGCTGCGATTCATTCATTAAATCGATTGAGTTAACGTATTTAACCCAAAATTGACCTCACTAGTCAACATTATTTACTTATGCATTTTACAAATGCCTTAACCCTCATTTTACCTCTTTTAGGTAAATCTCCCAATTTATCCACTAACCACATCTTAAAATCATACCACAACACTATAAATAACTTTTACATATCTCATTCATCATTAATCTCCATACATTCCACTTTCTCACTCTAGACCATTTCTAGGTCAAAATCATTCCAATGTATTTAGATAGTTTCTAACCATCCATACTCATGCCAAACAACTCCAAAATCAATTAAATAAACAATGTACCATAGTTGGAGTGTTAGAATCTTACCAAATTTGATTTCTCTTCTTGCTCCAATGGCAATGCCCTTAGATCCTTCAATATCAACAATGGGAAATTGCTTTCAAACTATGTTGTTCTTCTCTTTGATAGGAACAACTTTGTCTCTAATGGTCTCTCTTCAAACCTCACTGAAAATGGCTGATTTTTGAGAGAGAATGTTAGGTTTTTGGGTTGAAAGTGAAAGGTTTGTGTTTTTCCCGAAATTTTCTGATTTCCAGCACTCCTTATATAGAAATAACTTGAGGAGATCGATCTGGTCCAAGAGGAGATCGATCTGGTCCCTTAAAATCCCTCTTTTCACGGTATTTTTAAGCCTGAGATCGATCTGTCGAAGCATGAGATCGATCTGTGGAGGCATGAGATCGATCTGTCGAGGCATGAGATCGATCTGCTCCCAAACAGAGAGCTAAGGAGATCGATCTGGTCCATTGGAGATCGATCTGTTCTATTCTTTTGCTCAAATAAGAGCATTCTGGCTCTTCCAGATCGATCTCTCATCCCATGAGATCGATCTGCCCTTCAAAATTTCCAGATTTTCTGCAGTTCCTCTGCAACAACACTTTCCAAACATCCTTAATTTGCTACCATGATCATTTCCTCATTCATTCATCTTTGAGACTTGAAAATGGCATCCATCCTCACTTCATACACATTAAAACTTGTGTAGGATCTTTGTGTGACCAATGGTATTTAATATAAACAAAAATGGAAGTGCACATCTTATGCAATTCTACTTCCATTTTATCAAACTATTCATAATCCACTCTACACACATTCTCCACATGTTTAAGTCCATTTCTACACATTCATACATAATGAAACTTGTATGTACGATTACCCTTATACATATACGGGGTCTCACATTCTCCCCCACTTAGAAAATTTGGTCCTCCAAATTGGAACCAATTATTCTGTGAACAACTCGGGATACCTCTCCCGCATCAAACTCTCCAATTCCCATGTGGCTTCTTCCACAGTGTGATGTTGCCAAAGTATCTTCACCAAGGGAATTGTCTTTGTCCTCAGCACTTTCTCTTTTCTGTCCAATACCCGAACTGGCTTCTCAACATAGGTCATACCCTCATTGAGCTCCAAAGGCTCATATCTTATCACATGTGCTGGGTCCGGGTGATACTTCCTCAACATGGATACGTGGAAGACGTTATGCACACTTGCCAACTCTGGTGGCAATGCCAACCTATACGCCTTGTCTCCCACCTTATCAAGTATCTCAAATGGCCCAATATATCGAGGGCTCAACTTTCCCTTCTTCCCAAATCTCATAATTCCCTTCGAAGGGGAAACTTTCAAAAACACTGACTCACCCACCTCAAACTCTAGTGGTCTCCGTCTCTTGTCAGCATAACTCTTTTGCCTGCTCTGAGCTGTCCGTAACCTCTCACATATCAATTGGACATCCTCAGAGGCTTGTCTAACCAAGTCGGGAGCAAAGATCTGTCTGTCACCAACCTCTTCCCATCCAATAGGGGAACGGCATCTACGCCCATACAATGCCTCATATGGTGCCATCCCGATTCTCGCATGAAAACTGTTATTATACGCGAACTCTGCGAGTGGCAAATGGTCATCCCAGGAGCCTCCAAAATCCAATGCACACGCTCTCAACATGTCCTCCAGGGTCTGTATAGTCCTCTCTGACTGACCATCTGTCTGAGGATGAAACGCTGTGCTAAAATTCAACTGGGTCCCCATCGCTTCCTGAAAATGTTCCCAAAAGTGGGAAGTGAAGCGGGCATCCCTATCAGAAACAACGCTCACTGGAATTCCATGTAGCCTCACTATCTCGCGCACATATAGGTTCGCTAACTGGCTCAGAGTATCGGTAGCTCTCATAGCTAGAAAATGGGCTGATTTCGTCAACCGATCCACAGTCACCCATATGGCATCATGACCTCTCCGGGTCCTCGGCAATCCCATAACAAAATCCATGGTGACATGCTCCCACTTCCATGTCGAAATCGGTAGAGGCTGCAATAACCCTGCAGGCTTCTGATGCTCTACCTTCACCTGCTGACAAACGAGACACTTAGCAACATATTCAGCAATGTGCTTTTTCATTTCCGACCACCAATAAACCTTTCGAAGGTTTTGATACATTTTGGTACCCCCTGGATGTATCGTATACTTCGATGAGTGAGCCTCTGTCAGGATCAACCTTCTGATCTCTGCGTCATCAGGAACACATATCCTACCTCTGAACCTCAACAATCCATCCGAACTCAACCCAAAGTCCGTCTCTATACCCCTCTGTATCTGCCCGACAATATCACTACACTGCTGATCAACTCGCTGAGCCTGTCGGATTCGATCTACCAGATCCGGTTCCAACTGCAGGCTAGCTATCATAAATCCACTATCAGCGTCAGGCGGGGTCATATCCAAACTGAGGTTCATGAACTGTTCCAACAGCTCGTGTTCCCTGATCATCATGAATGATACCATCCCGAGATGCTTCCTACTCAATGCATCAGCAACCACATTTGCTTTACCCGGGTGGTATAGGATTTCACAATCATGATCCTTTAACAACTCGAGCCATCTCCTCTGTCTCATATTCAACTCTTTCTGTGAGAATAGGTACTTAAGGCTCTTATGATCTGTATAAATCTGAAATCTCTCACCATAGAGGTAGTGGCGCCACATCTTCAGCGCAAACACCACCGCTGCCAACTCCAAGTCATGGGTCGGGTAGTTCCTCTCATGATCCTTTAACTGTCTTGATCCATAGGCTACTACCTTCCCATCCTGCATCAATACACAGCCCAGTCCTAGGTGTGAAGCGTCTGCATACACCGAGAAACCTCCTGAGCTGGTAGGAATGGTGAGTATTGGAGCTGTAATTAATCTCCTTTTCAACTCCTCAAAACTTTCTTCGCACTTTTTGTCCCACACAAACTCTACATTTTTCTTCGTGAGACGTGTCAAAGGAGCAGCTAACCTCGAAAATCCCTCTACAAACCTTCGGTAATACCCAGCTAAACCCAGGAAACTTCTGATCTCTGTCACTGTCTGGGGTCTCTGCCACTGAACTACGGCCTCAATCTTAGATGGATCCACTGATACTCCATCCTTTGATACTATGTGACCCAGAAAAGAGATCTGTTCCAACCAAAAGTCGCACTTACTGAGTTTAGCGTACAACTTCTTCTCTCGAAGGGTTTGTAGCACTATCCTTAAATGCCTTTCATGCTCCTCTCTAGACCTTGAATACACCAGTATATCATCAATGAACACAATAACAAATCGATCCAAGTACTGGTGGAATACCTCATTCATCAAAGACATAAAAGCTGCGGGAGCATTCGTCAACCCGAATGGCATAACCATAAACTCATAATGTCCATACCGGGTGCGAAAAGCTGTCTTGGGTACATCTCCATCTCGTATCCTTAACTGATGGTACCCTGATCTCAGATCTATCTTGGAAAAGACTTGCGCTCCCTTAAGCTGATCTAACAAATCATCGATGCGTGGGAGGGGATACTTATTCTTGATGGTGGCCTTATTCAACAACCGGTAATCTATACACAGTCGGAGGCTTCCATCTTTCTTCCTTACAAACAGAACCGGTGCTCCCCAAGGTGAGATGCTCGGCCTGATGAACCCCTTCTCCAGCAACTCTTGTAATTGTTTCCTTAACTCCTCTAACTCAACTTGAGCCATCCTGTATGGTGGCTTGGACATCGGCTCTGTACCAGGTGCCAAATCTATACCAAACTCCATCTCCCTATCTGGAGGTAATCCTGGTAACTCATCCGGAAAGACATCTGGAAATTCCCTAACCACTGGTATGTCTTCCAATTCCGGACGTGCCTTATCCATCTCAATCACAAAAGCGATGAATCCTTCACATTATTCTTTCCACCATTAGTATCATAAATCATCACATCACATACATAAATGAAATCAAATTTATCTTTCATACATCATGTATCAAGATTATACTCATCACACTTATAAAAATCATGTTCTTTAATTTCATTTCACAAAATTAACTACAAGATTGTCTATCTTTGGAAACATCAAGGTTTTAGCATGACAATCTATAACAGCATGATTGGCAGCCAACCAATCCATTCCTAGGATAACATCAAAATCACTCATATTTAATAAAATTAAATCGGCTGCCATCTCTTTACCTCCTATCTTCATTTTACAATCCCTATATATATGCTCAGTCAACTGACTATCATTCATAGGGGTAGATATCAACAGCATCTTATCAAGCAGCGTGGGTTTTACATGCTTCAACAATTTACATGCAAAGGATGGCGAAGTAAAGGAATGCGTGGCACCAGGATCAAACAGTACATAAGCTTCTAAATCAAAGATTTGGATGGTACCTTTTACCACATCTGATGACTGATCTGCAGTATCCTGATCCAGTGCGTGCACTCGTCCTCTGCTTACACCCACTACTTGCTTCCCCTTTTCCTCAGCTGTAGCCCTCCTCCTCGGAGCAGCAGTACCAACTGGAGCTCTCTCTGGTTCCTTGCCCTTCTGTGGGGCTCTCTCTATCATCTCTGGGCAATCTCTGATTACGTGCCCTGGCTTCCCACATCTGAAGCATACAACCTGAGGTCCGTAACATGGTCGAGTACCATGGTACCTACCACACTTGCCACACTGGTCTGTAGTAGGCCATGGTCCTCCAATCACGATTCCCTTAGCTGGAGCAATGGTCGGATACATGGGAGTATCAACTGTCCTCTCCCGGATTTCATCAATTCTCGGCCTCCTTCCAGAGAATCTCTTGCTTCCTTTATAGCTGAAGCCTCTATCCATCATAGGTCTCTTCTTATCTCTGTCCCTCATCTTACCAACCTTTCCAAATTCCGAGGCGATTCTATCAACATCTTGTTCACATAATTGCGCCCTGCGCACTGCCTCTTCATAGGTCGGTATATCCAAGGGAACCAATTTAGACCTGATGGTTGGTCTCAATCCATCCACAAACTTCTGGATCTTCTCGACCTCATTACTCATCGTGTTGGGATCATATCTGCCCAGGGATATAAAAGCAGTCTCATACTCATCCACAGTCCTGCTCCCTTGGGTCAGTCCCAAAAATGCCATCTTCAGCTTCCGCTGGGCGGTATCCGGGACATACTGTCTCTGGAAGGCCTCTAGAAACACATCCCAGCTGATCTCAGTATGCCGGGCTCTTAAAATAGGCCTGGTGGATTTCCACCAATGTTCTGCTGATCCCTTCAGCATGAAAGTGGCAAGTGCTACCATCTCGGTAGTAGTGCACTCAAAGAACCCATATAATTTCTCGATCTCATTGATCCAATCCTCAGCCGCTACTGGGTCCTTTACTCCACTGAAAGACGGCGGTCCAAACTTCTGGAACTGCCGCAGTCTATCCAAATCACATCCATATCCCCAACCTCTACTGCCTGGCATAGCAACCGGCGTAGGCACATCCTGTGGGGGTGGGGTATCTGTCGTCTGAGGTCCTTGGGCTTGCCTCGCCCGTGCCTCGGGAGCTGCTGCCTGCTCGGCATCACCCTGTGTAGCGGGACTCTGTCTACCGCCAACTCCAGGTAAAGATTGAGTGACCAATTCCAAAATCATCTCAATGCTCCGCTCAATCCTCGCGAAGCGAGCCTCAGTACTCTCGGGCCTCTCCTCTGGACCCTGTGGAGCGTGCTCAACATCGACCTCCACCTCAACATCCTCCTGAGCCTCGTGTGTTTCCGGCTCAACACGACCCCCAGGCCTACCTCTACGGCCTCGAGCCTGTGCTCTCATCCCTCTACCGCGACTGGTATTAGGCATACTTACTCAGTTCCCTACATTCACAACCAATTACTTAGTCAACCCATCGACATACACTATTTGTATCTAAACAAGCACAGTAACTTGGGGATGTAATTTTTTTCACTTATTAAGTATTTTAGACACGACACACGTCAGACCAACTCGAGCTCTGATACCAACTTCTGTCACGACCCTCAACTTACCAAAATACGTACAAATTTTTCGCATTTTCATGCATCAATCCTTAATCATCCTTCCTCGATCGTGAACAACCACACGCTTAACAGTTGGGCTGTGTGTCGACGTCTAACTCACTCCACCATACCAATTCAATTTGAAACATTATTTATGAGTAAACACTTGTATAAATGTATATATATCAGAGTCGTTACATGTGTTTACATTGTTTTACATCCCCAGTAGTTACATACAAAATGCTACTGTGCTATGTCTAGTTTAGATACAAAATAATCCAAGTGTGTATACCTTTAGCGATGGGATGCAGCGGATTACCAAAAAGGGAATGCCTCCAGTCACGTCCAATCTATACTCAAATCTCTGTAGAGAGGGGAAAATAAGGGGGGTGAGCAAACCACACGCTCAGTAAGGCAATCATGCGAACAGGTAGATACTGTACTATCTACGTGATCGTGATGCCATGCTCAAAAGCATTTTATTCATTGTTTATCTCAAAACATGAGTGTATGATTGTGTTAATGGTATGTAAAGCATTCATGCTATTAAAATTCAGTGCACATTTCAACTCAAAGAATGGTATAAATTATCATGCATAATTCACAATAAAAGCATGGCATTAAACATCATGCATTTTCACAATAAGGCATGGCATTAAACATCATGCATTCGTGCACTTTAAAAACCATTAACAAATCAATTCAACGTCAGGTCCCAGCCCATCCCTCGGGCTTTCCTGACCACAAACACTTCAAACATAGATTTATTCTCAAATAGCATTATACATGTGAGATAGGCAGTTTTCAACAATAGGTAATAACCTCAAGGCATATGTACATAACCTGTGATACCGACTACACGGATCAGGTGTGCGGGATATCACCACCATCTGCTTCCACACGGGAGGTGGGTCAAATCCTACCCGCCGGTCCATAGCAGATCTCGTCCGAAGACGGCACATCACATCACAACACGGTACAATGTACTCCATGCTACATGCACGGTACAACGTACTCCGTGGACCCCCCAGCCTTATCCCTCGTTCGGGCTCATCAGCTGTTCCTCCAACCCTTATCCCTCGTTCGGGCTCATCAGGCGGATCTCCAACCCTTATCCCTCGTTCGGGCTCATCAGGTTGTTTTAACATGCCATGTCTCAAAACAATGCACGTGTGAGCCTATTTAATCGATGTGACACCAAGTCTACTCGAAGCTCCAAACACGGCAATATGCAAGATGGGCATCCAGTGCGAGACAAACTCAAAGCACAATGCCAAAACAATATGAAATCCATGTGAAAACTAGTGCCTCTTGCACTCTTCCATACTCACGAAATCATGTAGGTGGCTTAAAACTTGCAAAATGTGGTTATCAAAACCAAAACATACTCATTTCTTTTGCAAATCATTTCAATGTTAGCCAACCTACCAATCATTTGCTAAAAAGCAATAAAACATGATTTTCAAAGCAATATGCTTTTGTTTTCATGCACATTTCTCAAACTCCCAACTTTTACCCTTCAATCACCCAACAACAACATTTCCTAATCTCATGCATTCTAGCAAAACATTTATGCGCCCAAATTGCGCACAATATCTCTAAGAGTCCACACAATTCCCTTACCTCGATTTACTTGGTGTGACTCCTTTTCTCTTAGCTCCTCACGCTCTTGGGTCAACTCGCCTCGGCGTATCCTCGGAAGCTGCGATTCATTCATTAAATCGATTGAGTTAACGTATTTAACCCAAAATTGACCTCACTAGTCAACATTATTTACTTATGCATTTTACAAATGCCTTAACCCTCATTTTACCTCTTTTAGGTAAATCTCCCAATTTATCCACTAACCACATCTTAAAATCATACCACAACACTATAAATAACTTTTACATATCTCATTCATCATTAATCTCCATACATTCCACTTTCTCACTCTAGACCATTTCTAGGTCAAAATCATTCCAATGTATTTAGATAGTTTCTAACCATCCATACTCATGCCAAACAACTCCAAAATCAATTAAATAAACAATGTACCATAGTTGGAGTGTTAGAATCTTACCAAATTTGATTTCTCTTCTTGCTCCAATGGCAATGCCCTTAGATCCTTCAATATCAACAATGGGAAATTGCTTTCAAACTATGTTGTTCTTCTCTTTGATAGGAACAACTTTGTCTCTAATGGTCTCTCTTCAAACCTCACTGAAAATGGCTGATTTTTGAGAGAGAATGTTAGGTTTTTGGGTTGAAAGTGAAAGGTTTGTGTTTTTCCCGAAATTTTCTGATTTCCAGCACTCCTTATATAGAAATAACTTGAGGAGATCGATCTGGTCCAAGAGGAGATCGATCTGGTCCCTTAAAATCCCTCTTTTCACGGTATTTTTAAGCCTGAGATCGATCTGTCGAAGCATGAGATCGATCTGTGGAGGCATGAGATCGATCTGTCGAGGCATGAGATCGATCTGCTCCCAAACAGAGAGCTAAGGAGATCGATCTGGTCCATTGGAGATCGATCTGTTCTATTCTTTTGCTCAAATAAGAGCATTCTGGCTCTTCCAGATCGATCTCTCATCCCATGAGATCGATCTGCCCTTCAAAATTTCCAGATTTTCTGCAGTTCCTCTGCAACAACACTTTCCAAACATCCTTAATTTGCTACCATGATCATTTCCTCATTCATTCATCTTTGAGACTTGAAAATGGCATCCATCCTCACTTCATACACATTAAAACTTGTGTAGGATCTTTGTGTGACCAATGGTATTTAATATAAACAAAAATGGAAGTGCACATCTTATGCAATTCTACTTCCATTTTATCAAACTATTCATAATCCACTCTACACACATTCTCCACATGTTTAAGTCCATTTCTACACATTCATACATAATGAAACTTGTATGTACGATTACCCTTATACATATACGGGGTCTCACAGCAATGCTCCAATACTTTTCTCAAAACCATCATGTGAGTTAAACTCTAGCATGACATATCAAAAACATAGAAATATGTACGAGCTAACACTCCAGCACTGTCACGCCCCGAAAATGCGGAAAATAGGGCAAATTTGAAACTTTTTACTCGTTAATTCACAAATAAAGAGTGCATTCCTGTGCAGTGTCATACATCATCATAATTATCATGCCTCAGGATCTCATCATGATATAACAAATATTGTCTTATACCCATTACTCGATTACAAATTAATTAATCCTAATACATCCCATATAATGTCATACATCAAGTGTCTGTAATTACAATAATAGTCTGGGTACATGAAAAGATAAATATACCTCAAAGTACAAAATATATAGCCTGGAGCTCGGATCCTCCACCAGCCACTACTCCGTACGTCGCAGGGAAGTCCTTATTCACTTGAAGAACTCTGGGGGGAAAGAAAAACAGGGTGAGCTTCTAAATCGCTCAGTAAGGGGGGTAGGGATTCATTTCATAAACCAAAATGCACATCACAAAAGGTTTATTTGTATGTGAAACTCATTTGAAAACCATAGCATGAAAATACTCAAAATGACACTCTCGTGTGTCAAGTCATGTGAAAACATGAAGTAAAAAGGCTCACTCTAGAGCAAAACAAAGCATGTGAAAATAACGCGTTAAACGCTTTCTCAAATAACGTGGCATAGCCACTGATTTAAAATCACTCGTGGCATCGCCACAAAACACACGTGGCAAAGCCACTGATTTAATATCACTCGTGGCATCGCCACAAAACACACGTGGCAAAGCCACTGAATTATTTTCTCACGTGGCATAGCCACAAAACACACGTGGCAAAGCCACTGAATTATTTTCTCACGTGGCATAGCCACTGAATAGGGTTTCTCAACGTGGCACTGCCACCAAAGGGGTTTCTCAATGTGGCACAGCCACCAATGGGGTATACGTGGCACAGCCACCGATGGGGTATACGTGGCACAGCCACCGATGGGTTTCTCAACGTGGCACAGCCACAGAATAGGTCATTCTCACGTTACCAGAACGGAGAAGAAATCGGGCTTACATGCTACCAGAGCAATGCCCGGTGTGTACTCACAACTACACACCTAAGTCTTATCACATAAGACGGGTTTGCCTTCACGTAGAACTCGTAATGGTTTCTCTCTCATAAAACTCATTTGAAAACCGTTTTGTACTCAACACAAAACATAATAAAAACCGAGTTCTAACCGGCAAAGCACACGCACACATTTCTCAAATCTCAATGTTGCCTTAACGTAGAGCCCAGTTATAAACTCATAAAACATTGGGCTCCAACCGGCTATAAAATCGTGTGCAATTTAATCTCAACACAAAACACTCAACATGCTTGTTTATAAATCATAAATCATGCTATAACAGTTTACAAATCACATACACAAATGGTTTAGATTTCCCTTACCTCTTTGCACCTCGTATAGTGCAATCGTTCCCCCGTATCACGGACTAGTCTCGCATTCCACTCTGGAACTCCCGAACTGTCCAAACGATGTTAAAACATCAATACTCTATATCACATAACCCTCAATTCTCAAAATCGAGCATCATCGCTCATAACACCTTAATTTTCTCAATTCTCGTCACTCTACCCTAAACTACAACCTCATTCACAATATCTCAACGTTCGATATCTCTAATACCAATTATCTACGCTAATTCACCACATTGTCTATATTTCTGTTTATAGCCCAATTCTCAAAATTGCCACAATTTCCAAATATCAACATTAACCCAACTACATTACAATCTCATTAATCCCTAATCATTTCTCTACTATTTCAACACAATTACAACCACCAATAACATCAAAATCAGCTCAAATATCAAGATCGAGGTTTAGAAATTACCCAAAGCTTGTGAGACGCACAACTCTCGCCTCGATCCGATTCGTCCTTCGATTTCCAAGTATGTTGTTCTCCCTTTGATGAGGAACAACTTTCCTTCTTACCACAATAGCTGATTTGACCGAAAATGGGGGATTTGGAGGAGTGAGAAACTAGGTTTTCGGAAAAATGGAGGTTTGAAAGAGAGAGAAAGTGAGATTTCAGGAGAAAACACGGGTTCCTTATATAGACTGGAGGTAGGAGATCGATCTGCCTCTTGATGAGATCGATCTGTGTTTGAAATTTGGGGACGATCTGGGCAATTTTATGCCTAGGAGATCGATCTGTCGAGGGGTGAGATCGATCTCTTTATGGCTTTATGAGATCGATCTGCTCCTAAGGAGATCGATCTTCTCCCCAAACAGAAGCATTTGGAGATCGATCTCTTCCTCATGAGATCGATCCCTTCTCAAACAGATTCATAAGGAGATCGATCTCTTCCATTGGAGATCGATCTGCTCTTCAAATTTCCCCTTCCTCGTCATTTTTAACTCACCAGATCGATCTCTCCTTCTCCCAGATCGATCTGTCCTCATGCTTCATGCTCATTTTACACACTTAACATATAAATCTCCAATTATAATTCCTACAATTCACTTAGCTCAATAAATTACACTTCAAATTCTTATTACATCATTAAAATATGTCTGAAATTCTCAGATCTCACAAGCACATAGTCAAAGTCATTAAAACAAGTATGAGCTAGAGCTCCAACACCAATCTCTTCTCAAATCCGATAGATGGCTATTTTCTCTTTTTAAAACTCGAAACATATTTATTTATGCAGCATGCCTCTCCATGCTAAAACATGTAAAATTAGCCAACCTATCATTATCATTTCTCAATCACCAATATCAATACAAAATTGAGAAAAACATTGAAAACATGCATATCATGTTATTTCCTTACCCCGTCCCATTTCTCAATATATATATATCATAGTACACTTAATGCTCCCATATCATTTCATAGAATGGTAGTATCTTACTAATTCTAGTGATATATCTACGAAATTGCCGTAAAATACGTACGAATATCTCTATAGCTAACACATAGTCCCTTACCTCAAATCGTACGCGTATCTCCTCCATCACGTTTGCTCCGTTCGCGATTTGAGTTATCTGTATTCTGCGTATTTCAAGCTACACGTATAAATCATCAAGTTATTTTCTTTTCCCTCTTCTAAACCTCCACATTGTCATTTATTTATTTATTCATACTCCTCAACCCATTAAATCACATTTCATCTTTCTCACAAATCTCATTATACTTATCTTGAGCTTTCCACCATTTCTAATGGATTTTCTCTCCATAAACCCTTTTCAATATTACTCACTCATCACTACGCTCATCATTTCTAACCATATTTCACATCTCATTCAACCCATTAAATGCTTAGAAACCCATATTTAAAGCTTGATGGTTGAAGAGCTTACCCTCTTACTTAGTCAATCTTGTGGTAGCCACAACTCCTTCTCTTGGTCACACCAATATGTGATTTTTGGGTATGTTGTTCTCCTTGCTTCAAGGAACAACTTTCCCTTCTTGAGCTTCTTCCAAAACTAATCGAAATGTGGTGATTTCTAGAGTAAGAAAGTTTAGGTCTTGAGAGAAAAATGGCAGGTGCGGTTTGGTGAGGAAGAGTTTTGAGTTTGTAATCCAATCCCGAGCTCCTTTTTATTGATGCAGGCTTGTGAGATCGATCTGGTCCTTATAGAGATCGATCCCTGCACGTTTGGTAGTCCTTTTCACCTGATGTAACCACTCCTAGATCAATCTTCTCCCTTGATGAGATCGATCTGTTGAAGGGCAATTTTCCTCTTAGAGATCGATCTGCCTCTTGTAGGAGATCGATCTGCTCTTTATAGAACCGTTAAGGAGATCGATCTGTCTAGTCTTGAGATCGATCTGTCTCAAACAGAGAGCTATGGAGATCGATCTGTTTACCTTAAAATCGATCCTCTCATTGCAAAAGACTTAGCAGATCGATCGAGCTCCATTGGAGATCGATCTATCTTGCTCCTTAGCTCAAAATAAGTTCATTTTGGCTCTTCCAGATCGATCTCTCATCCCATGAGATCGATCTGACCTTCATATTTTCCAATTTCCTATAGTTTCTCTGCAGTAACTTCACTCAAAACATCCTTAATTTACTGCCATAGTCCTTTCCTCATACATCCATCCTCGAGACTTGAAAATGGCATCTAATTACACTTATACAATACATAACTAAATGGAAGTGCATAACTTATGTAAATCTTCATTCCATTTACTACACTACTTATTTCCCATTCCACTCACATTTATCACATGTTTAAGTGCATTTCTTCATATTTATACATAATGTTACTTGTACATACAATCACCATCTCTCATTACAAGTGTGTACATTTAACTTATGGACTTTATATCACATATGTTTCACATTACTAGTACATCATCATACTTATGAATTCATTTACATATGTTTAAGGTTAAACCTATATGGGGTCTCATAATTAGCCTTACTATCCCTTTTAATAAAATCCACTTCAAAACCAAATCCTATACAAATACTTGCAGCTGTTCACGTATATCAATAATCATTTTCTTAAATAATTATGCACTTTACAACGCCCTATATTCACCCACGAGTTCCAAGTACGAGCAGCTATCTCTATATACTCAAAAAATTCCCTTACCTGGAATCGCGTCGCGTGATTCCGCTTCCTTAAAGCTACTTACTTGTACGGTTATCCATCTCCAATGAACTCTCCAGAACTGCACAAAATCATCTATCGCATCAATTTAGTCTAATACAACACAACTCTTGCGACTTGCCCTATAGTTTCCATTAACGCTCATAAGGCCTCGTTTTATTGCTCTACTCATAACTCGAGTCTATTAATTCTTTTAGGCCTATTGATTCATACTAAATCAATGTTATATCGATATTAAGTTCATAGTATTCATATTTCATCACTTGCTTCACTGTAGCATTTTGTCAAACACTTAAATCGATGTTAAATCGATATTAAGCTCATAGTGTTCATATTTCATCACTTGCTTCACTATGGTATTTTGCCAAACACCTTATATACTCATTTTCATAAATTGATTATCCTCACAATGTGGCTTCATTCCATCATCTTAAATCATGTACATTATCTCATAAACACTTTAGCATACCCATAAATCATCAACTCATTCAAATCACATTTTCTCACACTAGATTCATTCTATTTTCTAGGTCACACTGGTTCCAACACATCCTAGGTAGTTTCAATCATTAATACACTACCCAATCAACTCACAATAGCAACTAAACAAACATATATTTGACTTGGTGTATTAGAAACTCACCTATTTGGATTTCCTTCTTGCTCCAAATGAAAATGCTCTTAGCTCCTTCAATCCAACAAATGGGGTAATGACTCCAAGCTATGTTATTCTTCTTTTTGATATGAACAACTCTGTATCGAATAGCTTCCCCTCAAATCTTTAAGAAAATGGGTTGATTTAGGAGTGAGAAAGTTAGGTTTTGGATTGAAAATGGAAGAAATGGAGTGGTTCTCATGAATTGCAGATTTCAACGGCCTCCTTATATAGAAATGGCTTGATGAGATCGATCTACATTGGTTGGAGATCGATCTGATCCTCTTAAATCTTTCAGTTTCTCGACATTTTTCAAGCATGAGATCGATCTGTCGAATGTATGAGATCGATCTGCTTCAATGTAATGAGATCGATCTGCTCAATGGAACAGGATCGATTTGTCTCAGGCCGAGAGCTAAGGAGATCGATCTCGCATTCAGGGGAGATCGATCTACTCCAACCCGAGAGCTAAGGAGATCGATCTGCATTGTATGAGAGATCGATCTGCCTCTTCCAACATTCTTGATTCTGCATTCTTCAGGCCACGAGATCAATCTCTCCTTGCTTGGGATCGATCCGACCTTCATCCAACTTCATTTTTTTTTTACAGATTTCCTCATTAAAACCCATATCCAATCACTTCAACATTCCAATTACACTTAGAACTTCAAAATTATATATTTCTTATGTTTCATACATAATTCAACTTGTTTGTACGTTACATAATTATATACATTCCACCAAAATTAAGGGTCTTACAGGTCGGCTACCTTAAGGAATATGTTTATTTCTTGTTCATTTTATTATTTTTTTAGAGTAGAAAGTAGCCACCAATTTACTTATTTTAAATCGTTAAATTATTTTTATTAATTTACTTGCTTTCTTTACATTTCAAGTTCAAGCTTTATTTCAATTTTGCACTTTCAATTATGTTTTTCGATTTTCTCTTCTTCTACTTCTTTTCTATCTTCATTTTTGTTTCTTGATTGAGGTCTAAGAGAATGAGAGCTTGAGAGGTTACGAAATCACCTCCATACCTCTTGCTCTTGAGCTTGATCCACATTTGTGTTAATGATTTTTATTTACTATTTGGGGTTAATTTCATTTGCTGTTTAGTTAGTTCACTACTTGTCACGACTTCCCTTCCCGTGACCTACCAAAATTATGACAAATTTTTCGTATTTTACTTACCTCTCCTTTTGTCATAACTCAACACCAAACAATTGGGCTGCGATTCGATATTAGTCACCATAACCATATTCATTCATAATATGTATACAAGTCAATATTCTTTTCTATAATGTAAACTCATATACATTAATACAAATACTTGTACATATACATCTCTGATCGTACATTCGTTTATATAATTGTGCTCTTATATTGTTCAATACAAAATGTTTCAAATGTGTATACCTCTCGTAAGATAGATATGCAGCGGATCAAGGAATACCAGTCCTCAGCCGTGCTCGACTACTGTGAACGCTCTGTAGAGAGGGGAAATAAAAAGGGGGTGAGCTCATAGCTCAGTAAGGAAATCAGGCTAGTAAGTAGATAACCACACTATCTACAAAATACAATGCTCATGCCTTGAAATCATTTCCTTATTGACTCATATCTAAAGCATGCATCTTGCTTGAAACTTTTATGCAATATATACAAATAGATATAAATCGTCATGCTGGTTTAATAAATCTCAACAGTTTATGCAAAACATTACATTTCTCATGTAATTCATAAATTTCACATTTCTCATGCCATTAAGTCAAATCAAAATAATATGGCATATCATCATGTTTAAAAACATGGAAATCTGGGCCTCACCCATCCCTCGGGTTACCCTTTTATCACACATAAATTCACATGTTCAAATTATAAAACCATGTGATAAGTCATTCAAGAAATCTTAAGTGATGAAACGAGATAGGCGACTACATGTTTCGAGATTATGATCATAACTCATTTTTCGTGATCCCAAGCTACATAGTACTCGGTGTACGAGGTCTCACAATTGCTGTAACGAGAGGTGGGTCAAATCCTCTACCATCCGCTTACAACTCAATCATATCGTGTACTTGTGGTACAATGTCCTCCATGTGACACACACGGTACAAAGCACTCCATGGACCCAATCTCAAGGTCGAGGTGCTTGCCATAAGTCTTAGCCGTCATCCCTTGGATATACCTCATAGTCGAGGTGCTTGCCATAAGGCTTAGCCCTCATACTATGGATAATATTTTTGATAGCCCTCACCATATCTCAAAATATGTACGTACGAGCATATAATCGGTGCGACACACAGTCAGCACAGGCTCCCAGCATGACTTTTTCATGCTTTCTCTTTCAAAACCCGATATGTGCGAGTAAACTCCCAGCATGACCATAACATAAGTGATATAAATCTAGTGCGAGCAATGCTCCCAGCACTATGTCATGAAAAAAAATCGAGTATGAGCAATGCTCCCAATACTCTATAATGCATCAATAAATGAAAACTGAGTACGAGTAATGCTCCCAGTACTCTATCATGTAAAATGGAGTATGAGCAATGCTCCCAATACTCTATAATGCATCAATAAATGAAAACTGAGTACGAGTAATGCTCCCAGTACTCTATCATGTAAAACGGAGTATGAGCAATGCTCCCAATACTCTATAATGCATAATTCGCATTTAAATTTAAGTACAAGAATATACTCTAGTACTATGTGATGCTTATCTCATAAAATATAGTGCGAGTATTCCTAGAACTAATGGTTTACACACAAACCTGATAGATGGCATTATTTAAATTGAATTTCACCCAATCAAATCAAATCGGCACTCAAGTGTGCTATTTTCACATATATATGAAAACATTAGCCATTCTATCCATACATATTCAAAACACATTGAATTTAACCACCCATATGCTTCCTAAGCTTTTTTAACTTCTTGGATCCTACCGAACATTTCTATACACGAAATTTCAAATATAGTATAATAATCGAAATTCTATTCGAAATACGTGTAGCTATCTCTAGCTACTCACAAAATTCCCATACCTCGGATCACATCATGTGACCTCACTTCCTTGGTGCTGCTTACTCTCGTAGTCCGATCAGCTTCCAATATTAACTTCGAAGCTGTTAATAATTATCCACATCAATATACTTTAATATATTTGTTTTCACTTGCATGGCCCTAAATCAATGCATTTAACTCCTCTCAATACCTCAATTTCATCACTTTCTCCCATTATGGTATTTCACCATAATTCTTATATAACTATCTTCATTTCTCATCTATTCCAATTTATGAATTTCATAAAACTACCTTAAAATCTTCCATACATACTTATTTCATCCTTAAATCCATGTTTACGTAATTTCCTCATCATTTTCTTAATTTCTTACTAATAGCTAGGTCATGGATATTTTTCATGATTAAGATGTTTTCAACGGTTTAAACATATACCAATCAACTCACCAAATCATCTAATTTAACATATATGAACTTGTTGTATTGAATCTTACCTAGCTTGAACTTTTCCTCTTTTTCACCAAAATTGGTAAAATCCACATTGTTCCTTCAATCCTTGATTCCAACTTCTTGTTTCCAAGTATATTGTTCTCCTCTTTACTAAGAACAACTTTATTGAACTGAATCTCACTAAAAACTACTTGAAAGATAAAGATTTCTGGAGTAGAAAGGTTAGGTTACACCTTGTTTTCAATGGGGTTTGATGTTTCGTGGGAAAACAGAGGTTGCAGAGTCATGTATTTATAGAATTTCCCTAAGGCATCGATTTGCTAACGGTAAGGGATCGATTTGTCTTACCTTTTTCTCTTCAGGAATCAACTTTTTAAGCTTAAGGGATCGATATGCTCTTAAGAATAAGATTGATCCGTTTTACACAGAACCTTAAGGAGATTGATCTGGCCTTGCTGTGAGATCGATTTGTTTTACCCAGAACTTATCCAAGATCGATCTGCATTGAATGAGAGATCGATCTGCTCCTCTTCTGAAGCAGTTCTGCTGTAATTTTTTTCCAATAATCACTGTTGCATTCATATTCGATTTACTTAACTACCCATTTTTTTATTTCATACTCATTTGCAACTTAAAAACATTCATTCCTTATGATTTATATCAAATGTGACTTGTTCGTACATCACGAAATCATAAAGGGTACATATTAAATTACGAGCTTTACAATTCTCCCTACCTTAAGAAATTTGGTCCTCAAAATTAAAACCAAGTCAATCTCTAAACAACTGGGGGTATCTCTCTTACATCAGGTTCTCTAACTCCCAAATAGCCTCTTCTGATGTGTGATGCTGCCAGAGAATCTTCACTAACCCAATGGTCTTATTTCTCAAGACTTTCTCCTTTTTATCCAGTATCCGTATCAGTTTCTCTACATATGTCAAATCTTCCTTGAGCTCTAATGGCTCATACTGAATCACATGGGTTGGATCTGGATGATACTTCCTTAGCATAGAAATGTGGAAGACATTATGCACTCCCGATAAATCTGGTGGTAAAGCCAACCTGTATGCCTTATCTCCCACTCGATCAAGTATCTCAAAGGGTCCAATGTAGTGAGGACTGAACTTACCTCTCTTTCTAAATCTCGCTATAACCTTGGAAGGAGAAATCTTCAGAAACACTGAATCACCAATTGAGAACTCAAATGGTCTCCTTCTCTTGTCAGCATAACTTTTCTGTCTACTCTGAGTTGTCCTCAATTTCTCAACTACCAACTGGACATCCTCAAAGGCTTTTATAACCAAATCAGGGCAAAAATCTTTTGGTCACCCACTTCTTCCCAACTGATAGGGGAACGACATCTACGACGATACTGAGCCTCATATGGTGCTATCCCTATACTCGCATGATAATTGTTGTCGGTGAATTTGGCTAGTGGCAAATGATCATCTCAGGAGCCTCTAAAATTCAACACACACACTTTCAACATATCCTCCAGAGTCTTTATAGTCCTCTCTGACTGACCATCTGTTTGAGGATGAAAACCGATGCTCAAACTCAACTAGGTTCCCATAGCTTCCTGAAAATGTTCCCAAAAGTGGGAAGTGAAACGAGAATCCCTATTTGAGACAATGCTCACTGGAATACCATGTAACTTCACTAGCTCACGTACATACAACTCTGCCAATAAACTCAGAGTATCGGTGGCTCTCATAGCTAGAAAGTGGGCTGACTTCGTTAGTCTATCAGCAATCACCCATATCGCATCATGATTCCTCCAAGTCCTCGATAAACCCATCACGAAATCGATAGTGATATGCTCCCATTTCCATTTCGGTATAGGTAGAGGCTGTAATAGGCCTATAGGCATCTGATGCTCTACCTTCACCTGCTGACATACGAGACATCTTGCCACGAATTCCGCCACATCTCTCTTCATACCCAACCACCAATACACCTTTCGAAGGTTTTGGTACATCTTGTTACTCCCTGGATGTTACGTGTACTTCGACGAATGAGCTTCTGTCAATATCAATCTCCTCAGTAATCCATCTAAACTCATCTCAAAATTAATCACTGTGCCACTCTGTATCTAACTGGTCACCTCAATGCAATACGGATCAGTCTGCTGAGCCTGTCTGATCTTGTCCAACAGATTCAGCTCCAAGCGTAGACTAGTAATCATACAGTCCGTAGCCATGTCAGAAGGCATGACTTCCAAACTGAGGCTAGCAAACTGCTCTAGCAACTCATGTTCCCTAACCATCATATACGATACCATCCCAAGGCTCTTCATGCTTAAAGCATCAGCTATAACGTTAGCCTTACCCTGATGATAAAGTATCTCACAATCGTAGTCCTTCTGAAGCTCTAGCCATCTTCTCTGTCTCATGTTCAATTCTTTCCGTGAGAACAGATACTTGAGGCTATTGTGGTTGGTAAAAATTTGAAACTTCTCACTGTACAAGTAGTGGTGCCATACCTTCAACGCAAACACTACTGCTGCTAACTCCAAATCATGGGTTAAATAGTTCTTCTCATGATCCTTCAGCTGTTTGAATCCATAAGCAACTACCCTCCCATCCTGCATCAATACACAGCCCAGTCCCTGATGCGAAGCATCGGTATACACTGAACATCCTCCTGAACTGGTAGGGATAGTGAGAATCGAAGCAATGGTCAATCGACACTTTAACTCCTGAAAACTCTTCTCACAATATTCATCCCATACAAATGCTACACCCTTCCGAGTGAGACGTGTCAACAGAGTAGCTAACTTCAAAAATCCTTCAACAAATCTCCGATAATATCCTGCTAAACTTAGAAAACTCCTGATCCCGGTAACTGTCCTCGACTGTTCCCACTGAACTACAACCACAATCTTGGATGGATCTACTAATACACCATCCTTCGACACAACGTGTCCTAAAAACGAGATCTGTGACAACCAAAAATCACATTTTCTGAGTTTAGCATATAGCTTTTGCTCTCGTAGGGTATATAATACAATCCTGAGGTGCTTCTCATGTTCTTCCTCGGATTTCGAGTATACCAATATGTCATCGATGAAGACGATAACAAACTGATCCAAATATGGCTTGAACACATCGTTCATCAAAGCCATGAAAGCCACGGGAGCATTCGTCAATCTGAATAGCATAACTAAGAACTCATAATGGCCATATCGGATCCTAAATGCTATCTTGGGTATATCTCCACTTCGAACTCTTAACTGATAATACCTAAACCTCATATCTCCCCGGAGCTGATCTAATAAATCATCAATGCGTGGAAGGGGATACCTATTCTTGATGGTTTCCTTATTCAATAATCTGTAATCTATACATAATCGAAGGCTTCCATCCTTCTTCACAAACAAAATCGATGCTCCCCAAGGTGAAACACTCAATCTGATAAACCACCTATCCAACAACTCTTGTAACTGTCTCTTTAGCTCCTCTATCAAGGCCATGCTATACGGTGGTTTCGATATAGGTTCAGTATCAGGCACAAAGTCTATACAGAAATCCATCTCTCTATCTGGTGGTAACCCTGGCAATTCATCTGGAAAGACATTTGGGAACTCACTAACCACAGAAATATCTGCCAACTCTGGATGTACCTTTTTCGTATCAACCACGTACGCAATAAAACCTTCAATATTTTCATTTCTTAGTCAGCATAGTACATTATTTATTGTAACCATAAGTACTAGTTTCATTTCTTTTCATCAAACTTTACAACATATTTTTCAGGGTTAGGAAACATAACTATCTTAGCATAACAATCTAAAATAACATGGTTTACAGATAACAAATCCATTCCTAAGATTACATCAAAATCACTCATACTTAACAATATTAGATTAGTTGTCATATCCTTTTCCCCTACTCTTAACTTGCAATCATTTAATACATACTCCACTAGCTGACTATTATCCATAGGCATACTAATTAACATCATCCTACTTAAAGGTGTACGATCTACATACTTTGCTAACTTACAGGTAAATGACGGCGATACAAATGAATGCGTGGCACCAGGATCAATTAAAACATGTTCTTCTAAATCATACATCATTATGTTACCTTTAATCACATCCGACGAAGCATCGGCTGTACCTTAGTTCAAGGCATGTACTCGCCTTTGTCCAATGACCTGTTTCCCCTTCTCCTCTACTGTCGCTCTCCTCATTGGAGTGGACGTATCAGTTGGAGTTCTCTCCGACTCCTTGCCCTTCTGTGGGGTAATATCAATAACCTCTGGGCAAACTCTAGCCATATACCCTGGCTTTCCACATCTGAAGCACAATCCACTAGAAACGGGATAAGGTCTACCTCTATGGAATCTACCACATCTACTGCACTGCTCAGTGGTAGGCCTCGATCCTCCAATCACCACACCTCTAGCTGGAGCTATGGTCGGATATACAGGAGATCTAACAGTATTCTCATGTACTTTCTTGATCCTTGGCCTCTTACCGAAGAGTCTTCTCCCTTATCGATATCCAAAACCTTTGGCACTGTCACTCACCGACCTCTTCCTATCTCGATCTCTACCCTTGCTAGCCATCCTAAACTCAAAGGCATTCCTCTTGTAGTCCTGCTCAAAGAGTTATGCCTTGCGCACTGCCTCATCATATGTAGAGATGTCAAATGGAACCAGTTTAGACCGTAATACTGGTCTCAGTCCATCAATGAATCTACGGACCTTCTTGGTCTCGCTACTCATGGTGTCGGAGTCATACCTCCCCAGGGATAGAAATCTAGTCTCATACTCGTCTACTGAATGACTCCCTTGGCTTAACCCTAAAAACTTAACCTGCAGCCTTTGTTGGGCCATATATGGAACAAAATGCCTTCTGAAGGCATCCAAAAATATCTCCCAACTGATCTCTGTATGTCGAGCTATCAATATGGGTCGGGTGGACTTCCATCAATGCTCTGTCATCCCTTTCAGTAGGAATGCAGCAAATGCGACCATCTCTGAAGTCGTACACTCAAAGAATACATACAACTTCTCTATCTCTCCTATCCACTCCTCAGTAAAAACTGGGTCCTTGACCCCTCGAAAAGATGGAGGTCCAAGCTTCTGGAATTGTCGTAATCTATCCAGCTCACAACCGTACCCTAAGGTACAACTGCCCTGTCGTGGAGTAACATAAGAATGCGTATCCTGAACTGGTGGAGGTGTAGGTGTATCCATAGGCTGTGGCACATGAGCTGGCTATGCACGCATACCAAGTGCAACTACCTATCTAGGCGCACTCTCTGCATCCTGTCCCTATCCACCTGGCAAAGTCTGTGCCAGTAACTCTACTATAGTCTCAAGGCGATGCGTTAATCTCATGAAGCGTGCCTCGATACTATTGGGTACCTCAGTGGGACCTGTAGTCTCATCTCGGGTCTCTAGCCTACCTCTACGGCCTCGAGCTCTACTTTGAGCCCCTCTACCACGACTGGTATTAGGAAAAATAGATAAATTCCTGCATTTATAACCATTAATTAGTCTGATTTCCATCTCGTATACACAATTGTAACTGAATAAAGCACAGTACTCTGTGGATGTACACTTTCCTAATTACTAATATTGACTTACATCAGACCAACTTTGCTCTGATACCATTCTGTCACGACCTCCCCTCCCGACTTACCAAAATTACCATAAATTTTTCTCATTTTACTTACCTCCCCTTTTGTCATAACTCAACACCAAATAGTTGGGCTGTGATTCGATATTAGTCACCATAACCATATTCATTCATAATATGTATACAAGTCAATATTCTTTTCTATAATGTAAACTCTTATACATTAATACAAATACTTGTACATATACATCCCCGATCGTACATTCGTTTATATAACTGTGCTTTTACATTGTTCAGTACAAAATGTTTCAAATGCGTATACCTCTCGTAAGGTGGATATGTAGCGGATCAAGGAATACCAGTCCTCAACCGTCCTCGATTACTGTGAACGCTCTATAGAGAGGGGAAATAAAAAGGGGGTGAGCTCACAGCTCAGTAGGAAAATTAGGCTAGCAAGTAGATAACCACACTATCTACAAAATACAATGCTCATGCCTTGAAATCATTTCCTTATCGAATCATATCTAAAGCATGCATCTTGCTTGAAACTTTTATGCAATATATACATACAGTTATAAATCATCATGCTTGTTTAATAAATCTCAGCAGTTTATGTAAAACATTGCATTTCTCATGTAATTCATAAATTTCACATTTCTCATGCCATTAAGTCAAATCAAAATAATATGGCATATCATCATGTTTAAAAACATGGAAATCTAGGCCTCACCTATCCCTTGGGTTACCCTTTTATCACACACAAATTCACATGTTCAAATTATAAAACCATGTGATAAGTCATTCAAGAAATCTGAAGTGATGAAACGAGCTAGGCGACTACATATGCCAAGATTATGATCGTAACTCATTTTTTGTGATCCCAGGCTACACAGTACTTGGTGTGTGGGGTCTCACAACTGCTGTAACAGGTGGTGGATCAAATCCTCTACCGTTAGCTCACAACTCAATCACATATGTACTTACGGTACAACGTACTCCATGTGAAATACGTGGTACAAAGTACTCCATGGACCCAATCTCAAGGTCGGGGTGCTTGCCATAAGTCTTCGCACTCATACCTTTGATATACCTCAAAGTCGGGGTGCTTGTCATAAGTCTTAGCCCTCATACTATGGATAATATTTTTGATAGCCCTCGGTCATATCTCAAAATATGCACGTACGAGCATATAATCGGTGCTACACACAGTCAGCACAGGTTTCCAGAACGGCTGTTTCATGCTTTCTCTTTCAAAACCTGATACGTACGAGTAAACTCCCAGCACGACCATAACACAAGTGATGTAAATCTAGTGCGAGCAATGCTCCCAACACTATGTCATGAAAAAAACCAAGTATGAGCAATGGTCCCAATACTCTATAATGCATCAATCAATGAAAACTGAGTACGAGAAATGCTATCAGTACTCTATCATGTAAAACTGAGTATGAGCAATGCTCCCAATACCTTATAATACATAATTCGCATTTAAATTTAAGTGCGAGAATATACTCAAGTACTATGTGATTCATATCTCATAAAATATAGTGCGAGTATTCTCTAGCACTAATGGTTTACACACAAACTTGATAGATGGCACTATTTAAATTGAATTTCACCTAATCAAATCAAATCGGCACTCAAGTGTGCTGTTTTCACAGATACATGAAAGCATTAGCCATTCTATCCGTACACATTCAAAACACATTTAATTTAATCACCCACATGCTTCCTAAGCTTTTTTAACTTATCGGATCCTACCGAATGTTTCTATACAGGGAATTTTATATATAGTATAATAATCAAAATTTTATTTGAAATACGTGTAGCTATCTGTAGCTACTCATGAAATTCCCATACCTCAGATCATGTCACATGACCTCACTTCTTGAGTGCTTCTCACTCTCGTAGTCCGATCAGCTTCCAATATTAACTTCGAAGTCGTTAATAATTATCCACATCAGTATGCTTTAATATATTTGTTTTCACTTGCATAACTCTAAATGAATGCATTTAACTCCTCTTAATACCTCAATTTCATCACTTTCTCCCATTATGGTATTTCACCATAATTCTCATATAACTATCTTCATTTCTCATCTATTCCAATTTATGTATTTCATAAAACTACCTTAAAATCTTCCAAACATACTTATTTCATCCTTAAATCCATGTTTACTTAATTTCCTCATCATTTTCTCAATTTCATACTAATAATCAACTCACCAAATCATCTAGTTTAACAAATATGAACTTGGTGTATTAAATCTTATCTAGCTCAAACTTTTCCTTTTTTTCACCAAAATTGTTAAAATCCACCTTGTTCCTTCAATCTTTGATTCTAACTTCTTGTTTCCAAGTATCTTGTTCTCCTCTTTACTAAGAACAACTTTGCTAAACTGAATCTCACTCAAAACTACTTGAAAGATGAAGATTTCTGGAGTAGAAAGGTTAGGTTACACCTTGTTTTCAATGGGGTTTGATGTTTCTCAAGAAAACAAAGGTTGCAGAGTCGTGTATTTATAGAATTTCCTTAAGGGATTGATCTGCTAACGATGAGGGATCGATCTGTCCTACCTTTTTTCTCTTCAGGAACTGACTTTTTAAGCTTAAGGGATCGATATGCTCTTAAGCATAAGATCGATCTGCTTTACACAGAACCTTAAGGAGATCGATCTGGCCTTGTTGTGAGATGATTTGTTCTACCCAGAACCTATCCAAGATCGATCTGCATTGAATGAGAGATCGATTTGCTCCTCTTCTGAAGCAGTTCTGCTCTAATTTTTTCCAATCACTGTTACATTCATATTCAATTTACTTAACTACCCGTTTTGCATTTCATACTCATTTGCAACTTAAAAACATTTATTCCTTATGATTTATATTAAATGTGACTTGTCCGTACATCAAAAAATTATAAAGAGTACATATTAAATTACGAGCATTACACTACTATTTTCATACTCATTTCTTTAAATAAAAATCATGTTAAGAAGTTTATAATTAATTTCTAAATGTTACATTTTATATGGTTGATGTTAGCTTTGCTTATGACGTTACTTTCTCATGATTAGTTCCTTTATGTGGCATTGTTTCCCGCAAATTTTATCTCACAGTTTAGCCCATTTTTTATATGAAGTAGCTTTGGTTTTGATGCATCATAGGGTCTTGAAATATTATGTTGATAATTAGATAGTAATAAGTTGCATTATTATAACATTTGCCTTTATTATTTTCCTTGTCGTTCATTCATGGCCTGCATCATTTTAGAGGTAAGTTATGTTGCTAATTGAGGTTAGTTAAAGTGTCATCTAGATAGGTTTAATGGTTGCTATAATTTACTATATATTGATTAATTTTTTAGATATCAACAAGTAACTTTATGGCAGCAATTTTTATGGTAAATTCTAATTTAGGCATTAGAATATTCGATTTTCCATATCAGTTTATAGATTCTATTTCATGTAGTTTTTAGAGTTATTTAGCTTAGCTTAGCTTAAGTCATATTAGGTTTATATTTTCCTTAGATAATTTTTTGAATTAGTTTACATTACATTGTATAGCATTTTCTTGCATTAAAATTTATGTTCTTCACTATTTTCACACACTATCCATATTTTATTTTTAACACTATTTTGCATTGTTTTTCTTGTCATTTAAAATCATTTAAATGTTAATTAGATCATACATTCATTAGAATAATTTTAGGTTTAGTTATATAATTGTTTAGGTATTTTATGGCATATTTCCTATTCAATTCCTCATTTAGGCATCATTTCTTGTAGCAATTTCAGATTCAGTTTTTGTTTGCTGTTTAGGTTTATTTAGGGTCATTTAGGTTCATTTAGTTCATTATTAAATCATAATTGTAAGGCCTGTACTTTTACATGTATTCTTTATGATTCCATGCTATACACACAAGTTACATAATATGTAAATCATAAGAAATGGATCTTTTTATGCTCTAAGTGTGAATAGAATACAAAATGATCAATGAAGCATTTAAAGGCAATGTTTCTTTTGAAATTCTGAAAAAAAAAATAGTAGCTGGAATTGTGATAACCTGAAATTTCTCACTTCCGAAATTTCTTTCAAAATTACGAGACAATATTCCTAGAAAAAATGTGACTATATATATATATTAAAATATATATGTAGAAATACTTGAAATAAATATTTATATATATGTAGATGTTTTAATATAAAATATTATAATAGTGTATTGTATTTAAAGATATTTTATTTTACAATATTTTATATTAAAATATATAATATATAATATTATATATATATAACAAAAAAAAGGAAAGGAGTCGGGGAAGGGGCCCGACCCCTTCCTTTCATTTTCTCTCCTCTATTAAACAGAGGAGAGAACGAAACCAAGAAAAAAAAAAGAAAACGCGGAGGAGAGGCCGAGAGAGAAGAAAAAAAAGGGAAGAAAAAGAGAGAGCAGTGGCTGGAGGGGGAAGCTCGCGTTGTCGTCGGCCAGAGGAAGGCTGAGGAGTCGTTGGCGGCGTGAGAAAAGATGCAGATTGACGAAGGAGAAGAGAGGCAACGATGTCGAATGGGAAAGAGGCCGAACCGACCACCTTCCTACGAGCCCAAGCGTAACAGTCACCAAATCCATGCTTCGCGCAGCCTCGTGGACACACTGAAGGAGGAAACTGGCAAAGAATTGATCGCCGATGTCGACTTGGGCAAAATGTTGTTGAACCGGTTCAGTTGAAGAGGGTGGTCTGAACCGGTTCAACCAAAAAAAAAGAAAAAAATAGGAGAAAATTTGATGATGTCCCGAGTCTAAGGATAAGCCGATAAGCTGTCGAATTTGACCATTTTAAATTTTAAAAAATTTATTTATATTTATAATTGATCGAATTTAACCCGGTTTAATTATATAAATGTGTATTGCGACAATAGGAGACGAACGAGAGTTTGACTCAACCTCGATTTACGTGGCATACCGAATCTCAGTTAAGTGAACTCCACTTGCTACCACCTATACAGTTAAACTGATTAAATTAATCGTATAAGTTTCAGGTAAATTCCGTATAAATTGCGTTATGCTTTGGAATATAATAATTGTTGTCGTAAATAATTATTTGAACTTCGCGAAGGCATATGTGAATTGTTAAAACGATTTGAAAGATGAAAAAATAATGAATCAATTGGATTGGGAATATAAAATATTTTTGGCTTTGCAAGCTGGATAATGAGCAAATGATACCGGTATTATTTCTAAAATTTTTATAAATTATCGGTATTTCGAATTCAGACCCTTATACCATCGAAAATACGATTTCGACTCGTTTTAACACGTTTCGAACATGACGATGATTTTTACACCTTAAAATCATCGCATGGTAAATTGTGGGAAATTTAAAAGTTGCATGGATTTCATCTGTACAAGCTCATTCAATTGAGTTGGACTAATTGGAATAGACAACTTATTTAGATTATGCTCAGTTCTTCGAAATTAAGCATAAACTGTTTTTTATCCCAATCACAATAAAATTTCGGGAAACACATTTTTCGAACTTATCCCGTTATGCACGTTCCAATTAAGTTATTTTCGATAGGATAAATAGAGACTTTCGAATCCGTAACCAAAGGCAATACCTTAATTGCTAGGGTAATTTCAACTCACAGATAGCTACAATGAGAAAGTCCCTATCGAAATATAATTGCGAATACCGCTTATATTCGTAAGATCGAATTATCAAATTTTGTGAATGAGACATTGGGTTAATAGTACCCTTTTAAGATGCAAAGAGGCATTATATGGGATAGTTTTGAACCTAGAAAATTCTAAGTTACACCCATAACTATAAGGTAGCATTATATGAAGTAAATTTGAATCCTTGAATAGAAATTAGATAATGTTTCAGAATTATAAGTATGGAATGTGATCGGAATATTGATAAGAATATAAAATTGGTCAGTGTTCATTTAGTTGCGAAGTAGTGCTATAGAGTACAAGCTAATTCCCTCGATGCATGATAGCATCATATGGAATAAAATGGGTCCTAAAACATAAATTGAAGAATGTTTCAAGGACTCAGGGTGATTGGTATGAATGATGGGTAAGTGATCCTTGAGGTGCAGGGTAGCATCTTGAGGTATAAATTTGTTTCCATTGATGCAATGTAGCATCGTACTGTTTAATCAGATCTTAGAGCAGAAAACAAATGATACTCAAGGATCTTGAATGTTATAATATGTGAAAATATCGACGATGAGACTATCGAGAAGGATATGTTCTTGTGTAAACCTTACCTTATATTAAAATTTGCATTTTAATGCGTACTATGATTTTATGAGATTTAGAAAGCTTACATTGATTTATATCTGCATTAAAGAAGCTTTTAAAATCTCACTTATTACACGTTTTGAAAGTATAGGAGACATACGTCTCTGTGTTTTGGTTTTAAGTTGACTCTACTTTTATCCATACCATGATTAGTAAGAATTTTATAATGACAAGTAGCCCATGTTCGGTAACCTACGAATTTGTGACTTTTGTAAAATGTTTTAAAATGTAATTTTCTACGTGAAAATGAAAGTTTATGAGACGAGGCTTATGTATATGTGTATCTTCCAAAACACAAGATTCGTAAGCTTTTGTACAAATAAATTTGAAAATGATTTAAAATTGATTTTAAGTAAGTACAAAAGCAAGTAAGATTTTTCCTGAGACTAGTAGGCTACCCTATTAGCATATGCTGTGTGCATATCATGCCCACTACTTGTGGTGTCACGACCCAAATTACCTAAAAATCAGAGTAAATTTTTCTTTTTTGCTTTTTCATTTCCTTACTCGTCGTGAATAGTTACACTACTAAACAGTTGGGCTATGATTCGGTGTTAGTCACCTCTCACCTATTTCCCATTCCATTTTCCTATTTCATTTACATATCAATTTATTTTAAATAAATACATCCCCAATATTACATCCATGTACAGTACTGTGCCTCTATATGTTCAGATACAAAAATTATACAAATGTGTATACCTGGTCTTGATAAGAAGCAGCGGATATGACTACTGTCGTTCTCTTCTACTGAATATACCCTGTGGGGTGGAAAATGAAAGGGTGAGAATAAACAGCTCAGTAAGGCAATAATGTAAGCAGGTAGATAACTATACTATCTACGTGCTGATAATGTCATGATATAAAATCGTTTATATTTGGAGCATGAGGTAAGACTAAAACGATGTCACATGTATGTATATATCATATAAGAGAAATCATGAAATCGACATATAAAACAAACATGAAAAAATCATCATGTATGTCATCTCATGCTCGTCACATTTAAAACTTATTTGTTTCCTCATAAACTCAACACGTTAAAACTCATTTGTTTCATCATAAAACAACCTCATCTAGGTCAAACCCATCTCTCGGGAATACCTTGATTCATTAAATCGCATCTCATTTAAAAACATAAATTGGGACATTACCCCTCCGTTGGGTTCGTCATGGTCTATTTAGACCGTATGATATCATCTGAGGCATGTAGGTTACTGTATGAAAATCAAGGACTATGGCCATACTTTGTCCTGTGATCCCAGGCTACACGGATCCCGATGTGCGAGGTATCACAACTGCAACGGGAGGTGGGGTTAAGTCCTACCCACCAGAATATCAAGTAACATCATCGAGTCATAATGACTGCACGGTACAGCGTACTCCGTGTGACATACACGGTACATCGTACTCCGTGGACCCATATCATAGTCTGGGGGTGCTTGCCGTAGGTCTTATCCACACCAATACTATGTCGATAACCAACCCATGTCTCAAAGTATACGTGCGAGCATCTCAACTCTCTGTGACACACAGTCTACAGGAGGCTTCCGCACAACTATATGCATGTCAACTCACGTTTAGTGCGAGTAAAGCTCCAGCACCACGCTATGCATATCATGATATCTAAAATCTCGTGCGAGCGAAGCTCCAGCACGGTTTTGTGTACACACAAATTTCTCGTACGAGCAATGCTCCAGTACGACTTTTCATGAGAAATAAATGTAAGACCCGAAATTAAATCGTAAATTTTATGAGGTAGAAAAATGTTCACAAATTTAAAGGAACAGGATTCAGATAGGAGGTAAGAATTTAAAATGCGAAATGAGTGAGTATTCGTGAAGGGAAGTCGGGCTAAATAAATCCCGAACACGTGTAAGGGCAAAACGGTCAAAAGATCGAAAGCCGGGATAAATTTGATAAGAAAATTTAATTTAAAATAAGGATTTAGGATATCTTGATCAATAATGAGGAATTATACAATTTCGAGTCCAATTGATCAAGATTCCAAATTTTTAGAAATACCGAAAAGTCACCCGGGACAATATCCCGAAAATACGGAAGAATTATACCGAAAAAATAATTTAAAAACTAAATAAATTAAATTAAATTAAATTAAATTAAATTGTTGGAATAAAATAATAATATTGTAGATATTTTCAGATTTTTTTAGACTATTTTAATGAATATTTTAATAATAAAATAAATTGTTAAATAAAATAATAATTGAAAAAAAAAAGAGAGAAATCTGAAATGTTTTCGGGGAGAGAGAAAGTGAAGCAGAAAACGGAAACCAAAAGGGGAGACGAGCGTGGCTCGTCCGACCGACGGCCACCGGGCACCGACGACCTCCGACGAAGGGCCGAGCAGCAAGAGGAGAGGTCGACAAAGCTATTGGCGCCAGCGACGCGCGCTAAGGAGGCCAAAAATCGCCGAACGGAGGGAGAGAAGCCCGCGGGGAAAACGGAGTCGGTACCGGCGATCCACGGCAGCTGGGGGCGAACGGCGGGTACCAGCGTGATCAAGAGGAGGAGCTGGTTCTTTTGAGACCGGTATTGGCCGGCGAAACCACCGGAATCCGACGGATCGAGAGGGAGAGTGCCGCGGAGGGAGAAGATGAATCCGGTCGCCACCGGCGTGATTCGACCAACCCCGACCCCAGTCGAACACTCCCCCAGTGCAGACGAGTCGAATGGCGCGAGAACCGAGCCGAGAACCGGTCAGAAACGCCGTGAACGGCGGTGGAATGGTTTGAACCGGTACGGACCGGTTCAGCAAAGGGGTGAACCGGGTTGAACCGGCTGAACCGGACCGGGCTGAACCGGGTCTAAACCGGACTGAACTGATTCAGCCAAGAAAGAAGGGAAAAAAGGAGAAAAAGAGGAAAAGGAAAAAGGGAAAGGATTTTCGGGGATACACCGGACTTTGGGTAAGTCAATATGAGGTCAAAAGTGACCGAATTGATTTTCGAGAAATTTATTTAAATTATATTTAATCGAAAATTAACCCGAGATTAAATATAATAACTGTGCAGTTGTACGATAAAGTCGAACGAGAGCCGATTGAGCTCCAATTTTCGTATTCCGCATCGTATCGGGTAAGTACAGTTTAATTTCGGCAATTAGAGTCCTTTAATACAGAGTTTCAATTATTTTACAGAATTTACGGATTAAGTCTGTATAAAAGGAATATTAATCGAAATTACAACGTAATTACCGTAAATGGTATACGGGCTATCCAATGAGTTTGGAACGAAGCCCGATAATTATTGGTAAGCTGAATGAGCCCAGTAAACCCGAAGAAGGGATTTAAACAGTATAAACGGGCTTAAGGCCGATTAAGGCCCATTAAGGTGCAATCGGGCCCAATAGGGGTAAACGGGCCCAATGATTTAAATTAAGCCCAGAAAGTATTAAATACGATTAAATTGCATAATATCTGACCTGAGGAATATTAATACACAGTTTCGGACATTTGATTGGGAGCAGATCGGACTGCACGACGTGACAACAGTGAAAAAGGAAAGGTCAGACTCGACGAGAATCGAGGTAAGGGAATTTTGTAGGTGCATAGAGATAATTATGCGTATTTTGAGAGGGGATTTACAGGGCTTAGAAATTTATTAAAACATCTAGAAATAAAGTAATAATTTTTATGAAAATCGGGACTTAGATAAATAAAGGAAAATGACTATTTTGCCCCCAGTTAGGAAAATTTCAAAAAGGGTAGTAAGGCTATGAAATTGCATGAATTTCATGATTTTAATGTTTTATATGATTATATTGCTTTGATTTAAGCAAATATACACATAGGTGGGCTGTTGATTTCGTGAATTTTACGAAAGGATACCGGTTTGTACCGGTTACTATTTTAAAAGATGTTTCATTAAAAGTGAGCCACCTATCGTAATTACATGAATAAAAAAAAGAGTGCTAGAGTCTTACTCGCACTCAAGTTTACTGATTTATTTGTCATGAAAAGCCGTACTGGAGCATTGCTCGTAGAAAAATTTGTGTGTGCACAAAACCGTGCTGAAGCTTCGCTCGCACGAGATTTTAGATATCATGATATGCATAGCGTGGTGCTGGAGCTCCGTAAGCCTGTGACCTGGTGTGGGGCGGGCAGCAGGATGCTCACATAAACGCACTAGACGCGAGTTGACATGCATATAGTCGTACGGAAGCCTCCTATAGACTGTGTGTCACGGAGAGTTGAGATGCTCGCACATATACTTTGAGACATGGGTTGGTTATCGACATAGTATTGGGCTGGATAAGACCTACGGCAGGCACCCCCAGACTATGATATGGGTCCACGGAGTACGATGTACCGTGTATGTCACACGGAGTACGCTGTACCGTGCAGTCATGATGACTCTACGATGTTACTCGATATTCTGGCGGGTAGGACTTGACCCCACCTCCCGTTGCAGTTGTGATACCCCGCACACCGGGATCCGTGTGCCTGGGATCATAGGGACAAAGTATGGCCATAGTCCTCGATTTTTCATACAGTAACCTACATGCCTCACATGATATCATACGGTCTGGATAGACCAGGACAAACCCGATGGAGGGGTAGTCCCGATTTATGTTTTTCAAAAGAGATTTGATTTGATGAATCAAGGTATTCCCGAGAGATGGGTTTGACCTTGATGAAGTTATTTTATAATGAAACAAATGAGTTTTAAAGTGAGAGTTTATAATGAAATAAATGAGTTTTAAATGAGATGAATTTATGATGAAACAAATAAGTTTCAAAGTGATGAGTTTGTGATTAAACAAATGAGTTTTAATGTGACGAGCATGAGATGTCATACATGATGATTTTCCATGTGTGCTTTATATGTCGATTTCATGATTTCTTGTATATGATATATACATTCATGTGGCATTGTTTTAATCTTACCTCATGCTCCGAAAGTAAACGATTTTTACATCATGACATTATCAGCACGTAGATAGTATAGTTATCTACCTGCTTACATTATTGCCTTACTGAGCACGTTTCGCTCACCCTTTCATTTTCCACCCCACAGGGTATATTCAGCAGAAGAGAGCGACAATAGTTTCGCATATCGGTTATCCGCTGCTTCTTAGCAAGATCAGGTATACACATTTATATAATTTTTGTATCTGAACATATAGATGCACAGTACTGTATATGGATTTAATATTGGGGATGTATTTAGTTTAAATAAATTGACATGTGAATGTGAATATGAAAATGGAATGGTAAATAGGTGAGAGGTTACTAACACCGAATCATAGCCCAACTGTTTAGGAGTGTAATTGTTCACGACGGGTAAGGAAATGAAAAGCGAAAAATTTGTAGGGATTTTTAGGTAATTTGGGTCGTGACAATAAATCACTAAACTTGAGTGTGAGAAAAACTCTAGCACTCTTTTTATTCATGTAAATACGATAGGTGGCTCAATCTTGATAAAACATCTTTTAAAATAGTAACCAGTACAAACCGGTATCCTTTTGTATAATTCAAGAAATCAACAGCCAACCTATGTGTAAATTTGCTTAAACCAAAGCAATACATTCATATAAAGCATCAAAACATGAAAATCATGTAATTTATCTGCCTTACTACCCTTTTTGTAAATTTTACTCTCAAGGGCAAAATCATCTTTTTCTTTATTCATCTAAGCCCCAGTTTTCGTAAAAATTATTATTTCATTTTTTTAGATACATAAAGAAATTCTAGGCCCTTTAAATCCCCTCAATAAATACGTATAGGCATCTCTATGCACCTACAAAATTTCCTTACCTCGATTCTCGTCGAGCGCGTATCTAAATTCCACTGTCGGGGCTCGTCCAATCCGATTTGCTACTAATCCAGTCTCTGGGGCTGCAGATAATTATTTATCATGTCAATTTAACCCAATAAATATAATTCTCCTGTTTACTATAGTCGATTTAACTAATTGGGCCAATTTACTCTTATTGGGCCTAATCGCACCTTAATGGGACTCGACCCTTTTTTAGCCCGTTTTTACTATTTAAATCCCTTCTTTGGGTTTACTAGGCTCATTCAGCTTATCAATAATCATCGGGCTTTGTTCCAAACTCATTGGATAGCCCGTATATTATTTACGGTAATTACGTTGCAATTTCGATTAATATTCCTTTTTATACAGAATTTATCCGTAAATTTCGTAAAAAAATCAAAACTCTGTATTAAAGGACTCTAATTGTCGGAATTAAAATATACTTACCCAATGTGATGCGGGGTACAAAAATTGGAGTTCAATCGGCTCTTATTCGAGCTTGTCGTACAACTGCACAATTATATATTTAATCCCGGGTTACTTTTCGATTAAATATAATTTAAATAAATTTCTCAAAATTCAAATTGGTCACTTTTGACCTCGTATCGACTTACCCGAAGTCCGGTGTATCCCCGAAAATCTTTCCATTTTTCATTTTTCTCTTTTTCTCCCTTTTCCCTTCTTTCTTGGCTGAACCGGTTCAGTCCGATTCAAACCGGTTCAGACCGGTCCAGTTCACTCCGGTTCAGTCGGTTCAGGGCCTCACCGGTCGGTTCTTCACCGGCTTCCACCGCCAGTAGCTCCGCGAGGTCGTCCAATTCTCGAATCTGGCCTCGGTTTCGTCCAAGGCCACTGGAAAGTGGCCGGTCTGGCTGTTTTCCCTCGACCGTCGGTACCCATTCCTCTTTTTCGTCGTTTTCGACGCTGTCCGTCGGTTTCGACGACTGCCACCACCACCAATCTGCTCGTCTTGGCCTCGGGGGTGTTCGACGGTGGTCGGGTGGGGCTAGATCGGCGTCGATCTCCTTTTCTCCCTCGGGTTCTCTCTCCTTCGATTTCGCCGGATTCCAACGTCGTTGGAGGTGGTTCCGTCTCCTGGAGGGTCGTCAGTGGTTCGTTTGCTTCTCTCATCTGGCGTCTGGGTCACCGTAGGCCGTCGGTGGTGGAGACCGATTGCCTCGGTCGTGTCTGTTCTTCGGTTCTCAGTTTACAGAATCGCATTTCGCGATTCTGTTTCAGTTTTTTTTTACAATATTTATTATTTTTATTTATTATTATTTATAATTTAGTTTATTATTATTATATTCATTATTTTATTATTATTTTGCCAAAAATATCTACCAAAATTATTATTTTATTCAAATTAATTTATTTAATTAATTTATTATATTTTTAACCCTTTTTCGGGTATAATTTCTTCGTATTTTCGAGATATTGTCCCGAGTGACTTTTCGGTATTTCTAAAAATTTTGGATCTTGATCAATTGGACTCGAAATTTAATTATTTCTTCGTCATTCCGTTATTTTTAATTAAATTTTCTTATCGAATTTATTCCGACTTTCGATCTTTTGACAGTTTTGCCCTTGTACGTGTTCGGGATTAATTTAACTCGACTTCCCTTCACGAATAATCATTCATTTTGTGTTTTTAAATAAATTCGGGTCTTACAAAATCTCCCCCACTTAAGAAATTTGGTCCTCCAAATTAGAACCAAGTTAGTCTGTAAATCATTCCGGATATTTCACACATATCATACTCTTTAATTCCCATGTGACTTTTTCGGAGTGTACTACTACCAAAGGACTTTAATTAGGGAGATCATCATAAACCTCAATACTTTCTCCTTCCTTCTAATACCCGAATTGATTTTCCAATCATACGTTAAACTTTTATTGAGCTGAGTTGTTGAAGCTCATATCCAATCACATATGCTAGTTTAGATAGTATTTCCGAAGCATAATAAGATAGGACACATTGTGGATGCCTGCTAATTCAGGTGGTAACGCCAACCTACAGGCCTTGTCTCCCACTTTGTCCAATCTCTTTTCGAATCTCGTTACGTCCTTATGTTATGTCTTAAAGGCATGTAACTTCCAACAATACTAATTCACCCTCGGTGAATTTCAATGGTTTCTGTCTATTGTCAGCATAGCTTTTCTATCTGCTCTGAGGTGTTCTTAATCCTCCACAATTAACTGAACATCCTCAGAGGTTTGTCTTACCAATTCGAGAATAATTTTCTATTTGTCACCCACTTCTTCTTATCCAAATCGGGGAAACAACCCTTATGGCCATATAATGCCTCATCTAAAGTCATCCTGATACTCAAGTGATAACTGATATTATTAGCGAATTTGATTGATAACAACTGATTATCCTAGATGCTTATCAAATCAATGGCACACGCTCCAATCATATCCTCCAAAACCTGTACAGTCCTCTCTGACTGACCATCTGTCTGAGGATGGAAAGCTGTGCTAACACTCAGTCGGGTTCCCATAGCTTCCTGAAAAATATTCTCAAAAGTGAGAAGTGAAGCGGGAATCCCTATATGATATAATGCTCACTAGAAAGATACTTGATGTTTCACACTTTTCCATACATATAAATCCGCCTACACACTCAGAGTATCTGGGGATTTTCCTAACCAGAAGGTGGGTAGACTTAGTCAATCTATCGACTATCACCCAGATAGCCTCGTGATCGGGGTCTTCTGTAACCCATCATGAAATTTATGGTAACTTGTTTCCATTTTCGTGTCAATATAGGTAGAAACTGCAATAACCCTGCAACTTCTTTTGCTCTACCTTACACTGCTGACATACGAGACACTTTTCCACAATCTTTACCATATTTCTTTTCATATCTGACCACCAATACCCTTTTCCAAGGATTTCGATATATTTATTACTTCTCGGATACACTGTATATCTCAAAGAGTGAGCTTCTGACAATAACTCTATCTCATCACTTAAACTGTCTCTGAACCTCAGTAAGCCATCATCTCTCTCAGTGAACTCTGTCATTGTACCCTTCTGAATCTGACCCACACTATCGACACCCTGCCGATCATCACGCTAAGCCTGTCAAATCCGGTCACTCAAATTCGATTCTAATCTCAAGCTAGCTGTCACACAATCACTGTCATCATCAAAGGGAATCACATCACTACTGAGGCTTACAACTGCTCTAGCAGCTCACGCTCCCTGACCATCATATGTAATACCATCCCGAGGCTCTTTTTGTTCAAGGCATTAGCCATTACATTAGCCTTCCGTGGTTGGTACAATTTCCACAATCATAATCATTCAGAAGCTCTAATCCTCTTTGTTCTCATATCCGACTCTTTCTATGAAAACAGATACTCGAGGCTTTTATGATCAGTGCATATGCAAAATTTCTAATCGTGTAAATAGTGGTGCGACATACTCAGTACAATCACTATCGCTGTTAACTTCATATTAAGGGTCGGATAGTCCTTTCCTGATCCTTGAGTTGTCTGGATTCATAATCGACTATCTTCCCTTTTTGCATCAATACGCAGTCCATTCATTATTTTGAAGTATCCATAGACTCATGAAAAACCTCTTAATCTGTTGGGTATGGTGAGAATAAATGCGGTGGTCAGTTTATTACTTCAGTACACCTAAAACCCCTATCACATCTATCATTCCATTCAAATACAACCTTTTCTAAGTTAAATTTGTCAATAAAGTAGTCCATTCTGAGAACTCGCAACAAACCATCAATAAAAGCAATTTCCAATTATTGCTTACAATTTTCCCTGGATTGTAAATACACCCAGAATATCATCAATATGGATGATAACAAATCGGTCCAGATAAAGTTTAAATATCTCATCGTAGTTGTGTTCCATTGAATATTTCAATTACTCATTTCCTTGACCTATGTACGCATAAACGTAAAATGTCCTTCAAAATCGCTTTCGTTCAAGCTGCTAACCTGTGTCATTTCCTTTTTAACGGCTTTTATAAAATTTTAAATTTTCAAACTTTCTTGATTAATCGAATTCTATATTTCTTATTGTACCAGTAAAGGTACCCTAATTTTAAATGTATATTTTACGACTGTCGATTTTAATTTATAGGTTGTGTATACTTTTTGACGCTATCAAGTCTTCAGGCGGGGAGGTATTTTGAAATACCTTTATTAACCCTCAGACTTGACCACAATTACTTTACATATTAGTCCATGTGGTCACAATTCATACTCGCTATTAATTGCTTTAGTCCAAATTACTTCGCGTATCATAGATATTCTTACCTTGCATACGTCTCTTATTCCAGTCTATCTCTTATTCAGGATTTATCACATCTAAAAGCTTATCTCCTTTCGTATATCACTTATAACAAACTCTGTCATTATTCATTTCGTGAGTACAATCATTTACTTCTTTAATTTCAATCGTTGCACCCCTTTTATTACTTGTCAAAACTTACCATATACTTTTCAGGGGTAAAACAGAACTGTCTTAGAATAGAACTCTAAACATCATATTTTGTAGCCGACCAATTTTATTCTCAATTATTACTTCAAATTATTCATATTCCACTGAAGTAAATCGGCTGACTTATACTTCTTCTCCCATTTTCAACTTATAATCTCTTAATAATTATTTTGTTAGTAAACCCTCCTTCATTGGGGTACTAACTATCAGCATTGTGCCCACGGATGTAGGCATTCATGTCTTTTACTAACTTATATACAAATGAAGGCGGTATGACTAAATACGTGGCACCAGGATTAATTATAATAATTACTTCTTTATTTGTAACTAGTGTGGTATCTTTCACCACATCATATGAAACATCAGTAATGTCCTGGTTTAAAGCATACACTCTCCCTCGTCTAACAACCTACTTTCCCTTTCTCTTCGGCTGTGTCCTCCCTTTTTCGGTGCAGAGATATCAACATGGTTTTCTCTGTCTCTTTGCCCTTCTGTAAGGCAGTCTCACCCAACTCTGAGCAATCATTAATTAATTGGCTCGTCTTACCACACTTAACGCCTATTTTAGTCAATAAAGTGTAGGTGTAGGCCCTATTTCCGTAGTATCTACCACACATCCTACACTGCTTACACTGCTAATTCTGCTTACACTGCTACGTAGCAGGTCGGGGTTCTCCAATCATAATACCCCTAATAAGTGTTAAATTGGATATACTGGGGCCTTATCAATCATCTTACCCCGTGATTCATCAACTCTAATGTTTTACCAACTGGTCTCTTTCCCGCTCTGACATCTCTGTCATTCTCTATTTTCTTCTGTCTCTATTTCGGCCATTACTACATTTACCAATCTCAGAGGCGTGCAACACATGATCTTCTTCATGCAACTGTAATCTATGCACTGCCTCGACATAGGTAATGAGCCAATCGGACTCTAATCAACAATTTGAGCATTCTATGAACTTTTAGGCTTTTCGACTCTCATTGCCTATAGTGTTAGGTTCACACCTGCCCAGAGATATAAATTGAGTTTCATACTCATCAATCAACTAGCATCTCTGGGTCAGTGTAAGAAATTTTACCTGTAATTTCCTTTAAGTAGTGTCCGAAATATTCTATCACCGAAATACATCCAAAAATATTTCTCATGTTGACTTTGGACGTCTAACTCTTCAGATGGGTCGAGCGGACTTCCACTAATGCTCTGTCTCGCCCTCTAACATAAAAGTATTTAAAAGTCACTTTTTCGACCGACATACACTGAAAAATTCATACAATTTCGCTATCTCATACACCCAGTCCTCAGTAACTATTGATTTCTTTACTTCGCAAAATATCGAAAGCGTGTGAAAATCTTTATAGTCTGAGGCATCTGTTTAGGCTTTACCCTGCCTATCCTCAACTACCTGCATAGACTGAGTAAACAACTCCAAAATATTTTCTACACCCTTTTCCATCCTCTCGGAGCGTGTCTCAATACTGTTTGATCTCTTTATAGGACCCTGTGGAGTATGCTCATCATTAGCCTCCACCTCACTCTCATCTTGAGTCTCATGTGACGACTCAATCGACTCTCAGGCCGATCTCTAAGGCCTCGAGTATGTATACTCACCCCTCTACCATAGCGGCTATCATTTATAAAAACTATATTATTGCATTCGAAACTAAATTCTTAGCTGCTGTTCCACCTTGATATATACAATTGTATCTAAACAATGCACAGTACATGGGGATGTAAATTTACTTAACTACTAACACCGACTCATATCGGGCCAACTCTGCTCTGATACCATCTTTTCTGTCACGACCCAAATTACCTAAAAATCAGAGTAAATTTTTCTTTTTCGCTTTTTCATTTCCTTACTCGTCATGAACAGTTACACTACTAAACAGTTGGGCTATGATTCGGCGTTAGTCACCTCTCACCTATTTCCCATTCCATTTTCCTATTTCATTTACATATCAATTTATTTTAAATAAATACATCCCCAATATTACATCCATGTACAGTACTGTGCCTCTATATGTTCAGATACAAAAATTATACAAATGTGTATACTTGGTCTTGATAAGAAGCAGCGGATATGACTACTGTCGTTCTCTTCTACGGAATATACCCTGTGGGGTGAAAAATGAAAGGGTGAGCATAAACAGCTCAGTAAGGCAATAATGTAAGCAGGTAGATAACTATACTATCTACGTGCTGATAATGTCATGATATAAAATCGTTTATATTTGGAGCATGAGGTAAGACTAAAACGATGCCACATGTATATATATATCATATAAGAGAAATTATGAAATCGACATATAAAACAAACATGGAAAAATCATCATGTATGTCATCTCATGCTCGTCACATTTAAAACTTATTTGTTTCCTCATAAACTCAACACGTTAAAACTCATTTGTTTCATCATAAAACAACCTCATCAAGGTCAAACACATCTCTCGAGAATACCTTGATTCATTAAATCGCATCTCATTTAAAAACATAAATTGGGACATTACCCCTCCCTTGGGTTCGTCCTGGTCTATTCAGACCGTATGATATCATCTGAGGCATGTAGGTTACTGTATGAAAATCGAGGACTATGGCCATACTTTGTCCCTGTGATCCCAGGCTACACGGATCCCGGTGTACGGGGTATCATAACTGCAACGGGAGGTGGGGTCAAGTCCTACCCGCCAGAATATCAAGTAACATCATCGAGCCATAATGACTGCACGGTACAACGTACTCCGTGTGACATACACGGTACATCATACTCCGTGGACCCATATCATAGTCTGGGGGTGCCTGCCGTAGGTCTTATCCACCCCAATACTATGTCGATAACCAACCCATGTCTCAAAGTATACGTGCGAGCATCTCAACTCTCTGCGACACACAGTTTACAGGAGGCTTCCGCACGACTATATGCATGTCAACTCACGTCTAGTGCGAGCGAAGCTCCAGCACCACGCTATACATATCATGATATCTAAAATCTCGTGCGAGCGAAGCTCCAGCACAGTTTTATGCACACACAAATTTCTCGTATGAGCAATGCTCCAGTACGGCTCTTCATGAGAAATAAATCAGTAAACTTGATTGCGGGAAAGACTCTAGCACTCTTTTTATTCATGTAAATACGATAGGTGACTCAATCTTGATAAAACATCTTTTAAAATAGTAACCGGTACAAACCGATATCCTTTCGTATAATTCAAGAAATCAACAGCCAACCTATGTGTAAATTTGCTTAAACCAAAGCAATACATTCATATAAAGCATCAAAACATGAAAATCATGTAATTTATCTGCCTTACTACCCTTTTTGTAAATTTTACTCTCAAGGGCAAAATTATCTTTTTCTTTATTCATCTAAGCCCCAGTTTTCGTAAAAATTATTATTTCATTTTTTAGATACTTAAAGAAATTCTAGGCCCTTTAAATCCCCTCAATAAATACGTATAGGCATCTCTATACACCTACAAAATTTCCTTACCTCGATTCTCATCGAGCGCGTACCTAAATTCCACTATCGGAGGCTCGTCCAATCCGATTTGCTGCTAATCCAATCTATAGGGCTGCAGATAATTATTTATCATGTCAATTTAACCCAATAAATATAATTCTCATGTTTACTATAGTCGATTTAACTAATTGGGCCAATTTACTCTTATTGGGCCCAATCGCACCTTAATGGCCCTCAACCCATTTTCAGCCCATTTTTACTATTTAAATCCCTTCTTCAGGTTTACTGGGCTCATTCAGCTTATCAATAATCATCTGGCTTTGTTCCAAACTCATTGGATAGCCCGTATATTATTTACGGTAATTACGTTGCAATTTCGATTAATATTCCTTTTTATACAGAATTTATCTGTAAATTCCATAAAAAAATCAAAACTCTGTATTAAAGGACTCTAATTGTCTGAATTAAAATATACTTACCCAATGTGATGCGGGGTACAAAAATTGGAGCTTAATCGGCTCTTATTCGGGCTTGTTGTACAACTGCATAATTATATATTTATTTTTCGGGTTACTTTTCGATTAAATATAATTTAAATAAATTTCTCAAAATTCAAATTGCTCACTTTTGACCTCGTATCGACTTACCCGAAGTTCGGTGTATCCCAAAAAATCTTCTCCTTTTTCCTTTTTCTCTTTTTCTCCCTTTTTCCCTTCTTTCTTAGCTGAACCGGTTCAGTCCGGTTCAAACCGGTTCAGACCGGTCTGGTTCACTCCGTTTCACTCCGGTTCAGCTGGTTCAGGGCCTCACAGATCGGTTCTTCGTCGGCTTCCACCACCAGCAGCTCCGCGAGGTCGTCCGATTCTTGAATCTGGCCTCGATTTTGTCTAAGGCCGCCGAAAAGTGGCCGGTTCGACTGTTTTCCCTCGGTCGTCGGTGCCCATTACTCTTTTCTGCCGTTTTCGATGCCGTCCGTCGGTTTCGGCGACTGCCACCACCACCAATCTGCTTGTCTTGGCCTCGAGGGTGTTCGACGGTGGTCGGGTGGGGCTAGATCGGCGCCGTTCGCCGTCGATCTACTTTTCTCCCTCGAGTTCTCTCTCCTTCGATTTCGTCGGATTTCGGCGTCGTTGGAGGTGGTTCCGTCGCCTAGAGGGTCATCAGTGGTTCGTTTGCTTCTCTCATCTGGCGTCTGGGTCACCGGAGGCGGTCGGTGGTGGAGACCGCTGCCTCGGTCGTGTCTGTTCTTCGCTTCTCAGTTTACAAAATCGCCAAAAGCGATTCTGTTTCAGTTTTTTTTTTTAGTTTCAATTTTTTTTACAATATTTATTATTTTTATTTATTATTATTTATAATTTAGTTTATTATTATTATATTCATTATTTTATTATTATTTTGCCAAAAATATCTACCAAAATTATTATTTTATTCAAATTAATTTATTTAATTTATTTATTATATTTTAACCCTTTTTCGGGTATAATTTCTTCGTATTTTTGGGATATTATCCCGAGTGACTTTTTGGTATTTCTAAAAATTTTGGATCTTGATCAATTGGACTCGAAATTTAATTATTTCTTCGTCATTGATCAAGTTTCTCAAATTCGTTATTTTTAATTAAATTTTCTTATCGAATTTATTTTGACTTTCAATCTTTTGACCGTTTTGCCCTTGCACGTGTTTGGGAGTAATTTAACCCGACTTCCCTTCACGAATACTCATTCATTTTGTGTTTTTAAATAAATTCGGGTCTTACATGTGGTGTTTTGGCTCCGCCACCTGTAGTGCTTGATGCGTGGAATCCTTGTAGTGCTTGTCTTCACCTCTGTGGTGGTTGACTTGCTACTCGTGGTATATGATGATGATTTCTGGTAGTTTCTCATACCCGCGCAGCACGCATGTACGTGTCCCGCACGACGAGTGCCATTGGTGCTCATGCCCTAGCTGTGTGCTAGTGTAATTATGATGATTCGATACTACCTATGTTTATGATTTGTTGTATGACCTTGATCCAGTCTATAGCCTGATGTTCCCTTTTCGGAGGATACCTTCTTTGGACGAAGACGTATGTTTGCATGATAGCTATACGGACGTAGCTTAGTCTCCATCTTTTAATGTATGAATGTTTTAAGTATGAAAGAAAGTATGAAAGTACATATGTATGCAAATATGATAAAGTAAGCATGTATATAATCATGTTTCACTTAAAAGTAAGTAAGTACGTATATAAGATGAATTTCAGAAGTATGTATGTATGAATGTTTTCTTTCAAAGTAAGTTTATGCAAAATGATTTAAGTAAGCACAAAGGCATGTTAACCTAAGTTTTTCGCATGTTTTAAAGATTGTCATGGATTTATTTAAATGCCTTCCTTGTAACGTGAAACATGTTTTGAAGTATGACATTTTATTTTCGAAAATGTTTTAATGAATATGAGCATGGTTCATAGAACATATCCTAACGATGGGAAATAAGTATGTTGCTGCCTCCGTTAACGGGGAAGAAATAGATAGTAATGTAGTCCCAACTGAAGGAATAGTATGGTATGTGGTGTCATTGCTAAGAGTTGAAATAATTTGCAAAAGATAGTATGAGATACGCTTCCAATTTCGATATATGATTCGAAACAAGAACTACGTTTCGAGAACGAAGAGAGTCTGGAATATGACAGATGTTTAGAATAAAAGGATCACATTTCGAATGAGAATATATTTTGGATTTAAGATCGATCCCAAATAAGGTAAATGTTTCGATATAGATGATATTCAAAATGAGATAATTTTAAAGTATGATAAGCTTCGAATACGAGTGATGTATTAGTAAGTGATGTTTTGAAGTACGATTATTTTAGGTATATGAATACTCTTGATGTATGATAAATTTTCGAGAACAATTATGTTTGAAGGATGAATGAGGATGTCAATAAATTTTGGGTTTCTGCTTTCGACTACTGTTTGAAATTTTGAATTCTTTTAGCTACGTTAGTACGAGTGGTTAAGTTTGATGGCTAATTAAGGTATTTCAAAATACCTGTATGCCTAAAAAACTTGACAGCGTCTAGAATATACCCTAGTCCATAAACCGAAGAGAATTATGACATTTCGATAAGTTTCAATTGTAAAATATGTTGTGGAGCAAGACATGTTTCAAAATGTGATAAGTTTGGATAAGTGATGAGAAAGAATGATAGAATGGAAATAAATTAGAAATGCATTAGAAATTCAGTAACAGTCGGTTAATTCCTCGGTACTTGTGTGGTTTACTTACTGAGCTTCCCAAAGCTCACCCCTTTCTTCTTTCCATCACAAGTACAGACTAGAGGCACACTGGCATCATTATCAGTATCAGCTCTGAAGTAAGCTCTAGCTTCGAGATCTCGTAGTTTACAGTGGTATAATTGTTTATACTGATTTAATTTTCAGACAGTTACTTTCCAGTGCATGTGTTAGGATGTGCATTAAATTAAGAAATGGTTATAAAAGTTAATAAGAAGTTAGGTTGGGACCTTAGGTTCATAATCTTAAACTAAACTAGGTAATTTGACACCTAGAAATAGTTACAACTGTACTCACATGACAAACAATGTATGGAAACGCAAAAAAAAAAAAAAAAAAAAAACTGAGCTCACATTTTTACACTTCTGCAATAATTTTACTAAAATTAAGCGATTTCGGGTCGTTACAGTTTTGGTGGTATCAGAGCAAGTTTGTCTTGTTGAATCAGTCAAGAAAGGTTCAAAGAGTTAATCACATCCCATACACTATATCTGTCTGATTTTGAGTTGCAAATTGAATGATAATGTTCTAATGCATGTAATGTTACCTATGCAAAAAGAGTAAATCAGAAAATGAGGCAAGGACATATCAGTATTCCTGAAGAAGATTGACATTTATATTGTCATTTCTTAGCCTCCTCAAAACTTAATTGAATTTCATATTGTGAACTATCGAAAGGATTTAAGTGAGAACAAGTAACTTAGATGACATCACTCTCCCTAGAACGTATTCGATATAAGTTTAGCTAACCCAATTAGATTTAAAGAAATTCGGAGGATCGAATTTTTTTTAAAGGAGGGTGGGATTTGATAACCTGAAATTTCCTACTTCCGAAATTTATTTCAAAATTACGAAACAATATTCCCAGAAAAAAATTGTCTATATATATATTATTTAAAATATATGTAGAAATAAATTAAATAAATATATATATGTATGCAGATGTTTTAATGTAAAATATTATAATAGTGTATTGTATTTAAAGATATTTTATTTTATAATATTTCAAATTAAAATATATACTATATAATATTATATATATAAACAAAAAAAAAAGGAAAGGAGTCGAGGGAAGGGGCTTGACCACTTCCTTTCCTTTTCTATCATCTGTTAAACAGAGGAGAGAACAAAACCAAGCAGAAAAAAAAAAAGAAAACGCGAAAGAGATGCTAAGAGAGAAGAAAAAAAGGGAAGAGAAAGAGAGCAATGGTTGGAAGGGGGAAGCTCGTGTCGTCACCGGCCAGAGGAAGGCTGAGAAGTCGGCGGCGGCGTGAGGAAAGAAGTGGATCGACGAAGGAGAAGATAGGAAATGACGCCAAATGGGAAAGAGGCCGAATCAGCCACCTTTCGATGAGCCCAGGCGTAACCGTCACCAGATCCATACATTGTGCAGCCTCACAGACTCACTAGAGGCGAAAATCGACGAAAAACCAGTCGCCAACGCCAGGGTTGGGTAAAACGGTGCTTGAACCAGTTCGAACTAGTTCAGCTGAAGAGGGTGGTCTGAACATGTTCGAACCTGTTCAGCCAAAAAAAAAAAGAAAAAAAGAAAAGAAAAGAAAAAAAGAGAAAATTCAATGATGTCCCGAGTCCAATGATAAGTCGGTAAGCTGTCGAATTTGACTATTTTAAATTTTGAAAAATTTATTTATATTTGTAATTGACCAAATTTGACCCGATTTAGTTATATAAATTTGTAGCGCGACAATAGACGACGAACGAGAGTTTAACTCAGCCTCGATTTATGTGGCAATATGAAATCTCATGTAAGTGAACTCCACTTGCTACCACCTATACTATTAAGCTGATTAAATTAATCGTATAAGTTTCAGGTAAATTTCTTATAAATTGTGTTATGCTTTGGAATAAAATAATTGTTGTCGTAAATAATTATTTGAACTTCACGAAGGCATATGTGAATCGTTAAAATGATTTGAAAGATGAAAAAGAGATGAATCAATTGGATTGAGAATATAAAATATTTTCTGCTTTGCAAGCTGGGTACTGAGCTAATGATACAATATTTTTTCTGAATTTTTTTATCGGTATTTTGAATTCAGACCCTTATACCATCAAAAATGCGATTTCGACTAGTTTTGACACGTTTCAAACGTGACGATGATTTTTACACCTTAAAATCATCGTATGGTAAATTTTGGGAAATTGAAAAGTTGTATGGATTTCTTCTGTACAAGCTCATTCAATTGAGTTGGACTAATTGGAATAGACATCGTATTTAGATTATGCTCAGTGCTTCGAAATTAAGCATAAATTGCTTTTTATCCCAATCACAATAAAATTTCGGGAAACACATTTTTCGAACGTATCCTATCACGGATGTTCCAATTAAGTTATTTTCGATAGGATAAATAGAGACTTTCAAATCTGCAACCAAAGGCAATACCTTAGTCACCGGGGTAATGTCAGCTCGTAGATAGCTACAATGAGAAAGTCCCTATCAGAATATAATTGCGAACTCCACTTATATTCTTAAGATCAAATTATCAAATTCTGTGAACGAGACACTGGGTTAATAGTACCCCTTTAAGATGCAAAGAGGCATTATATGGGATAGTTCTGAACCTAGAAAATTCTAAGTTACACCCATAACTATAAGGTAGCATTATATGAAGTAAATTTGAATCCTCGAACAGAAATTAGATAATGTTTGAGAATTATAAGTATGAAATGTGATCGGAATATTGATACGAATATAAAATTGGTCAGTGTTCATTTAGTTTCGAAGTAACACTATGGAGTACAAGCTAATTTCGTAGATGCATGATAGCATCATATGGAATAAAATAGGTCCTAAAACATAAATTGAAGAATGTTTGAAGGACTAAAGGTGATTAGTATGAATAATGGGTAAGTGATCCTTGGGGTGCAGGGTAGCATATTGAGGTATAAATTTGTTTCCATTGATGCAGTGTAGCATCGTACTGTTTAATCGGATCTTAGAGCAGAAATCAAGTGATACTCAAGGATCTTGAATGTTATAATATGTGAAAATATCGACGATAAGACTATCGAGATGGATATGTTCTTGTGTGAGCCTTGCTTTATATTAAAATTTGCATTTTAATGCGTACTATGATTTTATGAGATTTAAAAAGCTTACATTGATTTATATCTGCATTAAAGAAGCTTTTAAAATCTCACTTATTACATGTTTTGAAAGTATATGAGACATACGTCTATGTGTTTTGGATTTAAGCTAACTCTGCTTTTATCCACACCATGATTTAGTACGAATTTTAGAATGACAAGTAGCCCATGTTTGGTAACCTATGAATTTGTGTCTTTTGTAAAATGTTTTAAAATGAAATTTGCTACGTGAAAATGAAAGTTTACGAGACGAGGCTTATGTATATGTGTATCTTTTGAAACATGATTTTCGTAAGCTTTTGTACAAATAAATTTGAAATTGATTTCAAATTGATTTTAAGTACAAAAGCAAGTAAGATTTTCTTGAGACTAGAAGGCTACCCTATTAACATATGCTGTGTCCATATCATGCCCACTACTTGTGGTCTTTCGACTCTGCCACCTGTAGTGCCTGATACGTGGAACCCTTGTAGCGCTTATCTTTACCTGTGTGGTGGTTGACTCGCTACTCATGGTATATGATGATGATTTCTGGTAGTATCTCGTGCCCGCACAACACGCATGTATGTCTCTCGCACGGCGAGTGCCATTGATGCCCGTACCCTAGCTGTGTGCTGGTGTAAATTATGATGATTCGATACTACCTATGTTTATGATTTGTTGTACGACCTTGATCCAGTCTACAGCCCCCCATGGCCAGGGGTATGATGTTCCATCTTTGAAGGATACCCTCTTCGTTGGAAGACGTATGTTTCCATGATATGGATATGGACGTAGCCTAGTCTCCATGTTTTAATGTTTGAATGTTTTAAGTATGAAAGAAAGTATGGAAGTACGTATGTATGCAAGTATGATAAAGTAAGCATGTATATAATCATGTTTCACTTAAAAGTAAGTAAGTACATATATAAGATGAATTTCAGAAGTATGTATGGATGAATGTTTTCTTTCAAAGTAAGTTTATACAAAATGATTTAAGCATGAAGGCATGTTAACCCTGATTTTCCTCATGTTTTAAGGATTGTCATGGATTTCTTTAAATGCCTTCCTTGTAATGTGAAACATGTTTTGAAGTATGAAATTATGTTTTAAAAAATGTTTTTATGAACATGAGCATGGTTCATAAAACATATCCTAACGATAGGAAATAAGTATGATGCTTGTCACGACCCAAATCGCCTAAAAACCACTACAAATTTTTTTTCTTTTTCTTTTTTCTTTTCTTTTCTTTCTTTTCTTTCTTTTCTTTTTTGTTCTTTTGTTTCTTCCTTGGCTGAATCGGCCCAATTCGGTTCTCTCATTCATCATTCGAAGCTTTGCCGATCAGTTCTTCTCTGATTTCCACTTCCAGCAGATCGACAGGACCTCGCGGTGAAAGGATCTAGTGGTGGCTAAGCCTGAGTTGGCCGAAAAGTGGCCGGTTTGGCCCTTTCTCCCTTCGACGTCACTGTCGGTTTCTCTCTTTCATCGTGGATGGCGCTGTTGGCCAATTCAACCACCAATCAATCTGTCTTTGCTTGGGGAACGTTTGGCTGGCGGTGGTTCTGACCAAATCGACGCTGGTGCCGACGATTTTCTCTTCCCCCTTTTTGGTTTCTCTCTCGGCGATTTTGTGATTTTCGGCAGTAAGGGCGCGCGTGACAGCCGGTGGAGGTTGCCTCGATGCTGATCTTGCTTCAACGGCCTTCTTCCCCCCCCCCCCCAAAGCTACAGTCGTTCGCCGAGAAGTAAGGATCAGTCCCTGTTTCTGTTTGGGTCGCGTGACCTGTTCGCGCGATTCTAAATTTCTTTTTTTTCTTTCTTTTTATTATTTATTATTATTTAATTAGAATAAAATATATTAGTTTTGCTGAAATATCCTAAATATTTATATTTTATTCATTTAACCAATTAATTGAATTTATCTGTCTTATTTTATCTTTCTGGTATATTTTTCCAATATTTTCGCGATAATTTTCTGAGGTGAAAATTTCGATTTATTCCAATAAATTCATATCTTGATCAATTTAATCTGAAATTTAATTATTTCTCCTTTTATTGATCAAGATTCCCTGAATCCATGTTTACAGTGTCAATTTCTTACCGAATTGACGTTGAATTTTAGGTCTTTTGACTGCTTTACCCTTCAACGTGTTCAGGTCCAAATCAACACAACTTCCCTTCATGAACCCTTTCTCATTTTGTGTTTTAAATTCTTATCTCCAATCCGAATTATTCGAATCCCATTCGTTTAATATGTGGCCATTTCAATCTCCATTTGATCTTTAAATGCATTCGGGAATTTTTATTCATTCCATTTGCATTTTTCATTCACGTAAAACTCTTCTTATGATTCAATTTACATCTAATCATGTTTACATCACGTGAATCATAAGGGAATATGATAAAAATTTGAGTCTTACATAATCTCCCCCACTTAAAAAATTTGGTCCTCCAAATTAGAACCAAGTCAAATGAGTCCATAAACAACTCCGGGTACGTCTATCGCATCATACTCTTTAATTCTCGTGTGCCTCTTTTTCAGAATGTAATACTACCAAAGGACTTTGACTAGGGAGATCATCTTAGACCTCAACACTTTCTCCTTCCATCCAATACCCGAATTGAGTTTTCAACATATGACCTACTCTCTTTGAGCTTCAACAGTCTTTGTCTCTTGTCAACATAGCATTTCTGTCTGCTCTGAGGTGTTCTTAATCTCTCACACATCAACTGAACATCCTCAGAGGATTGTCTTACCAAATCGGGAGCAATTATCTGTCAGTCACCCACTTCTTCCCATCCAATCGGGGAATAACCCCTATGGCCATACAATGCCTCATATAATTTCATCTCGATACTCGAGTGATACCTATCGTTGTAGGCAATTTAGCAAATGACAAGTGATCATTCCAGGAGCTTCTAACATCAATTACACACGCTCTCTACATATCCTCCAGAACATGTATAGTCCTCTCTGACTAACCATCTGTCTGAGGACGAAAAGCTCTGCTAACACTCAATCGAGTTCCCATAGTTCCTGAAAAATGTTTCCAAAAGGGGGAAGTGAAGTGGGAATCCCTATCTGGTACCATGCTTCCTAGAACGCTACATAATGTTCCACAAGCTTCTTTACCCATAAATCCGTCCACACACTCAGTGTATCTGGGGATTTCATAACCAGAAGGTGGGTAGACTTAGTCAATCTATTAACCATCACTGAAATAGCCTTGTGATTCCTATGGGTCCTCTGTAACATATTACGGAATCCACAGTAACTTGCTCCATTTTTTGTGTCGATATAGGTAGAGGCTGCAATAACCCTACAGACTTCTGATACTCTACATTACTTTGCTGACATACGAGACACTTCGCTAAAACTTTATGATGTCTTTTTCATGCCTGACCACCAATACTCTTTTCGAAGATTCTTATATATATTATTACTCGTCGGATGCACTATATACCTCGAAGCGTGAGCTTTTGGCAATAACAATCTCAGCAATTATGGTCATTGGGAGCCTTTATTTTACCTCTAAACCTCAGTAGGTCATCATTACTCACTGTGAACCCTGTCACTATACCCATCTGAATCTGACTCACACTATCGACACCCTATCGATCATCACGCTAGGCTTGTCAAATTCGATCACTCAAATCCAATTGTAATCTCAGGCTAACTGTCACAAAATCATTGTCATTATCAGATAAGATCACATTATTATTGAGGCTCATAACTGCTTTAGCAGCTCACGCTCCATGATCATCAGATGTGATACCATCCCAAGGCTCTTTCTGCTTAAGGCATCATCCATTACATTAGACTTATCCGGGTGGTACAATATTTCACAATCATAATGCCTTAGAAGCTCTAACCCTCTTTGTTATCTCATATTCCACTCTTTCTGTGAAAACAGATACTTATGGCTTTTATGATCAGTACATACCTAAAATTTCTCACTGTATAAGTGGTGGCGCCATACCTTTAGTGCAAACACTACGGTTGCCAACTCTAAATCATGGGTTAAATAGTATCCATGAGTTGTCTGGATCCATAAGCGACTATCTTTCCATTTTGCATCAATACACAGCCCAATCCTTGTTTTTCTTTTTTGAGGCATCCGTATTCAGTTAGTGATAATCAGCCTTTAGCCCAAGGGTATAGGCTTCCATATTTCACTGGCTTACATGCAATTGAAGGCGACATGAATAAATGCGTGGCACCGGGATCAATTAAAATAATTGCTTCTTTATTCATAATCAGGGTGGTACCTTCCACCACATTAGATGAAACATCAGTAGTGTCCTGGTCCAAGGCATACACTCGCCCTCGTCCAACGGCCTATTTTTCGTGATAACTACCACATATCCAACACAACTCAATAACAGGTCGGGGTTCGCTATGTACTGTCACGACCCAATTTCATTCTCTTTAACCGAAAATCACTGAAAATTTTTTGTAAATTTCTTTCCTTACCCGATCATGAACTAACTTACCACTACACTATTGGGATGTGAGTCAATAATAAACATCACATCTCATTCATTCTCAGTTAAATAAAGCGATGTCATACATTTATAAGTTAATCATTAACTTACACAAGTTATGTTCACTGACATCTACATCCCCCATAATTACAACTCAAAAGACTACTGTGCTTTTACATTGTTTAGATACAAAAAGAATCCTGTGTATATACCTTTCAGCGATGGAAGCAGCGGATGTCCAAAACCACAATGCCTCAGTCCTCACTGGGCTACTATGCACGCTCTGTAGGGGGAAATAGAGAGGGATGAGCAACCACACGCTCAGTAAGGTAATAATGTAAGCATGGTAGATAACTATTCTATCTATATGCTGATAATGTTATGCATAAATCGTTTATGGTAGGAGCATGAGGAAGTAAAACTATGCCATATGAGTATACATATATATATCATGTATCAAAATCATGTACATTGGCATATAAAACATGGTAAAAACATCATGTATAAATCATCTCATGCTTAATCTCATTTAAATTCATAAAAAGGGCAATTCATTAAGAAACCTCCTTTTTAAACCCACGTCATAAAACTCTTTCTTAAACACATTAAATCTCATCACATCAATTCACAGTCACAACCTCATTTTCATTTCACAAATCAATTCCACGAGGCTCGACCCCTCCTTCGGGTCTACCTTAAACAATCACAAATCACACTTAGAGATTTAAAATCATGTGGTAGTAAGTAAATCAAGCAAGGAGACAGGTTACTATATCTCAAGTGACTACGTTGGCCAATCGTCACATATCATCCCAAACCACATGGATCCCGGTGTGCGGGGTATCATGCTGGTACGAAGGTGGGTTAGTTCTCCACCAGACTTTCTCAAATCAAGTAACCACCACGCGGTACATCATACTCCATGTGATATACACGGTACATCGTACTCCGCGGACCCATAACATGGTTGGGGGTGCCTGCCGTAGGTCTTATCTACCCCATACCAAGTGTAACCTTTATAGTCTCAAGTGCACGTGGGAGTAACCTCAATACCAGGTCCTAGCCCCTCATGGCCTTGCTTGCCCCTATTGGGTTCCCTGATTCAGGTCCTAGCCCCTCACCCTCACCCCACTCAAGAGGTCTGTTAGGCCTGTTGGGTTCTCTGAATGGATTATGTCAGGTCCTAGCCCCTCACCCTCACCCCACTCAAGAGGTCTGTTAGGCCTGTTGGGTTCCCTGAACACCAATCAGTATCTCTTACCACGACCTCATACATACCACAGTGTGAAAACCAGCACGAGGTACGCTCTAGCGCGAATTCATGCATCAAAACCAATCACTTCATATGAGCAACGCTCTAGTACGACATTTATGCATAAAAATATGGAGAAACCACGTACGAGCATAGCTCCAGTACGGTTATATGCATAAGAAAAATCACTCAAATCCACGTACGAGCAAAAGCTCCGATACGATTTATAAAACATCATCATAGTTCCAAAACAAAGTGCGAGCTAAGCTCTAGCACGTTTCACACAAGTGAAAATATCGAAATCCATCGCGAGCGAGGCTCTAGCGCGAATTAAATCACATACACACGATAGGCGGCTCACATGCATTCAAAACATCTCAAAACATGCTTAGCGCCTCACATGGGCTATTTCACAACATCATTGAAGTAGTAGCCAGCCTATCCTTTTATTTGCTCAAATCAAAGCATTGTGTTTTGTAAAAGCATTCAAAACACGTGATTTATGCAATTATTAGCCTTACTATCCCTTTTCAATAACCATTTCAAATAACCAAATCTCATACAAATACTCATAGTAATTTCCATACATTTTTAAGCACATTTCTATAAACTCACGCACATTTCCAAAGCCCAATACACCCACAAAATATGAGTAGCTACCTCTATATACTTACAGAATTCCCTTTCCTGGAATCGCGATGCGTGATTCCACTTCCTTAAGCTGGTTACTCGTACGGTTCGATTCGTCTTCAACGAACTCTTCGGGACTACACACAATCATATTTCACATCATATTCGATCCATATAATGCAACCCTTGTGCTTGCTATAGTCAATTTAATCTATAGCCTCTATTAATGCTTATATGGCGTCGTTTCATTACTTTACCCATAACTCGAGTTTATGGATCTTCTTAGGCCTATTAACTTATTCCAAATCGATATCAAATCGATATTAAGCTCATAGTGTTTATATTTCATGAATTCCCTCACTATGGCATTTATCAAGCATATACATACTCATTTTCACAATTCCTCCAAACTCACAATGCAATTCCATTTAACCATCTAAAATCATAAACATTACCTCAATAACAACTTTAGCATGCCCATAAATCATAAACTCATTCAACCCATATCTTCTTACATTATACCCATTCTAGGTTTTCTAGGTCATACCAATTCCATCACATCCCTAGATAATTTATCCATCAATACACATCCAACTCAACTCCAAAATCAATTAAATAAACAATATACTTGGATTGGAGTATTAGAATCTTACCAAAATCTGATTTTTCTTCTTGCTCCAAATGTCAATGCCCTTATCTCTTTCAATACCAACAATTGGATTTTGGGTTCCAACTATGTTGTTCTCTTCCTCAAGATGAACAACTTAGTGTCTAATGGCCTCCCCTCAATTCTTGCTGGAAATGGCTAATTTTAGAGAGAGAAAGTTAGGTTTTTGGGTTAGAAATGGAAGATTAGTGTTTTTCTCAAAATTTTCAGATTTTCAGCCCTCCTTTTATAGAAATAGCTTGAGGAGATCGATCTGGTCCAAGAGAAGATCGATCTGGTCCCCTTAAATCTCTCATTTTCATGAAATTTTAAGCATAAGATTGATCTGTCGAAGCATGAGATCGATCTGCTCCCAAACAGAGGCTAAGGAGATCGATCTGGGTGCTTGAGGATCGATCTTTTCATTACAGAATGCTTAGGAGATCGATCTAGCCCCATTGGAGATCGATCTGCTCCATTCCATTGCCCAAATAAGAGTATTCTGGCTCTTCCAGATTGATCTCTCATCCTATTAGATCGATTTGGCCTTCATACTTTCCAGATTTCCTGCAGTTTCCTTGCTGCAACTCACACCAACACATCCTTAATCTGCTGCGATGGCCATTTTCTCATCCATCCACCTTTATAACTTAAAAATGGCATCCATTCATACCTTATGCACATTGAAACTTACTGCATTCATTGTATGTCCAAAGGTATACTACATAAAACCAAATGGAAGCATTTATACTCATGCAACTTCCTCCCATTTACCACATTACTCATTTTGAGTTCCAATCACAGTCATCACTTACAAGAACTCATTTCTTCATATTCATACACAATGAAACTTGTATGTACGTTACAAATCGTATTACACATACGTACATTAAATCCATGGACTTACATCAATCATACTTTACATTACAAGTCCATTCACATTCATTACACATTACAACTATACATATACGGGGTCTCACATTCTCCCCTCCTTCAAGGAATTTGGTCCTCCAAATTAGAACCAAGTCACTCTTCAAAAAGTTGGGGGTACTTCTCCCGTATCAAGTTCTCCAATTCCCATGTGGCCTCTTCCACCGTGTGATGTTGCTGAAGAACTTTTACCAAGGTAATTGTCTTATTCCGTAGCACTTTCTCTTTTCTGTCCAATATTCAAACCGACTTCTCAACATACGTCATACTCTCATGGAACTCCAACGGCTCATATCTTATCACATGTACCGGGTCCGGGTGATACTTTCGAAGCATCGATACGTGGAAGACATTGTGGACATTTTCCAAATCCGGTGGCAATGCCAACCTATACGCCTTATCCCTCACTCTCTTCAAAATCTCAAAGGGCCCGATATATCTAGGTGTGACGCCCCGGGAGCTCGAAAAATAGGGCTAATTTAAAACTTTTTACTCATTAATTCACAATTAAGGGTGCATTCCTGTGTAGTGTCATACATCATCATAATTATCATGCCTCAAGATCTCATCATAATATAGTATATATTGTATTATATACATTACTCAATTCCAAGTTAATTAATCCTAATACATCCCGTACATCATTATACAATGAATGTCTGTAAATATAACTCTAGTCTGGGTACATGAATATTAAATATCTACCTCAATACACAAAATACGGCCTGGAGCTCAAGTCCTCCACTAGCCTCTAACCCGTACGTCGCAGGGAACTCACTTCACTTGAAGCGATCTGCGGGGAAGAGAAAACAGGGTGAGCTTCCAAATCGCTCAGTAAGGGGGGTAAGGGAACTCAGTTATATAAACCATATCACACATCACAAATATGTATTTGTTTATGAAGCTCATTTAAAATCGTAGCATGAAAGATTCTCAAAACATCATTATCTCATAACTTATAAATCATGTGAAAACATGAAGGTAAAAAGGCTCAATATCGAGCACTCACAAGCATGTGTAAATATATGCGATAATGGCTGTTCTCAAAATACGTGATAAAAATCACCTCAGTAAATAGCACGTGACAAGGTCACAAAACACAACTCATGTGTAAAACGAGACTAGGCAATAAAACTCAATTAAAACTCGTCATGGCACATCAAATATGTAATCTCCTCTGGGTGCGCATCCCAGGCATCCTCGTATAGAGGGAACGTCGACAATATGGTCGTATGCATGGTATATGGGACTTATATGTTACCAGAACAAGGCCCGGCCTTACATGCTACCAGAGCAATGCCTCGCGTCATGCACACTATCACGTGGTCCCTGGATCGGTTCCCAGACGGCCCACTTTCTCGGTCTTACATGCTACCAAAGCAAGGTCACCCAGCGTTACCAGAACGGGGGTCATCTCACGTTACCAAAACGGAGGCATCTCTCGTTACCAAAACGGAGGCATCTCTCGTTACCAAAACGAAGGAATATCAGACTTACATGCTACCAGAGCAAGGCCTCCCAACGCTACCAAAGCGGAGGAATAATCAGACTTACATGTTACCGGAACAAGGCCTGTGGTCCCTAGGTCGGTTCCCAGGCATCCCACTATATCGGTCTTACATGCTACTAGAGCAAGGCTCGATGTGTATTCAACATGACATGCCTAAGTCTCAATCATTAGCCATTATCTTATAAAACGTTATGCCTTCACGTAGAACTCATAATGGTTTTCTCTCATAAAACTCATTTAAAACATTTGTGTACTCAACACAAAACATATTAAAACCGAGTTCCAATCGGTAAAACACGCACACATTTTCTCAAATCTCAATATCGCCTTAATGTAGAGCCCAATTTACTTTTCACGCAAACTCAAAGGTTTATAAAGCAATTTCACACTCAGCTTATAAACTCATAAAATAATAGGCTCCAACTGGCTATAAAAATCGTGTGCAATTATATCACAACACAACACCAAACATGCTTGTATTCTCAAATCATGGTTCATGCTACAACAATTCATCAGAACACATACACAAATGGTTTAGTTTTCCCTTACCTCTTTGCACCTCATGTAGTGCAATCGTTTCTCCCGTATCACGGACTAGCCTCTCATTCCACTCTGAAACTCCCGAGCTGTCCAAACGATGTTAAAACATCAATACTCATTATCACATCAACCTCAATTCTCAAAATCGAGCATAATTGCTCATAACTCCTCAAATTTCTCAATTCTCATAACTTCATCACAAACCACAATTTCGCTCCCAACACCTCAACATTCTATATTTCCTATGCCACAATATCTATGCTAATACACCACATTGTCTAAATCTCCATTTATAACTCAAAATTCCTAAATTTACCAAAGTTGCTAAATATCATCCTCACTCCAACTACATTGTAATTTCATCAATCCCTAATCATTTTTCAGCTATTTCAACACAATGCCAACAACTATCATCACCAAAATCATCTCAAATATAAGGATCGAAGTTTAAAAATTACCCAAAACTTGTGGAGAGCTTATCTCTTGCCTCAATTCGATCCGTCTTTCAATTTCCAAGTATGTTGTTCTCCCTTGGGTGAGGAACAACTTTCCTTCTTACCACAACTTCTGATTTGGACGAAAATGAGTGCTTTGGATGAGTGAGAAAGCTAGGGCTCGGTGAAAATGGGGGTTGGAAGAGAGAGAAGGTGAAATTATAGGAGAAAGTAGGGATTCCTTATATAGACTGAGAGTAGAAGATCGATTTGGCTTTTGATGAGATCGATCTGCATTTGAATTGGGGACGATTTGGGGTAATTTATGCCTAGGAGATCGATTTGTCAAGGGGTGAGATCGATCTCTTTATGGCTTTATGAGATCAATCTGTGCCTTGGAGAGATCGATCTTCTCCTAAACAGAAACATTTGGAGATCGATCTCTTCCTCATGAGATCGATCTTCTCTCAAACAGAATCATAAGGAGATCGATCCTCTTCCATTGGAGATTGATTTGCTCCTTAAATTCCTCCTTCCTTGTCATTATTAACTCACCAGATCGATCTCTCCTTCTCCCAGATAGATCTGTCCTCATAACTTCATACTTATTTTAAACACTTAACATATAAATCTCCAATTATCATTCCCCAATTCACTTAGCTTGATAAATTATACTTCAAGTTTATATTACATAATTACAATATGTCTGAAATCCTTAGATCTCACATCCTCCCCACCTTAAAAGAATTTGGTCCTCCAAATTCAACTCAACTAGTCAAAGAGATGGGGGTATTTCTCCTTCATGAGGTTCTCTAGTTCCCATGTTGCCTCTTCCCTTGAGTGATGTTTCCACAAAACTTTCACTAATGGGATGCTCTTAGTTCTCAGTACCTTCTCCTTTCTATCGAGAATCCGGACGGGTTCCTCAGCGTAGCTCATGTCCTCCTGTATGTCCATCTCGTCATACTCTATAACATGAGAAGGGTCCGGGTGGTACTTCCTCAACATAGACACATGAAAGACGTTGTGTATTCCGGATATCTATGGGGGTAATGCCAATCTGTAGGCTACCTCTCCCACTCTCTCAAGAATCTCGAATGGTCCTATGTATCGAGGACTCAATTTTTTTTCTTCCCAAATCGCACGATACCCTTACTCGGTGATACTTTTAAAAATACTGCATCACCAACATCAAACTCGAGTGGCCATCTACGCACCTCTGCGTAGCTTTCTGTCTACCCTGTGTAGCCCGTAGCCTCTCACATATGAGTTTCACACTCTGTATAGCTTGCTCAACAAGCTCAGGAGCATTTATCTTTCTGTCAATAACTTCTTCCCAAGCTACAGGGGATCTACACCTGCTACCATATAGAGCCTCAAAGGGTGCCATTCCAATACTTGCATGATAGCTGTTATTGTACGCAAATTCTGCTAGGGGCAGGTGATCATCCCATGATCCCTTAAAATCCATCGTACACGCCCTCAATATATCCTTCAAGGTCTGAATAGTCCTCTCTGACTGACCATCTGTCTGAAGATGATAGGCGGTACTAAAACTCAATCGAGATCCCATGGACTCTTGAAATTGGGTCCAAAATCTGGAAGTAAACCGGGAATCTCTATCAGAAGTAATACTCACTGGTGCCCCATGTAATCTAGCTATCTCGCTGACATACAGCTCAGCTAAGGCATCCACAGTATCTGTGCTCTTGATGGCAAGGAAGTGGGCATTCTTAGTCAATCTATCCACAATGACCCATATCGCATCACAACCTCTTCGGGTCCTCGGTAAACCCATAATAAAATCCATGGTGACATGCTCCTATTTCCATGTAGGTATAGGTAAGGGCTGTAGTAACCCTCCAGGCTTCCGATGCTCAGCTTTCACTTGCTGGCATATTAAACACCTGGCCACATACTCTGCCACGTCTCGCTTCATACCACTCCACCAGTACACCTTTCTCAAGTCTCGGTACATCTTAGTACTCCCAGGGTGCATGGTGTATCGCGAGCAGTGGGATTCTCTCAGTATCTGTCTCTTCAGGGTATCATCGTTCGGTACACAAATCCGTCCTCTGAATCTCAACAATCCATCCTCACTAACTGTGAGATCCGACTGCGACCTCTGTTCAGCTTGGCTAACCATATCTATCAACCTCTGATCACTATGCTGCCCAGTTCTAATCTGATCCATGATCTTGGGCTCTATCCGCAAGCTAGCCAAAATCCAGTCTCTACTTCTTTAACTCTGATCCGAAGTTCGGCGAACTGCTCTAACAAATCCCATTCCCTGATCATCATAGCAGATATTATACTCTTCCTGCTCAAGGCATTAGCAACTACATTCGCCTTACCCGGATGATATAAAATCTTGCAGTCATAATCCATAAGGAGTTCCATCCATCTCCTTTGTCTCATGTTTAACTCTTTCTGATCAAAGAGATATCTTAAACTCTTGTGATCAGTGAAGATTTGGAATCTTTCCCCATATAAGTAGTGTCGCCAGATCTTCAAAGCAAATACCACAGCGGCTAACTCCAAATCATGCGTGGGGTAATTTCGCTCATGGTCTTTCAACTGTCGCGATCCATATACGACTACTCTTCCGTGCTGCATAAGCACACACCCCAATCCTTGATGAGATGCATCACTATACACTGAAAATCCTCCTTATCCCTCAGGAATAGTTAACACAGGTGCCGCTGTCAATCTCCTTTTTAATTCTTGAAAACTGAGCTCACATTGATCAGTCCATACGAACGGAGTCTCCTTACGCGTGAGTTTAGTCAAAGGAGCAGCAATCCTTGAAAATCCTTCCACAAATCTTTTGTAATACCCTGCCAAACCAAGGAAGCTTCGCACCTCAGTAACTTTCATCGGTCTCTCCCAACTAAGCACAGCTGCTACTTTACTTAGATTCACTGATACTCCTTCCTTTAAGACTATATGACTAAGGAAAGCTATCTGGTTCAGCCAAAACTCACACTTACTAAGCTTTCCATATAATTGCTTATCTCAGAGTATCTGAAGTACTAACCACAAGTGCTGTGCATGCTCCTCATACGACTGAGAGTATACCAGGATATCATCAATAAAGACTATCACAAATTTATCTAGATAGTCTCTGAACACTTCGTTCATCAACCTCATAAATGCAGTAGGGGCGTTCGTCAATCCAGAGGACATCACCAGAAATTCATAATGGCCATACCTTGTCCTGAAGGCCGTCTTGGAAATATCTTCTTCCTTGATCCTCAATTGGTGATAGCCCGATCTCAAATCAATATTAGAAAAGACTGAGGCCCCTCTTAGTTGATCAAGTAGATTATCAATCCTGGGCAGTGGGTATTTATTCTTCACCGTGGCATTATTCAACAGCCGGTAGTCTACGCATAATCTGAGACTACCATCCTTCTTCTTGACAAATAAAACTGGTGCTCCCCACGGTGAAACACTGGGCCTAATGAACCCTTGATCCAATAACTCCTATAGTTGTTTCTTCAATTCCTCAAGTTCCACTAATGCCATCATGTAGGGAGGTTTAGAGATCGGCTGAGTATCTGGTACTAAATTAATGGTAAACTCCAGCTCTCTCTCTGGTGGCAAACCTGGCAACTCATCTGGGAAAACATCCGGGAATTCACACACCACAGGTATATCCTCAATCCTCGGATGTTCCCGCTCATCGTCTGAGATGAGTGTTTCGTAACCTTCACATGAACAATCATATTTAATACTCTCAAAAATAATATTAAAATTCTCAAATTACTTACTAGAATTCCACATATTCATTTCCTCAATATCTCAACCGTACACTGTAAGGTTCAGGTAGGGAGAAAGTTACAATCTTAGTGTAGCAATCTAAACTCACTCGATTGGTTGCCAACCAATCCATTCCCAGAATTACATCAAACCCATGTATATTTAACATGATTAGATCTGCTAACATCACTCTATCTCCCACCTTTATTTCACATCCTCTACAGATTAACTCAGTTCTCTGGGATTCACGCATAGGGGTACTTACATGTAGTACATACTCTAGAGGTTCAAACTTCAAATTTAAACTACATGTAAAATGCTCTGAAATAAACGAATGCGTGGATCCTGGATCTATCAACACATGAGCCTTATGATTACAGACAGAAAGTGTACCTCTTATAGTTTCTGCTGAAGTGTCTGCAGTTTTCTTATCCAGGGCAAACACACATCCCTGTGTCACAGGTTTCTTCCCTTTCTCTGCAGTAGTGGCCCGTCTCTAGGAATTCACTCTCTGAGGCTGCTGTCTAGTAGGCTCCGGAGCATGTGGTATCTGAGGTTGAGGACAGTCCTTCACTCTGTGATCCATGTCACCACATCTAAAACATCCATGGATCGACCCAGTACAACTTCCCTCATGCGATCGGCCACAGTCTCTACAAACCCTTATCTCCAGCCTGCCATATCGACGGGTCTCCTTGATGATAGGATAAGCTCTGGGTCTCTCCAATCTGCCCTTCTGTACCTCAATCCTTCCTCTCCTGAAGGAACCTCTCCGAACATCTGCTTGAGACATCACCGGCCTCTTGCCTTTGTCCCTATTCACTGCTCCAAACTCATTCTGGGACTGTACAATTTCAATTCCTCTCTCAATCTCTTGTGCTCGTCTCAAAGCATCTCCAAACTCAGTAATACACAACCCAATCAATCGATCTCTGATGATGGGCTTCAATCCATACACAAATCTCTCTATGCGGAGCTCTTCATTCTTGAAAGTCTATGGATCATATCTCAGCAGAGTGGTAAATCGGCTCTCGTAATCATCTATAGACATGTCACCCTATACCAAACTCAAAAACTCTGCTTGCCTCCTTCTCTGGGCAGCTCGTGGTACATATTAGGCTCTAAAGGCTGTCTGGAACTCTTCCGAACCAATCACATCCTGGCGGGACATCAAAATACCCTGGGTAGTACCCCACCAATCTCGAGCTCTCCCTTTCAACATATAGGCACTCATATGACCCTTTCAGCATCGGTGCACACCAGATAGTCGAATATAACTCTCAACTCCGTCAATCACTCCTCAGCCTCTGTAGGATCCTTCTTTCCCCTAAATGCAGGTGGATTCATTTTTAAAAAGTTCTTCAGTCGGACCATACTTTTGTCATCAGGCTGAGTGACGGGAGGCATTAGGGGTATAGGAGGTCCTTGTGGTGGTGTAGGAGTAGTACCTGAGGCATTAACTCCAAAGTGTTGCGCGAATAACGCTGCCATCTGCTTAAAACCTTGCCTCACATCGGTCTCAATCCGATTAAATCGAGAGTTAGGACTCTCTGGTTGTGGGACAGGTGGCGGAGGGGACTCTGCTTGCCTCTTCAAATGACCTCGTCGTTTACTTATTCTCTATCTTAACTCGTCTCCTGCGCATACATATCAAAATCGATTGAAATCTCAATCCTCAGATTCAGTTCATGACCAGACTATTACAGACACTTGGGATGTATTCTATTTCACTTAACCGACACTGACAGTACTAAACACCCTAAGCTCTGATACCAAGAAAACTCTATGATGCCCCGGGAGCGCGAAAAATAGGTCTAATTTAAAACTTCTTACTCATTAATTCACAATTAAGGGTGCATTCCTGTGCAGTGTCATACATCATCATAATTATCATGCCTCAGGATCTCATCATAATGTATATATTGTATTATATACATTACTCAATTCCAAGTTAATTAATCATAATACATCCCGTACATCATTATATAATGAATGTCTGTAAATATAACTCTAGTCTGGGTACATGAATATTAAATATCTACCTCAATACACAAAATACGGCCTGGACCTCAAGTCCTCCACTAGCCTATAACTCGTACGTCGCAGGGAACTCACTTCACTTGAAGCGATCTGGGGGGAAGAGAAAACAGGGTGAGCTTCCAAATCGCTCAGTAAGGGGGGTAAGGGAACTTAGTTATATAAACCATATCACACATCACAAATATGTATTTGTTTATGAAGCTCATTTAAAATCGTAGCATGAAAGATTCTCAAAACATCATTATCTCATAACTCATAAATCATGTGAAAACATGAAGGTAAAAAGGCTCAATATCGAGCACTCACAAGCATGTAAAAATATATGCGATAATGGCTGTTCTCAAAATACGTGATAAAAATCACCTCAGTAAATAGCACATGACAAGGTCACAAAACACAACTCATGTGTAAAACGAGACTAGGCAATAAAACTCAATTAAAACTCGTCATGGCACATCAAATATGTAATCTCCTCTGGGTGCGCATCCCAGGCATCCTCGTATAGAGGGAACGTCGACAATATGGTCGTATGCATGGTATATTGGACTTATATGTTACCAGAACAAGGCCCAGCCTTACATGCTACCAGAGCAATGCCTCGCCTCATGCACACTATCACGTGGTCCCTGGGTCGGTTCCCAGGTGGCCTACTCTCTCGGTCTTACATGCTACCAAAGCAAGGCCACCCAGCGTTACCAGAACGGGGGTCATCTCACGTTACCAAAACGGAGGCATCTCTCGTTACCAAAACGGAGGAATATCAGACTTACATGCTACCAGAGCAAGGCCTCCCAACGCTACCAAAGCGGAGGAATAATCGAACTTACATGTTACCAGAACAAGGCCTGTGGTCCCTGGGTCGGTTCTCAGGCGTCCCATTATATCGGTCTTACATGTTACCAGAGCAAGGCCCGATGTGTATTCAACATGACACGCCTAAGCCTCAATCATTAGCCATTATCTTATAAAACGTTATGCCTTCACGTAGAACTCATAATGGTTTTCTCTCATAAAACTCATTTAAAACATTTGTGTACTCAACACAAAACATATTAAAACCGAGTTCTAACCGACAAAACACGCACACATTTTCTCAAATCTCAATATCGCCTTAACGTAGAGCCCATTTTACTTTTCACGCAAACTCAAAGGTTTATCAATTTCACACTCAGCTTATAAACTCATAAAATAATGGGCTCCAACCGGCTATAAAAATCGTGTGCAATTATATCACAACACAACACCAAATTGTATTCTCAAATCATGGTTCATGCTACAACAATTCATCAAAACACATACACAAATGGTTTAGTTTTCCCTTACCTCTTTGCACCTCGTGTAGTGCAATCGTTTCCCCCGTATCACGGACTAGCCTCACATACCACTCTGGAACTCCCGAGCTGTCCAAACGATGTTAAAACATCAATACTCATTATCACATCAACCTCAATTCTCAAACTCGAGCATAATTGCTCATAACTCCTCAAATTTCTCAATTCTCATAACTCCATCACAAACCACAATTTCGCTCCCAACTCCTCAACATTCTATATTTCCTATGCCACAATATCTATGCTAATACACCACATTGTCTAAATCTCCATTTATAGCTCAAAATTCCTAAATTTACCAAAGTTGCTAAATATCATCATCACTCCAACTACATTGTAATTTCATCAATCCCTAATCATTTTTCAGCTATTTCAACACAATGCCAACAACTATCATCACCAAAATCATCTCAAATATAAGGATCGAAGTTTAAAAATTACCCAAAACTTGTGGAGAGCTTACTCTTGCCTCGATTCGATCCGTCTTTCGATTTCCAAGTATGTTGTTCTCCCTTGGGTGAGGAACAACTTTCCTTCTTGCCACAACTTTTGATTTGGACGAAAATGAGTGCTTTGGATGAGTGAGAAAGCTAGGGCTCATTGAAAATGGGGGTTGGAAGAGAGAGAAAGTGAAATTACAGGAGAAAGCAGGGATTCCTTATATAGACTGAGGGTAGGAGATCGATTTGGCTCTTGATGAGATTGATCTGCATTTGAATTTGGAGACGATTTGGGGTAATTTATGCCTAAGAGATCGATCTGTCGAGGGGTGAGATCGATCTCTTTATGGCTTTATGAGATCGATCTGCGCCTTGGGGAGATCGATCTTCTCCCAAACAGAAACATTTGGAGATCGATCTCTTCCTCATGAGATCGATCTTCTCTCAAACAGAATCATAAGGAGATCGATCCTTTTCCATTGGAGATCGATATGTTCCTTAAATTCCTCCTTCCTTATCTTTTTTAACTCACCAGATCGATCTCTCATTCTCCCAGATCGATCTGTCCTCATAACTTCATACTTATTTTAAACAGTTAACATATAAATCTCCAATTATCATTCCCCAATTCACTTAGCTCTATAAATTATACTTCAAGTTCATATTACATAATTAAAATATATCTGAAATCCTCAGATCTCACACTAGGGCTCAGCTTGCCCTTCTTACCGAATCTCATAATACCCTTCGATGGTGAAACTCTCAGAAATACCGACTTACCCTCATCAAACTCTAGTGGTCTCCGTCTGTTGTCAGCATAACTCTTTTACCGGCTCTGAGCTGTCCGTAATCTCTCACATATCAACTGGACGTCCTCAGATGCCTGCTGCACTAAGTCCGGAGTAAAAATATATCTATCACCAACCTCTTCCCATCCAATAGGGGAATGGCATCTACGCCCGTACAATGCCTTATAGGGTCCCATCCCGATACTCGCATGATAGCTATTATTATAGGCAAACTCGGCTAACTACAGTTGGTCATCCCAGGAGCCTCTAAAATCCAGCACACATGCTCTCAACATATCCTCGAGGGTCTGTATAGTCCTCTCTGACTGCCCATTTGTCTGAGGATGAAAAGCGGTGCTAAAACTCAGTCGGGTCCTAAGCGCTTCCTGAAAATGTTCCCAGAAATGGGAAGTGAAGCGGACATCCCTATCAGAAACAACGCTCATTGGTACACCATGTAGCCGTACTATCTCTCGAATATATAGGTTCGCCAACTAACTTAGTGTATCGGTAGCTCTCATAGCCAAGAAATGGGCAGACTTAGTCAATTGGTCCACAATAACCCATGTGGCATCATGACCTCTGCGGGTCCTCGTCAACCCCATCACAAAATCCATGGTGACGTGCTCCCACTTCCATGTCGGTATCGATAGAGGCTGCAATAATCCTGCAGGCTTCTGATGCTCTACCTTCACTTGCTGACAAACGAGACACTTAGCGACATATTCAGCAATGTCTCTTTTCATTCCAGACCACCAATAAACCTTTCGAAGGTTTTGATACATCTTGGTACTTCCCGGATGTATCGTATACTTAGATGAGTGAGCATCTGATAAAATCATTCTCCTGATCTCAAGATCCTTGGGAACGCATACTTTGCCTCTGAACCTCAATAACCCATCAGTACTCTGCTCAAAATCAATACCCACACCTGTCTGTATCTGCCTTAGCCAATCGATGCACCGTCGATCGCTCTGCTGGGCTTACCAAATACGGCCAATCAATTCTGGCTCCAGTCTCAAACTAGCCATGATCTCAAGTCTCTCAAATCCAGGTGGGGTTACATCCAAACTGAGGTTCGCAAAGTGTTCTAACAATTCATGTTCCCGTACCATCATATATGACACCAACCCAAGGTTCTTTCTACTCAAAGCATCAGCAACTACATTTGCCTTACCCAGGTGGTACATGATTTCACAATCATAGTCCTTTAGGAGTTCAAGCCATCTCCTCTGTCTTATATTCAGCTCTTTCTGCGAGAACATGTACTTAAGGCTATTATGACCTGTGAACACCTGAAATTTCTCACCATAGAGATAGTGGCGCCATATTTTCAAAGTAAGTACCACAGTCGCCAACTCTAAATCATGTGTCGGGTAGTTCCTCTCATGATCTTTCAGCTGTCTAGATCCATAGGCAACTACCTTCCCATCCTGCATAAACACACAGCCCAGTCCCTGGTGTGATGCATCCGTATACACCGAGAATCCTTCTGAGCTGGTAGGAATGGTGAGAACTAGAGCAGTCATCAATCGACGCTTAAGCTCCTCAAAACTCCTCTCACATGCCTCATCCCATACAAACTAAACATCTTTTCGTGTGAGGCGTGTCAATGGAGCAGCTAGTCTGGAGAAACCCTCTACAAATCTCCGATAATATCCTTCCAATCCAAGAAAACTTCTGATCTCAGTAACTGTCTTGGGTTGTTCCCACTATACAACTGCCTCTATATTGGATGGATCAACCGATACTCCATCCTTCGACACAACATGGCCCAGAAATGAGATATGTTCTAACCAAAAGTTACACTTGCTGAGTTTGGCATACAATTCTCTCTCTCGGAGGGTCTACAGAACTATCCTCAAGTGCTGCTCATGATCTTTCCTGGACTTAGAATACACCAAAATGTCATCAATGAACATTATTACAAACTTGTCCAGGTATGGCTTGAATATATCATTCATCAGTGCCATAAATGCTGCGGGAGCATTCGTCAATCCGAATGGCATCACCAAAAACTTGTAGTAGCCATAACGGGTACGAAATGCTGTCTTGGGTACATCTCCACTCCTGATCCTCAACTGATGGTACCCTGACCGCAGGTCTATCTTAGAAAACACTTCGGCTCCCTGTAGCTGATCCAACAAATCGTCGATCCTTGGAAGGGGGTACTTGTTCTTAATGGTGGCCTTATTCAACAATTGGTAATCTATATACAGTCGGAGGCTTCCATCCTTCTTCCTTACAAACAATATCGGTGCTCCCCAGGGTGAGACACTCGGTCTTATAAACCCCTTCTCTAGCAACTCTTGCAACTGTTTCTTCAGCTCTTCCAATTCTATCGGAGCCATTCTATAGGGTGGTTTCGATATCGGCTCTGTACCAGGCACTAACTCTATGTAAAATTCAATTTCCCTTTCAAGTGGTAGTCCTAGTAATTCATCCGAAAAGACAACAGGGTAATCCACAATTATGGGTATGTCCCTCAATTCCGGGCGTGCCTCATCTATATTAACAACATATGCAATGAACCCTTCACATTATCCTCTCCATCGTTAGTGACATAAACCATCACTCCACATTCAACATTTTATCATAAACAATAAATTTATCTCTCAAGCAATATGCATTTAAAATTATACTCTTTTATTTACCATAAATATACAAGTTTCATATCATTTCTTTTCATCAAAATTTACAACAAGGTTGTCTAATCCTGAAAACATCAATGTTTTGGCATGACAATCCATAACAACTCGATTGGTAGCCAACCAATCCATTCCCAATATTACATCAAAATCATTCATATTCAATAAAATCAAATTGGCTATCATTTCCTTCCCCTCTATCTTTAACTCACAATCTCTACATACATGCTCAGTCAATTGACTATCATTCATGGGTGTGGAAATCATCAACATTTTATCCAACAATGTTGGTTTCACATGCTTCAACAATTTATGTGCAAAGGAAGGTGATATGAAAGAATGCGTGGCACCAGGATCGAATAATACCAATGCTTCTAAATCAAAGATTTGGATGGTACCTTTAATCACATCCGTCGATGTGTCTGCAGTGTCCTGGTCCAGTGTGTGTACCCTTCCTCTGCTCACACCCACAGCCTGTTTCCCTTTTTCCTCAGTTGTAGCCCTCCTCCTCGGGGCCGCTGTCTCAACTGGAGCTCCTTCAGGCTCCTTGCCCTTCTGTGGGGCAATCTTAATCATCTCAGTGCAGAACCTCGATATATGTCCTGGCCTCCCACACCTAAAACACGAAACAGGGGGCACCTGACATGGTCTAGTCCCATGGTATCTCCCACATCTCCTACACTGATCCGTGGTTGGTCGTGGTCCTCTAATAGTTATACCCCTCGACGCAGTCAAAGCCGGGTATACGGGAGGTCTAGCAGCTCTCTCCTGCACCTCCTCGATCTTGGGTCTCTTATCAAAATATCTTTGGCCTCCTCTCCTTGGCCCTCTATCCATCCCGGATCTCTTCTGGTCTCTATCCTTCCTGACACTAATCCTCCCAAGCTCGGAGGCATTTCGCTCAAAATCTTGCTCGTATAACTGAGCCTTATGTACAGCCTCCTCATAAGTCAAAATGTCGAAGGGAGCTAGCTTAGTCCGGATGGCCAATCTCAATCCATCCATAAACTTCTGTATCTTTCGGGTCTCACTACCCATCGTGTCCGGGTCATATCTCCCCAAGGACATAAACTTGGACTTATACTCATCCATAGTGCGGTTCCCTTGAACCAGATTCATAAATTCCATTCGCAATTTCCTCTATGTGGTGGCTGGGATATACTGTCTCCTAAAGGCCTCTATAAATATCTCCCATGAGATCTCAGAGTGTCTGGCCCTCAAAATAACCTCGGTGGACCTCCACCAATGCTCAGCCTCGCCTTTCAACATGAACACGGCAAATGCTACCTTCTCAACTGAAGTGCATCGAAAAAACCTATACAGTTTCTCCATCTCATACACCCAATCCTCCGTAACCACTGGGTCCTTCACCCCTCTAAACACTGGGGGTTTTAGCGCTTGAAACTCTCACAACCTGCTTAAGTCGCAGTCATACCCCAAATCACTACCGCTCTGTTGTGGAGAGATAAGAGAATCTATATCCCGTACCGGAGGTGGCGTAGCAGTAGCAGTCTCTGCAGTTTGAGGTCTCTCCGCCTCTGCAGCTGCCTGTTCAGTAGTAGGCTATGCTGCGGGACCTTTTCTATCACCGGCGCCCAAGGCCTGCGTGACTATCTCTACCATATTCTCAATACTCCGCTCTAACCTAGCGAAGCGAGCCTTAGTATCCTCTGTTCTCCCAACAGGGTTCAGTGGAGCCTGCTCAGTCTGTGGCTTCGCACGACTATCAAGCCTACCTCTACGACCTCTAGCACGTGCTCTTGCCCCTCTACCTTTGCATGTAACTAGCATAGTGCCTAACTTCCTGTATTTAAAATCATTTATCAAGCTCAATCCATTACGGTATACACAGTTATATGTAAACAAAAGCACAGTACTATGGGGATGTACTTTCCTACGTTTTATTAATGACTCATATCAGGCTAACACAGCTCTGATACCAATCTCTGTCACGACCCAATATCATTCTCTTTAACCGAAAATCATTGAAAATTTTTCGTAAATTTCTTTCCTTACCCGATCGTGAACTAACTTACCACCACACTGTTGGGCTGTGAGTCAATAATAAACATCACATCTCATTCATTCTTAGTTAAATAAAGCGATGTAATACATTTATAAGTTAATCATTAACTTACACAAGTTATGTTCACTGACATCTACATCCCCCATAATTACAACTCAAAAGACTACTGTGTTTTTACATTGTTTAGATACTAAAAGAATCATGTGTATATACCTTTCGGCGATGGAAGCAGCAGATGTCCAAAACCACAATACCTCAGTCCTCATTGGGTAACTATGCACGCTTTGTAGAGGGGAAAATAGAGATGGATGAGCAACCACATGCTCAGTAAGGCAATAATGCAAGCATGGTAGATAACTATTCTATTTACATGCTGATAATGTTATGCATAAATCGTTTATGGAAGGAGCATGAGGAAGTAAAACTATGCCATATGAGTATACATATATATCATGTATCAAAATCATATACATTAGCATATAAAACATGGTAAAAACATCATGTATAAATCATCTCATGCTCAATCTCATTTAAATTCATAAAAAGGGCAATTCATGAAGAAACCTCCTTTTTAAACCCCGTCATAAAACTCTTTCTCAAACACATACAATCTCATCACATCAATTCACAGTCACAACCTCATTTTCATTTCACAAATCAATTCCACGAGGCTCGACCCCGCCTTCGGGTCTACCTTAAACAATCACAAATCATACTTAGAGATTTAAATTCATGTGGTAGTAAGTAAATCAAGCAAGGAGACAGGTTACTATATCTTAAGTGACTACGTTGGCCAATCGTCACATATCATCCCAGACCACACGGAGCCCGATGTGCGGGGTATCATGCTGGTACGAAGGTGGGTTAGTTCTCTGCCAGAGTTTCTCAAATCAAGTAACCACCACGCAGTACATCGTACTCCATGTGATATACACGGTACATCGTACTCCGCGGACCCATAACATGGTTGGCAGTGCCTGCCGTAGGTCTTATCTACCCCGTACCAAGTGTAACCTTTATAGTCTCAAGTGCACGTGGGAGTAACCTCAATACCAGGTCCTAGCCCTTCATGGCCTTGCTTGCCCCTGTTGGGTTCCCTGATTCAGGTCCTAGCCCCTCACCCTCACCCCACTCTAGAGGTCTGTTAGGCCTGTTGGGTTCTCTGAATGGATTATGTCAGGTCCTAGCCCCTCACCCTCACCCCACTCAAGAGGTCTGTTAGGCCTGTTAGGTTCCCTGAACACCAATATGTATCTCTCACCATGACCTCATACATACCACAGTGTGAAAACCTGCGCGAGCTACGCTCTAGCGTGAATTCATGCATCAAAACCAATCACTTCGTACGAGCAACGCTCTAGTACGACATTTATGCATAAAAATATGGAGAAACCACGTACGAGCATAGCTCCAGTACGATTATATGCATAAGAAAAACCACTCAAATCCATGTACGAGCAAAAGCTCTGATACGATTTATAAAACATCATCATAGTTCCAAAACAAAGTGCGAGCTAAGCTCTAGCACGTTTCACACAAGTGAAAATATCAAAATCCAGCGCGAGCGAGGCTCTAGCACAAATTTAATCACATACACACAATAGGCGGCTCACATGCATTCAAAACATCTCAAAACATGCTTAGCACCTCACATGGGCTATTTCACAACATCATTCAAGTACTAGCCAGCCTATCCTTTTATTTGCTCAAATCAAAGCATTGTGTTTTGTAAAAGCATTCAAAACACGTGATTTATGCAATTATTAGCCTTACTATCCCTTTTCAGTAACCATTTCAAATAACCAAATCTCATACAAATACTCATAGTAATTTCCATACATCTTCAAACACATTTCTATAAACTCATGCACATTTCCAAAGCCCAATACACCCACAAAATACGAGTAACTACCTCTATATACTTACAGAATTCCCTTACCTGGAATCGCGATGCGTGATTCCACTTCCTTAAGCTGGTTACTCGTACGGTTCGATTCGTCTTCAACGAACTCTTCGGGACTGCACACAATCATATTTCACATCATATTCGATCCATATAATGCAACCTTGTGCTTGCTATAGTCAATTTAATCTATAGCCTCTATTAATGCTTATATGGCCTTGTTTCATTACTTTAGCCATAACTCAAGTCTATGGATCTTTTTAGGCCTATTAACTTATTCCAAATCGATATAAAATCGATATTAAGCTCATAGTGTTTATATTTCATGAATTCCCTCACTATGGCATTTATCAAGCATATACATACTCATTTTCACAATTCCTCCAAACTCACAATGTAATTCCATTTAACCATCTAAAATTATACACATAACCTCAATAACAACTTTAGCATGCCCATAAATCATAAACTCATTCAACCCATATCTTCTCACATTATACCCATTCTAGGTTTTCTAGGTCATACCAATTCCATCACATCCAACTCAACTCCAAAATCACTTAAATAAACAATATACTTCGATTGGAGTATTAGAATCTTACCAAAATCTGATTTTTCTTCTTGCTCCAAATGTCAATGCCATTATCTCCTTCAATACCAACAATTGGATTTTGGGTTCCAACTATGTTGTTCTCTTCCTCAAGATGAACAACTTAGTGTCTAATGGCCTCCCCTCAATTCTTGCTGGAAATGGCTGATTTTACAGAGAGAAAGTTAGGTTTTTGGGTTAGAAATGGAAGATGGGTGTTTTTCTCGAAATTTTTAGATTTTCAGCCCTCCTTTTATAGAAATAGCTCAAGGAGATCGATATGGTCCAAGAGGAGATCGATCTGGTCCCCTTAAATCTCTCATTTTCATGATATTTTAAGCATGAGATCGATCTATCGAAGCATGAGATCGATCTGCTCCCAAATAGAGAGCTAAGGAGATCGATCTGGGTGCTTGAGGATCGATCTTTTCATTATAGAATGTTTAAGAGATCGATCTGGCCCCATTGGAGATCGATCTGCTCCATTTCATTGCCCAAATAAGAGTATTCTGGCTCTTCCAGATCTATCTCTCATCCTATGAGATCGATCTGGCCTTCATACTTTCCAGACTTCTTGTAGTTTCCTTGCTGCAACTCACACAACACATCCTTAATCTGCTGCCATGGCCATTTTCTCATCCATCCACCTTTATAACTTGAAAACAGCATCCATTCATACCTTATGCACATTGAAACTTGCGTGCATTCATTGTATGTCCAAAGGTATACTATATAAAACCAAATGGAAGCATTTATACTCATGCAACTACCTCCCATTTACCACACTACTCATTTTGAGTTTCAATCACAGTCATCACTTACAAGAACTCATTTCTTCATATTCATACACAATGAAACTTGTATGTACATTACAAATCATATTACACATACGTACATTAAATCCATGGACTTACATCAATCATACTTTACATTACAAGTCCATTCACATTCATTACACATTACAACTATACATATACGGGGTCTCACATGTACAAAACCCTCGTAATTACTGAAACTGGATACACTGAGACTTATCAATCATCTTACCCCGTGACTCATCAACTCTAATCTCTTACCAAATTGCCTCTTTCCCGCTCTTACATCTCTATCAAGCACTATTCTCTTTTTGTCTCTATTACGGCATGAACTACCTTTCCCAATTCAGAGGTATACAACTCATAATTTTATTCATAGAACTGTGGTCTGCACGCTGCCTCATCGTAGGTAGTGATATCTAATGGGGTCAATCAGACTCTAATAGACAATCTAAGCCATTTCATGAACTTTTGGGCTTTACGACTCTCACTGCTCATAGTATCGAGTCGTACCGGCCCAGCGATGTAAACTGAGTTTCATACTCGTCAATCAACCAGTTCCTCTAGGTCGGGTAAAGAACTATTAGTTATTTCCTTTAAATAGTGTTTGGGATATTCTGTCACTGGAATACATCTAGGATTATTTCTCATGTCAGCGCTAGATGTCTAACTCTTAAGATGGGTCGAGTAGACTTCCACCAATGATCCGCCCCACCCTCAAACATGAATACATCAAAATACCACTTTCTCAGTGGATTCAAGATATCAACGTAGGTTGTGCCCTACCTATTCTCAACTCCATGTATAGACTGAGTAAACAACTCTAAAATATTCTCCCCACTCCGTGTTAACCTCACGAAGCGTGTCTCAATACTGTTCGACCTCTCTGTCGAACTCTGTGGGGCATGCTCAGCATTAGCCTCCACCTCAATCTTATCTTGAGTCTCATATGGCAACTCAGTACAACTCTCAGGCCTACCTCTACAACCTCGAGCATGTGTACTCTCGCCCCTATACCATAACAGATATTAGTTATAATAATTAGATTCTTGCATTCAAAACCAAATTCTTAGCTGCAATTCCATCTCGATATACACAATTGTATCTAAACAATGCACAATACATGGGGATGTAAACTTCCTTAACCACTAACACCGACTCATATCAGGCCAACTCAGCTCTGATACCACCTCTGTCACGACTTAAATCGCCTAAAAACCACTATAATTTTTTTTATTCTTCGTTTAATCTTTAATTCTTACCTTTCTCTCATCGTGACCATCCCACCAACAGTTGGGCTATGATTCGGTGTTAGTTCCCTCATACTATTTACCGTTCCATTTCCATATTCACATTCACATATTAGGATTTACTTCCTTTAACTTTAGCTAAATACATATACAATGGTATTTATATAACTCTACATCCCCGACATCATATCCGTTTACAGTACTGTGCATTTACATGTTCAGATACAAAACTATATAAAAGTGTATACCTGACTCTCGATGGGACGTAACGGATACCAAAAATGCAAGTCCTCAGGCGTACTTAAACTACTCAAAGTACTTTGTAGAGGGGGAAAATAAGGGGGGTGAGCAACCACACGCTCAGTAAGGCAATTATACAAGCAAGTAGATATCTACGCTATCTACATGATCATAATGTCATGCCCTTAAATCCATTTCTTTTCATTAAAATCTCACGCACGAAATCATGCATACATCGATGCCATAATTTATAAGAACTATTCGTGCTTATAGAAATCATGCAACTCGTGCATCAATGGCTTTTCATGTAAAATCATAATTCGCATGAAGTAAATCAAGATCATGCATTATTTCATGCCATGTAAAATAAATCATGAGAGACAATTCTTTTCATGAATTTGTAATTAAAGCATTAGAAACCACTCATGCTACTGCATTTAAATAACATCATTAAAGCTCAATATAAAATAACCCCTCAGGGTTAATCATATCATAAATCTATCTCAAACTCATTATAAAATTCATTATAAAATTTTGTTATAAAATCACCCTTCTTTCAGGGTCACATGTCAGAAAATCCTTTGAAAAATATATCATCATAGTAGAAAATCACATCTCATTTAAAAACATAAATCGGGATATTACCCCTCCTTCGGGTCTACCCTGGTCTATTCAGACCGTATGATATCATGTGAGGCATGTAGGTTACTGTATGAAAAATCGAGGACTATGGCCATACTATGTCCTTATGATTCCAAGCTACACGGATCCCAGTGTACGGGGTATCACAACTGTAACGGGAGGTGGGGTTAAATTCTACCCGCCAGAATATCAAGTCAGATCAGCTAGTCGTCAAGACTACATAGTACAACGTACTCCGTGATATATACACGGTACAACGTACTCCATAGACTCATATCATAGTCTAGGGGTGCCTGGCGTAGGTCTTATCCACCCCATACTATGTCCAACCTATGTCTCAAGGTACACGTGCGAGCATATCATCTCTCTATGACACACAGTCTACAAGAGGCTCCATCACGGCTCTATGTCTATTCATGATATCAGAAAACCTCGTGCGAGCGAAGTTTTAGCACAGTTTCATAAAAATCAGTAAAATCTACGTACGAGCAGCACTCCAGTATGACTTTAAAAGAGTTATAAATCCATATAAAATCACATATGAGCGAGCTCCAGCACGGCATCATGCATAAATAATTTAAAAATTCGTGAGAGCAATGCTCCAGCACAAATGAATGCTCAAGTAAATCAAAACTTCGTGCGAGCAACACTCTAGCACGATTTCATTTATAAAAAAAATCAAATCTCGTGCGAGTTACACTCCAGCACGACTTTTATGCAATTAAATTGATTAAATCACATACGAGCGAGGCTCCAGTACCGCTTTTATGCAATTATCATATCAAAACAGGATGTGAACTTAGCTCCAATACCTCTCATGCGTGTCAAATTATTAAAACAAGTGCGAGCAATTGCTCCATCACCTTTTTTATGCATGCCAAGTCAAAACAGGGTGCGAGCTAGGCTCCAGCACCTCTCATGCATTTCACAATAATAAAAATCAGTGTGAGCAACTGCTCTAGCACATTTCATGCATATGATGTCACACAAATCGATGCGAGCAACCACTCCAACACATTTTATGCAGACTCACAAACTAAATATAGTGCGAGCAACGCTCCAGCACAATCTGTTTCCATATAAACTTGATAGTTGGCCCATTTTTCAAAGAAATTTCATTTAAATCTAAATAACGCTTACGTGGTGTTATCTTGTGAAATTTATGCAAATACTGGCCAATCTACAAATTTGCTTTGCTAAAAAGTCATGAAAATTTCTCAAATCATGCATTTCATGCATGTCATGCTTTCACCTTCCTTAGGTGAATTTTCCTTAATAGGGGTAAAATAGTCTTTTACCTATCCCGGGTCCTTAAAATTTTGAATCCATTTCTAGTATTGTTGGAAGTTACATGCCCTTAGGACATAACGAGATTTGGAAAGAAGGCAAAGTGAGTTTCGTTAGATTGAATCCTTTGAGAGATTGGACAAAGTGATAGACAAGGCCTGTAGGTTGGCATTACCACCTGAATTAGCAGGCATCCACAATCTGTCTCATCTTTTGATGCTTCGAAAAAACTATCCGAACCCAGCATATTGATGGGACCCTAAGGGTATCTACCGCAAGTGCACGGGTCATCCAAATAATAATGGGATTTTGAGTCCCGAGATATCGTCCCACAGGGAAGTTGTTAGCCTAATTAACTACCGGTTACTATTATCCTAAGTATATCCTAGCAAATTTATGAATTTTCAAAGGTGATCAACTAATCTAGAATTGAAAATACCAAAAGCAAGAAAATAATAAAACTATAAAATAAGTAACTAAAACCGAGCTCAGAGTACTTACAAAATTCCAAGCACTTAAAATCGAAAACCTGCAAAAGAAATTAAAACAATTAAAACTAATTAACCAAATTAAAATAAAATGCAAAATAAATGAAAAGACATGATTAATTAAACTAAAATCTAACTAACCTAAAAAATGCATGTAATTAAACTAATTGCAAATTAAACTATTCCTAATGCTAGATTAAAATTACTTAGAAACTAATTAAATCTAAATTAACTAACTAAACATGATTGACTACATCTAAATACATAATTAAAACTATTAACTAAACTAATTACATCATCTAACTAATCTTAAAAACTAATCTAACACTAACTATATGAAAAATGCATTAATCCCTAAATAAGCAACCAAACATGGCCTAAAGATTTTAAACAAATAGTAACTTTCCCACCAAAACACTATTCCTCATTAATTTTCTGCATTTTCACGTGGTGCTCGGGTTGGTGGAGTAGATGTGTCCAGCTGCTGCCATGCCTCTCGGTTCTGACTCTCACCCACTTCTGCCTTGATTTCATGCATCTCCTTCTTCTCTGCCCATGCTTCTAGCTGCCAGGAACGACCTACACGCTTCCACTCAGCAGCACGTAAACAACTGCTCTCGGAGTGCTTCTCGGTTCCAGAAATCTGCTGGTTGCCTCGGGTACTCTCGGTTCATGCATGTGTCCAGCTACTATCATTGAGTGCTGTCCAGGTGAGGGTAGCTTCTGATGTTTGATGCCTGCCCTGCAAACCTCAGCTCAGATCAGTGCACGCCTGCTGCTTGCTTCTGCTCCAGAATCTGCTGTTGCTGGTCTCGGTTCTGGCATGCATCCCGCTGCTCTTGACACCATTTTAGCTGCTGTTCCTCTGTTTCTTGCTACTGCCATGGATCAGCTTCAGTTCATAGGGTTCCAGGCCATAGCATACTGAAGTGAATCAATGAAATAACACCTAGATGACAGCAAAGTGAGAGTGGACAGAATTAGAAAAGCAGAACAGAGCATAACAGAGTGCATTTGCTCCCGGTCTACTGCTGTGGTCTTGGTGTGCTCTGTCCTCTCGGATGCTTGCTGCCTTTGCTCTTTCGATGATGCATGAACAATGTGTGAAGAGTTAAGAAATTAAGCTCACCACAACCTTGATGACAACTAACGAAAAGAAAGACAGAAATAAAACTAAATGGAAGCAAACCGAGAATTAAAAACAAAATAAAAACAAAATTGAAAAATGAAGGAAAAACCGAGAAGAACAAAGACAAGGAAATGAACTTGACAAATAGAGACTCCATGGGAAAGGAACCGAGAGCATGAAAACAAAAGATTGATTATCCATTGAAACATAAAATTTAACAAAGCTTAACTAAGAACATGAAAATGCATAGTCAAACAAATGGGAAAATAAAAAAAACTAGGAAGGAAAATAATTCTAAAATCTACTCTTCCTACACTACTCCTACTCCTACAATTACACTAACCTCTACTCCTAAAAATTACATCCTTTTCAATTGTCATCTTTTCCTATTTATAAACACACTAGGGGTAAAATGGTAATTTTCACATCCTTGATGAGTTGGCATTTTTTTTGGCCACTTGTCTTCACACCATTGGCTCCTTGAAAAGATATGTCCATGTCATCGGTCTTCTTGTCCAATTGGATGTGCTTGGTGGTATGACTCGTGTTGTCCACGTGGCTCAATCTCGATTTTAGCCCAATTCCGGTCCATTTTCTACCGAAATATTCAAAATTCATTCGGATTTGATTTATCTGCAAACATGAGAATTTTTATTAAATAAAGGGGATAATTAAAAAAATAAATTGGGGATTTAAATAAATAATTAGGAAATTAAGCACAAATAATTCTAAAAATATAGAATTATCACACCCCCAAACTTGAGCTTTTGCTTGTCCTCAAGCAAAACAAAATGATTTTAGGAATGATAAGTACAAAACACAATAATTTCCCCAATATTATCCTCAAAGAAAAAGTATAGACTATGAAATCAAAGAATCACAATTACAAGTCCAGCACTTAGAATTATTCAATCATAAGTCCTAACCTAAATTGGACTCCTCGTGAGTGTGTGAAAAATGTCTAAGTCACTTCTCAGTATATTACTCGGATCAGATTATGCAACACAGTGAATGCAAAGTCAATGACATATGATCATTCCCATAAGTTTGTTTTTCACTTCTCTCTCCACTAATGTAGTCACACTTAACTAAAGATCATTAGGACTTCATTAAGCTTGTAATGTCAGGCTGGGGTTAAGGTATGATAAAGTCGATTTAGGTTCAGTTACCCCTTAACATGCATTACCTTCTAGGATCTTTAGTGTAAGAGCTCTAATTATTTCCCCCAAACTTATTTCTTTTGCTAAACTCTTTTTTCTTTTTTCTTTTTTTTTCAATTTTTTTTTTTTTTTTACATACTCCTTCACTATCACTTAATACCCATATAGCTCACAATATATCCAATGACTTTTCATGCTTTCGGGGTAAGGGATAGGAAAAAGTATTTAAGCTACGAAAATTAAGTAGGCGTATTTACAAAGAAAAGCTTATTTGGCCCAGACGGGTGACTAGGGGTAGAATATGTACAAGGCTAGAAAGGCTTAAACGATCCAAAGATGGCCTAAATCATCTCCCTAATCAAGTGTGATCTAATATTTCGCCTCGAGATTAGATCAAACAAATTCTAGAATATGATGCACAAAATCAACTGAACAAATGCAATCCTATGTACACATAAGCTTTCTCTAAATAAATATACTGATTCATGACATGACATGTGCATAAGATGAGGAAATCAAAATAAGAATTAAGAGAAATTCAAGAACTCAACTTCATGCTTTTCCTATAATCATGCTTCTAAGTCAATCAAAGTCATACTAATTCATGGGGTCATATCATCGGAATATGGGAAAACTACATGCTAAGCACTCAATCATCCCAAAATCAAGCAATTTAAGCTCATTTTATCGAAAAAATTTTGAAAATTCCTTCTCAGATTTTCGAAAAAATTTTAAAAATTTTTCCAATTTTTCAAAAAATTGCTCAAGTGATATCCCCTCCCCCAAACTTAACGTGCACAGTGTCCTCAGTGTGCAAATAATATACGAATTTAAAGTTCAAGAATAGAGTATTCCCCTTTTCTGATGTTGATGAACAATCAAAGCTTTGATTGAAAGCATAAAACGAGAAAAGAAACCTGCAACACAAACAAAGAAAGACACAATAGAAAAGAAAAAGAAAAACGAACTATATACAAAGTGAAAGTAAAAACACAGCCCCTTCAAATGCAGCTGAAGAAGACAACACTCAGCAGCAAGGCGAAGAGTATGAGGGTCATCCAAAGTGGTGACAGGGTACTAACAGTTAACTCCTCCTGAGCCCTATCTATTTCCTTCCTTCTTTCAGATTTTATATGGTCAAGCTTTATGTTCTCCTCAATCTCTATCTTAAAACATTCTTGAGAGTCATCAGGGAGCTTCAAAGGTTTGAAAACATTAAGCTTTACTTCCTGATCTTGGACTCTCATCGTCAACTTCGTAGCATCAGAGGGCGAGGAAGGCAATGAATACGAAGAAGGTATAGATGAAGAAGCGTTTAGCTTTGTTTCCTTGGCAGCCCGATCTTTAGGTTCCTGCTCTTTCTGAGCTACTTCGTTAGAACCTATGTGTTCTTCAACTATGTGCTGTTCAGGTTGGGACTTAACTTGTGGCTCCTCTAGCTCGCTGCCACTCCTAAGGGTGATAGATCTAACTTGTTCCTTACCCTCCCCTTGCTCATCAGGATTAACTTCAGTATTACTAGGAAGGGTCCCTTGAGGATGTTGGCTAAGAGCATTAGCTATTTGTCCAACCTGAACTTCTAAGTTCTTAAGTGAAGTAGCTTGATCTTGCAGGATAGTCGTGAACATCTCCTCTAATGTAGGCTTCTTCTCAGCTGCTGGTGCATGGTAGAATTGGGGCTGCATAAATGCTGGTGGTGGTGGTGGTGGTGGTGGTGGGTGATATTGAAATTGAGGTGGGGATGGATGATGTGGATGGTGGTAAGGAAATTGCTGCTGTGGTGGTACCTGAACTTGTGGAGCTTGAAAACTAGGGGGTTCTACAAATATGGAATTAGAAGTTTGCCCTTGGTTTTGGCTCCAGGAGAAGTTAGGATGGTTTCTCCACCCTGAATTATAGGTGTTTGAAAAAGGGTTGTTTTGTTGCGTAGGGAGAGCAACATACTGAACCGACTCTAAGTTGAGCGGACACCTATCTACAGAGTGGGTACCACTACACAGCTCGCATGAAAGAAAAGGACTTTAGACAGAATATATAGGGTTAGGACTGTTGGGAGGATTATATTGGGTACTGAGCGACTCCACCTTCTTTGTAAGATTGGCAATCTGAGAGGTCAAGGTGGACAGTGTGTCAAGCTCGTACATACCCGCCGATTTCCTTGGCATCTGCCTTTCCGAGGACCATTGATAGTTGTTAGTCGCCATCCTTTCTAGCAACTCATAAGCCTCCTCCTCTGTTTTGCACATCAATGCTCCACCCGCAGCAGTGTCAACAATGGTCCTATTTGGGCTTGTAAGTCCGTGGTAGAAGGTCTGAACTTGCAACCACAACGGTAGGCCATGGTGAGGGCACTTCCTAAGAAGCTCCTTATATCGTTCCCATGCTTCATAAAGAGATTCAAAGTCGTACTGGGCAAAGGAAGATATATTGCTATGGAGTTACGCTAATTTAGTGGGAGGAAAGAATTTGGCTAAAAATTGGTAGGCTAACTCATCCCATGTAGAAATGGATCCTGGAGGCAGAGAGGTCAACCAATGTCTCGCCCTATCCCTAAGTGAGAAAGGGAATAGTCTAAGCCTAAGTGCATCGTCTGATAATCCATTGTGCTTGAAGGTGTTGCATAAGTCCAAGAATTGCCCGAGATGAGCATGTGGGTCATCATGTGGAAGCCCACTGAACTGCAAAGATGTTTGGATTATCTGGATGATTGCGGGCTTAATTTCAAAATTATTTGCATGGACAGCTGGTGGCCTAATGCCGGAATAATATTCTCCAATTGTCGGCATCGCATAATCTCCAACAGTTCTAGTTTTCCTATTTTCTGCCATGGTGAATTGCGGCGGAGCTAATAATTTCCTCGAGTCCTATTAAATTTTTCTAAGAGTGTGTTCGATTTTAGGATCTAGAGGAAAACAATCAAAACTTCTGGCTCTACGCTTGCAATCATCTAAAAGTCCTTAAAAAAAATTTTTTTTTTAAATTTTTTTTAAATTTTTGAATTTTTTTTTAATTAAGAGAAAATTTAACTAACCTAAGCTAAGGCTCTAAATATTTACAACCTAAATATTTACAAGCTAGAATTACACCTAAGCATAATTTCACCGATATTAATTAATGACTAATTAAAACTTCCCCGGCAACGGCACCAAAAACTTGATGGGACCCTAAGGGTATCTACCGCAAGTGCACGGGTCGTCCAAGTAATAATGGGATTTTTAGTCCCGAGATATCGTCCCACAGGGAAGTTGTTAGCCTAATTAACTACCGGTTACTATTATCCTAAGTATATCCTAGCAAATTTATGAATTTTCAAAGGTGATCAACTAATCTAGAATTGAAAATACCAAAAGCAAGAAAATAATAAAACTATAAAATAAGTAACTAAAACCGAGCTCAGAGTAATTACAAAATTTCAAGCACTTAAAATCGAAAACCTGCAAAAGAAATTAAAACAATTAAAACTAATTAACCAAATTAAAATAAAATGCAAAATAAATGAAAAGACATGATTAATTAAACTAAAATCTAACTAACCTAAAAAATGCATTTAATTAAACTAATTGCAAATTAAACTATTCCTAATGCTAGATTAAAATTACTTAGAAACTAATTAAATCTAAATTAACTAACTAAACATGATTGACTACATCTAAATACATAATTAAAACTATTAACTAAACTAATTACATCATCTAACTAATCTTAAAAACTAATCTAACACTAACTATATGAAAAATGCATTAATCCCTAAATAAGCAACCAAACATGGCCTAAAGATTTTAAACAAATAGTAACTTTCCCACCAAAACACTATTCCTCATTAATTTTCTGCATTTTCACGTGGTGCTCGGGTTGGTGGAGTAGATGTGTCCAGCTGCTGCCATGCCTCTCGGTTCTGACTCTCACCCACTTCTGCCTTGATTTCATGCATCTCCTTCTTCTCTGCCCATGCTTCTAGCTGCCAGGAACGACCTACACGCTTCCACTCAGCAGCACGTAAACAACTGCTCTCGGAGTGCTTCTCAGTTCCAGAAATCTGCTGGTTGCCTCGGGTACTCTCGGTTCATGCATATGTCCAGCTACTATCATTGAGTGCTGTCCAGGTGAGGGCAGCTTCTGATGTTTGATGCCTGCCCTGCAAACCTCAGCTCAGATCAGTGCACGCCTGCTGCTTGCTTCTGCTCCAGAATCTTCTGTTGCTGGTCTCGGTTCTGGCATGCATCCCGCTGCTCTTGACACCATTTTAGCTGCTGTTCCTCTGTTTCTTGCTACTGCCATGGATCAGCTTCAGTTCATAGGGTTCCAGGCCATAGCATACTGAAGTGAATCAATGAAATAACACCTAGATGACAGCAAAGTGAGAGTGGACAGAATTAGAAAAGCAGAACAGAGCATAACAGAGTGCATTTGCTCCCGGTCTACTGCTGTGGTCTTGGTGTGCTCTGTCCTCTCGGATTCTTGCTGCCTTTGCTCTTTCGATGATGCATGAACAATGTGTGAAGAGTTAAGAAATTAAGCTCACCACAACCTTGATGACAACTAACGAAAAGAAAGACAAAAATAAAACTAAATGGAAGCAAACCGAGAATTAAAAACAAAATAAAAACAAAATTGAAAAATGAAGGAAAAACCGAGAAGAACAAAGACAAGGAAATGAACTTGACAAATAGAGACTCCATGGGAAAGGAACCGAGAGCATGAAAACAAAAGATTGATTATACATTGAAACATAAAATTTAACAAAGCTTAACTAAGAACATGAAAATGCATAGTAAAACAAATGGGAAAATAAAAAAAAACTAGGAAGGAAAATAATTCTAAAATCTACTCTTCCTACACTACTCCTACTCCTACAATTACACTAACCTCTACTCCTAAAAATTACATCCTTTTCAATTGTCATCTTTTCCTATTTATAAACACACTAGGGGTAAAATGGTAATTTTCACATCCTTGATGAGTTGGCATTTTTTTTTTTGGCCACTTGTCTTCACACCATTGGCTCCTTGAAAAGATATGTCCATGTCATCGGTCTTCTTGTCCAATTGGATGTGCTTGGTGGTATGACTCGTGTTGTCCACGTGGCTCAATCTCGATTTTAGCCCAATTCCGGTCCATTTTCTACCGAAATATTCAAAATTCATCCGGATTTGATTTATCTGCAAACATGAGAATTTTTATTAAATAAAGGGGATAATTAACAAAATAAATTGGGGATTTAAATAAATAATTAGGAAATTAAGCACAAATAATTCTAAAAATATAGAATTATCACATATGTGATCGGATATGAGCTGTTGGAGCTCAATGAAAGTATAACGTATGTTGAAAAACTTGATACAACGATCTCCCTAGTCAAGTCCTTTAGTAGTAGTACACTCCGAAAAAGTCACATGAGAATTAAAGAGTATGATGCGATAGACGTACCCGAAGTTGTTTGTGGACCTATTTGACATGGTTCTAATTTGGAAGACCAAATTTCTTAAGTGGGAGAGATTATGTAAGACCCGATTGTTATCGTATTTCCTTATGATTCACACATTTTATGGATATGGTTATAAGTTAATGGAATCATAAGACAGATGATTTGATCATATAAATTTGAATGAAGTAGTCGAACGTACGATTAATCCGAAAACGGATAATTAAGGAATTTCAAATTAAATTATGAGATTTCAATTGTCCGAACAGAGATTCGTATTGTAAATGAAAAATTATAGTGGGTCCAAGAAGGAAAGTCAGGTTAAATTAGTCTCGAACATGTAGAAGGGTAAAACGGTTAAAAGATCAAAATTCGGTATAAATTCGATAAGAAAATTTCATTAAAAATATGGAATTGAGAAATCCTGATAAAAAACGAGGAAAATATTGAATTTCGAGTCCAACTGATCAAGATCTGAAATTATTAAGGTTTACCAAAAATTCATTCGGGATACTATCTCGAAAATATGGAGAAAATATATCGAAAAAGGGTTAAAATACAATAAATTAATTAAATAAATTAAATAGATAATAAAATAGATAATTTATTAGATATTTTGGGCTTTTATATTATTTTAATGAATATAATAATAATATAATACATTATAAATAAAAAGAAAAGAAAAGAAAAAAATTAGAAAACTGAAAACGCGGGGAGAGAGAAACCCGTGAAAACAAAACCGAAAGTGACCGAGGAAGATAGGAGCACCGGACGAGTACCGATGACCAGACGACCAAGCAAAGGGCCGACGAAGAGCACAGACGATCAGGCGATCCTCCTGCCACCAGGAAGCGCCCTACCGGCGCTGAAATCCGACGGATCGAGGTAGAGAAGCCGCAGAGAGGAGAAGCGAAATCGACGGCCACCGGTGTAGATTCGGCCAACCCAGACCCCAGCCGAACACTTCCCCAGTGCAGGCGCACCGATTGACTCCAGAAACGAGCCGAGAACCAGTCAAAAACGCTGTGAATGGTGATAGGGAAGCCTGAACCGGTACAGACCGATTCAGCAAAAAGAGAATCGGGCTGAACTGACCGGTCTGAACTGGGTTGAACCGGACCGAACTGGTTCAGCCAAGAAAGAGAGGACAAATGGAGCAAAGGAACAAAAAGAGAAAAAAAGAAAAAGGGGAAGAATTTTCGCGGATACACCGGACTTCTGGTAAGTTGGTAAGAAGTCAAAAGTGACCGATTTGATTTTCGAAAAATTTATTTAAATTATATTTAATCAAAAATTAACCTTGAATTAAATATAAAATTGTGCAGTTTGATGATAAATCGTGTACGTGAGCCCGGTCAAACTTCGATTTACGCACCATCACATATTCTCGGGTAAGTAAAGCTCATTTACGACAATTTATGTAATTATTCGCGTATTAAAGATTTATTTTACGAATTTCGGATTTAATTTCGCATTTAGTGAATTTTATTGGGATTTTTGAATTAATTGTCGTAAATGATATACGGTCTATCCAAAGAGTCTGGAACAAAGCCCAATGGGTATTGAGAGCCCAATAGGCCTCGATAATGTGAATAATAAGTGGAAAAAAGGGCTTAAGGCCGATTAAGGCCCATTAAGGTGCAATCGGGCCCAAAAGGGGTAAACGGGCCCAATGATTTAAATTAAGCCCAGTAAAAGTGAAATATGGATTAATATGTTTGGATTTAACCCCATAAATGATGATCTGCAACTCCAGAGAACATATTGGGAGCTGAACGGATCGGGTGATCGGTAGCGTTGAGAAAAGGTCAGACTGTACAGAAAAATGAGGTAAGGGAATTTTACGGACTGCTAGAGGTAACTTTACATAATTTCAACTTCATTTGCAGTCTCTTAAAGTGTCTGAAGCGTCTAGATTTAAGATAACAATTTTAGTGCCTCGGATGGGCAAATTACCAAAATACCCTCGTGAAGGGTAAAATTTCCAAATTTAGGAAAAATTGGGAGGAGTAAGAATAAGAGGTCCTTGCTTGTTCTTGAGGTGTTTTGACACATGCATGGTTAGCCTGGCTAACTTTTAAATAAAATGCACAGCATTGCATAACTTTAATCAATGTTGATTTTCACTAAAATTGATTTGAGAAATGTAGCCACCTACGTGATTTTCTAGAAATGTGACGTGCTAGAGCTCAGCTCATACGAGTGTTGATTTGTGTGATGCATGCATTAGTGCTGGAGCAAGAGCTCGCACTAGAGTTTTACATGCATTGGTGCTGGAGTCTAACTCGCACCAGATTTTCATATGATTTTCGTGACAGGGTGCTAAAGTCTAAATCGCACCAGATTTTCACTTGAATTGTTATGACAGAGTGTTGGAGCCTAGCTCGCACTAGTTTTACATGATTTTGACAGAGTACTGGAGCTTAGCTCGCACTAGATTTATGAGATTTTATGATACGTGTGCTGGAGCATCACTCGCACTGATTTTATGAGACATGCGATGAGCCGTGCTTGGAGCGTCGGGTAGACTGTGTGTCACACCGATTAAATAGGCTCGCACGTGCATTTTGAGATAGGGCATGAGTATGGATATGAGATATGGGTCCACGGAGTACGTTGTACCGTGCAAGTAGCATGGAGTATGTTGTACCGTGCTGGGATTGATTATGTGGCATCTTCGGATGCGTGGCATCTTCGGATGCGAGTGACATCTTCGGATGCGTGACATCTTCAGATGTGAGTGGCATCTTTGGATGCGAGTGGAATCTATGGATGAGAGTGATTGGACAAGGTCGACAGGATGGACTGACCCACCTCCCGGGGCGGTCCCTGATCGTGGTGAGACCTCACACACTAGGATCTGTGTAGCAGTGGGATCACGAGGACATATGGCCATCGTCCTAGTTATTTACCGGAGATATATACATATATTGCCTAGTCTCACATGTTGATGTTTTGAGAAACTCGTTTTGTGGATTTTTGTGTGAGTCTGGATCACCCGATGGAGGGGTTAGATCCTGACTGAGGTAAGATTTTGATGAGAATGAAACTAGGTTTGAAACTGAATTTGCATGATGTTATTTCCATGCTATTTAAAACCATGAATAATGTAAACTGGTTTTACATGATATTCATTGTATCGCATGGTACTATTGCTTTGAAAAGCATTTGATTTCATGGTTTTGTGTGAGTCAGGAATACCCGAGGGAGGGGTTGAGTCTGACTGTGTTGTGAAATTTTGATGAGAATGCAATGTTTTAAATGGATTTGCATGTTGAGTTTTCCATGCTTTTGAAATCCATATGTGAACTTGTTTTACATGACATCATGACATCATGAATTGTAACATCGGCTTTGAAATGTGCGGAGAAAGGGGGTTTATGCACGACACCATGTTCATATAGGTAGTATAGTTGCCTACTTGTTCATAGGATTGCCTTACTGAGCTTGATGTGTTGACCCCTTTCATTTTCCTACACAGATTTCATCCAATAGACTTTGAGGCGACTGAGTACTGCATTCTTGATATCCGCTGCTACCTATCATTTTAAGGTATATACACTTGTACATATTGTATCTAAATAAGAATAGCACAGTAACATGTTTGTAAGTAATTTTCGAGGATATATAGATATTGTAAACACTTGTAAATGAATGGGAAAAAATTAATGAAAAACTCATGTGTTTGCCTTTCGTTTAATAAGAAAGTAAGGCATATAGTGGATGAATGGTGGGACTAGCATTGATGCACAGCCCAATTGTTAGTGGAGTGTGGTCACGATCAGATGACAGGTGAGTATGGAAGAAAAACAAAAAATTTACTCTGATTTTTGGTAGATTTTGGGGTCGTGACATGATGTATGTTGAGAAGCCGGTTCGGATATTGGATAAGAATGGGAAGGTGTTGAGATTAAAGACGATCCCCTTAGTGAAAGTCATTTGGTAGCACCACACTACAAAAGAAGCTACATGGAAATTAGAGAGTTTGATGCGGGAGAGGTATCCCGAGTTGTTCACAGACTGATTTAGTTCCAATTTGGAGGACCAAATTTCCTTAAGTAGGGGAGATTGTGAGACCCCATTTATGTATAACTTTGTAATATATGTTAATGGAATTATAAGACGAATGATTTCGGATCATGTAAATGTGAATGAATTGCAATGGGATGAGTGAGTGTAAAGATACAAATAAAGGATAAATAAGGGTCGAAGTGGCCACAAATTAAACGAATGAAACTTTAAGAATTTGGATTGAAGATAAGAAATGAAGACACGAAATGATAATGCATGGACGGTGAATTCTAAGTATCCTTTATGAATTCAAGCAATGCACACAAGTTATATTGTATGTGAATCATCGGAAATGAGCATTTCCATGCTCTAAGTGGAATTAAAATGCAAAATGAGTATTGGAGTAATGAAATGGGAAATTACCCTTGAAAAATCTAGAAAAATGCAGCAGGAAATGCCCCAGATGAAGGCCAGATCGATCCCTTGTGCAAACAGAACAATTCCAAGTGAATCTGCCAAGCCAAGATCGATCTCTCCTCAATGAGCAGATAGATCTCTCCCATTTTAAACCTGAGAATTCGATGACTAAAAACCAAAGGAAGATTTATCTTTTCACCCTAGCAGATCAATCTCATCACTCTCAATCTATAAAAACCCAACGACAAAACCTTTTTCTTCAATAAACCAACACACTTCTTTCATTTTTACCCAAAATTCCAAGCTTTCTCTCTCTAGAATACACCCTCCTCCAAAGAATTGAGAAAAAGCTATTAGTGCAAAGTTGTTCATTGTGAGGAGAAGAACAACATAGCTTGGAGTCAACATTTCATTTGTTGGATTGAAGGAGCTAAGGAGTCTTCTTATTTGGAGTAAGAGGAAAGTCAAGCTAGGTGAGTTCCCAATACATCAACTTTAAGTATATTCATCTAGTTATTGTTATGAGTAGATTGGTGTATTTATTGATGAATGAAACTACCTAGAATGTAATGGAACAAGCATAACCTAGAATGAGTTAGTATAAAAAAAATAAAATGTTGTTGATTATATGAAAAAAAAAAGATTATATCAAGTTGTTAGTGAGGTGATAAGCATGATTTTTAGATGATTGGATGAAGCCACATTGTGAGATTAGTCAAGTGATGAAAATGTGCATAAATGATGGAAGACTATGGATAAACAGTTATGCCAAGGGTTTGATAAGTAACCAAGTTTGTTGCTAGTTAAATTGACTAGAAATGGCATAATGATGGCTAAATGTGATAATGGGTCAAACTTAATGAAATAGGCTCAACGAGATATATCGATTAGTTGAAGTCCAAATATGAGTTATTGGTATTGACTCATATGATTTATGAATGTGTGCAGCTCTCGAGGATAAATCTGGAGCAAGTTGAGCCAAATCGTAAAAAACGGGAAAGGAAAAAGGAAGAGTTACTTCTAAGAGAATCGAGGTAAGGAAATTATGTTAGCCATAGGGATATCTGTACGCCTTTCGGGCGCATGGGCGATTTTTAACATATCTAAGAGTCATAGGATGAAATGAATGTTTGAATGGAAAAGAATTAGGTTTTTGAGAAATGTGCATTAAAAGCAAGAGCATGATGCTTTGAAATCTTTTTTTATTGCTTTTTAGCATGAGATTGGTAGGTTGGCTAGAATATGAAATGTTTTACACAAAAATAGCTTGATTTGGTTTCATAACCATGCTTTACAAAGAATGAGCCACCTACATGAGTTTTGTGGAAAATATAACGTGCTAGGGCATTGCTCGCATGAGATTTGACATGTTTTATACATGCATTAGTGCTGGCGCGATACTCGTACTAGAGTTTTACATGGATTTTATGATATTGTGTTTGAGCCCAGCTCGTACTAGTTTTCATACGAGTTTTGACATGGTGCTGGAGCATAGCTCGCACTAGATGTCCATTACACTTGTTGTCGTGCTAGAGATTGCTCGCACTTAGTTTTATGACATGTTGGGAGCCATGCTGGGAGTTTCGGGTAGATTGTGTGCCACGCTGATTAAATAGGCTTGTACTTGCGTATTGGATATGGCAGTGCATGATGTGATGAAATGGGTCTACGGAGTACGTTGTACCGTGTGTGATAATATATATATATATGTCGTCTTTGGACGATGGATATTCTGCTATAGACCGGCGAGTTGGACGTGACCCACCTCTCGTGTGAAAGCAAAGAGAGATGATACCCCACACACTAGGATTCATGTTGCTCGGGATCACAGAAGATATGACCATAGTCCTAGTTATTACCCTTATTGATATTATATGCCTATCTCACATGTCTATTGTTGAAAGAGAAATCCATGTTTTGAAATGTGTTTATGGGTCATGATAGTCCATGGGAAAGGCTGAGTCTTGACAAGTGATGATTTTGTATCGGTTTGTGTATAGATTTGAAATGCTTGGTAAGTGCATTATGCATGATGATTTACCATACCTTGATTTTGATTTACGTATGATGATTTTCCATGCTATGTTTTGAGAACTATGCACTGATTTAAATAGCATGAATTGCTTCACATGTCATGAACACAAGCATGATCATACGTTTTGGAGTATGACAAATAAATGTGTGATTTAAGCATGACATCACGACCACGTAGATGGTACAGTTATCTACCTGCTGGTATGATTGCCTTACTGAGCGCGTGGTTTGCTCACCTCCCTTATTTTCCCCCTCTATAGAGCACTTACATTATATAGTGGGTGACTAAGGATTGGATTTTGGTGTCCACTACATCCATCACACGAGGTATGCACATTTGTATAGTTTTGTATCTAGACATGTAAAAGCATAGTAATATCTTTAAATGTACTTTTGGGTATGTAAAAGGTTGTAAACACATGTAAACAGTAACTCTGATTTAGAAATACAAGTGTTTACATTTAAATGAATTATAATTTGAAATGGTATGATTGGATGAGATTGATACCGATACACAGCCCAACTGTTGGTGGTATAGCTGTTCACGATCAGGTAAGGTAAAGATAAAGAACAAACAATAAGAAATGGATTAAATAAATAACGAAAAATGAAAAATTTGTAAAGGATTTTTGGTGGATTGAGGGTTATGACAACAAAGGGGAAGACGAGTACTACACGGGCGAAACAAAACAGGCACTACAAGTGGTGGAGCTAGGCACCACAAGTAGCGGGCATGACATGCATAAAGCATACACTATTGCGGTAGCCTTTAGTCTCGAAAAATCTTACTTTCTTACTTGTTTTCATACTTATTTAAAAATCATATAATTTTCATTATAAAATATTAATGTATCAAAGCTAGGATTAAATCGGGGATTTATTCCATTAAGGGAATAATACTGGAAAGTTTGAGTTTTTCCCACATAAATTTCTTATGCACTCATCCAATCATTTCATGAAATATAAACAGGTACATGAAGTCATTACTACTTTAAATTGCATCCCTTACCTAAACGGGGCTGAGGCAGCACTAAATCATCAAGTATCAGTTTTACCTCGTTTTACGTGCCAATACCTCAAGATGCCAAAAACAGTTTCAAAACCATCAAATGATGCTTAAAACCATCTTAACATACTTAAACTTACCTCAACTAACATAAATCCCACTAGACTAGACCATTTTGTCAACTTTCTTTACTTTCTCGGTTTTACTGATAAAGTGTTGGTTTAAGCTATTTTCAATAATTTCTTTTCTTCTAACGTCGAACTTATAAACTTAATAACTTAAATACTTATTCAAGTCTCTAGTTATCATATGACAACTTATCAAATCTACTAATTTTCACTCTTTTCAATTTTTCACTAAACCGAGTTATAAACCGAACTTTTCGATATTAATCTAACATTCTACAACATTCAACACAACCAAATTTCATCCCTACCATAACAAACAAGGGCTGGTCGAAACTACACATGCCTCTAGAAATTTTTTCTTCAATTTCTACTTAAGTAAAAATCATTTAAATTCATCAAACAACAACATATCCAACTATCATCATCTTCCATCAATTTCTCACCTATTTTGACCAACTTTGACCATTCCTTCTTGCTTCAACAAAATTCATAACTGTAGATAAACATGCATACAAACTTAGAATCATAACAAAAAAGCCTAAAAACCAGTCAAATACTCATAAATTTAAGTTTGCTCTTACCCCAGAAGCAGGGCAGATTCGACCCCTGTTTGGAGGAATTACATTGTGAGTTTGGAGGAATTATGAAAATGAGTATGTATATGCTTGATAAATGCCATATTGAGGGAATTCATGAAATATAAACACTATGAGCTTAATATCGATTTGATATCGATTTGATATCGATTTGGAATAAGTTAATAGGCCTAAAAAGATCCATAGACTTGAGTTATGGCTAAAGTAATGAAACGAGGCCATATAAGCATTAATAGAGGCTATAGATTAAATTGACTATAGCAAGCACAAGGGTTGCATTATATGGATCGAATATGATGTGAAATATGATTGTGTGCAGTCCCGAAGAGTTCGTTGAAGACGAATCGAACCGTACGAGTAACCAGCTTAAGGAAGTGGATTCACGCATCGCGATTCCAGGTAAGGGAATTCTGTAAGTATATAGAGGTAGTTACTCATATTTTGTGGGTGTATTGGGCTTTGGAAATGTGCATGAGTTTATAGAAATGTGTTTGAAGATGTATGGAAATTACTATGAGTATTTGTATGAGATTTGGTTATTTGAAATGGTTATTGAAAAGGGATAGTAAGGCTAATAATTGCATAAATCACGTGTTTTGAATGCTTTTACAAAACACAATGCTTTGATTTGAGCAAATAAAAGGATAGGCTGGCTAGTACTTGAATGATGTTGTGAAATAGCCCATGTGAGGTGCTAAGCATGTTTTGAGATGTTTTGAATGCATGTGAGCCGCCTATTTTGTGTATGTGATTAAATTTGTGCTAGAGCCTCGCTCGCGCTGGATTTTGATATTTTCACTTGTGTGAAACGTGCTAGAGCTTAGCTCGCACTTTGTTTTGGAACTATGATGATGTTTTATAAATCGTATCAGAGCTTTTGCTCGTACATGGATTTGAGTGGTTTTTCTTATGCATATAATCGTACTGGAGCTATGCTCGTACGTGGTTTCTCCATATTTTTATGCATAAATGTCGTACTAGAGCGTTGCTCGTACGAAGTGATTGGTTTTGATGCATGAATTCGCGCTAGAGCGTAGCTCGCGCAGGTTTTCACACTGTGGTATGTATGAGGTCATGGTGAGAGATACATATTGGTGTTCTGGGAACCTAACAGGCCTAACAGATCCGCCTTAGTGGTGTTTTTTTCACTACATGTTGTGTCTATTTCTGTAGTATCTCGTACCCGCAACGTGTGTGCCACTGGTGCCCTTACCCTAGCTGTGTGCTAACTTGATTTATATACTATGTTAGAATCGTTGTACGACCCTGATCCAGTCTACAGCCCATACCATAGCCATAGGTATTATTTCCTCTACGGAGGATGTAATATGTTGCATGATAACTATATTGAAATAGCCTAGTCTCCATGTTTTGATGTATGATGTTTTAATGAAGGAAGTATGTATGATGTTATAGTGTACGAAAGTACGTACAATGTTTTAATAAAGTATGATGGATTTTAAAGTAAGCATGTAAATCGATTTCATAAGTATGTATGTACGAAAGTATGTTCACCTAATTTTCCACTTGTTTTTAAATTGTTATAATTGTTTTAAATGCATACCTTACTGAGCATTTCCTAAAAGCTCACCCATTCTTTTCTCACATTTCAGAGTACCTGTAGTGAGAATTACTCAGCTATCTACGAAGTACCTGAGTAGCTGGTGGATTCAGTGATTTTTAGACTACTTACAGTACTCGCTCAGGTATATCATAGGATGTTTATTTCCTGACATGTATATTGTATAGATATTGGATTGTATATAAAATACTTTGGGGATGTAATCAATGCTTTCATAGGTTAGTATGTAAACGCTTTGGGAAGTAAATAATATATTGACTATTGATATGGATGCGGTAATTGGAATGTATGCAACTGAAAGGTAATAAGCTTAAGAAATAAAATCAACTGCCTTGGGAATATAAATTGCGTTTACATACAGGAGGATAGGCTAAAATATAAGAGGTTATGCTGCCGAAATTTTGGCAAAACTAAATGATTAAAAGAATAAGTAAAGGAAGAATGTAAGTATCCTACACTGTACATGAATGCAACCTAAGTAGGAAAATAAGATTTAAAGGAAAAAGTTAGCCTCTATTTCCGTGCTTCCGGAGTGTTACATAATTCTGCCTGGAAGGTGGCCAAAACAATTCCACAAAGTGAAAAAGAGGAAAGACGCTTTGGCAACTTAGGGGAGGGAGATCTCTATGGTTCCATGTCAGTTCGAGGAGTTCTTTACTATTTCAAAAAAGGCTTGAAGTCTACTTTAATTCTAGTAAATATCAAGCTCAAAAGCCTTTTAGATGGTCTTCAAAATGGGCTTTCTTTTTGGGCCTGCAGGGTACTAGGCCTGGCCTGCCAACAGCCTTATTTTCATAAAATCAGTAAAAATTATTTACAGCTCATTTTCTTCCAAATTTCCACCATTCATGTGTTATAATAAGTCCTAAGTATCTTTCATAAAAAATTTTAGCCCACTTGTTAAAGAAAAAATTTTCGTTTGGGTTCATTTTACCTAATTTAGTCATCACTGATCAAAATTCCTTAAGGTTTTTAGTTTACTTTAAAAATTAGTTTAACCATTGAAACCTTAATATTTCCTCTTAATTCTACTTCTCCAAGTCAAATATGCCTTATACTAATTTCCTATGGCATCAAAATAATTTTTACGAAATTACGAAATTTATTCTGAATTTATTTCACTTACTAGGCCCAATTTCTCGGTTTAGTGCTTATCCACATTTTTACTTGTTTTTTCACTTTCGATGCCTTAGTTTTACCTTCAAACCACCAAAGCATACTCATAAACGTATTCTCTTGAAAATTACTTCAATTTAATGTGAGACCCCATGTATGTATGACTCTATGATATGTTAATGGAATTATAAGATAGATGATTTTTGGATCATATAAATGTGAATGAATTTGCAAATGGGATAAATGACTATCATGATACAAGTAAAGGTTAAATAAAGGTTGAAGTGGCCTCAAGCTAAACAAATGAAACTTAAAGCATTCAGACTGAGGATAAGGATTTAAAACACGAAATGATAATGCATGGACTGTGAATTTTATGTATCCTCTCCGATTTCAAGTAGTACACACAAGTTCCATAACATTAAACTAAAAAGAAATGAACCTTTCCATGTTCAAAGTGTGAATAGATTGCAAAATGACTAGTGGAGTAATCGAATGCAAGTTTTCCTTTGGAAATTCTTGAAAAACTACAGTAAAAAGTTTGCAGATAAAGGCCAGATCGATCTCCTATTCAAAGAAGATCGATCTCTTGTTCAAGCAGAACAATTCCAAGTGGTTCTGCCAAGAGCAGATCGATCTCCCAATTAAGTAGATTGATCTCCTCAATGAGCAGACCGATCTGCATTTACCTCTGCCTAGCAGAGATCGATCCCTTCCTAAGTGTAGAGCGATCTCCATTTGCTTCTACTTAGAGCAGATCGGTCTCCCCCTTTGAGCAGATCGATCTCCAATGCCTGGCAAGGATCGATCTCTCCCCGAAAGAGCAGATCGATCCCACCTTTCATGCCTGAACATCTTGGTAGCTCAAAAACCAAAGGAAGATCAATCTTCACTCTAACAGATCGATCTCCTCACTCTCATCCTATAAAAACTCGACGGCCAAGCCTCATTCTTCAGCAAATCAACCATTCCTTTCCATTTTTACCCAAAATACCAAGCTTTCTCTCTCTAGGATACCATACCCTTCCAAAAAGATTAGGAAAAAAGCTATTTGAGCAAAGTTGTTCATTGTGAAGAAGAAAACAACATGGCTTGAAATCAGCATTTGGTTTGTTGTATTGAAGGAGCAAAAAGGATCTTCCAATTTTGGACACGAGAAAAGTCAAGCTAGGTGAGTTTTTGTTACACCAACTATAAGTATGTATATTAAGATATTGTTAGGAGTAGATTGGTGTATGTATCATTGGTTGAAAATACCTAAAATGTGATGGATCAACAATGACCTAAAAATAGGTTAGTGTGAGAAAATGAGATATGGTGGAATTCTATGATGAATAGGTTATATTAAGGTGTTAGAAATGTTATATGCATGGTTTTGAGATTTTGTTATGAAAGCAAATTATGGGATTGGACAAAGTGGTGAAATGCGCATATATGGTAATTGTGAAATGTATGGATAAATGGAGGAACTAAGGTTAGAGCATAGAAGTCAAGTGCTTGATTTGATAACTAAGTTACTAGCTAAGTGACTAGGAATGGCATAATGTGGCGAAATGTGAAAATGGACCAAGCTTCATACTATAAGGTCCGATAAAATATATCGATTATGATGAAGTGATTGATGAATGTTTGTAGCTCCAGAGATCGGAGTAGGAGCAAATTGGACTGAATGAGTTTCCAACAGTGGAACTTGTACTAAACTCGACAGGATTCGAGGTAAGGGGGTTTTGTAAGTGCCTAGAGGTAGCTATACGTATTTTGAGGGGTAGCAAGGATCCTAAAATGCATGGATTTTCATAACTTTGATGTTTTCATGATGAGATGCTTTGATATGAATGAAATGAGGATAGGTTGGCTATTACTTTGTGTGTTTGCATGAAAAAGCACAGATTGTGTGCTAAGTTGTATCTTTGAAAATACTTGATTTTTAAATTGGAGCCACCAATCATATTTGTGCCAGTGTAAATAGTACTGAAGCTTAGCTCGCACTAGATTTTGATGTTTTGATTCATGCTGATATTGCTGGAGCCCTGCTCGCACTAGCTTTTACTGTGCATGAAAGTCATATTGGACCTTTGCTCATATGAAGATTTGGCATGTTTTATAGAAAATCGTGTTATAGCCTCTTGTAGACTGTGTGTCATAGTGAGATGATGTATCGCATGCATATTTTGAGACATGAGATGGTTACCGACATGGTATAGGGCGGCTAAGACCTATGGCAAGCACTCTCAAACAATGATATAAGCTAAGTCCTATGGCAGGCACCCTAAATAGTCATGTGGGCCAAGTCCTATGGCAGGCACCCCTGCTAATGATGTGGGCTGGGCTAAGACTTATGGCAGGCACCCTCAAACCGTGTAGGTCCACGGAATACGGTGTACCATATATGTCACGTGGAGTACACTGTACCATGGACTCTTGTTGCAGTTGTGTTTTTACAGTTGTTGCAGTTGTGATGCCCCGCACATCGGGATCCGCATAGCCTGGGATCACAGTGATCCATATATGGCTATTATTCCCAATTTGTTTTTGAAATGTAACCTACATGCCTCATTTGACATCATGTTTTAATGATAGATTTGGGTAGACCCGAAGGAGGGGCGACACCCGTGACTTGTTTTAAAAGGAAATGTGATTTTATGCACATGGTATTCTCGAAGGGCGGGATTAGATTTGATTTAAATGAATTGCGATGAGTTTTGATATGATAAGCATGAGATGTTTTATATGTTGATTTTCCATTTGATATCATGCCTGATTTTATGAGTTTTTCATATACTATATACATATTCGTGTTGTCATGGCCACCAAGACCCTCTATACAAATCTGTGACCTTACCACATACCACTTACAGTTAGGCTATGAGTCAACATCTAATCCACATCTCATATAAATTCATTTAATTGAAATAGAATAGAAACTCGACTTTTATAAATATGCGGAAGCATTTATATCAGTTTCTATTAACTATACATCCCTTTCGTACATAATATCACTAGACTGTGCATTAATTTACAAGATACAAATTTTTCTTTTCATCACAAGGTGTATACCTCTCGATACTGCTGGAGAACACAATAGTAGGGACGATTGCAGTACTCACTACTGCGTAGTATCTGTGAAGGAGGAAATAAGGGGTGAGCATAACACGCTCAGTAAGGAAAATGTGCAAGCAGGTAGACAACTACACTATTTACATGCTAAAATACATACCTTCATTTTCCTTATAAAACAATATGCATGATTATTAAGACAACTTCTATCAGTGCGAAATCATTAATTCGCTAGATGGGTATATGCATATTCACACAGTTCATCATCCAAAACTACTGGGGATTAACTTTACACAGTCACACTTGAAATTACTTTTCACACAGTAGCAGATAGCTTCACATAACAAAATCTATGCACACAGTTCATATACAGAAAATGTTTTACTTAAACCCTCAGCAAGAGAAAATATCTATCACCTCACACAGTAGTGACAATATCATATCACACAGATATACAAGACTTATGGCCATAGTCGGATTCCAAGCTACACTGATCAGGTGTACGGGAACCCTACTCTTGGGGAGGCAGATCAACCATCGCTTCAGCTCACATAGATATCACACAGATAGTCACGACACATCGTATCCCATAACTAACGCTCACGGTACATCGTGCTCCTATGGATCCTTATCACCCATTTTCGTTGTCTTAAATTACATGCGAGCTCTCGAGCAGAACACACAGTATCGTCGAGGCATCAAGCACTCTTTCGTTTTCTAAAAATTCCTTTGAAAATAATGTACAAGCGGGGCTAGTCAATTTACTATTGCCTCTAATGCTCAAATCACTATTTAACACAGAAAGAAATAGAGCTGCTCCTTTCACTGAGTATGAGTGAGAGGATAAATTCCCTTCAATCACTTTTTATACACATTTCATACAACTGGTTAAAACTGGAGCCTGTCTATTATCATTCTTTCTCAAAATGTTTGGAAAACCACTTTTCACAACAATCATAGAAGTCATGCACTCATGCCATCAACTTATTTTCATACGTAGTTTTCTTCTAGATATATCGATATATATATACACACTATAACATACATTTGCACCCAGCAGATAAGAAAACATACGTATAACTATCTCTATAGCTTACACAAGTCCCTTACCTTGATCTTTCATTGTATCTGTTTATCTCACACTATTTCACATGTCACCTTTTACGTCTACAGCTCCGTCTATCTCTCTGGACGCTACAGATATACATCAAACGTATCATTCATCATTTCTAAAATCTCGAATGATCAACACCATCTTTATTCTCATATTTCCTCTTTGACCTAACCTAGGTCCCTAGTGACTTTACATGATATAGTCACTTCTAGCTATCTTCCCATATATCAATAAACTCATAGCAGTAGGTAGGTTAACATACTAGAATTTAGTAGTCTGAAAGCTTACCTAGCTTGCTTTCCTTACCACTTAGTCCAAAATCTCTTAATATCGATCAACACCTTCGATCTATTGTATCGAGGTCTCATTTCCAACTATGTTGCTCTCTTATCGCTAACGAACAACTTCGTAGAAGGAAATGTCTCTTAATTCTGGCTAGAAAGGTTGGTTTGTCTAGGAATATGGTTGAACACTTAAGCAAAAATTGAGAGGTTTTATGTCACTGTGGCTTTCAACCTCAATCCCCATTTCTTATATAGAAATTTCACTAGGAGATCGATCTACAGGGTGAGAGGATCGATCTTTCCTTCTTCACCACCTTACTTTTCAATGCATTGGGTTCCATGAGATCGATTTGCCCATAAGTAGGAGATCGATCTGTTCTAGGCAGTAGCTTAAGGAGATCGATCTGTTCTAAGGGTAAGATCAATCTTCTTCGGGCAGAGAGCTAAACAGATGGATCTAGTACAAGGATGAGATCGATTTGCTCTTGGTCGAGAGCTAAAGAAATCAATTCCTTCTACATAGAATGCTTAGCAGATCGATCTGGCCCCATTAGTGATCAATCTACCTTGTTCCATTACTCGAATAAGAGCATTTTTGGCTCTTCCAGATCGATCTTTCCTTCAATGAGATCGATTTGGCATTCATATTTTCTAGATTTTACTACAGTTTTCTGTAGTAGCTCACACAAAACATCTTTAATTTTGCTGCCATAGACATTTTCTCATCCAACCACCTTTAAGACTTGAAAATGACATCCATTCCTACTTTATACACATCAAAACTTATGTGAATTCATTTTATAACGAAAGGTATACAATATAACACTAAATGGAAGTATAGAACTCATGTAACTTTATTCCATTTTACCACACTTCTCATTTTCAATTCCACTTACATTCATCACATACAAAAGTCCATTTCTTCATATTCATACTTAATGAAACTTGTACGTACATCACAACTCATATTACAAGTGTGTACATTAAATTTATGGACTTTACATCACTTATGCTTCACATGGCATGTACAAGTATATATTTATGAATTCATAAATTTACATAAAAAAAATATGGGTCTTACATTCCTCCCCTCCTTAAAAGAATTTGTTCCTCCAAATTAGAACCAAGTTACTCTTCAAAAAGTTGGGGGTATTTCTCCCTATCAAGTTCTCTAACTCTCAAGTCACTTCTTTCGAATTATGGTTCTGCTAGAGAACTTTAACAAGCGGAATCGTCTTATTCCGTAATACCTTCTCTTACCTATCTAGTATCCGGATCAATTTCTCTACATATGTCAAGTCATCTTTGAACTCCAATGGCTCATACCAAATCAAATGACTTGGATCTGGATGGTACTTCTGAAGCATCGATACGTGGAAGACGTTATGAATGTTTGCCAACTCTGGTGGCAACGTAATTCTGTAAGCCTTATCTCCCACTCGCTTCAGTATTTCAAACAGTCCGATATATCGAGGGCTCAATTTACCCTTCTTACCAAACCTCATAACCCCTTTCGAGGGAGAAACTTTCAAGAAAACTGAGTCACCCACAGTGAACTTTAGTGCCCTTCATCTTATGTCAGTGTAACTCTTTTGCCTGCTCCGAGTTGTTCTTAATCTCTTACATATCAGTTGAACAACTTCAGAGGCTTGCTATACCAAGTCAGGAGCAAACATTTTCCTCTCACCCACTTCTTCCCAACCAATTGGGGATCGACACCTTCTACCATACAAGGCCTTATATGGTGCCATCCTGATACTCGAGTGGTAACTATTGTTGTATGCAAGTTCGGCTAATGGTAGGTGATCATCCTAAGAGCCTTTAAAATCCATAACACTTGCTCTCAACATGTCTATCTAACGTTTGGATGGTTCTCTCTGACTAACCATCAGTTTGAGGGTGGAAAGCAATACTGAAACTCAATCGGGTTCCTATAGCTTCTTGAACTTGTTCCCAAAAATGAGAAGTGAAGCGGAATCCTTACCGATACAATGCTCACTGGAACACCATGTAGCCTTACTATCTCCCGTACATACAAGTCTGCTAAGCTACTTAAGGTATCTATAGCTTTCATAGCTAGAAAGTGGGCTGATTTTGTCAATCTGTCAACCACTACCTAGATAGCAGCACGGTTCCTCTTAGTTCTCAGTAATCCCATGATGAAATCCATGGTGACATGCTCCCATTTCCAGGTCGATACTGGTAGAGGCTGCAATAACCCTGCAAGCTTCTGATGCTCTACTTTTACTTACTGACATATCAGACATCTTGCTACAAACTCTACGATATCTCTTTTCATTCTTAACCACCAATACACTTTTTGGAGGTTCTGGTACATCTTATTACCTCCCGGATGTAATGTATATCTCGATGAATGAGTTTCTGTCAAAATCAATCTCATTAGTTCTGGGTCATTGGGAATGCAAATCCTACCTCTAAACGTCAGTAGGCCATCATTACTCACAAAGATGTTAGCCACATCACCCCTCTGTATCTAACTCGTACGATCCTCACATAGTAGATCGGCATGCTGAGCCTGGCATAACCAGTCAATCAGATCTGGTTCCACTCGCAGGCTAGCTATCACACAGTCTCTGTCAACATCAAGAGGGTCTATATCCAACCTTAGGTGAGCAAACTGCTCGAGCAGCTCATATTCCCTGACTATCATGTGCGATACCATTCAGAGGCTCTTTCTACTCAGGGTATCATCCGCAACAGTAGCCTTTCCTAGATTGTAAAATATCTCGTACTCATAATCTTTCAGAAGCTCTATCCATCGTCTCTGCCTCATTTTTAACTCTTTCTGTGAAAATAGATATTTGAGGCTCTTATGATCTGTATACACTTGAAATTTCTCACCGTATAAGTAGTGGCGACATATTTTCAATGTAAATACCACAGCTGCCAACTCTAAATCATGGGTCGGGTAGTTCTTCTCATGATCCTTAAGCTGTCTGGATCCATAGGCTACTACTTTCCTGTCCTACATCAACACACAGCCCAGTCCCTGTCCACAGGTATCTGTATACACTGAGTAACCTCCTGAATTGGTGGGTATGGTGAGAATAGGTGCGGTGGTCAGTCTATTCTTTAGCTAGCAGAAACTTTTCTCACATTTATCATCCCACGCGAATGCCACATTCTTTCGGGTGAGATGTGTCAATGGAGCAGCCAGCTTAGAGAACCCCTCGACAAATTGTCGATAATAACTTGCTAAACCCAGGAAACTTCGAATCTCTATAACCGTCTTGGGTTTATCCCACTGAACCACAGCCTCTATCTTAGACGGATCTACTGATACACTGTCTCTCAAGACTACATAACCCAAAAATGATATTTCACTTAGCCAAAAATCACACTTGTTCAGTTTAATATACAACTCCTGATCTCGAAGGGTCTGCAATGCTGTTCTCAAATGCTGTGCATGCTCTTCCCTAGACTTCGAGTACACCAATAAGTCATCAATAAAGAGAATCATGAATCTGTCCAGGTATGGCTTAAATACATCATTCATTAAAGCCATAAACGCTGCAGGAGGATTCGTCAACCCAAATGGCATAACCAAAAATTCATAATGGCCATAACGGGTCCTGAATGCTGTCTTGGGTACATCTCCACTCTGAATCTTCAACTGATGATACGCAAACCTCAGATCAATCTTTGAAAAGACCTGTGCTCCTTGCAACTGTTCTAATAGATCATCAATCCATGGAAGGGGATATTTATTCTTGATGGTAGCCTTGTTCAACAACTGATAGTTTATACACAATCGGAGGCTCCCATCTTTTTTCCTTACAAACAGAACCGATGCTCCCCATAGCGATACACTCATTCTGATAAACCCCTTATCCATTAGCTCTTGCAACTGTTTCTTTAGCTCCTCCAATTCCACTAGAGCCATTCAATACGGTGGTTTGGATATCGGTTTAGTTCTAGGCACCAAATCAATACAGAATTCTATTTCTCTATCTGGTGGCAACCCTGGTAATACTTTCGGAAAGACATCAGGGAATTCTCTCACTACTAGGATGTCAACCATTTTCGGATACACCTTATCCAAATCAACCACATAGGCTATAAAACCTTCAACATATCACAATCACACTTGATTAGTAAAATCATCCGTCCTTGGACATAATTTACTACTTCTTTCATTTCTTTGCAAAACTTACAACATACTTTTCAGGGGTAGGAAACATTACTGTCTTAGCATAACAGTCTAAGATAACTTGGTTTGTAGCTACCCAATCGATCCCTAAAATTACATCAAAGTCTTTCATGTTCAATAGAATGAGATTGGCTAACATTTCCTTTTCCCCTACTTTTAGCTTACAACCATTACAAATATACTCTGTCATTACATTATCTCTCACTGGAGTGCTTATAAGCAAGGTCCTACCTAAAGGTACAGGTATTACATGTTCACACAGTTTACATGCAAAAGTAGGCGATATGAAAGAATGCGTGGCACCAGGGTCAATCAATGCTAATGCTTTAATATCAAAGACTAGGATGGTACCTTTAATCACATTTGTAAAAGTCTCTGCAGAAGCTTGGTCCAAAGAAAAAACTCACCCACGACCAACAGCTTATTTCCCTTTATCTTCACTTGTGGCTTTCCTCTTAGGTGTAGGTGTTTCAACTTTAGCCTTCTCTAGCTCTTTGCCCTTCCGTGGGGCTGTAACAACCAACTCTGGGCATTCAAGAGCTATGTGCCCTGCTTTATGACATATATAGTATAATCTCGTCATAGGGCATAGTCTACCCCCATGATATCAACCACACATCCAACATTGCTCGGTTGTAGGTCTGGGTCCACCTATAACAATGCCCATGCCCCTCGATGCTGGAGAATAAGTTAGATGCACTGGAGGCTTCAGAGGCCTTTCTTACATCTCCTTAATCTTAGGCCCCTTACCGAATAACCTTCGGCCCTTTCGAAACCCTTTATCATCAACCAACTTCCTTCGGTCACTATCTCTGCCCTTACCACTCTTACTCAACTCTGAGGCATGTAACTCATAATCTTACTCACACAACTGAGCTTTGCGTACTGCCTCATCATAGGTGGTAATGTCCAGTGGAGCTAGTCGAGCTCTAATGGAATGTCTCAGTCCCTCAAGGAATTTTTGAACCTTTCTATCTTCAAGGCTCATGGTGACTGTATCATATCTGCCTATTGATGTAAATCCAAACTCAAACTCATCCAGTGTCCGGTTCCCCTGAGTCAATGTCATGAATTCCGACTGCATCTTTCTCTGAGCAGTAACTGGAATGTATTGCATCCTGAATGCATCCAGGAATATATCCCATGTCATAACCAGGTGTCGTGTAGTCAACATCGACTGTGTAGCCATCAACCAATGCTCGGCCTCATCTCTAACATAAAAGTTACAAAGGTGACCTTCTCTATGTCAGAGCAATGGAAGAATCGGTAGAGCTTCTCCATACTACGTATCTAATGCTCAGCAGACACTGGGTTCTTCACCCCATTAAACGAAGGTGGTTCAAACTTTCGAAACACTCTCAGTCTACCCAGATCACAATCATAAATTCCCTATCCACCAACTTGTTGTGGAATTATAGGATCTTGAACCGGTGGGGGAATGTCCTGAACTGGGGGAGGTATAGGTATCTCTGCCTCTGCAGCTTGAGATCTCGGTGCAGGCTATACTGGCTCATCTCTCTTAGGTGCAGCAGCCTGATTGATAGGGTTCTCCTATCTACCCTCTATTCTGGCCATTACCTGTGTAAACATCTCAATCACTGTGTCTACACTGCGCTGTAACCGCGTTATACGGGCCTCAGCGGCCTCACTAAGCTCTGGTGGATCCCTACGAGAACTAGACCTACTACGCCTCTCGGGCTCATTTTTATGCCCATGAGAGTATGAATTCTCTCCTCTACAGTACGTCATCTATCAAACATCCTGCATAGTCAAAATAAGTATCTTAGTTACATTTTCCAGCTTGGTATACACATTTGTATCCTAATAATGCACAATACTTTAGGGATGTATAATTTCCTAATTATGGATATGACTCACATCAGACCAACTCCGCTCTAATACCATTCTGTCATGGCCACCAAGACCCTCTATACCAATCCGTGACCTTTACCTTACCACATACCACTTACAGTTGGGCTGTGAGTCAACATCTAATCCACATCTCATATAAATTCATTTAATTGAAATAGAATAGAAACTGGACTTTTATAAATATACGAAAGCGTTTACATCAGTTTCTATTAACTATACATCCCTTTCGTACATAATATCACTAGATTGTGCATTAATTTACAGGATGCACAATTTTTCTTTTCATCACAAGGTGTATACCTCTCAATACAGCTGGATAACTGGAGAACATTATAGCAGGGACGACTGTAGTACTCACTACTGCGTGGTATCTGTGGAGGAGGAAATAAGGGGTGAGCATAACACGCTCAGTAAGGAAAATGTGCAAGTAGGTAGATAACTACACTATCTACATGCTAAAATACATGCCTTTATCTTCCTTATAAAACAATATACATGATTATTAAAACAACTTCCATAAATGCGAAATCGTTAATTCACTAGATGGGTATATGCATATTCACACAGTTCATCATCCAAAACTACTGGGGTTTAACTTCACACAGTCACACTTGAAATTACTTTTCACACAGTAGTACATAGTTTTACATAACAAAATCTATTCACACAGGTCATATACAGAAAATGTTTTACTTAAACCCTCACAGGTTCATTTCGAAATCACATCAAACACAGCAAGTCAAAGTTCATATGAGACATAATCATGGGTTATCACATTCCCAGACACATAGCAAGGGAAGATATCTGTCACCTCACACAGTAGTGACAATATCATATCACACAGATATACAAGACTTATGGCCATAGTCAGATTTCAGGCAACACTGATCAGGTGTGTGGGAACCCTATGCTTGGGGAGGTGGATCAACCATCGCTTCAGCTCACACAGATATCACACAGATAGTCAGGACACATCATACCCCATGGCTAATGGTCAAGGTACATCGTGCCCGTGGATCCTTATCACCCATTTTCATTATCTCAAATCACGTACGAGCTCTTGAGTGGAACTCACAGTATCGTCGAGGCATCAAACACTCTTTTATTTTCTAAAAATTCCTTTGAAAATAACGTACGAGCAGGGCTGGTCAATTTACCATTGCTTCTCAGGCTCAAATCACTATTTCACACAGAAAGAAATAGAACTGCTCTTTTCACTGAGTATGAGTGAGAGGGTAAACTCCCTTAAATCACTCTTTATACACATTTCATACAACTGGTTAAAATCAGAGCCTATCTATTATCATTCTTTCTCAAAATGTTTGAAAAACCTCTTTTCACAACAATCATAGAAGTCATGCACTCATACCATAGACTTGTTTTCATACGTAGTTTTCTTCTAGATATATCGATATCTATATACTATCACATACATTTGCACCCAGCAGATAAGGAAACATACGTATACCTATCTCTATAGCTTACATAAGTCCCTTACCTTGATCTTGCATTGTATCTGTTTGTCTCACACTGTTTCACATGTCACCTTTTATGTCTACAGCTTCGTCTATCTCTTCGAACGCTGCAGATATAAATCAAACGCATCATTCATCATTTCTAAAATCTCGAATCATCAACACCATCTTTATTCTCATATTTCCTCTTTGACCTAACATAGGTCCTTAGTGAATAGTCACTTCTAGCTATCTTCCCGAATATCAATAAACTCATAGCAGTAGGTAGGTTAACATACTAGAATTTAGTAGTCTAAAAGCTTACCTTACTTGCTTTCCTTGCCACTTAGTCCAAAATCTCTTAATATCGATCAACACCTTCGATCTATTGTATCGAGTCTCGTTTCCAACTATGTTGCTCTCTTCTGGCTAACGAACAACTTTGTAGAAGGAAACATCTCTTAATTCTGGCTAGAAAGGTTGGTTTGTCTAGGAATGTGGCTGAACACTTAACAAAAAATTGAGAGGTTTTAGGTCATTTTGCCTTTCAACCTTAATCCCCATTTCTTATATAGAAATTTCATTAGGAGATTGATCTGCAGGGTGAGAGGATTGATCTCTCCTTCTTTACTGCATTAGTTTTCAGTGCATTGGGTTCCATGAGATTAACCTGCCCATAAGTAAGAGATCGATCTGTTCCAGGCAGTAGCTTAAGGAGATCGATCTGTTCTAGGGATGAGATCGATCTTCTCCAGGCAGAGAGCTAAATTGATTGATCTGGCACAAGGATGACATCGATCTGCTCTTGGCTGAGAGCTAAGGAAATCAATTCCTTCTACACAGAATGCTTAGCAGATCGATCTGGCCCCATTGGAGATCGATCTGCCCTATTCGATTGCTCGAATAAGAACATTTTTGGCTCTTCTTGATCGATCTTTCCTTCAATGAGATCGATCTGGCATTCATATTTTCCAGAGTTTACTGCAGTTTTCTGCAGTAACTCACACAAAACATCTTTAATTTTGCTGCCATAGTCATTTTCTCATCCAACCACTTTTAAGACTTGAAAATGACATCCATTCCTACTTTATACACATCAAAACTTGTGTACATTCATTGTATAACCAAAGGTATACAATATAACACTAAATGGAAGTATAGAACTCATGTAACTTCATTCCATTTTACCACACTACTCATTTTCCATTCCACTTACATTTATCACATACAAAAGTCCATTTCTTCATATTCATACTTAATAAAACTTGTACGTACATCACAACTCATATTACAAGTGTGTACATTAAATTTATGGACTTTACATCACTTATGCTTCACATAGCATGTACACGTATATACTTTTGAATTCACAAATTTATATAAAAAATTACAAATCTTACACATGTGGCATGGTTTTGATCTACGTCATGCTCAAGATGTAAATGATTTTGATATCATGTCATTATATGCACGTAGATAGTGTAGATGTCTACTTGTTTATATTATTTCCTTACTGAGCATGTGGTTGCTCACCCTTTCACTTTCTATCTCCCCAGAGCATCCGTAGTGGTCAAGAGCGAGCAGAGACTTACACTTCCAGTGTCCGCTACTGCCCATCACTGAGAGGTATACACAATATTATCGCTTTGTATCCAAACAAGTACAACACAGTAACACTTTTTGAAATGTAAATTCGAGGGATGTAAACATTTGTAGACATGTATTGAATCAATGAAGTTAATGTAAGCAATTTAAGTCTTTACAGTTATTGTATATAAATGTTAAGTGATATGGTGTACGATAAGAGGTACCTAACTCTAAATGATAGCTCAACTATTTGATGTTGGAAACTGTTAATGACAGGAAGGTTAATGAATTAAGCAAAAAATTTATAGTGATTTTAGGATATAAGAGGGTCCTGACAGAGATTGGTATCAGAGCCGAGTTGGCTTGATATAAATCGGAGTTAGTAATAAGAGAATTTACATCCCCATATTATTGTACTTTATTTAGATATAAATGTGTATATCTGATGAGTTAGATTAATGAATAATTATGGATGTAGGAATTTAGGCATCATGCCTGTCACACATAGTGGTAGAGGGGCGATGGCACTTACTAGAGGTCATAGAGGGAGGCCTGAAAGCCATGCAGAGCCACAGATTGGTCAGATCCCGTAGTAGCCTACTGAGGGGCTAGGGGATATTGAGGCAAACTTTGATAGGTTGAAGTAAAATTTGGAGACTATTATGGAGCTAGTCGCTCAATCTATGCAGGGAGCTGGGGAGAGAAAGGGCCCAGCTACCCAGGCTGTTGATGCCAGACCAACAGTTACATCTGATACGCCTACACAGCCAGTACAGATGCCACAAGCGGTAGATACACCCCCACTAGTTCAGGATATAACATCACCTATTGCTCCACAACAGAGTAGCAGAGTTTGGGGTTATGGTTGTGAATTGGAAAGATTACTATAATTTCAAAAATTTAGATCAGCGTTATTCAGTGGGGTGAAGGACCCAGTAGTTGCTGAGGACTAGGTGAGTGAAATTGAGAAGTCGTACGAGTTCTTTGAGTGTAATACTACTGAAATGGTCATTTTTTCCACGTTCATGCTTAAAGGAGCAGCGAAACATTGGTGGAAGTCCACCAGATCGATTTTGAGAGTCGGACACATTGAGATCACATGGAGGGTATTTTTGGAGGCCTCCTGAAGGCAGTATGTTCTGGACACTTCTCAGAGGAAGTTACACATGGAGTTTCTTGGGTTGACTCAGGGCAACAGACCTGTAGATGAGTATGAGATGAGGTTTATATCCCTGGGAAGGTACGACCTGAATACGATGAGCAGTGAGACGAGGAAGGTGAGGAAGTTCATTAATAGATTGAGACCAGTCATTAGGTCTAGATTGGTTCCATTTGATATTCTGACATACGAGGAGGTTGTGCACAAGGCGCAGTTATGTAAGCAAGACATTAAGCGAAATGTCTCTGAGTTTGGAGAGATTAGTAAAGGTGAAGACAAAGATTAGAAGAGGTCCAGAATTGATAGACTAATCAGGAGAGGAGGTCAAAGACTGTCTAATAAGAGACCTCAAATTGAGGAAGTGCAGGAAAGGACGGTAAACCCTCCGATATATCCAGCTTGAGCACCACCGAGAGATGTAGTTATTAGAGTGGCACGGCCGACTATTGAGCAGTGTAGCAGTGTAAGAGATCTGATATCTTCAGTTGTGTGCCATCGTTGTGGAAGCCAGGGCATATAGTACGAGATTGCCTTGAGATGGTTGAGACTGCCCCACAAAAGGGCAAGGAGATAGAAAAGGCTCCTGTCGAGACTTTTACTCCGAAGAGGAGAGCCACAACAGTGAAGAAAGGGAAGCAGGTTGTTGGCAGATGGTGAGTTCATGCACTGGTCTAGAACACCACAGATGCATCAGCCGATGTGATTAAAGGTACCATCTTAATTTTTGATTTAGAAGCATTCGTACTATTTGATCCTGGTGCCACTCATTCCTTCATATCGCCTTCATTTTCATGTAAGTTGTCAAAGTATGTTGAGCCTACTTCATTAGATAGAATGCTATTGATTTCAACGCCCATGAATGACAGTCAGCTGATTAAGTATGTGTATAGGGATTGTAGGCTGAAGATAGGGGAAAGAGATGACAGTCAAGCTTATACTATTAAATATGAATGATTTTGATATAATATTTGGAATGGATTGGTTGGCTGCAAATCGTGTTATTTTAGACTGTTTTTCTAAGACGGTAACATTTTCAGGGGTAGATATACTGTAAGTTTTTTGAAAAATGTATTATAAAATTTCCTTGAAAAGAAATGAAAGTAGTATTTATTGTAAGTAAAATGGATAAATTTCTATGTTGGAAATGATGAGTCTAATTATAAGGATGAATTATGTTACTAACAGTGGAAATAATAATGTGAAGGGTTCATTGCATACGTGGTTGATACAGATAAGGATCGTCTGGAATTGAGAGACATTTCAGTGGTTGCAGAGTTTCTTGATGTCCTCCTAAATGATCTACCAAGACTACCATCGGATCATGAAATGAAGTTTTGTATAGAGTTGGTACCTAGTAGTAAACTGATATCTCGACCATCGTATAGGATGGCTCCGATTGAGTTAGAGGAGTAGAAGAACCAGTTACAGGAATTGCTAGAGAAATGGTTTATTAGACTAATCGTCTCACCCTGGGGAGCTCCGATTTTATTCGTAAAGAAGAAGGATGGAAGCCTTCGACTGTGCATAGATTACCGATTATTAAATAAGGCTACTATTAAGAACAAGTATCCCCTTCCAGGCAATGGTGATATGTTGGATCAGCTATAGGGAGCCCAAGTCTTTTCTAAGATAGATCTGCGATCTGGGTACCATCGGTTGAGGATACTGAGTGGAGATGTACCCAAGATGGCATTCTGTACCTGTTATGGCCACTACGAGTTCTTGGTTATACCATTCGGATTAATGAATGCCCCTGCAACATTTATGGCATTGATGAACGATGTGTTTAAGCCACACATAGACCAATTTATGATTATGTTTATCAATGACATATTGGTTTATTCCAAGTCTAGGGAAGATCATGAGCAACACTTGAGGATAGTTCTGCAGACCCTCCGAGAAAAGAAGTTATATGCCAAACTCAGTAAGTGTAACTTTTGGTTAGAACAAATCTCATATTTGGACCATGTTGTATCGAGGGATGGGGTATCAGTAGATCCATCCAAGATTGAGGCAGTTATTTAGTGGGAACAGCCTAGGACAGTTATAGAGATCAGAAGTTTTCTGGGATTGGTGGGTTATTATCGAAGATTTATAGAGGATTTCTCCAGACTAGTTGTTTTGTTGACGTGTCTCACACTGAAGGATGTTGAATTTGTATAGGACAAGGCATGTGAGAGGAGTTTTCAAGATCTTAAGCATCGACTGACCATAGCTCCAATTCTCACCATTCCTACTAGCTCAGGAGGTTTCTCTGTGTATACGGATGCATCACACCAAGGACTGGATTGTGTACTGATGCAAGATGGAAAGGTAGTCGCCTATGGATCTAGACAACTGAAGGATCATGATGGGAACTACCTGACCCACGATTTAGAATTGGCAACCGTGATTTTTGCTCTGAAAATATGGTGCCACTACCTCTATGGTGAGAAATTCCAAGTATTTACGGATCATAAGAGCCTTAAGTATTTGTTTTCACAAAAGGCGCTAAACATGAGACAGAGAAGATGGCTCGAGCTCCTGAAAGATTATGATTGTGAAATTATGTACCACCTGGGTAAGGTAAATGTAGTTACCGATGCCTTGAGTAGGAAAAATCTCTAGTTGGTGTCATATGTGATGATCAGGGAACACGAGCTGTTTGAACAGTTTGCGAGCCTCAGTTTGGATGTGACCTTGCTTGATACTGATAGTGGCTTTATGGTAGCTAGCCTGTGGTTGGAACCGGATCTGGTGGATCGCTTTCGACAGGCTTAATAGATTGATCAGCAATGTAGCGATATTATCACACAGATATAGAGGGGTACAGAGATTGATCTTGAGCTGAGTTCAGATGGTTTGTTGAGGTTCAGGGGTAGGATATGTCTTCCCAATGATCCAGAGATCAAGAGGTTAATTTTGTTAGAGGCTCATTCGTTAAAGTATACACTGCATCCGAGAAGTAACAAGATGTATCAGAACCTTCGAAAAGTGTATGGGTGGTCAGGGATGAAGAGAGATGTAGCTGAATATGTGGTAAAGTGTTTCATTTGTCAGCAGGTGAAGGTAAAGCATCAGAAGCCTGCAGGGCTATTACAACCTCTACCTATATCGACTTAGAAATAAGAGCATGTCACAATGGATTTCGTGATCGGTTTACCCAGGACCCGTAAGAATGTAAGACCCATAACGTTTTATGTAATGTTTATGATTCTAGAATGTATAAACAAGTGCTAAGGGTGAATGAATTGCAAAAAGAGTATGGAAGCAGTTGAATGGGAGTTTAACATTGAAAATCTGGGAAAGATTATAGTTGAAATGCTATAAGGATAGGGTAGATCGATCGCATTACGAGGAGAGATTGATCTCAAGGCCTGGAAAACGCAATGGCAAGCATTCTGCAAGAGGGAGATCGATCCTCACTCAAGTAGGTCGATCTCAAGTTGCCTCAGCTTAGAGTAGATCGATCTCCTCCCATAAGGCATATTGATCCCTGTTTATCTCTGGATAGGCCAGATCGATCTCCTCTTAAGGCCAGATCGATATCTAAAACCTTGTGCCTGAAACAGATCGATCCCATTCCACGGTTAGCAACTAGGCAGATCGATCTTATACAAATAAGCAGATCTATCTCATTCCCTTCGAGCAGATCGATCTCATGCAAATGGACAGATCGATCTCCTACCTGCATTGTAAAATCCAGAAGGAATCTAATCAAGGGAAAATCGATCTCCCACCCATGGAGATCAATCTCATAAGGCATTTCCTATAAAACCTGGGCAGCTGAATATGTATTTCATTAAGAACAACCCATTTCCTCCATTTTTAATAATAACCTAGCTTTCTCGCTTTAAAAATCACCACTTTCTGATTAGTTTTGGGAGAAGTTCCTTTGAGCAAAGTTGTTCCTAGTGAGGAAGAGAACAACATAGTCAAAGAGTAGAAGCTCAAACCTTGGATTGAAGGAGAAAAGAGGATTTCCCCTAATTTGGCAAAAAGAGGAAAAAGGTCAAGCTAGGTAAGATTTCAATACACCATTTTCTAGTATGTTAATCTAGACATTTTGATGAGTTGATTGGTGTATATAATGTTAGCTGAAATGTTCATTTACATGCTTAAACAACCATGACCTAGAATGGGCTTAGTGAGAGAAAGTTGAAATGGCATGGAGTATATGATGATTTAAGCATGTAGAAATGTTCATATGCATGTATAGATGATTCTAAGGTAGTTTTATGAAATACGTATGTTGGAAAAGATGACGATTGAAAATGGGCATAAGTAGTGTTTGATAAAATACCGTAGAGAGAGAAAATGATAAACTTAAGGCATTGTGAGATTAATGTTAGTTTAATATGAATCAATAGACTTTGTGAGTCTATAGGATTCTCAAGAAAACGAGTAGAATAGTTGAAATGGACTTAAGAGAACATAAGGTCCAATAGGACGTAACAGGGCCAAATTATTGTAAAATGGCCCAATGCATTGAATTAAACTTCATGCAAGTGAAAATGAAGCATATTGAAGTATATTGATGAGAGCTGTAAATCATTGTAGCTCTTGGAGACATAGTTGGAGCCGATAAGACTGGATCACAAGCATTAGAAAACCAAGGAAAGTAATTCAAACGTAATTCGAGGTAAGGGATTTATACGAGCTATTAGAGATAGCTATACGTATGTTTTCTTACCTGTTATGCGTAAATATATGCGATAAGTATATAGATACTGATATATCTAGGTGAAAACTAAGTAAGAGAAGAAGCCTATAAGCATGAGTTGCATACCTTCAATGTTATTGTTATGAAAAGAGGTTTTGCAAGTGTCTTGAGAAAGAGTAATAATAGATTGGCTCCCGTTTTAGTAAATTGCATGAAAATCTTTTGACGAGTGATTGAAGGGAGATTGCCCTCTCACTCATACTTAGTGAATGAAGCCATCTATTCCTTTTTTGTGTGAACTTGTGCTAAAGCTAAAGTGGCAATGGTAGATTTACCAGCCTTGCTCGCACAATATTTTAAAAGGGCTTCCGAGAAAAGAAAAAGGGTGCTAGAGCTGAGTGAAGCTGTGTGATCCACTTGAAAGCTCGCACTAGATTTTGGGAGCCATGCTTGAGCCTTCGAGTACTGCTAAGTGATCTTGCTCTGACTATGCTCAGTGTGACCCTATTGATTTAAAGTAATTTTGAGTAAAAATCGTTCTCAATGCATCAAGTATTACTGTGTGATCTTACGCCGAGTTGCTCGATCGAGATTTTATGACCTCTACTATGTGATGAAATAAAACCATGCTCGATGCCTTACATATTGCTATGTGATCTTACGCCGAGTTGCTCGCATGAGAGTTTATGAGCCTGCTGTGTGATGAGTAAAATCGTGCTGGAGCCGTCATGTATTGCTTAGTGATTTTGCAAAGACCTGCTCGCACGTGATTTTGAGACAATAGAAGTTTGTGATAAGGATCCACGGGAGCACGATGTACCGTGAATGTTAGCCATGGAGTACGATGTGCCGTGATGTCTTAGTGATTCTGTGTGGGCTAAAGGGATGGTTGATCCACCATCCTAAGCATAGGATTCTCGTACACCTGATCAGTGTTGGCTGGAATCCAGACTATAGCCGTAAGTCTTATATCAGTGTGATATGACGTTTTGTCACTACTGTGTGAGGTGACATGTGTCCCCCTGCTGTGTGATACAGGGGGATATGATATCCCATTATATGTCTCATGTAAACAGATTTCTTAGTGACTTACAAATATAAAGCAATTACTCAGTGTGTGCTGTGTTGATTGATGAGTAAGTTGTGTGATTTTTAAAGAGTATATTGTCTGATATTTAAAGAGTATAATGTATGATTTGAGAATTAAATATGCATATACCCATCTAGCTAATTAATGATTTTGCAATTAATGGAAGCTAATTTCAAAGAATGCATATGTTTGATACAGAAAATAAATGTTCATTTTTTTAAGCATGTAGATAGTGTAGTTATCTACCTATTTTCATATTTTCCTTACTGAGTGTGTTATCTCACCCCCTTATTTCCTCCGCTACAGATACTACGCAGTACTCAGTTACTGCAGTTGTCCCTGCTACGGTGTTCTCCAGTTCTCCAGCAGTATAGAGGTTTACATTTATGGGAGAAAAATTTTGTATCTTGTAAATTAGTTCACAGTATAGTTATCTTTTGTATGAAAGGGATGTATATGATAGAAACTGATCTAAATGTTTCCTCATATTTATAAAAGAATAGTTTCTATTTCATTAAATGAATTATAAATTATGAATGGATGAGATGTGGATATGGATGTTGACTCACGACCCAACTGTTAATAGTAAGTTAAGTCACGAGAGTTGGTCTGATGTGAGTCCGTATCCATAGTTAGGAAAATATACATCCCTATAGTACTGTGCATTATTTGTATACAATTGTGTATACCCAGCAGGAAATGTGACTGAGACACTTGTTATTGTGTATGCATGATGTCAGATAGATGACATACTCGTAGAGGAGAGAGTTCACACTCTCAGAGGCATAGAGATGAGCCCGTGAGGCGCAGTGGGTCTAGTTCTAGTAGAGACCACTTAGTCTTAGTGAGGTCGCTGAGGCACGTATAGTGCAGTTACAGCGCAGTGTAGACAAAGTCATAGAGATGTTTACACTGGCGATGGCTAGATTCGAGGGCAGACAGGAAAACCCTACTGGTCAGGCTGTTGCACCTGAGAGACATGAGTCTGCATGGGCTGCACTAAGACCTCAGGCTGTAGAGGTAGAGATTCCTGTACCCCCTCCAGTTCAGGATATTCTCCCACCAGTTCAAGATCTTGTAGCTCCACAATAGGTCGGTGGTGAAAGTGTTTATGATTGTGACCTGGGCAGATTGAGGCAGTTCAGGAAGTTTAGACCATCTTCGTTAAGTAGGGTGAAAGACCCAGTGTTAGCAGAGCATTGGATTCACAGTATGGAGAAAGTCTACAGATTTTTCCATTCCTCTGCCATAGATAAGGTCACCTTTGTGGCCTTTGTATTAAAGGGTGATGCCGAGCATTGGTGGATGGCCACCCAGCTAATTTTGAGTGTACGTCACCCGGTGGTGACTTGGGATATATTTCTGGATGCCATTAAGAGGCAGTACATTCCAGCTACTGTTCAAAGGAAGGTGCAGATGGAATTTATGACCTTAACTAAGGGAAATCGTACAGTAGATTAATGTTATTATAGATTCACATACATGGGCAGATATGATACAATGACCATGAGCTGTCAGGACAGGAAGGTCCAAATATTTATGGAGGGATTGAAACCTTCGATCAGAGCACGATTAGCCTCATTTGACATTACCACCTACGACGAGGCAATACGCAGATCTCAACTATGTGAGCTGAACTATGAGTTGCATGACTCGAAGTTGAGCAAGAGTGGTAAGGGTAGAGATAGGGACCAGAAGAGGTTAGTTGATGATAGAGGGTTTCGAAAGGGCTGAAGATTATTTGGTAAAGGGCCAAATATTGATAAGGTTCGAGAGAGGCATGCAAAGCCTCAGCTTATCCAACTTTACCTCCAACTTCGAGGGTTATAGTTATTGGTGGATCCAGACCCACCACCAAGCAGTGCATGATGTGTGGTAAATATCATGGGAGTAGACCATGTCGTTTTATGAGATCATGTTATAGATCTGGCAAACTAGGGCACATAGCTCGTGAATGACCAGAGTTGATTGATACAGCCCCATAGAAGGGTAAAGAGCCAGAGAAGGCTACAATTGAGACACCTACACCTAAGAGGAAAGCTACAGCTGAAGAGAAAGGGAAATAAGTTGTTGGTCAAGGATGAGTGTTTGCCTTTGACCAGGTATCTACAGAAGCTTCTACAGATGTGATTAAAGGTTCCATCCTAATTTTTTTTTATTTTAATGCATTAGCATTGATTGATCCTGGTGCCACGCATTCATTCATATCGCCTTTATTTGCATGTAAATTGTTTGAACATGTAAACCTATACCTCTAGGTAGGATATTGCTTATAAGTACTCCAGTGAGAGATAATGTAGTAACTGAGTATGCATGTAAAGATTGCAAGTTAAAAGTAGGGGAAATGGATATGTTGGCCATCTTATCCTGTTAAACATGAAGGACTTTGATGTAATACTTGGAATGGATTACCTGGCTGCAAACCATGCTGTTTTAGACTGTTATGCTAAGACAGTAACGTTTTCCACCCCTAAAAATATGTTGCAAGATTTGCAAAGTAATGAAAGAAGTAGTAAATTATTTCAAAGGATGGATGATTTTACTAACAAATGTGATCATAATATGTTGAAGGTTTTATAGTATATGTGGTTGATTTGGATAAGGTACACCCGAAATTAGTTTACATCCCAATAGTTAGAGAATTCCCTAATGTCTTTTCGAAAGAATTACCAAGGTTGCCACCAAACGGGGAGATGGAATTCTTATTGATTTGGTGCCTGGAATGGAACCAATATCTAAGCCACCGTATAGAATGGCTCCAATGGAATTGGAAGAGCTAAAGAAACAGTTGTAAGAGTTGTTGGACAAGGGGTTTATCAGACAGAGTGTATCACCTTGAGGAGCACCAGTTCTGTTTGTAAAGCAGAAAGATGGGAGTCTCCGACTGTGTATAGATTATCGGTTGTTGAAGAAGTCTATCATTAAGAACAAGTATCCCTTTCCACGGATTGATGATCTATTGGATCAGTTGTAGGTAGCACAGATCTTTTTGAAGATTGATATGAGGTATGGGTATCATCAATTGAGGATTCAGAGTGGAGATATGCCCAAGATAGCGTTTTGGACCCGTTATGGCCATTATGAGATTTTGGTTATACCATTTGGGTTGACAAATGCACCTGCAGCGTTTATGACATTAATGAATGATGTGTTTAAGTCTTACCTGGACAGCTTCATGATTGTCTTTATAGATGACATACATACTGGTGTACTCGAAGTTCAAGGAAGAGCATGAGCATAATTTGAGAACAGTGTAACAGACCCTCCGAGATCAAGAGTTTTATGCTAAACTTGACAAATGTGATTTCTGGCTGAGTGAGATATCATTTTTGGGTTATGTAGTCTCGAGAGGTGTTTCAGTGGATCTGTCCAAGATAGAGGTTGTGATACAGTGGGAAAGACCTAAGACGGTTGTAGAGATCCGCAGTTTCCTGAGTTTAGCAGGTTATTACCGATGATTTGTCGAGAGATTCTCTAAGCTTACTGCTCCGTTGACACGTCTCACTCAAAAAATATGGCATTTGAGTGGGATGATAAGTGTGAAAGTAGTTTTTACGAGCTAAAGCACAGACTGACCACCATACCTATTCTCACCATACCCACCAGCTCAGGATGTTACTCAGTGTATACAGATGCCTCAGACAGGGACTGAGCTGTGTGTTGATGTAGGACGAGAAGGTAGTAGCCTATGGATCCAGACAGCTTAAGGATCATGAGAGGAACTACCTGACCCATGATTTAGAGTTGGGAGTCGTGGTATTTGCATTAAAGATTTGGCGCCACTACTTGTACGGTGAGAAATTCCATGTGTTCACATATCATAAGAGCCTTAGATATATGTTTTCATAGAAAGAGTTAAATATGAGGCAAAGACGATGGATAGAGCTTTTGAAGGATTATGATTGAGAGATATTGTACCATCTAGGAAAGGCTAATGTTGTGGCAGATATCCTGAGTCGAAAGAGCCTCAAAATGGTCTCGTATATAATGGTTAGGGAACATAAGTTGCTCGAGCAATTTGCTCACCTCAGGTTAGATATAGACCTTCTTGATGTTGACACTGACTGTGTGATAGCTACCTTGCGAGTGGAACCAGATTTGATTTATAAGATACGACAGGCTTAGCATGCTGATCTACTGTGTGAGGATCATGCGAGTCTGACTCAGAGGGGTGATGTGGCCAATTTCTTAGTATGTGATGATAGCCTACTGAGGTTTGAGGCAGGATTTGCGTTCCCGATGACCTAGAACTAAAGAGATTGATTTTGAACAAGCTCATTCATCAAGATATACATTACATCCAGGGAGTAACAAGATGTACTAGAACCTCCAAAAAGTGTATTGGTGGTCAGGGACGAAAAGAACTATCACAAAGTTTGTGGCAAGATGTCTTGTATGTCAGCAAGTAAAGGTAGAGCATCATAAGCCTATAGGATTATTACAGCCTCTGCCTGTACCTACTTGGAAATGGGAGTATCTCACCATGGATTTCATCATGGGATTGCCGAGGACTAAGAGGAATCATGATGCTCTCTAGGTAGTGGTAGATAGATTGACGAAATCCGCCCACTTTCTAGCTATGAAATCTACAGATACTTTGAGTACTTTGGCATAGTTGTATGTACGGGAAATAGTGAGGCTAAATGGTTTTCGAGTGAGCAACGTATCGGATAGGGATTTCCGATTCACTTCCCATTTTTAGGGAAATTTTTAGGATGTTGTGGGAACCTAGTTAAGTTTTAATACTGCTTTCTACCTTCAAACCGATGGTCAGTCAAAGAGGACCATCCAAACATTAGAAGATATGCTGAGAACGAGTGTCATGGATTTTAAGGGCTCCTGGGATGATCACCTACCATTAGCCGAATTTTTATACAATAATATTTATCACTCGACTATCGGGATGGCACCGTATGAGGTATTGTATAGTAGAAGGTGTCGTTCCCCTATTGGTTGAGATGAAGTGGGTGATAGAAAGACTTTTGCTCTCGATTTGGTACAGCAAGCCTCTGAGGTTGTTTAGCTGATATGTGAGAGATTGAAAATAGCTCAGAGCAGGCAGAAAAGTTACACTGACATTAGACGGAGGCCACTAGAGTTCACTTCGGGTAACTCAGTATTTTTTAAAGTTTCTCCCTTGAAAGGGATTATAAGGTTCAACAAGAAGGGTAAGTTAAGCCATCGGTATATCGGACCATTTGAGATATTGGAGCGTGTGGGAGATAAGCCCTACAAGCTAGCGTTGCCATCGAAACTAGCAGGCATTCATAACGTCTTCCACGTATCAATGCTTCAGAAGTACCATCCATATCTAACTCATGTGATTTGGTATGAGCCATTGGAGCACAAGGACGATCTGACATATATAGAGAGACCAATCTGAATACTGGAGAGGAAGGAAAAGGTGTTAAAGAATAAGAAAATTTTGCTTGTTAAGGTTCTCTGGTAGCACCATAATTCAGGGGAAGCTACTTGGGAGTTAAAGAGCCTGATACGAGAAAAGTACCCCGACTTTTTGAGGAATAACTTGGTTCTAATTTGGAGGACCAAATTTCTTGAAGGAGGGGAGGAATATAAGACCCGTAAATTTTTATGTAATGTTAATGATTCTGGAATGTACAAAGAAGTTACAATATATACGAATCATAAGAAATAGATGTTTTTAAGTGTTAAGTGTGAATGAATTGCAAAATGAGTATTGAAGCAGTTGAATGGGAGTTTAACTTTGAAAATCTGGGAAAGATTGTAGCTGAAATGCTATAGGGACATGGCAAATCGATCTCATTGGAATGAGAGATCGATCTCATGGCCTTGAAAACACAATGCTAAGCATTCTGCAAGAGGGAGATCGATCCCTCACTCAAGCAAATCAATCTCAAGTTGCCTCAGCTTGGACCAGATTGATCTCCTCCCATAAGGCACATCGATCTCTGTTTGTCTCTGGATAAGCTAAATCAATCCCCTTTTAAGGCCAGATCGATCTCTAAAACCTTCTGCCTAAAATAGATCGATCCCATTCCACGATTAGCAAATAGGCAGATTGATCTCATGTAATAAGAAGATCGATCTCATTCCCTTTGAGCAGATCGATCTCATTCCCTTTGAGCAGATCGATCTCATACAAATGGACAGATCGATCTCCTACCTGTATTGTCGAATCCAAAAGGAATCCAATCAAGGGCAGATCGATCTCCCACCTATGGAGATCGATCTCGTAAGGCGTTTCCTATAAAAACTGGGCAGCCAAATCTGTATTTAATGAAGAATAACCTATTTCCTCCATTTTTAACAATAACCTAGCATTCTCACTCTAAAAACCACCACTTTCCAATCAGTTTTGGTAGAAGTTTCTTTGAGCAAAGTTGTTCTTAGTGAGGAAGAGAACAATATAGTCAAAGATTAGAGGCTCAAACCTTGGATTGAAGGAGAAAAAAGGTTTTCCCCTAATTTGGCAAAAAGACGAAAAATGTCAAGTTAGGTAAGATTTCAATACATCATTTTCAAGTATGTTAATCTAGACATTTTGATGAGTTGATTGGTGTATATAAGGTTAGCTGAAATGCTCATTTACATGCTTAAACAACCATAACCTAGAATGGGCTTAGTGAGAGAAAGTTGAAATGGCGTGGAGTTGATGATGATTTAAGCATGTAGAAATGTTAGTATGCATGTATAGATGATTCTAAGGTAGTTTTATGAAATACATATGTTAAAAAAGATGATGATTGAAAATAGGCATAAGTAGTGTTTGATAAAATGTCATAGAGAGAGAAAATGATAAACTTAAGGCATTATGAGATTAATGCAGGTTCAATATAAATCAATAGACTTGGTGAGTCTAAAGGATTCTCGAGAAAGTAAGTAGAATAGTCAAAATGGACTTAAGAGAACATAAGGTCCAATAAGATGTAACGAGGCCAATTTTTTGTAAAATTGCCCAATACATTGAGTTGAACTTCATGCAAATGAAAATGAAGCATATCGATAAGACTGGATCACGAGCATTGAAAAACTAAGGAAAGCGATTCGAGAGTGATTCAAGGTAAGGCATTTATGCGAGCTATCAAAGATAACTAAACATATGTTTTCTTACCTGCTGTGTGCAAATATATGCAATAAGTATATAGATACTGATATATCTAGGTGAAAACTGAGCAAGAGAATAAGCCCATGAGAATGAGTTGCATACCTTCAATGTTATTGTTGTGAAAAAAGGTTTTGCAAGTGTCTTGAGAAAGAGTAATAATAGATTGGCTCCCATTTTAGTAAATTGTATGAAAGGCCTTTGACGAGTGATTGAAGGGAGATTGCCCTCTCACTCATACTTAGTGAATGAAGCCATCTATTCCTTTCCTATGTGAGCTTGTACTAGAGCCGAAGTGGTAATGGTATATTTACAAGCCTTACTCGCATAACATTTTAAAAGGGCTTTCGAGAAAAGAAAAAAGGTGCTAGAGCTGAGTGAAGCTGTGTGATCCACTCGAAAGCTTGCACTAGATTTTGGGAACCATGCTATTGCATTCGAGTACTGCTAAGTGATCTTACTCTGACTATGCTCGCATGTGACCCACTCGATTTAAAGTAATTTTAAGTAAAAATCGTGCTCCATGCCTCGAGTATTACTGTGTGATCTTACGTCGAGTTTCTAGCACGAGAGTTTATGAGCCTGCTGGGTGATGAGTAAAACAGTGCTGGAGTCGTCGTGTATTGCTTATTGATCTTGCACAAACCTGTTCGCACGTGATTTTGAGACAATGGAAATAGGTGATAAGGATCCACTGGAGTACCGTGAATGTTAGCTATGAAGCACGATGTGCCGTGATGTCTTAATGATTCTGTGTGGGCTGAAGGGATGGTTGATCCGCCTCTCCAAGCATAGGATTCCCGCACACCTAATCAATGTTGCCTGGAATCTGAACTATGGCCATAAGTCTTATATCTGTATGATATGACATTTTGTCACTACTGTGTGAGGTGACATGTGTCCCCTTGCTATGTGATACAGGGTGATATGAATCTCATTATATGTCTCATGTAAATTGATTTCTAAGTGACTTGCTAAATATAAAGCAATTACTCAGTGTGTGCTGTGTGGATTGATGAGTAAACTGTGTGATTTTTAAATAGTATACTGTGTGATTTGAGAATTAAATATGCATATACGCATCTAGCGAATTAATGATTTTGCAATTGATGGAAGCTATTTTCAAAGAATGCATATGTTTTACAAGGAAAATAAATGTTTATATTTTTAACCATGTAGATAGTGTATTATCTACATGCTTTCATATTTTCCTTACTGAGTGTGTTAGCTCACCCCCTTATTTCCTCCTCCACAGATACTGCGCAGTAGTCGGTTACTGCAGTTGTCCCTGCTATGGTGTTCTCCAGTTCTCCAGCAGTATAGAGGTTTACATTTATAGGAGAAAAATTTTGTATCCTGTAAATTAATGCACAGTATAGTTATCTTTTGTACGAAAGGGATGTATATGATAGAAACTGATGTAAACGTTTTCACATATTTATAAAAGAACAGTTTCTATTTCATTAAATGAATTATAAATTATGAATGGATGAGATGTGGATATGGATGTTGACTCACAGTCCAACTGTTAATAGTAAGTTAAGTCACGGGAAGATGGTCGTGACAGAGATTGGTGTCAGAGCTTGAGTTGGTCTGATGTGAGTCAGTATCCATAGTTAGGAAAATTTACATCCCTAAAGTACTGTGCATTATTTGCATACAATTGTGTATACCTAGATGAAAATCTATCTGAGACACTTGTTATTGACTATGCAGAATGTCAGATAGACGACGTACTCGTAGAGGAGAGAGTTTGCGCTCTCAGGGGCATAGAGATGAGCCTGAGAGGCGTAGTGGGTCCAGTTCTAGTAGAGACCCACCTGGTCTTAGTGAGGCCGCTGAGGCATGTATAGCACAGTTACAGGGCAGTGTAGACACAGTCATGGAGATGTTTACACAGGCGATGGCCAAATTCGAGGGTAGACAGGAAAACCCTACAAGTTAGGCTGCACCAGAGAGACATGAGCCTGCACAGCCTGCACCGAGACCTCGGGCTGCAGAGGCAGAGATTCCTGCACCCCCTCTAATTCAGGATATTCTCCAACCAATTAAGGATCCTGTAGCTCCACAACAAGTCAGTCGTGAAGGTGTTTATGATTATGATCTGGACAGATTAAGGTAGTTCAGAAAGTTTGGACCACCTTCATTCAGTAAGGTGAAAGATCCGGTGTTAGCAGAGCAATGGATTCGAGAATGGAGAAACTCTTCAGATTTTTCCATTGCTCTACCACAGAGAAGTTCACCTTTGCGACCTTTGTATTAGAGGGTGAGGCCGAGCATTGGTGGATGGCCACCCAGTCGATTCTGAGTGCACGTCAGCCGGTGGTGACTTGGGATATATTTCTGGTTGCCTTTAGGAGGCAGTACATTCCAGCTATTACTCAGAGGAAGATGCAGATGGAATTTATGACCTTGACTCAGGGAAATCGTACAGTGGATGAGTATTAGTCTGGATTCACATCCATGGGCAGATATGACACAATGACCATGAGCTGTCAGGATAGGAAGGTCCAAAAATTTATGGAGGGATTGAGACCTTCGATCAGAGCCACCGATACTCTGAGTACACTAGTAAAAATATATGTGCAGAAGATACTAAGGTTGCATGGTGTTTCAGTGAGCGTTGTTTCTGATAGGGATGTCCGTTTCACTTACCACTTCAGGGACATGTTTTGGAAGCGATGGGGACCCAACTAAGTTTTAGCACAGCGTTCCATCCTCAAACAGATGGTCAGTCAGAGAGGACTATACAAACCCTAGAGGATATGTTAAGAGCGTGTGCATTAGATTTTGGAGGCTCTTCGGAGGACCATTTACCACTCGCAGAGTTCGCCTATAATAACAGTTTTCATTCGAGTATCAGGATGGCACCGTATGAGGCTTTGTATGGCCGAAGATGTTGTTCCCCTATTAGATGGGAATAGGTAGGTGACCGACTGATATTTGCTCTCGACTTAGTGAGACAAACCTCTGAGGACATTCGATTGATTTGTGAAAGGTTACGAATAGCTCAGAGCAGGCAAAAGAGTTATGCTGACAAGAGACGAAGACCATTAGAGTTCGCAGTAGGTGAATCAATATTTCTGTGAGTTTCTCCTTCCAAGGGTATAACGAGGTTTGAAAAGAAAGGATAAGTCATTGTTACATTGGACCATTTGAGATACTGGATAGAGTGAGAGATAACGCGTACAGGCTAGCATTGCTACCTAAGCTAGCTGGCATTCACAACGTCTTCTACATCTCTATGTTACGAAAGTACCACCCGGATCTGGCACATGTAATTAGATATGAGCTGTTAGAGCTCAACGAGAACATGTTGCATGTTGAGAAGTCAGTTCAGATATTGGATAGGAAGGAGAAGGTGTTAAGATCGAAGATGATTCCCTTAGTGAAAGGCCTCTGGCAGTATCACACTGTAACAGAAGCTACATGAGATTTAAAGAGTTTGATGCGAGGGAAGTATCCCGAGTTGTTCGCGAACTAATTTAGTTCCAATTTGGAGGACCAAATTTTCTTGGGGGGGAGATTGTGAGACCCCATGTATGTATGACTCTATGATATGTTAATGGAATTATAAGATAGATGATTTTTGGATCATATAAATGTGAATGAATTTGCAAATAGGATAAATGACTATAATGATATAAGTAAAGGTTAAATAAAGGTTGAAGTGGCCCCAAGCTAAACGAATGAAACTTAAAGCATTCGACTGAGGATAAGGATTTAAAACACGAAATGATAATGCATGGACTGTGAATTTTATGTATCCTCTCCAATTTAAAGCAGTACACACAAGTTCCCTAACATGAAACTAAAAAGAAATGAACATTTCCATGTTCAAAGTGTGAATAGATTGCAAAATGACTAGTGGAGCAATCCAATACAAGTTTTCCCCTGGAAATTCTGAAAAAACTACAGCAAAAAGTCTGCAGATAAAGGCCAGATCGATCTCCTATTCAAAGCAGATCGATCTCTTATTCAAGTAGAACAAGTCCAAGTGGTTCTGCCAAGAGAAGATCGATCTCCCCATTGAGCAGATCGATCTCCTCATTGAGGAGACCGATTTGCATTTGCTTCTGCCTAGCAGAGATCGATCCCTTCTTAAGTGCATATCGATCTCCATTTGCTTCTACTTAGAGCAGATCAATCTCTCCCCTTGAGCAGGTCGATCTCCAATGCCCGATAAGAATCGATCTCTCCCCCAAAGAGCAGATCGATCCCACCTTTCATGCCTGAACATATTGGTAGCTCAAAACTAAAGGAAGATCGATCTTCACTCTAACAAATCGATCTCCTCACTCTCATCCTATAAAAACCCGATGTCCAAACCTCATTATTCAGCAAATCAACCATTCCTTTCCATTTTTACCCAAAATACCAAGCTTTCTCTCTCTAGGATACCATACCCTTCCAAAAAGATTTGGGAAAAAGCTATTAGAGCAAAGTTGTTCATTGTGAAAAGAAGAATAACATAGCTTAAAATCAGCATTTGGTTTGTTGTATTAAAGGAGCAAAAAGGATCTTCCAATTTCGAACAAGGGAAAAGTTAAGCTAGGTGAGTTTTTGTTACACCAACTCTAAGTATGTATATTAAGATATTGTTAGGAGTAGATTGGTGTATGTGTCATTGGTTAAAAATACCTAAAATGTGATGGATCAACAATGACCTAAAAATAGGTTAGTGTGAGAAAATGGGTTATAGTGGAATTCTATGATGAATAGGTTATATCAAGGTGTTAGAAATGTTATATGCATGGTTTTGAGATTGTGTTATGAAAGAAAATTATGGGATTAGACAGAGTGGTGAAATGTGCATATATGGTAATTGTGAAATGCATGGATAAATGGAGGAACTAAGGTTAGAGCATGCAAGTCAAGTGCTTGATTTGATAACTAAGTAAGTTACTAGCTAAGTGACTAGGAATGGCATAATGTGGCCAAATGTGAAAATGGACCAAGCTTAATACTACAAGGTTCGATAAAATATATCGATTGTAATGAAGTGATTGATGAATGTTTGCAGCTCCAGAGACCGAAGTATGAGCAGGTGGAACTTGTACTACACTCGATGGGATTCGAGGTAAGGGGGTTTTGTAAGTGCCTAGAGATAGCTATACCTATTCTGAGGGGAATTATAGGGCACGAATTTCTCAAGCTATCTAATAATGCATTAAGAATTTTGAGAAAGGTTCCTAAAAATAAGGAAAGAAAAGATGAGTTTACCTTGGTAGGAATTTTTTGAAAGGGGTAGTAAGGATCCTAAAATGCATGGATTTTCATGGCTTTGATGTTTTCATGATGAAATGCTTTGATATGAATGAAATGAGGATAGGTTGCCTATTGCTTTGTGTGTTTGTATGAAAAAGCACGGATTGTGTGCTAAGTTGTATCTTTCAAAAATACTTGATTTTTAAACAGGAGCCACCTATCATATTTGTGTGAGTACAAACAGTGCTGGAGCTTAGCTCACACTAGATTTTGATGTTTTGATTCATGCTGATAGTGCTGGAGCCCTACTCGCACTAAGTTTTACTAATTTACTGTGCATGAAAGTCATATTGGAGCTTTGCTTGTACGAAGATTTGACATGTTTTATAGAAAATCGTGTTGTAGCCTCCTGTAGACTATGTGTTACAGTGAGATGATGTATCACACGTGTGTTTTGAGACATGAGATGGTTACCGGCATGGTATAGGCGACTAAGACCTATGACAATCACCCCTGAACCATGATATGGGTTAAATCCTATGCCAGGCACCCTAAACACTCATGTGGGCTAAGTCTTATGGCAGACACCCCTGACAATGATGTGGGCTAAGACCTATGGCCTACAGCCTCAAACCGTGTAGGTCTACAGAGTACGTTATACCGTGTATGTCATATGGAGTACGCTATATCGTGTAGTCTTGATGACTAGTTGGATGAGTTTTTGCACGAGTAGGGTTAACCTCACCACTCGTTGCAGTTGTGATACCCCGCACGTCTGGATCCGTGTAGCCTGGGATCACAGGGATCCATATGGGCCATTATTCCCAATTTGTTTTCGAAATGTAACCTACATTCCTCACGGGATATCATGTTTTAATGACAGATTTGGGTAGACCCAGAGGAGGGGAGATACTCATGACTTGTTTTAAAAGGAAATGTGATCTTATGCATAGGGTATTCCTGAAGGGCGGGATTAGATTTGATTTAAATGAATTGCAATGAGTTTTGATATGATAAGTATGAGATGTTTTATATGTTGATTTTCCATTTGATATCATGCCTGATTTTATGAGTTTTTCATATCCTATATACATATTCATGTGGTATGGTTTTGATCTACCTCATGCTCAAGATGTAAATGATTTTAATATCATGTCATTATATGCATGTAGATAGTGTAGCTGTATACTTGCTTACATTATTTCCTTGCTGACCGTGTGGTTGCTCACCCTTTCACTTTCTATCTCCCCAGAGCATCCATAATGGTCGAGAGCGAGCAGAGACTTGCACTCTCAGTGTCCGCTGCTGCCCATCGCTGAGAGGTATACACAATATTATCGTTTTGTATCCAAACAAGTAAAGCACAGTAACACTTTTGGAAATGTAAATTCGGGGGATGTAAACATTTGTAGGCATGTATTGAATCAATGAATTTAATGTAAGCAATTTAAGTCTTTATAGTTATTGTATATAAATGTTAAGTGATATGGTGTACGGTAAGAGGTAATAACTCCGAATCATAGCTCAACTATTTAATGTTGGAAATTGTTCACGACAGGAAGGTTAACGAATTAAGTAAAACATTTATAGTGATTTTACGATATAAGGAGGTCGTGAAATTTAAAATCTTACCTCAGATTTCATGCCCCAAGTTTCGCATCACTAATCCGAGTGCTTCGGCTATTTCGGGCCCTACATAAACACTTAGGTAAGTTTTAAACTTCTCATCTTAGCTTTTAATAAACAATAGCATGAAAAAGTTGGGTTTCACATTCCTCTCCACCTTGTAGGAATTTGGTCCTTCAAATTCAACTGGTCCATCAAACAGACAAGGGTACTTCTCTCTCATAATGCTCCCCAGCTCCCATGTAACTTCTTCTGTCGAGAGATGTAGCCAGAGAACCTTTACTAATGGAATTTTCTTCGTGTAAAGTACATTTTCTTTCTTGTCAAGGATCCGTATAAGTTCTTCTACATAACTCATATCTTCCTGAATGTCTAAGAATTCATACTCGATGACATGAGATGGATCTGGATTATATTTCCTAAACATGGAGACGTGGAAGACATTATGTATCCCAGAAAGCTATGAGGGTAAAGCTAACCGCTAGGTAACATCTCTGATTCTCTCTAAAATTTCAAATGGAACAATGAAATGAGGACTCAACTTTCCTTTCTTTCTGAAGCACATGATACCCTCGCTCAGAGATACCTTAAGAAACATGGAGTCTTCAACCTAAAATTCGAGTGGTTGCCTATGCATATTGGCGTAACTCTTTTATCTACTCTGAGTAGCCCTAAGTCTGTCACAAATGATTTGAACCCCCTTAGCTACCTGTTCCACAAGATAAGGAGCCAAAATCTTTCTATCACCTAGTTCTTCCCAAGCCATTAGAGATCCGCATCTCCTACCATATAACGCCTCATAAGGTGTCATACCGATGCTATCATGGTAACTGTTATTGTATGCAAATTATGCAAGGGGCAAATGATCATCCCATGATCCCTTAAAATCAAATGCACATGCCCTTAACATATGCTCCAGGGTCTGAATGGTCCACTCAGACTGACCATCAGTCTGAGGATGATAGGTGGTACTCAAATTCAGCTGAGATCCCATAACTTCCTGAAAATGGGTCCAAAATCTGGGGGTGAACTTGGAATCCCTGTTAGATGTAATACTCATGGGATCCTAATGCAATCAAGTTACCTCTCTAACATATAGCTCTGCCAAGGCACTCAGAGAATCTGTACTCATAATGGCAAGGAAGTGGGCACTCTTAGTCAATCTATCTACTATCACTCTGATTGCATCATGACCTCTTCGGGTTCTTGGTCATCCCATAATAAAGTCCATCGTTATATACTCCTATTTCCATGTAGGCACAGGCAAAGGCTTAAGTAATCCTATGGGCTTTTGGTGCTTAATTTTAACCTGTTGACACACCAAACATCTGGCTACAAATTTTTTTACATCTCATTTCATACTAATCCACCAATAGACCTTACGTAGATCATGGTACATGTTGGTACTGCTTTGATGCATGGTGTAATGGGAAAAGTGTGACTCTCTCAAAATCTGCTGCTTTAGGGTATCATCGTTCGAGACACAGATGCGGCCTTTGAACCTCAATAAACAATCATCACTGATCGAAAAGTCTGACTGCAAAGTTTGCTCTACCTGGCTAACCATATCTAATAATCTCTGATCATTTCTCTACCCGGCTAAGATCTGATCCAAAATACTGGGTTCAATCCATAGGCTAGCCATAAATCCAACATTTGCTTCCTCCATACTGATCCTTAGTCCAGCGAACTGTTCCATTAACTATCATTTCCTGACCATCATATATGACACCATACCCTTCATACTGAAGGCATTTGTAACCACATTCGCTTTACCCAGATGATACAAGATCTCGTAGTCCTAATCTTTAAGGAGCTCTACCCACCGTATCTGCCTCATGTTAAGCTCCTTTTGATCAAATACATACTTTAAACTTTTATGGTCGTGAAGATTTGAAATCTCTCACCATACAGATAGTGCCACTAAATCTTCAAAATAAAGACCATTGCGGCTAACTCCAAATCATGAGTAGGATAATTTCGCTTATGGTCCTTAAGTTGTCGAGAGCAGTAAGCTATCACTCGACCATTCTGCATAAGCACACATCTTAGACCCTGATGGGAGGCATCACAATATACCGTAAATCCCCCCAATCCACTTAGAATAGTTAGGATAGGTGCTAAAGTCAATCTTTGCTTGAGCTCCTGAAAACTCTGCTCACATACTTCTAACCATACAAACAGAACTCCTTTAGGTGTAAGCTTAGTCAGCAGAGCTACTATTTTGGAAAAACCTTCTACAAATCTCCGATAGTACCTTACTAATCCTAAGAAACTTTGAATTTCTGTCACAGTCCTCAGCCTCTCCCATTTGAGTACTACTTCAACCTTAAACGGATCAATTGACACCCCATCATTGGATATAATATGATTAAGGAAGGCTATCTGCTCCAGCCAGAATTCACACTTACTCAATTTCCCATACAATTGTTTCTCTCGAAGAGTTTGGAGCACGATCCTCAAATGCTGTTCGTGCTCCTCCCAAGACTTCGAGTACGTCAGGATGTCATCAATAAAAACAATCATAATCCAATCCAGATAATCTCGGAATACTTCGTTCATCAGACTCATAAAAGTAGCAGGGGCATTGGTCAGGCCAAAAGGCATCACCAAGAATTCATATTGGTCGTATCTAGTCTGGAAGGCTATCTTAGGCACATATTCTCTTCTAATTCTCAACTGATGATAGCCAGACCTCGGATCTATTTTAGAAAACACTGAAGTCCCTCTCAGTTGATCAAATAAGTCATCCATTATAGGCAGGGGGTACTTGTTCTTTATTGTGGCCTTGTTAAATAATCTGTAGTCTATACATAACCGAAGGCTACCATTATTCTTTCTGAGAAACAGAATTGAAGCTCCCCAAGGTTACACACTGGGCCTAATAAAACCCTTGTCATGTAACTCTTGTAACTACTTCTTCAGTTACTCTAATTCAACCGATGTCATTCTATGGTGAGCTTTAGAGATGGGCTGGGTATCTGGTACTAAATTGATAATAAACTCCAGCTCTCTTTCTGGAGGTAACCCCGATAATTCATCAAGAAACATATCCAAGAATTCACAGACAGCCGGTATACCCTGAATGCTTAGATGTTCCCAGATCGTATCAGAAACATAAGCTATATAACCTTCATGAAAATAAAACATAAAAAAGTTTACACAAATTTCACACTTCAAAACATCATATATTTTATTTCTTAACTGCAAAATATACTTGAAATTTATCAAGTAAGGAGAAGATTACAGCCTTGGTATTGCAGTCTAAACTTACTCGATTAGCGGCTAACCAATCCATACTTAAAATTACATCAAAGTCGTATATGTTTAATAAGATTAGATTTGCTATCATTACCCTATCTCTTACCTTAATTTCACAATTTTTACACACTCTATCAGTTATTTGTGTTTCATGCATGGGAGTACTAATATGAAATACATGATCTAGGGCTCAGATTCTAAATGCAGGCACTTTGCAAAGTGGGGTGAAATGAATGAGTGTGTAGACCCAGGGTTAAATAAAACATGAGCTTTATGATTACAGACAAGAAGATTAACTTTGATGACATCCGAAGAGGCATCAGTGGTTTCCTGGTCTAAGGCAAAGACGCGCCCTTGAGTGGCATGTTTTTTTTACCTTTTTCTGTTGTTATAGCCCATCTCTAGAATTTTGGCTCAGAGGAGTCTATGTCTATCTTTCAGATTGTGGCTGTGGAGTCTGAAGTTTGGATAATCTTTAATCAAATGTCCCCTATCTCCACATCTAAAACAGGCACCCGTTTGCCAATGACAAAACCCATTGTCCAACTTGTAACAGTCCTTACAACTCATTCTAGTCATCTAGTGGTTCCGAGTGGTCACAGGGGTCGTAACAGGAGTCATGGGCCAATCAACCCTCGTTAGAGACTCACCAATCCTCATTCTCTTTGGTTGACTCCTCCTCAGCTCTCCTCTAGAGGTCTCCACCCTCTTACCGTTACTTTTTGGCTTCCCTCAGAATCCATATTGGGCTTGTGTAATATCGAGACCCCTCTCTATTTCTTGTGCGCTTGAGAGCATCACCAAACTCTGAAATACAAAAACCAAACAATCTATCCCAAATGGTGGGTCTCAACCCGGATAGAAACCTCTTTGTATAATGTTGCTCATCCCTGACGGTCTCAAGGTCATACCTCATCAGGGTGGAAAACATGTTCTCATATTCATTTACCGTCATGCTGCCCTATACCAAATCCAGAAATTTAGTCTACAGTTTCTTCTGAGCAGCTGACAAGACATACTGACTTTTGAAAGCGGATAAGAAACTTCCATAACTAATTACCGGATACCAAGAAATCAAATATGTTTTGGTGGCTCTCCACCACATACCGGCTTGGCTTGTCCAGTAAGCATATATGTATCCATAAGGACCTGCTCGAAGTCGGTGCACCCCAGATATTCAAAGATCCTTTCTAAGTCGGTTAGCCACTCCTCAGCTTTTACTGGGTCCTTCACCCCCTTGAACTCTGGAGGGTGCATCTTAAGAAAATCTTTCATTCTACTTGCATTTCTATCATTTATCCCAGTCGGTACTAGAGGCTGAGTGACAGGAAATGCCAAAGGAACTTGTGGAGGAGGTGAAGGTGGAGTCGATATCAGTGTGGCACCCGATGCATTAGCCCCAAAAATGCTGGGCAAATAACGATGCTGTGTTCTCAAATCCCCCGCTCATGTTCTGCTTAGTGTGACTTATTCAAGAGTTAGGACTCTCTGGTTGTGGGGGAAGTGGTAGTGGTGGCCGATTTTGCCTCCTAGGGCGGCCCCGTCTACCATTCATGGTAAATGATATATTACCTGCGCCAATACCAAGATATTTCAATTGCAGTTATAATAGGTACACACAATTTATAACCAGACAAGTACAAATACTTGGATTGTAATCAAACTTTAACTACTCGACACTGATAGTACTAGACAACTTTTGCTCTGATACCACGTAAATAGTAACGCCCCAAAAGTACGAGAATTGGGGCTAACTTTTTTTTGAACTTAATTTCTTACTTAGGTTGTATTCTTGTACACTGTTGGTTACTTAGTTTCTTCTTTTGTTAAATCTTTTAATTGCTTAAATTTTGACAGTATAACCTCTTATATTTTAACCTACCTTCCTAAAATCAATACAATCACAATTTATAATAGCAAGCAGTTGTTTCTATTTTATTAAACTTATCATTTTCAGTATCAACATACTTCACAACGAAATCAGTAATATCCGTATTGAAAAAAATTAATACATTTCATTTGTTTCCAAAACCACTTCTTTACAACTCCGTAAAATTAGATTACATCCCCAAAAGTATTTACACACTAGTATCTATACATTATAAATGTCTGAAAATAAACATAAGATGATATACCTGAGAGTGTACTAAATATAATCTGGGAGGCTCAAAATCCACCAGTCTACTCAAGAACTCCGCAAATAGCTGAGCAGTCTCACTGCATGTAATTTGAAATGAAGAAAAGAGGAATGAGCTTCTAAAAAGCTCAATAAGGAAGACATTTAAAATAGTCCTGATAACCCCAACAATATAACGAAAATCATGGTTAATATGTTCATTAAAAGCTCTCGTAGTTACTTTAATCAAATTACGTAAGTTTACTTACTTATTGTAGCAAAACAATATTTACTTATTTACTTTGAAATAAAACATACATACATACATACATACATACATACATACATACATACTTACGAAATCAAATTTACATACGTAACTACTAAATAAAGCTTACTTACTTGTTTTCATAGTTTGAAACTTTCATACACTAAAACATGGAGACTAGGCTAAATCCGTATAGCTATCATGAAGACAGAAATATCATCCTCTGTAGAGGCAATCAAATACTGATGGCCATGGTAGGGGTTGTAAACTGGATTAAGATCGTATAGCAAAATAGGCATAATATCTAAATAACTAGCATACAACTAGAGCACAAGCACCAGTGGCTCTCACAGTGCAGGCATGATATACTACGAAACAGGCATCACATGTAGTGAAAACAAGCACCACAAAGGCGAAGACGAGCACTACACAGGGGAAATGAAACAGGAACTACAAGTGGTGAAGCTAGGCACCACAAGTAGCGGGCATGACATGCATAAAGCATACACTATTGGGGTAGCCTCTAGTCTCGAAAAATCTTACTTTCTTACTTGTTTTCATACTTACTTAAAAATCATATAATTTCCATTATAAAATGTAACGACCCGAATTTACTGATATTTCGGTTGGGCTACAAGTCGATATTAGGTCAGAACAGTGTTCAATGTGATTAAATTTTTTCTCAGTAACAAGTTTAAATAAAATATGTTCACATTCCCCAGACACATCTTGTATTGCATTACTGTACTTACATAATTTTAGATACAAAAGAATTTCTTACAACTGGGTATACCTTCGATACAGAAATATGCTTCACGAAATCTTAACTATGCGGAATGCCTTTCTAACGGAAGCGATTCCGGCTACAGAGGAACTTTGTGGAGGAAAGTAAGGGGGTGAGCTCAACATGCTCAGTAAGAAAAACCCCATAGCAGGTAGATAAATACACTACCTATTAAAAATATATATATTTTTATATTTACCAAATCCGAAATATTTTCACAAAGTATACAGATGATTTGGCAATTTCTCAGATACTAGATTTCAGAATTCAGAAAACAGATTTAGTATCGGCAAAAGCACAAATACCAAAAACAGATTTTTCAAAAACAGAATATGTATCAGTAATACATTTAACTACTGTTATAAATCCAGAAAGTTCAGAGTTTTCAGTAGCAAAACAAACAGATTCCCAGATATTTCAGTTCAAGCAGACAAATTCAATAAATATTTTCAAATAGACGAGACAAGGCATGCATGCTTTATCAGATATCAGAAATGACTATTGGCTAATGTCGGTGACTCCGGGCAATTCACAGGCCAAGTGTGCCGGGATGTCAATCGCCGTGGGAGTGGTCAGCTACCCAAACGACTCACAGATCAGAATGTTCGAAGACCATAAACAGAATCAGAAACACGGTACATTGTACTCGTGGACCACAGATACAGATACAGAACAGAAGTGCAGCATGATCTCACCAACGCTTTTGTCTCAAAATCAGTGCGAGACGGGCCGTACGACACACAGTCAGTACGCGCTCAAGCACATTTCATCACAATAATTTTATAACAGATCGTTGTTTTTAAATCACATATAAATTCATTTGTTTTATAAAATCGTTCAAAACAGGCTGACTAGCCCTTTTTCGAAAAAATCTCAGAAAACGGTCTATGAAAATTCAAAATTTAAGATTTTCAATGATTAAAACCGAATTCAAGTTATACCGTAATTTCTGCAAATTATAAAATTTAGTTAGTAAAATTTGATTGCTTCAACTAAGCTAAAATCTCTAATTTTTCAGTCATAAAATTCGCCCTAGTCTTTTTGGTAATTTCGGTACTGCGAAATTCAACCTAAATTTCATATCTACAAATATACAAAAATTACGCATATTTATCTCTAGCAGCGACGAAAATTTTTCTTACCTTAATGTCTGTCTGTAGTCCTCGATTGTCTCGACGTAGCGAGTCGACGAGTCCGGTCTTACTCGGATAATTTTTTGTAGCTCTTTCCAGAGATTTTCTCAAATTTCCAGTACATTCATCTTATCTTTCTTCAATTTTTCCTCTATTATCTATAATATATATATATATATTAATAAATATATATTTTTTTCATTTTTTTTCATTTTTTTGAATTTGCTTCTCCTTTCCCGCCTACTCTTTTCTTTCTTCTAATCACTATTCACTCTTCACTATTCCTTCATTTCTTCTTCCTCTGTTTTCCTCTCCTCGGTACTATTCATCATCATCTCCACTATCACTGAGAGCATTGTGTTTTGCCTCTCTTCCTTCTTCTTCTTCCTTGTCTTTTCGGGTTACTCTCTCCCTTCCACTCTCTCTCGGTTCACCCATCGGCTATCCACGGAAGATAGCCCTTCCCTTGTGTCCACCGCCTCTGTTCCAGCTTCAGCTTTAGTTCGCTGCTTTGGTCCCCTCTGCTCCTGCAGTTTCCTTACCGAACGCCTATCACGTCTTCCTCCCGTTTCCTTGGTCATTCAATTTTCGGTTCACCAATCTTTTCCAGTTCCCACTTTTGTTCTATTTTTCAGGCGATCGGACCACCGGCAGCTCCCCTGCTCCTTCTGCCATGTTTGCTCCAGCTGACCTCCATTGTTTGTTCACTCCCTTGTTCCATGTATCACCCTTCTCGTTTTCTGCCAGTTCACCCAACCTTTCAAAAGCCGAGTGGCCCCTGTTCACGGCTTTACTTGCTGCAAAATGGAGGGAGCCGAGAAGATTCGATCTCTGCTTCCCGCCTCGTCTTAAATCGATCGGACCCCCTCTCGGTGCAGCCTTCATTTTCGAAGCTCTCTCCTTGCATCACAATTCTCGATTTCCAGCCTCTCCTTCTCTGTTTCAGCTTCTCACCTTTGTATTTTCTTCCTTTATAACTCTCGACTTTTGTCACCCACATGCAATTTCACTAGTTGTAATCTGTATATATTTTAACCCACTGTCTTCCTTATCTGCTCCCATTATAATTTCTTCCAACCACTGCTACTGTTCTCGGGTCTGCTTCAGTTCAGAATTCTATGCTTTATCACCCGTTTCAACCCCTTGGTTCTATGCCTTGGCCAGCCTTTGTCCCACAATTTTTATCTCAACTTTCAGTCACTGTTTTTAGTATACTTACAGACTTCTCATTCCTCTGCTGGCTAGACCATACCTCTAAGCATCTTAATTATTTCTTTCACGTTGATTATATCTGGTTGCATATCTGGTTGCAGCAGTCTTCCACAAGTTCTCGGGTTTGGCATGCGGCTCCTGCTACAGGTTTACATATAATATATATGTGTACTATATATATATATATATTTTCTAATGGAAGTACACTACCATCCTGCCTCACAAAACACCCTCGGCCTTCACGTTTCTTCATCACCCTCTTCCTGTTTCAATTCCAGTCTTTCTCTCGGTATGTCCCATGCTCCCCTCTGCCATTTTACTGCTACAGTAGTTGCATCTCTGTATACTTTCCTTCAGTCTCACAAATCGTACCTTAGTTTAATATCTTCAATGCTTCCCTCTCTCCCACTACCAGTCCTAGTCTGTTGCTACTTCTGTCTTCGGTTTAGTTCAGACTGCACAGGTCCTTATTTCCCTCTTTTCACTACTAAATTTTTCAGACCATCATTTCTTTTCTTCCTTTCTTTTTATTCCACCCATAATACGTATATATATATATATATACTATTCACCGAGACACCATCCTCAAATCCTGACATATCCCACGTTTACTTCTTACATGTATATTTTATATTTATAAATATAAATATATATATATATATATATATATTCATCCTTATATTCAACTTAGAGAATAATCAAACATTACCTTTTAAATATATATATATATATATATATATATCTACATATATATATATATATATTCATGTACTTGTTGAATTTCCCGGGTAATATAAAATAATTTAACTTCATATATTATACTTGATTGTAGTGTAATGTGGCATTATACTTTACTTAGTAGTCTTGTCATTTGTATTTATTCACATTACAAGTTTTAATACTCTATTTAATTGAATTTTCCTAAGCTTTTCATGTTAAATAAGAATTTAAATAAATTTAAATTCTCTCAAGCCTCAAAATAGAAAATAAAAATTGAGTTTAAATCTTTGAGTAAGGATTTGTATCTTCAATTCCAATGACTACATTGTTATTCATGGATAAATCACAACTCATGAAATTCAGGGTATTTACATAAAATATTAATGTATTACAGCTAGGATTAAATCGGGGTTTCGTTCCTTTAAGGGAATAATACTGGAAAGTTTGAGTTTTTCACACATAAATTCTTTATGCACTCATCCAATCATTTCATGAAATATAAACAGGTACATGAAGTCATTACTACTTTAAATTGCATCCCTTACCTAAACGGGGCTGAGGCAGCACTAAATTGTCAAGTATCAGTTTTATCTTGTTTTGCATGCCAATACCTTGAGCTACCTAAAACAGTTTCAAAACCATCAAATGATGCTCAAAACCATCTTAACATGCTTAAACATGCCTCAACTTACATAAATCCCACTAGACTCGACCATTTTGCCAACTTTCCTTACTTTCTCGATTTTACCGATAAAAAGTGTCGGTTTAAGCTATTTTCGATAATTTCTTTTCTCCTAACTTCGAACTTATAAACTTAATAACCTAAACACTTATTCAAGTCTCTAGTTATCATATGACAACTTATCAAATCTGCCAATTCTCACTCTTTTTAATTTTCTACTAAATGGAGCTATAAACCAGACTTTTTAGTATTAATCTAACATTCTACAACATTCAACACAACCAAATTTCATCTTCACCATAACAAACAAAGGTTGGTCGAAACTAAACATGCCTCTAGAAATTTTTTCTTCAATTTATAATTAAGCAAAAATCATTTAAATTCATCAAACAACAAAATATCCAGCTATCATCATCTTTCATCAATTTCTCACCTACTTTGACCAACTTTGACCACTCCTTCTTGCTCCAACAAAGATTCACAGCTATAGATAAACGTGTATATAACTTAGAATCATCAAAAACAAGCTCAAAAAATCGACCAAGTACTCATAAATTTAAGTTTTCTCTTACCCCAGAAACATGGTAGATTCGACCCCTATTCTTCTCTCTAACTTTTCACCTAGCAAATCAACTTATTTGGGGCTGAATTTTTTATATGTTGTAGGGGACTTCTAGGGCTAAACTCGATCCTTTTTTACCGAACTCTAATTTGAGAGATCAAATTTTCATGCTATTGTTCATTTTAAGATAAACTGAGACGTTTAAGACTCATGTAAATTTTTATGCAAGGCCTAGAAAGATCAAGTCGCCCAAGATAGTGGCACGAAGCTCGAGGCATGCGTTTCGAGGTAAGATCTCAAATTGAAGTACGTTTAAAGAAAGTTTGATTTTAACTATGTTATGGTGATTAAAAAGTGAAACTAAGACATTGGAAGTAGAAAAGCAAGTAAAAGTTGGGTTTACACTAAACCGAGCAAATGAACCCAGAAGTAGAAATAAATTCATAATAACTTCTAAAAATTCATAAAAATTATTCTGAGGCTATAAGAAATTAGATAAGGAATAATTTACATGAGTAATTAAAATTGAGTGGAAAATGGAGGTTTCGATGATCGAATGAATTTTTAAAGTAAATCGAAAACCTTAAGCCATTTTGTTCGGTAATGACCAAATCGTGCGAAATGAGCTCAATCGGGGAATGTTTCCTAAACAAGTGGCCTCAAAATTATTATGAGACATAGTAGGGACATAGTATAGCACTTGGGAAGTGAGCATTTGGAGGAAATTGGACTAGAAATAATTTTAATGATTTTTCCAAAGTAGAACAGAAAATTCCACTACTTTAAGAAACTGACTAGCCATTAGAAATCTTTAAATTTGGAAACCTTCTAGAAATTTTTTAACCTTAATATTTTCCAGATAAAAACTTCACTTATTAAGCTTCCAAAAAGCCTAAGAACACCCAGAAAGCTCTTGAAACAAGAGAGAAATCCTCCCCTGAAGTTGTCGTACGCATCATTGTTAGGGGCATATTATGTGAATTTTCTGGCCACCTTTCAACCACTTTCAGGCATTGGTCAAGAAGGATCCAATCTTTCCCTTTAAGTCCTCTATAACATATAAAAAATTCAACTCTAAAGGAGTTCATTTTCTAGGTGAAAATCTAGTGATAAGAATAGAGGCAAAAACTGCCCTATTTCATGGTGAGAGAAAGTTTAATTTTTGAAAGTTTTAGGTTGGATTTTTTGGTAGTTTTTTATGATTCTAAGCTATATATATGTTGAATTACAGTTGAGAATCAATCTGGAGGATCAAAAACATGGTCAACCTTGGTCAAAGTTGAGGTAAACTTGATGAATGATGATGAACATGAGATATGTTCTTATTTGATGTTTTTAAATGATTTTTGGTTAAGTAGAATTGAAAGAAATAATTTGTAGGAGAGTGTATAGGTTCGGTCAGCCTAGGGTTCATGTGTTTGTGATGAAATTTGGATCAATCTAAGGTTGTTAAAAATTAAATTTATACCGAAAAAGTTTGATTTATAGTTTAGTTTAGTGAAAAATCGAAAACTGTGAGAATTGGTAAAACTGGATTGATGACAAGTATGAATTATAGATGTGAATGAGTATTTAGATCATTAAGATGGTGAATGTGAAGTTAGAATAATAAAATAGGCTAAAATAGCTTAAATTGATACTTAAATTAGTAAAATCGAGAAAATAGGAAAAATTGACAAAAAGGTCAAAATTGGTCAACCTTTAAGGACATAAATACATATTTAGATATGTTGAGATGAAATTGAACAATATTTGATGATTTGGTATTGTTTTGGGCAGCTAAAAAATTTAACACGCAAATCGAGGTAATCTCGAGACCTGAAAATTAACGTTACCTTAGTTTCATTAAGGTAAGGGATACAATTTAAAATAGTGCTAGCATCCTATATCTATTTATTATTCATAAAATGACTTGGAAATCATAGAAAGTACTTTTGTTAGAAAACCAAGGTTTCTCGATTTAAACCAGAAAAGAATAGTAACCCATTTTTAAATACCGAAACCAGTGGTTTTCACTTATTATGTATAAATGAAATAGATATACATATTTTTTTATTGAAAATGACATGACTTTATGATTAAATTTTCAATATAAAAGTAAGCAAGTATCAAAGTAAAGAAGTAAAGATTTTTAAATGACATGCGGCTATTAGTGTATGCTAAGTGCATAATCATGCCCGCTACATATGGTGTCTTGGCTCCACCACACATAGTGATAGTTTAGATTCACCTGTGTTGTGCCTATTCCGCTTTAGTGGTGTTTGTTTTCACTACACGCTGTGTCTATTTTCGTAGTATCTTGTACCCGAACAGTGTGTGCCATTGGTGTCTGTGCCCTAGCTGTGAAATTTCATAAAATGAAAAAGTTAAGAATCGGCATTGATGGGAATGCAACTTAATTAAGAAATTAAGAAAAAGGAAATATTAGCCCATATTTCCACATTTCTGGGGCGTGACATCCATCATCAACAGAATTCTCATTTTATTTTATTAAAGGAAATTGATGATTTATTTTTTTACTACTTGGACCATTTACATTTTTATTACGTGATATTAATATATTTGATAGTAAATGATAATTTCTTTAGTCTTGAAATTATTTTTCCAAATGCCCCTACATTCTTGTTGGACTTTAAAAAAATTTTCTCAGTCTATGAATTTTTCGAGTATTGCACATTCACAATAGCCGAGAATTCCATCATTGGTAGAAGCATCATTTATCTCAATTTAAAAAAAAAAATATTTCTTTATTACTTTTTATTTAAAAAATTCTAAAGGAATACATATCCAATCAAATTTCTTTTTTATTATTTATATATAATATGTGAAATCTATAAATTTATAATATATTTTAAACTAATAATGCAATTAAATCAAATAATCCAACAAAACAACAAAAAAGAAAGAAAGAAGCATACATGATCAACCACGGTCAACAAAAAGTCACAAGTAGGCTTAACAATGGTTAGGATTGTTTAGTTAGCAAATTGTTGTGAAACCCAAATTTTTTCCTACTATTAATCATTTTAAGTTAAGCTGAGAAGTCTAAGACTTGTGTCAATGTTCATGTAGGGCCCAAAATGCTCGAAAAGCCCGAGATAGTGGCATGAAGCCCGATGCATGCACTTCGAAATAAGAAGCTAAGTTTGAGAATTCTTCAAAAGTATGATTTAAAATATGAATTGATGATTGGGAAGTGAAAATCAAATTTCCCCTAAACTGAGCAAATGAGCCTAATAAGAAGAATAAATCGGAATAAATTCTAAAAATTCACGAAAATTATTCTGAGGCCATAGGAAATTAGTATAAAGTGAAAGTAACTTGGGAAATTAAAATCAAGAGGAAATATGGAGGTTCCGAGGATCAAAATAATTTTAAAGTCAACAGAAAAGTTTAAGTTATTTTGCTCGATATTGATCGAATTGGATAAAATGAGCTCAATCGGAAAAACTTTCTTAAACAAGTGACCCCCAAATTTTTATGAGAGATACTAGAGACATAGTAGGACACTTGAGAAGGGGAATTTTGGAAGAAATTGCACTAGAATTAATTTTTGGAATTGTAGCAAACTTTCTTGTTCCAGTAACCTGACCAGTCAATAAAAACCCTTAAATTAATTGACCATCCGAGCCCCTTTTGACTCTAAATTATTTTGGTATAAATAGGACTCATTAAGCTTTCTGAAGAAGCTAAAAACATCCCGAAACCATTCCCCACGTGGCCTCACCTCCCTCTGAAAGTTTCCGTAGGCGTCACTGTACAGTCTCCATTCTTGAATTTTTTTGACCTCCTTCTGACCATTGTTAGACTTTGGCCAAGAAGGATGAAATCTTCCCCCTTCATCCCTCTATAACATATAACAAATTTAGCTCAAACGAAGTTTATTTACTAGGTAAAATTTGAGAAAAAAATTGGGTACAGAACTGTATTGTTCACGGGTAAGAGAAAGTTGAAATTTTTGATAAATCTAGTTAGTTTTTCTTGTGTTTTTGAGTGAATCTAAGCTATATACATGATGATTTATAGTTAAGGAGCAATTTGGAGGATCAAAGAGGTGGTCAACATTGGTCAAAGATGAGAGAAACTTGATGAATGATGAAGATGATGAGATATGTTCATGTTTGATGATTTTTAAGGATTTTTAGTTAAGAGGAATTGAAAGAAATGATTGTTATAGACAAGTATGGTTTCGGCCAACATAGAATTCCTAAGGTTTTGGTGAAATGTAGTTTGATTCTGTAAAGCCTGTAAATTTATATGTATTCTTTCTTATTTCGTGATGTACAGACAAGTTTCATAATATATTAATCATAAGAAATTAATATTTTTAAGTTCTAAGTGTGAATGAAATGCAAAATGAGTAGTATGGCTAGTGAATGCAAAGTTATCTTTGAAAATCTAGGAAAGTTGTAGCTAGAATGCTGCAGAGCAAGGGGAGATCGATCTCATTGTGCTGGAAATGCATAACCAAAGCATTCTGTAAAAGGGAGATCGATCCCTCATACAAGCAGATCGATCTCAATAAGTTTATGCCTAGCAAAGATCAATCTCTTCTCAAGGCCAGATCATTATCTAAAGTGATTCTACCTAGCCAAGATCGATCCCATACCAAGAGGCAGATCGATCCCACCTTCTACATATCGAATTCTGAAAGAGTTCAAACAAATGGCAGATTGATCTCTCACCGCTAGGAGATCGATCTCATGAGGCAATTCTATAAATACCTGACAGCTGAATCTTCTTTCCCCTAAAACATTAAATTTCTCCATTGAAACAAAGTAACCTAACTTTCTCACTCTAAAAATCATCACATTTCAATCAAATTTGAGAGAGATTTATTTCAACAAAGTTGTTCCTTATGATGAGGAGAACAACATAGTTGAAAACTAGAAGCTGAAATTTTGGATTTAAGGACCAAAGTGATTTTCCCCAAATTTGGCAAAAAAGAAAAAGAAAAATAAAGCTAGGTAAGATTTTAATACACTAACTTCAAGTATGTTAATATAGACATTTTGATAAGTTGATTGGCGTATGTATTATTGGATGAAAACACCCTTGAACATGTTAAATCCTCCATGACCTAAAATGAACTATAGTGTGATAAACTGAGAGAAAGTTGATTAGGCATGAATTTAATGATGATTTAAGTATGTATACATGATTGTAAGATATTTTGTGAAATACATGTGTTGGAATAGATGATGATTGAAAATAGGCATATGAGATGTATGGTGAAATGCCTTAGTGAAAGAAAATGATGAACTTGAGGCATTGAGAGATTAATGTCGATTTAATTCAAATCAGTAAACTTGACTAGTTTAATAGGTTCTCAAGAAATGAATTGTAAAATCGAAATGGACTTAAAAGAGAGTAAGGTTTAATAAGATGTAATAAGGCAAATGGGTGTAAACAGCCTAATGCATTGATTTGAAATTCATACGAGTGAGAATTAAGTATATTAAAGTATACTGATGTGAATGGTTATTTACATCTCCGGAGTTTATATTGGGAGTTGATCGAATTACGAGATTGAGTAGCACTGAGGAAATGAGGCCACGTGAAGTGATCTGAGGTAAGGGACTTTTACAGGTAGTTAGAGATATCTGCACGTATTTTCGTTTGTGTTTGTATTCACTTAAAAAGGTTTGAGGGTCAGAGAAAATGAATAAAATTTTAAGAGACTGAAAAAAGGTTAAATTACGATTTTACCCCTATTAAGGGTAAAAATCTTAGGAAGCATGTTTTTGACTAGTTTTAACATTGTTTGACAGTTACATAAATAGACTAGCTAATGTTTTCATGTTATATGCGAGAACAGCATGTTATAGTGTCCATTTGATTTAATTGGGTGAATTCATTTGAACTAAGCCATCTATCAATGCCTTAGATTTTACATGATATGCATCACATAGTACTTGAACATTTCTCGTACTAAATTTTAATGTGATTTATGCATGATAGAGTACTGGAGCATTGCTCGTGCTCAGTTTTACATGACACAGTGTGGGGAGCATTGCTCACACTAGATTTATATGACTTGTGCATGAGGTCGTGCTAGAGTTTACTCGCACGTATCGATTTTGAAATAGATAGTATGAAACAGCCGTGCTGGGAGCCTATGCAGACTGTGTGTCGCACTGATTATATGCTCGTGCATTTTAAGATATGGCAGAGGGCTATCAAAACTGTATTCATGGTATAAGGTAGATAAGACCTATGGCAGACACCCCCGATTGTGATATTGGGTCTATTGAGTACTTTGTATCATGTATGTCACACGGAGTATGTTGTACCATGTGTACACGATGATGTAGAGTCATTAGCTGACGGTTGAGGATTTAACCTACCTCCCATTATAGCAAATGTAAGGCCCCACACACTGAGTACTATGTAGCCTGGGACCACGAAAAATGGGATATGATCATAATCCTCGAACAAGTAGTCGCCTATCTCATCTCACTTGATATTTCTTGTTCGAATTGTCACATGATTTTATAAATTGGGTAGACCCGAGGGATGGGTTGAGCCTCGACATGTGACTTTGTGAATTGTGAAAGCGTAACTTGAGGGATGGGTGAGGCCCGAATTTTCATGTTTTTACATGATGATATGCCATCTTTGTTTTAATTTAATTGATATGGCATAATGAAATGTGATTGACAATATTTACATAACAATGCAATATTTTGCATAAATTGTTGAGGTTATTAAACCAGCATGTTTTCAGTTCATACTGACGATTTGTATCTATATGTACATATTTGCATAATTGTTTCAAGAAAGATACATATTTTAGATGTAAATCGAAAAAGAAATGATTTCAAGGCATGAGAATTATATTTTATAGATAGTGTGGTTATTTACTTGCTTGCCTTATTTCCTTACGGAGTTGTGAGCTCACCCCTTTTTATTTCCCCCTCTTTACTGGGCGTTCACACTAGTTGAGCACGGTTGGGGACTGGTATTTCTTTATCCGCTGCATACCCATCATACGAAAGGTATACACATTTGAAATGTTTTGATTGACTAATGTAAAAGCACAATTATGTAAATGAATGTACTGTCGGGGATGTATATGTACATATATTTGTATTTAATATATGTAAATTACTTATGAGAATGAGTACTTACGGTCAATAGATAATTGTATTAACATGTATGCATGCTATGGAATGAATGTGGTTGAGATGACTAATACCGAATCACAGCCCAACTATCGGTAAGGAGAAAGGTAAGTCACGTGAGGTCATGACAGAATGGTATCAAAGCTAAGTTGGTCCGATGTGAGTCAGTATTAGTATTTAAGAAAGTGTACATCCCCATATTACTGTGCTTTGTTCAGTTACAATTGTGTATACAATATGGGAGTTAGACTAATTAATGGTTATGAATACAGGAATCGAGTCATTATGGCTAATACCAACCGTGGTAGAGGGGCTAGAGGTAGGGCTCGAGGCCGTAGAGGTAGGCCTGAGACCCAATATGAGTCTTCGTCTGACAATAAGTCAACAGGTCCCACTTAAGTACTAGAGAGTACCGAGGCGCTCTTCACTAGATTAGAGTGTAGCCTTACGACTATAATGGAGTTATTGGCATAGAATTTGCTAGGTAGACAAGGATAGGATGTAAGGACTACGCCTGGAGAGGCAGCTGTACCTAGTACGCCTGCACAGTCAACTCAGATGCCACAACCTATAGATACTCTTATTCCCTCACCAACTCAAGATATGCCTTCTCCTGTTACTCTACGACAGGGCAGTAGTTCTTTGGGGTATGGTTGTGAGCTTGATAGATTGCAACAGTTCTAAAAGTTTGGACCTCCATCATTTAGTGAGGTGAAGGACCCCGTTGTTATAGAGGATTGGTTGGAGAGATGGAGAAGCTATATAGATTCTTTAAGTGTACGGCAATCTAGATGGTCGCGTTTGCTGCGTTCCTGCTGAAAGGATCGGCAGAGCATTGGTGAAAGCCCACGAGGGTTATATTGAGATCACGACACTCAGAGATCACTTGGGATATCTTTTTGGATGCCTTCAAGAGGCAGTATGTCCCAGACACAGTGCAACGAAAGCTGCAGATGGATTTCTTGGGGTTGAGCCAGGGACTCAGTCTGTGGATGAGTACAAGACACAATTTATATCCCTGGGTAGGTATGACCCCGATACTATGAGTAGTGAGACCAGAAAGGTCCGTAGATTTATTGATGGACTGAGACCAGTATTACGGTCTAGACTGGTTCCACTAGATATCTCTACCTATGATGAGGCAGTGTGCAAGGCGCAACTCTGTGAGCAAGACTATGAGAGGAATACCTTTGAGTTCAGGACAATTGGCAGGGGTAGAGTTAAAGATTGGAAGAGGTCGGTGAGTGACAGTGCCAGAGGTTTCGGATATCGAGGAGGGAAGAGACTCTTCAGTAAGAGACCACGGATCAAAGAGGTGGGGGAGAAGACTGTTAGATCCCTAGCATATTCGACCATAGCTCCAACTAAGGGTGTTGTTATTGGAGGATCGAGGCCTACCACTGAGCAGTATAGTAGATGTGGTAGATTCCATGGCAGTAAACCTTGTCCTATTTCTAGTGGATTGTGCTTCAGATGCGGGAAGCCAGGTCATATGGCGAGAGTTTACCCAGAGATTATAGATATTACCCCATAGAAGGGCAAGGAGCTAGAGAGAGCTCCAGCTAACATGTCTGCTCCAATGAGCACAGCGACGGCAGAGGAGAAGGGGAAGCAGGTCATTGGACGAGGGCTAATACATACCTTGGACCGGGGCACAACTGATGTTTCCTCGAATGTGATTAGAGGTAACATCCTGATTTTTGATTTAAAAGCACATGATTTAATTAATCCTAGTGCCACACATTCTTTTGTATTCCCTTCATTTGCATGTAAGTTAGCAAAACATGTAGAGTTTACACCTTTAAGTAGGATGATGTTGATCAATATGCCTATGATAATAGTCAACTAGTTAAGTATGTGTTAAATGACTACAAACTAAGAGTAAGGGAAAATGATATGACTGCCAATCTATTATTGTTAAGTATGAGCAATTTTGATGTAATATTAGGAATGGATTGGTTATCTGTAAACCATTTCATGTGAAAATCTGGTGCAAGTTAGACTCCAGCACCGTATTATGAAAATTATATAAAATTCTAGTGCGAGTTAGACCTCAGCACCGTGTCACAAAAATCATATAAAAATCTAGTGCTAGTTAGACTCCAGCACCAATATATGTAAAACTCTAGTGCGAGCTCTCGCTCCAGCACTAAGGTATGCATCACACAAATCAAAAACTCGTGCGAGCTGAGCTCTAGCACGTCACATTTCTGAAAATCACGTAGGCGGCTACATTTCTCAAATCATTTCCAGAGAAAGTCAACATCTGTTGAAAATATGCAATACTGTGCATTTTTATTTAAAAGTTAGCCAGCCTACTCATGCATGTGTTCAAACATCTCAAGACACGAGTAGGAACCTCTTGTCCATGCTCCTCCCACATTTTTCCTAAAGCTGGAAATTTTTCCCTTAATAAGGGTATTTTGGTAATTTGCTCATTCGAGGCACTAAAAATTTTATCTGAAATTTAGACCCTTCAGACCATTTAAAAGACTACAAATGAAGTTGAAATTTCATAAAGTTACCTCTAGTAGTCCGTAAAATTCCCTTACTTGGAATCACGCGCGAGCTTATCCCATTCCGCCCGTACTAGGTCTCTCAGTCCAATTTGCTCCAAACCAAGTCTACGGAACTGCATATAACCATATATTTGGGTCAATTCAATTATACTTATCAGTATTTCACTTATACTGATCGAATCTAAAATGCTGGGCCCGTTTTACTTTATTGGGCCCGATTGCGTCTTAATGGGCCTCGAGCCCGTTTTCAGCTCGTTTCCATTTATTTAATCCCTTCATCAGGTCTATTAGGCTCTCAATACCCATTTGGCTTCGTTCCAAACTCTTTGGATAGCCCGTATATCATTTACGACAGTTTACTCATAATTTCCAATATTATCCACTAAATGAGGAATTAAATCCGTAATGCGTAAAATACATTTCTAATACGCGAATAATTATATAAATTATCGTAAATGAGCTTTACTTACCCGAGATTATGCGATGGTGCCCAAATCGAAGTTCAATATGTTCATGTTCGAAATTTATCGTCGAACTGCACAATTTATATTTAATTCTGGGTTATTTTCTAATCGAATATAATTTAAATAATTTCTCGAAAATCAAATAGGTCAATTTTGACCGCTTACCGACTTACCCGAAGTCCGGTGTATCTCCAAAAATTCTTCCCTTTTTCCTTTTTCTCTTTTTCTCCTTTTTTCTCCCTTTTTCCTCTCTTTCTTGGCTAAACCGATTCGGTCTGGTTCAACCCGATTTAGAACACCGGTTCAGTCCAGTTCTGCCCGTTCGATGCCTTACCGGTTGGTTCTCCATCGGTTTTCGTCGCCAGCAACTCCGCGGGGTAGTCCGATTCTCGAATCTGGTCTCGGTTTCATTCAAGGCCGTCGAAAAGTGGTCGGTCCGGCTGTTCTCCCTCGACCGTCAGTACCCATTTCCTTTTCTGCTGTTTTCGGCGCCGTCCGTCGGTTTTGACGGTTGTGGCCACCACCAATCTGTTCATCTTAGCCTCGGGGACGTTCGTCGGTGGTCAGGTGGGGCTAGATTGGCGTCGTTCGCCGCCGTTTCCTTTTTCTCCCTCACGATTTCGTTTTTCTCGCCGTTCCTCTCGCCGGTCGCCGCCATTCGTGGTTCCTTTAGGCCGGTGGTGGCCCGACCCTCGTCGGCTCCCTTCCTCGGCCTCCGTCGGCCGTCGATCGCCGGCAAGGGGCTTGACCTCTATTGTTTTCCTCTTCAGTTTACAAAATCGCATCTCGCGATTCTGTTTCAATTTTTTTTAATTAATTAATTATTTATTATTATTTTTATTATTATTATTATTATTATTATATTCAATATTTTATTATTATTTGGCAAAAATATCTAAAATATTTATATTTTATTCATTTAACCCATAAATGAATTTATCGGTATTATTTCGACTTTTCGGTAAATTTTTCGATTATTTTCGGGATTATTTTTCGAAGTAAAACTCCCGATTAATTTCGATTAATTTTCATAAATTCATATCTTGATCAATTTAACCCGAAATTTAATTATTTCTTCGTTATTGATCAAGATTTCTTAATCCCATATTTTTAATTAAATTTTTCTATCGAATTTATATCGATTTTTGATCTTTTGACCGTTTTACCCTTGCACGTGTTCGGGATTAATTTAACCCGACTTCCCTTCACGAATACTCACTCATTTCGTATTTTAAATCCTTATTTCCAATTCGAATCCCATTCATTAAAATTTATGACCATTTTCTTCCCTCATAAAAATTTACGATTTAATTTCGGGTCTTACAGTAAGAGAGCCTCCCTACCGAACAGAGCCTCCCTGTCGAACAGAGCCTCCCCGCCTCTTCGGGCTTAAGGATGTTGGCTTAAGGATGTAGGGCTTGAGGATCTTACCAACTTCCACGGCTTCATACGTATCACAGTGTGAAATCTTGTGCGACCTAAGCTCTAGCATGACTCATGCATCATAACTAACCACCTCGTACTAGCATAGCTCCAGCACCGTTATATGCATAAGAAAGCCACTTGAAATCCATGTATGAGCAAAAGCTCCAGTACGGTTTATAAAACATTGTCATGGTTTCAAATCAAGGTGCGAGCTAAGCTCCAGCACGTTTCATAAAAGTAAAAGCATCAAAATCCAATGCGAGCTAAGTTCCAGTACGATTTAATTTTCATAGCTCGATAGGCGGCTCATATACATTCAAAACAAATCTCAAAACATAAATAACACCTCACATGTGCCATTCCACAACATCAATAAAACACTAGCCAACCTATCCTTTTATTTACCCAAAATAAGCATTGTGTTTTGTGAAAACATTCAAAAACATGTGATTTATGCAATTATTAGCCTTACTATCCCATTTCTTTATAATACCATTTCAAACCACCAAATCTCATACACATACTCATAGTTGTTCCATACATCATCAAACACATTTCTAAATACGCATGCATTTTACAACGCCGTACATACCCATAAAATATGAGCAGCTACCTCTATATACTTACAGAATTTCCTTACCAAGAATCGCGACGCATGATTCCTCTTCCTTAATGCTGCGTACTCGTGCGGTCTGATTCGTCTCCAACGATCTCTCCGAAACTGCACATAAGTGTATTTCACAACATTTTAGCCTATTATAATCCAACACTCACGTTTACTATAGTTGATTCGACCTATAGTCTCTATTAACGCTTATGAGTCCTCGTTTCATTACTCTACCCATAACTTGAGTCTATGGATCCTTTTAGGCATATTAACTCATTCCAAATCGATATTAGATCGATACTAAGTCCATAGTGTTCGTATTTCATCAGTTTCCTCACTATGGCATTTTATCAACCATCTTATATACCCATCTTCATGAATTCTCTAAACTCACAATATAACTCCACACAACCATTTCAAATCACCCACATTACTCAAATAACAACTTAACAAATCCCGTAAATCACCAACTCATCCAAATCTATACTTTCTCACACTAGACTTATTCAAATACATCTTAGGTAGTTTCAACCATCACTACCCATGCAAATAAACTCCAAACTTGATAATCAAACAATGTACTTTGGTTGGATTATTAGAAACTTACCAAATCTAGTTTCTCTTTTTGCTCCAAATGGAAAATGCTCCTTCCTCCTTTAATACAAACAATGGGACATTGGTTCCAAACTATGTTGTTCTTCTCTTTGAAATGAACGACTTTATGTCTAATAGCTCCCTCTCAAATCTTGATGGAAATGGGTGAACTTAGGAGTGAGAAAGTTAGTTTTTTGGTCGAAAATGGAAGAGTGATATTGTTTCCCGAAAGTTACAGATTTTAGCGCCCTTTGTATAGAAGTCACTTGATGAGATCGATTTGCACTAGGAGGAGATCGATTTGGTCCCCTTAAATTCCTCTTTTTTCACGACATTTTCAAGCATGAGATTGATCTGTCAAAGCTTGAGATCTATCTGCTCCAACCAGAGAGCTAAGGAGATCGATCTGTATGTTTGAGGATCGATCTTTTCATTACAGAATGTTTAGGAGATCTATCTGGCCTTATTGGATATCTATATGCTCTATTCCATTACTCAAATAAGAGCATTCTGCCTCTTCCAAATTGATCTCTCATCCTATGAGATCGATCTGGCCTTTATATTATCCAGATTTTCTATAATTTTTCTATAGCAACTCACACCCAACTTCCTTAATTTGCTGCCATGGTCATGTTCTCATCCAGTTACCTTTAAGACTTGAAAATGACGTCCATTTATACCTTATAAACATTAGAACTTGTGTGTATTCATTGTATAGCCAAAGGTATACAATATAAGACTAAATGGAAGTAGTTAGGTTAATGCAACTTCCTTCCATTTACCACACTACTCATTTCTCATTCCACTCACATTCATCACATCCAAAAGACCAATCCTTCATATTCATACACAATGAAATTTGTATGTACATTACAATCTCATATTACAAGTATGTACATTACATTTATGGACTTTACATCACTTATGCTTCACATTCATTTAATTTATTTACGCATATTACAAACTATACATGTATGGGGTCTCACAGAAGCTGAAACTAAGGTAAAGAAAACTCGAGTTAATGCTAAACCAAGCAATTGAGCCCAATAAGAGAAATAAATTCGAAATAAATTCTATAAATTCATAAAAAATATTCTGAAACCATAGGAAATTAGTATAAGGCATATTTGACTTGGAAAATGAAAATTGAGTGGAAATCTTGAGGGCTCGATAGTTGAATTAATTTTTAAAGTAAATAAAAAACATTAAGCTATTTCAATCGGTAATTACTAAATCGAGAAAAATGGGCTCAAACGGGAAACCTTTCTTAAAGAAATGGAGCCCAAATTTTTAGGCGACATACTAGAGACCTAGTATAACACATGAATGGTGGAAATTTAGAAGAAAATGGATTGGAAATTTTTTTTGTTGAATTTATGAAAACAGGGCAGCAAGCTGCCCTGGCCCAAAATTCTGCTGACCCTACAAAATAGTTGAATTCGATGACCTTCCAGAAATTGTTTGACCCCCATTTTTTCCAGCATAAAAATAGACCTTCTTTCCTTTCTGGAAAGGTATAGACCAACCCCAACTAACTTAGGACCTGAGAGAACCACTTCCTCCTTTCTACTGTAAGCGTCTTCTTCAAGGGTTCATAGTGTAACTTTTTTTGGCCACCTTTCGACCACTTTTGGAGTTCAATTAAAAGGATAAAATCTTCCCTCTTACGTCCTCTACAACATATAAAAAATTCAACCCCAAACAAGCTCATTTCCTAAGTTGTGAGAAGGACAGGGGTCGAATCTGCCCTATTCCTGGGTAAGAAGAAAACTTAAATTTATGAGTTTTTGGTTGGTTTTTAAGATTGTTTTTAATTATTCTAAGTAGTATATATGTTAATCTATAGTTGAGGGTCACTGTTGAAGGTTTAATTTTGGGTCAAACTTGGTCAAACTCGAGGTAAAGTTGTTAGAAGTTGATGATGGCTAGATATGTTGATGTTTGATGAATTTGGATAGTTTTTGCTTAAGTAGAATTGGAAGAAAAATTTTCTAAGAGTATGTATAGGTTCGTCCAGCCTTGATAGATTGAAGAAAAGATAGACTTTGGTTGAGTTTGATGTTGTGGAATGTTAGATTTATACTGAAAAGTTTAGTTTATAGCTTGGTTTAGCTTAAAACTATGAAAGTGTGAAGATCGCATGATTTGACATGTTGTGAGTTGTTAATTAGAGCTTGGAATAAATGTGGAAGACATTAGATTAATGAATTGAAATCAGAAGGAAAGAAACTATTGAAAATAGCTTAAACCGAGACTTTATCGGTAAAACTAAAAAAGTAGGAAAAATTAGCAAAATAGCTAAATCTAGTGAGTTCTACATAGGTTGAAGTATATTAAAGTATATTAAGATGAAATTGAATATCGTTTGATGGATTTGAAATTATTTTTGGCAGCCCGACATGTTGTCACACAAAACGAGGCACACCTGGTACTTGGCAATTTAGTGTTATCTCAGCCTTGGTCAGGTAAGGGATGCAATCTAGTTTAGCAACGATATTCCTTACCTGTGAATAAATATTTCTAGCATGGAAAACCTTTTATATAACAAGCACAAATTTCAAAATGATCTTAAACCCGTGTTTATTAGTTCAAGAGCATGATTTTCCTATAAATCGAAAGTTATTAATATTTTTGTATTGAGCATGTATATGTATATGTAAAATTATGAAAAATACGACTCCTGCAAGCTTTTGTACAAATAAATTTGAAAATAAATTCTAAAAATAATGATAGGTTTGATTTCAAGACTATAGGCTCAAAATGTACAAGTCAGGGTAAACCTAGGGGTCGATTTAAAGGGACCCAAGGGAATTCTAGCTGACGGCCTATGAACGAGCTAAGCCTTGACTATATCATGCATATTTCTATGTGTCTTTCATATCGCCTTTGTGGCAGTATGTGTTTCTGCCTGTGTGGTGTTTCTGTGATGTTGTACGACCTTGATCCAGTCTACAGCCCTACCATGGTCATAGGTAATTTGTTCCCTCTTCGGAGGATGCCCTTTTTAAGGATGAAAGTAGTGATTACCCTCATGACAGTAATAGTGAATGCCTAGTCTCCATATTTCAATTTTATTATGATCCATCTACTTTCTATGAGTAGATATGTAAACATGAAATTTTTGAGATTTTGACCGAAGTAAGAAAAGTATATGAATTATGTTTTGGTATGAAAAGGTATATGATTTTGAGTATGTGATCTTATATGATTTTTAACCATTCGATTTGAAAATGGCACTTTGTTATCTAGTATTGTTATTTTTCTAAATGTTTTGAATATTATTGTTATTTTAATGCACCCCTTACTGCGCTATTTAAAGCTCACTTCATTTTTTCCTTCCTTCCAGATTATTTACAGTAAATACCTCCATGCCTGCTGCGTACTCGATATAGGCTGGTGGACGAGACTCTCCCCAGGCTATTTCTTGTACACATTAAGGTATATTTTAGTTGTATCTAGATGCCCTGTATAGTACAAATACTTATATGTAAATGAGCATTTGGGACGTAATTACTTTTATGTATATATCGAAATGGAAAAGTAGGTAATTTCATGAGTTTACAGTGTATGATAGTTTAAGAGATGAATGATGGAACTGCCACTGAAAAGGAATACACCTTAAGTAAAAGATTAAATTATATATAAAAAATCGACCCTAATTTTCGCGTTTCCTGGGCGTTACACCCTTGTGTGTTTTACGGTCTTTAAGGCTTCATCATCACGATCATCGTCACCATTATCATTGTGGAAGTCTTTATTTCAATAATAAAATAAGATATATATATATATATATATATTAATATATAAATTCACATTAAATTATTAATATAATTTTTTTCATTTTTATATGAAATAATATATTTTTTCAACTCATGTTTTATCAACTTTTCGATAAAAGCTTCAAACGTATTTTTTTCTATCATTTACATATTCTTTTCTTAAAAAAAAAAAAGCTTTCTTGAGAAGAGTATTCTAAAGCAAAAACTCAACAATGCTCCTGTCACGACCCGAATTACCTAAAAATCAGAGTAAATTTTTCGCTTCTTCATTTATTATTTAATTCTTACCTTTCTCTCGTCGTGACCATCCTACAAACACAGTTGGGCTATGATTCGGTGTTAGTCACCTCACACTATTTACCATTCCATTCCTATAATCACATTCATATATCAGAGTTTACTATTCTTTGACTTTAAATAAATACATACTCATTGGTATTTATAACCCTACATCCCCGACATCATATCCGTTTATAGTACTGTGCATTACATATTTAGATACAACACTATACAAATGTGTATACCTGTCTCTCGATGGGAAGCAGAGGATACCAAGCATGCAAGTCCTCAGCCGCTCAATAACTATTGCAAGTGCTCTGAAAAGATGGGAAAATAAGGGGGGTGGGCAAACCACACGCTCAGTAAGGCAATTATGCAAGTAAGTAGATAGCTCCACTATCTACATGCTCATAATGCCATGCCCTTAAATCCATTTCTTTTCATTTAAAATTTCACGCATAAAGTCATGCATATTCAATGCCATAGTTTATCCAAAACTATTTGTGCATATATAAATCATGTAATTCATGCATTCAAAGCATTTTATGTGACATCAATAAATCATAATAAGCATGAAGTAAAACAAGATCATGCATTCGTTCATGTCATATAAGACAAATCATGAATTTGAAATAAAAGCATGGAAAACATCATCATGCTACTGCATTCAAATCATTTCTTTAAAACTGCAGTAAAAACTAACCCTTCTGGGTCCATCTCATAAAATAATTCAATAAAGTTCATTATAAAACTCCGGTTATAAACCCACCCTTCTTTCAGGGTCACGGATCATAAAATCATCTAAAACATATTTGAGCATAGTAGAAAATCATAAAATCATGAAATCATAAAATCGTCAAATTGGGGGCCTGACCCCTCCTTCGGGTCTACCCTGGTCTAACAGACCACAAGTTATATCATGTGAGACAATCAGGTAATTATCAGTAACATCGAGGACTATGGCCATATCCTAGTGATCCCTGGCAACACGGTACCTAGTGTGCGGGGTATCACACCTGAAACGGGAGGTGGGTCGTCCTACCCGCTAGAACAGCATAACACCAGGATTGCGAGGGCAAGGCTTGCTGCCTCGTGGCTAATGCCACTCCACTCTAACAATCCCCACGGTACAGCGTACTTCACGTGACATACACGGTACAACGTACTCCGTGAACCCAAGCTCAATCAAGGGTGCCTTTAATAGGTCTTATACACCCATATCATCTCTGTCTCAGAATGCACGTGTGAGCATATCATCTCATTGTGACACACAGTCTACAGGAGGCTCCAACATGGCTATATGCATGTAATACAATTCCCTGTGCGAGCGAAGCTCAAGCACGGCTCCATGCATATTCATGATATCAGAAAACCTCATGCGAGTGAAGCTCTAGCACAGTTTCATAAAAATCAGTAAAATCTGCGTACGAGCAGCGCTCCAGTACGACTTAAACTGATTATAATTTCAAGTAAAATCCACTTACGAGCAATGCTCTAGTACGGATATGTATTAAAACTCAGTGAAAACCTCGTACGAGAAAAACTCTAGTACGGTTTTTAAATGAATTATAAAACCATATAAAACATTGTGCGAGCAACGCTCCAGCACAAATGAATGCTCAAGTAAATCAAATCTCGTGCGAGTTACACTCCAGCACGGCTTTATGCATAATTAAATCAAATCTCATGCGAGTTACACTCCAGCACGACTTTTTATGCATAATTAAATCAAATCTCATGCGAGTTACACTCTAGCATGGCTTTATGCAATATCATATCAAAATAGGATACGAGCTAAGCTCCAGCATCTCTCATGCATATCAAGTCATAAAAACTAGTAAGAGTAATCGCTCCAGCACCTTTTTATGCATACCATGTCAAAACAAATCAAAACATGTCAAAATAGAGTGCGAGCTAAGCTCCAGCAGCTCTCATTTCACAATAATAAAAATCAGTGCGAGCACCATGCTCTAGCATATTTCATGCAGATGATGTCACACAAGTCGGTGCGAGCAACCGCTCAAGCACATTTATGCACATTCACAAACGCAGATATAGTGCAAACTACGTGTCGGCACTATTTGTTTCTATATAAACTTGATAGTTGGCCTATTTCCAAAGAAATTCCATTTAAATATGAATAACACCTATGTAGTGTTATCTTGTGAAATTTATGTAGTTTCTGGCCAATCTATTGATTTGCTTTGATTAAAATCAATAAAATTATTAAATTTCGAAATTTCCTTAAATCATGCATTTCATGCATGTCATGCTTTCACCATCCTTAGGTGAACTTCCCTCAATAGGGGTAAAATAGACTTTTCACCTATTTCTATCCTTAAAATTATTTAAACCACTTTTTGGACCTTTATACAATATCAGTGTATACATACATATTCAGTGTACAGAAAATCTATTAAAATATGCGTAGCTACCTCTAGCTACTCACATAATTCCCTTACCTCATTTTTCTGTTCAGTCTGACCTTTCCACTGATGACTTGTCACGTAGTCCGATTTGCTTCCAATCCAATCTCTGAAACTGCAGATACACATTCATCAGGTCAAATACAATACAATTTAATTGTATTTTCATATTTTTCTGGGCTTAATTTAAATCATTGGGCCCGTTTACCCATATTGAGCCCGATTGCACCTTAATGGGCCTTAATCGGCCTTAAGCCCGTTTACCATAATTTATCGAGGCCTATTGAGCTTATTAGGCCCATCAGTATTTATTTAGCCTCGTTCTAAATTCTCAGATCTCTCAATTTAATATTTACGACAATTTATCCAATTTTCAAAATTTAATTCATTTCATGCGAAAATTAAATCCGTAATTCATCAACATGCATAACGATGTAAATTGTCGTAAATAAGGGTTACTTACCCGTGATTCCATGATAGTACTCAAATCGAGGCTGTCGCGAGCTCTCGATTGATGCCAATTGTCGAGCTACATAATTAAATATATTTTCGGGTAAACTTTCAGTCGATTATTTATCGATTTAAATATTTCAAAAATTAAATCGATCAATTTGATCGCTTATCGACTTACCCAAAGCTCGATTGTATCACTGGAATTTTTTCTCAATATTTTCTCTTTTTCTTTTTCCCTTTTTCTTCCTTTTTTCCTCTCTTTTTGGCTAAATCGGTCCGGTCCGGTTCAACCCGGTTCAGATCGTCGGTTCAGCTCGGTCCGGTTCGGCCGGTTCAGTCCGGTTCAGTCACCATTTGGTCGTTCCGATGCCGTCCGACCGATTCTCAGGTCGATTCTGCCACCAATCGGCGCGCCACGGCCTGGGCTTCCATAATCGGGCCTCGGTTGGGGTCAAAACGGTGCCATCGCCGGTGAATCGAGTTTCTCTCCCGCGGCTTCTCCTCCCCGTTTCTGGTGTTTTTCGGTGACTTCGGGGCTCGTAGGTGTGCGGGTCGGCTTCCTCTGGTGCCGATCGACCTTCGTCGGTTGCCTCCTCGCGTCGTCCGCTAGTGGTTGCGTCGGAGCCGACGATCTCTTCTTTCTCGGTCTCAGCTTCCTTTCTTTCCTTTTCCATTTTTGCTTCTGTTTCATTTTCGCGTTTCTTTCAGATTTCCTTTTTTTTTTTACATTTTATTTATTTATTTATAATTTATTTTTAATATTATTTTAATCATTAGAATAATATTAAAATCCCAAAATATCTAAAAATTATTATTATTTAATTCATTTAATCTATAAATGAATTTATCAGTCCGTTTTTGCCTTTTTGGTATATTTTTCGATTATTTTCGAGATTATTTTTCGATGCAAAAATTCCAGTTTATCCCAATAAATTCATATCTTGATCAATTTAACTCGAAATTTAATTATTTCTTCGTTATTGATCAAGATTTCTCAAATCCCTATTTTTAATTAAATTTTTCTTGTCCCGATTACTACCGAGTTTTGGTCTTTTGACCGCTTTGCCCTTGCACGTTTTTGGGAATACCATTTAAGTCCTTTTGCATTTTTAAATGCACTCGAAAATATCAGGTCTTATAATCTCCCCCACTTAAGAGATTTGGTCCTCCAAATTAGAACCAAGGCAAAAGAGTCCATAAACAACTCCGGGTACGACTATCGTATCATATACTGTCATCCTCAAGTGACTTTCTCCGGAGTGTAATATTTCCATCATACTTAACTAGGAAGATCATCTTAAACCTTAACACTTTCTCCTTTCGTCTAATGCTCGAATCGATTTCTCCACATACATTACACTTTCATTGAGCTAAACTGTTGGAGCTCATATCCAATCACATATATCAGGTTCGAATATTATTTTCGAAACATCTTAAGATAGGACACATTGTGGATGCCTGCTTATTCAAGTGGTAATGCTAATCTACAGGTCTTACCTTCCACTTTGTCTAATATCTCTATCCGAATCTCGTTACGTTCTTATGACAAGTAACTGTCAACAATAATGATTCACCCTCAGTGAATTCCAATGGTTTCTGTCTCTTGTCAGCATAGCTTTCTGTCTACTCTGAGGTGTTATAAATCTCTCATAAATCAACTTAACATCCTCAGAGGGTAGTCTTACCAATTTGGGAACAACTCTCTATCTGTCACCCACTTTTTATCCAAGTTAGGGAACAACTCCCTACGGCCATACAATGCCTTATATAAAATGTTATCCCAATACTCAATTGACAATTGTCATTATTGGCGAATTCAATTTGTAACAACTGATCATCCCAGGAGCTTATAAAATCAATGGCACACGCTCTCATCACATCCTCCAGAACCTGTACAATCCTCTCTGACTGACCATCTGTCTGAGGGTGGAAGCTGTGCTAACACTCAATCAGGTTCCCATAGCTTTCAAAAACATATTCCTAAAATTGGGAAGTGAAGCGGGAATCCCTATCTGAGATCATGCTCCCTGGAACGCTACATATTGTTCCACAATTTTTCATACATAAAAACTTTCCTACACACTAAGAGTATCTGGGGATTTCCATAACTAGAAGGTGGGTAAACTAGTCAATCTATCGACTATCACCTAGATAGCCGCGTGATCCACCCGGGTCCTCTGTAACCCATCACGAAATTCATAGTAACTTGTTCCCATTTTCGTGTCACTATAGGTAGAGGCTGCAATAACCTTGCAACTTCTTTTACTCTACCTTAATCTGCTGACATACGAGACACTTTTCCACAATCTCTACAATATCATTTTCATATCTGACCACCAATACCTTTTTCAAGGATTTCGATATCTATTTATTATTTCTCGGATACACTGTATATCCCAAAGAGTGAGCTTCTGACAATAACACTATATCATCAACTGTGGTCCTGGGGAGCACTTATACTATCTCTGAACCTCTGTAAGTCATCATCACTCACTGTGAACTCTGTCACTATACCCTTCTGAATCTGACCCACACCATCGACACCATGCCGATCATCACGCTAAGCTTGGCAAATCCGGTCACTCAAATCCGGTTCTAACCTCAGGCTAGCTTTCACAAAATCAATGTCATCATCAGAAGGGATCACATCACTACTGAGGTTCACAACTGCTCTAGCAGCTCTCGCTCCCTGACCATCTTATGTGATACCATCCCGAGGCTCTTTCTGCTCAAGGCATCAGCCATTACATTAGCCTTTCCTGGGTGGTACAATGTTCACAATCATAATCCTTAGAAGCTCTAACCCTCTTGGTTATCTCATATTCTACTCTTTCTGTGAAAACAGATACTCAAGCTTTTACGATCAATGCATACCCGAAATTTCTCACCGTATAAGTGGTGGCGCCATACTTTCAGTATAAACGCTACGACTGCCAACTCTAAATCATGGGTTGGATAGTTTCTCTCATGGTTCTTGAATTATCTGGATCCATAAACGACTATCTTCCCATTTTACATCAATATACAACCCAATCCTTATTTTGAGGTATCCATACACACTAAAACCTCTTGAGCTGTTAGTTATAGTGAGAATACTTACGGTGGTCAGTTCATTGCTTCAATATACCAAAACTCACCAAAGCTACTTTCATACTTATCATAACACTCGTATTCAATCCTTTCCCAAATGAGATATGTCAACTGAGCAGCTCATTTTAAGAAACTCTCAACACCTCATCTGTAAGACAGTTTCCTGTTGCTACTCATTCTCTTCCCTGGACTTCGAATACATCGAAATATCATCGCTATAGATGACAACCAATTGGTCCAGGTAAGGTTTGAATACCTCATCGTAGTTGAGTTCCACTCAATATTTCAATCACCAATATCCTTGACCTATATACACATAAACGTATAACGTTACTTCTAAATCGCTTTCGTTCAGGATACTAATCCGCGTCGTTTCGTTTTTTCTTATATTAACGGCTTTTATAAAATTTTAATTTTTAAACCTTCATATTAATTAAATTCTATATTTCTCTTTATCGTACCAGCAAAGGTACCTAAACTTTAAATGTATATTTTACGACTGTCGATTTCAATTTATAGATTATGCGTGCGCTTCCAGACGCTGTCAAATCTTTAGGCAGGGAATATTTTGAAATACCTTTATTAACTCTCAGACTTGACTACTTACCGCTTAATCCATATACACTACATATTGCTTAATCCTTACTTTGCATATCAATGATATCCTTACCTTGCATACGTCTTTTATTCCAATATATCTCCTTTAATATATCACTTATAACAAACTCTTTCATTATTTGTCAAACTTACAATCTTTATACCCATATTCAGTTAGTGAAAATCAGCTAACTATCATGCTCTTGTCTATGGGTACAGGCTTCACATTTTTTCACTAACTTATAAGCAACCGAAAGCGGTATGAATAAATGCGTGGCACCAGGATTAATTAAAATAATTACTTCATTATTCTTAACCAGTGTGGTATCTTCCACCACATCATATGAATCATCAATGGTGTCCTGGTCCAAGGCATACACTCGCCCTCATCCAACATCTTATTTTCGTGGTAACTACCACACATCTTACACTGTTACACTTGCTACTCTGTTCCGTAGCGTGTCGGGGTCCTCCTATCACAATACCCCTCATAAGTGATGCAATTAGATACATTGGGGTTTATCAATCAACTTACCCTGTGACTTATTAGCTCTAATCTTTTACCAAACTACCTTTTTCCCGTTCTGACATCTTTGTCATTCTCTATTCTCTTTTGTCTCAATTTTGACCCTTACTACCTTTCCCAATCTCAGAGGTGCACAACTTATGATTTTATTCATACAACTGTAGTCTGCGCACTACCTCGATGTAGGTAGTGATATCTAACGTGGCCAATCAGACTCTAATTGATAATTTGAGTCCTTCCATTTACTTTCAGACATCTCGACTCTCATGTTCATCGTGTCCAAGTCACATCTGCCCAGGAATATAAACTGAGTTTCATACTCGTTAATCAACATGTTCCTCTGGGGCAGAGTAAATAATTTTATCAGTAATTTCCTTTAAGTAATGTCCGGCATATTTTGTCACCGAAATACATTTAGAATTACTTTTTCATGTCCATTCTGGATGTCGAAATCTCAAGATGGGTTGAGCGGACTTCCACCAATGCTCCGACTCGCCCTCAAATATCATATATACCCTGAGCAATTAGCTCGCAAAATATTCTCCACACTCCGCTCCAACCTCGCGAAGCGTATCTCAATACTGTCTGATCTCTCTGTCAGACTCTATCCAATCTCTCTATTGGACTCTGTGGGGTATGCTCAACATCAGCCTCCACGTCAATCTCATCTCAAGTCTCATGTGGCAACTCAGTACAACTCTCGGACCTACCTCAATGGCCTTGAGCTTGTGTACTCGCCTCTCAACCATAGCGGCTATCAGTTAATGAGTCTATTCTTGCATTTAAAACCAAATTCTTAGCTGCACTTCCATCTCGATATACACAATTGTATCTAAACAATGCACAGTACATGGGGATGTAATTTCCTTAACCACTAACACCAACTCATATCAGGCCAACTCAAGCTCTGATACCATTAAACCTGTCATGACCCGAATTACCTAAAAATTAGAGTAAATTTTTCGTTTCTTCATTTATTATTTAATTCTTACCTTTCTCTCGTCGTGACCATCCTACAAACACAGTTGGGCTATGATTCGGTGTTAGTCACCTCACACTATTTACCATTCCATTCCCATAATCACATTCATATATCAGAGTTTATTATTCTTTGACTTTAAATAAATACATACTCATTGGTATTTATAACCCTACATCCCCGACATCATATCTGTTTACAGTAGTGTGCATTACATATTTAGATACTACACTATACAAATATGTATACCTGTCTCTCGATGGGAAGCAGCGGATACCAAGCATGCAAGTCCTCAACCGCTCAATAACTATTGCAAGTGCTCTGAAAAGATGGGAAAATAAGGGGGTGAGCAAACCACATGCTCAGTAAGGCAATTATGCAAGTAAGTAGATAGCTCCACTATCTACATGCTCATAATGCCATGCCCTTAAATCCATTTCTTTTCATTTAAAATTTCACGCACAAAGTCATGCATATTTAATGCCATAGTTTATCCAAAACTATTTGTGCATATATAAATCATGTAATTCATGCATTCAAAGCATTTTATGTGACATCATTAAATCATAATAAGCATGAAGTAAAACAAGATCATGCATTCGTTCATGTCATATAAGACAAATCATGAATTTGAAATAAAAGCATGGAAAACATCATCATGCTACTGCATTCACATCATTTCTTTAAAACTGCAGTAAAAACTAACCCTTCTGGGTCCATCTCATAAAACAATTCAATAAAGTTCATTATAAAACTTCGGTTATAAAACCACCCTTCTTTCAGGGCCACAGATCATAAAATCATCTAAAACATATTTGAGCATAGTAGAAAATCATAAAATCATGAAATCATAAAATCGTCAAATTAGGGGCCTGACCCCTGTTTCTGGTCTACCCTGGTCTAACAGACCACAAGTTATATCATGTGAGACAATCAGGTAATTATCAGTAACATCGAGGACTATGGCCATATCCTAGTGATCCCTGGCAACACGGTACCTAGTGTGCGGGGTATCACACCTGAAATGGGAGGTGGGTCGTCCTACCCACCAGAACAGCATAACACCAAGATTGCGAGGGCAAGGCTTGCTGCCTCGTGACTAATGCCACTCCACTCCAACAATCCCTACGGTACAGCGTACTCCGCGTGACATACATGATACAACGTACTCCGTGAACCCAAGCTCAATCAGGGGTGCCTTAATAGGTCTTATCCACCCATATCATCTCTGTCTCAGAATGCACGTGTGAGCATATCATCTCACTGTGACACACAGTCTACAGAAGGCTCCAACACGGCTATATGCATGTAATACAATTCCCTGTGCGAGCGAAGCTCAAGCACGGCTCCATGCATATTCATGATATCAGAAAACTTCGTGCGAGCGAAGCTCTAGCACGGTTTCATAAAAATCAGTAAAATCTACGTACAAGCAGTGCTCCAGTATGACTTAAACTGATTATAATTTTAAGTAAAATCCATGTACGAGCAATGCTCTAGTACGGATATGTATTAAAACTCAGTGAAAACCTCGTACTAGAAAAACTCCAGTACGATTTTTAAATGAATTATAAAACCATATAAAACTTTGTGCGAGCAACTCTCCAGCACAAATGAATGCTCAAGTAAATCAAATCTCGTGCGAGTTACACTCCAGCACGGCTTTATGCATAATTAAATCAAATCTCATGCGAGTTACACTACAGCATGGCTTTTATGCATAATTAAATCAAATCTCGTGCGAGTTACACTCTAGCACGGCTTTATGCAATATCATATCAAAATAGGATGCGAGCTAAGCTCCAGCATCTCTCATGCATATCAAATCTTAAAAACTAGTGCGAGTAATTGCTCCAGCACCTTTTTATGCATACCATGTCAAAACAAATCAAAACATGTCAAAACATGTCAAAACAGAGTGCGAGCTAAGCTCCAGCAGCTCTCATTTCACAATAATAAAAATCAGTGCGAGCACCATGCTCTAGCACATTTCATGCATATGATGTCACACAAGTCGGTGCGAGCAACCGCTCAAGCACATTTATGCACATTCACAAACGCAGATATAGTGTGAACTACGTGTCGGCACTATTTGTTTTTATATAAACTTGATAGTTGGCCTATTTCCAAAGAAATTCCATTTAAATATGAATAACACCTACGTAGTGTTATCTTGTGAAATTTATGCAGTTTCTGGCCAATCTATCGATTTGCTTTGATTAAAATCAATAAAATTCTTAAATTTCAAAATTTCCTTAAATCATGCATTTCATGCATGTCATGCTTTTACCATCCTTAGGTGAACTTCCCTCAATAAGGATAAAATAGACTTTTCACCTATTTCGATCCTTAAAATTATTTAAACCACTTTTTGGACCTTTATACAATATCAGTGTATACATACATATTCAATGTATAGAAAATCTATTAAAATACGCGTAGCTACGTCTAGCTACTCACATAATTTCCTTACCTTATTTTTCTGTTCAGTCTGACATTTCCACTGATGACTCGTCACGCAGTCCGATTTGCTTCCAATCCAATATCTGAAACTGCAGATACACATTCATCAGGTCAAATACAATACAATTTAATTGTATTTTCATATTTTTCTGGGCTTAATTTAAATCATTGGACCCGTTTACCCATATTGGGTCCGATTGCACCTTAATGGGCCTTAATCGGCCTTAAGCCCGTTTACCACAATTTATCGAGGCCTATTGAGCTCATTAGGCCCATCAGTATTTATTTAGCCTCGTTCTAAATTCTCAGATATCTCAATTTAATATTTACGACAATTTATCCAATTTCCAGAATTTAATTCATTTCATGCGAAAATTAAATCCGTAATTCATCAACACGTATAACGATGTAAATTGTCGTATATAAGGGTTACTTACCCGTGATTCCATGATAGTACTCAAATAGAGCTTGTCTCGAGCTCTCAGTTGATGCCAATTGTCGAGCTACACAATAAAATATATTTTCGGGTAAACTTTCAGTCGATTATTTATCAATTTAAATATTCCAAAAATTAAATCGATCAATTTGACCGCTTACCGACTTACCTGAAGCTCGATTGCATCACTAAAATTTTTTCCCAATTTTTCTTTTTTTCTTTTTCCATTTTTCTTCCTTTTTTCCTCTCTTTTTGGCTAAATCGATCCGGTCCGATTCAACCCGGTTCAGACCGCCGGTTCAGCTCAGTCTGGTTCAGCCGGTTCAGTCCGATTCGGCCGATTTAGTCACCATTTGGTCGTTCCGGCACCGTCTGGTCGGTTCTCAGGTCGATTCCTCCACCAATCGGCGCGTCACGGCCTGGGCTTCCATAATCGGGCCTCGGTTGGGGTCAAAATTGTAAGACCCCGTATATGTAAAAGGGTAATATGTGTAATTGGATCAAATAATATGAATGGACTTGTAATGTAAATTATGATTGATGTAAGTCCATGGATTCAATGTATGTATGTGTAATATGAATTGTAACGTACATACAAGTTTCATTGAGTATGAATACGAAGGAATGAGTTATGGCAAGTGATGGATGTGATTGAAACTCAAAATGAGTAGTGTGGTAAAATGGAATGGAGTTAAGCTTCTATTCGGTTCTATGTAGCATACCTTGGGACATATAATGAATGCACACAAGTTTCAATGTGCATAAGGTATGAATGGATGCCATTTTCAAGTTATAAAGGTGGATGGATGAGAAAATGGCCATGGCAATAGATTAAGGATGTGTTGGTATGAGTTGCAGCAAAGAAACTGCAGGAAATCTGGAAAACATGAGGTCCAGATCGATCTCGTATGATGAGAGATCGATCTGGAAGAGCCAGAATGCTCTTATTTGGGCGAAAGAGTAGAGCAGATCGATCTCCAATGGAGAGAGATCGATCTGCCAAGCATTCTGTAAGTGAAAAGATCGATCCTCAAGCACCCAGATCGATCTCCTTAGCTCTCTGTTTGGGACCAGATCGATCTCATGCTTCTACAGATCGATCTCATGATTCAACAGATCGATCTCATTGCTTCGACAGATCGATCTCAGGCTTAAAAATGCCGTGAAAAAGAGGGATTTTAAGGGACCAGATCGATCTCCTATTGGACCAGATCGATCTCCTCAAGTCATTTCTATATAAGGAGAGCTGAAAAATCTGGAAATCTCGGAAAACACTTAACCTTACAATTTCAACCCAAAAACCTAACTTTCCCTCTCTAAAATCAGCCATTTTCAGTGAGATTTGGAGAGAGATCATTAGAGGCAAAGTTGTTCCTATCAAGGAGAAGAACAACATAGTGAGAGGGCATTTTCCCATTCTTGGAATTGAAGGAGTTAAGGGCATTACCAATTGGAGCAAGAAGAGAAATCATATTGGTAAGATTCTAACACTTCAATCCAAATGCATTAGCTATTTAATTGATTTTGGAGTTGATTGATAGGAGGATTGATGGATAAACTACTTAGGAATGTTGTGAAATTTGGTGTGACCTAGAAATCTAAAATGGGTATAATGTGAGGATATGTGGGATTGAATGAACTTATGGTTTATGGCATGCTAAAGTTGTCATTGGGATAATGTTATGATTTTAGATGGTTAGATGGAATTACATGGTGGGTTGGAAGAAATGTGGAAATGGGTATGTATATAATTGATAAATGCCATAGTGAGGGGATTCATGGAATATGAACGCTATGAGCTTTATGTCGATTTGATATCGACTTTGAATAAGTTAATAGGCCTAAGAAGGTCCATAGACTCGAGCTATGGGTAAAGTAATGAAACGAGGCCAAATAAGCTTTAATAAAGGCTATAGATTAAATTGACTATAGCAAGCACAAGGGTTGCAATATATGGATCGAATATAATGCGGGATACGATTTTGTGCAGTCCCGAAGAGTTCGTTGAAGGCGAACCGAACCGTACGAGAAAGCAGCTTAAGCAAGTGGAATCACGCATCGCGATTTCAGGTAAGGGAATTTTGTGAGTATATAGAGGTAGCTGCTCGTACTTCGAACTTGTGGGTGAATATCGGGTGTTTTTTTATGAAATGCATGATTGCTCAAATAAATGTTGATGGTATTCGTGAAAGATGATGGGTATATGCGTGGTTTTGGATTTGAAGTGGATTTTATGAAAAAGGGATAGTAAGGCTAATAATTGCATAAATCATGTGTTTTGAATGCTTTTACAAAACACAATGCTTTGATTTGAGCAAATAAAAGGATAGGCTGGCTAGTACTTGAATGATGTTGTGAAATAGCCCATATGAGGCACTAAGCATATTATGAGATGTTTTGAATGCATGTAAGCCGCCTATCGCGTGTATGAGATATAATTCGCGTTAGAGCCTCGCTCGCGCGAGATTTCTATGTTTCCACTTGTGTGAAACGTGCTTGAGCTTAGCTCGCACTTTGAAATTGAATTGTGATGATGTTTATAAACCGTACTGGAGCTTATGCTCGTACGTGGATTTGAGTGGTTTTTTCTTATGCATATAACTGTACTGGAGCTATGCTCGTACATGGTTTTTCCATATTTTATGCATAAATGCCGTACCAGAGCGTTGCTCGTACGAAGCGATTGGTTTTGATGCATGAATTCGCGCTAGAGCGTAGCTCGCGCTGGTTTTCACACTGTGGTATGTATGAGGCCGTGGTGAGAGATACGGATTAGCTCAGGGAACCCAACAGGCCTGACAGACCTCTTAGGTGGGGTGAGGGTGAGGGGCTAGGACCTGACATAATCCATCCAGGGAACCCAACAGGCCTAACAGACCTCTTAGGTAAGGTGAGGGTGAGGGGCTAGGACCTTGATCAGGGAACCCAACAGGGGCGAGCAAGGCCATGAGGGGCTAGGACCTGGTATTGCGGTTACTCCCACGCGCTCTTGAGACTATAAAGGTTACACTCGATATGGGGTAGATAAGACCTATGGCAGGCACCCCCTAACCATGTTATGGGTCCGCGGAGTACGATGTACCGTGTATATCACTTGGAGTACGATGTACCGCGTGGTGGTTACTTGATTTGAGAAAGTCTGGCGGAGAACTAACCCACCTTCGTGCCAGCATGATACCCCGCACACCAGAATCCGTGTGGTCTGGGATGATACGTGACGATTGACCAATGTAGTCACTTGAGATATAGTAACCTGTCTCCTTGCTTGAATTACTTACTACCACATGATTTTAAATCTCTAAGTGTGATTGTGATTGTTTAAGGTAGACCCGAAGGAGGGGTCGAGCCTCGTGGATTTAAATTGTGAAATGAAAACGTGGTTGTGATTGTGAATGGATGTGATGTGATTGTATGTGATGAGAAAGAGATTTATGACGTGGGTTTAAAAAGGAGGTTTCTTAATGAATTGCCCTTTTTATGAATTTAAATGAGATCGAGCATGAGATGATTTATACATGATGTTTTACCATGTTTTATATGCCAATTTTACATGACTTTGATATATGATATATATGTATACTCATATGGCATAGTTTTATTCCTCATGCTCCTACCATAAATGATTTATGCATAACACTATCAGCATGTAGATAGAGTAGTTATCTACCATGCTTGCATTATTGCCTTACTGAGCGTGTGGTTGCTCATCCCACTCTATTTCCCCCCTACAGAGCGTGCATAGTAGCCCAGTGAGGACTGAGGCGTATTATTTTGGACTCCGCTGCATCTCCATTGCTGAAAGGTATATATACACAGTGATTCTTTTTGTATCTAAACAATGTAAAAGCACAGTACTCTTTTGAGTTGTAATTACGGGGATGTAGATGTCAGTAAAACATGTATTCGTATAAGTACACGATTAAATGCACATCTATGACATCGTTTTGATTAATTGAGAATGAATGGGATGTGGTGTTTATTATTGGCTCACAGCCCAACAGTGTGTGGTGAGTTTAGTTCACGACCGGGTAAGGTAAAAGTAAAAACGCAAAAAATTTTCAGTGATTTTCGGTTAAGGAAAAATTGAATTGGGTCGTGACAAAAACGGTGTCATCGCCGGCGAATCGAGTTTCTCTCCCGCGGCTTCTCCTCCCCGTTTTTGGCGTTTTTCGACGACTTCGGGGCGCGTGGGTGTGCGGATCGGCTTCCTCTGGTGCCCATCGACCTTCGCCGTCCGCCTCCTCGCGTCGTCTGTCGGTGGTTGCGTCGGAGCCGACGATCTCTTCTTTCTTGGTCTCGGCTTCCTTTCTTTCCTTTTCCATTTTCGCTTCTGTTTCATTTTCGCGTTTCTTTCAGATTTCCTTTTTTTTTACATTTTATTTATTTATTTATAATTTATTTTTAATATTATTTTAATCATTAGAATAATATTAAAATCCCAAAATATCTATTATTATTTAATTCATTTAATCTATAAATGAATTTATCAGTCCGATTTTTCCTTTTCGGTATATTTTTCAATTATTTTCGGGATTATTTTTCGATTCAAAAATTTTAGTTTATCCCAATAAATTCATATCTTGATCAATTTAACCCGAAATTTAATTATTTCTTCGTTATTGATCAAGATTTCTCAAATCCCTATTTTTAATTAAAATTTTCTTGTCCCGATTACTATCGAATTTTAGTCTTTTGACCGTTTTGCCCTTGCACGTTTTCGGGAATACCATTTAAGTCCTTTTGCATTTTTAAATGCACTCAAAAATATCAGGTCTTACGCTCTGTCCTCTTTGCTACTATACTCTGTCTCGCAAGTTGTCGGAGTAGCACCCAATGAGTACTCAAACCTTATTGACTCAAAATCTAACTTGGATTCCTCAAATAGCCATCCTAAACCCCTTGATATTAGATTTAAGATTATGCTTTCTCTCTCAAAACCTTGAAAAAAAGAATAAAAGATTGAAACCCTCTAGATTTCTTCTTGCCTTTTTCTTAGTTGTTGTTTACTTGTGATTGTGGCTCTGTCTCTGTCGTTGTTGTTGCTGTTGTTGTTGTTATTGTTGTTGTTGTTGTTATTGTTGTTGTTGTTTCTCTATGTAGCTACATGGTATTTATAAATTGTCTTGGTGATTTTGATATAGTTCAAAGATTGTATCACATTAATCTGATCAATAACATTTTTTGATTTTTAGTTTTATCACTCCAAATTAGTCTCATCTGTTTGAGTTTTCTTAAAAAAAAAAATCCCTCCTTATCTTATGACCTAATTCAAAAGGAAAATGTAGGTCAAATCAAGAAATTATCTTTTATTATTTTTATTTTATTATTACCTTTTTTCATGCTCTGATTTTTCAATTTTATTATTTCCTAATTATTTGAAAAATAAAAAGGATATTTACAAGAATCAGTTATATCTTCTTAGTTTTTATCCGAAAAGAAAAGAAGAAGAATGAAAAGAAAAGAAAAGAAAAAGAAAAAGAAAAAGATATAATATCTTTACAAAATAGAAATAATGAATAAAATAAATAAATAAGAAATAAAAATAACTATTAAATAAATGGGCCATATATCTAATCATGCATAGATTAATGGATTAAAACCCAAATCAACTTTGATCCAAATCGATCCATCAATTTTAACTAAAATCAATTCTAATAAAGATTCAAATTGAAAACCAGGTTCCAACTTCAATTTCAATTAAAATTTGAAATTTAATTAAACTCAATTACAACAAAAGCCTAATTACAAATTAGGATTTCATTATATATTTATTTAATTAATTTTGATTAGATTGACAAACCCATTTAGTGGTTTGTACAAAGTGTGATTTCTACAAGTGTTATTTAAATACTCTTGATCTGAAGAAAATTATTAAAAAATTCAACCAACTTAATGGAGAAGACTTAAAAAAAAAAAACGTTTCAATATTTTAATGATCGAAACTAAAAATGAACCATTACCAAACTTAGAATACGTAAAACTAACTGGTACCATTTTATGTTGGGCATTGTGAAGTGCTTAAAACCTGCCCATTCCTAATCCTAAATGGAATGTAATGACATAAGGATCCATATGTAAACATAGTATCTACTTAGATATGCTCAAATGACCCCTTCTCATAATGAGAATGTATATAGCCCTATTCCGATTTAGTCCGATATGGAATGAACTTAGAATCATGGAATTGACTCGATTGTCAGATTATAGAATATAAGTTCATAACCCTAGCCCATTCCCATTTTAGGCAGAATAGATCTACTAATTCTTTGATTCCAGTTAGTAAAGAGGGAACTTAAACTAATAAATAGATTCTAGAAGCTAATTAAAGGCTAAACTAAAAAAGGGTATCCTGAGCAATTGCAATAATCGGGTTTATTGATATTCCTAGTATAGTAGATGCTATCATGTAACGACCCGAAACTGTAAACTTTTGGTAAAATTATTGTGAAAGTGTAAAAATGTGAGCTAATTTTTTTTCTTTCCATACATTGTTTGTCATGTGAGTACAGTCATTTCTTAATTTATTACACATCTCGAATCATACACTGAAAAGTAATATGTCTCAAAAGTACAATTAAATAGTATAAATAATTGTACCGATGTGAACTGTGAAATCTCGAACCGTTTACTTCAAGCCAATACTGATATTGATGCTGTTGCACATCTGATCTGAACCTGTGATGTAATTAAAGGAGTGAGCTTTGGGAAAGCTCAATTAGTAAACCATACAAGAACAAAGAAAATAATTTACATGATACTGGATTTCTAATGTATGTCTAACACATTTCCATTCGATTATTCTTTCTTACCACTATTCCGAATCACAATTCAAGACTTATCACATTTTGAAACATATCATGTTCCAAAACATACTTTGCAGTAGAAACTTATCGAAGGCCACACTTGTCTTGGGTTTATGGGTTGGTCTACTATCTCGACACTGTCAAGTTTTTCAGGCAGAGAGATATTTTGAAATACCTTAATTAGACATCAAACCTGACCACACGAACTAAATATAGCCATAGGGGTTCAAGATTCAAATCATAGTCAAAAGCAGAACCCAAAGCTTATTGCAATCCACATTCATCTTTCGGACACAACCATTCTCAAATCATATCACTTAATTCCGAATCATGTCATATATCAAATATCCATATATCAAAAACATTTCTTACTCTAAATATAACCTGTATTCGAAACTTATTACACTTCAAAACTCGTCTTGTTTTGAACATCATCTATATCGAAACATTTTCCTTGTTCAGAAGGGGTCTCATACCCTAAACATATTCATATTTGAAATATAATCCTTATAATCGGAACATATTTCATATTCTAAATTCTTTTCACATTTCGATAACATAGTTCTTATTTCAAAACATATTTCACAACTTAAACTGTATTTCAAATTATCTTTTGCTAACTATTCTAAACCATTAGCAAAGACACTACTAACTATTATATTCTTCTAGTTGGAACTTCATTACTAACTATTATCATCCTCGTTAGTAAAGGCAACAACATGATTATTTCTCGTCATTAGGATATGTTCTATGAACCATGCTCATATTCATAAATCATTTTCAGAAATATATATTTCATGCTTCAAAACATTTTCACATGGCAAAACATTTTTCAAAGCATATCCTAAAATTTGAAACACATTTCATGTACTTTCTATTGTAACCCATGATTGGGAAAACATATTGAAAATCAGGATTTACATGCTTTTGAAACTTCTTCACACTTACTTTATTCAAATCACATAACCGTACTCGGTTATTGTAGCAAAACCATATTTACTCAGTTACTTTAATACAAAGCATACATACATATATATTTAGTCAAATACACGTAGTTGCTTACTTTAAAAAAGCTTACTTTTGTAATTCAAATCATTCATATACTGAAACGTGGAGACTAGGCATATCGATATCATTGTTATGTGGCAATAATCATACGCATAGCATCCTCAAAATAGGGCATCCTTTGAAGAGGGAACAATATACCAATGGCCATGAGAGCTGTTGACTGGGCTAAAATCGTACAACATCACATATAACGCCACACATGCGAACACGTAACACATATAATGCCACATAGGCGAACACGTAGCACATATAACGCCACATAGGTGAACATGCAGAAGTGTCACGTAGGTGGAAACATTAACACCACGAGGGCAATATGACAGTTATATAGAATTACGCATGTGTCACGACCCAAAACTACATAAAAATCAGAGTAAATTTTTCGCGTTTGTTATTTTCTTTCATGCTTACCTGTCCTCTGATCGTGACCACACTCCACTAACAATTGGGTTGTGCGTCAATGCCAGTTCCACCATTCATTTACCATATAACTTAATTCTTTCTCAGTCATTTATAAGTGTTTACAATATTTATACATCCCCTAAAGTTACTTACAAACATGTTACTGTGCTATGCTTATTTAGATACAATATGAACAAGTGTATATACCTTAAATGATGGGCAGCAGCGGATATCCGGAATGCAGTACTCAGTCGCCTCAACATCTACTGGAGATTATCTGTGTGAGAAAATGAAAGGGGTGAGCACATCAAGCTCAGTAAGGCAATCCTACGAATAAGTAGGTAACCATACTACCTACATGAACGTGGTGCCATAGATAAACCACCATTTCTCCACACATTTCAAAACTGATGCTATGATTCATGATGTCATGTAAAACAATTTTGCATGAAAAATTCAACATGTAACTATTTCAAATCATTTCTTTCTCATTTAAAATTTCACAACAAATCCAAGACTCAACCCATCCCTCGGGTGGTCCTGACTCACACAAAACCATGGAAATCAGTTTACATCACACATGGATTTAAAAAGTATGGAAATAACATCATGCAAATTTAGTTTAAAACCCATTTTCAATCTCGTCAAGATCATCAACATGTGAGACTAGGCAATATCTGTATATCGGTAATAACCAAGACTATGGCCGTGTGTCCTCGTGAGCCCCTCTGCTACACGGATCCTAGTGTACGGGGTCTCACCATGATCGAGAATCGCCCGTGAGGTGGGTCACTCCATCTCGTCGGTCTTATCCGACCCTACCATCCGTAGATGCCATACGTATCCGAAGATACCATGCATCTGAAGATGCCACATGTATCCAAAGATACCACGCATTCGAAGATGCCACACGTATCCGAAGATACCACGCATCCGAAGATGCCACACGTATCCGAAGATACCACGCATCCGAAGATGCCTCACGGTACAGCGTACTCCATGCTACTTGCACGGTACAACGTACTCCGTGGACCCATATATCATACCATGTCTCAGAATGCACGTGCGAGCCTATTTAATCGGTGACACAGAGTCTACCCGATGCTCTAAGCACGGCTCATCGCATGTTCTCATAAAATCAGTGCGAGCAATGCTCAGCACTCTTATCAAATCAAGTGAAACTAGTGCGAGCTAAGCTCTAGCACTCTGTATGCAAACCATCACGAAAATCATATATATATATATATAAAATTTGGTGCGAGTGAAGCTCCAACACTTTGTCTCAAAAATCATATAAAAATATGGTGCGAGTTAGACTCTAGCACCGTATCACGAAAATAATGTAAAATCAGGTGTGAGTTAGACTCCAGCACCCATGCATGTAAAACTCTAGTGCGAGCTCTCGCTCAAGCACTAATGCATGCATCACCCAAATCAAAATATCGTGCGAGCTAAGCTCTAGCACGTCACATGTCAATAAAAACACGTAGGCGGCTCTGTTTCCTCAAAACAGTTTTCAAAACCATTTCCTCGTTGAAAATATGCAATGCTGTGCATTTTTCTTTTAAGGTTAGCCAGCCTATTCATGCATGCGTCAAAACATCTCCAGAACGAGCAGGAACCTCTTGTTCTTACTCCTCCCAAAGTTTTCCTAAAATTGAAAATTTTACGCTTAACAAGGGTATTTTGGTAATTTACCCATTCGGGGCACTAAAATTATTAACTTACTTCTAGACCCTTCAGATAATTTAAAAGACTGCATATGACTTTGAAGTTTTGTAAAGTTACCTCTAGCAGTCTGTAGAATTCCCTTACCTTATTTTTCTGTAGAGTCTGACCTTTCCTTTTTCCACTGCTGTTGTGAGACCCCGTGTATGTATAATGGTATATATGTACATAGAAATGTAAATAGAGTTGTACTATGAATTTATAAGTGAAGTATGTGTGATGTAAGTCCATAAGTTAATGTACACACTTGTAATGAGAGTGGTGATTATACATACAAGTTACATTATGTATGAATGTAAGGAAATGGACTTAAACATGTGGAGAATGTGAGTAAAATGGATTATGAGTCGTGTGGTAAAATGGAAGTAGAATTGCATAAGTTGTGCACTTCCATTTGGTTTATATCGTATACTTTTGGTTATACAAGGTTTTCACACAAGTTTCAATAGGAATAAGGTATGTATGGATACCATTTTCAAGTCTTAAAGATGAATAAATGAGAAAATGATCATGGTAGCAAATTAAGGATGTTTGGTAAGTGTTGCTGTAGAAGAACTACAGAAAATTTGGAAATTGTGAAGGGCAGATCGATCTCATAGGATGAGAGATCGATCTGGAAGAGCCAGAATGCTCTTATTTGGGCAATGGAATAGAGCAGATCGATCTCCAATGGAGCCAGATCGATCTCCTAAGCATTTTGTAGTGAAAAGATCGATCCTCAAGCACCCAGATCGATCTCCTTAGCTCTCTGTTTGGGAGCAGATCGATCTCATGCTTCGACAGATCGATCTCATGCTTAAAATGTCGTGAAAAAGAGGGATTTAAGGGGACCAGATCGATCTCCTCTTGGACCAGATCGATCTCCTCAAGCTATTTCTATAAAAGGAGTGCTGAAAAATCAGAAAATTTTAGGAAAAACACTAACCTTCCACTTTCAACCCAAAAACCTAACTTTCTCTCTCTAAAATTAGCCATTTTCAGTAAGATTTGAAGAGAGACCATTAGAGGCAAAGTTGTTCATATCAAAGAGAAGAACAACATAGTTGGAAGGCATTTTCCCATTGTTGGTATTGAAAGAGTTAAGGGCATTGCCATTTGGAGCAAGAAGAAAAATCAAATTTGGTAAGATTCTAACACTCCAACTATGGTACATTGTCTATATATTTGATTTTGGAGTTGTTTTGCATGAGTATGGATGGTTAGAAACTATCTAAAATGCATTGGAATGATTATGACCTAGAAATGGTCTAGAGTGAGAAAGTGGAATGTATGGAGATTAATGATGAATGAGATATGTAGAAGTTATTAATAGTGTTGTGGTATGATTTTAAGATGTGGTTAGTGGATAAATTGTGAGATTTACCTAAAAGAGGTAAAATGTGGATTAAGGCATTTGTAAAATGCGTAAGTGAATAATATTGACTAGTGAGGTCAATTATCGGTTAAATACATTAACTCAATTGATTTAATGAATGAATCGCAGCTTCCGAGGATACGCTGAGGCGAGTTGAGCCATGAGCGTGAGAAGCTAAAAGGAAAGGAGTCACACCAAGTAAATCGAGGTAAGGTAATTATGTGAACTCCTAGAGATATCTGTGCGCAATTTGGGTGCATTAAATGCTTTGCTAGATTGCATGTGATATAGGAAATGATGTTGGGTGATTGAAGGGTAAAAGTTGGGAGTTTGAGAAATGTGCATGAAAACAAAAGCATATTGCTTTGAAAATCATGTTTTATTGCTTTTTAGCAAATGATTGGTAGGTTGGCTAACATTGAAATGATTTACAAAAGAGTGAGTGTGTTTTGGTTTTGTTAACCATATTTTACAAAGTTTTGAGCCACCTACATGATTTCGTGAGTATGAAAACGTGCTAGAGTATGACTTGCACGAGATTTGACGTGTTTTATACACATGAGTGCAAGAGGCACTAGTTCTCACATGGAATTCATAATTGTTTTGTTATTGTGCTTTGAGTTTGTCTCGCACTAGATGCCCACCTTGCATGCTGTCGTGTTTGGAGCTTCGAGTAGACTGGGTGTCACATCGATTAAATAGACTCACACGTGCATTGTTTTGACATGATTAATTAGCCGTGTTAGGAGCTTCGGGTAGACAAGAGGTCGTACCGATTAAATAAGCTCACACGTGCATTTGAGATGTGGCGTGATATGATGTGTTGATTAGGTCCACGGAATACGTTATACCGTGCATGTAGCATGGAGTACATTGTACCGTGTTGAGATGTGATGTGCCGTCTTCGAACAAGATCTGCTATGGACCGACGGGTAGGATTTGACCCACCTCCCATGTGGAAGTAGATAGTGGTGATATCCCGCACACCTGATCCGTGTAGCCGGTATCATAGGTTATGTACATAGGCCTTGAGGTTATTACCTGTTGTTGAACTGCCTATCTCACATGTCTACTGATATTTGAGAATAAATCCATGTTTGAAATGATTTGTGGGTCAGGAAAGCCCGAGGGATTGGGCCGAGACCTGACCCATGTTGAAATTAATTTGTTAATGGCTTTTAAAGTGCACGGATGCATGATGTTTAATGCCATGCTTTATTGTGAAAATGCATGATGGTTAGTGCCATGCTATTTGAGAAAATGCATGATGGGTAATGCCATGCTTTTATTGTGAATTATGCATAATGATTTATACCATACTTTGAGTTGAAATGTGCAATGGATTTTAATAGCATGAATGCTTTACATACCATTAACACAATCATACACTCATGTTTTGAGATAAATGATGAATTAAATGCTTTTGAGCATGGCATCACAATCACGTAGATAGTGCAGTATCTACCTGTTCGCATGATTGCCTTACTGAGCGTGTGGTTTGCTCACCCCCCTTATTTTCCCCCTCTCTACAGAGATTTGAGTATAGATTGAGCGTGACTGGAGGCGTTCCTTTTTTGGTAATCCGCTGCATCCCATCGCTAAAGGTATACACACTATTGAAATTTTGTATCTAAACTTACGATAGCACAGTAGCATTTTGTATGTAACTATTGGGGATGTAAAACAATGTAAACACATGTAACAACTCTGATATATATACATTTATACAAGTGTTTACTGATGAATAATATACAAATTGAATTGGTATGGTGGAGTGAGTTAGACATCGACACACAGCCCAACTGTTGAGAGTATGGTTGTTCACGATCAAGGAAGGATGATTAATAATCGATGCATAAAAATGTAAAAAATTTATACGTATTTTGGTAAGTTGAGGGTCGTGACAGCTGTCTCTTCACGCAGTCCGATTTACTCCCAATCCAATGTCCAAAACTACGTATAATTATTCCTCAGGTCAGATATCATACAATTTAATTGTTTTTAATATTTTCTGGGCTTAATTTAAATCATTGGGCCCATATACCCCTATAGGGCCCGATTGCACCATAATGGGCCTTAATCGGCCTTAAGCCCGTTTTCCACTTAATTTTCACATTATCGAGGCCTATTGGGCTCATTGGGCCCACCAACAATTTATTGGGCCTCGTTCTAACTCTCGAATAGCTCAATTTATTATTTACGACAATTTATCCAACTTTCCAAAATTTAATTTAATTAATGCGAAAATTAAATCTGAAGCACGCATAACGATGCAAATTGTCGTAAATAAGAGTTACTTACCTGAGATTCCATGCTAGTATGCAAATTGAGACTGTCTCGAGCTCTCGTTTGACGTCGATTGTCGAGCTACATAATTTCATAAATTTTTGGGTAAATTTCCAATCGAAAATTAATTAAATAAAATATTCCAAAATTTAAATCGGTCAATTTCGATCGCTACTAACTTACCCGTAGCTCGATTACATCGTCGAGATTTTTTCCCAATTTTTTCTCTTTTTCTTTTTCCCTTTTTCCCATTTTTTCCTTTCTTTCTTGGTTGAACCGGTTCGGTCCGGTTCAGACCCGGTTCAGACCGTTGGTTTACTCCGGTTCACTCCGGTTCGACCGGTTCAGGGCCTTGCCGACCGGTTCTCCGTCGGCTTTCACCGCCAGTGGCTCCGCTGGGTAGTCCGCATCTCAGATCTGGGGTTGGCTTCGGTCCAGGTCACCGAAAAGTCGTCGGTCTGGCTTGTTCTCTCCACCGTCGGTGCCCATTTCCTCTTTTCACCTTTTTCGACATTTAGCGACAGTTTCGTCGGTCGTGGCCCCTACCAATCAGCTCACCTGCGCCTGGGGAACATTCAGCTAGGGTCGATCGGTCTCGGATCGACGCCAGTCACTGGTTTTCTTCCTTCCTCCCTTGATTTCATTTTTCTCAATTTTTGCTCCACCGTTCGCCGCCGTTCGCGTCTCCGTTAGGCCGGTGGTGGCTCGGCGCCTTCCCCCTCGCTGGTCGCTCGCCTGGGTAGTCATCGGTGGCCATCGAGGATGGGTTTTTCCTCAATGGTTTTCGTTTTTGCGCGACTTTCGCGTTTTCGATCTCTTTTTTTTTTCAATTCTTCTCTTCTTTATTTATTTATTAATTTATTATTATTTTAATTAATAAAATACATTAAAAATACCCAAATATCTCTTAAAATATCCTAAAAATTATTATTTAATTCCTTTATTCAATAAATGAATTTATCAATCTATTTTCATCTTTCTGGTATATTTTTCGATTATTTTCGGAATGATTTTTCGAATTAAAAATTTTGATTAATCCCGATTAATTCCAATAAATTGATATCTTGATCAATTTAACCCAGAATAAATTTTATTTCACTTTTATTGACCAAGATTTCTCAATCCATTATTTTTAATAAATTTTTTCTTCTCGAATTTATACCGGCTTTCGATCTTTTGACCATTTTACCCTTGCACGTGTTCGAGAATTCCATTCCAATCCTTTTGCATTTTTAATTTCGTGTTTTAACTAAAATCGGGTCTTACATAATCTCCCCCACTTAAGGAATTTGGTCCTCCAAATTAGAACCAAGTCATATGAGTCCATAGACTACTCCGGGTACATCAATCGTATCATACTTTTTAATTCTTATGTGACCTTTTCCCGGAGTGTAATACTACCAAAGGATTTTAATTAGGGAGATCGTCTTAAACCTCAATACTTTCTCTTTCCTGTCTAATGCCCGAATCAACTTTTTCAATATACTTATATTTGCACTGAGCTGAACTGTTGGAGTTCATATCCGATCACCTATGCTGGATCTGGATAGTATTGTCGAAGTATTAAAAGATGGGACACATTGTGGATGCCTGTTTATTCAGGTGATAATGCCAACCTACAGGTCTTATCTCTCACTTGTCCAATCTTTCAAAAATTCCATTCAGCAAAACTTAATTTGCCTTCTTCCCGAGTCTCGTTATGTCCTTATTCCCTTAGGACAAATAAGTTCAACCATACTGATTCACCCTCGGTGAATTCAATGCTCTTAGTCTGCTCTGAGGTGTTCTTAATCTCTCACTCAACTGAACATCCTCAGAGACTTATTATACTAATTCGGAAGAAATTTCTATCTGTCACCCATTTTTTCTTGTCTGAGTCGGGGAACAACCCCTACAGCTATACACTGCCTCGTGATTCATTTGAGTCCTCTATAACCAATCACGAAATTCATGGAGACTTGCTCTCATTTTCATGCCGTGTCGATATAGGTAGAGCCTGCAATAACTCTGCAGACTTTTAATACTCTACCTTATTCTGCTGATATACTAGGCACTTTTCCACAATCTCTACCATATCTCTTTCCATATCTGACCACCAATACCCTTTTTAGAGATTTCATATATATATTCGTTACTTTCCGTATGCACTGTATATCCCGAAGAGTAAGCTTCTGACAATATTACTATTTCATCAACTGTAGTCCTGGGGAGCACTTATACTGTCTCTGAACCTCTTTGTAAATCATCGACACTCTCTGTGAACTTTGTCACTGTACCCTTCTGAATCTGACCCAAACTACGGACACCATGCCGATCATCATGCTAAGCCTGTCAAATCCATGCGCTCTCATCCGATTCTAGTCTCAGGCTAGCTGTCACACAATCACTGTCATCATCAGAAGGGATCACATCACTACTGAGGCTCACAACTGCTCTAGTAGCTCACGCTCCCTGACCATCATATGTAATACCAGCCCGAGGCTCTTTCTGCTCAAGGCATCAGCCATCACATTAGCCTTTCCTGAGTGGTACAATTTTCCACAATCAAAATCTCTGAGGAGCTCTAACCCTCTAGGTTATCTGGTATTCTACTCTTTCTGTAAAAACAGATACTCGGGGCTTTTATGATCAGTGCATACCTAAAATTTCTCACCATGTACATAATAGTACCATATCCTCAGTACAAGTACTATCGCTGTCAACTTTAAATCATGGGTCAGATAGTTTATTTTATGATCCTTGAGTTGTCTGGATCCACAATCGACTATCTTCCCTTTTTGCATCAATACCTAGCTCATTCACGATTTTGAGGTATCCATACACACTGAGAAACCTCTTGAGCTGTTGGGTATGGTGAAAATAATCACGGTGGTCAGTTCATACTTCACTACACCGAAATTCATGTCACATCTATCATCTCACTCAAATACCATGTTTCTTAGTTAAACGTATCAACAAAGTATACCCTTTTTAGAATTCGCAACAACCATCTGTAAAAGCAATTTTTCCAATTGTTGCTTATAATTTTTCCTGGACTTTAACTACACCCAACATATCATCAATAAGGATGATGACAAATCGGTCCAGGTAAAGTTTAAATAACTCATTGTAGTTGAGCTCCACTACATATTTCAATCGCCCATATCCTTAACCTATGTACGCATAAGCATATAATATCACTTCAAAATTGCTTCTGTTTCCAGGTACTAACCCGCATCATTTTCTTTTTCTTATATTAACGGCTTTTATTAAATTTTAATATTTTAACCTTCATAATTAATCGAATTTTATAGTTCTTTATCGTACCGGTGAAGGTGTCCAAATTTTAACTTTATATCTTACAGCGGTCATTTTCAAGTTATAGATTATATATATATTTCTAGATGCTGTCAAGTCTTCAGGCGGGGAGGTATTTTGAAATACCTTTATTAACCCTTAGACTTAATCACAGGGACTAGTTATGGTTATATCCACCCTTATCCTTGGTTATAATTCATATTTACTACTTATCGCTTTAATCCAAATTATTTCATATTTTAAGGGTATTCTTACCTAGCATACGCCTCTTACTCCAGTACATCTTGTATTTAGGATCAAACATATCTTAAAGAGTATCTCATTCGTATATCCTTTATAACGAAACTCTGTCATTATTCATTTCGTGAGTACCATCATTTGCTCCTTTAATTTCAACCGTTGCACCCCTTTTTAGTACTTATCAAAACTTACAGTATACTTTTCAGGGAAAACCATATCACTATCTTAGGATAGAAATCTGAAGATCATAATATGCAGCTGTCTACTTTATTCTCAAATATTACTTTAAATTATTGATAGTCCATTGAATAAAATCGGCTGACTTATACTTCTTCCCCCGTTTTTAACTTAAAATCTCTTCATAATTATTCCATTAGTTAACCTTCCTCTATTGGGGTACTCATTTATCAGCATTGTGCCCAAGAGTGTAGGCATTCATGTCTTTTACTCACTTATATGCGAATGAAGGCGGTATGAAGAAATACGTGATACCAGGATAAATTAACACAATTACTTCTTTATTCATAAGTAGTATGGTATCTTTCACCACATCCAGTGAAACATCAGTAGTGTCCTAGTCCAAAACATGCACTCGTCTTCGTCCAACAGCCTACTTTCCTTTTCTCTTCGGCTGTGGCCTCCCTTTTTGATGCAGCTATCTCAACAGGGTTTTCTCTATCTCTTTACCTTTCTATGGGGCAATCTCGCCCAACTCTGAGCAATCATAATAAATAGTCCGTCTTACCACACTTAACGGCCATTTTCATCAATAATGTGTTGGTGTAGGTCCTACTTCTGTGGTATTTACCACACATTCTACAGTGATCCGTAACAGATCGGGGTTCTCCAATCACAATACCCCTCGAAAGTGCTACAATCGGATAACTGTGGCCTTACCAATCATCTTAGCCCATTTCTCATCAAATCAAATCTTTTACCAAACTACCCTTTTTTCTCGTTCTACCATCTCTATCATTCTCGATTCTCTTTCTGTCTCTATTTTGGCCCTTACTACCTTTCCCAATCTCAGAGGCGTGCAACACTCGATCTTATTCACAGAACTGTATTCTGCGCACTGCCTCGGTATAGGTAGTGATATCTAACGGGGCCAATCGGACTCTAATTGACAATTTGAGCCTTTCCATAAACTTTTAGACATCTCGACTGTCACTGTTCATAGTGTCGAGGTAATATCTGCCTAAGAATATAACTGAATTTCATACACATAATTCATACTCATCAATAAATCAATTCCTTTTAAACAGAGTCTAGGATATTCTATCACCGGAATACATCCAAAATATTTTGCATGTCGGCTCTAGATGTCTAACTCTTAAGTTTGGTCGAGTGGACTTCCATCGATACTCCAACTCGCCCTCAAATCTTATGCATACTCTGAGCAATTTACTCCCAAAATATTCTCCACACTCCGCTCTAACCTCGCGAAGCGTGTCTCAACACTGTCTGATCTCTCTGTCGAACTCTGTGAGGCATGCTCAACTTTAGCCTCTATTTCATTCTCATACTGATTCTCCTAGGACAACACAGCACGACTAGCAGGCTCAGGCCTACCTCTACGACCTCTGCCTCGTGCTCTACCTTCTCTATCGCGACTAATATTAGGTATTCCTGCATTCTCAACCGTTTCCTAGTTAAAACCCATCTCGATATACACTATTGTATCTAACCAAGCACAGTAACACAGGGATGTAATTTGCTAATTATTGACACTGACACACATCAAACCAATTTTTGCTCTGATACCACCTTTATATGTCACGACCCAAAACTACCCAAAAATCAGAGTAAATTTTATGCGTTTGTTACTTTCTTTCATGCTTACCTGTCATCTGATCGTGACCACACTCCACTAACAATTGGGCTGTGCGTCAATGCCAGTCCCACCATTCATTTACCATATAACTTAATTCTTTCTCAGTCATTTATAAGTGTTTACAATATTTATACATCCCCTAAAGTTACTTACAAACATGTTACTGTGCTATACTTATTTAGATACAATATGAAGAAGTTATATACCTTAAATGATGGGCAGCAGCGGATATCCGGAATGCAGTACTCAGTCGCCTCAACATCTACTGGAGATTATCTGTGTGAGAAAATGAAAGGGGTGAGCACATCAAGCTCAGTAAGGCAATCCTACGAACAAGTAGGTAACCATACTACCTACATGAATGTGGTGTCATGCATAAACCACCCTTTCTCCACACATTTCAAAACTGATGCTATGATTCATGATGTCATGTAAAACAAGTTTGCATGGAAAATTCAACATGCAACTATTTCAAATCATTTCTTTCTCATTTAAAATTTCACAACAAATCCAAGACTCAACCCATCCCTCGGGTGGTCCTGACTCACACAAAACCATGAAAATCAGTTTACATCACACATGGATTTAAAAAGCATGGAAATAACATCATGCAAATTTAGTTTAAAACCCATTTTCAATCTCGTCAAGATCATCAACATGCGAGACTAGGCAATATCTGTATATCGATAATTACCAAGACTATGGCCGTGTGTCCTCGTGAGCCCCTCTGCTACACGGATCCTAGTGTGCGGGGTCTTACCATGATCGGGAATCGCCCGGGAGGTGGGTCACTCCATCCCGTCGGTCTTATCCGACCTTACGCATCAGTAGATGCCACACGTATCTGAAGATACCACGCATCCAAAAATGCCACATGTATCCGAAGATACCACGCATCCGAAGATGCCACACGTATCCGAAGATACCACGCATCCGAAGATGCCACATGTATCCGAAGATACCACACATCCGAAGATGCCACATGTATCCGAAGATACCACGCATCCGAAGATGCCTCACGGTACAGCGTACTCCATGCTACTTGCACTGTACAACATACTCCGTGGACCCATATATCATACCCTGTCTCAGAACGCATGTGCGAGCCTATTTAATCGGTGACACACAGTCTACCCGATGCTCCAAGCACGGCTCATCGCATGTTCTCCTAAAATCAGTGCGAGCGATGCTCAGCACTCTCATCAAATCAAGTAAAACTAGTGTGAGCTAAGCTCTAGCACTCTGTATGCAAACCATCACGAAAATCATATATACATATATAATCTGGTGCGAGCGAAGCTCCAACACCCTGTCTCAAAAATCATTTAAAAATATGGTGCAAGTTAGACTCTAGCACCGTATCACAAAAATCATGTAAAATTAGGTGCGAGTTAGACTCCAGCACCCATGCATGTAAAACTCTAGTGCGAGCTCTCGCTCAAGCACTAATGCATGCATCACCCAAATCAAAATATCGTGCGAGCTAAGCTCTAGCACGTCACATGTCAATAAAAACACGTAGGCGGCTCTGTTTCCTTAAAACAGTTTTCAAAACCATTTTCTCGTTGAAAATATGCAATGCTGTGCATTTTTCTTTCAAGGTTAGCCAGCCTACTCATGCATGCGTCAAAACATCTTCAGAACGAGCAGGAACTTCTTGTTCTTGCTCCTCCCAAATTTTTCCTAAAATTGAAAATTTTACCCTTAACAAGGGTATTTTGGTAATTTGCCCATTCGAGGCACTAAAATTATTAACTTACTTCTAAACCCTTCAGATAATTTAAAAGACTGCATATGACTTTGAAGTTTCGTAAAGTTACCTCTAGCAGTCCGTAGAATTCCCTTACCTTATTTTTCTGTAGAGTCTGACCTTTCCTTTTTCCACTGCTGTCTCATCATGCAGTTTGATTTACTCCCAATCCAATGTTCGAAATTGTGTATAATTATTCCTCAGGTCAGATATCATACAATTTAATTGTATTTAATATTTTCTGGGCTTAATTTAAATCATTGGGTCCATTTACCCCTCTTGGACCCGATTGCACCTTAATCGACCTTAAGCCCATTTTCCACTTAATTTTCACATTATCGAGGCCTATTGGGCTCATTGGGCCCACCAACAATTTATTGGGCCTCGTTCTAACTCTCGAATAGCTCAATTTATTATCTACGACAATTTATCCAACTTTCCTAAATTTAATTTAATTAATGCAGAAATTAAATTTGAAGCACGCATAACGATGCAAATTGTCGTAAATAAGGGTTACTTACCCGAGATTCCATGTTAGTATGCAAATCGAGACTGTCTCGAGCTCTCGTTTGACGTCGATTGTCGAGCTACACAATTTCATAAATTTTTGGGTAAATTTCTAGTCGAAAATTAATTAAATAAAATATTCCAAAATTTAAATCGGTCAATTTCGACCGCTACTGACTTACCCGTAGCTCGATTACATCGTCGAGATTTTTCTCTAATTTTTTCTCTTTTTGTTTTTCCCTTTTTCCCATTTTTTCCTTTCTTTCTTGGCTGAACCGGTTCGTTCCGGTTCAGACCCAGTTCGGACCGTCGGTTTACTCCAATTCACTCCGATTTGACCGGTTCAGGGCCTTGTCGATCGGTTCTCCGTTGGCTTCCACCACCAGTGGCTCCGCTGGGTAGTCCGCATCTCAGATCTGGGGTTGGTTTCGGTCGAGGTCACCGTAAAGTCGTCGGTCTGGCCTGTTCTCTCCACTGTCGGTACCCATTTCCTCTTTCCGCCGTTTTCGACGTTTGCCGACAGTTTCGCCGGTCGTGGCCGCCACCAATCAGCTCACCTGCGCCTGGGGAACATTCAGCTAGGGTCAATCGGTCTCGAATCGGCGCTGGTCTTCGATTTTCTTCCTTTCCTCCCTCGGTTTCGTTTTTCTCAATTTTTACTCCACCGTTCGCCGCTGTTCGTGTCTCCGTTAGGCCGGCGGTGGCTCGGCGCCTTCCCCCTTACCGGTCGCTCGCCTGGGCAGTCATCGGTAGCCGTCGAGGATGGGTTTTTCCTTAATGGTTTTTGTTTTCGCGCGACTTTCGCGTTTTCGATCTCTTTTTTTTTTTTTTTCAATTCTTCTCTTCTTATTTATTTATTTATTTATTTATTTATTATTATTTTAATTAATAAAATACATTAAAAATACCCAAATATCTCTTAAAATATCCTAAAAATTATTATTTAATTCCTTTATTCAATAAATGAATTTATCAGTCTATTTTCGTCTTTTCGGTATATTTTTTGATTATTTTCGGAATGATTTTTTGAATTAAAAATTCTGATTAATCCCGATTAATTCCAATAAATTGATATCTTGATCAATTTAACCAGAATAAATTTATTTCACCTTTATTGACCAAGATTTCTCAATCCATTATTTTTAATAAATTTTTTCTTCTTGAATTTATATCGACTTTTGGTTTTTTGACCATTTTGCCCTTGGACGTGTTCGAGAATTCTATTCCAATCCTTTTGCATTTTTAATTTCGTGTTTTAACTAAAATCGGGTCTTACAGCATGTCATTGTCAAGGCCCAGGGGAACCAACTCACCCTCGTTCAACTTGACTCACATGCTATAATGCCTTAGTCTCAAAATAAAACTTTTAAACTCTTTTTTCGGACTTATTAGCCTGTACACTCGTAGAAATAATACTTTTAATTTATTTCATATACATAAACCTCGTCTTGTAAACTTTCATTTTCACATAGCAAATTACATTTCAAAATATTTTACAAAAGTCACAAATTCGTAGGTAACCAAACATGGGCTACCTGTCATTCTGAAATCCGTGCTAATCATGGTGTGGATAGAAGCAAAGTTAGCTTAAATACAAAACATGGATGCGCATGTCTCACATACTCTCAAAACATGTTGTAAGTGAGATTTTAAAGCTTCTTTAGTGCAGATATAAATCAATGCAAACTTTCTAAATCTCACAAAATCATAATATACATTAAGATGCAAATTGTAATGTAAAACAAGGATTACATAAGAACATATCTTTTCAATAATCTTATTGCTGATGTTTCCACATAGTTGTAACATTTAGGATCCTTGAACATTATTCGATTCTTACTCTAGGACCCGATAATCATTACGATGCTTCCTCACATCAACGAAAACTAATTTATACCTTAAGATGCTACTTTGTATCCTAAGGATCACTTATCCATCACTCATACCAATTACACCTAGTCCTTGAAACATTCTTCAATTTATGTTTTAGGACTCATTTCATTCCATATGATGCTATCACGGATCTACGGAATTAGCTTATACTTCATGGTGCTACTTCGCACCTAAATGAACACCGATCGATTTTATATTCTTATCAATATTCCAATCACGCATTCTTTCACACTTATAATTCTCAACCATTATCTAATTTCTATTCGAGAACTCAAATTTACTTCATTTAATGCTATTTTGCAGCTATGGATTTAACTTAGAATTTTCCAAGTTCAGAATTATCCCATATGATGCTTCTTTGCATCCTAAAAGGGAACCACTAACCCAATATCTCGTTCACAGAGTTCGCTAATTTGATCATACGAATATAAGAGGCGTCTGCAATTATATGTTGATAAGGACTTTCTCATTGTAGCTATTCGTAAGCCAAAATCACCCCAGATACTAGGGTGTTACCCTGGGTCACAGATCCGAAAGTCTCTATATACTTTATCATAAATAATTTAACTGGAATGCCCATAGCGATAAATATTCGAAAAATTGTATTTCCAAAAGTTACATTACAATCGAGACGTAAAGCAATTTATGCTTAAATTCGAGACACTACGCATCAGCTAAAATGAGATTATACAGATAATATCTGTACCGACTTTTAAATCTTCCATGAATTACTGTGCAATGATTTTAATGTCCTAAAATCATCGTAAGGTCCGAAAAACATGTCAAAATGCTTCAAAATCACATTTTCGATAGCATAGAAGTCTTAATCCAAGATATCGACAATTTACAAAATTTTTGCAATAAGACTGGGTAACAATTGCTCATTACCCAGCCTGTAAGGCAGAAAACAATTTATATTTCCTCAATCCAGTCGATTCCTTTCATTTCCTATTTTAAATCAATTCTAAGGTCCACATATGTCTTCAAATAGTTTGTACAATTATTTACGATAGGCGGTTTTCAATTCCAAAATGTAAAATAATTTAAACCGGATAATTTTGCAACTTAGGAAATTTAATTTAACCAGAATAATAATACAAGTGGTAGCAAGTGGGGCTCATTTACATGAGATTCCGTGATGCCACGTAAATCGAGGTTGAATCGAACTCTCGTTCGTTACCTATTGTCGCAGTACACATTTATATATTTAAACCGGGTCAAATTCGATCAAATATAAATTTAAATAAAACATTGAAACGGTCAAACCCAACCACTTACCGGCTTATCCTTAACCCGAGGCATCACCGAATTTCTCTCCCTTTTTTCCTTTTTTTTCTTGGCTGAACCGGTTCGGACAGGTTCAGCCCCTTTTCTTTAGCTGAACCGGTCCGAACCGGTTCAACACAATCTCGTCGTTCGATGACTTTTTTGACCGATTGTTGACCGCCTTCCACTTTCAGCCGCTCTGTCTGGCCACGCGACGCGTGGATTTAGTGGCGGTTACGCTTGGACTGGCCAGAAAGTGGCCAGTTCGGCCCTTTCTTTCCTCGACGTCGGTGCCGCTCTCTCCCTTCGCCATTTTTTACCATTTCTCCACGCCGCCAGCGTCGTTTCAGCCTCCCACTAGCCGACGATGACTCCCTCCCCCTTCTTCGACCCCTCTCTCTCTCCTCTTCTATCTTTCTCTCTTTTTCTCGTTTCCTTTTTCGATCATCGATTGGATATTTCCCACCAACTCTGTTTCGTTTCTGCTCCTCTTTTTTTGTTTTCTTTTCCTTTTTTTTCTTATATATATATATAATATAATATATATTTAAATATAATATATTATACTCAAAATATCTATGTATATAATATAATATTGTATTATATTATATGTATAAGTATCTACATATAAATATTATTTAATTTATTTCTATATATATTTTTATTTAATATATAGACACACACATTTTTTTCTCTGGGAATATTATCTAATAATTTTGAAGTAAATATTGGAAGTGAGAAAAATTTCAAGTTATCACATATCACACATACAATCATACTTAATTTGATGGAATTGTTTGATCTTAAAAGGGATCTTCTATAATTTCGCACGTGAGGGGTTATTTCTTGGTTTTGTCCAGTTACTTTTTAGATAATAGTAGATAGAAACATAGCTCAGAAGGAGTCCACACCAGAGTTTTTCGAAAAAACTTGCTTGTAGAGGAAGACCTCCTAGAGATAAGAGACATAGAGCTAAAGAGTGTAACGCCCCGAAAGTGCGAAAATAGGGCTAACATTTTTTTCCTATTTAGGTTGTATTCCTGTACAGTGTAGGTTACTTCGTTTCTTTCTTTACCTATCCTTTTAACCATTTAACTTTACTAGAAATTTCAGCAGCATAACCTTTTATATTATATCCTATCCCTCTACATGTAAACGCAGTTTATATTTGTAAGACAGTAGATTTTATTTCTTAAAATTATTACTTTCCAGTCTTGTACATTCCAACTACCCATCCATATCAACAGTCAATATATTATTTATTTCTCAAAATGTTTACATACTAACCGATGAAAACATTGATTACATCCCGAAAGTATTTACACAAACCAACATCTGTACAATATACATGTCTGAAAATAAACATCTGATAATATACCTAAGCAAGTACTGTAAGTAGTTTGGAAATCACTGAATCCACCAGCTACTCGAGCACTTCATAGATAGTTGAGTAATTCTTACTGCAGGTACTCTGAAATGGAAGAAAAGAAGGGTGAGCTTCTAGGAAAAGCTCAGAAAGGTTTGCATTTCAAATAATTCTAACAGTCTTTAAACCCAAAACTAAAGGTCACATTTTTAAAAACTTACATATTTACTCTCATCAAACTACATAGTCTTGCTTTTCGAAGTAAAACATGCATACATACATACATACATACATACTTACTTACTTACTTACTTACTTACTTACTTACTTACCTACATACTTACTTACCTACATACTTACTTACCTACTTACTTACTTACCTACTTACTTACTTACTTACTTTCCTTAAAATAATTCAAAACATGCTTACGTGTAAAACAGGGAGACTAGGTTATTTCAATATAGTTATCATGCAACATGTTACATCCTCCGTAGAGGGAATAATGCCTATGGCCATGGTAAGGGCTGTAGACTAGATCAGGGTTGTACAGGGATCCTAACATAGTATATAAATCAAGCTAGAACAAAGTTAGGGTGTGGGCACCAGTGGCACACACCATATGGATACGAGATATTACAAAAATAGACACCACGTGTAGTGAAAACAAACACCACTAAGGTGGAATAGGCACTACACAGATGAATCTAAACTATCACTATGTGTGGCAGAGCTAGGACACCACAAGTAGCGGGCATGATTATGCACTCATCATACACTATTAGTAGCTTGTCGTCTCAAAATCTTTACTTCCATACTTTCATACTTGATTACTTTTATATTGGAACTTTAATCATAAAGTCATCTCGTTTTCAATACAAAATATGTATAACTATTTTATTTATACATAATAAGTGAAAATCACTGGTTTCGACATTTAAAACGGGTTACTATTCCTTTCAGGTTTAAACCGAGAAAGTTTGGTTTTCTAACAAAAGTACTTTCTACGATTTTCAAGTCATTTCATGAATAATAAATAGATATAGGATGTTAGCACTATTTTAAATTGCATCCCTTACCTCAACGGAGCTAAGACAACGTTAATTCGTAGTCTTGAGATTACTGCGATTTACGTGTTGGATTACCGAGCTACCCAAAACAATGTCAATTCATCAAATATCATTCAATTTCATCTCAACATATCCAAATATGTATTTATCTCCTTAAAGGTTGACCAATTTTGACCTTTTTGTCAACTTTTCATATTTTCTCGATTTTACCGATCTAAATGCCGGTCTAAGCTATTTTAGCCAATTTTATTATCCTAACTTCACAGTCACCATCTTAATGACCTAAATACTCATTTAGATCCATAATTCATACTTGTCATCAATCCAATTTTACCAATTCTCATACCTTTCTGTTTTTCACTAAACTAAACTATAAACCAGACTTTATCGGTATAAATTTAACCGTTAACAACCTTGAATTCATCCAAACTTCATCACAAACACATGAACACTAGGTTGGCCGAACCTATACACTCTCCTAGAAATTATTTCTTTCAAATCTACTTAACCAAAAATCATTCAAAAACATCAAATAAGAACATATCTCATGCTCATCATCATTCATCAAGTTTACCTTAACTTTGACCAAGGTTAACCACATTTTTTATCCATAAAATCGATCCTCAATTGTAATCCAACATATATATAGCTTAGAATCATCAAAACTATAAGAAAAACCAACAAAAAAACTCTTAAAAATTGAACTTTCTCTCAGTTTGAAACAGGGCAGTTTCTGCCCATGTTCTTCTCACTTGATTTTTACCTAGCAAATGAACTCTTTTAGAGCTGAATTTTTTATATGTTATAGAGAATTGAGGAAGAAGATTTGGTCCATTTGACCATCACCTGAAAAGGCCAAAAAGCCATCAAAAATATCATACAATGAAGGCCCGGAGGTGACACGTATAGCAGAAAGGGAGGGTTGCTTCCCTCGGGTTGAAAGTCGGTTGGGGATGAATTTCACCTTTTCAGAAATCTTAATAAGTTAAATTTTGATTTGGAAAATATCAGGCTCAAAACATTTCTAGAAGGTCTCAAAATTTAAGGATTTCTACTGGCTAGTCAGTTTCCTGAAGTAGGGGAATTTTCTATTCTGTTTTGGAAAATTCATAAAAATTATTTCTAGTACAATTTCCTCTAAATTATCACTTCCCCAATGTTAAAATATGTCCCTAGTATGTCTCATGAAAATTTGGGGGTCACTTGTTTAAAGAAAGTTCCCCGATTGAGCTTATTTCGCATGATTTGGTCATTACCGAGCAAAATGGCTTAAGGTTTTCGATCTACTTTAAAATTTCATTCGATCATCGAAACCTCCATTTTTCCACTCAATTTTCATTCCTCATCTGAATTATGCCTTATACTAATTTCCTATAGCCTTAGAATAATTTTCATGAATTTTTAGAATTTATTTAGAATTTATTTCTATTTTTAGGTCCATTTGCTCGATTTAGTGTAAACTCAAGTTTTACTAGCTTTTTCGCTTCAAATGTCTTAGTTTCACTTTCTAATCATCATAACTGTGAGACCCCATATATGTATAACTTTGTATATATGTGAATGGAATTATAAAATGGATGATTTTGGATCAAGTAAATGTGAATGAAGTTCAAATGAGAATGAATGTGTATCATGGATGCATTTGGAGGTAAAATAAGGGCTGCAGTGACCACAAACTAAGTAAAATGAAGCCTCAAGCATCCGAAATGAGTATAAAGGTGTAAAAACGTATAAATGAGTGTAAAATGAGGAATTATACGAACCTTTTTTATTTCCAAATGGTACGCATAAGTTTCATAATGTGAAAGTAATAGGAAATGATACTTGCCAAGCTCTAGATGGATATAGATTGCAAAATGACCTCTGAAGCAATCAAAGTTAAGTTAACCTTTGAAAATTCTTGGAAAACTGCAATGTAAATGCAAAAAATGAAGGCCAGATCGATCTCTCATTCAAGGAAGATCGATCTCTTGTGCAAAATGAGGCAATTTTTGAGTGAAATATGCAAGGCAGATGGATCTTCCCAATTGCCCAGATCGATATGCATTTGCCTCTACTAAGCCCATATCGATCCCCTACTCAAGCAGATCGATCTCCTTAACTCTCAAGTTGGAGCAGATCGATCTCCCCTTAAGACCAAATCGATCTCCTTAGCTCTCTGCCTGAGACAGATCGATACTATTCCATTGAGCAAATCGATCTCATTATAAAGAACATATTGATCTCATGTATTCGACAGATCGATCTCATGCCTTAAAAATGTCGTGAAAATAAAGAATTTAAGCAAGGCGGATCGATCTCCACTCTATGCAGATCGATCTGATCAAGCAAATTCTATAAATATGGAGCAATTGGATCTGTAATTCATGGTAAACACTCTATCTTTCCATTTCCAATCCAAAAACCTAGCTTTCTCACTCTTAAATCCACCCATTTTCATTAAGATTTGAGGGAAAGCTATTAGATACAAAGTTTTTCATACCAAAGAGAAGAACAACATAGCTTTGAGTCATTTTCCCATTTGTTGGATTTAAGGAATAAGGAGCGTTTCCATTTGGAGCAAGGAGGAAATCAAGCTAGGTGAGTTTCTAAAGCACCAACTCAACTACATTTATTTAGATATCAATTTTGGAGTGGATTAGTATGTATATTAATGGTAGAAACTACCTTAGAATGCAAAGGAACAATTATGACCTAGAATGAGTCTAGTGTAAGAAAGTGAAATGTATTGAAATTATTGATGAATGGGATATCTTAAGGTGATAATGGTGTTGTGAGTATGATTTTAAGATGGTGTTATGGAATGAATTGTGAGACTTACCCAAAAAGGGTAAAATGTGTATTTAAGGCATTGGGTAAAATGCATAAATGAATGAGAAATTAAGGGTAGAGTATTTCACATCAAGTCCTAAACAAATAACTAAGTGAGTTACTAGATAAATTGGTTGGAAATGGCTTGATGATGGCTAAGTGCAAAAATGGGCCAAACTTAACGAAATAGGCTCAATGAAATATATTGACTAGTTGAAGTCAAAATGTGAGTTGGCAACATTAACTCAAGTGATTGGTGAATGATTTGTAGCTTCCGAGGATACACCCGGAGCAAGTTGAGCCAAAGCATGAGAAGCTAAGAGGAAGAGAGTCGCACCCCGAGTAAATCAATGTAAGGGAATTGTGTGGACTCTTAGAGATATTTGTGCGTAATTTGGGCATATAATGTTTTTCTAGAATGCATGTGGTAATAGGAAATAAAATGGGTGATTGAAGGGTAAGAGATAGGTTTTTGAGAAATGAGCATGAAAATAAAAGCATGATGCTTTGAAAATCCTGTTTTATTACTTTTTAGCAAGTGATGGGTAGGTTAGCTAACATTTGAAATGAATTGCAAAAGAAATGATTTGATTTGGTTTATAACCATGCTTTGCAAAGAATTGAGCTACCTACATGGATTTCATGAGAATGAAAGCATGCTAGAGTATGACTCGCATGAGATTTGATGTGTTTTATACGCATGAGTGCTGGAGCTTAGCTCGCACTAGTTTTCACATGGATTTCTATGATGTTGTGATGGAGCTTAGCTCGCATAGACTTTATAGTGGTTTTGACATGGTGCTGGAGCTTAGCTCGCATTAGGTGTCCACCATACTTGTTACCATGCTTGAGATTACTCGCACGTGGTTTTATGAAATGTTGATAGTCATGCTAGGAGCTTCGGGTAGACTGGGTGTCACATCGATTAAATAGGCTCGCATGTGTATTTTGAGATGTAGCCTGACATGATGTGTTGATATGGGTCCATAGAGTACGTTATACCGTGCAGGTAGCATGGAATACGTTATACTATGTTAAGATGATGATATGCCGTGTTCGGATGATGTTTAGATCTGCTACAGATCGACGGGTTGGACTTGACCCACCTCCCGTGTAGAAGCAGATAGAGGTGATACCCCACACATCTTATCAGTGTAGCTTGGGATCACAGAGGATATGGCCATAGTACTAGAGGAGATTTCCCTTATTATATTGCCTATCTCACATGTCTCTTATTTAAGAATGAGTCCATGTTTTGAAATGTATTGTGAGTCAGGACAGTCCGAGGGAGGGGCTGAGTCTTGACAAGTGTTGATTTTATTGAGACGAGAAAGCATGATAATGGCTTTAAAGTGCACTTATGCATGATGTTTTTCCATGCCTTATTTGTGAAATACGCATGATGGTTTTCCATGCTTTGAATTTGATTTATGCACTGAATTAAATAGCATGATTTGCTTTACATGCCATCAATACAAGCATGAACTAATGCTTTGGAGGTGTGAATGAGAAATTGTATGGCTTTGAGCATGGCATTACGATCACGTAGATAGAGTAGTATCTACCTGTTCGCATGTTTGCCTTACTGAGCGTGTTGTTTGCTCACCCCTTTATTTTCCCCTCTCTACAGAGCATTGAGTATAGACTGAGGGTGACTAAAGGTTTCCTTTTTGGTATCCTCTACATCCCATTGCGTAAGGTATACTCACTGATATAATTTTATATCTAAACTTTCCATAGCACAGTAGCATTATGAATGTAATCATTAGGGATGTAAAGTAATGTAAGCACATCTAAACAGCAACTCTGTTTTATTATACAAGTGCTTACTTCTAATTATAATACAAAACAAATTGTTATGGTTGGATGAGGTAAACATCGACAAATAGCCCAACTGTTGAGAGTGTAGCTGATCACGATCGAGATAAGGTAAGAACGAATAATAAATAAGGTATAAAAAGTGAAAAATTTACGACGATTTTTGGTATGTTGAGGGTCGTGGCAATAACATACTTAAAATCATACTTTCTTGAAACATACTTTAATTTGAGATCTTACCTCGAAATGCATGCCTCGGGCTTCGTGCCACTATCCCGACCTCTCGAACCTTCTAAGCTCTATATAAATATTTACATGAGTCTTAAACTTCTTGGTTTATCTTAAAATAAACAATAGTGTGAATAATTTTGGGTCACACATTCCTTCCCACCTTTTAAAGAATTTGGTCCTCTAAATTCAGCTCGATCCATCAAACAATCGAGGGTAATTCTCCTTCATATGGCTCTCTAGTTCCCCTGTTGCTTCTTTCATTGGGTGGTGCTGCCAGAGAACCTTTACCAATGGGATCTTCTTCGTCCGAAGTAACTTTTCCTTTCTGTCGAGTATCCGGATAGGTTCTTCTACATAGCTCATATCTCCATGAATATCCAAGGTTTCATATTCAATGACATGGGAGGGATCCGGATAATATTTCCTTAACATTAAGACGTGAAAAACATTATGTATCCCAGAAAGTTGTTGAGATAAAGCTAACCGGTAAGTAATGTCTCTCACTCTCTCTAGTATCTCAAACGAACCGATGAAGCGATGACTAAACTTCCCTTTCTTTCTAAAACGCATGATGCCCTTGCTTGGAGATACCTTTAGAAACATATAGTCCCCAACCTGAAACTCCAATAGCCATCTATGCACATCGACGAAACTCTTTCGTCAACTCTTAGCAGCCCGGAGTCTGTCACAAATAATTTGAACACCCTTCACTGCCTGTTCCACTAAATCGAGAGCCATAATCTTTCGATCACCCACTTTTTCCTAATCAACTGGGGACCTACATTTCTTGCCATATAAAACTTTATAAGGTGCCATCTCGATACTAGTATGGTAGCTATTATTATAAGAGAACTCTACAAAGGCCAATGGTCGTCCCATGAACCCTTAAAATCCATTACACACGCCCTCAACATATCCTCAGAGGTTTGAATTGTCCGCTCAGATTGACCGTCAGTCTGAGGATGATAGGTGGTGCTGAAATTCAACTAAGATCCCATGGCTTCCTGAAAATGTATCCAAAATCTAAAGGTAAGCCTTGAATCCCTATCAGACGTAGTGCTCACGAGAGCCTCATGCAATCAAGCTACCTCTTTGACATACAGTTCTACCAAGGCACTCAAAGAATCTGTACTCTTAATGACGAGGAAGTGGGCACTCTTAGTTAATCTGTCAACTATTACCCAGATATCATCATGACCTCTTCGGGTCCGTGGTAACCCCACAATAAAATCCATCGTTATGTGCTCCCATTTCCACATAGGCACTGACAAGGGCTTAAGAAATCCTACGGGCTTTTGATGCTCAATCTTAACCTGCTGACATACCAAGCATCTGGTTACGAATTCTACTACATCTTGCTTCATACCAGTCCACCAATACACCTTCCATAGATCATGATACATCTTGGTACTGCCTAGGTACAAGGTGTAGCGAGAACAATGTGACTCTCTTAAAATCTGCTGTTCAGGGCATCATCGCTTGGAACGCAAATTCAGCCTTTCAACCTCAACAACCCATCATCATTAACTATAAAATCTGACTACGAAGCTTGCTCTGCTTGGCAAACCATATCTAATAATCTCTTATCACTTTTTTGCCCCATTTTGGTCTGATATAAGATGTTGGGCTCAATCCATAGGCTAGCTACAAATGCAGCCTCCATTTCTTCATATTAATCCTGAGTTTGGCAAACTATTCAAATAGCTCCCATTCTCTTACCATCATATACGATACTATATGTGAGAACTGAGAATTTTGTATACCCTATTTATGAGAATTGTAATTCGGTGTATGAAATTATGATATGTTAATGTACCCGCAAGTTTTAAATATGATGAAGTATAAGAAAATGAGGTCTTTAAGTCTTCAATGTGTATGGATTGAATTATGGATTATGAGTAGATTTTGGGAAGTTTTACATTGAGTTTTCTACAAATTGATGCAGCAGTAGTACAATCTGTGATGGCCAGATCGATCTCCAAGGATGAGAGATCGATCTCATGGCTTCAGAATGTAGGAAATGTGCAAGAACTTATAGGCAGATCGATCTCATAGGCAAGAAGATCGATCTCAAAATGTTTCTGTAAACAGAAGATCGATCTCTTCAAGAAGTAGATCGATCTCATGAAGTATTCTGTAAACAGAAGATCGATCTCCTCAAGGAGCAGATTGATCCCATGAATCAATTAAGAGATCAATCTCACCCCACGACAGATCAATCTCCTAAGCATAAAATTACTCAAAATGTTCCCAAATTAAAATAGAGATCGATCTCATTAAGGACCAGATCGATCTCCTACCTTCTGCCTATATAAGGACCCTTGTGTTTTTTTAGAAATTCATTCTCTCTCTCTTTAGAAATTGAAATCCCTAACTTTCTCTCTCCTTAAAATCGCCCATTTTCATTCGAATCAGGGGTTGTAGTAAGAAGGAAAGTTGTTCCTCATCCAAAGGAGAACAACATACTTGGAAATCGAAGGATGAATCGAATCGAGGTGTGAATAGAGCTCTCCATAAGTTTTGGGTAAATTTTTAAGCTTAAATCCTTGATATTGAGGTGATTTTGGTAATTGTGATTATGGGTATTGTGATAAAATAGCTAGGAAATGATTAGAGTTGATGAAATTGTGATTTTTTTTAAAGTGATGATGATATTATACCATTTGTGGTAATTTTAGGGATTTTGGCTATAAATTAGAATTGAGGCAATGAGGTGATTTTGGCATGGACATTATGCATGAAAAATGTAGGATTTCAAATGTAGTGGATGAGAATGTAGATTATGATAGGAATATGAGAAAAATGAGATTTGTAGTATTTAATGAGAATATGAGCAAATATGTGCTCGATGATGTGATTGAGATGAATTATTGATGTTTTAGCATCGTTTGGACAGCCCGGGAGTTCTAGAGAGGAATGCATGGCTAGTCCATCATTTGGGGGAACAATTACACTATACGAGGTGTAACGAGGTAAGGGAAATCTTAAACTCATTTGTGTATGTGATTTTGTGATGATATCATAGCATGAAATGTGATTTGAGAAAACAAACATGTTTTTATGAGTTGAGAATGAGTTATTGTATACGATTTTATAGCCAGTTGTGGCCCAATTTTTATGAGTTGTAAACTAAATGCGAAATTGTTTTACAACCATTTTGAGTTTAAAAAGTGAAAAGTGATTTGGGCTCTACGTTAAGGTGTATTGAGATTTGGGAAATGTGTGCATGGTTTTTCCGGTTTGAGCTTGGTTTTGACATGTTTTGTGTTGAGTACAAAACGGTTTTGAGATGAGTTTTATGAGAAAAACCTTTATGAGCGCTATGTGAAGGCAAAATGCTTTTATTTGATAATGGCTATTACTGAGACTTAGCCATGTCATGTTGAATACACATCAGGCTTTGCTCTTGTAGCATGTAAGACCGGGTCATGTTCTAGAGCACGTAAGACTGACTCCTCTGTTCTGGTAATGTGAGATGACCCCGCTCCGTGACAGCGATTGGTGGCATTGCTCTGATAGCATGTAAGACCAGGTCGTGCTTTGATAGCATGTAAGATCGATGGCTGTACGACTCTGATCAAGTCTACAGCGAACCATGGCCATAGGTGTATTATTGTCGACGAAATCCCTCGATTGGGGATGTCCGCATAGGGGACGAGTTCAATCGTTTTGATGTGCCATGACGAGTTTTTATATGAGTTTTATTTGTCTAGTCTCATTTTACACATGAGAATGTGTTTTGTGGCTGCACCACGTGCATTATGATTGTGGTGATTTTTATCACGTTTTATGAGAAAAGCCATTATTGTATCCTGTTTTCTACATGCTTGTAACTGCGGTTTTATATTAAACCAATTATTATCATGTTTCTACATGACCTTTGAGAAATGAGTTGAGATGATGTTTTGCTTATTCATGCTACACTTTGCTACTGAGTTTTATTGGGTTTTCATCCACAAAACAAAATAATTGTGTTGTACAAATCATTATTTTATCAATGAGTCCCTTACCCCCTTACTGAGCGATTTAGAAGCTCACCATGTTTTATCTCTCCCCAAATTTCTTTAAGTGAAGAGAATTTCCTTACGACATACGGAGTAGTGGCTAGTGGATGACTTGAGCTCCAGGCCATATATTGTACTTTGAGGTATAATTTATCATTTCATGTACCAAGACTAATATTGTATTTACAGACACTTGATGAACAATGATTATGGGATGTATTAGGATTTATTAATTCGAATATGAGGAATGTATATGATGTAATATATAGATATTGAATGAGGAGATCCTGAGGTTACAGTTTTATAACATCATATATATATATATGATGGTGCATGACATTGCACAGGAATGCACATAGAATTGTGAATTGATGAATAACAAATTTTAAATTTGCCATATTTTCGCGCTTTCGAGGCATCACACTATACCCTTCCTACTGAGAACATCTGCCACCACCTTCGTCTTACCCAGATGATACAAAATCTCGCAGTCATAATCCTTAAAGAACTCTAACCACCGTCTTTGTCTTATGTTAAGCTTCTTCTTATCAAATATATACTTCAAGCTCTTGTGGTCAGTGAAGATTAGAAATTTCTCACCATACAGGTAGTGCCGCCAAATCTTCAAAGCAAATACCACAGCGGCTAATTCCAAATCATGGGTGAGATAGTTTCGCTCATGGTCCTTTAATTGTCTAGAACCATAAGCTATTACTCGACCATTCTACATTAGAACACATCCAAACCCTGGTGAGAAGCATCACAATATACCGCGAATCCTCTCGAACCACTCGAAATAGTCAGGACGGGTGAGGTAGTTAATCTTTGTTTGAGCTCCTGAAAACTCTGCTCAGATGCTTCTGACCATACAAAAGGAACTCCTTTACGCATGAGTTTAGTCAGTGGAGCTGCTATTTTGGAAAATCCCTCAACGAATCTCTGGTAGTACCCCACCAGTTTTAGGCAACTCCGAATCTCAGTTACCGTCCTCGGCCATTCCCATTTGAGTACTACTCAACCTTGGACGGATTAACTGACACCCCATCCTTGGATATAATGTGACCAAGGAAAGCTATCTGTTCTAGCTAGAATTTACATTTACTTAGTTTCCCATACAACTATTTCTCCCGAAGAGTCTGGAGCACTGTCCTCAAATGTTGCTCATGTTGCTCCTGAGACTTAGAGTAAACCAATATGTCATTAATAAAGACAATTACAAATCGACCTAGATAATCCTGGAATACTTCATTCATCAAACTCATGAAAGCAGCAAGGGCATTGGTTAGGCCAAAAGGCATCACTAAAAACTCATAGTGGCTATATCTGGTCCTCAATGCTATTTTGGCCACATCTTCCTTTCTGATTCTCAACTGGTGATAGTCGGACCTTAGATCAATCTTCGAAAATACTGAAGCCTCCTTCAACTAATCAAAGAAGTCATCGATTCTGGGCAAAGGGTACTTATTCTTTACCTTGGCCTTATTCAACAATCTGTGATCTATACATAACTGGACTCTACCATTCTTCTTTCGAACAAATAAAACTGGAGCTCTCCAAGGTGACACACTAGGTCTAATAAAACCCTTGTCTAGTAATTACTACAACTGCTTCTTTAGGTCCTTTAATTTGACTGATACCATTCTATAGGGAGTCTTAGAGATTGGCTAAGTATCTGGTACTAAGTTGATAGTAAACTCTAGCTCTCTCTCCGGTGGTAACCCCGGTAGCTCATCAGGAAATAAATTCAAGAAACTCACAAACAATTGGTATATACTGTATACTTGGATGTTCCCAGCTCGTATCTGAAATAGAAGCTAGATACCCTACATTAATAATAAAACATCAAAAGAGTTCATGGAATTTCATATTTCAAAGCATCATATATTTCATTTCTTAATTGCAAAACATACTTCAAATTTATCAGGTAGGGAGAAAGTTACAGTCTTAGTATAGCAGTCTAAACTTACTTTATTGGCGGCTAACCAATTCATTCCTAATATTACATCAAAGCCATACATATTTAGTAAGATTAGATCTGCCCTGTCTCCCACCTTGATTTCACAGTTTCTACACACTCTATCAGTTATCTATGTCTTATGCATGTGAGTACTAATATGACATACAAAATATAGGGGTTTAGATTTTACATGAGATAACTTGCAAACTAAGGTGAAATTAATGAGTGGATCCAAAGTCAAGCAAAACATTAGCTCTATGATTACAGACAAGAAGGTTATTTCTGATAATATCGGACGAGGTATCACTGTCTCCTGATCAAGTGCGAGGACTCGCCTTCGAGTGACAGACTTTTTACCCTTCTCTTTTGCTATAATCTATCTTTGGGGGGCTTACCTCTGAATAGTTAGTGTCTGCCTCTCAAGCGATGGAAGTGGCTGATCCCGGGGTTATGGGGTCTGTGATAGCAAATAATCCTTAATTAGATGTCCATTCTGTCAACAACCAAAACAGGCACACGCTCGCCAGTAATATGACCCACTGTGCATCTTGCCACAGTCCTGACAACTTCTCATAGATAACTGACAAATCGGGTGGCTACAGGGGTAATAACAGTAGTCTCAGGCTTATAAGCCCTTACTAAAGACTCGTCAAGCTTCAATCTCTTTGGCTGACCCCTCCTCGATTTTGTTCTAGAGATCTCTACTATCTTACCTTTACCCTTTGACTTCCCTCGAAATCCATATTGAGCCTGAGTAATATCAAGGCCTCTCTCAACATCTTGAGTACGCTTTAAGTGCATCACTGAATTCTATAATACAGAGACCAAGTAGTTTTTCCTGAATAGCGGGTCTCAACCCAAATAGAAATCTCCACATGCGACACTGATCGTCTCTAACTGTCTCCGGGTCACACCGCTTAAGAGTAGAGAATCTATTTTCATATTCATCAACAGTCATACTGTCCTATTCTAACTCCAAAAACTTTATCTGCATTGTTTGCTGGGTAGCAAGCGGTACATACTGACCCTTGAAAGCAGCTAGGAAAATCTCCCAGGTAATCTCTAGATGTTGAGACCTCAGATGTGTTCTGGTGGTTCTCCACCATATACCGACCTATCCAATCAACATATATATTGCCATTCTGACTCTATCTGCATCTGTGCACTCCAAATACTCAAATATCTATTCCATGTTTGTCAACCATTCCTCAACCCGTATTGGTTCCTTCACACCCTTGAACTCTAGATAGTGCATCTTAAGAAAATCCTTCATTCGACCCTTATCTTTGTCATCTGCCCTAATCTGTACTTGAGGCTGAACTAGAGGAGGTGCTTGAGGGGCCTATGGAGGAGGAGGCATAGGAGGAGTGCGGGTGTAGTAGCATCGAAATCTAAAGCATGTGCCCCAAACTACTGGGCAAACATAGCTGTGAGGTCATTGAACCCCTCTCTGATGCTCTGCATACCCTACTCCAATTCTCCACATCCAGGTATGGGGGCTCTCTGGCTGAGGGAGATGAGGTGAAGATGGTTGGTCTTGCCTCCGTGGGTGACCTCTTCTACCACTCATGGTGACTAATATGTATTACCTGTACCGATACCAATAATTTTTTAGCTACAACTATAACAGGTATATACAATTTATAACCAGACAAGTACAGATACTTGGGATGTAATCACATGTTAAATACCCAACACTAACAGTACTAGACAACCCTTGCTCTGATACCACGTTAACTATAATGCCTCGAAAGTATAAAAATAGGGTTAATGTTTTAGCCTATTTATGTTGTATTCTAAGGCTACCATCAAGAATAAGTACCCCTTGCCGCGCAGTGATGATTTATTAGATCAGCTTCGGGGAGCACAGATCTTTTCCAAGATAGATCTGAGGTCTGGGTACCATTAATTGAAAATTTGAAAGGAAGATGTGCCCAAGATGACTTTTCGCATCCGCTATAGTCATTACGAATTCCTGGTGATGCCTTTCAGGTTGACAAATGCACTAACATCTTTTATGGCTCTAATGAATGAAGTATTCAAGCCATACCTAGATCAGTTTGTGATAGTATTCATCGATGATTTATTGGTGTATTCCAGATCTAGAAAAGATCACGAGCAGCACTTGAGAATCGTTTTGTAAACCCTCCGAGAGAGAAAGTTGTATGCCAAACTTAATAAATGTGACTTTTGGTTAGAGCAGATTTCCTTTCTGGGCCATGTTGTATCGAAGGATGAGGTGTCAGTAGATCCATCCAAGATTGAGGCTATTGTTCAGTGGGAATAGCCCAGGACAATCATAGAGATCATAAGCTTTCTAGGTTTGGCAGGTTACTATAGGAGGTTTGTAGAGGGTTTATCTAGATTAGCTACTTCGTTGACACGTCTTACAAGGAAGAATGTGGAGTTTATATGGGATGAAGCGTGTGAGAGGAGTTTCAAGAACTTGAGCACAGATTAACCATCGCGCCAGTTCTCACCATTCCTAACAGCTCAGGGAACTATTTTGTTTACACATGTGAGACCCCATATATGTATAGCTGTATATAGGAACATGGGAATGTAAATAAAATTATAAGTAAGATGATGTATTGTAATGTGAAGTATATGCAATGTAAGTTTATAAGATTATGTACGCACTTGTAGTAAGAATTGTGATTATACGTACAAGTTGCATTATGAATGAGTAGGACGAAATGAACTTAAAACGAGAAGAATGTGATCGAAATGGAATATGAGTAGTATAGTAAAATGGAAGGAAAGATTTACATAAGTGTATATTTCCATTCGAGTAATGTCGTATATATTTGGTCATACAAAGATTCTACACAAGTTTTAATGTGTATGTAGTGAGGATGGATCCCATTTTCAAGTCTCAAAGATGAATGAATGAGGAAATGACCATGGTAGCAAATTAAGGGTGTTTGGTAAGGGTTATTGCAGAAAAACTGCAAGAAATCTGGAATTTGTGAAGGCCAGATCGATCTCATAGGATGAGAGATCGATTTGGGAGAGCCAGAATGCTCTTATGTGAGAAATGGAAGGGAACAGATCGATCTCCAAAGGCAGCAGATTGATCTCTTTAGCTCTCGGGTTGGAAGCAGATCGATCTCCCATAAGACCAGATCGATCTCCTTAAGCTTCTGTTTGACAGCAGATCGATCTCCTGCCCTTAAAACGTCTTAGAAAAGAGGGATTTTAGAGGACCAGATCGATCTCCACCCAAGGGAGATCGATCTCATCAAGTCAAAACTATAAATAGGAGCAGTTGGATCATCAGATTTCGGGACAAACCATTTCCTTTCCACTTCAACACAAAAACCTAACTTTCTCACTCCTAAATCCAGCCATTTTCAGTGAGATTTAAGGAGAGTCTATTAGAGACAAAGTTGTTCACAACAAAAAGAAGAACAACATAGTCTAGAGGTATTTCCCCATTTGATGGATTGAAGAAATAAAGGGCAATCCTAATTGGAGCAAGAGGAAATCCAATGAGGTAAGTTCTAATGCACAAATCCAAGTACATTGGTTTAGTTAGTGATTATAAAGATATTTGGGTGTGCATATTATGGATAGAACTACCTAGAATGGTATGAAATGAATATAACTTAGAAATAGTCAAGTGTGAGAAAGTGAAATGTAGAGGTGTTAACGATAAATGAGATATCTTGAGTGGAGGAACATGTTGTGAGAATGATTTGGACATGTTGATATTGGGATAAAATTGTGAGATTTACCACAAAGGGTAAAATATGTATTTAAGGCATTGGATAAATGATTAGTTGAACAAGAGTTAGAAACGTTAACTCGAGTGTTTGATGGATGAATTTCAGTTTCGGATGATACGTCGGAGCAAGTCGAGATGAGAACGCGAGAAGCATAAAGGCGGATAGTTGCACACAAGTAAAACGAGGTAAGGGACTGTGTGTTAGCTATAGAGATGTTTGTACGTATTTTACGGCAATTTCGTAGATATATTACTAGAGTTAGTACGATATTATAATTCTATGAAATGATATGGAAGCATGAAAAGTACTAGGATGTATACATGTATTGAGAAATGGGATAGGGTAAGGAAATAGAATGATATGCATGTTTTCAATGTTTTTCTCTATTATACATTAATCTTGACGATTGAGAAATGTTGATGATAGGTTGGCTAATTTTACATGTTTTAGCATGAAGAGGCATGCTGTATGAATAAACATGTTTTGAATTTTAAAAAGAGAAAATAGCCATCTATCAGTTTTGAGATGAGATTTGGTGTTGAAGCGTTAGCTCACACCCGTTTTAATGCCTTGATGTACCGTGCGGGAGTTTTAACTCGCACGAGGGTTTTGAGAAAGTGCGGGAACTTTGCTCGCACCTGTTTTGTTGAGTTAAGGTAAACCTGGGGGTCTGAGACCCAAGGGGATACCAGCCGACGGCCATTTGAATGGGCTGGGCCTTAACGATAGATCGTACCGCGCTGGAGCTTTGCGTTGACTGTGTGTCACGCTGCTTGCTCGCCTGGTATATGAGACATGATTTAGGATAAAAAGTCCATCGGAGTTGGAGTATGGACTTGGGTCCACGGTCGTACGTAGAATAGTGTAGTCACCCGTTGGTATACTATGTACCGTGCTGGGTGCACGTGAGTACGAGTATCGCGTAGATGACACACGACGTATCTTTACCGTGAGTATACGAGGAGATGAGGTGTATTGAGATGAGCCGGAGGGTAGTACTGACCCATCCCCCTTCAGGCGAAGTGATACCCTACGCACACCTGATCAGTGAGGCCGGGGATCACTGACTATGGCCATATGTCGTGGATATTTGATTGTCGAAAATTCCATGCCTGTCTCAGAGATTCGAGAAACAGAGACAATCTCAGAAAAGAAAGAGATTTGCAGAAAAAGAGTGATTTGAGCAGTGAAAGAGATTTCGTGTTTTTGATAAATCTCTGATTTCACGTTTGTGCCATAAGGGCACTATTTATGAGCATGTTTTAAATGGAAGTTTGACATTTGATTTACACGAAAATGCTATTGAGAAATATGTGTTTAAATGCATTGTTCGTATGATATTTCCATTTATAACGAAACTATGGTTTTGGTTTATGCATGCATGGGCTATGTAGGTAGTACGATATCTACCTGCTAGCATACATTTCCTTACTGAGCTGTGGTTTGCTCATCCCACTATTTTCCCCCTCCAGGTACTGAGAAGTAAGAAAGCGGTGATCTCTAGATCTTTTGTGTTAAACAGCTCCCACAATCCGCAAAGGTATAAGATTTGTATACACGAGTATTTTGTATCTAATATATTGTATCGCACAGTTATATCTTGGAATTGTAAACAGTATTATGGGGATGATATGTAAGCACATGGTATTTATACAATTAATTTTGTGTATTTACACACACACCTGGGAGTGTGAATTAAAGTATTAAATATTCCGCTGTAAATGAATGAATTTTTAGTAATTGTATCTTCTCACAGCCCAACCGTAGTAGAGAATGTATGGATAGAAGGGTTCACAAAAGCGGGGTATGACAGATTTGGTATCAGAGCATGGTTGGTCTGATGTGAGTTGATGTTTAGGACTAAGAAAACATACATCCCCAAGTTATTGTGCGATATTTTGATACAAATGTGTGTGAGGAGCTGGTAGTGAATTAAATGTTTGTTATAACGCAGGAAAGTTATCAGGCTAGTGAGTTATGCTTGAGAGACACTGCAAGAGGGGAGAGAGCTCGAGAGCTCGAGGGCAAAATGGCAGGACTGAGAGGCACAGTAGATCATCCTCTAGTCATGAGCCCTAGGAACAAATAGAGGCTTCTGATCCTCGAATAACTCGATTGGAGGAAGACATGCGCACGATGATGACCATGATGGGTCAGATCATGGCTAGGTTTGAGGGTACACCTGGTACATCGGGACAGGCTGCACCGAATCCCCCAGCAGCTGCACCTGAACCTGAGAATGTTGCACCTACGCAAGCTGAACTGGCTAGGCCACGGGAACCTCATATTCGATCGGTACCTCCCCCGGTAGCCCCACATCAGCATGATGATGATTTGGGGTATGGATATGATTGTGATATGGAAAGATTGAGGCACTTTATGGACTTTAAGCCTCCTTCGTTTAGCGGGATAAAGGATCCGACTGTGGCTGAGGACTGGATCAGTCAAATAGAGAAGTTATTCGACTTCTGTAGATGTTCAACTACAGAGAGAGTAGCGCTTCGGCCTTTGTATTGAGAGGCGAAGCAGAGCACTGGTGGAAGTCCACTAGGCCGATGTTAAGAGCTCAAGGAATGGTTATCACTTGGGATATGTTCTTGGACGTTTTCAGAGAGCAATACATCCCAGATACTGCTCGACGGAGACTACAGATGGAATTCCTGAATCTGACTCAAGGGAATCGAACAGTTGATGAGTACGAGTCACGGTTCACTTCACTGGGTAGATATGATCTGGACTCGATCAGGAGCGAGGCTATTAGAGTCCGTAGATTTGTAGATGGACTGAGGCCTTCGATCAGAGCGAAGTTGGCCCCATTTGATGTCGCTACATATAGAGAGGCTGTGCGATGGGCCCAGTTATGTGAGCAAGATTATGACTTGCAGATTTTTGAGTTTAGTTGGGGTAAGGACAAGGGACTGAGGAAGTTGGGAGATAGCAAGAGTGCCAAATTTGGTCAAAAATTCATGAGTAAACGTCGGAGAGAGGTAGATGAGTTCCAGAAAAAGGTTGTTAGACCTTTTATGCCTCCGACTCAGACACCAGCCAGGGGTATAGTGATTGGTGGACCCCGATCGACTACAGATCAGTGTAGGTTATGCGGTCGATACCATGGTGGTAGGCCATGTCATCTTCAGGGTACCCGATGCTTCAGATGTGGTAAATTTGGACATTATGCCAGAGAGTGCCCGGAGATAGTTGAGGCAATTCCACAGAGGGGTAAAGAGCCAGAGAGGGTTCCTACAGTTGCACCTCCTGCAAGAAAGAAAGCCTCGATTGAAGAAAAAGGAAAACAAGTTGTGGGTCAAGGCAGGGTGTATGTGATAGACCAGGCATCGGCTGATACCTCTTCTAAAGTGATAAAAGGTACAATCTTGATTTTCAATTTGGAGGTTATTGCTTTGTTTGATTCTGGTGCTACGCATTCCTTCATATCACCTGCATGTGCATCTAAGTTAAAAGGTTTTGTAGAGCCCATATACTTGAGTAGGACCTTACTAATAAGTACTCCCATGAGAGTGAGCCAATTAGTTGAGCAAGTGTATAAAGATTGTAAAGTGAGGGTGGGAGATAAGTGCATGACAGCCAACTTGATTTTGTTGAATATGTATGACATTGATGTAATTTTAGGAATGGATTGGTTAGCCGCCAATCATGCTGTCATAGACTGTCGTTCTAAGACCATTAAGTTTTCTCTACCTGAAGAATGTGTTGTAAGATTTTAAGAGAAGAAATGAAATCTTAAATTTTGTGTTAAGTAAAGTACTTTGGTATAAATGACTTGAGTGTTGTTTTGAAGGTTTTGTTGCTTATGTGGTGGATTTGAACAAAGTACATCCGGATATGGAGGACATCTCAGTGGTCAGAGAATTCCCTGATGTCTTTCTAGACGATCTACCAGGATTGCCACCTGATAGAGAAACGGAATTTGGTATAGACTTGACGCCTGGAACCGAACCAATATCGAAGTCACCATATAGGATGGCTCCAGTTGAGTTAGAGGAATTAAGGAAACAGCTGCAAGAGTTGTTAGAGAAGGGGTTCATAAGACCGAGCGTCTCACCACGGGGAGCCCCGGTATTATTTGTGAAGAAGAGAGATGGGAGCCTCAGGTTGTGCATTGACTATCGGATGTTGAACAAGGCTACCATCAAGAATAAGTACCCCTTGCCACGCATTGATGATTTATTGGATCAACTTCAGGGAGCACAGATCTTCTCCAAGATAGATCTGAGGTCTGGGTATCATCAATTGAAGATTCAGAAGGAGGATGTGCCCAAGACAGCATTTCGTACCCGCTATGGCCATTACGAATTCTTAGTGATGCCTTTTGGGTTGACCAATGCGCCGGCAGCTTTTATGGCTCTAATGAACGAAGTATTCAAGCCATACCTGGACCAATTCGTAATTATTTTCATTGATGATATATTGGTGTATTCAAGGTCCAGAGAAGAGCATGAGCAGCACTTAAGGATTATTTTGTAAACCCTCCGAGAGAAAAGGCTATATGCCAAGCTTAACAAATGTGACTTTTGGCTAGAACAGGTTTCTTTTCTAGGCCATGTTATATCGAAGGATGGGGTGTCAGTAGATCCATCCAAGATTGAGGCAGTTGTTCAGTGGGAACAACCTAGGATAGTCACAGAGATCAGAAGTTTTCTGGGTTTGGCTGGTTACTACAGGAGATTTGTAGAAGGTTTCTCTAAATTAGCTGCTCCATTGACACGTCTTACGAGAAAGAGTGTGGAGTTTTCATAGGATGAAGCTTGTGAGAGGAGTTTTCAGGAACTTAAGTGCAGATTAACTACCGCGCCAGTTCTTGTCATCCCTAACAGTTCAGGGAATTACTCGGTGTATACAGATGCTTCGCATCAAGGACTAGGCTGTGTTTTGATGCAAGATGGAAGGGTAGTAGCTTATGGATCTAGACAGCTGAAAGATCATGAGAAAAACTACCCCACTCACGATTTGGAGTTAGCGGCCGTAGTGTTTGCGTTGAAGATATGGCGCCACTACTTATATGGTGAGAGATTTCAGATCTTTACGGATCATAAGAGTCTAAAATATCTATTCTCACAAAAGGAGTTAAACATGAGACAGAGGAGGTGGTTGGAACTCCTCAAGGACTATGATTGTGAGATCTTATACCACCCGGGGAAGGCAAATGTGGTTGCCGATGCATTGAGTCGGAAGAGTTTCGGGTTGGTATCACATATGATGGTTAGAGAGCACGAGTTGCTAGAACAATTCACGAACCTTAGTCTGGATATGACCCTACCTGAGATTGGCAGCTATGGAATCATTGCTAGCTTGAGATTAGAACCGGAGTTGATTGTGAGAATCCGACAAGCTCAGCAAATTGATCAATGGTGTATTGAGATGATTACCCAACTTCGGAAAGGGAAGGGTGCCGATTTTATATTGAGTCCAGATGGAATACTAAGGTTCGGAGATAGGATATGTGTTCCTAAGGATTTAGAGCTGAGAAAGCTGATCTTATCAGAGGCACACTCGTCAAGATATACGATACACCCGGGGAGTAGTAAGATGTATCAAAATCTCCGAAAAGCATATTGGTGGTCTGGAATGAAGAGAGACATAGCTGAGTATGTCGCTAGATGTCTCATTTGTCAGCAAGTAAAAGTCGAACATCAGAAACCAGGAGGATTATTACAACCTCTATCGATACCAACAAGGAAGTGGGAGCATGTCACTATGGATTTTGTGATGGGGTTATCGAGAACCCGTAAGAACCATGATGCGATATGGGTGATAGTAGATCGGTTAACGAAATCGGCACATTTCTTAGCCATGAGATCTACAGATACATTGAGTGCATTGGCGAGCCTGTATGTGCGAGAAATAGTGAGATTGCATGGAGTCCCAGTGAGTGTTGTTTCTGATCGGGATGCCCGCTTCACTTCCCACTTTTTGGGACATTTCCAGGAAGCGATGGGGACCCAGTTGAGTTTTAGCACCGCTTTTCATCCTCAGACAGATGGTCAGTCAGAGAGGACTATACAGACCCTGGAGGATATGTTGAGAGCGTGTGTGCTGGATTTTAGAGGCTCATGGGACGATCACTTGCCATTGATTGAGTTCGCCTATAATAACAGTCATCACTCAAGTATTGGTATGGCCCCTTATGAGGCGCTATACGGTCGTAGATGCCGATCGCCCATTGGTTGGGAAGAAGTTGGTGACAGACAATTGCTCGCTCCCGATTTGGTTAAGCAAGCCTCCGAGGATGTTCAGATAATATGCGAGAGGTTGCGAACAGCTCAAAGTCGACAAAAGAGCTACGCTGACAGGAGACGGAGACCACTTGAGTTTGATGTTGGCGAGTCCGTATTTTTGAAAGTATCTCCTTCTAAGGGAATAATGAGGTTTGGGAAGAAAGGAAAATTAAGTCCTCGTTACATTGGTCCCTTCGAGATTTTGGATAGAGTGGGAGAAGGAGCATATAGGCTAGCCTTACCACCTGAGCTAGCAGAAGTCCACAATGTCTTCCACGTTTCTATGCTTCGGAAGTACTACCCGGATCCGACACATGTAATTAGCTATGAGCTGTTGGAGCTCAAGAAGGATATGTCGTATGTCGAGAGACCGATCAGGGTGTTGGACAGGAAAGAGAAGGTGTTGCGGAACAAGACGATTTCATTGGTTAAGGTTTTGTGGTAACATCACACTGTGGAAGAGGCCACATGGGAACTAGAAGGTTTGATGCGGGAAAGGTATCCCGAGTTATTCACAGATTAAATTGGTTCTAATTTGGAGGTCCAAATTCTTTAAGTGGGGGAGAATGTGAGACCCCGTATATGTATAGCTGTATATAGGAACATGGGAATGTAAATAAAATTATAAGTAAGATGATGTATTGTAATGTGAAGTATATGCAATGTAAGTTTATAAGATTATGTACGCACTTGTAGTAAGAATTGTGATTATACGTACAAGTTGCATTATGAATGAGTAGGAAGAAATGAACTTAAAACGAGAAGAATGTGATCGAAATGGAATATGAGTAGTATAGTAAAATGGAAGGAAAGATTTACATAAGTGTATATTTCCATTCAAGTAATATCGTATATATTTGGTCATACAAAGATTCTACACAAGTTTTAATGTGTATGTAGTGAGGATGGATCCCATTTTCAAGTCTCAAAGATGAATGAATGAGGAAATGACCATGGTAGCAAATTAAGGGTGTTTGGTAAGGGTTGTTGCAGAAAAACTGCAAGAAATCTGGAATTTGTGAAGGCCAGATCGATCTTATAGGATGAGAGATCGATCTGGGAGAGCCAGAATGCTCTTATGTGAGAAATGGAAGGGAACAGATCGATCTCCAAAGGAAGCAGATCGATCTCTTTAGCTCTCGGGTTGGAAGCAGATCGATCTCCCATAAGACCAGATCGATCTCCTTAAGCTTCTGTTTGACAGCAGATCGATCTCCTGCCTTTAAAACGTCTTAGAAAAGAGGGATTTTAGAGGACCAGATCGATCTCCACCCAAGGGAGATCGATCTCATCAAGTCAAAACTATAAATGGGAGCAGTTGGATCATCAGATTTCGGGACAAACCATTTCCTTTCCACTTCAACACAAAAACCTAACTTTCTCACTCCTAAATCCAGCCATTTTCAGTGAGATTTAAGGAGAGTCTATTAGAGACAAAGTTGTTCACAACAAAAAGAAGAACAACATAGTCTAGAGGCATTTTCCCATTTGATGGATTGAAGAAATAAAGGGCAATCCTAATTGGAGCAAGAGGAAATCCAATGAGGTAAGTTCTAATGCACAAATCCAAGTACATTGGTTTAGTTAGTGATTATAAAGATATTTGGGTGTGCATATTGTGGATAGAACTACCTAGAATGGTATGAAATGAATATAACTTAGAAATAGTCAAGTGTGAGAAAGTGGAATGTAGAGGTGTTAACGATAAATGAGATATCTTGAGTGGAGGAACATGTTGTGAGAATGATTTGGACATGTTGATATTGGGATAAAATTGTGAGATTTACACAAAGGGTAAAATATGTATTTAAGGCATTGGATAAATGATTAGTTGAACAAGAGTTAGAAACGTTAACTCGAGTGTTTGATGGATGAATTTCAGTTTCGGATGATACGCCGGAGCAAGTCGAGATGAGAACGCGAGAAGCATAAAGGCGGATAGTTGCACACAAGTAAAACGAGGTAAGGGACTGTGTGTTAGCTATAGAGATGTTTGTACGTATTTTACGGTAATTTCATAGATATATTGCTAGAGCTAGTACGATATTATAATTCTATGAAATGATATGGAAGCATGAAAAGTATTAGGATGTATACATGTATTGAGAAATGGGATAGGGTAAGGAAATAGCATGATATGCATGTTTTCAATGTTTTTCTCTATTATACATTAATCTTGACGATTGAGAAATGTTGATGATAGGTTGGCTAATTTTACATGTTTTAGCATGAAGAGGCATGCTGTATGAATAAACATGTTTTGAATTTTAAAAAGAGAAAATAGCCATCTATCAGTTTTGAGATGAGATTTGGTGTTGAAGCGTTAGCTCACACCCCTTTTAATGCCTTGATGTACCGTGCGGGAGTTTTAACTCGCACGAGGGTTTTGAGAAAGTGCGGGAACTTTGCTCGTACCTATTTTGTTGAGTTAAGGTAAACCTGGGGGTCTGGGACCCAAGGGGATACTAGCCGATGGCCATTTGAACGGGCTGGGCCTTAACGATAGATCGTACCGCGCTGGAGCTTTGCGTTGACTGTGGGTCACGCTGCTTGCTCGCCTGGTATATGAGACATGGTTTAGGATAAAAAGTCCATCGGAGTTGGAGTATGGACTTGGGTCCACGGTCGTACGTAGAATAGTGTAGTCACCCGTTGGTATACTATGTATCGTGCTGGGTGCACGTGAGTACGAGTATCGCGTAGATGACACACGACGTATCTTCACCGTGAGTATACGAGGAGATGAGGTGGATTGAGATGAGCCGGAGGGTAGGACTGACCCTCCCCCTTCAGGCGAAGTGATACCCTACGCACACCTGATCAGTGAGGCCGGGGATCACTGACTATGGCCATATGTCATGGATATTTGATTGCCGAAAATTCCATGCCTGTCTCAGAGATTCGAGAAACAGAAACAATCTCAGAAAAGAAAGAGATTTGCAAAAAAAGAGTGATTTGAGCAGTGAAAGAGATTTCGTGTTTTTGATAAATCTCTGATTTCACGTTTGTGCCATAAGGGCACTATTTATGAGCATGTTTTAAATGGAAGTTTGACATTTGTTTTACACGAAAATGCTATTGAGAAATATGTGTTTAAATGCATTGTTCGTATGATATTTCCATTTATAACGAAAACATGGTTTTGGTTTATGCATGCATGGGCTATGTAGGTAGTATGATATCTACCTTCTAGCATACATTTCCTTACTGAGCTGTGGTTTGCTCATCCCACTATTTTCCCCCTCCAGGTACTGAGAAGTAAGAGAGTGGTGATCTCTAGATCTTTTGTGTTAAACAGCTTCCACAATCCGCAAAGGTATAAGATTTGTATACACGAGTATTTTGTATCTAATATATTGTATCGTACAGTTATATCTTGGAATTGTAAACAGTATTATGGGGATGATATGTAAGCACATGGTATTTATACAATTAATTTTGTGTATTTACACACACACCTGGGAGTGTGAATTAAAGTTTTAAATATTCCGCTGTAAATGAATGAATTTTTAGTAATTGCATCTTCTCACAGCCCAACCGTAGTAGAGAATGTATGGATAGAAGGGTTCACAAAAGCGGGGTATGACAACACAGATGCTTCACACCAAGGACTAGGTTGTGTTTTGATGTAGAATGGAAGGATAGTTGCTTATGGATCCAGATAGCTAAAAGAACATGAGAAGAACTAACCCACTCACGATTTGAAGTTGGCGACCATAGTATTTGCATTGAAGATATGGCGCCACTATTTGTATAGTGAGAGATTTCAGATCTTTAAGGATAAAAAAGTCTTAAGTATTTATTCTTACAAAAATAGTTAAATATGAGACAGAGAAGGTGGTTAGAACTCCTTAAGGACTACAATTATAAGATTTTGTACCACCCGGGGAAGATGAATGTGGTTACCGATGCATTGAGTAGAAAGAGTCTTGGGTTGGTATCATATATGATGGTTAGGAGCACGAGTTGTTGGAACAATTCACGAACCTTAGTTTGGATGTGACCTCACCTGAGATTGGCAGTCATATGATTATAACCAGCTTGAGATTAGAACCGTAGTTGATTGAGAGAATCCAGCAAGCTCAGCAAAATGATCAATGGTGTATTGATGTAATTAGCCAATTTCAGAAAGGTGTGGGCACTGATTTTGTATTGAGTTCAGATGGACTACTAAGGTTCAGAACTAGAATATGTGTCCCTAATGATCCCGAGCTTAGGAAGTTGATTTTATCAGAAGCTCACTCATTGAGATACACAGTACATCCGGAGAGTAGTAAAATGTATCAAAATCTTCAGAAAGTATATTGGTGGTCTGGAATGAAAAGAGATATAGCTGAGTATTTTGCTAGATGTCTCATCTGTCAGCAGGTTAAGGTAGAGCATCAAAAACCTGGAGGATTATTGTGACCTATACTAATACCGACATGGAAGTGGGAGCACGTCACCATGGATTTTATGATGGGATTACCGAGAACCCATAAGAACAATGATGCTATTTGGGTTATAGTAGATCGGTTAATGAAATCGACACACTTTTTAGCTATGAGATCTACAGATACCTTGAGTGTACTAGAAAACTTGTATGTACAGGAAATAATGAGACTGCTTGGAGTCCCAGTAAGTGTTATTTCTGATAGGGATTCTCGCTTCACTTTCCACTTTTGGGGCCATTTTTAGGAAGCGATGGGGACCCAATTGAGCTTTAGTACCGCTTTCCATCCTCAGACAGATGGTTAGTCAAAGAGGACTATGCATACCCTAGAGGATATGTTGAGAGCGTGCGTACTGGATTTTAGAGGCTCGTGGGATGATCATTTACCACTGATTGAGTTCGCCTACAACAACAATTATCACTCAAGTATTAGTATGGCCCTTTGTGAGGCACTATATGGTCGTAGATGTTGATCACCTATTGGTTGGGAAGAGGTTAGTGATAGACAGTTGCTCGCTCTTGATTTGGTTAGACAAGCCTCAGAGGATATTCAGATAATATGTGAGAGGCTGCGAATGGCTCAAAGTCGACAAAAGAGCTATGCTGACAGGAGACGGAGACCACTCGAATTCGCTGTGGGTGAGTTTGTATTTTTGAAAGTATCTCCTTCTAAGGGAATAATGAGATTCTGGAAGAAAGGAAAGTTAAGTCCTTATTACATCGATCCCTTTGAGATTCTAGATAAAGTGGAAGACAGAGCATATAGACTAGCCTTACCACTTGAGCTAGCAGAGGTCCAAAATGTCTTCCATGTTTCCATGCTCAGGAAGTACCATCTAGATCCAGCATATGTAATTAGTTATGAGCCGTTAGAGCTCAAGAAGAATATGTCATATATAAAGAGATCGATCCGAATATTGGATAGAAAGGAGAAGGTGTTGCAGAACAAGTCGATTTCATTGGTTAAGGTTCTGTGGCAACACCATAGATCAAAGGAAGCCACCTGGGAGTTAGAGGACCTGATGAAAGAGAAGTAACCCCAACTTTTTAAGGAATGAACTTGATTCAATTTGGAGGACCAAATTTTCTAAGGAGGGGAGAAATGTAATGCCTGTAGTTTTTACAAGTCTTTTTATGAAGCTATGATGTAAATGTACATTGTTACATGTGTATAAATGACAAAAGGATGTAAGGATGATGAATCTAATGTATAATCCATGATTTCAAGTGTGTGCACAAGTTTCATTGCCTAAGAACTATACGGAATGGATATTATCATACATTGGTTAGGTACGAAATGTAAAATGAGGTATTAGGCAATTAAGGATGAATTACAAAGTGAAAATCTACATAAAACTATAGTAAAGGGGTGTAGGGGAGGAGCAGATCTATCTCCCATGAAGGAGAGGTCAATCCCCTCTCACAAAATGTCAGGAATCAGTTCAGTTGAACAAGACAGATCAATCTCATGGGAAGGCAGATCGATCTCCTTTAGTCTCGGCCTACAAGGAATCGGTCTCCCACAAGACACAGATCGATCTCCAAATGTCTCGACCAAGGAGAGATCGATCTCCCTTAAGCAACAGATTGATCTCCCCTTTACAAATAGATCGATCTCATTAAGAGTTGTGAGGAGAAGATCGATCTCCTACACGAGGCATATCGATCTCCAAGAAGGATTTTGCTTGTAACAAATCGATCCATTATGAAGAGCAGATCGTTCTTGTAGTAGTTACATTAGGTAAAAGGACTACTAAACCATATAGAGATCGATCTCCATAAGGGACTAGATCAATCTCATGTCTCTGCATCTATAAAAAGAGCACGTGATTGAGTTGAAAATTAAATTTTTCTTCCTACCAAACCCGCACCTATCCATTTTCCTCAAAGAATCAAGCTTTCTCACTCAAAATATCACTACATTTCAGCCAGATTTAGAAGAAGCTCAAGAAGGAAAAGTTGTTTCTTGCAGTAAGGAGAACAACATACCCAAAAATCACACATTGGTTTGATCAAGAGGAGGAGTATAGACTACCACAAGTTTGACTAAGGAAAGAGCTAAGCTAGGTAATTTCTTCAACCTCAAGCTTTAAATGTGAGTTTCTAGACATTGTATGGGTTGAATGGTATGTGAAATATAGATGGAAATGATGATTTTAGTGATGAGTGAGTAATATTAAGAGGGAATTCATGAAGAAATACTTATGGATAAGTGATGGAAAACTTAAGATAAGATATAGTGATACTAGTGGAAAAAATGGGGGAAATATGATGAAAGGCTTGAGAGGTATGAATAGATAAATAAATGATAATGCAAATGTTTGGGGAGAAGGAAAGGAAAATAACTTAATGATTTACACGTGTAGATCGAAATACGTTGGAACACGATTAACTCGGATCGCGAACGGAGCAAACGAGACGAAGGAGAATACAAGCATGATTCGAAGTAAGGGATTGTATGTTAGCAATAGAGATATTTGTACGTATTTTACTGCAATTTTAGTAGTTATGACGTTAAAAATATTATACTTAGCTATTGAGTCTTAAGTGAATTGAAATGTACTATGGTATGAATTGTGAAAATGAGATATGGGAAGGAAAACAACCTGACGTGCATGTTTTTAATGCTTTTGTAACTATACGTTGTTTTTTGACTAAGAAATGATGTGGATAGGTTGTCTAGTTTTACATGTTTAACATGGAATGACATGCTACGATGATAAATATGATTTGAGTTTTAAAAGAGAAAAATAGCCACCTATCGGATTTGAGATGTGCAATAGTGATATAGTCTTAGCTCACACCTGCTTTAATGATTTGACTATGCTGGAGTTTTACTCGCATATGTTTTCATGAATTTGATAAATTGTACTAGAGCGTATCTCGCACGTGGTTTTACGATAATGATTTTGTAGTGGAGTTTAGCTCACACAAGTTTTTATGATGATGATGATGATGTGCTGGAGCCTAGCTCACACATGATTTTTGAGATGATACAGTGCTAGAAGTAGTTGCTCGCACTGAGAGATATCGCGCTGGAGCCTTGCGATAACTATGTGTCACGCTGATTTTGCTCGCCCGGATATGAGACATGGTTAAGGATGATAAGTCCATCGATGTAGGGTGGATGGACTGGGTCTACGGATGTACGTTGAACCGTGTAGTTGTCCGTGGAATACTATGTATCGTGCTGGGTGCACGTGGGTACGAGTATCGCGTAGATGACACATGGCGTACATTATACCGTGAGTATATGTGATGTAATGAGGAGGATGATGATGATTGAGATGAGCCGAAGGGTAGGACTGACCTACCCCCCTTCAGGCAAGTAATGGGTGCACACCTGATCAATGAGGCCTGGGATCACTGACTATGATCATATGTTGTGGATATTTGTTTGCCTAGATTCCCTACTTGTCTCAAAGAGAAGAGAAAATTTGAGAATCTCAGAAAATAAAGAAATGTGATGAAAAGAAATGATTTTGTAAAAAGAACAGAGATATTGTGATTTAATAAATATTTCGATTTGAATGCTTGTGCTGTGATAGCGCTGTGTTTATGTTACATTTCTTAAACAGAATTATTGAGAATTGGTTTTATGAAAATGCCTATGAGAGAAAAATGTTTAAATGCATTTTCCATTTATAAACTTCATTTATAATGAATGTTGTTTTATTTATCATGCATGGGCTATGTAGATAGTACGACATCTACCTGTTAGCATCCTTTTCCTTACTGAGCTGTGGTTTGCTCATCCCACTATTTTTCCCCCTCCAGATACTGAGAAGTAGAGCAGTATGATGGTCCCCAAATTGGTTTGTGTTTGTAAGCTCCTACCAGTTGATAAGGTATAAGAAAATGTATACACATAAGCATTTTGTATCTATCATTTTGTATCGCACAGTCATACATTGGCAATGAGAAAAATTGTATGGGGATGTTATGTAATAATATTATAGTTATGAAATTGATTTTGTATATTTACACACATGCTTGGAAGTGTGTGAATGTAAGTTTTAAATATTTTCACTATAAATATATGGAATTAGTAATTGCATCGGCTCACAGCCCAACTGTGAGTGGTATCTGTATAGACGAAGGGCATTCAGAGTTGAGGTGTGACAACTACGACGAATTTGGTTAAACCTTTATGGTCTTTCTAAAAGATGAATCACTAAACATAGATTCTCTTCAAGAGAATCTTAATTCTCATGATAGTAAGCTTTTTTCTTTTATATTTGCTATTGCCTGTTTATCCAATGTTTCTAATTGTTTTCGTTCTTTTTCTTTTACAGAAATGAGCAATGTTAGACGCGCCTTGATGCGTAAGAGGATGAAGGGGACTCTTCTAATGATCCTCATTAGAAGAAGCTCTAATCTTAAGTTTTCGTCTCGATGCGAGGCCATGTTACCACCCTACCACCACCGCCATGTGTTCTGACCCCTCCTCTATTTGGGCATCTAACTCCACCTCATGCCCCTTCCTTTTTTCATGGAGTTCCTCTTGAGATTTGGCCTAGGGTAAAGGGAAAACATCTTTACATTCACGACGTACTTCCAATTCTTTAGATTAGGAGTCATCTGAATGACCTCCATCTGAAGATCGAGTTAAGTGTAATGTGATCCTGCCTTAACTAAAGAATCGTAGGCATCTGTACATCAAGAGGGCAATGATGAATAAGCCCATTCTACCTAAAATAAGCCCAGTGGATAAAGAGCCTCAACGGATCGACGAAAGCCATACTGTGAAAGGCCAAAAGTTTTAGGTGTATCATGGATTTTTAGGTTGGTCTAGGATTCTTCCCCGAGATAAGCAATAACTTTTCAGGAATTTCTGGGAGGGTGAGGACTTAAAGAACTTTGAGGTGATAAAGGTAACTTTTCAATTCTTAATATTTTGTTATCATTTCGCAATTTTAGAATCTCACTTTGTTTTGCTTTCAGGCTATGTAGACGGTTATCGTGGTTAATGGTCAACACCACGCTTATCATTCTCAAGCCAAGAAGGAGATTGAGCAGTTGAAGAACAAGAATATGGAGCTAGCAAACTCCAACAACTAGTTAATTAGGCTATCACAGCTGGTGAAATATTTAGAGGATAAGCTCTCCCAAGTATCTCGAAAGTTGACTCATACAAAAGGGGATCTTTTAGTAGAGATGGCCAAAGTTGAGTCTGTGGAGCACTTTAAGGAAGACTTTTATGCGACCAAAACAGAGCTAGACAAGCTGAAGTCTAAGTATGATTCTGTTTTCTCAGACTTTAATGGGCTAGCTAATTGTAATCAGGAGTAGAAGTAGCACATTATAGATCTAGAGAGTTACCTTCTTCCTCTCTCGGCCATGCAAAGATAGACCATATTTGAGCAGAGGCTGTGAGGGGGTATCGACTTTCTAAAGATTACTTAAAGAAGAAAGAGGACTATTCTACAGGATTTGTGAAGTATGATTTTTACCTCGCCCGATCTTGGCTAGAGAAATATAGTGAGGACAAGTCATTCTCCCAACTCCTATAAACTCCAAAAGCTGAGCTATTTGAGGTCCCCGACTAAACTGGCTATCAAACAGATTTTGAGCCTCAAAATGAGTTCTTAAAGAAATGTACTTATAACCTTAAATTACTGATTTGGACCCTATAGATCTGGACTAATTTTCTTTTATATTTTTTTAGTTTTTTCCTACATTTTTTTCTTTAAATAGACATAATATAAAGCAATAAAGTAGAAATATGTGATTCTTTACTTAGAGAAATGAAACTTCTTTATTTTATTTTCCCTTTGTGGTGTATATACTTTATTTTTATGCTTTACTTTGTTCTTTACCTTCCGATTATTATGTATGTATATTGTATTCTCTTGTATTTGTACACCATTGTTGCCTGAGTTCTTGATAAAAGATCAATATCTTTTATAAAGAACTCCCTTATGAGTTGAACTTGCCTTTATTGCAAATTTATAATCTGCCTTCTAAGTTGCTTGACGCATTTAACCGTTCCAGTTTTAAATATTCGAGTGCCTAGCTTTCATGATGCATTTAGCACGTCAGGATTTTTCATGCTATGTCTTCAAGTGCTTGGCCTCTATGACGTTGTTAGCGTCTCAAGCTCTTTCGTACTTTATCTTCAAGTGCTTGGCCTTTGTGACGTGTTTCGCATCTCAGACTCTTTCATACTTTATCTTCGAGTGTTCAACCTTAGTGATGCATTTCGTGCCTCAGGCTTTATAGCATATTATTTTTAAGTGCTTGGCTTTCGTGACGCATTTCGAGCTCTAAGCTCTTTGGCACTTTATTTAGGAGTGCTCGGCCTCCGTGACGCATTTTGCCCTTTAGGCTCTTTGGCACTTTATTTTCGAGTGCTTGGCCTCTGTGACGCATCTCACGCCTCAAACTCTTTCGCACTTTGTTTATTCTTGTCATAAGATTTATGTCTATTCATAAGGGTAAGAGGAATTGATATAAATAAGGAGATTCCTCGACTTAATCATTACATAACAATCAAATGAAAATATCTTGTGATAATGTATTCATAATAGTAAATAAAAACATGAAAATGTTGAAAATCAACAAATGAAAAACATAATTCCAATAGAATTAACTTTAATACAACTTCAGATGGTTTGAATTCCAAGTTTTTCCTATCTTATTTCCTTGCAATCTCTCCAAGATGCATGTGTTGGGTCTAATCATTCTGTTGATACGATATGGGTCTTCGGCCTTCCCAGTTAACACGAAACTTCCCATCATCTTTTAGGGCATTGGTTATGGAGGACTTTCTTAATACCAAGTCTCCTTTATACAAAGGCTTGTCTCTAACTCTGCTGTTATAATATTTGGCTACTTACTAGTGATAGGACGCTAACCGGATGGCTGCCATCTTTCTATGTTCATCTATCACATCTAGGTTTTCCCCCAACCTTTGCAAATTCTCCTCATCCATAAATAAAACTATCCTTGGTGAGAGCACCCTATCTTCATTGGTATTAAGGCTTTTGTACCATATACTAGGCTAAAAGGTGTTTCTCTGGTTGACACTCAGTTAATTATCCTATATGCCGATAAAACACTAGGCAATTTATCAACCCATGCTCCTTTAGCTTTTTCCAAACGTGTTTTCAAACTGTGGAGAATGGTTTGATTACTAACATCTGCTTGTCCATTAGCCTGTGGGTATGAAATATAATATATTCTTAATTAGATATTGAGACCTTTGTAGAACACCTAGAAAACATCACAGTTAAATTGCTTCCCATGGTCAGTGTTCAATACGCGTGGTATTTCGAATCGATAAATAATATCTTTCTAGACCATTGCTCCAACCTTCTTTTCAGTGATGGTAGCTTGCGGTTCTGCCTCTATCCATTTTGTAAAGTAATTGGTGGCTAACAATAATAACTTCCTTTGCCTTATGTGAAGGGCATTGGCTGTACCGTGCTCTGAAGAGAAGTCCTTAGAGCTGTAGTCACCAGTACAAACCTTTGGCACTTATCATACTTGCTAACCTTATCAACTACACCCCTTTTCAGAGTGGGCTAATAGAATCTAGACCTAAGTATCTTGGAGGCGAGGGACCTAGCACCCGAGTGTTCATAACAGATTCTCTCATATACCTCTGCTAAGATATAATTTGCTTGTTTTGGCCCTAAAAACTTTAACAAGGGTGACATATATCCTCTATTGTAGAGCTTCCTATTAATCAATGTGAATTTAGCCCCCATATTTTCAACTGTTGGTCTTCCTCTTTATTAATAAGAAGTGTTCCGTTTATCAGATATGCTGAAATAGCATCCTCCATTCACTTCCAACTTCAATATCACATACTTCAGTTTCTTCACTTTCACCATCCTTCCCTCAGCCTCTTTTGAGGAAGCTAGTTTGGATAATGAGTTTGCTTGTGTATTCTCGGATTCGTTGACTTACACTAACTGAAAGCTTTAAAAGGTTTGAGCCAATGATTGGACTTTCTTAAGTATAGTACTAATGTTGGTTCTCGCGTTTTATAATGCCTATAAAATCGTTCACCACTAATTGCGAATCGCTATGTCCGATCAGATTATAAACTTGCAACCTCTCTGTTAGTTTCATACTCAGCAATGTTCTGTGGAATCCAAAGTGCAGGAAATATTCCAAAGTTTTCCTTTTGGAAGATACCAAAACTACACCGGATCCACTACCATTTTCACTTGATGCTCTATCAACGTTTAAAATCCATGATTGTATCCCTTCTTTATCGTTGCTTCCCAAGCTAGTAAACTTAATTATGAAATCAACCAAAGCTTGGCCCTTAATAGCCTTTATGGGCTAGAATGTAATGTTAGAGTCTTCAATTCTACCACCCACTTCACTAATCTTCTTGATTATTCAAGACTTTGGAGGATTTGTTTCAAATAGCTGGTCTGTTAGAACTATGATAGGATATGCCTGAAAGTAGGAATGTAACTTCTGGGAGGCCATCACAAGAGTCATTGCTAGCTTCTCAGCCAATTGATAGCGTGTTTCGGCATCCAATAGCACTTTGTTCATGTAATAAATATGGCAGTCTACCATCTCATCTTTTGTCAACAATACCACACAAACAAATAATCTCAAACCCCTAGATACATGAACAAGTACTCCCAATTCGGGGCCCTATCAACAAGGGTAATTTCTTCAAATACTCATTTAATTCATTAAAGGTTGTCTGACATTCATCAGTCTATTTGAAAAATTTTCCACCCTGTAAGGTTTTAAAGAACAATAAGCTTCTTTCAACGTACTTAGATAGAAAGCAATTCAAAGTGGCTATCCTTCCCGTTAGCCTTTGCATTTCTCGTGCTGTGGCTGGAGGCTTCATGTCTATAATGGCTTGAACTTTCTTGGGGTTAGCTTTAATGCCCTTTTTGTAATCAGAAACCTCTAAAACTTCTTAGACCTATCCCTAAACAAGCACCTATTGAGGTTCAATCTCATATTAAACTTCCTCAGCACCTGAACACTTTAGACATCTGCTGAGCATAGGACTCTTCCCTTCTGCTTTTAATTATTATGTCGTCTACATAAGCCTCTATAGTATTTCCCAGAAGATCCTTAAAGACTTTGTTGACCATTCATTGATAACTGCCTCTAGCATTCTTCAAACCAAATGCATCACACAGTAATGGTATGTCCTATCATCGATTATGAAAGACATTTTCTGGTTGTCTTTGGGGTGCATCATAATTCGATAGTAACTAAAAAAATCATCCAAAAAACTGTAGAGTTTATACCATCGACGTCTCATCCACCAATTAGTCAATATGGAGTAAGGATATGAATCCTGGGGATAGGTTTTGTAAAGGTCGGTGAAGTCGACACATATCTTTTATTTCTGTTGGACTTCTTCACCATCACCACGTTAGCCAAACATTCAGGGTAGTTTATCTCTTTGATTAAGCCTGCTTTAGGAGCTTACCAACTTCTTTAATGATCACTTACTATCTTTCAAGAGCAAAGTTCATCTTCTTCTGTTTATAGGTTTAGCCTCAGGTAAAACGTCGAGTTTATGGTAAATTACCTCAAGACTAATTCCAGGCACATCAGTAAGAGTCCAAGCAAAAATATCAGAGTTCTCTTTGAGATACTCTATTGTCTCTCCCCTTGTATGTTTATCTAAATAACTTCCCACAAAGGCTTTATTTTCTATATCCCCTACAACTTACTTAATAGCTTCCATTTCTTCAACAGGTTAATGATTTAGAGGTCAAATATCATTAATGTCTCATTCTTCTATATCCTTAGGTAATAGAGGAGATATAACAAGTTCGAGCCTTTTTTTGGTCCCATATCACTTGTCCTACTTTGTTGGGAGTCAAGAATTTCATTAGTAAGTAAAAGGAGATCATAGCTCTCATGTCGTTCAATAAAGGCCTTCTCAAAATCATGTTATACACTACCAAAGTCGATTTACCACCATGATTAACACTTGCTGGGTTAGATTCTTAGGGCGTTCTCCCAAAGTCATGGGTAATTGAGACCCAACCATTTTCACTTTCTCTCCAGCAAAGTCATACAATGGTGTCACAATAGGCTTCTACCTATCATTCGATATTTTCATTTTCTCAAAATAATACTTGTAAATCAAGTTCACAAAGCTTCTATTATCCACCAAACCCTACTAATTGGGTGTTTAGGTACAATCACGGAGATTACCATAGGATAGACTTAGCAGTTCTTGACATGAAACAAAACAGCACAAATAGAAAGACATGACTGATATGAAGGTGACACTAGCTAAAACTAGGTAAAACTTATATATGAATATGGTAAGAGATAAAAACAAGATTTTTCATTTTTCGTGTCGACACAAATTTTGATACAAATTTTTTGTGTTTTACATGACACGAACACAATTTTACATGACACGATTATGAATTGCCATCTACCATAGGATTGTCATGGGGAGTGATGACATCTCCTCTATTCATTGGGGTGAAGTGATAGGTTCCTCAGCTACCCTTTCCTCCATTGTAGACTACACTTGATATGTGTATCTCGCATGAGTCTTACTAGAGGAAGAAGAATCTCTAGCCATCGAGCCTCCTCCAGAAATAATATTGATGGCTAGTCTAGTTGTCTCATTATCTTTCTGATGGTCTTTGCTGCTGCCTTTAACTCCTTCCTCACTCTTGGTCTGTTTCTATCCCTATTCCTCCAGTCATCATTTGGCTTGTTTTGCGGTCGATTGTCCCTCTGGTCTCATAGAGGGTGGCATACCATTTTGCTTCTCTAGATAAAGTGGTCAATCCTCCATCACAAGCTAATTTTAACAGATCTCTCAGTTCTCCACACTTATCGGTTGGGTGCCCTTGAGCAAAATGAAAGCTACAGTAAAAATCCAGATCTCGTCTAATTCTTGGTCACTTTCTTCTGGAACTTTAATAAATCAGACCTTTCTATGGTGGTAAGAATAACAGCTTGAGGCTTATTCAGCTTAGAATAGTTCTCATACCTCAATCTGGGAGCTTTATTCGGTTTGTTAGCTTTTGAGTAACTTTTCTCTATAGGATCTCTTTCTCCATTCTTTTCTTCCCTAGTCTCTCCAGACTGCACCATCCTCATCACCTCTTTTTGCGTAATGTATTTATTTACCTCAGTGAATAGACCTGAAATTATTAATGGCTGATCAAGAGATAAAGATTTTTACAATTTCTCAGACCTTGTCCCTTGTAACATCACAGCCATTGCAATGCCAACCTACAAGTCCTTTACCTCTAAATTAGCATTGCAGAACCTATCCATGTAAGTCTTCAAAGATTCCTTATTTCCCTGCTTAAGTGTGAGTAGGTAAATAACATCTTTCTTTCACTGACTGTTGATCATGAAGGCTTTAAGGAACTCACTCTGCAACTGATCAAAAGATGAGATAGAGCCTTATTTCAACCTTGTGAACCTCATCATGGCATGTCCCACAATCTAAGGAAGAAGGCTTTACACATTATTTCATCTTCCCATTCGTTAAGTAGCATTTATAACTTGTAGTCTTGCATGTGATGATACAGGTTAGTTTTTCCAACATAAGTTGTAATTTGGGGCATCTTAAATTTTTAAGGCAACAAAGTCTTTATGATCTCAGTATTAAAAGGGACTCTCATCTTTGGTTGTCCTTAGTAGACACCAACTTTTTCTCTTATAGAATCCTCTCCACTATCCCTTTGATATCATATGGTTCATGCACAAAGTGAGTCCCCTGCTCATCATGCTAGAAAAATTTGTGTAATCTGAATAAAGAACCCTTTTTTTCCTTTGTTCCTAGGCTTAGTTCCTAGCCTCTATTGAGCCTAACCTCGAGGAACTTCCCTAGTCTAAATTTTTGATTCCCAGGAGTGTTCCATCTCTCTACTAGGCACCTTCATGCTTGCCATGTCTTGTGTTCTCCAATGCCCATTTTCTAGGTGATTTCTTCCAATACTTCCCATTCTATGATCTGGCCTTAAATTCGAAAGGTAATTAAGGATCTTACAACCATTCTCCCAATAGGTCTGTCGTGTCTTGTCCTTTAAGGGGGAACTTTATCTCTTTGGCTCTTTAGGCCCGTTCCTTAATATACATTAGAGGTCTGTCACCTAGCCTCTGCGGTAGAGGTCTACCCTCTAACCTCTATCATATAGTTCTGCCACCTAACCTCTGCAGCAAGCATCTTTGCCCAACCTCAGCTGTAGAGTTTTTGTGAGACTCCGTATAGGTTTAACCTTGTACATATGTAAATGAATTCATGAGTATGGTGATGTACTAGTAATGTGAAGCATATGTGATGTAAAGTCCATAAATTTAATGTACACACTTGTAATGAGAGTTGTGATGTACGTACAAGTTGTATTAAGTCAGAATATGAAGAAATGGACTTTGATATATGATGTATGTGATAGGAATGGAAAATGAGTAGTGGGGTAAAATGGAATGAAATTGCATAAGTGGTGCAAATCTTTATGTTTCCATTTAGTTATATATTGTATACATTTGGTTAACAAGGATTACACACAAGTTTTAATGTGTATAAAGTATGAATGAAAGTCAATCCCAAGTCTCAAAGGTGGGTGAATGAGAAAATGACTATGGCAGTAAATTAAGGATGTTTTGTGTGAAGTTGCTGCAGAAAACTGCAGTAAAATCTAAAAATATGTATGACAGATTGATCTCATAGGATGAGAGATCGATCTGGAAGAGCCAAAATTATCTTATTTTGAGCTATGGAGCAGGATAAATCGATCTCCAATGGAGCCAGACCGATCTGCTAAGCATTTTGTAATGAGAAGATCAATTTTTAAGACAAGCAGATCGATCACCTTAACTCTCTGTTTGAGATAGATCGATCTCAAGCCTCGACAGATCGATCTCCTTAAGGGTTTTGTAAAGAGAAGATCGATCTCCTACAAGGGGCAGATCGATCTCCAAGAAGGAATTTACCTGCAAACAGATCGATCTCATCATGGAAGAAGATCGATCTTGTAGTGGTTGCGTTTGGTAAAAAGGACTACCAAACCTTGCAAAGATCGATCTCTACAAGGGCCCGATCAGTCTCATGTCTCTCCATCTATAAAAAGGAGCACGAGATTGGATTGAAAACTCAAATTTTCCCTCCCACTAAACCGTACCTGCCATTTTCTCTCAAGACCCAAGCTTTCTCACTCTAAAAATCACTACGTTCTGGCCAGTTTTGGAAGAAGCTCAAGAAGGGAAAGTTATTCCTTGAAGCAAGGAGAACAACATACCCAAAAATCACACATTGGTGTGATCAAAAGAAGGAGTTGTGGTTACCACAAGTTTGACTAAGTAAAAGGCTCTGAATACGTGAGACACGACTAACTCGGATTGCGAATGGAGCAAACGTGACAAAGGAAATATGAGAGCGATTTGAGGTAAGGGACTATATGTTAGCGATAGAGATATTCATATGTATTTCTCTGAGATTTTAATAGTTATGACGCTAGAGATATTATGCTTAGCTATTAAACCAAATATGATTAGAAATGTATTATGATATAATTTGTGAAAGTAGGATGTGGGAAGGAAAAACAGCCTGACATGCATGTTTTCAATGCTTTTACATATATTCATGTTGTTTTGATGTTTTCTCATACATGTACTGATTTTTAGATTGAGAAATGATAATAGGTAGGCTGGCTAGTTTTACATGTTTAGCATCGGACAACATGCTATGTAAATAAACATGTTGTTGATTTTTTAAAAAGAGAAAATAGCCACCTATCGGATTTGATGAATGGTGTGAAATGGTGTTGGAGCTTTAGCTCACACCCGTTTTGATGAATTGGACAATGCTGAAGTTTCACTCGCATACATCTGCATGTTTTGATAAACTGTACTAGAGCGTGACTCGCACGTGGTTTTATAATGATAATGTGTTGGAGTATTAGCTTGCACATGTTTCTATGATGTTAATGTGCCATGCTGGAGTTTAACTCGTACGATGATTTTGAGAAAAGTGATGGAGTATTGCTCGCACCCGTTTTTACTGAGTTGAGATAAACCTGGGGGTCTGGGACCCAAGGGGATGCCAGCTGACGGCCTTGGAACGGGTTGGGCCTTAACAATAAATCGTACCACGCTAGAGCCTTGCGATGACTGTTTGTCACGCTGATTGCTCGCCTAGTATATGAGACATGGTTCAGGATGAAAAGTCCATTGAAGTTGGTAGATGGACTAGGTTTGCAGTCGTACATTAAACTCTGTAGTTGTCCGTTGGTATACTATGCACCGTGCTGGGAGTATGTGAGTACAAGTATCATGTAGATGACATAGGGCGTACCTTGTACCAAGAGTATCTGTGATATACGGAGATGAGGTTGATTGAGATGAGCCGGAGGGTAGAACTGACCCATCCATCTTCGGGCAAAGTGATACCCAGTGCACACCTGATCAATGAGGCCTGGGATCACTAACTATGGCCATATGTCGTAGATATTTTGATTGCTAAAAATTTCAAGCCTATCTCAGAGATACGAGAATTTGAAAAACTCAGAAAATAAAGAGATTTGATGAAAAGAAATGATTTAAGAAAAGCAAAAAGAGTTTGTGATTTGATAAATCTCTCAATTTGAATGCTGACATGTTTTCAAATGGGAATATGGTATACTTGTTTTCATGAGAATGCTTATATGAGAAATGAATGTTTGAATGCACTTTCTAGCAATATTTCCATTTACATTGAAACATGGTTTTGTTTATGCATGCATGGGCTATGTAGATAGTACAGTATCTACCTGTTAGCATCCATTTCCTTACTGAGCTGTGGTTTGCTCATCCCACTACTTTTCCCCCTCTAGATACTGAGAAGTAGGACAGTACGGTGGTCTCTAGATTCCCTTTGGGTTAGACAGCTCCTACCTGTTGCTAAGGTACAAGATTTGTATACACATGAGCATTTTGTACCTATTGGAATGTGTTGCACAGTTATGAATTAAAGTTGTAAACAGTTGTATGGGGATGTTATGAAAAGATAACATATTATACAATTGATTTTGTAAATCTACACACACTTGGGAGTGTGAATTAAAGTTTTAAATATTCCGCTGTAAAACTTATGAAATTTTTAGTAATTGCTTCGTCTCACAGCCCAACCGTAGTAGCGTAAATATGGATAAAGGACACCTGGAATTGGGTGTGACAGATTTGGTATCAGAGCTTGGTTAGTCTGATGTGAGTCGATGTTAATGACTAAATACATCCCCAAGTTACTGTGCATTATTTAGATACAAATGTGTATACGGAGCTGATAGTAAATTAAAAGTTTGTTATAAATGCAGGAAGTTATCAGGCTTGTGACATATGCCGGAGAGACACCGCAAGAGGGGAGAGAACTCGAGAGTTCAAGGACGAAATGACAGGACTAAGATGCACAGTAGATCGTCCTCTAGTCATGAGCCCCAGGAACAGATAGAGGCTTTCGATCCTCGGATATCCTGATTAGAGGAAGACATGCGCATTATGATGACCATGATGGGTCAGATCATGGATAGGTTTGAGGGTACACCTGGCACAGTGGGACAGGCTGCACCGAATCCCCCAACAGCTACACCTGAACCTGAGAATGTTGCACATGTACAACCTGAACCGGTTAGGCCACGAGATCCCCGTATTCGACCAGTACCTCCTCCAGTAGCCCCACAACAGTATGGTGATGATGATTTGGGGCATGGATATGACTGTGATATGGAGAGGTTGAGGCATTTTGTGGACTTTAAGCCTCCTTCTTTTAGCGGGGTAAAGGATCCGGCAGTGGCTGAGGACTGGATCAGTCAAATAGAGAAGTTATTTGACTTCTGTAGATGTTCGGCTACGGAGAGAGTAGCGCATGCGGCCTTTGTACTGAGAGGCGAAGCAGAGCACTAGTGGAAGTCCACCAGGCCTATGTTGAGAGCTCAGGGTATGGCTATCACGTGTGATATGTTTTTGGGTACTTTCAGAGAGCAATACATCTTAAATACCACTCGACATAGGTTACAGAGGGAATTTTTGAATCTGACTCAAGGGAATCGAACAGTTGATGAGTACGAGTCACGATTCACCTCACTAGGCCGATATAATCCGAACTCTATCATGAGTGAAGCTATTAGGGTCCACAGATTTATTGATGGACTAAGGCCTTCGATTCGAGCTAAGTTGGCCCCGTTTGATGTCGCTACATATAGAGAGGCTGTGCGACGGGCCCAATTGTGTGAGCAGGATTATGACCTGCAAATTTTTGAGTTCAATTGGGGGAAGGACAAAGGTCCGAGGAAGATGGGAGAGGGTAAAGGTGCCAAATTTGGCCAAAGATTTTTGAGTAAGCGTCAGAGAGAGGCAGATGAGTGGCAGAAAAAGTCTGCTAAACCTTTTATGCCTCTGACTCAGACACCAGCTAGAGGCATAGTGATTGGAGGACCCCGACCGACTACTGATCAGTGCAGAGTATGTGGCCGATATCATGGTAGTAGGCCCTGTCATCTTTAGGGTACACGATGCGTCAGATGTGGTAAGTTTGGGCACTATACAAGAGGTTGCCTAGAAGCAGTTGAGGTAGTCCCACAGAGGGGTAAGGAGCCTAAGAGAGTTCCTACAGTTACACCTCTTGTAAGGAAGAGAGTCACGACTGAAGAAAAAGGGAAGCAAGTTACGGGTCAAGGCAGGGTATATGCAATAGACCAAGCATCAGCAGATACCTCTTCTGAGGTGATAAATGGTACAATCTTGATTTATAACTTGGAAACTATTGCTTTGTTTGATTCTGGTGCTACCCATTCTTTCATATCACCTGCATGTGCATCAAAGTTGACAGGTCTTGTAGAACCCACACACTAAAATGGGACTTTGTTAATAAGTACTCCAATGAGAGTTAGTCAATTAGCCGAACAAGTGTATAAGGATTGTATGGTGAGGGTAGGAGATAAGTGTGCGACAGCCAACTTGATCTTGTTAAATATGTATGACATTGATGTAATCTTGGGAATGGATTGGTTAGCTACCAATCATGTTGTCTTAGACTGCCACGCTAAGTCTATTACAGTTTCTCTACCCGAAGAATGTGTTGTATGATTTTAGAGGAAGTAATGAATCTTGAATTTTATGGAAAATAAGTGCATTGGTATATACATGACATGAATGTTGTTTTGAAGGTTTTATTGCTTATGTGGTGGATTTGGACAAAACACATCCGGATATGGAGGACATTCCAGTGGTTAGAGAATTCCCTGATGTCTTTCTAGATGACCTACCAAGATTACCACCGGATAGGGAAATGGAATTTGGTATAGATCTGACACTTAAAACAGAGCCAATATCCAAGTCACCATATAGGATGGCTCCAGTTGAGCTAGAGGAATTAAGGAAGCAGTTGCAAGATATGCTAGATAAGGGGTTTATAAGACCGAGCGTCTCACCATGGGGAGCTCTGGTATTGTTTGTGAAGAAGAGAGATAGGAGCCTCAGGTTGTGTATCGATTATCTGATGTTGAACAAGGCTACCATTAAGAATAAGTACCCCTTGCCGTGCATCGACGATTTATTGGATCAGCTTCAGGGAGCGCAGATATTTTCCAAGATAGATATAAGGTTTCGGTACCATCAACTGAAGATTCGGAAGGAGGATGTGCCCAAGACAACTTTTCGTACCTGCTATGGCCATTTCGAATTTCTGGTGATGCCTTTCGGGTTGACAAATGCTCCAACAGCTTTTATGGCTCTAATGAATGAGATATTCAAGCCATACTTGGACTAGTTCGTGATCATTTTCATTGATGATATATTGGTGTATTTAAGGTCCAAGGAAGATCATGAGCAGCACTAAAGGGTTGGTTTGCAAACCCTCCGAGAGAGTAACTTGTATGCCAAACTTGGTAAATGTGACTTTTAGCTAGAGTAGATTTCCTTTCTCAGCCATGTTGTATCGAAGGATAGGGTGTCAGTAGATCCATCCAAGATTGAGGTCGTTGTTCAGTGGGAACAGTCTAGGACAGTCATAGAGATTAGGAGTAAATTGGTGTATTCAAGGTCCAAGGAAGATCATGAGCAGCACTTAAGGATTATTTTGCAAACCCTCCAAGAGAGAAACTTGTATGTCAAACTTGGTAAATGTGACTTTTGGCTAGAGGAGATTTCCTTTCTGGGCCATGTTGTATCGAAGGATGGGGTGTCAGTAGATCCATCCAAGATTGAGGTTGTTACTCAGTGGGAACAGCCCAGGACAGTCATAGAGATTAAGAGTTTTTTGGGTTTGGCAAGTTACTATAGGAGATTTGTAACGACCCTTAACCCTTGAAAATCGAGAAATTATTTATTTATTTATTTATTTAATTTAACCACTAATTCCCTTATTCACTTAGGTTGTATTCCTGTGCAGTGTCAAACACTTTTCCTAATTTTCTTTACTCGTAATTGTAATTAATTTTCATATTTTAACTTATACGGCCGATAAAATTTCGGCAGCACAACGACTTATATATGGGCCTACCCACCTGCAAATCAGTTGTTTTTAGGCAATCCTAGATATCCACAACTACCAAGCATACTTTCCAAATTCATCTTTACCACTCAATACATCTATTTCAATTTAATACTAGTCATCTCAAACATTATCTCAAAACATTATTCCAAAATAATAATGTTTACATCGTTCCTTACAAAATTACATCCCAACTGATATTTCCAATATATGTCTGTGCATACAATTATGTCTGATACAGGAATGTAAATGTATACCTTTCTGCTTGTACAAAAAGTAGCCTAGGGAGCTCTCCCCACCAGCCTACATCGTGTACGTGGCTGGTAGCGTCTACGAATCACTGCAAGTAATCTGAGAGGTAGAGGGGTAAGCTTTCGGGAAAAAGCCCAGTAAGAAGATGTATTTAAAACGATTCTAGCAATTTAAATATGTATAAAACATGATAATGCGTCTAATGATACTTTCTGAAACTACTAATAATAACATTCAATGATTAAGGAAAATTATAAACATCGAGATTCAAAACGTAATTCCTTAGGTATTTGAACTTAACAGATATTACGTAAAACTGGTCGTACATTCAGAATTCCAAACAGGAATACGTATCAAATCCGGTTCTGAAAACAGAGTTTAAATTTTCAAATCAAGACTATATCGGCCATATAATTATCACGTGGCAATAACAAAGTAATCACGCGGCAAAATAACAAGGTAATCACGCGGCAAAATAACACGGTCATCCTCCGTAAAGGGAATTCAGAACTTAAGGGTAATTCCTGACGCCACAAAGGCGGAAAACAGGCGCCACCAGGCGAAATACAGGCGCCACGAAGGCAAAATACAGGCGTCACGAAGGTGAATTACAGGCGCCACACAGGCAAAATACAGGCGCCACACAGGCGAAATACAGGCACCACGAAGGCGAAATATAAGCGCCACGAAGGCGAAATACAAGCGCCACACAGGCGAAATACAGGCACCACGAAGGCGAAATACAGGCGCCACGAAGGTGAAATACAGGCGCCACGAAGACGAATTACAGGCGCCACGCAGGCGAAATACAGGCGCCACGAAGGAGAAATATAGGCGCCACGAAGGTGAATTACAGGCGCCACGAAGCCAAAATACAGGCGCCACGAAGGCGAATTACAGGCGCCACGAAGGCGAAATACAGGCGCCACGAAGGCGAATTACAGGCGCCACACAGGCGAAATACAGGCGTCACGAAAGCGAAATACAGGCACCACGAAGGCGAGTTCAGATGCCACACAGGCAAAGTTGACAAGCGAAAGCATACAATGTACATGGCCCTTAGTCTCAAAACAACTATAGTTTTCATATACGAAATATCGAAATAAATTCATCTTATTCGAAAGATCATTTTAAAAGACATGCTCATATTTCGAAATCAAATTCAGTTATATACAATTATTCAAAAACATGAACACAGAGAGCATAGTCTTGATCAGAAATATAATTTAGAAACATGCATGAAAATCATACTTGATGTCTTAGCAAGCTTTCTTTATCAAGTTTCGGTAAGTAACTATTAACGTTTTAAATTATATCCCCTTACCTCGATCTATCGAAATCTCTGTGCTCGAGTGGTGACGCCTCTTAGTACCTCCCTTAATTCCTTCTACGATCACCTACACCGAAATCGTACACTTAGCAACCTATTCGTGCGAATTGCCCGAATTGCGTTAAAATCGTAACCTATTCGTTACTACTGCATGTGTACGTATTATTGTACGTACCTAAGTCAACATGCACGTTTATATATTTTCCCTTACCAAATATTATTTTGTATGTACTATTATTGACATACACCTTATTATATACCTCTACATGTATGTACACATAAATACATATATATATACACTCCCATATGTAAATATATATATATTTTATTTGTTTTCACTCTTTTCCTATCTCATATATACATTCTTTGTATATATATATACTAGCACAAATTCATCCTATATACACCCATATGTATATGCATCTAATATGCATATACATATATATATATACACTCCTATATATATATATATTATTCTCTTTTATTTTTTTCTTATCACATATATATATATGTCCTTGTTTGTACATATACTAAAACACATTTATTTTATACAATCATTTGTATATACACCCAAGTATATACACATTTTTCATATACTCCTATATGTATATACACCTAAGTATATACTCATATTTATTTTATCATTGGCTTTCCTTATTCATTATCAAATATATGTACATATACTAACATACCCTTTCATTATACATACCTATATGTACATACCCAAATATATATATATATTTTTTTTCACATAAATACATATATATATATTATCACTTGTCTCCATTATTCAATATCACAAATATATATTTCTTTACCTACTTCTCATCATTCCATTTATGTCTAATTCAAACTATACTAGCATGCTTATACATGTACCACACATATATATTCATGTACATTAATACACATATATACATGTATGTATCTTACCTCTTTTCTCTTTCTCTTTTTTTTTAGCTTACTTTTCTTCTCTCACGATTTTCTCCTTTCTTCCTCAACCTCTAGGTTCCAGCTTGCCTCTCCCTGTTTCCTACCTTCTTCCTCAACCTCTCGGTTCCAGCTTGCCTCTCCCTTCTTCCTCAACTCCTTGGTTCCAGCTTGCCTCTCTATTTTCTCTCTTCAGCTCATGGTTCTGCTTCTCTCTCCTCAATTCCCCTGCCTCGGTTTGCTTCTCTTTCGTTGGCTTTAGCTCCGGCCTGTTCAGTCTTCTTCTTCCCTCAAGCCTCTCAGATTCAGGCTTCCATCATCATTATCCTTATTTCTGTTCTTCACTTAATCTCGACTTTACCAAGTTCAACCTCTATTTTCTTCCATGACCGAAACCCAGCTAACACAGCTCCATTTTCAGCCCTTCAATCTACTCCAATCCTTGTTGTTCTGCTTCGGCCTGCTTCAATCCTCAATCTCCCCTACCTCGGTCTCGTTTCTAGCTTCAGCTTCAAACTCAGTCCACTTCAATTGAAGCCTCGGTTTGCTCTTTCCTTCAGTTCTTCCTCTCGGTTTCTTCTAGCTTCAGCCTTCTTTTTCCCTTCTGTTCTTTCTTTTTCCTCGGCCAGCCCTTCTCTTACTCCTCTTTCCTTTCCTTCTTTCTCTTCTTCCTTCTTCTTCTTCCTCGGCAGAGTCAGCTTCCTCTTCTTTCCTGGTTTCCTTTCTCTCCCGGCCAGACCTCTCTTTCTTTCCTCCCTTTTTTCTTCTCCTTCCTCTTCTCCTCTTTCTCTCTTCTTCCCTTCTTCTCCAACCGAGCACCTCCTCCTTTTCTCCTCTTCCTTTTTCCCGCCCGAGCCTCCTCTGTTTCGAATATCACTATACAATTTCTTTCCCCCTTTTCAGGTGTGCGGGATTGGCTTCACTTTTAAGCCAATTCCGTACACCATTTAATTTATATATTATAATAATATATTTTATATATATATATATATATTTTATATTTTATATTAACACCCATACATTATATTAATATATGTTTATACATTATATTAATATACCTATACATTAGTTGTTTGTTTATTGTTAGTGTTGTTACTTTTTTATTTTTATTGTCTCATGCTTTATTTATTTATTAACACTTATTTATTAAATACTATACATTAAATAATATATATATATATATGCTATATATATTATTATTCATTTATTTAAATGTCTAGTATATATATGTATATATATATATATACATATATTCACCTATGTATATATCTACATATATACATTATCTTATATAATTTATCCAAAAACATAATATCATGCCTTCCATGAAATTTTCATTATTTCGAATATGAAATATTATCGGGATTCCATCACTCCTCATGAATTCTCGATACATTTTTTTTTTACATCATCGATTCTCAACTAATAATTTAAAATTTTCCAATCCTTCCGTACTTGCATTTGGTTTATCACTTCTTGCATCTTCGGGTTCCCGATCATTCACGGGTTTCTCGGCTCCTATATTCTCGAGCGCTACAACAAACATCCACACTTCCATTAAAATATAATCTAATTAAACGTTTGAAATTTGTGGGGTTTGCATTCTCCCCACTTTAAAAGAATTTGGTCCTCCAAATTCATTCGGGTCCATCAAAATAGATGTGGGTACTCTTAGTCAATCTGCCTACGATCACCCAGATTGTATCATGCCCCTTTCGGGTTCTTGGTAATCCTACTTTCACCCATTTTTAATACACTATGACCTAAGAGACTCCGAGTCTCCTTAAATTTTAACACCAGTGCACTCCAAAGTGGGTCACTCGATCCGAAAATTTCCCCTTGATATAGCTTTTATAATTGCTCTCTCAGCATTTCACATCCAAGCAAGGTCACTTAGTACAGTGGTTTGAGTAATTTATTCGACACCCCCTGCTAAATCAATTCTAAAACTTCTCCTTTTAGTTTAGGGGTGACTTTGATAAATTATTTGACCATGTGTCAGAAAACTTTCCCAGTTTACAGGGATGTTTCCATACTCCGAACACGCCCTATCTTAATTTCACAATTCCTATACACCATATTAGTCCTTCGGGATTTATACAGGGGTGTGGTAACGTGTAACGTGAAATCTAGAGGCTCAGGTTTCATAGGCAGTTTACATGCCAAATGGGGTGATATATATATAAAATAAATAAATAAATAAATAATGCATAGAACTTGAATCCAATAATACATGTGCCTCATGATTGTAATTAAAAGCTTACCCTGGATGGTCTCAGCGGAGGCATCAGCAGTCTCTGTATCCAAAGCAAAGACCCTCCCATGAGTGACAGGTCTTGCCCTTTTCTACTGCGGTAACCCGTCTCTGTGGGACTTGTTTCGGGGGAGCTTGCCTCTCAGGTTGTCATGGTAGTTCTGGAAGCTGTGGAAACTTATTCAATGGGTAATCTTTAATCCGATGTCTCGTCTGTCCACACCTAAAACAACTCCCTGAGGACCAACGACACGCACCACTATGGAAATTACCACAACTAGTGCACAATCTCTCTTACTGCTAAAAACCTCTAGTAGTCTGTGGGGTAGCTATAGGAGCCATGGGCTTATCAATCCTAGCCCGAGACTCATCTGTCCTCTGCCTCTTATGCTGGCCCCTCCTAAAATCTCGTCTCTCCAACTCCATCTGCACACTATCATCTCTGGTCCTTCCCTTAAAACCATACTCTGTCTGGGTGACATTGAGGCCTCTCTCGACCATCTGTGCTCTCCCCAGAGCATCTTAAAATTTCATAATCCATAGCCCGAAAAGATGATCTCTGATAGCTGGCCTTAACCCTGCTAAGAACCTCTCAGTCTGATGTTCTTCATTCTGGAACGTCTCCGGGTCATACCTCATCAGCATGGTGAATTTACTTTCGTACTCATCCACGGTCATACTGCCTTGTACCAAACTCAAAAAATCCATCCTCAACTTCTACTGGGCAGCTAGTGGAACATACTGCTTCCTAAAGGCTGTAGAGAAAGCATCCCAACTAATCACTGGATGCTGAGCAGCCAGAAGGACCTTGATGGATCCCCATCAATACTCTGCTTGGCCCTGCAGCATGTAAGTGGCCATAGAGACCTTCTTAACATCAGAACACCCCAGAAAGTCGAAGATCTTCCCAAGGCTCACCAGCCACTCTTCGGCCTCTATCAGATTCTTAACTCCCTTAAATGCTCGAGGCCTCATCTTCAAGAAATCTCTCATCCTACCGATATTTCTCTCCTCCCTCCGGGCCTGTACAGGAGGCTGAGGCGCCAAAGGTACTGGCGGAGGAGGAGGTGGCGGCGATTGTGGAGGAGTCTGCACCGAGGTAGGAACTGGTGTCGTGCCAACAGAATCAGAAACATTTGCCCCTAAGTGTTGGGCAACCATGGCAGCTATCGACTCCAAACTTCGCTCGAGGCGTTGCTCCAATCGCTGCTCAAACTGAGCCATACGAGTACGAGGACTCTTTAGCTCGGGTGGAGGAGGTGGAGGTGGCGGAGCCTGCCTCCGAGTACGTCCGCATCTCCCACTCATCGTACAGTGATCTAATACCTACGCGTAATTCCAAAGATCGAATCTTAAAGTTAATAGGTATACATTACCTACAACCAGACAAGCACAGACATTGGGATGTAATTTAATACTTATTTTCGACACTGACAATACTAGGCAACCTTTGCTCTGATACCACTTAAACTGTAACGACCCTTGACCCTTGAAAATCGAGAAAATTTTTATTTATTTATTTATTTATTTAATTTAACCACTAATTCCCTTATTCACTTAGGTTGTATTCCTGTGCAATGTCAAACACTTTTCCTAATTTTCTTTACTCGTAATTGTAATTAATTTTCATATTTTAACTTATACGGCCGATAAAATTTCGGCAGCATAATGACTTATATATGGGCCTACCCACCTGCAAATCAGTTGTTTTTTAGGCAATCCTAGATATCCACAACTACCAAGCATACTTTCCAAATTCATCTTTACCACTCAATACATCTATTTCAATTTAATACTAGTCATCTCAAATATTATCTCAAAACATCATCCCAAAATAATAATGTTTACATCGTTCCTTACAAAATTACATCCCAACTGATATTTCTAATATATGTCTATGCATACAATTATGTCTGGTACAAGAATGTAAATGTATACCTTTCTGCGTGTACAAAAAGTAGCCTAGGGAGCTCTCCCCACTAGCCTACGTCGTGTACGCGGCAGGTAGCGTCTACGAATCACTGCAAGTAATCTGAGAGGTAGAGGGGTGAGCTTTCGGGAAAAAGCCTAGGAAGAAGATGTATTTAAAACGATTCTAGCAATTTACATATGTATAAAACATGATAATGCGTCTAATGATACTTTCTGAAACTACTAATAATAACATTCAAAGATTAAGGAAAATTATAAACATCGAGATTCAAAACGTAATTCCTTAGGTATTTGAACTTAACAGATATTACGTAAAACTGGTCATACATTCAGAATTCCAAACAGGAATACATATCAAATCCGGTTCTGAAAACAGAGTTTAAATTTTCAAATCGAGACTATATCGGCCATATAATTATCACGTGGCATTAACAAATTTATCACGCGGCAATAACAAAGTTATCACGCGGCAAAATAACAAGGTAATCACGTGGCAAAATAACCCGGTCATCCTCCGTAGAGGGAATTCAGAACTTAAGGGTAATTCCTGATGAAACAAAGACGGAAAATAGGCGCCACGAAGGCGAAATACAGGTGCCACGAAGGCGAAATACAGGCACCACAAAGGCGAATTACAGGCGCCACGAAGGCGAAATACAGGCGCCACGAAGGCGAATTACAGGCGCCATGAAGGCGAATTACAGGCGCCACACAGGCGAAATACAGGCACCACACAGGCGAATTACAGGCGCCACACAGGCGTAATACAGGCGCCACGAAGGCGCAATACAGGCGCCACGAAGGCGAATTACAGGCACCACACAGGCGAAATACAGGCGCCACGAAGGTGAAATACAAGCGCCACGAAGGCGAATTACAGGCGCCACGAAGGCGAAATGCAGGCCCCCCGAAGGCGAATTACAGGCGCCACGAAGGCGAAATACAGGCACCACGAAGGCGAATTACAGGCGCCACATAGGCGAAATACAGGGGCCACGAAGGCGAAATACAGGCGCCATGAAGGCGAATTACAGGCGCCACACAAGCGAAATATAGGCGCCACAGAGGCGAAAAACAGGCACCACGAAGGCGAATTACAGGCGCCACGAAGGCGAGTTCAGATGCCACACAAGCGAAGTTGACAAGCGAAAGCATACAACGTACATGGCCCTTAGTCTCAAAACAACTATAGTTTTCATATACGAAATATCGAAATAAATTCATCTTATTCGAAAGATCATTTTAGACATGCTCATATTCTGAAATCAAATTCAGTTATATACAATTATTCAAAAACATAAACACAGAGCGCATAGTCTTGATCAGAAATATAATTTAGAAACATGCATGAAAATCATACTTCATGTCTTTGCAAGCTTTCTTTATCAAGTTTCGGTAAGTAACTATTACCGTTTTAAATTATATCCCCTTACCTCGATCTATCGAAATCTCTGTGCTCGAGAGGTGATGCCTCTTAGTACCTCCCTTAATTCCTTCTATGATCACCTACACCGAAATCGTACACTTAGCAACCTATTCGTGCGAATTGCCCGAATTGCGTTAAAATCGTAACCCATTCGTTACTACTGTGTGTGTACGTATTATTGTACGTATCTAAGTCAACACGCACGTTTATATATTTTCCCTTACCACATATTATTTTGTATGTACTATTATTGATATACACCTTATTATATACCTCTACATGTATGTACACATAAATACATATATATACACTCCCATATGTATATATATATATTTATTTATTTATTTGTTTTCACTCTTTTCCTATCTCATATATACATTCTTTGTATATATATATACTAGCACAAATTCATCCTATATACACCCATATGTATATGCATCTAATATATATATACATATATATATATCCATTCCTATATATATATTATTGTCTTCTATTTTTTTCTTATCACATATATATATATATGTCCTTGTTTGTACATATACTAAAACACATTTATTTTATACAATCATTTGTATATACACCCAAGTATATACACATTTCTCATATACTCCTATATGTATATACACCTAAGTATATACTCATATTTATTTTATCATTGGCTTTCCTTATTCATTATCAAATATATGTACATATACTAACATACCCTTTCATTATACATACCTATATGTACATACCCAAATATATATATATATATTTTTATTCACATAAATACATATATATATTATCACTTCTCTCCATTATTCAATATCACAAATATATATTTCTTTGCCTACTTCTCATCATTCCATTTTTGTCTAATTCAAACTATACTAGCATGCTTATACATGTACCACACATATATATTCATGTACATTAATACACATATATACATGTATGTATCTTACCTATTTTCTCTTCCTCTTTTTTTTTTTTAGCTTGCTTTTCTTCTCTCACGATTTTCTCCTTTCTTCCTCAACCTCTCGGTTCCAGCTTGCCTCTCCCTATTTCCTCCCTTCTTCCTCAACCTCTCGGTTCCAGCTTGCCTCTCTGTTTTCTCCCTTCAGCTCATGGTTTTGCATCTTTCTCCTCAATTCCCCTGCCTCGGTTTGCTTCTCTTTCGTTGGCTTTAGCTCCGGCCTGTTCAGTCTTCTTCTCCCCTTAAGCCTCTCGGTTTCAGGCTTCCATCATCATCATCCTTATTTCTCTTCTTCATTAATCTCGACTTTACCAAGTTCAGCCTCTGTTTTCTTCTATGACCGAAACCCAGCTAACTCAGCTCCATTTTCAGCCCTTCAATCTACTCCAATCCTTGTTGTTTTGCTTCGGCCTGCTTCAATCCTCAATCTCTCCTACCTCGATCTCGTTTTTGGCTTCAGCTTCAAACTCAGTCCACTTCAATTGAAGCCTCGGTTTGCTCTTTCCTTCAGCTCTTCCTCTCGGTTTTTTTTGGCTTCAGCCTTCTTTTTCCCTTCTGTTCTTTCTTTTTCCTCGGCCAGCCCTTCTCTTTCTCCTCTTTCCTTTCCTTCTTTCTATTCTTCCTTCTTCTTCTTCCTCGGCAGAGTCGACTTCCTCTTCTTTCCTGGTTTCCTTTCCCTCTCGGCCAGACCTCTCTTTCTTTCCTCCCTCTTTTCTTCTCCTTCCTCTTCTCCTCTTTCTCTCTTCTCCCCTTCTTCTCCGGCTGAGGACCTCTTCCTTTTCTCCTCTTCCTTTTTCTCGCCTGAGCCTCCTCTGTTTCGAATATCACTATCCAATTTCTTTCCCCCTTTTCAGGTGTGCGAGATTGGCTTCACTTTTAAGCTAATTCCGTACACCATTTAATTTATATATTATAATAATATATTTTTGTCAGACCCATATTTTTGTAGCTTATTCCTTATGATTCCTATGTGTATGAACACTATGTAATTATAGTTGAATCATAAGAAGAGTATTTACTAGACATAAAGTGTTAGTGAAATGATTTAACACGTAAAAGCTACAGAAAGAGCCTAATGTGAACTATAAGTGTCACAGACTAAACCGAGTAAATCTAAATCATTCTGACTGAAAATAAGAACTTAAAATAAGAGAGTAAAGAGAGCTCAAGAAGGCCAGTCAGCTTGATTTAGTCTCAAACATAGAAAACGAGAGTAAAAGCTAAAAAGGGTAAAATGGACCTTTTTGGCGAGATAAGGTGTTTCGAGTTAAATTATCCACCGGGAATGGTTGAAACATAAAGACGAGAGTGTAAGACATAAGATATGATACTTTTAGAATTTTAAGAAAAAGTCAACATAATCAATGGTTAAAAAAAGTCAACTATAGTTAAGAAAGTGGACTTTTACCATAGTTGACTAATCATGGTTAAAAATTAACCTAAGTGTGGAGGAAAATTTGAGAAAAAATATTCTTAGCCAGAATACAAGATAATCATCCCAAGAAGTAAGGAAAATTTATTCGGAAGAATTCCGAAATAAATTTAATTGTTGAAAACGTAATGGGCCTAAGGTGAAAATTTTAAAGCCCATTAAGGTATACTAAGCGTATATCGAAAATCTTAGGTCCTTTAGACCAAATTGTTGGACCAATTGATTGGCCAAATTTTGAGACAATTAAAGGCCCGAGGTATAGTAAAAAATTTCAACCCGAAAGCCCATTAAGAAAGCCCAAACCGAGAAGCCCAAATGGAAAAGCCCATGAGATAAATATCTAACCATAGTTAAAGTTAACTATGACTCATAAGGTGACTCATAAGGTGACTCATGGCTAAGGTTTGGAAAGTCAAGTATAATGGCTGAAAAGTAAAGCTTAATGGCTAAGTATGTGGCTTATAAATTCAGCTACACCATTGTCATCTTCATCACACCAAATTCGGCTAGAAGAAGAAACCATTGAAACATATTTTCCAAGCTTTCTCTCACTAGAAATCACTATGAATTAGGCATAATTGGAACTTGCATCCTTCATGGAAGTTGTTCCAAATTGAAAGGAGAGTGACATATGTTGGAATTGGCTATCAAGAGCCATAGAGTGCAAACTGAGAGCCTCTAAAGTTTTGGCCAAAGGGTGAACACAACAATTGGTATATTTTCTAATTTCCAATTTCATATATGTTAATGTATGAATGATTTTAAGTATGTTGATATATGTTTTAAGCATTGAAATATATTAAATCACCATGAAGTGGGTTAGGCCGAGAGTGAGCAATGGGATATTGAATTATGTCAATATGATTTTAAGACATAAATGGAGTAGTGTGCATGTATTAATGAAAATGGTGTAATTAGAATTAATCAATTTGATTAATTAGTACATGTAAATAGTTGGCAATCAAGGTGTTTGATAAAATGCCTAAATGAACTATATGATGGTTGGTAATGTTGCCTACCAAGTGTTTGTGAAAATGCCTAAGTGAAATTGGCTAGATAATAGGCATGGATGGCATGACATGGTAAAACCGAGGCATGGATAGCTCTCGGCCATGGCATGTGGCCGAGAGGCCCAATAGGCCAAGCCCAAATATTTTAGGTCCAATAAGGTGTAATGGGCCTAGGACAAGCCCAATAAGAGTTGGTGGGCCCCAAAAGCCCAATAAGTCCAACAAAAATAAATAGTAAAATGAAAATGGGCTTAAGGCCTAGTTAGGCCCATTAAGGATTTTTTAAGCCCATTAAGGGAAAATAAACTGTATTAATGTGTAATACAGTAGGAAAATTTTAATTAACCTGAGGAATGGTTATTTACAGCTCTGGAGTTTACATTAAGAGCTGATCGGACTGCGAGAGTTAGCAGCACTGAGGAAGTGAGGTCACTTGACATGATCCGAGGTAAGGGACTTTCGTGAGTAGTTAAAGATACCTGCACGTATTTTCATCTGCTTTTACATTCACTTAAAAACTCTAAGGGTCAGGGAAAGTGAATAATAATTATTGCAACCCGATAGTGGTAAATTACGATTTTGCCCCTAGTTAGTCAAAAAGTCAACTTTTACGAAAAGTTACAAAAAGCATGAAAACTACTATTGTGAGTGTTTAACTGCTGTTTAGCATGAAAATAAATAGATGGGCTAATGATTTTAAGGTTGATGTGAATTAAGCACACTTTATAGTGCTGATTTTAATATTTTGTAAACAATCCCTTTTTAAATAGCCACCTATCATATTATGTGAGAATGAACCGTGCTAGAGCACAGCTCGCATTAGATTTCATATTTTTTCCACATACATTAGTGCTGGATTTTGATACGCACTAGATTTTCATGACATGCATGATAGAGTACTGGAGTTTTACTCGTACTCAGTTTTATATGATATATGCATGACAGAGTGCTGTAGCGATTAGCTCGTACTCGAGTTTTACATGAGATACATGACAGAGTGCTGGAGCGTTGCTCGTACTCGATTCTTCATGGTTTATACATGACATAGTACTGGAGCTATTGCTCGTACTTGATTTGATATTGTGCATAGCATGGTACTGGAGCTAATGCTCGTACTTGATTTAATACATGAACTATGCATTGACCTAGTTACTGGAGGTTTACTCGCACTAGAGTTGAGTTTATGATGTGAAACAGTGTTCGAGTGTAGTGTCGACTGTGTGTCGCACTCAAGGACGCGCACTGTATGTGATATTATTTACATGTTACCAACCCATTCCGCATTCTTGTGTGATTGAGTGTCACATCGTGAGAGGATGGCTAGCATGAGGGTATTAGAGATGTGGTATGATATTCTATGGTTGCGAGGGCTAAGTCCTATGGCAGGCACCCTGGCTGTGATGTAGGGTCCACAGGTGTACTTTGTACCGTGCCTGGGGGCACGAGGAGTACACTGTACCGTGTGTTGTTTAGCTGACGGCTGTAGTGGACTGACCATCCTCCCGTTGCAGCAGTGATGCCCCACACACCGAGATCTGTGTTGCTTGAGATCACATATCGGATATGATCATAGTCCAGGATACTATTTGCATTTCACCACAGAGTCTCACATGATAAATCACATTTATTGATTGACTGATTTAAATTGCGGACAGACCTGAGGGATGGGTCGGACTCCGATATTTTTGTGTTGTGAATTATTTAATGCCATATTTATTGTGATTTAAATATACATGGTATGATTTACATAAAGGCATGATTTAAAATACGATGCATTGTTTTGCACTACATGCCTACATTTGAGAAAGAAAGCATGAATTCTGTATGTGGGATTTAATCTGTACAAGTATATATATTATATTTCAAGGCATGCTTTTAAAGTGAGTTAAGGAAATAATGTTTTCAAGGCATAGCATTATTTTGAGTAGATAGTGTTGATATCTACTTGCTTGCCGATTTCCTTACTGAGCGCGTTGTATGCTTACCCCCTTTCTTTACATCTCTCTACAGAGTGTCAGTAGAACGAGAGCTATCGAGGGATAGTATTCCTGAGTCCACAGCTAGTTCCTATCGATCGCCAGGTATACCTATTTTGTACAGTTGTGTATCTAAACATAGAAACAGCACAGTGATGTATACGATATATATTATGGGGAATGTATTTGTATTAGATTTTATATAATCTTATATGTATGGTAAAAGCAAGTACAGTCAGTAATAGTATATTGACATGTATGTATGATGTTGGATGATTTGGTAAGCAATGACTCTGACATCGAATCATAGCCCAACCATTGAAGAGAGGAAAGGTAAGTTTAAAATGCGAAAAATTTGTTGTGATTTTTGGTTAAAGTCATGGATTGAGAATGGGGTCCTGATAATTTTATATATATATATATATTTTATATTTTATATTAACACCCATACATTATATTAATATATGTTTATACATTATATTAATATACCTATGCATTAGTTGTTTGTTTATTGTTAGTGTTGTTACTATTTTTATTTTTATCGTCTCATGCTTTATTTATTTATTAACACTTATTTATTAAATACTATACATTAAATAATATATATGCTATATATATTATTATTCATTTATTTAAATGTCTAGTATATATATGTATATATATATATATACATATATTCACCTATGTATATATCTATATATACATATATTCACCTATGTATATATCTACATATATACATTTTCTTATATAATTTATCCAAAAACATAATAGCATGCCTTCCATGAAATTTTCATTATTTCGAATATGAAATATTATCGAGATTCCATCACTCCTCATGAATTCTCGATACAGTTTTTTTTTTACATCATCGATTCTCAACTAATAATTTAAAATTTTCCAATCCTTCCATACTTGCATTTGCTTTATCACTTCTTGCATCTTCGGGTTCCCGGTCATTCACAGGTTTCTCGGCTCCTATATTCTCGAGCCCTACAACGAACATCCACACTTCCATTAAAATATAATCTAATTAAACGTAGGAAATTTGTGGGGTTTACAAGATTTGTAGAGGGTTTTCCTAGATTGGCTATTCCGTTGACACGTCTTACGAGGAAGAATGTGGAGTTTACATGGGATGAAGCTTGTGAGAGGAGTTTTCAGGAACCTAATCGCAGATTAACCACCGCGTCGGTTCTTATCATCCCTAACAGCTCAGGGAACTATTCTGTTTATACGGATGCTTCACATCAAGGGCTAGGATGTGTTTTGATGCAGGATGGAAGGGTAGTAGCTTATGGATCTAGATAGCAAAAAAATCATGAGAAGAGCTACCCCACTCACGATTTAGAGTTGACGGCCATAGTATTTACATTGAAGATATGGCGCCACTACTTGTATGGTGAGAGATTTTAGATCTTTAAGGATCATAAGAGTCTGAAGTATCTATTCTCATAGAATGAGTTAAATATGAGACAGAGAAGGTGGTTAGAACTCCTCAAAGACTACGATTGTAAAATTTTGTACCACCCAGGGAAGGCAAATGTGGTTACCGATGCATTGAGTAGAAAAAGTCTCAAGTTGGTATCACATATGATGGTTAGAGAGCACGAGTTGTTGGAACAATTCAAAAACCTTAGTCTGGATATAACCCTACCTGAGATTGGTAGCTATGGGATTATTGCTAGCTTGAGATTAGAACCGGAGTTGATTGAGAGAATACAACATGCTCAGTAAAATGATCAATGGTGTATTGATGTGATTAGCTAAATCCAAAAGGGTAAGGGTACAAAATTAGTATTGAGTTCAGATGGAGTACTAAGGTTCAGGAATAGAATATGTGTTCCTAAAGATTCTGTCACGACCCTCCATGACTTAACCAAACCACTACAAATTTTTCGCATTTTAACATACCTTTCTCCTTATCAACGGTTGGGCTGTGATTCGGTGTCAGCATCCTCACTTAGCAGATCATCCATTATCATACATACATGTCAATATACTATTACTGACTGTAACTTCTTTTATAATGTATGTGAGCTCATATAAATCTAATACAATTACATTCCCCATAATATATATCGCATACATCACTGTGATGCTTATATGTTTAGATACAGAACCGTACAAAATATATATACTTGTCGATTGATAGGAAAAGACAGTGGACAACAGGAAACACTATCCCTCTCTCTTAATTGCTCTACTGCGGATGCTCTGTAGAGAGGTGTAAAAAAAGGGGTGAGCTCACAGCTCAGTAAGGAAATCAGGCAAGCAAGTAGACATCTACACTATCCACTCAAAATAATGCTGTGCCTCGAAAATATCATTTTCTTAACTCACTTTAAAAGCATGTCTTTAAAATATATACATATACTTGTACAGATTAAATCACATGTATAAAAAATCATGCTTTCGTTCTCAATGTAAGCATGTAGAGCAAAATAATGCATCTTTATAATATCACAATGCCTTTAGATAAATCATGCCATTTATATTTAAATCATAGTAAATATGACATTTAATCATTCACAACACAACAAACGGATTCCAACCCATCCCTCAGGTCTATCCGTATCATAAATAAATCAATCCGGTGATATATCATGTGAGACTCTGTGGTGAAATGCAATAATATCTTGGACTATGGCCATATCCTATACTGGTGATCACAGGCTACGCAGTACTCGGTGTGCGGGGCAATCACTGCTGCAACGGGAGGGGGGGTCAGTCCATCAAAACCGCCAGCTATAACCTCCTCAACTCCACAACATCATACGGTACAATGTACTCCATGTCACTCGCACGGTACAACGTACTCTATGGACCCTACATCACAGTCGAGGTGCCTGCCATAGGTCTTAGCCCTCATATCATGGAAAATAAATACCATGTCTCTAAATCCACATGCGAACATCTCACAGTGTGACATTTAATTTACACGAGGAAATCAAGCATGGTTTTCAACATGTCTTATATATCACAGTAAAACTACAGTGTGCGCCTTTGAGCGCGACTCACAGTCGACACTCCCCTCAAACACTGTTTCACATCACAAACTCAACTCTAGTGCGAGTAAACCTCCAGCAACTAGGTCATGCATAGTTCATGTTTCAAATCAAGTACAAGCAATAGCTCCAGTACCATGCTATGCACAAAACTCATCAAATCAAGTACGAGCAATCGCTCAAGTACTATGTCATGTATAAATCATGAAGAATCGAGTACGAGCAATGCTCTAGCACTCTGTCATGCATCTCATGTAAAATTCGAGTACAAGCTAATTGCTCCAACACTCTCTCATGCATAAATCATATAAAACTGAGTACGAGTAATAACTCCAGCACTCTATCATGCATGTCATGGAAATCTATTGTGAATCATACATCAACACTAATATATGTGGAAAATATATGAAATCAAGTTCGAGTTGTGCTCTAACACGATTTATCCTCACATAATTTGATAGATGGCTATTTAAAAAGGGATGATTTTCGAAATAACAAAATCAGCATGATAAAGTGGGCTTAATTCACATCAACCTTAAAAATATTAGCCCATCTATTTACACTTCTGCTAAACAGTAGTAAAATACTCAAAATGGTGGTTTTCATGCTTTTTACGACTTTTCTCAAAAGTTGATTTTTTTCCTAACTAGGGGCAAAATCGTAATTTGCCACTATCGGGTCACAGTAATTGTTATTCACTTTCTCTGACCCTCAGAGTTTTTAAGTGAATGTAAAAGCAGACAAAAATACGTGCAGGTATCTCTAACTACTCACAAAAGTCCCTTACCTGCAATTACTCGAGAAATTTTACTTTCTCAACGCTGCTCGATCCAGCAGACCGATTCGCTCCTCCACTAATCTTTGGAGCTACATATAACCATTTATCAGGTAAATTATACTTTTCCTACTGTATTTCATATTAAATACAGTCTATTTCACTTAATTGGCTTTAATAAACCTTAATGGGCCTAACTATACCTTAAGCCCATTTCCATTTTACTATTCATTTTCGTTGGGCCTATTGGGCTTGTGAGGCCCACCAACTCTTATTGGGCTTATCCGAGACCCATGACATCACATTAGGTCTAAACCAATTGGGCTTGCCCCATTGGACCTCTCAGCCACATGCCATGGTCGAGAGCATCCCATGTCGTCGGTCACACCATGGCATGTCGTCAATGTCCATTTGTTTAGCCAATTCACTTAGGCATTTTCACAAAAAATTGGTTGACAATGTTCTTAAGCTTCACTTAGTTCATTTAGGCATTTTATCAAACACCTTGATTGCCAACTAAATTCATGTATCAATTAATCAAATTGATTAATTCTAACTTTACCATAATCATGAACACATGTACATCAACTCATTTATGCCTTAAAATCATATGGGCATTCATCAATTTATCACTACTCACTCTCGATCAAACCATGTTCATAGTGATTTCATATGTTTCAATGCTTAAAACATATACCAATATACTCAAAATCATTCATACATTAACATATATGAATTTGAAAGCTTACAATTATACCTAGTATTTGTGTTCACACTTGGACGAAACTTTGAAACCTCCCGATTTGCACACTACGCCTCCTTAATAGCCAATTCCAACATATGTCACTCTCCTCTCAATTTGGAACAACTTTCATGAAGAATGCAAGTTCCAAATATGCCTAAATCCTAGTGATTTCTAGTGAGAGAAAGCTTGGATAAATGTGTTTCAATGGTTTCTTCTTCTAGCCGAGAATGATATGTTGAAGAAGACAATGTGGTGGCTAATTTTCTAGGCCACTTACTTAGCCATTAAGCCTTACTTTCAGCCATCAAAATTGACTTTCAAAAAGTTTAGGTAATGGTTATCAATTTTGATTTTGTTACCTTTCATTAATGGCTTTTAACTTATACTAATGTACTTTTTAATTGGGCTTCTCAGTTTGGGCTTTCTTAATGGGCTTTCGGGCTGAAATTTTTACTATACCTTGAGCCTTTAATTGTCTAAATATTTTGCCTATCAATTGGTCCAACCATTGGGTCTAAGGGACCTAAGAAATTCGATCTACACTTAGTATACCTTAATGGGCTTTAAAATCTTCACTTTGGCCCATTACGTTTTTAACCATTAAATTTTATCCGAAATCCATCCGAATAAATTTTCCATACTTCCGAGGATGATTATCTTGTATTCTGACAAAAAATATTTTTTTCCAAATTTTTCTCCATACTTGGGTTAATTTTTAACCATGGTTAGTCAACTATCGTAAAAGTCCACCCTTAACTACAATTGACTTTTTCCTTAATCATTGACCAAGTTGACTTTTTCTTAAAATTTTGAAAGTGTCATATCTTATGTTTTACACTATCGTCTTTACATTTTGGCAGTTTTCAATAGGTAAATACACTCGAAATACCTTAACTCGCTGAAAAGGTTTGTTTTACCCCTTTTGGTTTTTTACTTTTGTTCTGTGTTTAGGACTAAATCAAATTGACTTTCCTTCATGAGCTCTCTATATCTCTCATTTTAAGTTCTTCTTTTCAGTCAGAATGATCCAAATCCACTCGGTTTAACCTGTAGCTCTTATAGCTCACATTAGGCTTTTATGTAGCTTATAAGTGTTAAATCATTTCACATACACTTTTAACCTAGTAAATACTCTTCTTATGATTCATCTATTATAATAGAGTGTTCATACACATAGGAATCATAAGGAACAAGCTTCATAAAAATATGGGTTTGACAATTCTCCCCAACTAAGAAAATTTGGTCCTCCAAATTAGAACCAAATCAGTCATCGAACAAATGGGGGTGCTTCTCTCGCATCAAACTCTCTAACTCCCAAGTAGCCTCCTCGGAAGTATGATACTACCAAAGAACCTTCACTAATCCGATAGTCTTCGATCTTAAGACCTTCTCCTTCCTATCTAGTATCTGAATCGATCTCTTAACATATGAAATGTCCTCTTTGAGCTTTAACGGCTCATAACTAATCACATGTGTCGAATCCGGGTGATACTTCTAAAGCATCGATATGTGGAAGACGTTATGGACACTTGATATGTCCAGTGACAATGCCAACCTATATGCCTTATGTAACAGCCCAGCCCAGTCGGACCAGCCCAACCGGCCATGGCCACCCCTCTTGGGCCCACAACATCGACTGTTGTTGACATTGTTACTCATACGTATTGTCCGCTTTGAAAGCCCCACAGGCCCCTCACGGTTTTATCGAGGTAAATACCCCAATTCGCGTTCTCAAAGGTTCGAACCCAAGACCTTAAAGTCTTTGTTCTTACACAAATGATACCAATTGTTCCAGTAGATCAATTGGTATCATTTGTGTAAGAACAAAGACTTTAAGGTCTTGGGTTCAAACCTTTGAGAAAGCGAATTGGGGTATTTACCTCGATAAAGCCGTGAGGGGCTTGTGGGGCTTTCAAAGCGGACAATACGTATGAGTAACGATGTCAACAGCAGTCGATGTTATGGGCCCAAGAGGGGTGGCCATGGCCGGTTGGGCTGGTTCGACTGGGCTGGGCCGTTACACCTTATCTGCCACTTGATCAAGTATCTCAAAGGGTTAGAGAGGACTCAGCTTTCCTCTCTTTCTAAACCTCGCTATGCCCTTGGAAGGAGAAACTTTCAGAAACACTAATTCACCAACTATAAACTCTAGTGGCCTTCATCTCTTGTCAGCGTAACTCTTCTGTCTACTCTCATGGCCGGTTGGGCTGGTTCGACTGGGCTGGGCCGTTACACCTTATCTGCCACTTGATCAAGTATCTCAAAGGGTTAGAGAGGACTCAGCTTTCCTCTCTTTCTAAACCTCGCTATGCCCTTGGAAGGAGAAACTTTCAGAAACACTAATTCACCAACTATAAACTCTAGTGGCCTTCATCTCTTGTCAGCGTAACTCTTCTGTCTACTCTGAGCTGTCCTCAGTCTCTCTACAAACAAACAAACGTCCTCAGTTGCTTGTGTAACCAAGTCAGGAGTGAAAATCTTACGCTCACCCACTTCTTCCCATCTAATAGGGGAACGACATCTATGGCCATATAAAGCCTCATATGGTGCCATCCCGATACTTGAATGATATCTGTTGTTGTAGGCAAACTCGACTAGTGGCAAGTGATCATCCCAGGAGCCTCTAAAATCTAGCATACATGCTCTCAACATGTCCTCCGAAGTCTGTATAGTCCTCTCTGACTGACCATCTGTCTGAGGATGGAAAACGGTGCTCAAACTCAATTGGGTTCTCATGGCTTCCTAAAAATGTTCCCAAAAGTGGGAAGTGAAGCGAGAATCCCTATCAGAGACTATGCTCACTGGTACACCATGTAACCTCACTACCTCGCGTACATACAACTCTGCCAATGAACTCAGAGTATCAGTAGCTCCCATAGCTAGGAAGTGGGCTGACTTCGTCAGTCTGTCGACGATCACCCATATAGCATCGTGATTCTTACGAGTCCTCGGTAAACCTATCACGAAATCCATGGTGATATGCTCTCATTTCCATGTCGATATAGGTAGAGGCTGCAATAACCCTGTAGGCTTCCAATGTTCTACCTTCACCTGCTGACATACAAGACATTTCACCACAAAATCTGCTACATCTCTCTTCATACCCGACCACTAGTACACTTTCCAGAGGTTCTGATACATCTTGTTACTTCTCGGATGTAACACGTACCTCGACGAATGAGCTTCTGCCAATATCAATCTCCTGAGTCTTGGATCCTTGAGAACACACAATCTGCCTATGAACCTCAACAGTCTATCAGAACTCAACTCAAAATCAGTCACTGTGCTCATCTGTATCTGTCACGACCCAAATTACCTAAAAATCAGATTAAATTTTTTGGTTTTTCATTTATTATTTAATTCTTAACTTTCTCTCATCGTGACCATCCTATAAATAGTAGTGCTATGATTCGGTGTTAGTCACCTCTCACCTATTTACCATTCCATTTTCATAATCAAATTCATATATCAGAGTTTACTATCTTTTAACTTTAACTAAATACATATATAATGGTATTTACATAACTTTACATCCCCGACATCATATCCGTTTACAGTACTGTGCATTACATATTTAGATACAAAACTATACAAATGTGTATACCTGTCTCTCAATGGGAAGCAGCGGATACCAAGAATGCAAGTCCTCAGTCGCTCACTAACTATTGCGAGTGCTCTGAAAAGATGAGAAAATAAGGGGGGTGAGCAAACCACACGCTCAGTAAGGCAATTATGCAAGTAAGTAGATAGCTCCACAATCTACATGCTCATAATGCCATGCCCTTAAAATTCATTTCTTTTCATTAAAATCTCAAGCACAAAATCATGAATACATCAATGACGTAGTTTATCAAAACTATTTGTGCATATAGAAATCATGTAATTCATGCATCAAAGGCATTTTATGTGACATCATTAAATCATATTTAGTATGAATTAAATCAAGATCATAAATTAGTTCATGCCATGTAAATCAAATCATGAGAAACAATTCTTTTTCATGAATCTTATCATTAATGCACGAAAAACTCATCATGCAACTGCATTTAAATCATTTCATTAAAACTGCAGTATAAAATAACGCCTCTGGGTCAATTATCTCATAAATACATCTCAAAACTCATAAAACAACTCGTTATAAAATTCTGTCATAAAATCACCCTTCTTTTAGGGTCACATGTCATAAAATCATCTGAAATCTAGCATCATAGTAGAAAATCATAAAAATCAGGGGCCTAACCCCTCCCTCGGGTCTACCCTGGTCTATCGAGACCACAAGTTATATCATGTGAGACATGTAGGTGACTATATCAGTAACAACGAGGACTATGGCCATAACCTAGTGATCCCTGGCTACACGGTACCTAGTGTGCAGGGTATCACACCTGAAACGGGAGGTGGGTCGGTCCTACCCGCCAGAACAGCATAACATCAGGATTGCGAGGGCAAGGCTTGCTGACTCATGGCTAATATAACTCCACTCCAACAATCCACACGGTACAGCGTACTCTGCGTGACATACACGGTACAACGTACTCCGTGAACCCAAGCTCAGTCAGGGGTGCCTGCAATAGGTCTTATCCACCCATACCATCTCTGTCTCAATATGCACGTGTAGGCATATCATCTCACTGTGACACACAGTCTGCAGGAGGCTCTAACACGACTATATGCATGTCATATAAATTTCTGTGCGAGCGAAGCTCTAGCACGGCTCCATGCATATTCATGATATCTAAAAACCTCGTGCGAGTGAAGCTCTAGCACAGTTTCATAAAAATCAGTAAAATCTGCATACGAGTAACACTCTAGTACGACTTTAAATGAGTTATAAATTCATATAAGATCACGTGCGAGCAAGCTCCAACACGATTTTATGCATAAATAAATCAAAAGTCATGCGAGTTACACTCCAGCACAGTTTTTATGCAATTATCATATCAAAATAGGATGCGAGCTAAGCTCCAACACCTCTCATGCATGTCAAATCATTAAAACTAGTGTGAGCAATCGCTCTAGCACCTTTTTATGCATATCCAGTCAAAACAGAGTGCGAGCTAAGTTCTAGCACCTCTCATGCATTTCACAATAATAAAAATCAGTGCAAGCAACCCCTCTAGCACATTTCATGCATATGATATCACACAAGTCAGTGCGAGCAACCGCTCTAGCACATTTTATGTACACTCACAAACGTAGATATAGTGCGAGCTATGCGCCAGCACTATCTGTTTCCATATAAACTTGATAGTTGGCCCATTTTCCAAAGAAATTTCATGTAAATCTAAATAGCACTTACGTAGTGTTATATTGTGAAATTTATGCAATTACTGGCCAATCTATCGATTTGCTTTGCTTAAAAACCAAGAAAATTCCTTAAATCAGAAATTACTTAAATCATGCATTTCATGCATGTCATGCTTTCACCATCCTTAGGTGAATTTCCCTTAATAGGGGTAAAATAGCCTTTTCCTATTTTGAGTCCTTAAAATCATTAATTTATTTCTAGGACCTTTATACATATTCAGTGTATACATACATATTCAGTGTATACAAAAACTATTAAAATATGCGTAGCTACCTCTAGCTACTCACACAATTCCCTTACCTCATTTTTTTGTATAGTCTGACATTTTCCACTGATGTCTCGTCATGCAGTTCGATTTGCTTTCAATCAAATCTCCGGAACTATGTATAAATATTCATCAGGTCAATTACAATACAATTAATTGTATTTCATATTTTCTGAACTTAGTTTAATCGGCCTTAAGCCAGTTTTCCACTCACTATTCACATTATCGAGGCCTATTGGGCTCTCTGAGCCCATCAATATATATTGGACCTCGTTCTAAATTCTCGAATAGCTTATGAATTATTTACAACAATTTATCCCAATTTTTAGAATATAATTCATTTAATGCGGAATTTAAATCCATAATTTATGTGGTAAATTTTTAACACGTATAACGATGCAATATTGTCATAAATAAGGGTTACTTGCCCGAGATTCCATGATAATATACAAATCGAGGCTGACTCGAGCTCTTGTTTGACGTCAATTGTTGAGCTACACAATTAAATATTTTTTCGGGTAAACTTTTAGTCAAATATTAATACAATTAAATATTCCAAAATTTAAATCGGTCAATTTCGACTGCTTACCGACTTACCCGTAGCTCGATTGCATCACTGGGATTTTTCCCAATTTTTCTTCATTTTTCTTTTTCCCATTTTTTTCTTCTTTTCCTTTTCTTTTTTGGCTGAACCTGTCCGGTTCAACCCAATTCAGACTAGTTCGGTCCAACCAGTTCAGTCCGATTCGATCGGTTTAGGGCTTCGTCGGCTGGGTCTTTGCCTGCTTCCATTGCCAGCAGCTCCATGGGGTCGTCTGATGCACAGATTTGGGGTAGGTTTCGTCCGAGGTGGTTGGAAAGTGGCAGGTTCGACTCTTCTCTCCTCGCCATCAGTGCCTTTTCTCTTTCTTGTCGTTTTTCGTCACTAGTCGCCGTCCCACCGATTGATTCAGCCACTGATCGGTTGGTCTTGGCATGGGTTTCCTTCGACTGTCGGTGGCCGAGCCTAAATCAGCGCCGGTCGTCGGATTTCTCCCTTTCTCTTCTCGACTTTCTCTTTCTCACCGTTCGCTGCCGTTCATTGGTTCCTTCGGCCTCTGGTGCCGGTTGTGGCCGCCTTTCAGCAGGCTCCCTTGGTGGCTCCCAGTCGTCGGTGGTCTCCGTCCGTCGATGTAGGCAGCGGTCGGCTTCTGCTTCGTTTTCTGTTTTCCTTAGTTTTGTGATTTTCGTGAAATCTTTTTTTAATTATTTATTTTATTTTATTATTTATAATTTATTTATTATTATTATTTTATTCATTAAAATATTATTAAAATCCAAAATATCTAAAAAAAATTATATTTTATTCATTTAATCAATAAATGAATTTATTGGTCCTATTTCATCTTTTCGGTATATTTTTTGATTATTTTTGGGATAGTTTCCCGAGGTGAAAATTTTAATTTATTCCAATAAATTCATATCTTGATCAATTTAATCTGAAATTTAATTATTTCTTCGTTATTGATCAAGATTTCTCAAATCTATTATTTTTAATTAAATTTTCTTGTCACGAATAATACCAAATTTTGATCTTTTCACCGTTTTACCCTTGCACGTGTTCGAGAATACCATTTCAATCCTTCATTTGATCTTTTCTCATTTCATGTTTTAAATAAAATCGGGTCTTACAACATCTGACCACTCACATCAATGCAAAACAGATTGGTCTGCTAAGCCACTCTGATCCTGTCCAACAGATCCGGCTCTAAGTGTAGACTAGCTATCACATAGCCTATATCCATGTCAGAAGGCATAACTCCCAGATTGAGGCTAGCAAATTGCTCTAGCAACTCATGTTCCCTAACCATCATGTACGATACCATCCCTAGGCTCTTCCTACTCAAAGCATCCGCTACAATGTTAGCCTTACCCGGATGATAAAGTATCTCACAATCGTAACCTTTCAGAAGCTCCAGCCATCTTCTCTGTCTCATATTCAGCTCTTTCTGTGAGAACAGATACTTGAGGCTCTTATGGTCAGTAAATATCTGAAACTTCTCACTATACAAGTAGTGGCACCATACCTTCAACGCAAACACTACTACTGCTAACTCCAAATCATGGGTGAGATAGTTCTTCTCATGATCTTTCAGTTGTCTGGATCCATAAGCAACTACCCTCCCATCCTGCATCAATACACAGCCCAGTCCCTGATGCGAAGCATCGGTATACACTGCAAATCCTCCTGAGCTAGTAGGGATAGTGAGAATCGGAGTGGTGGTCAATCGACGCTTCAGCTCTTGAAAACTCCTCTCACAATCCTCGTTCCATACGAACGGTACACTCTTCCAAGTGAGACGTGTTAACGGAGCAGCCAGCTTCAAAAATCTCTCAACGAATCTCTGATAATATCCAGCTAAACCCGAAAAACTCCTGATCTCAGTGACTGTCCTCGGCTGTTCCCAATGAACTACAGCCTCTATCTTGGATGGATTAACCGACACACCATCCCTCGATACAACATATCCCAAAAACAAGATCTGTGAAAACCAAAAGTCACACTTACTGAACTTAGCATATAACTTCTACTCTCGTAGAATCTGCAATACAATCCTGAGGTGCTCCTCATACTCCTCCTTGGATCTCGAGTACACCAATATGTCATCGATGAAGATGATAACAAACTGATCTAAATATGGCTTGAACACATCGTTCATCAAAACCATGAAAGTCACGGGAGCATTCGTCAATCTGAATGGCATAACCAATAACTCATAATGGCCATATTGGTTACGAAACGTTGTCTTAGTACATCTCCACTCTGAACTCTCAACTGACGATACCCCGACCTCAGATAAATCTTGGAAAAGACCTATGCTTCCCAAAGCTGATCCAACAAGTCATCAATGCGTGGAAGGGGATACCTATTCTTGATGGTGGCCTTATTCAACAATCGGTAATCTATACACAATCGGAGGCTCTCATCCTTCTTCTTTACGAATAAAATGGTGCTCCCTAAGGTGAAACACTCGATCTAATGAAACCCCTATCCAACAGCTCCTGCAACTGTCTCTTGAGCTCTTTCAGCTCAACTAAGGCCATGATATAAGGTGGTCTCGAAATAGGCTCTGTACCAGGCACCAAATCTATACAAAACTACATCTCTCTGTTTGGTAGCAACCCTGGCAGTTCATCTGGAAAGACATCTAGGTACACATTGACAACAAGAATATCTGCCAACTCCAGATGCGCCTTATCTGTATCTACCACGTACACAAGGAAACCTCGTATCTCTAGCTAGCCTCTTTCCCTCTCTATCACAGCTCTGACTAAACTTCCCGAACTCAGAAGCATTCCTCTTATAATCCTACTTGTACAGTTGCGCCCTGCGCACTGCTTCTTCATATGTGGCTATATCTAATGGGACCAATCTGGACTGCAGAATCGGTCTCAGTGCATCAATGAACTTGTCGACCTTCCTGGTCTCACAATACATGGTGTTTGGGTCATATCTCGCCAGGGATAAGAATCTAGTCTCATACTTGTCCACAGATAAACTCTCTTGGTTCAGTCCCAAAAACTCAGCCTGTAGTTTTCACTGCGCGGTATCTGGAACAAACTGCATCTTAAAGGCATCCCGAAATATCTCCCAACTAATATATGTATGTCGGGCTCTCAATAGAGGTCTGGTGGACTTCCACCAAAGCTCTGCAGATCCCTTCAGTAGGAATGTAGCAAATGCGACCATCTCCGATGCCGTACATTCAAAGAATCCATAGAGCTTCTCCATCTCACTAACCTACTCCTCAGCAGCAACAGGGTCCTTGACCCCACTAAAAGACGGATGTCTATACTTCTGGAACTGTCCCAACCGATCCAGATCACATTCGTACCCTAATCCACCACTACCAAAAATTGGTGGGGGTGTAGGAGTAACTGTAGTCATCCGTGCATAAGCTGTCTGTGTAGGCATATTAGTGGCAACTGCCTCTCCTATCGCAGTTCCTGCCTCCTGTCCCTGCCTACCTGGTATCGTCTGTGCCAATATCTCCACTATCATCTCTAGGCTACGCTCTAACCTCGTGAAGCATGCCTCTATACTCTCTAGTACCTTAGTAGTACTTGGAGTCTCATGGGTTGGTAATGACTCAGTAGCATCTCGACTTTTAGGGCTACCTACGGCTTTGAGCCCTACCTTTATTCCCTCTACCACTACGAGTATTCACCATATAGGCTAAGTTCTTATATTCACAATCATGAATTAGTCTGTTTCTCATCTGGTATACATAGTTCTATATAAACACAACACAATACTATGGGGATGTACACTTTCTTATTTTCTAACATCGACTCACATCAGACCAACCTCTACTCTGATACTATTCTGTTATGACCCTCCATGACTTAACCAAACCACTACAAATTTTTTGCATTTTAACTTACCTTTCTCCTTATGAAGGTTGGGCTGTGATTCGATGTCAGCATCCTCGCTTACCAGATCATCCATTATCATACATACATGTCAATATACTATTACTGACTATAACATCTTTTATAATGTATGTGAGCTCATATAAATCTAATACAATTACATTCCCCAAAATATATATTGTATACATCACTGTACTACTTATATGTTTAGATATAGAACCGTACAAAAATATGTATACATGTCGATCGATAGGAAAAGGCAGCGGACAACAGGAAACACTATCCCTCTCTCTTAATCGCTCTAATGTGGATACTTTGTAGAGAGGTGTAAAAAAAGGGGTGAGCTCACAATTCAGTAAGGAAATTAGGCAAGCAAGTAGACATCTACACTATCTACTCAAAATAATTCTATGCCTCAAAAATATCATTTCCTTAACTCACTTTAAAAGCATGTCTTTAAAATATATACATATACTTGTACAGATTAAATCCCATGTTAAGAAATCATGCTTTCGTTCTCAAATGTAGGCATGTAGTGCAAAATAATGCATCTTTATAATATCACAATGCCTTTAGATAAATCATGCCATTTATATTTAAATCATAGTAAATATGGCATTTAATCATTCACAACACAACAATCGAATTTTGACCCATCCCTTAGGTCTATCCGTATTATAACTAAATCAATCTGGTGATATATCATGTGAGACTCAGTGGTGAAATACAATAATATCCTGGACTATGACCATACCCTATAATGGTGATCCCAGGCTACACAGTACTCGATGTGCAGGGTAATCACTGTTGCAACGGGAGGGGGGCCAGTCCATCATAATCGCCAGCTATAACCTCATCAACTCCACAACACCATGCGGTACAGTGTACTCCATGCCACTCGCACGGTACAACGTACTCTATGGACCCTACATCACAGTCATAGGTCTTAACCCTCATACCATGAAAAATAAATACCATGTCTCTAAATCCACATGCGAACATCTCACAGTGTGACACTCAATCTACAGGAGGAAATTAAGCATGGTTTTCAACATGTCTTATATATCACAGTAAAACTACAGTGCGCGCCTTTGAGCGTGACTCACAGTCGACACTCCGCTCAAACACTGTTTCACATCACAAACTCAACTCTACTGCGAGTAAACCTCTAGCAACTAGGTCATGCATAGTTCATGTTTCAAATCAAGTACGAGCAATAGCTCCAGTACCATGCTATGCACAAAACTCATCAAATCAAGTACGAGCAATCGCTCAAGTACTATGTCATGTATAAATCATAAAGAATCAAGTACGAGCAATGCTCTACCACTTTGTCATGCATCTCATGTAAAATTTGAGTACAAGCCAATTACTCCAGCACTCTCTCATGCATAAATCATATAAAACTTAGTACGAGTAATAACTCCAACACTCTATCATGCATGTCATGGAAATCTAGTGCGAATCATACATCAGCACTAACATAAGTGGAAAATATATGATATCAAGTGCGAGCTGTGCTCTAGCATGATTTATCCTCACATAATTCGATAGATGGCTCTTTAAAAAGAGATGATTTTGAAAATATCAAAATCAGCATTATAAAGTTTGCTTAATTCACATCAACCTTAAAAACATTAGCCTATCTATTTACTCTTCTGCTAAATAGCAGTAAAACACTCAAAATGGTGGTTTCCATACTTTTTACAACTTTTCTCAAAAGTTAACTTTTTTCCTAACTAGGGGTAAAATCATAATTTACCACTACCGAGTCATAATAATTATTATTCACTTTCTCTGTAACGACCCTTGACCCTTAAAAACTGGGGAATTTTTTTTAATTTAATTTACCCATTTCTTCCCTTAATCACTTAGGTTGCATTCCTACTCAGTGTCAAATCACTTTTCCTAATTCGTAATCCGTAATTATATTTAAATTCCATATTTTGACCTATATGGTCGATAGAAATTTCGGCAGTATAACGGCTTACATATGAGCATACCCACTTGCAATTCAGTTGTTTTAACAATCCTAGATATCCACAACTACTAAGCATACCTTCCAAATCAACATTTACAACTCAATACATTCATATCGATTAATACCAATCATGTTACAACCTAGTCCCAAGAATCATATTCTTTACATCGTTTCCTTACAAATTACATCCCAACAAAATATTCCCAATATATGTCTGTGCATACAAATGTGTCTGGTAGAGGAATGTAATTGTATACCTTGACTGCGTGTACAAAAAGTAGCATAGGGTAGCTCTTTCCCACTAGCCTACGTCGTGTACTTGGCAAATAGCGTCTATAGATCACTGCAAATAATCTGAAAGGTAGAGGGGTGAGCTTTCGAAAAAAAACCTAGTAAGAAACGCATTTAAAATGATCATGGTGGCTAAATCACATTGAATGCATGATAAAACCCAGAGATACGTTTCTTTACAAATATCACATAGCTTTCAAAGAGCGTTTATATAACATAATTGATAGAAATATAATTTCGAAGAACAAATCTATTCAGTTACATTCAGTTACATCACAATCTATCGAAACATACAAAACTCCAGAATATTTCAAAATCGATAGAACTTCAAAAGCATAACTGATGCAAAAACATATATCGGAGGATCAAAATCATATAGCATGGTTCATATCGGATGGAGACTTGGATAACCTATAGAGGGAAATCATAAACATGCCCGAAGGCAGGATTCATATATATTCATATATGCCACAAGGGCGCGTATGACAAAAATGCATTGACCGTATGGCACTTTGCATCTGTAGGACTCAAGAGGTGGCCCTTACAGTAACATAGACTGTGTGGTACTTTGCTCCCACAGAACTCAAGAGGTGGCCCCCACGATCGCATGTATTTATGAACCGCGTGGCACTTTGCTCCCGTCAGACTCAAAAGGTAACCCCCACAGTAACATAGACTGTGTGGCACTTTCCTCCCACAGAACTCAAGAGGTGACCCCCACGTTCGCATGTCTTTGTAAACCGCGTGGCACTTTGCTACCACAAAACTCAAGAGGTAACCCCCACAGTAACATAGACTGTGTGGCACTTTGCTCCCGTTGGACTCAAGAGGTAACCCTCATGTTCACATGTCATTGTGAAAATTGCGTGGCACTTTGCTCCCACATAACTCAAGAGGTAACCCCCACAGTAACATAGACTGTGTGGCACTTTGCTCCCTTTAGACTCAAGAGGTAACCCCCACAATTCCATTATACAATGCCCTTTTTGTCTCAAAACAGAGTTTTCAAAATCTTACTTGGGTTTTTATAGCTCATTAACTCATATCGAGTAATAAGATCGAATTTCTTGAAATCTGAAAACTCTTTCATAAAACAGAAAGACTGTGTGGCACTTTATTCTCGTAGAACTCAAGAGGTGGCCCTCACAATCGCCTTTTGAAAACAAATTTCATTTCTCAAGCATAAGTTCACATACCAAATTTCATTTCATTCAGAAACATGAAAGTAATTATACATAAGTCGAAACCATGACATTTATTCAACAATCATGTTTAAAACTATGCATTTAATCTCATATAGCATTTCTTTATCTCGAAAACATGATCAAATAAATCTTGGGCTTATTAGGTGTTGGGTTTTGTTTTACAATCAAGGGTTGCACGAGAAGGCACAAAAACACATAATTAAATCGGAGTCTAAAGGTAGGGATATCATTACCATCTTAAATTACACCCCTTACCTCAATTTATCGAAATTTTTGAATTCGAGTGGTGACGCCTTCTAATAACTCCTTTAATTCCTCCTGCAATCACCTACATCGAAGTTATATACTTAGCACCCTAGTCATGCGAATAGTCCGAATTACGTTAAAATCGTAACCTATTGTTACTACTGCGTGTGTACGTATTATTGTATATACTTAGGCCAACATGTACTTTTATATATTTCTTCACCATTTATATATTTGTACCTACAAGTATTAACATATACCTTTATTATATACATCCACACGTATATACGCATAGTTATATATATACACACTCCTATATGTATATATACATATACTTTTATTGTTTTCATGTTTCCCTATCTCATATATATACATTCTTTGTATATAGATATACTTGCACACATTCATCTTACATACCCCCACATGTATATGCACCGAAATAAATAAATAAATAAATATATATATATATACACACACACTCATTTATATATATATATATATATTATCATTGTTTTCCATTTTTCCTTATCACATATGCATACATATTTTTTGTACAAATACTAGCATACCCAATTCATTATATACATCTATATGTATATACCCAAATATATATATATATATATATTCACTTAAATACACATTTATCTAATTCAAACTATACTAGCATGCTTATATATACCACACATATATATTCATGTATACACATATATACATATATGAATTTTACCCCTTTTTTTTCCTTCCATTTTCATTTCACACACCTTAATACACACCAAGCCTATATCTCAAGCATGTATACATATATATACTTAACCTTATCATACTTATACACAATCACCTATCTATATACATGTACAATTTAAATATACATATATACACATATATTTTTACCTTTTCTTTTCTTTCTCTCTTCTTCTTTTTTTTTCCTTCCTCGGTTTCTGTTTCTACTTCTTCCTCAACCTCTCGGTTCCAGCCTTCAGTGCCTCACTGATCACTTCTCTCTTTCACCGGACCTTGTTTCCCCTTCAGCCCTCAGGCCCTGCTCTTTTCACTCAGCCTCCCCTGCCTCAGTCTACTTCCTTCAGTCTCGGTTTTGTCCTGTTTTCCTGGCTGAGAGTCTCTACTGCTCTTGGTTGCTTCAGCTTGCTTCGATCCTATTCTGCTTCAGCTCCCGATTTCCCTGTCTTTCACTCTCTCTTTTGCTCACCCTTCTCCCTCCTTTCCAATCTTCTCTCTCGGTCATCTTACATACCTTTCTCTTATCCCTTTCTTCTCTCCTTTCCTTCTTCAGCTGGAGAACTTCCCTTTTTCTTTCTTCCCTTTCTCTTCCGGTCGACAGCCTCCTCTCTTCCCCCTTTCCTTCTTCTTCTTCTTCTCTTTTCTGGTTTTGCTTCCCGCCCAGCTCCCTCTGTTTTGAATTGCTTTGCTTTTTTTTCTTTTCTTGTTTCTTTGGTTTTCCAGGTGTGCGGGATTGGCTTCTTTCTGAAGCCAATTTCGTACACCTAATATGTACATACATATTAATATTATACTATATACATATATATATATATTATATTTTATATTATATTAATATATATATATATTTGTTTATGGTTTTTAAGGTTATTGTTATTTTATTTGTTGGTGTTCATCTATCAATTCTTTTTTTACCATTTGCATTTTTATTTGTCTCATGCTTTATTTATTTATTAATACTCATATATATTATATACTACACATTTCATAGTATATATATATATATATTTGTTATATATATATATTATTATCCATCTATTTAAATGTCTAGTATATTTATATATACATAGACACCTATGTATATATCCGTATATACACATTCTCTTGTAAAATTATCAAATGACATCATATCCATGCCTTCCATGGAATTTTTCATTATTTCGTAAATGAAATAGTATTGGGATTCCATCATTCTTCATAAATTCTCGATACAAGTGTTTACATCAACAATTTTCAACTAATAAATTAAAATTTTCCAATCCCTCTGTACTTGCATTTGCTTTATCACTTCTTGTATCTTCGAGTTCCCGATCATTCATGGGCTTCTCAGTCCTATAGTCCTCGAGCCCTACAACGAATATGCGCACTTCTATTAAAATATATTATTTCTATTTTTATATAATCTACTTAAAAGTAGGAAATTTGTGGGGTTTACATTCCCTGACCCTCAGAGTTTTTAAGTGTATGTAAAAGTAGACGAAAATACATGCAGGTATCTCTAACTACTCACAAAAGTCCCTTACCTGCAATCACTCGAGAAATTTTACTTTCTCAACGCTGCTCGATCCAGCAGACTGATTCGCTCCTCCACTAATCTCTGGAGCTGCATATAACCATTTAGCAGGTTAATTAAACTTTTCCTACTGTATTTCATATTAAATATAGTCTGTTTCACTTAATGGGCTTTAATAAACCTTAATGGGTCTAACTATGCCTTAAGCGCATTTTTATTTTACTATTCATTTTCGTTGGGCCTATTAGGCTTGTGGGGCCCACCAACTCTTACGGGGCTTATCCGAGACCCATGACATTCAAATTGGGCCAAAACCAATTGGTCTTGGCCCATTGGACCTCTCGGCCACATGCCATCGTTGAGAGCATCCCATGTCGTTGGTCACACCATGGCATGTTGTCCATGTCCATTTGTTTAGCCAATTCACTTAGGCATTTTCACAAACAACTGGTTGGCAATGTTCTTAAGCTTCACTTAGTTCATTTAGGCATTTTATCAAACACCTTGATTTCCAACTAAATTCATGTATCAATTAATCAAATTGATTAATTCTAACTATACCATAATCATGAACACATGTACATCAACTCATTTATTCCTTAAAATCATATGGGCATTCATCAATTTATCACTACTCAATCTCGGTCAAACCATGTTCATAGTGATTTCATATGTTTCAATGCTTAAAACATATACCAATATACTCAAAATCATTCATACATTAACATATATGAATTTAAAAGCTTGAAATTACACCTAGTATTTGTGTTCTCACTTGGTCAAAACTTTGAAGCCTCACAGTTTGTACAATATGGCTCCTTGATATCCAATTCCAACATATGTCACTCTCCTCTCAATTTGGAACAACTTTCATGAAGAATGCAAGTTCCAAATATGCCTAAATCCTAGTGATTTCTAGTGAGAGAAAGCTTGGATAAATGTGTTTCAATGCTTTCTTCTTCTAGCTGAGAATGATATGTTGAAGAAGACAATGTGGTGGCTGATTTTATAAGCCACTTACTTAGCCATTAGGCCTTACTTTCCAGCCATCAAAATTGACTTTCAAAAAGTTTAGGTAATGGTTATCATTTTGGACTTTGTTACCTTTCATTAATTGCTTTTAACTTATACAAATGGGCTTTTTAATCGGGCTTCTCAGTTTGGGCTTTCTTGATGGGCTTTTGAGCTGAAATTTTTACTATACCTCGGGCCCTTAATTGTCTAAATATTTGGCCTATCAATCAATCCAACCATTCGGTCTAAGGGACCAAAGAAATTCAATCTACACTTAGTCTTAGGGGGCTTTAAAATCTTCACTTTGGCCCATTACATTTTTAACCATTAAATTTAATCTGGAATCTATCCGAATAAATTTTCCATACTTCCAAGGATGATTATCTTGTATTCTGACTAAAAATATTTTTTCCCAAAATTTTCTCCATACTTAGGTTAATTTTTAACCATGGTTAGTCAACTATGGTAAAAGTTCACTTTCCTTAACTACAGTTGACTTTTTCCTTAATCATTGACCAAGTTGCTTTTTCTCAAAATTTTGAAAGTTTCATGTCTTATGTTTTACACTCTCGTCTTTACGTTTTGGCCGTTTTTGGTCGGTAAATACACTTGAAATACCTTAAATACCTTAACTCGCTAAAAAGGTTCGTTTTACCCCTTTTTGGCTTTTTACTCTTGTTCTTTGTGTTCGAGACTAAATCAAACTGACTTTCCTTCATGAGCTCTCTATATCTTCTCATTTTAAGTTCTTCTTTTCAGTCAAAATGATCCAAATCCACTCAGTTTAACTTGTGGCTCTTATAGCTCACATTAGGCTTTTTTGTAGCTTATAAGTGTTAAATAATTTCACATACACTTTAAACCTAGTAAATACTCTTCTAATGACTCATCTATAATAATAGAGTGTTCATACACATAGGAATCATAAGGAACAAGCTACATAAAAATACGGGTTTGACAGATTCGGAGCTGAGAAAGTTGATATTATCAGAGGCTCACTCATCGAGATATACAGTACACCCAGGGAGTAGTACAATGTATCAAAATCTCTGAAAGGAATATTGGTGGTCTAGAATGAAAAGAGACATAGCTGAGTATGTCGCTAGATGTCTCATCTGTCAACTGGTAAAGGTTAAGCATCAGAAACCTACAGGATTATTACAACATCTACCGATACCGACATGGAAGTGGGAGCACGTCACCATGGATTTTGTGATGGGGTTACCAAGAATCTGCAAGAACCATGATGCTATATGGGTTATAGTAGATCGGTTAACGAAATCGGCACACTTCTTAGCCATGAGATCTACAAATACCTTGAGTGCATTGACGAACTTGTATGTACGGGAGATAGTGAGATTACATGGAGTCTCAGTGAGTGTTGTTTTTGACAAGGATGCCCGCTTCACTTCCCATTTTTGGGGACATTTTCAGGAAGCGATGGGGACCCAATTGCGTTTCATTCTCAGACAAATGGTCAGTCAGAGAGAACTATGCAAACCCTGGAGGATATGTTGATAACGTGTGTGCTGGATTTTAGAGGCTTATCAGACGATCACTTGCCATTGATTAAGTTCGCCTACAATAACATTTATCACTCAAGTATTGGTATGGCCCCTTATGAGACACTATACGGTCGTAGATACCGATCACCCATTGGTTGGGAAGAGGTTGGTGACAGACAGTTGCTCGATCTTGATTTGGTTAAACAAGCCTCCAAAGATGTTCAGATAATATGAGAGAAGTTACGAACGACTCAAAGTTGACAAAAGAACTATGCTGACAAGAGACAGAGACCACTTGAGTTTGATGTGGGTGAGTCCATATTTTTTAGAGTATCTCATTCTAAGGGAATAACGAGGTTTAGGAAGAAAGGAAAACTAAGCCCTCATTACATTGGTCCCTTCGAGATTTTGGATAGAGTGGAAGATGGAGCATATAGGCTAGCCTTACCACCTGAGCTAGCAGAAGTCCACAATGTCTTTTATGTTTCTATGCTTCGGAAGTACTATCTAGATCCAACACATGTAATTAGCTATGAGCCATTAGAGCTCAAGGAGGACATGTTGTCTGTGGAGGAACCAATCCAGATCTGGAAAAGCCAAAATGATCTTATTTTGAGCTATGGAGCAAGACAAATCGATCTTCAATGGAGCCAGATCGATCTACTAAGCATTCTGTAATGAGAAGATCGATTCTTAAGACAAGCAAATCGATCACCTTAACTCTCTATTGGAGACGGATCAATCTCAAGCCTCGACAGATCGATCTCCTTAAGGGTTCTGTAAAGAGCAAATTGATCTCCTACAAGGGGCAGATCGATCTCCAAGAAGGAATCTACCTGCAAACAGATCGATCGCATCATGGAAGAAGATCGATCTTGTAGTGGTTGCGTTTGGTAAAAAGGATTACCAAACCTTGCAGAGATCGATCTCCATAAGGGCCATATCGATCTCATGTCTTTGTATCTATAAAAAGGAGCACTAGATTGGACTGAAAACTCAGATTTTTCCTCCCACCAAATCGCACCTGCCATTTTCTCTTAAGACCTAAGCTTTCTCACTCTAAAAATCACTACATTCCGCCAGTTTTGGAAGAAGTTCAAGAAGGGAAAGTTATTCCTTGAAGCAAGGAGAACAACATACCCAAAAATCACACATTGGTGTGATCAAGAGAAGGAGCTGTGGTTACCACAAGTTTGACCAAGTAAAAGGCTCGAAATACATGAGACATGACTAACCCGTATCGCGAACGGAGCAAACGTGACAGAGGAAATACGAGCGTGATTCAAGGTAAGGGACTGTATGTTAGGGATAGAGATATTCGTACATATTTCTTTGTGATTGTAATAGTTATGACGCTAGAGATATTATGCTTAGCTATTAAACCAAATATGATTGGAAATGTATTATGATATAATTTGTGAAAGTGGGATCTGGGAAGGAAAACCACCGCACCAATTCTTATCATCCCTAACAGCTCAGGGAACTATTTTGTTTATACGGATGCTTCACATCAAGGGCTAGGATGTGTTTTGATGCAGGATGGAAGGTTAGTAGCTTATGGATCTAGACAGCTAAAAGATCATGAGAAGAACTACCTCACTCATGATTTAGAGTTGGCGACCGTAGTAGTTGCATTGAAGATATGGCGCCACTACTTATATGGTGAGAAATTTCAGATCTTTATGGATCATAAGAGTCTGAAGTATCTATTCTCACAGAAGGAGTTAAATATGAGACAGAGAAGGTGGTTAGAACTCTTCAAAGACTATGATTGTGAAATTTTGTACCACTCGAGGAAGGCGAATGTGGTTGCCGATGCATTGAGTAGAAATAGTCTTGGGTTTGTATAACATATGATGGTTAGAGAGCACGGGTTGTTGGAACAATTCAAAAACCTTAGTCTAGATATGACCCTACCTGAGATTGCAAGCTATGGGATTATTGCTAGCTTAAGATTAGAACTGGAGTTGATTGAGAGAATCCGACAAGCTCAGTAAATTGATCAATGGTGTATTGATGTGATTAGCCAAATCCATAAGGGTAAGGGTATGAAATTTGTATTGAGTTCAGATGGAGTATTAAGGTTCGGGAATAAAATATGTGTTCCTAAGGATTTGGAGCTGAGAAATTTGATATTATTAGAGGCTCACTCATCGAGATATACAGTACACTCGTGGAGTAGTAAAATGTATCAGAATCTCCGGAAGGTATATTGGTGGTCTAGAATGAAAAGAGACATAGCTGAGTATGTTGCTAGATGTCTCATCTGTCAGCTCCTTCAATCCAATAAATGGGGTTTTGAATCCAAAGTAGGTTATTCTTCTCTTTGATAAGAACAACTTTGTATCTAATAGGCTTTCCTCAAATCTTGCTGGAAATAGGTGGCTTTTGGGAAGGGAAATCTAGGTTTTGGGTTGAAATGGAAGAAATGGGGTTTTATTTCCATGATTTACAGATTTCACTGCTCCTATTTATAGAAATTACTCAATGAGATCGATCTGTTGAAGCATGAGATTGATCTGGTCCTCTTAAATCCCTCATTTTCATTTCAATTTGAATGCATGAGATCGATCTATCGAGGGCTTGAGATCGATCTGTCCCAGGTAGTAGCTTAAGGAGATCGATCTGTTTCCACGGGAAATTGATCTGCTCCTACCTGAGAGCTAAGAAAATCGATATGTTTACATCAAAAATCGATCCTCTCATTACAGAATGTTTAGCAGATCAATCTGTCTTGTTCTATTGCTCAAATAAGAGCATTTTGGCCATTCAAGATCGATTTCTCATCCCATGAGATCGATCTGGCCTTCATATTTCTAGATTTTTCTACAGTTTTCTGTAGCAACTCATACCCAACTTTATACATTTACCACCATAGTCATTTTCTCATTCATCCACCTTTGAGACTTGCAAATGGGTATCCATTCATACCTTATACATATTAAAACATGTATGCATTCTTTGTATAATCCAAGGTATAAATTCATAGCCAAATGGAAGTACAATTACTTATGCAATTCATGCAACTTCATTCCATTTGCTGCACTAGTCATTTTGAGCTCTATTCACATTCATTACTTATAAAAGTCCATTTCTTCATATCCGTATAAAATGAAACTTGTGTGTACATTACAAACTCATATTACAAGTATGTATATTGAATCCATTTACTTATATCACTTATGCTTTACATTTTAATTACTTCACCATACTCATGATTTCATAAAGTTTACATCCAAAATACGGGTCTTACAATGAGGATTGATGCATGGACGACGGGCTGTGCTAGCAGTAGTACTGCTGATCAGCACTGATCTCAGACGATAGGAGTGGAGCAGTAAAGTATACACTGATTGTAGGGAATAAAGCTAATGCCTTCAGCTTGTACCGCATGTACATGATGACACCAGCAGTGCATGGTGAGAGCTGAGAATGAAACTAATCCCGGTAGTATGTGCAGGAAGACAAACGTGAGGTTGGTAGTATGTGGGTGCTGTTGGTATTGAAGCAGCAACTGGCTGCTGTTGGCATCATTTGCAGGAATTTGGGGGCGAGATTGATGCACGTATAGTGCAGGCAAATGCAGAGCACAGTACAGTGCATGAGACAGTTTTCATACTGCCGAGAATGTACAAAGGCCATGTTTGGTAGCACTTAAACTTCACAATTTAATTTTCATGCATTTCTATTATTTGCTTAATGTTATTTCTTTTACTATAGTTTGTTAACTTAGGTGGAGTTAGAGTCTTGAATTAAGTTGCATGTTAGTTATATTTTCTTTGTTTGTTAGTTTAAAACTTAGTACCAAGAGTGCAAGAACAAGGGTGAAGACCCGAGTTCGAGCCTCGAGGGTGACGCGTCTCCTGGGAGATGGGCTTGCCCCCCCAGTGGAGCAAAACCTTGAGGGCCAGTGGGCCCAGAGAGGACAATACGGGTTTGTGATGAGTTCACCGTAAGCCTGTGACCTGGTGTGGGGCGGGCAGCAGGGTTCTCACATAAAAAAATTTAATGGTATCAGAGCAGAGTTGGCCTGATATGAGTCGGTGTTAGTAGTTAAGTAAAATTACATCCCCATGTACTGTGCATTGCTTAGATACAATTGTGTATATCAAGATGGAACAGCAGCTAAGATTTTAGTTTCGAATGCGAGAATCTAGTTTTATAATTGATAGCCGCTATAGTAGAGGGGCGAGTACATATGCTCGAGGCCATAGAGATCGGCCTGAGAGTCGAATGAGTCATCACATGAGACTCAAGATGAGAGTGAGGTGGAGGCTGATGTTGAGCACACTCCATAGGGTCCTATGAAGAGACCAAACAGTATTGAGACACGCTCCGAGAGGATGGAGTGGAGTGTAGAAAATATGTTGGAGTTGTTTACTCAACCTATGCATGTAGTTGAGAATAGGCAGAGTAAAGCCTAAACTAATGCCTCAGACTATAGAGATTCCCACACCCCTCCGGTATATAGCGAAGTAAAGAAATCAATAGTTGTTGAGGACTGGGTGTATGAGATAGCGAAGTGCTATGGATTTTTCGGTGTATGTCGACTAAGAAAGTGACTTTTAAATACTTTTATTTTTGGAGTCGAGGCGGAACATGGGTGGAAGTTCGCTCGACCCATCTGAAGAGTTAGACGTCCAGAACTAACATGAGAAATGTTTCTGGATGTATTTTGGTGACGAAATATTTTGGACACTACTTAAGGGGAAATTACAGGTAAAATTTCTTACACTACCCATAGTCATTGGTTGATTGATGAGTATGAATCTCAGATTATATCCCTGGGTAAGTATGAACCCGATATTGTGGGCAGTGAGAGTTGGGAAGCCCAAAAGTTCATGAAATGACTCAAATTGTCGATTAGAGTTCGATTGGCTCACTACTTATGTCGTGGCATTGCGCAGAATACAGTTGCGTGAATAATATCATGTGTTGCACGCCTCTGAGATTGGGAAAGGTAGTAAGGGACGAAATAGAGACGGAAGAGAATAGAGAATGACAGAGATGTCAGAGTGCGAAAAAGATCAGTTGGCAAGAGATTAGAGTTGATGAGTCACGGGGTAAGATAATTGGTAAGGCCCCAAAATATCCAATTTAACACTTATAAGGGGTATTGTGATTTGAGAACCCCGACCTGCTACAAAGCAATGTAGCAGTGTGAGCACTGTAAGCAGTGTGGGATGTGTGGTGGATACCACGGAAGGAGGGTCTATACCTACACTGTATTGATGAAAATGGCCGTTAAGTGTGGTAAGACGGATCGTTGATTTTGATTGCACAGAGTTGGATGAGATCGCCCCACAGAAAAATAAAGAGACAGAGAAAAAGCTTCGTTAGTATAGCTGCAACGAAAAGGGAGGCCATACCCGAAAAGAAAAAGGAAAGTAGGCCGTTGGACGAAAGCGAGAGGATGTCTCGGACCAGGACACTATTGATATTTCATGGATGTGGTGTAAGATACCACACTTGTTATGAATAATGAGGTACATATGTTCATTGATCTTGATGCCACACATTTATTAATACCACCTTTATTCGTATATAAGTGATGTAAAAGTCATGAATGCCTACATCATTGGGCACAATACTGATAAATGAGTACCCCAATAGAGAAGGATTAATTAACGAAATATGGATATACAGATTTTAAGTTGAAAACAGGGGTGAAAAACATCACTGAAAAGTATACTGTAAGTGTTGACAAGTGATAAAAAGGGGTGCAACAGTTGAAATTAAAGGAGTAAAGGATTGTACTCACAAAATGAATAATGACAAGAGTTTCGTTATAATTGATACACTAAGGAGATAATCTTCGAGATATGATAGATCCTAAATACGAAATATATTGGAATAAGAGACGTATGCAAGGTAGGAATATCTATAATACGTGAAGTAATTTGGATTAAAGCAATTAGTAGTGAATATGAATTGTGACTACATGGACCGATACGTAAAGTAATTGTGGTTAAGTCTGAGGGTTAATAAAGGTATTTCAAAATACCTCCCTGCCTGAAGACTTGACAGCGTCTAAAAGTATATATATAACCTATAACGTGAAATCGATCGTCGTAATAAATACTTTTAGCGTTAGGATACCTTTACGAAGACGATAAGAATATTAAAATTCGACGAATCATAAAGGTTATCATAGTAAAAATTTAATCAGAGCCGTTAAGATAAGAAAAGGAAATGACACAGGTTAGAACCTGAAAACGTAAGCGATTTTGAAGGATCTTATACGCTTATGCGTAAATAAGTCAAGGATTGGACCGATTTGCAATCATCATTATCGATGATATGTTGGGTGTAGTTAAAGTCTAGGGCAAATTATAGGCAACAATTGGGAAATGGCTCTTACAAATGGGTTGTTGCGAGTTCTCAGTATGGTCTACTTGGTTGGCACGTTTAACTATGGAAAATGTGGTCTTTGAGTGAGATGATAGATATGACATGAATTTTGGTGTAGTGAAGTATGAACTGACCACCGTGATTAATTTCACCATACCCAACAGCTCAAGAGGTTCTCAATGAGTATGGATACCTCAAAATTATGAAGGAGCTGTGTATTGATGCAAAAAGGGTAGATAGTCGATTGTGGACCCAGACAATTCAAGGATCATGAAATAAACTATCTGACCCATGATTTAAAGTTGGCAATAATATTTGTACCGAGGATATGGTACTATTATGTGCACGGTGAGAAATTTTGGGTATGCACTGATTATAAAGCCCGAGTATCTGTTTTCACAGAAAGAGGCGAATATGAGAATACATAGTGGGTTAGAGCTTCTGAGAGATTTTGATTGTGAAAATTGTACCACCCAGGAAAGGCTAATGTGATGGCTGATGCCTCGAGAAGAAAGAGCTTCAGGATGGTACCGCATATGATGGTCAGGGAGCGTGAGCTGCTAGAGCAGTTATGAGCCTCAATATTGATGTGATCCCTTCTGATGATGACAGTGATTGTGTGACAGCTAGCCTGAGACTAGAACAGGATGAGAGTGCCCGGATTTGACAGGCTTAGCGTGATGATTGGCAGGTTGTCGATAGTGTGGGTCAGATTCAGAAGGGTATAGTGATAGAATTCACAGAGTGTGTTGATGATTTACAGAGAGATTTAGAGATAGTATAATAATATAAGTGCTCCTTAGGACCATAGTTGATGAGATAGTGATATTGTCAGAAGCTCACTCTTCGGGATATACAGTGCATACGAAAAGTGATAAGAATGTATCAAAATCTCGAAAAGGGTATTGGTGGTCAGGTATGAAAAGAGATATGGTAGAGATTGTGGAAAAGTGCCTAGTATGTCAACAGAATATGGTAGAGTATTAAAAGTCTGCAGGGTTGTTGCAGCCTCTACCTATATCGACACGGCTTGGAAAATGAGAGCAAGGCACCAAGAAAGTCGTGATGGGTTACAGAGAATCCAGGTGAATTACGAGGTTATTTGGATGATAGTCGATGGAGTGACTAAGTCTACCCACCTTCTGGTGATGAAATCCCCAAATACTCAGTGTGTGTATGAGGATTCAGGTATAAGGAAAATTGTGGAACATTTTGTAGCGTTCCAGTGAGCATGGTATTATATAGGGATTCCCGTTTCACTTCCCACCTTTGAGGATATTTTAGGAAGCTATGGGAACCCGACTCAGTATTAGCACAGCTTTCCATCCTCAGACAGATGGTCAGTCAGAGAGGACTGTACAGGTTCTGGAGGATACGATGAAAGCGTGTGCCCTTGATTTTATAAGCTCCTGGAATGATCAGTTGTCACAAATTGAAGTCGCCAATAACGACAGTTGGCAGTTGAGTATCGGGATAACAAGATTGGAGGCAGTGTATGACAGTAGGGATTGTTCCCCAAATTGGATAAGAAAAAGTGGGTGACAGATAGAATCATTTTCGACTTTGGATAATAAGTCTCTGAGGATGTTTAGTTAAAGATTAAGAACACCTCAGAGCAGATAGACAAGTATTGGAATTCACCCTTGGTGAATTGGTATGGTTGAAAATGTTTCTTATCCTAAGAGAATAAGGACGTAGCGAACTTTTGGAGGAAGGTAAATTGAGTTGCGCTGAATGGAATATTTTGAGAGATTGGACAAGTGGGAGATAAGACCTGTAGGTTGGTGTTATCACTTGAATTAACAGGCACCCACAATGTCTCAGCTTTTGATGCTTCGACAATACTATCCAGATCCAGCATAGGTAATAGAATATGAACTCCAAAAGTTCAGTTTAATGAAAATATAAGTATATTGATAAGTTGATTCGGGCATTAAACAGGAAAGAGAAAGTATTGAGGTTAAGATGATCTCCCTAATTAAAGTCCTTGGATAGTAATACACTCCGGAGAAGGTCACATAAGAATTTAAGAGTATAATACGATCGATGTACCCGGAGTTGTATATGGACTCATATGACTTGGTTCTAATTTGGAGGACCAAATTCCTTAAGTGGGGGAGAGTTGTAAGACCCGAATTTCAATAAAATACGAAAATTAAATAAGAAAAGATGGGGGATGTATGAAGGAAGGTCAGGTAAAATTGATTACCGAAACAAGAGCAGGGGTAAAATGGTAAAAATACCAAAATCCGATATTAATTCGATAAGAAAATTTAATTAAAAATAAGGATTTAGGATATCTTGATCAATAATGAGGAATTATACAATTTCAAGTCCAATTGATCAAGATCCGAAATTTTTAGAAATACCGAAAAGTCACCCGAGATAATATCCCGAAAATACGAAGAACTTATACCGAAAAAATGATTAAAAATATAATAAATAAATTAAAATAAAATAAATTAATTTATTTGGAATAAATTAATGGATTTTGTAGATATTTTAGAATATATTTGAATATTTTAATGAATATTTTAATAATAAAACAAATTGTTAAATAAAATAATAATTGTAAAAAAAAAACGAATCAGAAAAACGAAAAAATGCGAAGGAGAGAAAACGGAACTCGAGCCCGACCTCTGTGGCACCGTCGGAGGAGACCGACGGCAAGTCCGGACCCGAGGAGGCCATCAGTGGCAGCCCAGCCGAGCCACTGGCACCAACGAAGTGGTAAACGGCGGCGAACGGCTTGAGAAAGGGGGGAAAATCGGAACCGAGAGAAAAGAAGCCGATCCCGACGACCGGCGCGATTTAGCCCCAACCGACCCCAGCCGAGGCTTTCCCAAGCCCAGATGACGCGATCGGTGGTGGTGGCAGTCGTCGAAACTGACGAACGACGCTGAAAACGGCGAAAAAGGAAAGTGGGTTCCGACGGCCGAGGGAGAACAGCCGGACCGGCCACTTCCCGGCCACCTCGACCAAAGCTGAGGCCAGATTCGAGCTGCGGACGACCTTCCGGAGCCACTGGCGGTGGAAGCCGGTGGAGAACCGATCGACAAAGCAGAGAACCGGAGCGAACCGGAGTGAACCGGGGTGAACCAGCGGTCCGAACCGGGTTTAATCGGACCGAACCGGTTTAGCCAAAAAGAGAGGAAAAAAGGGAGAAAAAGGGAAAAAGAAAAGGAGAAAAAATTGGAAAAAATTCCAGTGATGCAATCGAGCTTCGGGTAAGTCGATAAGCGGTCAAAATTGATCAATTTGAATTTTGGAATATTTTATTTAATTATTATTCGACTGAAAATTTACCCGAAAATTATGAAATTGTGTAGCTAGACAATTGGCATCCAACGAGAGCTCGAGATAGCCTCGATTTATGAACTAGCATGGAATCTCGGGTAAGTGACCCTTATTTACGATAATTTACATCGTTATGCGTGCTTCAAATTTAATTATCGCATAAAATTAAATTAAATTTTGGAAAGTCAAATAAATTGTCGTAAATAATAAATTGAGCTAATTGAGAGTTAGAACGAGGCCCAATAAATTGTTGGTGGGCTCAATGAGCCGAATAGGCCTCGATAATGTGAAAATTAAGTGGAAAACGGGCTTAAGGCCGATTAAGGCCCATTAAGGTGCAATTGGGCCCAATAGGGGTAAATGGGCCGAATGATTTAAATTAAACCCATAAAGTATTAAATACAATTAAGTTGTATAATATCTGACCTGAGGAATATTTATACGCAGTTCCGGACATTGGATTGAGAGCAGATCGAACTGCGCGACATGACATCAGAAGAAAGGTCAGATTCGATGGAAAAATCGAGGTAAGGGAATTTTGTAGGTATATAGAGATACCTATACGTATTTTTGAGGGGATTTACAGGGTCTAGAATTTATTAAACTATCTAGAAACGAGAAAATAATTTTACGAAAACCGGGGCATAGGTGAATAAAGGAAAAACGACAATTTTACCCCTGGGAGTAAAATTTACAAAAAGGGTAGTAAGGCAGATAAATTGCATGATTTCATGTTTTTAATGCTTTATATGATTATATTGCTTTGATTTAAGCAAATATGCAAATAGGTTGGCTATTGATTTCGTGAAATATACGAAAGGGTACCGGTTTGTACCAGTTACTATTTTCAAAGATGTTTTATTAAAATTGAGCCACCTATCATATTTACACGAGTAAAAAGAGTGCTAGAGTCTTACTCGCACTCAAGTTTACTGATTTATTTCTCATGAAAAGCCGTACAGGAGCATTGCTCGTACGAGAAATTTGTGTGTGCACAAAATCATGCTGGAGCTTCGCTCGCACGAGATTTTAGATATCATGATATGCATAGCGTGGTGCTGGAGCTTCGCTCGCACTAGACATGAGTTGACATGCATATAGTCGTGCGGAAGCCTCCTGTAGACTGTGTGTCACAGAGAGTTGAGATGCTCGCACACATACTTTGAGACATGGGTTGGTTATCGACATAGTATTGGGGTGGATAAGACCTACGGCAGGTACCCCCAGACTATGATATGGGTCCACGGAGTACGATGTACCGTGTATGTCACACGGAGTACGCTGTACCGTGCAGTCATGATGACTCTATGATGTTACTTACTATTCTGGCGGGTAGGACTTGACCCCACCTCCTGTTGCAGTTGTGATCCCCCGCACACCGGGATCCATGTAGCCTGGGATCACAGGGACATAGTATGGCTATAGTCCTCGATTTTTCATACAGTAACCTACATGCCTCACATGATATCATACGGTCTGGATAGACCAGGACAAACCCGATGGAGGGGTAGTCCCGATTTATGTTTTTAAAAGAGATGTGATTTGATGAATCAGGGTATTCCAGAGAGATGGGTTTGACCTCGATGAAGTTGTTTTATGATGAAACAAATGAGTTTTAAAGTGAAGAGTTTATGATGAAATAAATAAGTTTTAATGTGACGAGCATGAGATGTCATACATGATGATTTTCCATGTGTGCTTTATATGTCGATTTCATGATTTCTTGCATATGATATATACATACATGTGGCATTGTTTTAATCTTACCTCATGCTCCGAAAGTAAACGATTTTTACATCATGACATTATCAGCACGTAGATAGTATAGTTATCTACCTGCTTACATTATTGCCTTACTGAGCACGTTTCGCTCACCCTTTCATTTTTCACCCCACAGGGTATATTCAGTAGAAGAGAGCGACAATAGTCTCGCATCTCGGTTATCCACTGCTTCTTAGCAAGACCAGGTATACACATTTGTATAATTTCGTATCTGAACATATAGATGCACAGTACTGTATATGGATGTAATATTGGGGATGTATTTAGTTTTAAATAAATTGATATGTAAATGAAATATGGAAATTGAATGGTAAATAGGGGAGAGGTGACTAACACCGAATCATAGCCCAACTGTTTAGTAGTATATCTGTTCACGACGGGTAAGGAAATGAAAAGCGAAAAATTTGTAGGGATTTTTAGGAAATTTGGGTCGTGACATAAACTAAGTGGATCTAAATCCTTCTGACTGAAAATAAGAACTTAAAATGAGAAAATGTAGAGAGCTTATGAAGGAAAGTCAGTTTGATTTAGTTTCGAACACAAAGAACGAGAGTAAAAGCTAAAAAGGGTAAAATAGACCTTTTTAGCGAGTTAAAGTATTTAATGTGTTTCGGGTGTATTTACCTACCAAAAACAGCTAAAACGTAAAGATGAGAGTGTAAGACATAAGATATGACACTTTCAAAATTTTGAAAAAAAGTCAACTTGATCAATGATTAAGGAAAAAGTCAACTATAGTTAAGAAAAGTGGACTTTTACCAAGTTGACTAACCATGGTTAAAAAGTAACCTAAGGATGGAGAAAAAATTAGGAAAAAATATTCTTGCTCAGAATACAAGATAATCATCCCCAGAAGTAAGGAAAATTTATTCAGAAAGATTTCTTTAACTTAATGGATAAAAACGAAATGGGCCAAAGTTGGAAATTTTAAAGCCCATTAAGGTATCATAAGTGTGAGCCGAATTTGGAAAGCCTAATGGGCCGAATTGTTGGACCAATTTGTGGGCCCAATATTGAGACAATTGAAGGCCCAATAGGTAGTAAAAATTTCAGCCTAAAAACCCAAAGGAAAAGCCCAAACCGAGAAGCCCAATTGAGAGCCCATTTGAATAAGTTAAAAGCCATTAATGAAAGGTAACAAAGTCTAAAATGATAACCATTACCTAAACTTTTTGGAAGTCAATAAAGGTGGCTGGATTTTAGCTTAATGACTAAGTAATGGACTTATAAATACCAGCCAACACATAATCATCTTATCCTTTCATTTTTTGGCAAAGTGAAGAAACCATAACCGAAAAGTTTTCTAAGCTTTCTCTCACTAGAAATCACTAGGAAAAAGGCATATTTGGAACTTGCAATGTCACGACCCAATTCCATTCTCTTTGATCGAAAATCACTAAAAAAATTTTGCATTTTACTGTTACCTTACCCGGTCGTGAACTAACTCACCACACACTGTTGGGCTGTGAGTCAATAATAAACACCACATCTCATTCATTCTCAGTTAACTAAAACGATGTCATACATTTGCATTTAATCGTGTACTTATACGAAAACATGTTTTACTGACATCTACATCCCCTATAATTACAACTCAAAAGAATACTGTGCTTTTACATTGTTTAGATACAAAAAGAATCACTGTGTATATACCTTTAAGCGATGGAGATACAGCGGAGTCCAAAATACCACGCCTCAGTCCTCACTGGGCTACTATGCACGCTCTGTAGGGAGAAATAGAGAGGGATGAGCAACCACACGCTCAGTAAGGCAATAATGCAAGCATGGTAGATAACTACTCTATCTACATGATGATAGTGTTATGCATAAATCATTTATGGTAGGAGCATGAGGAATAAAACTATGCCATATGAGTATACACATATATCATGTATCAAAATCATGTACATTGGCATATAAAACATGGTAAAAACCATCATGTATAATTCATCTCATGCTCAATCTCATTTAAACTCATAAAAAGGGTAATTCATTAAGAAACCTCCTTTTTAAACTCACATCAATAAAACTCTTTCTCAAACACATACAATCTCATCAAATCAATTCACAATCACCACCACATTTTCATTTCACAATTCACACATGTGTATAAAAACCAGGTCACTATATCAAAAGTGCCTATGTGGACCAACTACATCAAAAATCATCCCAGACCACACGCATCCAGGTGTGCGGGGTATTATGCTGGCACCAAGATGGATTATCCCTCGCCAGACTTTCTCATCACATAACCATCATGCGGTACATCGTACTCTATGTGATATACACGGTACAGTGTACTCCGCAGACTCATATCGTGATTGGGGGTGCCATTCCTAGGTCTTACCTACCGCATACCAAGAGTTTTCCATATCCGTGAAGGAGAGCCTCCCTGCCGAACAGAGCCTCCCTGCCTCCTCGGGCTTAAGGATGTTAGCTTAAGGATGTAGGGCCTAAGGATCCTTCCGTAAGAGAGCCTCCCCACCAAACAGAGCCTCCTCGCCTAATAGAGCCTCACCGCCTCCTCGGGCTTAAGGATGTTGGCTTAAGGATGTAGGGCTTAAGGATCTTACCATACCCATGTAGGAGAGCCTCCCTGCCTAACAGAGCCTCCTTGCCCCTCCAGGGCTTAAGGATGTTGGCTTAAGGATCCCACCGTAAGAGAGCCTCCCTACCGAACAGAGCCTCCCCGCCTAACAGAGCCTCCCCGCCTCTTTGGGCTTAAGGATGTTAGCTTAAGGATGTTGGGCTTAAGGATCTTACCAACTTTCACAACCTTATACATATCACAATGTGCAAACTTGTGCGAGCATAGCTCTAGCACGACTCATGCATCCTATTATAAAGAGACGCGTACGAGCATAGCTTTAGTACGGTTATACTCATAAGACAAACCACTCAAAAGCCACGTACGAGCAGAAGCTCCAGTACGATTTATAAACATCATCATAGTTTCCAAATCAAGGTGCGAGCTAAGCTCCAGCACGTTTCATACAAATGAAAACATCAATACCCGATGCGAGTTATGCTCTAACACGGTTTAATTCAAATAAACATGATAGGAGGCTCATAAGCTTTTAAAGCTATCTCAAAACATATTTGGCACTTCACATGGGCTATCACAAACATCAAACCACAATAGCCATCCTATCTATCAATTCGTTTAAAACCAAATACATGTTTTGTGAAAGCATTCAAAACACTTGATTTATGCAATTATTAGCCTTACTATACATCCATGTAAAACCAAATCATCCAATATTCACAACTATTTTCACATACCAAGCAACCAATTTCTCAAACGTTCATGCATTTCATAAACACCCTATAATCCCACAAATTACGAGCAGCTACCTCTATATACTTACAGAATTCCCTTACCTGGAATCGCGATGCGTGATTCCACTTCCTTAAGCTGCTTACTTGTACGGTTCGATTCGTCTTCAACAACTCTTCGGGACTGCACACAATCATATTTCACATTATATTCGATCCATATAATGCAACCCTTGTGCTTGCTATAGTTAATTTAATCTATAGCCTCTGTTAACGCTTATATGGCCTCGTTTCATTACTTTACCCATAACTCGAGTCTATGGATCTTCTTAGGCCTATTAACTTATTCCAAATCGATATTAAATCGACATTAAGCTCATAGTGTTCATATTTCATGAATTCTCTCACTATGGCATTTTATCAAGCATATACATACTCATTTTCACAATTTCACTTAAACCCATATTATAACTCCACATAACCATTCCAAATCACCCACATTACTCATTTAACAACTTATCATAACCCATAAACCACCAACTCCCCAAATCATACTTTTTCACACTAGAGGCATTCCATTTTCTAGGTTACATTAGTTTCTAACACAACCTAGGTGTTTCCATCCATACATACTCATGCCAAACAACTCCAAAATCAATTAAATAGACAATGTACTTGGATTGGAGTGTTAGAATCTTACCAAATATGATTTTTCTACTTGCTCCAAATGTCAATGCCCTTATCTCCTTCAATACCCACAATGGGATTTTGGGTTCCAACTATGTTCTCTTCCTCAAGACGAACAACTTAATGTCTAATGGTCTCCCCTCAATTCTTGCTGGAAATGGCTAATTTTAGAGAGAGAAAGTTAGGTTTTTGGGTTAAAAATGGAAAATTGGTGTTTTTCTCAAAATTTTGAGATTTTTAGCCCTCTTTTTATAGAAATAGCTTGAGGAGATCGATCTGGTCTAAGAGAAGATCGATCTGGTCCCCTTAAATCTCTCATATTCATGAAATTTTAAGCATGAGATCGATCTGTCGAAGCATGAGATCGATCTGGTCCCAAACAGAGAGCTAAGGAGATCGATCTGGGTGCTTGAGGATCAATCTTTTCATTACAAAATGCTTAGGAGATCGATCTGGCCCCATTGGAGATCGATCTGCTCTATTCCATTGCCCAAATAAGAGCATTCTGGCTCTTTCAGATCGATCTCTCATCTTATGAGATCGATCTGGCCTTCATACTTTCCAGATTTTCTGCAGTTTTCTTGCTGCAACTCACACCAACACATCCTTAATCTACTGCCATGGCCATTTTCTCATCTATCCACCTTTATAACTTGAAAATGGCATCCATTCATACCTTATGCACATTGAAACTTGTGTGCATTCATTGAATGTCCAAAGGTATACTATATATAACCAAATGAAAGCATTTATATTCACGCAGCTTCCATCCATTTACCACACTACCCATTTTGAGTTTCAATCACATCCATCACTTATAAGAACTCATTTCTTCATATTCAAACTCAATGGAACTTGTATGTACGTTACAATTCATATTACACATACATACATTGAATCCATGGACTTACATCGATCATACTTTACATTACAAGTCTATTCACATTCATTACACATTACAACTTTACATATACAGGGTCTCACATTCTCCCCTCCTTCAAGGAATTTGGTCCTCCAAATTAGAACCAAGTCACTCTTCAAAAACTTGGGGGTACTCCTCCCGTATCAAGTTCTCCAATTCCCATGTGGCCTCTTCTGCTGTGTGATGTTGCCAAAGAACTTTCACCAAGGGAATTGTCTTATTCCGTAACACTTTCTCTTTTCTGTCCAATATTCGAATCGGCTTCTCAACATACCTTATACTCTCATGGAGCTCCAACGGCTCATATCTTATCACGTGTGCCGGGTCCGGGTGATACTTTTGAAGCATCGAGACGTGGAAGTCGTTGTGGACATTTTCCAAGTCCGGTGGCAATGCCAACCTATACGCCTTATCTCTCACTCTCTCCAAAATATCGAAGGGTCCGATATATCTAGGGCTCAGCTTGCCCTTCTTACCAAATCTCATAATACCCTTCAATGGTGATACCCTCAGAAACACCGACTCACCCTCATCAAACTCCAGTGGTCTTCGTCTCTTGTCAGCATAACTCTTTTGCCGGCTCTAAGCTGTCCGTAATCTCTCACATATCAACTGGACGTCCTCGGATGCCTGCTGTACTAAGTCTGGAGCAAAAATCTGTCTGTCACCAACCTCTTCCCATCCAATAAGGGAACGACATCTACGCCCGTACAATGCCTCATAGGGTGCCATCCCGATACTCGCATGATAGCTATTATTATAAGCGAACTCGGCTAACTGCAGGTGGTCATCCCAGGAGCCTCTAAAATCCACCACACACGCTCTCAACATATCCTCGAGGGTTTGTATAGTCCTCTCTGACTGCCCATCTATCTGAGGATGAAAAGCGGTGCTAAAACTCAGTCGGGTCCTCAGGGCTTCCTGAAAATGTTCCCAAAAATGAGAAGTGAAGCGGGCATCCCTATCAGAAACAACGCTCACTGGTACACCATGTAGCCGTACTATCTCTCGAATATACAGGTTCGCCAACTGACTCAATGTATCGGTAGCTCTCATAGCCAAGAAATGGGCGGACTTAGTCAACTGGTCCACAATAACCCATATGGCATCATGACCTCTACGGGTCCTCGACAACCCCATCACAAAATCCATGGTGACATGCTCCCACTTTCATGTCGGTATCGGTAGAGGCTGCAATAATCCTGCAGGCTTCTGATGCTCTACCTTCACTTGCTGACAAATGAGACACTTAGCGACATATTCAGCAATGTCTGTCTTCATTCCAGACACCAATAAACCTTCCGAAGGTTTTGATACATCTTGGTACTTCCCGGATGTATCGTATACTTCGATGAGTGAGCCTCTGATAAAATCGTTCTCCTGATCTCAGGATCCCTGGGAACGCATACTCTGCCTCTGAACCTCAATAAGCCATCAGCACTCTGCTCAAAATCAATACCCACACCTGTCTGTATCTGCCTCAGCCAATCGATGCACCGTCGATCGCTCTGCTGGGCTTGCGAAATAGACCAATCAATTATGGCTCCAGTCTTAAACTAGCCATGATCTCAAGTCTCTCAGATCGATGTGGGGTTACATCCAAACTAGGGTTCGCAAAGTGTTCTAACAATTCATGTTCCCGTACCATCATATACGACACCAACCCAAGGTTCTTTCTACTCAAAGAATCGGCAACTACATTTGCCTTACCCGGGTGGTACATGATTTCACAATCATAGTCTTTCAGGAGTTCGAGCCATATCCTCTGTCTCATATTCAGCTCTTTCTGCGAGAACAGGTACTTAATGCTCTTATGATCTGTGAACACCTGAAATTTCTCACCATAGAGATAGTGGTGCCATATTTTCAAAGCAAATACTACAGCCTCCAACTCCAAATCATGTGTCGGGTAGTTCCTCTCATGATCTTTCAACTGTCAAGATCCATAGGCAACTACCTTCCCATCCTGCATAAGCACACAGCCCAGTCCCTAGTGTGATGCATCCGTATACACTGAGAATCCTCCTGAGCTTGTAGGAATGGTGAGAACTAGAGCAGTCGTTAATCGACGCTTAAGCTCCTCAAAACTCCTCTCACATGCCTCATCCCACACAAACTTAACATCTTTTCGCGTGAGGCGTGTCAATGGAGCAGCTAGTCTGGAGAAACCCTCTACAAATCTCCGATAATATCCTGCCAATCCTAGAAAACTCCTGATCTCAGTTACTGTCTTGGGCTGTTCCCATTGTACAACTGCCTCTATCTTGGATGGATCCATTGATACCCCATCCTTTGACACAACATGCCCCAGAAATGAGATCTGTTCCAACCAAAAGTTACACTTGCTGAGTTTGACATACAATTCTCTCTCGGAGGGTCTGCAGAACTATCTTCAAGTGCTCCTCATGATCTTCCCTGGACTTGGAATACACCAAAATGTCATCAATGAACACTATTACAAACTTGTCCAGGTTTGGCTTGAATATATCATTCATCAATGCCATAAATGCTGCGGGAGCATTCGTCAATCCGAATGGCATCACCAAAAACTCGTAGTGGCCATAACGGGTACAAAATGCTGTCTTGGGTACATCTCCACTCCTGATCCTCAACTGATGATACCCTGACCGCAGATCTATCTTAGAAAATACTTCAGCTCCCTGGAGCTGATCCAACAAATCATCGATTCTTAGAAGGGGGTACTTGTTCTTAATGGTGGCCTTATTCAACAACCGGTAATCTATACATAGTTGTAGGCTTCCATCCTTCTTCCTTACAAATAGAACCCGTGCTCCCCAAGGTGAGACACTCGGTCTAATAAACCCCTTCTCCAGCAACTCTTGCAGCTGTTTCTTAAGCTCTTCCATTTCTATCGGAGCCATTCTATAGGGTGGTTTAGATATCGGCTCTGTACCAAGCACTAGCTCAATGCAAAATTCCATTTCCCTTTCAGGTGGTAGTCCTGGTAATTCATCCAGAAAGACATCAAGGGTAATCCGTAATTACGGCTATGTCCCTCAATTTCGAGTGTGCCTCATCTATATCAACCACGTATGCAATGAACCTTTCACATTATCCTCTCCATCGTTAGCAACATAAACCATCACTCCACATTCAACATTTATCATAAACAATAATTTATCTCTCAAGCAATATGCATTTAAAATCATACTCCTTTATTTACAACAAACATACTATTTTCATATCATTTCTTTTCATCAAAGTTTACAATAAGATTGTCTAATCCTGAAAACATCAATGTTTTGGCATGACAATCCATCACAACACGATTGGTAGCCAACCAATCCATTCCCAATATTACATCAAAATCATTCATATTCAATAAAATCAGATTGGCTATCATTTCCTTCCCCTCTATCATTAACTTACAATCTCTACATATATGCTCAGTCAATTGACTATCATTCATGGGTGTGGAAATCATTAACATTTTATCCAATAATGTTGGTTTCACATGCTTCAATAATTTATGTGTAAAGGAAGGCGATATGAAAGAATGCGTGGCACCAGGATCAAATAATACCAATGCTTCTAAATCAAAGATTCGGATGGTACCTTTAATCAAATCCATCGATGCGTCTGCAGTGTCCTGGTCCAGCGCGTGCACCCTTCCTCTGCTCACACCCACAGCCTGTTTCCCTTTTTCCTCAGCTATAGCCCTCCTCCTCGGGGCTGCTATCTCAACTGGAGCTCCCTCAGGCTCCTTGCCCTTCTGTGGGGCAATCTCCATCTTCTCGGGACAATGCTTAGCCATATGTCCTGGTCTCTCGCATCTAAAACACACCATAGGGGTCATCAGACAGGGCCTATTCCCATGAAATCTCCCACATCTCCTACACTGATCAGTAGTTGGACGTGGTCCTCCAATAGTCATACCCCTCGACGCAGTCAAGGCTGGGTATATGGGAGGTCTAGCAGCTCTCTCCTGCACCTCCTCAATCTTAGGCCTCTTCTCGAAAAATCTTTGGCCACTTCTCTTGGCCACTCTTCCAAACCCGGATCTCTTCCGGTCTCTGTCCTTCCTGACACTAATCCGAGGCGTTTCGCTCAAAGTCTTGCTCACACAACTGAGCCTTATGTATAGCCTCCTTGTAAGTCAAAATGTCAAAGGGAGCTAGCTTAGTTCGGATGGACAATCTCAATCCATCCATGAACTTCTGTATCTTTCGGGTCTCACTACCCATCGTGTCAGGGTCATATCTCCCTAATGACATAATCTTGGACTCATACTCGTCCACAGTATGGTTCCCCTGAACCAAATTCATAAATTCCATCCGTAATTTCCTCTGTACGGTAGCTGGAATATATTGTCTTCTGAAGGCCTCCAAGAATGTCTCCCATGATATCTCGGAGTGTCTTGCCCTCAAAATAGCTTCGATGGATCTCCACCAGTGCACTGCCTCGCCTTTCAGCATAAACACGGCAAAGGCAACCTTCTCAGCTGAAGTGCATCGGAAAAACCTATATAGTTTCTCCATCTCATACACTCAATCCTCCGTAACCACTGGGTCCTTCACCCCTCTAAACACTGGGGGTTTCAGCGCTTGAAACTCTCGCAACCTGCTCAAGTCGTAGTCATAACCCAAATCACTACCGCTCTGCTGTGGAGCGATAGGAGAATCTGTATCCTGGGCTGGAGGTGGTGTAACTGTAGCTGTCTCAGCAGCATAAGGTCTCTCCACCGCTACAGCTGCATGTTCAGTAGTAGGCTGTGCTGCGGGACCTCATCTATTACCGGTGCCTAAGGCTTGCGTGACTCTCTCCACCAAATTCTTAATACTCGGCTCTAACCTAGCGAAGCGAGCCTCAGTATCCTCTGCTCTAACAGCAGGGTTCTGTGGAGCCTGCTCAGTTTGTGACTCCGCACGGCTCTCAGGCCTACCTCTACGGCCTCTAGCACGTGCTCTTGCCCCTCTACCTTTGCGTGTAACTAGCATAGTGCCTAACTTCCTGTATTATAATAATTTATTAAGCTCAATCCAACACGATATACACAGTTATATCTAAACAAAAGCACTGTACTACGGGGATGTACTTTCCTACGTTTTATTAGTGACTCACATCAGGTCAACACAGCTCTGATACCAATCTCTGTCACGACCCTATTCCATTCTCTTTAATCGAAAATGACTAAAATTTTTTCGTATTTTACTGTTACCTTACCCGGTCGTGAACTAACTCACCACACACTGTTGGGCTATGAGTCAATAATAAACACCACATCTCATTCATTCTCAGTTAACTAAAACGATGTCATACATTTGCATTTAATCGTGTACTTATACGAAAACATGTTTTACTGACATTTACATCCCCCATAATTACAACTCAAAAGAATACTGTGCTTTTACATTGTTTAGATACAAAAAGAATCACTGTGTATATACCTCTAAGCGATGGAGATGCAGCGGAGTCCAAAATACCACGCCTCAGTCCTCACTAGGCTACTATGCATGCTCTGTAGGGGGAAATAGAGAGGGATGAGCAACCACACGCTCAGTAAGGCAATAATGCAAGCATGGTACATAACTACTCTATCTACATGCTGATAGTGTTATGCATAAATCATTTATGGTAGGAGCATGGGGAATAAAACTATGCCATATGAGTATACATATATATCATGTATCAAAATCATGTACATTGGCATATAAAACATGGTAAAAACCATCATGTATAATTCATCTCATGTTCAATCTCATTTAAACTCATAAAAAGGGTAATTCATTAAGAAACCTCCTTTTTAAACTCACATCAATAAAACTCTTTCTCAAACACATACAATCCCATCAAATCAATTCACAATCACCACCACATTTTCATTTCACAATTCACACATGTGTATAAAAACCAAGTCACTATATCAAAAGTGCCTATGTGGACTAACTACATCATAAATCATCCCAGACCACACGCATCCAGGTGTGCGGGGTATCATGCTGGCACGAAGATGGATTATCCATCGCCAAACTTTCTCATCACATAACCATCACGCGGTACATCGTACTCCATGTGATATACACGGTACAGCGTACTCCGCAGACTCATATCGTGATTAGGGGTGCCATTCCTAGGTCTTACCTACCCCATACCAAGAATTTTCCATATCCGTGAAGGAGAGCCTCCCTGCCGAACAGAGCCTCCTCGCCTGACAGAGCCTCCCTGCCTCCTCGGGCTTAGGGATGTTAGCTTAAGGATGTAGGGCTTAAGGATCCTTTCGTAAGAGAACCTCCCCACCGAACAGAGCCTCCTCGCCTAACAGAGCCTCCCCGCCTCCTCGGGCTTAAGGATGTTGGCTTAAGGATGTAGGGCTTAAAGATCTTACCGTACCCATGTAGGAGAGCCTCCCTGCCTAACAGAGCCTCCCCGCCCCTCTAGGGCTTAAGGATGTTGGCTTAAGGATCCCACTGTAAGAGAGCCTCCCCACCGAACAAAGCCTCCTCGCCTAACAGAGCCTCCCCGCCTCTTTAGGCTTAAGGATGTTAGCTTAAGGATGTAGGGCTTACGGATCTTACCAACTTTCACAACCTTATACGTATCACAATGTGCAAACTTGTGTGGGCAAAGCTCGAGCACGACTCATGCATCCTATCATAAAGAGACGCGTACGAGCATAGCTCTAGTACGGTTATACTCATAAGACAAACCACTCAAAAGCCACGTACGAGCAGAAGCTCCAGTACGATTTATAAACATCATCATAGTTTCCAAATTAAGGTGCGAGCTAAGCTCCAGCACGTTTCATACAAATGAAAACATCAATACCCGGTGCGAGCTAGGCTCTAGCACGGTTTAATTCAGATAAACATGATAGGCGGCTCATAAGCTTTTAAAGCTATCTCAAAACATATTTGGCACTTCACATGTGCTATCACAAACATCAAACCACAATAGTCATCCTATCTATCAATTCGTTTAAAACCAAATACATGTTTTGTGAAAGCATTCAAAACACTTGATTTATGCAATTATTAGCCTTACTATCCCTTTTTATACATCCATGTAAAACCAAATCATCCAATATTCACAACAATTTTCACATACCAAGCAACCAATTTCTCAAACGTTCATGCATTTCATAAACACCCTATAATCCCACAAATTACGAGCAGCTACCTCTATATACTTACAGAATTCCCTTACCTGGAATCGCGATGCGTGATTCCACTTCCTTAAGCTGCTTACTCGTACGGTTCGATTCATCTTCAACAACTCTTCGGGACTGTACACAATCATATTTCTCATTATATTCGATCCATATAATGCAACCCTTGTGCTTGCTATAGTCAATTTAATCTATTGCCTCTATTAACGCTTATATGGTCTCGTTTCATTACTTTACCCATAACTCGAGTCTATGGATCTTTTTAGGCCTATTAACTTATTCCAAATCGACATTAAGCTTATAGTGTTCATATTTCATGAATTCCCTCACTATGGCATTTTATCAAGCATATACATACTCATTTTCACAATTTCACTTAAACCCATATTATAACTCCACATAACCATTCCAAATCACCCACATTACTCATTTAACAGCTTATCATAACCCATAAACCACCAACTCCCCAAATCATACTTTCTCACACTAGAGGCATTCCATTTTCTAGGTTACATTAGTTTCTAACACAACCTAGGTGTTTCCATCCATACATACTCATGCCAAACAACTCCAAAATCAATTAAATAGACAATGTACTTGGATTGGAGTGTTAGAATCTTACCAAATATGATTTTTCTTCTTGCTCCAAATGTCAATGCCCTTATCTCCTTTAATACCCACAATGGGATTTTGGGTTCCAACTATGTTGTTCTCTTCCTCAAGATGAACAACTTAATGTCTAATGGTCTCCCCTCAATTCTTGCTGAAAATGGCTGATTTTAGAGAGAGAAAGTTAGGTTTTTGGGTTAGAAATGGAAGATTTGTGTTTTTCCTGAAATTTTTAGATTTTTAGCCCTTATTTTATAGAAATAGCTTGAGGAGATCGATCTGGTCTAAGAGGAGATCGATCTGGTCCCTATAAATCTCTCATTTTCATGAAATTTTAAGCATGAGATCGATCTATCGAAGCATGAGATCAATCTGGTCCCAAACAGAGAGCTAAGGAGATTGATCTGGTCCCAAACAGAGAGTTAAGGAGATCGATCTGGGTGCTTGAGGATCGATCTTTTCATTACAAAATGCTTAGGAGATCGATCTGGCCCCATTGGAGATCGATCTGCTCTATTTCATTGCCCAAATAAGAGCATTCTGGCTCTTTTAGATCGATCTCTCATCTTATGAGATCGATCTGGCCTTCATACTTTCCAGATTTTCTACAGTTTTCTTGCTGCAACTCACACCAACACATCCTTAATCTGCTGCCATGGCCATTTTCTCATCTATCCACCTTTATAACTTGAAAATGGCATCCATTCATACCTTATGCACATTGAAACTTGTGTGCATTCATTGTATGTCTAAAGGTATACTATATATAACCAAATGGAAGCATTTATATTCACGCAGCTTCTATCCATTTACCACACTACCCATTTTGAGTTTCAATCACATCCATCACTTATAAGAACTCATTTCTTCATATTCAAACTCAATGGAACTTGTATGAACGTTACAAATCATATTACACATACATACATTGAATCCATGGACTTATATCGATCATACTTTACATTACAAGTCCATTCACATTCATTACACATTACAACTTTACATATACGGGGTCTCACATGCAATCTTCATGAAAGTCGTTCCAAATTGAGAAGAGAGTGACATATGTTGGAATTGGCTATCAAGGAGCCATAGTGTGCAAACCGTGAGGCTTCAAAGTTTCGACCAAGTGTGAACACAAATACTAGGTATATTTTCAAGCTTTCAAATTCATATATGTTAATGTATGAATGATTTTAAGTATATTGGTATTTGTTTTATGGATTGAAACACATGAAAACACTATGAACATGTGATGGCCGAAAGTTAGTATATGAGTTTTGATAAATACCCATGTGATTTTAAGACATGTATATGTGGATATGCATGTATACATGATTATGACATGGTTAGTTATAATCAATTTGTTCATATGGATTATGGTATGATATTGGCACATAAGGTGTTTGATAAAATGCCAACATGAACTATAGGAAAGGCTTAAGACATGCCAACCAAGTATTTGTGAAAATGCCTAAGTGAATTTGGCTAAACAAATGGACATGGACGACATGCCATGGTGTGACCGACAGCATGGGATGCTCTCGGCCATGGCATGTGGCCGAGAGGTCCAATGGGCCAAGCCCAATTATTTTAGGCTCAATATGATGTAATGGGTCTAGGACAAGCCCAATAAGAGTTGGTGGGCCCTACAAGCCCAATAGGCCCAACGAAAATGAATAGTAAAATGAAAATGGGCTTAAGACATAGTTAGGCCCATTAACGTTTATTAAAGCCTATTAAGGGAAATAGACTATATTTAATGTGAAATACAATAGGAAAAGTGTAATTAACCTGATAAATGGTTATATGCAGCTCCAGAGAGTATTGGAGAAGCAAATCGGACTGCTGGATCGAGCAGCGCTGAGAAAGTGAAATTTCTCGAGTGATTGCAGGTAAAGGACTTTTGTGAGTAGTTAGAGATACCTGTACGTATTTTCGTTTGCTTTTACATTCACTAAAAGACTCTGAGGGTCATAGAAAGTGAATAATAATTACTGTGACCCGATAGTGGTAAATTACGATTTTACCCTTATTTAGGAAAAAAGTCAACTTTTGTGAAAAGTTGTAAAAAGCATGGAAACCACCATTTTGAGTGTTTTACTGCTGGTTAGCAGAAGAATAAATAGATGGGCTAATGATTTTAAGGTTGATGTAAATTAAGTACACTTTATAGTGCTGATTTTGATATTTTGTAAACCATCCCTTTTTTAAAGAGCCATCTATCATATTATGTGAGAATAAATCGTGTTGGAGCACAGCTCGCACTAGATTTCATATATTTTCCACATATATTAGTGTTGGATTATGATTCGCACTAGACTTCCATGATATGCATAATAGAGTGCTAGAGTTATTACTCGTACTCAATTTTATGTGATTTATGCATGAGAGAGTGCTAGAGCGATTAGCTCGTACTCGAGTTTACATGAGATGCATGATAGAGTACTGGAGCGTTGCTCATACTCGATTCTTCATGATTATACATGACATAGTACTGGAGTTATTGCTCGTACGTGATTTGATGATATTGTGCATAGCATGGTACTGGAGCTATTGCTCGTACTTGATTTAAAACATGAACTATGCATTGACTTAGTTGCTGGAGGTTTACTCGCACTAGAGTTGCATTTGTGATGTGAACAGTGTTTGACCGGAGTGTCGACTGTGAGTCGCACTCAAAGGCGTGCATTGCATGTGATATATAATACATGTTGAAAACCATGTTTGATTTCCACGTATAGACTGAGTGTCACACTATGAGAAGGTCGCATGAAGATTTAGAGACGTGGTATGATATTCCATGGTTTTGAGGGCTAAGACCTATGGCAGGCACCCCAATTGTGATGTAAGGTCCACGGAGTACGTTGTACCGTGCATGTGGCATGGAGTACACTGTATCGTGTGGTGTTGTGGAGTTGAGGAGGATATAGCTGGAGGTTGTGATGGACTGACCCCCCTCCCGTTGCAGCTGTGGTGCCCCGCACACCGAGTACTGTGTTGCCTAAGATCACCATTGTCAGATATGATCATAGTCCAAAATACTATTTACATTTTCACCACAGAGTCTCACATGATATATTACCTGATTGACTGATTTAATTGCGAAAAGACCTGAGGGATAGGTCAGACTCCGATTTTGTGTTGTGAATGATTTAAATGCCATATTTACTGTGATTTAAATATACATGGCATGATTTATTTAAAGGCATTGTGATATTATAAAGATGCATTGTTTTGCACTACATGCCTATATTTGAGAAAGAAAGCATGATTTCTGTACATGGGATTTAATCTGTACGAAGTATATATATATATATATATATATATATATATTTAAAGACATGCTTTGAAAATGAGTTAAAGAAATAACGTTTTGAGGCATAGCATTATTTTGAGTAGATAGTGTAGATATCTACTTGCTTGCCTGATTTCCTTACTGAGCGCGTTGTATGCTCACCCCCATTTTCTTTACATCTCTCTACAGAGCATCAACAGTAGAGTGAGTGTGCTTAAGGGATAGTATTCCTGTTGTCCGCTGCTATTTTCATCGATTGATAGGTATACCTATTTTGTACAGTTATGTATCTAAACATAGAAACAACACAGTGATGTATATGATATATATTATGGGGGAATGTATTGGTATTAGCTTTTATATGATCTCACATGTATTATAAAAAGAAGTTACAGTCAGTAACAGTATATTGACATGTATGTATGATAATGGATGATATGGTATGCAAGGAAGCTAACATCGAATCACAGCCCAACCATTGAAGAGAGGAAAGGTAAGTTAAAAAATGCGAAAAATTTGTAGTGGTTTTGGTTAAGTCACGGATGACGGTCGTGATAGCATAACCTCATTCCAGCTGTTGCTCTTGGTTTGTCCCTTGCTCCTCCTATCTGCTACAGCACATCCCACATTTTTGCCCTGCTCACCAGAGTCTCGTACACCATACTGTGCACGTTGCATCATTTCCAGGTGCTCTAGGTAATGTACAAGTGCTCTAGCTGCTACTGTATCAAGTTCTGCTCTTGGTTCTGACCAGACACTACTCCAGGCGAGGTCCGCTTCTGCTGTTTCTACCCTGTGTTGCTTCTACATCCAGCCACCACGTACTGCTGTGGCTCTATACGATGTCCTTGCTGCCCCTCCTGTCAAACCGTGCTCTATACTGACATCCCGAATGCAATGTTCTTCAATTCAAGATGTTGCAGATGCTGTGTCCAGCTGCTGCTCTTGTGTGTTGCAGTGCTGTTCTGCACTCAAGCTGCTGTACATGCTACACATTCCCTAGCCTTCCCTCTGCACCAGTCATCTACCATTGAAGCAAGCTGCGATGGTGTGTAACAATCACCAAGAATACACAATAGTTAATTGTTGCAGCAGACTGACCTCCGCGGTGTTTGATTCTTGCAGCACCAATTGTGCTATGCTAAACAAGATGCGGACAGCACAACAGCATAGGACTAAATAATTCAATAAGAGCATGAAACAGGAAACCAATCTTGATTTAAAGCCAAATATCAACAAAGGACATCAATGAACAATGCAAAAACTTGAAACAGAGCTAAACAGAGATGTCAACAACTGCTAAAAAGAAAATGAAACTAATCCCCATAATTATTAAAGAAAGTAAGTAATGCATCTAATGGAAACTACAACAATTACTGAAAATCGAAAATGCAACTAGATAATCGAACTAAAATTAAAAACACAGCAAGGAGTAGAGGAACGTAGCTGCTGTCACCAGCTTTCTTTTACTCAATGCAGTGAACAAAAGATAACAAAATAATCAAGCTTACAAGCATAAAAATGTAAAAACAAATGTGCAAAAATTGAGCACTAAACAGTGGTGTCGGGATGAGCTAAATTGCGGTGGTTCATGGCTCCTCACACTCGACTTATCATTTTTCTACGGAAGCTACTGCACAGACGGTAAAAAAAATGGAGTTTGAAGCTATGGAAAATAATGTCAGTTCACCAATGGTTGTAGCAAAGGAATGAGAGGATGCTAACCACTGTCACCAGCTATAAAAACCTCTCATACCAATCGGCTACCCAAGGAACCAACCAACCCAAATGAACAAATGACACAAACTAATAAAACCACACTAAACCGAGAGATTCAAACGATAAGAACGCATAAAAGCATTTCATAGCAAAACAGAGCTTGAAAATAAGGAAAGGGAAATTTAACAAAATCAAGAAAAGAGAAAAAGATATACTTGGAATTGGATTGTAATTATCTAATGTAAAATGCTAAGAAACTAGAAATTAAAACAAACTTTTCATAAATTTTAGATTGCATGAACAGTAAAATAACATGGTAGCTAAAAATAAAAACTACAATCAGAAATCTAAAAATAAAATTTCAAAAATTTAAACTACCCTAAATTAAAACTACTCCTAAATTACTCTATGCTACTCCTAACCTAGGCTACTTACCCTACTCCTACTTGATTTTTTCAATTGCCATCATATTCTATTTATACACACACTTAGGGGTACAATGGTACTTTTTCCATCCTAGATGAGTTGGATTGTTTGGCCACTTGTCTTCATTTGATTTGTTGCAGAACAAATATTTCCACGTCACTCGTCTTTTTGTCCAATTAGTTGTACGATGTGGCCCGATGTGTGTCTTCCAGAAGGTTGGCACAGTGTCCTTCGATCTTATCGTTTTGGAGCAAATCAAATATGTACACCTGGCATCACCCGTGTCCAAACGACTGGTCACTCGGTCTGCAATTTTGAAGTGGTCCAATCTCCTTTAGCTCGTTTTCTGCCCAATTTCGACTAAAACGATTGAGTTTCATTCGGATTTAATTTACCTACACATTAAAGAATTTTAATTCAATAAAGGGGATTATTAATAAAATAATATGGGGATTAAATAAATAATTAAGAAATTAAGCATAAATAATTCTATTAAAAATAGAATTATCACACCCCCAAACTTGAGTTTTTGCTTGTCCTCAAGCAAAACAAAATATATGTAGGAATGACAAGTACAAAACATAATACTTTTCCCAATATTATCCTCAAAGATAAAGTACAAACTATGATCTTAAAGAATCACAATTACATGTCCAACACTTAGAATTATTCCATCATAAGTCCTAACCTAAATTGGACTCCTCGTGTGTGTGTGTGAAAAATGTCAAAGCCACTTCAAAGTACATTATCCGAATCAGATTATGCAAACACAGTGAATGCAAAGTCAATGACATGTGATCATTCCCATAAGTTTACTTTTCACTTCTCTCTCCACTAATGTAGTCACACTTAACTAAAGATCAATAGGACTTCATTAAGCTTGTAATGTAAGGCTGGGGTTAAGGTATGATAAATTCGATTTAGGTTTAATTACCCCTTAACATTCATTACTTTCTAGGATCTTTAATGCAAGAACTTCAATTTATTTCCCCCAAACTTATTTATTTCACTACGCATTTTATTCTATTTTTGTATTTTTCCTCTTTCTTCTTTTCCTTTTCTTTTTCTTTCATTTTTTTCACTATCACCAGATACCCATATGTACAAAGCTCACAATATATCCCAATGACTTTCATGCTTTCGGGGTAAGGGATAGGAACAAAGTAGTTAAGCTAAGGAAAATATGCATGTGTATTTACAGAGAACAACTTATTTGGCTCAGATGGGTGACTAGGGGAAAATATGTACATGGATGGCTAGAAAGGCTCAAACGATCTAAAGATGGCCTAAATCATCTCCTTAATTAAGTGTGATCTAATATTTCACCTCGAGATCAGATCAAACAAATTCTAGAATATGATGCATAAAAACAATTGAACAAATGCAATCTTATGTCCACATAAGCTTTCTCTAAATAAATATACCGATTCATGACATGACATGTGCATAAAATGAAGAAATCATAATCAGAATCAAGACAAATTCAAGAATTTAACTTCATGCTTTTCCTATAATCATGCATCTTAGTCAATCAAAATCAGACTTAATCATGGGGTCATATCATTAGAATATGGGAAAACTACATACTCAGTACTAAATCATCCCAAAATCAAACAATTTAAGCTCATATTTTCAAAAAAAAAAAATTTCAATTTTGCCCAAAATTGCTTAAGTGATATCCCCTCCCCTAAACTTAAAGTGCACAGTGTCCTCAGTGTGCAGATAATATAAATATTTAAGCTCAAGAACAGAGTACTCCCCTTTCTGATGATGATGAATAACTGAAGCTTGATTGAAAGCATAATACTAGAAAAGAAATCTGTAAAATAAACAAAGAAAGAAACAACGAAAAAAAAAAGAAAAAGAACTATATACAAAGTGAAAAGAAAAATTAGGGCACTTCAAATGCAGCTAAAGAACACAACACTCAGCAGCAGGGCGAAGAGTAGGAGGATCAGCCAGAATGGTGACAGGATGTTAACAATTAAATCCTCCTGAGCTCTATCTACTTCCCTCATTCTTTGAGATTTCTTGAGCTCAAACCTTATATCCTCAATATCCATCTTAAAACACTCTTGAGAGTCATCAGGGAACTTCAAAGGTTTAAAAATATTAAACTTCACTTCCTGATCTAGGACTCTCATAGTCAACTCCCCCTTTTGTACATCAATTAAGGTTCTACCAGTCGCTAGGAAAGGTCTGCCTAGTATGATGGGGACTTCCCTATCTTCCTCTATGTCTAATACAATAAAATCCGCAGGGAAAATAAATTTGTCCACGTTTACTAACACATCCTCAATGACCCCCTTCGGATATTTAATTGATCGATCAGCCAACTGGATGGTCACTGTAGTGGGCTTGGCATCCCTTATTCCTAACTTATGATAGATAGGCAATGACATTAAATTTACACTAGCTCCTAAATCACACAGGGCTCTACCAATGAATAAATTTCCAATAGTGCATGGTATGGTAAAACTTTCGGGATCCTTGAGCTTGGGGGGGTAATTTTCTCTGGATAATTGACTACATTCCTCAGTTAAGGCCACCATCTCATAATCTTCCAATCTTCTTTTCCTCGAGAGGATGTCCTTTAGGAACTTCACATAACTTGGCATTTTCTCTAAAGCATCTGCAAAAGGAATGTTGATATGAAGTTTCTTAAAAACCTCAAGAAATTTGGTGAATTGTTGTTCCAATTTTTGATTTTGGACCCTATGAGGAAAAGGTACTAGTGGTCTAACTGGAAAGGATGTAGTGGTGACATGTGTAGCATCAGAGGACGAGGAAGGCTATGAAGTGGAAGAAGGTAAAGATGAAGAAGCGCCTAGCTTGGATTCTTTTGCAGCCTGATCCTGATGTTCCTGTTCTTTCTGAGCTGCCTCTTTAGACCCTAAGGGCTCTACCACTGTGGGCTTAATAGGATTGGACTTAACTTGTGAATCATCTAGCTCTCCACCACTCCTAAGGGTGATGGATCTAACATGTTCCTTACCCTCCCTTTGCTTAACAGGATTAACTTCAGTGTTACTAGGAATGGTCCCTTGTGGACGTTGGCTAAGAGCATTGGCTATCTGTCCAACCTGAACTTCTAAATTCTTGATTAAGGCAGCTTGATTTTGCAGGATCGTTGTGAACATTTTCTCAAGTGAGGGCTTCTTCTCCACTGCTGGTGCTAATACAAGTACGTGCTGTGGCTGCATATGTGGTGGTGGTGGTGGTTGATGGAAATAAGGTGGATGATGTTGAAATTGAGGTGGATGGGGATGATGAGAAGGCGGATGATGAGGAAATGGATGCTGTGGTGGTACCTAAACCGATGGAGCTTGAAAACCAGGGGGTCCTATAGATATGGAGTTAGAAGATTACCATTGATTTTGGCTCCATGAAAAGTTAGGATGGTTCCTCCACCCTGGATTATAGGTGTTTGAAAAAGAGTTGTTCTGTTGCTTAGTGGGTAACGTACTGAACCGATTCTAAGTTAAGTGGAAACCTATCTACAGAGTGGGTACCACTGCATAGATCACAGAAAAGAAAAGGACTTTGGACAGAATAAACATGATATGGACTAGAGGAAGGATTATGCTGGGTACTGAGCGACTCTACCTTCTTCGTAAGATTAGCGATTTCAGAGGTCAAGGTAGACAGCGTGTCGAGCTCATAAATACCCGTCGACTTCTTTGGCAATTGCCTCTCTGAGGACCATAGATAGTTGTTAGTTGCCATCTTATCTAACAACTCATAAGCTTCCTCCTCTGTTTTGCACATAAGGGCTCTACCCGCAGCAACGTCCATGATGGTCCTATTTTGGCTTGTAAGTCCATTGTAGAAGGTCTGGACTTGCAACCACAAAGGTAGGCCATGTTGAGGGCACTTCCTAAGAAGCTCCTTATGTGAGACCCCGTATATGTAAAGTTGTAATGTGAAATAAATATGAATGGACTTGTAATGTAAAGTATAATTGATGTAAGTCCATGGATTCAATGTACGTATGTGTAATATGATTTGTAACGTACATACAAGTTCCATTGAGTATGAATATGAAGAAATGAGTTCTTATAAGTGATGGATGTGATTGAAACTCAAAATGGGCAGTGTGGTAAAATGGAATGAAGTTATGCTTCCATTTGGTTTTATATAGCATACCTTTGGACATACAATGAATGCACATAAGTTTCAATGTGCATAAGGTATGAATGGATGCCATTTTCAAGTTATAAAGGTGGATGGATGAGAAAATGGCCATGGCAACAGATTCAGGATGTGTTGGTATGTGTTGTAACAAGGAAACTACAAGAAATCTGGAAAACATGAAGGCCAGATCGATCTCATAGGATGAGAGATCGATCTGGAAGAGCCAGAATGCTCTTATTTGGGCAATGAAATAGAGCAGATGGATCTCCAATGGGGCCAGATCGATCTCCTAAGCATTCTGTGATGAAAAGATCGATCCTCAAGCACCCAGATCGATCTCCTTAGCTCTCTGTTTGGGACCAGATCGATCTCATGCTTAAAAATTTCATGAAAATGAGAGATTTAAGGGGACCAGATCCATCTCCTCTTAGACCAGATCTATCTCCTCAAGCTATTTCTATATAAGGAGGGCTGAAAATCTGAAAATTTCGGGCAAAACACCAATCTTCCATTTCTAACCTAAAAACCTAACTTTCCCTCTCGAAAATCAGCCATTTTCAGTGAGATTTGAAGAGAGACCATTAGAGGCAAAGTTGTTCCTATCAAAGAGAAGAACGACATAGTGGGTAGGCATTTTCTCATTATTGGTATTGAAGGAGTTAAGGGCATTGCCATTTGGAGCAAGAAGAAAAATCATATTTGGTAAGATTCTAACACTCCAATCCAAATACATTGTCTATTTAATTGATTTTGGAGTTGTTTGGCATGAGTATTGATGGATAAATTATCTAGGGATGTGGTGGAATTGGTGCGACCTAGAAAACCTAGAATGGGTATAATGTAAGAATATATGGGTTGAATGAGTTTATGATTTTAGATGGTTAAATGAAATTTCATTGTGAGTTTGGAGGAATTGTGAAAATGGGTATGTATATGCTTGATAAATGCCATAGTGAGGGAATTCAAGAAATATGAACACTATGAGCTTAATATCAATTTAATATCGATTCGGAATAAGTAATAGGCCTAAGAAGAATCCATAGAGTCGAGTTTTGGGTAAAGTAATGAAACGAGGCCTCACAAGCGTTAATAGAAAACTATAGGTCGAATTGACTATAGTGAATACACGATATCATATTATATGGATCGAGTATAATGCGGGATATGATTTTGTGCAGTCCCGAAGAGTTCGTTGGAAACGAATCGAGTGGTACGAGTAGCAGCTTTAAGGAAGTGGAATCACGCATCGCGATTCCAGGTAAGGGAATTCTGTAAGTATATAGAGGTAGCTGCTCGTAATTTGTGGGATTATAGGGTGTTTATGAAATGCATGAACGTTTGAGAAATTGGTTGTTTGGTATGCGAAAATAGTTGTGAATATTAGATGATTTGGTTTACATGGATGTATAAAAAGGGATAGTAAGGCTAATAATTGCATAAATCAAGTGTTTTGAATGTTTTCACAAAACATGTGTTTGGTTTTAAACGAATTGATAGATAGGATGGCTATTGTGGTTTGATGTTCGCGATAGCACATGTGAAGTGCCAAATATGTTTTGAGATAGCTTTAAAAGCTTATGAGCCGCCTATCATGTTTATGTGAATTAAACCGTGCTAGAGCCTAGCTCGCACCGGGTATTGATGTTTTCATTTGTATGAAACGTGCTGGAGCTTAGCTCGCACATTGATTTGGAATTTATGATGATGTTTATAAACCGTACTGGAGCTTCTGCTCGTACGTGGCTTTTGAGTGGTTTGTCTTATGAATATAACCGTACTAGAGCTATGCTGTACGCGTCTCTTTGTGAGAGGATGCATAAGTCGTGCTAGAGCTTTGCTCGCACAAGTTTGCACATTGTGATACGTATAAGGTTGTGAAAGTTGGTAAGATCCTTAAGCCCTACATCCTTAAGCCAACATCCTTAAGCCCGAGGAGGCGGGGAGGCTCTGTTAGGCGGGGAGGCTCTGTTCGGTGGGGAGGCTCTCTTACGGTGGGATCCTTAAGCCAACATCCTTAAGCCCTAGAGGGGCGGGGAGGCTCTGTTAGGTAGGGAGGCTCTCCTACATGGGTATGGTAAGATCCTTAAGCCCTACATCCTTAAGCCAACATCCTTAAACCCAAAGAGGCGGGGAGGCCCTGTTAGGTAGGGAGGCTCTGTTCGGCGGGGAGTCTCTCTTACGGAAGGATCCTTAAGCCCTACATCCTTAAGCTAACATCCTTAAGCCCGAGGAGGCAGGGAGGCTCTGTTAGGCGGAGAGGCTCTGTTCGACAGGGAGGCTCTCCTTCACGGATATGGAAAACTCTTGGTATGGGGTAGGTAAGACCTAGGAATGGCACCCCAATCACGATATGAGTTTGCGGAGTACGCTGTACCGTGTATATCACATGGACTACGATGTACTGCATGATGGTTATGTGATGAGAAAGTCTGGCGAGGGATAATCCATCTTCATGCCAGCATGATACCCCGCACACCTGGATGCGTGTGGTCTGGGATGATTTATGATGTTGTGGTCCACATAGGCACTTTTGATATAGTGACCTAGTTTTTATACACAGGCGTGAATTGTGAAATGAAAATGTGGTTGTGATTGTTGATGGTGGTTGTGTCAGCAGAATCCACGTGTACAGCAACCAGCCAACCAGACAACGCCACGCGTCAGCCCAGGAGAGGCCATGTGGCCAAGAGCGACAGAGTGTTCCCGACAGTAGAACACTGTTGCATAGCACGTGTGCCGCACAGAAGGCGCGGCAGACCTCCATCACCTCTCTTGCGACATAGGTCTTTCGCACAGCCTCGCGGCATCAGTCTCCCGCACGGTCTGCGGATGAATGCTCCCGCACGGATCGCGGTAGAGGTCTCCCGCATAGATCACGGTAGAGGTCTCCCGCATAGCATGCAGCATAGTCTCCCGCACGGATCGCGGTAGAAGTCTCCCGCTCAGCCTGCGGCATAGTCTCCCGCACAGACCGCGGTAGAAGTCTCCCGCACAGACCGCGGTAGAAGTCTCCCGCTCAGCCTGCGGCATAGTCTCCCGCACAGCATGCGGCATAGTCTCCCGCTCCGCCTGCGGTAGAAGTCTCCCGCACAGCATGCGGCATAGTCTCCCGCACAGCGTAGTGGCAGAGCAGCTCCCGCTTAGACAGCGGTAGAGGTCCCTCGCCCAGCATAGCGGCAGAGGTCTCCCGCACCAATAGAGGTAGAGGTTCCAAGCATACTCTGCCGCCAGACTACTTCCCCGCAAGTTGCATGGCCCGAGGCACGACAGAGTGCTCTATAACTCTGTCGCGGCCCAGACACGCGCCTAGGTCTCAGCCCGAACCGCCTCAGGAACCTATAAATACCAGGTGAGCTCTCTGAAAAAAAGGGAGGAGATCCGATCCAAAAAAGAAAAAACAGGGAGAAACACTTAAACCCTTTGATTTAAGCAATACTTTCTCCTTTTCTGATATACACCAACTCCGATCACTGACTTGATCGTCGGAGTGTGCGTGCAGGGACAAATCCCTGCCCCTCTGATTCCTATTGTTTTTGCAGGATATACGAAGAACACGTGGATCAAATTGCATCGACGTAATCCTTTCGTCGTTAGTGTAATCAGACTACGCGAAAGGCATTTTCTAGTTGCTGTCAGGTAGGCAACATCAATTGGCGCCGTCTGTGGGAATCTTGACAAAAAGTCAGGTTCTCTATCGAAATGGTGAGGACACGCTCAACTGCAGAATTGACAGGAGGGCAGAACTCTGTAAGTCCCCCTGTCAGATCAGAACAGCGAAGAAGACACAGTGAAAGGGCTCAAGGAGAACCCTTAGTCTCCTTGGAGGAATTCGAGGCCCTGAAACGCAAAAATACGGAGGCTACCACAGCACTGAGAGCCATGGTGAACTTCTTCAAAGAAGCTCTCCCCCAATTCAGCTTACCCTATGAAGTGCAGCAGTTAGTGGGGGAAAGCACACCGAGGCAGACCTACGAGAGAGGTCAGCCCTCCAGCCTGGTAAACATTGGACAAGAGGCAGGAACGCCACGCAACGCTACTGCCAATCCAGCGAGACAGAGTCCGCCCTCAGCTCCCAGGCGGCAGAGTTCTCCAGTGGCTCAGGTGCGACAGAGTCCGTCCGTAGCTCCCGGGCGACAGAGTTCGCCAGAGACTCATAGGCGACACAGCTCACCCGCATCTCCCATGCGTCAAACATCTCCTTTGTCCTATGAGCGGCAGAGCTCGTCGAATGTGCAGCGGAGTCCCCCTGCGGCTCAACGGCGACAGAACTCTCCCGCAGACAACACGCGGCAGAGGTATCCCACATCAGATATGCGACGGTGCTCTCCCGCCTCTAATAGGCGGCAGAGTTCACCTTTGCCCGATGCACGGCAGACCTCTCCTCTGGCCGCTCAGCGACAGGGTCCTTCCGCAGCCCCTAGGCGGCAGAGTCTCCCTACCTGCCGCAACTCATCTCCCATAGTGTTGGAACATGACCTAAGGGCACATAGAGCTGGGGAGCAAAAGAGACAAGGAGATTTTAACCCACAAGAAGGTCCCGAGATATCAAGTCCCGTAGTGAGAGGTGCTGGAAGAGGCGTTTATCAATCGGACTCTTCTAGAACAGAAGGGACAGGACCTTACTCAGCTCGAGGGTCGGAGGATGTGGAGAAGGTCGTCCAAAGGATCCTCGAGAAGAAAAACCTAGTGTCTCCGGATGACGCACAAAGGAAGAGGATCCCATTCAGCCTGGAGATCATGAACAAACCTTTGCCGAAGAAGTTCAAGATGCCTTCTATGGCTACTTATACCGGCAAAACGGATCCCTATGACCATATTCAGAGTTATGAATCCCTCATGCTATTGCATGGATGGGAGGATGAAATTATGTGCAGAGCTTTTTCTCTCACATTGTCCGGGCATGCTCTCAAGTGGTTCAACGGGTTGAGCGAAGGTTCAATCTCCTCTTTCGATGAGTTGAGAAATGAATTCCTCAAAGTCTTTATGATCCACAGCCAGAGGAAGAAAGACGCTACCTACTTGCTCACGCTTAAACAAGGGAATAAAGAACCCTTGAAAAGCTTTGTAGATCGCTTCCGAGATGCAACCTTGGAAGTGGAAGATCTACCAGTAGGCGTAGCCTTGGCTGCAATGCTGCAAGGGACGAGCTCCGAGAAGCTACAAGAATCCATCTCTCTCGATCTACCGTTTGTCGCAGTTCGTCAGCCTGTTCGGGTTGCTAGTGGCTCGACTGGCCTCGCCTCTAGTCTGGGCCTCCGCCGATCACCGATGATCGGTGAGGCAAAAGGGAAACATTGGCTTCCTGCTTTCCTTCAGTTCGCGTTTCTTTCGCGATTTTTTTTCAGTTCAGTTTTTTTTTAAATTATTATTATTATTTTTTTAATATTATTTTATTCATTAAAATAATATTAAAATCCACAAATATCTCAAAAAAATTATATTTTATTCATTTAATCTGTAAATAAATTTATCAGTCCGATTTTACCTTTTCGATATATTTTTCGATTATTTCGGGATCGTTTTTCGATACAAAAATTTCGATTTATTCCAATAAATTCATATCTTGATCAATTTAACCCAAAATTTAATTATTTCTTCGTTATTGATCAAGATTTCTCAATCCCATATTTTTAATTAATTTTCTTGTCCCGATTACTATCGAATTTTGGTCTTTTGACCTTTATGCCCTTGCACGTGTTCGGGAATACCATTTCAATCCTTTTGGTTTTACGTTAAAAATATCAGGTCTTACAATCTCCCCCACTTAAGAAATTTGGTCCTCCAAATTAGAACCAAGTCATATGAGTCCATAAATAACTCCGGGTACATCTATCGTATCATATACTGTCATCCTCAAGTGACTTTCTCCGGAGTATAATACTCCCATCATACTTAACTAGGGAGATCATCTTAAACCTCAATATTTTCTCTTTTCGTCTAATACCCAAATCGATTTTCCAATCATACGTTATACTTTCATTGAGCTAAGCTGTTAGAGCTCATATCCGATCACATATATTGGGTCCGGATAGTATTTCTGAAGCATCAAAAGATGGGACATATTGTGGATGCCTGCTAATTCAAGTGGTAACGCTAACCTACAGGTCTTATCTCCCACTTGTCCAATATCTCTATTTGAATCTCGTTACGTCCTTATGCTCTTAGGACAAGTAACTATCAACAATACTGATTCACCCATAGTGAATTCCAATGATTTCCTGTCTCTTGTCAGCATAGCTTTTCTATCTGCTCTGAGGTGTTCTTAATTTCTCACAAATCATCTGAACATCCTCAAAGGTTTGTCTTACCAATTTGGGAACAATTCTCTATCTGTTACCCACTTCTTCTTATCCAAGTCGGGGAACAACTCCCTACGGCCATACCATGCCTCATATAAATCATCCCGATACTCAAGTGACAACCGTCATCATTGACGAATTCAATTAGTAACAACTGATCATCCCAAGAGCCCATCAAATCAATGGCACTTGCTCTCATCACATCCTCCAGAACCTGTAAAGTCTTTTCTGACTGACCATCGGTCCGAGGACGAAAAGCTGTGCTAACACACAATCAGGTTCCCACAGCTTCCTGAAACATATTCCCAGAAGTAGAAAGTGAAGCGGGAATCCCTATCTGATACCATGCTCACTGGAACGTTACATAATGTTCCACAATTTTCCATACACATAAATCCGTCTACACTCTTATAGTATCTGGGGATTTCCATAGCCAGAAGGTGGGTAGACTTAAACACTCTATCGACTATCACCTAGATAGCCTCGTGATTCATCTGAGTCATCTGTAACCCATCACGAAATTCATGGTAACTTGTTCCCATTTCTGTGTCAATATAGGTAGAGGCTGCAATAACTCTGCAGACTCCTCGTACTCGCTGTAATAACTCTGCAGACTCCTCGTACTCTACCTTACTCTGCTGACATACGAGACACTTATCCACAATCTCTACAATATCTTTTTTTTTAATATCTGACCACCAATACCATTTCAAGGATTTCGATATCTTTATTACTTCTCGGATGCACTGTATATCCCGAAGAGTGAGCTTCTGACAATAGCACTTTCTTATTAATTGTGGTCTTGGGGAGCACTTATAATGTCTCTGAACCTCAGTAAGTCATCATCACTCACCATGAACTCTGTCACTATACCCTTCTGAATCGACCCACACTATCGACAACATGCCGATCATCACGCTAAGCCTGGCAAATCCGGTCACTCAAATCCGGTTCTAACCTCAGGCTAGCTGTCACACAATCACCGTCATCATCAGAAGGGGTCACATCTCTACTAAGGCTCACAACTGCTCTAGCAGGTCGCGCTCCCTGACCATCATATGTGATACCATCCCGTTGCTCTTTTTTGCTCAAGGCATCAGCCATTACATTAGCCTTTCCTGGGTGGTAGGATTTCCATAATCATAATCCCTCAGAAGCTCTAACCCTGTTGGTTAGCATATCCGACTCTTTCTATTAAAACGGATACTCGGGGCTTTTACGATCAGTGTATACCCGACATTTCTTACCATTTAAGTGGTGGCGCCATACTTTTAGTATAAACACTACAACTGTCAACTCTAAATCATGAATCGAATAGTTTCTCTCACGAACCTTGAACTATATGGATCATAAACGACTATCTTCCCATTTTACATCGATACACAGCCAAATCCTTATTGTGAGGTATCCATACTCACTGAAACCTCTTGAGCTGTTGGTTATGGTGAGAATACTTACGGTGGTTAGTTCATTACTTCAATATGCCAAAACTCACCGAAGCTACTTACATACTTATCATACCACACGTATGCAATCTTTTCTTGAATAAGATGTGTCAACTAAGCAGCTAATTTCGGGAAACACTCAACACCTCGTCTATAAGACAATTTCCTGTTGCTACTCATGCTCTTCCCTGGACTTCGAATACATTGAAATATCATCGCTAAAGATGACAACTAATCGGTCCAAGTAAGGTTTAAATACCTCATCGTAGTTGAGTTCCACTAAATATTTCAATTTCCCATATCCTTGACCTATGTACGCATAAACGTATAACGTCATTCTGAAATCGCTTCCGTTCAAGATACTAACCCGCGTCATTTCCTTTTTTTTTTATAATAACGATTTTTATAAAATTTTAATTTTTAAACATTTTTGATTAATCAAATTCTATATTTCTTTATTGTACCAGCAAAGGTACCCAATTTTTAAATGTATAACTTAGGACTGTCGATTTCAATTTATAAATTATGTGTACACTTCTAGACGCTGTCAAATCTTCAGGTAGGGAGATATTTTAAAATACCGTTATTAACCCTCAGACTTGACCACAATTATTTTACATATCAGTCCATGTGGTCACAATTCATATTCGCTACTTATCAAAGATATCTTTACCTTGCATACATATCTTATTCCAATATGTCTTGTATACAGGATCTATCACATCTCGAAGCTTATCTCCTTTCATATATCACTTATAACAAACTCTTTCATTACTTGTTACACTTACAATATGCTTTTCAGTGATGTTTTCACCCCTATTTTCAACTTACAATCCCTATACCCATAATCAGTTAGTGAAAATCAGCTAACTATCGTCATCTTGCTTAAGGGTACAGGCTTCACATCTTTCACTAGCTTATAAGCAACTGAAGGTGGTATGAATAAATGTGTGGCACTAGGATAAATTAAATTAATTACTTCATTATTCACAACCAGTGTGGTATCTTCCACCACGTCATATGAAACATCAGTAATGTCCTGGTCTAAGGCATACTTTCGCCCTTGTCCAACATCTTATTTTCGTGGTAACTACCACATATCTTACATTGCTTACACTGCTACTCTGTTACACTGCTCTGTAGTAGGTCGGGGTCCTCAAATCACAATACCCCTCAAAAGTATTGAAATTGGATACATTGGGGCTTATCAATCAACTTACCTCGTGACTCATCAACTCTAAGCTTTTACCAATTACCTTTTTCCCGTTCTGACATCTCTGTCATTCTCTATTCTCTTTCAGTCTTTATTTCGGCCCTTACTACCTTTCCCAATCTCAGAGGCGTGCAACTCATAATCTTGTTCACACAACTGTAGTCTGTACACTGCCTCGGCATAGGTAGTGATATCTAACAGGCTAATCAAACTCTAATTGACAATCTGAGCCCTTCCATGAACTTTAAAACATCCCGACTCTCATTGTTCATAGTGTCAGAGTCATATATGCCTAGGAATATAAACTGAGTTTCATACTCATCAATCAACATGTTCCTCTGGGTCAAAGTAAAAGCTATCATCTGTAATTTCCTTTAACAATGTCGGGAAAATTCTGTCACCGGAATACATATAGAATTATGTTCTCATGTCCATTCTGGATGTCTAACTCTTAAGATGGGTCGAGCGGACTTCCACCAATGCTTCTACTCGCCCTTAAATCACATACATACTCTGAGCAATTAGCTCGTAAAATATTCTCCACACTCCGCTCTAACCTCACGAAACGTATCTCAATACTGTCCGATCTCTCTGTCAGACTCTGTTTGATCTCTCTATCGGACTCTGTGGGGCATGCTCAATACTAGCCTCCACATCAATCTCATCTCGAGTCTCATGTGGCGACTCAGTACAACTCTTAAGCCTACCTCTACGGCCTCGAGCTCGTGTACTCGCCCATCTATCATAGCAGCTATTAGTTAATGACTCTATTCTTGCATTCAAAACCAAATTCTTGGCTGCACTTCCATCTCGATATACACAATTGTATCTAAACAATGCACAGTACATGGGGATGTAAACTTCCTTAACCACTAACATCGACTCATATCAAGCCAACTCAAGCTCTGATACCATTAACTGTCACGACCCAAATTACCTAAAAATCAGAGTAAAATTTTCACTTTTTCATTTATTATTTAATTCTTACCTTTCTCTCATCGTGACCATCCTACAAATAGTTGGGCTATTATTCAGTGTTAGTCACCTCACACTATTTACCATTCTATTTCCATATTCACATTCATATATCAGAGTTTACTATCCTTTTGACTTTAAATAAATACATACCCAATGGTTTTTACATGACTCTACATCCCTGACATAATATCCATCTACAGTACTGTGCATTTACATATTTAGACACCAAACTATACAAATGTGTATACCTGACTCTCGATGGGAAGCAGCGGATACCAAGCATGCAAGTCCTCAACCGCTTAATAACTATTGCAAGTGCTCTGAAAAGATGGGAAAATAAGAGGGTGAGCAAACCACACGTTCAATAAGGCAATTATGCAAGTAAGTAGATAGCTCCACTATCTACATGCTCATAATGCCATGCCCTTAAATCTATTTCTTTTCATTAAAATCATCAAGCACAAAGTCATGCAAACATCAATGGCTTAGTTTATAAAATTGTTCGTGCATATATAAATCATACTACTTATGCATCAAAGCATTTTATGTGACATCATTAAATCATAATAAGCATGAATTTAATCAAGATCATGCAGTCTTTCATGTCATGTAGGACAAATCATGGATTTCAAATGAAAGCACGGAAAACATCATCATGCTACTGCATTTAAATCAATTCATTAAAACTGCAGTAAAACTAACCCTTCCGGGTCAATCATCTCATAAAATAATTCATTTAAAATTCATTATAAAACTTCGGTTATAAAACCACCCTTCTTTCAGGGTCACAAATCATAAAATCATGAAATCATAAAAACGTCAAATCGAGGGCCTGACCCCTCCTTCGGGTTTACCATGGTCTAACAGACCACAAGTTATATCATGTGAGACAAACAGCTGATTATATCAGTAACATCGAGGACTATGGCCATATCCTAGTGATCCCAGGCAACACGGTACCTAGTGTGCCAGATATCACACCTGAACTGGGAGGTGGGTCGTCCTACCCGCCAGAACAGCATAACACCACGATTGCGAGGGCAAGACTTGCTGCCTTGTGGCTAATGCCACTCCACTCCAACAATCCCCACGGTACAGCATACTCTGCGTGACATACATGGTACAACGTACTCTGTGAACCCAAGCTCAATCAAGGGTGCCTGCAATAGGTCTTATCCGTCCTTATCATCTCTGTCTCAATTTGCACGTGTGAGCATATCATCTCACTGTGACACAGAGTCTACAGGAGGCTCCAACACGGCTATATGCATGTAATATAAATCCTTGTGCGAGCGAAGCTCTAGCATGGCTCTATGCATATTCATGATATCAGAAAACCTCGTGCGAGTGAAGCTCTAACATGATTTCATAAAAATAAAAAAAATCTGCGTACGAGCAATGCTTCAGTACGACTTAAACTGATTATAAATTCAAGTAAAATCCACGTATGAGCATGCTCTAGTACGGATATGTATAAAAAACTCAGTGAAAACCTCGTATGAGAAAAACTCCAGTACGACATTCAAATGAATTATGAAAACCATATAAAACTTTGTACAAGCAACGCTCCAGCACAAATGAATGCTCAAGTAAATCAAATCTCGTGCGAGTTATACTCCAGCATGACTTTTATGCAATTATTATATCAAAAATGGATGCGAGCTAGGCTCCAGCACCTCTCATGCACGTCAATCATAAAAACTAGTGCGAGCAATTGCTCCAGCACCATTTCATGCATACCACGTCAAAAGAAGTCAAAACATGTCAAAACAGAGTGCGAGCTAGGCTCTAGCAGCTCTCTGCATATCAAATCATAAAATCAGTGCGAGCAACTGCTCTAGCACATTTTATGCATATGAGTCACACAAATCGGTGCGAGCAACCGCTCAAGCACATTTATGCACACTCACAAATGTAGATATAGTGTGAACTATATGCCAGCACTATCTGTTTCCATATAAACTTGATAGTTGGTCGTTTTCCAAAAAAATTTCATTTAAATCTTAATAACACCTACGTAGTGTTATCTTGTGAAATTTATGCAATTACTGGCCAATCTATCGATTTACTTTGCCTAAAAACCAATAAAATCCTTAATTTAGAAATTTCCTTCAATCATGCATTTCATGCATGTCATGCTTTCACTATCCTTAGGTGAACTTCCCTCAATAGGGGTAAAATAGTCTTTTCACCTATTTCGATCCTTAAAATAATTTAAACCACTTTTAGGATCATTATACATAATCAAGGTATACATACATATTCAGTGTATAGAAAAACTATTAAAATACGTGTAGCTACCTCTAGCTACACACACAATTCCCTTACCTCATTTTTCTGTACAGTCTGACCTTTCCACTGATGACTTGTCACGCAGTCTGATTTGCTCCAAATCCAATCTCTGGAACTGTGGATACATATACATCAGGTCAACTACAATACAATTTAATTGTATTCCATATATTCTGAGCTTAATTTAAATCATTGGACCCGTTTACCCGAATTGGGCCCGATTATACCATAATGGGCCTTAATCGACCTTAAGCCTGTTTACCACACTTTATCGAGGCCTATTGGGCTCATTGGGCCCATCAGTATTTATTTAGCCTCGTTCTAAATTCTTGGATATCTCAATTTATTATTTACGACAATTTATCCAATTTTCCAGAATTTAATTCATTTATGCGAAAATTAAATCCGTAATTTATGCGATAAATATCAATCACGCATAACGATGCAAAATTGTCGTAAATAAGAGTTACTTACCCGTGATTCCATGATAGTACACGAATCGAGGTTGTCTCGAGTCTTCGTTGGATGGCAATTGTTGAGCTACACAATTTAATATTTTTTCGGGTATACTTTCAGGCGAATATTAATCAAATTAAATATTTCAAAAACTTAAATCGATCAATTCGACCGCTTATCGACTTACCCGAAGCTCGATTGCATCACTAGAATTTTCCCTAATTTTTCCTCTTTTTCTTTTTCCCTTTTTCTTCCTTTTTTCCTTTTCTTTTTTTTGCTGAACCGGTTCGGTCTGGTTCAGTTTAACCCGGTTCAGACCATCGGTTCCGTCTGGTTTGGTTGGTTCAGTGGCTTACCGACCGATTCTCCTCTGATTTTCATCATCTGTGACTCCGCTGGGTCGTCTGCATCTTTGATCTGCCCTCGGTTTCGCCCGAGGTCGTCAGAAAGTGGTCGATCCGGCCCTTCTCCCTCGGCGTTGGTACCCATTTCTGTTTCTTATCGTTTTTCGGCATTAGCCGCCGCCCCACCGGTCGATTCAGCCGCTGATCGGCCGACCTTGGTATGGCTACCTTCGGGCGGCGGTGGCCAGGCCTAGATTAGCGCCGGTTGCCGGTAATCTCTCTTTCTATTCTTGATCCCGCTTTCTTCCCCATTCGGCCGCCGTTTGCCGCCGTTCGTCAGCCCGTTCGGGTTGCTGGTGGCTCGGCTGGCCTCGCCTCTAGTCTGGGCCTCCGTCGATCGCCGGTGATCAGTGAGGCAGAAGGGAAGTATCGGCTTCCTGCTTTCCTTCAGTTCGCGTTTCTTTCGCGATTATTTTTTTTTAGTTCAGTTTTTATTATTATTATTATTTTAATATTATTTTATTCATTAAAATAATATTAAAATCCACAAATATCTCAAAAAAATTATATTTTATTCATTTAATCTGTAAATAAATTTATCAGTCCGATTTTACCTTTTCAGTATATTTTTCGATTATTTCGGGATCATTTTTCGATAAAAAAATTTTGATTTATTCCAATAAATTCATATCTTGATCAATTTAACCCAAAACTTAATTATTTCTTCGTTATTGATCAAGATTTCTCAATCCCATATTTTTAATTAAATTTTCTTGTCCCGATTACTATCGAATTTTGGTTTTTTGACCTTTATACCCTTGCACGTGTTCGTGAATACCATTTCAATCCTTTTACATTTTTAAATGCACTTGAAAATTTTTATTTATTCCCTTTTGCTCTTACGTTAAAAATATCGGGTCTTACACTTACAAGCAGAAAAATGTAAAAACAAATGTGCAAAAATTGAGCACTAAATAGTGGTGTCAGGATGAGCTAAATTGCGGTGGTTCATGGCTCCTCACACCCAACTCATCATTTTTCTACAGAAGCTACTGCACAGATGGTAAAAAAAAAAAAAAGGAGTTTGAAGCTAAGGAAAATAATGTCAGTTCACCAATGGTTGTAGCGAAGGAAGGAGAGGATGCTAGCCACTGTCACCAGCTACAAAAACCTCTCATACCAATCAGCTACCTAAGGAACCAACCAACCCGTATGAACAAATGACACAATATAATAAAACCACACTAAACCGAGAGCTTGAAAATAAGGAAAGGGAAATTTAACAAAATCGAGAAAAGAGAAAAAAATACTTGGAATTGGATTGTAATTAACTAATGTAAAATGCTAAGAAACTAGAAATTAAAACAAACTTTTCATAAAATTTAGATTGCTTGAACAGTAAAATAACATGGTAGCTAAAAATAAAAACTACAATCGGAAATCTAAAAAAACAATTTCAAAAACTTAAACTACCCTAAATTAAAACTACTCCTAAATTACTCTATACTACTCCTAACCTAGGCTACTTACCCTACTCCTACTTGATTTTTTCAATTGCCATCATATTCTATTTATACACACACTTAGGGGTACAATGGTAATTTTTCCATCCTAGATGAGTTGGCATTGTTTGGCCACTTGTCTTCATTTGATTTGTTGCAGATCAGATATTTCCACGTCACTCATCTTTTTATCCAATTGGTTGTGCGATGTGGCCCGACGTGTGTCTTCTAGAAGGTTGGCACGGTGTCCTTCGATCTTATCGTTTCGGAGCAAATCAAATACGGACACCTGGCATCACGTGTGTCCAGACGACTGGTCACTCGGTCTGCAATTTTGAAGTGGTACAGTCTCCTTTAGCTCGTTTTCAACCCAATTTTGATTGAAACAATTGAGTTTCATTCAGATTTAATTTACCCGCACATTAAAGAATTTTAATTAAATAAACGGGATTATTAATAAAATAATATGGGGATTAAATAAATAATTAGGAAATTAAGCACAAATAATTCAATTAAAAATAGAATTATCATCGAGCCTTATGGGGTTTTGATTGAGAAATGATAATGATGTTTGAGATTGAAAAATGATTGTGATGGGATTTTATTGTGTTTTAAGAGAGCGATAAACTTTAAAGGATGTTTCTTAATAAATTTCCCTTTTTACTTGAGGTTTGATAAAGACGAGCATGAGAGGTTTTACATGATAATGATTTCATGTTTTATATGTCTGTTTTCCATGTTTTTCTGTACAAGATATATGTATATTCATACGACATAGATTTATGTCATCATGCTCTGATTGTAACTGATTTATGCATAACATTATCAGCATGTAGATAGAGTAGTTATCTACCATGCTTGCATTATTGCCTTACTAAGTGTGTGGTTGCTCATCCCTCTCTACTTTCCCCCTCTACAGAGCGTATATAGCAGCCCAGTGAGGACTGAGGCATTTTATTTTAGACATCCGCTGCTTCCATCGTTGAAAGGTATACACACAGGGATTCTTTTTGTATCTAAACATGTAAAGGCACAGTAGTCAATTGTATTGTAATGTAGGGGATGTACAAGTTAGAAAACGTGTCATGTATAATTTAACTTTCAATGAATGACACTTCTTTTGAATTATTTGAGAATGAATGTTGAGTGATGTTTATTATTGAGTCACAACCCAACCGTGTAGTGGTGAGTTAGTTCACGACCGGGTAAGGAAAGGAAAATACAAAAAATTCGCAGTGATTTTTAGATGAATTGGATAAAATGGGTCGTGACAGAGATTTGTATCAAAGCTGCGTTGGCCTGATGTGAGTCAGTAATAAAATGTAGGAGAATTACATCCCCATATTACTATACTTTTGTTTAGATATAACTGTGTATACCGTGATGGATTGAGTCTAATAAGTGATTGTGAATACAGAATGTTAGGCAATATGCCTATTACGCGTAGAAGTAGAGGGGTAGAAGCACATGCTAGAGGCTGTAGAGGTGGGCCTAAGAGCCGTGCTGAGCCATAGACTGACCAGACTCCATAGAACCCTGCTGAGAGAGTAGGAGATACAGAGGCACGCTTCGTTAGGATAGAACAGAGTATTGAGAGCCTAGTGGAGATAGTCACTCAGGCATTAGGTGCCGATGATAGATGAGGTCCCGCAGCACAGTCTACTATTGGACAGACAGCTACAGAGGCAGAGAGACCTCAGACTATTGAGATGGTGAGACCTCCAGTCTAGTATACAGCTTCTGCTATCTCTCCACAGCAGAGCGGTAGTGATTTGGGTTATGATTGTGACTTGAGCATATTGCAAGAGTTCCAAGGGTTGAAACCTCCAGTATTCAGAGGGGTGAAGGACCTGGTTATTACGAAGGATTGGGTGTATGAGATGGAAAAACTGTATCGATTCTTTAGATGTACATCATCTGAGAAGGTAGCCTTTATCGTGTTTATGTTAAAAGGCAAAGCAGAGTACTGGTGTAGATCCACCGAAGCTATTTTGAGGGCTAGACACTCTGAGATTACATTAGAGATATTTTTGGAGGCCTTCAGGAGACAGTACATTCCAGCCACCACACAGAAGAAATTACAGATGGAATTTATGAATTTGGTTCAGGGGAACCATACTGTGGACGAGTATAAGTCCAAGTTTATATCTTTGGGGAGATATGACCCGGACATGATGGGTAGTGAGACTCGAAAGATCCAGAAGTTCATTGATGGATTGAGATTTGCCATCTGGACTAAGCTAGCCCCATTTGACATACTTACCTATGAGGAGGCTGTACATAAGGCTCAGTTATGCGAGCAAGACTTTGAGCGGAATGCCTTCGAGATGGGGAAGATTAATATCAAAAGAGATAGAGACCGAAAGAGATCTGGGATGGATAAAGTGGCCATGAAAGGAGGCCAGAGATATTTTGAGAAGAGACGTAAGATCAAGGAGGTGTAGGAGAGAGCTGCTAGACCTCCCATATACCCAGCTTTGACTGCATCGAGGGGTATGGTTATTGGAGGACCACTACCTACTACAGAGCGGTGTAGGAGATGTGGTAAATACCATGGGACTAGACCATGTCAGATGATCCCTTCAGTGTGTTATAGGTGTGGGAAGCCCGATCATATTTTGAGATTTTATACTGAGATGGTTGAGGCTGCCCCACAGAAGGGCCAGGAGCCAGAGAGGGATCCAGTTGAGACAGTTGCCCCGAGGAGGAGGGCCACGACTGAAGAAAAAGGGAAACAGGCAGTAGGTGTGAGTAGAGGAAGAGTACCTGCACTGGATTAGGACATCGCAGACGCTTTGACGGATGTGATTAAAGGTACCATCCTAATCTTTAATTTAGAAGCATTGGTATTGTTTGATCCTGGTGCCACGCATTCCTTCATATTGCCTTCCTTTGCACATAAATTGTTAAAGCATGTGAAACCTACATTACTGGATAAAAGGTTGATGATTTCCACACCCATGAATGATAGTCAATTGACAGAGCATATATGTAGAGATTGTAAATTGAAGATAGAGGGAAAAGAGATGGCAGCCGATTTAATTTTATTGAATATGAATGATTTTGATGTCATCTTGGGAATGGATTGGTTGGCTGCCAATCATGTTGTTATGGGTTGTCATGCTAAAACTTTGAGGCTTCTAGAGATAGAAAATCATGTTGTAAGATTTGTGAAATGAAATGAAAGAACCTGATTACTATGAATGAAAAGAGTATTGTCTTATTTAATCTATTTGAGAGATGAATCTATTTTCTCATGTTGAATATTGATGTGATAATTTGTGACACTAACGGTAGAAAGAATGATGTGAAGGGTTCAATGCCTACGTGGTCGATATAGATAAGGCACACTCGGAATCGAGAGACATACCAGTGATTTCAGAATTTCCTGATGTCTTTCCAGACAATTTACCTAGGCTACCACCTAAAAGGGAAATGGAATTTTATGTAGAGTTAGTGCCTGGTACAGACTCGATATCAAAACCACCATATAGAATGGCTCTGATTGAGTTAGAAGAGCTAAAGAAATAGTTGCAAGAGTTGCTAGAGAAGGGGTTTATTAGATTGAGTGTCTCACCTTGGGGAGCGTCGATTCAATTTGTAAGGAAAAAGGATGGAAGCCTTCGACTATGTATAGATTAGCGGTTTTTGAATAAGGCCACCATTATGAACAAGTACCCCCTTCCACGCATTGACGGTTTGTTGGATCAGCTCTAAGGAGCCCAAGTATTTTCTAAGATAGATCTGCGGTCAGGGTATCATTAGTTGAGGATACGAAGTGGAGATGTACCCAAGACAGCATTTCGTACCCGATATGGCCATTACGAGTTTTTGGTTATGCCATTCGGATTGACGAATGCCCCCACGACATTTATGGTACTGATGAATGATGTATTCAAGCCATACCTGGACAAGTTTGTGATTGTGTTTATTGATGAATTATTGGTTTATTCCAAGTCCAGGGAAGATCATGAGGAGCATTTGAGGATAGTTTTGCAGATCCTCTGAGAGAAAGAGTTATATGCCAAACTTAGCAAGTGTAACTTTTTGGTTAGAGCAGATCTCATTTCTAGGCCATGTTGTGTCGAAGGATGGGGTATCAGTCTATCCATCCAAGATAGAGGCAGTTGTACAGTGGGAACAGCCCAGGACAGTTACTGAGATCAGAAGTTTTCTAGGATTGGCAGGGTATTATCGAAGATTTGTATAGGGTTTCTCTAGACTAGTGCCTCACGCGGAAAGACGTTAAGTTTGTGTGGGATGAGGCATGTGAGAGGAGTTTTGAGGAGCTTAAGCGTTGATTGACCATTGCGCCGGTTCTCTCCATTCCTACCATCTCAGGAGGTTTCTTTGTGTATACGGATGCATCACACTAAGGATTGGGCTGTGTACTTATGCAGGATGGAAAGGTAGTTGCCTATGGATCTAGACAGTTAAAAGATCACGAGAGGAACTACCCAACACATGATTTGGAGTTGGCGATTATGGTGTTTGCTTTGAAAATATTGAACCACTATCTTTATGGTGAGCAATTTTAGGTTTTTGACACGCCCTAAGGGTATGTTCCGCAAGTGCACGGGTCGTACAAGTAATAATGGGATTTAAGTCCCGAGTTATCGTTCTACAGAGAAGTTTATCAGCCTAATTAACTACCGGTTAATCTTACCCTAAGTATATTCTAGCAAATTATAAAATTAAGGTGGGTGATCTACATAGCTAGAATTAAAAATATTGAAAGCAATAAAATAATAAAACTATAAAATAAAGAAAATAAAACCAAGCTAAAATTACTTACAAAGCTCCAGCAATTAAAAGCAAAAACCTACAAAAGAAAATTAAAATAGTTAAAATGAATTAATGCAATTAAAATGCGAATATAAAAATAAAGGAATAAAATTAATTAAACTAAAATTTAAACAAACTTAAAGTGAAATGTGCATGCAAATTAATTAATAAAAATTGCAATTTAAACTAACCTAAGATCTTATTGAGTTAATATATTTTGAAATGACAAAACAAGTAAATTCAATAATATAAAGATGATATAAAAACATGTTTAGAGGTTATCAGCACCAGAAATTAAGTTCCTGAAGATGAGAGATCGATATGGTGATATGAGAGATCGATCTCCTGGGTTTTCTAGGATGAGAGATCGATCTCATGGGGATATGAGATCGATCTGTTAAAAGATTGAACCTGTACAAGGTATTGAGGAAGCTGAGATCGATCTATAAGGGTTATAAGATCGATCTGTCTTAATACAGGATGTTGATAAGATCGATCTGGTCTAGGAAGAGATCGATCTCCCCTAAAACAAAAGGTAAAGGCAGTAGATCGATTTGTAAGATCGATCTGCACTCAAACAGAGAGTTCATGAGATCGATCTGGTATAGGAAGAGATCGATCTCCTCAAAGTCAGAGAGCTAAGAAGATCGATCTTGGTTGATTAGAGATCGATCTCCTCACTACGAGACTACCTGGTAGATCGATCTATAGATCGATCTTGCCTCAAACAGAGAGATTGGAAGATCGATCTGCTTGTTCGATAGATCGATCTGCTCTAACATTTTCAAATTGTGAGATCGATCTGCTCATATATGAGATCGATCTCCTTGCTTCAATTTGCTTTGACTTTGTAGGAATTACAACTAAGAGATCGATCTGGTCAAGATAGCAGATCGATCTGGCATTCTACTGGAGGTTCCCAACGACTCTTTCTGCAAAAATCTCAACAGGAAAAACAGCATTAAATGCTCCAACTACCAATCCTTCAGTATATAATCAAGCATTGAAGACACTGAGAAGTGAGACACCATTACTGCACATTCTGTACATTCTCAAGAGTTTAATTCCTACATTCTATTTGTCTTCAATCCTTATTTATTGAGTTTGTTGTATAAGCCTGTGTACAAAAGCTGTATTTATCCTACCCACATAAAAAAGCTTAATATTGTATTCATCTTTACTTTAAGAGAGAAGACGATTGTTCCTCAGTGAGATAAACTTTGTAAAAGGGTGAATACATTTTTGTGTAAAAAAGGGCAGAGAGGTTATTCCTTAACCTGAAAAAGGAAGTGTGTAACTTTCATTGAAAGAGAGAAAGAAAGCTCTTGACAAGGAGGTCAAGAAGAGAGGACGTAGGCAAGAGATTGACCGAACCTCTATAAACTACCGTGTTTGATATCTCTTCCTTATCTTCCTTTAATTTATTTCATTACATTATATTGTTTATTTGTTATTTGTTTATTAGATTCATTTTAGTTTTAATTTGCCATTAACTTTAGTAAAACCGATTCACCCCCCTCTCGATAGAGCCATCAGATCTAATAAAATAAAATCCTAGAAAATTAAGAAAAATAATCATAAATCTAAATGTCTAAACTAATGAATCTAAAATTACTCCTAGATATATCTAAATACTAAATTAACATTAAAATCTAACAAATGCATGAAACACATTTTTTTGGTATTTTCACTAAAACTTATAATGCATAAAATGAGTTTATCTAAATTAATTTTAAGCACATCTCCTAATGCTAGAATAAAAATTACTTAGTAACCAAATTAAATCTAAGTTAAACTCATGCAACAAAGAAACTATGACTACCATGCAAATTAGAAATCAACTAACTAAATTAAATAATAAAGTTGAACTTAATCTAGCTAAAAATGCATGCAAAATGAATTAACAACTACAATGGGCTAGCCAAACGTGGCCTTAGGCATTTGCAAATCCAAGTGGTCCTGATTGTCTGGTACTATTCATTTATCTTCTTCAATTTTTGATTTCAGGCATGCTCTCGGGATGCTGTCTCCAGGTGCTGCAGGTGTTCTGAAATCTCGGTTCTGGCCAGGTAATGTCTGTCCTATTGCCCCAAGCTGATGTGTGTCTACCACCGGTGTTGTTCTACCCTGTTGTAGCTGCTCCAGAAACCTGTTAAGCCCCAGATGCCTCAGCTATCATTCTCTGTATTTCCTCTGCAGGTCTCAACAGAGCAGTACGTGTTCATGCATATTCAGAATGCATAAATCTGCTTGGCCATCTTTTGCTCCTCGCACCATGTCCAAACGACACAACAGCAGCTAATGGTTTTGCGCCCTTGCACCAGTACAAGCAAGCTCAACACCTGATTCTAGCATCATCCTTAGCCTCCTCGTGCCCAGCTAGCAGGTAGTTATCGTAACATATAAACACCACGGTAGCCATTCCAGCCTACCAGCTCACTAAACCTCAATCTACCGCAACTTAATAGCAAAAAACAATTGGATTAACACTTAATAAAAGACAACTAAAATGAATAGCAACATGGACTGTAAACAGAGCTAAACAGAGAGTGATGTAATCCCGATTGCTGCCATATTGCTCTCAATCTATGCTCTGCAATGAATGGTGACAATAAGTAACAAAGCAAGGTGAAAATCAATAACTAAATAAAGGAAAGATAGGAAATGCAGTGATGAACAAATGTAAAACCGAGAGGCACAAATATATTCAGTAGAAAATAATAGAGGTTAGCATTAATATGCAGTAAACTCATCACCATCGGTTTCCTCTATTCTAGCTTTTTAATGCCATGGTTCCACATTGCTTTAATGTGAAATAATGCCTAGCATTTGCCCACATTCAAGCACCAAAACCAAATAGCATAGATAGAGGAAGAAGTAGGAACCGAATGTATACAGAACACAAATCTGAGAGCACTTAAAGATGATGGCTTCTTTCAAATAAAACTAAGGAAACATAAACAATGTTCAAGGAAAAATCGAGAGCTATAATAAGGAGTAATCTTTGTGAATAAAAATTGGCAAATAAAAGAGCTTAATGGTTCCAAACCGAGAGCATGAAATGAAAGTGAGTTTCCATTGAAATGAAATTTAACAAAGATTAATGAAGAAAATGGAATGAACAGTAAACAACTTGTAAAAAAAAACTATGCGGAAATTTAAAGAAAACATTTAAAATTAATCTAAAAGCTATTCTACCCTAACGTACTTACATTTTCAATTGCCATCATGTTCTATTTATACACAAACACAGGGGTACAATGATAATTTTTCATCCTAGATGAGTTGGCATTATTTGGCCACTTGTTTTCAATTGATTTGATGCAGAATAGATATTTCCACGTCACTTGTCGGTTTGTCCAGTTGGCTGTACGATGTGGCCCGATCTGTGCCTTCCAGAATATTTGCTCGGTGTTTGTTGATCTTATCGTTTCAGAGCAAATAAAATATGGACACCTGGCATCACGCATGTCCAGACGACTGGTGACTCGGTCTGTAAAATTTGAAGTGGTCCAATCTCCTTTAGCTCGTTTTCAGCCCAATTTTGACTGAAACGACTGAGTTTCATCTGGATTTAATTTATCTGCACATGAAAGAATTTTAATTAAATAAAGGGGATTATTAATAAAATAATATGGGGATTAAATAAATAATTAGGAATTTAAGCATAAATAATTCTATAAAAAATAGAATTATCACATCCTCAAACTTGAGTTTTTGTTTGTCCTCAAGTAAAACAAAATAAATGTAGGAATGACAAGTACTAAACACTAAAATTTTTCCAATATTATCCTCAAAGATAAAGTACAGACTATGATCTAAAAGAATCACAATTAAAAGTTAAACACATAGAATCATTCAATCATAAGTCCTAACCCAAATTGGACTCCTTGTGCGTGTGTGAAAAATGTCAAAGTCACTTCAAAGTACATTATCCGGATTAGATTATGCAAACACAATAAATGCAAAGTCAATGACAAGTGATCATTCCCATAAGTTTGCTTTTCACTTCTCTCTCCACTAATGTAGTCACACTTAGTCAAAGATCAATAGGACTTCATTAAGCTTGTAATGTAAGGCTGGGGTTAGGGTATGATAAATTTGATTTAGGTTTAATTACCCCTTAACATGCATTACTTCTAGGATCTTTAATGTAAGAGCTCTATTTATTTCCCCCAAACTTATTTATTTCACTAAACATTTTATTCTATTTTTGTATTTTTCTTCTTTCTTCTTTTTCTTTTTCTTTTTCTTCACATTTTTTTTCGAATTTTCACTATCACCAGGTACCCATATGTACAAAGCTCAAAATATATCCAATGACTTTCCATGCTTTCGGGGTAAGGGATAGGAAAATAATACTTTAGGCTAAGGAAAATAATGCAGGTGTATTTACAGAGAAAAGCTTATTTGGCCCAAATGGGTGACTAGAGATAAAGTATGTATAGGGATGGCTCGAAAGGCTCAAACGATTCAAAGATGGCCTAAATCATCTCCCTAATTAAGTGTGATCTAATATTTTGCCTCGAGACAAGATCAAACAAATTCTAGAATATGATACACAAAATCTACTGAACAAATGCACCCTTATGTCCACATAAGCTTTCTCTAAGTAAATATACAAATTCATGACATGACATGTACGTAAGATGAGGAAATCATAATCAGAATCAAGACAAATTCAAGAATTCAACTTCATGCTTTTCCTATAATCATGCTTCTAAGTCAATCAAAATCATACTTAATCATGGGGTCATATCATTGGAATATGGTAAAACTACATGCTAAGCACTAAATCATCTCAAAATCAAAAAAAAAATAAGCTCGAATTTTCGAAAAATTTTGAAGAAATTTTCAATTTTGTCCAAATTTTTTTAAAACTGCTCAAGTAATATCCCCTCCCCCAAACTTAAAGTGCACGGTGTCCTCAGTGTGCAGATAATGTAAGAATTGAAGTTCAGGAACAAAGTACTCCCCTTTCTGATGATGATAAACAATTGAAGATTGATTAAAAATGTAATTCTAGAAGAAACATCTGCAAAATAAACAAAGAAAGAAACAACAGAAAAGAAAAGAACTGTACAAAAAGTGAAAAAAATGAAACTAAGTACCAAGATCAGAAGTAGGAGGGTTAGCTAAAGTGGTCACAGAATGCTGACGATCAAATCCCCCCCCCCAAAAAATAGTGTTTCAGTCTGCCCCCATTAACCTTAAAGGGTTAGTTTAGGGTCTCATCCATAATTTCAATGGCTCCATGAGGGAACACTTGTGTAATGGTAAAGGGACCTGACCACCTAGACTTAAGCTTTCTTGGAAACAACTTCAAGCGTGAATTAAACAACAAAACCTGCTGGCCTATCTCAAAGTGTCTCTCTTTAATTTTCTTATCATGCTATCACTTAGTCTTTTCCTGGTAGAGCTTGGCATTCTCATACGCCTGCAACCTGAACTCATCTAACTGATTAAGCTGTAGCAGCATCTTCTCCCCTATTGCCTCTAAATTGAAATTTAGGTTCTTAAGGGCCCAATAGGCCTTGTGCTCAAGCTCTACTGGTAGATGGCAGGCTTTACCATACACAAGCTGATAAGGGGACATTCCTAAAGGTGTTTTGAAGGCTGTCCTATAGGCCCAAAGTGCATCCTCTAACCTAATGGACCAGTCCTTCCTACTTGGGTTCACTGTTTTCTCCAATATCCCCTTAATTTCCCTATTGGACAACTCTACTTGGCCACTCGTCTGTGGGTGATAAGCAGTGGCTACCTTATGTGTCAGACCCGAGTTTTTGATTTACGTATGTAGCTTGTACCTTATGATTCCTATGTGTACGAACGTTTTATTTCATAGTTGAATCATAAGAAGAGTATTTACTATCATGCAATCGATTTATTGAGAAATAAAAATGCATGTAAACTACATAACAGCGAGAAAATGGTTAAATTAATTTTCGAGCAAGTACAAGGGTAAAACGATCAATTGACCAAAATTCGGTATAAATTCGATGAGAAAATTTCATGAAAATTATGAAATCGAGAAATCTTGATCAATAACGGGGCAAATATTTATTTTTGAGTCCAGTTGATCAAGATATGAATTTAATTAATATTTTTGGAATTTTTATCTCGAAAAATGAGCCCGAAAATAGTGGAAAAATATACCGAAAAGGTAAAATCGGACTGATAAATTCATTTTCGGACTAAATGAATTTAATTGGAATTTTTGAGAATTTTTGGGATATTTTAAGATTTTTAATATTATTTTAAGGATTAAAATAATATTAAAAATATATTATAAAGTTAAAAACAAAAACAAAAAAAAAAATGAAATCTAGAAAGGAATTTCGGGGAGAGAGAAAACAAAGAAATTGGAAAAGAGGAAATCAAGCCGCGAAGACCGACGAGGAAGAAGTACCACCGGGCGGCCACCTCCGGCGACCAGCGGCTAGGCACGCGACCGGGAAAGGAAGGTCGGCACCGTGCAACCTCCCTGCCACCAGGACGCGAGCCACCGGCGCCGAAATCCAACGAATCGAAGGGAGAAAGCCGCGGAGGAAAAGAGGGCGTTCGGTGGCCACCGATGGGAGTTGGCTCCGATCGAGGCCAACCGAGAGGTCCCCTGTCCAAGACGCGTCGAACGGCGGTAGCGGCACGTCGGGAACCGGCTGGATGACGACGGCACGACCAAAAAGGTACTGAACCGGTTGGTGGTTCAGTGGAAAGTGACTGTGCTAAATCGGACCGGACCGGTTCAGCCAAGGAGAAAAGGGGAAAAAGAGGAAAAAAGAAAGAAAAAGGAAAAGAAAATTTTTGAGATTTCACCGGACTTCGGGTAAGTCGATACGAGGTCAAAAGTGACCAATTTAATTTCCGATAAATTTATTTTAATTATATTTAATCGAAAATTGACCCGAAATTAAATATACAAATTGTGCAGTTCGATGATTAATTCCGAACGGAAGCCCGATTGAACTTTGATTCGAGCACCATCGCACAATCTCGGGTAAGTAAAGCTCATTTACGACAAATTATGTGATTTATGCGTATTTGAGATTTAATTTACGCATTTCGGATTAAATTTTGGATTTAGTGAATTACATTCAAAAAATTGAATAAAATGTCGTAAATGATATACGGGCCATCCAAAGAGCTTGGAATGAAGCCCAATGGGTATTGATAAACCCAATGAGTCAATAGACCCTGATGAACGGGCTTAATACGGATTAAGGCCCGATTAAAGTGATTAAGGCCCATTAGGCGTAAAAAGACCAATTTAAGTGAAATGAACTGTATTAAATGTGTAATACAGTAGGAAAAGTGTAATTAACTCAGTGAAAGATTAAATGCAGCTCCAGAGTCATATTGAGAGTTGACCGGACTGCGAGATAGACAGCACAGAGGAAGAGAGGTCACACGACGTGATCCGAGGTAGGGGACTCTTGCAAGTAGCTAGAGATATCTGTGCATATTTTCATTGGATTTTACATTCACTGAAATTGTTTGAGGGTCAGAGAAAATCTATAATAATTATAGGGACCCGATATGGGTAAATTATGATTTTACCCCTAGTTAGGCAAAAAGTGAAACTTTGGAAAAAGTTGTAAAAAGCATGAAAATGATCTTTTGAGTGGTTTTTCCTGCTGTATGGTAGAATAGTAGGTGGATAGGCTAATGTTTTGAGGTCGATGTAAATTAAGCACACTTTATAGTGCTGATTTTAGTGATTTTTAACATCCTTATTTTTAAAGAGCCATCTACCGAATTATGTGGAAACAATCGTGCTAGAGCACAACCCGCACTTGATTTCAGATGTTTTTCACATACATTAGTGCTGGAGGTTGACTCGCACTACATTTATTTGACATGCATGATAGAGTACTGGAGCATTGCTCGTACTTAGTTTTTATGTGATTTGTGCATGATAGAGTGCTGGAGCGATTAGCTTGTACTCGAGTTTTACATGAGATGCATGACAGAGTGCTGGAGCGTTGCTCGTACACGATTTTTCATGATTTGTACATTACATCGTACTTGAGCGATTTGCTCGTACTTGATTTGTAATGAGAACTATGCATGACCTGGTGCTGGAGGTTTACTCGCACTAGTGTTAATATTTTGACATGCATATACAGTGTTTTGAGGCGGAGTGTTTACTGTGTGTCACACTCAAGACGCGCACTGTAGTTTTTTGTGATATATACACATGTTAGAAAAATCGTGACGATTTCCTCCGTGTAGCCTGAGTGTGACACTGTTGAGATGTTCTCACGTGGATTTAGAGACGTGGCATTGATTCCATAGTATGAGGGCTAAGACCTATGGTAGGCACCCCGACTATGATGTATTTCCATGGTATGAGAGGCTAAGACCTATGGCAGGCACCCCGACCATGATGTATGGGTCCAGGGCTGTACGTTGTACCGTGCATGTGGCATGGAGTACATTGTACCATTTTTGTGTTGTGGAGTTGTGGAGGAGTGTGTTGATAGCTGGCGATTGTGATGGACTAACCCCCCACCCGTTACAGCAGTGATTGCCCCACACACCGAGTACTGTGTTACCTGAGATCACTATTATTAGGATATGGCCATAGTCTGGAGATACTCTCTTACGGTAAGATCCTTAAGCCCAACATCCTTAAGCCTGTTTCGGCGGGGAGGCTCTCTTACATAGTCTAGAGAGATTGCATTTAGCCACTGAGTCTCGCATGATATATCACATGTGTTTTATGATACGGGTAGACCTGAGGGATGGGTCGAAACCCGATTCATTTGTGTTGTGATGAGAAATGCCATATTTACCGTGTTTTAAATGTAAATGGCATATTTTATATAAAGGCATTCTTAAATGATTAAATATGCATTGTTTTGCACGAATGCCTCTGATTGACAAACCACCATGTGTTTAGTACATGGGATTTTAAATCTATACTATATTATATATATTTTAAACATGCTTTTGAATTGAGAGAAGGAAAGCAAAAGCACTATTTTCAAGTAGATAGTATGGATGTCTACTTGCTTGCCTGATTTCCTTACTGAGCGCGTTGATAGCTCATCCCATTCATTTTCCCCCCATCTCTACATATTTTCATCAGTAGATCGAGTCGGCCAGGGTATTGCATTCCTCTGATCCATTGCCACTCCCCATCTAGCGAAAGGTATACACATGCGTACTCTTTTGTGTCTGAACAATGCATAAACACAGTGATGTACACGATTTTAATGTTGGGGATGTAAATGTAGTGATGTAATTATATTAAGTATATGAATTTACTTATGCTATGAATGTCATGTATGTATGATACGAAAAAGAACGATAAGGTATGTATGGATGAGGAGACTAATGCCTATTCACAGCCCAACTGTTGAGGAAATAAAGGTAAGTAAAAAGTGAAAAATTTGTTGTGGTTTTTGGTAAAGTCGCATGTGGGAGGAGGGCGTGACAGAGTGGTATCAGAGCCTAGTTGGTCTGATGTGTCTAGGCATTTGTAATTAGGAAAATGTACATCCCCATATCACTGTGTTTTTGTTCAATTACAATTGTGTATACAAGATGGGAGTTGGACAAATTAATGTTTGTGAATGCAGGAATTGAGCCATTATGGCAATTACCTGCCATGGTAGAGGGGCGAGAGGTAGGGCTAGAGGCCCTAGAGGTAGGCCTGAGAGCCGAGATGAGACCTCATTTGACTTAGTGACGTCGAGTCCCATTGAGGTACCAGAGAGTATCGAGGCACGCTTCGCGAGGATAGAGCATAGCCTAGAGGCGATAGTAGGGCTGTTGGCACAGACTTTGCCAGGTAGACAGAGACAGGATGCAGAGACTGTGACTGGAGAGGCAGTTGCACGTAATACACCTGCGCAGCCTGTACAGAGGCCACAGACTATTGATACTTCTACACCCCCACCAGTTCAGGTTAGTAGAGGATATGGGTGTGATTTGCATCGGTTGCGACAGTTCCAAAAGGTTGGACCTCCATCTTTTCGAGGGGTCAAGGACCCAGCTAGTGCAGAGGAGTGGATTAGCGAGATGGAGAAGTTGTACGATTTCTTTGAGTGTACGACTTCTGAGAGAGTCGCATTTGCTGCGTTCCTACTGAAGGGAACGGCAGAGCATTGGTGGAAGTCCACCAGGTCGATATTGAGAGCCCGACATGCTGAGATCAGTTGGGAGATGTTTCTAGAGGCCTTCAGGAGGCAGTTTGTTCCTGATACTGCTCAGCGTAGACTGCAGGCTGAGTTTTTAGGATTGAGCCAGGGGAGTCTCACAGTGGATGAGTACGAGACTAGATTTTTGGCCCTGGGGAGATATCTCGATACCATGTATAGCGAGACCAGGAAGGTCCGCAGGTTTGTAGACGGATTGAGACCGATGTTGCGGTCTAGATTGGTACAACTGGACATTGGTACGTATGATGAGGCAGTGCGCAGGGCGCAGCTTTATGAGCAAGATTATGAGAGGCATTTCTCTGAGTTTGGAAAGTTCAGTCGGAGCTGAGATAGAGAGAGGAAGAGGTCGGCTAGTGATAGAAGGTTCAATTATCGAGGAGGGAGGAAACTCTTCGGTAAGGGACCACGGATAGAGGAGGTGTGAGAGCGACCAGTTAGACCTCCTACATACCCGGCCATAGCTCCTACGAAGGGCATTGTGATTGGAGGATAGAGGCTTACTACTGATCAGTGCAGCCGATGTGGTAGACATCATGGTAGTAGACCTTGTCCGTTGAGCCCTGTTTTGTGTTTTTGATGTGGGAAACATGGGCATATTGCTTGAGAGTACCCAGAGACATATGTGACTGCCTCACAGAAGGGCAGGGAGCATGATAGAGCTCCAGCTGGTACGTCTGCTCAGAGAGGTAGAGCGACGGCAGAGGAGAAGGGGAAGCAGGTGATGGGTCGAGGGTGACTACATGCTTTGGACCAGGACACAGCTGATGCTTCTGCGGATGTGATTCGAGGTAACATCCTTATTTATGATTTAGAAGCATATGTTTTAATTGATCCTGGTGCCATACATTCATTTGTATCACCATCATTTGCATGTAAGTTGGAAAAGCATGTAAAGCGTACTCCTTTAAAGATGATGATGTTGATTAGTACGCCTATGGATTCCAGTCAGCTAGTTGAGCATGTGTATAACGATTGTAAGTTAAGAGAAGGGGAAAAGGATATGACAGCCAATCTAATATTGCTAAGTATGAGTAACTTTGATGTAATATTAGGTATGGATTGGTTATCTGTAAACCATGCTGTTTTAGGTTGTTATGCTAAGACAGTTATGTTTCCTAACCCTACGAAAATTATTGTAAAGTTTGATGGGAAGAAATGAAAGAAATAAATATGTTCTTAATAAAAAAAATATTTTGCTAACTGAGAGATAAATATCTTGAAGGTTTCATTGCATACATAGTGGATACGGATAAGGTACATCCGGAGTTGGTAGATATTCCTGTGGTCAGTGAGTACCCAGATGTTTTCTCGGATGAGTTGCCAAGGTTACCACTAGATAGAGAGATGGAGTTTTGTATAGATTTGGTGCCTGGTACTGAGCCTATTTCGAGACCACCGTATCACATGGCCTTAGTTGAGCTGGAGGAGCTCAAGAGACAGTTGCCGGAGCTGTTGGATAAGGGTTTTATCAGACCGAGTGTTTCACAGTGGGGAGCACCGGTTCTGTTTGTGAGGAAGAAGGATGGAAGCCTCCGATTATGTATAGACTATAGATTGTTGAATAAGGCTACCATCAAGAATAGATATCCCCTTCCACTCATTGACGACTTACTAGATCAGCTTCGGGGAGCGCAGGTCTTTTTTAAGATTGATCTGAGGTCTGGGTATCATCAGCTGAGAGTTCGGAGTGGAGATGTACCCAAGACAGCATTTAGGACTCGATATGGCCACTATGAGTTCCTAGTTATGCCATTCGGACTGACGAATGCTCCCGCAGCTTTCATGGCTTTGATGAACGATGTATTCAAGCCATATTTGGATCAGTTTGTTATCGTATTCATCGATGACATATTAGTATATTCGAGATCCGAGGAGGAGCATGAGGAGCACCTTAGGATTGTATTGCAGACTCTACGAGGGCAGTAATTGTATGCTAAACTCAGCAAGTGTGATTTTTGGTTGACAGAGATCTCATTTTTGGGACATGTAGTGTCGAGGGATGGTGTGTTAGTAGACCCATCCAAGATTAAGGCTGTAGTTCAGTGGGAACAGCCGAGGACAGTTACTGAGATCAGGAGTTTTTTGGGTTTAGCAGGGTACTATCGGAGATTCGTTGATGGATTTTCAAAGATGGCTGCTCCGTTGACACGTCTCACTCGAAAGAGTGTTGTATTCGTGTGGGATGAGGATTGTGAGAGGAGTTTTCAGGAGTTGAAGAGTCGATTGACCACCGCTCCGATTCTCACTATTCCTACCAGCTCAGGAGGATTTTCAGTATATACCGATGCTTCGCATCAAGGACTAGGCTGTGTGTTGATGCAGGATGGGAGGGTAGTTACTCATGGATCCAGACAGTTGAAGGACCATGAGAAGAACTATCCAACCCACGATTTAAAGTTGGCAGCAGTAATGTTTGCGTTGAAGGTATGGCGCCACTACTTGTATGGTGAGAAGTTTCAGATTTTTACCGACCACAAGAGCCTCAAGTACCTGTTCTCACAGAAGGAGCTGAACATGAGACAGAGAAGATGGCTAGAGCTTCTGAAGGATTATGATTGTGAGATACTTTATCATCTGGGTAAGGCTAATGTTGTAGCAGATGCTTTGAGTAGGAAGAGCCTTGGGATGGTATCGTATATGATGGTCAGGGAGCACGAGCTGCTAGAGCAGTTTGCTAGCCTCAGTTTGGGAGTTGTGCCTTCGGACATGGATGCAGATTGTATGATTGCGAGTCTATGGTTAAAGCCAAATCTGTTGGACAGGATCAGATAGGCTTAGCAGACAGATCTGCAGTGCATCGATGTGATTGGTCAGATGCAGAGGGGCACAGTGACAGATTTTGAGTTGAGTCCTGATGGACTATTGAGGTTCAGAGGTAGATTGTGTGTTCCCGAGGACCCAGAGCTTAGGAGATTGATATTGTTGGAAGCTCATTCATCGAGGTACACATTGCATCCGGGGAGTGGCAAGATGTATCAGAACCTCCAGAAGGTGTACTGGTGGTCGGGTATGAAGAGAGATGTGGCAGATTTTATGGCGAGATGTCTCATATGTCAGCAGGTGAAGGTAGAGTATCAAAAACCTGCAGGATTGTTACAGCCCCTAGCTATACCGACATGGAAATGGCAGCATATCAGCATGGATTTCGTGATGGGTTTACCGAGGACCCGGAGGAATCACGATACTATATGGGTGATCATTGATAGACTGACGAAGTCAACCCACTTCCTAGCTATGAGAGCTACCGATACTCTGAGTACATTGGCAGAGTTGTATGTACGCGAGGTAGTGAGGTTGCATGGTGTTCCAGTGAGCATTGTCTCGGATAGGGATTCCCGCTTCAGTTCCCACTTTTAGGAACATTTTCAAGAAGCCATGGGAACCCAGTTGAGTTTGAGCACAGCTTTCCATCCTCAGACAGATGGTCAGTCAGAGAGGACGATACAGACTCTGGAGGATATGTTGAGAGCATGTGTGCTGGATTTTAGAGGCTCCTGGGATGATCATTTGCCACTAGCCGAGTTCGCCTACAACAACAGTTATCATTCGAGTATCGGGATGGCACCGTATGAGGCCTTGTATGGCTGTAGATGTCGTTCCCCTATTGGATGGGAAGAAGTGGGTGATCGAAAGATTTTTGCTCCTGATTTGGTTACACATGCTTCTGAGGATGTCTGATTGATAGTTGAGAGATTGAGGACAGCTCAGAGTCGACAAAAGAGTTATGCTGATAGGAGACGTAGGCCACTTGAGTTCGCAATTGGTGAGTCAGTGTTTCTGAAGGTTTCTCCTTCCAAGGGTATAGCGAGGTTTGGGAAGAGGGGTAAGCTGAGTCCTCGCTACATTGGACCCTTCGAGATACTCGATCGAGTGGGAGATAAGGCCTATAGGTTGGCATTGCCACCAGATTTGTCAGGTGTGCATAACGTCTTCCACATTTCGATGCTTCGAAAGTATCACCCAGATCCGGCACATGTGATTAGTTATGAGCCTTTGGAGCTCAGTGAGGACATGTCATATGTTGAGAGGGCGATTCAGATACTGGATAGGAAGGAGAAGGTTTTGAGATCGAAGACTATCGAGTTAGTGAAAGTTTTATGGCAGCATCACACTTCCAGGGAGGCTACTTGGGAGTTAGAGAGCTTGATGCGAGAGGAGCACCCCCAGTTATTTGAGGATTGATTTGGTTCTAATTTGGAGGACCAAATTCTTTTAGTTGGGGAGGATTGTCAGACCCGAGTTTTCGATTTACGTATGTAGCTTGTACCTGATGATTCCTATGTGTACGAACGTTATATTTCATAGTTGAATCATAAGAAGAGTATTTACTATCATGCAATCGATTTATTGTGAAATAAAAATGCATGCACGCTACATAACAGCGAGAAAATGGTTAAATTAATTTTTGAGCAAGTACAAGGGTAAAACGGTCAATTAACCAAAATTCGGTATAAATCCGATGAGAAAATTTCATTAAAAATATGAAATCGAGAAATCTTAATTAATAACGGGGCAAATATTTATTTTTGAGTCCAATTAATCAAGATATAAATTTAATTAATATTTTTGGAATTTTTGTCTCGAAAAATGAGCCCAAAAATAGTGGAAAAATATACCAAAAAGGTAAAATCGGACTGATAAATTCATTTACGGACTAAATGAATTTAATTGGAATTTTTTAGAATTTTTGGGATATTTTAAGATTTTTAATATTATTTTAAGGATTAAAATAATATTAAAAATATATTATAAAGTTAAAAAAAACAAAAAAAAAAATGAAATCTGGAAAGGAATTTCGGGGAGAGAGAAAACAAAGAAATTGGAAAAGAGGAAATCAAGCCGCGAAGACCGACGGGGAAGAAGTACCACCGGGCAGCCACCTCCGGCGACCAGCGGCCAGACACGCGACCGAGAAAGAAAGGTCGGCACAGTGCGACCTCCCTGCCACCAGGACTCACGCCACCGGCGTCGAAATCTGACGAATCGAAGGGAGAAAGCCACCGAGGAAAAGAGGGCGTTCGGTGGCCACCGACGGGAGTTGGCTCCGATCGAGGCCAACCGAGAGGTCCCCTATCCAAGACGTGTCGAACGGCGGCAGCGGCACGTCGGGAACCGATCGGACGACGTCGGCACAACCAAAAAGGTACTGAACCGATCGGCGGTTCAGTGGAAAGTGACTGTGCTGAACCGGACCGGACCGGTTCAGCCAAGGAGAAAAGGGGAAAAAGTGGAAAAAAGAAAGAAAAAGGAAAAGAAAAATTTTTGAGATTTCACCGGACTTCGGGTAAGTCGATACAAGGTCAAAAGTGACCAATTTAATTTCTGATAAATTTATTTAAATTATATTTAATCGAAAATTGACCCGGAGTTAAGTATACAAATTATGCAGTTCGATGATTAATTCCGAACGGAAGCCTGATTGAACTTTGATTCGCGCACCATCGCACAATCTCGGGTAAGTAAAGCTCATTTACGACAAATTATGTGATTTATGCGTATTTGAGATTTAATTTACGCATTTCGGATTAAATTTTGGTGAATTACATTCGAAAAATTCAATAAAATGTCGTAAATGATATACGGGCTATCCAAAGAGCTTGGAATGAAACCCAATGGGTATTGATAAACCCAATGAGTCAATAGACCCTAATGAACGGGCTTAATACGGATTAAGGCCCGATTAACGTGATTAAGGCCCATTAAGCGTAAAAGGGCCAATATAAGTGAAATGAACTGTATTAAATGTGTAATATAGTAGGAAAAGTGTAATTAACTCAGTGAATGATTAAATGCAGCTCCAGAGTCATATTGAGAGTTGACCGGACTGCGAGATAGACAGCACAGAGGAAGAGAGGTCACACGACGTGATCCGAGGTAGGGGACTCTTGCAAGTAGCTAGAGATATCTATGCATATTTTCGTTGGATTTTACATTCACTGAAATTGTTTGAGGGTCAGAGAAAATCTATAATAATTATAGGGACCCGATATGGGTAAATTATGATTTTACCCCTAGTTAGGCAAAAAGTGAAACTTTGGGAAAAGTTGTAAAAAGCATGAAAATTATCTTTTGAGTGGTTTTTCCTGCTGTATGGCAGAATAGTAGGTGGATAGGCTAATGTTTTGAGGTCGATGTAAATTTAGCACACTTTATAGTGCTGATTTTAGTGATTTTTAACATCCCTATTTTAAAAGAGCCATCTACTGAATTATGTGGAAACAATCATGCTAGAGCACAACTTGCACTTAATTTCAGATGTTTTATACATTAGTGCTGGAGGTTGACTCGCACTACATTTATTTGACTTTGCATGATAGATACTGGAGCATTGCTCGTACTCAGTTTTTATGTGATTTGTGCATGATAGAGTGCTGGAGCGATCAGCTCGTACTCGAGTTTTACATGAGATGCATGACAGAGTGCTAGAGCGTTGCTCGTACTCGATTTTTCATGATTTGTACATGACATCGTACTTGAGCGATTTGCTCGTACTTGATTTGTAATGAGAACTATGCATGACCTGGTGCTGGAGGTTTACTCGCACTAGTGTTGATATTTTAACATGCACATACAGTGTTTTGAGGCGAAGTGTTGACTGTGTGTCACACTCAAGACGCGCACTGTAGTTTTTCGTGATATATACACATGTTAGAAAAATCGTGACGATTTCCTCCATGTATACTGAGTGTCACACTGTTGAGATGTTCTCACGTGGATTTAGAGACGTGGCATTGATTCCATAGTATGAGGGCTAAGACCTATGGCAAGCACCCCGACTATGATGTATTTCCATGGTATGAGAGGCTAAGACCTATGGCAGGCACCCCGACCATGATGTATGGGTCCACGGGTGTACGTTGTACCGTGCATGTGACATGGAGTACATTGTACCGTGTTTTGTGTTGTGGAGTTGTGGAGGAGTGTGTTGATAGCTGGCGGTTGTGATGGACTGACCCCCCACCCGTTACAGCAGTGATTGCCCCACACACCGAGTACTGTGTTGCCTGGGATCACCACTGTTACGATATGGCCATAGTCCGGAGATACTCTCTTACGGTAAGATCCTTAAGCCCAACATCCTTAAGCCTGTTCGGCGGGGAGGCTCTGTTCGGCGGGGAAGCTCTCTTACATAGTCTAGAGAGATTGTATTTAGCTACTGAGTCTCGCATGATATATCACATGTGTTTTATGATACGGGTAGACTTGAGGGATGGGTCGAAACCCGATTTGTTTGTGTTGTGATGAGAAATGCCATATTTACCGTGTTTTGAATGTAAATGGCATATTTTATATAAAGGCATTCTTAAATGATTAAATATGCATTGTTCTGCACGGATGCCTCTGATTGACAAACCAGCATGTGTTTAGTACATGGGATTTTAAATCTGTACTATATTATATATATTTTAAACATGCTTTTGAATTGAGAGAAGGAAAGGCAAAGCACTATTTTCAAGTAGATAGTATAGATGTCTACTTGCTTGCCTGATTTCCTTACTGAGCGCGTTGATAGCTCATCCCATTCATTTTCCCCCCATCTCTACAGATTTTCGTCAGTAGATCGAGTCGGCCAGGGTATTGCATTCCTTTGATCCGCTGCCACTCCCCATCTAGCGAAAGGTATACACATGCGTACTCTTTTGTGTCTGAACAATGCATAAACACAGTGATGTACACGGTTTTAATGTTGGGGATGTAAATGTAATGATGTAATTATATTAAGTATATGAATTTACTTATGATATGAATGTCATGTATGTATGATACAAAAAAGAACGGTAAGGTATGTATGGATGAGGAGACTAATGCCTATTCACAGCCTAACTGTTGAGGAAATAAAGGTAAGTAAAAAGTGAAAAATTTGTTGTGGTTTTTGGTAAAGTCGCGTGTGGGAGGAGGGCGTGACAGAGTGGTATCAGAGCCTAGTTGGTCTGATGTGTCTAGGCATTTGTAATTAGGAAAATGTACATCCCCATATCACTGTGTTTTTGTTCAGTTACAATTGTGTATACAAGATGGGAGTTGGACAAATTAATGTTTGTGAATGCAGGAATTGAGCCATCATGGCAATTACCCCCCATGGTAGAGGGGCGAGAGGTAGGGCTAGAGGCCCTAAAGGTAGGCCTGAGAGCCGAGATGAGACCTCATTTGACTTAGTGACGTCGAGTCCCATTGAGGTACCAGAGAGTATCGAGGCATGCTTCACGAGGATAGAGCGTAGCCTAGAGGCGATAGTAGGGCTGTTGGCACAGACTTTGCCAGGTAGACAGAGACAGGATGCAGAGACTGCGACTGGAGAGGCAGTTGCACCTGATACACCTGCGCAGCCTGTACAGAGGCCACAGACTATTGATACTCCTACACCCCCACCAGTTTAGGTTAGTAGAGGATATGGGTGTGATTTGCATCGGTTGCGACAGTTCCAAAAGCTTGGACCTCCATCTTTTCGAGGGGTCAAGGACCCAGCTAGTGTAGAGGAGTGGATTAGCAAGATGGAGAAGTTGTACGATTTCTTTGAGTGTACGACTTCTGAGAGAGTCGCATTTGCTGCGTTCCTACTGAAGGGAACGGCAGAGCATTGGTGAAAGTCCACCAGGCTGATATTGAGAGCCCGACATGCTGAGATCAGTTGGGAGATGTTTCTAGAGGCCTTCAAGAGGCAGTTTGTTCCGGATACTGCGCAGCATAGACTGTAGACTGAGTTTTTGGGATTGAGCCAGGGGAGTCTCACAGTGGATGAGTACGAGACTAGATTTTTGGCCCCGGGGAGATATGATCCCGATACCATGTACAGCGAGACCAGGAAGGTCCGTAGGTTTGTAGACGGATTGAGATCGGTGTTGCGGTCTAGATTGGTACCACTGGACATTGGTACATATGATGAGGCAGTGCGCAGGGCGCAGCTTTGTGAGCAAGATTATGAGAGGTATTTCTCTGAGTTTGGGAAGTTCAGTCGGAGCCAAGATAGAGAGAGGAAGAGGCCAACTCGTGATAGAGGGTTCAATTATCGAGGAAGGAGGAGACTCTTCGGTAAGGGACCACGGATAGAGGAGGTACGAGAGTGACCAGTTAGACCTCCTACATACCCGGCCATAGCTCCGACGAAGGGCATTGTGATTGGAGGATCGAGGCCTACTACTGATCAGTGCAGCCGATGTGGTAGACATCATGGCAGTAGACCTTATCCGTTGAGCCCTGTTGTATGTTTTCGATGTGGGAAACAGGGGCATATTGCTAGAGAGTGCCCAGAGACATATGTGACTGCCCCACAGAAGGGCAGGGAGCATGATAGAGCTCCAGCTGGTACGTCTGCTCAGAGAGGTAGAGCGACGGCAGAAGAGAAAGGGAAGCAGGTGATGGGTCGAGGGCGAGTACATGCTTTGGACCAGGACACAGCTGATGCTTCTACGGATGTGATTCGAGGTAACATCCTGATTTATGATTTAGAAGCATATGTTTTAATTGATCCTGGTGCCACACATTCATTTGTATCGCCATCATTTACATGTAAGTTAGAAAAGCATGTAAAGCATACTCCTTTAAAGATGATGATGTTGATTAGTACGCCTATGGATTCCATTCAGCTAGTTGAGCATGTGTATAATGATTGTAAGTTAAGAGTAGAGGAAAAGGATATGACAGCCAATCTAATACTGCTAAGTATGAGTGATTTTGATGTAATATTAGGTATGGATTGGTTATCTGCAAACCAAGCTGTTTTAGATTGTTATGCGAAGATAGTTATGTTTCCTAACCCTACGAAAATTATTGTAAAGTTTGATGGGAAGAAATGAAAGAAATAAATATGTTCTTAATAAATAAATAAAAATATTTTGCTGACTGAGAGATAAATATCTTGAAGGTTTCATTGCGTATGTAGTGGATACGGATAAGGTACATCCGGAGTTGGTAGATATTCCTGTGGTCAGTGAGTACCCAAATGTTTTCCCGGATGAGTTGCTAAGGTTACCACCAGACAGAGAGATGGAGTTCTGTATAGATTTGGTGCCTGGTACTGAGCCTATTTCGAGACCACTGTATCTCATGGCCTTAGTTGAGCTGGAGGAGCTCAAGAGACAGTTGCAGGAGCTGTTGGATAGGGGTTTTATCAGACCGAGTGTTTCACCGTGGGGAGCACCAGTTCTGTTTATGAGGAAGAAGGATGGAAGCCTCCGATTGTGTATAGACTACAAATTGCTGAATAAGGCTACCATCAAGAATAGATATCCCCTTCCACGCATTGATGACTTACAGGATCAGCTTCGGGGAGCGCAGGTCTTTTCTAAGATTGATCTGAGGTCTGGGTATCATCAGTTGAGAGTTCGGAGTGGAGATGTACCCAAGACAGCATTTAGGACTCGGTATGGCCACTATGAGTTCCTAGTTATGCCATTCGGACTGACGAATGCTCCCGCAGCTTTCATGGCTTTGATGAACGATGTATTCAAGCCATATTTGGATCAGTTTGTTATCGTATTCATCAATGACATATTAGTATATTCGAGATCCGAGGAGGAGCATGAGGAGCACCTCAGGATTGTATTGCAGACTCTACGAGGGCAGCAGTTGTATGCTAAACTCAGCAAGTGTGATTTTTGGTTGACAGAGATCTCATTTTTGGGACATGTAGTGTCGAGGGATGGTGTGTCAGTAGACCCATCCAAGATTGAGGCTGTAGTTCAGTGGGAACAGTCGAGGACAGTTACTAAGATCAGGAGTTTTCTGGGTTTAGCAGGGTATTATCGGAGATTTGTTGAGGGATTTTCAAAGATGGCTGCTCCGTTGACACGTCTCACTCGGAAGAGTGTTGCATTCGTGTGGGATGAGGATTGTGAGAGGAGTTTTCAGGAGTTGAAGAGTTGATTGACCATCGCTCTGATTCTCACTATTCCTACCAGCTCAGGAGGATTTTTAGTATATACCGATAATTCGCATCAGGGACTGTGCTGTGTGTTGATGCAGGATGGGAGGGTAGTTACTTATGGATCCAGACAGTTGAAGGACTATGAGAAGAACTATCCGACCCACGATTTAGAGTTGGCAGCAGTAATGTTTGCGTTGAAGGTATGGCGCCACTACTTGTATGGTGAGAAGTTTCAGATTTTTACCGACCACAAGAGCCTCAAGTACCTATTCTCACAGAAGGAGCTGAACATGAGACAGAGAAGATGGCTAGAGCTTCTAAAGGATTATGATTGTGAGATACTTTATCATCCGGGTAAGGCTAATGTTGTAGCAGATGCTTTGAGTAGGAAGAGCCTTAGGATGGTATCGTATATGATGGTCAGGGAGCACGAGCTGCTAGAGCAGTTTGCTAGCCTCAGTTTGGGAGTTGTGCCTTCGGACATGGATGCAGATTGTATGATTGCGAGTCTACACTTAGAGCCAGATCTGTTGGACAGGATCAGACAGGCTCAGCAGACAGATCTGCAGTGCATCGATGTGATTGGTCAGATACAGAGGGGCACAGTGACAGATTTTGAGTTGAGTCCTGATGGACTACTGAGGTTCAGAGGTAGATTGTGTGTTCCCGAGGACCCAGAGCTTAGGAGATTGATATTGTCGGAAGCTCATTCATTGAGGTACACGTTGCATCCGGGGAGTGGCAAGATGTATCAGAACCTCCGGAAGGTGTACTTGTGGTCGGGTATGAAGAGAGATGTGGCAGATTTTGTGGCGAGATGTCTCATATGTCAGCAGGTGAAGGTAGAGCATCAGAAACCTGCAGGATTGTTGCAGCCTCTACCTATACCGACATGGAAATGGGAGCATATCAGCATGGATTTCGTGATGGGTTTACCGAGGACCCGGAGGAATCACGATGCTATATGGGTGACCGTTGATAGACTGACGAAGTCAGCCCACTTCCTAGCTATGAGAGCTACCGATACTCTGAGTACATTGGCAGAGTTGTATGTACGTGAGGTAGTGAGGTTGCATGGTGTTCCAGTGAGCATTGTCTCGGATAGGGATTCCCGCTTCACTTCCCACCTTTGTGAACATTTTCAGGAAGCCATGGGAACCCAGTTGAGTTTGAGCACAGCTTTCAATCCTCAGACAGATGGTTAGTCAGAGAGGACGATACAGACTCTGGAGGATATGTTGAGAGCATGTGTGCTGGATTTTAGAGGCTCCTGGGATGATCATTTGCCACTAGTTGAGTTCGCCTACAACAACAGTTATCATTCTAGTATCGGGATGGCACCGTATGAGGCCTTGTATGGCCGTAGATGTCGTTCCCCTATTGGATGGGAAGAAGTGGGTGATCGAAAGATTTTTGCCCCTGATTTGGTTACACAGGCTTCTGATGATGTCCGGTTGATAGTTGAGAGATTGAGGACAGCTCAGAGTCGATAGAAGAGTTATGCTGACAGGAGACGTAAGCCACTTGTGTTCGCAGTTGGTGAGTCAGTGTTTCTGAAGGTTTCTCCTTCCAAGGGTATAGCGAGGTTTGGGAAGAGGGGTAAGCTGAGTCCTCGCTACATTGGACCCTTCGAGATACTCGATCGAGTGGGAGATAAGGCCCATAGGTTGGCATTGCCACCAGATTTGTCAGGCGTGCATAACGTCTTCCACATTTCGATGCTTCGGAAGTATCACCCAGATCCGGCACATGTGATTAGTTATGAGCCTTTGGAGCTCAGTGAGGACATGTCATATGTTGAGAGGCCGATTCAGATACTGGATAGGAAGGAGAAGGTTTTGAGATCGAAGACTATCGGGTTAGTGAAAGTTTTATGGCAGCATCACACTTCCAGGGAGGCTACTTGGGAGTTAGAGAGCTTGATGCGAGAGAAGCACCCCCAGTTATTTGAGGATTGATTTGGTTCTAATTTGGAGGACCAAATTCTTTTAGTTGGGGAGGATTGTCAGACCCGAGTTTTCGATTTACGTATGTAGCTTGTACCTTATGATTCCATGTGTACGAACGTTATATTTCATAGTTGAATCATAAGAAGAGTATTTACTATCATGCAATCGATTTATTGAGAAATAAAAATGCATGTAAGCTACATAACAGCGAGAAAATGGTTAAATTAATTTTTGAGAAAGTACAAGGGTAAAACGATCAATTGACCAAAATTCGGTATAAATCCGATGAGAAAATTTCATTAAAAATATGAAATCGAGAAATCTTGATCAATAACGGGGCAAATATTTATTTTTGAGTCCAATTGATCAAGATATGAATATAATTAATATTTTTGGAATTTTTATCTCGAAAAATGAGCCCAAAAATAGTGGAAAAATATACCGAAAAGGTAAAATCGGACTGATAAATTCATTTACGGACTAAATGAATTTAATTGGAATTTTTGAGATTTTTTGGGATATTTTAAGATTTTTAATATTATTTTAAGGATTAAAATAATATTAAAAATATATTATAAAGTTAAAAAAAACAAAAAAAATGAAATCTGGAAAGGAATTTGAGGGAGAGAGAAAACAAAGAAATTGGAAAAGAGGAAATCAAGCCGCGAAGATCGACGGGGAAGAAGTACCACCGGGCGGCCACCTCCGGCGACCAGCGGCCAGGCACGCGACCGAGAAAGGAAGGTCGGCACCGTGCGACCTCCCTGCCACCAGGACGCACGCCACCGGCGTCGAAATCCGGCGAATCGAAGGGAGAAAGCCGCGGAGGAAAAGAGGGCGTTCGGCAGCCATCGACGGGAGTTGGCTCCGATCGAGGCCAACCGAGAGGTCCCCTGTCCAAGACGCGTCAAACGGTGGCAGCGGCACGTCGGGAACCTGTCGGATGATGCCGACACGACCAAAAAGGTACTGAACCGGTCGGCGATTCAGTGAAAAGTGACTGTGCTGAACCGGACCGGACCGGTTCAGCCAAGGAGAAAAGGGGAAAAAGAGGAAAAAAGAAAGAAAAAGGAAAAGAAAAATTTTCAAGATTTCACCGGACTTCGGGTAAGTCGATACGAGGTCAAAAGTGACCAATTTAATTTCTGATAAATTTATTTAAATTATATTTAATCGAAAATTGACCCGGAGTTAAATATACAAATTGTGCAGTTCGACGATTAATTTCGAACGGAAGCCTGATTGAACTTCGATTCACACACCATCGCACAATCTCGGGTAAGTAAAGCTTATTTACGACAAATTATGTGATTTATGCGTATTTGAGATTTAATTTACGCATTTCGGATTAAATTTTGGATTTAGTGAATTACATTCGAAAAATTGAATAAAATGTCGTAAATGATATACGGGCTATCCAAAGAGCTTGGAATGAAGCCCAATGGATATTGATAAACCCAATGAGTCAATAGACCCTGATGAACGGGCTTAATACGGATTAAGGCCCGATTAACGTGATTAAGGCCCATTAAGCGTAAAAGGGCCAATTTAAGTGAAATGAACTGTATTAAATGTGTAATACAGTAGGAAAAGTGTAATTAACTCAGTGAATGATTAAATACAGCTCCAGAGTCATATTGAGAGTTGACCGGACTGCGAGATAGACAGCATAGAGGAAGAGAGGTCACACGACGTGATCCGAGGTAGAGGACTCTTGCAAGTAGCTAGAGATATCTGTGCATATTTTCGTTGGATTTTACATTCACTGAAATTGTTTGAGGGTCAGAGAAAATCTATAATAATTATGGGACCCGATATGGGTAAATTACGATTTTACCCCTAGTTAGGCAAAAAGTGAAACTTTGGGAAAAGTTGTAAAAAGCATAAAAATGATCTTTTGAGTGGTTTTTCCTACTGTATGGCAGAATAGTAGGTAGATAGGCTAATGTTTTGAGGTCGATGTAAATTAAGCACACTTTATAGTGCTGATTTTAGTGATTTTTAACATCCCTATTTTTAAAGAGCCATCTACCGAATTATGTGGAAACAATCGTGCTAGAGCACAACTCGCACTTGATTTCAGATGTTTTTCACATACATTAGTGCTGGAGGTTGACTCGCACTACATTTATTTGACATGCATGATAGAGTACTGTAGCATTACTCGTACTCAGTTTTTATGTGATTTGTGCATGATAGAGTGCTGGAGCGATCAGCTCGTACTTGAGTTTTACATGAGATGCATGACAGAGTGCTAGATCGTTGCTCATACTCAATTTTTCATGATTTGTACATGACATCGTACTTGAGCGATTTGCTCGTACTTGATTTGTAATGAGAACTATGCATGACCTGGTGCTGGAGGTTTACTCGCACTAGTGTTGATATTTTGACATGCATATACAGTGTTTTGAGGCGGAGTGTTAACTGTGTGTCACACTCAAGACGCGCACTGTAGTTTTTCATGATATATACACATGTTAGAAAAATCGTGACGATTTCCTCCATGTAGACTGAGTGTCACACTGTTGAGATGTTCTCACATGGATTTAGAGACGTGGCACTGATTCCATAGTATGAGGGCTAAGACCTATGGCAGGCACCCTGACTATGATGTATTTCCATGGTATGAGAGGCTAAGACCTATGGCAGGCACCCCGACCATGATGTATGGGCCCATGGGTGTACGTTGTACTGTGCATGTGGCATGGAGTACATTGTACCGTGTTTTGTGTTTTAGAGTTGTGGAGGAGTGTGTTGATAGCTGGTGGTTGTGTTGGACTGACCCCCCACCCGTTACAGCAGTGATTGCCCCGCACACCGAGTACTGTGTTGCCTGGGATCACCATTGTTAGGATATGGCCATAGTCCAGAGATACTCTCTTACGGTAAGATCCTTAAGCCCAACATCCTTAAGCTTGTTCGGCGGGGAGGCTCTGTTTGGCGGGGAGGCTCTCTTACATAGTCTAGAGAGATTACATTTAGCCACTGAGTCTCGCATGATATATCACATGTGTTTTATGATACGGGTAGACCTGAGGGATGGGTCGGAACCCGATTTGTTTGTGTTGTGATGAGAAATGCCATATTTACCGTGTTTTGAATGTAAATGGCATATTTTATATAAAGGCATTCTTAAATGATTAAATATGCATTGTTTTACACGAATGCCTCTGATTGACAAACCAGCATGTGTTTAGTACATGGGATTTTAAATCTGTACTATATTATATATATTTTAAACATGCTTTTGAATTAAGAGAAGGAAAGGCAAAGCACTATTTTCAAGTAGATAGTATGGATGTCTACTTGCTTGCCTGATTTCCTTACTGAGCGCGTTGATAGCTCATCCCATTCATTTTCCCCCCATCTCTACAGATTTTCGTGAGTAGATCAAGTCGGCCAGGGTATTGCATTCCTATGATCCGCTGCCACTCCCTATCTAGCGAAAGGTATACACATGCGTACTCTTTTGTGTCTGAACAATGCATAAACACAGTGATGTACATGGTTTTAATGTTGGGGATGTAAATGTAATGATGTAAGTATATTAAGTATTTGAATTTACTTATGATATGAATGTCATGTATGGATGATACGAAAAAGAACGGTAAGGTATGTATGGATGAGGAGACTAATACCTATTCACAGCGCAACTGTTGAGGAAATAAAAGTAAGTAAAAAGTGAAAAATTTGTTGTGGTTTTTGGTAAAGTCGCGTGTGGGAGGAGGGCGTGACATTATGTTTGACCCCATATTTCTTTAACAGTCCATCAAAAGTTTGATTGCAAAAATGGGATCCTCCATCACTAATGATAGCCCTAGGCGTGCCAGATCGTGTGAAAATATTCTTCTTTAAAAACGTTATCACTACCTTGGCCTCATTAGTCGGTAAGGCCATTGCTTCAACCCATTTTTACACATAGTCCACAACCACTAGAATATAGAGATTTCCATATGAAGGAACAAATGGTCCCATGAAATCAATGCCCTAGACATCAAAGAGTTCTACTTCTAAAATATTAGTTAGAGGCATCTCATTTCTTTTGGAAATATTACCTACCCTCTGACATCTATCACATTTCAGTACAAAGTAGTGGGCATCCTTAAATAATATGGACCAGTAATATCCAGATTGCAAAACCTTAGCTGCTGTCCTCTCTCCTCTAAAATGCCATCCATAATTAGAAGAATGGCAATGTCTAAGTATATCCTCTACTTCTTCCATGGGAACACACCTTCTCAAAATCTGATCTTTACATTGCTTGTACAGGAAGGGTTCATCCCAAACATAATACTTGACATCACTCAAAAACTTTTTCTTTTGCTGGGCAGTTAAATCAGGTGGCATTACATTGCTCACCAGATACTTTATAAAATCAGCATACCAAGGCAATCTGGAGTGCCCGAAAGTAAATAGCTGCTCATCAGGAAATGACTCATTAATAGCTGTACCATCTTCTTTAAGTCCACTCTCTAATCTAGATAGATGGTCAGCAACCTGATTCTCCGTACCTTTCCTGTCCTTACTCTCCAAGTCAAACTCCTGTAATAGGAGGATCCATCGAATCAGCCTCAGCTTTGCATCCTTCTTGGAGACTAAGTACTTAATGGTAGCATGATCAGTATATACTACTACCTTAGTTCTAATGAGATAGGAGCGAAACTTATCAAAGGCGAATACCATAGCTAATAGCTCATTCGCGGTAGTAGCATAGTTTATCTGGGCCTCATTAAGTGTTTTGCTTGCGTAGTAAATAGCATAAAAGACTCTTCCTCTTCTTTGTCCTAGTACAGCCCCGACAGCATAATCACTTGCATCACACATAAGCTTAAAAGGTAAACTCCAATCTGGAGCTATGATTACAGGGGCTGTAACTAATTTTTCCTTCAAAGTCTTAAATGCTTCTAAGCATTTCTCATCAAAGCAAAACACAATGTCCTTCTCAAGGAGATTACATAAAGGTTTAGATATCTGCGAAAAATCCTTAATGAACCTTTTGTAAAATCCCGCATGGCCCGGAAACTTCTAATTCCTTTTACAGTGGTAGGGGGAGGTAACTTCTCAATAATTTCCACCTTGGCCTTATCTACTTCTATCCCCTTAGCAGAGATTTTGTGCCCTAGCACTATACCTTATTTTACCATGAAGTGGCATTTCTCCTAATTAAGCGCTAAGTTTGTTTCTTCGCACCTCTTCAGCACAAGTGCTAAATTCTGCAAACATAAATCAAAGCTATCCCCAAATACTGAGAAATCATCCATGAAAACCTCAAGAAAATCCTCTACCATATCATGGAATATGGCCATCATGCAACGCTGGAATGTAGCAGGTGCATTGCATAGGCCAAAAGGTATTCTTATAAAAGCAAAGGTCCCATAGGGATAGGTGAAGGTAGTCTTTTCTTGTTCTTCCGGGGCTATAGCTATCTGATTGTACCCAGAGTATCCATCTAGCAAACAGTAGAATTCGTGATCAGCTAATCGATCTAACATTTGATCAATAAAGGGTAAAGGGAAGTGGTCTTTCCTGGTGGCTTTGTTGAGTTTCCTATAATCCATACATACTCGCCAACCAGTGACAGTCCTAGTGGGGATGAGCTCATTATTTTCATTTTTGATCACTGTCATCCCTCCCTTCTTAGGGACACATTGTACTGGGCTCACCCAAGCACTGTCAGAAATGGGATAGATAATCCCTGCATCTAACCACTTAATGATCTCCTTCTTGATAACTTCTTTCATTACAGGGTTTAATCGATGCTGGTGCTCTATGGATGACCTATACCCCTCCTCTAATAGTATCTTAGGCATACAAATAGAGGGACTAATACCCTTAAGGTTAGAGATAGACCAACTAATAGCCTTCTAATGCTCTCTTAGCACTTGTAGTAATTTTGCTTCCTGATCACTGGAGAGAGCAGCAGATACTATTACCGGTCGTGTGGTGGATTCACCTAAGTAAGCATACCTAAGGTATGAGGGTAAAGGTTTGAGTTCTAATGCTGGAGGATCACTGGTGGATGGAAAGATATTTGAAGCTGGAATAGATGAAGAGTCTAGTGTCTCAAATTGGGTAATTTCCTCAAAAGGAGTGACCTCTAATAACTGTTAAGTCTCGTAGACCTCATCATCATCTTCACTGTATTCTCTAAGATCAACAGATTTCACTAAGGAGGCTTCTAAAGGGTTTAAAGGATGTGTCTTCGAAAACTCCTCAGTGATGTCCTTATCCACTAAATCCATCCTAAAACAATCATAAGAGTCGTCAGGGAACCTTAGAGATTTGAACACATTAAACTTGATTTCCTGATCTTGAACTCTCATTGTTAACTCCCCCTTTTGTACATCTATTAAAGTTCTACCAGTTGCTAGGAATGGTCTGCCTAGTATAATTGGGACTTCACTGTCTTCCTCCATGTCCAACACGATAAAATCTGCAGAGAAAATAAACTTGTCCACTTTTACTAAGACATCCTCAATGACCCCCTTCGGATATTTAATTGATCGATCGACCAACTGGAGGGTCACTATGGTGGGCTTGGCATCCCCTATTCCTAACTTCTGATAGATAGATAAAGGCATCAAATTTATACTCGCTCCTAAATCACACAGGGCTCTACCAAAGAATAAATTTCCAATAGTGCATGGTATGGTAAAGCTCCCGGGATCCTTGAGCTTGGGGGGTAACCTTCTCTGGATAATGGCACTACACTCCTCAGTTAAGGCCACCATCTCGTAATCTTCCAATCTTCTTTTCCTAGAGAGGATGTCCTTCATAAACTTCACATAGCTTGGCATTTGCTCTAAGGCATCTACGAATGGAATGTTGATGTGAAGTTTCTTAAAAACCTCAAGAAATTTTACAAATTGTTGGTCCAGTTTTTTATTGTGAAATCTCTGAGGAAAAAGGACTGGTGGTCTAACAGAAGGAGATGTAGTGGGAACTTTTGTAGCATCAGAGGTTAAAGAAGGTTCTGACAAAGAAACAGGTAAAGGTGAAGAAATACCTGGCTTTGTTTCCTTTGCAGCTTGATCTTTTGATTCTTGCTCCTCCTGAGCTGCTTCATTAGAACCTATGGGTTTTTCAACTAGGGGCTGGTTAGGTCTGGACTTAACAGGGGGAGTTACTAGCTCTCTGCCACTCCTAAGGGTGATAGCTTTCACATGTTCCTTCCCTTCCCTTTGCCTATGTGAGATCTAAGAATTTCGGACATATTTTAAATATGTAATAAGAATTTGAAGTGTAATTTATTAAGCTAAGTGAATTGTGGAAATGATAATTGAAGATTTATACGTTAAGTGTTTAAAATAAGTATGAAGTATGAGGACAGATCGATCTGGGAGAAGAGGAGATCGATCTGGTGAGTTAAAAATGACAAGGAAGGAGGAATTTGAGGAGCAGATCGATCTCCAATGAAAGAGGATCGATCTCCTTATGATTCTGTTTGAGAGAAGATCGATCTCATGAGGAAGAGATCGATCTCCAAATGATTCTGTTTGGGAGAAGATCGATCTCCTCAAGGAGCAGATCGATCTCATAAAGCCATAAAGAGATCGATCTCACCCCTCGACAGATCGATCTCCTAGGCATAAAATTACCCAAATCGTCCCCAAAATTCAAATGCAGATCGATCTCATCAAGAGCCAGATCGATCTCCTACCCTCAGCCTATATAAGGAACCCCTGCTTTCTCTTGTAAATCTCACTTTCTCTCTCTTTCAACCCCCATTTTCATCGAAACCTAGCTTTCTCACTCATCCAAAGCACCCATTTCTGTCCAAATCAGAAGTTGTGGCAAGAAGGAAAGTTGTTCCTCATCAAAGGGAGAACAACATACTTGGAAATCGAAGGACGAATCAAATCGCGGTGTGGGTTGTGCACCTCACAAGCTTTGGGTAATTTCTAAACCTCGATCTTGATATTTGAGATGATTTTGGTGATAATAGTTGTTGGCATTGTGCTGAAATAGCCAGAAAATGATTCGAGATTGATGAAATTACAATGTGGTTAGAGTGATAATGATATTTAGCAATTTTGGGAATTTGAGCTATAAATAGAAATTTAGACAATGTGGTGAATTAGCATAGATGATTGGCATGAGAAATGTAGAACGTTGAGATGTTGTGAATGAGAGTGTAGTTTGGGGTAGAGTTACGAGAATCAAGAGATTTGAGGTGTTGTGAGCAATTATGCTCGATTTTTGAGAATTGAGGTTACTGTGATGATGAATGTTGATGTTTTAACATCATTTGGACAGCTCGGGAGTTCCAGAGTGGAATGCGAGACTAGTCCGTGTCAAGGGGAAACGATTGCACTATACGAGGTGCAAAGAGTTAAGGGAAACTAAACCATTTATGTATGTGATTTGCGAACTATTATAGCATGATCTGTGATTTATAAAACAAGCATGTTGAGTGTTGTGTTGTGATACAATTGCACACGATTTTTATAGCCGATTGGAGCCCATTATTTTATGAGTTTATAAGCTGAGTGTGAAATTGCTTTATAAACCGTTGAATTTGTGTGAGTAATGAATTGGGCTCTACGTTAAGGTGATCTTGAGATTTGAGAAATGTGTGCGTGTTTTGCCGGTTGGGACTCGGTTTCAACATGTTTTGTGTTGAGTACAAAATAGTTTTAAATGAGAATTACGAGAGAAAAACCACTATGAGTTCTACGTGAAGGCAAACTAGTCTTATGTGATAAGACTTAGGTGCGTAATTTTTAGTACACACTGGGCATTGCTCTGGTAGCATGTAAGCCCGATTCTTCTCCGTTCTGGTAACATGAGAATAACCAATTCTGTGGCTATGCCACGTATACTTGATGGCCGTTGCCACGTGAGAAACCCTATTTGGTGGCCGTTGCCACGTGAGAAACCCTATTGGTGGCCGTTGCCACGTGAGAAACCCCATTTGGTGGCCGTTGCCACGTGAGAAACCCTATTTGGTGGCCGTTGCCACGTGAGAAACCCTATTTGGTGGCCGTTGCCACGTGAGAACCCTAATTGGTGGCCGTTGCCACGTGAAACCGTATCCTGTGGCTATGCCACATGTGAATTTAAATCAGTGGCTATGCCACGTGTGTTTTAGTGGCTGTGCCACGTGCATTATTATTACAGTGATTTTATCACGTTAATTGAGAAAGCGTTTATCGCATTATTTTCACATGCTTTGTTATTGCTCTAGACTGAGCCTTTTTACTTCATGTTTTCACATGATTTGAGACATGAGAATGTCGTTTTGAGTACTTTCATGCTATGGTTTTCAAATGAGATTAATGAGTTTCACATACAAATAAATATTTTGTGATGTGCATTTTGGTTTATGAAATGAGTCCCCTACCCCATTTACTGAGCGATTTAGAAGCTCACCCTATTTTCTTTCCCCCCAGATCTCTTCAAGTGAAAAGGGTTTTCCTACGACGTACGGAGTAGTGGCTAGTGGAGAACTTGAGCTCCAGGCCATGTATTGTATTTTGAGGTATCTTTTATCTTTTCATGTACCCAGACAATTATCATAATTGCAGACACTTGATGTATAACATTGTGTGGGATGTATTAGGATTAATTAACTTGGAATTGAGTAATGTGTATAATACAATATATATTATATTATGATGAGATCCTGAGGCATCATAATTATGATGATGTATGACACTGCATAGGAATGCACCCTTAATTGTTAATTAATGAGTAAAAAGTTTTAAATTAGCCCCATTTTCCGCGTTTCCGGGGCGTGACAGAGTTTTCTTGGTATCAGAGCTTAGGGTGTCTAGTACTGTCAGTGTCGGTTAAGTGAAATAGAAAATACATCCCAAGTGTCTGTAATAGTCTGGTCATGAACTGAAATTGAGGATTGAGATTTCAATCGACTCTGATATGTACGCGCAGGAGACGAGTTAAGATAGAGAATGAGTGGACGACGAGGTCGTTCGAGGAGGCAGGCGAGTCCCCTCCGCCACCTGTCCCACAACCAGAGAGTCCTAACTCTCGATTTAATCGGATTGAGACCAATGTGAGGTAAGGTTTTGAGCAGATGGCAGCATTATTCGCGCAACACTTTGGAGTTAATGCCTCGGGTACTACTCCTACACCACCACAAGGGCCTCCTATACCCCCAGTACAGATGGACCCAGCGCCTACCGTCACTCATCCTGATGATAGAAGTATGGTCCGACTGAAGGATTTTCTGAAGATGAATCCACCCGCGTTTAGGGGAAAGAAGGATCCTACAGAGGCTGAGGAGTGGTTAACGGAGTTGAGAATTATATATGATTATCTGGGGTGCACCGATGCTGAGAGGGTCAGTATGAGTATCTATATGTTGAAGGGGAGAGCTTGAGATTGGTGGGGTACTACCTAGGGTATGCTGATGTCCCGCCAGGATGTGATTGGTTGGGAAGAGTTTCAGACAGCCTTTAGGACCCAATATGTACCACGAGCCGCCCAAAGAAAGAAACAGGCCGAGTTTTTGAGTTTGGTACAAGGTGACATGTCTGTAGATGACTATGAGAGCCTATTCACAGCGTTATTGAGATATGACCCAGAGACCTTTAAGAATGAAGAGCTCCGCACAGAGAAATTTGTGTATGGATTGAAGCCCATCATCAGAGATAGATTGATAGGGCTATGTATTACTGAGTTTGGAGATGCTCTGAGACGAGCACAAGAGATTGAAAGAGGAATTGAAATGGTACAATCCCAGAATGAGCTCAAAGCGGTGAATAGAGATAAGGGCAAGAGGCCAGCGATTTTCCAAACAGAGGCTCGGAGAGGTTCTTTCAGAAGAGGAAGGATTGAGGTACAGAAGGGCAGATTAGAGAGACCCAGAGGTTACCCTAACATTAGAGAGACCCCTCGAGATGTCCAACCTGAGACAAGATTTTGCAGAAATTGTGGCCGAATGCATGAGGGAAGTTGTACTGGGTCGATCCATGGATGTTTTAGATGTGGAGACATGGGTCACATGGTGAAGGATTGCCCTCAACCTCAGAAACCACATGTCTTGGAGCCCACTAGACAACAGCCTTAGAGAGTGAATCCCCCGAGACGAGCCACTGCTGCAGAGAAAGGAAAGAGACTTGTTACCCAGGGACGTGTGTTTGCCCTAGATAAGGAGACTGCTGACACTTCTGCAAAAACTATAAGAGGTACACTTTCTGTCTGTAATCATAAGGCTCATGTGTTGATTGATTCAGGATCCACGCATTCGTTTATTTCTGAGCATTTTGCATGTAGAGTAAACTTGAAGTTTGAACCTCTAGAATATATACTACATGTAAATACCCTTATGCGTGAATCCCAGAGAACTGAGTTAATCTGTAGAGGATGTGAGATAAAGGTGGGAGATAGAGGGATGTTAGCAGATCTAATCATGTTGAATATACATGGATTTGATGTAATTTTGGGAATGGATTGGTTGGTAGCCAATCGAGTGAGCTTAGATTGCTACACTAAGGTTGTAACTTTCTCCCTACCTGAACCTTACAGTGTACGATTGAGATATTGAGGAAATGAATATGTGGAATTCTAGTAAGTAATTTGAGAATTTTGATATTATTTTGGAGAATATTAAATATGATTGTTCATGTGAAGGTTGTGAGACACTCATCTCAGACGAAGAGCGAGAACATCCGAGGATTGAGGATATACCTGTGGTGTGTGAATTTTTGGATGTTTTCCCATATGAATTGCCAGTTTTACCACCAGAGAGAGAGAGTTAGAGTTTACCATTGATTTGGTACCAGATACTCAGCCGATCTCTAAACCTCCCTACAGGATGGCATTAGTGGAACTTCAGGAATTGAAGAAACAACTACAGGAGTTATTGGATCAAGGGTTCATTAGGCCCAGTGTTTCACCGTGGGGAGCACTGATTTTATTTCTCAAGAAGAAGGATGGTAGTCTCAGATTATGCGTAGACTATCGGTTGTTGAATAAAGCCACGGTGAAGAATAAATACCCATTGCCCAGGATTGATGATCTACTTGATCAGCTGAGAGGGGCATCAGTCTTTTCTAAGATTGATTTGAGATCGGGCTATCAGCAATTGAGGATCAAGGAAGAAGATATTCCGAAGACGACCTTCAGGACGAGGTATGGCCATTATGAATTTCTGGTGATGTCCTTTGGATTGACGAATGCCCCTGCAGCATTTATGAGATTGATGAACGAGGTACTCAGAGACTATCTGGATAAATTTGTGATAGTCTTTATTGATGATATCCTGGTATACTCTCAGTCGTATGAGGAGCATGCACAGCATTTGTGGTTAGTACTACAGATACTCCGAGATAAGCAATTATATGGAAAGCTTAGTAAGTGTGAGTTTTGGCTGGATCGGATAGCTTTCCTTGGTCATATAGTCTCAGAGGAAGGAGTATCAGTGGACCCAAGCAAGGTGGAGGCTGTGCTTAATTGGGAGAGACAGAGGACAGTTACTGAGGTACGAAGCTTCCTTGGTCTGACAGGGTATTACAGAAGATTTGTGGAAGGATTTTCCCGGATTGCCGCCCCTTTGACTAAGCTCACGCGCAAAGAGACTCCATTTATATGGACTGATCAATGTGAGCTCAGTTTTCAGGAATTAAAGAGGAGGTTGACAGCGGCACCTGTGTTAACTATTCCTGAGGGATCAGGAGGATTTTCGGTGTATAGTGATGCATTTCATCAAGGATTGGGGTGTGTGCTTATGCAGCATGGAAGAGTGGTCGCATATGGATCGCGACAGCTGAAAGACCATGAGCGGAATTACCCCACGCATGATTTGGAGTTAGCCGCTGTGGTATTTGCTTTGAAGATCTGGCGACACTACTTATATGGGGAAAGAGTCCAGATCTTCACTGATCACAAGAGTTTGAGATATCTCTTTGATCAGAAAGAGTTAAACATGAGACAAAAGAGATGGATGGAACTCCTTAAGGATTATGACTGCGAGATTCTATATCATCCGAGCAAGGCGAATGTGGTTGCTAATGCCCTGAGCAGGAAGAGTATGATATCTGCTATGATGATCAGGGAATGGGATTTACTGGAGCAGTTTATCGAACTTCGGATCAGAGTTAAAGAGATAGAGACTAGATTTTTGGCTAGCTTGCGGATAGAGCCCAGGATCATGGATTAGATTAGAACTGGGCAGCGCAGTGATCAGAGATTGATAGATATGGTTAGCCAAGCTGAGCAGAGTTCGCAGTCGGATCTCACCATCAGTGAGGATGGATTGTTGAGATTTAAAGGACGGATTTGTGTACCGGACGATGATACCCTAAAGAGACTGATACTGAGAGAATCCCACTGCTCGCGATACACCATGCACCTAGGGAGTACTAAGATGTACCGAGACTTGAGAAAGGTGTATTGGTGGAGTGGTATGAAGCGAGACGTGGCAGAGTATGTGGCCAGTTTTAATATACCAGCAAGTGAAAGCTAAGCATCGAAAACCTGGAGGACTACTACAGCCCTTACCTATACCTACATGGAAATGGAAGCATGTCACCATGGATTTTATTATGGGTTTATCGAGGACCCGAAGAGGTCATGACGCTAGATGGGTCATAGTGGATAGATTGACCAAGAGTGCTCACTTCCTTGCCATCAAGAGCACAGATACTGTGGATGCCTTAGCTGAGCTGTATGTCAGCGAGATAGCTAGATTACATGGGGCTCCAGTGAGTATTACTTCTGATAGAGATTCCCGATTTTTTTCCAGATTTTGGACCCAATTTCAGGAGTCCATGGGATCTCGATTGAGTGTCAGTACTGCCTATCATCCTCAGACAGATGGTCAGTCAGAGGGGACTATTCAGACCCTGGAGGATATGTTGAGGGCGTGTACGATGTATTTTAAGGGATCATAGGATAATCACCTGCCCCTAGTAGAGTTTGCATACAATAACAGCTATCATGCGAGTATTAGAATGGCACCTTTTAAGGCTCTGTATGGTAGGAGGTGTAGATCCCCTGAAGCTTGGAAAGAAGTTGGTGATAGAAAGATAAATGCCCCCGAGCTTGTTGAGCAAGCAGTACATAGTGTGAAACTCATATGTGAGAGGTTACGGGCTGCACAAAGTAGACAAAAAAGCTACGCGGATGTGCGTAGACGGCCACTCGAGTTTAAGGTTGGTGATGCAGTATTTTTAAAAATATCACCGAGTAAGGGTATCATGCGATTTAGGAAGAAAGGAAAATTGAGTCCTCGATACATAGGACCATTGGAGATTCTTGAGAGAGTGGGAGAGGTAGCTTACAAATTAGCATTACCCCCACAGATGTCCAGAATACACAATGTTTTTCATGTGTCTATGTTGAGAAAGTACCACCCGGACCCTTCTCATGTTATAGAGTATGATGAGATGGACATATAGGAGGACATGAGCCACATTGAGGAACCCGTCCGGATTCTCGATAGAAAGGAGAAGGTACAGAGAACTAAGAGCATCCCATTAGTGAAAGTTTTGTGGAAACATCACTCAAGGGAAGAGGCAACGTGGGAACTAGAGAATCTCATGAAGGAGAAATACCCCCATCTATTTGACTAGTTGAGTTGAATTTGGAGGACCAAATTCTTTTTAAGGTGGGGAGGATGTGAGATCTAAGAATTTCGGACATATTTTAAATATGTAATAAGAATTTGAAGTGTAATTTATTGAGCTAAGTGAATTGTGGGAATGATAATTGGAGATTTATATGTTAAGTGTTTAAAATAAGTATGAAGTATGAGGACAGATCGATCTGGGAGAAGAGGAGATCGATCTGGTGAGTTAAAAATGACAAGGAAGGAGGAATTTGAGGAGCAGATCGATCTCCAATGGAAGAGGATCGATCTCCTTATGATTCTGTTTGAGAGAAGATCGATCTCATGAGGAAGAGATCGATCTCTAAATGATTCTGTTTGGGAGAAGATCGATCTCCTCAAGGAGCAGATCGATCTCATAAAGCCATAAAGAGATCGATCTCACCCCTCGACAGATCGATCTCCTAGGCATAAAATTACCCAAATTGTCCCCAAAATTCAAATGCAGATTGATCTCATCAAGAGCCAGATCGATCTCCTACCCTCAACCTATATAAGGAACCCCTACTTTCTCCTGCAAATCTCACTTTCTCTCTCTTCCAACCCCTATTTTCACCGAAACCTAGCTTTCTCACTCATCCAAAGCACCCATTTCCGTCCAAATCAGAAGTTGTGGCAAGAAGGAAAGTTGTTCCTCATCAAAGGGAGAACAACATACTTGGAAATCGAAGGACGAATCGAATCGAGGCGTGGGTTGTGCACCTCACAAGCTTTGGGTAATTTCTAAACCTCGATCTTGATATTTGAGATGATTTTGGTGATAATAGTTGTTGGCAATGTGCTGAAATAGCTGGAAAATGATTAGGGATTGATGAAATTACAATGTGGTTGGAGTGATAATGATATTTAGCAATTTTGGGAATTTGAGCTATAAATAGAAATTTAGACAATGTGGTGAATTAGCATATATAATTGGCATGAGAAATGTAGAATGTTAAGATGTTGTGAATGAGAGTGTAGTTTGGGGTAGAGTTACGAGAACCAAGAGATTTGAGGTGTTATGAGCAATTATGCTTGATTTTTGAGAATTGAGGTTACTGTGATGATAAATGTTGATGTTTTAACATCGTTTGGACAGCTCGGGAGTTTCAAAGTGGAATGCGAGACTAGTCCGTGTCAAGGGGGAAACGATTGCACTATACGAGGTGCAAAGAGGTAAGGGAAACTAAACCATTTGTGTATGTGATTTGCGAACTATTATAGCATGATCTGTGATTTATAAAACAAGCATGTTGAGTGTTGTGTTGTGATACAATTGCACACGGTTTTTATAGCCAGTTGGAGCCCATTATTTTATGAGTTTATAAGCTGAGTGTGAAATTGCTTTATAAACTGTTGAATTTGTGTGAGTAATGAATTGGGCTCTACGTTAAGGCGATCTTGAGATTTGGGAAATGTGTGCGTGTTTTGCACGTTGGGACTCGGTTTCAATCTGTTTTGTGTTGAGTACAAAACGGTTTTAAATGAGTTTTACGAGAGAAAAATCACTATGAGTTCTACGTAAAGGTAAACTAGTCTTATGTGATAAGACTTAGGTGTGTAATTTTGAGTACACACCGGGCATTGCTCTGGTAGCATGTAAGCCCGATTCTTCTCCGTTCTGGTAACGTGAGAATAACCCATTCTGTGCCTATGCCACGTATACTTGGTGGACGTTGCCACGTGAGAAGCCCTATTTGGTGGCCGTTGTCACATGAGAAACCCTATTGGTGGCCGTTGCCATGTGAGAAACCCTATTTGGTGGCCGTTGCCACGTGAGAAACCCCATTTGGTGGCCGTTGCCACGTGAAAAACCCTATTTGGTGGCCGTTGCCACGTGAGAAACCCTATTCGGTGGCCGTTGCCACGTGAGAAACCCTATTTGGTGGCCGTTGCCATGTGAGAACCCTAATTGGTGGCCGTTGCCACGTGAAACCCTATCCTGTGGCTGTGCCACGTGTGAATTTAAATCAGTGGCTATGCCACGTGTGTTTAGTGGCTGTGCCACGTGCATTATTATTACAGTGATTTTATCACGTTAATTGAGAAAGCGTTTATCGCATTATTTTCACATGCTTTGTTATTGCTCTAGACTGAGCCTTTTTACTTCATGTTTTCACATGATTTGAGACATGAGAATGTTGTTTTGAGTACTTTCATGCTATGGTTTTCAAATGAAATTAATGAGTTTCACATACAAATAAATATTTTGTGATTTGCATTTTGGTTTATGAAATGAGTCCCCTACCCCCTTTACTGAGCAATTTAGAAGCTCACCCTATTTTCTTTCCCCCCAGATCTTTTCAAGTGAAAAGGGTTTTCCTGCGACGTACGGAGTAGTGGCTAGTGGAGGACTTGAGCTCCAGGCCATATATTGTATTTTAAGGTATCTTTTATCTTTTCATGTACCCAGACAATTATCATAATTGCAGACACTTGATGTATAACATTGTGTGGGATGTATTAGGATTAATTAACTTGGAATTGAGTAATGTGTATAATACAATATATATTATATTATGATGAGATCCTGAGGCATGATAATTATGATGATGTATGACACTGCACAGGAATGCACCCTTAATTGTGAATTAATGAGTAAAAAGTTTTAAATTAGCCCCATTTTTCGCTTTTGCGGGGCATGACAGCCTAACAGGATTGGCTTCAGTGTTACAAGGAAGGGTCCCCTGAGGACGTTGACTAAAAGCATTTTCTATTTGTCCTACCTGAACCTCTAGGTTCTTAATTGAAGTTGCTTGATTTTGCAAGATTGTTGTGAACATTTCCTCAAGAGAGGGTTTCTTATCAGCTGTTGGTGAATGCTGGGGTTGTGGTGGTGGTGGTTGATGGAAGTGGGATGGATGGGAATGATTAGGTGGATGATGTGGATATGGAGGTGGTGGGTGGTGAGGAAATTGATGTTGTGGTGGTACCTGAACCTGTGGAGCTTGAAAACCTGGGGGTCCTACTGGTCTGGAATTAGAAGCTTGCCCTTGGTTTTGGCTCCAAGAAAAGTTAGGATGGTTCCTCCACCCTAAATTATAGGTGTTCGAAAAAAGGTTGTTCTGTTGCTTAGGGGCAACGTACTGAACCGATTCTAGGTTAAGTGGACACCTATCTACAGCGTGGGTACCACTACACAGATCACACAAGAGAAAAGGACTTTGGACAAAAAACACAGGGTTAGGATTATTGGAAGGATTAGGTTGGGTACTGAGCGACTCCACCTTCTTTATAAGATTGGCGATTTGAGAGGTCACGGTGGACAGAGTGTCGAGCTCATATATACCTACCGCTTTCTTTGGAAATTGCTTTTTCGAGGACCATTGATAGTTGTTAGTCGCCATCTTGTCTAGCAGCTCATAAGCCTCCTCCTCTGTTTTACACATTAAGGCTCCACCCGAAGCAGCGTCCACTATGGTCCTATTTTGGCTTGTAAGTTCATTGTAGAAGGTCTGGACTTGCAGCCATAGAGGTAGGCCATGGTGAGGGCATCGTTCCCATGCCTTGTAAAGAGATTCAGAGTCGTACTGGGCAAAGGAGGATATATCGCTACGGAGTCTGGCCATTTTAGAATGAGGGAAAATTTTGGCTAGAAATTGGGGGGCTAACTCGTCCCATGGAGAAATTGATCCTGGAGGCAAGGAGGTCAACCAGTGTCTCGCCCTATCCCTAAGTCAGAAGGGGAATAGTCTAAGCCTAAGCGCATCGTCAGATAATCCATTGTGTTTGAACGTGTTGCATAAGTCCAAGAATTGCCCGAGATGAGCATGTGGGTCATCGTGTGGAAGTCCACTGAACTGTAAAGAGGTCTGGATCATCTGGAGGATGGACGGCTTAATTTCAAAATTATTAGCAGGGACTGCTGGTGGCCTAATGCCAGTATAATATCCTCCAATCGTCGGCACCACATAATCCCCAACGGTCTTGATTTCCCTATTTTCTGCCATCTTGTGTTGCAGCGGAGCTATAAATTTCCTAGAGTCCTTTCGAATTTTTCTAAGAGTTTGTTCAATTTCAGGATGTAGAGGAAAGCAATCAAAACTTCTGGCTCTACGCATGCAAACATTAAAAAGTCCTTAGAAAAATTTTTAAGTTTTTTAAATTTTTTTATTTTAATTAATTATGAGAAAATTAACTAATCTAAATATATACAACCTAAATATTCACAGGCTAGAATTACACCTAAGTATAATTTCACCGATATTAATTAACGACTAATTAAAACTTCCCCGGCAACGGCGCCAAAAACTTGACACGCCTTAAGGGTATGTTCCGCAAGTGCACGAGTCGTACAAGTAATAATTGGATTTGAGTCCCGAGTTATTGTCCCACAGAGAAGTTGATCAGCCTAATTAACTACCGGTTAATCTTACCCTAAGTATATTCTAGCAAATTATAAAATTAAGGTGGGTGATCTACATAGCTAGAATTAAAAATACTGAAAGCAATAAAATAATAAAACTATAAAATAAAGAAAATAAAATCGAGCTAAAATTATTTACAAAGCTCCACACAATTAAAAGAAAAAACCTACATAAGAAAATAAAAACAGCTAAAATGAATTAATGCAATTAAAATGTGAATATAAAAATAAAGGAATAAAATTAATTAAACTAAAATTTAAACAAACTTAAAGTGAAATGTGCATGCAAATTAATTAATAAAAATTGCAATTTAAACTAACCTAAAATCTAATAAAATAAAATCTTAGAAAGTTAAGAAAAATAATTATAAATCTAAATGTCTAAACTAATGAATCTAAAATTACTCCTAGATATATCTAAATACTAAATTAACACTAAAATCTAACTAATGCATGAAACACATTTTTTTGGTATTTTCACTAAAACTTAAAATGCATAAAATGAGTTTATCTAAATTAATTTTAAGCACATCCCCTAATGCTAGAATAAAAATTACTTAGTAACCAAATTAAATCTAAGTTAAACTCATACAACAAAGAAACTATGACAAACATGCAAATTAGAAATCAACTAACTAAATTAAATAATAAACTTGAACTTAATCTAGCTAAAAATGCATGCAAAATGAATTAACAACTACAATGGGCTAGCCAAACGTGGCTTTAGGCATTTGCAAATCCAAGTGGTTCAGATTGTCTGATACTATTCATTTGTCTTCTTCAATTTTCGATTCCAAGCATGCTCTCGGGATGATGTCTACAGGTGCTGCCGGTGTTCTGAAATCTCGGTTCTGGCCAGGTAATGTCTGTCCTACTACCCCAGGTTGATGTGCGTCTACCACCAGTGTTGTTCTGCCCTGTTGTAGCTGCTCTGGAACCTATTAAGCCCCGGATGCCTCAGCTGTCATTCTCTTTATTTCCTCTGCAGGTCCCAATAGAGCAGTACATGTTCATGCAGATTTAGAATGCATAAATCTGCTTAGCCATCTTTTGCTCCTCGCACCACGTCCAAATGACACAACAACAGCTAATGGTTCTGCACCCTTGCACCAGTACAAGCAAGCTCAACACCCGATTCCAGCATCATCCTTAGCCTCCTCGTGCCCAGCTAGCAGGGAGTTATCGTAACATATAAACACCACGGTAGCCATTCCAACCTACCAGCTCACTAAACCTCAATCTACCGCAACTTAACAACAGAAAACAATTGGATTAACACTTAATAAAAGACAACTAAAATGAACAGCAACATGGAATGTAAACAGAGCTAAACAGAGTGATGTAATCCCCGATTGCTGCCATATTGCTCTTAGTTTATGCTCTGCAATGAATGGTGACAATAAGTAACAAAGCAAGGTGAAAATCAATAACTAAATAAAGAAAAGATAGGAAATACAGTGATGAACAAATGCAAAATCGAGAGGCATAAATATGTTCACTAGAAAATAACAGAGGTTAGCATTAATATGCAGTAAACTCATCACTATCGGTTTCCTCTATTCTAGCTTTTTAATGCCATGGTTCCACATTGCTTTAATGTGAAATAATGCCTAGCATTTGCCCGAATCCAAGCACGAAAACCAAATAGCATAGATAAAGGAAGAAGTAGGAACCGAATGTATACAGAACACAAATCCGAGAGCACTTAAAGATGATGGCTTCTTTCAAATAAAACTAAGGAAACATAAACAATGTTTAAGGAAAAATCGAGAGCTATAATAAGGAGTAATCTTTGTGAATAAAAATTGGCAAATAAAAGAGCTTAATGGTTCCAAACCAAGCATATGAAATGAAAGTGAGTTTCCATTGAAATGAAATTTAACAAAGATTAATGAAGAAAATGGAATGAACAGTAAACAACTTGTAAAAAAAAAACTATGCGAAAATTTAAAGAAAACTTTTAAAATTAATCTAAAAGTTATTCTACCCTAACCTACTTACATTTTCAATTGCCATCATGTTCTATTTATACACAAACATAGGAGTACAATGGTAATTTTTCATCCTAGATGAGTTGGCATTGTTTGGCCACTTGTCTTTAATTGATTTGCTGCAGAATAGATATTTCCACGTCACTTATCTGTTTGTCCAGTTTGCTATGCAGTGTGGCCCGGCATGTGCCTTCCAGAATATTCACTCAGTGTATGTTGATCTTATCGTTTCGGAGCAAATAAAATATGGACACCTGGCATCACGCACGTCCAGACGACTGGTGACTCGGTCTGTAAAATTTGAAGTGGTCTAATCTCCTTTAGCTCATTTTTAGCCCAATTTCGACTGAAACGAATAAGTTTCATTCAGATTTAATTTATCTACACATGAAAGAATTTTAATTAAATAAAGGGGATTATTAATAAAATAATATAGGGATTTAATAAATAATTAGGAATTTAAGCACAAATAATTTTATAAAAAATAGAATTATCAGTTTTCACAAATCATAAGAGCCTTAAGTACCTGTTCTCGTAGAAAGAGTTAAATATGAGACAGAAAAGATGGCTTGAACTTTTAAATGATTATGATTATGAGATCATGTACCACTCGGGTAAGGCCAATGTAGTTATCGATGCTTTGTGCAGGAAGAACCAAAGTTTAGTGTCCTATATGATGGTACAGGAACATGAGTTGTTGGAATAATTTATAAACCTCAATCTGGATGTAACCCCACCTAGCTCAGATAGGTTGGATATTATGGCAAGTATGAGATTAGAGCTAGAGTTGATTGGCCGTATTCGATAGGCTCAGCAGAGCGATCGACAGTGTATCGATTGGTTGAGTCAAATACAGGCAGGTGTGAGTATTGATTTTGAGCTGAGTACAGATGGCTTATTGAGGTTCAGAGGTAGAATATGTCTTCCCAAGGATCTTAAGATCAGGAGACTAATTTTATCGAAGGCTCACTCATAGAAGTACACGATACATTTGGGGAGTACCAAGATGTATCAAAACCTTCAAAAGATTTATTGGTGGTTTGGAATGAAAAGAGACATTGTAGAATATATTGCTAAGTGTCTCGTTTGTCAGCAAGTGAAGGTAGAGCATCAAAAGCCTGCAGTGTTATTACAGCCTATACCGATACCGACATGGAAGTAGGAGCATGTCACCATAGATTTTGTGATGGGATTGTCGAGGACCTGCAGAGGTCACGATGCGATATGGGTTATTGTGGATCGGATGACTAAATAAGCCCATTTCTTAGCTGTGAGAGCTACCGATACTCTGAGTTAGTTGACGAACCTATATGTTCGAGAGATAGTATGGCTACATGGTATCCCAGTGAGCGCTGCTTCTGATAGGGATACCCGCTTCACTTCCCATTTTTGGAAACATTTTCAGGAAGCGATGGGGACCCACTTGAGTTTTAGCATCGCTTTTCATCCTCAGACGGATGGGTAGTCAGCGAGGACTATACAGACCTTAGAGGATATGTTGAGAGCGTGTATGCTGGATTTTGGAGGCTTATGGGATGATCACCTATAGTTAGTCGAGTTTGCCTATAATAATAGCTATCATGCGAGTATCGAAATGGCACCCTATGAGGCATTGTATGGGCGTAGATGTCGTTCCCCTATTGGATGGGAAGAGGTTGGTGATAGACAGATCTTTGCTCTGAAGTTAGTGCAGCAGGCATCTAAGGACATCTAATTGATATGTGAGAGATTACAGACAACTCAGAGTCGACAAAAGAGTTATGCTGACAAGAGACGGAGACCACTAGAGTTTGATGTGGGTGAGTCGGTATTCCTGAGAGTTTCTTCTTCGAAGGGTAATATGAGATTTGGTAAGAAGGACAAGTTGATCCTTAGATATATTGGACCCTTCGAGATTTTGGAGAGAGTGGGAGATAAGGCATATAGGTTGGCATTACCACCAGACTTGGTAAATGTTCATAACATTTTCCACGTCTCTATGCTTTGGAAGTATCACTCGGATCCGACACATGTGATAAGATATGAGCCGTTGGAGCTCAATGAGAGTATGACATATGTTGAGAAGCCAGTTCGGATACTGGACAGAAAGGAAAAGGTGTTGAGGACAAAGACAATTCCCTTGGTGAAATTTTTTTGGCAACATCATACGGTGGAAGAGGCCACATGGGAATTGGAGAACTTGATACGGGAGAAGTACCCCCAAATATTTGAAGAGTGACTTGGTTCTAATTTGGAGGACCAAATTCCTTGAAGGAAGGGAGGAATGTAAGACCCGTATTTTTTGATGTAAACTTTATGAAATCGTGAGTATGGTGATGTATTTACAATATACAGCATAAGTGATGTAAGTCCATGGACTCGATGTACATACTTGTAATATGAGTCTGTATTGTACACACAAGTTTCATTTTATATGAATATGAAGAAATGGGCTCTTATAAGTGATGAATGTGATTGGAACTCAAAATGAGTAGTGCAGCAAATAGAATGAAGTTACACGAATTGTATAAGCATTTATAATTCCGTTTAGTCTTGGATGGTTTACCTTTGGTTGTACAATAAATGCACACAAGTTTTAATGTGCATAAAGAATGAATGGATGCCATTTTCAAGTCTTGAAGGTGGTTGGATGAGAAAATGATCATAGCAACAAATTGAGGATGTTTTGTGTGAAGTTACTGTAGGAAACTACAGTAAAATCTGGAAATATGAATGCCAGATCGATCTTATAGGATGAGAGATCGATCTGGAAGAGCCAAAATTCCCTTATTCGAGCAATGGAACAAAACAGATCGATCTCCAATAGAGTCAGATCGATCTGCTAAACATTATGTAATGAGAAGATCAATTTTGATGCAAACATATCAATTTCCTTAGCTCTCGGGTTAGAGCAGATTGATCTCCCCTAGAAGCAGATCGATCTCCATAAGTTACTGCCTGGGACAGATCGATCTCAAGCACTCGACAGATTGATTTCGTGCTTGAAAAATGTCGAGAAACTAAAGGATTTAAGAGGGCCTGATCGATCTCATACTTCGACAGATCGATCTCATCAAGCAATTTCTATAAATAAGAGCAGTGAAATTTGCAAATCACAGAAACAAACCCCTATTTCTTCCATTTCAACCCAAAACCTAGATTTCCCTTTTAAAAGCCACCCATTTCTAGTAAGATTTGAGGAAAAACCATTAGATACAAAGTTATTCCTATCAAAGAGAAGAACAACATACCTTGGATTCAAAACCCTATTTGTTGGATTGAAATAGCAAGGTGTATTTTATTTGGAGTAAGAAGAGAAGATAGATTTGGTAAGTTTCTATTACTTTACCCAAGTACATTGTCTATTTAATGGTTTTGGAGTTGATTGGCATGGGTGTTGATGGTCAAGACTACCTAAGTTATGATGGAACTAGGGTGACCTAGAAAATAGAATGGGGAAGTCTGAGAAAGTGTAATTTTGATGAGTTGGTGGTTTAAGGATTATGATAAGTTGTTATTGAAGTAATATGAATGATTTGTAATGGTTAAATGAAGCCACATTGTGAGTTTTGAGGATTTAAGGAAACGAGTATGTAAGCTGTTTGATAAAATGCCATAGTGAAGAAATTGATGAGATATGAACGCTATTAGCTTAATATCGATTTAATATCGATTCGGTATGAACCAATAGACCTAAAAGAAATCAAAGGACTCGAGATACGAGTAGAATGATAAAATGAGGCCTTATAAAGATTAATAGAGGCTATAGGTTAAATCGACTATAGCGATTACGTGAGCTGAGTTGTATGAACTAATCGATGCGATATACGACTTTGTACAGCTCTGGAGAGTTCGTTAGAGACGAATTGGGCTGCACATGAAAGCAGCTCTAAGGAAGTGGAATCACGTGATGCGATTCCACGTAAGGGAATTCTGTAAGTATATAGAGGTAGCTGCTCATATTTTGTGGGTGGATATAGGGCGTTTATGAAATGAATAACTGTTTGAGAAAATAATTGATGATGTATGTGAATAGCTACGAGTATGTATGAGATTTGGTTTTGAAACGATTATTATAAAAAGGGATAGTAAGGCTAATAAATGCATAAATCATGTGTTTGAAATGTTTTCACATAACACAATGCTTGGTTTTGAACAAATTAATGGATAGGCTGGCTAGTGTCTGAATGATTGAGTGAAATAGCACGTGTGAGGTGCTAAACCCTGTTTTGGGATTTATTTTGAAGGTGTATGAGCCGCCTATCGTATTTGTGTGATATAAATTGCGCTGGAGCCTTGCTTGCGTTAGATTTTGATGCCTTCATTTGTATGAAACGTGCTGGAGCTTAGCTCGCACCTTGATTTGGAAACTATGATGATGTTTTATAAATCATACTGGAGCTTATTCTCGTACATTGCTTTCGAGTGGTTTTCTTATGCATATAACAGTACTAGAGCTATGCTCGTCCGTGGTTTTCTTATGTTTTGATGCATAAATGTCGTACTAAAGCGTTGCTCGTACGAGGTGATTTATCTAAAATGCATGTATCGTGTTAGAGCTTAGCTCGTACGGGTTTTCACACTGTGGTACGTATGATGTCATGGAAGCTAGTAAGATCCATAAGCCCTACATCCTTAAGCCCAGAGAGGGCGGGGAGGCTGTGTTCGGTGGGGGGCTCTCTTGTGGTAAAATCCTTAAGCCCAACATCCTCAAGCCAGAGAGGGCAGGGAGGCTCTCTTATGGTAAGACCCTCAAGCTTAACATCCTCAAGCTAGAGTGGGCGAGGAGGCTCTGTTCGGCAGGGAGGCTCTCTTACATGGGTACGAAAAACTTCACGTGCACTTGAGACAATGGAGGTTACACTTGGGATAGGGTAGATAAGACCTACGACTGGCACCCCTAATCACGATATGGGTTCGCGGAGTACGTTGTACAGTGTATATCACATGGAGTACGATATACAGTGTGGTGGTTACATGATGAGAAAGTTTGGCGAAGAATTAACCCACCTTCCTACCAGCATGATACCACGCACACCTGGATGTGTGTGGTTTGGGATGATTTATGACATAGTTGGCCAACATAGTCCATTGAGATATAGTAACCTGTCTCACTTGATATTACTTAATACCACATAGTTTTGATATATGAGTTTGATTTTGATTCCCCAAGGTAGACCCAAGGGAGGGGTCGAGCCTTGTGGGATTTTGATTAAAAAATGATAATGATGTTTGAGATTGAAAATTGATTGTGATGGGATTTTATTGTGTTTTAAGGGAGATGAACTTTAAAGGATGTTTCTTAATAAATTTCCCTTTTTACTTGAGGTTTGATAAAGACGAGCATGAGAGGTTTTACATGATGATGATTTCATGTTTTATATGCTTGTTTTCCATATTTTTCTGTACATGATATATGTATATTCATACGGTATAGATTTATTTCTTCATGGTCTGATTGTAACTGATTTATGCATAACATTATCAGCATGTAGATAGAGTAGTTATCTACCATGCTCGCATTATTGCCTTATTGACCGTGTGGTTGCTTATCCCTCTCTACTTTCCCCCTCTACAGAGCGTACATAGCAGCCCAGTGAGGACTGAGGCATTTTATTTCGGACATCCGCTGCTTCCATCGTCGAAAGGTATACACACAGGGATTCTTATTGTATCTAAACATGTAAAGGCACAGTAATCAATTGTATTGTAATGTAGGGGATGTAAAAGTTAGAAAACATGTCATGTATAATTTAACTTTCAATGAATGACACTTCTTTTGAATTATTTGAGAATGAATGTTGAGTGATGTTTATTATTGACTCACAGCCCAACTGTGTAGTGGTGAGTTAGTTCACGACCAGGTAAGGAAAGGAAAATGCGAAAAATTCGCAATGATATTTTGATGAATTGGATAAAATGGGTCATGACAATGAGTTTATGAAATAGGATGAGGTTATATAATTTGTGTATAAGGTGTTTGTGAAAATGCACGAATGAATGGAAATTTATGGACAAACATCTACGTCATGTGTTTGATAAGCAACTAAGTGAGTTGCTAGCTAAATTGTCAGGACCCCATTCTCAATCCATGACTTTATCCAAAATCACTACAAATTTTTCGCATTTTTAACTTACCTTTCCGCTCTTCAATGGTTGGGTCGTGATTTGATGTCAGAGTCCTCACTTACCACATCATCCATTTCATACATACATGTCAATATATTATTACTGACTGTAACTGCTTTTATTGTACATGTAAGATTATATAAAATCTAATACAAATACATTCCCCATAATATATAACGTATACATCACTGTGCTATTTCTATGTTTAGATACACAACTGTACATAAAGGTATACCTGGCGATCGATAGGAACTAGCAGTGGACTCTGGGACACTATCCCTCGATAGCTCTCGCTCTACTGACGCTCAAAGAAAGGGGGGTGAGCATACAACGCGCTCAGTAAGGAAATCAGGCAAGCAAGTAGATATCAACACTATCTACTCAAAATAATGCTATGCCTTGAAAACATTATTTCCTTTACTCGCTTTAAAAGCATGTCTTGAAATATAATATATATACTTGTACAGAATAAATCCCATGTACAGAAAATCATGCTTTTTTTCTCAAATGTAGGCATGTAGTGCAAAACAATGCATCGTATATAAATCATGCCTTTCTGTAAATCGTGCCATGTATACTTAAATCACAATAAATATGGCATCAAATGATTCACAACACAAAATCGGAGTCCGACCCATCCCTCAGGTCTGTCCGCAGTTTAAATCATTCAATCAATGTGATATATCATGTAAGACTCTGTGGTTAAGTGTAAATAGTATCCTGGACTATGATCATATCCGAAATGTGATCCCAAGCAAAACAGATCTCGGTGTGCAGGGTATCACTTACTGCAACGGGAGGGGGGTAAGTCCATCACAACCGCCAGCTATATCCTTCTCAACTCTACAACAACACACGGTAAGCGTACACCGCGTGCCACTCAGACACGGTATAAAGTACACCCGTGGACGCGTCCTCACGGCCAGAGTGCCTACCATAGGTCTTAGGTCTCGCACCCGTGGAATATCAACATCACAGTCAGGGTGCCTACCATAGGTCTTAGCCCTCGCGCCTGTGGAAATATCATACCACATTCACAAATACCCTCATGCTGGCCATCCTCTCAAAATGTGACCCTCAGTCACACAAGAATACGGCATGAATAGGTACCATGTATATAATATCACATACAGTGGCGCCCTCGAGTGCGACACACAGTCGACACTGCGCTCGAACACTGTTTCACATCACAAACTCAACTCTAGTGCGAGCAATCTCCAGCAACTAGGTCAATGCATAGTTCATGTATTAAATCAAGTACGAGCAATAGCTCCAGTACTATGCTATGCACATATCAAATCAAGTACGAGCAATAGCTCCAGTACTATGTCATGTATAAACCATGAAGAATCGAGTACGAGCAACGCTCCAATACTCTGTCATGTATCTCATGAAAAACTCGAGTACGAGCTAATCGCTCCAGCACTCTATGTCATGCATATATCATATAAAACTGAGTACGAGTAAAACTCCAGTACTCTATCATGCATGTCATGAAAATCTAGTGCGTATAAAAATCCAGCACTAATGTATGTGGAAAACATATGAATCCCAGTGCGAGCTGTGCTCTAGCACGATTCATTCTCACATGATATGATAGATGGCTCTTTAAAAGGGATTGTTTATAAAACATCAAAATCAGCACTATAAAGTGTGCTTAAGTCACATCAACCTTAAAATCATTAGCCCATCTATTTATTTTCATGCTAAACAACAATTAAACAATCACAATAATAGTTTCCATGCTTTTTGTAACTTTTCACAAAAGTTGACTTTTTGACTAACTAGGGGCAAAATCGTAATTTGCCACTATCGGGTCGCAATAATTATTAGTCACTTTCTCTGACCCTCAGAGTTTTTAAGTGAATGTAAAAGCAGATGAAAATACGTGCAGGTATCTCTAACTACTCACAAAAGTCCCTTACCTCGGATCACGTCACGTGACCTCACTTCCTCGGTGCTGCTAAATCCCGCAGTCCGATCAACTCTCAATGTAAGCTCCGGAGCTGTAAATAATCATTCCTCAGGTTAATTATACTTTTCCTACTGTATTACACATTAATACAGTCTATTATCCCTTAATGGGCCTAACTAGGCCTTAAGTCCATTTTCATTTTACTATTCACTTTTGTTGGCCCTATTGGGCTTGTGGGGCCCACCAACTCTTATTGGGCTTGTCCTAGGCCCATTACACCTTATTGGGCCTAAAATAATTGGGCTTGGCCATTTGGGCCTCTCGGCCACATGCCATGGCCGAGAGCTACTCATGCCTCGGTTTCACCATGGCATGCTATCCATGCCTATTATTTAGCCATTTTCAGTTAGGCATTTTCACAAACACTTGGTAGGCAACATTACCAATCATCACATTGTTCATTTAGGCATTTTATCAAACACCTTGATTGCTAACAAATTACATGTATTAATTAATCAATTTGATTAATTCTAATTACACCATTAACATTAATACATGTATACTAATCCATTTATGTCTTAAAATCATATTGGCATAATTCAATATCCCATTAATCACTCTCGGCCTAACCCACTTCATGGTGATTTAATATGTTTCAATGCTTAAAACATATATCAACATACTTGAAATCATTCATACATTAACATATATGAAATTGGAAATTAGAAAATATACCAATTGTTGTGTTCACCCTTTGGCCGAAACTTTGGAGGCTCTCGGTTTGCACTCTATGGCTCCTTGATAGCCAATTCCAACATATGTCAATCTCCTTTCAATTTGGAACAACTTCCATGAAGAATGCAAGTTCCAAATATGCTTAATTCCTAGTGATTTCTAGTGAGAGAAAGCTTGGAAAATATATTTCAATGGTTTCTTCTTCTAGCCGGATTTGGTGTGATGAAGATGACAATGGTGTGGCTGGATTTATAAGCCATATACTTAGCCATTAAGCTTTACTTTTCAGCCATTATGCTTGACTTTCCAAACCTTAGCCATGAGTCACCTTATGAGTCACCTTATGAGTCATAGTTAACTTTAACTATGGTTATATATTTATCTCATGGGCTTTTCCATTTGGGCTTCTCGGTTTGGGCTTTCCTAATGGGCTTTCGGGCTGAAATTTTTACTATGTCTCGGGCCTTTAATTGTCTCAAAATTTGGCTAATCAATTGGTCCAACAATTCGGTCTAAAGGACCTAAGAATTTTGATATACGTTTAGTATACCTTAATGGGCTTTAAAATTTTTTTACTTTAGGCCCATCACATTTTTAACCTTTAAATTTATTCCGGAATCCTTCCGAATAAATTTTCCTTACTTTCGGGGATGATTATCTTGTATTCTGGCCAAGAATATTTTTTCCCAAATTTTCCTCCACACTTAGGTTAATTTTTAACCATGATTAGTCAACTATGGTAAAAGTCCACTTTCTTAACTATAGTTGACTTTTTCCTTAACCATTGACCATGTTAATTTTTTCTCAAAATTTCGAGAGTATCATATCTTATGTCTTACACTCTCGTCTTTATATTCCAACCGATTCCGGTGGATAATTTCACCCGAAACTCCTTATTTCGCCAAAAAGGTCCATTTTACCCTTTTTTAGCTTTTACTCTCGTTTTATATGTTCGGGACTAAAACAAGCTGACTTTTCTTCATGAGTTATCTACGCTCTCTTATTTTAAGTTCTTATTTTCAGTCAGAATGATTTAGAATAACTCGGTTTAGCCTGTGATACCTATCGCTCACATTAGACATTTTATGTAGCTTTTGCGTGTTAATTCATTTCAATAACACTTTAAGTCTAGTAAATACTCTTCTTATGATTCAACTATAATTACATAGTATTCATACACATAGGAATCATAAGGTACAAGCTACAAAGATCTGGGTCTGACAATCCTCCCTCACTCAAAAAATTTGGTCCTCCAAATTAGAACCAAGTCAGTCCTTAAATAGGTGAGGGTACTTCTCTCACATTAGACTCTCTCGCTCCCAAGTAGCTTCCTTGAAGTATGATGCTGCCAGAGAATCTTCACTAACCCGATGGTCTTCGATCTCAATACCTTCTCCTTCCTATCCAATATCCGAATCGGTCTCTCAACATATGACACGTCCTCTCGGAGCTCCAAAGGCTCATAACTAATCACATGTGCCGGATCCGGGTGATACTTTCGAAGCATCGATATGTGGAAGACGTTGTGGACACCTGATAAGTCCGGTGGCAATGCCAACCTATACGCCTTATCTCCCACTCGATCAAGTATCTCAAAGGGTCCAATATAGTGAGGATTTAGTTTCCCTCTCTTCCCAAATCTCGCTATGCCCTTGGAAGGAGAAACTCGCAAAAACACGGATTCACCAACTGCAAATTCTAGTGGCCTACGTCTCCTGTCAGTGTAACTTTTCTGTCTGCTCTGAGCTGTCCTTAATCTCTCTACAATCAAGCGAACGTCCTCAAATGCTTGCGTAACCATGTCAGGAGCAAAAATCTTACGGTCACCCACTTCTTCCCATCCAATAGGGGAACGACATCTACGGCCATACAAAGCCTCATATGGTGCCATCCCGATACTTGAATGATAACTGTTGTTGTAGGCGAACTTAGCTAGTGGCAGGTGGTCATCCCAAGAGCCTCGATAATCTAGAACACATGCTCTTAACATGTCCTCCAGAGTCTGTATGGTCCTCTCTGACTGACCATCTGTCTGAGGATGGAAAACGGTGCTCAAACTCAACTGGGTTCCCATGGCTTCCTGAAAATGTCCCCAAAAGTGGGATGTGAAGCGGGAATCCCTATCAGAGACTATGCTTACTGGTACACCGTGTAACCTCACTACCTTGCGTACATACAGTTTCGCTAATGAACTCAGAGTATCGGTCGCTCTCATAGCGAGGAAGTGGGCTGACTTCGTCAGTCTATCAACGACACCCATATAGCATCGTGATTCCTACGGGTTCTCGGTAAACCCATCACGAAATCCATGGTGATATGCTCTCATTTCCATGTCGGTATAGGTAGAGGCTGCAACAATCCTGCAGGTTTCTGATGCTCTGCCTTCACCTGCTGACATATGAGACACTTTGCCACGAAGTCTGCTACATCTCTCTTCATACCCGACCACCAATATACTTTCCGGAGGTTCTGATACATCTTGTTACTCCCCAGATGTAACGTATACCTCGACGAATAAGCTTCCGCCAATATCAATCTCCTGAGTCCTGGATCCTCGAGAACACATAATCTACCTCTGAACCTCAGTAGTCCATCAGAACTCAACTCAAAGTCAGTCACGGTGCCCTTCTGCATCTGACTACCCACATCTATACAAAATGGATCAGTTTGCTAAGCCACCCTGATCCTGTCCAACAGATCCGGCTCCAAGCGTAGACTATCTATCACATAGCCTGTATCCATGTCAGAAAGGATGACTCCCAAACTGAGGCTAGCAAACTGCTCTAGCAAATCATGTTTCCTAACCATCATGTACGATACCATCCCCAGGCTCTTCCTACTCAAGGTATCAGCTACAACGTTAGCCTTACCCGGATGATAAAGTATCTCACAATCGTAGTCCTTCAGAAGCTCTAGCCATCTTCTCTGTCTCATGTTCAGCTCTTTCTATGAGAACAGATACTTGAGGCTCTTGTGGTCGGTAAATATCTGGAACTTCTCACCATATAAGTAGTGGCGCCATACCTTCAACGCAAACACTACTGCAGCTAGCTCCAAATTATGGGTCGGATAGTTCTTCTCATGATCCTTCAGCTGTCTGGATCCATAAGCAACTACCTTCCCATCCTGCATCAATACGCAGCCCAGTCCCTGATGCGAAGCATCGGTATACACTGCAAATCCTCCTGAGCTGGTAGGGATAGTGAGAATCGGAGCGGTGGTCAATCGACGCTTCAACTCCTCAAAACTCTTCTCACAATCCTCGATCCATATGAACGGTACACTCTTTCAAGTAAGACGTGTCAACAGAGCAGCCAACTTCGAAAATCCCTCAATGAATCTTCGATAGTATCCAGCTAAACCCAAAAAACTCCTGATCTCGGTGACTGTCCTCGGCTGTTCCCACTGAACTACAGCCTCTATCTTAGATGGATCAACTGATACACCATCTCTCGATACAACATGTCCCAAAAACGAGATCTGTGACAACCAAAAGTCACACTTACTGAGCTTAGCATATAACTCATGCTCCCATACCATCTGCAACACGATCCTGAGGTGCTCCTCATGTTCCTCCTTGGACCTCGAATACACCAATATGTCATCGATGAAGACGATAACAAACTGGTCCAAATATGGCTTGAACACATCGTTCATCAAAGCCATGAAAGCAGCTGGAGCATTCGTCAATCCGAATGGCATGACCAAGAACTCATAATGGCCATATCGGGTACGAAATCCTGTCTTGGGTACATCTCCACCCCGAACCTTCAGTTGATGAAACCCAGACCTCAGGTCAATCTTGGAAAAGACCTGTGTTCCCTGTAGCTAATCTAACAAGTCATCAATGCGTGGAAGGGGGTATCTATTCTTGATGGTGGCCTTATTCAACAATCGGTAGTCTATACATAATCGGAGGCTCCCATCCTTCTTCCTCACAAATAGAACCAGTGCTCCCCAAGGTGAAACACTCGATCGAACAAAACCCCTATCCAACAGCTCCTGTAACTGTCTCTTGAGCTCCTCCAGCTCAACTAAGGCCATGCGATATGGTGGTCTCGAAATAGGCTCCGTACCAGGCACCAGATCTATGCAGAACTCCATCTCTCTGTCTGGTGGTAACCCTGGCAATTCATCTGGGAAAACATCTGGGTACTCACTGACCACAGTAATATCTGACAACTCCGGATGTGCCTTATCCATATCTACCACGTACGCAATGAAACCTTGATATGTTGAAGGTTTTCTAAATCAGTAATCATGTAATAATCATAACCACTCTTTTCATTTATTCTTATTAAACTTTACAACATATCTAGTAGGGTGAGGAAACATAACTATCTTAGCATAACAATCTAAAACAGCATGGTTTGCAGATAGCCAATCCATTCCTAATATTATATCAAAGTCACTCATACTTAGCAATATTAGATTGGCTGTCATCTCCTTATCCCCTACTCTCAACTTGCAGTCATTAAATACATATTCTACCACTTGATTACTATTTATAGGCGTACTAATCAACATCATCATACATAAATGTGTACGCTCTACATGTCTTGCTAATTTACATGCAAATAAAGGCGATACAAAAGAATGCGTGGCACCAGGATCAATTAAAACATATGCTTCAATATCATAAATCAGGATGTTACCTCGAATCACATCCGATGAAGCATCAGCTGTTCCCTGGTCCAAAGCATGTACTCGCCCTTGACCCATCACTTGTTTTCCCTTCTCCTCTGCCGTCGCTCTACCTCTCTGAGCAAACGTACCAGCTGGGGTTCTATCAAACTCTCTGCCACTCTGTGGTGCAGTCACAAATGGCGCTGGGCACTCTCTAGCCATGTACCCCTGTTTCCCACATCCGAAACATACCATAGCACCCTGTGAACACGGTTTATCTCTATGTGATCTACCGCATTTTCTGCACTGATCTGCAGCAGGTCTCTGTCCTCCTATGACAATACCCTTTGCTGGGGCTGCAGTCGGATAAGCAGGAGGTCTAGCATATCTCTCTCGTGCCTCCTCTACCCGTGATCTCTTACCGAAGAGTCTCTTCCCTCCTCGATAACTGAAATCTCTAGCCGGCCTCTTCTTCTGTATATCTCGGCTACGGCTAAACTTTCCAAACTCGGAAGCATTCCTCTCGTAATCCTGCTCACATAATTGCGCCCTGCGCACTGCTTCCTCATAGGTCACTATGTCTAATGGGACCAACTTGGACCGTAAAATCGGTCTCAACCCGTCGATAAACCTGTAGACCTTCCTGGTCTCACTGTACATGGTATCCGGGTCATATCTTCCTAGGGATAGGAATCGAGTCTCATACTCGTCCACAGATAAACTCCCCTGGTGTAGTCCCAAAAACTCTGCCTGTAGTTTTCGCTGTGCGGTGTCAGGAACAAACTGCCTCCTGAAGGCCTCCCGAAATATATCCCACTTGATATCTGTGTGTCGGGATCTCAATATAGGTCAGGTGGACTTCCACCAATGCTCTGCAGCTCCCTTCAGTAGGAACGCAGCAAACGCGACCATCTCTGAGGTCGTACACTCGAAGAATCCATAAAGCTTCTCCAGTTCTGCTAACCACTCCTCAGCAGCCACTGGGTCCTTAACCCCACTAAAGGATGGAGGTCTAAACTTCTGGAATTCTCGCAACCGATGCAGATCACATCCATATCCTAATCCACTACCACCCGAAATCGATGGGGGTGTAGGAGTATCTACAGTCCTCTGTGCATCAGCTGTCTGCGTAGGTGTATCAGGGGCAACTGCCTCTCCTGTAGCAGCTCCTGCCTCCTGTCTCTGCCTACCTGGCATCGTCTGTGCCAGTATCTCTATAATAGTCTCGAGACCACGCTCTAATCTCGTGAAGCGCGTCTCTGCACACTCGGGTGCCTCAGTAGCACCTGGAGTCTCATGCGTAGGTAATGATCCGGCAGCAGCTCGTCCCTCGGGTCTATCCCCCCGGCCTCGAGCCCTACCTCTCATACCTCTACCACTATGCGTATTTGCCATTTATGCAAAGTTCATGCATTCATAATAATGAATTAGTCCATTTCCTATCTGGTATACACAGTTATATCTAAACACAGCACAGTACTATGGGGATGTACACTTTCCTATTTTCTAACACCGACTCACATCAGACCAACCTCTGCTCTGATACCATTCTGTCAGGACCCCATTCTCAATCCATGACTTTATCCAAAATCACTACAAATTTTTTACATTTTTAACTTACCTTTTCGCTCTTCAATGGTTAGGCTGTGATTCGATGTCAGAGTCCTCACTTACCACATCATCCATTTCATACATACATGTCAATATATTATTACTGACTGTAACTGCTTTTATTATACATGTAAGATTATATAAAATCTAATAAAAATACATTCCCCATAATATATAACGTATACATCACTATGCTGTTTCTATGTTTAGATACACAACTGTACATAAAGGTATACCTGGCGATCGATAGGAACTAGCAGTGGACTCTGGGACACTATCCCTCGATAGCTCACGCTCTACTGACGCTCTGTAGAGAGATGTAAAGAAAGGGGGTGAGCATACAACACGCTCAGTAAGGAAATCAGGCAAGCAAGTAGATATCAACACTATCTACTAAAAATAATGCTATGCCTTGAAAGCATTATTTCCTTTACTCGCTTTAAAAGCATGTCTTGAAATATAATATATATATATATACTTGTACAGAATAAATCCTATGTACAGAAAATCATGTTTTCATTCTCAAATGTAGGCATGTAGTGCAAAACAATGCATCGTATATAAATCATGCCTTTATGTAAATCGTGCCATGTATACTTAAATCACAATATATATGGCATCAAATGATTCACAACACAAAATCGGAGTCCGACCCATCCCTCAGGTCTGTCCGCAGTTTAAATCATTCAATCAATGTGATATATCATGTAAGACTCTGTGGTTAAGTGCAAATAATATCCTGGACTATGATCATATCCGAAATGTGATCCCAAGCAACACAAATCTCGGTGTGCGGGGCATCACTTACTGCAACGGGAGGGGGGTCAGTCCATCACAACCGCCAGCTATATCCTTCTCAACTCCACAACAACACACGGTACAGCGTACACCTCGCGCCACTCAGACAAGGTACCAAGTACACCCATGGACCCGTCTTCATGGCCAGAGTGCCTACCATAGGTCTTAGCTCTCGCACCCATGGAATATCAACGTCATAGTCAGGGTGCCTACCATAGGTCTTAGCCCTCGCGCCTGTGGAAATATCATACCAAATTCACAAATACCCTTATGCTGGCCATCCTCTCAAAATGTGACACTCAGTCACACAAGAATGCGATATGAATAGGTACCATGTAAATAATATCACATACAGTGTGCGCCCTCGAGTGCGACACACAGTCGACACTGCGCTCAAACACTGTTTCACATCACAAACTCAACTCTAGTGCGAGCAATCTCTAGCAACTAGGTCAATGCATAGTTCATGTATTAAATCAAGTACGAGCAATAGCTCTAGTACTATGCTATGCACATATCAAATCAAGTACGAGCAATAGCTCTAGTACTATGTCATGTATAAACCATGAAGAATCGAGTACGAGCAATGCTCCAATACTCTGTCATGTATCTCATGAAAAATTCGAGTACAAGCTAATCGCTCCAGCACTCTGTGTCATGCATATATCATATAAAACTGAGTACGAGTAAAACTCCAGTACTCTATCATGCATGTCATGGAAATATAGTGCGTATAAAAATCCAGCACTAATGTATGTGAAAAACATATGAATCCCAGTGTGAGCTCTGCTCTAGCACGATTCATTCTCACATAATATGATAGATGGCTCTTTAAAAGGGATTGTTTATAAAACATCAAAATCAGCACTATAAAGTGTGCTTAAGTCACATCAACCTTAAAATCATTAGCCCATCTATTTATTTTCATGCTAAACAGCAATTAAACAATCACAATAATAGTTTTCATGCTTTTTGTAACTTTTCACAAAAGTTGACTTTTTGACTAACTAGGGGCAAAATTGTAATTTGCCACTATCAAGTCGCAATAATTATTATTCACTTTCTCTGACCCTCAGAGTTTTTAAGTGAATGTAAAAGCAGATGAAAATACGTGCAGGTATCTCTAACTACTCGCAAAAGTCCCTTACCTCGGATCACGTCACGTGACCTCACTTCCTCGGTGCTGCTAAATCCCGCAGTCTGATGAGCTCTCAATGTAAACTCTGGAGCTGTAAATAACCATCCCTCAGGTTAATTATACTTTTCCTACTGTATTACACATTAATACAGTCTATTATCCCTTAATGGGCCTTAATAATCCTTAATGGGCCTAACTAGGCCTTAAGTCCATTTTCATTTTACTATTCACTTTCGTTGGGCCTATTGGGCTTGTGGACCCCACCAACTCTTATTGGGCTTATCCTAGGCCCATTACACCTTATTGGGCCTAAAATAATTAGGCTTGGTCCATTGGGCCTCTCGGCCACATGCCATGGCCGAGAGCTACTCATGCCTCGGTTTCACCATGGCATGCCATCCATGCCTATTATTTAGCCATTTTCACTTAGAACACTTGGTAGGCAACATTACCAATCATCACATTGTTCATTTAGGCATTTTATCAAACACCTTGATTGCCAACAAATTACATGTATTAATTAATCAATTTGATTAATTCTAATTACACCATTAACATTAATACATGTATACTAATCCATTTATGTCTTAAAATCATATTGGCATTGTCAGACCCGGATTTTTTGTAGCTTATTTCCTTATGATTTCCTATGTGTATGAACACTAAATAATTATGGTTGAATCATAAGAAGAGTATTTACTAGATTTAAAGTGTTAATGAAACGAATTAACACGCAAAAGCTACATAAAATGCCTAATGTGGATGATAAGTATCACAGGCTAAACCGAGTCATTCTAAATCATTCTGACTGAAAATAAGAACTTAAAATAAAAGAGCGTAGAGAGCTCATGAAGGAAAGTCAGCTTGATTTAGACCCGAACATACAAAACGAGAATAAAAGCTAAAAAGGGTAAAATGGACCTTTTCGGCAAGAAAAGGAGTTTCGGGTGAAATTATCCACCGGGAGCGGTTGGAATATAAAGACGAGAGTGTAAGACATGATATAAAACACTTTCAAAAATTTAAGAAAAAAGTCAACTTAGTCAATGGTTAAGGAAAAAGTCAACTATAGTTAAAAAAAGTGGACTTTTACCATAGTTGACTAATCAAGGTTTGAAATTAACCTAAGTGTGGAGAAAAATTTGGGGAAAAATATTCTTGGCCAGAATACAAGATAATCATCCCCGGAAGTAAGGAAAATTTATTCGGAAGGATTCCGGAATAAATTTAATGGTTAAAAACGTAATGGGCCTAAGGTGAAAATTTTAAAGCCCATTAAGGTATACTAAATGTATATCGAAAATGTTAGCTCCTTTAGACGGAATTGTTGGACCAATTGATCGGCCAAATTTTGAGACAATAAAAGGCCCGAGGTATAGTAAAAATTTCAGCCCGAAAGCCCATTAGGAAAGCCCAAACCGAGAAGCCCAATGGGCCAAGCCCAATATTTTTAGGCCCAATAGGGTGTAATGGGCCTAAGACAAGCCCAATAAGAGTTGGTGGGCCCCACAAGCCCAATAGGCCCAACAAAAGTGAATAGTAAAATGAAAATGGACTTAAGGCCTAGTTAAGCCCATTAAGGATTTTTAAGGCCCATTAAGGGAAATTAAACTGTATTAATGTGTAATACAGTAGGAAAATGATAATTAACCTGAGGAATGGTTATTTACAGCTCTGGAGTTTACATCGAGAGCTGATCGGACTGCGGGATTTAGCAGCACCGAGGAAGCGAGGTCACTTGACGTGATCCGAGGTAAGGGACTTTTGCGAGTAGTTAGAGATACCTGCACGTATTTTCAACTGCTTCTGCATTCACTTAAAAACTCTGAGGGTCAGAGAAAGTGAATAATAATTATTGCGACCCGATAGTGGCAAATTACGATTTTGCCCCTAGTTAGTCAAAAAGTCAACTTTTGTGAGAAGTTGCAAAAAAACATGGAAAATGCTATTGTGAGTGTTTAATTGCTATTAGCATGAAAATAAATAGATGGGCTAATGATTTTAAGGTTGATATGACTTAAGCACACTTTATAGTGCTGATTTTACTATTTTGTAAACAATCCCTTTTAAAATAGCCATCTATCATATTATGTGAGAATGAATCGTGCTAGAGCACAGCTCGCACTGGGATTCATATGTTTTCCACATAATATTAGTGTTGGATTTGATACGCACTAGATTTTCATGACATGCATGATAGAGTACTGGAGTTTTACTCGTACTCAGCTTTGAATAATATATGCATGACAGAGGGCTAGAGCGTGGCTCGTACTCGATTCTTCATGGTTTATACATGACATAGTACTGGGAGCTATTGCTCGTACTTGATTTTGATATTGTGCATAGCATAGTACTGGGAGCTATTGCTCGTACTTGATTTAATACATAAACTATGCATTGACCTAGTTGCTAGAGAGTGCTCGCACTAGAGTCGAGTTTTATGATGTGAAACAGTGTTTGAGCGGAGTAACGACTGTGAGTCGTACTCAAAACGCACACTGTATGTGATATGTAATACATGTTGAAACCCATGCCTGAGACCTTGCGTGACTGTGTGTCATAGCTAGAGAGGATATCCGCATGAGGTTGGTATAGACGTGGTATGATATTTCCACAGGCGCGAGGGCTAAGACCTCTGTTAGGCACCCTGACTGTGATGTTGATATGTTCCACGGGTGTGAGAGCTAAGTCCTATGGTAGGCACTCTGGCCATGAGAACGGGTCCACGGGTGTACTTTGTACCGTGTCTGAGTGGCACGAGGTGTACGCTGTACCGTGTGTTGTTATGGAGTTGAGGAGGATATAGCTGGCGGTTGTGATGGACTGACCCCCCTCCCGTTACAGCGGTGATACCCCGCACACCTAGTACTGTGTTGCTTGGGATCACATCGGATATGATCATAATCCAGGATACTATTTACATGTACCACAGAGTCTTACATGATATATCACATTGATTGATTTACTGATTTAAACTGCGGACAGACCTGAGGGATGGGTCGGACTCCGATTTGTGTTGTGAATCATTTGATGCCATATTTATATGTGATTTAAATATACATGGCATGATTTACATAAAGGCATGATTTATATATAAATGCATTGTGTTGCACTACATGCCTACTTTTGAGAAATAAAGCATGATTTCTGTACATGGGATTTATTCTATACAAGTACATATATATTATATTTCAAGACAAGCTTTTAAAGTGAGTTAAGGAAATAATGTTTTCAAGGCATAGCACTATTTTGAGTAGATAGTGTGGATATCTACTTGCTTGCCTGATTTCCTTACTGAGCGCGTTATGCTCACCCCCTTTTCTTTACATCCCTCTACAGAGCGTCAGTAGAGCGAGAGTTATCGCGGGAGAGTGTCCCCGAGTCCACTACTAGTTCCTATCGATTCATCAGGTATACTTATTATGTACAGTTGTGTATCTAAACATAGAAACAGCACAGTGATGTATACGTTATATATTATGGGGAATGTAATCGTATTAGATTTTATAAAATCTTACATGTATAATAAAAGCAACTACAGTCAGAATTAATATATTGACATGTATATATGAGAATGGATATTATGGTAAGTGAAGACTCTGACATCGAATCACAGCCCAACCAGTGAAGAGAGGAAAGGTAAGTTAAAAATGCGAAAAATTTATTGTGGTTTTTGGTTAAAGTCAAGGATTGAAACTGGGGTCCTGACAGGATGGTATCAGAGCAGAGGTTGGTCTGATGTGAGTCGGTGTTAGAAAGTAGGAAATTATACATCCCCATAGTACTGTGCTGTGTTTAGATATAACTGTGTATACCAGATAGGAAATGGACTAATTCACTATTATAAATGCAGGGACTTTGCCTGTATGGCAAATACGCGTAGTGGTAGAGGTATGAGAGGTAGGGCTCGAGGCCGGGGAGAGAGACCCGAGGGACGAGCCGCTGCCAGGCCATTACCTACGCATGAGACTGCAGGTGCTATTGAGACACCCGATTGTGCTGAGACGCGCTTTACGAGATTAGAGCGTGGTCTCGAGACTATTATAGAGATACTGGCACAGACGATGCCAGGTAGGCAGAGACAGGAGGCAGGAGCTGCTACTGGAGAGGCAGTTGCCCCTGATACACCTACGCAGACAGCTGATGCACAGAGGACAGTAGATACTCCTACACCCCCACCGATTTCGGGTGGCAGTGGATTAGGATATGGATGTGACTTGCATCGGTTGAGGGAGTTCCAGAAGTTCAGACCTCCATCATTTAGTGGGGTCAAGAACCCCGTAGCTGCCGAGGAGTGGTTGGCAGAGCTAGAGAAGCTCTATGGATACTTCGAGTGTACGACCTCGGAGATGGTCGCGTTTGCTACGTTCCTACTGAAGGGAGCTGCAGAGCATTGGTGGAAGTCCACCAGACCTATATTGAGATCCCGACACACGGATATCACTTGGGATATATTTCGGGAGGCCTTTAGGAGGCAGTTTATTCCTGACACCGCACAGCGGAAGTTACATGCAGAGTTTCTGAGACTCAACCAGGGGAGTTTATCGGTGGACGAGTATGAGACTCGATTCCTATCCCTAGGGAGATACGACCCGGATACTATGTACAGTGAGACCAGGAAGGTCCACAGGTTTATCGACGGGTTGAGACCGGTGCTACGGTCCAAGTTGGTTTCGCTGGACATAGTGACCTATGAGGAGGCAGTGCGCAGGGCGCAACTATGTGAGCAGGACTACGAGAGGAATGCTTTCGAGTTTGGGAAGTTTAGCCGTAGCCAAGACTTGCAGAAGAAGAGGCCGGCTAGAGATTTTAGTTATCGAGGGGGGAAGAAACCCTTCGGTAAGAGATCACGGATAGAGGGGACACGAGATAGATATGCTAGATCTCCTGCTTATCCGACTGCAGCCCCAGCGAAGGGCATTATGATAGGAGGACCGAGACCTGCTGCGGATCAGTGCAGAAGATGCGGCAGATTTCATGGAGATAGGCCATGTTCACAGGGTGCTATAGTATGTTTCCGATGTGGGAAACAGGGGCATTTGGTTAGAGATTGCCCATTTCCGTATGCGACTGCACCACAGAGGGACAGGGAGTTTGATAGAGCTCCAGCTGGTACGTCTGCTCAGAGAGGTAGAGCGACGGCAGAGGAGAAGGGGAAACAAGTGATGGGTCAAGGGCGAGTACATGCTTTGGACCAGGGGACAGCTGATGCTTCATCGGATGTGATTCGAGGTAACATCCTGATTTATGATATTGAAGCATATGTTTTAATTGATCCTGGTGCCACGCATTCTTTTGTATCGCCTTCATTTGCTTGTAAATTAGAGAGACATGTAGAGCGTACACATTTATGTATGATGATGTTAATCAGTACGCCTATGCATAGTAGTCAAGTTGTTGAATATGTATATAATGACTGCAAGTTGAGAGTAAGGGATAAGGAGATGACAGCCAATCTAATATTACTAAGTATGAGCGACTTTGATATAATATTAGGAATGGATTGGCTATCTGCAAACCATGCTATTTTAGATTGTTACGCTAAGACAGTTATGTTTCCTAACCCTACAAGATATATTGTAAAGTTTAATAAAGATAAATGAAAGGAGTAGATATGATTATTACATGACTTCTGATTTAGAAAACCTTCAACATATCAAGGTTTCATTGCGTACGTGGTAGATATGGATAAGGCACATCCGGAGTTGGTAGATATCACTGTGGTCAGTGAGTACCCAGATGTTTTCCATGATGAATTGCCAGGGTTACCACCAGACAGAGAGATGGAGTTCTGTATAGATCTGGTACCTGGTACGGAGCCTATTTCGAGACCACCATATCGCATGGCCTTAGTTGAGCTGGAGGAGCTCAAGAGACAGTTACAGGAGCTGTTGGACAGGGGCTTTATACGACTGAGTGTTTCGCCTTGGGGAGCACCGATTTTGTTTGTGAGGAAGAAGGATGGGAGCCTCCGATTGTGTATAGACTACCGATTGTTGAATAAGGCCACCATCAAGAATAGGTACCCCCTTCCACGCATTGACGACTTGCTAGATCAGCTACAGGGAGCACAGGTCTTTTCCAAGATTGACCTAAGGTCTGGGTATCATCAGCTGAAGGTTCGGAGTGGAGATGTGCCCAAGACAGCATTTCGTACCCGATATGGCCACTATGAGTTCTTGGTCATGCCATTCGGATTGACGAATGCTCCAGCTGCTTTCATGGCTTTGATGAACGATGTGTTCAAGCCATACTTGGACCAGTTTGTTATCGTCTTCATCGATGACATATTGGTGTATTCGAGATCCAAGGAGGAGCATGAGGAGCACCTCCGGATCATGTTGCAGACGTTACGGGAGCATGAGTTATATGCTAAGCTCAGCAAGTGTGACTTTTGGTTGTCACAGATCTCGTTTTTGGGACATGTCATATCGAGAGATGGTGTATCAGTTGATCCATCTAAGATAGAGGTTGTAGTTCAGTGGGAACAGCCGAGAACAGTTACCGAGATCAGGAGTTTTCTGGGTTTAGCTGGATACTATCGGAGATTCGTTGAGGGATTTTCGAAGTTGGCTGCTCCGTTGACACGTCTTACTCGGAAGAGTGCACCGTTCATATGGAACGAGGATTGTGAGAAGAGCTTTGAGGAGTTGAAGCGTCGATTGACCACCGCTCCGATTCTCACTATCCCTACCAGCTCAGGAGGATTTGCAGTATATACCGATGCTTCGCATCAGGGACTGGGCTGCGTATTGATGCAGGACGGGAAGGTAGTTGCTTAAGGATCCAGACAGCTGAAGGATCATGAGAAGAACTATCCGACCCATGATTTGGAACTAGCAGCGGTAGTGTTTGCGTTGAAGATATGGCGCCACTACTTATATGGAGAGAAGTTCCAGATATTTACTGACCACAAGAGCCTCAAGTATCTGTTCTCGCAGAAGGAGCTGAACATGAGACAGAGAAGATGGCTAGAGCTTCTGAAGGACTATGACTGCGAGATACTTTATCATCCGGGTAAGGCTAATGTTGTAGCTGATGCCTTGAGTAGGAAGAGCCTGGGGATGGTATCGTCTATGATGGTTAGGGAGCATGATTTGCTAGAGCAGTTTGCTAGCCTCAGTTTGGGAGTCGTGCCTTCTGACATGGATACAGGCTATGTGATAGCTAGTCTACGCTTGGAGCCGGACCTGTTGGACAGGATCAGAGTGGCTCAGCAGACTGATCCATTTTGTATGGATGTGAGTAGTCAGATGCAGAAGGGCACCGTGACTGATTTTGAGATGAGTTTTGATGGACTACTGAGGTTCAGAGGTAGATTGTGTGTTCCCGAGGATCCAAAACTTAGGAGATTGATATTGGCGGAAGCTCATTCGTCGAGGTATACGTTGCATCCAGGGAGTAACAAGATGTATCAGAACCTCCGGAGGGTATACTGGTGGTCGGGCATGAAGAGAGATGTAGCAGACTTTGTGGCAAAGTGTCTTGTATGTCAGCAGGTGAAGGTAGAGCATCAGAAACCTGCAGGATTGTTGCAGCCTCTACCTATACCGACATGGAAATTGGAGCATATCACCATGGATTTCGTGATGGGTTTACCGAGGACCCGCAGGAATCACGATGCTATATGGGTGATCGTTGATAGACTGACGAAGTCAGCCCACTTCTTAGCTATGAGAGCTACCGATACTCTGAGTTCGTTAGCAGAACTGTACGTACGCGAGGTAGTGAGGTTACACGGTGTACCAGTGAGAATAGTCTCTGATAGGGATTCCCGCTTCAGATCCCACTTTTGGGGACATTTTCAGGAAGCCATGGGAACCCAGTTGAGTTTGAGCACCGCTTTCCATCCTCAGACTGATGGTCAGTCAGAGAGGACTATACAGACTCTGGAGGACATGTTGAGAGCATGTGTGCTAGACTATCGAGGCTCCTGGGATGACCACCTACCACTAGCCGAGTTCGCCTACAACAACAGTTATCATTCGAGTATCGGGATGGCACCGTATGAGGCTTTGTATGGCCGTAGATGTCGTTCCCCCATTGGATGGGAAGAAGTGGGTGACCGTATGATTTTCGCTCCTGACTTGGTTACGCAAGCATCTGAGGATGTCCGCTTGATAGTAGAGAGACTGAGGACAGCTCAGAGCAGACAGAAGAGATACGCTGACAGGAGACGTAGGCCACTAGAGTTTGCAGTTGGTGAATCCGTGTTTTTGAGAGTTTCTCCTTCTAAGGGCATAGCGAGATTTGGGAAGAGAGGGAAACTAAATCCTCGCTACATTGGACCCTTTGAGATACTTGATCGAGTGGGAGATAAGGCATATAGGTTGGCATTGCCACCGGACTTATCAGGTGTCCACAACGTCTTCCACATATCGATGCTTCGGAAGTATCACCCGGATCCGTCACATGTGATTAGTTACGAGCCTTTGGAGCTCCGAGAGGACTTGTCATATGTAGAGAGACCGATTCGGATATTGGATAGGAAGGAGAAGGTATTGAGATCGAAGACCATCGGATTAGTGAAGATTCTCTGGCAGCATCATACTTCAGAGGAAGCTACTTGGGAGCTAGAGAGTCTGATGCGAGAGAAGTACCCTCACCTATTTGAGGACTGACTTGGTTCTAATTTGGAGGACCAAATTTTCTGAGTGGGGGAGGATTGTCAGACCCGGATTTTTTGTAGCTTATTTCCTTATGATTTCCTATGTGTATGAACACTAAATAATTATGGTTGAATCATAAGAAGAGTATTTACTAGATTTAAAGTGTTAATGAAACGAATTAACACGCAAAAGCTACATAAAATGCCTAATGTGGATGATAAGTATCACAGGCTAAACCGAGTCATTCTAAATCATTCTGACTGAAAATAAGAACTTAAAATAAAAGAGCGTAGAGAGCTCATGAAGGAAAGTCAGCTTGATTTAGACCCGAACATACAAAACGAGAATAAAAGCTAAAAAGGGTAAAATGGACCTTTTCGGCAAGAAAAGGAGTTTCGGGTGAAATTATCCACCGGGAGCGGTTGGAATATAAAGACGAGAGTGTAAGACATGATATAAAACACTTTCGAAAATTTAAGAAAAAAGTCAACTTAGTCAATGGTTAAGGAAAAAGTCAACTATAGTTAAAAAAAGTGAACTTTTACCATAGTTGACTAATCAAGGTTTGAAATTAACCTAAGTGTGGAGAAAAATTTGGGGAAAAATATTCTTGGCCAGAATACAAGATAATCATCCCCGGAAGTAAGGAAAATTTATTCGGAAGGATTCCGGAATAAATTTAATGGTTAAAAACGTAATGGGCCTAAGGTGAAAATTTTAAAGCCCATTAAGGTATACTAAATGTATATCGAAAATGTTAGGTCCTTTAGACGGAATTGTTGGACCAATTGATCGGCCAAATTTTGAGACAATAAAAGGCCCGAGGTATAGTAAAAATTTCAGCCCGAAAGCCCATTAGGAAAGCCCAAACCGAGAAGCCCAATGGGCCAAGCCCAATATTTTTAGGCCCAATAGGGTGTAATGGGCCTAAGACAAGCCCAATAAGAGTTGGTGGGCCCCACAAGCCCAATAGGCCCAACAAAAGTGAATAGTAAAATGAAAATGGACTTAAGGCCTAGTTAAGCCCATTAAGGATTTTTAAGGCCCATTAAGGGAAATTAAACTGTATTAATGTGTAATACAGTAGGAAAATGATAATTAACCTGAGGAATGGTTATTTACAGCTCTGGAGTTTACATCGAGAGCTGATCGGACTGCGGGATTTAGCAGCACCGAGGAAGCGAGGTCACTTGACGTGATCCGAGGTAAGGGACTTTTGCGAGTAGTTAGAGATACCTGCACGTATTTTCAACTGCTTCTGCATTCACTTAAAAACTCTGAGGGTCAGAGAAAGTGAATAATAATTATTGCGACCCGATAGTGGCAAATTACGATTTTGCCCCTAGTTAGTCAAAAAGTCAACTTTTGTGAGAAGTTGCAAAAAAGCATGGAAAAAGCTATTGTGAGTGTTTAATTGCTATTAGCATGAAAATAAATAGATGGGCTAATGATTTTAAGGTTGATATGACTTAAGCACACTTTATAGTGCTGATTTTACTATTTTGTAAACAATCCCTTTTAAAATAGCCATCTATTATATTATGTGAGAATGAATCGTGCTAGAGCACAGCTCGCACTGGGATTCATATGTTTTCCACATAATATTAGTGCTGGATTTGATAGGCACTAGATTTTCATGACATGCATGATAGAGTACTGGAGTTTTACTCGTACTCAGCTTTGAATAATATATGCATGACAGAGTGCTAGAGCGTGGCTCGTACTCGATTCTTCATGGTTTATACATGACATAGTACTGGGAGCTATTGCTCATACTTGATTTTGATATTGTGCATAGCATAGTACTGGGAGCTATTGCTCGTACTTGATTTAATACATAAACTATGCATTGACCTAGTTGCTAGAGAGTGCTCGCACTAGAGTCGAGTTTTATGATGTGAAACAGTGTTTGAGCGGAGTAACGACTGTGAGTCGTACTCAAAACGCACACTGTATGTGATATGTAATACATGTTGAAACCCATGCCTGAGACCTTGCGTGACTGTGTGTCATAGCTAGAGAGGATATCCGCATGAGGTTGGTATAGACGTGGTATGATATTTCCACAGGCGCGAGGGCTAAGACCTCTGTTAGGCACCCTGACTGTGATGTTGATATGTTCCACGGGTGTGAGAGCTAAGTCCTATGGTAGGCACTCTGGCCGTGAGAACGGGTCCACGGGTGTACTTTGTACCGTGTCTGAGTGGCACGAGGTGTACGCTGTACCGTGTGTTGTTATGGAGTTGAGGGGGATATAGCTGGCGGTTGTGATGGACTGACCCCCCTCCCGTTACAGCGGTGATGCCCCGCACACCTAGCACTGTGTTGCTTGGGATCACATCGGATATGATCATAATCCAGGATACTATTTACATGTACCACAGAGTCTTACATGATATATCACATTGATTGATTTACTGATTTAAACTGCGGACAGACCTGAAGGATGGGTCGGACTCCGATTTGTGTTGTGAATCATTTGATGCCATATTTATATGTGATTTAAATATACATGGCATGATTTACATAAAGGCATGATTTATATATAAATGCATTGTGTTGCACTACATGCCTACTTTTGAGAAATAAAGCATGATTTCTGTACATGGGATTTATTCTGTACAAGTACATATATATTATATTTCAAGACATGCTTTTAAAGTGAGTTAAGGAAATAATGTTTTCAAGGCATAGCATTATTTTGAGTAGATAGTGTGGATATCTACTTGCTTGCCTGATTTCCTTACTGAGCGCGTTATGCTCACCCCCTTTTCTTTACATCCCTCTACAGAGCGTCAGTAGAGCGAGAGTTATCGCGGGAGAGTGTCCCCGAGTCCACTACTAGTTCCTATCGATTCATCAGGTATACTTATTATGTACAGTTGTGTATCTAAACATAGAAACAGCACAGTGATGTATACGTTATATATTATGGGGAATGTAATCGTATTAGATTTTATAAAATCTTACATGTATAATAAAAGCAACTACAGTCAGAATTAATATATTGACATGTATATATGAGAATGGATATTATGGTAAGTGAAGACTCTGACATCGAATCACAGCCCAACCAGTGAAGAGAGGAAAGGTAAGTTAAAAATGCGAAAAATTTATTGTGGTTTTTGGTTAAAGTCAAGGATTGAAACTGGGGTCCTGACAGGCATAATTCAATATCCCATTAATCACTCTCGGGCTAACCCACTTCATGGTGATTTAATATGTTTCAATGCTTAAAACATATATCAACATACTTGAAATCATTCATACATTAACATATATGAAATTGGAAATTAGAAAATATACCAATTGTTGTGTTCACCCTTTAGCCGAAACCTTGGAGGCTCTCGGTTTGCACTCTATGACTCCTTGATAGCCAATTCCAACATATGTCAATCTCCTTTCAATTTGGAACAACTTCCATGAAGAATGCAAGTTCCAAATATGCTTAATTCCTAGTGATTTCTAGTGAGAGAAAGCTTGGAAAATATATTTCAATGGTTTCTTCTTCTAGCCGGATTTGGTGTGATGAAGATGACAATGGTGTGGCTGGATTTATAAGCCATATACTTAGCCATTAAGCTTTACTTTTCAGCCATTATGCTTGACTTTCCAAACCTTAGCCATGAGTCACCTTATGAGTCATAGTTAACTTTAACTATGGTTAGATATTTATCTCATGGGCTTTTCCATTTGGGCTTCTCGGTTTGGGCTTTCCTAATGGGCTTTCGGGTTGAAATTTTTACTATGTCTCGGGCCTTTAATTGTCTCAAAATTTGGCCAATCAATTGGTCCAACAATTCGGTCTAAAGGACCTAAGAATTTCGATATACGTTTAGTATATCTTAATGGGCTTTAAAATTTTTTTACCTTAGGCCCATCACTTTTTTAACCATTAAATTTATTCCGGAATCCTTCTGAATAAATTTTCCTTACTTTCGGGGATGATTATCTTGTATTCTAGCCAAGAATATTTTTACCCAAATTTTCCTCCACACTTAACCATGATTAGTCAACTACGGTAAAAGTCCACTTTCTTAACTATAGTTGACTTTTTCCTTAACCATTGACCATGTTGACTTTTTCTCAAAATTTTGAGAGTATCATATCTTATGTCTTACACTCTCGTCTTTATATTCCAACCGCTCCCGGTGGATAATTTCACCCAAAACTCCTTATTTCGCTAAAAAGGTCCATTTTACCCTTTTTAGCTTTTACTCTCGTTTTATATGTTCGGGACTAAATCAAGCTGACTTTCCTTCATGAGTTATCTACGCTCTCTTATTTTAAGTTCTTATTTTCAGTCAGAATGATTTAGAATAACTCGGTTTAGCCTGTGATACCCATCACTCACAATTGACATTTTATGTAGCTTTTGCATGTTAATTCATTTCAATAACACTTTAAGTCTAGTAAATACTCTTCTTATGATTCAACTATAATTACATAGTATTCATACACATAGGAATCATAAGGTACAAGCTACAAAGATCTGGGTCGGACTTAAATTGACTAGAAATGGCATAATGATGGCCAAATGTGATAATGGGCTCAAACTTTATGAAATAGGCTCGATAAGATATACTGACTAGTTGAAGTCAGAACATAAGTTATCGGTATTGACTCATATGATTGACGAATGTTTGCAGCTACCGAGGATATATCCAGAGCAAATTGAGCCCAATCGCGAGAAGCGAGAAAGGAAAAAGGAGTTGCTTCTAAGTGAATTAAGTCAAAAGAATTGTGTTGGCCCCTAGAGGTATATGTACGTATTTTTGGGCACATAAAGGTTTCCTAGAATGTTTGTGAGTCATAGGAAAGGAATCAAATGTTTGAAAGGCAAAGAATATTTAGATTTGGGAAAAGTTCATGAAAAACAAGAATCATGATGTTTTGAATCCTTATACTAATCTTTTAGCATATGGATTGGTAGGTTGGCTAACATTTAAATGCTTTGTAAGAAAATAGTTGATTTGGTTTTAATAACCATGCTTTGCAAATAAATTAGCCACCTACATGAGTTTTGTGGAAATAAAGCATGTTAGAGCACTGTTAGCAAGAGATTTGATATGTTTTTACATGCATGAGTGCTGGAGCGTAGCTCGCACAAGTTTTCACCTGGATTTTACGATATAATGCTATAGCATAGCTCGCACTAGAGGTTTACATGCATGATTGCTGGAGCTTAGCTTGCACTAGTTTTCACATGGGTTTTGACATTGTGCTGAAGCATTGCTCGTACTAGATGTCCACTTTATGCTTATTGTCATGCTAGAGTTACTTGCACATGATTTTATGACATGTTGGGAGTTGTGCTAGGAGATTCATGTAGGCTGTGTGCCACACCGATTAAATAGAGTCGCACGTGCGTATTAAGACGTGGTGTGCTTTGATGTAATGATATGGGTCCACGGAGTACGTTGTACCATGTAAATAGCATGGAGTACGTTGTACCGTGTATGGATATGATATATATACCATCTTCGGATGATGAATATTCTGCTATGGACAAGCAGGTTGGACGTGACCCACCTCCTGTGCTGACGTAGATAGAGGTGATACCTTGCATACTAGGATTCGTGTAGCCTAAGATCACAGAGGATATGGCCATAGTCCTAGTTATTACCCTTATTATTATTTGCCTATCTCACATGTCACTTAATTTATGATAAATCTGTGTTTTGAAATGTGTTTGTTGGTCAGGACAATCCATGAGAGGGGCTGAGTCCTGACAAATGGTGATTTGTATCGATTTGTGTTGAGTTTTGAAATGCTTTTAAGTGCACATTTGCATGATGGTTTTCCATACTTTACTTTTGAATTTCGCATGATGATTTTCCATGCTTTGTTTAAGAATTGTGCACTAATTTGAATAGCATTAATTGCTTTTACATATCATGAACACGAGCATGAACTGATGTTTTGGAGTATGACAAGTAAATGCTTGGGTTTATGCTTGGCATCACGATCACGTAGATAGTACAATTATCTACCTGCTTGCATGATTGCCTTACTGAGTGCGTGGTTTACTCACCCCCTTATTTTCCCCCCTTTATAGAGCACCTTCAGTAGATAAAGAGTGAATGAAAATTGGATTTTTGGTGTCCGCTGCATCCCATCACACAAGGTATACACATTGGTATAGTTTTTGTATCTAGATATGCCAAAACACAGTAATACTTTGAATGTAATTTTTTGGGATGTAAAGAATTGTAAACACATGTAAGTAACAACTCTAATTTAGAAATGCAAGTGTTTACTTTTAAATAAATTGTAAATTGAAATGGTATAGTTGGATGAGATTTACATTGATACACGGCCCAACTGTTGGTAGTGTAGTTGTTCACGATCAGAGTAAGGTAAGAAATGGATTATATAATAAACAAAAAATTAAAAATTTATATTAATTTTTGGTGGATTTAGGGTCTCACCGAGATTGGTATCAGAGCTCAGTTGGTCTCATGTGTGTCGGTGTCAAAAATTTAGGAAAATCATATCCTCATGTTATTGTGCTTGTCTAGATATAATTGTGTATATCGAGATGGGTTTGACTAAGAAATGATTGTGAATGTAAGAATCTTGGCATAATGCCTAACACCAGTCACGATAGAGGAGCGAGAGGACGAGTTAGAGGCCGTAGGGGTAGGCCTAAGGGCCGTGCTAAGTCGTTGCCACATGAGACTCACGATGAGGTAGAGGTAGAGGCTGAAGTTGAGCATGCTCCACAGGGTCTGGCAGAGACACCTAAGAGTACTGAGGTGCGATTCGCGAGGACAGAGTAGAGCTTAGAGGCAATTTTAGAGTTGATTGCCTAATTGTTGCCTAGAGCTGGGGGTAGGCAGAAGCCAGCTGTACAGAGTGATGCTGAACGGGTGGTTGCTCCTGAGATGCTTGCATAGCCAGCCCAAGGACCTCAGACTACAGATACTCCCTCACCCCCACCAGTACAGGATACACCTTGTACTATTGCTCCACTATAGGGTAGTTGATATTGGGGTTATAGATGTGACCTAGATAGGTTACGGTAGTTTTAAAATTTTAAACTGCCATCTTTCAGTGGGATTAAGGATCCAGTAGCTACAGAGGATTAGGTGAATGAAATTGAGAAATTATATGGGTTCTTCGAGTGTACTACTACAGAAATGGTTGCTTTTACGACATTCATGTTGAAGTAATCGACAGAGCATTGGTGAAAGTCCACCAGACCCATTTTGAGAGCCCGGTATACAGAGATCACATGGGATATATTTTTGGAGGCCTTCTGGAGGTAATATGTTCCGGATATTGCGCAGCGAAAGCTGTAGATGGAATTTTTTATATTGACCCAGGGAAGTAGATCGATGGATGACTACGAGATGAAATTTATCTCCCTAGACAGGTATGATCCCGATATGATGGACAGTGAGGTCAAGAAGGTCTAAAAGTTTATAGATGGACTGAAACCAACCATCAGGTCCAGATTGGTACCATTTTACATACCGACCTACGAGGAGGCAGTGCACAGGGCATAGCTATGTGAACAAGATATTGAGCGGGTTACCTCAGACTTTTGGGAAGGTTAGTAGAGAGAGAGACAGAGATAGGTAGAGATCGGCAGTGGATAGAGGCTTCAGTTATAGAGGAAGCAAGAGATTTTCTAGGAAGAAGTCGAAGATTGAGGAGATCCCGGAGAAGACAGTTAAGCCTCCCGTGTATCCGGCCATAGCTCTAGCAAATGTTATAGTGATTGGAGGGACACGACCTATAACAGAATAATGTAGCAAATGTGGTATGTACCATGGTACTTGGTCGTGTTATGGATCTCCTGCAATATGTTTTTGATGTGGGAAACCAGGGCATTTGATTCAGAATTGCCCAGAGATGACTGAAAGTGCCCTACAGAAGGGCAAAGAGCTAGAGAGCGCTCCAGCTGATACTCCTACTCCGAGACAGAGAGCGACAACTGAAGATAAGGGGAAGCAGGTAGTTAGCAAAGGGCGAGTACACGCCTTAGACCAGGATACTACAGATCAGTCTTCAGATGTGGGGAAAGGTACCATCTTGATCTTTGATCTTGAAGCTTATGTTTTGATAGATCTTGGTGCCACGTATTGATTTGTATCGCCTGTATTTGCATGGTAATTGTTTAAGTATGTGAAGCTTGCCCCGTTAAGTAGGAGGATGCTGATAAGCACTCTCATGAACAATAAGCAGCTAGTTGAGTATGTGTTTAGGGATTGTAATGTTTGTCGACCTTATTTTGATGTATATGAGAGACTTTGATGTAATCCTAGGAATGGATTGGTTTGCTGCAAACCGTGCTGTAGTTGATGGTTTTTCTAAGACGGTAACGTTTTCAAAGATAGATAGTGTTACCATGAGTTTCCCCGAAAAATGTAATGTAAAATTTCCTTAAAAAGTAATGAAAACAGTAAGTGTTGTAAGCAAAATAGATGCATTTCTATACTGACCAAGTGATTAATGTTTTGAAAGGTTACATTGCGTATGTGGTTGAGACGGATAAGGCACGTCTGGAATTGAGAGACATCCTAGTGGTTAGGGAATTCCCAGACATCTTTTTGGATGATTTACCAGGGTTACCACCAAATAGAGAGATGAACTTTAGTATAGATTTGGCACCTAGTACAGAGCCGATATCCAAGCCACCGTACAAAATGGCTCCAATTGAGTTGGAGGAACTGAAGAAGTAGTTACAGGAGTTATTGGATAAGGGGTTCATCAGACCGAGTGTATCACCTTGGGGAGTACCGGTACTATTTGTGAAGAAGAAGGATGGGAGCCTCCGATTGTGTATTAACTACAAGTGTTAAATAAAGCGACCATCAAGAATAAATACCCCTTTCCATGCATCGATGACTTGTTAGATCAGCTTCGAGGAGCACAGGTCTTTTCTAAGAAAGATCTGAGATCTGGGTACCATCAGTTAAGAATTCGGGATGGAGATGTCCCCAAGATAGCTTTTCGCACCTGGTATGGTCATTTTGAGTTTATGGTTATGCCATTCGGGTTGACGAATGCTCGCGCAGCTTTTATGTCGTTGATGAATGAGGTATTTCACCAGTATTTGGATCGATTTGTTATCATATCCATCGATGATATTCTGGTGTATTAGAGATCTAGAGAAGAGAATGAGCAGCACCTAAGGACAGTGCTATAGACCCTTTGGGAGAAGAAGTTATACGCTAAACTCAATAAGTGTGATTTTTGGCTAGAGCAGATATGTTTTTTGGGTTATATTGTATCGAAGGATGGTATGTTAGTGGACCCATCCAAGATTGAAGTAGTGGTTCAATGGCAGAGACTCCAGATAGTTACGGAGATCAGAAGTTTCCTGGGGTTAGTTAGGTATTATTAACAGTTTGTGGAGGGATTCTCGAGGTTAGCTGCTCCATTGACATGTCTCACGAGAAAGAACGTTGAATTTGTATGGTATGATAGATGTGAAAAGAGTTTTCAGGAGTTGAACAAGAGATTAACCACAGCTCTGATTCTCACCATTCCTATCAGTTCAGGAGGTTTTTCTATATACACATATGGTTTGTACCAAGAACTGGGTTATGTACTGATGCAGGATGGAAAGATAGTAGCCTATGGATCAAGACAGTTGAAGGATCATGAGAGGAACTACCTGACCCACGATTTAGAGTTGGCATCTGTAGTATTTATCTTGAAAATATAGGTCATTATCTTTATGGTGAGAAATTTCAAGTATTTACTGACCACAAGAGCCTTAAGTATCTATTCTCACAGAAGGAATTGAACATGAGGCAAAGAAGGTGGCTTAAGCTTCTGGAGGATTATGATTGCGAGATCTTGTACCACCCAGGTAAGGTGAATGTAGTAGCTGATACACTGAGTAGGAAGCATCTCAGGTTGGTATCATACATGATGATCAGGGAGCATGAGCTATTGGAACAGTTTGCGAGCCTTAGTTTGGATGTGACCCCACCTAATACTGATAGTAGCTTTATGGTAGCTAGCCTACGGTTGGAACCAAATCTGGTAGATCGTATCCGGTAGGCTCAGCAGAATGATCAGCAGTACGGTGATATTATCGGGCAGATACAGTGGGGTACTGAGATTGATTTTGAATTTAGCTCAAATGGATTGCTGAGGTTCAGGGGTAGGATATGTGTTCCCAATGATCTAGAGATTAGGAGGTTGATCTTGACAGAAGCTCACTCAACGAAGGATACACTGCATTCGAGAAGTAATAAGATGTATCAGAACCTCCGGAGACTGTATTAGTGGTAAAGAATGAAGAGAGATGTAGTTGAATATGTGGTAAAGTGTCTCGTCTGTCAGCAAGTGAAGGTAAAGCACCAGAAGCCTACAGGGCTATTACAACCTCTACCTATACCGACTTGGAAATGAGAGCATGTCACTATGGACTTCATGATGGGTTTACCCAGGACCTGCAGGAATCACGATGCGATTTGGGTGATAGTGGACAGATTAACGAAGTCGGCACACTTCCTAGCTATGAGAGCCACCGATACTCTGAGTACGCTGGTGGAACTATATATGCGCGAGATAATGAGGTTGCACGGTGTTCCAGTAAGCATTATTTATGGTCGAGATGCCCGTTTCACTTCCTACTTTTGGTAACACTTTCAGGAAGCAATGAGGACCTAATATAGTTTTAGCACAGTGTTCCATCCTTAGACAGATGGTCAGTTAGAGAGGACGATACAGACCTTAGAGGATATGTTAAGAGCATGTGCATTGGATTTTAGAGGCTCCTGGGATGACCATTTGCCACTCGCAGAGTTCGCCTATAATAATAGTTATCATTTGAGTATTGGGATAGCACCGTATGAGGCTTTGTATGGCCGTAGATACTGTTCCCCTATTGGATGGGAAAATGTGGGTGACCGACTGATATTTATTCCTGACTTAGTGAGACAAGCCTCTAAGGATGTCCAATTGATTTGTGAGAGGTTACAGATAGCTCAGAGCAGACAAAAGAGTTATGCTGATAGGAGACGGAGACTATTGGAGTTTACAGTGGGTGAATTGGTATTTTTATGAGTTTCTCCTTCCAAGGCTATAATGAGGTTCGAAAAGAAAGGAAAGCTAAGTCCTCGTTACATTGGACCCTTTGAGATACTTGATAGAGTGAGAGATAAGGCCTATAGGCTAGCGTTGCCACCTGAGCTAGCGGGCGTTCACAATATCTTCCACATCTCTATGTTAGAAAGTATCACCCGGACCCGACATATGTAATTAGATATGAGCCATTGGAGCTCAACGAGAGCATGTCGTATGTTGAGAAGCCAATTCGGATATTTGATAGGAAGCAGAAGGTGTTAAGATCGAAGACGATTCTCTTGGTGAAAGTTCTTTGGCAGTACCACACTGCAGAAGAAGCTACATAGGAGTTAGAGAGTTTGATGCGGGAGAAGTATCCCGAGTTGTTCACAAACTGATTTGGTTCCAATTTGGAGGATAAAATTTTCTTAGTGGGGATGATTGTGAGACCTCATGTATGTATGACTTTATTATATGTTAATGAAATTATAAGACAGATGATTTTTGGATCATATAAATGCAAATGGGATAAATTAGTATCATGAATGCAAATAAAGGTTAAATAAGGGCTGAATTGGCCATAAACTAAACAAATAGAACTTAAAGCATTCAGACAGAAGATAAGGATTTAAAACATGAAATGATAATGCATGGACTGGGAATTTTATGTATCCTTTCTGATTTCAAGTAGTACTCACAAGTTCCATAATATGAAACTAATAAGAAATGAACCTTTCCATGCTCAAAGTGTGAATATATTACAAAATGACTAGTGAAGCAATCGAATAAAAGTTTTCTTTTAGAAATCCTAAAAAAATTACAGTAAAAAGCCTATAGATGGAGGCCAGATCGATCTCCTATTCAAAGCAGATTGATCCTTTGTTCAAGCAGAACAATCCCAAGTGGTTCTGCCAAGAACAGATCGATCTCTCCATTGAGCAAATCGAGCTCCCCAATGAGCAGACCGATCTGCATTTGCTTCTGTCTAGTAGAGATTGATCCCTCCCTAAGTTCAGATCGATCTCCATTTGATTCTGTCATGAGCAAATTGATCCCTCTCCATGAGCAGATCAATCTCCTCAAGCTTCTGCCAAAAAAGGATTGATCTCTTCCCCTCAAAGAGCAGATCGATCCCACCTTTCATGCCTGAACATCTTAGTAGTTTAAAAACCAAAGGCAGATCAATCTTCACCTTAGCATATCGATCTCCTCGCTCTTATCCTATAAAAACCCGACGACCAATCCTCATTCTTCAGCAAATCAAACCATCCCCCTCCATTTTTACCCAAAAAGTAAGGTTTCTCACTCTAGAATACACCCCCTTCCAAAAAGATTTAAGAAAAAGTTATTAAAGCAAAGTTGTCATTGTGAGGAGGAGAACAACATAGCTTAGAGCCAACATTCAACTTGTTGGATTGAAGGAGCAAAGGAGTCTTCTTATTTGGGACAAGAGGAAAGTCAAGCTAGGTGAGTTTTCAATACACAAACTCTAAGTATATTTATCTAGATGTTGTTATGAGATTGGTGTATGTATTGATGCTTGAAACTACCTAGAATGTAGTGAATCAAGCATGACCTATAATGGGTTTAGTGTGAGAAAATAGAATATGGTTGATTAAATGATAAATGGATTATACCAAGGTGTTAATGATGTTATATACATGATTTTATGATGGTTTTGTGAAATGCGTTTATGGAATAGGATGAGGTTATATAATTTGTATATAAGGTGTTTGTGAAAATGCATGAATGAATGAGAAATTATGGACAAACATCTATGCCACGTGTTTGATAAGCAACTAAGTGAGTTGCTAGCTTAATTGACTAGAAATGGCATAATGATGGCTAAATGTGATAATGGGCCAAACTTGATGAAATAGGCTTGATAAGATATACTGACTAGTTGAAGTTAGAACATAAGTTATCGGTATTAACTCATATGATTGACGAATGTTTGCAGCTATCGAGGATCTATCCGGAGCAAATTGAGCCCAATCGCGAGAAGCGAAAAAGGAAGGAGTTGCTTCTAAGTGAATTGAGGTAAGGGAATTGTGTTGGCCCCTAAAGGTATCTATACGCGTTTTCGGGCCCATAAAGGTTTCCTAAAATGTTTGTGAGTCATAGGAAAGGAATTAACTGTTTGAAGGGCAAAGAAGATTGGGATTTAGGAAAAGTTCATGAAAAACAAGAATCATAATGTTTTGAATCCTTTTACTAATCTTTTAGCATGTAGATTGGTAGGTTGGCTAACATTTAAATGTTTTGTAAGAAAATAGTTGATTTGGTTTTAATAACCATGCTTTGAAATGAATTAGCCACCTACATGAGTTTTGTGGAAATAAAGCATGTTAGAGCGCTGCTCGCATGAGATTTCATATGTTTTTACATGTATGAGTGCTGAAGCCTAGCTCGCACTAGTTTTCACATGGATTTTACGATATAGTACTAGAGCATAGCTCGCACTAGAGTTTTACATGCATGAGTGCTGGAGCTTAGCTCACACTAGTTTTCACATGGGTTTTGACATTGTGCTGGAGTGTTGTTCGCACTAGATGTCCACTATATACTTATTGTCGTGCTAGAGATTACTCGCACGTGATTTTATGACATGTTGGGAACTGTGCTAGGAGCTTCGGGTAGGCTATGTGCCACGCTAATTAAATAGGCTCGCACGTGCGTATTGAGATGTGGCATGATTTGATGTGATGATATGGGTCAACGGAGTACGTTGTACCGTGCAAATAGCATGGAATACACTGTACCATGTATGGATACGATATATATATCGTATTCAAATGATGAATATTCTACTATGGATCGGTGGGTTGGACGTGACCCACCTCCCTTGCGGAAGCAGATAGAGGTGATACCCCGCACACTAGGATCCGTGTAGCCTCGGATCACAGAGGATATGGCCATAGTCCTAGTCATTACCCTTATTATTATCTTCCTATCTCACATGTCACTTATTTTATGATAAATCTGTGTTTTGAAATGTATTTGTGGGTTAGGACAGTCCATGGAAGGGGTTGAGTCCTGATAAATGGTGATTTGTATCGATTTGTGTTGAGTTTTGAAATGCTTTTAAGTGTATATTTGCATGATGGTTTTTCATGCTTTACTTATGAATTTCGCATGATGATTTTCCATAATTTGATTAAGAGTTGTGCACTAATTTGAATAGCATGAATTGTTTATACATATCATGAACACGAGCATGAACTGATGTTTTGGAGTATGACAAGTAAATGCTTGGATTTATGCTTGGCATCATGATCATGTAGATAGTATAGTTATCTACCTGCTTGCATGATTGCCTTACTGAGCGTGTGGTTTGCTAACCCCCCTTATTTTCCCCTTTTTACAGAGCACCTTCAGTAGATAAAGAGCGATTGAGGATTGGATTTTTGGTGTCCGTTGTATCCCATCACACAAGGTATACACATTGGTATAGTTTTTGTATCTAGATATGCCAAAGCATAGTAATACTTTGAATGTAATTTTTGGGGATGTAAAGAATTGTAAACACATGTAAATAGCAACTCTAATTTAGAAATACAAGTGTTTACTTTTAAATAAATTGTAAATTGAAATGGTATAGTTAGATAAGATTTACATCGATACACAACCCAATTGTTGGTAGTGTAGTTGTTCACGACCAGAGTAAGGTAAGAAATGGATTATATAATAAACGAAAAATGAAAAAATTGTATTGATTTTTGGTTGATTTAGGGTCGTGACACTTTATGGATAAGTATTTAAGGACTGTGCTTCAGATTCTCCGAGATAAGTATCTTCATGGGAAACTGAAAAGGGTGAGTTTTAGCTTGAGCAGATAACATTCTTAAGTCACATTGTATCTAAAGATGGGGTGTCAATTGATTCGTCTAAGGTAGAAGCTACACTTCTATGGGAGAGACTAAGAAATGTTACGGAAGTTCGGAGCTTTTTAGGACTAACAGAGTATTACAAGAGATTTGTTGATGGTTTCTCTAGGAATGTAACACCATTAACTCAGCTCACATGGAAAGATGTTAAGTTAGAGTGGTCTGATAAATATGAGCAGAGCTTTCAAGAACTCAAACAGAGATTGACCTTAGCATCAGTCTGATAAATATGGGGCTTATGTAGTATGTAGTGATGTTTCCCATTCGAGGTTAGGTTGTGCGCTCATATAGCATGGTAGAGTAGTTGCTTAAGGTTTTCGATAGCTAAAGGACCACGAGTAGAACTATCCTACCCATGATTTAAAGTTAGTAGTATTTACTTTGAAGAATTGGTGGCACTATCTTTATGGTGAGGGATTCTAGATTTTCACTAGCCACAAGAGCCTCAAGTATTTGTTTGATCAGAAGGAACTCAATATGAGACAGAGGCATTGGATAGAGCTTTTTAAGGATTATGACTGTGAGATCCTATACCATCTAAGCATGGCAAACATTGTGGTTGATGTTCTCAATAGGAAAAGGGATGGTATCCTACATAATGGCCAAAGAGTGGGATCTATTAAAGCAGTTCACCGAGCTCAGTATCTGTGTTAAGACTACAGAGGATTGTGTACTGACCAACCTTCAATTGAGTAGAGTATTATGGATCAGATTAAGACAGGACAGAGGAATGATCAGAGGTTACTAAATTGGGTTAGTTGGGTGGATTATGGTACGCAATCAGATTTCTAAAGCAGTAGGGATGAATTACTCAAATATAAGGGTCAGATTTGTGTACTAAGTAATGATACCTTGGGACAACAGATTTTGAGAGAGGCTCACAATTAGCGATATACCATGCACCCATCTAGTACTAAGATGTATCATAATTTATGATTGATGTATCAGTGGTCGGGTATGAAGAGAGATGAGGTGAAGTTTGTGTCCAAATGTTTTATATGTCAGCAGGTAAAGATCAAGCATCAGAAGCCAGCAGGGTTGTTTCGACCTTTATCAGTGCCTACTTGGAAATGAGAGCATGTCACCATGGAATTTATTATAGGTCTACCGAGGTCTAAGAAGGGCCATGATGCGATTTGGGTGATAGTAGACAGACTGACTAAGATCGTTCACTTCTTAGCAACTAAAAGTATTGACTCTCTGAGTTCATTGACGAAATTGTATGATAGGGAGATAGTGCAGCTCTAAGGTACCCCTGTTAATATCACATCTGATAAAGATTTCTGATTTACATTGAGGTTTTGGAAGCATTTTCTTAAGGCTATGGGATCTTAGTTGAATTTTAACACGGCCTTTCATCCCCAAATTGATGGTCAGTCCGAGTGGACCATCAAAGCCTTAGAAGATATACTGAGGGCACGTGTTATTGACTGATGGGGTTTATGGGATGATTACTTATCAAATAGAGTTTGCTTATGATAACAGTTTCCATGCCAGCATCAGGATGGTACCTTATGAGGTCATGTATGGTAAAAGATGTAGATCACCAGTGGCTTAGGAAGAAGTTGGTGATAGGAGGATTTCAGCTACCAATCTTGTTGAGCAAGCTTCTAGGGGTGTCGGGATTATCTTTGATAGATTACATGTAGCTCAGAGTTGTTAGAAGAGCTTTGTAGATGTGCACAGACGACCAATTGAGTTTCAGGTCGGGGATTCTATGTTTCTCAAGGTATCTTCGAGTAAGGGTATCATGCAGTTCAAGAAGAAAGGGAAATTGAGTCCTCGTTTCATAAGTCTATTTGAGATTTAGAGAGAGTTGGGGATGTGGCTTATAGACTTGCTCTACCGCCACAGCTTTCTGAGGTGCATAATGTCTTCCACATCTCTATATTAAGGAAGTATAATATGGATCCCTCGCATGTGATTGAGTATGAGCCCTATGAGATCAACGAGGATATGACTTATGTAGAGAAGCTTATTCGGATTTTGGATAAAAAGGAAAAGGTACTTCGGTCGAAGTTTATCCCATTGGTTAAGGTTCTTTAGCAGTATCATTCAACTGAGGAAGTTACTTTGAAGATAGAGAGCCTAATGAAAGAGAAGTACCCTTACTTATTTTGATGGATCTGATCAAATTTAGAGGACCAAATTCTTTAAGGTGGGGAGAAAGTAAAATCCACTAATTTCTTATAACCGTTTATTAAGTAAATAAATGAAATTACAAAGGATTGACTAAGGGTTCATGAGGATCCAAGTGTAACAATGGAGCATAGAAGTTGGAGCCAAGTATGGAGCATGAAGACTAAGGTAACAAATTTTATTTAAAGACGATATCTAGTATTCATGCTCATACAAGTATGTTTACATGCATGGAAGTTAGGTTAGCCTTAATCAAATCGAATTAAGTTGACAATTTCCAAGATAGTGCAAAACCGACAAAAACTAAGTAAAATTAAAAATTTAAAAAAAAGGTTAATAAAAATTATTAACACTTTAATGAATTAATATAGGCTACAAACACTTAGGACAAATTAAATTTGGCCCGAAATACCATGGTTAAGGTCATGAATAAATTGGAGAAGTGAAACTCAAAGTTTTGAAAAATTTACTACTTATAGGCAAGATTTTGGGGCAAAAGTATAAAATTATTTGGAGACCAAGACGAATTCAAAATTACTCTAAATTTTATACTCATCTACCTTCATATGTTAATATTTTTCATTCACATTTCAATGGAAAATAAGATCATTGAGGCAATGAGAAAAATTGCACAAATTGGTTGGATGGGAAACCAAAAACTAATCGGTTTGCTTCATGCTGGCCGATTGGTGCGGGAACTGCACGTAAGATGGCTATGCAATCAAGCTCACACCATTAAGTATTGTATAAGACATATTAAGGTGTTGAAATATAATTCAATTGAAGAAGATTAATGCATACAAGTAGGCTGAATAAGAGGAAAGGGAATTAAATTTTGAAGCCAACAACTCCCACTAAGAAATATTAAACTTATACTAACCAACATCCATTGTTTGCTTACTCTTATAAACATAAACTAGACTTAATATTACTGAATTGGAAGAACTAAACTGTGTGGCATCGGCTGGAAAATGCAAGGAAATATTTGAAGAGATAAGGCAATAGAAACCTTACCTGCTGCTACTAAGAGTGGACTCCAAAAATGAATTAATTTAACTTAGTTGGAGGGATGTTCTGAAGCAACCCTTTTAACCTTAGGTAGTCAACATATCAAGGGATTTTTAGGCGAAAAATTAGACTTAAACCAACAAAGATCAAAACTCTTTTCTTCCCCCTTTCTTGCGGCAAGTGATAAGTGCACAGTTAGAGTGCAAGATTTTTTTACAAAATCTTGGAGGCTGATTATGTAATAACCCGAAGACTGTAAATTGTCAATAATTTATTGCAAAAATATAAAAATCTAGGCTAAATTTTTCATTTTTCCTTTCACACTTGTTTATCATGTGAGTACAGTCTTACATATTTCTAGGTCTCAAACTACCTAGCTTAGTTTAAAATTATGAACCTAAGGTCTCAGTCTAAGTTTTTATTAATTTTTGTGATTATTTCTTAATTGAATACACATCCCGAAACATGCACTGAAAAGTAACAGTCTGAAAAAGTATAATTGCATAATATAAATAATTGTACCGATATGAGCTGTGAGATCTCGAAGCATTTACTTCAAAGCGAATAATGATATTGTTGCCAATGCAACTATAGTCTGAATCTGTGATGAAAAGATGAAGGGGGTGAGCTTTGGGGAAGCTCAGTAAGTAAACCACATAACTACAGAGGTAATAACTTACATGTTACTAGATTTCTAATGCATGTATAACACACTCCCATTTGACCATAGTTTATTACCACTTATCCGAATCACTATACAGAACTTGTCACATTTCGAAACATATCTTGTTCCAAAACATACTTTACAATCAAAACTTATCGAAAGTCATACTTCTCTTAAGTTTCGGAGCTAGTCTACTATCTAGACGCTGTCAAGTTTTTCAGGCTGAGAGGTATTTTGAAATACCTTAATTAGCCATCAAACCTGACCACCCGAACAAAATATAGGCATAAAGGTTCAAAATTCGAATCATAGTTGAAAGCAGAAAACCAAATTTTATTGTAATCCTTACTCATCCTTTGGACACAACCATTTTCAAAATCATATCACCTAACCCAAATCATGTAACATATAAAAAATATTCATATATCAAAAACATCTCTTATTCAATATATAACCTGTATTCGAAACTTATAACAATTTAAAACTTGTCTTATTCTGAACATCATTTATATCGAACATATTTTTTTTTTATTTGGAATAGGTCTCACATCCGAAACATATTCACATTCAAAATATAACCCTTATATTCGAAACATATTTCATATTCCAAACTCTCTTCGCATTTAGAAACATATTTCTTATTCTAAAACATATATCACAAGTCAAAACATATCTCGTACTACTTTTGCTAACTATTCTAACCCGTTAGCGGGGACACTACTGACTATTATATTCCTTCAATTGGAACTCCATCACGAACTATTATCATCCCTGTTAGCAGGCCAACCACATGTTTATTTCACATTGTTAGGATATGTTCTGGGAACCATATTTTTGTTGATAAAATATTTTCGAAACTATCTTTCATACTTTAAAACATTTTTCACGTTTTCATAATGCATTTCACATTTCAAAACACATTTCAAGCATGTCCTGAAATTCGAAATACATTTCACATACTTACTATTGTAACCCATGATCGCCAAAACATATTGAAAGTCATGATTTACATTCTTTCGAAACTTTTCAGACTTACTTTATTCAAATAACATAACCTTACTCGATTATTGTAGCAAAACCACATTTACTTACTTACTTTGAAATAAAACATTACATACATACTTACTTAGTCAAATTTCACATACTTACTTTATTAAAGTTTACTTTCATAATTCAAATCATTCATATACTAAACCATGGAGACTAGGCATATCACTATTACTGTCATGTGGGTAATCACTTCTTCACTTCATCCTCAAAAGAGGGCATCCTCGGAAGAGGGAACATAATCATAATATCCATGGCATCACATATAACGCCACACAAGTGAACATATATCACCTATAACGCCACACAGGCGGACATATAAGTGCCACATAGGCGGAAACAAAAATGCCACGAAGGCGACATGACAATCTCATAAAATTACGCATATCATTGTCAAGGTCCAACCCGTTCCTAGGCAGTCGGCTAGAATTCCCTTGGGTCCCTAGATTGACCCCTAGGTTTTCCCTGACTCATATGTTATAATGACTTAGTCTTAAACATTCTTATCATACTGAAATCACTTCCAATTTATTTGTACAAAAGCTTATGAAAATCATGTCTCGAAAAACCACACATATACATATTGGATCCATAATTAATCAAAGTTATAAATTGTACAAAAACCATGCGAGCTTTTTAAAATCCCACGAAATCATAATGTGTAATGAAATACAATTTTTAATTTAGAATAAGGTTCGTACAAGAACATATCCTTTTCGATAATCTTATTGTCAATGTTTCCACATGCTTATATCCCTTAAGATCCTTGATCATCATTTATTCCTTGCCCTAAGACTCGATTTAATTCATTCGATGTTATCTCGTATCAAAGGGATTAATTCTTATCATATTCGTATGTCCAAAAATACTTCTAAAACCATATAGTTTGATATCTTATTCACAATGTTTGATAATTAGATTATACAAATATAAACGACGTCCCATTGTAACTATTAATGAGCTGAAACTATCCCAAAGACTAGGATATCATCTATGTTCATAGATTTAGAAGTCTACGGTATTAGCGATTATCCAAAATCAAAACTTGTCTCGATAATGTCGAAAAAGCCAGACTGCCCGTATAAGAGTCGTAAACTTTAGGTTATCTCTATATACTCTATCAGGCATAACTTAACTAGAACGCCTACAACAATAAATCTTCAAAAATTGCAATTCCATAAATCACATCACAATCAAGACGAAAAGCAGTTTATGCCTAAATCCGAGAATACTAAGTATAAGCTAAATAAGTCTTATGCTCCAATTAATCCAATAATTCGAATGAGATTATACAAATAAAATATGTACATGCTTTTAAATCTCCTAAGAAATGTCATGCAATGATTTTAATGTACTAAAATCATCGCAAAGTTCAAAAAAGTGTTAAAACGAGTCGAGATCACTTTCTCGATAGCATAGAGATCTTAGTTCGAATTACCTATAATTTACAAATTTGTTGCAATAAAATCAAGTATTGTCACGACCCAAAACTACCCAAAAATCAGAGTAAATTTTTCACGTTTTGTTATTTTCTTCCATGCTTACCTGTCCTCTGATCGTGACCATACTCCACAAACAAATTGGGCTGTGCGTCAATGCCAGTCCCACCAATTTGATTCTTTCTCAGTCATTTATAAATGTTTACAATATTTATACATCCCCTAAAGTTACTTACAAACATGTTACTATGCTATGCTTATTTAGATACAATATGTATAAGTGTATATACCTTAAATGATGGGCAGTAGCGGATATCCGGAATGCAGTACTCAGTCGCCTCAACATCTACCAGAGATTATCTGTGTGAGAAAATGAAAGGGGTGAGCACATCAAGCTCAGTAAGGCAATCCTACGAACAAGTAGGTAACCATACTACCTACATGAACGTGGTACCATGCATAAACCACCCTTTCTCCACACATTTCAAAACTGATGCTATGATTCATGATGTCATGTAAAACAAGTTTCCATGGAAAATTCAACATGCAACTATTTCAAATCATTTCTTTCTCATTTAAAATTTCACAACAAATCTAGGACTCAACCCATCCCTCGGGTGGTCCTGACTCACACAAAACCATAAAAATCAGTTTACATCACACATGGGTTTAAGAAAGCATGGAAATAATCATCATGCACATTTGATTTAAAGCCCAGTTTTGATCTCATCAAAATCGTCAAGATGCGAGACTAGGCAACATCTGTATATCGGTAATAACCAGGACTATGGCCTTGTGTCCTCGTGAGCCCCTCTACTACACGGATCCTAGTGTGCGAGGTCTCACCCTGATCGGGAACTGCCCAAGAGGTGGGTCAATCCAACCCGTCAGTCTTATCCAATCCCACACATCCGAAGATGCCGTATCCGAAGATACCCCGTATCCGAAGATACCGTATCCAAAGATACCACATGGTACATCGTACTCCATGCTACTTGCACGGTACATCGTACTCCGTGGACCCATATCATATCTCTATACTCATGCCATGTCTCAAAATGCACGTGCGAGCCTATTTAATCGGTGACACACAGTCTACCCGATGCTCCAAGCACTGCTCATCGCATGTTCTCATAAAAATCAGTGGGGGGTGCGAGCGATGCTCCAACACTCTCGTCAATTCAAGTGAAACTAGTGCGAGTTAAGCTCTAGCACTCTCATCAAATCATGTGGAAAATCTGATGCGAGTTCCACTCTAGCACCTTGTCACGAAAATCATGTAAAATCTGGTGCGAGTTAGACTCTAGCACCGTGTCACGAAAATCATATATATATAAAATCTGGTGCGAGTTGGACTCTAGCACCAATGCATGTACAACTCTAGTGCGAACTCTCGCTCCAGCTCTAATGCATGCATCACGCAACTCAAAATATCATGCGAGCTGAGCTCTAGCACGTCACATGTCAATAAAAACACGTAGGTGGCTCTGTTTCCTCAGAACAGTTTTCAAAACAATTTCATCGTTGAAACTATGAAATGCTGTGCATTTTTCTTTCAAGGTTAGCCAGCCTACTCATGCATGCATCAAAACACATCCAGAACGAGCAGGAACCTCTTGTTCTTGCTCCTCCCAATTTTTCCTAAAATTGTAAATTTTACCCTTAACAAGGGTATTTTGGTAATTTACCCATTCGAGGCACTAAAATTATTAACTTAGTTCTAGACCCTTCAGATAATTTAAAAGACTGCATATGACTTTGAAATTTCATAAAGTTACCTCTAGCAATCTGTAGAATTCCCTTACCTTATTTTTCTGTAGAGTCTGACCTTTTCTTTTCCCATTGCTATCTCGTCACGCAGTCCGATCTGCTCCCAATCCAATGTCTGAAACTACGTATAATTATTCCTCAGGTCAGATATAATACAATTTAATTATATTTTCTATTTTCTGGGCTTAATTTAAATCATTGGGCCCATTTACCCCTATTGGGCCCGATTGCACCTTAATGGGCCTTAATCGGCCTTAAGCCTGTTTTTCACTTAATTTTCACATTATCGAGCCCTATTGGGCTTATTGGGCCTACCAACAATTTCTTGGGCCTCGTTCTAACTCTCGAATAGCTCAATTTATTATTTATGACAATTTATCCGACTTTCCAAAATTTAATTTAAATAATGCAGAAATTAAATCCAAAGCACGCATAACGATGCAAATTATCATAAATAAGGGTTACTTACCCGAGATTCCATGCTAGTACGTAAATCGAGGTTGTCTCAAGCTCTCGTTGGATGCCAATTGTCGAGCTACATAATTCATAATTTTCGGTAAATTTCAGTCGAAAATTAATTAAATAAAATATTCCAAAATTCAAATCGGTCAATTTCAACCGCTACTAACTTACCCGTAGCTCGATTACATCGCCGAGATTTTTCCTCAATTTCTCCTCTTTTTCTTTTCCCCTTTTCTCCTTTTTTCCCCTCTTTCTTGGCTGAACCGGTTCGGTCCGATTCGGACCGTCGGTTCACTTCGGTTCACTCCAGTTCGACCGATTCAGGGCCTTGCCAACAGGTTCTCCGTCGGCTTCCGCCGCCAGTGCCTCCGCTGGGTCGTCCGTACCTTAGATCTGGGGTCGGCTTCGTCGAGGTCATCGGAAAGTCGTCGGTCCTTCCTTTCTCCTCTTCGGCGTTGGTGGGTCTACTTCCTTCCGCTGTTTTCCATCGTTTTCGTCGCTGACGGTGGCAGATCAGCCCTCCTCCTGGCCGGTGGTGAGTCCTTCTTCCTTTTCCCGATCTCCGTCCGTCACCGTTCCTCCTCTTTCTCTCTCTTTCTCGCCCCTTTCACTCTCTGTTCCCTCTCTCTCCTTTCCTCATCGCCGGCCGCCGTTTTCCCTTAGTTATCAGTGCTGGCGAGCTCAACAGTCTCGCCTGGTCGGGTTCCGGTGACGTCCGGTGGTGAGGCCGACGAGCTGGGGCTGGTTTCTCGGGTTTCGGCTTCGTTTTCCGTTTCTTTCTTCTCTCTCCCCGACCAAATTCTGATTTTTTTCTTCTTCTTCTTTTTTTAACTAATTAATTAATTAATTATTTATTTATTTATTTTATTAATATTTTAATCATTAAAATATTCACAATATTCTACAAATATCTACAAATTTCTTATTTTATTCTAAATTAATTAATTTAATTTATTTTAACCATTGTTGGTATATTTTTCGATTATTTTCGAGATTATTTTTTGAAGTAAAAATCCCGATCAATTCCGATTAATTCCCATAAATTCATATCTTGATCAATTTAACCCGAAATAAATTTATTTCACCTTTATTGACCAAGATTTCTCAAATCCATATTTTTAAGAAAATTTTCTTGTCGAATTTATATCGAATTTCGGTCTTTTGACCATTTTACCCTTCAACGTGTTCGAAAATTCCATTTCAATCCTTTTACATTTTTAATTTTGTGTTTTAACTAAAATCGGGTCTTACAGGTATCATTTGCTCATTACCCAGTTTGCAAAGTAGAAAACAATTTATATTTTCAATCCAGTTGATTCATCACTTTTTATGTTCCAAATCGGTCAAACGTTTAACATACGTCTTCGAGACGTTCAAACAATTATTTATGATAGTAAATGTTTAATTACGCAATTTATACGGGATTAAATCATAACTTATGCAATTAAATTTTAACTCGTATAATCATACATGTTGTAGCAACTGGGATTCACTTACTTAAGATTCCGTGATGGCACACAAATTGAGCCTTGATCGAACTCATATTCGCCACCTATTGTCACGCTACACATTTATATATTTAGACCGGGTCAATTTTGGTCAAATATAAATTCAAATAAATTTATCAAAAATTAAAACGGCCAATTTCAACTGCTTATCGATTTATCCTTAACCCGATGCATTATCAAATTTTCTCCCTTTTTTCTGGCTGAATCGATTTGGACCGGCTCATCCCGCTCTTCTTCAGTTGAACCAATCCAAATCGGTTCAGCCCAAATCTCGTCGATACTGGCTCCAACGGCCGGTTCTCGACTCCAATTTTTCACCAATGATGTTGTGCGGTGGAGAGAAAGCTTCGATTGGTTTGTCTTGGGGTTTTAGATCGCTGGCGGTTCCTCCGTTTTCTCCTCTTCTCTCTCACGGCCTCTCCCTCTCTGATCTCGTCATTTCCAACGAGGCGGGGTGAGTGTCGGCGCAAGGGCACTCGAAAGGTGCCAGTCTTCCTCTCACCGGCTTCTAGTACCCTCCGTCGTTGTCCTTCGTCGTCGTTCGTCTTTGCTTTTCCAGTTTTCTTTCTCCTCTTTTTTACAGAGGAGAAAGGAGGGAAGGGATCGGGCCCAATCCTTCCTCTGTTTTCTTTTTTTATAATATATATAATATATTATATATTTTTTAATATAATATAATATATTATATAATAAATATTATGTATATAATATATTATTATAGTATATTATATACATAAATATCCAAAAATATATTTATTTAAATCAATTATATATATATTATTATTTTAATACATTATTATAAATATTTATTTAATATATATATATATATAGACAACTCTCTTTTTTTTTTTTTGAAATATTATCCCATAATTCCGAGATAATTTCCCAAAGTGGGAAAATTTCAAGTTATCACAAATTAAGCCTTAGCTCAAAGGGACCAAATCTTCCTCTTCCTTCCTTCAATAACATATATATAATTCAGCTCATTCCAAGGTCATTGGTTGGTGAAAACTTGCCTGGAAGTTGCTAAACATAAAATGTCCTATAGAGAAAGTAAGAACAACTTAGCTTTCCTTACTTCCTAGTTGATTTTTTAAGTTTGTTTTAAGTGTTTCAAGACTATGAATTTGTTGATCTATAGCCAAGGAGGTCTTGAAGGTAGATTAAATCTTGGTCAAATTTGGTTAAAGGAGGGTAAGGGATTTTAGAATAATTCCTATTAAATCTATCTTGATTGTGGTAGTGTGTTGATGAATTTGGCTAAAGTAAAATGTTAAAATAAAATATGTAGAAGCACCTTAGTGTTTTGGCCATGAAGGGTCATCTTAGGATGATGATGTTTGATGGTTTACTTTGGTGCTATAATATTGTTTAACGCTAGAATGATTAGTTTATGTAATTTGAATGAAATAGAAACTAAGATAAGGGTGCTATGTATTTTTGGCCATCGTGAAAAGTCTTAAGTAAATGGGTTAAATTAATGGTTTTAGTTGTGGTTTAGGAATGGAATTAATGTATTAAGATGTGTCAAAGCTTGTTTAAAAGAAATTAGCAAGGTTGTATTAAGGACACATTAGCGGAAGCACTCGACCGAACCAAAGGTTATGTGTAAATGGCCTAGTTAAATGAAGCTTGTAGTTGCTTAATGTGTGTAAAGACATATTAGAATGAGCTTACTATTGATTAGAAACATTTGGAATGTCTATGGCAGCAAGGTGGTGTGATTTATCAAGTTAAAGGTGTGTTTGGTGCTTAAAAAGCTTTCTTCTTGCACTTGGTATGCGAGAGGTAAAGAACGTGATTTAAATCCGTAATGGTATCCCTTATCTTACTTTTAATAAATAAAAATGTTTGAAATATGACTTGATTGCTTAAAATTAGCTTTAGACGATTTTCGAACTAGAAATTAGGAATTTATTAAATTATAGGAGAAAATCCCAATTTAAGCTCGCATAATAGGATTTTTTGAAAATAAATTTCCCTATACATAGAAGCCTAAAATTTTAAGTTTTCAATAGCCCAAACTACGTTTTGTTGATACATAAGACTTTTTGAAAGTAAAATATGTGATTTTAAAACTGCGTGAACTTCGAACTTGATTTCTAAAAATATTTTAGAAAATCATGATTATATGATTATTTATGAATTTATGTGAAATGTATTGAGACTGTAGGCTCCTGTAGTACATGCACTGGCGAATTTATATCAGATGTCCATGTCCACGCTACATGCTCATGTCATTACCCACTTGGTGAGTGTCATTAGTGCACAGGCCCTAACTGTGTGCTAGATTGTGTGATTGTGAAAATTGTTGTACAACCCTGATCTAGTTTACAACCTACCATGGCCATTGGTACTATTCCCTTCGTTGAGGATGACTTATTATGTGTACCGCATGATAGCTATCGGGTTTATGCCTAGTCTTCATGTGAATTTGTGATTTTGAACTTTGCGAAATATTTGTGAAATCAGTGAAATTGATTTTTAAGACTTTGTGTGATTTAATTATGAGAAATCATTACTTTCAGCATTATACAGCATTATACTTTGATTTTGAGATAGGCATGGTGATTAGTTAAAATGCATATATGATTTTAAAAGCATCATTATTTCTATAAATGTTTTGATGCTATTATTGTTTTAAATGCATTTTTTACTAGGATTTCCCTAAAGCTCAGCCCCTACTCCTTCAGATTATTTGCAGGGATCGTACCTATAGAGTACGCGACATAGGTTGGTGGACTGATGCCTCCCCAAGCTACATTTTATACTGTGTGATGTAACACCCCGGAAGTGCGAAAATAGGGGCTACATTTTTCCTTTAAATCTTATTTTTCTACTTAGGTTGCATTCCTGTACAGTGTAGGTTACTTTATTTTCTTTCTTTACCTATTCTTTTAACCATTTAATATTTTGCCAGAAATTTCGGCAGTATAACTTTTTATAATATATCTTATCCCCCTGCAAGTAAATGCATTTTATAATAGCAAGACAGTTGATTTTATTTTTTAAACTTATTACTTTTAACTCTACATTTTTACAACATATTTTATAATCACAAGACAGTTGATTTTATTTTTTAAACTTATTACTTTCGACTCTACATTTTTACAACTACAACTTTCATATCCATACTCAGTATCACCGGCATTTCATTCTGCCACGACCCTCAATCCACCGAAAGTCCACTACAATTTTTTTCATTTTTCATTTATTATTTAATCCATTTCTTATTATTTGTTCTTTGCCTTTACTTTACTTGATCGTGAACAGCTACACCACCAACAGTTAGGCTGTGTATCGGTGTCAATCTCATCCAATCAAATCATTTCAATTTACAATTCATTTAAACGTAACGACTTGTATTTCTAAATCAGAGTTGTTGTTTACATCTGTTTACAATCCTTTACATCCCCAAAAGTTACATTCAAAATATTATTGTGCTTTAACATGTCTAGATATAAAAACTATACAAATGTGTATACCTTGTGTGATGGGATGCAGCGGACACCAAAATCCAATCCTCAGTCACTCTCTATCTACTAAAAGTGCTCTATAGAGGGGGGAAAATAAGGGGATGAGCAAACCACGCGCTCAGCAAGGTAATCATGGGAGTAGGTAGATAATTATACTATCTAGGTGATCATGATGCCATGCATAAAACCAAGCGTTTACTTGTCATACTCCAAAACATCACTTCATGCTCGTGTTCATGATATGTAAAGTAATTCATGCTAATCAAATCAGTGCACAATTCTTAAACAAAGCATGGAAAATCATCATGCGAAATTCATAAGTAAAGCATGGAAAACCATCATAAAAACATTTCAAAACTCAACACATATCGATACAAAGCACATTTTGTCAGGACTCAGCCCCTCATATGGACACTCCTAACCCACAATCACAGTTCAAACATGAATTTATCATAAATCAAGTGACATGTGAGATAGGTGAATAGTAATAATAAGGGAAATAACTAGGGTTATGGCTATATCCTCTGTGATCCCAGGCTACACGGATCCTATTGTGCGGGGTATCACCCCTATTTGCTTCCGCAAGGGAGGTGCGTCACGTCTAACCCATCGGTCCATAGCAGAACATCCATTGTTTGAAGACAGTATATATATCATATTCTTACACGGTACAACGTACTCCATGCTATATGCATGATACAATGTACTCCGTGGACCCATATCATCATAACATATCCTGCCGAATCTCAATACGCACGTGCGAGCCTATTTAATCGACGTGGCACATAGCCTACCCGAAGCTCCTAGCACGACTACCAACATGTCATAGAAATCACGTGTGAGTAATCTCTAGCATGGCAACAAGTATATAGTAGACATCTAGTGCGAGCAATGCTCCAACACAATGTCAAAATCCATGTGAAAACTAGTGCGAGCTAAGCTCCAGCACTCATGCATGTAAAACTCTAGTACGAGCTATGCTCTTGCACTATATCGTGAAATCCATGTGAAAACTAGTGCAAGTTAGGCTCCAGCACTCATGCATGTAAAAAGAAAACAGATCAAATCTCGTGCGAGCAGCGCTCTATCACGCTTTGTTTCTGCAAAATTCATGTAGGTGGCTAATTTATTTACAAAGCATAGTTATTTAAAACCAAATTAAACTATTTTCTTGCAAAGCATTTAAGTGCTAGCGAACCTACCAATCCACATGCTAAAAAGGTTAGTAAAAGGATTCAAAACTTCATGATTATTGTTTTTCATGAACTTTTCCCAAATCCCAATCTTCTTTGCCCTTCAAACATTTAATTCTTTTCCTATGACTCACAAACATTCTATAAAACCTTTATCCGCCTGAAAATGCATACAGATACCTCTAGAGGCTAACACAATTCCCTTACCTCAATCCTCGGTGAAGTAACTCCTTCTTCCTCTCCCACTTTTCATGATTGGGCTCAACTTGCTCCAGAGATATCCTTGAAAGCTGTAAGCATTCATCAATAATTTGAGTCAATACCGATAACTCAGATGCTAACTTCATTAGTCAGTATATCTTATTGAGCCCATTTCATCAAGCTTGGCCTATTATCACATTTGGCCATCATTATGCCATTTCTAGTCATTTTAGCTAACAACTCACTAGTAACTTATCAACACTTGACATGATTGTTTTATCCATAATTTCTCATTCATTTATACATTTTTACAAACACCATATATGCACATTTCATCACTTTGACCAATCCAATAATGTGATTTCATATCCCCATCTCAAAATCATGCATATAACCTTATTAACACCTTAGTATAATCCATTTATCATCAAATCAACCATATCATTTTTCTCACACTAAACCTATTCTAGGTCATGCTTGATTCATCATATTCTAGGTAGTTTCTACCAACAATACATACACCAATCTACTCACAACAACATCTAGATAAAAATACTTAGAGTTGGTGTATTAGAAACTCACCTAGCTTGACTTTCCTCTTACCCAAAATAGGAAAACTTCTTTTCTCCTTCAATCCAACAAGTTGAATGTTAGCTCCAAGTGTAAGACCCATAATTTTTGATATAATGTGTATAATCATATGACATACAAACAAGTTGAATTATGTATGAATTATAAAAGATGAATATTTATGAGTTCTAAAAGTAAATGGATTGATAGTTGGGTGTTGGAATGATTAAGTATGAGTTTGAATGAGGAAATTACAGTAAAAAGGGTGTAAGATGAAGGCCAGATCGATCTCATGCAAGGAGAGATCGATCTCATTGACTGAAGAATGTAAAATCAAGCATGCTGAAAGAGAGAGATCGATCCTTCACTCAAGCAGATCGATCTCCTTAACTCTCGGATTGGAGTAGATCGATCTCCCCTTAAGAGCAGATCGATCTCCTTAGCTCTCTACTTGAGGCAAATCGATCCTGTTCCATTCAAGCAGATTGATCTCATTCACTGAAGCATATCGATCTTAAGCCTTCGACAGATCGATCTCATGCCTTCAAAATGTCGTGAAAATGAGGGATTTAAAAGGACAAGATCGATATCCACCCTATGCAGATCGATCTTATCAAGCCAATTCTATAAATATGGAGTTGTTGGATCAGTATTTCATGGGACTAAACCATTCCTTTCCATTTTTAATCTAAAACCTAGCTTTCTCACTCTAAAATCACCCTATTTTCATAAAGATTTGAAGAAAGACCATTAGAGCAAAGTTGTTCTTTATAAAGAGAAGAACAACATACTTTGGAATCAAAGCTACAGTAGTTGGATTGAAGGAGAAAATGTGCATTCCCATTTGAAGCAAGGAGGAAATCAAACTAGGTGAGTTTCTAATGCACCAATCCAAGTATATTTATTTAGTTATTGATTTTGGAGTTGATTGGTATGAATATTTATGATAGAAACTATCTAGAATATAATAGAGCAAGTTAAACCTAGATTGAATCTAGAGTGAAAAAGTGTGATATAGTTGAGTTGATGATAAATGGGTTATGTTGAAGTGTTAGAGGAGTAATATGCATGATTTTAAGATGATGGACTGAAGCCACATTGTTAGATTGGCTTAGTTAAGTGAGTGAGTAAATGAGGTATTTGACAAACTGTCCTAGTGAAGTAAATGATGATATATAAACACTATGGGCTTAAATATCGATTTAGTAGGAGTCAATGGGTCTAAAAGAATCCAATAGACTCTCGAGATATGAATAGAGTAATTAATGAAGCCTTATAGGCGTTAATGGAAACTATAGGGCAAGTCAACTATAGTAAGTGCAAAGATCTCATTATATTGGACCCAATTGACGGGGGATATGATTTTGTGCGGTCCCGAGGAGTTCGTTGGAGATAGATCGCACCGCGCAATCAAGCAGCTTTAAGGAAGTGGAATCACATGATACAATTCCAAGTAAGGGAATTCTGTGAGCATATAGAGATAGCTGCTCATATTTTGTGGTTATATAGGGCTTTGGAAAAAATGCATGAGTATCTAGAAAAGTATTTGATGGTGTATGAAAATAACTACAAGTGTATATGTATGTGGTTTGATTTTGAAGTGATTCTTATAAAAAGGGATAGTAAGGCTAATAATTGCATAAATCATAAGTTTTGATGCTTTTATGAAAACACATTGCTTTGGTTTAAGCAAAATGACAGATAGGTTAGCTAGTGATTTTCCTGATTTTGCGAAAAGGGCATAATGAGGTACTAACCATTATTTTGAGAATGTTGTGTTGAAATAGAGCCGCCTATCGTGGTTACGTGAGTTAAATCGTGCTATTGCATCGCTCGTACTGAATTTTAGTGTTTTTATATGTATGAAACGTGTTGGAGCTTAGCTCACACCTTGGTTTAAATTGTGATGATGTTTTATAAACCATACTGGAGCTTCAGCTCGTACGTGGATTTTGATTGACTTCCTTATGCATATAACTATACTGAAGCTATGCTCGTACGTGATTTCTTCATGATTTTATACATAAAGTCATACTAGAGTGTTTCTCGTACGAGGTGATTTATTGATGACGTCACGATCCAAATTACTTAAAAATCAGAGTAAATTTTTCGCTTTTTAATGTCCTTACCCGTCGTGAACAGTTACACTACTAAACAGTTGGGCTATGATTCGGTGTTAGTCACCTCTCACCTATTTACCATTCCATTTTCACCTTTCATTTACATATCAATTTATTTAAACTAAATACATCCCCAATATTACATTCATATACAGTACTGTGTATCTATATTTCAGATACAAAATTGTACAAATGTGTATACCTGATCTTGATAAGAAGCAGAGGATAACCGAGATGCGAGACTATTGTCACTCTCTTCTACTGAATATACCCTGTTGGGTGGAAAATGAAAGGATGAGCGAAACGTGCTCAGTAAGGCAATAATGTAAGCAGGTAGATAACTATACTATCTACGTGCTGATAATGTCATGATGTAAAAATCGTTTACTTTCGGAGCATGAGGTAAGATTAAAACAATGCCACATGTATGTATATATCATATACAAGAAATCATGAAATTGACATATAAAGCACACATGGAAAATCATCATGTATGACATCTCATGCTCGTCACATTAAAACTTATTTATTTCATCATAAACTCTCACTTTAAAACTCATTTGTTTCATTATAAAACAACTTCATCAAGGTCAAACCCATCTCTCGGGAATACCCTGATTTATCAAATCACATCTCTTTTAAAAACATAAATCGAGACTACCCCTCCATCGGGTTTGTCCTGGTCTATCCAGACCGTATGATATCATGTGAGGCATGTAGGTTACTGTATGAAAAATTGAGGACTATGGCCATACTATGTCCCTGTGATCCCAGGCTACACGGATCCTGGTGTGCGGGGCATCACAACTGCAATGGGAGGTGGGGTCAAGTCCTACCCGCCAGAATATCAAGTAACATCATAGTCATCATGATTGCACGGTACAGCGTACTCCGTGTGACATACACGGTACATCGTACTCCGTGGACCCATATCATAGTCTGGGGGTACCTGCCGTAGGTCTTATCCACCCCAATACTATGTCGATAACCAACCCATGTCTCAAAGTATGCGTGCGAGCATCTCAACTCTCTGTGACACACAGTCTACAGGAGGCTTCCGCACGACTATATGCATGTCAACTCACGTCTAGTGCGAGCGAAGCTCTAGCACCACGCTATGCATATCATGATATCTAAAATCTCGTGCGAGCGAAGCTCCAGCACGATTTTGTGCACACACAAATTTCTCGTACGAGCAATGCTCCAGTACGGCTTTTCATGAGAAATAAATAAGTAAACTTGAGTGCGAGAAAGACTCTAGCACTCTTTTTATTCATGTAAACACGATAGGTGGCTCAATCTTGATAAAATATCTTTTAAAATAGAAACGGGTACAAACCGGTACCCTTTCGTATAATTCATTAAGTCAACAGCCAACCTATGTGTAAATTTGCTTAAAGCAAAGCAAGATAGTCATATAAAATATCAAAACATGAAAATCATGCAATTTATCTGCCTTACTACCCTTCTCGTAAATTTTACTCTCAGGGGCAAAATCGTCATTTTTCCTTATTTACCTATGCCCCGGTTTTTACAAAATTATTATTTCATTTCTAGATAGTTTAAGAAATTCTAGACACTATAAATCCCCTCAAAAATACGTATAGGTATCTCTATATACCTATAAAATTCCATTACCTTATTTTTCTGTAGAGTCTGACCTTTCATTTTTTTCACTGTTGTCTAGTCGCGCAGTCCGATATGCTTCCAATCAAACCTCCGGAACTGCGTAATAATATTCCTCAGGTCAGATATTATACAATTTAATTGTATTTCCTATTTTCTGGGCTTAATTTAAATCATTGGGCCCGTTTACCCTATTGGGCCCGATTGCGCCTTAATGGGCCTTAATCGGCCTTAAGCCCGTTTTTCACTTAATTTTCACTTTATCGAGGCCTCTTGGGCTCATTGGGCCCTCCAACAATTTATTGGGCCTCGTTCTAACTCTCGAGTAGCTCAATTTAATATTTACGACAATTTATCTAAATTTCCCTAATTTAATTCTTTTTTTCTTTTTCCCTTTTCTCCCTTTTTTCCTCTCTTTTTGGCTGAACCGGTTCAGTCCGGTTCAGACCGGTTCAGACCGCCGGTTCAACTCGGTCCGGTTCGGTTTAGTTTGGTCGGTTCAGTCCGGTTCGGCCGGTTCAATCCCCATTTGCTCATTCCGGCGCCGTCCGGTCGGTTCCCGGTGCCTCACCACCGCCGTTCGACGCGTTTGCACCTGGGCATCCAAGATCGGGCCTCGGCTGGAGTCGAAACCTAGCCATCGCCGGTGAATTGTTTCCTTCTCCCTCGCTACTGCCACCTCCCGATCCGGCGGATTTCGGCGGTTTCGCCGGCCAATACCGGTCTCAAAAGAACCGGCTCCTCTTCCCGATCTCGTCGGTGCCCGCCGTTCGAGCCCAGCTGCCGTGGATCGTCGGGATCGATGATGTTTTCCCCGCGGTCTTCTCTTCCTCCGTTCGCCGGACACGGCCATTGTCGGCGCGCGTCACCGGTGCCAATGGCTTCGCCGGCCGCTCCTCTTCCTGTTCAGTCCTTCGTCGGAGGGTGATGGTCGCCGGTGGTGGCTCGTCGGTCGGCCACGCTCAGGTCTCCTCAGTTTCTCTGTTATTTTCTCTCTCCCCGATAGTTTTTCAGATTTCCCTCTCTTTTTTTTCTCTTTTCTTTTTTTTTACAATTATTATTTTATTTAACAATTTATTTTAATATTATTTAATTGATTAAATTAGTCTAGAATATTCAAAATATCTTAAAAAAATTATATTTTATTCATTTAGTCTATAAATTAATTTCTCGGTATTATTTCGGCTTCTCGGTATAATTTTTTATTATTTTTCGGGATTATTTTTTGAATTAAAAATTTCGATTAATCCTGATTAATTCTCATAAATTCATATCTTGATCAATTTAACCCGAAATAAATTTATTTCACCTTTATTGACCAAGATTTCTCAATCCATTATTTTTAATTAAATTTTCTTATCGAATTTATACCGGCTTTCGATCTTTTGACCGTTTTACCCTTACACATGTTCGGGATTAATTTAACCCGACTTTCGTTCGCGAATACTCATTCATTTCGTATTTTAATTAAATTCGGGTCTTACAACTCTCCCCCACTTTAGGAATTTGGTCCTCCAAATTAGAACCAATTCATATGAGTCCATATACAACTCCGGGTACATCGATCATATCATACTCTTAAATTCTTATGTGACCTTTTTCTGGAGTGTATTACTACCAAAAGACTTTAATTAGGGAGATCCTCTTAAATCTCAATACTTCCTCTTTCCTGTTTAATGCCCGAATCAACTTATCAATATACTTATATTTTCATTAAACTGGACTTTTGGAGTTCATATTCGATCACCTATGCTGGATCTGGATAGTATTGCCAAAGCATCAAAAGCTGAGACACATTGTGGGTGCCTGTTAATTCAGGTGATAACACCAACCTACAGGTCTTATCTCCCACTTGTCCAATCTCTCAAAAGATTCTATCCAGCGAAACTCAATTTACTTTCTTCCAAAAGTTCGCTATGTCCTTATTCTCTTAGGACAAGAAACATTTCAACCATACTAATTCACTCTTGGTGAATTCCAATACTTTTCTATCTGTTCTGAGGTGTTCTTAATCTCTCATCCTTAACTAAACATCCTCAGAGACTTATTATCCAAAGTCGAAAATAATTCTATTTGTCACCCACTTTTTCTTATCCAATTTAGGGAACAACCCCTACAGCCATACACTGCTTCATATCTTGTTATCCCGATACTCAAGTGACAACTGTCACTATTGGCGACTTCAATTGTAATAACTGATCATCCCAGGAGCATAAAAAATCAAGGGCACACGCTTTCATCGGATCCTCCAGAACCTGTACAGTCCTCTCTGACTGACCATCTGTCTGAGGATGGAAAGCTGTGCTAATACTCAGTCGGGTTCCCATAGCTTCCTAAAAATATCCTCAGAGGTGGGAGTGAAGCGGGAATCCCTATATGATACCATGCTCACTGGAACGCTACTTAATGTTCCATAATCTTCCTTACACATGAATCATTATATACACTCTGAGTATTTGGGGATTTCATAACCAGAAGGTGGGTAGACTTAGTCAACTTAGCGACTATCATCTAAATAAAAGTCTCGTGATTCATCTGAGTCCTCTATAACCCATCACGAAATTCATGGAGACTTGCTCCCATTTCCGTGTCGTGTCGATATAGGTAGGTGCTGCAATAATTCTGCAGACTTTTAATACTCTACCATATTTTGCGACATACAAGGCACTTTTCCACAATCTCTACCATATCTCTTTTCACATCTGACCACCAATACCCTTTTCAGAGATTTCAATATATTCTTTACTTCCGTATGCACTGTATATCCCGAAGAGTGAGCTTCTGACAATATTACTATCCCATCAACTGTGATCCTGGGGAGCACTCATATTGTCTCTGAACCTCTCTGTAAATCATCAACACTCGCTGTGAACTCTGTCACTGTACCCTTCTGAATCTGACCCAAACTATCGACATCATGCCGATCATCACGCTAAGCCTGGCAAATCCGGGCACTCTCATCCGGTTCTAATCTCAGTCTAGCTGTCACACAATCACTGTCATCATTAGAAGGGATCACATCATTACTGAGGTCCACAACTGCTCTAGCAGCTCACGCTTCCTGACCATCATATGTAATACCATCCCAAGGCTCTTTATACTCGAGGCATCAGCCATCACATTAGCCTTTCCTGGGTGGCATAATTTTCACAAATCAAAACCTCTCAGAAGCTCTAACCCACTATGTATTTTCATATTCGCCTCTTTCTGTGAAAACAGATACTTGAGACTTTATGATCAGTGCATATCCAAAATTCTTCATCGTGTACATAATAGTACCATATCCTCGGTACAAATACTGTTGCCAACTTAAAATCATGAGTCAGATAGTTTATTTTGTGATCAATGAGTTGTCTGACTCCAAAATTGACTATCTTCCCATTATACATCAATACACAGCTCCTTCATAATTTTGAGGTATCCATACTCACTGAGAACCTCTTGAGCTGTTAGGTATGGTGAAAATAATCACGGTGGTCAGTTCATACTTCACTACACCGAAATTCATGTCACATCTATCATCTTATTTATCATCTCATTCAAAGACCACGTTTTCTTAGTTAAACGTGCCAACAAAGTATACCCTTTTTAGAACTCGCAACAACCATCTGTAAGGGCAATTTTCCAATTGTTGTTTATAAGTTGCCCTGGACTTTAACTACACTCAACCTATCATCGATAATGATGATTACAAATAGGTCCAATCCTTGACTTATTTACGCATAAGCGTATAAGATCCTACAAAATCGCTTACGTTTTTAGGTACTAACCTGCGTCATTTCCTTTTCTTATCTTAACGGCCCTTATTAAATTTTACTATGTTAACCTTTATGATTTGTCAAATTTTAATATTCTTATCGTCTAAGTAAAGGTATCCTAATGCTGAAGGTATTTATTACGACGATCGATTTCACGTTATAGGTTATATATACATACTTTTAGACGCTGTCAAGTCTTCAGGCGAGGAGGTATTTTGAAATACCTTTATTAACCCTTAGACTTAACCACATTTACTTTATATACCAGTCCATGTGGTCACAATTTATATTCGCTACAAATTGCTTTAATCCTAATTACTTCATATCGTAAAGATGTTCTTACCTAGCATACTCCTCTTACTCCGATACATCTTGTATTTAGGATCAAGCATCTCTCAGAGATTATCTCCTTAGTGTATCAATTATAACGAAACTCTTGTCATTATTCGTTCCATGAGTACAATCCTTTAATTTCAACTGTTGCACCCCTTTTTATCACTTGTCAACACTTACAATATATTTTTCAGTGATGTTTTCACCCATGTTTTCAACTTAAAATCTCTATATCCATATTTCGTTTATTAATCCTCCTCTATTGGGGTACTCATTTATCAGTATTGTGCCTAATGATGTAGGCATTCATGCCTTTTACTCACTTATATGCGAATGAAGGTGGTATGAATAAATGTGTGGCACCAAGATCAATGAACATATGTACTTCATTATTCATAACAAGTGTGGTATCTTACACCACATCCATGAAACATCAATAGTGTCCTGGTCCAAGACATCCTCTCGCCTTCGTTCAACAGCCTACTTTCCTTTTTCTTTTCGGCTATGGTCTCCCTTTTCGTTGCAGCTATACCAACGAAGTTTTTCTCTGTCTCTTTACTTTTCTGTGGGGCAATCTCGCCCAATTCTGTGCAATCAAAATCAATGGTCCGTCTTACCACACTTAACGACCATTTTTCATCAATACCATATAGGTATAGATCCAACTTCCATGGTATCCACCACACATCTCACACTGCTTACAGTGCTTACACTGCTACACTGCTTCATAGCAAGTCGGGGTCCTCCAATCACAATACCCCTCAAGAGTGCCAAAATCGGATGCACTGGGGCCTTACCAATTATCTTACTTCATGACTCATCAAATTAACTCCTTTACCAATTACCATTTTCCCATTTTAACATCTCTGTCATTTCTCGATTCTCTTTTCTGTCTCTATTTCAGCCCTCACTACCTTTCCCAATCTCAGAGGCGTGCAACACATGATATTATTCACGCAACTGTATTCTGCGCACTGCCTCGACATAAGTAGTGAGCCAATCGAACTCTTATCGATAATTTAAGCATTCCATGAACTTTTGGGCTTTTCGACTCTCACTGTCCACAACATCGGGTTCATACTTGCCCAAGGATGTAATCTGAGATTCATATTCATCAATCAACCAATGACTATGGGCAGTGTAAGAAACTTTATCAATAATTTCCTTTAAGTAGTGCCCAAAATATTCAGTCACCAGAATACATCCAGAAATATTTCTCATGTCGACTCCGGATGTCTAACTCTTAAGTTGGGTCGAGCGGACTTCCACCAATGCTCCGCTGCGCCCTCGTATCTCATTCATAATCTGAGTAATTAGCTCCTCAAAATAATCTTCACACTCCGCTCCAATCTCGCGAAACGTGTCTCAATACTATCTGATCACTCTGTCAGATTCTAATCGACAATTTTTTTATTGTGACGGCCTAGCCCAGCCTACACAGGCGCAACCCCTCATGGGCCCCTGGTCCGACTGCTGTGACATCGTCCAACTCCACGTATTGTCCTCTTTAGGCCCACAGGCCCTCAAGGTTTTGCTCCACTGGGGGGGCAAGCCCATCTCCCAGGAGACGCGTCACCCTCGAGGCTCGAACTCGGGTCTTCACCCTTGTTCTTGCACTCTTGGTACCATTGTGGTACCAAGAGTGCAAGAACAAGGGTGAAGACCCGAGTTCGAGCCTCGAGGGTGACGCGTCTCCTGGGAGATGGGCTTGCCCCCCCAGTGGAGCAAAACCTTGAGGGCCTGTGGGCCTAAAGAGGACAATACGTGGAGTTGGACGATGTCACAGCAGTCGGACCAGGGGCCCATGAGGGGTTGCGCCTGTGTAGGCTGGGCTGGGCCGTCACAATAAAACGCGCGTTTTTAATGTGAGAACCCTGCTGCCCGCCCCACACCAGGTCACAGGCTTACAGGAACTCATCACCTCCACCTCACGCTCATCTTGAGTCTCATATGACAACTCATTTGATTCTCAGACCGATCTCTACGGTCTCGAGCATGTGTACTCGCCACTCTACCATAGCGGCTATCAATTATAAAAACTATATTCTTGCATTCGAAACAAAATTCTTAGCTGCAATTCCATCTTGATATACACAATTATATCTAAACAATGCACAGTACATGGGGATGTAAATTTACTTAACCACTAACACCGACTCATATCAGGCCAACTCTGCTCTGATACCATTTTTTCTGTCACGACCCAAATTACCTAAAAATCAGAGTAAATTTTTCGCTTTTTAATGTGCTTACCCGTCGTGAACAGTTACACTACTAAACAGTTGGGCTATGATTCGGTGTTAGTCACCTCTCACCTATTTACCATTCCATTTTCACCTTTCATTTACATATCAATTTATTTAAACTAAATACATCACCAATATTACATTCATATACAGTACTGTGCATCTATATTTCAAATACAAAATTGTACAAATGTGTATACCTGATCTTGATAAGAAGCAGCGGATAACCGAGATGCGAGACTATTGTCACTCTCTTCTACTGAATATACCCTGTGGGGTGGAAAATGAAAGGGTGAGCGAAACGTGCTCAGTAAGGCAATAATGTAAGCAGGTAGATAACTATACTATCTACGTGCTGATAATGTCATGATGTAAAAATCGTTTACTTTCGAAGCATGAGGTAAGATTAAAATAATGCCACATGTATTTATATATCATATACAAGAAATCATGAAATCGACATATAAAGCACACATGGAAAATCATCATGTATGACATCTCATGCTCGTCACATTAAAACTTATTTATTTTATCATAAACTCTCACTTTAAAACTCATTTGTTTCATTATAAAACAACTTCATCAAGGTCAAACCCATCTCTCGGGAATACCCTGATTCATCAAATCACATCTCTTTTAAAAACATAAATCGGGACTACCCCTCCATCGGGTTTGTCCTGGTCTATCCAGACTGTATGATATCATGTGAGGCATGTAGGTTACTGTATGAAAAATCGAGGACTATGGCCATACTATGTCCCTGTGATCCCAGGCTACACGGATCCCGGTGTGCGGGGCATCACAACTGCAACGGGAGGTGGGGTCAAGTCCTACCCTCCAGAATATCAAGTAACATCATAGTCATCATGACTGCACGGTACAGCGTACTCCGTGTGACATACACGGTACATCGTACTCCGTGGACCCATATCATAGTCTGGGGGTGCCTGCCGTAGGTCTTATCCACCCCAATACTATGTCGATAACCAACCCATGTCTCAAAGTAAGCGTGCGAGCATCTCAACTCTCTGTGACACACAGTCTACAGGAGGCTTCCGCACGACTATATGCATGTCAACTCACGTCTAGTGCGAGCGAAGCTCTAGCACCACGCTATGCATATCATGGTATCTAAAATCTCGTGCGAGCGAAGCTCCAGCACGATTTTGTGCACACACAAATTTCTCGTATGAGCAATGCTCCAGTACGGCTTTTCATGAGAAATAAATCAATAAACTTGAGTGCGAGAAAGACTCTAGCACTATTTTTATTCATGTAAACACGATAGGTGGCTCAATCTTGATAAAATATCTTTTAAAATAGAAACGGGTACAAGCCGGTACCCTTTCGTATAATTCATTAAGTCAACAGCCAACCTATGTGTAAATTTGCTTAAACCAAAGCAAGATAGTCATATAAAATATCAAAACATGAAAATCATGCAATTTATCTGCCTTACTACCCTTTTTGTAAATTTTACTCTCAGGGGCAAAATCGTCATTTTTCCTTATTTACCTATGCCCCGATTTTTGCAAAATTATTATTTCTTTTCTAGATAGTTCAAGAAATTCTAGACCCTATAAATCCCCTCAAAAATACATATAGGTATCTCTATATACCTATAAAATTCCCTTACCTTATTTTTCTGTAGAGTCTGACCTTTCTTTTTTTTCACTGTTGTCTCGTTGCGCAGTCCGATATGCTTCCAATCAAACCTCCGGAACTGCGTAATAATATTCCTCAGGTCAGATATTATACAATTTAATTGTATTTCCTATTTTCTGGGCTTAATTTAAATCATTGGGCCCGTTTACCCCTATTGGGCCCGATTGCGCCTTAATGGGCCTTAATCGGCCTTAAGCCCGTTTTCCACTTAATTTTCACTTTATCGAGGCCTATTGGGCTCATTGGGCCCTCCAACAATTTATTGGGCCTCGTTCTAACTCTCGAGTAGCTCAATTTAATATTTACGACAATTTATCTAAATTTCCCTAATTTAATTCTCTTTTTCTTTTTCCCTTTTCTCCCTTTTTTCCTCTCTTTTTGGCTGAACCGGTTCAGTCCGGTTCAGACCGTCGATTCATCTCGGTCCGATTCGGTTCAGTTTCACCGGTTCAGTCCGGTTCGATCGGTTCAATCCCCATTTGCTCATTTCGGCGCCGTCCGGCCTGTTCCCGGTACCTCACCATCGCCGTTCGACGCGTTTGCACCTGGGCATCCAAGATCGGGTCTCGGCTGGAGTCGAAACGCAGCAATCGTCGGCCAATTGTTTCCTTCTCCCCCGCGGCTACCACCTCCCGATCCAGCGAATTTTGATAATTTCGTCGGCCAATACCGGTCTCAAAAGAAACAGCTCCTCTTCCCGATCTCGTCGGTGCCCGCCGTTCGAGCCCAGCTGCCGTGGATCGCCGGGGCCGACGATGTTTTCCCCGCAGTCTTCTCTTCCTTCGTTCGCCGGACACGGCCATTGTCGGCGCGCGTCACCGGTGCCAATGGCTTCGCTGGCCGCTCCTCTTCCTGTTCAGTCCTTCGTCGGAGGGTGATGGTCGCCGGTGGTGGCTTGTCGATCGGCCACGCGCAAGTCTCCTCAGTTTCTCTGTTATTTTCTCTCTCCCCGATAGTTTTTCAGATTTCCCTCTCTTTTTTTTTCTCTTTTCTTTTTTTTTTATAATTATTATTTTATTTAACAATTTATTTTAATATTATTTAATTGATTAAATTAGTCTAGAATATTCAAAATATCTTTAAAAAATTATATTTTATTCATTTAGTCTATAAATTAATTTCTCGGTATTATTTCGGATTCCCGGTATAATTTTTTATTATTTTTCGGGATTCTTTTTCAAATTAAAAATTTCGATTAATCCCGATTAATTCTCATAAATTCATACCTTGATCAATTTAACCCGAAATAAATTTATTTCACCTTTATTGACCAAGATTTCTCAATCCATTATTTTTAATTAAATTTTCTTATCGAATTTATACCGACTTTCGATCTTTTGACCGTTTTGCCCTTACACGTGTTCGAGATTAATTTAACCCGACTTCCCTTCAAGAATACTCATTCATTTCGTATTTTAATTAAATTCGGGTCTTATAGATGATGCATGAATCGTGCTAGACCTTAGCTCGCATAGGTTTTCACACTGTGGTATGTATGATGTCGTAAAGATGGTAAGATCCTCAAACCTTACATCCTTAAGCTCGACGGGGTGGGGAGGCTCTCTTATGGTAGGATCTTTAAGCTAACATCCTTAAGCTCGATGGGGTGGGGAGGCTCTCTTACATGGCTACGAGAAGCTCCACATGCACTCGAGACTATACAAGTTACACATGGTATGGGTAGATAAGACCTACGGCTGGCACGTCTAACCATGAGATGGGTCCGTGGAGTACGTTGTACCATGTATATCACATGGAATACACTGTACCGCAGGGTTGTGATGATGATTTGAAAAGTCTGGAGAAGAACTAACCCACCTTCGTTCTAGCATGATGCCTCGCACACCGGGATCCATGTGGTATGGGATGATTATGACATAATTGGCCAACATAGTCTTTTTGATATAGTGACCGCTTGTCTCACATAATATTACATAGTACCAAATGGTTTTATAAATTGAGTGTGATTGTGATTATCCAGGGTAGACATGAGGGAGGGGTCAAACCTTGTGGGATTTGTTTAATGAAATGATATGCTATTTGTGATGAGAATTGATGTGTATTTGAGAAAGCGGTGAATTTTAAAGGATGTTTCATAATGAATTTCCCTTTTATGATGAGTGTTAATAACGATGAGCATGAGAGGTGTTATATGATGGTTTTACCATGTTTTATATGCCTATTTTCCATGTTTTCGGTACATGCTATATGTATATACATGCGGCATAGTTTTATTTCCTCATGCTCCGATTATAAATGATTTGTGACATGACATTATCAGCATGTAGATAGGGTAGTTATCTACCATGCTTGCAATATTGCCTTACTGAGGTTGCTTATCCTTCTACTTTCCCCCTCTACAGAGCGTACATAATAGCCTTGTGAAGAACTGAGGCATTACATTTTGGATATCTGCTGCTCTCCATCGCAAAGAGGTATACACACGAGGATTCTTTTTGTATCTAAACATGTAAAAGCACAGTAGTCATTTTGAATTGTGATATGGGGGATGTAAATGTCAGTAAACGTGTCTTGTATAAGTGTATAACTTAACTTCAAATGTATGACATGGCCTTTGATTTATTGGAATAGATGGTAAAATATGGTTATTATTGACTCATAGCCCAACTGTTATTGGTGAGGTCTGTTCACGACCGGGTAAAGAAAATGAAAAAAGCAAAAAAATTGGTATTGAATTTCAGATATAAAGGGTAAAAAGGGTTGTGACACCAAGTGTGAAACCCCGTATACGTATAGCTGTGATGTGTGTAATTGGATTAAATGAAAGTGAATGGACTTGTAATGTAAATAATAATTGATGTAAGTTCATGGATTCAATATACATATGTGTAATATGATTTGTAATGTACATACAAGTTTCATTGTGTATGAATATGAAGGAATGAGTTCTTATAAGTGATGAATGTGAATGAAACTCAAAATGAATAGTGTGGTAAATGGAAGGAAGTTGCATGAATATAAATGCTTTCATTTGGTTTTATATAGTATACCTTTGGATATACAAGTAATGCACACAAGTTTCAATGTGAATAAGGTATGAATGGATGCCATTTTTAAGTCATAAAGGTGGATGGATGAGAAAATGGCTATCGTAGCAGATTAAGGATGTTTTGGTGCAAGTTACTGTAGAAAACGACAGAAAAATCTAGAAAATATGAAGGCTAGATCGATCTCATAGGATGAGAGATCGATCTGAAAGAGCCAGAATGCTCTTATTTGGGCAATGGAATAAAGCAGATCGATCTCCAATGTGGCAAAATCGATCTCCTAACCATTTTGTAATGAAAAAATCGACCCTCAAGCATACAGATCGATCTCCTTAGCTCTCTGTTTGGAGCAGATCAATCTCATACTTAAAATACCGTGAAAAGGAGAGAATTGAGGGGACCAGATTGATCTCCTCCTAATGCATATCGATCTCCTCAAGCTATTTCTATAAAAGAGGCGTTAAAATCTAAAAATTTTGGGAAAACAACATCACCTTTCCATTTTTCACCCAAAACCTAAGTTTATCTCTCTAAAATCAGCCATTTCCAGTAAGAATTGAGGGGAGGCTATTAGGCACCAAGTTGTTCATCTTAAGGAAGAGAACAACATAGTTTAAAACCCAAAATCCTATTGTTGGTATTGAAGAAACTAAGGACATTGTCATTTGAAGCAAGAAGAGAAACCTGATTTGGAAAGTTTCTAAGATTCCAATCTAAGTACATTGTCTATTTTATTGATTTTGGGGTTGATTGGCATGTAAATGGATGATTGAAACCATTTAGGTAGTATTGGAACAAATGTAACCTAGAAAATGGAATGCCTCTAGTATGAGAAACTGTGATTCGGGGAGTTGGTGGTTTATGGGTTATGATAAGTTGTTATTTGTGTAATGTGGATGATTAGAAATTGGTAAATGAAGCTACATTGTAGGTTTTATGAATTGATGAGAATGAGCACATTTAGTGTTTCATATGCCATAGTGAAGGAAATTTATGAAAAATGAACATTATGAGCTTAACATCGATTTAATATCGATTTGGAATGAGTTAATAGGCCTAAAAGAATCCATAGACTCGAGTTATGGGTAGAGTAATGAAACGAGGCCTCATAAGAGTTAATAGAGACTATAGACCGAATCGACTATAGTAAACGCGAGAGTTGGATTATAATTGGCTAAAACGTTGTGAAATACGTTTATGTGCAGTTTCGGAGAGTTCGTTGGAGACGAATTGAACCGTACGAGTAAGTAGCTCTAAAGAAGTGGAATCACCCGTCGCGATTTCAGGTAAGGGAATTCTGTAAATATATAGAGGTAGCTGTTCATATTTTAAACTCGTGGGTATATAAGGCTTTGGAAATGTGCATGAGTTTGTGAAAATGTGGTTGACAATGTATGGAAATTATTACAAGTATAAGGCTAATAATTGCATAAATCAAGTGTTTTGAATGCTTTCACAAAATATGTGTTTTGTTTTCACCGAATTGATAGATAGGCTGGCTATTATTGTTTAATGTTGTGTGATAGCACATGTGAAGTGCTAAATGTGTTATGAGATTGGTTTTGAATGTTCATGAGCCGCCTATCGTGTTTATGTGAATTAAACTGTGCTGGACCCTAGCTCGCATCGGTTATTGATGTTTTTATATGTTTGAAACGTGTTGGAGCTTAGCTCGCACTTTGGTTTGAAACTATGACGATGCTTTATAAACCGTACTGGAGCTTTTGCTTGTACGTGAATTTTGAGTGGTTTTCTTATGCATATAACCTACTGGAGCGATGCTCGTACGTGGTTTCTTCATATTTTTATGCATCAATGTTGTACTAGAGCGTTGCTCGTACGAGGTGATTTATTTTTATTCATGAATTTGCGCTACAGCATAGCTCGCGCTGGTTTTCACACTGTGGTATGTATGTCGTGGTGAGAGTGATAGGGATTGGTTTTCAGGGAACCCAACGGCCTAACAGAGCTCTTGAGTAGGGTGAGGGTGAGGGGCTAGGACTTGACGTAATCCATTCAGGAAACCCAACAGGCCTAACAGACCTCTTGAGTGGGGTGAGGGTGAGGGGCTAGGATCTGAATCAGGGAACCCAACAGGGGCGAGCAAGGCCATAAGGGGCTAGGACCTGGTATTAAGAGTAGTCCCACATGTACTCGGGACTAGAGGTTTCACTTAGTATGGGGTAGATAAGACCTAATGTAGGCACCCCCAACCATGTGATGGGTCCGCTAAGTACAATGTACCGTGTATATCACATGGAGTACGATGTACCACGTGGTGGTTACTTGATTTGAGAAAGTATGGCACAAAACTAACCCACCTCCGTACCAGCATGATACCCCGTACACCGGGATCCGTGTGGTTTGGGATGATTAACGACATAGTCGGCCAACATAGTCAGTCGAGATATAGTGACCCGTCTCCTTACTTAATTTACATAATACCACATGGTTTAAATACTTGAGTGTGATTTGACTGTCCAGGGTAAACCCGAGGGAGGGGTCAAGCCTTGTGGGATTTAATTTGTGAGATGGTAATGATGTTGTGATTGTGAAATGATTTGTTTTTTATTGTGAAATGACTTGATGGGACTTTGGGGTATTGAGAAAAAGATAATCAAAAAGGATGTTTCTTAAAAGAATTGGCCTTTTTATGAGATTTGATAATTGATGTGCATGAGACGATTTTTACATGTTGATGTTACCATGTTTTATATGCCAATTTTCATGAATTTAAATACATGATATATGTATACTCATATGGCATAGTTTTAACTCCTCATGCTCCTATTATAAATTATTTATGCATAACATTATCAGCATGTAGATAGAGTAGTTATCTACCATGCTTGCATTATTGCCTTACTGAGCGTGTGGTTGCTCATCCCTCTCTATTTTCCCCTCTTACAGAGTGTACATAGTGGCCTAGTGAGGATTGAGGCATTTTGGTTAAGACATCTGCTGCATCTCCATCACTCAGAGGTATATACACAGTGATTCCTTTTCGTATCAAACAATGTAAAGGCACAGTAGCCAATTGAAATATAATTATGGGGGATGTAGATGTCAGAAATCATGTTTTGCATAAATGAATGATTTAATTTTGAATTTATGACATCGTTTTTATTAATTGTGGATGAATGGTAAGTGGTGATTATTATTTACTCACAGCTCAATTGTATATGGTGAGTTTGTCCATGACCGAGTAAGGTAACAGTAAAACGTGAAAAATTTATAGTGATTTTCGGTTAAAGGGAATGAAAAAGGGTCGTAACAGAGATTGGTATCAGAGTTGTGTTGGGCTGATGTGAGTTAGTAATAAAACGTAGGAAGAGTACATCCCTATGTTACTATGCTTTTGTTTAGATATAATTGTGTATACCATGATGGATTGAGCTTAATAAATTATTATAATATAGGAAGTTAGGCATTATGCCAATTACGCGGCAAGGTGGAGGGGCGAGGGCACGTGCTAGAGGCCGTAGAGGTAGGCCTGAGAGCCGTGTGGAGCCACAGACTGATCAGGCTCCACAGGACCCTACTGGGAGAGCAGAAGATACTGAGGCTCGCTTCGCTAGGATATAGTGGAGTATTGAGAACCTGATGGAATAGTCACACAGGCCTTGGGTGTCGGTGACAGACGAGGTCCCGCAACACAGCCTGATGCTACTGGACAGGCAGCTGCAGAGACGGAGAGACCTCAGGCTACTGAAACGATGACACCTCCGGTATAGGATACGGATTCTCCTATTGCTCCACAGCAGAGCTGTAGTGATTTGGGTTATGACTGTGACTTGAGCAGACTACGAGAGTTCCAAGCATTGAAACCCCCAGTGTTCAAAGGGGTGAAGGACCCGGTTGTCACGGAGGACTAGGTGTATGAGATGGAGAAACTGTATAGGTCTTTTCGATACACTTTAGCAGAGAAGGTTGCCTTTGTCGTGTTTATGCTAAAAGGCAAGGCAGAGCACTGGTGTAGATCCACAGAAGCTATTTTGAGGGCTGGACACTCTGAGATTACATGAGAGATGTTAGCACTAAATTTTATATATGTTTAGGACCCTTTTTACTTAGTTATTTGATTTGTTCTTTTGCAATATTAGGTATGTTTTATGTGTTTTGTGCACTTGTGCAGGAAATAGAATAATTTGGAGAAGTTAAGTCTTTTGGAGCAGGTTCTGATGATTCCATGAAGAATTAAAGTTACAGGGTGGTGATCGTGACTTATGCTGCAGTAATAGACGAAACTAGATAGTGCACGACAGATTTGAGGAATTAATACCATTACCGCAGCATAGTAGTCTGATTAGGGCAACACTGTTTTGCCACGTGGCCTTCCACATTTTAGTATTTGGAAACCTTATAAATAGTCTTTTTATCAGAATTTCGAGGGAGGCTGCGGCAGAAGACTTCAAGATTAATTTAGCTCCATTGAAACTCTATCTTTTTTATCCTTTCACCGATTTTGTTCTTGGGATGTTAAATTGGATTTCATGGATGTTTATTATGATGTCTAGGAACTAAACTCTTTTTTCCTAGAATCGCTGTAACGAACTTTGGGCAGATTGCAATTACTTTGTGATGTTGTTTGGATGATTTCAATTATGTTTATTTAATCTACTTGTTCTTAATGCTCTAGTTGATTGGCCACCAATTAGATGAATTAGTATAAGAATCCGGCACTGGGGAGAGGGGATTGTTTGTATGCACAAGGGTAGATTAACATACGATATTGTTGAATCGGGAGGTTGACCATTCTTATAAGCCATAAAGAAACGGATTACTATCGCTTAATGAACCCTATTATTTGATTCTGAATCGAGAAGTTAGGATTAGGTAAATTGGGTATGACTGTTTAAAAATCGAGAGAGATAAACAGGATATAGTTTCACCTATAAACAAATTGAAATCAAAAGAACAATTGATCAAAGGAATTGCATGAACCCTAGTTAGGTGAAATCGGTTTCTAGGAATATTTTGCTATTGATATTTTCATTCGTGATTATTGTGATTTGCTTTAATTAATTTGTTCCGTAGTTAACAGTTAGAATAGTAAATAGGATTTTAACCAACATTCATTAATTTTCTAAATAAAGCTCAAGGTTGTTGATTACAGTGATTAGCGGTAGACACAGTTCCCTGTGGGATGATATTGATATTTACTCTATACTCGAAAACTGACCTGTGCACTTGTAGTAGTGTTCCATTTGAGGACAACAAGTTTTCTGGTGCCGTTGCCGGGGAACTGTTGCTTAGTTTCTCATTGACACTATTTCCCAATAGCCTTTACTTTAATTTAGATTTTTTTATTTCTATTTTTGTTTTAATTTATTATCTACAATTTTTTTTAGGTGAATGGTAGAAACTCGCAGCAATAGAAGTGTAGATATAAAAGAAGAGTTTGATCCAGAGCTTGAGAGAACCAGCAGACAAATTCGCCAGAACAGATTTGCAGAGAAAGACCAAAATTTAATCATGGCAGATGATAATCAGCAGCAGCGAGATATACACGATTATTTCACCCCAGTTGTGAATCAGAATTTCGCTGCTATAAGAGAGATTCATGTGAACTGTAACAACTTTGAATTGAAGCCGACATTGATCAACATGGTTATGCAAAACCAATTTGGAGGTTCGGCCTTGGAGGATCCTAATACACATTTGACAAGTTTTCTACAGATTTGTAGCACCATTAAGATTAATGCAGCCTCTAACGATGCTATTTGGCTAAGGTTATTTCCTTTCTCTCTTCGGGATAAAGCCTTGAGTTGCTATCAAAATCTACCAGTAGGAAGCATTCTGACAAGGGCAGTGATGGCACAAAAATTCTTGGCAAAGTATTTCCCATCAGGAAAGACTATGCAAATGAGATTAGAGATTGCCCAGTTTACACAGTTAAACCAAGAGCCATTACATGAGGCATGAGAGCGATTTAAAGAGTTATTGTGTAGATGCTTTCAGCATGTATATGATGAAGGAAACCAGATATAGGTTTTCTACAGAGGCATGACTCCGCAGACACGAGCTACTGTGAACGCCACAATAGGAGGTTCACTATGGTCTAAGACACCTGATCAAGCTATGCAGTTACTTGAGGAGATGGCTATAAACAGTAGTCAATGGCCAGATGAAAGAGCTAATGTCAGGAGAGTAGCAGGTATGCATGAGTTAGATACGTAGACAACCATTCTAGTAAGACTTGAGCAGATTTCAACACAAATTGCTTCAATGGGTATACAAGGGTCGCAAGCTATGATTCATCTTGACAACGTAAATCCTAACTTGATGGGGACGGATTTAGAGAAGGTGAATTATGTTAATAATCATAACTTTGGTTTTCAGGGAAATCGGGTTCCAAACTATTACCAGCCAAAATTCAGAAACCATGAGAATCTATCTTATGGTAATTCTAAGAATGTTCTAAACCCACCAGCAGCAAGTAACAGCAATACAAGATTCAATAACGAAGGGAATCCCCAAGGTTATGGTGGAGTTAGAAGGAACAAATTTGAGGAGTTCATGGTTGAAACTGGAACACGATTTCACAAAACTAGTGCGCGGTTAGACATTATGGAAGCTAAAATGTCAATGATGAATACTAGTCTTGGTACGCAAATGAAATCTGTTGAGACTACTTTGGGACAGTTAGCTGCAGCTGTCAGTTCTTTAAAAGAAAGAGGTAAGTTCCCTAATGATACAGTGCTAAATCCGAAAGAACACTGCAATGCTATATCTTTGAGAAGTGGGAAAACCTATGAGCCACCAAAGGTAGCAGAGAAAGAAGAAACTGCGCCAATCACTGAGGTGCAGAAGAAGCAGGCTGAACCTGTTGTGTCAAAGGATGCCGAATCAGAAACAGTTAAACAAGGAGTTGATTCTAAACCTTTTAGTAAACGTTTTCCTGATAATCCTCCTTTGTTGAAACCATCTATTCCTTATCCTCAAGCTTTGTATAAAAGGAAGATTGAATCTAAGTTTAAGAAATTTCTAGCTATATTTAAGAAATTACATATTAACATTCCGTTTGTTGATGCCTTGCTGTAGATGTCGCATTATGTAAAATTCATGAAAGAGGTGCTGTCAAAGAAACGGAAACTTGAGGATTATGAAACTGTCAATTTAACAGAGGAATGCAGTGCGATTTTATAGCAGAAGTTACCACAAAAATTGAAAGACCCTAGAAACTTTACTATTCCATGCGAGATTGGAGGATCAAAAGTGGGTAAAGCATTGTGTGATTTAAGTGCTAGCATAAATTTAATGCCTTTATCTTTTTTCAGGAGCCTAGGTCTTGGAGATGTGAAGTCGACCACCATAACACTGCAACTAGCGGATAGATCGATTACTTATCCCAGAGGTATCATAGAAGATGTACTTGTTAAAGTTGATAAGCTAATTTTTCTTGTCGATTTTGTAGTCTTAGATTATGAAGAGGAGAGAGAAATTTTACTTATACTTGGGAGACCATTCCTTGCCACTCGAAGAGCACTAATCGATGTTCAGAGAGGGCAATTAACCTTGAGGATGAATGATGAATCGGTTATGTTCAACATCTATAAGGCGATGAAATTTGCTGATGAGCTAGAGACCTGTAAGTTGATTGAAGTGGTGTAGAGTTGTGTACGAGAAGTTGAAACAAAGGAAGCACCAACCGATCCTATGGCTCAGTGTCTAGTAAATTTAGTTTCTAATTTAGATGATGAATTATTAACTAATAAAATTAGAAGTTATGTTGTTACTTTGAAAGCCAACCCATTAGAAAGTACAACTACAACAACTAAGGAAAAGATTGACAAGTCGCAAGTAAGTGAAAAAAAAAGAAGGCAAAACTGAATTGAAAGAATTACCAAACCATTTGAGGTATGCTTTCTTAGGTGATGATAGTACTTTTCCTATGATTATTTCATCATCTTTATCTGCTGTAGAGGAAGACAAGTTGCTTAGAATCTTAAGAGAGCACAAATCGGTAATTGGATGGTCCATTACCGACATAAAAGGAATTAGTCCCTCCGTTGTGATGCACAAAATTCGGTTGGAGGAAAATCATAAACCATCTATTGAACCACAGAGAAGACTAAATCTAGTAATGAAAGAAGTTGTTAGAGCTGAGATTTTAAAATTATTAAATGCTGTATTATATATGCGATATCTGATAGTTCTTGGGTGAGTCCTGTGCAGGCTGTGCCTAAAAAGGGTGGAATAACAGTAGTTCGTGACACCAACGATGAAATCATATCCACCAAAACGGTAACAGGTTGAGAGTCTACATCGATTATAGGAAGCTGAACAAAACTACTAGGAAAGACCACTTCCCGCTTCCGTTTATTGACCAAATGTTAGATAGACTAGCCGAGCACAGTTATTATTGCTTTTTAGACGGCTACTTAGGCTATAACCAGATTGCGATAGCCCTAGAATATCAAGAGAAAACAACCTTCACTTGCCCATATGGAACTTTCGTATATAGGAGGATACCTTTCGGCTTGTGTAACACCCCAGCAACCTTCCAGAGATGCATGATGTCGATCTTCACTAACATGGTTGAAGAGATAATAGAAGTCTTCATGGATGAGTTCTTGGTATTTGGTAAGACTTTTGACCAATGTTTATCTAATTTGGCACTTGTTTTGCAGAGATGTGAAGAGATGAATCTCGACTTAAATTGAGAGAAGTGTCATTTTATGGTGCAAGAAGGAATTGTCCTTAGACATAAAATTTCAGCTTACGGCACTGAGGTGGATAGAGCTAAAGTCGCTGCTATTGAAAAGCTTCCCCCTCCAAAATCAGTTAAAGCCATGAGGAGCTTTTTAGGACATGCAGGATTCTATCGCAGATTTATCAGGGACTTTTCAAAAATATCAAAACCTTTATGTAATTTATTAGAAAAAGATGCTGATTTTATCTGTGATGATCTTTGCTTGCAAGCGTTTGAAAAGATTAAGAAGGAGCTTATTTCTACACCTATTATGATCGTACCTGATTGGATAAAACTATTTGAACTGATGTACGACGCGAGTGATTTTGCAATTGGAGCAATCCTTGGGCAGAAAAGAGATAATATTTTTCGAGTTATCTATTACTTAAGCAGGACCTTAGATGAAGCTCAGAAAAATTACACAACAACAGAGAAGGAGATGCTTACAGTTGTACATGCATTTGACAAGTTTAGACCATACTTAATCGGGTGCAAGGTCATTGTCTATACAGACCATGCAGCCATTTGGTATCTCTTTGCGAAGAAAGATGCCAAACCCAGACTTATTAGATGGATCTTGCTTTTGCAAGAATTTGATTTTGAGATCAAGGACAAAAAGGGATCCGAAAATGTTGTAGCTAATCATTTGTCTAGATTAGAGCAATCTAAAATTCAGCAAGAATAGCCTATTCAAGAGGAGTTTCCTGATGAAACAATAATGAAGATTGATGCAAATCTGCCCTGGTTCGCAAACATAGTGAATTACTTAGCATGAGGATTAATGCCAAGTGGTTTAACTTATCAACAGAGGAAGAAATTCTTCCATGATGTAAACTCATATTTTTGGGATGACCATTTGCTGTTTAAGAAGTGTCCAGACCAGATTATAAGAAGGTACGTGCTAGAAGATGAAGTTCAGGAAATTCTACGTCACTGTCATGCTGTAGCATATGGAGGCCATTTTGGTGCAGAACGTACAACAACAAAGGTGCTGCAATCAGGTTTTTATTGGCCTAGTGTGTTTAAAGATAGCTACATGTTTGTAAAAACATGTGACAGATGTCAAAGGGTTGGAAACATTTCAAGAAGGCATGAATTACCTTTGACAAATATTCTAGAAGTGGAAATCTTTGATGTATAGGGTATCAATTTTATAGGATCGTTTCCTCCATCTTATGGGAAGCTATGCATTCTCCTTGCTGTTGATTATGTCTCTAAGTGGTGGAGGCAATAGCAACACCAACAAATGATGTAAAAGTGGTGATTCAATTTCTACACAAGAATATTTTGACAAAGTTCGGTACTCCAAGGGCCATCTTGAGTGAAGGCACTCATTTCTATAACAAAGTCTTTAGTGGTTTGATGTCAAAGTATGGAATTCGACATAAAGTAGCTCTCGGTTATCATCTGCAGACAAATGGCCAAACTGAAATTTCAAACCGAAAAGTGAAGTTGATATTGGAGAAAACTATAAATCTGAATAGAAAAGATTGGGCTAACAAGTTAGATGATGCGTTTTGGGCATACAGAACAGCCTATAAGACTCCAATTGGGATGTCTCCCTATAGGTTGGTATTTGGTAAGGCATGTCATCTACCTGTAGAGCTTGAGCATCGAGCTTACTAGGCCATTAAGAAGCTCAATTTTGACTATAACAAGGCTGGAGAAAATCAGTTACTCCGATTGAATGAGCTTGATGAGCTGAGGAATGAGTCTTATAACAATGCAAGGATTTATAAGGATAGGACCAAGAGATGGCATGACAAGATGATAATGAGACGAGAATTTCAGTCCTAGACAGCAAGTTCTCTTGTATAATTCACGGCTCAAATTATTTCCTGGCAAGTTGAAGTTAAGGTGGTCAGGACCGTTTGTGATACACCAAGTTTTCCCATATGAAGCAATTGAGCTGAAGAAATCGGATGGGAGCTTGTTCAAGGTCAATAGGCAATGTTTAAAGCATTATTATGGAGAGGGGTGCATAAATTAGAAAGCATTCCCCTTGGTGAACCGAATTGAGGAAACTGGAAGAAGTCTGGCTGAAGACTTAAAATTTAGCGCTTTTGGGAGGCAACCCAATTTTTTTGTTTTTAGGATTTTTAGTCTTCAAATTCTTGTTATTTTTATTTAATTTTAGTAGTGTGTTTTTATTTTATTTAATTAGGTTGTGTTTTATTTTGCAGGCATACGCATAAGAAAAACATTGTTTGAAAGTTTAATTGTCATGGTTTTTTTTCAAGAAAGAATGCATGGGTGCATGAATGATGAGAATTTTGAAGGACAAAGGCTGAATTTTTTAAGAATAGAAAGTGAAGTTTAATTGAAGAATTGTTTTTCTGGAAGATAACAGCTTAAATTGAAGAAGTGGGGGCTGATTGATGTATGGAATGGTAAGAGAAAGAAAGAGAAGAAATTCAATCAAAGAAAGAAAAAGGTTTAAAGGATAGGGTAAGTGGAATACACATGGCAAACTTTTATTGGAATATGGGATTACCTTATCTTTTCAAGTTGAAAACAAATACCCTAAATGCTATTCAACTAAGGAAATAACCCTACCCACACAAATATAAAGGGGCAATCGAACCTCTCTCACACAAAGACTCTCTCTTCTTCTTGTTCTTTCATTTTTCTTTCTTTGCTTTCTTGAAAGTATAAAGACAAACCCCACAACCATTATTTTTTCTCTTCCAATATTGTTGTTTTGTTCTAATTTAAAAGTTCTCCAACGAATTTTGGTGGTTAAATCTCTTAGTGGACCCAAAAGCTTTGGGGGCAGGAAGAAAGTGTTTTATTGTCGGATTGTTTAGGTGCTAAAGACGTGAAGTGGTCCAAATCAATCCTACGTGGCTTCAATTTCAGGTATTTTTCTTCTTTCTACAGGAGTTTTTGCTCTTCTAGAGGCTATTTTATTGGCTCTTACAATTTGGATTTGTAAAGCCCTTTCGGTCTGTTTGATCTTTGCTTGAGTAATTTGGGTTGTGAAGAGATTTTTGTGTTTGTTTTGTGTGTTCGTCCGATTTGGCCTTGCTGAAAATTGTACTTGTTGATTTGTGAACCAATTGGTGGATAATGGCACCTAAAACCCGAGCCAGACGAACCCTGGAGAGTTCTAATCAAGCCACTGATAGTTCAGCCCCATCTCCATAACGGGAAGAGCCCGTAGTAACCGATTATGATCCCTCTCGGTTTGTGAATAGTCAGGCAGCAGAAAATTTTAAGAAAATCATGGATAAAAACATGATTATTGAGAGGAGCTTTAGGCCTGACATTGGTGGCTGGGCTATGTATTCTGAATATCTGAGGGATTTTGGTTTGTTAAAATTAGCAGGGCAACCAGAAGATGCTATCCTTGATGTGGTCCGTGAATTTTATGCAAATGCCATGGAAAGCACTCACTCTACTTCAGAAGTTAGGGGTGTTCTTGTTCCCTATAGTGTGAATGCCATTAATTTGTATCTGGACATTCCGCAAGGGGTATAAGATGAGTACGCCAATTATGTAGCAACACTACACACTAATTATGATGAGCTGGTCTATGTCATTAACGAATTGATAGTCCCATACACCCATTGGAAAAGAGGCCGAAAGCTGAATCCATAGCGTTCCCGTCCAACCGACTTCAATATGGTCTTCATGAATGGTATGATTTTATCTGTTCTAGAATCATGCCTACCACCCATAAAAGTAGTGTCGATGTGGACAGAGAAGCTCTACTTTATTATATTATGACTGGAAAGATTGTTAATTTTGGAGCTATTATTTTTTGGTCCATGCAAGAGTTCATACGTAGAGAGAATAGAAGGGGTTTACCTCACCCTTCCTTGGTTTGTGGACTTTGTAAGAAGTATGGAGTGTATTGGACTGAACTTGAACCGAGATTGGCAAGGAAATCTGCTATCACCTTCAAAAATCTGAGAGTACCTTTGATTCAGCGAGAAGCTACTACTCCTGTTGCACCACCACCAGCTTCTGTTGGCACTTCTGCTGGCCCATCAACTGTACCTTCCACCACTCCAGGTTCCATTGAGACTTTGCTTCATGAGATTAAAGAATTGAGGATGGAGGTGCGAAATAATGACCGAGATTACCGGACTTTCTTTGCATATGTTGTTAATTACAATCGGTCATTGGTACAATACCTTAATCTGAGGGGCCGTCAAGGAGACGTGGAATTTCCCTTACCACCAAAATGGTGTATGCCACAGCAGGGAGATGCAACTGATGATGATGAGATGGAAGAAGATGCACCAGAGGACACTGATGCTGAGGTCAGCTCCGAGGGGGATGATGACAGCTAGACTACTCCCAGGGAAGTCCTCTTTGACACTTTTTCCTATCTTTTCATTGATGATAATGAAAGTCTTAAGTTTGGCGGAGTTATGTTTGAGATTTGTGTGGTTGTGCTTGTTGTGCTTTGTGTGCCTATTTAAAAATTTTTAGTAGTTGTTATTTGTTTCGTGTTTATATGTTTGTGTGACAATTATACTCAATTTTAAAGGTTAGTTTTCTAGATTGTGGTCAAAGATGGATATTGCAAGGAAGTATCAACTTTTGCATAAATGGATGATTTTATTGTTTGAGTATTAGTATGTGGATAGAAAGCTTCACTTAAATCTTTTCACTTAAATTTATGCACCAATCATATTCAGTCTATGTACTCATTGTGTTGATTTATGAAACCAAAAAGACTCTAAAACTTGATTATTTACTACTTGAGGCGAAATTGATAGACCATGCATAATTAGGAAAATGATCTAGGCCATTTTTGTTTTGAGATTGAGCCTTTCAAGCCTACCCAATTATATTAATCCTTTGGAAAACCCTTTGAGCCTAATTTTTCCATTTTATTGTTATCTAACCATATTACAAGCCATGACCTAATTGTTTGATTATCGTTTTCTTTTGGTCCCTTACTTAAAGTGCTATTAATCAATTTTTTTGGATTGGGGGTTGAGCTAAAAAGAAAATAAGGGTGGTTTGTGAAAAAAAAATTAAAATAATTAAAATAAAGGAGAACTCAAACTCGAGAATGAATGAAGTTGGGTAGTGATTCATGAGCTCAAAACAAATTAAGTCTAAAGGTGATTATAGTGCTTTAGGTGGATTGAACTTCATGTTATATCCTTTATCCCACCTAAACCCAAGCCTTACGTTACAACCCTTGAAAAGTCCTTTTGATTCTTGGTTATGCATAAGTCTATTAGTGGAGAGTGGTAGTTAATTCAACCATATGAAGTCTTGTGTTTAATTCTTATTTATGTTTTGCATTAACACTTGATTGCATGAATTTGAGTAAATGATTGTACACATATACAAGTGGAAAGTGAAGAGTGAAAGGGGATTGGTTTGTTTTGGTTGGCTTGAACAATATAAATCTGAAATTTATCTTAAGTTGAGAACCTTGTGAATTCTTAAGGAAAATCCCAATTTAGTATAACAAGCATGTGAGGTGAGTTTGGTTGAGAGTCTTTATTTGTTTTGTGCCTAGTATGTCTTTGCTTGAGGACAAGCAAATTTCTAAGTTTGGGGGTATTTGTTAGCACTGAATTTTATATATGTTTAGGACCTTTTTTACTTAGTTATTTGATTTGTTCTTTTGCAATATTAGGTATGTTTTATGTGTTTTGTGCACTTGTGCAAGAAAAAGAACAATTTGGAGAAGTTAAGGCTTTTGGAGCTGGTTCTAATGATTCCGTGAAGAATTGAATTACAGGGTGCTAATCGTGACTTATGCTGCAGCAATAGAAGAAATTGGACAGTGCAGAGTAGATTTGAGGAATTAATACCATTGTCGCAGCATAGTAGTCTGATTAGGGCAACACTGTTTTGCCACGTGACCTTCCACGTTTTAGTATTTGGAAACCTTATAAATTGTCTTTTTATCAGAATTTCGAGGAAGGCTGCGGTAGAAGACTTCAAGATTAATTTAGCTCCATTGAAACTCTATCTTTTTGATCTTTTTCACCAATTTTGTTATGAGGATGTTAAATTGGATTTCTTGGATGTTTATTATGATGTCTAGGAACTAAACTCTTTTTTCCTAGAATCGCTATAACGAACTTTGGGCAGATTGCAATTACTTTGTGATGTTGTTTGGATGATTTCAATTATGTTTATTTAATCTACTTGTTCTTAATGCTCTAGTTGATTGGCCACCAATTAGATGAATTAGTATAAGAATCCGGCACTTGAGAGAGGGGATTGTTTATATGCACAAGGGTAGATTAACATAGGGCATTGTTGAATCGGGAGGTTGACAATTCTTATGATCCATAGAGAAACGGATTACTATCGCTTAATGAACCCTATTATTTGATTCTGAATCGAGAGGTTAGGATTAGGTAAATTGGGTATAACTGTTTAAAACTCGAGAGAGATAAACAGGATATAGTTTCGGCTATAAACAAATTGAAATCAAAAGAACAATTGATCAAAGGAGTTGCATGAACCCTAGTTAGGTGAAATCGGTTTCTAGGAATATTTTGCTATTGATATTTTCATTCATAATTATTGTGATTTGTTTTAATTAATTTGTTCCGTAGTTAACAGTTAGAATAGTAAATAGGATTTTAACCAACATTCATTAATTTTCTAAATAAAGCTCAAAATTGTTGATTACAATGATTAGCGGTAGACACAGTTCCATGTGGGACAATACTCATATTTACTCTATACTCGAAAACTAACATATGCACTTGCAGTAGTGTTCCATTTAGGACAACAAAAGATATTCTTGGAGGCCTTCAAGAGACGATACATTCCAGCTACCGTACAGAGGAAACTGCAGATGAAATTCATGAATCTGGTTCAGGGGAACCGCACTGTGGACGAGTATGAGTCCAAGTTTATGTCTTTGGGGAGACACAACCCGAACACGATGGGTAGTGAGACCCGGAAGATTCAGAAGTTCATGGATGGACTGAGATTAGCCATCCGGACTAAGCTAGCTCCCTTCGACATTTTGATTTATGAGGAGGCGGTACATAAGGCTTAGTTATGTGAGCAAGACTTTGAGCGGAATGCCTCCAAGCTTGGGAGGATTATTGTCAGGAAGGACAGAGATCGAAAGAGATCCGAGTTTGATAGAGTGGCCAAGAGAGGACCAAAGGTTTTTCTAGAAGAAACCTAAGATCGAGGAGGTGTAGGAGAGAGCTGCTAGACCTCCCGTGTACCCGGCCTTAACCGAACCGAGGGGTATAGTTATTGGAGGACCACGACCTACCACTAATCAGTGTAAGAGATGTGGCAGATACCATGGGACTAGACCATGTCAGGTGCCCCATGTTTCATGTTTTAGGTGTGCGAAGCCCGAACATATTTCAAGATATTGTACCAAGATGGTTGAGATCGCCCCACAGAAGGGCAAGGAGCCTGACGGAGCTCCAATTGAGACAGCGGCCGCGAGGAGGAGGGCTACAACTGAGAAAAAGGGAAGCAGATAGCGGGCGTGAGCCAAGGAAGAATACATGCATTAGATCAGGACACCGCAGATTCTTCGACGGATGTGATTAAAGGTACCATCCTAATCTTTGGTTTAGAAGCTTTGGTATTATTTAATCCTGGTGCCACGCATTCCTTCATATCACCTTCCTTTGCACATAAATTATTGAAACATGTGAAACCAACATTGTTGGATAAAATGTTGATGATTTCCACACCCATGAATGATAGTCAATTGATTGAGCATGTATGTAGAGATTGTAAGTTAAAGATAGAGGGAAAGGAAATGATAGCCAATTTGATTCTATTGAACATGAATGATTTTGATGTAATATTGGGAATGGATTGGTTGGCTACCAATCGTGTTGTTATGGATTGCCATGCTAAGATATTGATGTTTTCAGGATTAGATAATCTTATTGTAAACATTGATGAAAAGAAATGATATGAAAAGAGTATGTTTGTTTTAAATGAAAGAGTATAATCCTAATATATGATATTTGATAGATGAATTCATTTGTTTATGTTGAATGTAGAATGTAATAACTTGCGATACTAACGGTGGAAAGAATGATGTGAAGGGTTCATTGCCTACGTGGTTAATATAGATGAGACACACCCGGAATTGAGGGACATACCCGTAATTACGGATTACCCTGATGTCTTTTCGGATGAATTACCAAGACTACCACCTGAAAGGAAAATGGAATTTTGCATAGAGCTAGTCCCTAGTACAGAGCCGATATCAAAACCACCATACAGAATGGCACCGATTGAGTTGGAAGAGCTGAAGAAATAGCTGCAAGAGTTACTAGAGAAGGGGTTTATTAGGCCGAGTGTCTCATCTTGGGGACCACCGGTTCTATTCGTAGGGAAGAAGGATGGAAACCTCCGACTGTGCATAGATTATCGGTTGTTGAATAAGGCCACCATTAAGAACAAGTACCCCCTTTCACGTATAGATGATCTACTGATCAGCTCCGGGGAGCCCAAGTATTTTCTAAGATAGATCTGCGGTCAGGGTATCATCAGTTGATGATCAGGAGTGGAGATATAACCAAGATAGCATTTTGTACCCATTATGGCCACTACGAGTTCTTGGTGATACCATTCGGATTGATGAATGCCCCTGAAGCATTTATGTCATTGATGAATGATGTATTTAAGCTATACTTGGACAAGTTTGCGATAGCGTTCATTGATGACATATTAGTCTATTCCAAGTCAAGGGAAGATTATGAGGAGCAATTGAGAGTAGTTCTGCAGACCCTCCGAGAGAAAGAGTTGTATGCCAAACTCAGTAATTGTAACTTTTGGTTATAGCAGATCTCATTTCTGGGCCATGTTGTGTTGAAGGATGGGGTATTGGTGGACCCATCCAAGATCGAGGTAGTTGTACAGTGGGAACAGCCCAAGATAGTTACTAAGATCAAAAGTTTTCTAGGATTGGTAGGGTATTATCAGAGATTTGTAGAGGGTTTCTCCAGACTAGATGCTCCGTTGACACGCCTCACACGGAAGGATGTTAAGTTTGTGTAGGATGAGGCATGTGAGAGGAGTTTTTAGGAGTTTAAGCGTCAATTGACCACTGCTCCAATTCTCACTATTCCTACCAACTCAAGAGGATTCTCAGTGTATACTGATGCATCACACCAGGGACTGGGCTGTGTGCTTATGCAGGATGGGAAGGTAGTTGCCTATGGATCTAGACAGTTGAAAGATCACGAGAGGAACTACTCGACACATGATTTGGAGTTGGCGGCCGTGGTGTTTGCTTTGAAAATATGGCGCTACTATCTCTATGGTGAGAAGTTTCAGGTTTTCACAGATCATAAGAGCCTTAAGTACCTGTTCTCGCAGAAAGAGCTGAATATGAGACAAATGAGATGGGTCAAACTTTTAAAATAAATCATGCACCACCCGGGTAAGATAAATGTAGTTGTCGATGCTTTGAGTAGAAAGAACCTTAGGTTGGTGTCATATATGATGGTACGAGACCATGAATTGTTGGAACACTTTACGAACCTCAGTTTGGATGCAATCCTACCTGGATCGGAGAGATTGGATATCTGGCTAGTATAAGATTAGAGCTAGAGTTGATTGGCCGTATTTGGCAAGCCCAGCAGAGCGATCGACGGTGCATCAATTGGTTGAGATAGATACAGACAGGTGTGGGTATTGATTTTGAGCTGAGTGCAATAGCTTATTGAGGTTCAGGGGCAGAGTATGTGCTCCCGAGGATCCTGAGATCAGGAGACTGATTTTATCAGAGGCTCACTCATCGAAGTATACGATACATCCGGGGAGTACCAAGATGTATCAAAACCTTCGGAAGGTTTATTGATGGTCCGGAATGAAAAGAGACATTACAGAGTATGTCGCTAAGTGTCTCGTTTGTCAGCAAGTAAAGGTAGAGCATCAAAATACTACAGGATTATTGCAGCCTCTACTGATACCGACTTGGAAGTGGGAGCATGTCACCATGGATTTTGTGATAGGGTTGCCGAGGACCTGCAGAGGTCATGATGCCATATGGGTCATTGTGGACCGATTGACTAAGTCTGCCCATTTCTTGGCTATGAGAGCTATCGATACACTGGGTCAGTTGGTGAACCTGTATATTCGAGAGATAGTACGACTACATGGTGTTCCAGTGAGCATTGTTTCTGATAGGGATGCCCGCTTCACTTCCCATTTTTGGGAACATTTTTAGGAAGCGTTGGGGACCCGACTGAGTTTTAGTACTGCTTTTCATCCTCAGACAGATTTGCAGTCAAAGAGGACTATAGAGACCCTCGAGGATATGTTGAGAGTGTGTCTGCTGGATTTTAAAGGCTCTTGGGATGACCACCTGCAGTTAGTCGAGTTCGCCTATAATAATAGCTATCATGCGAGTATCGGAATGGCACCCTTCAAGCACTGTATGCATGCAGATGTCGATCCCCCATTGGATGGGAAGAGGTTGGTGACAGACAGATTTTTGCTTCGAACTTAGTACAGCATGCATCTGAGGACGTCTAGTTGATATGTGAGAGATTACGGGCAACTCAGAGCCGACAAAAGAGTTATGCTGACAAGAGACGGAGACCACTAGAGTTTGATGTGGGTGAGTCGGTATTTTTGAGAGTTTCACTTTCGAATAGTATTATGAGGTTTGGTAAGAAGGGCAACCTGAGCCCTAGATATATTGGACCCTTCAAGATTTTGGAGAGAGTAGGAGATAAGGCGTATAGGTTAGCATTATCACCGGACTTGGCAAATGTCCATAACGTCTTCCACGTCTCTATGCTTCAAAAGTATCACCCAGACCCGGCACATGTGATAAGATATGAGCCGTTGGAGCTCAATGAGAGTATGACGTATGTTGAGAAGCCAGTTTAGATATTGGACAGAAAAGAGAAAGTGTTACGGAATAAGACAATTCCCTTAGTGAAAGTTCTTTCGTAACATCACACGGTGGAAGAGGCCACATGAGAATTGGAGAACTTGATACGAGAGCAGTACCCTCAACATTTTGAAGAGTGACTTGGTTCAAATTTGGATGACCGAATTCCTTGAAGGAGGGGAGAATGGGAGACCTCATATACGTATAGTTGTGATGTGTGTAATTGGATCAAACGAAAGTGAATGAACTTGTAATGTAAAGAATAATTGATGTAAGTCCATGGATTCAATGTACATATGTGTAATATGATTTGTAATATACATACAAGTTTCATTGTGTATGAATATGAAGGAATGAGTTCTTATAAGTGATGAATGTGAATGAAACTCAAAATGAGTAGTGTGGTAAATGAAAGGAAGTTGCATGAATATAAATGCTTCCATTTGGTTTTATATAGTATACCTTTGGATATACAAGTAATCCATACAAGTTTCAATGTGAATAAGGTATGAATGGATGTCATTTTGAAGTCATAAAGGTGGATGGATGAGAAAATGGCTATCACAGCAGATTAAGGATGTTTTGGTGTAAGTTACTGCAGAAAACTGCAGGAAAATCTGAAAAATATGAAGGCCAAATCAATCTTATAGGATGAGAGATCGATCTGGAAGAGCCAGAATGCACTTATCTGGGCAATGGAATAGAGCATATCGATCTCCAATAGGGCCAAATCGATCTCCTAACCATTCTGTAATGAAAATATGATCCTCAAGCATACAGATCGATCTCCTTAGCTCTCGGTTTGGAGCATATCGATCTTAAGCTTCGCCAAATCGATCTCTTGCTTAAAATGCCGTGAAAAAAGGGATAATTGAGGGGACCAAAACGATCTCCTCCTAGTGCAGATCGATCTCCTCAAGCTATTTCTATAAAAGGTGCATTAAAGTCTAAAAATTTTGGGAAAACAACATCACCCTTCCATTTTTTACCCAAAACTTAAGTTTATCTATCTAAAATCAGCTATTTCCATTAAGAATTGAGGGGAGCCTATTAGGTACCAAGTTGTTCATCTTGAGGAAGAGAATAACATAGTTGAAACCCAAAATCCCATTGTTGGTATTGAAGGAACTAAGGACATTGTCATTTGGAGTAAGAAGAGAAACCTGATTTGGTAAGTTTCTAAGACTCCAATCTAAGTACATTGTCTATTTTATTGATTTTGGGGTTGATTGGCATGTAAATGGATGATTGAAACCATTTAGGTAGTATTGGAACTAATGTAACCTAGAAAATGGAATGCCTCAAGTGTGAGAAAGTGTGATTTGGGGGGTTGGTGGTTTATGGGTTATGATAAGTTGTTATTTGTGAAATGTGGATGATTAGAAATGGGTAAATGAAGCTACATTGTGGGTTTTGTAAATTAATGAGAATGAGCACATGTGGTGTTTGATAATATGCTATAGTGAAGGAAATTTATGAAAAATGAACATTACAAGCTTAACATTGATTTAATATCGATTTGGAATGAGTTAATAGGCCTAAAAGAATCCATAGACTCTAGTTATGGGTAGAGTAATGAAACGAGGCCTCATAAGCGTTAATAGAGATTATAGACCGAATCGACTATAGTAAACGCGAGAGTTGGATTATAATGGGCTAAAGCGTTGTGGAATACGTTTATGTGCAGTTTCAGAGAGTTTGTTGGAGACGAATCGAACCGTACGAGTAAGCAGCTCTAAAGAAGTGGAATCACCCGTCGCGATTTCAGGTAAGGGAATTCTGTACATATATAGAGGTAGCTGCTCGTATTTTAAACTCGTGGGTATATAGGGCTTTGAAAATGTGCATGAGTTTGTGAAAATGTGGTTGACAATGTGTGGAAATTATTACGAGTATTTATGCAAAACTTGGTTATTAAAATGGTATTGTAAAGAAATGGGATAGTAAGGCTAATAATTGCATAAATTAAGCGTTTTGAATGCTTTCACAAAACATGTGTTTTATTTTTAGCGAATTGATAGATAGGATTGTTTGAAGTTGTGTGATAGCACATGTGAAGTGCTAAATGTGTTTTGAGATTGGTTTTTAATGTTCATGAGGCGCCTATCGTGTTTATGTGAATTAAATCGTGTTGGAGCCTCGCTCGCACCGGGTATTGATGTTTTTATATGTTTGAAACATGCTGGAGCTTAGCTCGCACTTTGGTTTGAAACTATGACGATGCTTTATAAACCGTACTGGAGCTTTTCCTCGTACGTGGATTTTGAGTGGTTTTCTTATGCATATAATCGTACTAGAGTGATGCTCGTACGTGGTTTCTTCATATTTTTATGCATAAATGTCGTACTAGAGCGTTGCTCATACAAGGCAATTTATTTTGATGCATGAATTGGCGCTAGAGCGTAGCTCGCGCTGGTTTTCATGCTGTGGTATGTATGAGGCCGTGGTAAGAGTGATACAGATTGGTGTTCAGGGAACCCAACAAGCCTAGCAGACCTCTTGAGTAGGGTGAGGGTGAGGGGCTAGGACCTGAATCAAGGAACCCAATAGGGGCGAGCAAGGCCATGAAGGGCTAGGACCTGGTATTAATAGTAGTCCCACGTGCACTCGAGACTAGAGGTTTCACTCGGTATGGGGCAGATAAGACCTAACGTAGGCACCCCCAACCATGTTATGGGTCCGCGGAGTACGATGTACCATGTATATCACATGGAGTACGATGTACCGCGTGGTGGTTACTTGATTTGAGAAAGTCTAGCAGAGAACTAACCCACCTTCGTACTAACATGATACCCCATACACCGGGATCCCTGTGGTCTAGGATGATTTACGACATAGTTGGCCAACATAGTCAGTCGAGATATAGTGACCTATCTCCTTGCTTAATTTACATAATACCACATGGTTTAAATACTTGAGTGTGATTTGACTATCCAGGGTAGACCCGAGGGAGGGATCAAGCCTTGTGAGATTTAATTTGTGAGATGGTAATGATGTTGTGATTGTGAAATGATTTGTTTTTTGTTGTGAAATGACTTGATAGGACTTTGGGGTATTGAGAAAGAGATAATCAAAAAGGATGTTTCTTCCTTTTTTATGAGATTTGATAATTGATGAGCATGAGATGATTTTTACATGTTGATGTTACCATGTTTTATATGACAATTTCCATGAATTTAAATACATGATATATGTATACTCATATGGTATAGTTTTAATTCCTCATGCTCCTATTATAAATTATTTATGCATAACATTATCAGCATGTAGATAGAGTAGTTATCTACCATGCTTGCATTATTGCCTTACTGAGCGTGTGGTTGCTCATCCCTCTCTATTTTCCCCCTCCTACAGAGCATACATAGTGGCCCAGTGAGGACTGAGGCATTTTGGTTAAGACATCCGCTGCATCTCCATCACTCAGAGGTATATACACAGTGATTCCTTTTTGTATCTAAACAATGTAGATGTAAAAAATCATGTTTTATATAAATGAATGATTTAATTTCGAAATTATGACATCGTTTTTATTAATTATGGATGAATGGTAAGTGGTGATTATTATTGACTCATAGCCCAACTATATGTGGTGAGTTTATTCACGACCGGGTAAGGTAACAGTAAAACGCAAAAAATTTATAGTGATTTTCGATTAAAAGGAATGAAAAAGGGTCGTGACACCAAGCTATGTTGTTCTCCTCCTCACAATGAACAACTTCGCTCTAATAGCTTTTTCTCAAATCTTTTTGGAAGAGGTGTATTCTAGAGTGAGAAAGCTTGGTCTTTTGGGAAAAAATGGAGGAATGTGTTGGTTTGCTGAAGAAAGAGGTTTGGCCATCAGGTTTTTATAGAACAGGGATGATGAGATCGATCTCCTAGGGTAGGGTATTGATCTTCCCTTGTTTTGAGCTATTGAAATTCTCAGGTTTATAATGGAAGAGATCGATCTACTCTTTAGGAGAGATCGATCTTCTCTTGGTTTGAATCATCGAAATGTTCAAGCGTGAAAGGGTGGGATCAATCTGCTCTTTGGGAAGAGATCGATCCTTTCTTGGCAGAAGCTTGTGGAGATCGATCTGCTCATGGGGGAGATCGATCTGCTCCTTATAGAATCAAGTGGGGATCGATCTTTGCTAGGCAGAAGCAAATGGGGATCGATCTGCACTAGGGAGAGATCGATCTGCAATAGGGAGAGATCGATCTGCTCTTGCAAAATCAACTCAAGATAGTCTTGCTTGAATAAGGGATCGATTTGCTCTGCATGGGAGATCGATCTAGCCTTCATCTGCAGACCTTCTACTGCAAATTTTCTAGAATTTTCAAAGGGAAACTTGTATTTGATTGCTTCACTAGTCATTTGCAATCCATTCACACTTAGAGCATGGAAAGTTTGATTTCTTATGATTCATACACAATGTGACTTATGTGTATCGCTTGGAATCATAAGAGGTACTTAGAATTCGCAATTCCTTACATTATTATTTCGTGTTTTTAAGTCTTCATATTCGGTCTGGTCGTTTGAGTTCCATTCGTTTAGTTTGTGGTCACTTCAACCCTTACTTAACCTTTACATGAGTCCATGAGACTCATTTATCCCATTTGAAATTTTGTTCAAGCCAAAAACTCTTCTGTAAGACTCGTATTTTGGATGTAAACTTTATGAAATCAGGAGTATAGTGATGTATTTGCAATGTAAGCATAAGTGGTGTATGTCACGACCCAAAAATCAGAGTAAATTTTTCGTTTTTCGTTCATATTTAATTCTTACCTTCCTCTTATCGTAACCATCCTACCAATTGTTGGGCTATGATTTGGTGTTAGTCCCCTCACACTACTTACCATTCCATTTCCATGTTACATTTACATATTAGGATTTTTCTATCCTTTGACTTAAACTAATACATTTACAATTGGATTTACTTAACCTTACATCCCCGACATCATATACGTTTACAGTACTGTGCATTTACATATTTAGATATAAAACTATACAAATGAGTATACCTGACTCTCGATGGGATGCAGCAGATACCAAGAATGCAAGTCATCAGCCGCTCACTAACTACTGCGAGTGCTCTGAAAAAGAGGGATAATAAGTGGGTGAGCAAACCACACACTCAGTAAGGCAACATGCAAGTAGGTAGATAGCTCCACTATCTACATGCTCATAATGCCATGTCCTTAAATTCATTTCTTTTCGTTTAAATCTCACGTACGAAATCATGCATACATCAATGCTATAGTTTATAAAAACTATTCGTGCATATAGAAATCATGCAACTCATGTATCAAAGGCATTTTATGTAAAATCATAATTTGCATGAAGTAAATCAACATCATGCATTATTTCATGTTATCTAAAACAAATCATGAGAGACAATTCTTTTCATGAATTTGTAATTAAAGCATGGAAACTCCTCATGCTACTACATTTAAATCACTTCATTAAAACTCAGTATAAAATAACCCCTCTTGGTCAATAATTTCATAAATCAATCTCAAACTCATTAAAAATTCATTATAAAATTCTGTTATAAAATCACCCTTCTTTTAGGGTCACATGTTATAAAATCCTCTAAAAAATCTATCACCATTGTAGAAAATCACATTTTAGTGAAAATCACAAAATCGGGGGCCTGACCCCTCCTTAGTCTACCCTGGTCTATCGAGACCAAAAGTTATATCATGTGAGACATGTTGGTAACTATATCAGTAACATCAAGGACTATGGCCATATCCAAGTGATCTTTGGCTACACGGTACCTAGTGTGCGGGGTATCACACCTGAAACAGGAGGTGGGTCAGTCTTGCCACCAGAACGACATAAATACCAAGATTGTAAGGGCAAAGCTTACAGCCTCGTGGCTAATGCCACTCCACTCCAACAATCCCCATGGTACAGCGTACTCAGCGTGACATACACGGTACAACGTACTCGTGAACCTAAATCATAGTCAGGGGGTACCTGCCGTAGGTCTTATCCACCCAACCTATGTCTCAGTATTCACGTGTGGGCATATAATCTCACTGTGACACACAGTCTATAGGAGGCTCCAACATGCCTATATGCATGTCATATAAATCCCTGTGCGAGCAAAGCTCCAGCACGGCTCCATGCATATTCATGATATCTGAAAACCTCGTGCGAGCAAAGCTCTAGCACAGTTTTATAAAACTCAGTAAAATCTGCGTACAAGCAGCACTCCAGTACGACTTTAAAAAGGATTATAAATCCATATAAAATCACGTTCGAGTAAGCTCCAGCACGGTTTTATGCATAAAATCCATCAAAGCCTCGTGCGAGCAATGCTCCAGCACGGCATCATGCATAAATCATTCAAAACTTCGTGTGAGAAATGTTCCAGCACGAATGAATACTCAAGTAAATCAAAACTTCATGCGAGCAATGCTCCAGCACGGTTTCATGCATAAAGAAATCAAATCTCATGCGAGTTACACTCCAGCATGGCTTTTATGCAATTATCATGTCAAAACAGGATACGAGCTAAGCTCCAGCACCTCTTATGCATGCCAAATCATTAAAACTAGTGCGAGCAACCGCTCTAGCACATTTCATGCATATGATGCACACAAATCGGTGTGAACAACCGCTCCAGCACTATTATGCACACTCACAAACTCAGATATAATGCGAGGAAATGCTCCAGCACCATCTATTTCCATATAAACTTGATAGTTAGCCCATTTTCCAAAGAAATTTCATTTAAATCTGAATAACACTTACGTAGTGTTATCTTGTGAAATTTATGCAAATACTGGCCTATCTACCAATTTGATTTGCTAAAAAGTCACAAAAATTCCTCAAATCATGCATTTCATGCATGTCATGCTTTCACCATCCTTATGTGAATTTCCCTCAATAAGGGGTAAAATAGTCTTTTACCTATCCCGAGTCCTTAAAATTTTTAATCCATTTCTAAGACCTTTATACATTTTCAGTGTATACAAAAGCTATTAAAAATACGTGTAGCTACCTCTAGCTACTCACAAAATTCCCTTATCTCATTTTTTCATATAGTCTGACCTTTCCACTGATGTCTCGTCACGCAGTCCGATTTGCTCACAATCCAATTTTCAGAACTGCGTATAAATATTCATTAGGTCAAATACAATATAATTAATTGTATTTCATATTTTCTGGGCTTAGTTTAAATCATTGAACTTGTTTACCCATATTGGGCCCGATTGTATCATAAAGGGCCTTAACCGGCCTTAAGCCCATTTTTCACTTACTATTCACATCATCGAGGCCTATTGGGCTCATTGGGCCGATCAGTATTTATTGGGCCTCATTCTAAACTATCGGATAACTCAATTTATTTTTTTACGATAATTTATCTCAAATTCCAGAATTTAATTCATTTTATACGGAATTAATCTGTAATTTATGCGGTAAATTTTTAACACGCATAACTATACAAATTGTTGTAAATAAGGGTTACTTACCCGACATTCCATGATAGTACACAAATCGAGGTTGACTCGAGCTCTCATTTGACTCCAATTGCAATCTACACAATTACATATTTTTTCAGGTCAATTTTCAGTCAAATATTAATCAACTTAAATATTCCAAAATTTAAATCGATCAATTTCGACCGCTTACCGGCTTACCCGTAACTCGATTGCATCACCAGGATTTTTTCCCAATTTTTCCTTTTTCTATTTTTCCTTTTTTTCTTTTTCTTTTCTTTTCTTTCTTTTCTATTTGGCTGAACCAGTCCGGTCTGGTTCAGCATACCTGCATTGCACTGAATCGGTCCGTACCGGTTTAGGCTCATCTTTGTTGTTCTGGCGCCGTTCGACCAGTTCTTCGATAGTTTTTGATGTTGTTTGGTGCGCCATCGCCTGGGTGTTCTTCATCGGGCCTCGGGTAGAGTCGAATCGACGTCGATGGCCGTCAATTCCCTCTTCTCTCCCACGGCACTCTCCTCTTCCGATCTCCTCTTTCCAGCGACGTCGGCACGCATGCTGGCGCCTGGTGTGTAAGACCCGAATTTAATTAAAATACAAAAATTAAATAAGAAAAGATGGGGGATGTATGAAGGAAGGTCAGGTTAAAATTGATTCCGAAACAAGAGCAGGGGTAAAATGGTAAAAATACCAAAATCCGGTATTAAGGCGATAAAAAAATTTTAATTAAAAATAAGGATATAAGATATCTTGATCGATAATAAGGAAATTATAAATTTTGGGTCAATTGATCAAGATTCGAAAATTTTAAAAATACCAAAAAAATTACCGGAATGATATCTCAAAAAACGCGAAGAAATAATATCGAAATTTAGAGAAAAATATAATTAATAAATTAAATTTAAATTAAATAAATTAAAGTAGAATAAAAATAATATAAGGTAGATATTTTGGGATTTTATGGAGTATTTTATTAAATAGTAAAATAATTAAAATAAATAATAATAATAATAATAAAATTAATAAAAATAAAACAAAAAAAAAGAGAAAGAAGAATCAGAAACACGAAAGGAGAACCCGAAAATGGAGTCGAGAAAATCGAAGAAGACCCGACCACCGTCCGGCTGCCGATGGCCAGGCCAAGGGTCGAAAATGGAAGAGGGGAGGCCGGTGAGCAAGATGGTACCGGCGGTGCAGCCTACCGACGCCGGAATCAGGCGAATCGGGAGGAGAAAGGCCACCGGCGGCGAACGACGGCGATCCAGACGGAACCGAGGCCCGATTCCGAAAGCCCAGGCTACGACGGTCCTTTCTGCACCGGTATCAGTCGACGAAACGACGGGAAACGTCGACGACGGCCAAGAGAAGGAAAATGGGTCAGACGGTCGAGGGAGAAGAGCCGGACCGGCGGCATTCCGGCGACCTCGACCCAAACCGAGGGCAGATTCGAGCTGCGGACAGCCTCACGGAGCTGCTGGCGGTGGAAGCCGACAGAGAACCGACCGGCAAGGTGGTGAATCGGCGGTGAACCGGTCGAACCGGAGAGAACCGACGGTCTGAACCGGTCCGAACCGGACTGAACCGGTTCAGCCAAAAAGAGAGGAAAAAAAGGGAGAAAAAGGGAAGAAGAAAAAGAGAAAAAAATTGGGGAAAATTCCTGTGATGCAATCGAGCTTCGGGTAAGTCGATAAGCGGTCGAATTGACCCGATTTAAATTTCGAAGTATTTAATTTAATTAATTTTGGGCTGAAAACTTACCCGAAAAATTATGAAATTATGTAGCTCGACGATTGGCATCCAACGAGAGCTCGAGATAGCCTCGATTTACGGACTAGCATGGAATCTCGGGTAAGTAACCCTTATTTACGATAATTACCTCGTTATGCGTGATATTGATTTAATTTCCGCATAAATTGAATTAAATTATGAAAATTTAGATAAATTGTCGTAAATAATCGATTTAACTATTCGAGAATTAGAACGAGGCCCAATAAATTATTGGTGGGCCCAATGAGCCCAATAGGCCTCGATAAAGTGAAAATTAAGTGAAAAACGGGCTTAAGGCCGATTAAGGCCTATTAAGGTGCAATCGGGCCCAATAAGGGTAAACGGGCCCAATGATTTAAATTAAGCCCAGAAAATATTAAATACAATTAAATTGTATAATATCTGACCTGAGGAATATTAATACGCAGTTCCGGGCATTTGATTGGGAGCATATCGGACTGCGCGATGAGACAACAGAGGAAAAGAAAAGGTCAGACTCGACAGGAAAATAAGGTAAGGGAATTCTGCGGACTGCTAGAGGTAACTTTACGCAATTTTAAGTTCATTTGCAGTCTTTAAAAATTACCTGAAGGGTCTAGAGGTCAATTAATAATTTTAGTGCCCCGAATGGGCAAATTACTAAAATACCCTTGTTAAGGGTAAAATCTATAAATTTAAGAAAATTTGGGAGGAGCAAGAACAAAAGGTTCCTGCTCATTCTGGAGGTATTTTAACACATGCATGAGTAGGCTGGCTCACTTGGAAAGAAAATGCACAGCATTGCATACTTTCAACAATATAATTATTTTGAAAACTGTTTTGAGGAAACAGAGCCGCCTACGTGTTTTATTGACATATGACGTGCTAGAGCCCATCTCGCACGATATTTGATTTGTGTGATGCATGCATTAGTGCTGGAGCGAGAGCTCGCACTAGAGTTTTACATGCATAGGTGCTAGAGTATAACTCGCACCAGATTTCATATGCTTTTTCGTGACAGGGTGCTAGAGTCTAACTCGCACCATATTTTTATAAGATTTTCATGTGATTTATATATAGAGTGCTGAGCGTAACTCGCACTAGTTTTACCGAATTTGTGGAGTTGCGCTGTCTACCCTTGGAGTCAGCCAAAAGGCCCAACAGGCTCAAGAGACCTCTTAGGTGGGGTGAGAGTGAGGGATGAGGTTGGCGGCCTTGTGGGGATGTAAAGCAGGCTCTGCCAGTTTTATTTGAGTTGATGAGAGTGCTGAGCATCGCTCGCACTGATTTTATGAGAACATGCGATGAGCCATGCTTGGCGCATCGGGTAGACTGTGTGTCACCGATTTAATAGGCTCGCACGTGCGTTTTGAGACATGGCATGAGTATTGAGAAACAAACCTCTGTGGGAAGCAGGCCAATTGGGCTGGAGTACCTAGAGATATTATATGGGTTCACGGAGTACGATGTACCGTGTAAGTAGCATGGAGTACGATGTACCGTGTGGTATCTTAGGATACGGCATCTCCGGATGCAGCATCTTCGGATGCCTGGGATAGGATAAGACTGACGGGATGGATTGACCCACCTCCTGGGCGGTTCCCGATCATGGTGAGAACCCGCACACTAGGATTCGTGTAGCTGAGGAACTCCCGAGGACACATATGGCCATAGTCCTAGTTATTGCCGTTATACAGATATTGCCTCGTCTCGCATGTCGACGATTTCGATGATTTAAACTGGGTTTTTAAACTAAATTTGCATGATGGTATTTTCATGCTTTTCAAACCCACGTGTGATGTAAGCCGTTTTCATAGTTTTGTGTGAGTCAGGATCACCCGCAGGAGGGGTCGAGTCCTGACTTTATTGTGAAAATTTTAATTGAGAAAGAAATGATTTGTAATAATTGCATGTTAATTTTCCGTGGAAATGTGTTTTACATAACATCATAACGCATATCATTGTTTTAAAATGTGTGGAGAAAGGGTGGTTTATGCATGGCACCACGTTCATGTAGGTAGTATGGTTACCTACTTGTTCGTAGGATTGCCTTACTGAGCTTGACGTGCTCACCCCTTTCATTTTCTCCCACAGATAATCTCCAGTTGAAGTTGCGACGACTCAGTACTGCATTCTGGATATCCGCTGCTGCCCATCAACATAAGGTATATACACTTGTACATATTGTATCTACATAAGCATAGCACAGTAACATATTTATAAGCAACTTTAGGGGATGTATAAATATTGTAAACAATTATAAATGACTGGAGAAGAAATAAGTTAGATGATAATTGAATGGTGGGACTGGCATTGACGCACAGGCCAATTATTAGTGGAGTGTTGGTCACGATTCGAGGACAGGTAAGAATTTAAGTAAATAATAAAACGTGAAAAATTAACTCTGATTTTTGTGTAGTTTGGGTCGTGACATATAAAGGTGGTATCAGAGCAGAAATTGGTCTGATGTGTGTCAGTGTCAGTAATTAGGAAATTACATCCCCGTGTTACTGTGCTTAGTTAGATACAATAGTGTATATCGAGATGGGTTTTGACTAAGAAATGGTTGAGAATGCAGGAATGCTTAATATGAGTCGCGTTAGATGACATAGTGCACGAGGCAGAGGTCGTAGAGGTAGACCTAAATCTGTTAAGTCGTACTGAGTTTGACTATGAGAATCATGATAAAATTGAAATGGAGGCTAATGTTGAGAATGCCTCACAGAGTGCGATAGAGAGATCGGACAGTATTGAGAGACGCTTCGCGAGATTGGAGCGGAGTGTGGAGATTATTTTGAGGAGCAAATCGCTCAGAGTATACATAAGATCAGAGGGCGCAGCGGAGCATTGGTAGAAGTCCGCTCGACCCATCTTGAGAGTTGATATGAGAAATATTTTGGATGTATTCCGGTGAAAGAATATCTCGGACACTGTTTAAAAGGAATTGATTTATTGATGAGCATGAATTATGAGTATGAAACTCGATTGTATTTTTGGGCAGATATTACCTCGACACTATGAACAAGTGACAGTCGAGATGTCTAAAAGTTCATGGAATGGCTCGACTTTTCAGTTAGAGTCTGATTAGCCCGTGAGATATTACTTATACCGAGGCAGTGCGCAGATTTACAGTTGGGTAAATAAGAACATGAATTGCACGCCTCTGAGATTGAGAAAGGTAGTGAGGGCTGAAATAGAGACAGAAAAGAGAATTGAGAATGACAAAGATGTTAAAATGGGAAAATGGAAATTGGTAAAAGATTTAATTTGACGAGTTATAAAGTAAGATAATTGGTAAGGCCCCAGTGCATCCAATTTTGGCACTCTTGAGGGGCATTGTGATTGGAGGATCCTGACCTGCTACGAAGCAGAGTAGCAGTGTAGCAGTGTAAGCAGTGTGGGATGTGTGGTGGATACCACGGAAGGAGGGTCTATACTTACACTGTATTGATGAAAATGGCCGTTAAGTGTGGTAAGACGGACCATTGATTTTGATTACATAGAGTTGGGCGAAATCGCCCCACAGAAAAGTAAAGAGATAGAGAAAAACTTCGTTGATATAGCTGCAACGAAAAGGGAGGCAATAGCCGAAAAGAAAAAGCAAAGTAGGCTGTTGGACGGAGGCGAGAGGATGTTTTGGACCAGGACACTATTGATGTTTCATGGATGTGGTGTAAGATACCACACTTGTTATGAATAATGAAGTACACATGTTCATTAATCTTGGTGCCACACATTTATTCATACCGCCTTCATTTGCATATAAGTGAGTAAAAGGCATGAATGCCTACATCATTGGGCACAATACTAATAAATGAGTACCCAATAGAGGAGGATTAATTAACGGAATACTGATATAGAGATTTTAAGTAATAAAAAGGGGTGCGACAGTTGAAATTAAGGGAGCAAATGATGGTACTTACGGAATGAGTAATGACAAGAGTTTTGTCATGATTGATATACGAAGGAGATGTGTTTTGATCCCAAATACAATATGTATTGGAGTAAGAGATATATTCTAGGTAAGGAATACCCTTAATATGCGAAGTAATTGAGGTTAAGCAATTAGTATCGAATATAAATTGTGACCACATAAACTGAGATATAACGTAGTTGTGGTTAAGTCTGAAGGTTAATAAAGGTATTTCAAAATACCTCCCTGCCTGAAGACTTGACAGCGTCTAAAAGTATATATATATATAACCTATAACGTGAAATCGATCGTCGTAATAAATACCTTTAGCATTAGGATACCTTTACTAAGACGATAAGAGTATTTAAATTCGACAAATCATAAAGGTTAACATAGTAAAATTTAATAAGAGCCGTTAAGATAAGAAAAGGAAATGACGCAGGTTAGTACCTGAAAACGTAAGCGATTTCGAAGGATCTTATACACTTATGCGTAAATAAGTCAAGGATTGAACCGATTCGTAGTCATCAGTATCGATGATATGTTGGATGTAGTTAAAGTCTAGGGCTATTTATAAGCAACAATTAGAAATGGCTTTTACAAATGGGTTGCTGCGAATTCTAAAAGGATATACCTTGATGGCACGTTTAATTATGAAAACGTAGTCTTTGGATGAGATGATAAATAAGATGATAGATGTGACATGAATTTCGGTGCAGTGAAGTATGAACTGACCACCGTGATTAATTTCACCATACCCAACAGCTCAATAGGTTCTTAGTGAGTATGGACACCTCAAAATTATGAATGAGCTGTGTATTGATGTATAATGGGAAGATACCCATGATTTAAAGTTAGTAGCAACAGTATTTGTACCGAGGATATGGTACTATTATGTACATGGTGAGAAATTATGGATATGCACTGATCGTAAAGCCCGAGTATCTATTTTCACAGAAAGAGACGAATATGAGAATGCATAGTGGGTTAGAGCTTCTGAGAGATTGTGATTGTGAAAATTATTCCACCCAGGAAAGGCTAATGTGATGACTGATGCCTTGAGCAGAAAGAACCTCGGGATGGTATTACATATGATGGTCATGGAGCGTGAGCTGCTAGAGCAGTTGTGAACCTCAGTACTGATGTGATCCCTTCTGATGATGACAGTGATTGGTATGATTATGTGATAGCTAGCCTGAGACTAGAACCGGATGAGAGTGCCCGGATTTGACAGGCTTAGCGTGATGATCGGCACGATGTCGATAGTTTGGGTCAGATTCAGAAGGGTACAGTGACAGAGTTCACAGAGTATGTTAATGATTTACAGAGAGGTTCAGAGACAGTATAAGTGCTCCCCAGGACCATAGTTGATGAGATAGTAATGTTGTCAGAATACAGTGCATACGGAAAGTAATGATTATAAATATGAAATCTCTGAAAGGGGTATTGGTGGTCAGATGAGGAAAGAGATATGATAGAGATTGTGGAAAAGTGCCTAGTATGTCAACAGAATAAGGTAGAATATTAAAAGTCTGTAGAGTTATTGCAGTCTCTACCTATATCGACACGGCACGAAAATGAGAGCAAGTCTCCATGAATTTTATGATGGGTTACAAAGAACCCAGGTGAATTACGAGGCTATTTGGATGATAGTCGATAGAGTAACTAAATCTACCCACCTTCTGGATTACGAACTCCCCAGATACTCAGAGTGTGTATGAGGATTTATGTATAAGGAAGATTGTGGAACATTAAGTAGCGTTCCAGTGAGCATGGTATCATATAGGGATTCCCGCTTCACTTCCCACCTCTGAGGATATTTTTAGGAAGCTATGGGAACCCGACTGAGTATTAGCACAGCTTTTCATCCTCAGACAGATGGTCAGTCAGAGAGGACTGTACAAGTTCTGGAGGATCCGATGAAAGCGTGTGCCCTTGATTTTATAAGCTCCTGGAATGATCAGTTGTCACAAATTGAAGTCGCTAATAACGACAGTTGGCAATTGAGTATCGGGATAACAAGATATGAGACAGTGTATGGCTGTAGGGGTTGTTCCCCAAATTGGATAAGAAAAAGTGGGTGACAGGTAGAAATTATTTTCGACTTTGGATAATAAGTCTCTGAGGATGTTTAGTTAAGGATGAGAGATTAAGAACACCTCAGAGCAGATAGATAAGTATTGGAATTCACCCTTGGTGAATTAATATGATTGAAATGTTTCTTGTCCTAAGAGAATAAGGACATAGCGAACTTTTGGAAGAAGGTAAATTGAGTTTCGCTGGATTGAATATTTTAAGAGATTGGACAAGTGGGAGATAAGACCTGTAGGTTGATGTTATCACTTGAATTAACAGGCACCAGTATCTCAGCTTTTGATGCTTCGGTAATACTATCCAGATCCAGCAGAGGTGATAGGATTTGAACTCCAAAAGTTCAGTTTAATGAAAATATAAATATATTAATAAGTTGATTAGGGCATTAAACAAGAAAGAGATAGTATTGAGGTTTAAGATGATCTCCCTAATTTAAAGTCCTTTGGTAGTAATACACTCCGGAGAAGGTCACATAAAAATTTAAGAGTATGATACAATCGATGTACCCGGAGTTGTATATATGGACTCATATGACTTGGTTCTAATTTGGAGGACCAAATTCCTTAAGTGGGGGAGAGTTGTAAGACCCGAATTTAATTAAAATACAAAAATTAAATAAGAAAAGATGGGGGATGTATGAAGGAAGGTCAGGTTAAAATTGATTCCGAAACAAGAGCAGGGGTAAAATGGTAAAAATACCAAAATCCGGTATTAAGGCGATAAGAAAATTTTAATTAAAAATAAGGATATAAGATATCTTGATTGATAATAAGGAAATTATAAATTTTGGGTCAATTGATTAAGATTCGAAAATCTTAAAAATACCGAAAAAATTACCGGAACGATATCTCGAAAAACGCGAAGAAATAATATCGAAATTTAGAGAAAAATATAATTAATAAATTAAATTTAAATTAAATAAATTAAAGTAGAATAAAAATAATATAAGGTAGATATTTTGGGATTTTATGGAGTATTTTATTGAATAGTAAAATAATTAAAATAAATAATAATAATAATAATAATAAAATTAATAAAAATAAAACAAAAAAAAGAGAAAGAAGAATCAGAAACACGAAAGGAGAACCCGAAAATGGAGCCGAGAAAATCGAAGAAGACCCGACCACCGTCCGGCGGCCGATGGCCAGGCCAAGGGTCGAAAATGGAATAGGGGAGGCCGGTGAGCAAGATGGTACCGACGGTGCAGCCTACCGAAGTCGAAATCAGGCGAATCGGGAGGAGAAAGGCCGCGGGAAAGAAGTGGCCATCGGCGGCGAACGGCGACGATCCAGGCGGAATCGAGGCCCGATTCCGAAAGCCCAGGCGACGGCGGTCCTTTCTGCACCGGTATCAGCCGACGAAACGACGGGAAACACCGGCGACGGCCAAGAGAAGGAAAATGGGTCCGACGGCCGAGGGAGAAGAGCCGGACCGGCGGCATTCCGGCGACCTCGACCCAAACCGAGGGCAGATTCGAGCTGCGGACAGCCTCACGGAGCTGTTGGCGGTGGAAGCCGGTAGAGAACCGGCCGGCAAGGTGGTGAACCGGCGGTGAACCGGTCGAACCGGAGAGAATCGGCGGTCTGAACCGGTCCGAACCGGACTGAACCGGTTCAGCCAAAAAGAGAGGAAAAAAAGGGAGAAAAAGGGAAGAAGAAAAAGAGAAAAAAATTTGGAGAAAATTCCTGTGATGCAATCGAGCTTCGGGTAAGTCGATAAGCGGTCGAATTGACCCGATTTAAATTTCGGAGTATTTAATTTAATTAATTTTGGGCTGAAAACTTACCCGGAAAATTATGAAATTATGTAGCTCGACGATTGGCATCCAACGAGAGCTCGAGATAGCCTCGATTTGCGAACTAGCATGGAATCTCGGGTAAGTAACCCTTATTTATGACAATTACCTCGTTATGCGTGATATTAATTTAATTTCCGCATAAATTGAATTAAATTATGGAAATTTAGATAAATTGTCATAAATAATCGATTTAACTATTCGAGAATTAGGACGAGGCCCAATAAATTATTGGTGGGCCCAATGAGCCCAATAGGCCTCGATAAAGTGAAAATTAAGTGAAAAACAGGCTTAAGGCCGATTAAGGCCCATTAAGGTGCAATCGGGCCCAATAGGGGTAAACGGACCCAATGATTTAAATTAAGCCCAGAAAATATTAAATACAATTAAATTGTATAATATCTGACCTGAGGAATATTAATACGCAGTTCCGGGCATTTGATTGGGAGCATATCGGACTGCGTGATGAGACAACAGAGGAAAAGAAAAGGTCAGACTCGACAGGAAAATAAGGTAAGGGAATTATGCGGACTGCTAGAAGTAACTTTACGCAATTTTAAGTTCATTTGCAGTCTTTAAAAATTACCTGAAGGGTCTAGAGGTCAACTAATAATTTTAGTGCCCCGAATGGGCAAATTACTAAAATACCCTTGTTAAGGGTAAAATCTATAAATTTAGGAAAATTTGGGAGGAGCAAGAACAAAAGGTTCCTGCTCATTCTGGAGGTATTTTAACACATGCATGAGTAGGCTGGCTCACTTGGAAAGAAAATGCACAGCATTGCATACTTTCAACAATATAATTATTTTGAAAACTGTTTTGAGGAAACAGAGCCGCCTACGTGTTTTATTGACATATGACGTGCTAGAGCCCAGCTCGCACGATATTTGATTTGTGTGATGCATGCATTAGTGCTGGAGCGAGAGCTCGCACTAGAGTTTTACATGCATAGGTGCTAGAGTATAACTCGCACCAGATCTCATATGCTTTTTCGTGACAGGGTGCTAGAGTCTAACTCGCACCATATTTTTATAAGATTTTCATGTGATTTATATACAGAGTGCTGAGCGTAGCTCACACTAGTTTTACCGAATTTGTGGAGTTGCGCTGTCTACCCTTGGAGTCAGCCAAAAGGCCCAACAGGCTCAAGAGACCTCTTAGGTGGGGTGAGAGTGAGGGATGAGGTTGGCGGCCTTGTGGGGATGTAAAGCGGGCTCTGCCAGTTTTATTTGAGTTGATGAGAGTGCTGAGCATCGCTCGTACTGATTTTATGAGAACATGCGATGAGCCGTGCTTGGAGCATCGGGTAGACTGTGTGTCACCGATTTAATAGGCTCGCACGTGCGTTTTGAGACATGGCATGAGTATTGAGAAACAAACCTCTGTGGGAAGCAGGCCAATTGGGCTGGAGTACCTAGAGATATTATATGGGTTCACGGAGTACGATGTACCGTGCAAGTAGCATGGAGTACGATGTACCGTGTGGTATCTTCGGATACGGCATCTCCGGATGCAGCATCTTCGGATGCCTGGGATCGGATAAGACTGACGGGATGGATTGACCCACATCCTGGGCGGTTCCCGATCATGGTGAGAACCCGCACACTAGGATTCGTGTAGCTGAGGAACTCCCGAGGACACATATGGCCATAGTCCTAGTTATTGCCGTTATACAGATATTGCCTCGTCTCGCATGTCGACGATTTCGATGATTTAAACTGGGTTTTTAAACTAAATTTGCATGATGGTATTTTCATGCTTTTCAAACCCACGTGTGATGTAAACCGTTTTCATAGTTTTGTGTGAGTCAGGATCACCCGCAGGAGGGGTCGAGTCCTGACTTTATTGTGAAAATTTTAATTGAGAAAGAAATGATTTGTAATAATTGCATGTTGATTTTTCGTGCAAATGTGTTTTACATAACATCATAACGCATATCATTGTTTTAAAATGTGTGGAGAAAGGGTGGTTTATGCATGGCACCACGTTCATGTAGGTAGTATGGTTACCTACTTGTTCGTAGGATTGCCTTACTGAGCTTGATGTGCTCACCCCTTTCATTTTCTCCCACAGATAATCTCCAGTTGAAGTTGCGACGACTCAGTACTGCATTCTGGATATCCGCTGCTGCCCATCAACATAAGGTATATACACTTGTACATATTGTATCTACATAAGCATAGCACAGTAACATATTTATAAGCAACTTTAGTGGATGTATAAATATTGTAAACAATTATAAATGACTGGAGAAGAAATAAGTTAGATGATAATTGAATGGTGGGACTGGCATTGACGCACAGCCCAATTATTAGTGGAGTGTTGGTCACGATTCGAGGACAGGTAAGAATTTAAGTAAATAATAAAACGCGAAAAATTAACTCTGATTTTTGGGTAGTTTGGGTCGTGACATGGTGGCTCTCACGGTGTCGGGCTCCTCTCGTTAGTCGTCACCTAGCCCTCTGTCTCGCCGGTGGCTCATCCGTGAGGGAAACCGATTCCCTCAGTTTCGTCTTCAAGCTTCGTTTTCCTTCTTTCACGTTTTCGTAATTTTCGCCTCTTTTTTTTCGTTCATTTAATTTTTTTCCTTTTATTATTTATTATATTTTATTTTAATCAAATAAAATATAATAAATCCCAAAATATCCCAAGTAAATTAATATTTTATTTATTTAATCAATAAATTAATTTATCTGTCTTATTTCATCTTTTCGGTATATTTTTTCAATATTTTTGAAAAAATTTCTCGAAGTTAAAATTTTGATTTATTCCAATAAATTCAGATCTTGATCAATTGGACTCGAAATTCAATATTTTCCTCGTTATTGATTAAGATTTCTCAATTCCATATTTTTAATGATAATTTCTTATCGAATTTTAGGTCTTTTGACTATTTTACCCTTCTACACGTTCGAGACCAATTTAGACGACTTTCCTTCTCGAACCCTTTCTCATTTCATGTTTTAAATTCTTATCTCCAATCTGAATGGGCCGAATCCCATTAGTTTAATATGTGGCCATTTCAACCTTCATTTGACCTTTAAATGCATTTCAAAAAATTTTATTCATTCTATTTGCATTTTTCATTCACGTACAACTCTTCTTATAATTCAATATACATAATACCATGTTTACATCACGTGAATCATAAGGAAATATGATAAAATCGGGTCTTACAGTGTAAGTCAATGGATTCAATGTACATACTTGTAATATGAGTTTGTAACGTACATACAAGTTTCATTGTGTATGAATATGAAGAAATGAGCTTTTATAAGTGAAGAATGTGATTGGAACTCAAAATGAGTAGTGTGGTAAAATGGAATGAAGTTGTGCTTCCATTTAGTTTTAAATTGTGTACCATTGGCTATACAATGAATGCACGCAAGTCTTAATGTGTATAAGGTATGGATGGATGTCATTTTCAAGTCTTAAAGTTGGTTGGATGAGAAAATGGTCATGGCAGCAAATTGAGTATGTTTTGTGTGAAGTTACTGCAGAAAACTACAGAAAATCTAGAAAGTATGAAGGACAGATAGATCTCATAGGATGAGAGATCGATCTAGAAGAGCCAAAATGCTCTTATTCGAGCAATAAGAACAGTGCAGATTGATCTCCATTGGAGACAGATCAATCTGCTAAACATTCTATAAAATGAGGATTGATTCTTAAGGTAAACAGATCGATTTACTTAGCTCTCGAGTTGGAGCAAATCGATCTCCCCTAGATGCAGATCAATTTCATTAAGCTACTGCTTGAGAATAGATCAATCTTAAGCACTCGACAAATCGATCTCATGCATTCAAATTGGTGTGAAAATGAGGGATTTAAAAGGACCAGATCGATCTCATGCTTCGACAGATCGATCTCATTAAGTAATTTCTATAAAATGAGTAGTGAAATCTGCATTTTTTCGAGATAGAACCATTCTTTCCATTTTAACCTTCAAAACCTAGTTTTATCTCTCTAAAATCAACCCATTTCTAGTAAGAATTGAGGGGAAGCTATTAGATACAAAGTTGTTCATCTTAAAGAAGAGAACAACATAGTTTGAAATCAAAACCTCACTTCTTAAATTGAAAGAGCTAAGGGCATTATCATTCGGAGCAAGAGGAGAAGCTAGATTTGGTAAGTTTCTAATACTTCAGCCCAAGTACATTGTCTATTTAATGGTTTTAGAGTGGATTGCATGTGTATTGATAGTCAAAACTACCTAGGTTATGATGGAACTAGGGTAACCTAGTAAATGGGATGAATCTTGTGTGAGAAAGTATGATTTTGATGAGTTGGTGGTTTATGGATTATGATAAGTTGTTATTGAAGTAATATGAATGATTTACAGTGGTTAAATGAAGCCACATTGTGAGTTTAGAGGATTTATGAAAATGGGTAGGTAGCATATTTGATAAAATGCCATAGTGAAGAAATGGATGAGATATGAACACTATGAGCTTAATATCGAATTGACATAAATCAATAGACCTAAAAGAGTCAATAGACTCAAGATATGAGTAGAATGATAAAACTAGGCCTTATAAGGATTAATAGAGGCAATAGGTTGAATTGACTATAGCGAACACAAAGAGTTGTGTTATATGGACTAAGTCGATGTGATATACAACTTTGTGTAGTTTCGAAGATCGTTGGAGACGAATCGAACCCCACAAGTAAGTAGCTCTAAGGAAGTGGAATCACGCATCGCAATTTTCAGGTAAGGGAATTTTGTGAGTATATAGAGGTAGCTGCTCATATTTTGAACTTGTAGGTATATAGGGCTTTGGAAATGTGCATGAGTTTATAGAAATATGTTTGACAATGTATGGAAATTGTTTCGAGTATTCGTATGAGATTTGGTTGTTTGAAATGGTATTGTAAAGAAGTGGGATAGTAAGGCTAATAATTGCATAAATCACGGGTTTTGAATGTTTTCACAAAACATCTTGCTTTGTTTTAAGCAAATTGACTGATAGGCTGGCAAATGTTTGAACGTTTTGTAAAATAGCACATGTGAGGTGCTAAGCATGGGTTGTGAATGTTTTGGTTGTTTATGAGCCGCCTATCCTGTTTTATGTGAATGAAACTGTGCTGGAGCCTAGCTCGCACTGTATATTGATATTTTCACATGTTTGAAATGTGCTAGAGTTTAGTTCGCACTTTATTTTAATTGTGGTGATGTTTTATAAACTGTACTGGATTTTTTACTCGTACGTGGATTTCTTCATGTTTTATGCATAAATGTCGTACTAGAGCATTGTTCATACGAGGTGATTTGATGACTGATGAGAAAAGTCTGGCGGAGAACTAACCCACCTTCATTCCAGCATGATACCCCGCACATCGGGATCCGTGTGGTCTGGGATGATTTACGACATAGTTGGCCAACATAGTCCATTGAGATATAGTGACCTGTCTCCTTACTTATTACATAATACCACATGGTTGATACTTGAGTATAATTTTGACTGTCCAAGGTAGACCCGAGGGAGGGGTCGAGCCTTGTGGGATATGATTTGTGAAATGGTAATGATGTCTATGATTGAAAAAATGAATTGTCATGGGATTGTATGTATTTTGAGAAAGAGATGTGATTTTGAAAGGATGTTTCTTAAATGAATTGCCATTTTCTATGAGATTTGACGATTGATGAGCATGAGATGATTTGTACATGATGATTTTACCATGTATTATATGTCAATTTCCATGATTTAAATACATGATATATGTATATGCATATGGCATAGTTTTTTTTTCCTCATGCTCTGATTATAAATTATTTATGTATAACATTATCAGCATGTAGATAGAGTAGTTATCAACCATGCTTGCATTATTGCCTTACTGAGCGTGCAGTTGCTCATCCCTATCTACTTTCCCCCTCTACAGAGCGTACATAGCAGCCCAGTGAGGACTAAGGCGTGGTATTTTGGACATCCGTTGCCATCCATCGCTAAGAGGTATACGTATGAATATTCTTTTTGTATCTAAACAATTGTAAAAGCACAGTAGTCATTTTGTATCGTAATGTGGGGGATGTAAAAGTTAGAAAACGTTCCATGTATAACGTAACTGGAAATGAATGACATTTCTTTTGATTTAATTAAGAATGAATGTTCAGTGACATTATTACTACCTCACAGCCCAACTGTGTATTGGTGAATATGTCCATGACCAGGTAAGAAAAAGGAAAATGCGAAACAAAAATTGGCAGTGATTTTTAAACGAATTGGATAAATAGGGTCGTGACATCTTCTTATGATTCAACTTGCATATAGAAATGTGTTACAACATATGAATCATAAGGAATATTTCACCAAAAGTGGGTCTTACACATTCACTTCCTAAAACGTTTACATAATAATCTATAAAACAACTGATTACATCCCAAAAGCATTTATATACAATCTAGTATCTATACAATATACATGTCTGGGAATAAATATCTAATTATATACCTGAACGAGTACTAAAAGTAGTCTGGGAGGCACTAAATCCACCAGCTACCCAAGTACTTGTATATAGATGAGTAATCTTACTACAAGTACTCTGAAATGGGAGAAAAGAAGGGGTGAGCTTCTGGGAAAAACTCAGCAAGGTATGCATTTAAAACAATTCTAATCATTTAAAAATAATTGGAAAATCAGATAAACATACTACCGTACATACAAACTTAGGAAACTGTTTTACATGCTTACTTTAAAATAAATCATACTTTATTAAAACTTTGTACGTACTTTCATATACTAAAACATAATACCTAATTCCTTCGTTAAAACATTATACATAAAAACATGGAGACTAAACTATTCCAGTATAGTTATCATGCAACATATCACATCCTCCATAGAGGTAATAATACCTATGGCCATGGTAAAGGCTGTAGACTAGATCAGGGTCGTACAATGGTTCTAATATAGTATCTCAATCAAACTAGCACATAGCTAGGGCATGGGCACCAGTGGCACACACCGTGCAGTCACAAGATACTATGGAAATAGACACCACGTGTAGTGCAAAACAACACCACTAAGGCGGAATAGGCACTACACTGGTGAATCTAAACTAATACTATGTGTGGCAGAGCCAGGACACCATAAATAGCAGGCGTGATTATACACTCAACATATACTAATAGTAGCTTGTCATCTCAAAATTCTTACTTTCATACTTACTTATTACTTTTATGTAAAAACTTTAATCATCAAGTCATGTCATAATTCATACAAAATATGTATCTCAATTTTGTTTATACAAAATAAATGAAAACCATGATTTCGGTATTTAAAAACATTTTATTATTCCATTTGGCTTTAAACCGAGAAAGTATGGTTTTCAAACAGACTTTTTTCTACGATTTTCAAGTCATTTATCAACAATAAATAGATATAGGATGTTAGTACTATTTTAAATTGCATCCCTTACCTCAACGGAGCTAAAGCAACGTTACTTTGTTGGGGTCCGGGAACTAAAAATCATTCAAAAACATCAAATAAGAAAACATATCATGTTCATCATCATTCATCAATTTTACCTCAACTTTGACCAAGGTTGACCATGTTTTTTATCTTCTGAACAAATCCTCAGTTGTAATTCAACACATATATAGCTTAGAATCATTAAAAAATACAAGAAAAAATAACCAAAACTTTCAAAAATGAAACTTTCTCTCACCTCGAAACAGGGTAGATTCTGCCCCTATTTTTCTCTCTCAGTTGTCACCTAGCAAATGAACTCCTTTATGGCTGGATTTGTTATATGTTACATAGGACTTAAATTGAAATATTTCATCCATCTTGACCAAAGTCCAATTTGGCTCGTAAAGTGGTTGATAAAATGTAATAATGGACAAGTACAGTAACACCTGTGAAAATTTCGGGAGGGGGGTGAGGGCCCGTGGAAGGTTCTTTTGGGGTGTTCTCAGAGCCCTCTGAAAGGTATATAAGTCTAGTTTCATGGTCCAAAATTTTGAGCCTAAATCATATTTTTAGGTGGGTCAAAATTGGGTTTTTCCTTATGGGTATCCAGTTCACTGGGTTGGGGCAGCCTACTGTTTAGTTTTAGAAAATCCATGAAAAATAGTTTTGGCCCATTTTGTTCCAAATTTCAACTTCTCAAGTGTTCCACTATGTCTCTATTATCGGTCATAAAATTTTAGGGCCCACTTGTTTAAGAAGCGTTTCCCAATTGGGCCTATTTTGCACAACTTGGTCATTACCGAACAATGTAACTTAAAGTTTTCGATTTACTTTAGAAATTCATTTGATCACCGAACCCTCCATATCTCCACTCAATTTTCATTCCTCATGTACATTATGCCTTATACTAATTTCCCATGCCCTTGAAATAATTTTCGTGAATTTCTAGAATTTATTCCGAATTTATATCTATTTCTGGGCCTATTTACTCGGTTTAGTGTAAACCCGAGTTTTACTAACTTTTCTGCTTCTAATATCTTAGTTTCACTTCTTAATCATCATAACATACTTAAAATCATACTTTATTGAAAAGTACTTAAATTCGAGATCTTACCTCGAAACACGTACCTCGAGCTTCGTGCCACTATCCCGGGCATCTCAATCTTTTTGGGCCTTGTATAAACATTTACACAAGTCTTAAACTTCTTGATTTATCTTAAAATGAACAATAGCATAAAAATTTGGGTCTCACATGTGAGGTATGCCTTTTTCTTGTCTTTATATCCAGACATCTTGTAAGCACATATATATGTATTTATTTTGATACTTTTAGGATGTAAGTAAGTTTAGTATGTTAGTCTATGACTTATAAAATTAAGTTATTTTATGTGATACATGATTAAGTAAATTCAAGTATGTTTGGGTTTATTTCGGTTTTAATGGCATCACATATATTATAAATAGGTTGTGTATAAGCTTAAGTGATAATGAATAAAAAGGTTAAGGAAATGTGATAACTTACACTGCACAGAGGGCAATGTTAAGTGAAACGAATATAATGAAAAATAAATAAACAAGAAAAGAAAAATTTATCCCGAATTTCCAAGCTTTCAGGGCGTTACAATTAATTTGCATATTATTTTCATAGCTTGTAAGACTTTATTTTCATAATTTTTGCATTCAGTCTAGGGGTACTTTAGCTATTGTCCAGCCATGTTTAATAACTGTTTAAGGTATATTTTAGGTATTTTAGGATGGTATTTACATAGGGTATTGGTTAGGTAAAGTTTGATTAAGTTTTAATTTCATTTGCAATAGATTTTCCATGCATTCATTAGGCTAGATTGATTTTCTTTCATTTTCTGTTTTAGGGGCTAATTAGGTGCACTTTATAGCATTCATTGTATTAGTTTAGAGTTTGGTTTATTTCATTTAGGGTTAGAAACATTTAAATTACAATACATGCATTTTTTATTAGTTTCATTTCAATTTTTAAAATCCAATTTTTTTTCAAGCATCATTCAAAGTAGAATTTATTATTTACTCATGCATTTCATCAGTTTAAGAGTCATTTAGGGTTAGGCTTAGTTTTAGGGTTTACATTTGAGGGCATTTTAGGGTTAGGATTTAAATTAGGTTTTTAAGGTTTTATTTTATCGTGTATTAATTTCGGTTATTTTGCATTTTTATTTCATTTAATTAAATTATATACATGCATTTTTCATTTTATATTAGGATTTCTTAGATTTATTATCATTATTTGCATTCCCATTTTCATTATTGATTTTAATTTTATTATTTTTCTTTTACAGTTACTTTTAATTTGCTATTTGGGTGTTGTAAGACTTTTTATTTTCATTTTCTTTTCAATATTTTTCATTTGCTTGTTCTCATTTTCTTTCATGTAATTAACCTTATTAGATCGCCCACAATCATAATTTTCTAAAACATACCTACAAGTAATCAATTAGCTAATTAATCTCTATAGGACGATATTCTGGTATTCCGTTCTTGTATTACTTGTACAACCTATGTACTTGCGGTACAGACTTCTAGGAGTTGCATTAGTAGCATGTTGTTCAATAAGGGTTTTAAATTATACGTTTAATTGTGATGTTTAATAAATGAAATAAGTGATGATTTTGAGGTTAGCCTAGAAGGATCACTAATGACCTCTAGATTTTGGGGTTTCGACCAACACTATTCTTTCAGGGTTAATGAATTATGTTAAGGGCTTAATGGTTTAATAAGGTTAAATAGGGTTAAATTAAGCTAAATGATTGTATTGAATCAAAAAAAAAATATTTGGTAGAAATGAAGGGGACAAATTCAGCCAAGAAAAGGGAAACCTTGAGAAATTATGCAATCTAAGAACCTTAATGTTACTTGATAATAGACATAAACAAATTGAATAAGTAATGATATTAGAAATAAAAATGCTTGGGAAAGGACCTATATAGGGGTTCGACTAAGTATGGAAAGTAATGGAAAGATTAGGTTAAGTGACTTGAAAATAGTAATGTTAAAAGTAAATAAAAGAATGAAAGGTAATGCCATTAGCACTTAATCAAGATTATGGAAATGAATTAATTGGATTGTTGGATTACTACTTTAGATTTATTATGGAACAATTAAGGGATGTTAAAATTAATTTGGATGAAATTGGTATGTTTTTTCAGCTAAAGGAACATCCGAAAGGAGTATGGGGCATGCTATATTAATGCATAGCCTAGCCTAATTTTGTAACGCCCCAGAAGCACGAAAAGACGGGCTAATTCTAAGCTTTTACTTATTTTGCATTCCTATCACTGTCAAATACTTAACCAATTTATTTTACAAAAATTTCACTAGCATAACGACGTTTTTGGACTTTACCCACCTGTAGAGTGCAAATGCAGTTTATATTCGCAATCAGTTGATTTTAATTTCCCAAGTCAATCTTACCTTATCCTAACTTCCCATAGTCTCAAAATAATTTTCTTGAATTTTTATAATTTATTCCAAATTTATTTCCTTGACTAGGCCTTTTTTCTCGGTTTATTGTAAACTCGAGTTTCATTAGCTTTTTCACTTTCATTACTTTAGTTTTCACTTCTAAACATCATTTCATGAACATATACACAATTCTTAAGCAAATTCTCAAGCTCAGAGCCTTACCTCAGTTTTCATGCCATCGGGCTCCATTCCATAATCTCTAGCACTTTGATCACTTTGGGCATGTTTACATTATTCTGAGTACTTAGTTATTTCTTAACTTTCAATTACTTACTACTATGGAAATTTTGGGATTTACATTTCTCCCCACCATTAAGGAATTTGGTTCTCCAAATTCAAGTTGGTCCATCGAATAGCTGTGGGTACTTATCTCTCATGTGGCTCTCTGGCTCTCACGTAGCTTCTTTTGTCGAGTGGTGTCGCCAGAGAACCTTTACTAATGTAATCGTATTAGATCAAAGTACCTTCTCCTTTCTGTTGAGGATCCAGATCGGCTGCTCAACATAACTCATGTCTTCTCGAATCTCCAATGGTTCATACTCAATAACATGAGAAGGGTCCGGATAATACTTCCTCAACATGGAAATGTGGAAGACATCGTGTATTCCTGACAGATGTAGGGGTAGTGCAAGTCAGTAGGCAACGTCCTTCACTTTTCCCAATATTTCGAATCAACCAATGAATTGAGGACTTAACTTTCCTCTCTTTTCGAGGTGCGTGGAACCCTTCATCGGAGACACCTTTACAAATACAGAGTCCCCAACTTGAAATTTCAGAGGATGTCTTTGCACATCTATATAACTCTTTTGTCTACTTTGGGTCGTCCTTAATCTATCACAGATTAGCTGAACACCTCTAGCTGCCTGTTTAACCAACTCGAGAGCAAGTATTTTTCTGTCACCCACTTCTTCTCATGCAATTGGGGATCTACATCTCCTGCTATACAGAGCTTTATATGGAGCCATTCTAATGCTAGCATGATAACTATTATTATAAGCAAATTCTGTAAGAGGCAAATGATTATCCCATGAGCCTTTAAAGTCTAATGAACATGCCCTTAACATGTCCTCTAATGTCTGAATAGTCCGTTCAGACTGATCATCGGTCTTAGGATGGTAGGCGGTGCTCAAATTTAATCGAGACCTTATGGCTTCCTGAAAGTGAGTCCAAAACCTTGAAGTGAACCAAAGATCTCTATCAGAAGTGATACTCACGGCTGCCCCATGCAAACGTGCTATTTCTCCGACATATAAATCAGCTAGCTTATCCAATGAATCAGTGCTCTTGATGGCAAGGAAGTGAGCACTTTTAGTCAGTCGGTCTATAATCACCCAGACTGTATCATGACCCATTTAGGTCATTGGTAATCCCATAATAAAGTCCATGGTTATATGCTCTCATTTCCAAGTAGGCACTGACAATGACTTAAGCAAACCTATTGGGTTCTGGCGCTCATCCTTAATCTATTGGCAGATTAAACATCTAGCCACAAAGTCTGCCACATCTCTCTTCATTCCAATCCACCAATACACCTTACGAAGATCATGGTACATCTTAGTACTACCAAGGTGCATGGTGAATCGAGTACAATGGGACTCTTTCAAAATATTCTATCTCAGGGTGTCATTGTGAGGCACACAAATACGATCTCAGAACCTCAATAATCCATCATCATTGACCGATAAGTTTGATTGCGATCTCTCTTCAGCTTGGCTAACCATATCCAGTAGCTTCTGTTCATTCCTCTGCCTTGATCTGACCTGATCTAATATACTAGGCTCAATCTGTAGGCTAGCCATAAATCCATCCTCAATCTCCTCAACACTGATTCTGAGCTCGGTGAATTGTCCCAACAAATATCATTCTTTAATCATCATGTAGGACATCATACTCTTTCTACTGAGGGCATCAGCTACCACATTCGCTTTGCCCGGATAGTACAAAATCTCACAATCATAATCCTTTAGGAGCTCTATCTATCTCTGTTGTCTCATATTAAGCTCCTTTTGATCAAATATGTACTTAAGACTCTTATGGTTAGAGTAAATCTAAAATCTTTCACCATATAATTAGTGTCACCATATCTTTAGTGCAAAAATCACTGCAGCTAACTCTATGTCATGTGTGGGGTAGTTACGCTCATGGTCATTTAGCTGGCGGAAACCATAAGTGACTACTCTACCATTGTACATCAACATGCAGCCTAAACTTTGGTAGGAGGCATCACTATATACTGTGAATCCTCCTGAACCACTTGGAATGATCAAGACTGGAGTTGTGGTCAACCGACGTTCAGCTCTTAGAAGCTCTGCTCACACTATTCAGACCACTCAAATGGGACATCCTTACGAGTCAATTTAGTCAGTGGAACTGCAATCTGAGAAAATCCTTCAATAAACCTCCGATAGTACCTTACCAATTGAGAGAAACTTCCCCTTCACCATTATCGTAGGCGATACTTGTTCTTTATCGTTGCATTATTCAGTAGCCTATAATCAATACATAGGTGGAGACTGCCATCTTTTTTCCTGACAAACAATACCGGAGCACCCCACGGAGATACACTCGGTATAACAAATCCCTTATCGAGTAGTTCTTGCAACTGCTTCTTCAGTTCTTCCAGTTCAAGCAACGCCAATCGATAAGATGGCTTAGAGATAGGTGGACTGTCAGGTACCAGATCAATTGTAAATTTCACTTCTCTCTCTGGTGGTAATCTCGACAATTCATCTGAAAATACTTCAGTTAACTCACACATAATTGGAACATCTTGGATACTTAGTGGTTCCTAACTATTATCAAAAATCAAAGCAACATAACCTTCACAAGAATTATACAATCAAAAAAATTCAAACACTTTTAACACTTATATTCACATAAAACTTAATACATGCACTTTATTGCTCAATAATAAAACATACATTAAACTTTTTAAGTAAGGAGAAGGTTACGGTCTTATTGTAGCAGTCTAAACTTACACGGTTGGCAGCTAACCAATCCATGCCTAAGTTTACATCAGAACCTGACATATTTAACAAAATTAGATCTGCTAACAACTTCCTACCTCCTACCTTAATCTCACAATCTTTACACACCATATTAGTCAACTATGATTCATGCATGAGTGTGTTGATATGTAACTTATGATCCAAAGGTTTAGGTTCTAGGTGTAGTTTTTATGTAAACTGTGGGGACATAAAAGAGTGTGTGGCTCCTGAATCAAACAATGCATGTGCGTAGCAATTACAAATCATAAGTGTACCTTTAATAGTATCCTAGGAGGTGTCAATTGTCTCCCAATCTATAGCTCACACATGTCCCTGTGAGATGGATCTCTTACCCTTTTCAACAGCTGTAGCTCTTCTCTGTATAGCTGGTCTTAGAGGGATTTGTATTTGTATCCCAGTTTTCTTTAGTAGTTCTCGAGGCGCATGAGTTCTCATCTGTAGGCATTCCTTAATCTGATGCCCAACTTTGCCATATCCAAAACAAGCACATGTAAGCCAACGGCAAGGTCCAGGATGTGGTTTGCCATAATTCTTACACCTATGTACCTCGGTACCAGAACCACGGGCAGCATCAATACTAACTACTGGGATTTTGGGCTTTCCAGCCCCTAACTGAACTTTCTCTATTTCTGCCTCTTCGACTGACCACGTCCGAATTCAAATCAGGATGTCTGAATTCTTTTTCTCTTATCCTGACTCTTATCTTTGTACCTATGTTCAGCTTGTGTCACTTCCAGGCCCGTTTCAATTTCTTGAGCCTGCCCCAAGGCATCTTTGAAGTTTGTGACCCGTAATCCCAATAATCTAGCCCGAATCCCTGATCTCAATCCTGCCATAAACCTTCCAGTTCGACGTGCAGGGTTTCGTACTGTGTCTGGGTCATGCTAGTGAATTTATTCTCGTACTCATCTACTGTCAAATTGCCTTGAACCAAATTTAAAAATTCTATTTGCATTCTCTTCTATGTTGTAGGCGAGATGTATTGGGCCCAGAATGCGTCGAGGAATGCATCCCATGTGACATCTGATGAGTTGTCAGCCATAACTGTCTGAGTCGTCCTCTACCAATACTTTGTCTGACCTCTCAACATATAGCTGGCCATTGTTACCCTCTCTGCTTCTGAACACCCCAGCTACTGAAACACTGACTCTAGGTCCAATAATCATTCCTCAGCCTTTATCGGGTCATTAACCCCTGTAAACTCTGGGGGACTCATTCTCAGAAAGTCTCGTAGCCTTCGGGTGTCACTTTCATCCCTATGCTGTGGGACTACAGGTTGAGGTGCTGAGGCTACTAGAGGGTCCTATGTTGGGGGAGGAATAGGTGCGAGTGTAGGAGTGGAATCAGTACCAAAAGTATTTGCCCCGAACTACTAGGCAATCATGGCAGTCAAAGAATTTAATCCTTACCTCATATATATATATATATATATTTTTTTTTTTTCTTTTAGGTTTTATAGAGTTCTCATATTGGCTGGGGCAGCCACCATTATTTCTAGGTTGTGCAAGTTTTTTATTTCCTTTTGATTTGACACATTTAAGTTTCTTTAATGCAAAAGTTTATTTTCTTCTCTTTGGTCTCTGTTTTCTTTCCTTCTTTCGTTGATGATAGTTTTATGTTTCCTTTATCTGTTCTCACGTAGAGGCTGGTAGATACAAACTAGTGCCCACTCTAAGTGACCTAGACATTCTATCCGCAAGTGCACGGGTCGTACAAGTAATAATGGGATTTAAGTCCCGGAATATCGTCTCACAGAGAAGTTGAATTTACTAATTAAATATCGATTAATCTTGCCCTAAGTATATTCTAGCAAATTATGAATTTTTCAGTGGGTGATCTACTAATCTGAAATTAAAAATACTGAAAACAATTATAAATTAATGAAAATAAAACAGAGCTAAAATTACTTACAGACCTCCAAACAATAACCTACAAAAGATAATTAACACAGTTAAAATTAATTAATGCAAATAAACTATAATGCAAATATAAAAATAAAGAAATAAAATTAATTAGACTAAAATTAAACAAGCCTAAAAATAAAATATGCATGTAATTAAACTAATTAATAAAAATGCAAATTAAACTAACATAAAGTCTAATGAAATAAAATTCTATTAACCTAAAGAAAGTCTTAAATCTAACTAAGAAATTAATTACCTACCAAATGATCCTAAATTAAATCTAACTCTAACTAATTACTAACAATAAAACCAAATCTAACTAATGCATGAGAACTAATATTTTTGGATTTTTCAATTTACAATGAAAACTTAAAACATGCATAAAATGATTTTACTCTAATTTGATTCTAAGTGTAACACCTAACACTAAAATAGAAATTAACTAATGACATAATTAAATCTAAATTTTGAACTAATCAAGCAAATGAATTCTAACTAATCATGCAAATTAACTTTAAACTCTAATCTAACAAATGAGATTGAAATTAACAACTAATATTGAAATAAAAAAAATATTAAATATCTCAAAAGCATGAAAAATGGATTATGCAATTAAAATATAATGGCCAAACAATGCCTTAACCAACAAGCCAATCGAGTGGTCCCTTGTACTGGCACTGTTCATGCTCCATTTTCATTTTGGTTCTGCCTCCACTGCAGGTTCGTGCTAATTCCAGGCGATGCTCTCGACTTGTCCAGGTGCTGCACGTTTCATTGGCTCTGTAACCAGGTACAGCTCCAGACGTTGTCCTCTGCCTAACCGTGCACAGTACAGTGCACGTCCCAACTATTTGCTTCAGGTGCTACTCTAGTACTGTCTTATGCTCCTATAACCTGGAATACTGCTGCAGGCTGCCTTTGTTTTCTGCGTACCAGCACTCATCCTTTCATGCTCGTATCTTGTCACAGCACTGCTACAGGACCCCCGTTCAGTAATGCCTATCTTGTCCTACACTATGCTACCCTTTGCATAGCATCTCTGCTTCACATACTCCAGCAACCTACACCCAAGCAGAATCTGCCACCAAGTCCAATCTACTGCTAAGCACAATCCAGCCCTTCCCACGATCACCTTGCACCAGTCTCCTTCAGCCTCTTATTTCCGCAAGCACTACAGACTTTGCAACTCTTTTGTCCTCCACTCACGCAACTTTCTCCATTCCAGCAAACCAGCGCACTATCAGACAATCTAAACATCAATCTACAACAGTCTAAAAGCAGGTAACAATTGGATTAACACATAACAAAAGACAACTACAATGAATAGTAAAAAGGAATAGAAACAGAGCAGAACAGAGTGGAAATATGTGATCATCTATCCATGCAACCGTGAGGTAGCTTCTCTGCTGCACTGAATACATCAGCTCAGCCACCTTTATCACCGGCCAACAGCTCCTTCAACTTACAAAGTGCAGCAGTACACGCCCGACCAGTCACCAAAAGCAACAGACTCTACCGTAGCTTGAAAATAAATACATAGCAATGGTAAAACAGAACAGTAGCTCATTTGGACAGTGACATGAACCCAGTAGCTCACATCCTTCTTCTCTACTTCAGTAGTCACTAGCAGGAGCCAGCATCTTGGCACACATGAGAATGGAAACCCGAACAATAAAGACAACCACGCGATGCTATCTCGGCCAACTGATAAAACTTATAGATTAGCTAATGTAAAGCAAATAAAATGTGAAATAAATTTGCAGGAAAATTAAAATGGGACAGTAACCGAATGAAACACTACTAGACTGTAAAAAAAAAATAGAAAATGATAAATGCTCAACTAGAAATTGGAGGATAGAAAGAATAAAGAAAAAAAAAACAAGCAGTGAATGAAAATGAACAGAGGCAACAAGTTGAGTAATATTGTTGCTGTCACCAACCCCTCAAACTTAGATGGAAAGTAAGATCCATTGAAAGCAATCAGCGAAAATGAATAGGAAAAGAAAAAGAAATAAAGCTTTTTGCTGAAGCAGTTTCTTAAAAATCTAAACTTTAGTAAAATAAAACTTGCAAAAACCCATATCTATGGAGGCTGCCAACGTGAACTACTGAATACTAGAAAAGAAATTAAATTTCTCTTAAAATAAAAGTAGCAATTGCTATGAACAGTAGCTAAATGGTGGCTAACAACATTAATTGAAAAATAGAGCAAACGGGAAGGCTTTTAAAGAAAAACAAGAAAAAATATTCTAACACTACTCCTACTCCTAAATTACTTATATTCTAACCTAGGCTACCCTAAATTCTACTCCTAAACTACTTCATTTTTCAATTGCTAATCATGTTCTATTTATACACAAACATAGGCGTATAATGGTAATTTTTCATCCTAGATGAGTTGACATTGTTTGGCCACTTGTCTTCATTTGATTTGCTGTACAGTAGATATTTTCACGTCACTCGTCTTTTTGTCCAATTGATTGTACGATGTGGCCCGGCGTGTGTCTTCCAGAAAGTTGGCATGGAGTCTGTCGTTCTTATCTTTTCGGAGCGAATAAAATACAGACACCTGGCATTACGCATGTCTAGAGGACTGGTGACTCGATCTGCAAATTGGAAGTGGTCCAATCTCTTTTAGCTCGTTTTTAGCATAATTTTCGACTGAAACGACTGAGTTTCATCCGGATTTAATTTACCTGCACATTAAAAAATTTAAATTAAATAAAAGGGATAATTAATAAAATAATATGGGGATTTAAATAATTAATTAAGAAATTAAGCACAAGTAATTTTATTAAAAACAGGATTATCACTGGTGACAGCAACCATTTTCTTCCTTCATCGTTTCTTTGTTTTGCCATGCTTTGGTTTATTTAGTTTACTATTTTACAACTTCTTGTTAATTCTATGCGTTGGTTTCTTTGCATTACTGTTTAAAATTCAAACTCTAGGTTAGTTTTCTTTCAGTACCTTTTTTTTACTTCTCTACTTACTTGGTTTCCCATTCTGCATCAAGGTTTATTACTCTGTTTTTGCAATTATTCTGTTCTTCTTTACTATATGTTCTGCTTGCGATACAGCTTCCCTTTTTCTTTCATTTCTGTTTTCCTTCAACATGGTTACCTTCACCTCTTTTGCTTTGCTGCATTGCTCGGCCATTGCTTGCGGGAACGTTGTATTTAAGCTATTTGCCTGATCGTAGCTGCTATGGCAGCGTGGAACACAGGCAGTGGCTACTGTTTGATTACTGCCATCTCAATTCAGTCTGGTTCTTGGTGCTTTTCTGTTACAGTGCTGACAGCAGGGGAGAGTGCCTGAGCTAGGATTTTGCTGCTGAAGACTGAACGCGTGAGCTGCTGCTGGAGTGAACTTGATTGCTTCTGTTTGGTGCCAAAACAGTGCAGTAGTGTACTGTAGTAGCATGAACACAAAGACGTGGCGCTACGGGGTTGTACTAGTACTGGACTTAAGCAGGAGGCGTGGCAGTAGTATATGAGGGTGCGAAGCTTACTGCCAGTGTGCGTGGCCTGTGGACAGAACGTGGAGGCTGGTCCGTACATGGCGGTGACAATGGAAAAATTTCATCCTCTTCTCTGCTCTGTTTTATGGTTTCATCTACTGTTCATTTTCTCTTTTCTTTCTATACTGCTCTGGTTTCCGTAATTGTTTTATGTATTCAATTTCTATTTTTTTCTATTTTAGTTCCCTACTAATTGCTGCTACAATTCACTGCATTGTTGTTAAATCTTTTCTTTCTATACAGAGGCGACCAGCATGGAACAATGGCTTTGGTTCTTGGTTTCATTCCATTTTACATTTTTTGTTTCATATTTACTGCTTTAAGCTTATAATTTAACAACTTCTGCTTTTGTTTTATATTTCTTGTTCTGCATTGTTATGAGATTATGTTGCTGCCGGTCGCTGTACGTGTAAGGAAGAAGGTGATATCGCTGAAGCAAGGAACGAAGGTGTGGTGGTAACGAGGGGACTGAAGCAGAACGTATTGTCTACTACTGTTGTGCCTGAAGCAGGAGCTGGTGAGGACAAATTGTTGGTTTCTAGGCAGGACACAAGACGCATGGCAGGACGTGAAGCAGAAAGTGCCACAGGCTGAAGCAAGAACGTGCACGACAGAGTAGCGGCACTAAGCAGAACGTGTCCACTGTAGTTGTTGAAGCAGAAGGCAGTACGGCAATGGTGTATGCAGGAACGGGTGGCTTGTTGGTCTCAGTATTCAGATTTGCATGCAATTTTCGTTTTTTTTTTTTTTTGTTTCATGACTTAGTTAATAGTTTTATATAATAGGTTAAATATATTATTATATTAGAGTAGTCTATTAATTTAGTTTATTAGCTTATTACCTTATGCTTGTTTAAATTTCATTAAGTATTTAGTTATAACAATTTTTACTTTAATTAGTTATAGTAATTTTGAGTTTAATTAGGCATTTATTTTCATGCTTTTTAAATTTTAATTGCAAATCATTTTTTTTATTGTATTTAGAGTTAGTTTAGGGGTAAAATCATTTTATGCATTTTAGGATAGTTTTCATTATAAATTTAAAAGCCCAAAAATAATATATTTCTCATGCATCATTTAGAATAGATTTTATTATTTAATTAAAACTTTTATTCCAGTAATTAGCTGGAGCTATGTATATAATTTCGGTTACTAATTTAGGCATTTAGGGTTAAAGTTGTACTTAGAGAGTTTAGAATTTTTATTAGAATTTTATTTCAATAGGCTTTAGGATAGATTACTTTGTATTTTTATTTCTGTTAATTAATTAGATTAAACATATGTAATTTTTATATTAGGATTTTCTAGTTTTAATCTATTTATTTTTATTTCTTTATTTTCTTATTTGCATCTTTAGTCCATTTACACTAATTTATTCTAGTTTCAGTATTTTTCTTTTGCAGATTATCGCTTTTATTTGCTTGGAGCTCTGTAAGTAGTTTTTGCTCTATTTTATTTATTTTATAGTTTTCATTATTTTTATTATCTTCCAGTATTTTCAAATTAAACCTTGTAGGTCACCCTTTTTAATCTCATAATTTGTTATGATATACTTAGGGTAAAATTAACTGGTACTTAGTTAGGCTGACTATGTTTTCTCTGGGACGATAATCTGGGACTCAATTCCCTTTATTACTTGTGCAACTCGTGCACTTGCAGTATACACGTCTAGGACGCAATCAAGTTTTTGGCGTCGTAGCCGGGGAATCACGCTTAGCCATTGACTAATATCGATGAAATTATGCTTAGGTATAATTCTAGTTTTGTACATACTTAGGTTGTAAATATTTAGAGCCTTAATTTAGATTAGTTAATTTTCTCTCTCTATAAAAAAATCAAAATAAAAAAAAAATATTCCTTAGGACTTCTGAATGTCTGTATGCGTAGAGTCAAGAGCTTTGATTGCTTTCTTTTAGATCCTGAAATAGAAAGAACACTTAGAAAAATCAGGAAGGACTTTAGAAAAATAGTAGCTCCGCTGCAAGACAAGATGGCTAAAAACAGAAAGATCAAGACTATGGGAGATTATGTTGTCCCGACCATAGGAGGTTACTGCACTGGCATTAAGCCATCAGCTGCCTAGCAAACAACTTTGAGATTAAGCCTTCGATCCTCCAAATGATCCAAACTTCGCTTCAATTCAGTGGGCTTCCCCATGATGACCCACATGCTCACTTAGGGCAATTTCTAGATCTGTGCAATACTTTCAAGCATAATGGACTCTCGGACGATGCACTTAGGCTTAGACTATTTCCTTTCTCTCTTAGGGACAGAGCTAGACACCAGTTGACCTCTTTACCCCCTAGATCCATCTCCACCTGGGATGAGTTAGCCAATCAGTTCTTAGCCAAGTTCTTCCCTCCTTCCAAAATGGCTAAACTATGCAGTGATATATCTTTATTTTCTCAATTCGACTCTGAGTCCCTGTATGAGGCATGGGAACGATACAAAGACCTTCTTAGGAAGTGTCCCCATCACGGCCTGCCCTTATGGCTTCAAGTCCAAACCTTCTATAATGGACTCACTAGCTAGAATAGGACCATAGTCGATGCTGTTGTGGGAGGAGCTTTAATGTGTAAGACGAAGGAAGAAGCTTATAGTCTGTTGGATAAGATGGCAGCTAACAATTATCGTTGGTTATCAGAGAGGTAAATACCTAAGAAAGTTATGGGTATTTACGAGTTAGACACACTTTCTACCTTAACTTCTTAAATTGCCAATCTCACAAGGAAGGTAGAGTATCTTAGTACCCAAAATAGTTCTGCCAATAGTCCCAGTCCTATTTTAGCTGTCCAAAGTCCTTTCATCTCATGTACTTTATGTGGTGGTACACACTCAATTGATAGGTGCCCATTAAACTTAGAGTCCGTTCAGTACATTGCCCCACTCAAAGGCAATAGAACAATCCATTTTCGAGCACCTACAATCCAGGGTGGAGGAATCACCATAATTTTTCTTAGAACCAAAATCAAGGGCAGTCTTCTAATCCCAAACCTATAGGACCCCCTGGCTTTCAAGTTCCACTTGTTCATGTACCACCACCTCAACAACTTCCACAACATCAGTGTAATCATTCTCATTACCCACATCAGTTTCAATATCATCCACCACCACCGCAACCTATACAGCACTAGTACTTATCTACACCAGTAGCTGCAGCTGAGAAGAAGCCTTTACTTGAGGAGATGTTCAATACTATCCTGCAGAATCAAGCTGCTTCTATTAAGAATTTGGAAGTCCAGGTTGGACAGATAGCTAATGCTCTCAGTCAGTGTCCATAAGGGACCTTCCCCAGTAATATCGAAGCTAACCCTATCAGACAAAGGGAAGGTAAGGAGCATGTTAAAACCATAACCCTTAGGAGCGGTAGAGACTTAGATGATCCACATGATAGGTCCAGTCCTGTTAAGTCCACAGTTGCAGAGCCCATAGGTTCTAAAGTGGTAGTTCAAAGGGAGCAGGAACATGATGATCAGGCTGCAAAGAAAACTAAGTCAGACACTTCTTCATCTTCACATTCTTCTTCACAGCCTTCTCTTCATTTGATACTACACCTGCTACCACTACACTTCCTCCAATTAGACCCCCATTACCTTTTCCTTAGAGGTTCCAAAACCAAAAGCTTGATCAGCAATTTTTCTAAATTTCTTGAGGTGTTTAAGAAGCTTAACATTAACATTCCTTTCGCAGATGCTTTAGAGAAAATGCCCAGTTATGTGAAGAGAAGACTAGAAGATTATGAGACAGTGGCACTTACTGAGGAGTGTAGTGCCATCATTCAAAGGAGATTACCCCTTAAGCTCAAAAATCCAAGTAGTTTTACCATACCTTGTACAATAGGAGATTAGTTCTTTGGTAAAGCCCTATGCGATATAGGAGCTAGTATTAATCTCCTGCCTTGGTCTATATACCAGAAGTTAGGAGTAGGAGATGCAAAGCCTACCACAGTGACCCTTCAGTTAGCTAACAGATCCATTATGTATCCGAAGGGAATCATTAAGGATGTTCTAGTTAACGTGGACAAGTTCATTTTCTTTACAGACTTTATTGTGTTGTATATGGAGGAAGACATGGAAGTCCCCATCATTTTAGGCAGACCCTTCTTAGCTACTAGTAGGACATAAATTGATATGCAGAAGGGCGAATTGACCATAAGAGTTCAAGATCAGGAAGTAACATTTAATGTTTTCAAATCTTTGAGGTTCCCTAATGACTCTCAAGATTGTTTTAGGATGGACATTGTAGATAGAGACATCACTGAGGAGTTCTCTAAGACACACCCATTTAACCCTTTAGAAGCTTCCTTGGTGAGATAAGTTAATCCTAAGGAATGTATTGAGAATGATGATGTTTATGAGGTTTTACAGTTGTTAAAGGTTACTCCCCTCATGGAGATTGCCCAGTTTGAGACTTTAGACACTTCATCTACTCCAGCTTTAGATGTCTCTCCATCCACCAGTGATCCTCCAGCTTTAGAGCTTAAGCCCTTACCCTCACACCTAAGATATGCTTATCTAGGTAAGTCCTTTACTAGGCTAGTAATAGTGTCTGCTACTCTCTCCATTGATCAAGAGGAGAAATTACTATAGGTTTTGAGAGAGCACTAAAAAGCTATAGGCTGGTCTATTTCTGATCTCAAAGGTATTAGTCCCTCAATATGTATGCACAAGATACTGTTAGATGAAGGGTATAGGTCGTCAGTAGAGCACCAGTATAGGTTGAATCCTGTGATGAAAGAAGTGGTCAAAAGGAGATAATTAAGTCGTTGGATGTTGGGATCATATATCTCATTTCTGACAGTGCATAGGTTAGCCTAGTTCAATGTGTCCCTAAGAAGGGAGGGATGATTGTGATTGAGAACGAGAACAATGAGCTCATACCTACTATGACTGTCACTGGTTGGCGGGTATGTATGGACTATAGGAAACTTAACAAAGCCACCATGAAAGACCACTTCCCTCTACCCTTTATTGACCAGATGCTAGATAGATTGGCTAGTCACGAGTTCTACTGCCTGCTGGATGGGTACTCTGGGTATAATCAGATAGTTATAGCCCTAGAGGACCAAGAAAAGACTACCTTCATCTATCCCTACGTGACATTTGGTTTTAGAAGGATGCCTTTTGGCCTTTCTAATGCACCTGCTACCTTCCAGCGTTGTGTGATGGCCATATTTCATGATATGGTGGAGGGTTTTCTAAAGGTCTTCATGGATGATTTTTTTGTATTTGGGGATAGCTTTGATCTTTGTTTGCACAACTTGGCACTTGTTCGATGAGATGTGAAGAAACACATTTTATACTTAATTGGGAGAAATGTCATTTATGGTTAAGGAAGGTATAGTGCTTGGGCACAAGATATCTGCTAGAGGGATAGAAGTGGATATATCTAAGGTGGAAATCATTGAGAATTTACCTCCCCCTACCAATGTTAAGAGAATTAGGAGTTTTTAGGGCCATGCAGAATTTTATAGAAGGTTCATAAAGGACTTTTCCTAGATCTCAAAGCCTTTGTGTAACCTTCTGGAAAAAAGATATTGCATTCTATTTTGATCAACGTTACTTAGAAGCATTTAAGACTTTGAAGGAGAAGTTAGTTACAGCCCCTCTAATCATAGCTTAGGATTGGAGTTTACCTTTTGAGCTTATGTGTGATGCAAGTGATTATACAGTTAGGGCAGTACTTGGATAAAGAAAACCAAAAGTCTTTTATGTTATCTATTATGCAAGTAAGACTCTGAATGAAGCCAGTTAAACTATGCTACTACCGAGAAGGAGCTGTTGGCTGTAGTGTTTACTTTTGATAAGTTTCGCTCCTATCTCATTGGCACTAAGGTGGTAGCATATACTGATCATGTTGCCATTAAGTACCTAGTTTCCAAAAAGAATACAAAGCCTAGATTGATTAGATGGATCCTCCCACTACAGGAGTTTGACTTAGAGATTAGGGATAGGAAAGGGATAGAGAATTAGGTTGCTGACCATTTATCTAGATTGGAGAGTGGACTTAAAGAAGATGGGACAGTAATTAATGAGTCCTTGCCTAATGAGCAATTATTTTCTTTTGGGCACTCTAATTTTCCCTGGTATGCTGATTTTGTAAACTATTTGGTGAGCAATATGATGCCACCAGATTTGACTGCCCAACAAAAGATGAAGTTTTCTAGTGATGTCAAGCATTATGTGTGAAATGAGCCCTTTCTGTACAAGCAATGTAAAGATCAGGTTTTAAAGAGGTGTATTCCTATGGAAGAAGTAGAGGATATACTTAGACATTGCCACTCTTCTGATTATGGAGGGCATTTTGAAGGAGAAAGGACAGTTGCTAAGGTTTTACAATCTGGATATTACTGGCCCACCTTGTTTAAGGATGCCCACTACTTTATGATGAACTGTGATAGATGTCAGAGGGTAGGTAATATTTCCAAAAGAAATGAGATGCCTTTGACTAACATTTTAGAAGTTGAGATACCTTTGACTAACATTTTAGAAGTAGAGCTTTTTTATGTTTGGGGTATAGACTTCATGGGACCTTTTGTTCCTTCCTATGACAATCTCTACATTTTGGTGGCCATAGATTATGTGTCAAAATAGGTTGAAGCAATAGCTTTACTAACAAATGATGCCAAGGTGGTGATAAGGTTTTTGAAGAAGAATATTTTTACGAGATTTGGCACACCCAGAGCCATCATTAGTGATGGGGGATCCCATTTTTGCAACAAGAATTTTGATGGGCTTTTAAAGAAATATGGAGTCATGCATAAGGTAGTCACTACTTATCACGCACAAACTAGTGGTGAGGTAGAGTTATCCAATAGAAAGATTAAGGGGATATTAGAGAAGACAGTGAATCCAAGTAGGAAGGATTGGTCCATTAGGTTAGATGATGCACTTTGGGCCTATAGGACAACCTTCAAAACATCTATAGGGATGTCCCCTTATCAGCTTGTTTATGGTAAGGCATGTCATTTGCAAGTGGAGCTTGAGCATAAGGCCCACTGAGCCATTAAGAACCTGAATTTCAATTTAGATACAGCGGGGAAGAAGAGGCTGCTGCAGTTTAATCAATTAGATGAGTTTAGGTTACAGGCATATAAGAATGCCAAGCTCTACAAGGAAAAGGCTAAGCAATGGCATGACAAGAAAATAAAGGAGTGACACTTCGAGCCAGGCCAGCAAGTATTGCTTTTCAATTCTCTCTTGAAGTTGTTTCCAGGAAAGCTTAAGTCTAGATGGACAGGACCCTTCACCATTACACAAGTATTCCCTCATAGAGCCATTAAGATCATGGATGAGACCCTGAAGCAACCCTTTACAGTTAATGGTTATAGACTTAAGCACTATTTTATGGGAGGATTTGACCGTCAACATTCTGTGACCACTTTGGTTAATCCTTTTGATTCTGATCCTGCTACTTAACTTCAGACTATAAATTCAGCTAGCTTTATTTTCATGCATACAGCTTCATTTTATGCTACTTTATTTTTCTTTCCACTTTTTGTACAGTTCTTTTTCTCGTTTCTATTGCTTCTTTCTTTGTTTCTTGTATAGACAGCCTTTGCTGCAAGGGCTCTCATCAAGCTTCACAAGTTCTTCATCATCAGATAGGGGAGTATTCTATTCTTGAGTTTCAATTCTTATATTATCTACACACTGAGGACACTGCACACTTTAAGTATGGGGGAAGGGATTCACTTAAGCATTTTTTAAAAGTTTTGGGCAGAATTGCAAGTTTCTACAAAAATATGAGCTTACATTGTTTGATTTAGTACTTAGCATGTGGTTTTTCCCATATTCCAATGATATAACCCCACGATTTAGTCTGACTTTGATTGAATAAGAAGCATGATTGTAAGAAAAGCATGAAATTGAGTTCTTGAATTTGTCTTGATTCTGATTGTGATTTCCTCATTTTTTGCACATGTCATGTCATGAATCTGTATACTTATTTAGAGAAAGCTTATGTGGACATAGGATTACATTTGTTCAGTTGATTTTGAGCACCATATTCTAGAATTTTTTTGATCTTCTCTCGAGGTGAAATATTAGATCACACTTGATTAGGGAAATGATTTAGGCCATCTTTAGATCGTTTGAGCATTTCTAACCGTCCTCATACATATTTTACCCCTAGTCACCCATCTAGGCCAAATAAGCTTTTCTTTGTAAATACAACTACATATTTTTCCTTAGCTTAAACACTCTTTTCCTATCATGTACCCCGAAAGAATGTAATTTCACTAGGATATATTTTGAGCTATGTACATATGGGTTATAGGTGATAGTGAAATTTGAAAAAAAAAATACAAAAATAGAATAAAAATGTTTAGCAAAATAATAAGTTTGGGAGAGTAATTATGAGCTCTTACATCAAAGATCCTAGAAGTAATGCATGTTGAGGGGTAATTAAACCTAAATCGACTTTATCATACCTTAGCCCTGGCCTTACATTACAAGCTGAATGAAGTCCTATTGATCTTTGGTTAAGTGTGACTACATTAGTGGAGAGAGAAGTGAAAAGCAAACTTATGGGAATGATCACTTGTCATTGACTTTACATTTACTATGTTTGCATAATCTGATCTGGGTAATGTACTATGAAGTGGCTTTGACATTTTCGCACAGACACACGAGAAGTCCAATTTGGGTTAAGATTTATGATTGAATGATTCTGTGTGCTAAACTTATAATTGTGAATCTTTGATATCAGAGTTTGTACTTTTTCTTTGAGGATAATATTGGGAAAATCAATATATTTGGTACTTGTCAGTTCCAACATATGTTTTGTTTTGCTTGAGGATAAACAAAAGCTCAAGTTTGAGGGTGTGATAATTCGATTAAAATAGAATTATTTATATTTAATTTCTTAATTAACTATTTTAATCCCCATATTATTTTATTAATTATCCCCTTATTTTAATTAAAATTCTTATGTTTGCAGATAAATTAAATCCAGATAAATTTCAGTCATTTCAACAGAAAATGGACTGAAAATGAGCTAAAAAGGAGATTGGATCACTATCATTTCGTCTTGTAGCATGAGTCACCATTCTTCTTGACACATGTGATGCCAAATGTCCACATTTTATTCACCTTTGAAGGATAAGATTAAAGGACACCTTGATCACCTCATGGAAGACACAAGCCATGCCACCTTGCACATCCAACTGGACAAGAAGACAAATGACATTGAAATATCTTCTTTAAAAGCTAATGGTGTGAAGACAAGTAGCCAATCAATGTCAACTCATCTAGGATTAAAATTTCCCTTTGTACCCCTATTTTGATGTGTATAAAAAGAAAAAGATAAGTAGTTTTTAGGGGGGATTTTTAGGCTAGAGTTTTTTTTTTTAGTTAGTTTTATGTTGGCTGCTAGGGTTTTAGGTAGGATATATATATATATTGTTAGAAAACCGATTCACCCCCCCTCTCGGTAGAGCCAACAATTGGTATCAGAGCTAGGACTCTTTAATCACATAGGAACAACTTCCTAAGAGTTAGAAAACGATCAAATGGCTCTTAACAATATAGCAACTAGTTTGATAGGAGAGGGGCACTCTACGGTTAGACCTCCCATGTTCAATGGTGAACATTATTCGTATTGGAGGACTAGGATGATGCTATTCATTCAAGCAAATGACTATGAAGTATGGAGAATTATAGTTAAGGGACCTCAAATCCCTGCAAAGAAAATAGAGGGAAGAGATATCCCCAAAGAAGAAGATGAATGGGATTCTAATGACATTAAATGTGCACAGCTAAATGCTAAAGCTATGCACACATTATTTTGTGCTTTAGGTCCTAATGAATACAATAGAGTCTCCGGGTGTGATAATGCCAAGCAAATATGGGATAAATTGGCAATAACTCATGAGGGTACAACCCAAGTGAAGGAGACAAAAGTAGGTATGCTCACACATGACTATGAGCTCTTTAGGATGAAGGAAGGAGAATCAATTAGTGATATGTTCACTAGATTCACAGACGTAATTAATGGATTAAAATCTTTAGGAAAAATATATTCTAATATTGAAATGGTAAAGAAAATTCTAAATAGCTTACCTAAATCATGGGAAGCTAAAGTGACGGCAATTGAGGAATCTAAGGATCCTCACACATTGAGCCTAGATGAATTGATAGGATCTTTGCTCACTTATGAGATGAAACTTAAAAGAAATGAAGAGCCACCCAAGAAAGTGGGTGTTGCTCTAAAATCCACTGCTCAAGAGGAGATTAAAAATGAGAGTGGCAGTGAGGAGGATATTGAGATGGCAATGTTTGCCAAAAGGTTTAATAAGTTCATGAGGATGAAAGCTAGTAGTAGTAATAGGAGAAACAATAGGAGAGAACAAGAGGAAGTAGGTAGAAAAGACTCTATTGTATGTTATGAATGTAAAAAACCGGGACACATAAAATTTAACTGCCCTCTTCTTAAAAGGTCAAATGATAGGTTCCATAAAAAGAAGGCAATGGTGGCAACATGGAGTGACAGTGATTGCTCCGATGATGAATCAAATGAGGACATTGCCAACTTATGCTTCATGGCTATTGATGATGATCAAAAGGTAACCTCTAATCTCAATGAATACTCATTTGATGAATTGCAAGATGCATTTGATGATCTTACATTAGAGTATGAATGTATGAGCATGAAGTATAAAAAGTTAATATCTAAATTAAAAAAGGAAAATGAGATAATGTTAAAAGATAAATTAGAATGTAAAAAGAAACTAGAGATTTCAAACCTAGAAATTTGTGACCTTAAGGAGAAAAATAACAATTTACATAACTCCTTTAATAGATTTCACATGGGGCAACAAAAGCTAGATAGCATGTTAGAAACCCAAAGGGCATTTTTTGACAAAAATGGCTTAGGATATAATGCACAAAGTAGGGAGACCCATCTTAAGAGTTTTATTGCTAGGAAGAGCATGAATAAACCTGCAATTACTTGTTCATATTGTAATAGAAAGGGACATAAGTCACATTATTGCAATATAAAGATGAGGAATCTTAAAGGAAAAAGGGTAAAAAGGATATGGATTCCAAAAGAGGTAATTCATTCCAAGGACTGTAATGCATTAGCAAAATGGATCCCAATGGGATCAAGAATTGCATTTACTAACCTCCAAGGACCCAAGAAAATTTGGGTACCTAAGACTTGAGTTTAATTTTTTGTAGGTGATTGAGCATAGCCACAAAGCTAAAACAAAAGATGGTTGGTACTTAGATAGTGGATGCTCAAGGCACATGACGGGTGATAAAAGCCATTTCAATTCCTTCAAATCGAAAATTGGTGGAGAAGTTACTTTTGGGGACAACTCCAAAGGCCAAGTGGAAGGAAGTGGCTCAATAGGTAATGATCATTTCTCTTTAGAAAAAGTATTACTTGTTAGGGGTCTTAAGCATAACTTGTTAAGCATTAGTCAACTTTGTGACAAAGGTTACAAAGTAATTTTTGATTGCATGAAGTGTAATGTTATAGATCCTAAGTCAAATAAAATTCTTTTTCTAGGTCATAGGCAAGGTAACATATATATTGTCTATCTTAATAAACTCAAAAATGAAAACATATGCTTAATGGTAGACAACAAAAAGGAATCTTGGTTATGGCATAGAAGACTAGGTCATGCTAGCATGAGTGTGCTATCCAAGTTAGCTAGAAAGGATCTAGTAATAGGCTTACCCAAAATACCTTTTGATCATGAAGAAATATGTGAAGCTTGTGTTAAAGGAAAACACAAGAGGACAACTTTTAAGCCTAAGAATAGTGTATCCACCACTAGGCCTCTCCAATTACTGCATTTACACTTATTTGGACCAACTAGAACCACTAGCCTAGGTGGGAAACACTATGGATTTGTAATAGTTGATGATTACACTAGGTACACTTGGGTGTTCTTTTTGAGAGTAAAAAATGAAGCCTTAGAGAAATTCATAACTTACTCAAAGGTGACCCAAAATGAAAAAGGATATACAATAACAAGCATTAGGAGTGATCATGGCAAAGAATTTGAAAACATAGGATTTGATGAGTATTGCAATGATCAAGGAATTAGCCATAATTTTTCAGCCCTTAGGACACCACAACAAAATGGTGTAGTTGAGAGAAGAAATAGAACTTTGGAAGAGATGGCTAGAACTATGTTATGTGAGAATAACTTACCAAAGTATTTTTGGGCTGAAGCTATAAACACATCATGTTATATAATTAATAGAGCTATGATTAGACCCATGCTAAAGAAAACTCCTTATGAGCTCTACAAAGGTAAAAAGCCTAACATTAGCTATTTCCATCCTTTTGGCTGCAAATGTTTTGTTCTAAATAATGGGAAAGATAATTTGGAAAAATTTGATGCCAAGAGTGATGAGGGAATATTCCTAGGATACTCATTGAATTCAAAGGCCTATAGAATATATAACAAAAGAACATTAATGGTTGAAGAGTCTATTCATGTTGTATTTGATGAATCAAATAATATATCTAAAGATTCAACCAATGATGAAAATGTTGGAATATTTGATGAAGGCCTAGAAGATGACTTTCTAGAAAAGCTTGACTTGAATAAAGGAGATGAAGAAGAAATAGAGGTTTTAGAAAGAGAACTTAGAGCACCAAGAGAGTTAGGATATGTAAAAGATTGTGAAATAGTAGGAGATCCAACTCTTGGAGTTAGAACTAGATCATCCCTAAGGAATATGTGCCAATATATAGCCTTTGTATCTCAAATTGAGCCTAGGAATGTCAATGAAGCTTTAGAAGACAATAATTGGTTCCTAGCAATGCAAGAAGAATTAAATCAATTTGAGAGAAGCAAAGTATGGAAACTAGTTCCTAGGCCTAGTGATCACTCAATAATTGGAACTAAATAGATATTCAAGAACAAAATGGATGAAAATAGTGTGATCACAAGGAATAAGGCTAGGCTAGTTGCTCAAGGCTATAGACAAGAGGAAGGCATAGACTATGATGAAACATATGCACCGGTAGCTAGATTAGAGGCAATAAGAATGTTACTTGCCTTTGCATGTTATAAAAACTTCAAGTTATATCAAATGGATGTAAAGAGTGCATTCTTAAATGGTTTTATTAATGAAGAAGTATATGTTGAGCAACCTCCCGGATTTGAAAATCATGAATTTCCTGAACATGTTTTTAAATTATCAAAGGCACTTTATGGGTTAAAACAAGCTCCTAGAGCTTGGTATGAAAGGTTGTCAAAATTCTTAATAGAAAAGGGATTTTCAAGAGGAAAAGTGGATACCACCTTATTCATTAAGAATAAAAATAAGGATTTATTAGTTGTACAAGTGTATGTAGATGATATTATTTTTGGTTCAACTAATGAGTCTTTATGCCAAGAGTTTGCTAAGATCATGCAAGGAGAATTTGAGATGAGCATGATGGGAGAACTCACATTCTTCTTGGGACTTCAAGTGAAGCAAACAAAAGATGGAACCTTCATCAATCAAGCAAAGTATACTAAGGAATTGCTCAAGCGATTTGGAATGGACAATTGCAAACCTCAAGCAACTCCAATGGGCACTAACATCAAGCTTGATAAGGATGAAAGTGGTAAGTGTGTAGACACTAAACTTTATAGGTCTATGATTGGCTCATTGCTTTATTTAACTGCAAGTAGACCAGATATTTTGTTTAGTGTATGCCTTTGCGCTAGATTTCAATCCTGTCCTAAGGAATCACATCTATTGGCAACTAAGAGGATCTTTAGATACCTCAAAGACACTCCCTCACTAGGACTTTGGTACCCCAAGGACTCTACTTTTGCCCTTCATGCATTTTCAGATGCTGATTTTGGAGGATGCAAAATAGATAGGAAAAGTACTTCAGGTACTTGCCAATTCTTAGGAAATAGGTTAATTTCTTGGTTCTCCAAGAAACAAAACAGTGTGGCTCAGTCCACAACTGAAGCTGAATATATAGCAGCTGGTAATTGTAGTGCTCAAGTGTTGTGGATTAAACAACAAATGAGAGATTATGGTATTGACATGAAGCAAGTCACTATTAAATGTGATAATACCAGTGCCATTAATCTGTCTAAGAATCCTATTCAACACTCCAGAACCAAGCACATAGAAATTAGACATCACTTCCTTAGAGACCATGTACAAAAAGGGGATATAATTTTAGAGTACATTGACACTCTACATCAAATAGCTGATATATTCACCAATATATTCACCAAACCCCTTGATAGAGATAGGTTTTGTATCCTTAGAGGTGAATTAGGACTCATGGATATGCCTTAGGAATTTTGTGTTTCAAAAATCTTGGTTTCAAATTGATTTTAAATGAGTTTTTGCAAAGATTTTCTGGCAATGAGGATGAGAGATCGATCTCCTTGCAATATAGATCGATCTCCATACCTCCAACAAGCCTAAATCATCAAGGTTAAGCTAAGCAGATCGATCTTCTAACCATAAGATCGATCTCCTTACGTCTCTATTTAAAGGAAGATCGATCTGTCAACACGACAGATCGATCTCTTCAAGCTTCCGCATTCTACAGATCGATCTTTGCATTTGGCAGATCGATCTGGCTAAGCCTCTGTTAAACGACAGATCGATCTGTGTGTAACAGATCGATCTCCTTAAGCCTCTGTTTGCGACCAGATCGATCTGGCCTTACGACAGATCGATCTCTATTGGATTCTGGAAATGACAGATCGATCTGTCGCCTCGACAGATCGATCTCCTGTGCCCTGAAGTATAAATACCCGCATGAAATTCCCAAATTTCAGAAACCCAATTTTCAAAATTCCCAAATTTCCCTCGCATCTTTTCCTCCGATTCCTCCTCAGATCGATCTCCGTACGGTTTTCCTTGCGTCTCGGTGTCAAATTCTGGTATAGTAACCAACATCTCTTACTTTTTTCTCAAAAATTTTTCAATTTGTGTTCATTTTAATTCTAGGGCAAACCTAGGTACTGTTTCATTGCTTTTCTCATTGTTGAATCTGTTTAGCGCAAATCTAGAGTCTAGAATAATGCCTAGGCTTAAGACAGTAGGACACAAACCCTGTAGGACCATTGTAGAGGCCGGTTCCTCATCACAACCCGTTCCTCCACCTCCTATCGCTTCCTTCAATCGGTGTTTTAAAACACCAGCAAAAAGAAAGCGATATGAGGAATACTTCTCAACCATGCCAATCAAGCATTGGCGTACTATCGATTTTTCCTTCCTCAATCGTATAGATTTTCCTTACGTGTCAAAGTTTGAGGAATTTGGTTGGATGAATTTCTTAAAAATCAACACTCTCGTCCCTCCAAATCTTGTTCGTGCATTCTTTTCCAATGCCGAATTACTTTTTGACCCAAATGACACTTGCAAAATTGTCGGTTTTAAAACTTATGTCATGGGTAAACCCATTATAATAGACACTGAAGTTCTAGCCAAAGCGTTTGATGTACGCGATGAAGGCTTAACAAATGAGGATGAGGAAGTCTCCTTGGAGTTTGATCTCCCTGGGGACAAGACGAGTGACCTGCCGATGCATCCTCGGTTACTCCACCTCATAATCTCTTGGAACCTCCGCCCTTTCGGTACTCGTCATTCTACCGTTAGGCGTTTAGATTGCTTTTGGCTCCATCACATTCACACCACAAGCCAAAAACCTAACCTCCCTCACTTTATATACGAAGATTGGCTGAAGATTGTGCGTGGACAAGCTACCACGATCGTGTTTCCACAACCGATAGCTTATCTTCTTCACCGCCTTGGTATCGACTGCAGCGGCGAAACCGACGAACTCCCCTCTCCCAAGAGCGTGCTTAACATTGGGACCCTCCATCATATGGGGTACTACAAAGACCTCCGGGGAGAGTGGACGAAAAAGAGGGATCAGCAACCTGCAGAGGCTATGGAGGAGGACCCCACTGCTGAGCCAGTGCACCGACCTGCTGCACCAGCTCCGGAACCATCGGCTCCGCCCACTGCACCAACATCGTCTCCTGCTGACTTGGAGATGCTCATGACGATGATGAATGACCTCAGTCAGCAGATGAATGATGGCTTTGCCACTCAGCGACGTATGATTGAGGACTTAACCCAAAGAGTGGATAAGATTCAAGAGACTCAAGAGGCGATGTTCGATGAGCTCCAAGTAACACGCACGCACGTTGAGAATCTTTTGGATCGTGATCCTCCCTCACAATAGGCATTAGGTGCTTTGATTTAGTGTAGTTACAACATTTTAAGCTACTTGATGTTATCTGTGAGGAATTTGCTTGAATGAAATGTGATTTGACTGGATATTGGGTGAGTTAATGAAAATGTTGATTTTGAAATGCCATGAATCTTCTATTTTGTGTGTGATTGATATGACAAAAAGGGGGAGAAGAAACATGTGTTGTGGTTGTGGTTGTGTTAACTGTTTAAAAGAATGATTTAATTGAGGGGGAGTTAAGATTTAACTGAGGGGGAGTTATGATTTAATTGAGGGGGAGTTAAGATTTAACTGAGGGGGAGGTAAGTCATTAACAAAGTCAAAAGCTCACAAAAAGGGGGAGTTTTGCAAATTCACTAAACATGTTTATTTGATGAGTTTTGTCATATCAAAAAGGGAGAGATTGTTGAGTTAATGTATTTTGAAATGACAAAACAAGTTAATTCAATAATGCTAAGATGATATACAAACATGTTTAGAGGTTATTAGTACCAGAACTTAGAGTTCTGCTGATGAGAGATCGATCTGGGGTATGAGAGATCGATCTCCTGGGTTTTTACTTGATGAGAGATCGATCTCATGATGGAAGAGATCGATCTGGCAAGCCTTAAATCCGTACAAAGGTATTTAGGAAGAATAAGATCGATCTGCAAGGGTTAAGAGATCGATCTGGCTAAATGCTAGAGTTGAGAGATCGATCTGGTCGATGAAGAGATCGATCTCCCTTAAAAGCTTAAGACTGTAGATCGATCTGAGAGATCGATCCACATTCAAACAGAGAACTTATGAGATCGATCTGGTAAGGAAGAGATCGATCTCCTCAAAGTCAGAGAGCTGAAGAGATCGATCTGTGTTGTTGAGAGATCGATCTCCTCTCTAGCATTTAGCCAGATCGATCTCTTAACCCTTGCAGATCGATCTCATTCTTCCTAAATACCTTTGTACAGATTTAAGGCTTGCCAGATCGATCTCTTCCATCATGAGATCGATCTCTCATCAAGTAAAAACCCAGGAGATCGATCTCTCATACCCCAGATCGATCTCTCATCAGCAGAACTCTAAGTTCTGGTACTAATAACCTCTAAACATGTTTGTATATCATCTTAGCATTATTGAATTAACTTGTTTTGTCATTTCAAAATACATTAACTCAACATATATATATATTTTAGGTTTTACAGAGTTCTCACGTTGGTTGGGCTAGCCACCATTGTTTCTAGGTTTTGCATGTTTTTTATTTCCCTTTTATTTGACACATTTAAGTTTCTTTAATGCAAAAGTTTATTTTCTTCTCTTTGGTCTTAGTTTTCTTTCCTTTTTTCGTTGATGATAGTTTTAGGTTTCCTTTATTTGTTCTCACGTAGAAGCTGGTGACAGCAGCCATTTTCTTCCTTCATCATTTCTTTGTTTTGTGATGCTCTGGTTTATTTAGTTTACTATTTTACAACTTCTTGTTAATTCTATGAATTCATTTATATATGTTCAAGGTTAAACCTATATGGGGTCTTACATTCTCCCCCACTTAAAAAATTTGGTCCTCCAAATTGGAACCAATCATTCTATGAATAACTCGGGATACTTCTCTCGTATCGAACTCTCCAATTCCCATGTGATTTCTTCTGATGTATGATGTTGCCACAAAACCTTAACCAATGAAATCATCTTGTTCCGCAACACTTTCTCTTTTCTGTCCAATATCTGGATCGGTTCCTCCACATACGACATGTCCTCTTTGAGCTCTAATGGCTCATAGTTAATTATATGTGTGGGATCCGGATAGTACTTCCGAAGTATAGAGACATGGAAGACATTGTGGACTTTCGCTAGCTCAGGTGGCAAGGCTAGCCTATATGCTCCATCTCCCACTCTATTCAAGATCTCAAAGGGACTAAGATAACGAGGACTTAGTTTTCCTATCTTCCCAAACCTCGTTATTCCCTTAGAAGGAGATACTTTCAAAAATATGAACTCACCCACATCAAACTCAAGTGGTCTTCGTCTCCTGTTAGCGTAGCTCTTTTGTCGACTTTGAGCTGTTCGTAACCTTTCACATATTATCCGAACATCCTCGGAGGCTTGTTTAACCAGATCGGGAGCGACCAACTGTCTGTCACCAACCTCTTCCTGTCCAATGGGCGATCGACATCTACGACCGTATAGTGCCTCATAAAGGGCCATTCCAATACTTAAGTGATAATTGTTATTGTAGGCGAACTCAATTAATGACAAGTGATCGTCCCATAAGCCTCTAAAATCCAGCACACACGCTCTCAACATATCCTCCAAGGTCTGTATAGTCCTCTCTGACTGACCATCTGTTTAAGGATGAAAAGCGATGCTAAAGCTCAACTGGATCCCCATCGCTTCCAAAAAATATCCCCAAAAGTGAGAAGTGAAGCAGGCATCCCGATCATAAACAACACTCACTGGGACTCCATGCAATCTCACTATTTCCCACACATACAGGTTCGTCAGTGCACTCAATGTATCTGTAGATCTCATGGCTAAAAAGTGTGCCGATTTCGTTAACCGATCTACTATCACCCATATAGCATCATGGTTCTTATGGGTTCTCGGTAACCCCATCACAAAGTCCATGGTGACATGCTCCCTCTTTCATGTCGGTATCAGTAGAGGTTGTAACAATCCACCTGGTTTCTGATGTTCAACTTTTACTTGCTGACAAATGAGACATCTAGCAACATACTCAGCTATGTCCCTCTTCATTCCAGACCACCAATACACTTTTCAGAGATTCTGATACATTTTACTACTCCCCGGGTGTACTGTATATCTCGATGAGTGAGCCTCTGATAAGATCATCTTCCTCAGCTCTGAATCTTTAGGAACATACATTCTATTTCCGAACCTTAGTATTCCATCTAAACTCATTTCAAATTCTATATCCTTACCCTTCTAGATTTGGCTAATCACATCAGTACACCATTAATCAATTTACAGAGCTTGTCGGATTCTCTTAATCAACTCCAATTTTAATCTCAAGCTAGCAATAAGCCCATAGCTGCCAATCTCAGGTAGGGTCATATCCAGACTAAGGTTCATGAATTGCTCCAACAACTCGTGTTCTCTAACCATCATATGCGATGCCAACCCGATACTCTTCCTACTCAATGCATCGACAACCACATTTGCCTTTCTCGAGTGCTATAAGATTTCACAATCATGGTCCTTGAGGAGTTCTAACCACCTTTTGTCTCATATTTAACTCCTTCTGTGAGAATAGATACTTCATACTCTTGTGATCCGTAAAGATTTGAAATCTCTCACCGTACAAGTAGTGGTGCCATATCCTCAATGCGAATACTACAGTTGCCAACTCTAAATCGTGAGTGAGGTAGTTCTTCTCATGATCTTTTAGCTGTCTAGATCCATAAGCTACTACCCTTTCATCTTACATCAAAACATAGCCTAGTCTTTGATGCGAAGCATCTGTATACACCGAGTAGTTTCCTGAGCTGTTAGGGATGATAAGAACTGGTGCGGTGGTTAATCTGCGCTTGGGTTCCTGAAAACTCCTCTCACAAGCTTCATCCCATATAAACTCCACACTCTTCCTCTAAGACGTGTCAATGGAGCAGTCAATCTAGAGAAACCCTTTACAAGTCTCCTGTAGTAACCTGCCAAATCCAGAAAGCTTCTGATCTCTGTCACTGTCCTGGGTTGTTCCCACTGAACAACAACCTCGATCTTGGATGGATCTACTGACACCCCATCCTTCGATACAACATGGCCTAAAAAAGAAATCTGCTCTAGCCAAAAGTCATATTTACTCAGTTTGGCATACATCCTTCTCTCTAGGAGGGTTTGTAAAACAATCCTTAAGTGTTGCTTATGATCTTCCTTGGACCTTGAATACGCCAATATATCATCAATGAAAACAATCACGAACTGGTCCAAGTATGGCTTGAATATCTCATTCATTAGAGCCATAAAAGCTGCTGGTGCATTCGTCAACCCGAAATGCATCACTAGGAATTCGTAATGACTATAGCGGGTGCGGAAACCTGTCTTGGGCACATCTTCCTTTCGAATCTTCAATTGATGATACCCAGACCTCAGATCTATCTTGGAAAAGATTTGTGCTCCCTGGAACTGATCCAATAGGTCATCGATGCGTGGCAAGGGATACTTATTCTTGATGGTAGCCTTGTTCAACATTCGATAGTCAATACACAACCTAAGGCTCCCATCTCTCTTCTTCACAAATAATATTGGAGCTCCCGATGGTGAGACGCTCGGTCTTATAAACCCTTTATCTAGCATATCTAGCAACTGCTTCCTTAACTCCTCTAGCTCAACTGGAGACATCCTATATGGTGACTTGGATATTGGCTCGGTTCTAGGCGTCAAATCTATACCGAATTCCATTTCTCTATCCGGTGGCAATCCCAGTAGGTCATTTCAAAAGACATCAGGGAATTCTCTAACCATTGGAATGTCCTCCATATCCGGATGTAGTTTGTCCAAATCCACCACTTAGGAAAAAAAACTCTCAAAACAACATTCAAGTCATTTATACCAATGTACTTTACTTGTCATAAAATTCAAGATTTCATTTCTTCTCTTAAAATCTTACAACACATTCTTCTGGTAGAGAAAATGTAATAGACTTAGCGTGGCAATCTAAGATAGCATGATTGGTTGCTAACAAATCCATTCCCAAAATTACATCAATATCATACATATTATAAAATCAGGCTAGTTGTCGCACACTTATCTCCTACCCTCACTTTACAATCTTTATTCACTTGCTCGACCAATTGGCTAGCTCTCACTGGAGTACTTATTAATAAAGTCCTACTTAAGTATGTGGGTTCTATCAGACCTTTTAATTTTGATGCACATGTATGTGATATAAAGGAATGCGTAGCACCAGAATCAAACAAAGCCATAGCTTCCAAATTAAAAATCAGGATTGTACCTTTTATCACCTTAGAAGAGGTATCAACTGATGCCTGGTCTATCGCATACACCTTGCCTTGGCCCACAACTTGTTTCCCTTTTTCTTCAACCGTGGCTCTCTTCCTTGCTGGAGGTGTAACTGTAGGAACTCTCTCTGGCTCCTTACCCCTCTGTGGAATTACCTCAACTGTCTCTGGACATTCCTTTGCATAATGTCCAAACTTGCCACATCTGAACATCGTGTACTCTGAAGGTAACAGGGCCTACCACCATGATATCGGCCACATGCTCTACACTGATCCGTAGTCGGTCGAGGTCCACCGATCACTATGCCCTTAGTTGGTATCTGAGTTGAAGGCATAAAAGGTCTAACAGCCTTTTTCTGGAACTCATCTGCCTCTCTCCGACGCTTACTCATGAATCTCCGACCAAATTTGGCAATCTTGCCATCTCCCATTTTACTTGGACCATTGTCCTTACCCTAATTAAACTCAAAAATCTGCAGGTCATAATCCTGCTCACATAACTGGGCCCGTCGCACAGCCTCTCTATATGTAGCGACATTAAACGGGGTCAACTTCGCTCGAATTGAAGGCTTCAATCCATCTACAAATCTACGGACCCTTATAGCCTTACTCCTGATCGAGTCTGGATCATATCTGCCTAGTGAAGTAAATCGTGACTCGTACTCATCAACCATTCGATTCCTTTGAGTCAGATTCAAAAATTCCATCTGCAACCTACGTCGAACGGTATCTGGGATGTATTGCTCTCTAAAAGCGCCCAAAAATATATCCCACGTGATAGCCATACCCTGAGCTCTCAACATAGGCCTGGTGGACTTCCACCAATGCTCTGCTTTGCCTCTAAGTACAAAGGCCACAAGTGCTACTCTCTCTGTAGCCGAACAACTACAGAAGTCAAACAACTTCTCTATCTAACTAATCCAGTCCTTAACCACTGTCGGATCCTTTACCCCACTAAAAGAAGGAGGCTTGAAATCCATGAAATACCTCAACCTCTCCATATCACAGTCATATCCGTACCCTAAATCATCCTCATCATACTGTTGTGGGGCTACTGTAGGAGGAACTGGTCGAATGTAAGGTTTTCGTGGCCTAACTGGTTCAGGTTGTGCAGGTGCAACATTCTCAGGTTCAAGTGCACCTGCTGGGGGATTCGGTGCATCCTGTCCCACTGTACCAGGTGTACCCTCAAACCTAGCCATGATCTGACCCATCGTGGTCATCATAGTGTGCATGTCTTCCTCTAATTGGGCAATCCGAGGATCGAAAGCCTCTATCTGTTCCTGAGGCTCATGACTAGAGGATGATCTATGGTGCCTCTCAGTCCTATCATTCCGCCCTTGAGCTCTCGAGCTCTCTCCCCTCTTACGGAGTCTCATGCTAGCCTGATAACTCCCTGCATTTATAACAAACTCTTAATTTACTAACAGCTCCGTATACACATTTGTATCTAAATATCACACAGTAACTTGGGGATGTATGTTTTCTTAGTCCTAAACATCGACTCAAATCAGACCAACCATGCTCTGATACCAAATCTGTCACACCCCAATTCCAAGTGTTCTTCATCCATACAATTACTACTTACGGTTGGTCTGTGAGGCGATGCGATTACCAAGTTCCTTGAATTTACAGCGAAAATATTTAAAATTTAATTCACACTCCCAGGTTTGTGTAAATATACAAAATTAATTGTATAATAATATCTTTACATATCATCCCCATAAAACTGTTACATTTCTTAGGTATAACTGTGCGATACATCAAGATAGATACAAAATACACGTGTGTATACAATTCTTATACGTTTACAACTGGCGGGAGCTGTCCAACTCAAAAAGAAATCTATAGACCACCGTTCTCCTACTTCTAGGTACCTAGAGGGGGAAAATAGTGGGATGAGCAAACCACAGCTCAGTAAGGAAATGAATGCTAGCAAGTAGATATCGTACTACCTACATAGCCCATGCATGTTAAACCAGAAAACCATGTTTTCGATATAAATGGAAATATTATACGAAAATGCCTTTAAACATACATTTCTCATTTGCATTTTCATGTAAATCATATATGTAATGCTTCCATTTTAAAACATGATTCATTCAACAATGCCTTCATGGCACTAGTGCTTAAATCAGAGATTTATCAAAACACAAAATCTCTTTACTCTCTCAAACAATTCTTTTCCTCAAATCTCTTTCTTTTCTGAGTTGTCTCTGTTTCTCGAATCTCTGAGACAAGCATGGAATTTTTGACAATCAAATATCCAGGACATATGGCCATAGTTAGTGATCCCAGGCCTCACTGATCAGGTGTGCACAGGGCATCACTTCACCTGAAGGGAGATGGATCAGTCTTACCCTTCAGCTCATCTCAATCAACCTCATCTCCTCATATACTCACGGTATAAGGTACGTCATGTGTCATCTACGCGATACTCGTACTCACGTGCACCCAGCATGGTACATAGTATACCAACGGACAATTACACAGTACTACGTATGCCCGTAGACCTAAATCTATACTCCAACTCCGATGGACTTTTCATCATGAACCATGTCTCATATACTAGGCGAGCATGCATCGTAACACACAGTCATCGCAAGGCTCCAGCGCGATACGATTTATCGTTAAGGCCTAGCCCGTTCAAAGGCCATCGACTGGCATCCCTTTGGGTCTCAAACCCCTAAGTTTACCTCAACTCATTAAAAACAGGTGCGAGCAATGCTCCAGCACTTTTCTCAAAACCATCGTGCGAGTTAAACTCCAGCACATAGTCAAGTCATTAAAATGGGTGTGAGCTAAAGCTCCAACACCAATCTCATCTCAAATCTGATAGGTGGTTATTTTCTCTTTTAAACTCAAAAAATGTTTATTTATGCAGTATGCCTCTTCATGCTAAAACATGTAAAATTAGCCAACCTATCATCATCATTTCTCAATCACCAATATCGATACAAAAATTAAGAAAAACATTGAAAACATGCATATCATGCTATTTCCTTACCCCATCTCATTTCTCAATACATATATATCATAGTATATTTCATGCTCCCATATCATTTCATAGAATTGTAATGTCGTACTAATTCTAGCGATATATCTACAAAATTGTCGTAAAATACATACGAACATCTCTGTAGATAACACACAATCCTTTACCTCGAATTACGCTCGTATCCCCTCTGTCACGTTTCCTCCATTCACGATCTAGGTTAGTCGTGTCTCAAGTATTCTGAGCTGTACGTATAAATCATCAAGTTATTTTCTGTTTTCATCTACTAAACATACACATTGTCTTCTATTTATCTATTCATACTCCTCAAATCCTTCAAATCACATTTCACCTTTCCACTAAAATCATTTTATCATCTATAAAGCTTTCCACCATTTTTCCATGGATTTCCTCTTCATAAATCTCCCTTAATACTACTCACCTATCACTACATTCATCTTTCATATCAACATTTCACATCTCATTCAACTCACAAATACCTAGAAACCATATTTAGAAGCTTAAAGGTTGAAGAGCTTACCCTTTTACTTAGTCAAACTTGTGGTAGCCACAACTCCTTCTCTTGATCACACCAATGTGAGATTTTTGGGTATGTTGTTCTCCTTGCTTCAAGGAATAACTTTCCCTTCTTGAGCTTCTTCCAAAATTGGCTGGAATGTAGTGATTTTTAGAGTGAGAAAGCTTGGGTCTTGAGAGAAAATGGCAGGTGAGGTTTGGTGGGAGAAGCGTTCTGAGTTTTCATCTCAATCTCATGCTCTTTTTATAGATGCAGAGACATGAGATCGATCTGGCCCTTATGAAGATCGATCTCTGCAAGGTTTGGCAGTCCTTTTTACCAAACACAACCACTACAAGATCGATCTTCTTCCATGATGAGATCGATCTGTCGAAGATAATTTTCCTCTTGGATATCGATCTTCCCCTTGTAGGAGATCGATCTTCTCGTTACAGAACCCTTAAGGAGATCGATCTGTCTAGCTTTGAGATCGATCTGTTCTCAAACAGAGAGTTAAGGAGATTGATCCTCTTGCCTTAAAATCAATCTTCTCATTACAGAATGTCTAGCAGATCGATCTGGCTCCATTGGAGATCGATCTATCTCGCCCCATAGCTCAAAATAAGGTCATTTTGGCTCTTCCAGATCGATCTCTCATCCAATGAGATCGATCTATCATTCATATTTCTAGATTTTACTATAGTTTTCTGTAGCAACTTCATTCAAAAACCTCATTAATTTGCTGCCATAGTCATTTCCTCATTCATCCCTCCTTGAGACCTGAAAATGACATCCAATCACACTTAGTACATATGAAAACTTGCAGGAAATCTTTGTATAACCAAATATATACAATATATAACTAAACGGAAGTGCATAACTTATGCAATTTCATTCCATTTTACTCAAATACTCATATTTCATTCCACTCACATTCATTATATATGAAGTCCATTTCTTCATGTTCATATTTAATGAAACTTGTACGTACATCACAACTCTTATTACAAGTGTGTACATTAATCTTATGGACTTTATATCACATATGTTTCACATTACTAGTACATCATCATACTTATGAATTCATTTACATATGTTCAAGGTTAAACCTATACGAGATCTCACACTGCATTGTTATGAGATTGTGTTGCTGTCTATCGTTGTGTGTGTGAGGAAGAAGGTGTTATCGTTGAAGCAGGGAACGAAGGCGTGGCAGTAGCTGCATGAAGGGACTGAAGCAGAAAGTACTATCCACTGCTGCTGTGCCTGAAGCAGGAGCTGGCGAGGACAAATTGTTGGTTTCTAGGCAGGACACAAGACGCATGGCAGGACGTGAAGCAGAAGGTGGCACGGGTTGAAGTAAGAACCTACATGGCAGAGTAGCAGCGCTAAGTGGAACGTGTCCACTGTAGCTATTGAAGCAAAAGGCAGTACAGCAGTGCTGTATGCAGGAACGGGTGGCTTGTTTGTCTCAGTATTCAGATTTACATGCAGTTTTTGTATTTAATTGTTTTTTTTTTTTTTTGTTTCATGACTTAGTTAATAGTTTTGTATAATAGGTTAAATATATTATTATATTAGATTTGTCTATTAATTTAGTTTATTAGCTTATTACCTTATGCTTGCTTAAGTTTCATTAAGTATTTAGTTATAGTAATTTTGAGTTTAATTAGGCTTTTATTTTCATGCATTTTAAATTTTAATTGCAAATCATTTTTTTATTGCATTTAGTGTTAGTTTAGGGGTAGAATCATTTTATGCATTCTTAGGATAGTTTTCATTATAAATTTTAAAAGCCCAAAATTAGTATATTTCTCATGCATCATTTAGAATAGATTTTGTTATTTAATTAAGCATTTTATTTCAGTAATTAGCTGGAGCTATATATAATTTTGGTTACTAATTTAGGCATTTAGGGTTAAAGTTGTACTTAGAGAGTTTATAATTTTTATTAGAATTTTGTTTCAATAAGCCTTAGGATAGATTACTTTGCATTTTTATTTCTCTTAATTAATTAGATTAAACATATGTAATTTTTATATTACGATTTTCTAGTTTTAATCTATTTATTTTTATTTCTTTATTCTCTTATTTGCATCTTTAGTTCATTTACACTAATTAATTTTAGTTTCAGTATTTTTCTTTTGTAGATTATCGATTTTATTTCCTTAGAGCTCCGTAAGTAGTTTTTGCTCTATTTTATTTATTGTATAGTTTTCATTATTTTTATTGTCTTCCAGTATTTTCAAATTAAACCTTGTAGGTTACCTTTTTTAATCTCATAATTTGTTAGGATATACTTAGAATAAAATTAACTACTACTTAATTAAGCTAATTGTGTTTTTTGTGAGATGATAATTTAAAACTCTATTTCTTTTATTACTTGTGGGACTCGTGCACTTGCTATATACACGTCTAAGAGGCAATCAAGCCGCAGCAGTTGGAGCATGTGAGATGACTGGTATTGCAGGCCATTAACGTGCACAAATTCTTAGGAGCAGAAAATGAAGTCAGTAGAGAGAGACCAGGGAACGGGATAGTTTTCGGTGGAAAGTAAGAGAAGGCTAGAATAATCGAAGAAAGAACATAAAAGAAGAGAGGAAACCAAGGACAGTGGCATGGTCTGCAACTACAGTGCGGAAAGACAGAAAGAAGAGAGGACCAAAGCTGTAGCAGGGGCAGGTAACGAAGCAGACAGAAAACAGGGGAATTGATGGATGAACAGTTGAAAATGAGAAAGGAAAAACAAAGACATGTGTAGGCTAAAAAAAAACCGAAGGGAGCAGCAGCAGGTCTGATTAACTGAAGTGGAAGAAGGTAAATGCTGAAGGCTATAACCGAGGGATATTGGCATGAACCAAAGACATGGTACACGACCTGCTAACCTGAAAATCGGAAGGAGTAAAATATATATTTACCTTACTGGAAACAACAGCAAATGTCAGAACCAGCAGGAAACCAGGCAAAAGAATGGGGCATGGCAGCGCTGCAGCTACAAGTAAAGTGTAAGGCAGAACTTAATTGAAGCGGCAACATTTTATGAGTGTTCTGCCGAGGGATGGTGTGAAATGGACAGTATGACAGCTGAAAAACTGCAACAGTAGTTGATAGCCTGATGACCGTTCGGTGGGAGGAAATGATGTTGCATGAGACTATCTAAGCATAGTAGAATAAAACTTGAAATAAATTGGAAGGAAGAAAATGTGAAATGGACCCGAACCGAGAACTAGAAAATCGAAAATAAAAGAGGGCTGATACATTACTTGATAGTTGCTGGAAATAGGAAGTACCCATCGGGAGAAAGTGTAGGTGAGGCAGGAAATGCAAACAGAAAAGAAAGAAAAAAAGCTAATGATCAGGAGCTTGAAGGAAGAAGATTTGATTTGGAGCACGAAACAGAGCCAATGAATAGAAAATAGGGCGTGATCGTGAGCAGCTAGAGGAAGGGGAACAAGCTGATGCAGTGGTGTCTGAATGGAGCTACAAATGCCAAAGGGAAAACAAGCCATGAAACAAGACTAAGTGGAGGTTGAAGAGCTTCATCATTCGCACTTGGTTTCTGCTTCCACTCTATTGTTTGGTTATTGATGTAAGAGACTTTACTGCATTATGATAATGTTGCCAACACCGATTTCCATAAGAGGAATTTCCATCTCAGCCAAGTTTTCTTGAGGTTCGGGATTATTAATCCAGTCAATTCAGGGAAGACGAAGCCGAATCCAACAAAAAGGAAGAGACCTCGATAGGTAGAAAGGAGAGAAAGACTAGATGGAAAAGAAATGAGACCATTTAATCGGGCAAACCTGAAAAGAACAATTGATAGAGGTAAACAAAATTAAGGAAAAAAGAAGTAATTGTAAGACCCGATTGTTATCGTATTTTCTTATGATTCACACATTTTATGGATATGGTTATATGTTAATGGAATCATAAGAAGGATGATTTGATCACATAAATATGAATGAAGTAGTCGTACGTTAAATCCGAAAACGGACAATTAAGAAATTTCAAATTAAATTTATGATATTTGAATTGTCCGGACATAGATACGAATTTTAAATGAGAAATTATAGTGGGTCCACGAAGGAAAATCGGTCTAAATTGGTCTCGAACATGTAGAAAGGTAAAACGGTCAAAAGACATATGAGATTGAGAAATCTTGATCAATAACGAAGAAATAATTAAATTCAAGTTAAATTGATCAAAGATATAAATTTATTAGAATACATCGAAATTTTCACCTCGAAAAATATCTCGAAAATATTAAAAAAATATACCGGAAAGACGAAATAAGACAAATAAATTCAATTATTGATTAAAAGAAAAAAATATATAAATTTTTTAGATGTTTTTGGGATTTTTAGAATATAATAATGAATAAAATAATAATAAAATAAATTATAAATAAATAAATAAGAAAGAAGAAAGAAACTGAAATTTTCGCGAAGAGAAAGAAAGAACAAAACGAAACAAAGAAGCCGAAACCGAGGAGATGATCGGACGACCACCGGTGACCCAGCGGCCAGGTGAAGGGCCGAAAAAGGAAGAGGACGTTGGCGCGACCTCCCTGGTACCGGCGACGCGGCCCATCGACGTTGGAATCCAACAGATCGAGGGAGAGAAGCCGTGGAGAGGAGAAGCGAAATCGACGGCCACCGGCACCGATTCGGCCCTAGCCACCGCCAACCGAAGCTCCCTCATGCGGTGCCGAGCTGATTGGTGTTGGAAACGGCCCAAGAAACGGCGGCTAACGCCGGCAACAGCGAGAAAGGAAAATGGGTACCGATGCCGAAAGGGAGAAGAGTCGGACCGACCACTTTTCGGCCAGCCATGGCGAAACCGAGGGCAGATCCGAGCTTCGCGAGGTATCGCCGAGCTACTAGAGGTGGAAGCCGGCGAAGAATCGACCGGCAAAGCTCCGAACGACAAAGAAGAAAGCCGAACTAGACTGAACCGACTGGTCTGAACCGAGTTGAACCGGACCGAACTGGTTCAGCCATGAAAGAGAGGAAAAAGGGAGAAAAAGGAAGAAAAAGAGAAAAAAGAAAAAGGGGAAGAATTTTTGAGAATACATCGGACTTCGGGTAAGTCGGTAAGAGGTCAAAAGTGACTAATTTGATTTTCAAAAAATTTATTTAAATTATATTTGATCGAAAATTAACCCGAAATTAAATATAAAATTGTGCAGTTCGACGATAAATCGTATACGTGAGCCCGATCGAACTTCGATTTGCACACAATCGCATAATCTCGAGTAAGTAAAGCTCATTTACGACAATTTATGTAATTATTCGCGTATTAAAGATTTATTTTACGAATTTCGGATTTAATTCCGCATTTAGTGAATTATATTGGGATTTTTGAATTAATTGTCTTAAATGATATACAGGCTATCCAAAGAGTTTGGAACGAAGCCCAATGGGTATTGAGAACCCAATAGACCCGAAAAAAGGATTTAATAAGTGGAAATGGGCTGAAAATGGGTCGAGGCCCATTAAGATGCAATTGGGCCCAATAAAGTAAAACAGGCCTAGTGCTTTAGATTCGATTAGTAAGAGTGAAATACTGATAAGTATATTAGAACTGACCCAAATATGTGGTTATATGCAGCTCCGTAGACTTGGTCTGGAGTGAATTGGACTGAGAGACCTGGTATGGTCAAGACAGGATAAGCTCGCGCGTGATTCCAGGGAAGAGAATTTTACAGACTGCTAGATGTAACTTTATGTAATTTCGACATCATTTACATTCCCTAAAATTGTCTGAAGGGTTTAAATTTAAAATAAAAATTAAAGTACCCCGGATGGACAAATTACCAAAATACCCTTGTGATGGGTAAAAATTTCCAAATTTAGGAAAAGTTGGGAGAAGCAAGAACAAGAGGTTCCTGCTTGTTTTTTAGGTGTTTTGACACGTGCATGAGTAAGCTGGCTAACTTTTAAATAAAAATGCACAGCATTGCATATTTTCGACAATGTGATTTCTTGTGAAAATTGTTTTGAGATAACAAAGTCGCCTATGTGATTTTATGAAAGTGTGACGTGCTAGAGCTCAGCTCACACGAGTTTTGATTTGTGTGATGCATGCATTTGTGTTGGAGCAAAAGCTCGCACTAGAGTTTTACATGCATAGGTGCTGGAGTCTAACTCGCACTAGATTTTCACTTGATTATTTATGACACCATGCTGGAGCCTAGTTCGCACTAGTTTTACATGATTTTGACAGAATGCTGGACCTTAGCTCTCACTAGACCTTATGAGATTTTATGAAACGCGTGCTGGAGCTTTGCTCGCACGAGATTTTCCTTGATTTTATGAGAGTACTGGAGCATTGCTTGCACTGATTTTATGAGACATGCGATGAGCCATGGTTGGAGCGTCGGGTAGATTGTGTGTCATACCGATTAAATATGCTCGCACGTGGGTTTTGAGACAAGCACGATTGTGGATATGAGATATGGGTCCACAGAGTACGTTGTACCGTGCAAGTAGCATGGAGTATGTTGTACCGTGTTGAGATTGATTATGTGACATCTTCGGATGCATGGCATCTTCAGAGGCGAGTGGCATCTTCGGATATAAGTGATCGGACAGGGCCGACGGGATGGATTGACCCACCTCCCGGGGCGATCCCCAATCGTGGTGAGACCCCGCACACTAGGATCTGTGTACCAGTAGGATCACGAGAACATATGGCCATAGTCCTAGTTATTTGTTCGAGATATATATATCTATTGCCTAGTCTCGTATGTTGATGTTTTTGAGAAATACGTTTTGTGGATTTTTATGTGAGTCTGGATCACCCGAGGGAGGGGTTGAGTCTTGACTGAGATGTGAGTTTGATGAGAATGAAACTGGATTTTTAAACTGGACTTGCATGATGTTATTTCCATGCTATTTAAACCCATGAGTGATGTAAACTGGTTTTACATGACATTCATTGTACCGCATATTTCTATTGCTGTGAAAAGCATTTGATTTCATGGTGTTGTGTGAGTCAGGAACACCCAAGGGATGGGCTGAGTCCTGGCTTTGTTATGAAATTTTAATGAGAATGAAATGATTTAAAAGAGTTGCATGTTGAATTTTCCATGCTCTTTGAAATCTACTTGCGAACTTGTTTTACATGACATCATGAATTATAGCATCTGTTTTGAAATGTGTGGAGAAAGGGAGGTTTATGCATGGCACCACGTTCATGTAGGTAGTATGGTTACATACTTGTTTGTAGGTGTCACACCCCACTTCTGGGAACCTTTCTATCCATACATTCTCTACTATGGTTGGGCTGTGAGAAGATGCAATTACTAAAATTCATTCATTTACAGCGAAAGATTTAAATCTTTAATTCACACTCCCAGGTGTGTGTGTGTAGATATACAAAATCAATTGTATAAATACCATGTGCTTACATATCATCCCCATAATATTGTTTACAATTCCAAGATATAACTGTGCGATACAATATATTAGATACAAAATACTCGTGTATACAAATCTTATACCTTTGTGGATTGTGGGAGCTGTTCAACACAAAAGACCTAGAGACCACCGCTCTCTTACTTCTCAATACCTGGAGGGGAAAAATAGTGGGATTAGTAAACCACAGCTCAGTAAGGAAATATATGCTAACAGGTAGATATCGTACTACCTACATAGTCCATGCATGTATAAACCAAAACCATGTTTTCAGTATAAATGGAAATATCATACGAAAAATGCATTTAAACATATATTTCTCAATAGCATTTTCGTGTCAATCAAATATGTCGAGCTTCCATTTAAAACATGCTCATAAATAGTGCCCTCACGACACAAATGTGAAATCAGAGATTTATCAAAAACACAAAATCTCTTTCTTCTCTTAATTCACTTTTTCTACAAATCTCTTTCTTTTCTGAGATTATCTCTGTTTCTCGAATCTCTGAGACAGGCATGGAATTTTCGGCAATAAATATCCACGACATATGGCCATAGTCAGTGATCCTAGGCCTCACTGATCAAGTGTACACAGGGCATCACTTCGCCTGAAGGAGGATGGGTCAGTCCTACCCTCCGGCTCATCTCAATCAACCTCATCTCCTCGTATACTCACGGTAAAGATACGCCGCGTGTCATATACGCGATACTCGTACTCACGTGCACCCAGCACGGTACATAGTATACCAACGGACAACTACATTGTACTACGTACGACCGTGGACCCAAGTCCATACTCCAACTCTGATGGACTTTTAATCCTGAAGCCAATCTCATATACCAGCCGAGCAAACAGCGTGACACACAGTCATGGCAAGGCTCCAGCGCGGTACGATCTATCGTTAAGGCCCAGCCCGTTCAAATGGTCATCGGCTAGTATCCCCTTGGGTCCCAGACTGTGAGATCTGAGAATTTCAGACATATTTTAATGATGTAATAAGAATTTGAAGTGTAATTTATTGAGCTAAGTGAATTGTGGGAATTATAATTGGAGATTGATATGTTAAGTGTGTAAAATAAATGTGAAACTATGAGGACAGATCGATCTGGGAGAAGGAGAGATCGATCTGGTGAGCTATAAACGACAAGGAATGAGGAATTTAAGGAGCAGATCGATCTCCAATGGAAGAGGATCGATCTCCTTATGAATCTGTTTGAGAGAAGATCGATCTCATGAGGAAGAGATCGATCTCCAAATGATTCTGTTTGGGAGAAGATCGATCTCCTTAGGAGCAGATCGATCTCATAAAGCCATAAAGAGATCGATCTCACCCCTCGACAGATCGATCTCCTAGGCATAAAATTGCCCAGATCGTTTCCAAAATTCAAACGCAGATCGATCTCATCAAGAGGCAGATCGATCTCCTACCTCCAGTCTATATAAGGGACCCGTGTTTTCTCCTGCAATTTCACTTTCTCTCTCTTTCAACCCTCATTATTCCGAAAACCTAACTTTCTCACTCATCCAAATCCCCCATTTTCGGCCGAATCAGCTGTTGTGGCAAGAAGGAAAGTTGTTCCTCATCAAAGGGAGAACAACATACTTGGAAATTGAAAGACGGATCGGATCGAGGCAAGAGATAAGCTCTCCACAAGCTTTGGGTAATTTCTAAACCTCGATCTTGATATTTGAGATGATTTTGATGTTATTGGTGGTTGTCATTGCGTTGAAATAGTTGAGAAAGGATTAGGGATTGATGAAATTGCAATGTAGTTAGAGTAATGTAGATATTTGGTAATTTTGAGAGTTTGTGCTATAAATGGAAATATAGACAATGTGATGAATTAGCATAGATAATTGGCATGAGAAATATAGGACGTTGAGCTATTGTGAATGAGGTTGTAGTTTAGGGTTGAGTTACGAGAATAAAGAGATTTGAGGAGTTATGAGCAATTATGCTTGATTTTGAGAATTGAGATTGATGAGATAATTGAGTATTGATGTTTTAACATCGTTTGGACAGCTCGGGAGTTCCAGAGTGGAATGCGAGGCTAGTCCGTGATACGGGGGAAACGATTGCACTATACGAGGTGCAAAGAGGTAAGGGAAATCTAAACCATTTGTGTATGTGGATTGTAAACTATTTTAGCATGAATTGTGATTTATAAAACAAGCATGTTGAGTTTTGTGTTGAGATTTAATTGCACACGATTTTATAGCCGGTTGGAGCCCAATGTTTTTAGGAGTTTATAACTGGGCTCTACGTTAAGGCAATATTGAGATTTGAGAAATGTGTGCGTGTGCTGTGCCGGTTGGAACTCGGTTTTATTACGTTTTGTATTGAGTAAAAAACGATTTCAAATGAGTTTTATGAGAGAAAAACCATTACGAGTTCTACGTGAAGGCAACCTAGTCTTATGTGATAAGACTTAGGTGTGTAGTTGTGAGTACACACCGGGCATTGCTCTGGTAGCATGTAAGCCCGATTTCTTCTCCGTTCTGGTAACGTGAGAACAACCCATTCTGTGGCTGTGCCACATTGAGAAACCCCATTGGTGGCTGTGCCACGTTATACCCCATTGGTGGCTGTGCCACGTTATACCCCAGTGGTGGCTGTGCCACGTTGAGAAACCCCATTGGTGGCTGTGCCACGTTATACCCCATTGGTGGCTGTGCCACGTTGAGAAACCCCATTGGTGGCTGTGCCACGTTATACCCCATTGGTGGCTGCGCCACGTTGAGAAACCCTATTCTGTGGCTATGCCACGCGAGAAATTAAATCAGTGGCTTTGCCACGTGTGTTTTGTGGCTATGCCACGTGAGAAATTAAATCAATGGCTATGCCACGTGTGTTTAGTGGCTGTGCCACGTGCATTACTATTTCAGTGATTTTATCACGTATTTGAGAAAGCGTTTATTGCATTGTTTTCACATGCTTTGTTATTGCTCTAGAGTGAGCCTTTTTACTTCATGTTTTCACATGATTTGAGATATGAGAATATCGTGTTGAGTACTTTCATGCTATGGTTTTCAAATGAGTTTCACATACAAATAAACCTTTTGTGATGTGCATTTTGGTTTATGAAATGAGTTCCTTACCCCCTTTACTGAGCGATTTAGAAGCTCACCCTGTTTTCCTTTTTCCCCCCAGAGTTCTTCAAGTGAATAAGGACTTCCCTGCGACGTACAGAGTAGTGGCTAGTGGAGGATTCGAGCTCCAGGCCATATATATTGTATCTTGAGGTATATTTTATCTTTTCATGTACCCAGACTATTATTGTCATTGCAGACACTTAATGTATATCATTGTATGAGATGTATTAGGATTAATTAACTTGTAATCGAGTAATGGGTATAATACAATATTTATTATATCATGATGAGATCCTGAGGAATGTTAATTATGATGATGTATGACACTGCACAGGAATGCACTCTTAATTGTGAATTAATGAGTAAAAAGTTTTAAATTTACCCTATTTTCCGCATTTTCGAGGCGTGACAGAGTTTTCTTGGTATCAGAGCTTAGGGTGTCTAGTACTGTCAGTGTCGATTAAGTGAAATAGAATACATCCCAAGTGTCTGTAATAGTCTGGTCATGAACTGAAATTGAGGATTGAGATTTCAATCAATTTTGATATGTACGCGCAGGAGACGAGTTGAGATAGAGAATGAGTAAACGACGAGGTCGTTCGAGGAGGTAGGCAGAGTCCCCTCCACCACCTGTCCCACAACCAGAGAGTCCTAACTCTCGATTTAATCAGATTGAGACCGATGTGAGGCAAGGTTTTGAGCAGATGGCAGCGGTATTCGCGCAACACTTTGGAGTTAATGCCTCGGATACTACCCCTACACCACCACAAGGACCTCTCATACCCCTAGTGCCTCCCGTCACTCAGCCTGAGGACAGAAGTATGGTCCGACTAAAGGACTTTCTGAAGATGAATCCACCCGCATTTAAGGGAAAGAAGGATCCTACAGAGGCTGAGGAGTGGTTGACGGAATTGAGAGTTATATTTGATTTTCTGGGGTGCACCGATGCTGAGAGGGTCAGTATGAGTGCCTACATGCTGAAGGGGAGAGCTCGAGATTGGTGGGGTACTACCCAGGGTATTCTGATGTCCCGCCAGGATGTGATTGGTTGGGAAGAGTTCCAGATAGCCTTTAGGACCCAATATGTACCACGAGCCGCCCAGAGAAAGAAACAAGCTGAGTTTTTGAGTTTGGTACAGGGTGACATGTCTGTAGATGACTATGAGAGCCAATTCACAGCGCTATTGAGATATGACCCAGAGACCTTCAAGAGTGAAGAGCTCCGCACAGAGAAGTTTGTGTATGGGTTGAAGCCCGTCCTCAGAGATAGATTGATAGGGCTATGTATTACTGAGTTTGGAGATGCTCTGAGACGAGCACAAGAGATTGAAAGAGGAATTGAGATGGTACAATCCCAAAATGAGCTCAGAGCAGTGAATAGAGATAAGGGCAAGAGGCCAGCATTTTTCCAAACAGAGGCTCGGAGAGGTTCCTTCAGAAGAGGAAGGATTGAGGTACAGAATGGCAGATTAGAGAGACCCAGAGGTTACCCTAATATCAGAGAGACCCCTCGAGATGTCAGGCCTGAGATAAGGTTTTACGGAGATTGTGGCCGATCGCATGAGGAAAGTTGTACTGGGTCGATCCATGGATGTTTTAGATGTGGTGACATGGGTCACAGAGTGAAGGACTGTCCCCAACCTCAGATACCACATGCTCCGGAGCCCACTAGACAACAGCCTCAGAGAGTGGATCCCCGGAGACGGGCCACTGCGACAGAGAAAAGGAAGAAACCTGTGGCACAGGGATGTGTGTTTGCCCTGGATAAGGAGACCGCAGACACTTCGGCAGAAACTATAAGAGGTACACTCTATGTCTATAATTATGAGGCTCATGTGTTGATTGATTCAGGATCCACGCATTCGTTTATTTCTGAGCATTTTGCATGTAGATTAAACTTGAAGTTTGAACCTCTAGAATACATACTACATGTAAATACCCCTATGCGTGAATCCCAGAGAACTGAGTTAATCTGGAGAGGATGTGAAATAAAGGTAGGAGATAGAGTGATGTTAGCAGATCTAATCATGTTGAATATACATGGGTTTGATGTAATTTTGGGGATGGATTGGTTGGCAACCAATCGAGTGAGTTTAGACTGCTACACTAAGATTGTAACTTTCTCCCTACCTGAACCTTATAGTGTACGATTGAGATATTGAGGAAATGAATATGTGAAATTCTAGTAAGTAATTTGAGATTTTAATATTATTTCGGAGAATATTCAATATGATTATTCATGTGAAGGTTATGAGACACTCATCTGAGACGATGAGCGGGAACATCCGAGGATTGAGGATATACCTGTGGTTTGTGAATTTCTGGATGTTTTCCCAGATGAATTGCCAGGTTTACCACCAGAGAGAGAGAGCTGGAGTTTACCATTGATTTGGTACCAGATACTCAGCCGATCTCTAAACCTCCTTATAGGATGGCATTAGTGGAACTCGAGGAATTGAAGAGACAACTACAGGAGTTATTGGATCAAGGGTTCATTAGACCCAGTGTTTTGCCGTGGGGAGCACCAGTACTATTTGTTAAGAAGAAGGATGGTAGTCTCAGATTATGTGTAGACTACCGGTTGTTGAATAAAGCCACGGTGAAAAACAAATACCCACTACCCAGGATTGATGATCTACTGGATCAGCTAAGAGGGGCATCAGTCTTTTCTAAGATTGATTTGAGATCGGGCTATCACCAATTGAGGATCAAGGAAGAAGATATTCCAAAGACGGCCTTATGGCCATTACGAATTTCTGGTGATGTCCTTTGGATTGAGGAACGCCCCTGCAGCATTTATGAGGTTGATGAACGAGGTTTTCAGAGACTATCTAGATAAATTTGTGATAGTCTTTATTGCTGATATCCTGGTATACTCTCGGTCGTATGAGGAGCATGCACAGCATTTGTGGTTAGTACTTCAGATACTCCGAGATAAGCAATTATATGGAAAGCTTAGTAAGTGTGAGTTTTGGTTGAACCGGATAACTTTCCTTGGTCATATAGTCTCAGAGGAAGGAGTATCAGTGGATCCAAGCAAGGTGGATGCTGTGCTTAATTGGGAAAGACCGAGGACAGTTACTGAGGTACGAAGCTTCCTTGGTTTGGCAGGGTATTACAGAAGATTTGTGGAAGGATTTTCAAGGATTGCCGCCCCTTTGACTAAGCTCACGCGCAAAGAGACTCCATTTATATGGACTGATCAATGTGAGCTCAGTTTTCAGGAATTAAAGAGGAGATTGACAGCGGCACCTGTGTTAACTATTCCTGAGGGATCAGGAGGATTTTTGGTGTATAGTGATGCATCTCACTAAGGATTGGGGAGTGTGCTTATGCAGCACGGAAGAGTGGTCGCATATGGATCGCGATAGCTGAAGGACCATGAGCGGAATTACCCCACGCATGATTTGGAGTTAGCTGTTGTGGTATTTGCTTTGAAGATCTGGCGACACTACTTATATGGGGAAAGATTCCAGATCTTCACTGATCACAAGAGTTTGAGATATCTCTTTGATCAGAAAGAGTTAAACATGAGACAAAGGAGATGGATGGAACTCCTTACGGACTATGACTGCGAGATTCTATATCATCCGGGTAAGGCGAATGTGGTTGCTGATGCCCTGAGCAGGAAGAGTATGATATCTGCTATGATGATCAGGGAATGAGATTTGTTAGAGCAGTTCGTCGAACTTCGGATTAGAGTTAAAGAGGTAGAGACTGGATTTTTGGCTAGCCTGCGGATAGAGCCCAGGATCATGGATCAGATTAGAACTGGGCAGCGCAGTGATCAGAGATTGATAGATATGGTTAGCCAAGCTGAGCAGAGTTCGCAGTCAGATCTCACCATCAGTGAGGATAGATTATTGAGGTTCAGAGGACGGATTTGTGTACCGGATGATGATACCCTAAAGAGACAGATATTGAGAGAATCCCACTGCTCGCGATACACCATGCACCCAGGGAGTACGAAGATGTACCGAGACTTGAGAAAGGTGTATTGGTGGAGTGGTATGAAGCGAGACATGGCAGAGTATGTGGCCAGGTGTTTAGTATGCCAGCAAGTGAAAGCTGAGCATCGGAAGCCCGGAGGACTACTACAGCCTTTACCTGAACCTACATGGAAATGGGAGCATGTCACTATAGACTTTATTATGGGTTTACCGAGGACCCGAAGAGGTCGTGATGCGATATGGGTCATTGTGGATAGATTGACCAAGAGTGCCCACTTCCTTGCCATCAAGAGCACGATACTGTGGATGCCTTAGCTGAACTGTATGTCAGCGAGATAGCTAGATTACATGGGGCTCCAGTGAGTATTACTTCTGATAGAGATTCCCGATTTACTTCTAGATTCTGGACCAGTTTCAGGAGTCCATGGGATCTCGATTGAGTTTCAGTACCGCCTATCATCCTCAGATAGATGGTCAGTCAGAGAGGACTATTCAGACCCTAGAGGATATGTTGAGGGCGTGTACGATGGATTTTAAGGGATCATGGGATGATCACCTGCCCCTAGCAGAGTTTGCATACAATAACAGCTATCATGCGAGTATTAGAATGGCACCTTTTGAGGCTCTATATGGTAGGAGGTGTAGATCCCCTGTAGCTTGGGAAGAAGTCGGTGACAGAAAGATAAATGCTCTCGAGCTTGTTGAGCAAGCCGTACAGAGTGTGAAACTCATATGTGAGAAGTTACGGGCTGTACAAAGTAGACAGAAAAGCTACGCGAATGTGCGTAGACGGCCACTCGAGTTTGACGTTGGTGATGCGGTATTTCTGAAAGTATCACCGAGCAAGGGTATCATGCGATTTGGGAAGAAAGGGAAATTGAGTCCTCGATACATAGGACCATTCGAGATTCTTGAGAGAGTGGGAGAGGTAGCTTACAGATTAGCATTACCCCCACAGATGTCCGGAATACACAATGTTTTTCATGTGTCTATGTTGAGGAAGTACCACCCGGACCCTTCTCATGTCATAGAGTATGACGAGATGGACATTCAAGAGGATATGTGCTATACTGAGGAACCCGTCTGGATTCTCGATAGAAAGGAGAAGGTACTGAGAACCAAGAGCATCCCATTAGTGAAAGTTTTGTGGAAACATCACTCAATGGAAGAGGCAACGTGGGAACTAGAGAGTCTCATGAAGGAGAAATACCCCCATCTATTTGACTAGTTGAGTTGAATTTGGAGGACCAAATTCTTTTTAAGGTGGGGAGGATGTGAGATCTGAGAATTTCAAACATATTTTAATGATGTAATAAGAATTTGAAGTGTAATTTATTGAGCTAAGTGAATTGTGGGAATTATAATTGGAGATTGATATGTTAAGTGTGTAAAATAAATGTGAAACTATGAGGACAGATCGATCTGGGAGAAGGAGAGATCGATCTGGTGAGCTATAAACGACAAGGAATGAGGAATTTAAGGAGCAGATCGATCTCCAATGGAAGAGGATCGATCTCCTTATGAATCTGTTTGAGAGAAGATCGATCTCATGAGGAAGAGATCGATCTCCAAATGATTCTGTTTGGGAGAAGATCGATCTCCTTAGGAGCAGATCGATCTCATAAAGCCATAAAGAGATCGATCTCACCCCTCGACAGATCGATCTCCTAGGCATAAAATTGCCCAGATCGTTCCCAAAATTCAAACGCAGATCGATCTCATCAAGAGGCAGATCGATCTCCTACCTCCAGTCTATATAAGGGACCCGTGTTTTCTCCTGCAATTTCACTTTCTCTCTCTTCCAACCCCCATTTTTTCGAAAACCTAAATTTCTCACCCATCCAAATCCCCCATTTCCGACCGAATCAGCTGTTGTGGCAAGAAGGAAAGTTGTTCCTCATCAAAGGGAGAACAACATACATGGAAATCGAAAGACGAATCGGATCGAGGCAAGAGATAAGCTCTCCACAAGCTTTGGGTAATTTCTAAACCTCGATCTTGATATTTGAGATGATTTTGATGTTATTGGTGGTTGTCATTGCGTTGAAATAGTTGAGAAAGGATTAGGGATTGATGAAATTGCAATGTAGTTGGAGTAATGTAGATATTTGGTAATTTTGAGAGTTTGTGCTATAAATGGAAATATAGACAATGTGATGAATTAGCATAGATAATTGACATGAGAAATATAGGACGTTGAGCTATTGTGAATGAGGTTGTAGTTTAGGGTTGAGTTACGAGAATAAAGAGATTTGAGGAGTTATGAGCAATTATGCTCGATTTTGAGAATTGAGATTGATGAGATAATTGAGTATTGATGTTTTAACATCGTTTGGACAGCTCAGGAGTTCCATAGTGGAATGCGAGGCTAGTTCGTGATACGGGGGAAACGATTGCACTATATGAGGTGCAAAGAGGTAAGGGAAATCTAAACCATTTGTGTATGTGGATTGTAAACTATTTTAGCATGAATTGTGATTTATAAAACAAGCATGTTGAGTTTTGTGTTGAGATTTAGTTGCACACGATTTTATAGCCGGTTGGAGCCCAATGTTTTTATGAGTTTATAACTGGGCTCTACGTTAAGGCAATATTGAGATTTGAGAAATGTGTGCGTGTGCTGTGCCGGTTGGAACTCGGTTTTATTACGTTTTGTGTTGAGTACAAAACGATTTCAAATGAGTTTTATGAGAGAAAAACCATTACGAGTTCTACGTGAAGGCAAACTAGTCTTATGTGATAACACTTAGGTGTGTAGTTGTGAGTACACACCGGGCATTGCTCTGGTAGCATGTAAGCCCGATTTCTTCTCCGTTCTGGTAACGTGAGAACAACCCATTCTGTGGCTGTGCCACATTGAGAAACCCCATTGGTGGCTGTGCCACGTTATACCCCATTTGTGGTTGTGCCACGTTGAGAAACCCCATTGGTGGCTGTGCCACGTTATACCCCATTGGTGGCTGTGCCACGTTGAGAAACCCCATTGGTGGCTGTGCCACGTTATACCCCATTGGTGGCTGTGCCACGTTGAGAAACCCCATTGGTGGCTGTGCCACGTTATACCCCATTGGTGGCTGCGCCACGTTGAGAAACCCTATTCTGTGGCTATGCCACGCGAGAAATTAAATCAGTGGCTTTGCCACGTGTGTTTTGTGGCTATGCCACGTGAGAAATTAAATCAATGGCTATGCCACGTGTGTTTAGTGGCTGTGCCACGTGCATTACTATTTCAGTGATTTTATCACGTATTTGAGAAAGCGTTTATCGCATTGTTTTCACATTCTTTGTTATTGCTCTAGAGTGAGCCTTTTTACTTCATGTTTTCACATGATTTGAGATATGAGAATATCGTGTTGAGTACTTTCATGCTATGGTTTTCAAATGAGTTTCACATACAAATAAACCTTTTGTGATGTGCATTTGGTTTATGAAATGAGTTCCTTACCCCCTTTACTGAGCGATTTAGAAGCTCACCCTGTTTCCCTTTTTCCCCCCAGAGTTCTTCAAGTGAATAAGGACTTCCCTGCGACGTACGGAGTAGTGGCTAGTGGAGGATTCGAGCTCCAGGCCATATATATTGTATCTTGAGGTATATTTTATCTTTTCATGTACCCAGACTATTATTGTAATTGCAGACACTTAATGTATATCATTGTATGAGATGTATTAGGATTAATTAACTTGTAATCGAGTAATGGGTATAATACAATATTTATTATATCATGATGAGATCCTGAGGAATGTTAATTATGATGATGTATGACACTGCACAGGAATGCACTCTTAATTGTGAATTAATGAGTAAAAAGTTTTAAATTTGCCCTATTTTCCGCATTTTCGGGGCGTGACACAGACCCCCAGGTTTACCTCAACTCAATAAAATAGTTGCGAGCAAAGTTCTCGCACTTTCTCAAAACCATTGTGCGAGTTAAAACTCCAGCACGGTACATCAAAGGCATTAAAACGAGTGTGAGCTAGCACTTCAACACCAAATCTCATCTCAAAACTGATAGATGGCTATTTTCTCTTTTTAAAACTCAAAACATGTTTATTCATACAACATGCCTCTTCATGCTAAAACATGTAAAATTAGCCAACCTATCATCACATTTCTCAATCCTCAATATCAATACAAAATTGAGAAAAACATTGAAAACATGCATATCATGCTATTTCCTTACCCTATCCCATTTCTCAATACATATATACATCATAGTACTTTTCATGCTTCCATATCATTTCATAGAATTATAATATCGTACTAGTTCTAGCAATATATCTACGAAATTGTTGTAAAATATACACGAGCATCTCTATAGCTAACACACAGTCCCTTACCTCGCTTTACTTGTGTGCAACTATCCTCCTCTACACTCCTCGCGTTCTCATCTCAACTTGCTCCGACGTATCATCCGAAACTGAAATTCATCCATCAAACACTTGAGTTAATGTTTCTAACTCTTATTCAACTAAGCATTTATCCAATGCCTTAAATACACATTTTGCCCCTTGTGGTAAATCTCATAATTTTATCCCAATATCAACATACCCAAACCATGCCCACAACATAATCATCCTCTCAAGATATCTCATTCATCATTAACACTTCTACATTCCATTTTCTCACACTAGACCATTTCTAACTTATATTCATTTCATGCCATTCTAGGTAGTTCTACCCACAATGTGCACACCCAATTAACTTCATAATCATTAACTAGACCAATGTACTTGGATTTGTGCACTAGAACTTACCTCCTTGGATTTCCTCTTTGCTCCAATTAGAAATGCCCTTTATTCCTTCAATCCGACAAATGAGGAAATGCCTCTAGACTATGTTGTTCTTCTCTTAGACGTGAACGACTTTGTCTCTAATAGCTTTTCCTCAAATCTTACTGAAAATGGCTGGATTTAGGAGTGAGAAAGCTAGGTTTTTGAGTTGAAGTGAAAAGAAATGGTTTATCCCGAAATCTGCAGATCCAACTGCTCCTATTTATAGATTTAACTTGATGAGATCGATCTTCCTTGGGTGGAGATCGATCTGGTCCTCTAAAAATTCCTCTTTTCTAAGACATTTTAAAGGCAGTAGATCGATCTATCGAGGCTTGAGATCGATCTGCTGTCGAACAAATGCTTAAGGAGATCGATTTGGTCTTAGGGGAGATCGATCTGCTTCCAACCCGAGAGCTAAGGAGATCGATCTGATTCCCTTGGAGATCGATCTGCTCCATTCCATTACTCACATAAGAGCATTCTGGCTCTTCCAGATCGATCTCTCATCCTATGAGATCGATCTAACCTTCACATTTCTAGATTTCCTACAGTTTTTTTGCAACAACTTCATTCAAAACTTCCTCAATTTACCTTCATAGTCCTTTCCTCATTCATCCCTCCTTGAGACTTAAAAATGCCATCCAATCACACTTAGCATGTATTAAAACTTGTTGGCACTCTTTGTATAACCAAATATACACGATATTGCCCGAATGGAAGTATACAACTTATGTAAATCTTTCCTTCCATTTTACCACACTACTCATATTCCATTTCATTCACATTCTTCTTGTGTTTAAGTTCATTTCTTCATACTCATTCATAATGCAACTTGTACGTATAATCACGATTCTTATTACAAGTGCGTACATTATCTTATGGACTTACATTGCATATACATCAGATTACAAATGTATCATCATACTTATGATTTCATTTACATTTCTATGTTCCTATATACAGCTATACATATATGGGGTCTCACAGTAGGATTGCCTTATTGAGCTTGATGTGCTCACCCATTTCATTTTCCTACGCAGATTTCCTCCAGTAGACTTTGCGGCGACTGAGTACTGCGTTCCGGATATCCGCTGCTGCCCATCATTTTGAGGTATATACACTTGTACATATTGTATCTAAATAAGAATAGCACAATAACATGTTTGTAAGTAACTTTCGGGGATGTATAGACACTGTAAATAATTGTAAATGAAAGGGATAGAATTAATGAAAAACTCACGTGTTTACCTTTCCTTTAATAAGGAATTAAGTTATATGATGAATGAATGGTGGGACTGGCATTGACGCACAGCCCAATTGTTGGTGGAGTGTGGTCACGATCAGAGGACAGGTAAGTATAAGAGAAAAATGAAAAATTTACTCTGATTTTTGGTTAGTTTTGGGTCGTGACAGTAATAAAATTAGTGTAATGTTAGCTTAATTTGTGGTAAATGGCTGAATTATATAAATCGAGTTTAAGAATTTCATACGGTTTAATAGAGTACCTTTAAACTTGCCATGACTAATACAGTTAACTGATAATTTATTACAGTCCCGGAGGAAGTAAACTTACAACAACAGACTGATTGACTCACATATCGAGGCTTAAAGGAAATCATTGACACTCATCGGGGTAAGGAAAATTTTGTGAGTTGCTAGAGATATTTGCACGTATTTTCCATTGAACTGTAGATATATATTCTAGGCTGATTTTATAGCTATGAAAATTATAGAATTTTAGCCTTAGTTAAATGGACTAACTTTACCAATAAAATTTAATTCATTTACATAGACACCGATACGGCTTAAAATATTGCTTTAAAGTGAAAATCCCTAGTTTTAATTGCCACATACTACATACTGGGATTTTAATTGAAAAATAATGAGTCAACTCCTATTTAAATTGTTTTATATAATGAATTGAGTTTAGAACTATTTTAATGAAAATGAGCTGCTTATCAATCTGTATCGGATAAATTTGCTTGATCTGCGTGCCAACTGTGTTGCACTACCTGGTTCGCACTTACTGGAGATAATGGACTTAATTAAGACATGCTACACTATTACTGTTACTGTCACTGTGGTCCATGGAGTACGACGTACTGTGCGACATGCACATGAATACACTGTGTTGTGTTTCTATCTTCGGACATACTGTACTGTGAGTCGATTGGGTAGCTAACCACTCCCACGACGATTGACATCCCAGCATACCTGATCAGTGTTGCTCGAAGTCACAGACATTGGTCAATTTTCATACTATCTATAGCATGTACTGCCTTGTCTCGTCTATTTGTTTTACTGAACTAACTGAATGAACTATATTATCGCATGAAAATTATTATATCCTACTATGTAAAGCTTTTAGAACTCTTGATGAATTCAGCATAATGTTTGCTCTACTGAGACTGATAGTGTTACCCTTTTTTTAACTCTGATTTTTACTACATGCCAAAGGCTATCATGTAGTTATTGTATAATAAACCTTTTATGCATATGTAGTTAGTGTATTTATCTACCTGTCACATTCTTTTTCTTACTAAGCACGTAGAGCTGATCCTTTACTTTCCTCCACAGAGTCTCATCAGTGGCTGGGATCGCTTTTGTAAGTAGGATATCTTTTGCACAGCCATACTTCCGCGGAGTATTCTTCTACGTTAAAGGTATACCCAGAATATGCATTATTTTGTATCTAATTTTTTTTGTAGGTACAGTAATGTTTATGAAATGTGTCTAGGGATATAAATGTAGTTAAATTGAAATTGAACGATAATTCTGATTAATTAAAAAACGTCTTTTGATTTTAATCAAAAATGCTAATTTTATGTATGTTTGCATATAAACGATAAGAAAAATTTGCTGTACTGATCTAGTATTGACTCATAGCCTAACCAAATTGTACGAAATTTAGGTCGTTACAGAAGATGGTATCAGAGCAAGGTTGGTCTGATATGAGTCTATGTTAGGAGTCAGAAAATGTTAGAAAAGTTTACATATCTAACATTACTGTACATTGTTTAGATACATTTGAGTACACATGGCTGCGTTTTACTAAAAATTTGTTACTTAATGTAAGGAAAACGGTTAGTTATGGCTGGTAGACCTCACGATCGACCGAGCAGACGAAGAGGCATGTCATCCCGAGGCCATGAGGATAGGCCTGTGGGACGAGATGGTTTCTCTTTTGAACGGACTACACATAATCCTACTGAAGGTTTCGAAGCCCGGATCACTAGTTTGAAACGTGGCATGGAATCGATAATGAATTTAACCAGGCAAGTAATGGCGAGATTGGATAATGTACCGGGCACAGTTACCCAAGTTGCACTAACTACTCCAGCAACCGAACCTAATACACCAGCGCCTGCTCAGTCTGCGCCCATATCATCGACAAAAGAACCTTTCACTTCTCCACCTACTACATTGCCACAAACCCCACCTGTACCACAATCACGGGCACTAGTAGCCCCACAACAGAGTAGTGACAAGATGGGGTATGATTACGAGTTGGATAGACTGAGACAATTTCAAAAGCTAAAGCCACCATCATTCAGTGGGATTAAGAACCCGGTAATAGCAGAGGACTAGATTAATAGAATGGAAAAGTTATATGGATTCTTCCGCTGTTTAACCACTGAGAAAGTGGCCTTCACTGCCTTTATATTGGAAGGAGAGACTGAGCATTAATGAAAGTCTACCTGGTCGATCTTAAGGCTAGACATCTGGTGATTTCATTGGACATATTCCTTGATGCTTTCTGAATACAATACATTCTAGATATTGCCCAAAGGAGACTACAGGCAGAATTGTTGAACTTGACTCAGGCAAACAAATCTGTGAATGAGTATGAGTCCAAGTTCACCTCTCTAGGAAAATATGATTAAGACACTATGAAAAATAAGGCGAGAAAGGTCCAAAAGTTTATGGATTGATTAATACCGTCGATGAGAACCAAACTAGCCTCGTTGGATATCAGCATCTATGAGGAGGCAGTTCGTCGGCCCCAGCTATGCGAACAGGATTATGAGATGCATGTCTCTAAGTTTAGTAAGGTGGGTAAGGGTAAGAACCGAGATCAAAAGAGGTCAGCTGAGGATAAAAGTGTCAGAGAAGCCAAGAGGCCATTTGTTAAGCGACAGAAGAATTATGATGAGTCACGAGGTAGAATTGTTAAGCCTCCTATCTATCCAGCCTTTAGCCCTAACCAGAGGCATCGTGATTGGGGAACCTCGACCTTTTGTAGAGAGGTGTAAGCTTCGTGGCAATAATCATAACAGGCCCTGCTATTTGAAGACTAGGGCTTCTTTTAGATGTGGTAAAACCGGGCATTTGATCAAAGATTACCCAGAGAATACCGACTCAGCCTCGCAGAGGAGCACAGAAAATATGAGGGCACCTGCTACTACCTCTACTTAGAAGAGGAAAGCTACGGTGGAAGAAAAGGGGAAGCAAGTTGCAGAACGGGGGCGAGTATATGCTCTTGAGCATGAAGCCACTGATGCACCGTCCGAAGCATTTAAAGGTAATATTTTAATCTTTGATATTAAAACAGTGGTTTTATTTGATTCTGGTGTAACTCATTCTTTTATATCCCTAATGTCTACATGTAAATTGTCATCCTATGTATAACCTGAACCATTAGGAAAGACACTATTGATTAGGACACCAATGAAGGATAGTCGAATGACAAAACAAATATACAAAGATCGTAGGCTTAAAGTTGGAGACAGAAATATGTTAGCAAACCTAATCCTATTATATATTTATGATTTTGATGTGATACTAGGCATTGACTGGTTAGCAGCGAACTGAGCTATCCTTGATTGTCATAATAATACAGTAACTTTTTATTTACCTAAAGAATATGTTGTAAGTTTTTTTGAAAAGTAATAAAAGATGATTGGTAGAGTTAATTGCATAGTTCTTGCTAACTATTTGAATAATATTTGAAGGTTTCATTACCTATGTAATCGATACGGATAAGGCAAGCCTGGAGTTGAGTGATATTCCCGTGGTCGGGGAGTTTCCCAACATATTTTCGGATGATCTACCAGGGTTACCTCCAAACAGAGAGATGGAATTCTGTATTGATTTAATACTTGGAACTGAGTCAACATCCAAACCACATATAGAATGGCCCTAGTCGAGTTAGAAGAGTTGAGGAAGCAATTACAGGAATTGTTGGATAAGGGGTTTTTTAGATCGAGTGTTTCACCATAGGGTGCACCGGTGTTGTTTGTTAAAAAGAAAGATGGGAGTCTCAGGCTGTGCATTAATTATAGATTACTCAACAAGGCCAGCATCAAGAACAAGTATCCTCTACCACGTATAGATGATTTGCTTGACCAGTTACGAGGAGCACAGATCTTTTTCAAGATTAATCTGAGGCAAGGGTACCATTAGTTGAAGATTAGAAGAAAAGATGTACCAAAGACAGCCTTTAGAACCCATATGGACATTATGAGTTTTTGGTTATGCCTTTCGAGTTAACAAACGCTCCTGTAGCTTTTATGGCATTGATGAATGAGGTACTCAAGCCTATTTGGATAGATTTTTCATAGTATTTATTGATGACATTCTAGTGTACTCTAAGTCCAGAGAAGAACATGAGCAGTATTTAGAAATGGTTTTGTAAGCCCTCAGGGAGAATAAGTTATATGCCAAGCTCAGCAAGTGTGATTTCTGGCTAGATCATATAGCATTTTTGGGTCACGTAGTGTCAAAAGATAAGGTGTCGTGGATCTGTCCAAGATCGAGGTTGTAGTTCACTAGGAAAGACCCAAGACTATCACTGAGATTCAAAGTTTTTTGGGTTTGGCTAGATACTACAGAAGGTTTGTCAAGGGTTTCTCTAAGTTGGATGCTCATCTGACATGATTTACGAGGAAAAATGTTAGATTTGAGTGAAGTGACTCATATGAACGAAACTTTTAGGAATTAAAGCACAGACTAACCAACGTGCCTATTTTGACTATACCCGCTAGTTCGGGAGGCTTCTCAGTGTACACAGATGCTTCTGGTCAAGGTCTGGGATGTGTGCTAATGTAAAACGGGAAGGTAGTTGCCTATAGTTCTTGACAACTAAAAGACCATGAGAAGAACTATCTGACCCATGATTTAGAATTGGCAGCTGTAGTGTTTACACTGAAGATTTCGTGCCATTATCTGTATGGAGAGAAGTTTCAGATCTTTATAGACCATAAAAGCCTCAAGTACTTATTCTCACAGATAGAGTTGAATATGAAGCAAAGGAGATGGATAGAGCTTCTGAAGGACTATGACTGTGAGATCATTTACCACATAACCAAATGCTAATGTAGTAGCAGATGCATTAAGCAGAAAGAATATCAGGATGGTATTTTACATGATGATTCGGGAATATGAATTGTAGGAACAGTTTACGAGCCTCAAGTTAGACGTTGAACCATCTGATACCGTCAGTTGTGGTATGATAGCTAGCATGAGGGTAGAACCGGATGCATAAGGATAGAACCAAACTTGTGAGACCCCATGTATGTAAAACCTTATTATATATTAATGGAATTATAAGACAGACGATTTTAGACCATGCTAATGGGAATAAGTGAGTATCATGGATACGAGTAAAGGATAAGCAAAGGCTGAAGTGGCCACAAACTAAATGAACAAAACTTTAAGCATTCAAATTTGTAAATAAGGATTAAAGCACAAATGATAAAGTAAGGATTGCAAATTTGTGTATCCATTCTGATTTCCAAGCAATACACACAAGTTCCATAACACGAAACTTATAGGAAATGAACATTTCCATGCTCGAAGTGTGAATAGATTGCAAAATGACTAGTGAGGCAATCAAACACAAGTTTTCCCTTTGAAAATCTAGAAAAATACAGCAGGAAATGCCCCAAACAAGGGCCAGATCGATCTCCTGTTCAAGGCAGATCGATCCCTTGTTCAAGCAGAATAATTTTTAAGTGAATCTGCCAACGTCAAGATCGATCTCCTCAATGAGCAGATCGATCTGCATTTACCTCTGCCTAATAGAGATCAATCCCCTACTAAGTGCAGATCGATCTCTTCCAATGAGCAGATCGATCTCCTCAAGCATCTGCCAAGAAAGGATCGATCCCTTCCCCTAAGAGCAGATCAATCTCACCCTTTCATACTGGAACAATTCGATAGCTAAAAACCAAGGGAAGATCGATCTCTTACCCTAGCAGATTGATCTCCCCACTCTCAATCTATAAAAACCCGACGGCAAAACTTCATTCTTTAGCAAATCAAACATTTCTCTTCCATTTTCACCAAAAAAATACTAAGCTTTCTCTCTCTAGAATATCTTCCCTTCAAAAAATAATTTTGAAAAAGCTATTAGAGCCAAAGTTGTTCACTTTGAGGAGGAGAACAACATATCTTGGAATCAAAACTCAACTAGTTGAACTGAATGAGCAAAAGGATCCTCCAAGTTCGGACAAGGGAAAAGTCAAGCTAGGTGAGTTCTCGATACACCGACTCTAAATATGTATAATAAGATGTTGTTAAGAGTAGATTGGTGTATATATCATTGGTTGAAAACACCTAGAATGTGATGAATCAATCATAACCTAGAATGGGTTTAGTGTGAGAAAATGATATAGTTGAGTTGCTGATAAATGGGTTATACCAAAGTGTTAATAATGTTGTATACATGTCATTGAGATAGTTATGTGGAATCAAAGTTATGTGATTGGATAAAGTAATGAGGTGTGTATGAATGGTAATTGTTAAATGCATGAGTAAATGAAGGAACTAAGGATTAAGCATGCGAATCAAGTAATTGATTTGATAACTAAATGGGTTACTAGCCAAATTGATTAGGAACGGCATAATGTTGGTCGAATGTGAAAGTGGACCAAGCTAAATGTTATAAGGCCCGATAAGATAAATCGATTGTGATGAAGTGATTGATGAATGTTTACAGCTCCAGAGTCTGGATTAGGAGCAAGTTGGATTGAACGAGCTTCCAACGGTGGAACTCGTACAGCATTCGACGTGATTCGAGGTAAGGGGGTTTTGTAAGTGCCTGGAGGTGGCTATTCATATTTTGAGGGGAATTATAGGGTACGAATTTTACCTATTATCTAGTAATGCATTAAGAATTTTGTGATAGATTCCAAAAATAAGGAAGGAAATATAAGTTTTATTTTGGTAGGAATTTTATGAAAGGGGTAGAAAAGATCAAAAAATGCATGGATTTCCATGAATTTAATGTTTTTACCAAATGAAATACTTTTATTTATACTGATAGTGCTGGAGCTCTGCTCACACTAGTTTTATTGGTTTACCATGCATGAAAATCGTATTGGAGCTTTGCTCGTACGAAGATTTGACATGTTTTATAGAAAATCGTGTTGTAACCTCCTGTAGACTGTGTGTCACAATGAGATGATGTACCGCACATGCGTTTTGAGACATGAAATGGTTACCAGCATGGTATAGAGCGGCTAAGACCTATGGTAGGCACCCCTGAACCATGGTGGGGCTAAGTCCTATAGCAGGCACCCCAGATAAACAGTCATGTATGCTAAGTCCTATGGCAGGCACCCCTGACAATGATGTGGGCTAAGACCTATGGCAGGCACCCTCAGACCGTGTGGGTCCACGGAGTACATTGTACCATGTAGGTCACATGGAGTACGTTTTACTGTTTAGTCTTAATGACTAGCTGGTTGAGTTGTTGCACGAGTAGGGCTGACCTCACATCTCATTGCATTTGTGATGCCCCGCACGCCGGGATCCACGTAACCTGGGATCATAGGGATTTTATACATGGCTATTATTCCTAATTTATTCAGAAATGTAAACTACATGTCTCACTTGCTATTATGTTTTATTGATAGACTTGGGTAGACCTGAAGGAGGGGTGGCACCCATGATTTGGCTTTTATAAAGAAAATGTGATTTTTTGCACAGGGTATTCCCGAAGGACGAGATTAATTTGATTTAAATGAATGGCAATGAGTTTTGATATGATGAGCATGAGATGATTTATATGTTGATTTTCCATTTATTATCGTGCCTGATTTTATGAATGTTTCATATACTATATACATATTCATGTGGCATGGTTTTGATCTACCTCATGCTCAAGATATAAATGATTTTGATATCATGTCATTATAAGCAAGTAGATAGTGTAGCTGTCTACCTGCTTACATTATTTCCTTGCTGAGCGCATGGTTGCTCACCCCTTCATTTTCCATCCCTATAGAGCATCCATAGGGGTCGAGAGCGAGCAAAGACTTGTACTCCCAGTGTCCGCTGCTGCCCATCTCTGAGAGGTATACACATTATTGTCATTTTGTATCTAAAAAAGTACAACACAATAATAGTTTTTTTGAAATGTAAATTTGGGGGATGTAAACAGTTGTAGACATATATTAATTAATGAAGTCAATGTAAGTAATTTAAATGTCTACCGACATCGTATATATATGTTATGTGTTATCGTGTATGGTAAGAGGTAACTGGCTCCGAATCATAGCTCAATCGTTTGGTGTGAGAAACTGTTCACGATAAGGTAAATTAAATGAATAAATGCAAGAAAAAATTGTGATTTTTGGATGAAGAAGGTCGTGACAGGACTTGATTGACAAAATTAGACAGGCTCAGCGTATTGATCAGTATTATATAGATATGGCTAGTCAGATTCAGTTAGGTACTAAGAAAGATTTTGAAATCAGCACTGACGGTCTATTGAGGTTCAGAGGTAGAGTTTGTGTTTCCAATTATCCACAGTTGAAAAAACTAATATTGTCGGAAGCTTATTCCTTGAGGTATACTTTACTCCCGGGAAGTAATAAGATGTATCAGAATCTGCGAAAGATTTATTGGTGGTCAGGTATGAAGAAGGATGTAGCCGAATTTGTGGCTAGATGTCTTGTGTGTCAGCAAATAAAAGTAGAGCATCAGAAACCTACATGGTTATTACAACCTCTACCAATACCGACCGGGAAACAGGAGCATGTAACCATAGATTTCATTATGGGTTTACCCAGGACCCGAAGAAACCATAATGCAATTTGGGTGGTTGTAGATAGATTGACAAAGTCAGCCCACTTTCTAGCTATGAAGTCTACTGATACTTTAAGTGCTCTAGCGAATCTGTATGTGCAGGAGATTGTAAGACTACATGGCGTACCAATGAGTATTGTGTCAGATAGACATTCCCAATTCAGTTTCCACTTTTGGGAATATTTACAAGAAGCTATGGGGACTCAATTGAATTTTAGCACAGTTTTTCATCCTTAGACAGATGGTCAATCAGAGAGAACTATTCAGACATTGGAGAATATGTTGAGAGCATGTGCTCAAGATTTTAAGGACTCCTAGGATGATCATTTGCCGCTAGCAAAGTTTACATATAATAACAACGATCACTTGAGTATCGGAATGGCACCGTATGAAGCGTTATATGGTCGAAGGTCTCGCTCTCTTATTGGATGGGAAGAAGTGCGTGAAAGAAAGATATTTGCTCCCGATCTGGTTAAGCAAGCCTCGGAGGATGTTCAACTGATTTGTGAGAGATTAAGGACATCTCAAAGCAGAGAAAAAAGTTATGCTGACCAAAGACAAAGACCTTTGGAGTTTTCAGTTGGAAAGTCGGTATTTCTGAAAGTTTTTCCCTCCAAAGGCATAATGAGATTTGGGAAGAAAGAAAAGCTAAGTCTTCGATATATTGGGCCTTTCGAGATCTTAGACTGTGTGGGAGACAAAACATACAAATTGGCTTTACCGCCCGAGTTATCGAGTATTCACAATGTCTTCCATGTATTGATGTTATGCAAGTACCACCCAGATCCGACACATGTGATAAAGTATGAACCATTAGAATTGAAGGAGGATATGATGAATGTGGAGAAGTCGATTCGGATACTGGACTATCACAACCCAAATTACCTAAAAAATCGCTACAACTTTTTTTTTTCATTTTTCGTTTATTATTTAATTCTTACCTTCCTCTCAACGTGACCATTCTACCAACAGTTGGGCTATGATTCGGTGCTAGTCCCCTCACACTACTGACAATTCCATTTCCATGTTACATTAACACATTAGGATTTTTCTATCCTTTGACTTTAACTAATACGTTCACAATTGCATTTACAAAACCTTACATCCCCGACGTCATATACGTTTACAGTACTGTGCATTTACATATTTAGATACAAAACCATACAAGTGTGTATACCTTTTCTCAATGAGAAACAGCGGAGAACAGGAATGCATGATCTCTGCCACTTTCTATCCACTGAAAGTACTCTATAAAGGGGGAAAATAAGGGGGGTGAGCAACCACACGCTCAGTAAGACAATTATACAAGTAAGTAGATAGCTCCACTATCTACATGCTCATAATGCCATGCCCTTAAATCCATTTCTTTTCGTTTAAAGCTCACGCACGAAATCATACACACATCAATACCATTGTTTATAAAAGTTGTGCGTGCTTATGAAAATCATGCAACTATGCCTCAATGGCATCTCATGTAAAATCATAAGACACATGAATTAAATCAACATCATACACTTGTAATTAAAGCATGAACAACCTCCTCATGCTAAAACATTTCATTGCATGAATTATGAACAACCTCCTCATGTTAAAACATTTCATTGCATGAATTATAAACAAGTATGAAAAATAAATCATGTTGAGTTTCAAAACTTTAGAAAACACTTAATTCATTTCAAAAATCCACATCCATCACACTAATCAGGACTCAACCCCTCATTCGGGTGATCCTGATCCACATAAAATCATTTATTTCCAAGCATTTTCGAAAACATTGAAAATTTCATTTATTCACAACAAAACCAATATCATCAGTTAGGATCCAACCCCTCCCTCGGGTGGTCTAGACTCACACAAAATCCACGCATTCTCAAGCTTTCAAAACATCAGATAGTAACATGCGAGACTAGGCAATGTATCATGGAAATAACTAGGACTATGGCCATATCTTCGTGATCCCAAGCTACACGGATAAGGTGTGCGGGGTATCACCAGTATCGAGAATCTCCACGGGAGGTGGGTCAAATCTAACCCTTCGGTCCAACCTGATCACTCACATCCGAAGACGCCACATAAATATAATATATCATAATACGGTACAGCATACTCCATGCGATTTGCATGGTACAATGTACTCCGTAGACCCATATCTCATATCAATACTCGTGCCATATCTCAAAATGCACGTGTGAGCATGTTTAATCAGTGTGACACACAGTCTACCCGAAGCTCCAAGCACGGCTCATAGCAAGTCTCAAATCAAAATGCACGTGCGAGCCTATTTAATCGGTGTAACACACAATATACCCAAAGCTCCAAGCATGGTGGTAATTTCCTCATAAAACCGGTACGAGCTATGCTCCAGCACTTTATCATAAAATCAAGTAAAACTAGGGTGATCTAAGCTCCAGCACTCTGTCACAAAAATCATGTGAAAATCTGGTGCGAGCTAGGCTCCAGCACCCTGTCACGAAAATCATGTGAAAATCTGTTGCGAGCTAGGCTCCAGCACCCATGCATGTAAAACTCTAGGGCGAGCCCCTGCTCTAGCACTAATGCATGCGTCACACAGTTCAAAACTCGTGCGAGCTAAGCTCTAACACCTCTCATGCATATCAAATCATTAAGACTATTACGAGCAATCGTTCCCGCACCTTTTTATGCGTATCACTTCAAAACAAGGTGCGAGCTAGGCTCCAGCACCTCTCATGCATGTCAAATCATTAAAACTAGTACGAGCAATCGCTCCAACACCTTTTTATGCAATCATGTAACACAAATCGGTGTGAGCAATTGCTCCAGCACCATTATGCACACTCACAAACGCATATATAGTGCAAGCAAGGCTCCATCACCATCTATTTCCATATAAACTTGATAGTTAACCCATTTTCCAAAGAAATTTCATTTAAATCTAAATAACACTTACGTAGTGTTATCTTGTGAAATTTATGCAAGTACTGACCAATCTACCAATTTGCTTTGCTAAAAAGTCACGAAAATTCCCTAAATCATGTATTTCATGAATGTCATGCTTTCACCATCCTTAGGTGAATTTTGCCTCAGTAGGGGTAAAATAGTCTTTTACCCATCTCATGTCCTTATAATTTTTAATCCATTTTTAGGACCTTTATACATTTTCAGTGTATGTAAAAGCTGTTAAAAATACGCGTAGCTACCTCTAGCTACTCGCAAAATTCCCTTACCTCATTTTTCTGTACAGTCTGACATTTCCACTAATGTCTCGTCACGCAGTCCGATTTGCTCCCAATCCAATCTCCAAAACTGCGTATAAAAATTCATCAGGTCACATACAATATAATTAATTGTATTTCATATTTTTTAGCTTAATTTAAATCATTGAGTCCGTTTACCCATATTAGGCCCGATTGTATCATAATGGGCCTTAACCGACATTAAGCCCATTTTTCACTTACTATAAACATCATCGAGGCCTATTGGGCTCATTGGGCCCATCAGTATTTATTGGGTCTCGTTCTAAACTCTCGGATAGCTCAATTAATTATTTACTACAATTTATCTTAAATTCAAGAATTTAATTCATTTTATACGAAATTAATCCGTATTTTATGCGGTAAATTTTGAACACGCATAACTATGCAAATTATCGTAAATAAGGGTTACTTACCCAAGATTTCATGATGGTATGCAAACCGAGGCTGACTCGAGCTCTCGCTTGACGTCAATTATCGAGCTACATAATTACATATTTTTTTGGGTAAATTTTCAGTCGAATATTAATCAAATTAAATATTTCAAAATTTAAATCGATCAATTTTGACCGCTTACCAGCTTACTCTTAGCTCGATTGAATCAACGAAATTTTTTTCCAATTTTTCCACTTTTATTTTCTTTTTTTCTCTTTTCTGGTTGAACCGGTTCGGTTCAGTTCAGCCTAGTTCAAACCGGTTCGATTTAACCCAGTTCAGTCTGATTCGATTTTCTCCTTCACCGTTTGGAGCTTCGTCGGCCGGTTGTTTGTCGGCTTCCTTTTCCACCTTGTCCGTGAGGTCGTCCGGTGCACGGATCTGGTGTCGATTTCCCCAGGACTAGATAAAAAGTGGTCGGTCCAGCCTCTTTTCCTTTCGGCCTCGCTACCGTTTCCCTCTTCCGCTGTTGACGACGCTGCTGGCCATTTCACTGGCCGATTCAACCACTGATCGGGCCGCTTGCGCCTGGGGAACCATCTGCTGGTGATGGTCAGGGCTAAATCGGCGTCAACGCTGGCGAATTTCTGTTTTCTCCCTCGATTTCTCTTGGTTTCGTCATTTCTCTCCCTCTCTCGTCGGTCGTCGTTCCGTCGAGCTGGTGGTGCCGACGGTGGCTCACGCCCCCCCTCTTGTCCTCTCATCGGGGTTTCCTCGTCGGTGGGGGAAATATTTTGGGAGGATCGGGTTTTCCCGATCCCCCTCCCTTTCTCTGTCGCGTGACTTTCGCGCGACAGAAAACCATTCTTTTTTTATTATTTTTTTCTTTTATTATTTATTATATTTTATTTTAATCAAATAAAATTTAATAAAACCCAAAATATCCCAAGTAAATTAATATTTTATTCATTTAATCCATTAAATGTATTTATTTGTCTTATTTTATTTTTTCGGTGTATTTTTCCGTATTTTTGGGATAATTTCCCGAGGTGAAAATTTCGATTAATTTCGATAAATTCATATCTTAATCAATTTAACCTGAAATTTAATTATTGCTCCTTTATTGATCAAGATTCCCTGAATCCATGTTTACAGTGTCAATTTCTTACCGAATTGACACCGAATTTTGGATCTTTTGACCGGTTTACCCTTCAACGTGTTCGGGACCGAACCAATCCAACTTCCCTCCACGAACCCTTTCTCATTTCATATTTTAAATCCTTATCTCCAATCTGAATGGTCCAAATCCTATTCATTTAATCTGTGGTCATTTCAATCCTTCATTTGATTTTTAAATGCATTCGAGAATTTTTATTCACTCCATTTGGATTTTTCATTCATGTACAACTCTTCTTATGATTCAATTTACATCCAATCATGTTTACATCATATGAATCATAAGGAACTTCGATAAAAAAATCTGATCTTACATAATCTCCCCCACTTAAGAAATTTGGTCCTCCAAATTAGAACCAAGTCAAATGGTTACATCTATCGCATCATACTTTTTAATTCCCATGTGACTTTTTTCGGAGTGTAATACTACCAAAGGACTTTGACTAGGGAGATCATCTTAAACCTCGACACTTTTTCCTCTCAATTTAATGCCCGAATCGATTTTTCAACATAAGACCTACTCTCTTTGAGCTTCAACGGTCTCCGTCTCTTGTCAGCATAGCTTTTATGTCTACTCTGAGGTATTCTTCATCACTCACAATCAACTGAACACCTTCAAAGACTTATTATACCAACTCGGGAGCAATTCTCTATCTGTCATCCACTCCTTCCTATCCAAGTCGGGGAACAACTCCTACGGTCATACAATGCCTCATATAATGTTATCCCGATACTCAAGTGATAACTATCGCTATTGGCGAATTCAATTAGCAGCAACTGATCATCCCAAGAGCTTATAAAACCAAGGGCATACGCTCTCATCATATCCTCCAGAACCTGTACAATCCTCTTTGACTGATCATCTGTCTGAGGACAGAAAGCTGCGCTAACACTCAATCGCGTTCCCATAACTTCCTGAAAAGTGTTCCTAGAAGTGGGAAGTGGAGCGAAAATCCCTATTTAATATCATGCTCCCTAGGATGCTACATAATGTTTTACAATTTTTCGTACACATAAATCTATCTACACACTCAGAGTATCTGGGGATTTCATAACTAGAAGGTGGGTAGACTTAGTCAATCTATCGACTATCACCCAGATAGCCTCGTGATTCCTGCGGTCCTCTATAACCCATCACGATATCCATGGTAACTTACTCACATTTTCGTGTCAATATAGGTAGAGGCTGCAATAACCCTGCAAACTTCTATTGCCCTACCTTAATCTGCTAACATACGAGACACTTCTCCATAATCTCTACAATGTCTCTTTTCATATCTAACAACCAATAACCTTTTCAAAGATTTCGATATATTTATTACTTCCTGGATGCATTGTATCCCGAAGAGTGAACTTCTGACAATAACACTATCTCATCAACTGTGGTCGTGGGGAGCAGTTATACTGTCTCTGAACCTCAGTAAGCCATCGTTATTAACTATGAACTATGTTACTGTACCTATCTGAATCTGACCCACACTATCGACACACTATCGATCATCATGCTAAGCCTATCAAATCCGGTTACTCAAATTCGGTTCTAATCTCAGGCTAGCTATCACACAATCACTGTCATCATCAGAAGGGATCACATCACTACTGAGGCTGATAACTGCTTTAGCAGCTTACGTTCCTTGACCATCATCAATGATACCATCCCGAGGCTCTTTTTGCTCAAGGCATCAACCATTACATTAGCCTTTCCTTGGTGGTATAATTTCCATAATCATAATCCTTCATAAGCTCTAACCCTATATGTTATCTCATATTCTACTCTTTCTGTGAAAATAGATACTTGAGGCTTTTATGATCAGTGCATACCCGAAATTTCTCACCGTGTACATAGTAGTGCCATATACTCAGTACTAACACTACCGTTGCTAACTTTAAATCATAGGTCGGATAGTTTCTTTCATGATCCTTGAGTTGTCTGGATCCATAATCAACTATCTTCCCATTTTGCATCAATACACAGCCCACTCATTATTTTGAGGTATCCATATACACTGAGAAACCTCTTGAGCTATTGGGTATGGTGAAAATAATTACGGTAGTCAGTTCATACTTCAATACACCAAAACTCACAGAAGCTACTTTCATACTTATCATCCCACTCGTATGCAATCTCTTTCCGAACGAGATGTGTCAACTGAGTAGCTCATTTCAAGAAACTCTCAATAATTCATCTGTAAAATAGTTTTCAGTTGCTGCTCATGCTTTTCCCTGGACTTCGAATACATCAAAATATCATCACTAAGGATGACCACAAATCAGTCCAGGTAAAGTTTAAATAACTTGTTCATCAATGCCTTAACGGTTACGAAAATCATTTTGGGCACATTCACATTCCGAATTCTTAACGGATGTTACCCAGACTTCAAATCGATCTCTAAAAAGATCTACGCTTTTCACGGTCGATCCAATGAATCATCAACAGTGGAAGAAAACAATTATTCTTAATGGTAGCCTTATTCGATAAAAAAAAAATCAATGCTTAGTCAGAGGCTTTCATCTTTCTTTTCATAAACAGAATCGATGTTCCTCAAGGTGAAACATTCGATCTGATGAACTTTTATTCAATCACTCCTATAATTACTTCTTTAGTCCTTCCAGTTCCACTAATACCATTTTATACCGTGGTTAGGATATCGACTCCGTACCAGGTACCAAATCAATACAAAACTGCATTCCTTTAACTGGTGGCAACCCTGGTAGATTATCTGGGAAGATATCAGGAAACTCCCTAATCATAAGGATATCTGTTAACTCCGGATGTGCCTTATCCATACCAACCACACAAGCGAGAAAACATTCCCATCATTACTCATTCCGTGAGTACAATCATTTACTCCTTTAATTTCAATCGCTATACCCCTTTCATTACTTGTCAAAACTTACAGTATACTCTTCAGGGGTAACCATATCACTATCTTAGGATAGAAATCTGAACAGCATAGTTTGCAGCTGACCAATTTATTCTCAAATATTACTTCAAAATTATTCATATTCCATTGAATAAAATCGGCTGATTTATACTTCTTCCCTCGATTTTGACTTATAATCTCTTCATAATTATTCCGTTAGTTAAACCTCCTTCATTGGGGTGCTAACTATGAGTATTGTGCCCAATGGTATAGGCATTCACGTCTTTCACTAACTTATATGCAAATGAGGGCGGTATGAATAAATACATGCCACCAGGATCAATTAAGATAGTTGATTCATTATTCACAATCAAGGTGGTACCCTCTACCACATCAGATGAAACATCAGTAGTATCCTAGTCCAAGGCTTACACTCGCCCTCGTCTAACATCTTATTTCTGTGGTAACTACCACATATCCAACCCTGCCTAGTAGCAAGTCGGGGCCCTCTAATAATAATACCCCTCGTAAGTGTTGAAGCTGAATACACTAGGGGTTACCAATCATCTTACCCCATGACTCGACAGCTCTAAATCTCTTACCAAATGGTCTCTTTCCCGCTCTGACATCTCTATCATCCACTATTCTCTTTCTGTCTCTATTTCGGACCTTACTACATTTCCCAATCTTAGAGGCCTATAACTCATAATCTTATTCACACAACTGTAGTCTACGCACTACCTCGGCCTAGGTAGTGATATCTAACGGGGCTAATCGGACTCTAATTAACAGTCTAAGCCCTTCCATGAACTTTCGGACATTCTGACTCTTATTGTTCATAGTGTCGGGGTCATACCTGCTCAAGGATATAAACTGAGATTCATACTCGTCAGTCAACCAGTTTCTTCTAGGTCAGAGTAAAGAAATTTATCTATAATTTCCTTTAAGCAGTGTTCGAGATATGCTGTCACCGAAATATATCCAAAATTATCTCTCATGTCAGCTCTGGATGTTTAACTCTTAAGATGGGTCGAGCAGACTTCCACCAATGCTCCGACTCACCCTCAAATCTCATGCATACTCTGAGCAAATAGGTCCCAAAATATTCTTCACACTCTGCTCTAACCTCGTGAAACGTGTCTCAATACTGTCTGGTCTCTCTGTCGGACTCTATGGGGCATACTCAATACCAGCCTCCACTTCAATCTCATCCTAAGTCTCGAGCATGTGTACTCTCGCCCCTCTACCATAGCGGCCATCAGTTATAATAATTAGATTCTTGCATTCAAAACCAAATTCTTAGTTGCAATTCCATCTCGATATACACAATTGTATCTAAACAAAGCATAATACATAGGGATGTAAACTTCTTTAACCGCTAACGACGACTCATATCAAGTCAACTCAACTCTGATACCACCTTTTTTATCACGACCCAAATTACCTAAAAAATCACTACAACTTTTTTTTCAATTTTTGTTTCTTATTTAATTCTTACCTTCCTCTTATCGTGACCATCCTACCAACAGTTGGGCTATGATTCGATGTTAGTCCCCACACACTACTTACCATTCCATTTCCATGTTACATTAACACAGTATGATTTTTCTATCCTTTAACTTTAACTAATACGTTCACAATTGCATTTACATAACCTTACATCCCTGGCGTCATATACGTTTACAGTGTTGTGCATTTACATATTTAGATACAAAACCATACAAGTGTGTATACATTTTCTCGATGGGAAACAACGGAGAATAAGAATGCACGATCACTGCCACTTTCTATCCACTGAAAGTACTCTGTAGAGGGGGAAAATAAGGGGGTGAGCAACCACACGCTCAGTAAGACAATTATGCAAGTAAGTAGATAGCTCCACTATCTACATGCTCATAATGTCATGCCCTTAAATCCATTTCTTTTCGTTTAAAGCTCACACACGAAATCATACACACATCAATGCCATAGTCTATAAAAGTTGTTCGTGCTTATATAAATCATGCAACTCATGCCTCAATGGCATCTCATGGAAAATCATAAAACACGCGAATTAAATCAAAATCATGCATTTGCAATTAAAGTATTAACAACCTCCTCATGCTAAAACATTTCACTGCATGAATTATAAAAAAGTATGAAAAATACATCATGTTGAGTTTCCACAAAACCTTAGAAAACACTTAATTCATTTCAAAAATCCACATCCATCACACTCATCAGGACTCAACCCCTCCCTCGGGTGATCTTGATCCACCTAAAATCATTTATTTCTAAGCATTTTTGAAAACATTAAAAATTTCATTTATTCACAACAAAACCAATATCATCAGTCGGGATCCAACCCCTCCCTCGGGTGGTCCAGACTCACATAAAATCCACGCATTCTCAAGCTTTCAAAACATCAGATAGTAACATGCGAGACTAGGCAATGTATCATGGAAATAACTAGGACTATAGCCATATCCTCATGATCTCGGGCTACACAGATCAGGTATGTGGGGTATCACCACTATTGGGAACCGCCACAAGAGGTGGGTCAAATCCACCCCTTCGGTCCAACCCGATCACTCGCATCCGAAGACGCCACATAAATATAATATATCATAATACGGTACAACATGCTCCATGCGATTTGCATGGTACAACGTACTCCGTAGACCCATATCTTATATCAATACTCATACCATGTCTCAAAACGCACGTGCGAGCATGTTTAATCGACGTGACACACAGTCTACCCGAAGCTCCAAGCACGACTCAAAGCATGTCTCAAATCAAAATGCACGTACGAGCCTATTTAGTCGGTGTAACACACAATATACCCGAAGTTCCAAGCACGACAGTAATTTCCTCATAAAATCATTGCGAGCTATGCTCCAGCACTCTATCATAAAATCAAGTAAAACTAGTGCAAGCTAAGCTCCAGCACTCTGTCACAAAAATCATGTGAAAATCTGGTGCGAGGTAGGCTCTAGCACCCTGTCACGAAAATCATATGAAAATCTAGTGCGAGCTAGGCTCAGCACCCATGCATGTAAAACTCTAGTGCGAGCCCCTGCTCCAGCACTAATGCATGTGTCACATAGTTTAAAACTCGTGCGAGCTAAGATCTAGCACCTCTCATGCATGTCAAATCATTAAAACTAGTATGAGCAATCGCTCCCGCACCTTTTTATGCGTATCAAGTTAAAACAAGGTGCGAGCTAGGATCCAACACCTTTCATGAATGCCCAATCATTAAAACTAGTGCGAGCAATCGTTCCAATACCTTTTTATGCATATCATGTCACACAAATCGGTGCGAGCAACCGCTCCAGCACCATTATGCATACTCACAAACTCAGATATAGTGCGAACAAGGCTCCAGCACCATCTATTTCCATATAAACTTGATAGTTGGCCCATTTTCCAAAGAAATTTCATTTAAATCTAAATAACACTTACGTAGTGTTATCTTGTGAAATTTATGCAAGTACTAGCTAATCTACCAATTTGCTTTGCTAAAAAGTCACGAAAATTCCTCAAATCATGTATTTCATGCATGTCATGCTTTTCACCATCCTTATGTGAATTTTTCCTCAGTAGGGGTAAAATAGTCTTTTACCCATCCCGGATCCTTAAAATTTTTAATCCATTTTTAGGACCTTTACACATTTTCAGTGTATGTAAAAGTTGTTAAAAATACGTGTAGCTACCTCTAGCTACTCGCAAAATTCCCTTACCTTATTTTTCTGTACAGTCTGACCTTTCCATTGATGTCTCGTCACACAGTCCGATTTACTCCCAATCCAATCTCTGAAACTGCGTATAAATATTCATCAGGTCAAATACAATATAATTAATTGTATTTCATATTTTCTGGGCTAAATTTAAACAATTGAGCTTGTTTACCCATATTGGGCCCGATTGTACCATAATAGGCCTTAAGCCCATTTTTCACTTACTATTCACATCATCAAGGCCTATTGGGCTCATTGGACTCATCAGTATTTATTGAGTCTCGTTCTAAACTCTCGGATAGCTCAATTAATTATTTATGACAATTTATCTTAAATTCAAGAATTTAATTCATTTTATACGGAATTAATCCATAATTTATGCGGTAAATTTCTAACACAGATAGTTATGCAAATTGTCGTAAATAAGGGTTACTTACCCGAGATTCCATGATGCTATGCAAACCAAAGCTGACTCTAGCTCTCGTTTGACGTCAATTGTCGAGCTACACAATTACATATTTTTTTGGTAAATTTTCAGTCGAATAGTAATCAAATTAAATATTCCGAAATTTAAATCGATTAATTTCGACCGCTTACCAGCTTACTCTTAACTTGATTGCATCGTCGAAATTTTTTTTCAATTTTTCCTCTTTTTTTCTTTTTTTTCTCTTTTTTGGCTGAACCGGTTGATAATTCTATATTTTTAGAATTATTCTGTGCTTAATTTCCTAATTAATTATTTAAATCTCCAATTTATTTTGTTAATTATCCCCTTTATTTAATTAAAATTCTCATGTTTGCAGATAAATTAAATCCGAATGAATTTTGAATATTTCGGTAGAAAATGGATCGAAATTGGGCTAAAATCGAGATTGAGCCACGCGGACAACACGAGTCATGCCACCTAGCACATCCAATTGGACAAGAAAATCGGTGACATGGAAATATCTTTTCAAGGAGCCAATGGTGTGAAGACAAGTGGCCAAAAAAATGCAAACTCATCAAGGATGTGGAAATTACCATTTTACTCCTAGTGTGTTTATAAATAGGAAAGGATGACAATTGAAAGAGAATGTAAGGTAGGAGTAGGAGTAATGTAAGGTAGTTAGGAGTAGTGTTATAATAGTTTGAATTTTTTTTCAAGCTTCTCTTTCCCGTTTAGCTCCCATTTATCTTTACTGTTCACAAACAATTTCCATTGTTATTTTTACAAGCTTTTCAATATAGTTTTTCATTCTCTTACAGATCGATCTTCTGCCTTTACCTTTTTGTTTTAGGGGAGATCGATCTCTTGGTATACCAGATCGATCTCACCAGCATCCTGTATTAGGCAGATCGATCTTATAACCCTTACAGATCGATCTCATTCTTCCTTAATATCTATGAACAAGTTCAAGGCTTGGCAGATCGATCTCATGTCTGTGAGATCTAAGAATTTCGGACATATTTTAAATATGTAATAAGAATTTGAAGTGTAATTTATTGAGCTAAGTGAATTGTGGGAATGATAATTAGAGATTTATATGTTAAGTGTCTAAAATAAGTGTGAAGCTATGAGGACAGATCGATCTGGGAGAAGGAGAGATCGATCTGGTGAGTTAAAAATGACAGGGAAGGAGGAATTTAAGGAGCAGATCGATCTCCAATGGAAGAGGATCGATCTCCTTATCATTCTGTTTGAGAGAAGATCGATCTCAGGAGGAAGAGATCGATCTCCAAATGATTCTGTTTGAGAGAAGATCGATCTCATAACGAAGAGATCGATCTCCAAATGATTCTGTTTGGGAGAAGATCAATCTCCTCAAAGAGCAGATCGATCTCATAAAGCCATAAAGAGATCGATCTCACACCTCGACAGATCGATCTCCTAGGCATAAAATTACCCAAATCGTCCCCAAAATTCAAATGCAGATCGATCTCATCAAGAGCCAGATCGATCTCCTACCCTCAGCCTATATAAAGAACTCCTATTTTTCTCCTGCAATCTCACTTTCTCTCTCTTCCAACCCCCATTTTCACCGAAACCTAGCTTTCTCACTCATCCAAAGCACCCATTTTCGTCCAAATCAGAAGTTGTGACAAGAAGGAAAGTTGTTCCTCATCAAAGGGAGAACAACATACTTGGAAATCGAAAGACGGATCGGATCGAGGTAAGAGATAAGATCTCCACAAGTTTTGGGTAATTTCTAAACCTCGATCTTGATATCTGAGATGATTTTGATGATAATGGTTGTTGTCATTGTGCTGAAATAGCTGAAAAATGATTAGGGATTGATGAAATTACAATGTGGTTGGAGTGATAATGATATTTAGCAATTTTGGGAATTTCAGCTATGAATAGAAATTTAGACAATGTGGTGAATTAGCATAGATAATTGGCATGAGAAATGTAGAACGTTGAGATGTTGTGACTGAGAGTGTAGTTTGGGGTAGAGTTACGAGAATCAAGAGATTTGAGGTGTTATGAGCAATTATGCTTGATTTTTGAGAATTGAGGTTGCTGTGATGATGAATATTGATGTTTTAACATCGTTTGGACAGCTCAGAAGTTCCAGAGTGGAATGCGAGACTAGTCCGTGTCAAGGGGGAAACGATTGCACTATACAAGGTGCAAAGAGGTAAGGAAAATTAAACCAATTGTGTGTGTGATTTTGAACTATTATAGCATGATTTGTGATTTATAAAACAAGCATGTTGAGTGTGTGTTGTGATATAATTGCACACGATTTTTATAGCCGGTTGGAGCCCATTATTTTATGAGTTTATAAGCTGAGTGTGAAATTGCTTTATAAACCTTTGAATTTTGTGTGAGTAATGAATTGGGCTCTACGTTAAGGCAATATCGAGATTTGAGAAATGTGTGCGTGCTTTACCGGTTGAAACTCGATTCTATTATGTTTTGTGTTGAGTACAAAACGGTTTTCAAATGAGTTTTATGAGAGAAAAACCATTATGAGTTCTACGTGAAGGCAAACTAGTCTTATGTGATTAAGACTTAGGTGTGTAATTATGAGTGCACACTGGGCATTGCTCTAGTAGCATGTAAGCCCGATTCTTCTCCGTTCTGGTAACGTGAGAACCCCATTTGGTGGCCGTTGCCACATGAGAACCCCATTTGGTGGCCGTTGCCACGTGAGAACCCCATTTGGTGGCCATTGCCACGTGAGAACCCCATTTGGTGGCCGTTGCCACGTGAGAACCCCTTTTGGTGGCTGTTACCACGTGAGAACCCTATTTGGTGGCCGTTGCCACGTGAGAACCCCATTTGGTGGCCGTTGCCACGTGAAACCCTATCCTGTGGCTGTGCCACGTGTAAATTTAACTCAGTGGCTATGCCACGTGTGTCTAGTGGCTGTGCAACGTGTGAATTTAAATCAGTGGCTATGCCACGTGTGTTTAGTGGCTGCACCACGTGCATTACTATTTCAGTGATTTTATCACGTTTATTGAGAAAGCGATTATCGCATTATTTTCTCATGCTTTGTTATTGCTCTATACTGAGCATTTTATTTCATGTTTTCACATGATTTGAGATATGAGAATGTCGTTTTGAGTACTTTAATGATATGGTTTTCAAATAAGATTAATGAGTTTCACATACAAATAAATATTTTGTGATGTGCATTTTGGTTTATGAAATGAGTCCCTTACCCCCTTTACTGAGCGATTTAGAAGCTCACTCTGTTTTCTTTCCCCCCCAGATCTCTTCAAGTGAAAAGGGTTTTCCTGCGACGTACGGAGTAGTGGCTAGTGGAGGACTTGAGCTCCAGGCCATATATTGTATTTTGAGGTATCTTTTATCTTTTCATGTACCCTGAAAATTATCATAATTGCAAACACTTGATGTATAACATTGTATGGGATGTATTAGGATTAATTAACTTGAGATCAAGTAATGTATATGATATAATATATACTATTCAATGACGAGATCCTGAGGTATAATATAGGTGATGATGTACGACACTGCACAGGAATGCACTCTTAATTGTGAATTAATGAGTAAAAAGTTTTAAATTAGCCCTATTTTTCGCGCTTCCGGGGCGTAACAGAGTTTTCTTGGTATCAGAGCTTAGGGTGTCTAGTACTGTCAGTGTCGATTAAGTGAAATAGAATACATCCCAAGTGTCTGTAATAGTCTGGTCTTGAACTGAAATTGAGGATTGAGATTTCAATCGATTCTGATATGTACGCGCAGGAGACGAGTTAAGATAGAGAATGAGTGGACGACGAGGTCGTTCGAGGAGGCAGGCAGAGTCCCCTCCGCCACCTGTCCCACAACCAGAGAATCCTAACTCTCGATTTAATCGGATTGAGACCGATGTGAGGCAAGGTTTTGAGCAGATGGCAACGTTATTTGCGCAACACTTTGGAGTTAATGCCTCGGGTACTACTCCTACACCACCACAAGGACCTCCCGTCACTCAGCCTGATGATAGAAGTATGGTCCGACTGAAGGATTTTCTGAAGATGAATCCACCCGCGTTTATAGGAAAGAAGGATCCTACAGAGGCTGAGGAGTGGTTAATGGAGTTGAGAATTATATATGATTATCTGGGGTGCACCGATGCTGAAAGGGTCAGTATGAGTATCTATTTGTTGAAGGGGAGAGCTCGAGATTGGTGGGGTACTACCCAGGGTATTCTGATGTCCTACCAGGATGTGATTGGTTGGGAAGAGTTTCAGACAGCCTTTAGGACCCAATATGTACCACGAGCCGCCCAGAGAAAGAAACAAGCCGAGTTTTTGAGTTTGGTACAAGGTGACATGTCTGTGGATGACTGTGAGAGCCAATTCATAGCGCTATTGAGATATGACCCAGAGACCTTTAAGAATGAAGAGCTCCGCACAGAGAAATTTGTGTATGGATTGAAGCCCATCATCAGAGATAGATTGATAGGGCTATGTATTACTGAGTTTGGAGATGCTCTGAGACGAGCACAAGAGATTAAAAGAGGAATTGAAATGGTACAATCCCAGAATGAGCTCAGAGCGGTGAATAGAGATAAGGGCAAGAGGCCAGCGATTTTCCAAACAGAGGCTCGGAGAGGTTCCTTCAGAAGAGGAAGGATTGAGGTACAGAAGGGCAAATTAGAGAGACCCAGAGGTTACCCTAACATTAGAGAGACCCCTCGAGATGTCAGGCCTACGACAAGGTTTTACAGAAATTGTAGCCGAATGCATGAGGGAAGTTGTACTGGGTCGATCCATGGATGTTTTAGATGTGGAGACATGGGTCACGTGGTGAAGGATTGCCCTCAACCTCAGAAACCACATGTCTTGGAGCCCACTAGACAACAGCCTCAGAGAGTGAATCCCCAGGGACGAGCCACTACTGCAGAGAAAGGAAAGAGACCTGTTACCCAGGGACGTGTGTTTGCCCTAGATAAGGAGACCGCTGACACTTCTGCAGAAACTATAAGAGGTACACTCTCTGTCTGTAATCATAAGGCTCATGTGTTGATTGATTCAGGATCCACGCATTCGTTTATTTCTGAGCATTTTGCATGTAGATTAAACTTGAAGTTTGAACCTCTAGAATATATACTACATGTAAATACCCCTATGCGTGAATCCCAGAGAACTGAGTTAATCTGTAGAGGATGTGAGATAAAGATGGGAGACAGAGGGATGTTAGCAGATCTAATCATGTTGAATATACATGGATTTGATGTAATTTTGGGAATGGATTGGTTGGCAGCCAATCGAGTGAGCTTAGATTGCTACACTAAGGTTGTAACTTTCTCCCTACCTGAACCTTACAGTGTACGGTTGAGATATTGAGGAAATGAATATGTGGAATTCTAGTAAGTAATTTGAGAATTTTGATATTATTTTGGAGAATATTAAATATGATTGTTCATGTGAAGGTTATGAGACACTCATCTCAGAAGATGAGCGGGAACATCCAAGGATTGAGGATATACCTGTGGTGTGTGAATTTTTGGATGTTTTCCCAGATGAATTGCCAGGTTTACCACCAGAGAGAGAGCTAGAGTTTACCATTGATTTGGTACTAGATACTCAGCCGATCTCTAAACCTCCCTACAGGATGGCATTAGTGAAACTTGAGGAATTGAAGAAACAACTACAGGAGTTATTGGATCAAGGGTTCATTAGGCCCAGTGTTTCACCGTGGGGAGTACCGATTTTATTTGTCAAGAAAAAGGATGGTAGTCTCAGATTATGCGTAGACTATCGGTTGTTGAATAAAGCCACGGTGAAGAATAAATACCCATTGCCCAGGATTGATGATCTACTTGATCAGCTGAGAGGGGCATCAGTCTTTTCTAAGATTGATTTGAGATCGGGCTATCACCAATTGAGGATCAAGGAAGAAGATATTCCAAAGACGACCTTCAGGACGAGGTATGGCCATTATGAATTTCTGGTGATGTCCTTTGGATTGACGAACGCCCCTGCAGCATTTATGAGATTGATGAACGAGGTGTTCAGAGACTATCTGGATAAATTTGTGATAGTCTTTATTGATGATATCCTGGTATACTCTCAATCGTATGAGGAGTATGCACAACATTTGTGGTTAGTACTACAGATACTCCGAGATAAGTAATTATATGGAAAGCTTAGTAAGTGTGAGTTTTGGCTGGATCGGATAGCTTTCCTTGGTCATATAGTCTCAGAGGAAGGAGTATCAGTGGACCCAAGCAAGGTGGAGGCTGTGCTTAATTGGGAGAGACCGAGGACAGTTACTGAGGTACGAAGCTTCCTTAGTTTGGCAGGGTATTACAGAAGATTTATGGAAGGAGTTTCCCGTATTGTCGCCCCTTTGACTAAGCTCACGCGCAAAGAGACTCCATTTATATGGACTGATCAATGTGAGCTCAGTTTTCAGGAATTAAAGAGGAGGTTGACAGCGGCACCTGTGTTAACTATTCCTGAGGGATCAGGAGGATTTTCGGTATATAGTGATGCATCTCATCAAGGATTGGGGTGTGTCCTTATGCAGCACGAAAGAGTGGTCGCATATGGATCACGACAGCTGAAAGACCATGAGCGGAATTACCCCACGCATGATTTGGAGTTAGCCGCTGAGGTATTTGCTTTGAAGATCTGGCGACACTACTTATATGGGGAAAGATTCCAGATTTTCACTGATCACAAGAGTTTGAGATATCTCTTTGATCAGAAAGAGTTAAACATGAGACAAAGTAGATGGATGGAACTCCTTAAGGATTATGACTGCGAGATTCTATATCATCCGGGCAAGGCGAATGTGGTTGCTGATGCCCTGAGCAGGAAGAGTATGATATCTACTATGATGATCAGGGAATGGGATTTACTGGAGCAGTTTGTCGAACTTCGGATCAGAGTTAAAGAGATAGAGAGTGGATTTGTGGCTAGCTTACGAATAGAGCCTAAGATCATGGATCAGATCAGAACTGGGCAGCGCAGTGATCAGAGATTGATAGATATGATTAGCCAAGCTGAACAGAGTTCGCAGTCGGATCTCACAGTCAGTGAGGATGGATTGTTGAGATTCAGAGGACGGATTTGTGTACCGGACGATGATACCCTGAAGAGATAGATACTGAGAGAATCCCACTGCTCGCGATACAGCATGCACCCAGGGAGTACTAAGATGTACCGAGATTTGAGAAAGGTGTATTGGTGGGGTGGTATGAAGCGAGACATGGCAGAGTATGTGGCCAGGTGTTTAGTATGCCAGCAAGTGAAAGCTGAGTATCGGAAGCCCGGAGGACTACTACAGCCCTTACCTGTACCTACATGAAAATGGGAGCATGTCACTATGGACTTTATTATGGGTTTACCAAGGACCCGAAGAGGTCGTGATGCTATATGGGTTATAGTGGATAGACTAACCAAGAGTGCCCACTTCATTACCATCAAGAGCACAGATACTGTGGATGCCTTAGCTGAGCTATATGTCAGCGAGATAGCTAGATTACATGGGGCTCCAGTGAGTATTACTTCTGATAGAGATTCTCGATTTACTTCTAGATTTTGGACCCAGTTTCAGGAGTCCATGGGATCTAGATTGAGTTTCAGTACCGCCTATCATCCTCAGACAGATGGTCAGTCAGAGAGGACTATTCAGACCCTGAAGGATATGTTGAGGGCGTGTGCGATGGATTTTAAGGGATCATGGGATGATCACCTACCCCTAGCAGAGTTTACATACAATAACAGCTATCATGTGAGTATTGGAATGGCACCTTTTGAGGCTCTATATGGTAGGAGGTGTAGATCCCCTGTAGCTTGGGAAGAAGTTGGTGACAGAAAGATAAATGCTCCTGAGCTTGTTGAGCAAGCCGTACAGAGTGTGAAACTCATATGTGAGAGGTTATGGGCTGCACAAAGTAGACAGAAAAGCTACGCGGATGTGCATAGACGGCCACTCGAGTTTGAGGTTGGTGATGCAGTATTTCTGAAAATATCACCGAGTAAGGGTATCGTGCGATTTGGGAAGAAAGGGAAATTGAGTCCTCGATACGTAGGACCATTCGAGATTCTTGAGAGAGTGGGAGAGGTAGCTTACAGATTAGCATTACCCCCACAGATGTTCGGAATACACAATGTTTTTCATGTGTCTATGTTGAGGAAGTACCACCCGAACCCTTCTCATGTCATAGAGTATGACGAGATGGACATTCAAGAGGATATGAGCTACACTGAGGAACCCGTCCAAATTCTCGATAGAAGAGAGAAGGTACTGAGAACTAAGAGCATCCCATTAGTGAAAGTTTTGTGGAAACATCACTCAATGGAAGAGGCAACGTGGGAACTAGAGAATCTCATGAAGGAGAAATACCCCCATCTATTTGACTAGTTGAGTTGAATTTGGAGGACCAAATTCTTTTTAAGGTGGGGAGGATGTGAGATCTAAGAATTTCGGACATATTTTAAATATGTAATAAGAATTTGAAGTGTAATTTAATGAGCTAAGTGAATTGTGGGAATGATAATTGGAGATTTATATGTTAAGTGTTTAAAATAAGTGTGAAGCTATGAGGACAGATCGATCTGGGAGAAGGAGAGATCGATCTGGTGAGTTAAAAATGACAGGGAAGGAGGAATTTAAGGAGCAGATCGATCTTCAATGGAAGAGAATCGATCTCCTTATGATTCTGTTTGAGAGAAGATCGATCTCATGAGGAAGAGATCGATCTCCAAATGATTCTGTTTGAGAGAAGATCGATCTCATGAGGAAGAGATCGATCTCCAAATGATTCTGTTTGGGAGAAGATCGATCTCCTCAAGGAGAAGATCGATCTCATAAAGCCATAAAGAGATCGATCTCACCCCTCGACAGCTCGATCTCCTAGGCATAAAATTACCCAAATCGTCCCCAAAATTCAAATGCAGATCGATCTCATCAAGAGCCAGATCGATCTCCTACCCTCAGCCTATACAAGGAACTCCTGTTTTTCTCTTGCAATCTCACTTTCTCTCTCTTCCAACCCCCATTTTCATCAAAACCTAGCTTTCTCACTCATCCAAAGCACCCATTTCCGTCCAAATCAGAAGTTATGGCAAGAAGGAAAGTTGTTCTTCATTAAAGGGAGAACAACATACTTGGAAATCGAAAGACGGATCGGATCGAGGCAAGAGATAAGCTCTCCACAAGTTTTGGGTAATTTCTAAACCTCGATCTTGATATCTGAGATGATTTTGATGATAATGGTTGTTGTCATTGTGCTGAAATAGCTGAAAAATGATTAGGGATTGATGAAATTACAATGTGGTTGGAGTGATAATGATATTTAGCAATTTTGGGAATTTGAGCTATGAATAGAAATTTAGACAATGTGGTGAATTAGCATAGATAATTGGCATGAGAAATGTATAACGTTGAGATGTTGTGAATGAGAGTGTAGTTTGGGGTAGAGTTACGAGAATCAAGAGATTTGAGGTGTTATGAGCAATTATACTCGATTTTTGAGAATTGAGGTTACTGTGATGATGAATATTGATGTTTTAACATCGTTTGGACAGCTCGGGAGTTCCAGAGTGGAATACGAGACTAGTTCGTGTCAAGGGGGAAACAATTGCACTATAAGAGGTGCAAAGAGGTAAGGGAAATTAAACCAATTGTGTATGTGATTTTGAACTATTATAGCATGATTTGTGATTTATAAAGCAAGCATGTTGAGTGTGTTTTGTGATATAATTGCACACGATTTTTATAGCCGGTTGGAGCCCATTATTTTATGAGTTTATAAGCTGAGTGTGAAATTGCTTTATAAACCGTTGAATTTTGTGTGAGTAATGAATTGGGCTCTACGTTAAGGCAATATCGAGATTTGAGAAATGTGTGTGTGCTTTGCCGGTTGGAACTCGGTTTTATTATGTTTTGTGTTGAGTACAAAACGGTTTTCAAATGAGTTTTATGAGAGAAAAACCACTATGAGTTCTACGTGAAGGCAAACTAGTCTTATGTGATTAAGACTTAGGTGTGTAATTTTGAGTACACACAGAGCATTGCTCTAGTAGCATGTAAGCCTGATTCGTCTCCGTTCTGGTAACGTGAGAACCCCATTTGGTGGCCGTTGCCACGTGAGAACCCTATTTGGTGGCCGTTGCCACGTGAGAACCCCATTTGGTGGCTGTTGCCACATGAGAACCCCATTTGGTGCTACGTGAGAACCCTATTTGGTGGCCGTTGCCACGTGAGAACCCCATTTGGTGGCCGTTGCCATGTGAGAACCCTATTTGGTGGTCGTTGCCACGTGAGAACCCTATTTGGTGGCTGTTGCCACTTGAGAACCCTAATTGGTGGCCGTTGCCACGTGAAACCCTATCCTGTGGTTGTGCCACGTGTAAATTTAACTCACTGGCTATGCCACGTGTGTCTAGTGGCTATGCTATGTGTGAATTTAAATCAATGGCAATGCCACGTGTGTTTAGTGGCATTATTTTCACATGCTTTGTTATTGCTCTATACTGAGCATTTTATTTCATGTTTTCACATGATTTGAGATATGAGAATGTCGTTTTGAGTACTTTCATGCTATGGTTTTCAAATGAGATTAATAAGTTTCACATACAAATAAATATTTTGTGATGTGCATTTTGGTTTATGAAATGAGTCCCTTACCCCCTTTACTGAGCGATTTAGAAGCTCACCCTGTTTTCTTTCCCCCCAGATCTCTTCAAGTGAAAATGGTTTTCCTGCGACGTACGAAGTAGTGGCTAGTGGAGGACTTGAGCTCCAGGCCATATATTGTATTTTGAGGTATCTTTTATCTTTTCATGTACCCAGACAATTATCATAATTACAGACACTTGATGTATAACATTGTATGGGATGTATTAGGATTAATTAACCTGAGATCAAGTAATGTGTATGATATAATATATACTATTCAATGACGAGATCCTGAGGTATAATATAGGTGATGATGTATGACACTGCACAGGAATGCACTCTTAATTGTGAATTAATGAGTAAAAAGTTTTAAATTAGCCCTATTTTCCGCGCTTCCGGGGCGTGACAATGTCTTCCTGAGATCGATCTCTCATCCAAGAAAAACCCAAGAGATCGATCTCTCAAAACCCAGATCGATCTCTTATCTACAGAACTTTAAGTTCTGGTACTGATAACCTCTAAACGTGTTTTTATATCATTTTTATTTATTGAATTTACTTGTTTTGTCATTTCAAAATATATTAACTCAACAATCTCCCCCTTTTTGATATGACAAAACCTATTCAATCAACATGTTTAGTTACCTATTTGCATTTTGCACAAACTCCCCCTTTTTGTAAACTCCCCCTTACTTTTGGCTTTTGATCTCTAAACTTTCTTAACCCCCCTTATTTTAATCATTCCTTTAAACCATTAGATATGTTTCTTAAAGTCATTTCAACATGTTTTAACCAACGCATGTGTTCTTAACATAATTTCTTCTCCCCCTTTTTGTCATATCAATGGCAAGAAAGAAAAATCTAAACAATACTCCTGTCATTTCAAAATAGCATTTCATTAAAACTCATTCAACAAGAACACAGATGGTAACTCATTCAAGCAAATTCAGTTCAAACAACAAAGAGTAAGTAGAACATATAACAAAACTAGAGCTATCAAATAAGTCCTATGGTGGAGGAGGAAATCGATCCATGAGATCCTCAATGTGAGTGCGAGTGACTTGAAGTTCATCATACATCGTCTGCTGAGTATCATGAAGGTTTGCAAAGCTTTCATTTACTTTGGAGTTCAGCTCCTCGATCATCCGTTGTTGCGTGGCATGAAGGTTTGTAAAACTTTCATCTATCTTCCAGTTCAGCTCACTCATCATCGTCACAATGAGCTCCATGCCAGCTGGTGAGGGAGCAGGTGCAGTGGGCTGAGGAGTCGAGGACGATGGACCCGCAGTCGGTGCAGCAGGTGGATCCATAAGCTCATCGAAGTGATCTTCCTCCATAGCTGCTGCAGATTGCTATTCCCACTTCTTCTTCCAGTCGCCCCGGAAGTCTTTGTAGTAGCCCATGTGGTGGAGTGTCTCGATGTTGAGGACCCTCTTTGGAGAGGGCACTTCACACGTTTCGCAACTGCTATCCACTCCAAGTCGTTGGAGAAAATATGCCAATGGTTGCGGAAACACTACCGTTGTGGCTTGGCCGTAGACAATCTTCAACCAGTCTTGATAGATAAAGTGGACAAGGTTGGGTTTTTGACTGGTGGAGTGTATGTGGTGTATCCAAAAGCGATCTAGCCTCCTAACGGTGGAATGACGGGTACCGAAAGGATGAAGATTCCATCAAATAATGAGGTGGAGTAACCGTGGGTGCATTGGGAGGTCACTCGCCTTATCCCCGGGAAGGTCAAACTCCAAGGGGACTTCCTCATCTTCATTGGTTAAGCCTTCATGGCTTATGTGGAAAGCTTGGGCTAAGACTTCAGGGTCTATTGCAATCGATTTACCCATGACATATGTTGTAAACCCTAGAATTTGATAAGGATCGTTAGGATCATAGGTTAGTTCGGCATTTGAAAAGAAGGCTCGGACGATGTTTGGGGGTACGGGAGTGTTTATTTTAAGAAATGGAATCCAACCAAATTATTCAAATTTGGTTAGATAGGGAAAGTCAATTCGATTTAAGAAGGAAAAATCGAGAGTTCGCCAATGTTTAATTGGCATGGTGGAAAAATATTCTTCATATCTCTTCCTTTTGGCAGGTGTTTTAAAACACCTGTTGAAGGTAGTGACAGAAGAGGGAAGAATGGATTGAGACAAGGACCCTGGTTCTACACTAGATCGAGGAGGTTTTTGGCCTGCTCTCTTAAGTCTAAGCATTGTTCTAGACAAGAAAATTACTCTAAAACTGGTTCACAAAACAAAATCAATGGAACAGTAACTAGATTTGCCCTGGAGAGAAATTGAGCACTTATCTAAGAATTTTGTAAAACAAATTTGCAATGTAGGTTACTAGAACAAGAATTGAAGAAAAAATACGACAGAATTCTTACCGAAGATCGATCTGGGATGAGAATTGAGAGAGGAGGTGCGATAAGAGGTTAGGGATTTGAGATTTTGGAGTTTTGGAATTTGGGTATTTTTCGCCAGATTTTATAGTCCAGGGCACAGGAGATCGATCTGTCGAGACGACAGATCGATCTGTCATTTCTAAAAGCCCCAAGAGATCGATTTGTGGTTCCATAAGATCGATCTTCAGAATACAAAAGCTTAAGGAGATCGATCTGTCGTATGCACAGATCGATCTTCTGTTTGACAGAGGCTTAGGGAGATCGATCTGCCAAATGCATAGATCGATCTTCAGAATACAGAGGCTTGAGGAGATCGATCTGTCGTATGCATAGATCGATCTGCTGTTTAACAGAGGCTTAAGGAGATCGATCTTATGAATAGAAGATCGATCTGCCTAGCTTAACCTTAATGCTTTAGGCTTATTTGGAGTATGGAGATCGATCTATATTGATAGGAGATCGATCTCTCATACTTGTTGCCCAGAAAAATCTTTGAAAAACTCTTTTAAAACCAACTTAAAACCAAGATTTTGAAGCATATACATCTTAAGGGATATTCATGAGTCCTAATTCACCTCTAAGGATACAAAACCTATCTCTATCAAGAGGTTTGGTGAATATATCAGCTATTTGATGTAAAGTGTCAATGTACTCTAGAATTATATCCCCCTTTTGCACATGGTCTCTAAGGAAATGATGCCTAATCTCAATGTGTTTGGTTCTAGAGTGTTGGATGGGATTTTTAGATAGATTGATAGCACTGGTATTATCATATTTAATAGAGACTTGTTTTATGTCAATACCATAATCTTTCATTTGTTGTTTAATCCACAACACTTGAGCACTACAACTACCTGCTGCTATGTATTCAGCTTCAGTTGTGGACTGAGCCATACTATTTTGTTTCTTAGAGAACCAGGAGATTAATCTATTCCCTAAGAATTGGCAAGTACCTGAAGTACTTTTCCTATCTATTTTGCATCCCCTAAAATCTGCATCTGAAAATGCATGAAGTGTAAAGGTGGAGTCCTTAGGGTACCAAAGTCCTAGAGAGGGAGTGTCCTTAAGGTATCTAAAGATCCTTTTAGTTGCTAATAAGTGTGATTCCCTAGGAGAGGATTGAAATCTAGCACAAAGGCATACACTAAACAAAATATATGGTCTACTTGCAGTTAAATAGAGCAATGAGCCAATCATAGACCTATAGAGTTTAGTGTCTACACACTTACCACTTTCATCTTTATCAAGCTTGATGTTGGTGCCCATTGGAGTTGCTTGAGGTTTGCAATTGTCCATTCCAAATTGCTTGAGCAAATCCTTAGTATACTTTGCTTGATTGGTGAAGGTTCCATCTTTTGTTTGCTTCACTTGAAGTCCCAAGAAGAAAGTGAGTTCTCCCATCATGCTCATTTCAAATTCACCTTGCATGATCTTAGCAAATTCTTGGCATAAAGATTCATTAGTTTATCTAAAAATAATCATCTACATACACTTGTACAACTAGTAAATCCTTATTTTTATTTTTGATGAATAAAGTGGTATCCACTTTTCCTCTTGAAAATCCCTTTTCTATTAAGAATTTTGACAACCTTTCATACCATGCTCTAGGAGCTTGTTTCAAACCATAGAGTGCCTTAGATAGTTTGAAAACATGTTCAGGAAATTCATGATTTTCAAAGCCGGGAGGTTGCTCAACATAGACTTCTTCATTAATGAAACCATTTAAGAATGCACTCTTTACATCCATTTGATATAATTTGAAGTTTTTATAACATGCAAAGGCAAGTAACATTCTTATTGCCTCTAGTCTAGCTACCAGTGCATAGGTTTCATCATAATCTATACCTTCTTCTTGTCTATAGCCTTGTGCAACTAACCTAGCCTTGTTTCTTATGATCACACTATTTTCATCTATCTTGTTCTTGAATATCCATTTAGTTCTAATTATAGAGTGATCACTAGGCCTAGGAACTAGTTTCCATACTTTGCTTCTCTCAAATTTATTTAATTCTTCTTGCCTTGCTAGGAACCAATTATTGTCATCTAAGGCTTCATTGACATTTCTAGGTTCTATTTGAGATACAAAGGCTATATATTGACACATATTCCTTAGAGATGATCTAGTTCTAACTCCAAGAGTTGGATCTCCTACTATTTCACAATCTTTTACATATCCTAACTCTCTTGGTGCTCTAGACTCTCTCTCTAATATCTCTATTTCTTCTTCATCTTCTTTATTTAAGTCAAGTTTTTCTAATAAATCATCTTCCAAATTTGGAGTTTCCTCAAATATTCTAACATCCTCATCATTGGTTGAATCTTTAACTACATCATTTGACTCATCAAATATAACATGAATAGATTCTTCAACCATTAATGTTCTTTTGCTATATACTCTATAAGCCTTTTAATTCAAGGAGTACCCTAGAAAGATTCCCTCATCACTCTTGGCATCAAATTTTCCTAAGTTATCTTTCCCATTATTTAAGACAAAACATTTGCAGCCAAAAGGATGGAAGTAACTAATGTTAGGCTTCTTACCTTTGTAAAGCTCATAAGGAGTTTTCTTTAGCATGGGTCTAATCATAGCTCTATTAATTATATAGCAAGATGTGTTTATAGCTTCAGCCCAAAAATACTTTGGTAAATTATTCTCACACAACATGGTTCTAGTCATTTCTTCCAATGTTCTATTTCTTCTCTCAACTACACCATTTTGTTGTGGTGTCCTAGGGGCTGAAAAATTATGGCTAATTCCTTGATCATTGCAATACTCATCAAATCCTATATTTTCAAATTCCTTGCCATGATCACTTCTAATACTAGTTATTGTGTATCCCTTTTCATTTTGAGTCACTTTTGTATAGGCTATGAATTTTTCTAAGGCTTCATTTTTTACTCTTAAAAAGAACACCCAAGTGAATCTAGTGTAATCATCAACTATTACAAATCCATAGTGTTTCCCACCAAGGCTTGTTGTTCTAGTTGGTCCAAATAAATCTAGGTGGAGTAATTGAAAAGGCCTAGAGGTGGATACACTATTCTTAGGCTTAAATGTTGTCCTTTTATGTTTTCCTTTAACACAAGCCTCACATATTTTTTCATAATCAAAGGACATCTTAGGATATCCTATAACTAGATCCTTTCTAGCTAACTTAGAAAGTACATGCATGCTAGCATGACCTAGTCTTCTATGCCATAACCAAGATTCTTTTTCTTTGTCTACCATTAGGCATATGTTTTCATTCTTAAGTTCATTAAGATAGACAATGTATATATTACCTTGTCTATGGCCTAAGAAAAGAACTTTATTTGACTTAGGATCTATAACATGACATTTCATACAATCAAAAATTACTTTGTAACCTTTGTCACAAAGTTGACTTATGCTTAGTAAGTTATGCTTTAGGCCCCTAACTAACAATACTTTTTCTAAAGAAAAGTAGTCATTACCTATTAAGCCACTCCCTTCAACTTGGCCTTTGGAGTTGTCCCCAAATGTGACTTCTCCACCAACCTTTGATTTAAATGAATTAAAGTGGCTTCTATCACCCGTCATGTACCTTGAGCATCCACTATCTAAGTACCAAGTTTCTTTTATCTTAGCTTTGTGGCACTGCTCAATCACCTACAGAAAGATTCAAGCTCAAGTCTTAGGTACCCAAATTCTCTTGGGTCCTTTGAGGTTAGTAAATGCAATTCTTGATCCCTTTGGGATCCATTTTGCTAATGCATTAACATCCTTTGAGTTAATTAATTCTTTTGGAACCCATATCCTTTTTACTATTTTTCCTTTAAGAGTGGTCAACTTCTTATTGCAATTATGTAATGTATGTCCCTTTCTATCACAATATGAACAAATCGTTGAAGGTTTATGCAAGCTCTTTCTAGCAATGAAGCTTTTGAGATGAGTCTCTCTACTTTCTCCATTATATCCTAACCCATTTTTATCAAAGAATGCTCTTTGAGTTTCTAACATGTTATCTAGCTTTTGTTGTCCCATATAAAATCTATTAAAGGAATTATGTAAATTACTATTCTTCTCTTTTAGATCATAAATTTCAAGATTAGTAATTTCTAGTTTCTTTTCACATTCTAATTTGTCCTCTAGAATTAACTCATTTTCTTTCTTCAATTTAGATATTATCTTCTTATATTTCATACTCATGCATTCATATTCCAATGCAAGATCATCAAATGCATCTTGCAATTCATCAAAAGAATATTCATTGAGGTTTGAAGTTAACTTTTCATCCTTAATAGCGATGAAGCACAAGTTGGCAATGTCCTCATTTGAGTCATCATCGGAGCAGTCACTGTCGCTCCATGTTGCCACCATTGCCTTCTTTTTGTGGAACCTATCATTAGACCTTTTTAGAAGAGGGCAGCTAAATTTTATGTGTCCTGGTTTTTTACATTCATAACACACAATTGTATATTTTCTACCTACCTCTTCTTGATCTCTCTTGTGGTTTCTCCTATTACTACCACTAGCTCTCATTCTCATGAATTTGTTAAATCTTTTGGCAAACATTATCATCTTAAGATCCTCTTCACTACCACTTTCATTCTTAATCTCCTCTTGAGCAGTAGATTTTAGAGAAACTCCCACTTTCTTGGTGGCTCTTCATTTCTTCTCAACTTCATCTCATAAGTGAGTAGTGATCCTATTAATTCATCCAAAGAAAATATGTGAGGATCCTTAGATTCCTCAATAGCAGTCACTTTAGCTTCCTATGATTTAGGTAAGCTATTTAATATTTTCTTGACCATTTCAATATTAGAGTATATTTTTTCTAAGGACTTTAATCCATTAATTACATTAGTGAATCTAGTGAACATATCACTAATTGATTCTCCTTCCTTCATCCTAAAAAGCTCATAGTCATGTGTGAGCATTCCTACCTTAGTCTCCTTTACTTGGGTTGTACCCTGATGAGTTATTGTCAATTTGTCCCAAATTTGTTTGGCATTGTCACATCCGGAGACTCTATTGTATTCATTTGGCCCTAAAGCACAAAAGAGAGTGTGCATGGCCTTAGCATTTAGTTGGGCACATTTAACATTATTTAAGTCCCATTCTTCTTCTTCCTTAGGGATATCTCTTCCCCCTATTCGTTTTGTGGGGATTTGAGGTCCTTTAATTATAATCCTCCACACCTCATAATCATTTGCTTGAATGAATAACATCATCCTAGTCTTCCAATAGGCATAATGTTCCCCATTGAACATAGGAGGCCTAACCGTAGAATGCCCCTCTCCTACCAAACTAGTTTCTACATTGTTCTGAGCCATTTGATCGTTTCTAACTCTTAGGAAGTTGTTCCTATGTGATTAAAGAGTCCTAGCTCTGATACCAATTGTTGGCTCTACCGAGAGGGGGGTGAATCGGTTTTCTAATGTTAATGGTAAATTTTAACTTAATTCAAATTTAATCAACAAATGATAAATGAACAATATAATGAAATGAATCAAATTAAAGCAAGATAGGGAAGAGAGTAACAAACACGATCGTTTATAGAGGTTCGGCCAATCTCTTGCCTACGTCCTCTCTCATTGACCTTCTTGTCAAGTGCTTTCTTTCTCACTTTCAATAGAAGTTACAACGTTCCTTTTTCAGGTTAAGGAATAACCTCTCTACCCTTTCAAATACAAAGAAGTATTCACCCTTTTACAATGTTTATCTCACTGAGGAACAATCCTCTTCTCTCTTAGGGTAAGGATGAATACAATATCAAACTTTTAATGTGGGTAGGACAATTACAGCTTTTGCACTTAAGCTTATACAACAAACTCAATAAATAAGGATGAAGACACAAGGAATGAAAGAATTAAACTCTTGAGAATGTAAGAAATGTGCAGCAATAGTGTCTCACTTCTCATTGTCTTCAATGCTTGGTTAAATACTGAAGGATTGGTAGTTGGAGCATTTAATGCTGTTTTTCCCGTTGAGATTTTGCAGAAATAGCCGTTGGGTACCTCCAGTGGAATGCCAGATCGATCTGCCTTCTTGACCAGATCGATCTCTTAGTTATAGTTCCTGCAAGATCAAGGTAAAATGAAGCAAGGAGATCGATTTGTCGAACTGGCAGATCGATCTTCCAATTTGAAAATGTTAGAAGGGATCGATCTGTTGAACATGCAGATCGATCTTCCATCCTCTCTGTTTGAAGCATGATCGATCTATAGATCGATCTTCCAGGTAATGTCTTAATGAGGAGATCGATCTCTTATCAACCTAGATCGATCTCCTTAGCTCTTTGACTTTGAGGAGATCGATCTCTTCCTATACCAGATCGATCTCACAAACTCTCTGTTTGAATACAGATCGATCTTACAGATCGATCTTCTGCCTTTACCTTTTGTTTTAGGGGAGATCGATCTCACCAGCATCCTGTATTAGGCAGATCGATCTTATAGCCCTTACAGATCGATCTCATTCTTCCTTAATATCTATGAACAAGTTCAAGGCTTGGCAGATCGATCTCATGTCTTCCTGAGATCGATCTCTCATCCAAGAAAAACCCATGAGATCGATCTCTCATAACCCAGATCGATCTCTTATCTACAGAACTTTAAGTTCTGGTACTGATAACCTCTAAACATGTTTTTATATCGTTTTTATTTATTGAATTTACATGTTTTGTCATTTCAAAATATATTAACTCAACACATTATTTTCATTATAAGACCCGATTTTAGTTATAACACGAAAATTAAAAATGCAAAAGGATTGAAATGGAATTCCCGAACACGTTAAAGGGTAAAATGGTCAAAAGACCGAAAGTCGGAATAAATTCGATGAGAAAATTTTAATTAAAAATATGGATTTGAGAAATCTTGGTCAATAAAGGTGAAATAAATTTATTTTGGGTTAAATTGATCAAGATATCAATTTATTGAAATTAATCGGGATTAATCGAGATTTTTAATTCGAAAAATAATCTCGAAAATAATCGAAAAATATACCGAAAAGTCGAAATAATACTGATAAATTCAATTAGGGATTTATTGAATAAATTAATAATTTTTTTAGATATTTTTGACAAATATAGTATTTTAATGATTAAAATAATAATAAAAATAATTAATAATATTATAAAAAAAACGTAATCAGAAAACGGGTCGGGGAGAGAGAAACGAAAAAAAACGAAACGAAGCCAAAACGGAAGCTGGAGACCGGATGGACGGCACCGGTGGCCCAGGCGAAGGAGACCTATGCGCCAGCGAGCCACCACCGGCACCATGGAGGCACGAACGGCGGCGATAGGTGGCGGAACAGAGAGAAAACGAAACCGAGAGAAGAGAAGGTGATTCCCGGCAATCGACGACGATTCGGCACCAACCGACCACCGCCGAACGTCCCCGAGGCCCAGACGACGTGATTGGTGGCGACCATGACCGACGAAACTGTCGGCAAACGCCGAAAACGACGGAAAGAAGAAATGGGTTTCGACGGCATGAGAGAACAGGCCGGACCGACGACTTTTCGGCGACCTTGGACGAAACCGAGGGCAGATCTGAGATGCGGACGACCCAGTGGAGCCACTGGCGGTGGAAGCCGACGGAGAACCGACCGACAAGGCCATGAACTGGAGTGAACCGGAGTGAACCTGCGGGTCCGAATCGGGTCTGAACCGGACCGAACCGGTTCAGCCAAGAAAGAAAGGAAAAAAGGAGAACAAGGGAAAAAGAAAAAGAGGAAAAATTGGAGAAAAATCTCGACGATGTAATCGAGCTACGGGTAAGTCAGTAGCGGTCGAAATTGACCGATTTGAATTTTGGAATACTTTATTTAATTAAATTTCGACTGGAAATTTACCCGAAAATTTATGAAATTGTGTAGCTCGACAATCGACGTCAAACGAGAGCTCGAGACAGCCTCGATTTACATACTAGCATGGAATCTCGGGTAAGTAACCCTTATTTATGACAATTTACATCGTTATGCATGCTTCAGATTTAATTATCGCATAAAATAAATTAAATTATGGAAATTTAGATAAATTGTCGTAAATAATAAATTTAGCTATTCGAGAATTAGAACGAGGCCCAAGAAATTGTTGGTGGGCCCAATGAGCCCAATAGGCCTTGATAATGTGAAAATTAAGTGGAAAACGGGCTTAAGGCCGATTAAGGCCCATTAAGGTGCAATCGGGCCCAATAGGGGTAAACGGGCCTAATGATTTAAATTAAGCCTAGAAAATATTAAATACAATTAAGTTGTATAAAATCTGACCTGAGGAATAATTATACGCAGTTTCAGACATTGGATTGGGAGTAAATCGGACTGCGTGACGAGACAGCAGTGGAAAAGGAAAGGTCAGACTCTACAGAAAAATAAGGTAAGGGAATTCTGCAGACTACTAGAGGTAACTTTACAAAATTTTAAGTTCAATTGCAGTCCTTTAAAAAATTATCTGAAGGGTCTAGAGGTCAAATAATAATTTTAGTGCCCCAAATGGACAAATTACCAAAATACCCTTGTTAAGGGTAAAATTTACAATTTTAGGAAAAATTGGGAAGAGCAAGAACAAGAGGTTCCTGCTCGTTCTGGAGGTGTTTTGATGCATGCATGAGTAGGCTGGCTAACCTTGAAAGAAAAATGCACAGCATTGCATATTTTCAACGATGAAATTGTTTTAAAAATTGTTTTGAGAAAACAGAGCCGCCTACGTCTTTTTATTGACATGTGACGTGCTAGAACTTAGCTCGCACGATATTTTGATTTGGGTGATGCATGCATTAGTGCTGGAGTGAGAGCTCGCACTAGAGTTTTACATGCATTGGTGCTGGAGTCTAACTCGCACCTGATTTTACATGATTTTCGTGATACGGTGCTAGAGTCTAACTCGCACCATATTTTATATGATTTTTGAGACAGGGTGTTAGAGCTTTGCTTGCACCAGATTTTATATATATATATATAAATATATATATGATTTTCATGATGGTTTGCATACAGAGTGCTAGAGCTTAGCTCGCACTAGTTTTACTTGATTGATGAGAGTGCTGAGCATCACTCACACTGATTTTATGAGAAGATGCGATTAGCCGTGCTTGGAGCATCGGGTAGACTGTGTGTCACCGATTAAATAGGCTCGTATGTGCGTTTTGAGACATGGCATGAGTATAGAGATATGATATGGGTCCATGGAGTACGATGTACCGTGCAAGTAGCATGGAGTACGATGTACCGTGTGGTATCTTCGGATACGGGGTATCTTCGGATACGGTATCTTCAGATACGGGGTATCTTCGGATATGGCATCTTCGGATGCGTAGGATCGGATAAGACTGACGGGTTGGATTGACCCACCTCACAGGCGGTTCCCGATCAGGGTGAGACCCCGCACACTAGGATCCGTGTTGCAGAGGGGCTCACGAGGACACACGGCCATAGTCTTGGTTATTACCGATATACAAATGTTGCCTAGTCTCGCATGTTGATGATCTTGACGATGATTGAAACTGGGTTTTAAACTAAATTTGCATGATGCTATTTCCATGCTTTTTAAACCCATGTGTGATGTAAACTGATTTTCATGGTTTTATGTGAGTCAGGACCGCCCGAGGGATGGGTTGAGTCCTGGCCTTATTGTGACATTTTAAACGAGAAAAAAATGATTTGAAATAATTGCATGTTGAATTTTGCCATGCGAATGGATTTACATAACATCATAACTCATATCATCTGTTTTAAAATGTGTGGAGAAATGGTGGTTTATGCATGGCACCACGTTCATGTAGGTAGTATGGTCACCTACTTATTCGTAAGATTGCCTTACTGAGCTTGATGTGCTCACCCCTTTCATTTTCTCACACAGATAATCTCCAGTTGAAGTTGAGGCGACTCAGTACTGTATTTCAGATATCCGCTGCTGCCCATCATTTAAGGTATATACATTTGTACATATTGTATCTAAATAAGCATAGCACAGTAACATGTTTGTAAGTAACTTTAAGGGATGTATAAATATTGTAAACAATTATAAATGACTGGAGAAAAAATAAGTACTATAGTAAATGAATGGTGGGGCTGGGATTGACGCACAGCCCAATTGTTAGTGGAGTGTGGTCACGATCAGAAGACAGGTATGAATTTAAGTAAGAAAATAACAAAACGCGAAAAATTAACTCTGATTTTTTTTGGGTAGTTTGGGTCGTGACATTCATACTTCTCGATTTTGTTAAATCCGGTTCTGTTAATTGTCAAGTTTTATTTAACATAGCATTTTTTTTTCCTAGTTACTAGTCTCGGTTTGGCATCTTTCTCCTTTCCATTTTTCATTGTTGATGCTGCTTTGGATGTTGGCCGAGACAAGACTCTCTCCTGAAGATGACCAGTTGCTCACACACATATGAGTAATGTTGGAGGTTGACTCTTGCAGATTACTACTGAAACAGAGGAGGAAGGCTTGTTGTTGTAATGTCGAGATGGACATGCTAATTTGCAGCAACAGCTAGCGTTCAGTTTGGAACTGTTGATCGGTGCCTACTGGGATGCTCGGATGTGTGTGCTGGCACAGAATCGTAATGCAAACTTGAACCAGCAGATGGTTGCAAGGAATGGAGCTGAGGACATAAATTGATAGCAAGAAATTGAGGAGTTGATCAGAGCTGGACAAGAGGACTATACCGACGACACCAAGAACCAGCAGCAAAACTGGTAGGAAATGTGGTAGCAGCACCTAGAGCAGTAGGCGTGGACAGAATCGAGAACACCAGACAGCACCGAGCAAATCTGGAAATAGAGAAGAAGCAGTATGGGGGGGCTTTTGTTGCTGGATTTGGAAGCAAATGCAGGGGCAGAAGTCGTGACCTGAAGAAGGAGCAGGTCTGGCTAGAAAACGCAGCTTGAAGCAAGTGGTAACGTGATGTGTTGTTGTAGGCTGTATGCGATAGCTGGACAGAGAACAACCCGAGAGGCATGGAGCAGAAAAACTGAACTGAGAGGCATGGACAGGCCACACCCGTGATGTGAAACCCAAATATTTCTCACTTTAGTTCTTATTTGGTAAACTAAGAAGTAATTGAGAACTCAGAATAATATTATGCAGGCCTGAAACCACCAAAACACTCGGGTTAGTTACGTGGGGCCCACTGGCACGTAAACTGAGGTAAGGCTCTAAGCTCGAGAATTTCTTAAGAATTACATGTTTGAGTATGAATTGATGTTTAGAAAGGTAAACTAAGGAATTGAAAGTGAAAAAGTTAGTAAGGTTCGGGCTTTGCACTAAATCGAGCAAATGGGCTCGAAAAAGAGAATAAATCCGGAATAAATTCTAAAAATTTTTGAAAATTATTCCGAGGGTATAAAAATTAATATAAGATGAAATTTACTTGAGAAATCAAAATCAAGTGGAAATATGGAGGTTTTGGGGATCGAATTAATTTTTAAGGTAAATTGAAAACTTTAAGTCATTTTGCTCGGTATTGACCAAATCGCGCAAAATGGGTTCAATCGGGTAATTTTTCTTAAACAAGTGACCCTAAAATCCTTATGAAACATACTAGAGACATAGTATAACACTTGAAAAGTGGAAATTTGGAGAAAATTGGACTAGAATAATTTTTCTTAAATTCTTCTAGAAGAGGACAGAAATCTGTCCCCTTCAGCCTGCCGACCCAGCCAACATCTTTGTCAAATTTGAAGACCTTCCGGTATTCAATTCGAGCCAAGTTTTTCATGTCTGAAAGTAGACTTAATGATATTTCAGTGGGCATAAAAATCAACCCCAAAGGACTTCTAGGCCGAGAGATATCCCCCTCCCTTTCTTCCCGCAGGCGTCCTCTGTTTACCCTCAGTGCGTGATTTTTCCGGCCACCTTCCGGTCAGATTCAGGTCTCGGCCAAGAAGGATAAAATCTTCCTCATCCATCCCTATATAACATATAAACAATTCAGCCACAAAGAAGATCATTTACTAGGTGAAAAACGTAAAACAAAAACAGTCGATGAATCTGCCCTGTTTTTGGTAAGTGAAGAACTTGGAATTTTTGGATTCTTTGGCTGAGTTTTCTTGTAGTTTTTGATGATTCTAAGATCTATACATGTTAAATAACAGTTGAGGATCAATTTGAAGAATCAAAAACGTGGTCAACCTTGGTCAAACTCGAGGTAAAGTTGATGGATGATGATGAAGTTCATATATGTTGTTATTTGGTGTTGTTGAAAGATTTTTAGTTAAGTGGACTTGGATGATTTAACTTCTAAGAATGATTTGAGATCTGGACAGCAAGGTGTTGATGTGTTTATGTGAAAAATTTGATGGATCTAAGGTTATTAACGGTAAAATTTATACCGAGAAAGCCCGATTTATAGTTTGACTCATTGTAAAACCGAAAAACGAAAGAATTGAAAATCTTACAAAATGACTAGCTTGATTTATGAACTTGAATGAGTCATAAGGTTAATGAAGTAATGAAATGAGAAATTTGAATAACGAGATTTGTGAGAAACGGCACTAAATCGGTAAAACTGAGAAAACCGAAAAAGTTGACCGAAAAGTCAAAATTGGTCAAACTTCAAGAAGATAAATTAAAATTGAGTATGTTAAGATGAAATTGATCAATATATGATGAATGGATATCGTTTTGGGCAGTTCGGGAATTCGGCACGCAAATCGAGGCAATCTCGAGACCCGATAAGCTTGCGCTGCCCTACGATCTACGAGGTAAGGGATGTGATTTAAAGTAGTATTGGTATTCAAATACCTTACTTCAGCTTAAAAATGTGTTGAACATGTTAGTTTTTACGAATAATAACTTCGAACTTGGAAAAATTACTATGCACTCGAAAATCGAGAAAATCGAAAGAAAAACCCTATTTTTCGAGCTCTTCAAAATATACTTTTGATATCTGTGAAATGTTTTTAAATGAAATTTGTTATGTGAAAATGAGAATTCATTATTTCTACGAATTTACGGGTGAACGGACCCGAAATATGATTAAAAATATGATTTCTATGAATTTACGGGTGAACGGACCCGAAATATGATTAAAAATATGATTTCTATGAATTTACGGGTGTACGGACTCGAGAAATGATTTAAAAGTTTATGGGTGAACGGACCCGAGAAATAATTTCAAAGAAATGTTTTGAGACTAAGGCTATATGTAAGCTATGAGAGCCATCTTAAATTGCCGTGTGGGGTCTGGACCGTCGTGGAACATGCCTCATACCACTTGGTGTACGTTTAGTCCCTTGTGGTGCATGTTGAACTACGTCGGGTATTTGTACCACTCGGTGCGATGTTTATGCCACTCTCCGTTAAAGGAAATATATGTATAGTGGCGAGGGGCTTTATAAGACCCTGATCCAGTCTACAATCCCTTACCATGGCCATCGGTATTAAGTATAAGTGAAGCATCTATGTAAATTTCCTATGTGAAATGCATACATGAATACGACTCTTGTCGTAATGAAAATGCTGCCTAGTCTCCATCAAAAGAATCAGTATTATTTGAAAGAAAAGAGTACTAAATTTTATGATTTAAATATTATGTACTCTGACTTGATTTGCTCTTTAAACGAGCTACGTGATATATGCTATGTGAATGATTTCCTACGGGATATTTGTTACATGATTTACATGCTACGTGTTTTATAAGATGCATGATTTATAAATTACATGCTACCAGTTATGATATCACAAGTACTTTGACTTGTCTTTTGAAACTAAATATGTTTCGGTTAATATTCACGTGCATGATATTTTATAAAGTTATATCACAACATTTTACATTTACATGTTTTAATGCTAAGACTGCCTTAAATGCATGTCTTACTGGGCTTGAAGAGCTCACCCCTTTATTTTTACCTCACAGATTTGCTTAAGTAAATTGTCATCCTTACCTGCCGTACAATAGTCGTGGATAGGCGGACTCAGCCCTTCCAGGCTATCCTCAGTACTAGTAAGGTATATTTTATTTTACCTACCAGACTTCCTGTAAAGCATAGACAATGTTGTAATAATGTTTTGGGATGTAAAGTAAGAAATATGAATGTAACTAAAGTAGTAGTAACGCAGTTTAAACCTTACTGTATATTCTAGATATATAAAGTGTGGGAATGAGAATAGACGTACTGACAAGTAGAGAAAAAGATATTGAATTCAACTGGTTACGATTATAAACTGCGTCTCGGTACATTAACGAAAGATTAAGAAATTGGCACTGATAGGAATACAACTTAAGTAAAGGATATAAAAAAAAATAGCCCATTTTTTTTTTCGCGTTTCCAGGGCGTCACACGTGAGCATGCAGTGGACACACCTGGAACCGAAGTACCTGGAAATGAAAAAGAAAAATGAAGTATGAATAGTATTTGGAGGGAATGGTTTAAAATGCTTAAGGCTTGTTTGGCATTCAACTCTAGCAATTAATTCATTTTCATGCATTGTTAGTTTAGTTTAATTTCAATTTAATTTGTTAAGCTTAGTTTAGAGTCTTTAATTAAATTGCATGTTAGTATTCTTGCACAGTAGTATAAAACTTAGTTTTAATTAGGATGATAGTTAATTAAGTGTTTATTTAGAATTAGATTAGGGGTAAATTTATTTCATTAAATCTTAGGTTAGTTTAAATTGCATTTTGATTAAGTAGTTTAATTGCATTTTAGGTTTGTTAAATTTAGTTTAATTTATCTTGCTTTGTTATTTTCATAATTGCATTTTATTTTAATTGCGTTAATTAGTTTTAACTGTTTTAATTTCTTTTGTAGGTTTTTTGATTTTAATTGCATAGATCATTGTAAGTAATTTTGCTCGGTTTTATTTTCTTTATTTTATAGTTTTATTATTTTACTACTTTCGGTATTTTCAATTCTAGTTTAGTAGACCACCGATAATCAAAACTTCATAATTTGCTAGGATATACTTAGGGTAAGATTAATCGGTAGTTAATTAGGCTAGTTAACTTCTCTGTGGGACGATAACTCGGGACTCAAATCTCATTATGATTCAATTTACATCCAACCATGTTTACATCATATGAATCATAAGAAATTTCGATAAAAAAATCGGGTCTTACATGGACAGGAAAGAGAAAGCATTGCGGTCTAAGATGATTCCTCTGGTCAAGGTTCTGTGGTAATTCCACACTTCGGAGGAGGCCACATGGGAATCAAAAAAACATAATGTGGGAGAAGTACCCACATTTGTTTGAGGACTGATGTAATTTTAAATTTGAGGATCAAATTTCCTAAGATGAAGAGAATGTAAACACCGTAAATTTTCATGTACTTGGTTTTGTCAATAAATATCAAGTTAAACCCTTGGGATTAAAAGTGTGCCTTTGGTGGAAAATTAACCGAAATTATATTTTAACAAGAGACTCCGATAAATTTAATTAATTGAAATATTTTGACTTGAAGAATAAATAATTATGAGGTGTAAGAATAATTTTAATGAGCTCGATTAATACATAAAATATTTTTCTATGATTAGTAAATTCAAATATTAGATTAAATTTATTTTAGTACTGCATGGAGAAAAATTATTAAGTATATAGAAACATAGACATATAAATATAGATAATATTATATTTGACCTTCTAGCCTAGTGTGTAGGTATATAAGTAAATATATATGTGTATAAATACCCATAAATATATATATATATATATATATTCTGCATTTCATTTATAGTTTATGTTTTATTTCTTACTTTCAATTTCTTGTTTTATTTTATTTTGTTTTCTTTGTTAATTGTTCTTTCACTAACCTCCTTATTGTTAATTGTTTTTTCCTCAGAAGTTTTCTTTCACTCTTAGGAAATACTCTCTCTCTCTCTCTCTCTCTTCCCCTCTTTTCCCTCTTTCAATCTCATTCTCCCTTTTTCTCTGGATTAAATTCCAAAACCTATGTAATTACTATTTACATAAATATAATTTTATCTTCTTCTTTATTTTCTTTTAATGGCTGGCTTTGCCGCCTATTGCTTTATTTTTTATGCTTAATGGTCGGCTCTGCCTCCTAATTTATTTCATTTTATTTATGCATTTATTTTATGTTTTTATTTAAGTTTTGTTGTTTGTTTTTAATTTTAATTGTTCTTTCCTTATCCTCCTTATCGTTCCTCAGGCGTAACTTGGTATCAGAGCTAGGGGGTAGTATATTTTCTGATTTTAGGAACCACTTTAAAACTTAAATTTATATTTCTTTTAGTATCGTTCCGTCGTTCCATCAATGGTCCCGGCAGTAAGACCCGGAGAGGCAGTGAGGCCGTTGGTTTAGCTGGTGTTGTTTTGTTCGATATCAACGGGAAAACCAAATTTATCTTTTAAAATGGAGTCTTTACTCAGAAGAAATACTTCTTCATCTTCATCTGCTGCTAGCAAAACTCAGTCTGATCTAGTGAATAGTGATGAAACAATTAATTTTGAAAATATATCTTCAAAAATTGATGATTGGAAAATTCTAAAAGTCCATAGAGACCAAATCTATAAAACCAATAGGTTAAACCTATTTTTCGATTATGCAATCAGAACCATGATAGAGATATCCAACTCTCAAAACCTTTTGAAACCATTCCTTTACTTTCTCAGGAATCCTTAGAAAAGCATTCCAAAAAGGGGTATAGGTACATCCATATAGGACTTGTCCAAATTGATCTTAAACCTTTAACCAATGAAGGACTTAACACTTCAATCTTAGCAGCTCTTAGGGATGCAAGATTCAAAAATTTCCATGACTCCCTTCTAGGAACCGTAGAGTCAAGTCTTTGCAAAGGACCAGTCTCTTTTAATTGTTATCCAAATTTTACTGTCTCTTTGAAAGATAAAAATATTTTAAAATCTTTAATCCTCCAAATTAAAACTCATAATTATCACATGTTAGAAGGATCAATCCCCGTAGCTTTAATTTTTAGGGTTCATTACAATGCTATGATGACAGCCTTCAACACAAAACATAAATTTCAAAGTGGAAAGGGTCAAACACTCCTTTTACAAACGGATCTATCCAAATCTCATGTTGTTATACCCAAACCCATCCAATGGAGAGACATCCAACTCCCTAATGATTGGATCCTTGATGGAGCGGTTCAACCAGAAGAAGATCTCATCCCTTCTCCTGAACCAAATATTGCTATAAAAAACATTACCCACTTCCGTGACAGTAAGGTAAAAATCAGTTTTAACAGAGCTTCAAGTTCTAGGTTTTTTTACATTTCTTTTTCAGAATCTGTAGATCTAGCAAGAAGCCAAAAACTCCCATCTGTCATAAATCTTCCATTTACAGAACAGATTCCAGATTTTCATCCAAATCTTCCTCCTGTAATTAATCTTCCCTTTAAACCCATGTATTCTACTTCAGATTTACCATATACTACTCTAGAAAACATTGATTTTTCAAAAAATATTCCCCAACCTGTGTATCATCAAACACAAAATCAGTCTCCTCCAGAGTCTCCTCCAGCTTCGGTCATAACAGAAAACATGGCAAATGAGCTAAATGTTCTGGAAAAAGAATTTGTCCTTGACAAAACTTCCCTGCATAATGATTTTTATTCAGCAGAAAATACTGAAAAAAGATTATGGTTTTTTAAAAACTTCCTTTCTTCAAGAAAAGAAATTCAAAATGATTATTATGATTTTGTTTTACAAAACAAAATTCACATTTTATTCTTCGATTGGTTTGAAATGTATGTCGAAAATCATGATATTACTTATCCTTTCAAAACACTTAATCCAGTAACCCTTAGGAAAAAGCAAACCCCTATCTGGGAAACTGCCTCTGGATCTATAGAATCAGAACATCCTCCATTTAGGAACATCTCTTTCTCTCATGCAGATCAAAAGGTCGACGCCTGTCTAGTCAAAACTCCATAGGATTTCGATTCCATTAATATTAAAAATATTGTTTTACAAAACAATTTTACTAATGTTTCTCTTAAGACCATTAGCAAACAACTTTCTCGCCTTAACTAGACTAAAACTCCAGTCACGACGATCAGCAAAACCACTACTTTAAAACAACCCACAGAACACCAAAAGGCTAACCCTATGTTCAAACCCTTCCAAGTCTCAAACTTTGCAAAAACTGAAGTCTCTTCAAACAAACTTGAATTCCTTCAAGCCATCCAACAAAAATTAGATTCTTTGGTTATTCCTTCTTCTAGCCAAACTTCAAAACAAATTGAAGAAACCCAGTAAAGTGTCTCAGTTTTACAAAAATCTAGCCAAATAACTGACCAAACCTCTTCTGATAATGATAAATTCTCATCTCCAAAACTCAATAAAGTCAATTAGTATAATCCAAAACCTCTTGCAATCCATCCAAGGTATCCAGAAATCGAACTTGAAAATCAACCAACTACGATAGTCCAACCAAGGTATAATGCGACTTCTATCTATAAATGGAATATAGATGGAATGTCAGAATATCAGATCCTCAATCTCGTACAGCAAATGACAATGGTGTCAAATGCGTACAAAACCCAGCAAAATACAACTGATAAAACTGTTGTTGAACTTCTCATAGCAGGATTTTCAGTTCAACTCAAAGGATGGTGGGACTACCTGTCACGACCCAAATTACCTAAAAATCCCTACAAATTTTTCTCTTTTTTCATTTCCTCAGCCGTCGTGAACAGTTAGACTACTAAACAGTTGGGCTATGATTCGGTGTTAGTACCTCTCACCAATTTACCATTCCATTTTCATATTTCATTTACATATCAATTTATTTAAAACTAAATACATCCCCAATATTACATCCATATACAGTACTATGCATCTATATGTTCAGATACGAAATTATACAAATGTGTATACCTGGTCTTGCTAAGAAGCAGCGGATAACCGAGATGCGAGACTATTGTCGCTCTCTTCTACTGAATATACCCTGTGGGGTGGAAAATGAAAGGGTGAGCGAAACGTGCTCAGTAAGGCAATAATGTAAGCAGGTAGATAACTATACTATCTACGTGCTGATAATGTCATGATGTAAAAATCGTTTACTTTCGGAGCATGAGGTAAGATTAAAACAATGCCACATGTATGTATATATCATATACAAGAAATCATGAAATCGACATATCAAGCACACATGGAAAATCATCATGTATGACATCTCACGCTCGTCACATTAAAACTCATTTATTTCATCGTAAACTCTTCACTTTAAAGCTCATTTGTTTAATCACAAAACTCATCACTTTGAAACTTATTTGTTTCATCATAAATTCATCACATTTAAAACTCAATTGTTTCATTATAAAACAACTTCATCAAGGTCAAACCCATCTCTCGGGAATACCTTGATTCATCAAATCACATCTCTTTTAAAAACACAAATCGGGACTACCCCTCCATCGGGTTTGTCCTAGTCTATCCAGACCGTATGATATCATGTGAGGCATGTAGGTTACTGTATGAAAAATCGAGGACTATGGCCATATTATGTCCCTGTGATCCCAGGCTACACGGATCCCGGTGTGCGGGGCATCACAACTGCAACGGGAGGTGGGGTTAAGTCCTACCCGCCAGAATATCAAGTAACATCATAGAGTCATCATGACTGCACGGTACAGCGTACTCCGTGTGACATACACGGTACATCGTACTCCGTGGACCCATATCATAGTCTGGGGGTGCCTGCCGTAGGTCTTATCCACCCCAATACTATGTCGATAACCAACCCATGTCTCAAAGTATGCGTGCGAGCATCTCAACTCTCTGTGACACACAGTCTACAGGAGGCTTCCGCATGACTATATGCATGTCAACTCACGTCTAGTGCGAGCGAAGCTCCAGCACCACGCTATGCATATCAGGATATCTAAAATCTCGTGCGAGCGAAGCTCCAGCACGATTTTGTGCACACACAAATTTCTCGTACGAGCAATGCTCCAGTACGGCTTTTCATGAGAATAAATCAGTAAACTTGAGTGCGAGTAAGACTCTAGCACTCTTTTAGTCATGTAAATACGATAGGTGGCTCACTTTTAATAAAACATCTTTTAAAATAGTAACCGGTACAAACCGGTACCCTTTCGTAAAATTCACGAAATCAACAGCCCACCTATGTGTATATTTGCTTAAATCAAAGCAATATATTCATATAAAGCATTAAAAACATGTAATCATGCAATTTACCTGCCTTACTACCCTTTTTGTAAATTTTACTCCTAGGGGCAAAATCATCTTTTTCCTTTATTTATCTAAGCCCCGATTTTCGTAAAAATTATTATTTCGTTTACTAGATACTTAGATAAATTCTAAGCCCTGTAAATACCCTCAAAATATGTATAGGCATCTCTATGCACTTACAAAATTCCCTTACCTCGATTCTCGTCGAGTCTGACCTTTCCACTGATGTCACGTCGCGCAGTCCGATCTACTCTCAATCCAGTGCCCGAAACTGCGTATCAATATTCCTCAGGTCAGATATTATACAATTTAATTGTATTTCCTATTTTCTGGGCTTAATTTAAATCATTGGGCCCATTTACCCCTATTGGGCCCGATTGCACCTTAATGGGCCTTAATCGGCCTTAAGCCCGTTTTACCACTTAATTTTTTACACTATCGAGGCCTATTGGGCTTATTCAGCTTACCGATAATTATCGGGCTTCGTTCCAAACTCATTGGATAGCCCGTATACCATTTACGGTAATTACGTTGTAAATCCCATTAATATTCCTTTTATACAGAATTAATCCATAAATTTCGTAAAATAATCGAAACTCTGTATTAAAGGATTTTAATTGTCGAAATTGAAATGTACTTACCCAATATAATGCGGGATACGAAAATCGGAGCTCAATCGGCTCTCGTTCGGGCTTTGTCGTACAACTGCACAATTATATATTTAATCCCGGGTTACTTTCAGATTAAATATAATTTAAATAAATTTTCCGAAAGTCAAATTGGTCATTTTTGACCTCTTACCGACTTACCCGAAGTCTGGTGTATCCCCAAAAATTCTTTCCCTTTTTCTTTTTTTCTCTTTTTCTCCCTTTTTCCCTTCTTTCTTGGCTGAACCGGTTCAGTCCGGTTCAGACCCGGTTCAACCAGATCCGGTTCAGCCGGTTCAACCCGGTTCACCCCTTTCCTGAACCGGTCCGTACCGGTTCAGACCATTCCACCGCCTTTCACGACGTTTCCGACCGGTTCTCGGCTCGGTTCTCGCTCCATTCGACTCGTCTGCACTGGGGGAGTGTTCGGCTGGGGTCGGGGTTGGCCGAATCACGCCGGTGGCCGCCGGATTCATCTTCTCCCTCCGCGGCTTCTCTCCCTCGATCCGCCAGATTTCGGTGGTTTCGCTGGCCAATACCGGTCTCAAAAGGACCGGCTCCTCCTCCCGATCACCCCGGTACCCGCCGTTCGAGCCCAGCTGCCGTGGATCGCCGAAACCGACGACGTTTTCCCCGCGGTCTTCTCCTCCTCCGTTCGGCGATCTCCGGCCTCCTGACGGCGCGTCACCGGTGCCCAAAGCTTCGCCGGCCTCTCCTCTTCCTCATCGACTCGTCGTCGGCGGTCAAGGATCGCTGGTGGTGGCTCGTCGGTCGGCCACGCGCGGTCTCCCTCGGTTTCTCTCTTCTCTTTCTCTCTCCCCGATAGTTTAACAGATTTCACTTTTTTTTCTAATTATTTTTATTTTTATTTATTATTATTTATAATTTAGTTTATTATTATTTTATTCATTAAAATAGTCAAAAATATTCAAAAATATCTACAAAATTAATATTTTATTCATTTAGTCTATAAATTAATTTCTCGGTATTATTTTGACTTTTCGGTATAATTTTTGATTATTTTCGAGATTTATTTTTCGAAATAAAAATCTCGATTAATTCCGATAAATTTATATCTTGATCAATTTAACCCGAATTAAATTCATTTCACCTTTATTGATCAAGATTCTCAAATCCATTATTTTTAATAATTATTTCTCGTTAAATTTATACCGGCCTTCGGTCTTTTGACCATTTTGCCCTTGTACGTGTTCGGGATTAATTTAGTCAAACTTTCCTTCACGAACACTCATTCATTTTATGATTTGAATCCTTATTTTCAGTCCGAATCTCATTCCTTTAAATTTGTGAACATTTTTCTACCTCATAAAATTTACGATTTAATTTCAGGTTTTACAAATCTCCCCCACTTAAGAAATTTGATCCTCCAAATTAGAACCAAGTCATATGAGTCCATATACAACTCCGGGTACATCGATCGTATCATACACTGTCATCCTCAAGTGACTTCTTCGGAGTGTATTACTACCAAAGGGCTTTAATTAGGGAGATCCTCTTAAACCTCAATACTTTCTCTTTCCTGTTTAATGCCCGAATCAACTTATCAATATACTTATATTTTCCTTAAACTGAACTTTTGGAGTTCATAGTCGATCACCTATGCTGGATCTGGATAGTATTGTTGAAGCATCAAAAGCTGAGACACATTGTGGGTGCCTGTTAATTCAGGTGATAACACCAACCTACAGGTCTTATCTCCCACTTGTCCAATCTCTCAAAAGATTCTATCTAGCGAAACTCAATTTACCTTCTTCCAAAGCTCGCTATGTCCTTATTCTCTTAGGACAAGAAACTTTCAACCATACTAATTCACACTCAGTGAATTCCAATACTTTTCTATCTACTCTGAGGTGTTCTTAATCTCTCATCCTAAACTAAACATCCTCAGAGACTTATTATCCAAAGTCGAAAATAATTCTATCTGTCACCTACCTATTTTATCTAATTTGGGGAAACAACCCCTACGACCATACATTGTCTCATATTTGTTATCTCGATACTCAAGTGGCAACTGTCACTATTGGCAAATTCGATTTGTAATAACTGATCATCCCAGGAGCATAAAAATCAAGGGCACACGCTTTCGTCGGATCCTCCAGAACTTGTACAGTCCTCTCTGACTGACCATCTGTCTGAGGACGAAAAGCTGTGCTAATACTCAGTCGGGTTCCCATAGCTTCCTGAAAAATATTCCTTGAAGTAGAAAGTGAAGCGGGAATCCCTATATAATACAATGCTCACTGGAACGCTACATAATGTTCCACAATCTTCCTTATACATAAATCCTCATATACACTCTGAGTATTTGGGGATTTCATAACCAAAAGGTGGGTAGACTTAGTCAACTTAGAGACTATCATCCAAATAGCCTCGTAATTCACCTGGTTTCTCTGTAACCCATCATAAAATTCATGGAGACTTGCTCTCATTTTTTGTGCCGTGTCGATATAGGTAGGTGCTGCAATAACTCTGCAGACTTTTAATACTCTACCTTATTCTGCTGACATACTAGGCACTTTTCCACAATCTCTACCATATCTCTTTTCACATCTGACCACCAATACCCTTTTCAGAGATTTCAATATATTCTTTACTTCCGTGTGCACTGTATATCCCGAAGAGTGAGCTTCTGACAATATTACTATCCCATCAACTGTGGTCTTGGGGAGCACTCATATTGTCTCTGAACCTCTCTGTAAATCATCAACACTCGCTGTGAACTCTGTCACTGTACTCTTCTGAATCTGACCCAAACTATCGACATCATGCCGATCATCATGCTAAGCCTGGCAAATCCGGGCACTCTCATCCGGTTCTAATCTCAGGCTAGTGTCACACAATCACTGTCATCATCAGAAGGGATCACATCATTACTGAGGTCCACAACTGCTCTAGCAGCTCACGCTCCCTGACCATCATATGTAATACCATCCCAAGGCTCTTTATACTCGAGGCATCAGCCATCACATTAGCCTTTCCTGGGTGGCATAATTTTCACAAATCAAAACCTCTCAGAAGCTCTAACCCACTATGTATTTTCATATTCGCCTCTTTCTGTGAAAACAGATACTTGAGACTTTATGATCAGTGCATATCCAAAATTCTTCATCGTGTACATAATAGTACCATATCCTCGGTACAAATACTGTTGCCAACTTAAAATCATGAGTCAGATAGTTTATTTTGTGATCAAGGAGTTGTCTGACTCCAAAATTGACTATCTTCCTATTATACATCAATACACAGCTCCTTCATAATTTTGAGGTATCCATACTCACTGAGAACCTCTTGAGCTGTTGGGTATGGTGAAAATAATCACGGTGGTCAGTTCATACTTCACTACACCGAAATTCATGTCACATCTATCATCTTATTTATCATCTTATTCAAATATCACGTTTTCTTAGTTAAACGTGTCAACCAAGTAGACCATATTGAGAACTCGCAACAACCTTCTGTAAGGGCAATTTTCCAATTGTTGTTTATAAGTTGCCCTGGACTTTAACTACACTCAACCTATCATCGATAATGATGATTACAAATAGGTCCAATCCTTGCCTTATTTACGCATAAGCGTATAAGATCCTTTAAAATCACTTACGTTTTTCAGGTACTAACCTGCGTCATTTCCTTTTCTTATCTTAACAGCTCTTATTAAATTTTTACTATGTTAACCTTTATGATTTGTCGAATTTTAATATTCTTATCGTCTTAGTAAAGGTATCCTAATGCTAAAGGTATTTATTACGACTATCGATTTCACGTTATAGGTTATATATATATATACTTTTAGACGCTGTCAAGTCTTCAGGCGGGGAGGTATTTTGAAATACCTTTATTTACCCTTAGACTTAACCACAATTACTTTATATACCAATCTATGTGGTCACAATTTATATTCGCTACTAATTGCTTTAATCCTAATGACTTCGCATACGCACTTTTACTCCAATACATCTTGTATGCAGAATCTATCTTATCTTAAAGATTATCTCCTTCCGTATATCCCTCATGACAAAACTCTTTCATTATCCATTCCGTGAGTACAATCCTTTACTCCTTTAATTTCAACTGTTGCACCCCCTTTTTTTTTCACTTGTCAAACTTACAGTATACTTTTCAGTGATGTTTTCACTCCTGTTTTCAACTTAAAATCTCTATATCCATATTCCGTTTATTAATCCTCCTCTATTAGGGTACTTATTTATCAGTATTGTGCCCAATGATGTAGACATTCATGCCTTTTACTCACTTATATGCAAATGAAGGCGGTATGAATAAATGTGTGACACCAGGATCAATGAACATATGTACTTCATTATTCATAACAAGTGTGGTATCTTACACCACATCCATGAAACATCAAAAGTGTCCTGGTCCAAGACATCCTCTCGCCTTCGTCCAACAGCCTACCTTCCTTTTTTTCTTCCGGCTATGGCCTCCCTTTTCGTTGTAGCTATACTAACGAAGCTTTTTCTCTGTCTCTTTACTTTTCTGTGGGGCGATCTTGCCCAACTCTGTGCAATCAAAATCAATGGTCCTTCTTACCACACTTAACGGCCATTTTCATCAATACAGTGTAGGTATAAACCCTCCTTCCGTGGTATCCACCACACTGCTTACACTGCTACACTGTTACACTGCTACATTGCTTACACTACTTCGTAGCAGGTCGGGGTTCTCCAATCACAATACCCCTCATGAGTGTTGAAATTGAACACACTGGGGTCTTACCAATCATCTTACCCTATGACTCATCAACTCTAATCTCTTGCCAACTGATCTTTTTCCCGCTCTGACATCTCTGTCATTCTCTATTCTCTTCCGTCTCTATTTCGGCCCTTACTACCTTTCCCAATCTCAGAGGCGTGCAACACATGATATTATTCATGCAACTGTATTTTGCGCACTGCCTCGATATAGGTAATATCTCACGGGCCAATCGGACTCAAATTGAAAAGTTGAGCCATTTCATGAACTTTTACACATCTCGACTGTCACCTGTTCATAGTGTCGAGGTAATATCTGCCAAAGAATATAACTGAGTTTCATACTCATAATCAATTTAGTATTCCTGGGCAGTGTAAGAAAATTTTCTTTTAAATCATGTCCGGGATATCCTGCCACCGGAATACATCCAATAAGATTTCTCATCTTAGCTATGGACGTTTAACACTTAAGATGGGTCGAGCGGGTTTCCACCAATGTTCCGCTGCGCCCTCGTATCTCATTCATAATCTGAGCAATTAGCTCCTCAAAATAATCTTCACACTCCGCTCCAATCTCACGAAGCGTGTCTCAATACTATCCGATCACTCTGTCGGACTCTGAGAGGCATGCTCAACATTAGCCTCCATTTCAATTTCATCTTGATTGTCACAAATCAACTCAGCACGACTTAGTAGACTCAGGTCTACCTTTACGACCTCTGTCTTGTTCACTATCTCATCTTGAGTCTCATATCATGACTCATTTGATTCTCAAACCGATCTCTACGATCTCGAGCATGTGTACTCGCCACTCTACCATAGCGACTATCAGTTATAAAAACTATATTTTTGCATTCGAAACAAAATTCTTAGCTGCAGTTCCATCTTGATATACACAATTGTATCTAAACAATGCACAGTACATGGGGATATAAATTTACTTAACCACCAACACCGACATCATATCAGGCCAACTCTGCTCTGATACCATCAAATTTGTCACGACCCAAATTACATAAAAATCCCTACAAATTTTTCTCTTTTTTTATTTCCTCACCCGTCGTGAACAGTTAGACTACTAAACAGTTGGGCTATGATTCGGTGTTAGTACCTCTCACCTATTTACCATTCCATTTTCATATTTCATTTACATATCAATTTATTTAAAACTAAATACATCCCCAATATTACATCCATATACAGTACTGTGCATCTATATGTTCAGATACGAAATTATACAAATGTGTATACCTGGTCTTGCTAAGAAGCAGCGGATAACCGAGATGCGAGACTATTGTCGCTCTCTTCTACTGAATATACCCTGTGGGGTGGAAAATGAAAGGGTGAGCGAAACGTGCTCAGTAAGGCAATAATGTAAGCAGGTAGATAACTATACTATCTACGTGCTAATAATGTCATGATGTAAAAATCGTTTACTTTCGGAGCATGAGGTAAGATTAAAACAATGCCACATGTATGTATATATCATATACAAGAAATCATGAAATCGAATATCAAGCACACATGGAAAATCATCATGTATGACATCTCATGCTCGTCACATTAAAACTTATTTATTTCATCGTAAACTCTTCACTTTAAAACTCATTTGTTTAATCACAAAACTCATCACTTTGAAACTTATTTGTTTCATCATAAATTCATCACATTTAAAACTCAATTGTTTCATTATAAAACAACTTCATCAAGGTCAAACCCATCTCTCGGGAATACCTTGATTCATCAAATCACATCTCTTTTAAAAACACAAATCGAGACTACCCCTCCATCGGGTTTGTCCTGGTCTATCTAGACCGTATGATATCATGTGAGGCATGTAGGTTACTGTATGAAAAATCGAGGACTATGGCCATACTATGTCCCTGTGATCCCAGGCTACACGGATCCCGGTGTGCGGGGCATCACAACTGCAACGGGAGGTAGGGTCAAGTCCTACCCGCCAGAATATCAAGTAACATCATAGAGTCATCATGACTGCACGGTACAGCGTACTCCGTGTGACATACATGGTACATCGTACTCCGTGGACCCATATCATAGTCTGGGGGTGCCTGCCGTAGGTCTTATCCACCCCAATACTATGTCGATAACCAACCCATGTCTCAAAGTATGGTGCGAGCATCTCAACTCTCTGTGACACACAGTCTACAGGAGACTTCTGCACGACTATATGCATGTCAACTCACGTCTAGTGCGAGCGAAGCTCCAGCACCACGCTATGCATATCATGATATCTAAAATCTCGTGCGAGCGAAGCTCCAGCATGATTTTGTGCACACACAAATTTTTCGTACGAGCAATGCTCCAGTACGACTTTTCATGAGAATAAATCAGTAAACTTGAGTGCCAGTAAGACTCTAGCACTCTTTTAGTCATGTAAATACGATAGGTGGCTCACTTTTAATAAAACATCTTTTAAAATAGTAACCGGTACAAACCGGTACCCTTTCGTAAAATTCATGAAATCAACAGCCCACCTATGTGTATATTTGCTTAAATCAAAGCAATATATTCATATAAAGCATTAAAAACATGAAATCATGCAATTTACCTGCTTTACTACCCTTTTTGTAAATTTTACTCCTAGGGGCAAAATCGTCTTTTTCCTTTATTTATCTAAGCCCCGGTTTTCGTAAAAATTATTATTTCGTTTACTAGATACTTAGATAAATTCTAAGCCCTGTAAATACCCTCAAAATATGTATAGGCATCTCTATGCACTTACAAAATTCCCTTACCTCGATTCTCGTCGAGTCTGACCTTTCCACTGATGTCACGTCGCGCAGTCTGATCTACTCTCAATCCAGTGCCCGAAACTGCATATCAATATTCCTCAGGTCAGATATTATACAATTTAATTGTATTTCCTATTTTCTGGGCTTAATTTAAATCATTGGGCCCATTTACCCCTATTGGGCCCGATTGCACCTTAATGGGCCTTAATCGGCCTTAAGCCCGTTTTTCCACTTAATTTTTTACACTATCGAGGCCTATTGGGCTTATTCAGCTTACCGATAATTATCGGGCTTCGTTCCAAACTCATTGGATAGCCCGTATACCATTTACAGTAATTACGTTGTAAATCCCATTAATATTCCTTTTATACAGAATTAATCCATAAATTTCGTAAAATAATCGAAACTCTGTATTAAAGGATTCTAATTGTCGAAATTAAAATGTACTTACCCAATATAATGCAGGATACAAAAATCGGAGCTCAATCGGCTCTCGTTCGGGCTTTGTCGTACAACTGCACAATTATATATTTAATCCCGGGTTACTTTCAGATTAAATATAATTTAAATAAATTTTCGAAAGTCAAATTGGTCATTTTTGAACTCTTACCGACTTACCCGAAGTCCGATGTATCCTCGAAAATTCTTTCCCTTTTTCTTTTTTTCTCTTTTTCTCCCTTTTTCCCTTCTTTCTTGGCTGAACCGGTTCAGTCTGGTTCAGACCCGGTTCAACCCGGTCCGGTTCAGCCGGTTCAACCCGGTTCACCCCTTTGCTGAACCGATCCGTACCGGTTCAGACCATTCCACCGCCGTTCACGGCGTTTTCGGTCGGTTCTCGGCTCGGTTCTCGCACCATTCGACTCGTCTGCACTGGGGGAGTGTTCGGTTGGGGTCGGGGTTGGCCGAATCACGCCGGTGGCCTCCGGATTCATCTTCTCCCTCCGCGGCTTCTCTCCCTCAATCCGCCGGATTCCAGTGGTTTCGCTGGCCAATACCGGTCTCAAAAGGACCGGCTCTTCCTCCCGATCACACCGGTACCCGCCGTTCGAGCCCAGCTGCCATGGATCGTCGGAACCGACGACGTTTTCCCCGCGGTCTTCTCCTCCTCCGTTCGACGATCTCCGGCCTCCTGACGGCACGTCACCGGTGCCCAAAGCTTCGCCGGCCTCTCCTCTTCCTCATCGGCTCGTCGTCGGCGGTCAAGGATCGTCGGTGGTGGCTCGTCGGTCGGCCACGCGCGGTCTCCCTCGGTTTCTCTCTTCTCTTTCTCTCTCCCCGATAGTTTAACAGATTTCACTTTTTTTTCCAATTATTTTTATTTTTATTTATTATTATTTATAATTTAGTTTATTATTATTTTATTCATTAAAATAGTCAAAAATATTCAAAAATATCTACAAAATTAATATTTTATTCATTTAGTCTATAAATTAATTTCTCGGTATTATTTCGACCTTTCGGTATAATTTTCGATTATTTTCGGGATTTATTTTTCGAAATAAAAATCTCGATTAATTTCGATTAATTCCGATAAATTTATATCTTGATCAATTTAACCCGAATTAAATTCATTTCACCTTTATTGATCAAGATTCTCAAATCCATTATTTTTAATAATTATTTCTCGTTAAATTTATACCGGCCTTCGGTCTTTTAACCATTTTACCCTTGTACGTGTTCGGGATTAATTTAGTCAAACTTTCCTTCACGAACACTCATTCATTTTATGATTTGAATCCTTATTTTCAGTCCGAATCTCATTCCTTTAAATTTGTGAACATTTTTCTACCTCATAAAATTTACGATTTAATTTCGGGTCTTACACTACCATCTAAAACCTTCTGATCAATTAGAAATCCTCAATGCAATCCAAACTGGTGATGAAGATGAACCAATCTTAGATCACATAGGAAACCCTATCCAAGATGCGGTATCAACTCTTATATTCTCTGTTATCAAATATTTTATAGGAGATCCATCACATCTTAAAGATAAAAATGCAGATTTATTATCAAATCTTAGTGAATTCCAATGGTACAAGTCCACTTTCCTCACTAGGGTTATACTACGCGATGATTCAAATCAACCCTTTTGGAAAGAAAAATTCCTTGCAGGTCTTCCAACTCTCTTAGGAGAAAAGGTTAGAACCAAAATTCGAGAAACTATGGGAACCCATGTAATCCCATATGACCAACTCACTTATGGAGAGCTAATCAACTTTACCCAAAACCAAGGCCAATTAATTTGCCAAGACCTCAAACTCAGAAAACACCTAAAAAAGGAGCTTAGGCAATCCAAAGTAGAATTAGGATCTTTCTACAAACAATTTGATTACTTTGACCACGAAAAACCCTGTTATGGCCAATGTAGCAAAAAATCAGAAACATCCAATTTCACAAAGCCCGAAGACTCTCTTAGGCACAGTTACAAAAAACCTTTTTGGAAGAAAGCCCCTAAAGAAAAACCTGTTCACAAGTTCAGAAAAGGCCCAAAACCTTCTTGGCCCAATTCTAGAAATCAGGATATCGAATGTTTTAAGTGCGGTAAAAAAGGCCACATTTCTAAATATTGTCGCATATCCAAAAAAGTCCAACAACTCCAAATTGATCAAGACACTCTTAAAAAAATCCAAGTTCTTTTCATCCAAGAATCCTCTGATTCAGAAACAGGCTCAGACGAAACCTCTGGTCCTCAATTAGATGAAATAGCCTCTCAATCTGATTCTTCTCTCGAATAAAAAACGCTCAATATGCTTCAAAAGAGCAAAGCCTTCTTCTTGATATAATCCAGTATGTTGAATGTAAGACCCGAAATTAAATCGTAAATTTTATGAGGGATAAAAATGCTCACCAATTTAAAGGAATGGGATTCGGACTGAAAATAAGGATTCAAATCATAAAATGAATGAGTATTCGTGAAGGAAAGTTTGACTGAATTAATCCCGAATACGTACAAGGATAAAATGGTCAAAAGACCGAAGGCCGGTATAAATTTAACGAGAAACTTTAATTTAAAAATAATGGATTTGAGAATCTTGATCAATAATGAAGAAATAATTAAATTTCGGGTTAAATTGATCAAGATATGAATTACTGGAATTAATTGAAATTTTCGCTCGGGATAATATCCCAAAAATACGGAGGAATTATACCCGAAAAATGGTTAAAATAAATTAAATAAATTAAATAAAATTTATTTAGAATAAAATATTAATTTTGTAGATATTTTTGAATATTTTGACTATTTTAATGAATAAAATAATAATAAACTAAATTATAAATAATAATAAATAAAAATAAAAATAATTGAAAAAAAAATCAGAAATCTGTAAAAGTCAGGGAGAGAGAAGAAGTGAGGGAAAACGGAGAGAGAGACGCGCGTGGCTCGTCCGACCGACGGCCACCGGCGAAGGGCCGAGTAGCAAGAGGAGAGGCCGGTGAAGCCATTGGCACCGGTGACGCGCGCCGACGATGGCTGTACCCGACGAACGGAGGAAGAGAAGACCGCGGGGAAAACGGAGTCGGTACCGGCGATCCACGGCAGCTGGGGGCGAACGGTGGGTACCGACGTGATCGGGAGGAGGAGCCGGTCCTTTTGAGACCGGTATTGGCCGGTGAAACCGCCGGAATCCGTCGGATCGGGAGGAGACAGCCACGGGGGAGAAGGAGGAATTCGCCGGTAATGGCCGCGTTTCGACCCCAACCGAGGCCCGATTCTGAATGCCCAGGTGTAGCCGAGCCGAACGACACCCGAATCGCGTCGAGAACCGGCCGGACGGCGCCGGAATGAGCAAATGGGGACTGAACCGGCCTGAACCGGCCAAAACTGAACCGAACCGGACCGAGCTGAACCGACGGTCTGAACCGGTCTGAACCGGTTCAGCCAAGAAAGAAGGGAAAAAAAGGAGAAAAAGAGGAAAAGGAAAAAGGGAAAGGATTTTCGGGGATACACCGGACTTCGGGTAAGTCAATACGAGGTCAAAAGTGACCGAATTGATTTTCGAGAAATTTATTTTAATTATATTTAATCGAAAAGTAACCCAGGATTAAATATAATAATTGTGCAGTTCGACGATAAAGCCCGAACGAGAGCTGATTGAGCTCCGATTTTCGTATCCCGCATCATACTGGGTAAGTACATTTTAATTCCGACAATTAGAGTCCTTTAATACAGAGTTCCAATTATTTTACAGAATTTACGGATTAATTATGTATAAAGGAATATTAATCGGAATTACAACGTAATTACCGTAAATGGTATACGGGCTATCCAATGAGTTTGGAACGAAGCCCGATAATTATTGGTAAACTGAATGAGCCCAGTAAACCCGAAGAAGGGATTTAAACAATATAAACGGGCTGAAAATGGGTCGAGGCCCATTAAAGTGCAATCGGGCCCAATAGGGATAAATGGGCCCAATGATTTAAATTAAGCCCAGAAAATATTAAATACAATTAAATTGTATGATATCTGACCTGAGGAATAATTATACACAGTTCCGGAGATTTGATTGGGAGCATATCGGACTGCGCGAAGAGACATCAGTGGAAAGGTCAGACTCGACGAGAATCGAGGTAAGGGAATTTTGTAAGTGCATAGAGATGCCTATACATATTTTGAGGGTATTTACAGGGCTTAGAATTTATCTAAGTATCTAGTAAACGAAATAATAATTTTTACGAAAATCGGGGCTTAGATAAATAAAGGAAAAAGACGATTTTGCCCCTAGGAGTAAAATTTACAAAAAGGGTAGTAAGGCAGGTAAATTGCATGATTTCATGTTTTTAATGCTTTATATGAATATATTGCTTTGATTTAAGCAAATATACACATAGGTGGGCTATTGATTTCGTGAATTTTACGAAAGGGTACCGGTTTGTACCGGTTACTATTTTAAAAGATGTTTTATTAAAAGTGAGCCACCTATCGTATTTACATGACTAAAAGAGTGCTAGAGTCTTACTCGCACTCAAGTTTACTGATTTATTCTCATGAAAAGCCGTACTGGAGCATTGCTCGTACGAGAAATTTGTGTGTGCACAAAATCATGCTGGAGCTTCGCTCGCACGAGATTTTAGATATCATGATATGCATAGCGTGGTGCTGGAGCTTCGCTCGCACTAGACGTGAGTTGACATGCATATAGTCGTGCGGAAGCCTCCTGTAGACTGTGTGTCACAGAGAGTTGAGATGCTCGCACGCATACTTTGAGACATGGGTTGGTTATCGACATAGTATTGGGGTGGATAAGACCTACGGCAGGCATCCCCAGACTATGATCTGGGTCCACGGAGTACGATGTACCGTGTATGTCACACGGAGTACGCTGTACCATGCAGTCATGATGACTCTATGATGTTACTTGATATTCTGGCGGGTAGGACTTGACCCCACCTCCCGTTGCAGTTGTGATGCCTCGCACATCGGGATCCGTGTAGCCTGGGATCACAGGGACATAGTATGGCCATAGTCCTCGATTTTTCATACAGTAACCTACATGCCTCACATGATATCATACGGTCTGGATAGACCAGGACAAACCCGATGGAGGGGTAGTCCCGATTTGTGTTTTTTAAAGAGATGTGATTTGATGAATCAAGGTATTCCCGAGAGATGGGTTTGACCTTGATGAAGTTGTTTTATAATGAAACAATTGAGTTTTAAATGTGATGAATTTATGATGAAACAAATAAGTTTCAAAGTGATGAGTTTTGTGATTAAACAAATGAGTTTTAAAGTGAAGAGTTTATGATGAAATAAATGAGTTTTAATGTGACGAGCATGAGATGTCATACATGATGATTTTCCATGTGTGCTTGATATGTCGATTTCATGATTTCTTGTATATGATATATACATACATGTGGCATTGTTCTGATCTTAACTCATGCTCCGAAAGTAAACGATTTTTACATCATGACATTATCAGCACGTAGATAGTATAGTTATCTACCTGCTTACATTATTGCCTTACTGAGCACGTTTCGCTCACCCTTTCATTTTTCCACCCCAAAGGGTATATTCAGTAGAAGAGAACGACAGTAGTCATTTTCGCTACTTCTTATTAAGATCAGGTATACACATTTATATAATTTTTGTATCTGAACATATAGATGCACAGTACTGTATATGGATTTAATATTGGGGATGTATTTTGTTTAAATAAATTGATATGTGAATGTGAATATGAAAATGGAATGGTAAATAGGTGAGAGGTTACTAACACCGAATCATAGCCCAACTGTTTAGTAGTGTAACTGTTCACGACGGATGAGGAAATGAAAAAGCGAAAAATTTGTAGGGATTTTTAGGTAATTTGGGTCATGACATTGAAAAACCTGAAATCCAGAAAGATTTTCTTCAACAACTCAAAAAATCTCTCGAAACCAGTCCAGATCATAAAACCACCCATCCAAGTCCATCCACAAATCTCTATGATCTTAAAACCATCATAGAAAAGAAGAAACCTTCAAAACCGTCTTCTCTTTCCATCAACGATATCTTCAAAGATATCAAAATCCTCAAAACAGAAGTCAAACAACTCAAACAAAAACAGCAGCACGATTCTGAAATCATTCAGTCTCTCCTTGCCAAAACCAAGCTAGAATCCAGTGATAGTGAACATAGTGATCAGGATTCTAAAACAGATAAATTAGAAAACATTGAAACTGTCCCAGAAGATTTTCTCTTTGTTTTAAAAGAAATTACTTCTCGAAAATATTTTATAAAAATTTCATTAGTTTTCTCCAATGATTTTGAAATTGATACTGTTGCCTTATTTGATACGGAAGCAGATCTAAATTGTATAAAAACTGGCTTAGTGCCAAAACGTTTTCATCAAACAACCTCTGAAAAACTTACTTCTGCTAATAATTCCAAAATGGATATCAAAGGAAAAACAGAAGCAAGCATTTTTAATAAAGGATTTTATATCAAAACCTCTTTTATTTTAGTTAATGATATACATCATTTTCTCATATTAGGGACACCTTTCATTAATTTGATTACTCCCTATAAAGTTACTTATGATTGAATATCTTTCAAAACAAAAAATATCAAATTAAATTTCGATTTTATAGAAAAACCTAAAACAAGGAATCTCAATCTCTTAAAAGCTAATTCTATTTACAAAAATGAAATAGCTTTATTAATAAAAGGCAAACAAAATGATATTTCATTTTTAAAACAAAATCTACAATTACAAAAAATTGAAAATCAACTCAAAAATGAATCCTTCCAAAGTCAGATTTCCAAAATCAAAACCTAGTTTGAAAACGAAGTTTGTTCAGATTTCCCAAATGCCTTTTGGAATAGGAAACAACATGCAGTTGACCTTCTTTATGAACCCAACTTCAATGAAAATGATATTCCTACAAAAGCTAGGCCCATCCAAATGAACGCAGAACTTGAAAAATTCTGTAGAACAAAAATTCAGGATCTTCTAACCAAAGGATTAATTTTCAAATCTAGATCCCCTTGGAGTTGTGCGGCCTTCTATGTCAACAAACCTGCTGAGATAGAACGAGGAACCCCTAGGTTAGTAATCAATTACAAACCTCTCAACCAAGCACTAAAATGGATTCGATATCCGATTCCAAACAAAAAGGATTTACTCCAAAAACTCCATTCCTCCTTTATATTTTCAAAATTTGATATGAAATCAGGATTCTGGCAAATCCAAATCAAACCAAGCCATAGGTATAAAACAACTGTCCCATTTGGACAATACGAATGGAATGTCATGCCTTTTGGTTTAAAAAATGCCCCTTCAGAATTTCAAAGGATAATGAATGATATTTTCAATCCATACTCTGAATTTTGTTTTGTTTATATCGATGATGTTCTAATCTTCTCTAATTCGATTGAACCGCATCTAAAACATCTAAAAACCTTCCTTTATGTCATTAGGCAAAATGGCTTAGTTGTCTTAGCCAAGAAAATCTCTCTGTTTCAAACAAAAATTCGGTTTCTTAGACATTACATCCATCAAGGAACCATCAGTCCTATTGAAAGAAGTCTAGAATTTGCCTCAAAATTCCCAAACAAAATTCTTGATAAAACCCAGTTGCAACGATTTCTAGGAAGCCTCAACTATGTCCTAGATTTTTGCCCAAACATTAATAGAATGACAAAACCCCTTCACAACAGATTGAAGAAAAATCATTCACCTTGGACAGATGACCACACCAATCTCGTCCAAAAAATAAAATCCTAAGTTACCAAAATACCCTGTCTTCACCTAGCAAATCTCAATCTTCCCAAAATTGTGGAAACTGATGCTAGTGATATAGGATATAGGGGTATTCTTAAACAAGTCCAAGACCAAAGGGAGGCAGTAGTCCAATTCACCTCCGGACATTGGACTGATTGCCAAAAGTCTTATTCAACAATCAAAAAGGAGATTTTGTCTATTGTTTTATGCATTACAAAATTTCAAAGTGATTTATTAAATCAAAAATTTTTACTTAGAATTGACTGCAAATCGGCAAAAGAAATTTTGCAAAAGGATGTTCAAAACATTGCATCGAAACAGATTTTTGCCATATAGCAAGCTATACTTGGTATATTTGATTTTGATATTAATTATATTTCTGGAGAATCCAATTCCTTACTAGATTTTCTAACCAGAGAATTTCTCCAAAACAGACCACCAAAATGCCTCCCAAAAGGGATAAAGGAAAACAGAAAGCTACTTAAAGCAAAACCATAGTTCCATGGTCACAGATCGTGAAAGATGATGAAGCAGCTCAAGCTTCACAAAAACCCTTGTCTCCAGAAGACAAAACAGACCAAGTCAATGAATGGCTCCAATCAATAGCCAAGCATCCAGAATTGGTCCTTGCACTTAAAAGCTCACTGGAAATTCCAACTTCAGAAATTTCCAAAACAAAGGAAGCCCCTCAAGTTAGAAAGGCAATCCAAAAATTGGCAAAAGACGAGGCAAAAACCGCCATTACAGTCCAGACAGATAAAACCCCAAAACTAATTTCTGAAACTAGGAAAGGAGATTCTTTTTCCTCAAAAACCCTTTTCCAAAACTGCTTTGCAAAATACTTTGGAGTAATCCACTAGCTCCTCCCATATTATTGTATCACAACAAAAATTACCAAAAAAATCAACATTTATTGAAAAACCAGTTTTTCAAAATGTTATCACTGTTGAACAAGGGTTCTTTGACCCAAACCCAATTATCACTGTCCAAAAGGTTTTTGGAAACAATTGGTTCTTCAAACCATGGGATTTATCAAAAACCCAAGAATATTACTAATACATTCTTGAAGCCACTGGATCAGCAACCTTCAAGCATTTTTCTTATGCTGACTCCAAAACCCCATCCTATTCTACTTGGAAAATCAACAATGTTCTTACTCCGTCTGATTGGAACCAAAATCCTTCCCAACCAAAAACCCTTCTGCTAAACCTATCGCAAAAATTTTGCAAAACCTTCAATTACTGGGATTATCAACAGGCCTGGTATAATATGCCTTTAATCCAAAACTCAAGATTTACCCACACTTGGTTGTTCTATATGAACAACAAAATCAGCATTTCCATCCTACCATCATGGTTCGTCCATTGGTGGAATCTTTATGGAGCTATTCCTAAAATTCTTCCAACCGAATTACAGGAAAGCTATAGCCTTTTTAAAACCCACTTAAAACCCACTGACCTTGAGAAAAGATTCCCCCCAATCTGCCATCTAACGGTAAAATTCTTTGTTCCTTGGGTACTTGCATGGAACTTTGATTATCAGGTTGAAAATAGTATCACAGTCGTCAGAAGGAGATTCAAAACCAAATGGTGGACCTCTTTAAAGATCCCTGATACTTTTTCAAAAACAAGAATCCAAAATTGGCTTAAAACCTAGGGTCTTTTACATCCAGGACCAGAATATAATCAGTTCTTGGCACAGAAGACACAAACCAGTGCCCTCCTAGCAGCGACAAAAACAAAAGAAGAATATTTCGCCATCATGAAGGACCTTCTTTCTAATGACGGATCAGAATCCCCGAACAACTCCATGGCTTCAGATGCATCTTCAATGGGTTCAATCAACCTAGCAGATAGCAATGAAGATGACTGCTACGGGATTCTACCCCCAATAAAACACCAAAAGTAGATCAAGGGTAAATTATCGGCAGAGTACTATTTAAGAACAGTGCTCCGCCTACAGACAAAATCCTATTCATCTACAGTGTCCGCATGACAAAACAGACAAGATACTATTCACCTACAGTGTCAAAATTTCTCTATAAATGTAACCTCCATTCAGAAGAGAAAAACAAGTTTTTTCCTTAGAAATTCTCTTCTACTCTTAGGAAATACTCTCTCTCTCTCTCTCTCTCTTCCCCTCTCTTCACTCTTTCAATCCCATTCTCCCTTTTTCTCTGGATTAAATTCCAAAACCTATGTAAGTACTATTTACATAAATAAGATTTTTATCTTATTCTTCCTTATTTCTTTCAATGGCTGGCTTTGCCGCCTAATTGTTTATTTTTCATGCTTAATGATCGGCTCTGCCGCCTAGTTTATTTAATTTTATTTCTGCATTTCATTTATAGTTTATGTTTTATTTCTTGCTTTCAATTTCTTGTTTTATTTTATTTTGTTTTCTTTGTTAATTGTTCTTTCACTAACCTCCTTTTATATATATATATATAAACTATGGGTTGGCTTCTAAAATGAAGCCAATCCCCATGGCAACCATTTGGTTGCAATGGCCTTAGTAAATAAAGAAAGAAAAGGTAGGATGATGAGATGATAGGAAATAGTTGTCGGTGGTGGGAAGAAAAAGAACCAGAAGAAAAGAGAGGGAAATGGGGCTGGAAACTGAAGGAGGACTACGGGCAACCATTTGGTTGCAATGGCCTCAGTAAATAAAGAAAGAAACGGTAGGATGATGAGATGATAGGATAGTTGTCCGTAGTGGGAAGAAAAAGAACCAGAAGAAAAGAGAGGGAAATGGGGCTGGAAACTGAAGGAGGACTACGACAGCTGCAGGAAAACAAGCTGCTGATCAACAACAAAAGTTCTGTGACCCCTGCCAGTAGCTGTAGCAGTTAGAGCAGGTGAGATGACTGGTATTGCAGGCCATTGACGTGCACAAATTCTTAGGAGCAGAAAATGAAGTCAGTAGAGAGAGACCAGGGAACCAGATAGTTTTCGGTGGAAAGGAAGAGAAGGAAAAGGTTGGAATAATAGAAGGAAGGAACAGAAAAGAAGAGAGGAAACCAAGGACACTGAGCATGGTCTGTAACTACAGCAGAGAAAGAGAGAAAGAAGAAAGAACCGAAGCTGAAGCAGGGGCAGGTAACGAAGCAGACAGAAAATAAGGGAATTGATGGATGAACAGCTGAAAATGAGAAAGGAAAAACAGAGACATGTGCAGGCTGAAGAAAAAAAATGAAGGGAGCGGCAGCAGTTCTGATTAACCGAAGTGGAAGAAGGGAAATGCTTAAGGCTATAACTAAGGGATATTGGCATGAACCAAAAACATGGTACACGGCCTGCTAACCTGAAAATTGAAAGGAGTAAAATATATATTTACCTTGCTGGAAACAACAGCAAATGTCAGAACCAGCAGGAAACCAGGAAAAAGAATGGGGCATGGCAGTGCTGCAGCTACAAGTAAGGTGTCAAGCAGAGCTTAATTGAAGCAGCAACATTTTATGAGTGTTTTGCCGAGGGATGGTGTGAAATGGACAGTATGGCAGCTGAAAAACTGCAGCAGCAGTTGAGAGCCTGATGAACGTTCGGTGGGAGGAAATGATGTTGCGTGAGACTGTCTAAGCATAGTAGAATAAAACTTAAAATGAATTGGAAGGAATAAAACGTTAAATGGACTCGAACCGAGAACCTGGAAACCCAAAATAAACGAGAGCTGACACATTACTTGATAGTTGCTGAAAATAGGAAGAACCGATCGGGGGAAAGTGTAGGTGAGGCAGGAAATGCAAACAGAAAAGAAAGAAAAGAAGCTAACGATCGAGAGCTTGAAGGAAGAAGATTTGATTTGAAGCACGAAACATAGCCGATGAACAGAAGACAGGGCGTGATCGTGAGCAGCTAGAGGAAGGAGAACAAACTGATGCAGTGGTGTCCGAATGGAGCTACAAATGCCAGAGGGAAAACAAGCCATGAAACAAGACTAAGTCGAGGTTGAAGAGCTTCATCATTCGGACTTGGTTTCTACTGCCACTCTATTGTTTGGTTATTGATGTGAGAGACTTTACTACATTATGATAATGTTGCCAACACCGATTGCCATAAAAGGAATTTCCATCTCAGCCAAGTTTTCTTGAGGTTCGGGATTATTAATCCAGTTAATCCGGGGAGGACGAAGCTGAATCCAACAAAAAGGAAGAGACCTAGATAGGTAGAAAGGAGAGAAAGACTAGGTGGAAAAGAAATATGACCATTTAATCCGGCAAACCTGAAAAGAACAATTGATAGAGGTAAACAAAATAAAGGAAATAAGAAGTAATAAAATTAGAGTAATGTTAGCTTAATTTATGGTAAATGGCCGAATTAGATAGATTGAATTTAAGAATTTCATACGGTTTAATAGAGTACCTTTAAACTTGTCATGACTAATACAGTTAACTACTGCAGTTCCTAAGGAAGTGAACTTATAGCAACAGACTGACTGACTCACATATCGAAGCTTAAAGGTAATCACCGACACTCATTGGGATAAGGAAAAAAATTTTGTGAGTTCCTAGATATTTGCACATATTTTCTGTTGATCTGTAGATATATATTCTAAATCGATTTTATAACTATGGAATTTATAGAATTTTAGTTTTAGTTAAATGGACTAACCTTACCGATAAAATTTAATTTATTTACATAGACATAGATGTAAGACCCCGTATATGTATAAGGGTAATATGTGTAATTGGATCAAATAATATGAATGGACTTGTAATGTAAAGTATGATTGATGTAAGTCCATGGATTCAATGTATGTATGTGTAATATAAATTGTAACGTACATACAAGTTTCATTGAGTATGAATACGAAGAAATGAGTTCTAGCAAGTGATGGATGTGATTGAGACTCAAGATGAGTAGTGTGGTAAAATGGAATGGAGTTATGCTTCCATTTGGTTTTATGTAGCATACCTTTGAACATACAATGAATGCACACAAGTTTCAATGTGCATAAGGTATGAATGGATGCCATTTTCAAGTTATAAAGGTGGATGGATGAGAAAATGGCCATGGCAATAGATTAAGGATGTGTTGGTATGAGTTGCAGCAATGAAACTGTAGGAAATCTGGAAAACATGAGGTCCAGATCGATCTCATAGGATGAGAGATCGATCTGGAAGAGCCAGAATGCTCTTATTTGGGCGAAAGAATAGAGCAGATCGATCTCCAATGGAGCCAGATCGATCTGCCAAGCATTCTGTAGTGAAAAGATCGATCCTCAAGCACCTAGATCGATCTCCTTAGCTCTCTGTTTGGGACCAGATCGATCTCATGCTTCGACAGATCGATCTCATGCTTCAACAGATCGATCTCATTGCTTCGACAGATCGATCTCAAGCTTAAAAATACCGTGAAAAAGAGGGATTTTAAGGGACCAGATCGATCTCCTCTTGGACCAGATCGATCTCCCCAAGCTATTTCTATATAAGGAGAGCTGAAAATCTGGAAATCTCGGAAAAACATATTAACCTCCCATTTTCAACCCAAAAACCTAACTTTCCCTCTCTAAAATCAGCCATTTTTAGTGAGATTTGGAGAGAGATCATTAGAGGCAAAGTTGTTCATATCAAAGAGAAGAACAACATAGTGAGAGGGCATCTTCCCATCTTTGGAATTGAAGGAGTTAAGGGCATTACCATTTGGAGCAAGAAGAGAAATCATATTGGTAAGATTCTAACACTCCAATCCAAATGCATTAGCTATTTAATTGATTTTGGAGTTGATTGATATGAGTATTGATGGATAAACTACCTAGGAATGTAGTGGAATTGGTGTGACCTAGAAATCTAAAATGGGTATAGTGTGAGGATATGTGGGATTAAATGAGCCTATGAATTATGGCATGCTAAAGTTGTTATTGGGGTAATGTTTATGATTTTAAATGGTTAAATGAGATTACATTGTGAGTTTGGAGGAATTGTGGAAATGGGTATGTATATGATTGAAAAATGCCATAGTGAGGGGATTCATGGAATATAAACACTATGAGCTTAATGTCGATTTAATATCGATTTTGAATAAGTTAATAGGCCTAAGAAGGTCCATAGACTCGAGTTATGGGTAAAGTAATGAAACGAGACCAAATAAGCTTTAATAGAGGCTATAGATTAAATTGACTATAGCAAGCACAAGGGTTGCAATATATGGATCGAATATAATGCGGTATACGATTTTGTGCAGTCCCGAAGAGTTCGTTGAAGGCGAACCGAACCGTACGAGTAAGCAGCTTAAGGAAGTGGAATCACGCATCGCGATTCCAGGTAAGGGAATTTTGTGAGTATATAGAGGTAGCTGCTCGTACTTTGAACTTGTGGGTGAATATCGGGTGTTTTTATGAAATGCATGATTGCTCAAATAAATGTTGGTGGAATTTGTGAATGATGATGAGTATATGCGTGGTTTTGGATTTGAAGTGGATTTTATGAAATGGGATAGTAAGGCTAATAATTGCATAAATCTAATGTTTTGATGCTTTTCAAAATGAATTTGCTTGGTTTTAAGCAAGCTTGTAGATAGGTCGGCTAGTATTGTATTGTTGTTGTGGAAAAGCATTTGTGAGTGCTAAACCCGAATTGTCGGGATTGATAAATTGTATATGAGCCGCCTATCACATTTATATGACATAAATCGCGCTAGAGCTTCGCTCGCGCTGGATTTCTATGTTTTCACTTGTGTGAAACGTGCTTGAGCTTAGCTCTCGCTTTGAATTTAAATTGTGATGATGTTTATAAACCGTACTGGAGCTCACGCTCGTACGTGGATTTGAGTGGTTTTTCTTATGCATATAACTGTACTGGAGCTATGCTCGTACATGGTTTCTTCATATTTTATGCATAAATGTCGTACCAGAGCGTTGCTCGTACGAAGTGATTGGTTTGATGCATGAATTCGCGCTAGAGCGTAGCTCGCGCTGGTTTTCACACTGTGGTATGTATGAGGCCGTGGTGAGAGATACAGATTAACTCAGGGAACCCAACAGGCCTGACAGACCTCTTAGGTGGGGTGAGGGTGAGGGGCTAGGACCTGACATAATCCATCCAGGGAACCCAACAGGCCTGACAGACCTCTTAGGTGGGGTGAGGGTGAGGGGCTAAGACCTGGATCAGGGAACCCAACAGGGGCGAGCAAGGCCATGAGGGGCTAGGACCTGGTATTGAGGTTACTCCCACGCGCTTTCGAGACTATAAAGGTTACACTTGGTATGAGGTAGATAAGACCTATGGCAGGCACCCCCAACCATGTTATGGGTCCGCGGAGTACGATGTACCATGTATATCACATGGAGTACGATGTACCGCGTGGTGGTTACTTAATTTGAGAAAGTCTGACGGAGAACTAACCCACCTTCGTGCCAGCATGATACCCCGCACACCGAAATCCGTGTGGTCTGGGATGATATGTGACGATTGGCCAACGTAGTCACTTGAGATATAGTAACCTGTCTCCTTACTTGATTTACTTACTACCACATGATTTTAAATCTCTAAGTGTGATTTGTGATTGTTTAAGGTAGACCCGAAGGAGGGGTCGAGCCTCGTGGATTTGATTTGTGAAACGGAAATGAGGTTGTGATTGTGAGTTGATGTGATGTGATTGTATGTGATGAGAAAGAGTTTTATGACGTGGGTTTAAAAATTAGGTTTCTTAATGAATTTCCCTTTTTATGAATTTAAATGAGATCGAGCATGAGATGATTTATACATGATGTTTTACCATGTTTATATGCCAATTTTACATGACTTTGATACATGATATATATGTATACTCATATGGCATAGTTTTATTCCTCATGCTCCTACTATAAATGATTTATGCATAACACTATCAGCATGTAGATAGAGTAGTTATCTACCATGCTTGCATTATTGCCTTACTGAGCGTGTGGTTGCTCATCCCACTCTATTTTCCCTCCTACAGAGCGTGCATAGTAGCCCAGTCAGGACTGAGACGTGGTATTTTGGACTCCGCTGCGTCTCCATCGCTTAAAGGTATATACATAATGATTCTTTTTGTATCTAAACAATGTAAAAGCACAGTATTCTTTTGAGTTGTACTTATGGGAGATGTAGATGTCAGTAAAACATGTATTCGTATAAGTACACGATTAAATGTACATGTATGACATCGTTTTAATTAATTGAGAATGAATGAGATGTGGTGTTTATTATTGACTCACAGCCCAACAGTGTGTGGTGAGTTAGTTCACGACCGGGTAAGGTAACAGTAAAACGCGAAAAATTTTCAGTGATTTTCGATTAAAGAGAATGGAATTGGGTCGTGACAAAGATTGGTATCAGAGCTGCGTTAGCCTGATGTGAGTCATTAATAAAATGTAGGAAAGTACATCCCCATAGTACTGTGCTTTTGTTTAGATATAACTGTGTATACTGTGATAGATGGAGCTTAATAAATTATTATAATACAGGAAGTTAGGCACTATGCCAGTTACACGCAAAGGCAGAGGGGTGAGAGCACGTGCTAGAGGCCGTAGAGGTAGGCCTGAGAGCCATGCGGAGCCACAGACTGAGCAGGCTCCACAGAACCCTGCTGAGAGAGTAGAGGATACCGAGGCTCGCTTCGCTAGGTTAGAGCGGAGTATCGAGAGTTTGGTGGAGATAGTCACGCAGGCATTGGGTGTCGGTGATAGACGAGGTCCCGCAGCGCAGCCTACTACTGAACAGGCAGCTGCAGAGGCGGAGAGACCTCATGCTGCTGAGACAGCTACAGTTACACCACCTCCAGCCCAGGATACAGCTTCTCCTATCGCTCCACAGCAGAGCGGTAGTGATGTGGGTTATGACTGCGACTTGAGCAGGTTGCGAGAGTTTCAAGCGCTGAAACCCCCAGTGTTTAGAGGGGTGAAGGACCCAGTGATTACGGAGAATTGGGTGTATGAGATGGAGAAACTATATAGGTTTTTCCGATGTACTTCAGCTGAAAAGGTAGCCTTTACCGTGTTTATGTTGAAAGGCGAGGCCGAACATTGGTGGAGGTCCACCGAGGTTATTTTGAGGGCCAGACACTCTGAGATCTCGTGGGAGATATTTCTAGAGGCCTTCAAGAGACAGTATATTCCAGCTACCGCACAGAGGAAATTGCGGATGGAATTTATGAATTTGGTTCAGGGGAACCGGACTGTGGACGAGTATGAGTCCAAGTTTATGTCCTTGGGGAGATATGACCCGGACACGATGGGTAGTGAGACCCGAAAGATACAGAAGTTCATGGATGGATTGAGATTGGCCATCCGGACTAAGCTAGCTCCCTTCGACATTGTGACTTATGAGGAGGCTGTACATATGGCTCAGTTGTGTGAGCAAGACTTTGAGCGAAATGCCTCTGAGCTTGGGAGAGTCAGTGTTAGGAAGGACAGAGATCGGAAGAGATCCGGGTTTGGAAGAGTGGCCAAGAGGTTTTTCGAGAAGAGGCCTAAGATCGAGGAGGTGCAAGAGAGAGCTGCTAGACCTCCCGTATACCCAGCTTTGACTGCACCGAGGGGTATAACTATTGGAGGACCACGACCTACCACAGATCAGTGTAGGAGATGTGGGAGATATCATGGGACTAGACCATGTTAGGTGCCCCCTGTTTCTTGTTTTAGGTGTGGGAGGCCATGACATGTATCGAGGTTCTGTACTGAGATGATTGAGGTTGCCCCACAGAAGGGCAAGGAGCCAGAGGGAGCTCCAGTTGAGACAGCAGCCCCAAGAAGGAGGGCTACAGCTGAGGAGAAAGGGAAACAAGCTGCGGGTGTGAGCAGAGGAAGAGTACATGCACTGGATCAGGACACCGCAGATGCTTCGACTGATGTGATTAAAGGTACCATCCGAATCTTTGATTTAGAAGCATTGGTATTATTTGATCCTGGTGCCACGTATTCTTTCATATCACCTTCCTTTGCACATAAATTGTTGAAATATGTGAAACCAACATTGTTGGATAAAATGTTGATGATTTCCACACCCATGAATGATAGTCAATTGACTGAGCATGTATGTAGAGATTGTAAGATAAAGATAGAAGGGAAGGAAATGATAGCCAATCTGATTTTATTGAATATGAATGATTTTGATGTAATTTTGGGAATGGATTGGTTGGCTACCAATCGTGTTGTGATGGATTGTCATGCCAAAACATTGATGTTTTCAGGATTAGACAATCTTATTGTAAACTTTGATGAAAAGAAATGATATGAAACTAGCATGTTTGTTGTAAATAAAAGGAGTATGATTTTAAATTCATATTGCTTGAGAGATAAATTTATTGTTTATGATAAATGTTGAATGTGGAGTGATGGTTATGTTACTAACGATGGAGAGGATAATGTGAAGGGTTCATTGCATACGTGGTCGATATAGATGAGGCACACCCGGAATTGAAGGACATACCCGTAATTACGGATTACCCTGATGTCTTTCCGGATGAATTACCAGGACTACCACCTGAAAGGGAAATGGAATTTTGCATTGAATTAGTGCCTGGTACAGAGCCGATATCGAAACCACCCTATAGAATGGCTCCGATAGAATTGGAAGAGCTGAAGAAACAGCTGCAAGAGTTGTTGGAGAAGGGGTTTATTAGACCGAGTGTCTCACCTTGGGGAGCACCGGTTCTGTTTGTAAGGAAGAAGGATGGAAGCCTCCGACTGTGTATAGATTACCGGTTGTTGAATAAGGCCACCATTAAGAACAAGTACCCCCTTCCAAGAATTGATGATTTGTTGGATCAGCTCCAGGGAGCCGAAGTATTTTCTAAGATAGATCTGCGGTCATGGTACCATCAGTTGAGGATCAGGAGTGGAGATGTACCCAAGACAGCATTTCGTACCCGTTATGGCCACTACGAGTTTTTGGTGATGCCATTCAGACTAACGAATGCTCCCTCAGCATTTATGGCATTGATGAATGATATATTCAAGCCATACCTGGACAAGTTTGTGATAGTGTTTATCGATGATATTTTGGTGTATTCCAAGTCCAGGGAAGATCATGAGGAGCACTTGAGGATAGTTCTGCAGACCCTCCGAGAGAGAGAATTGTATGCCAAACTCAACAAGTGTAACTTTTGGTTGGAACAGATCTCATTTCTGGGGCATGTTGTGTCAAAGGATGGGGTATCAGTGGATCCATCCAAGATAGAGGCAGTTGCGCAGTGGGAACAGCCCAAGACAGTTACTGAGATCAGAAGTTTCCTGGGATTGGCAGGATATTATCGGAGATTTGTAGAGGGTTTCTCCAGACTAGCTGCTCCGTTGACACGCCTCACGCGTAAGGATGTTAAGTTTGTGTGGGATGTGGCATGTGAGAGGAGTTTTGAGGAGCTTAAGTGTCGATTGACGACTGCTCCAGTTCTCACCATTCCTACCAGCTCAGGAGGATTCTCGGTGTATACGGATGCATCACACCAGGGACTGGGCTGTGTGCTTATGCAGGATGGGAAGGTAGTTGCCTATGGATCTAGACAGTTGAAAGATCATGAGAGGAACTACCCGACACATGATTTGGAGTTGGCGGCTGTAGTATTTGCATTGAAAATATGGCGCCACTATCTCTATGGTGAGAAATTTCAGGTGTTCACAGATCATAAGAGCCTTAAGTACCTGTTCTCACAGAAAGAGCTGAATATGAGACAGAGGAGATGGCTCGAACTCCTGAAAGACTATGATTGTGAAATCATGTACCACCCAGGTAAGGCAAATGTAGTTGCCGATGCTTTGAGTAGAAAGGACCTTGGGTTGGTGTCTTATATGATGGTACGAGAACTTGAATTGTTAGAACACTTTGTGAACCTCAGTTTAGATGTAACCCCACCTGGATCTGAGAGACTTGGGATCATGGCTAGTTTAAGATTGGAGCCAAAATTGATTGGCCGTATTCGGCAAGCCCAGCAGAGTGATCGACGGTGCATCGATTGGCTGAGGCAGATACAGACAGGTGTGGGTATTGATTTTGAGCAGAGTGCTGATGGCTTATTGAGGTTCAGAGGCAGAGTATGCGTTCCCAGGGATCCTGAGATCAGGAGAATGATTTTATCAGAGGCTCACTCATCGAAGTATACGATACATCCGGGAAGTACCAAGATGTATCAAAACCTTCGGAAGGTTTATTGGTGGTCTGGAATGAAGAGAGACATTGCTAAATATGTCGCTAAGTGTCTCATTTGTCAGCAAGTGAAGGTAGAGCATCAGAAGCCTGCAGGATTATTGCAGCCTCTACCGATACCAACATGGAAGTGGGAGCATGTCACCATGGATTTTGTGATGGGGTTGCCGAGGACCCGTAGAGGTCATGATACCATATGGGTTGTTGTGGACCGATTGACTAAGTCTGCCCATTTCTTGGCTATGAGAGCTACCGATACACTGAGTCAGTTGGCGAACCTGTATATTCGAGAGATAGTACGGCTACATGGTGTACCAGTGAGCGTTGTTTCTGATAGGGATGCCCGCTTCACTTCCCATTTTTGGGAACATTTTCAGGAAGCGCTGGGGACCCGATTGAGTTTTAGCACCGCTTTTCATCCTCAGACAGATGGGCAGTCAGAGAGGACTATACAGACCCTCGAGGATATGCTGGATTTTAGAGGCTCCTGGGATGACCACCTGCAGTTAGCCGAGTTCGCTTATAATAATAGCTATCATGCTAGTATCGGGATGGCACCCTATGAGGCATTATACGGGCGTAGATGCCGTTCCCCTATTGGATGGGAAGAGGTTGGTGACAGACAGATTTTTGCTCCAGACTTAGTACAACAGGCATCTGAGGACGTCCAGTTGATATGTGAGAGATTACGGACAGCTCAGAGCCGATAAAAGAGTTATGCTGACAAGAGACGAAGACCATTAGAGTTTGATGAGGGTGAGTCGGTATTTCTGAGGGTATCACCATCGAAGGGTATTATGAGTTTCGGTAAGAAGGGCAAGCTGAGCCCTAGATATATCAGACCCTTCGAGATTTTGGAGAGAGTGGGAGATAAGGCGTATAGATTGGCATTGCCACCGGAATTGGCAAATGTCCGCAATGTCTTCCACGTCTCGATGCTTTGGAAGTATCACCCGGACCCGGCACACGTGATAAGATATGAGCCGTTAGAGCTCCATGAGAGTATGACGTATGTTGAGAAGCCGGTTCGGATATTGGACAGGAAAGAGAAAGTGTTGCGGAATAAGACAATTCCCTTGGTTAAGGTGCTTTGGCAACACCACACGGCGGAAGAGGCCACATGGGAATTGGAGAACTTGATACGGGAGAAGTACCCCCAACTGTTTGAAGAGTGACTTGGTTCTAATTTGGAGGACCAAATTCCTTGAAGGAGGGGAGAATGTAAGACCCCGTATATGTATAAGGGTAATGTGTGTAATTGGATCAAATAATATGAATGGACTTGTAATGTAAAGTATGATTGATGTAAGTCTATGGATTCAATGTATGTATGTGTAATATAAATTGTAACGTACATACAAGTTTCATTGAGTATGAATACGAAGAAATGAGTTCTAGCAAGTGATGGATGTGATTGAGACTCAAGATGAGTAGTGTGGTAAAATGGAATGGAGTTATGCTTCCATTTGGTTTTATGTAGCATACCTTTGAACATACAATGAATGCACACAAGTTTCAATGTGCATAAGGTATGAATGGATGCCATTTTCAAGTTATAAAGGTGGATGGATGAGAAAATGGCCATGACAATAGATTAAGGATGTGTTGGTATGAGTTGCAGCAATGAAACTGTAGGAAATCTGGAAAACATGAGGTCCAGATCGATCTCATAGGATGAGAGATCGATCTGGAAGAGCCAGAATGCTCTTATTTGGGCGAAAGAATAGAGCAGATCGATCTCCAATGGAGCCAGATCGATCTGCCAAGCATTCTGTAGTGAAAAGATCGATCCTCAAGCACCCAGATCGATCTCCTTAGCTCTCTGTTTGGGACCAGATCGATCTCATGCTTCGACAGATCGATCTCATGCTTCAACAGATCGATCTCATTGCTTCGACAAATCGATCTCAGGCTTAAAAATACCGTGAAAAAGAGGGATTTTAAGGGACCAGATCGATCTCCTCTTAGACCAGATCGATCTCCCCAAGCGATTTCTATATAAGGAGAGCTGAAAATCTGGAAATCTCGAAAAAACATATTAACCTCTCATTTTCAACCCAAAAACCTAACTTTTCCTCTCTAAAATCAGCCATTTTTAGTGAGATTTGGAGAGAGATCATTAGAGGCAAAGTTGTTCCTATCAAAGAGAAGAACAACATAGTGAGAGGGCATCTTCCCATCTTTGGAATTGAAGGAGTTAAGGGCATTACCATTTGGAGCAAGAAGAGAAATCATATTGGTAAGATTCTAACACTCCAATCCAAATGCATTAGCTATTTAATTGATTTTGGAGTTGATTGATATGAGTATTGATGGATAAACTACCTAGGAATGTAGTGGAATTGGTGTGACCTAGAAATCTAAAATGGGTATAATGTGAGGATATGTGGGATTAAATGAGCCTATGAATTATGGCATGCTAAAGTTGTTATTGGGGTAATGTTTATGATTTTAAATGGTTAAATGAGATTACATTGTGAGTTTGGAAGAATTGTGGAAATGGGTATGTATATGATTGAAAAATGCCATAGTGAGGGGATTTATAGAATATGAACACTATGAGCTTAATGTCGATTTAATATCGATTTTGAATAAGTTAATAGGCCTAAGAAGGTCCATAGACTCGAGCTATGGGTAAAGTAATGAAACGAGGCCAAATAAGCTTTAATAGAGGCTATAGATTAAATTGACTATAGCAAGCACAAGGGTTGCAATATATGGATCGAATATAATGCGGGATACGATTTTGTGCAGTCCCGAAGAGTTCGTTGAAGGCGAACCGAACCGTACGAGTAAGCAGCTTAAGGAAGTGGAATCACGCATCGCGATTCCAGGTAAGGGAATTTTGTGAGTATATAGAGGTAGCTGCTCGTACTTTGAACTTGTGGGTGAATATCGGGTGTTTTTATGAAATGCATGATTGCTCAAATAAATGTTGGTGAAATTCGTGAATAATGATGAGTATATGCGTGGTTTTGGATTTGAAGTGGATTTTATGAAATGGGATAGTAAGGCTAATAATTGCATAAATCTAATGTTTTGATGCTTTTCAAAACGAATTTGCTTGGTTTTAAGCAAGCTTGTAGATAGGTCGGCTAGTATTGTATTGTTGTTGTGGAAAAGCATTTGTGAGTGCTAAACCCGAATTGCCGGGATTGATAAATTGTATATGAGCCGCCTATCACATTTATATGACATAAATCGCGCTAGAGCTTCGCTCGCGCTGGATTTCTATGTTTTCACTTGTGTGAAACGTGCTTGAGCTTAGCTCTCGCTTTGAATTTAAATTGTGATGATGTTTATAAACTGTACTGGAGCTCACGCTCGTACGTGGATTTGAGTGGTTTTTCTTATGCATATAACTGTACTGGAGCTATGCTCGTACATGGTTTCTTCATATTTTATGCATAAATGCCGTACCAGAGCGTTGCTCGTACGAAGTGATTGGTTTGATGCATGAATTCGCGCTAGAGCGTAGCTCGCGCTGGTTTTTACACTGTGGTATGTATGAGGCCGTGGTGAGAGATACGGATTAACTCAGGGAACCCAACAGGCCTGACAGACCTCTTAGGTGGGGTGAGGGTGAGGGGCTAGGACCTGACATAATCCATCCAGGGAACCCAACAGGCCTGACAGACCTCTTAGGTGGGGTGAGGGTGAGGGGCTAGGACCTGGATCAGGGAACCCAACAGGGGCGAGCAAGGCCATGAGGGGCTAGGACCTGGTATTGAGGTTACTCCCACGCGCTTTCGAGACTATAAAGGTTACACTTGGTATGGGGTAGATAAGACCTATGGCAGGCACCCCCAACCATGTTATGGGTCCGCGGAGTACGATGTACCGTGTATATCACATGGAGTACGATGTACCGCGTGGTGGTTACTTGATTTGAGAAAGTCTGGCGGAGAACTAACCCACCTTCGTGCCAGCATGATACCCCGTACACCGAAATCCGTGTGGTCTGGGATGATATGTGACGATTGGCCAACGTAGTCACTTGAGATATAGTAACCTATCTCCTTGCTTGATTTACTTACTACCACATGATTTTAAATCTCTAAGTGTGATTTGTGATTGTTTAAGGTAGACCCGAAGGAGGGGTCGAGCCTCGTGGATTTGATTTGTGAAACGGAAATGAGGTTGTGATTGTCAGTTGATGTGATGTGATTGTATGTGATGAGAAAGAGTTTTATGACGTGGGTTTAAAAAGGAGGTTTCTTAATGAATTGCCCTTTTTATGAATTTAAATGAGATCGAGCATGAGATGATTTATACATGATGTTTTACCATGTTTATATGCAAATTTTACATGACTTTGATACATGATATATATGTATACTCATATGGCATAGTTTTATTCCTCATGCTCCTACTATAAATGATTTATGCATAACACTATCAGCATGTAGATAGAGTAGTTATCTACCATGCTTGCATTATTGCCTTACTGAGCGTGTGGTTGCTCATCCCACTCTATTTTCCCCCCTACAGAGCGTGCATAGTAGCCCAGTCAGGACTGAGGTGTGGTATTTTGGACTCCGCTGCGTCTCCATCGCTTAAAGGTATAAACACAGTGATTCTTTTTGTATCTAAACAATGTAAAAGCACAGTATTCTTTTGAGTTGTACTTATGGGGGATGTAGATGTCAGTAAAACATATATTCGTATAAGTACACGATTAAATGCACATGTATGACATCGTTTTAATTAATTGAGAATGAATGAGATGTGGTGTTTATTATTGACTCACAGCCCAACAGTGTGTGGTGAGTTAGTTCACGACCGGGTAAGGTAACAGTAAAACGCGAAAAATTTTCAGTGATTTTCGGTTAAAGAGAATGGAATTGGGTCGTGACAATAGATACAACCTAAAATATTATTTTAAATTGAAAATCCCTAGTTTTAATTACCATATACTGCTATTGAGATTTTAATTGAAAAATGATGAGTCAGCTCTTATTTAAATTGTTTTATATAATGAATTGAGTTTAGAATTGTTTTAATGAAACTAAGCTGCTTATCAATCTGTATCGGATAAAGGTGTTTGATCCGCATGCCAATTATGTGTTGCACTGTCTGGTTCGCACTTACTAGAGACAATGGACTTAATTAAGACATGCTACACTGTTACTGTTGTTGTGGTCCATGGAATACGATGTACCGTGCGACACGCACGTGAGTATGTTATACCGTGTGTCTGTCTTCAGACATATTGTACTGTGAGCCGGTTGGGTAGCTGACCACTCCCACGACGATTGATATCCCAACACAGCTGATCAAGTGATGCTTAGAGTCACCGACATTGGCCAATTGTCATACTATCTATAGCATGTACTGCCTTGGCTCGTCTATTTGTTTTACTGAACTGACTGAATGAACTGTATTATCGCATGGAAATTATTATATCCTACTGTGTAAAGTTTTTAGAACTCATTATGAATTCACCATAATGTTTGCTCTATTGAGACAGATACTATTATCATTTTTTCGACTCTGATTTTTGCTACATGCCAAAGGCTTGGTATTTTCTGCATGATAAACGTTATATGCACATGTAATTAGTGTATTTATATACCTGCCACATTCTTTTTCTTAGTGACCACGTAGAGCTCATCCCTCACTTTCCTTCATAGAATCTCATCAGTAGTTGGGATCGCTTTTATAAGTAGGATATCTTTTATACAACTATACTTCCGCGGAGTATTCTTCTGTGTTAAAGGTATACCCAGAATAGGCATTATTTTGTATCTAAATTTTTTTTGTAGGTATAGTAATGTTTATGAAATGTGTCTGGGGATGTAAACGTAGTTAAATTGAAATTGAACAATAATTCCAATTAATTGAAAAATGTCATTTTGATTTTAATCAAAAATGCTAAATTTATGTATGTTTGCATATAAACGATAAGAAAAATTTACTGTACTGATCTAGCATTGACTCGTAGTCGTACCAAATTGTATGAAATTTAGGTCGTTTCACCATGGCCATTGGTTCTTATTCCTTTTTAAAATGATTGTATCGCATATTACTACTTGGATTGTTGCTTAGTCTCTCTTACGATATAAACATGATTTTTCTAGAAATCATTTATTACATGGATTTGTAAGTAAGCATATGATTTGTTTTGGACTCCAAATCAATATGAAATGTTTTGATTTGCATATATTAAGGTATTTAATTGTACTATTGCAAACTCTGCATCTAAATATTTTATGATGCCTTCCCCTTTAGTATGTGTTTTTTACTAGGCGTAAACTCACCCCCTTCTCCCACGATTTCGATTACCTGTAGTAGGTTGGGTTATTGTGTGGAGTGAGCATTAGAGATTGCAGCTTTCACCCACCTACTACTGCATTCTGGAGAGGTATGTGCTCGCTTAGTAATTTCAATTTGTATCTACAGACTTTTCATGCACGGTCTTATGTATTTATTATTTTGGAATGTAAACTAAGTATTATTTTAGGGTGTAACTCTAAGCTATAATGGGCATCAAATAGTCTTCAGGAATGTATTAGATGTCAATTATAGTCTATTTAGGTTGTGATGTGACATATTACTACTCAATATCTAGTTTGCCTTTAAAATATGATAATTTGGTAAATTGAAGTTAGATTAAAGTTTACAATTAATGAGGTAACTAGGAAACGATTATTCCGAATCACATCACATACATTAAGATTAGGACTGCAGATTAAGCTTGTCAGTAAATAAATCAAAGAATGTTAGAACCTACACTAGTCATAAACAAACCTAAGTAAGAAAAATGAAAAGTTTAGTTTAATTTTCTGCGAAATGGGTATGTTACACTGATATAACTAGATAGCATAGTTATCAAAACCATACGATTCGCAATACATATCGTATGCTACTATTCGATTCACTATAAAATTAATACATATCAATTCAGAAAGTTGATTTTATCTTAAATTGGTAACATATATATCGATACATAACCAAATCGATATGTATTATAAGATACACTGATACACTTCGACATGATTTACAGTGAAATTAAGTTAGACCTAATCTAAATTTAATGTGGCCTTATTAGTTAACAATGCAATTTTATTAGCTTTTTACCTAAAAAGTGTAAACATATTATTTACATATTTTAATCTTAAAAAATATATTTTTTAAAATTTTAGTAAGTAAATTGAAATGAAAAATATAAATAATATTATAAAAAGATACACTATTAAAAAGCGTGTTAGTTATTTAAAAAATATATATTTCTTATTTTTATTTATCTTACAGTACGATACTTAATTCTCAAAAATAAAATTTCAATTCGCAATATTTATCTCGACTTGATAACTATGCTAGCTAGGGTAATAGTCGGGCGTTGTTATGATCAACGAATTACTAAAGTATATACGTATAGCAAGATATAATTGCTTATATATGTTTTTTTCCTTGGAGCAGGTGGCATAAGCAAGAAGCAGATTAAATTATAGTTTTTGGAGTGTTGTTTTCAAAAAAAAACAAGGTTGCCAACAAATTTAAAATGTTTTAAATTTGCATAATAAAATTTAAAATGAATCTAATTCAGAATAAACTAGTCCAATCGAGTGTAAAGTTGTATATAATTCATTATTATTTTCCTAAAATCTGATTCAATCCACTTAAATTGACCTCATTGCGGTTTAAAAATAAAAAATCCAATATATTTCCAATTCTTAAGCTTCGCATGCATTGCACGTGCTTTTACAGATTGCTAAATATGCGGGAGGAAACTGGAAAGTTAAAAGCAAAATACCATCGTTTGAACAAAAATAAAAAGAAGCCCAAACCAAAGTCCTGAAGCAGATCGCCAAATTTTGGTTCATTGAAATCCCTAGATCCATTGGTACAATGACGCAGCTCGAAGCAGTAAATGAATCGAAGAAGAAGCAGAGAATAAATCATGGGTCTACCAAATTGTTCGTAATTGTGGACTACCTTTTCCTCTTCATCTTCTTCGGTTTTCTCTCCTTTTTTTTTTTTTCTTTTGGTTCAAATGATAAACTTCAATTACTGGAAATAAAGAGAGTGCATTCAGAGTACAGCCCAAAGGTTGGGTGGTGGATTCAACATCCAGTCATTTGGGCAGCAACCCCTTCTCGTTTGCGCAGCCACCCAATCAGCAGCCTTTTTAGCCTCACGGTTTACATAACAAAAAATAATATTATCAAAGCTGTTTATCAGGTTACACACAGCCTCTTCAATGGCATTAGTTTCCCAAAGTGAAGGTGCATCCAGGTCCTTTAATCTGCAAATCAAATTCTGATTATCAGATTCCAGCCACACTCTTGCCCAGCCCTTAGCTCTCGCAAGCTTGCAAGCCTCCCTTAACGCCAGAGCTTCCGCTACCTCAACACACCCCGCTGGCACAAGAGCGTTAAAAGCTCCAACCAAATGGCCGTTCTCATCTCCGCAGATAACAGCAATACCACCCTGGAATGTATTATTGTCAAAAGACGCATCACAATTCAGTTTCACGAACATAGCCGGCGGTCTCTGCCATTGGTCCTGTTGTTGCTGAACATGTTCTCCTTCCCGATTCCTTCACCAACACCTCAGTAGATTCTTGAAACTCTAGCCATGTCTGTTGCCACACCGAAATAGGATCCTTGACAATACCTTCGAAAAGAAACATGTTCTTATTCTCCCACAAATTCCAACACAAAAACGCAATAAGCTCAAAGCAATAGATGTCGGGAAATTATTTACATAGACTTACATATAACAATTGATTATATATTACAGTTTATTTAATTTATTTAGTCTATTTAAAAGTGATAAAATAAAATTATTAACTTTAAAGCATCTCAATTAGCATGAATCTTACAATGTGTAGAGATTTAATATTTTATTATATTTTAATAATTGGCCAAAATATGATAAAGTAAACTACAATTATAAATAGGTTATGATTTTCAGTGTAAATGTGAATTTTTTCATTCTCATATCTCATCGGTGAGTGAGTTATAGCTTTCTTTCATAAAGTAAGGTTTAGACGTGGATGACTGCTAACCCCCAATCAATTAATTTCAATGGATCCATGTATGTTTCTATATTGTAATTTTCTTAATGATTGAACATGAGATTCTGGGTATATATATTATGTAATTAAATTTTACAACAAGTGGTATCAAGAGCCAATTCATATTTAATCATTAAGAATTAAAATTATTGTTTGAAACATTAGGACTTTTATTCTCTATAAAATAAATGTTAAAAATCTTTAAACAAATTTTTGGAGTTAGTTTAATGTTTTAAGTAATCAAGCGTTTCAATTCTTTAAATCTTGAATTGAAAATTCAACCAAAACATTTATTTTGTATATGTTTTCATTCAAATTGATGAATGATAATTGTTTCTTGTGACTTTTATGGTTGAAACATAGTTACAAGTTTAATAAATTTTCGTTTTGATTGAAAAAAAAAACCAAAAACATAAATATTGAGTTTTAATGGTGGAATTGTTTCATACTTGTTGGCTTGGTTTGTCCCAATTCTTTGATGTTTTCATCATATGTTGCATGAGAATTGTAGAATACACATTTAATTTCAATTATGTATAGTTAACTTGGTAAAAATAAGTCTTAAAAATTAGTAAAAATAAAAAATTGAAGAACAGACCCAAAACGGGTATGTTCTACATCTATCTAGGTCAAACCGGTTGGAGGTTGAAGAAGGTGGGAGATCCCGATTGGGATCTCCCCTACGTGTAAGGGGCGGCGCATCCAGTGGCCCGATGGTCACCGTTTTCTCCAGTTTTGAATAAATTTGATTTTAAAATTTTTGGTGATTTTTTTGAAATTTTTAAAAATTGTTAAATATTTATTATTTAATATTTTGTATTATTTTAATTAAAGTTGTATGTTATGCACATGATTATTGTTGTTTTGCTTCATGATGATATGTTTTATAATGTTTTAAGTTTATTGGTAATATGTACTCTCCTTAAAATTATCAATAAATTTATATACTTTCACCTATAAATATGTGCATATTCTATAAAAAATAAATGTTCAAAATAAATTAAATTGATATAAAATGTCACCAAAGTGACATCTTTTTTGTTAATTTATTTATTTTTAAAAATAAGGTTGTCATTAAGGAATTTAAATGACAATGTTTTTTTAATTCATGAGGAAAATTATCGGTCCAAGGAAGATTATTTTTTTGTCAAATTATTAACACATAAAGTAGTAAATATGTGATAAAATTGTTTTTTTACCATGCATGCAATATGTCGGTCCAAAGAAAGGCGTATTGTTGACAAGATTTAGTTATCAATATTTATAATAAAGTTTAAAAGTACCGCTTACAGATTGATATTTTTGTCTAAATACTAACTGTCAATGTTGTGCTTGGTAACTTATATGGCCAAAAACTATTTATTTGTGAGCTGATTATTATTATTTTCTGCTTACAGTAAATGTTTCTTCCATATCTACCAATTTGAATAACATTTCAATGTTTAACGACACTAACTTTGATAAATGGAAGCAGCACGTAACCATTGTTCTTAAGTGTATAGATCTGGACTATGCAATCATGTCAGAACAACCTCCCACCCCTATTGATAATAGTTTAGCTACGAAAATGACACTTTATGAAAAATGGGAGCGTTCAAATCGCATGAGTCTGATGATCATGAAGCACTCAATTCTGGATGTCATCAGGGGTGCAATACGTGAGGAAGAAAATGTTATAAGTTTCCTATAGCAGATTACAAGCAGATTCGCTGTAAATGAAAAGGACGAAACAAGCACTATTCTGACTAAGCTTGTTTCAATGCGGTATAGTGGCAAAGGAAACATATAGGAGTACATTATGAAAATGTCTAATCTTATTATAAGATTAAGGGAACTAATGTGAGACCCAGAATAGGTTTAACATTGAACATATGTAAATGAATTCATAAGGATGATGATGTACTAGTAATGTGAAGCATATATGATATAAAGTCCATAAGATTAATGTATACACTTGTAATAAGAGTTGAGATGTACATACAAGTTTCATTAAATATGAACATGAAGAAATGGACTTTGATATATAATGAATGTGGGTGGAATGAAATATGCGTATTGGAGTAAAATGGAATGAAATTGCATAAGTTATGCACTTCCATTTAGTTATATATTGTATATATTTGGTTATACAAAGATTTCCCACAAGTTTTAATATGTACTAAGTGTGATTGGATGCCATTTTCAAGTCTCAATGAGGGATGAATGAGGAAATGACTATGGCAGCAAATTAAAGAGGTTTTGAATGAAGTTGCTACAAAAAATTACAGTAAAATCTAAAAATATGAATGACAGATCGATCTCATGGGATGAGAGATCGATTTGGAAAAGCCAAAAATGACCTTATTTTAAACTATGGGGCGAGACAGATCGATCTCCAATGGAGCCAGATCGATCTGCTAGACATTCTGTAATAATAAGATCGATCTCCTTAACTCTCTATTTGAGAACAGATCGATCTCAATACTCGACAGATCGATCTCCTTAAGGGTTTTGTAAGGAGCAGATCGATCTCCTACAAGGGGAAGATCGATCTCCAAGAGGAAAATTGCCTTCGACAGATCAATCTCATCATGGAAGAATATCGATCTTGTAGTGGTTGTGTTTGGTAAAAAGGACTACCAAACCTTGCAGAGATCGATCTCCACAAGGGCCAGATCGATCTCATGTCTCTGCAACTATAAATAGGGGCTCGGGATTTGACTAAAAACTCATATTTTCCCTCCCACCAAATCTCACCTGCCATTTTCTCTAAAAAAACCCAAGCTTTCTCACTCTAAAAATCACTACCTTGCAGTCAGAATCTGAAGGAGCTCAAGAAGGGAAAGTTATTCATTGAAGAAAGGAGAACAACATATCCAAAAATCATTCATTGGTATGATCAAGAGAATGAGTTGTGGCTACCACAAGTTTGACTAAGTAAAAGGGTAAGCTCTTCAACCTTCAAGCTTCTAAATATGGTTTCTAGGTATTTGTGGGTTGAATGAGATGTGAAATGTTGATATGAAAGATGAATGTAGTGATAGGTGAGTAGTATTAAGGGAGATTTATAAAGAGGAAATCCATGGAAAAATGATGGAAAGCTTTATAGATGATAAAATGATGTTAGTGGAAAGGTGAAATGTGATTTGAAGGATTTGAGGAGTATGAATAAATAAATAAATGACAATGTAGAGGCTTAGAAGAGGGAAAAGAAAATAACTTGATGATTGTACGTGTAGCCCGAAAGAACGAGGAACACGACTAACCTAGATCGCAAACGGAGCGTACGTGACAAAGGAAATACGAGCGCGATTCGAGGTAAGGGACTGTGTGTTAGCTATAGAGATATTCGTACGTATTTTACGACAATTTCGTAGATATATCGCTAGAATTAGTACGACATTATAATTCTATGAAATAATATGGAAGCATGAAATATACTATGATATATATGTATTGAGAAATGGGATGGGGTAAGGAAACAGCATGATATGCATGATTTCAATGTTTTCTTAATTTTGTATTGATATGGTGATTGAGAAATGATAATGATAGGTTGGCTAGTTTTACATGTTTTAGCATGGAAAGACATGCTGCATAAATAAACATGTTTTGAGTTTAAAAGAGAAAATAGCTACCTATTGGATTTGAGATGAGATTGGTGTTGGAGCTCTAGCTCACACCCATTTTAATGACTTGACTATGTGCTGGAGTGTTAGCTCGCACATGATTCTATATTTTTGATGTGTCGTGTTGATGTTTAACTCGCACGATGGTTTTGAGAAAGTACTGGAGCTTTGCTCGCACCTGGTTTTACTGAGTTGAGGTAAACCTGAGGGTTCGGGACCCAAGGGGATGCCAGCCGATGACCTTTGAATGGGCTGGACCTTAACGATAAATCATACTGCGCTGGAGCCTTGCGAGGACTGTGTGTCACGCTGCTTGCTCGCTTGGTATATGAGACATGGTTCAGGATGAAAAGTTTATCGGAGTTGGAGTATGGACTTGGGTCCACGATCGTACGTAGTACTGTGTAGTTGTCCGTTGGTATACTATGTACCGTGCTGGGTGCACGTGAGTATGAGTATCGCGTAGATGACACATGGCGTACCTTGTACCGTGAGTATATGAGGAGATGAGGTTGATTGAGATGAGCCAGAGGGTAGGACTGACCCATCCCCCTTCAGGCGAAGTGATGCTCTGTGCGCACCTGACTATGGCGATATGTCGTGGATATTTGATTGCCGAAAAATTTCATGCCTATCTCAGAGATTCAAGGAAACAAAGATAATCTCAGAAAAGAAAGAGATTTGAGGAAAAAGAAATGATTGAGACAAGAAAGAGATTCTTGTGTATTTGATAAATTTTTGATTTAATCACTTATGCCTTAAAGCACTGTTTTATGAAACATGTTTCAAGTGGAAATGTTAAATATTTGTTTTCATGAAAGTGCCAAATGAAAAATATATGTTTACTGCATTTTCCGATAACATTTCCATTTATAATGAAAACATGGTTTTGTTTCATACATGCATGGGCTATGTAGGTAGTACGATATCTACCTGCTAGCATACATTTCCTTACTGAGCTATGGTTTGCTCATCCCACTATTTTCCCCCTCCAGGTACTAAGAAGTAGGAGAGCAGTGGTCTCTAGATTTCTTTTGAGTTGGACAGCTCCCACCAGTTGTAAAGGTATAAGAATAGTATACACATGTGTATTTTGTATCTATCTTGATGTATCGCACAGTTACACCTAAGAAATGTAACAGTTTTATGGGGATGTTATGTAAAGATATTATTATACAATTAATTTTTTATATTTACACACACCTGGGAGTGTGAATTAAAATTTTAAATATTTTCGCTGTAAATTCAAGGAACTTAAGTAATTGCATCACCTCACAGCCCAACCATAGTAGCGTAAATATGGATAAAGGACACCCGGAAGTGGGGTGTGACAACTAAAGTTAGAGTTGTCTAAACACAAACTCATGCACTTGGTCTTGATATCTCTTCCTGTATAATTCTGTCCCTTTAAGATAAGTTATAACACTTAAAAAGAGAAATAGACTCTTAACGAGCTCATTGCTCAGTGTGTGCAAGAAGAAGAGAAGTTGAAACAATATAAGATAAAAAGTGCTCACTTAGCATTTTCTTCCAATGGTAATGTTGCCAACAAGTAAAGGAAAAAGAACAATACAGGAAAAGGCATTGCAAACATTAGAACTTCACAGCCTAAAGGGCAGTAGAAACAAGATAAGGTGATCACTTGTTTCTTTTCTCATAAGATGAACATGTGAAGAAGGATTGTTCCAAGTATGCAAAATGGCTTGCCAAAAGGGTAAACTTCTCAACTTTTTTTGTTATGAAGTTAATTTGGCTTTAGTACCAAATCACATTTGGTAGATAGATACAAGTGCAACTACTCACATAAGTGTGACAACGCAGAGCTGTCTAGGGAGCAGAAAGCCAACTGATGCTAAAAGTTTCTTCTATGTAGGAAATGAAGAAAAAGCTCCTGTTGAGGCTATTGATCTATTTGGGTTGAAGCTAGAATCTGGTTGTTATTTAGATTTGGACGAGACTTTTTATGTATCGTCATTTAGACGGAACTTGATTTCTATTTCTAATTTGGACAAATTAGGTTATTCTTGTTCATTTGGAAATGGAAAGTTTAGTCTCTTTTAATATTCAAATCTTATTTGTACCGGTTGTTTAGTTGATAATTTATATGAATGGGACATTCATGCCTCATATGTTAATGAATGCTTGTATGTAAGTAATTACGGTATAAAGCGCAAATTAATTAATGAGAATTCTTTTATGTTATGGTACAAACGTTTAGGGCATATTTCTGAACAAAAAATACAAAGACTTGTGTCAGAAGGGATTCTTGATTCTCTTGATTTTTTAGATTTCAAAATTTGTATTGAGTGTATTAAGGGAAAACAAACAAATGTCAAAAAAATAGGTGCCAAAAGGAGTTCAAACGTTTTAGAATTAATTCATACTGATATATGTGGTCCATTCCCTACGACTTCTTGAAATGATCAACAATATTTTATTACTTTCATAGATGATGTCACGACCCAAAACTACCCAAAAATCAGAGTAAATTTTTCGCGTTTTGTTATTTTCTTTCATACTTACCTATCCTCTGATCGTGACCACACTCCACTAACAATTGGGTTGTGCGTCAATGCCAGTCCCACCATTCATTTACCATATAACTTAATTCTTTCTCAGTCATTTATAAGTGTTTACAATATTTATACATCCCCTAAAGTTACTTACAAACATGTTACTGTGCTATGCTTATTTAGATACAATATATACAAGTGTATATACCTTAAGTGATGGGCAGCAGTGGATATCCGGAATGCAGTACTCAGTCGCCTCAACATCTACTAGAAATTATCTGTGTGAGAAAATGAAAGAGGTGAGCACATCAAGCTCAGTAAGGCAATCCTACGAACAAGTAGGTAACCATGCTACCTACATGAACGTGGTGCCATGTATAAACCACCCTTTCTCCACACATTTTAAAACTGATGCTATGATTCATAATGTCATGTAAAACACGATCGCACGAAAAATTCAACATGCAACTCTTTTTAAATTATTTCTTTCTCATTTAAAAATTTCACAATAAAATCAGAACTCAACCCCTCCTTCGGGTGGTCCTGACTCACACAAAACCATGAAAATCAGTTTACATCACACATGGGTTTAAAAAAAAGCATGGAAATAATCATCATGCACATTTAGTTTAAAACCCAGTTTCAATCATCGTCAAGATCATCAACATACGAGACTAGGCAACATCTGTATATCGGTAATAACCAGGACTATGGCCATATGTCCTCGGGAGTTCCTCTGCTACACGGATCCTAGTGTGTGGGTTCTCACCATGATCGAGAATCGCCCAGGAGGTGGGTCAGTCTAACCCGTCAGTCTTATCCGATCCCACGCATCCGAAGATGCCGTATCCGAATATACCACGTATTCGACGATACCACGCATCCAAAGATGCCACACGGTACATCGTACTCCATGCTACTTGCACGGTACATCGTACTCCGTGGACCCATATATCATACCTTGTCTCAGAATGCACGTGCGAGCCTATTTAATCGGTGACACACAGTCTACCCGATGCTCCAAGCACGGCTCATCGCATGTTCTTATAAAAAAATCACTGGGGGTGCGAGCGATGCTCCAGCACTCTCGTCAATTCAAGTAAAACTAGTGCGAGCTAAGCTCTAGCACTCTCATCAAGTCTTGTGAAAAATCTGGTGCGAGTTAGACTCTAGCACCCTGTCATGAAAATCATATAAAACCTGGTGCGAGTTAGACTCTAGCACCGTATCACGAAAATCATGTATATATATATATAAAATCTGGTGCGAGTTGGACTCCAGCACCAATGCATGTAAAACTCTAGTGCGAGCTCTCGCTCCTGCACTAATGCATGCATCACCCAAATCAAAATATCGTGTGAGCTGAGCTCTAGTACTTCACATGTCAATAAAAACACGTAGACGGCTCTGTTTCCTTAAAACAGTTTTCAAAACAATTTCATCATTGAAAATATGCAATGCTGTGCATTTTTTTCTTTCAAGGTTAGCCAGCCTACTCATGCATGCATCAAAACACCTCCAGAACGAGCAGGAACCTCTTGTTCTTGCTCCTCCCAATTTTTCCTAAAATTGTAAATTTTTCCCTTAACAAGGGTATTTTGGTAAATTTACCCATTCGGGGCACTAAAATTATTTATTTACTTCTAGACCCTACAGATAATTTAAAAGATTTCATATGACTTTGAAATTTTGTAAAGTTACCTCTAGCAGTCCGTAGAATTCCCTTACCTTATTTTTCTGTAGAGTCTGACCTTTCTTTTTTTCACTGCTATCTCGTCACGCAGTCCGATCTACTCCCAATCAAACCTCCGAAACTGCGTATAATTATTCGTCAGGTCAGATATCATAATTTTATATTATTTTTCCTATTTTCTGGGCTTAATTTAAATCATTGGGCCCATTTACCCCTATTGGGCCCGATTGCACCTTAATGGGCCTTAAGCCCGTTTTCCACTTAATTTTCACATTATCGAGGCCTATTGGGCTCATTGGGCCCACCAAAAATTTCTTGGGCCTCGTTCTAACTCTCGAATAGCTTAATTTATTATTTACGATAATTTATCCGACTTTCCAAAATTTAATTTAATTAATGCAAAAATTAAATCCGAAGCACGCATAACGATGCAAATTATCATAAATAAGGGTTATTTATTCGAGATTCCATGCTAGTACGTAAATCGAGGCTGTCTTGAGCTCTTGTTTGACGTCGATTGTCGAGCTACACAATTTCATAAATTTTCGAGTAAATTTCCAGTCGAAAATTAATTAAATAAAATATTTTAAAATTTAAATTGGTCAATTTCGACCACTACTGACTTACCCGTAGCTCGATTACATCATCGGGATTTTTCTCCAATTTTTCCTCTTTTTTCTTTTCCCCTTTTTCTCCTTTTTTCCTTTTTTTCTTGGCTGACCCGGTTCAGTCCGGTTCAGACCCGGTTCAGACCCGTCGATTCACTCCGGTTTGACCAGTTCAGTGCCTTGTCGGTCGGTTCTTCGTTGGCTTCCGCCGCCAATGGCTCCACTGGGCCGTCCGCAGCACGAATCTGCCCTCGGTTTCGTCCAAGGCCGTCGGAAAGTCGTCGGTCCGGCCTCTTCTCTCCTGCCGTCGAAACTCATTTCTTCTTTCTGTCGTTTTCGACGTTTTTCGACAGTTTCGCCGGTTGTGGCCGCCACCAATCAGCTCACCGTCGCCTGGGAGTTTGTTGGATACTCAAAAAGATCAAGGAGTTTCAAGTTTTATGATCCCTCAAGTAAATCCTTTTTCGAGATGGAAAATACTAAGTTCATTGAGGATGTTGAATATAGTGGGAGTGTCAAACCCAGGAATATTGTCTTTGAAGAAGAACATATCACTATTCCTATAGTTGCAATTGAAAGTGATCAGACAGTTATGTCTAACATTATTCAAGATGCAAATCCAGATTATCAAGATGCTCTTGGGTTACCTCTGCTTATATTGAATAGTCAGCTCCTATTCAATTGGAGGAGCAACAACAACCTCAATTGGAAGTGCCATTAAGAAAATCTTCTAGGGATAAGAGATCAGTAATTCCAGATGATTATATCGTTTATCTTCAAGAACATGAGTTGATATAGGAGTGGAAGATATCCAACATCTTTCAGTGAAGCCAAACAAAGTGTTCACATCCAACAATGGATAGAGACCATGAAAGATGAGATGAAATCAATGGAGGACAATGACATTTGGGATCTTGTTGAATCGCCTAAAAGAACGAAACTGATTGGTTGTAAATGAATTTTCAAAACTAAACGAGATTCGAAAGGCAATATCGAAAGATATAAAACACATCTAGTCGCCAAAGGTTTCACTCAAAAGGAAGGCATTGATTATAAAGAGACTTCTCTCCAGTTTCATCGAAAAACTCTTTTAGATTCATTATGGCACATGTAACTCATTATATTTTAGAGTTACATCAGATGGATTTAAAGACAGTGTTTCTCAATGGAGACATTGAAGAAACAATTTATAAGGTGTAACTAGAAAATTTAGTGTCGGATAATTCGAAACATCTACTATGCAAATTAAAGAAATTCATCTATGGTTTAAAAGCAAGCATCGTGTCAATGGTACCGAAAATTTGATCAAGTGATTACTTCATTCGGTTTTAAGGAGAACACTGTTGATCAATGTATTTATCACAAGATCAATAAGAGCAAGTTTATTCTTCTGGTGTTGTATGTTGATGATATTCTGCTAGCAAGCAGCGATAGAGGCTTGTTGCTTGAAACCAAGAGATTTCTGTCAAGAAATTTTAAAATGAAAAATCTTAGGATGTATCTTTTGTGTTGGACATATAGATCCATTGAGATTGTTCTCGTGGTATACTTGACTCACTACAACAAATCTGGCAATTTGTGACGATTGTTCTATGTGACGCATTAAATTTCGTCACTTAAACTATATCATATGTGACGAATAATATAATTCGTCACGGTTTTTTATTATATTAATATTTTCTATGACGATATAGAAAATCGTCACATGAAAGTGTCACTAAATATTTGGCGCCAAATTTTTTCACTAAACATAAATGAAAGGAAATTATTTTGTGACGTGTTTTTACTTTTAGTGACGATTTCATTTATTGTCATAAATGAACACTTTATATGTGACAAATTATATAGCGTCCCATTTCTGTAAAAGCGTCGACACCAAATTTTATAATGAAATATAATTTGTGGGAAATTTTTTTATGAAGTTTTTTTTTGGTGACGTTTGTGTTTTCATCATGAAAAAAATACATTTTATGTGACGAATTACTTTTCATGCCGTTGTCGTAAAAACGTCACTAAATATTTGGCACCAATTTTTATCCCCAAATATACATACTTTAATATTTTCGTGACGTTTTTTTTTTAATTTCGGTGACATTTTTGTTTTCATCATAAAATAAGCACTTCAAATGTGAAAAATTACTTAACATTTTGTTTTTGTAAAAGCGTCACTAATTATTTGGCTTCAAATTTTATCACCAAATATACATGATTGGAAAATTTATCAACAAACCCATTAATTACGCTAAAAATCGACTATATATATTGATTTTGTAATGAATTGAATCATATCGTATAATACATATGATATCGATAAATATGACTATTATAAACGCTAAAATAAAAAATATCTTGCAAATAATTCCAAGAGATCATCTTGCAAGAGTTTGAACAAAGGATAATGAATCTACAATATGATGTTTGCAATCTCAAAATGTTAAGATGTGGGTGTTAATTCGACTAATTTAAAATGATATTAATCAAATTATGATATTTTATTTTTATTAATGGAATTAAATTTATGAATTTTGTAAATTTTCAGTTAGTTTGTATGGATAGTTTAATTAGTAGTGAATGACTCTAGTAAAATTAAAAACAATAGTAATCATGAGATTGATGTTAAATAGTGATACGTTTGGATTCAAACGTTACAATAACATTACGTTTGGATTCAAACGTTACAATAACATTGAGATGAACGATAAAACTATCATTAAACATACTATATTAAAAAAATAAATATAAATAAAATTGTAAATGCAGTGCTATTATAAATCTCATCGAGTTGCGTTTGTTTCCAAATGAAACCTTAATTGCTTAAATACCATTTTACTATTTAATTTGTTATTTTTATGTGAAAAAAGTGATTATACCGTAACTCATTGGAATGCACTAATGAACCCAACAAGCAAATAGACTAGGAAGAATCATCGTTGACTTTCTCAATTTCATTGGTTTCATGATCAATATTGTCAATGTAAGACGATATTGTTGGGCTCATGATTAGGGTTGAACTTGCCTTGGAAGATGAAATTAATTTTGGTTAGATGAGTTTGATTTTAATAAAATTAAAAAAAATAAAATAATTATTAAAATTTAATAAAAAATTATAAATTAAAAACAAAAAGGTAATTTTATCCCATCTTCTTTTAATTTTTTTTCTATCTTTACTACAATGTAATAGTCTAGACCATAAAGGCCCACTTTCTGCTTAGGAGTATTGAACCATAAGGTCCATTTCCTAGAACGTGCAACACCCAAAGAGCAAAAAATTTTCACTTGCCTAGAAAACTGTATAGGGTTTCTCACAAAATCCCCCGCAAAGAAATCACAAATTCACTACAACAGCTAAAGCCAAAAGGGGAGAGGTAAACCCAAATTTTTTCTTAGGAAAGTTGAGATTTCTCAAGAAACTAACAATGTTTTATATTTAATTTCTTCTTGCTTATTTTTAGGGTATTAAAGAAAGAAAAAGGAATTATATGTGAGGGGTGGCAGGGAAAGAAGAGAACCGAATATTTGTCGGAGGATTATTGTCACGACCCAAATTATCTAAAAATCAGAGTAAATTTTTCGCTTTTTAATTTTCTTACCCGTCGTGAACAGTTACACTACTAAACAGTTGAGCTATGATTCGGTGTTAGTCACCTCTCACCTATTTACCATTCCATTTTCATATTTCATTTACATATCAATTTATTTTAAATAAATACATCCCTAATATTACATCCATGTACAGTACTGTGCCTCTATATGTTCAGATACAAAAATTATATAAATATGTGTACCTGATCTTGATAAGAAGTAGCGGATATGACTACTGTCGTTCTCTTCTACTGAATATACCCTGTGGGGTGGAAAATGAAAGGGTGAGCGAAACTTGCTCAGTAAGGCAATAATGTAAGCAGGTAGATAACTATACTATCTACGTGCTGATAATATCATGATATAAAATCGTTTACTTTTGGAGCATGAGGTAAGACTAAAACGATGCCACATGTATGTATATATAATATAAGAGAAATCATGAAATCGACATATAAATCAAACATGGAAAATCATCATGTATGACATCTTATGCTCGTCACATTAAAACTTATTTGTTTCATTACAAACTCATCACGTTAAAACTTATTTGTTTTATCATAAAACAACCTCATCAAGGTCAAACCCATCTCTCGGGAATACCTTGATTCATTAAATCGCATCTCATTTAAAAACATAAATCGGGACATTACCCATCCTTTGGGTTTGTCCTGGTCTATCCAGACCGTATGATATCATGTGAGGCATGTAGGTTACTGTATGAAAATCGAGGACTATGGCCATACTTTGTCCCTGTGATCCCAGGCTACACGGATCCCGGTGTGCGAGGCATCACAACTACAACGGGAGGTGGGGTCAAGTCCTACCTGTCAAAATATCAAGTAACATCATCGAGTCATCATGACTGCACGGTACAGCGTACTCCGTGTGACATAACATCGTATTCCGTGGACCCATATCATAGTCTGGGGGTGCCTATCGTAGGTCCTATCCACCCCAATACTATGTCGATAACCAACTCATGTCTCAAAGTATATGTGCGAGCATCTCAACTCTCTGTGACACAGTCTACAAGAGGCTTCCGCACGACTATATGCATGTCAACTCACGTCTAGTGCAAGCGAAGCTCCAGCACCACGCTATGCATATCATGATATCTAAAATCTCGTGCGAGCGAAGCTCCAGCACGGTTTTGTGCAAACACAAATTTCTCGTACGAGCAATGCTCCAGTACGGCAATAAATTTTAGTGCGAGTAAGACTCTAGCACTCTTTTTACTCCTGTAAATATGATAGGTGGCTCAATCTTTATAAAACATTTTTTAAAATAGTAACAGGTCCAAACCGGTACCCTTTCGTATAATTCATAAAATCAACAGCCAACCTATATGCATATTTGCTTAAATCAAAGCAATACATTCATGTAAAATATTAAAACAAGATAATCATGCAATTTATTTGCCTTACTACCCTTTTTGTAAATTTTACTATCAGGGGCAATATCGTCTTTTTCCTTTATTCACCTATGCCCCGGTTTTCGCAAAAATTATTATTTCGTTTCTAGATACTTTAAGGAATTCTAAGCCCTGTAAATCCCCTTAATAAATACGTATAGAAATCTCTATACACCTACAAAATTTCCTTACCTCGATTCTCGTCAAGCGCATATCAAAATTCCACTGTCGGAGGCTCGTCCGATCCGATTTGCTGCTAATCCAATCTCTAGGCATGCAGATAATTATTTATCATGTTAATTTAACCCAATAAATATAATTCTCCTGTTTACTATAGTCGATTTAACTAATTGGGCCAATTTACTCTTATTGGGCCCAATGGCACCTTAATGGGCCTCGACTCATTTTCAGCCCGTTTTTACTTATTAAATCCCTTCTTCGGGTTTACTGGGCTCATTCAGCTTACCAATAATCATCGGGCTTCGTTCCAAACTCATTGGATAGCCCATACATTATTTACGATAATTACTGTAAAATTTCGAATAATATTCCTTTTTATATAGAATTATTCTGTAAATTCTGTAAAATAATCGAAGCTCTATATTAAAGGACTCTAATTGTCGCAATTAAAATATACTTACCCAATGTGATGCAGGGTATGAAAATCGGAGCTCAATCGGCTCTCGTTCGGGCTTTGTCGTAAAACTGCACAATTATATATTTAATTTCGGGTTACTTTTCGATTAAATATAATTTAAATAAATTTTCTCGAAATTCAAATTGATCACTTTTGACCTCGTATCGACTTACCCAAAGTCCGGTGTATCCCCAAAAATTCTTCCCCTTTTTCCTTTTTCTCCCTTTTTCCCTTCTTTCTTGGATGAACCGGTTCAGTCCGGTTCAACCCGGTTCAGACTACCGGTTCACTCTGATTCGGTCGGTTCAGTGCCTTGCCGACCGGTTCTCTGTCGGCTTTCGTCGCCAGTGGCTCCGTTGGGCCGTCCGCAGTACGAATCTGTCCTCGGTTTCGTCCAAGGCCGCCGAAAAGTCGCCGGTCCGGCCTGTTCTCTCCACCGTCGGTACCCATTTCCGCTTTCCACCTTTTCGGCACCGTCCGCCGGTTTCGTCGGCCCTGGCCACCACCAATTTGCTCGGCATCACGTGGGGAGTCTTCGACGGTCGGTGGTTGGGGTTAAATCGGCGCCGGTGGCCGCCAATCGGAGCTCTTTCTCCCGCGGCTTCTCTCCCCGATTCGTCGATCTCCGACGAGTTCCATGGCGCGTCGCCTGCGCTGTGCAGTCGCCCGGGGTCGGGCTGCCTTCGCCGGCCTTCGCCTGGGTGTCTGGCCGCTGGTGGTCTCCTCGGTTCCTTCTTCTATTTTTCGTTTCTCTCCTCTTTCTCTCTCCCCGATTTTTCATTTTTGATTCTTTTTTTTGAATTAATTTAATTATATTTATTATTTAATTTTATTATTATTTTATTGAATATTATATTATTATTTTGCCAAAATATCTAAGATAAATTATTATTTAATTTATTTAATGAAAAAATAATTTTATCGGTATTATTTTAGCTTTTCGGTATATTTTTTGATTATTTTCGAGATTATTTCTCGATGTGAAATTTTTGGTTAATTCCAATAATTTTATATCTTGATCAATTTAGCCCGAAATTTAATTATTTCTTTGATATTAATCAAGATTCTTAAATTCATTATTTTTAATTAAAATTTTCTTATCGAATTTATTCCGGCTTTCGATCTTTTGACCGTTTTGCCCTTCACGTATTCGAGAATTCTATTTGAATCCTTTTGTATTTTTAAATTTCGCATTTTAGATCCTTATTTCTTGTCCGAATCTCGTTCGTTTAATTTGGGACCATTTCAATCCTTCCTTTCACGAACATACTCATTTCGTGTTTTAACTAAATTCGGGTCTTACAATTATCATGGGATGTCACGGAACGGCAGCTTGAGCATGTGTTTAGTCGCTTTGGCAAAATCCTTGAATCTCAGGTACTTTTTTTTTAAGAAAAAAATTAAATACTTTTTTCTTCTTTGTTTTTTGCATTATATTTTGTTTCCTGCAAAATTGAAGAGAAATTTGTGGGGAATTAAATAATTATTGAAGTTTGCAGGAAAATGGGTTGTTGAATTTACCTTCACTTTGGTTGAATATCGTTGTTTTAGTTGTAGAATTTACGTTACTTCCATGCTTTGGAAAATAGGTTTTCTTTACTTTTATTTTTCTTTTTGCATCGTGCAGGGCGGTATTTAGTTTCAAAAAAATTGAATTTTTCTTAGAGGGTTGTCAAATTTTGCTCTTACTTTGGCAAGATATTGTGGTTTTCATTATTATAGAATTTATATGTTATTTTAGTGTTTATAAATAGGGATTTTTCCTTAATACTATTTTAAAAATTTAAGTACGTGTTAAAAAGGGTTGTCGAATTTGTTTTCATTAAGGTGGGATGTTGTAGTTATAAGTTCTACAACTTTAATATCATTTTATTTTCATATGGAGGTTTTTCATTTTGAGTGATGGTATTGTTCTCAAAATTCTAATTTGGGTCTATAATTTTGAGTTACTATGTTTTTTATCTGAGAATTTTCTAATCAAAGTAAGTCACTTGCTGCGAATTTATATATATATATATATATATATATTCATTATCTTTTCAAATTAAGAGGAGGTGTGAGACAAATGCAAGAGTTCAAAAAAATGTCAAGTTAACTCATAACCAAGGATCGAAGGCCTTTGTAGCTAGTCGCTATGCCATGGTAAATTTTTACGTTCCAAAATTTATTAACCATTATTTGTTTTCTATTTGATTATTTGTAATTAACAGAATATTATTGTATTTATAATTATGTAGCGCAATGATGAAAAAGAACCTAATAGGATAGAATTCTTTAAGGCGACTCACTACTAAGGGAATAAAGGATGGTTATCACCTGAGGCTCAGGCAGCTTATGTAAGAATTTTCAAATTACAAGTTATGATTTTATTTTTTTAGTTTGATTCTTTTAGCTAGTAACATTTCTTTTTATTGTTAGGAGAAAGTGGTAGAGTTACAATCAACTCTTACAGAAGAAGGAATGGAACCTAAGACTGTTGATGCCATAGTAGATGAAGTGTTTGGTACTCGATCGTGATATATCAAAGGACTTGGATATGGGTCTAAGGCTACAAATAAGACTTCAAAAGCTAGATGACTTAGTATGTATTTTTGTGTAACTTATCTTCACACATGAGTAATGCATCTTGTGCGCATAAATTAATTTCTCATTTTATAATCCTTTGATAGGTTGTTTTTTCATCATTTTTTGCTATTAATTTCTTATTGTCTTTCATAAATAATAGTTTTAAATTTTATTTATTATTTAATATATTGTATTTATCATTTGTTAATAATTGTTTATTGCAGCTTCAAGTGACTCAAACTCACCATCAACACAAACATCCTCTACACAAGATTTGGATTGAGAGCTCTAAGATGAACTTGTACCAGTGATTTCTTATATCTAGTATATTTTGTTTCAAAAATTCAAATGTGACCATCGTACTTTATTTGAGCTTTTGGATTTAGACAATGTGGATTATATTAGTTTTATTACATTTGGAACAGTAGTATTATTGGATTATGATTACTTACTTTATTCAAGGTATTACCTTTTGAGATTCATTGCAAATCTTAGATCAATTATTTACTTTACAACACTAGTTAAACTGGATTTTGCATGAGCAATATTATTTATATTTGATTATTTAATAAAAATATAAACATTATTTAAATTTAAAGAAATTTGTCAATATTATTACAACATTAAATATTTTATGACGTATTATTGTCATAGGGTAACAATAACTTATGTCACCTATAGTGTGAATTTATATTTCGTCACCTAAATTAAATTTTTAACCATCTTTAGTGACATTTAAAAGTTTTTATGACGTTAGTTATATTATAACAAATTTATGTTTCATCACCTTAAAATAAATTTTAATTTTTTAGTGACATTTGAGAAGTTTTTTACTAGTATATGTGACCAAAATATGTCACTTATAGTTTGACGATTTAACATTTCGTCACGAAAAATTAAAATTATCACTATCTTTAGTGACATTTGAGAGATTTTTTGACATTACCTTACTATCATAGGTGACGATAATGTATGTCACCTAAAGTGTAACGTCACTAATATTTATAATTTTATCATATATTCTGTGACGTTATCGGTATTTAGTGACGAATATCTGTATTAATTTATGACTTACTCGGACGTCACAAAAAAGTAATCATAACTTGACGTTGTTCACTATCGTCATGTTAGATTCGTGAATAGGTGACGAAATAATAATATCATCACATTTGACCTTTAGCGATGAGGCAAATGTGACGAACGTCGTGACAACATAATTTTCATCATAGAAATATATTGGTGATGAAAAATTAATATTTTATAACATTAGTTCATGCGTCACAAATTACTAAATTTGTTGTAGTTATCACAAAAGGCATATATCGATAAGGTGCTTAGCATATTTGACATGAAAAATTATGCATCTGGAGATACATCTATTGCTAAAGGTGATAAATTTAGTTTGCTTCAATGCTCAAGAAATGATATTGAAAAGAAAGAGATGCATGATATTCCTTATGCCTCAACGGTAGGGAGTCTTATGTATGCTCAAGTTTGTATGCGTTCGAATATTGCGTACGCAGTTGGAATGCTTGGCAGATATTTAAATAACCCTGGTATGGATCATTGGAAAGCAGTAAAGAAGGTTATGCGGTATCTACAGAGAACTAAAGATTACATGCTCACTTATCGGAGGTCAGATCATTTAGAGATCGTTGGGTATTCAGACTCCTATTTTGCTTGTTGCCTTGATAGCAGAAAAGTCTACTTCTGGCTATATTTTCATGTTAGCTAGAGGAACTGTCTCATAAAAGAGTATAAAGCAGTCACTCATAGCTTTTTCCACCATGGAGGCAGAATTTATACCTTGTTATGAGGTATCAAACCAAGCAATATGGTTGCAGAATTTTATCACCGGACTATGCATTGTCGATAGCATTGAAAGACCATTGAAGATTAATTCTGATAATAAATCCGTCGAGTTATATTCTAAGAACAACAAAAGCTCGTTGAAGTCAAAGCATATTGACATTAAGTTTCTTGTTGTTAAGGAGAGAGTTTAAAGTCTTCAAATTACTATTGAATATATAAATACAAGTTCTATGATTGCGGATCCGCTTACGAAGGAGTACCACCTAAGGTGTTTCATGAACATGTAGCTCATATGGTGTGGTTCATCCTGATGATATGATTGTATAGTGAGAGTTTGTTTCTTGATGTTCATTTGTTATTAAGATATTTTTCTGATCAGACTTAAGAATTTTTGTTATTATTGAAAACTCTGAAATAAAATGACATTCTTTCAGTTGCAGTATGCATAAAGTTTTGAAAGTATGTTATTCTTTGAATTATAAAGTAGGACCAGTTGAAAATAGGCATGTGAAGGGATCACTTTACATGTAATTTCCATGCTACACATTTATACTTGATATATATCGTTGATCATATTAATATACGTGACCATTGATAAGTCTAGTTACAAAATATATGTAATGAAAATCGTTTTGATCCTAAGTTGATATAATTAACGGACCAGATTGTTTAAAGATGTTATTATAAAGATAGTAAATATTGAACTCTTAAAATTATTTTTAAAATGTACAATTGTCAAGTGACATATGTGCTCGAAGTGAAAGATTGTTGGAAAATTATTTATGTGAGTCTACATATATCAATTGATTGTACATTACATGCTATCTAATTTGTTTAATCCATTTAAAAGTGATCAAATAAAACTATTGGACTTTAAAATATCTCAATTAGTATGTGTTTTTTGTAATGTGTAGAAACCCACTATTTTATTCTATTCTAATGATTGACCAAATTAGAATAAAGTATATTACAATTATAAATAGGTTATGATTTTCAGCTTAAATATGAATTTTCTCATTCTCATATCCATCAGTGAGTGAGCTAGAGTTTTCTCTCATAAAGTAAGGTTTAGACGACTGTTAACTTCAGTCAATTAATTCCAATAGATCCAAATATGTTTCTATATTCTAATTTTCTTGATAATTGAATATGAAATCTTATATATAAATATTATGTAACAATATAAACTTTCAGAACTAGGGAAACAAGAGATAACTTCAAACCACCAACTACAAAACCTACGAAACCATCTCTTCTTGGACAGTAGTTGAAACCAGAGCTTCTCCACACCGATTCTGCAAAAGGACAGAAAAACAAGACGTTATCAATGGATTCCATCTCGTTGTCACGTCTGCCACACTTCTCTGCTACACCTTTGTGTCGTCTTGCTAAGTTGTACTGGGTCGGCAAGATATCATGACATGCTTTCCAAATAAAATTCTTGACATTAGGAGGGACCAGCAACTTCCAAACAGAGTTCCAACCCATTTCTCTTCCTGCGTTTCTTCGACTGGATTCAGCTCTCCTGTTCATCTCATTGCTCTGGTGAAAAACACGATAGCCAAACTTAACCAAATATCGACCGTCCTTGGAGAAGTGCCACACCAAAGAGTCAGAAATCTCATTCATGATTACTGGGATTTGCAGAATAGCCTTCACTTCCTCTTCAATGAACAGATTACGTAGAATATCCGCCCTCCAGGACCTGCTCTCCCTATCAATAAGCTGGCTTACCCGAACTGGGCCTCTCCTTCCAGTTGAGGGGACAAAACTCTGAATTCAGGTAGATCCAAGATCCACTTAACTTGCCAAATCAGAATATCTCTACCATTGCCAACGTTCCATCAAACCTCCTTTTTAATGGCGTTAATCCCCCCTAAAAGACTTCTACGAGCCCATGACATGTCTTTTCCTGCTTGCTTCCAACATCGACGTGTGAGGGAAATAGACATCCTTCCAAATTTTAACCCATAAAGCACTTGGGTTGGAAAGAATTCTCCATGTTTGCTTGGCAAGAAGAGCATCGTTGAAAGCTAAGAATTCTCGGAAACACATTCCCCCCTTAAGCTTATTCTCTGCCATTCTGTTCCAACACAACCAATGCACTCTCCTACCTTCCTTATCTGGGCCATTCCACCAAACTGGTTCAGCATTGGCAACTTAAAACATTGCATTGTATAAACTGGGATTGCTGACACCACAGCCTTATGTAAAACCTCCCTTCCAGCGAAAGAAAGAAGTCTGTCCCTCCAAGAGCTAGTCTTCTCCTGACCCTTCTCCATAATAAACCGCCAAATATATCTCTTCCTCCTACCCCAAAGTAACGGTAGACCTAAGTATCTACTATGAACCTGAATCAGTTAGACCCTCAGCCTTTCTTTGATTCTGGTCTGCAGCTGGCTACATGTGAGACCCCGTATATGTATAGCTGTATATAGGAACATGGGAATGTAAATAAAATCATAAGTAAGATGATGTATTGTAATGTGGAGTGTATGCAATGTAAGTTCATAAGATTATGTACGCACTTGTAGTAAGAATTGTAATTATACGTACAAGTTGCATTATGAGTGAGTAGGAGGAAATGAACTTAAAACGGGAAGAATGTGATCGAAATGGAATATGAGAAGTATAGTAAAATGGAAGGAAAGATTTACATAAGTGTATATTTCCATTCGAGTAATATCGTATATATTTGGTCATACAAAGATCCTACACAAGTTTTAATGTGTATGTAGTGAGGATGGATCCCATTTTCAAGTCTCAAAGATGAATGAATGAGAAAATGATCATGGAAGCAAATTAAGGGTGCTTGGTAAGAGTTGTTGCAGAAAAACTGCAGGAAATCTGGAATTTGTGAAGGCCAGATCGATCTCATAGGATGAGAGATCGATCTGGGAGAACCAGAATGCTCTTATGTGAGAAATGGAAGGGAACAGATCGATCTCCAAAGGAAGCAGATCGATCTCCTTAGCTCTCGGGTTGGAAGCAGATCGATCTTCTCTAAGACCAGATCGATCTCTCTAGGTCTCGGGTTGGAAGCAGATCGATCTCCCCTAAGACCAGATCGATCTCCTTAAGCTTCTGTTTGACAGCAGATCGATCTCTAGCCTCGACAGATCGATCTCCTACCTTTAAAACGTCTCAGAAAAGAGGGATTTTTGAGGAACAGATCGATCTCCACCCACGGAAGATCGATCTCATCAAGTCAAATCTATAAATGGGAGCAGTTGGATCATCAGAATTTCGGGGAAAACATTTCCATTTCACTTCAACTCAAAGAAATCTAGTTTCTCACTCCTAAATCCAGCCATTTTCAGTGAGATTTAAGGAGAGGCTATTAGAGACAAAGTTGTTCACATCAAAGAGAAGAACAACATAGTCTAGAGGCAATTTCCCATTTGAAGGATTGAAGAAATAGAGGGCAATCCTAATTGGAGCAAGAGGAAATCCAATGAGGTAAGTTCTAATGCACAAATCCAAGTACATTGGTTTAGTTAATGATTATAAAGATATTTGGGTGTGCATATTGTGGATAGAACTACCTAGGATGGTATGAAATGCATATAGCTTAGAAATAGTCAAGTGTGAGAAAGTGGAATGTGGGAGTGTTTTTGATGAATGGGATATCTTGAGTGGATGAGTATGTTGTGGAAATGGTTTGGAAATGTTGATATTAGGATAAATTGGGAGATTTACCACAAAGGGTAAAAATGTGTAATTAAAGCATTGGATAAATGCTTAGTTGAATAAGAGTTAGAAACATTAACTCAAATGTTGGTGGATGAATTTCAGTTTCGGATGATACGCCGGAGCAAGTCGAGATGAGAACGCAAGAAGCGTAAAGGCGGATAGTTGCACACAAGTAAAACGAGGTAAGGGACTGTGTGTTAGCTATAGAGATGTTCGTACGTAATTACAGCAATTTCGTAGATATATTGCTAGGACTAGTACGATATTATAAGTTTATGAAATGATGTGGAAATATGAAAAGTACTATGATGTATATATGTATTGAGAAATGGGATAGGGTAAGGAAATAGCATGATATGCATGTTTTCAATGAAATTCTCAATTTTATATTGTTATTATTGATTGAGAAATGTTGATGATAGTTTGGCTAATTTTACATGTTTTGGTATGAAAAGGCATACTATGTGAATAAACGTGTTTTGAGTTTTAAAAAGAGAAAATAGCCATCTATCAGTTTTGAGATGAGATTTGGTGTTGAAGCGTTAGCTCACACCCGGTTTAAAGCCTTGATGTACCGTGCGGGAGTTTTAACTCGCACGTAGGTTTTGAGAAAGTGCGAGAACTATGCTCGTACCTGTTTTGTTGAGTTAAGGTAAACCTGGGGGTCTGGGACCCAAGGGGATACCAGCCGACGGCCAATTGAACGGGCTGGGCCTTAACGATAGATCGTACCGCGCTGGAGCTTTGCGTTGACTGTGTGTCACGCTGCTTGCTCGCCTGGTATATGAGACATGGTTTAAGGATAAAAAGTCCATCGGAGTTGGAGTATGGACTTGGGTCCACGGTTGTACGTAGAATAGTGTAGTCACCCGTTGGTATACTATGTACCGTGCTGGGTGCACGTGAGTACGAGTATCGCGTAGATGACACACGACGTATCTTCACCGTGAGTATACGAGGAGATGAGGTGGATTGAGATGAGCCGGAGGGTAGGACTGACCCATCCCCCTTCAGGCGAAGTGATACCCTGTGCACACCCGATCAGTGAGGCCTGGGATCACTGACTGTGGCCATAAGTCGTGGATATTTGATTGCCTAAAATTCCATGCCTGTCTCAGAGAATCGAGAAACAGAGACAATCTCAGAAAAAGAAAGAGATTTGTGAAAGAGAATGATTTGAGAAGTGAAAGAGATTTCGTGTTTTAATAAATCTCCGATTTCACATTCGTGCCATGAGGGCACTATTTATGAGCATGTTTTAAATGGAAGTTTGACATTTGATTTACACGAAAATGCTCTTGAGAAATATGTATTTAAATGCATTGTTCGTATGATATTTCCATTTATAATGAAAACATGGTTTTGGTTTATGCATGCATGGGCTATGTAGGTAGTACGATATCTACCTGCTAGCATACATTTCCTTACTGAGCCGTGGTTTGCTCATCCCACTATTTTCCCCCTCCAGGTACTGAGAAGTAAGAGAGCGGTGGTCTCTAAGTCTTTTGTGCTGAACAGCTCCCACAATCCGCAAAGGTATAAGATTTGTATACACGAGTATTTTGTATCTAATATATTGTATCGCACAGTTATATCTTGGAATTGTAATCAGTATTATGGGGATGATATGTAAACAATTGGTATTTATACAATTAATTTTGTGTATTTACACACACACCTGGGAGTGTGAATTAAAGATTTAAATATTTCGCTGTAAATAAATAAATTTTTAGTAATTGCATCTTCTCACAGCCCAACTGTAGTAGAGAATGTATGGATAGAAGGGTTCCCGAAAACGGGGCATGACAGGCTTGGTATCAGAGCATGGTTGGTCTGATGTGAGTTGATGCTTAGGACTAAGAAAACATACATCCCCAAGTTACTGTGCGATATTTAGATACAAATGTGTATACGGAGCTGGTAGTAAATTAAATGTTTGTTATAACGCAGGAAAGTTATCAGGCTAGTGAGTTATGCTTGAGAGACACCACAAGAGGGGAGAGAGCTCGAGAGTTCGAGGGCAAAATGACAGGACTGAGAGGCACAGTAGATCATCCTCTAGTCATGAGCCCCAGGAACAGATAGAGGCTTCTGATCCTCGAATCACTCGATTGGAGGAAGACATGCGCACGATGATGACCATGATGGGTCAGATCATGGCTAGGTTTGAGGGTACACCTGGTACAGCGGGACAGGCTGCACCGAATCCCCCAGTAGCTGCACCTGAGCCTGAGAATGTTGTACCTGCGCAAGCTGAACCGACTAGGCCACGGGAACCTCATATTCGACCGGTACCTCCTCCGGTAGCCCCACATCAGCATGATGATGAATTGGGGTGTGGATATGACTGTGATATGGAGAGATTGAGGCACTTTATGGACTTTAAGCCTCCTTCGTTTAGCGGGGTAAAGGATCTGACGGTGGCTGAGGACTGGATCAGTCAAATGGAGAAGTTATTCGACTTCTGTAGATGTTCAGCTACGGAGAGAGTAGCGCTTGCGGCCTTTGTATTGAGAGGCGAAGCAGAGCACTGGTGGAAGTCCGTCAGGCCGATGTTAAGAGCTCAAGAAATGGTTATCACTTGGGATATGTTCTTGGACGTTTTCAGAGAGCAATACATCCCAGATACTGCTCGACGGAGACTACAGATGGAATTTCTGAATCTGACTCAAGGGAATCGAACAGTTGATGAGTACGAGTCACGATTCACTTCACTGGGTCGATACGATCCGGACTCGATCAGGAGTGAAGCTGTCAGAGTCCGTAGATTTGTAGATGGACTGAGGCCTTCGATCCGAGCGAAGTTGGCCCCATTTGATGTCGCTACATATAGAGAGGCCGTGCGACGGGCCCAGTTATGTGAGCAGGATCATGACTTGCAGATTTCTGAGTTTAGTTGGGGAAAGGACAAGGGACAGAGGAAGCTGGGAGATGGCAAGAGTGCCAAATTTGGTCAAAAATTCATGAGTAAACGTCGGAGAGAAGTAGATGAGTTCCAGAAGAAGGTTGTTAGACCTTTTATGCCTCCGACTCAGACACCAGCCAGGGGAATAGTGATTGGTGGACCCCGACCGACTACAGATCCGTGTAGGCTATGCGGTCGATACCATGTTGGTAGGCCATGTCATCTTCAGGGTACCCGATGTTTCAGATGTGGTAAATTTGGACATTATGCCAGAGAGTGCCTGGAGATAGTTGAGGCAGTTCCACAGAGGGGTAAAGAGCCAGAGAGGGTTCCTACAGTTGCACCTCCTGCAAGAAAGAAAGCCTCGGCTGAAGAAAAGGGAAAACAAGTTATGGGTCAAGGCAGGGTGTATGCGATAGACCAGGCATCGGCTGATACCTCTTCTGAAGTGATAAAAGGTACAATCTTGATTTTTAATCTAGAGGTTATAGCTTTGTTTGATTCTGGAGCTACGCATTCCTTCATATCACCTGCATGTGCATCTAAGTTAAAAGGTTTTGTAGAACCCACATACTTGAGTAGGACCTTACTGATAAGTACTCCAATGAGAGTTAGCCAATTAGTTGAGCAAGTGTATAAAGATTGTAAAGTAAGGGTAGGAGATAAGTGCATGACAGCCAACTTGATTTTGTTGAATATGTATGACATTGATGTAATTTTGGGAATGGATTGGTTAGCCGCCAATCATGCTGTCATAGACTGTCATTCTAAGTCCATTAAGTTTTCTCTACCTGAAGAATGTGTTGTAAGATTTTAAGAGAAGAAATGAAATCTTAAATTTTGTATTAAGTAAAGTACTTTGGTATAAATGGCTTGAGTGTTGTTTTGAAGGTTTTATTGCTTATGTGGTGGATTTGAACAAAGTACATCCGGATATGGAGGACATCTCAGTGGTCAGAGAATTCCCTGATGTCTTTCCAGATGATCTACCAGGATTGCTACCTGATAGAGAAACGGAATTCGGTATAGACTTGACGCCTGGAACCGAACCAATATCGAAGTCACCATATAGGATGGCCCCAGTTGAGTTAGAGGAATTAAGGAAACAGCTGCAAGAGTTGTTAGAGAAGGGGTTCATAAGACCGAGCGTCTCACCATGGGGAGCCCCGGTATTATTTGTGAAGAAGAGAGATGGGAGCCTCAGGTTGTGCATTGACTATCGGATGTTAAACAAGGCTACCATCAAGAATAAGTACCCCTTGCCACGCATTGACGATTTATTGGATCAGCTTCGGGGAGCACAGATCTTCTCCAAGATAGATCTGAGGTCTGGGTATCATCAATTGAAGACTTGGAAGGAGGATGTGCCCAAGACAGCATTTCGTACCCGCTATGGCCATTACGAATTTTTAGTGATGCCTTTTGGGTTGACCAATGCGCCGGCAGCTTTTATGGCTCTAATGAATGAAGTATTCAAGCCATACCTGGACCAATTCGTAATTATTTTCATTGATGACATATTGGTGTATTCAAGGTCCAGAGAAGAGCATGAGCAGCACTTAAGGATTATTTTGCAAACCCTTCGAGAGAAAAGGTTATATGCCAAGCTTAACAAATGTGACTTTTGGCTAGAACAGATTTCTTTTCTAGGCCATGTTATATCGAAGGATGGGGTGTCAGTAGATCCATCCAAGATTGAGGCAGTTGTTCAATGGGAACAACCTAGGACAGTCACAGAGATCAGAAGTTTTCTGGGATTGGCTGGCTACTACAGAAGATTTGTAGAGGGTTTCTCTAGATTAGCTGCTCCATTGACACGTCTTACGAGGAAAAGTGTGGAGTTTTCATGGGATGAAGCTTGTGAGAGGACTTTTCAGGAACTTAAGCGCAGATTAACTACCGCGCCAGTTCTTGTCATCCCTAACAGTTTAGGGAATTACTCGGTGTATACTGATGCTTCGCATCAAGGACTAGGCTGTGTTTTGATGCAAGATGGAAGGGTAGTAGCTTATGGATCTAGACAGCTGAAAGATCATGAGAAGAACTACCCCACTCACGATTTGGAATTAGCGGCCGTAGTGTTTGCGTTGAAGATATGGCGCCACTACTTATATGGTGAGAGATTTCAGATCTTTACGGATTATAAGAGTCTGAAATATCTATTCTCATAAAAGGAGTTAAACATGAGACAGAGGAGGTGGTTGGAACTCCTCAAGGACTATGATTGTGAGATCTTGTACCACCCGGGGAAGGCAAATGTGGTTGCCGATGCATTGAGTCGGAAGAGTCTCGGGTTGGTATCACATATGATGGTTAGAGAGCACGAGTTGTTGGAACAATTCACGAACCTTAGTCTGGATATGACCCTACCTGAGATTGGCAGCTATGGGATCATTGCTAGCTTGAGATTAGAACCGGAGTTGATTGAGAGAATCCGACAAGCTCAGCAAATCGATCAATGGTGTATTGTCATGATTAGCCAAATCCGGAAAGGGAAGGGTGCTGATTTTATATTGAGTCCAGATGGAATACTAAGGTTTGGAAATAGAATATGTGTTCCTAAGGATGTAGAGCTGAGAAAGCTGATCTTATCAGAGGCACACTCGTCGAGATACACGATACACCCGGGGAGTGGTAAGATGTATCAAAACCTCCAAAAAGTATATTGGTGGTCTGGAATGAAGAGAGACATAGCGGAGTATGTAGCTAGATGTCTCATTTGTCAGCAAGTAAAAGTCGAACATCAGAAACCAGGAGGATTATTACAACCTCTATCGATACCAACATGGAAGTGGGAGCATGTCACAATGGATTTTGTGATGGGGTTACCGAGAACCCGTAAGAACCATGATGCGATATGGGTGATAGTAGATCGGTTAACGAAATTGGCACATTTCTTAGCCATGAGATCTACAGATACATTGAGTGCACTGGCGAATCTGTATGTGCGAGAAATAGTGAGATTGCATGGAGTCCCAGTGAGTGTTGTTTCGGATAGGGATGCCCGCTTCACTTCCCACTTTTGGGGACATTTTCAGGAAGCGATGGGGACCCAATTGAGTTTTAGCATCGCTTTTCATCCTCAGACAGATGGTCAGTCAGAGAGGACTATACAGACCCTGGAGGATATGTTGAGAGCGTGTGTGCTGGATTTTAGAGGCTCATGGGACGATCACTTGCCATTGATTGAGTTCGCCTACAATAACAGTCATCACTCAAGTATTGGTATGGCCCCTTATGAGGCACTATACGGTCGTAGATGCCGATCGCCCATTGGTTGGGAAGAAGTTGGTGACAGACAATTGCTCGCCCCCGATTTGGTTAAGCAAGCCTCCGAGGATGTTCAGATAATATGCGAGAGGCTGCGAACAGCTCAAAGTCGACAAAAGAGCTATGCTGACAAGAGACAGAGACCACTTGAGTTTGATGTTGGCGAGTCTGTATTTTTGAAAGTGTCTCCTTCTAAGGGAATAATGAGGTTTGGGAAGAAAGGAAAATTAAGTCCTCGTTACATTGGCCCCTTCGAGATTTTGGATAGAGTGGGAGAAGGAGCATATAGGCTAGCCTTACCACCTGAGCTAGCAGAAGTCCACAATGTATTCCACGTTTCGATGCTTCGGAAGTACTACCCAGATCCGACACACGTAATTAATTATGAGCCGTTGGAGCTCAAGAAAGATATGTCGTATGTCGAGAGACCGATCAGGGTGTTGGACAGGAAAGAGAAGGTGTTGCGGAACAAGACGATTTCATTGGTTAAGGTTTTGTGGCAACATCACACTGTGGAAGAAGCCACATGGGAACTGAAAAGTTTGATGCGGAAAAAGTATCCCGAGTTATTCACAAATTGAATTGGTTCTAATTTGGAGGACCAAATTCTTTAAGTGGGGGAGAATGTGAGACCCCGTATATGTATAGCTGTATATAGGAACATGGGAATGTAAATAAAATCATAAGTAAGATGATGTATTGTAATGTGGAGTGTATGCAATGTAAGTTCATAAGATTATGTACGCACTTGTAGTAAGAATTGTAATTATACGTACAAGTTGCATTATGAGTGAGTAGGAGGAAATGAACTTAAAACGGGAAGAATGTGATCGAAATGGAATATGAGAAGTATAGTAAAATGGAAGGAAAGATTTACATAAGTGTATATTTCCATTCGAGTAATATCGTATATATTTGGTCATACAAAGATCCTACACAAGTTTTAATGTGTATGTAGTGAGGATGGATCCCATTTTCAAGTCTCAAAGATGAATGAATGAGAAAATGATCATGGAAGCAAATTAAGGGTGCTTGGTAAGAGTTGTTGCAGAAAAACTACAGGAAATCTGAAATTTGTGAAGGCCAGATCGATCTCATAGGATGAGAGATCGATCTGGGAGAACCAGAATGCTCTTATGTGAGAAATGGAAGGGAGCAGATCGATCTCCAAAGGAAGCAGATCGATCTCCTTAGCTCTCGGGTTGGAAGCAGATCGATCTTCCCTAAAACCAGATCGATCTCTCTAGGTCTCGGGTTGGAAGCAGATCGATCTCCCCTAAGACCAGATCGATCTCCTTAAGCTTCTGTTTGACAGCAGATCGATCTCTAGCCTCGACAGATCGATCTCCTACCTTTAAAACGTCTCAGAAAAGAGGGATTTTTGAGGAACAGATCGATCTCCACCCACGGAAGATCGATCTCATCAAGTCAAATCTATAAATGGGAGCAGTTGGATCATCAGAATTTCGGGGAAAACATTTCCATTTCACTTCAACTCAAAGAAATCTAGTTTCTCACTCCTAAATCCAGCCATTTTCAGTGAGATTTAAGGAGAGGCTATTAGAGACAAAGTTGTTCACATCAAAGAGAAGAACAACATAGTCTAGAGGCAATTTCCCATTTGAAGGATTGGAGAAATAGAGGGCAATCCTAATTGAAGCAAGAGGAAATCCAATGAGGTAAGTTCTAATGCACAAATCCAAGTACATTGGTTTAGTTAATGATTATAAAGATATTTGGGTGTGCATATTGTGGATAGAACTACCTAGGATGGTATGAAATGCATATAGCTTAGAAATAGTCAAGTGTGAGAAAGTGGAATGTGGGAGTGTTTTTGATGAATGGGATATCTTGAGTGGATGAGTATGTTGTGGAAATGGTTTGGAAATGTTGATATTAGGATAAATTGGGAGATTTACCACAAAGGGTAAAAATGTGTAATTAAAGCATTGGATAAATGCTTAGTTGAATAAGAGTTAGAAACATTAACTCAAATGTTGGTGGATGAATTTCAGTTTCGGATGATACACCGGAGCAAGTCGAGATGAGAACGCAAGAAGCGTAAAGGCGGATAGTTGCACACAAGTAAAACGAGGTAAGGGACTGTGTGTTAGCTATAGAGATGTTCGTACGTAATTACAGCAATTTCGTAGATATATTGCTAGGACTAGTACGATATTATAAGTTTATGAAATGATGTGGAAATATGAAAAGTACTATGATGTATATATATATTGAGAAATGGGATAGGGTAAGGAAATAGCATGATATGCATGTTTTCAATGAAATTCTCAATTTTATATTGTTATTATTGATTGAGAAATGTTGATGATAGTTTGGCTAATTTTACATGTTTTGGCATGAAAAGGCATGCTATGTGAATAAACGTATTTTGAGTTTTAAAAAGAGAAAATAGCCATCTATCAGTTTTGAGATGAGATTTGGTGTTGAAGCGTTAGCTCACACCCGGTTTAAAGCCTTGATGTACCGTGCGGGAGTTTTAACTCGCACGGAGGTTTTGAGAAAGTGCGAGAACTATGCTCGTACCTGTTTTGTTGAGTTAAGGTAAACCTGGGGGTCTGGAACCCAAGGGGATACCAGCCGACGGCCAATTGAACGGGCTGGGCCTTAACGATAGATCGTACCGCGCTGGAGCTTTGCGTTGACTGTGTGTCACGCTGCTTGCTCGCCTGGTATATGAGACATGGTTTAAGGATAAAAAGTCCATCGGAGTTGGAGTATGGACTTGGGTCCACGGTTGTACGTAGAATAGTGTAGTCACCCGTTGGTATACTATGTACCGTGCTGGGTGCACGTGAGTACGAGTATCGCGTAGATGACACACTACGTATCTTCACCGTGAGTATACGAGGAGATGAGGTGGATTGAGATGAGCCGGAGGGTAGGACTGACCCATCCCCCTTCAGGCGAAGTGATACCCTGTGCACACCCGATCAGTGAGGCCTGGGATCACTGACTGTGGCCATAAGTCGTGGATATTTGATTGCCTAAAATTCCATGCCTGTCTCAGAGAATCGAGAAACAGAGACAATCTCAGAAAAAGAAAGAGATTTGTGAAAGAGAATGATTTGAGAAGTGAAGGAGATTTCGTGTTTTAATAAATCTCCGATTTCACATTCGTGCCATGAGGGCACTATTTATGAGCATGTTTTAAATGGAAGTTTGACATTTGATTTACACGAAAATGCTCTTGAGAAATATGTATTTAAATGCATTGTTCGTATGATATTTCCATTTATAACGAAAACATGGTTTTGGTTTATGCATGCATGGGCTATGTAGGTAGTACGATATCTACCTGCTAGCATACATTTCCTTACTGAGCCGTGGTTTGCTCATCCCACTATTTTCCCCCTCCAGGTACTGAGAAGTAAGAGAGCGGTGGTCTCTAAGTCTTTTGTGTTGAACAGCTCCCACAATCCGCAAAGGTATAAGATTTGTATACACGAGTATTTTGTATCTAATATATTGTATCGCACAGTTATATCTTGGAATTGTAATCAGTATTATGGGGATGATATGTAAACAATTGGTATTTATACAATTAATTTTGTGTATTTACACACACACCTGGGAGTGTGAATTAAAGATTTAAATATTTCGCTGTAAATAAATAAATTTTTAGTAATTGCATCTTCTCACAGCCCAACCGTAGTAGAGAATGTATGGATAGAAGGGTTCCCGAAAACGGGGCATGACACTACAAGTATTAGGGTAGAAATAAATGGAAGATTTCTCAAATTTTACTTTCTGGCCAGTAGCACTATTGAATTTCTCCAATATATCAATCAAAACTTCACAATCGGTAAGATTGGCCTTTACAAACAGCAAACAGTAGTCGGTGAAGAGCAAGTGGCTAAGAGTAGGACTCCTGCTATTAATTCTGTAACCGTGAAATCTCCCTCGCTTAACGGATCGTTGAAGCAGACTAGACAATACATTAGCAACCAGAATAAATAAACAGGGTGACAAAAGGTCTCCTTGCCACAGACCCCTTTCCGGTAAAAAGGCCTCAAACCTTTCCCCATTGATGACAACCGAAAATTGCGTTGTACTTACACGCTCGATAATCATCTTCACCCAAGACTGATCAAACCCCATTCTCAACAGCATTTTTTCAAGAAAACACCAGTCGGTTCTGTCATAAGCTTTGCATAGTTCCAGCTTGATTGCCATAATTCCCTGACGTCTCTTCCTCCACAGTTTAATGGCACGAAAGGCTTCATGTCCAACCAAAAGATTATGAAGGCCACCGAGAAACAAAGGAAGCGAGCATGGGTGTCAACCTGTTAGCCAATGTCTTAGAAATGACTTTGTAAATGAAGTTACATAATCCAATCGGTCTATAATGGAATGACTTCTGGAGCTCTCTGTTTTGGTACAAGCATCAAATTGGTTCTATTCAGCTCTCTTAATAAGAAACCTCTCTCCAAAAAGAAACTCTTGACCCCTTCACACAGATCAGTTTTGACAATGTCCCAAGACGCTTGGTAAAACTGTCCTGGGAAACCATCTAGCCCCGCTGCTTTCAACTCTCCCAAGGAGAAAACTGCTTCTTTAATTTCCTCTTCAGTATCCACTTTACAAAGTTCCACATTCATCTGAGTCAAGACCACAAGTACACGACCGCCGTTGAAAACCTTTACTAATTTTAAAGTGAGATTATTACAAAATCTAGACACAATTTTAAAATCCAGAAACTAATAGGGAAAAACCAAAATACAAATATATGTGCTATTTATATTTCTCCCAGAGATATTTAACCTGTTAGCCCAAGCCTAAATTTATAAGCCAAAAACTCTTTCTCTCCCTATGTGATTTTCCAATGTAGGATTCCTCACTAGGCTAATAAGCCATTAATTTCAACAAATCTCCACCTTGGCGTATAGCCTTCAGCAACGCCTTCAAATGTGTCTCTCAGACTTTCAAAATATTAAAGTTCAAACAATGATTGAACTTGATTGCTGTCACCACTTTGGTCATCATATCTGCGGGATTGTCAGCAGTCTCAATTTTCTGTAAGAGAATCTTCTATTCAGTTAGAATTTCTCACACGAAATGATATCGAACATCAATATGCTTAGTGTAAATATGAAATACTGGATTCTTTGCTAAATGAATGGCACTTTGACTATCTGAATGAATAGTGATATTCTTTTGTCTCATTCCCAATTCTTTCAGTAATCCTTGTAACCAAATTACTTCCTTTACAGCCTCTGCTAACGCCATGTACTCTGCTTATGTTGTAGACAAAACAATTGTTGACTGTAAGGTAGACTTCCAACTTATTGGAGTTCTTACAAGAGTGAACACATATCCAGTAGTTGACCGACATTTATCCAAATCACCAGCATAATCTGAATCAACGTATCCGATTGCCACCTGACCAAGTGAGTCCTCCTTCTGAAAAACCAAACCAATATCCATAGTTTTCACAAAAGCCGTAGAATCCATTTCATAGCTTGCCAATGTCCTTTACCAGGATCATGCATATATCTGCTCACAACTCCAACTGCTTGTGAAATGTCGGGTCTCACACACACCATAGCATACATCGGGCTACCAACTGGATTAGAATATAAAATTCGAGACATATATTCTCGTTCATCATCTGTACTAGGAGATAAAGATGGACCAAGCTTTATATGAGGGGCAAGTGGTGTACTTAGAGGTTTTGACTGCTCTGAAATGTCAAAACACTGTAATACCTTCTTTAAATATTACTTCTGATTCAAACAAACATTGTCTCTTCCTCTATCTCTGCTAATCTCTATACATAGTATTTTGTTTGCTTCACCCAAATGTTTCATCTCAAACTCTTGATTCAACTGAGTCTTCAACCTTTCAAGTGTTTTGACATTCTTCGAAGCTATCAACATATCATCAACATACAAGAGCAAATAAATGAAAGAACCATCATGTAGCCTTTGAAAATACACATAGCTGTCAAATTTGCTTATTGTGTACCTCATACCCATAATAGATTGATCAAATCGTTTGTACCACTGCCTCGGAGATTGTTTCAAACCATAAAGCGATTTTTTTAGTTTGCAAACCCAATTCTCTTTTTCAACAACCTTGAATCCATCTTGCTGAGTCATATAGATTTCCTCCTCCAAGTCTCCATGTAAAAATGCAGTTTTTACATCAAGTTGAATTAGTTTCAAATTTATCTGAGTTACCAAGGCCAACAAAATTTTAATGGAAGAATGTTTCACAACTGGAGAAAATATCTCATTGTAGTCAATTCCTTCCCTCTAAGTGTAGCCTTTAGCCACCAACCTTGCCTTGTAGCGGAAGTCCTTCTTGTTAGGAAATCCATATTTCTTCGTGAATATCGATTTGCACCCAATTGCCTTCTTATCTTTCGGTAATTGAGCTAGCTCCCAGGTTTCATTCTTTTGAAGAGACTGCATCTCTTCATCCATATCATTCTTCCACTTATCCGTTTTAGAACATTGAACTGCTTCTCTATAAGTGGAAGGAACTTTATCGTCTACAATTGGAAGTGCATAGGCCGCCATATCAACAAAACAAGCAGGTTTGCGAATCTCCCATCTTGGCCTATTCATTGCAATTGATCTTGTTGTAGTAGAGGTTCTTGGGCGGAAACCTCTTCTTCATCTTCAATAGTCTCATTTACAACAATTTTAGCTGGATTAATTGTTGACTCAAACTCCACCTGTTTCTGAGTAGACTTCACCTGCTACGGAATATCCTTAGTATTCTCTTCTGTTTTCTTCCTTAGCATATGAGATTCATCAAAAGTAACATCCCTACTAAATATTATCTTCTTCAAATTTGGATATAACATACGATATCCTTTCACCCCTGATGAAATCCCCACAAAAATAGCATTCTTGGCTCTCGGATCCAACTTAGATTTTTTTTACATGATAATATGCAGTACACCTAAAGATATTTAAAGAATCATAATCATTAATATGTTTTTCAGACCAAACCTCCAATGGAGTTCTACCAGTAATTGCTATTGATGGTAATCGATTAATGAGATGACACGCATAAGTCACAGCCTCAGCCCAAAACTCCTTGCCTAACCTAGCATTGGACAACATAAACCAAACTTTCTCCAGTAATGTTCGGTTCATGCGTTCTACCACCCCATTCTGCTGCGGTGTGTTTCTGACTGTAAAATAACGTATAATGTCAGCATCTTGACAAATTCTCATAAAATGATCACTTCTATATTCACCTCCATTGTCTGTTCTGAGGTGCTTAATCTTTCTTTCAGACTCAGTTTCCACCATCTTTTTCCATTTAAGGAAAATCTCAAGTACGTCATCCTTCGCCTTCATCATATACACCCAAACTCTTTTGGAAAAGTCATCAACAAATGTGACAAAATAATATTTACCCCTATGGATGCTGTCCTGGTAGGTCCCCAAACATCAGAATGGAAATAATCCAAAATGCCTTTGGTATTATGAATTGGAGTCCCAAATTTCACTCTCGTCTGCTTTTCCAAAACACAATACTCACAAAAATCTAACTTGCAGGTTTTTGCTCCTTTCAACAAGGCTTTCTCACCTGCATGTCCCAAGCGCATATGCTATAGCCTGATCGAATCTGAATTAACATCCTTCTCTAAAGCTGCTGCTGTTGATCCAGTAATTATACTACCATTGTAGTAGTACAAGTTATTCTTCCTTATGCCTTTCATAGTCACCAAAGCACCGAACACAACTTTCAAAACTTTATCTCGAATAATTACCCCATAGCCTTTAGATTCTAAGGCTCCTAATGAGATGAGATTCTTCTTCAACTCTGGTACATATCGAACTTTAGTCAAAACTCTGGTTGATCCATCATCATTCTTTAACTGGATTGAACCTATCCCCAAAGTTTTACATGAGTTATCATTACCCACGAAAACAACTCTACCTTCTAGCTCTTCGAAGTTGAAGAACCACTCCTTATGTAGACACATATGATAAGTACAACCCGTATCCAAAATCCACTCATTTCTTCTAGATGTGGATGGTTGACTGACCAACGCGAAGTCATCGTTGACATGTTTGACTACATATGCATCAGAAGTATCTTTGCCCTTACCCTTATCTTTCTTTTGCAGCTTCGGACAATCTTTCTTCCAATGCCCTTTCTTATGACAAAAGACACATTCATCTTTATCAGGTCTTTTCTTCGAACGTGATCTTCCCCTACTTTCTTGTCTTATACTTTGGCTTCGTCCCCTTACTACGAGCGCCTGTGCTGATTTATCCCTATTCTCTTTCTGATCCTTCTTTCGAATTTCAAAATTAAGCAAAGCTGCACATACTTCTTCAAAGGATAATTTTCCCTTTCCATGAATAAGTGTAATGCACAAATAATCTAACTCATCAGGAAGAGATCCTATTAGTAGCATAACCTTTTGCTCATCTTTGATGGTTTCATCCAAATTCAACAAATCAGCTAACAAACGGTTGAATTCATCGATGTGATCACTGATATTCATACCTGATTTCAACTGAAGACGATATAGCCTCTTCAATAAATAAAGCCGATTCTCGTTGCTTTTCTTCATGTATTTATTCTCCAATGCCTCCCACAATATTTTGACAAAAGTTTCCTTCATGAATGGATACCTCTGTTCTCTGCAGAGACATGAACAAATCAACCCACATGCTTTCACATTCAGTCTCTCCCAATATTTTTCTTTGATCTCATCGGGTTTCTTTTCTTCCAAAGTGATGTCTAAATCTTGTTGACACATGACATCCTTAGCTTTGTTTTGTCACAAGCTGAAATTATTTCGACCATCGAATTTCTTCACTTCAATTGATGTCATTTCTGCTTCAAACTACTCTCCCAAATGTGTACGTGAATACTAACCGTATACCAAAACAATGTGACACTCTAAATAGTACCATATACTAGAATAAAGAACACAACTTACGTGAACAGTACACCAGGTCAGCTCCCAAGAAAGAGAAGTGGGTCACCATGACACTCTTAAATATCAAGTCTTTCCATAGCCAGAGCCTTCCTAGACATGCATTTCCCCTTCATCTCAGTTCTAACGTACGCGGTATAAATAGAGTATAACAGATGCTCTTAATCAAATAACTCAGGAGTAATTCTTTTTTGATGTGGAGGATCAGACAACGCTGCAACCACAAAACATACTACGACAACCAAGAGCTCTGATGCCAATTGTTGTGCACAAGCGAAAGCATAAAACATAAGTCCACAGGCGCTGCTGAAAACTTTCACTAATTCCAAAGTGAAATCATTACAAAATCTGGACACAATTTCAAAATCTAGAACTAATAGGGAAAAACCAAAATACAAATATATGGGCTATTTATATTTCTCCCAAGGATATCTAACCTATTAGCCCAGGCCTAAATTTATAAGCCACAAACTCTTTCTCTCCCTATGTGATTTTCCAATGTGGGATTCCTCACTAGGCTAATAAGCCATTAATTTCAACATCATCCACATTGCACACCTAGTCAGCTTTGAAGAAATCCCGATGATACTCTGTAATGAAAGCTACAATCTCACATTGATCTTGCATCCAATTCCCTTCATGGTTCTTGAGTTTGATAATACAATTTCTTCTTCTCCTTTGCTCCGTTCTTGCATGAAAAAATTTCATATTGCGATCCCATATTTCAACTAATTGATTCTTGAGCGTTGACACCAATACCTTTCCTCCATCTTCCTTTTCTCATTAATAATATCTTTCAACCGCTGCACCTCATCCCTATGTCCATCCATTGGTTGTAACGACTGTAATTCCTCTATTATCCTCTTTAAACTCTCGATCTCCAGTATGGGGTTATGGAACTTAAGTATACTCCACCTCCTGAGGATTGTGCTGTGATTCACAGCCTTCTTTGCATTTTAAACATACGGTATTCCTCGACCTTCTCACTCCAAGCCTCTTTAATGATCTGTAAACATTTCGATTCAACCAGCCATTTCGACTCAAATTTGAAATCTCGTCTCTTGCTTTGTCTAACATACTCAAGCCACAGGATAAAAGGAGCATGATTTGACGCTAACGCCGTTTCATAAGTAGCCTTGGCTTTTGAAAAGCAATCCTGCACTCAATCGTGTAGAAGCATTTATCAATTCTCTCCATTATGTATGCATCGCCAACTCTATTGTTACTCCATCAGTACTTTGCCCCATGTATGTCCATCTCCATTAGTCCACAATCTCCTATAAGAGAATTGAACCAGCTTGCTTGAGCTTGGTCCTTAGGTCTTCCACCCCTTTTATCCTGTTGTCTGTGAACAATATTAATATCACCAATGCAACACCATCTGTCACCCATAGCATATCTTGAATGAAAAACTTACTCCCAGGCCTCCCTTCTGCCATTCTTTCAAGGATTACCACAGATGAAAGTATAAAATGAAACCACCCCTTGATCAATCTGAATCCGCGTGTTGATAAAAAAATGAGAACCTTCTAAATCCTCTACCTTTACTTCAAAGCTCCACCACAAAACCAATCCTCTTGATCTACCTCTCATGTCTATAAAAAAGCCTTCACAAAAACCTCATCTATTCCTAAACCTTTCCAACTTAGAACTTTTTTGCTTAGTCTCGGTTAAGAAAATAATGGAGGTACGATGTTTATGGATGAACTCTCTTAGAGCTCGAACTGCCGAGGATTTTCCAAGCCTTTGGTAGTTCTGGACTAAGATATTCATTGGCCCTTGTGTGGCTGTCTTGGGTCAGCCACCACCTACCTCTCATTATTCTGTTCTTTGTTGTCCTCTGACACCTCCATAAGTTCTATCGTAGGCAATTCATGGATGTTCCACTTCGGAGGTTTTTGGCCCAACTCCCCACTTCCAACCTTTCTTTAAGCCACACCATTCTATCCATTCTGACACTGGTTCCCGCAACCTTCTTAATTTGGATTAGTCTTCTGTTTCTCGATGACCTCCATTTGAGTTCAATCTCCCGATTTTTGATTGTTGTAGACAGGCATTCTGAGTTGCCATGCCAGAAGATACCACTTATCATGTCATCCTCATCTTTACTTCCACTACCAATAAAACCCCACATTCCTGGCTCCATGTCATAAACCCCATTCCATTTGACCAACTCATATCCACCTCTATGGAGCCAATCTTTGCTGCATTTTCTTTCGTCATAATTAAAGGCCAAAGACAAATTATGCGCTTGGACCTAGAATTCCGTTGTTGAAAAGTCAATCTCTTCCAGCACAGCTTCTGTTGGCCATTCCTTTAAGATCACATGGCTGTACATAACAGACCATGGTCCCAGTTGTATCACCTTGAGTTTGTCGCTTTCAGTCGTGAACACAAACAAAAATATTTTTCTTTCAATCTCATGGAACTCCAAGGTATTGCTCAGAGGCCAAGCTTTTGATAAGATGGCTCGCAATGGATCCACCCTGAGAACTTTGTCTGTAATCACCTTACCAACTAGCGAATGGTTTTTAACCTTTCTATTCACCTCATCATCAGTCGAAAGTTCTAATACATCCAGGTTCGTGATGTTGTCGTCCTCTGGGACCTCTCCTCGACCAAATCAGTTTGTCCCAGTCCCATTACCTCTATCGCCAAAGAAAAACCCAAAAAAAAAACTTCAGACGCAGCACCTTCCGACTCAACACCAGACTCTCTTTCCTTTCAGATGAACAGGCGGACCCAACAAATTTGACCGAAACCAAACACAAAGGAACTAGGGTAAGTCAGTACTCCCAAGTCACCCAGTTAGAAAACGGAATAAAGGAAGACAATAAATTCAAACCTAACGTGAGGACATTAAAGAAGGAGATTAGATTCAATTGGAAAGTGAAAAGGAAAGAGAGGATCCCTGAAAAAACATCCCTCTAGAGACAGAGTACCAATGACTCTGGCGAGAGAGAACAGACGCTCTTCATTTTTGCTGACTTTTCTTCGGTTTTCTCACTTTCACTCTCTTCAAGATATTTCATTTTTTTCTGACTATTCTTCCACCGTTTTCGCCAATCAGGTCACTCTTCCTCTCATTTGTTCTTCTTTCTTGTGTCAAGTACCCATTTGGCCATTTCCAATGAATAACGTGTTTGCTTTTACAATTTTTTTTTTAATAATAATTCCCTGGCCATAATTAACTGGAACTGTTTTTTTCTCTCTTTTTCTATATAATTCTTCACATGTCAGTTTGAGTTTCAAGGTTGAGGCGTTTACAGACATTGGTTTGCAATGACACTTTGGGAACCAAATTATTAGAAGATTCTGTGTATTAACTGCATATATATTTATCTTTAAATAATTAATATGTCCAATTTTTTGTACATTTTCTTTCCCAGCGAAAACACGCAATATGCAATTCTACAGTCAGTAATCCGGGGGCTGGGGAAAAGTTAGATGCAGTTGTTTGAAAACTGTCCAATGTTGATTCAAGTATAGTATACATTTCAAGTTCAGAAACTGTTACATTGTTTAATCGAATTATAAATTGATGCTGCTGATGAATCGATGGCGGTTATCTGATCAAATTCACATTTATTTAACTTTTACAAAACTCTGAACATTTGGTTTTCGTAGAAGATTTCTACATGTGCGAGTAGCTGTTAGCTTTGTTGATGATGGAGGCAAGCACTCCGTTCAATAATTTATTTGATGTAGAAGTGTGGAGCGAATTAATTTGATTTAATAAGAAGCAACAAGTTTATGAGGTAAAATAGAACAGCTGAAAGGAATCAAATCACGAATTTGCTTTATGTGGGACTATGAATACACTTGTATATTTTTGTTCAATGATGGTACCTTTTCTTCCGAAATTCGGCTACACTGATATATCAATTTTCTGTTTGGGAGGGTATGATTGTTTCTTCATTTAGTCAGTGACACTGATTAGGTTTAGGTATTTTGTATTATCCTCAGCTGTCTCTTTCGAAATGACTTCACTTCATTTTGCCTTACGGGCATCAGTCCCCACTCTTAAATATGAAAGCATTACAATCTAAAAATGATGAACATTTCAATTATTGACATGGATATGAATGTTTTAGGGCTATGAATTTTCTTTTAACACCACCATTTATCCTATCTCATTGCAGTTAATGAACTACATATGAGTGGCATACTTTTGGAGAATATTAAGCTCTATTCCTTTCGCACCAGACACGTTTGAATACATTGATGGTGGCCGATGACAGTGCTGATGGCCGAGTTTAAATTCTCTAATCACCCTGGGCATTTCAAATGACCAAATAAATTTATATTTTAGCCTGCAAGCTAGGAGCATCCATAGGAACAAAAATGATCAAATAGGAAAGTACGGTAATAGGCATGATCCATAATATGGAAATTGAAATACACGATTACATGCCGACAAATAGTTTCCGAGTGGAAAATGCTGAGACTCCGGACACAATGAAAATAACAAACTAAGACACTTACGCCTAGCACGCTTGCTTTTATCAAAGATTATAAATCCTAGACTCCACTAAAATGACAAACTCGAATTCCGTATCACCTTAAATACGTGAATCAGGTAGACTTGGTGAAATACAAGGGAACCCCTCAAGACTCCATCGAGGCAACTAATTGCCTTTATTCTGTAATTCATTAAAAGTTTCATACACGAGCATGCTCAAGGATGAGGGTGTGTTCCTGCACTGCCAGCACCATGGCCAGGAGTTGGCACCTCAAAACCGGGGTTTGGGACAAATGTGTCATCACCACCTGGAATATGGCCACTTCCGCCGCCAGTGTGGCCGCCAATGCTGCCAGTGTGTGGATTGTGAGGTTTCCAAACTGGTGGCAGCAACACTCGTCCTAGGCCTGGAATGAGCACGCTGCGGTCATGTTCAGTCTGCCACTCGGGCTGTTTCATTTGATCATCATTCTTTGGGTTTCTTGGGATATCACGTTTTGCAACTGCTTGCCCAGCAATAGCAAGCAGAATACCGACGAGGAAAACTCGAGCAAGAAGCAAGGAACTACTTTTGTAAGCCATTACCAGAGAACTATTGAGAGTTGAGAGTGATGTAATTGGTTCTTGGATGGTGAAAAGAAGGAAGAGAATAGCGCTTCTTATAGGCGAGGTTTAAGTGAGTTGGTTGATCATTTGGCGGTGAGTTAAAAGAGGGTTCCATTGTGAAAATACCATTGAAGGAGACGTTGCAAAAACACAAGCTAGCATGTAATTATTTAGCATGCACAGGAAGGGGGCCTAGGTGTTGCCCGGTTGGATGAGACTTTGCGGTGAGTTATGAGTTTTTCCTGTTAAAGGCTAGCGTTTTCCCAAACAATGCATCTCTTCCATCAGTAGCTGAAAATTGGAGCTTGGGTTGCGCTTTTGCCAGTAAAAGGCCGTTTATTTTTTTTCTCTTCTTCATCATTTATTTTCTACTTCAATGCTACAATAATTTCCATTTCTATCAGCAATAGCTCTACCGACTTAATTGAAGTGTATGTGTAATATAGCAGATTATGCCTACCCTCTCCACCCACAATCATTCTCGAGAACACCAAGTTGTTTTACGTTGCTTCCATTTTGCGTTCCCCTAGTGTTTGTGTGACATTTCTGTAGGGCTATGCACAAATTACTAAAATATTGTTAGAATAATTGAAGTTGCTGTTCAATATTGTTAAAATGCGACCAACTAAAAAGGTGGCAATAAAGGATTTTACATTAAAAATCCAAGTTCTTAATTGATTCTGCTGCTAAAAAGAATATATTAAATGCGCGTAGAAAACTTGGTGAGATGGGCATTCTCTAAGGACTAAGTGCTGATTTAACTTATACGATTTTTATGATATTGTAAGAAATGCACTGAAAAGACTCAACTGAACAAAACCTCCTCCCCGGTTTGGTATTCTATTGCTCCAAACAGTTCTGCCGAAAGGGTAATGTAAAATGTAACTCTTAACTCTCCTTCATCTTGAAGTCCATATGATAATAATAATACAATAAAAGGACAAAGTAATAGGAAAATTTGATACACACATTTCATTACTCTGGCAGAGACAATACAATAACTCGAAAATAGAACTACTACTGGACCTATTAACTCCTATTGCCACGTTTGTTACCAACTAAAAGAATAAACCACTACTTCACCATATCCACTACTCCACTATCAAATTAATTCCTAAAGACTAGAATAACAAAACAAGTAAATAACAGATTTAGTTAACATAAGAAAACATGACTTAATTATTTAATAACCCTCTTTTAAACTAAAAGTTTACAAACATTCAGGTTAATTTAACTTGTCAACGTCAAGTAGCTTTCTTAACTTCTGAAATGCATCAAACTTAAGAAGTTTGGTTAAAATATCAGCTATTTGGTCTTCACTCCTGCAGTAAATCAATTAATGACTTTATCATTTGTGAGATCCCTCAAATAATAATATTTCACATCTATATGCTTGCTTTGCCTATGTAACATAGGATTTTTGGAGGGGTTTATGATTGAATCGTTGTCACAGTAAATTGTAGTAGATTCCTCCTGCTTGAAATGCAAAGTTTTAAGAATTTTTCTCAACCACATAGCTAGACATGCACATGAGGTAGCATCAACAAATTAAGCTTCAGTATTTGATAGTGTAACTATTGGTTGCTTTTTGTAAGAATTGAAATAGCCCCTGAACCCAATATAAAAGCATATCCTGATGTGCTCTTTCTGTTACCATGGTCCCCTGCAAAATCACTGCAGAGTAGCTTACTAGGTCCATTTATTTTTCCTTTTTGTAGAACAAACCAAACTCAACAGTTCCTTGCAAATAGCGAAGTATCATTTTGGCAGCTAGTAGATGCACCTCCTTTGGATTCTCCATGTATCTACTAATAAGACTCACATAGTACATTATGTCAGGCTTGGTTGCTGACAAGTACATTAAACTCCCAACAATTTGTTTGTAGAGAGTTCTGTCAACATTCTTCCCTTCATGATCCTTGGTTAGCTACAAATCACATTCTACTCACATTTCACAGAATTACAATTCTTCATCTTAAACCTGTCTAAAATCTCTTGCACATATTTCTTTTGAGAGATAAAAAAACCACCAGTAAATTGCTCAACTTTAAAGCCAAGAAAATAATGCATCAAACCAAAAACAAACATATCAAATTCTACCATCATAGATCTCTTGAAATCATCAAACATGGCACTATTATTTCCAGTAAATATAAGATCATCTACATATAAGCAAACAATTATCATTTTTGCTCCACCAATTTTAACATAAATTGTATGATCGTACTGACACTTTTCAAAACCGTTCTTCAAGAAATAACCATCTATGCGACTATACCAAGCCCGTGGAGTTTGTTTTAGTCCATATAGGGCCTTTTTTAATCTATGCACTTTATGTTCATTTCCAGATTAATATAACCAGGAGGTTGATGATAAATACCTGTTCTTCTAAATCACCATGCAGGAATGCCGATGTAACATCTAATTGGAAGATAGACCATGAATTTTGGGCTGCCAATACAATCACCATTCTGATTGTATCATGCCTTGCAACAAGATCAAAAACCTTTTTATAATCCACACCATTCTCTTTCAGTTTTGTCTTGTAAACCTATTTGAAAGCAATGGTTTTTTGTCCTTTTGGAAGATTTGTCAGCACCCAAGTGTTCTTCCTTTCTATGGCTGCAATCTCCTCATCCATGGCCTTGCGTCACTTTGGTTCTTTCATAGTAACTTCATATGTCGTTAGATCACAGTTTGAAAAGAAAGCATAATATGTAAGAGAGTTTTCAGACAGATCAATACCGGTCACTTTATATTCTTGCGTCCATGTAGGCGTTTTTCAAACACGTTGAGGATGTGAGCTTGCTGCTGCATCAATATGTTCATCAGATTCTACTCATAATGGTGAATTTTCAATAGTTGTAGAAGCTTCATTTGGTGAAATTTGTTGCTGTGGAGTCTGCCGCCTTTCTCCTTCAATCATGCCATCAAAATCTGCTAGATTTTGTTGTCTAACTATACTACTGCTCCATTGGCAAGTGTTTTCTTCATAAAAAACTACATCGCAACTTATTACAATTTTCTTGGTGACAGGATTATACAATTTATAAGCATTTGATTGATCACTAACACCAAGAAAGATACATTTTTCTCCTTTGTCATTAAGCTTTCTCCTTTTGACATCTGGAATGTGGGAATAAGCAATACACCCAAAAATTCTGAAGTGATCAATAGCTGGTCTACGCTTGCTCCATGCTTCCTTTAGTATCATATTTTGAACAGCAAGAATAAGACTTCTATTCAATATATGATAGCTCTAATTTACTGCTTCTGGCCAAAAACTTCTTGGAACACCGCATCTTGTCAAAAGACTTCGCACCATATTCAGAATTGTGCAGTTTTTCCTCTCATAAACACCATTTTGTCATGGTGTGTATGTTGTAGTTAGTTGACTTCATATTCCTTGCTTATCACAAAATTTATCAAATTCATCTGAGTAGTATTCTCCACCACAATCAGTGCACAATACTTTTATCAGGACACCTGTTTCCTTTTCACATGTGCTTTGAAACTTTTAAAAGTTGTGAGAGCTTCAAAATTTTCAGGTAAATAATGAACCCACTTTTTTCTATTGTAATCATCAATAAACGATATAAAATATCGTTTACCTCCATTTAACATTAGAGTGATCAGCCCACACAAGTCAGAATGCACAAGTTCCAACACCTTCCTAGCCCTCTGAGATTTTTCTTTTGGAAATTGATCGCGATGTTGCTTGATAACAACATAGTCTTCACAAACTTGAGAAGGTGCAACAATTTGCTTTAGTGCCTCCACCATATTCTTTTGTTATAGAGTTTTCAATCCACTAAAGCTCAAATGACCATAGCAAAAATGCCACAACCATGCTTCATCCTTTAGTTTTGTTGAGAAGCAGGAATGAGAAGTGTTGTTGAGATATAGCAAAAACATTTGATTTACAGTCATTTTGACTTAAGCAATTAAATCTAGTTGTTCATCTAATATTCTACAAACACCTCATTTAATAAAGACTTCATATCCCTTCTGTTGTAACTGACCAATACTAAGGAGCTTTGTTTTCAAATCTGGAACAAGTAACACATCAATAATATTTCAGAAAGAATTTTCTTTTGTTTGATTGTTACATTTCCTTTCTCCATAACATTAACTTTAAGATTATCTCTGAACTTCACAGTGTCATAAAAAAACTCTTCTAACTCCAAAAATACAGATATGTTGCCACATATATAATTACTGCAACCCATGTTTAAGTACCACAAATTTTGGTTGCTTTCTTCATTAGCATAGCAAGTCATCAACAAAGTAATTTCTTCTTCCTTCTATACATAATGAGACTATTCATTGCATTGTTCAAACAAGTTTGTGCGACATTCTGATCGATAGTGACTATACTTATGGCATCTGAAGCATTCAACTTATGAGTTATCTGTTGACTTTGTTTTGATGGATAATGTGTGGTTACCACCTCAACCTCTTCCTCTGCCTAGTGATTCACCTCTCATTTGAAATTCACTAGCTTCAAAATTTTGCTACGAATTTTTGCGGTCCTTGTTCTAGCGACCCCTACCTCTTCCTCTATCTTCTTTGCTTAATTCAAATTGGTGGAAGCCTTCAGTGCTTGCTCCTCTTTATCCCGTTGGTTAATTTTTTTTTTATGAATCAGCAAGGAATTTTGCAATTCGTCAATTGAAAGTTTCTCAATTGTGAGATCTGAGGATTTCAGACATATTTTAATTATGTAATATGAACTTGAAGTATAATTTATTGAGCTAAGTGAATTGGGGAATGATAATTGGAGATTTATATGTTAAGTGTTTAAAATAAGTATGAAGTTATGAGGACAGATCGATTTGGGAGAAGGAGAGATCGATCTGGTGAGTTAAAAATGACAAGAAAGGAGGAATTTAAGGAGCAGATCGATCTCCAATGGAAGAGGATCGATCTCCTTATGATTCTGTTTGAGAGAAGATCGATCTCATGAGGAAGAGATCAATCTCCAAATGTTTCTGTTTGGGAGAAGATCGATCTCCCCAAGGCGCAGATCGATCTCATAAAGCCATAATGAGATCGATCTCACCCCTCGACAGATCGATCTCCTAGGCATAAATTACCCCAAATCATCCCCAAATTCAAATGCAGATCGATCTCATCAAGAGCCAGATCGATCTCCTACCCTCAGTCTATATAAGGAATCCCTGCTTTCTCCTGCAATTTCACTTTCTCTCTCTTCCAACCCCTATTTTCACCGAGCCCTAGCTTTCTCACTCATCCAAAGCACTCATTTTCGTCCAAATCAGAAGTTGTGGCAAGAAGGAAAGTTGTTCCTCACCCAAGGGAGAACAACATACTTGGGAATCGAAAGACAGATCGAATCGAGGCAAGAGATAAGCTCTCCACAAGTTTTGGATAATTTCTAAACTTCGATCCTTATATTTGAGATGATTTTGGTGATGATAGTTGTTGGCATTGTGTTGAAATAGCTGAAAAATGATTAGAGATTGATGAAATTACAATGTAGTTGGAGTGATGATGATATTTAGCAACTTTGGTAAATTTAGGAATTTTGAGCTATAAATGGAGATTTAGACAATGTGGTGTATTAGCATAGATATTATGGCATAGGAAATATAGAATGTTGAGGTGTTGGGAGCGAGATTGTGGTTTGTGATGGAGTTATGAGAATTGAGAAATTTGAGGAGTTATGAGCAATTATGCTCGATTTTGAGAATTTAGGTTGATGTGATAATGAGTATTGATGTTTTAACATCGTTTGGACAGCTCGAGAGTTCCAGAGTGGAATGCGAGGCTAGTCCGTGATACGGGGAAAACAATTGCACTATACGAGGTGCAAAGAGGTAAGAGAAAACTAAACCATTTGTGTATGTGTTTTGATGAATTGTTGTAGCATGAACCATGATTTGAGAATACAAGCATGTTTGGTGTTATGTTGTGATATAATTGCACATGGTTTTTATAGCCGGTTGGAGCCCATTATTTTATGAGTTTATAAGCTGAGTGTGAAATTGCTTTATAAACCTTTGAGTTTGCGTGAAAAGTAAATTGGGCTCTACGTTAAGGCGATATTGAGATTTGAGAAAATGTGTGCGTGTTTTGCCGGTTGGAACTCGGTTTTAATATGTTTTGTGTTGAGTACACAAATGTTTTAAATGAGTTTTACGAGAGAAAACCATTATGAGTTCTACGTGAAGGCATATCGTTTTATAAGATAATGGCTAATGATTGAGACTTAGGCGTGTCATGTTGAATACATATCGGGCCTTGCTCTGGTAGTATGTAAGACCGATATAGTGGGATGCCTGGGAACCGACCTAGGGACCACAGGCCTTGTTCTGGTAACATGTAAGTCCGATTATTCCTCCGCTTTGGTAGCGTTGGGAGGCCTTGCTCTGGTAGCATGTAAGTCCGATATTCCTCCGTTTTGGTAACGAGAGATGCCTCCATTTTGGTAACGAGAGATGCCTTTGTTTTGGTAACGTGAGATGGCCTCCGTTCTGGTAACGCTGGGTGGCCTTGCTTTGGTAGCTTGTAAGACTGAGAGAGTGGGCCACCTGGGAACCGACCCAGGGACCACGTGATAGTGTGCATGAGGTGAGGCATTGCTCTGGTGATTTGATCGGACTGTATATGATGATGATTTTCAATTAATAGTTGATGTTAGTTTTGACATATAATTGTGATATATATTTTATGTTTGTTTTTATCGATTTCTACAGCTCTGTTTCATTATTTTAGGTATACGGATTTAAAAGAAAAAATATTAAAAAATATATAGTTAAATTAGCTACGAAAATCCGTCGCTAAATTCTATTAGCGACGAAAAATTTAATTAATTAACAAAAATAAACATATAAATTGCTGACGAAAATCTGTCGCTGAAACACTTTAGCGTCGAAAATTTCATTAAAAATCAGCAACGGATTTTCGTCGCTAAAATGTTTCAAAGACGAAATTATTAGCGACGAAAAATTTCGTCGCTGAAACACTTTAGCGACGGAAATTTCATTAAATCAAATAGTAATATCAGCGACGAAAATTCGTCGCTAAAATGTATCAGCGACGAAATTATTACCGACAGATTTCCGTCGCTGATTATTTTATCGACGGAACATTATCCGTCTCTGATTCTCTTTACCGACGGAATTATTAGCGACAGAAATCCGTCGCTAATTGAATTTAGCGACGAAAAAAACAGCGACGAAATTCCGTCGACAAAAGTTTTCACCGACGAAATTTATTTACGACGGAATTACCAACGGAAATTTTCCTTCAGCGACGGAAGACTTTCAGCGACTTCAAATTTTACGACGAAATTAGCGACGGAAACTTCGTCGCTAATTCCCTCGCAAAAACTCATTGGCAACGGAAAGCTAGAATTAGAGACGAAAATTTCGTCGCTAATTCCGTCGCTGATGCCTCTTTTTCTTGTAGTGATATGTGATTGGATATGAGCTCCAACAGCTTAGCTCAATGAAACTGTAACGTATGTTGGAAAATCGATTCGGGTATTATACGGAAGGAGAAAGTGTTGAGGTTTGAGATGATCTCCCTAGTTAAGTATGATGGTAGTATTACACTCCGGAGAAAGTCACTTGAGGATGACAGTATATGATACGATAGATGTACCCAAAGTTATTTCTGAACTTATTTGACTTGGTTCTAATTTGGAGGATCAAATTTTTTAAGTGGGGGAGATTGTAAGGCCCGGTTTTATCGTAAGAGCAAAAGGGAATGAAAAGAAATTTTCGAGTGCATTTAAAAATGCAAAAGGATTGAAATGGAATTACTGAACATGTGCAAGGATAAAATGGTTAAAAGATCAAAACCCGGTATTTATCGTGATAAGAAAATTTAATTAAAAATAATAGATTTGAGAATCTTGATCAATAATGAAGAAATAATTAAATTTCAGGTTAAATTGATCAAGATATGATTTTATTGGAATAAACCAGAATTTTTACATTTGGAAATTATCCCGAAAATAATTAAAAATTATACCCAAAAGCTGAAATAATACGGATAAATTTATTTATTGGTTAAATGAATTAAATATAATTTTTTTAGATATTTTGGGAAAATAATAATATAATAATAATTAAAATAATAAGAAAAATTAAGAAAAAAAGAAAGTGAAAATCGCGAAACGCGGTTAATTGAGAAAAACGAAGCTGAGCCCGACCTCTGCCGTCACCAACGGACGGAGACAACTATAGACGGCGAGCCCAGGCAAGAGCCAGCCCAGCTGAGGCCATCGCCGGCGTTGGTAGGCAGAAGAGAGGCGGCGAACGACGAGAGAAACAAAATCGAGCGAAACCAAGGGGAAGGAAGGAATTTGCAGTCGCCGGCGTCGATTTGGGTCCGACCACCGACACACGAAGGTAGCCCACGCCAAAGTCAGCCGATCAGCGGCTGAACCGGTCGGTGGGGCGGCACCTAGCGCCAAAAAATGGCAAGGAAAGAAACGTTACCACCGACGGAGGAGAGAAGAGCCGAACCGACCACTTTTTGGCGACCTTGGACGAAATCGAGACCAGATCCATGCATCGGACGGCCCAGCGGATCCACTGGCATTGAAAACGGCCCGAGAACCGATCGAACGATGCCGAGAAGAGGGAATGATGTCGAACCAGACTGAACCGCTGGACCGAATCGGGTTGAACCGGACCGAACTGGTTTAGCTGAAAAAGAAAAGAAAAGAAAAGAAAAAGGAAGGAAAAGGGAAAAGAAAAAGAGGAACAATTGAGGAAAATTTCAGTGATGCAATCGAGCTATGGGTAAGTTGGTAAGCGATCGAATTGACTGATTTAAATTTTGGAATATTTAATTTGATTAATATCCGAATGGAAATTTACCCGAAAAATATTTAAATGTGTAGCTCGACAATTGACGTAGAACGAGGACTCGAGTCAGCCACGATTTGCGTACTATCATGGAATCACGGGTAAGTAACCCTTATTTACGATAATATTACATCGTTATGCGTGTTAAAATTTATCGCATAAATTGCGGATTTAATTTCTGCATAAAATGAATTATATTCTCGAAATTGAGATAAATTATCGTAAATAATTAATTGAGTTATTCGAGAATTTAGAATGAGGCTCAATAATTACTAATGGGCCCAGTGAGCCCAATAGGCCTCGATAATGTGAATAGTGAGTAAAAAATGGGCTTAAGGTCGATTGAGGCCCATTATGGTGCAATCGGGCCCAATATGGGTAAACGGGCCCAATGATTTAAATTAAGTCCAGAAAATATGAAATACAATTACATATATTGTATTTGACCTGATGAATATTTATTCGCAGTGCCGGAGATTTTTTTTGGATTGGGAGCAAATCGGACTGCGTGACAAGACATCAGTGAAAAAGGTCAGACTATACAGAAAAATGAGGTAAGGGAATTGTGTGAGTAGCTATAGGTAGCTACGCGTATTTTAATAGTTTTTGTATACACTGATTATGTATGTATATACGGTTATTGTATAATGATCCTAGAAGAGGTTTAAATGATTTTAAGGATCGAAATAAGTAAAAAGACTATTTTACCCCTATTGAGGGAAGTCCACCTAAGGATGGTGAAAGCATGACATGCATGAAATGCATGATTTAAAGAATTTTTCGATTAATGAATTTTCTTGGTTTTTAAGCAAAGTAAATCGGTAGATTGGCCAATGATTGCATAAGTTTCACAAAATGACACTACGTAAGTGTTATTGGTATTTAAATGAAAATTTCTTTAGGAAACGAGCAACTATCATGTTTATATGGAAACAGATAGTGTTGGCGCATAGCTCGCACTACATCTGAGTTTGTGAGTGTGCATAAAATGTGCTTGAGCGGTTGCTCGCACCGATTTATGTGACATCATATGCATGAAATGTGCTAGAGCGATTGCTCGCACTGATTTTATTATTGAGAAATGCATGAGAGGTTCTGGAGCCTAGCTCGCACCCTGTTTTGACTGTTTTGACAGTTTTGTCTATTTTGACGTGATATGCATAAAATGGTACTGGAGCGATTACTCGCACTAGGTTTTATGATTTGACATGCATGAGTGATGCTGGAGCTTAGCTCGCATCCTGTTTTGATATGATATTGCATAAAAGCTGTGCTGGAGTGTAACTCACACGAGATTTGATGTATTTATGCATAAGCCGTACTGGAGCGTTAGTCGCACGGAGTTTTGATTTACTTGAGCATTTATTCTTGCTGGAGCTTTCTCACACGAAGTTTTATATGGTTTTATAACTCATTTTAAAGCCGTACTGGAGTTTTTCTCGTACGAGGTTTTCATTGAGTTTTTATACATATCTGTACTAGAGCATTGCTCGTACGTGGATTTTACTTGAATTTTTAATTATTTTAAGTCGTACTGGAGTGCTGCTCGTACACAGATTTCATTGATTTCTATGAAATCATGCTAGAGCTTCGTTCACACGAGATTTTCTGATATCATGAATATGCATGGAGCCGTGCTAGAGCTTTGCTCACAGAGGGATTTATATTACATGCATACGTGTTGGAGCCTCCTGTAGACTGTGTGTCACAGTGAGATGATAAGCTCACACGTGCATACTGAGACAGAGATGATATGGGTGGATAAGACCTATTACAGGTACCCCTAATTGAGCTTGGGTTCACGGAGTACGTTGTACCGTGTATGTCACACGGAGTACACTGTACCGTGGGGATTGTTGGAGTGGAGTGGCATTAGCCACGAGGCAGCAAGCCTCCTCGCAGTCCTGATATGCTGTTCTGGTGGGTGGGACCGACCTACCTCCCGTTTCAAGTGTGATACCCCGCACACTAGGTACCGTGTTGCCAGGGATCATGAGGTTATAGCCATAGTCCTATGTTGTTACTGATAATCACCTACATGTATCACATGATATAACTATTGGTCGATAGACCAGGGTAGACCCGAGGGAGGGGTCAGGCCCCCGATTTTATGATTTTGTACTATGATGATAGATTTTTCTGAAAATTTTATAACGAATTGAATTATGAGATGTTTAACCCCTTCGGGTTATTTTATACTGCGTTTTAAATGAAATGATTTAAATGCAGTAGCATGATATGTTTTTCATGCTTTAATGATAAATTCATGAAAGGATTGTATCTCATGAATTGTTTTATATCACATGAAATAATGCATGATTTTGATATAATTCATGCTAAGTATGATTTAATGATGTCACATAAAATGCTATTGATGCATAATTAGTATGAGTTATATATGCACGAACAATTTTATAAACTAAGTCATGATGAAATACATGATTTGTGCTTGAGATTTTAATGAAAAGAAATGGATTTTAAGGGCATGGCATTATGAATATGTAGATAGTGGAGCTATTTACTTACTTGCATAATTGCCTTACTGAGCGTGTGATTTGCTCACCCCCTTATTTTTCCATCTTTTTAGAGCACTCGCAATAGTTATTGAGTGGCCGAGGACTTGCATGCTAGGTATTTGCTGCTTCCCATCGAGAGACAAGTATACACATTTGTATGGTTTTGTATCTAAATATGTAATGCACAGTACTGTAAACAGATTTGATGTCGGGGATGTAAGGTTATGTAAATATCATTGTGTATGTACTTAATTAAAGTTAAAAGATAGTAAACTCTGATATGTGAATGTGATTATGGAAATGGAATGGTAAATAGGTGAGAGATGACTAACACCGAATCGTAGCCCAACTGTTTATAGGATGGTCACGATTAGAGAAAAGTAAGAATTAAATAATAAATGAAAAAGCAAAAAATTTACTCTGATTTTTAGGTAATTTGGGTTGTGACAGGCCAAACCACATTAAAAGTTATTGTGTCCGTTTTTTTAATTGTTTGGATTGGAGATATTTTTCCTAACAAGTGATATCATAGCAAAAGGTCTATGATATTATGAAATGAGGAAAACTACGTTTGAAGGTATTAGGTTAATATATCTTGAAATGACAAAACAGTAATTAAATAATGGACATTATAAACTTAGAAGTGCTTTAAACATGTTTAGAGTTTATTTAAATACATATTAGTACCAGAAACTAAGTATTTAAGGATGAAAGATCGATCTCATGAGATGAGAGATCGATCTCCTAGGTTTTCAAGTATGAGAGATCGATCTCATGAGAATATGAGATCGCTCTGCTAAAGGATTAAAAACTCAAAGAGCTGTATAGGATATTTGAGGAAGCAGAGATCGATCTGAAGGGGTTAAGAGATCGATCTGTAAATTACAGATTGCCTAAGAGATCAATCTGGTCTAGGAAGAGATCGATCTCCTCTAAGATAAAGGCTAAAGGTATTAGATCGATCTGTAGATCGATCTATGTTCAAACAGAGAGTTTATGAGATCGATCTCCTGTGTATAGAGATCGATCTCCTCAAAGTCAGAGAGTTTAGGAGATCGATCTAGGGTGATTAGAGATCGATCTCCTCTCTACGAGAATACTTGCTAGATCGATCTTGAGATCGATCTTGCTCCAAACAGAGAGATTAGAAGATCGATCTAATGGTTCGACGGATCGATCTTCACTAATATTTTTCAAATTATAAGATCGATCTCAACAAATATGAGATCGATCTCCATGCGTCAAGTTGCTTTGTAATTATAGGAATTTAAACTAAGAGATCGATCTGGTCATGATGCAAGATCAATCTGGTACTCTAGTGGAGGTTCCCAATGGCTCTTTCTGTAAAATCTTCAATGGAAAACAGCATTAAATGCTTCAACTACCAATCTTGCTGTATAAAATCAAGCATTGAAGACACTGAAAAAAGAGAGACTATTGTTGCAAATTCTGATATTCTCAAGAAATCTTTTCTAACATTCTCTTTGTCTTCAACATCACATTATTCATATTATTGTAAAAATCCTTGTGTAGAAGTTATTTTTTCCAATCCTCAAAAGAAAGCTTCACTTTGTATTCATCCTTAATTCAAGAGAGAAGAGGAGAGTTCCTCTATGAGATAACTTTGTAAAGGGTGAATATTTGTCTTTGTAAAAAGGGTAGAGAGGTTATTCCTTAACCTAAAAAAGGGAGTTTGTATCAGCTATTTATATAGTGAAAGAAAGCTCTTGACAAGGAGGTCAAGAAGAGAGGACGTAAGCAAGAGATTGGCCGAACCTCTATAAATTACTGAGTTTGCTCCTTCCTTACTTTATCTCCTTTAATTTATTGCACTTTATTTTATTGATTATTCTTTGATTACTTGCAATTAGATTCAATTAAGTTTAAATTTACCATTATCATTGGAAAACCGATTCACCCCTCTCTTGGTAGAGCCAATAATTGGTATCAGAGCTTGGACTCTTAGATCATAAAAGAATAACTTCTTAAGAGTTAAAAATGATCTAATGGCACATAATAATGTAGCAACCAGTTTATTTGGAGAGGGGCACTCTACAGTTAGGCCTCCTGACGAGCCCAAAGGGTATCTATCCGCAAGTGCACGGGTCGTCCAAGTAATAATGGGATTTGAGTCCCGAGTTATTGTCCCACAGAGAAGTTGTTAGCCTAATTAAGTACCGATTAATCTTACCCTAAGTATATCCTAGCAAATTATGAAAATTGCAATGGGTGATCAACTAATCTAGAATTGAAAATACCGAAAGCAATAAAATAATAAAACTATAAAATAAAGTAACTAAAATAGAGCTGAAAATTACTTACCGAGCTCCACGCAATTAAAAGTAAATACCTACAAAAATAATTAAAACAGTTAAAACTCATTAACGCAATTAAAATAAAATGCAATTATGAAAATAAAACAATAAAATTAAACTACAATTAAACTAATCTAAAATGCGATTAAACTACTTAATTAACGTGCAATTGAAACTAAACTAAAGCTTAATGAAAATAAAATCCTAGGAAATTAAGAAAATAACTATAAAACTACATGTCTAAAATCTTAACTCTAAACTAATCCTAACTAATTAAATTGGAATTTTCACTAAAACTAAAAATGAGTTAATCACTAAATGACTAGCCAAACAAGCCCTTAGTAAATTTAAATCCTACAACAACTCCCTCCAATTACTATTCATTTGTCATTTTGCATTTTGTTTTCCAGGTGGTCTCGGCTTGTCCTGCTGTCTGCCTCGGCTTGTCCTTCCTCGGCCTGGTGTCCTGCTGTGTCCTGGTGTTGCAGGTTGCAAACTGCCACCTGCTACAATTGCTGCTCCATGTTCAGCAGATTTCCAACTGCACACGGGTTGCTCTCTCCAAGTACTGCAGTGTCGGTTTTGTGCCTCTGCTCCTGCTGTGCTGCACAGGTGTTCTAGCTGCCCATTCCCCATGCTGCTTGTTTCTGCCTCCTTCCATGTCTGCTGCTCCAGTACACTATACGGTGCTGCCATAAACAACTCAGCGTGAATACTGCGTCCTTCCTCTGCAACTCGTTCCAGCCTTGTTGTCAAACAGATCTGCAGCTGCGTTGCCATCATCTGTTTTGTGCACCATACCAGTCGGGTAACAGCTCACCATCACCTAAAACAACAGCACAACAGAATGCACACAAGGAGTTCCCGAGCATAGTTCCCGAGCATCAGCAGTTGACAACAAGCAAAATGCAAAAAAAAAAATAATAATAATAAATAAACAACTGGAAAGAACTAAACTAAAGATAAATCTAAAACTAATGAAGTAAAAAACTGAACTTGAAAGTGAAAATGATTAAGCTGAAAATAATGCAAAAAGCAGCAAAAAAAACGCAACAACATTGCTGAACCCGAGCTTAATCACACAGCTCTTGAAATAGGGTAGAACAGAGAATATGAGCTCATCTATCCATTGAAGCCATGAAGTAACATCAGCTCTGCCAGCTTCAGTATCGGCCTACACCTCTTGCTTGCTTCACTGAACCACCAGGACACGATGCAGCCTCCAGTCATGATCGTAGGGCCATCGACTCATGCAACAAGTTCACGCCAAAAGCTATTAACATAAGCTAAGCAAAAAAAAAAAAAAAACAGAATTTAAATAAAACAATGGAAGATTAAAGAACAACGTAGTAGCATGGATGAAGAGAAATCGCCTGTCACTCGGTCTTGTACCTCCCTCTACTGCTGCTACACAATGCTCGGCAGTGACAAGCTCAGCACCTCGCAAACCCGAATGAATGGAGAGTGGGAAAATAACATTTGAAATCCAACATGAAAGCTAATCCGAGAGCTACACTAGGACAATATGCTATGTAAAATAGAACTTGAAAAAAAATAAAAGAGCTTGAAATACACCAAACCGAGAAGCATGAAAATGATGGGTAGGGTAGCTGCCAAGAGAATGAAAAACTATATTGAAAAGCTTGAAAAAAATAGCAATGGAAATTGTTTGAACATTAACTTTAAATGGGAGCTAAAACGGAAAAATAAAACTTGAAAACAAGGAAAAATAATTAAAACTATTCTAACACTACTCCTAACTACATTACACTACTCCTACTCCTAAAAATTACATTACTCTACTTCCTACCTTACTTGAGTTTTCAATTGCCATCATGCTCTATGTATATACAAACATAGGGGTACAATGATAAATTTTCATCCTAAATGAGTTGGCATTGTTTGGCCACTTGTCTTCCTTTGATTTGCTGCAGAGTAGATATTTTCACGTCATCAGTCTTTTTATCCAATTAGCTGTGTGATGTGGCTCAACGTGTGTCCTTCAAAGGGTTGGCACGGTTTCCTTCGATCTTATCGTTTCAGAGCAAATAAAAATCGGACACCTGGCATCACGCGTGTCCAGTCGATGGATGATTCAGTCTGCAAATTGGAAGTGGTCCAGTCTCTTTTGACTCGTTTTCAGAATAATTTTGTCTGAAACGACTGAATTTCATCCGGATTTAATTTATCTGCACATTAAAGAATTTTAATTAAATAAAGGGGATTATTAATAAAATAATATGGGTATTAAATAAATAATTATGAATTTAAGCACAAATAATTCTATAAAAAATAGAATTATCACACCCCCAAACTTGAGCTTTTGCTTGTCCTCAAGCAAAACAAAATAATTGTAAGAATAATAAGTACAAAACATAATAATTTCCCCAACATTATCCTCAAAAAAAAAGTACAGACTATGAAATCAAAGAATCACAATTATAAGTCCAACACTCAGAATTATTCCATCATAAGTCCTAACCCAAATTGGACTCCTCGTGTGTGTGTGTGAAAAATGTCAAAGCCACTTCAAAGTACATTATTCGGATCAGATTATGCAAGCACAATGAATGCAAAGTCAATGACATGTGATCATTCCCATAAGTTTCCTTTTCACTAATCTTTCCACTAATGTAGTCACACTTACTCAAAGATCAATAGGACTTCATTAAGCTTGTAATGTCAGGCTGGGGTTAAGGTATGATAAAGTTGATTTAGGTTTAATTACCCCTTAACATGAATTACTTCTAGGATCTTTAATGTAAGAGCTCATTTATTTCCCCCAAACTTATTTCTTTCACTAGACATTTTATTCTATTTTTGTATTTTTCTCCTTTCTTCTTTTTTTTTTTTTTATAAATACTCCTTCCCTATCACTTAGTACCCATATGTACAGAGCTCACAATATATCCCAATAAATTTCCATGCTTTCGGGGTAAGGAATAGGAAAAGAATACTTTAGGCTAAGGAAAATAACGCAAGTGTATTTACAGAGAAAAGCTTATTTGGCCCAGATGGGTGACTAGGGATAAAATATGTATAAGGATAGCTAGAAAGGCTCAAACGATCCAAAGATGGCCTAAATCATCTCCCTAATCAAGTGTGATCTAATATTTCGTCTCGAGATCAGATCAAACAAATTCTAGAATATGATGAACAAAATCAATTTAACAAATGCACCCCTATGTCCACATAAGCTTTCTCTAAATGAATATACAAATTCATGACATGACATGTGCGTAAGATGAGGAAATCACAATCAGAATCAAGATAAATTCAAGAACTCAACTTCATGCTTTTCCTATAATCATGCTTCTAAGTCAATCAAAGTCATACTAAATCATGGGGTCATATCATCAGAATATGGGAAAACTACATGCTAAGCACTAAATCATCCTAAAATCAAATAGTTTAAGCTCAACTATTCGAAAAAATCTTGAAAAAATTTTCAATTTTTGCTCAAATTTTTGAAAACTGCTCAAGTAGTATCCCCTCCCCCAAACTTGAAGTGCATAGTATCCTCAGTGTGCAGATAATATAAGAATTGAAGTTCAGGAACAGAGTACTCCCCTTTCTGATGATGACAACCGAAGCTTTGATTGAAAGCATAAAACTAGAAAATAAACCTGCAAAATAAACAAAGAAAGAAACAGCATAAAAGAAAAAGAACTATATACAAGGTGAAAAGGGAAACACAACCACTTCAAATGCAGCTGAAGAAGACAACACTCAGCAGCAGAGCGAAGAGTAGGAGGGTCATCCAAAGTGGTGATAGGGTGTTGACAATTAACTCCTCCTGAGCTCTCGCTACTTCCCTCCTTCTTTGAGAATTCTTGTGCTCAAGCCTTATATCCTCATTAATCTCCATCTTAAAACACTCTTGAGAGTCATCAGAGAGCTTCAAAGGTTTGAAAATATTAAACTTCACTTCCTGATCTTGCACTCTCATAGTCAACTTTGTAGATTCAAATGGCGAGGAAGGCAATGAATAAGAAGAAGGTAAAGATGAAGAAGCGCCTAGTTTTACAGCCCGATCCTGATGTTCCTGCTATTTCTGAGCTGCTTCGTTAGAACCTATGTGTTCTTCAACTATGTGTTGTTCAGGTTGGGACTTAACTTGTGGCTCCTCTAGCTCTCTGCCACTCCTAAGGGTGATAGATCTAACATGTTCCTTACCTTCCCTTTGCTTATCAGGATTAACTTCAGTATTACTAGGGAGGGTCTCTTGAGGACGTTGGCTAAGAGCACTAGCTATTTGTCCCACCTGAACCTCTAAGTTCTTAATTGAAGCAGCTTGATTTTGCAGGATAGTCGTGAACATCTCCTCTAATGTAGGCTTCTTCTCAACTGCTGGTGCATGGTAGAGTTGGGGCTGCATAAGTGGTGGTGGTGGTGGTGGTGGTGGTGGTGGTGGTGGTGGTGGTGATGGATGATATCAAATTTGAGGTGGGGATGGATGATGTGGATGGTGTGGAAATTGCGACTGTGGTGGTACCTGAACCTGTGGAGCTTGAAAACTAGGGGGTCCTACAAATATGGAATTAGAAGTTTGCCCTTGGTTTTGGCTTCAGGAGAAGTTAGGATGGTTCCTCCACCCTGAATTATAGGTGTTTGAAAAAGGGTTGCTCTGTTGCGTAGAGGGAGCAACATACTGAACCGATTCTAAGTTGAGCGGACACCTATCTACAGAGTGGGTACCACTACATAGCTCGCAGGAAAGGAAAGGACTTTGGACAGAATATATAGGGTTAGGACTATTGGGAGGACTATGTTGGGTACTGAGCGACTCTACCTTCTTCGTAAGATTAGCAATTTGAGATGTCAAGGTAGACAGTGTGTCGAGCTCATAAATACCCGCCGGCTTTTTTGGCATTTGCCTCTCCGAGGACCATAGATAGTTGTTAGTCGCCATCCTTTCTAACAGCTCGTAAGCATCCTCTTCTGTTTTACACATTAGCTCTCCGCCTGCCGCAGCGTCAACAATGGTCCTATTTGGGCTTGTAAGTCCGTTGTAGAAGGTTTGGACTTGCAACCACAAAGGTAGGCCATGGTGAGGGCACTTCCTAAGAAGCTCCTTATATCGTTCTCATGCTTCATAAAGAGATTCAGAGTTGTACTGGGCAAAGGAAGATATATTGCTACGGAGTTGGGCTATTTTAGAGGGAGGGAAAAACTTAATTAGAAATTGATGGGCTAACTCGTCCTATGTAGAAATGGATCCTGGAGGCAGGGAGGTCAACCAGTGTCTCGCCCTATCCCTAAGTGAGAAAGGGAATAGTCTTAGCCTAAGTGCATCATCTGATAATCCATTGTGTTTGAAAGTGTAGCATAAGTCCAAGAATTGCCCGAGATGAGCATGTGGGTCATCGTGTGGAAGCCCACTGAACTGTAGAGAAGTTTGGATCATCTGGATGATTACAGGCTTAATTTCAAAGTTATTTGCAAGGACAACTGGTGGCCTAATGCCAGAATAATATCTTTTAATTGTCGGCATCGCATAATCTCCAACAGTTCTAATTTCCCTATTTTCTGCCATGATGTTTTGCAGCGAAACTATAAATTTCCTAGAGTCCTTTCGAATTTTTCTAAGTGTTCAATTTCAGGATCTAGAGGAAAGAAATCAAAACTCCTGGCTCTACGCATGCAAACATCAGAAAGTCCTTAGAATTTTTTTTTTTCGTTTTTTAATTTTCAATTTTTTTTAATTAATTAAGAGAAAATTTAACTATCCTAAGTTAAGGCTCTAAATATTTACAACCTAAATATTTACAAGCTAGAATTACACTTAAGCATAATTTCACCGATATTAATTACTGACTAATTAAAACTTCCCCGGCAACGACGCCAAAAACTTGACGAGTCCAAAGGGTATCTATCCGCAAGTGCACGGGTCGTCCAAGTAATAATGGGATTTGAGTCCCGAGTTATCGTCCCACAGAGAAGTTGTTAGCCTAATTAAGTACCGGTTAATCTTACCCTAAGTATATCCTAGCAAATTATGAAAATTGCAATGAGTGATCAACTAATCTAGAATTGAAAATACTGAAAGCAATAAAATAATAAAACTATAAAATAAAGTAACTAAAACCGAGCTGAAAATTACTTACCGAGCTCCACGCAATTAAAAGCAAATACCTACAAAAATAATTAAAACAGTTAAAACTCATTAACGCAGTTAAAATAAAATGCAATTATGAAAATAAAACAATAAAAGTAAACTACAATTAAACTAATTTAAAATGCGATTAAACTACTTAATTAACGTGCAATTGAAACTAACTAAAGCTTAATGAAAATAAAATCCTAGGAAATTAAGAAAATAACTATAAAACTACATGTCTAAAATCTTAACTCTAAACTAATCCTAACTAATTAAATTGGAATTTTCACTAAAACTAAAAATGAGTTAATCACTAAATGACTAGCCAAACAAGCCCTTAGTAAATTTAAATCCTACAACAACTCCCTCCAATTACTATTCATTTGTCATTTTGCATTTTGCTTTCCAGGTGGTCTCGACTTGTCCTTCCTCGGCCTGGTGTCCTGCTGTGTCCTGGTGTTGCAGGTTGCAAACTGCCACCTGCTACAATTGCTGCTCCATGTTCAGCAGATTTCCAGCTGCACACGGGTTGCTGTCTCCAAGTACTGCAGTGTCGGTTTTGTGCCTCTGCTCCTGCCGTGCTGCACAGGTATTCTAGCTGCCCATTCCCCATGCTGCTTGTTTCTGCCTCCTTCCATGTCTGCTGCTCCAGTACACTATACGGTGCTGCCATAAACAACTCAGCGTGAATACTGCGTCCTTCCTCTGCAACTCGTTCCAGCCTTGTTGTCAAACAGATCTGCAGCTGCGTTGCCATCATCTGTTTCGTGCACCATACCTGTCGGGTAACAGCTCACCATCACCTAAAACAACAGCACAACAGAATGCACACAAGGAGTTCCCGAGCATAGTTCCCGGGCATCAGCAGTTGACAACAAGCAAAATGCAAAATAATAATAATAATAAAAATAATAATAATAATAATAATAATAATAATAATAATAATAATAATAAAAAATAAACAACTGGAAAGAACTAAACTTAAGATAAATCTAAAACTAATGAAGCAGAAAACTGAACTTGAAAGTGAAAATGATTAAGCTGAAAATAATGCAGAAAGCAGCAAAAAAAAAAAAAAAAAAAACGCAACTACATTGCTGAACCCGAGCTTAATCACACAGCTCTTGAAACAGGGTAGAACAGAGGAGAATATGAGCTCATCTATCCATTGAAGCCATGAAGTAACGTCAGCTCTGCCAGCTTCAGTATCGGCCTACACCTCTTGCTTGCTTCACTGAACCACCAGGACACGATGCAGCCTCCAGTCATGATCGTAGGGCCATCGACTCATGCAACAAGTTCACGCCAAAAGCTATTAACATAAGCTAAGCCAAAAAAACAGAATTTAAATAAAACAATGGAAGATTAAAGAACAACGCAGTAGCATGGATGAAGAGAAACCGCCTGTCACCCGGTCTTCTACCTCCCTCTACTGCTGCTACACAATGCTCGGCAGTGAGCAAGCTCAGCACCTCGCAAACCCGAATGAATGGAGAGTGGGAAAATAACATTTGAAATCCAACATGAAAGCTAATCCGAGAGCTACACTAGGACAATATGCTATGTAAAATAGAACTTGAAAAAAAATAAAAGAGCTTGAAATACACCAAACCGAGAAGCATGAAAATGATGGGAAGGGTAGCTGCCAAGAGAATGAAAAACTATACTGAAAAGCTTGAAAAAAATAGCAATGGAAATTGTTTGAACATTAACTTTAAATGGGAGCTAAAACGGAAAAATAAAACTTGAAAACAAGGAAAAATAATTAAAACTATTCTAACACTACTCCTAACTATGTTACACTACTCCTACTCCTAAAAATTACATTACTCTACTTCCTACCCTACTTGAGTTTTCAATTGCCATCATGCTCTATTTATATACAAACATAGGGGTACAATGGTAAATTTTCATCCTAAATGAGTTGGCATTGTTTGGCCACTTGTCTTCATTTGATTTGCTGCAGAGTAGATATTTCCACGTCATCAGTCTTTTTATCCAATTAGCTGTGTGATGTGGCTCGGCGTGTGTCCTCCAGAAGGTTGGCACGGTGTCCTTCGATCTTATCGTTTCAGAGCAAATAAAAATCGGACACCTGGTATCACGCGTGTCCAGTCGACTGATGATTCGGTCTGCAAATTGGAAGTGGTCCAGTCTCTTTTGGCTCGTTTTCAACCCAATTTCGTCTGAAACGACTGAATTTCATCCGGATTTAATTTATCTGCACATTAAAGAATTTTAATTAAATAAAGGGGATTATTAATAAAATAATATAGGGATTAAATAAATAATTAAGAATTTAAGCACAAATAATTCTATAAAAATAGAATTATCGCCTCCCATGTTCAATGGTGAACATTATGCTTATTGAAAAACTATGATGATACTTTTCATTCAAGCAAATGATTATGAGGTATGGAGGATTATAACTAAAGGTCCTCAAATCCCAACTAAAAAAATAAAGGGAATAGATATCCCTAAAGAAGAAGATAAGTGGGATTCTAATGATGTAAAATGTGCTTAGCTAAATGTAAAGGCCATGCACACCTTATTTTGTACTTTAGGGCCCAATGAGTATAATAGAGTCTCTGGTTTGACAATGCCAAACAAATTTGGGACAAATTGGCAATTCCACATGAAGGCACAACTCAAGTAAAGGAGACTAAGGCAGGAATTCTCACACATGATTATGAGCTATTTAGGATGAAAGAATGAGAGTCAATTAGTGACATGTTCACTAGATTTACTGACGTAATAAATGGAATAAAGTCCTTAGGCAAAATCTATTCAAATATAGAAATGGTTAAGAAAATCTTGAATAGCCTACCGAAATCATGGGAAGCTAAAGTAATTGTAATTAAAGAGTCCAAAGACCCCCACACACTATCACTAGATGAATATAGAAATTGTTAGAAAACCGATTCACCCCCCTCTCGGTAGAGCCAACAATTGGTATCAGAGCTAGGACTCTTTAATCACATAGGAACAACTTCCTAAGAGTTAGAAACGATCAAATGGCTCTTAACAATGTAGCAACTAGTTTGGTAGGAGAGGGGCACTCTACAGTTAGACCTCCCATGTTCAATGGTGAACATTATTCGTATTGGAGGACTAGGATGATGTTATTCATTCAAGCAAATGATTATGAAGTGTGGAGAATTATAGTTAAGGGACCTCAAATCCCTACAAAGAGAATAGAGGGAAGAGATATCCCCAAAGAAGAAGATGAATGGGATTCTAATGACATTAAATGTGCACAGCTAAATGCTAAAGCTATGCACACATTATTTTGTGCTTTAGGTCCTAATGAATACAATAGAGTCTCCGGGTGTGATAATGCCAAGCAAATATGGGATAAATTGGCAATAACTCATGAGGGTACAACCCAAGTGAAGGAGACAAAAGTAGGTATGCTCACACATGACTATGAGCTTTTTAGGATGAAGGAAGGAGAATCAATTAGTGATATGTTCACTAGATTCACAGATGTAATTAATGGATTAAAATCTTTAGGAAAAATATATTCTAATATTGAAATGGTAAAGAAAATTTTAAATAGCTTACCTAAATCATGGGAAGCTAAAGTGACGGCAATTGAGGAATCTAAGGATCCTCACACATTGTGCCTAGATGAATTGATAGGATCTTTGCTCACTTATGAGATGAAACTTAAAAGAAATGAAGAGCCACCCAAGAAAGTGGGAGTTGCTCTAAAATCCACTGCTCAAGAGGAGATTAAAAATGAGAGTGGCAGTGAGGAGGATATTGAGATGGCAATGTTTGCCAAAAGATTTAATAAGTTCATGAGGATGAGAGCTAGTAGTAGTAATAGGAGAGAACAAGAGGAAGTAGGTAAAAAAGACTCTATTATGTGTTATGAATGTAAAAAACCTGGACACATAAAATTTAACTGCCCTCTTCTTAAAAGATCCAATGATAGGTTCCATAAAAAGAAGGCAATGGTGGCAACATGGAGCGACAGTGACTGCTCCGATGATGAATCAAATGAGGACATTGCCAACTTATGCTTCATGGCTATTGATGATGATGAAAAGGTAACCTCTAATCTCAATGAATACTCATTTGATGAATTGCAAGATGCCTTTGATGATCTAGCATTAGAGTATGAATGTATGAGTATGAAGTATAAAAAGATAATATCCAAATTGAGAAAAGAAAATGAAATAATGCAATTGGATAAATTAGAATGTGAAAAGAAACTAGAGATTTCAAATCTAGAAATTTGTGACCTTAAGGAGAAAAATAAAAATCTACATAACTCCTTTAATAGATTTCACATGGGGCAACAAAAGCTAGATAGCATGCTAGAAACCCAAAGGGCATTTTTTGACAAAAATGGCTTAGGATATAATGCACAAAGTAGGGAGACCTATCTTAAGAGTTTTATTGCTAGGAAGAGCATGAATAAACCTGCAATTACTTGTTCATATTGTAATAGAAAGGGACATAAGTCACATTATTGCAATATAAAGATGAGGAATCTTAAAGGAAAAAGAGTAAAAAGGATATGGATTCCAAAAGAGGTAATTGATTCCAAGGACTGTAATGCATTAGCAAAATGGATCCAATGGGATCAAGAATTGCATTTACTAACCTCCAAGGACCCAAGAAAATTTGGGTACCTAAGACTTGAGTTTGATTTTTTTGTAGGTGATTGAGCATAGCCACAAAGCTAAAACAAAAGAAGCTTGGTACTTAGATAGTGGATGCTCAAGACACATGACGGGTGATAAAAACCATTTCAATTCCTTCAAATCAAAAATTGGTGGAGAAGTCACTTTTGGGGACAACTCCAAAGGCCAAGTGGAAGGAAGTGGCTCAATAGGTAATGATCATTTCTCTTTAGAAAAAGTATTACTTGTTAGGGGTCTAAAGCATAACTTACTAAGCATTAGTCAACTTTGTGACAAAGGTTACAAAGTAATTTTTGATTGCATGAAGTGTAATGTTATAGATCCTAAGTCAAATAAAATTCTTTTTCTAGGTCATAGGCAAGGTAACATATATATTGTCTATCTTAATGAACTCAAAAATGAAAACATATGCTTAATGGTAGACAACAAAAAGGAATCTTGGTTATGGCATAGAAGACTAGGCCATGCTAGCATGAGTGTGCTATCCAAGTTAGCTAGAAAGGATCTAGTAATAGGCTTACCCAAAATACCCTTTGATCATGAAGAAATATGTGAAGCTTGTGTTAAAGGAAAACACAAGAGGACAACTTTTAAGCCTAAGAATAATGTATCCACCACTCGGCCTCTTCAATTACTGCATTTAGACTTATTTGGACCAACTAGAACCACTAGCCTAGGTGGGAAACACTATGGATTTGTAATAGTTGATGATTACACTAGGTTCACTTGGGTGTTCTTTTTGAGAGTAAAAAATGAAGCCTTAGAGAAATTCATAACTTACTCAAAGGTGACGCAAAATGAAAAAGGATATACAATAACAAGCATTAGAAGTGATCATGGCAAAGAATTTGAAAATATAGGATTTGATGAGTATTGCAATGATCAAGGAATTAGCCATAATTTTTCAGCCCCTAGGACACCACAACAAAATGGTGTAGTTGAGAGAAGAAATAGAACTTTGGAAGAGATGCTAGGACCATGTTATGTGAAAATAACTTGCCAAAGTACTTTTGGGCTGAAGCTATAAACACATCATGTTATATAATTAATAGAGCTATGATAAGACCCATGCTAAAGAAAACTCCTTATGAGCTCTACAAAGGCAAGAAGCCTAACATTAGTTACTTCCATCCTTTTGGCTGCAAGTGCTTTGTTCTAAATAATGGAAAAGATAATTTAGGAAAATTTGATGCCAAGAGTGATGAGGGAATATTTCTAGGATATTCTTTGAATTCAAAGGCTTTTAGAATATATAACAAAAGAACATTAGTGGTTAAAGAGTCTATTCATGTTATATTTGATGAGTCAAATAATATATCTAAAGATTCAACCAATGATGAAAATGTTGGAATACTTGATGAAGGCTTAGAAGATGACTTCCTAGAAAAGCTTGACTTGAATAAAGAAGATGAAGAAGAAATAGAGGTTTTAGAAAAAGAGCCTAGAGCACCAAGAGAGTTAGGATATGTAAAAGATTGTGAAATAGTAGGAGATCCAACTCTTGGAGTTAGAACTAGATCATCCCTAAGGAATATGTGCCAATATATAGCCTTTGTATCTCAAATTGAGCCTAGGAATGTCAATGAAGCCTTAGAAGACAATAATTGGTTCCTAGCAATGCAAGAAGAATTAAATCAATTTGAGAGAAGCAAAGTATGGAAACTAGTTCCTAGGCCTAGTGATCACTCTATAATTGGAACTAAATGGATATTCAAGAACAAAATGGATGAAAATAGTGTGATCATAAGGAATAAGGCTAGGCTAGTTGCTCAAGGCTATAGACAAGAGAAAGGCATAGACTATGATGAAACATATGCACCGGTAGCGAGATTAGAGGCAATAAGAATGTTACTTGCCTTTGCATGTTATAAAAACTTCAAGTTATATCAAATGGATGTAAAGAGTGCATTCTTAAATGGTTTCATTAATGAAGAAGTATATGTTGAGCAACCTCCCGGATTTGAAAATCATGAATTTCCTGAACATGTTTTTAAATTAAAGGCATTTTATGGGTTAAAACAAGCTCCTAGAGCTTGGTATGAAAGGTTGTCAAAATTCTTAATAGAAAAGGGATTTTCAAGAGGAAAAGTCGATACCACCTTATTCATTAAGAATAAAAATAAAGACTTACTAGTTGTACAAGTGTATGTAGATGATATTATTTTTGGTTCAACTAATGAGTCTTTATGCCAAGAGTTTACTAAGATCATGCAAGGAGAATTTGAGGTGAGCATGATGGGAGAACTCACATTCTTCTTGGGACTTCAAGTGAAGCAAACAAAGGATAGAACCTTCATCAATCAAGCAAAGTATACCAAGGAATTGCTCAAGCGATTTGGAATGGACAATTGCAAACCTCAAGCAACTCCAATGGGCACCAACATCAAGCTTGATAAAGATGAAAGTGGTAAGTGTGTAGACACTAAACTCTATAGGTCTATGATTGGCTCATTGCTTTATTTAACTGCAAGTAGACCAGATATTTTGTTTAGTGTATGCCTTTGTGCTAGATTTCAATCATCTCCTAGGGAATCACATTTATTGGCAACTAAGAGAATCTTTAGATACCTCAAAGACACTCCCTCACTAGGACTTTGGTACCCCAAGGACTCTACTTTTGCCCTTCATGCATATTCAGATGCTGATTTTGGAGGATGCAAAATAGATAGGAAAAGTACTTCAGGTACTTGCCAATTCTTAGGAAATAGGTTAATTTCTTGGTTCTCCAAGAAACAAAACAGTGTGGCTCAGTCCACAACTGAAGCTGAATATATAGCAGCTGGTAGTTGTAGTGCTCAAGTGTTGTGGATTAAACAACAAATGAGAGATTATGGTATTGACATGAAGCAAGTCACTATTAAATGTGATAATACCAGTGCCATTAATCTGTCTAAGAATCCTATTCAACACTCCAGAACCAAGCACATAGAAATTAGACATCACTTCCTTAGAGATCATGTACAAAAAGGGGATATAATCTTAGAGTACATTGATACTTTACATCAAATAGCAGATATATTCACCAAACCACTTGATAGAGATAGGTTTTGTATCCTTAGAGGTGAATTAGGACTCATGAATATCTCTTAAGACTTATGTGTTTCAAAAATCTTGGTTTCAAGTTGATTTTAAAAGAGTTTTTGCAAAGATTTTCTGGCAATGAGGATGAGAGATCGATCTCTTTGCAATATAGATCGATCTCTATACTTCCAACAAGCCTAAATCATCAAGGTTAAGCTAAGCAGATCGATCTTCTAACCATAAGATCGATCTCCTTTCGTCTCTATTAAAATACAGATCGATCTGTCCCCACGACAGATCGATCTCTTCAAAGCTTTCGCATTCTGAAGATCGATCCATGCATTTGGCAGATCGATCTCTCTAAGTCTCGGTTTCACCACAGATCGATCTGTGCATGTACCAGATCGATCTCCTTAAGCCTCTGTTTGCGAACAGATCGATCTGTCCATACGACAGATCGATCTCCCTTGGCTTCTGGAAGTGACAGATCGATCTGTCGCCTCGACAGATCGATCTCATGTGTCCTGAAGTATATAAACTCGCGAAAATTTCCCAAATTTCACAAAACCTAACTTTCAAATTCCCAAATTCCCTCGCACCATCACTGTCGATTTCTCCTCAGATCGATCTCCGTACGGTCCTCCTTGCATCTCGATGTCAAATTTTGGTATTGTAACCAACATTCCTTACTGATTCTCTCAAAATTTTTCTTCAATTTGTGTTCAGTTTAATTCTAGGGCAAACCTAGGTACTGTTTCATTGCTTTTCTCGTTTTTGAATCTATTTAGCGCAACTCTAGCGTCTAGAATCATGCCTAGGCTTAAGACAGTAGGTCACAAACCTCCTAAAACCAATGTAGAGGCTGGTTCATCCTCCCAACCCATTCCTCCATCTTCCATTGCTTCCTTCAATCGGTGTTTTAAAACACCTGCAAAAAGGAAGCGATACGAAGAATATTTCACAACCATGCCAATTAAGCATTGGCGAACCATAGATTTTTCCTTCCTCAATCGCATAGACTTTCCATACATGTCAAAATTTAAGGAATTTGGTTGGATGAATTTTTTAAAAATCAACACTCCCGTCCCTCCAAATCTCGTTCGTGCATTCTTTTCCAATGCCGAACTCATTTTTGACCCAAATGACACTTGCAAAATTGTCGGTTTCAAAACATATGTCATGGGTAAAACCGTTCCTGTCGATACTGATATCCTAGCTCAGGCCTTCCACATGAAAAATGAAGGCTTGACCAATGAAGATGAGGAAGTCTCCTTTGAGTTTGATCTCCCTGGGGACAAGGCGAGTAACCTTCCAATGCACCTTCGGTTACTCCACCTCATAATCTCTTGGAACCTCCGCCCTTTCGGTACCCGTCATTCCACCATTAGGCGCTTAGATCATTTTTGGCTTTATCACATTCACTCCACAAGCCAAAAATCAAATCTTGTCCATTTCATATATGAAGACTGCTGAAGATAGTGCGTAGACAGGCTACCACGATCGTTTTTCCGCAACCGGTAGCCTATCTTCTCCACCGCGTTGGCGTCGACTGCAGCGGCGAAACCAGAGAACTGCCATCTCCCAAGAGCGTCCTCAACATTGGGTCCCTTCATCATATGGGCTATTACAAAGACATCCGGGGAGCGTGGAAGAAAAAGAGGGACCAGCAACCTGCAGAGGCCATGGAGGAGGACCCCACTGTTGAGCCAGTGCACCGACCTGCAGCACCAGCTCCTGAACCATCGTCTTCGACTACTCCACCTTCTGCTCAGCCATCCTCACCTGCTGACATGGAGATCATTATGAAGATGATCGGTGAACTCCACAGAAAATCGATGAAGGCTTTGCATCTTTGAACCAAAGAGTGGATAAGATTCACGAAACTCAAGAGGCAATGTTTGATGAGCTGCAATTCACACGCACGCACGTTGAGAATCTTTCTGATCGTGTTCCTCCCTCACCTTAGGCCTTAGGTGTTTATTTTTTGTTTAGTGATATCATGTTAGTTACTTGATGTTAATTATGATGAATTTGCTTGAATGAAATACCTTTTGACTTGTTATTGGTTGTGTTAATGAAAATATTAATTTTGAAATGTCATGAGTCTTATAGTTTCGTGTTATTGATATGACAAAAAGGGGGAGAAGTGTGTGTGTTTGTTTGTGCTAAGATACATAAAGGTTTCTAAGAATGATTAAATTGAGGGGGAGTTAAGCAAGTAAAAAAACCAAAAAGCTAAACGAAAGGGGGAGCTCACAAAAAGGGGGAGCTTTTGCAAAAATTCACTAAACATGTTTGTTTTATGTTTTGTCATATCAAAAAGGGGGAGATTGTTGAGTTAATGTATTTTGAAATGACAAAACAAGTTAATTCTATAACATTAAGTTGATATAGAAACATGTTTAGAGGTTATTAGTACCAGAACTTAGAGTTCTGTTGATGAGAGATCGATCTGGCTGATGAGAGATCGATCTCCTGGATTTTTACTTGATGAGAGATCGATCTCATAATGGAAGAGATCGATCTGGCAAGCCTTAAATCTTTACAGAAGTATTTAGGAAGAATGAGATCGATCTGCAAGGGTTAAGAGATCGATCTGGTTCAAGCTAGAGTTGAGAGATCGATCTGGTCTATGAAGAGATCGATCTCCCTTAAGAGCTTAAGACTATAGATCGATCTGAGAGATCGATCTACACTCAAACAGAGAACTTATGAGATCGATCTGGTAAGGAACAGATCGATCTCCTCAAAGTCAGAGAGCTAAAGAGATCGATCTGTGTTGTTGAGAGATCGATTTCCTCTCTACGAGATTGCATGGCAGATCGATCTGGAGATCGATCTTGCCTCAAACAGAGAGATTAGGAGATCGATCTGCCTATTCGACAGATCGATCTGCCTCATTATTTTTAAACTAATAGATCGATCTGCTAACCTATGAGATCGATCTCATTCTTCCTAAATACTTCTGTAAAGATTTAAGGCTTGCCAGATCGATCTCTTCCATTATGAGATCGATCTCTCATCAAGTAAAAACCCAAGAGATCGATCTCTCATCAGCCAGATCGATCTCTCATCAACAGAACTCTAAGTTCTGGTACTAATAACCTCTAAACATGTTTCTATATCAACTTAATGTTATAGAATTAACTTGTTTTGTCATTTCAAAATACATTAACTCAACAGAAATGGTTAAGAAAATCTTGAATAGCCTACTGAAATCATGGGAAGCTAAAGTAATTGCAATTAAAGAGTCCAAAGACCCCCACACACTATCACTAGATGAATTGATAGGGTCACTACTCACATATGAAATGAAATTAAGGAGAAAAGAAGAGCCACCCAAGAAAGTGGGAGTAGCTCTGAAATCCACTACTCAAGAAGATTTGAAAGAGAATAAAAATGAGAGTGGTAATGAAGAAGATCTCGAAATGGTAATGTTTGCCAAGAGATTTAATAAATTTATGAGAATGAGAGCAAGTGGTAGTGGTAGGAGAAACCACAAGAAGGAACAAGAAGAACTAGGTAGAAAAGATACTATTGTATGTTATGAATGCAAAAAACTTGGACATATTAAATTTAACTGTCCTCTTCTTAAAAGATCAAATGATAGGTCTCACAAAAAGAAGGAAATGATGGCAACATGGAGCGACAATGATAGCTCCGATGATGATTCAAATAAGGATACTGCCAATCTATGCTTCATGGCAATTGAAGATGAAAAGGTAACTTTCGATTTCAATGAGTACTCTTTTGATGAACTACAAGATGCATTTGATGATCTTGCATTAGAATATGAATACATGAGTATGAAGTACAAAATATTAATCTCTAAACTAAAGAAAGAAAAAGAGTTAATACTAAAGGATAAGATAGAATGTGAAAAGAGATTAGAAAAATACAAATCTTGAAATTCATGACCTAAAAGAAAAAAATAGTAACTTACATAATTCCTTTACTAGATTTTACATGGGTCAACAAAAACTAGATAACATGCTAGAAACTCAAAGGGTTTTCTTTGATAAGAATGGATTAGGATATAATGGAAAAAGTGGGGAGACTCACCTCAAAAGTTTCTTAGCTAGAAAGAATATGCATAAACCCTCAACTACTTGTTCACATTGTAATAAAAAAGGGCATGCATCATATAGTTACAATGTGAATATGACCACATTTAGAGGAAAAATAGTGAAAAGAATTTGGGTTCCAAAAGAGGTAGTTAATTCAAAAGACATTAATGTTATAGTAAAATGGATCCCAAAGGGATCAAGAATTCTATTCACTAACTCCAAAGGACCCAAGAAAATTTGGGTACCTAAGACAAAAGTTTGAATGTTGATTATACGTGATTGAGCATTGCTACAAGGCAAAAACAAAGGAAGCTTGGTACTTGGATAATGGATGCTCAAGACACATGATCGGTGATAGAAGCCACTTCAACTCATTCAAGTTAAAAGTTGGTGGAGAAGTCACATTTGGGGATAACTCCAAATGCCAAGTTGAAGGAAGTGGTTCAATTGGTAATGACTATTTCTCACTAGAAAAAGTTTTACTTGTTAGGGGTCTAAAACATAATTTGCTAAGTATTAGTCAACTTTGTGACAAATGTTACAAAGTAATTTTTGATTGCTTGAAATGTCATGTTATAGATCCTAAATCTAATAAAGTTCTTTTTCTAGGTCATAGGTAAGGTAACATATACATTGTTTATCTAAATGAACTTAAAAATGAAAATGTATGCCTTATTGTAGATAAAGAAAAAGAACTTTGGTTGTGGCATAGAAGACTAGGTCATGCTAGCATGCATGTATTATCTAAGCTAGCTAGAAAAGACCTTGTTATAGGATTACCTAAGTTATCCTTTGACTATGACAAAATTTGTGAAGCTTGTGTCAAAGGAAAACATAAAAGGACAACATTTAAACCTAAACGTAGTGTATCAACTACTAGGCCTCTTCAATTACTTCACCTAGATCTATTTAGACCAACTAGAACTACAAGCCTAGGTGGTAAGCATTATGGGTTTGTGATTGTAGATGATTACACTAGATTCACTTGGGTATTCTTCTTAAGAGTAAAGAATGAAGCCTTAGAAAAATTCATTATCCATACAAAAGTAGCCAAAAATGAAAAGGGTTACACTATAACTAGCATTAGAAGTGATCATGGCAAGGAATTTGAAAATGTTGGATTTGATGAATATTGCAATGATCAAGGAATTAGTCATAATTTTTCAGCCCCTAGGACACCACAACAAATTGGGGTAGTTGAGAGAAGAAATAGAACATTAGAAGAAATGGCTAGAACAATGTTGTGTGAAAATAACTTACCTAAATATTTTTGGGCTGAAGCTATAAATACATCTTGCTATATCATTAATAGAGTCATGATTAGACCAATCTTAAAGAAAACCCCTTATGAGCTTTATAAGGGAAAGAAGCCTAATATTAGCTATTTTCACCCCTTTGGTTGTAGATGCTTTGTCTTAAATAATGAAAAAGACAATTTAGGAAAATTTGATGCCAAGAGTGATGAGGGAATCTTTTTAGGCTACTCCTTGAATTCAAAAGCATATAGGGTATATAACAAAAGAACCTTGATGGTTGAAGAATCAATACATGTATTATTTGATGAGTCAAATGATATATCTAAAAGTTCAACCAATGATGAGGATATTGAAATATTTGATGAGAACCTAGATCTATTTAGACCAACTAGAACTATAAGCTTAGGTGGTAAGCATTATGGATTTGTGATTGTAGATGATTACACTAGGTTCACTTGGGTATTCTTCTTAAGATTAAAGAATGAAGCCTTAGAAAAATTCATTATCCATACAAAAGTAGCCCAAAATGAAAAGGGTTACACTATAACTAGCATTAGAAGTGATCATGGCAAGGAATTTGAAAATATTGGATTTGATGAATATTGCAATGATCAAGAAATTAGTCATAATTTTTCAGCCCCTAGGACACCACAACAAAATGGGATAGTTGAGAGAAGAAATAGAACATTGGAAGAAATGGCTAGAACAATGTTGTGTGAAAATAACTTACCTAAATATTTTTGGGCTGAAGCTATAAATACATCTTGCTATATCATTAATAGAGTCATGATTAGACCAATCTTAAAGAAAACCCCTTATGAGCTTTACAAGGGAAAGAAGCCTAATATTAGCTATTTTCACCCCTTTGGTTGTAGATGCTTTGTCTTAAATAATGGAAAAGACAATTTAGAAAAATTTGATGCCAAGAGTGATGAGGGAATCTTTTTAGGCTACTCCTTGAATTCAAAGGCATATAGGGTATATAACAAAAGAACCTTGATGGTTGAAGAATCAATACATGTAATATTTGATGAGTCAAATGATATATCTAAAAGTTCAACCAATGATGAGGATATTGAAATATTTGATGAGAACCTAGATCTATTTAGACCAACTAGAACTACAAGCCTAGGTGGTAAGCATTATGGGTTTGTGATTGTAGATGATTACACTAGGTTCACTTGGGTATTCTTATTAAGAGTAAAGAATGAAGCCTTAGAAAAATTCATTATCCATACAAAAGTAGCCCAAAATGAAAAGGGTTACACTATAACTAGCATTAGAAGTGATCATGGCAAGGAATTTGAAAATGTTGGATTTGATGAATATTGCAATGATCAAGGAATTAGTCATAATTTTTTAGCCCCTAGGACACGACAATAAAATAGGGTAGTTGAGAGAAGAAATAGAACATTGGAAGAAATGGCTAGAACAATGTTGTGTGAAAATAACTTACCTAAATATTTTTTGGCTGAAGCTATAAATACATCTTGCTATGTCATTAATAGAGTCATGATTAGACCAATCTTAAAGAAAAACCCTTATGAGCTTTACAAGGGAAAGAAGCCTAATATTAGCTATTTTCACCCCTTTGGTTGTAGATGCTTTGTCTTAAATAATGGAAAAGACAATTTAGGAAAATTTGATGCCAAGAGTGATGAGAGAATCTTTTTAGGCTACTCCTTGAATTCAAAGGCATATAGGGTATATAACAAAAGAACCTTGATGGTTGAAGAATCAATACATATAATATTTGATGAGTCAAATGATATATCAAAAAAAGTTCAACCAATGATAAGGATATTGAAATATTTGATGAGAACCTGAAAGAAACCTCAAACATAGAGAATGATCTATTAGAAAAACTTGACATTAATAAAGAGGATGAAGAAAAACTAGAAATGTTAGAAAGAGAGTCTAGAGCACCAAGAGAATTAGGATATGTCAAAGATTATGAAATAGTAGGTGATCCAACTCTTGGAGTTAGAACAAGGTCCTCTCTAAGAAATGTGTGTCAATATATAGCCTTTGTATCTCAAATTGAACCAAGGAATGTCAATGAAGCTTTAGATGACAATGATTGGTTTTTAGCCATGCAAGAAGAACTAAATCAATTCGAAAGAAGCAAAGTATGAAAATTAGTCCCTATACTTAGTGATCACTCTATAATTGGAACTAAATGGATTTTCAAGAACAAGATGGATGAAAATAGTGTGATCATAAGAAATAAGGCTAGGCTAGTTGCACAAGGCTATAGGCAAGAAGAAGGAATAGACTATGATGAAACTTATGCACCGGTAGCTAGATTAGAAGCAATAAGAATGCTACTTGCCTTTGCATGCTACAAAAACTTCAAACTATATCAAATGGATGTAAAGAGTGCATTTTTAAATGGCTTCATCAATGAAGAAGTTTATGTTGAGCAACCTCCCGGTTTTGAAAGTCATGAATTTCCTGAACATGTATTCAAACTTTCTAAGGCACTTTATGGTTTGAAACAAGCTCCTGGAGCATGGTATGAAAGACTATCAAAATTCTTAATAGAAAAAGGATTTTCAAGAGGAAAAGTAGATACTACTTTATTTATCAAAAATAAAAATAAAGATCTACTAGTTGTTCAAGTGTATGTAGATGACATTATTTTTGGATCAACTAATGAATCTCTTTGTCAAGAGTTTGCTAAGATCATGCAAGGTGAATTTGAAATGAGCATGATGGGAGAGCTCACCTACTTCTTGGGACTTCAAGTGAAGCAAACTAAAGATGGAACCTTTATCAATCAAGCTAAATATACTAAAAATTTGCTTAAAGATTTGGAATGGATAACTGCAAACCTCAAGCAACTCCAATGGGCACCAACATCAAGCTTGATAAAGATGAAAGTGGTAAGTGTGTAGACACTAAACTATATAGGTCTATGATTGGTTCATTGCTTTATCTTACTGCAAGTAGACCAGATATTTTGTTTAGTGTATGCCTATGTGCTAGATTTCAATCTTCTCCTAGGGAGTCACATTTACTAGCCACTAAAAGGATCTTTAGGTATCTCAAAGACACCCCATCTCTAGGACTTTGGTGCCCTAAAGACTCCACCTTTGCTCTTCATGCTTTTTCTGATGCAGATTTTGGAGGTTGTAAAATAGATAGAAAAAGCACATCAGGAACATACCAATTGTTAGGGAATAGATTAATCTCATGGATCTCTAATAAACAAAATAGTGTAGTACAATCCACAACAGAAGCAGAATATATAGCAGCTGGTAGTTGTAGTGCTCAAGTGTTGTGGATTAAACAACAAATGAAAGACTATGGTATAGACATGAAGCAAGTTTCAGTCAAATGTGATAATACCAGTGCCATTAATCTCTCTAAAAATCCAATTCAACACTCTAGAACTAAACATATTGAGATTAGGCATCATTTCCTTAGAGATCATGTACAAAAAGGAGATATAATTCTAGAATATATTGATACTTTACGTCAAATAGCTGATATCTTCACCAAACCTCTTGATAGAGATAGGTTTTGTGTTCTTAGAGGTGAATTAGGACTCATGAATGCTCCTTAAGTTTTATTCCTTTCAAAATTTTGATTTCAAATTGATTTTCAATTCATTTTTAGGGTAAAAAGTATGAGAGATCGATCTTCATGCTCCAAATTGGCCTAAAGCAGTAAGGTTCAACTAAGCAGATCGATCTTCTATCCCATAAGATCGATCTCCTTAAGCTTCTGTATTGAACAGATCGATCTCTGCATTTTGCAGATCGATCTCCTTCAGCCTCTGTAAAATAGCAGATCGATCTCCTTGAGCTTCTGTATTTTGAAGATCGATCTCTTCAAGTTTTTGGAAATATCAGATCGATTTGGTACCTCGACAAATCGATCTCCTTAGCCCAAGACTATAAATACTGCTTCAAAATCCCCAAATTTCAAAGTCCTAAATTGTCAAAATCCCTAACCCTCTGTCGCGCCTCCTCCTTTGATCTTCACTCTCAGATCGATCTCGGTAAGGTTCTCATCCAATCTTTTCATCAATCTTCATTCTAGCAACCTACATTATCAAGTTTTCTTAAAAACTTCTTTTGTTTTTGCTGAAATCATCATTAGGGTAATTCTAGAACTGTTCCATTGCCTAGGTTATTAAAGAACTCATCAAACTACTGCCTAGGAGTAATCCTTAAGTGTGTCTAGCTAATTTTATGGTAATCTATCATGCCTCATCTTAAGAGAGGTGCAACCAAACCACCTAGACAACCATCTAATATTGATAGAGGTTCCTCCTCCCAACCTCAAACTGCCCCTTCATCTTCTGTCACCACCTTTAGCAGGTGTTTTCAAACACCTGCAAAAAGAAAACGATATGAAGAGTATTTCTCAACCATGCCAATAAAACACTGGCGAACAATTGATTTTTCTTTCCTAAATCGTATAGATTTCCCCTATCTGTAAAAAATGAAAGAGTTTAGCTGGCTTCCATTCCTTAAGATAAACACCCCGGCACCTCCAAACATTATTAGGGCCTTCTTCTCTAACGCAGAGCTCATATATGACCTTGATGATACCTGCAAGATTATAGGATTTAAAACATTCGTCATGGCCAAAACGATTTCTGTAAATACAACCCTATTAGCTTGAGTATTTGGCATTGAAGATGATGGGTTAACTGATGAAGAGGAGGAGGTACCCCTCGAATTTAACCTCTCCGGGGATAAGGCTAATGACCTACCGATGCACCCTAGGTTACTCCACCTTATAATCTCGTGGAACCTCAGACCTTTCGGTACCCGCCATTCCACAGTCAGGAAACTAGACCGTTTTTGGCTCCAATACCTTCACACTTCTTAAAACCAAAAACCAAATCTAGTCCACTTCATCTACGAAGACTGGCTGAAAATCGTGCATGGACAAGCCTCCATAATAAGCTTCCTGCAACTGCTTGCATACCTGCTCCAATGACTCGGGGTCGATTGCTCTTGTGAGACCGGTGAAGTGCCTTCTGTAAAGAGCGTCTTGAACATTGGCACACTTCACCATATGGGGTACTACAAAGACTTCTAAGGGCAATGGAGGAAGAAACGAGAAACACATCATGAGGCAGCTATGGAAGAGGATCTACCAGCTGAGCCTACCTCACCGACTACTAAAGTTCTTTCTTCGTCGAATGCTCAGCCTATTGCACCTGCCTCATCATCTAACAGGATGGAATCGATTATGGCCATGGTTATGGAGCTAAACTAAAAGATGGATGAAGGTTTTACAAACCTTCATGCCACACAGCAAGCTATGTTCAATGAGTTGCAAGTCACCCGCACTCGAGTCGAGGAACTTCTGGAGCGATTTCCTCCTCCTTGTTAGGGCATGCTTGCTTCGATTGTTCTAGATGATAGATTGATAGGCTATGTTGATATTTTGAGACATAATTGCTTGAATGTTTATCTTTTGAAATGACATGATTGATCATTTTAAGACATGTGTTCTGCTTAGTACTTTCTTGATTTATGATACATGGTTTTATGACTTTATTGCCATTGATATGACAAAAAGGGGAGAAGAATATGTTAAGAAACATGTTTAAAGGGAGCTTAAATTAAGGGGGAGTTAAGGGGAGCTTACATTAAGGGGGAGTTTTTGAAACCAAAGGATTAGATACATAATGCTAAGGGGGTAACTAAACATGTTTATAAAATTAGTTTTATCATATCAAAAAGGGGGAGATTGTTAAGTTAATATATTTTGAAATGACAAAACAGTAGTTCAATAATGGACATTATAAACTTAGAAGTGCTTTAAACATGTTTAGAGTTTATTTAAATACATATCAGTGCCAGAAACTAAGTATTTAAGGATGAAAGATCGATCTCACGAGATGAGAGATCGATCCCCTGGGTTTTCAAGTATGAGAGATCGATCTCATGAGAATATGAGATCAATCTGCTAAAGGATTAAAAACTCAAAGAGCTGTATACGATGTTTGAGGAAGCAGAGATCAATTTGAAGGGGTTAAAAGATCGATATGTAAATTACAGATTGCCTAAGAGATCGATCTGGTCTAGGAAGAGATCGATCTCCTCTAAGACAAAGGCTAAAGGTATTAGATCGATTTGTAGATTGATCTATGTTCAAATAGAGAGTTTATGAGATCGATCTCCTGTGTATAGAGATCGATCTCCTCAAAGTCAGAGAGTTTAGGAGATCGATCTAGGGTGATTAGAGATCGATCTCCTCTCTACAAGAATACTTGCTAGATCGATCTGGAGATCGATCTTACTCTAAACAGAGAGATTAGAAGATCGATCTGATGGTTCGATAGATCGATCTTCACTAATATTTTTCAAATTATAAGATCGATCTCAACAAATATGAGATCGATCTCCATGCTTCAAGTTGCTTTGTAATTGCATGAATTTAAACTAAGAGATCGAACTGCTCATGATGGAAGATCGATTTGGTACTCTACTGGAGGTTCCCAACAGCTCTTTCTGCAAAATCTTCAACGGGGAAAACAACATTAAATGCTTCAACTACCAATCCTGCTGTATAAAATCAAGCATTGAATACACTGGAAAAAAAGAGACTATTGCTGCAAATTCTGAAATTCTCAAGAAATTTTTTCTAACATTCTCTTTGTCTTCAACATCACATTATTGGTATTATTGTAAAAATCCTTGTGTAGAAGTTATTTTTTCCTACCCTCAAAAGAAAGATTCACTTTGTATTCATCCTTAATTCAAGAGAGAAGAGGAGAGTTCTTCTTTGAGATAACTTTGTAAAGGGTGAATATTTGTCTTTGTAAAAAGGGTAGAGAGGTTATTCCTTAACCTGAAAAAAGGGAGTTTGTATCAGCTATTTATATAGTAAAAGAAAGCTCTTAACAAGGAGGTCAAGAAGAGAATGCGTAGGCAAGAGATTGGCTGAACCTCTATAAATTACTGAGTTTGCTCCTTCCTTACTTTATCTCCTTTAATTTATTGCACTACATTTTATTGATTATTCTTTGATTGCTTGCAATTAGATTCAATTAAGTTTAAATTTACTATTATCATTAGAAAACCGATTCACCCCCCTGACACGCCCTAAGGGTACTGTCCGCAAGTGCACGGGTCGTTCAAGTAATAATGGGATTTGAGTCCTAGAATTATCGACCCACAGAGAAGTTGACTAGTTTAATTAATTACCAGTTAATCTTACCCTATGGTATATCCTAGCAAATTATGAGATTAAGGTAGTGATCTACTAAGGCTAATTAAAAGTACCGAAAATAATAAAACTATAAAATAAACTAAATAAAATCGAACAAAATTACTTACAGTGCTCCACTCAATTAAAATCAAAAGCCTACAAAAGAAATTAAAATAGTTAAAACTAATTAACGCAAATAAAACGCAAATATTAGAATAACAAAGCAAGATTAATTAGACTAAAATTAACAATCCTAAAATGCAATAATAATACTTAATCAAAATGCAATTTAAACTAACTTAAGATTTAATGAAATAAATTTACCCCTAATTTAATTCTAAATGAACTCTTAATTAACTATCAACCTAATTAAAACTAAGTTCTAAACCATTAAATAAGAATACTAATCATGCAATTTAATCAAAGACTCTAAACTAAGCTAACAAATTAAATTGGAATTAAACTAAACTAACAATGCATGAAAATGGATTAAAGCTATAATGCAAATACGCCAAACATGGCCTTAAGTAAATTTAAACCATTCCCTCCAAATACTGTTCATGTTCTTCACCAAACATTCCCAGCATTCTCGGTTCCCAGCTGTTGTCTGCTTACTGCTACAAGTATCCTCTGCACACTCAGCTCTCGGTTTTGCATATGGCCTGTTACTCCAGGTGCATATAGGTGCTGCTAACTCCTTGTCCAACTCTACTACAGGTCTGTCTGCTGGTTCTGCCTCAGGTCTCGGGTACGTCCAGGTGCTGCTTCAGGTCTCGGGTTGCAGTGTTGTTCTGCACACTGTACATACTTCTTCCTATGCATTGTTTGCTGCCGTTACTGATGAACCAGAAAACAATACTGCACCAACCTTCATTCCCAAGTTATTTCTCATATAGCTCTCCCTATCCAGACAAACACGCAGCAGCAGATTTTAGAGCCAAAAATAATGTAACAACCTGTTAATCAGTAAATATGAAGTGAAATCAAACAAACTGAGACAAGTTTAAATGTCGACAGAGGAGAAACTTACTGAAATTGAATGATCATTTATCCTAAACCTTACTTTGAAGTGAGATTTAAATAAATTAAAACAGAAAAACATAAGAAATGACGAACGGTGAACTGCTTAAAAAACAGGGCAGAACAGAGGGATGAACACTGGCTCTCGGTTTTGGCTATGATGCCTGGGTGCTGTCCCAACTAGTTGCTGCCTCTTCTGATATTCATCGAGATCACTACTACCATGAAAATTAAACAGAGGCTGGAGAAGGTTTTAACACAACAGTCGAATCCCAGTGGTCTCGGTTTCTTTTAGTAGCCACGGTTTTAGTTATTTCTCCACCAAACCGATATTGTTCCACCCTTATATTATTACCAATCGATGCACAGAATTATCCCAACATATTAGATCGACAATAATGAATCAAACATGATGATCACCATTGATGATTAAAGATTTACAAATACTTTAGACTATAACCGAAAGAGGATTAAAACATATAGCAAAAAAAACAAGATGATGACGATTGAAGCAAACTGAATTGATAAACAAATATTTCTAAGCAATGATACTGATAAACTAAAGAGAAAAACTTTTCATAATAAAAATAAGTTGAATAACAATAGTAGCTCTGGAGAAAAGAAATTGGAAGCTAGAAAAAAATACTGTGCCGTCGAATATATAAAAAAAAAAAGGAAAAAAAGACTTTTTAAGTTAACCTAAAAATAAAACTATTCTAACCTATTTTTTTCCACCTTTTACAATTGTCATCATTTTCTATTTATATACACATTTAAGGGTACAATTGTAATTTTTCCATCCTAGATGAGTTGGCATTGTTTGGCCACTTGTCTTCACACCATTGGCTCCTTGAAAAATAATATTTTCATGTCATCTGTCTTTTTATCCAATTGGATGTGCTAGGCTCGTGTTTTCTGCATGGTCCAATCTCGATTTTAGCTCAATTCCGGTTTATTTTCTACCGAAATATTCAAAATTCATCCGGATTTAATTTATCTGCAAACATTAGAATTTTAATTAAATAAAAAGGGATAATTGACAAAATAAATCGAGGATTTAAATAATTAATTAGGAAATTAAGCACAAATAATTCAAAAAATATAGAATTATCACACCCCCAAACTTGAGCTTTTGCTTGTCCTCAAGCAAAACAAAATAATTGTAAGAATGAAAAGTACTAAACACAATAATTTCCCCAATATTATCCTCAAAAAAAAGTACAGACTATGATCTTAAAGATTCACAATTACAAGTCCAACACTCAGAATCATTCAATCATAAGTCCTAACCCAAATTGGACTCCTCGTGAGTGTGTGAAAAATGTCAAAGTCACTTCACAGTATATTATTCGGATTAGATTATGCAAACACAGTGAATGCAAAGTCAATGACATGTGATCATTCCCATAAGTTTGCTTTTCACTTCTCTCTCCACTAATGTAGTCACACTTAACTAAAGATCAATAAGACTTCATTAAGCTTGTAATGTAAGGCTGGGGCTATGGTATGATAAAGTCGATTTAGGTTTAATTACCCCTTAACCTGTATTACTTTCAGGATCTTAATGTAAGAGCTCAAATTTATTCCCCCAAACTTATTTATTTCACTAAACATTTTTTTTTGTATTTTTCTTCTTTCTTCTTTTTTCTTTTTCTTTCATTTTCTTTTCATTCATTTTTTTGAACGTTCACTATCACCAGATACCCATATGTACAAAGCTCAAAATATATCCCAATGACTTTCATGCTTTCGGGGTAGGGGATAGGAACACAGTATTTAAGCTAAGGAAAATTATAAGCAGGTGTATTTACAGAGAAAGGCTTGTTTGGCCCAGATGGGTGACTAGGGATAAAGTATGTACAAGGATGGCTCGAAAGGCTCAAACGATCCAAAGATGGCCTAAATCATCTCCCTAATTAAGTGTGATCTAATATTTCACCTCGAGATTAGATCAAACAAATTCTAGAATATGATACATAAAATCAACTAAACACATGCAATCCTAGGTCCACATAAGCTTTCTCTAAATAAATATACCGATTCATGACATGACATGACATGTACATAAGATGAGGAAATCACAAGCAGAATCAAAACAAATTCAAGAATTCAACATCATGCTTTTCCTATAATCATGCTTCTTAGTCAATCAAAATTAGACTTAATCATGGGGTCATATCATTGGAATATGGGAAAACTACATGCTGAGTACTAAATCATCCCAAAATCAAACACTTTAAGCTCAGATTTTCGAAAAAATTTTGAAAATTTTTTTAATTTTTCCCAAATTTTTAAAAAATGCTCAAGTAATATCCCCTCCCCCAAACTTAAAGTGCACAGTGTCCTCAGTGTGCAGATAATATAAACAATTAAGCTCAATAACATAGTACTCCCCTATCTGATGTTGATGAACAACTAAAGCTTTTATTGAAAGCGTAAAACTTAGAAAATAAACCTGCAAAATAAACAAAGAAAGAAACAATAGAAAAGAAAAAGAAAAAGAACCATATACAAAAAGTGAAAGAAAAATGAAGCTAAGTAGCAGGATCAGAAGTAGGAGGGTCAGCTAAAGTGGTCACAGAATGCTGACGATCAAACCCTCCCCCAAAATAGTGTTTCAGTCTGCCCCCATTAACCTTAAAGGGTTGATTCAGGGTCTCATCCATAATTTCAATGGCTCCATGAGGGAATACTTGTGTAATGGTAAAGGTACCTGACCACCTAGACTTAAGCTTTCTTGGAAACAGCTTCAAGCGTGAATTAAACAACAGAACCTGCTGGCCTGGCTCGAAGTGTCTCTCCTTAATTTTCTTACCATGGCATCGCTTAGTCTTTTCCTTGTAGAGCTTGGCATTCTTATATGCCTGCAACCTGAACTCATCTAACTAATTAAGCTATAGCAGCCTCTTCTCCCCTGCTGCTTCTAAGTTGAAATTCAGGTTCTTAAGGGCCTAGTAGGCCTTATGCTCAAGCTCAACTGGTAGATGACAGGCTTTACCATACACAAGCTGATAAGGGGACATTCCTAAATGTGTTTTTAAAGGCTGTCCTATAGGCCCAAAATGCATCCTCTAACCTAATTGACCAGTCCTTCCTACTTGGGTTCACTGTCTTCTCTAATATCCCCTTAATTTCCCTATTGGATAACTCTACTTGGCCACTCGTCTATGGGTGATAAACAGTTGCTACCTTATGTTTGACCCCATATTTCTTTAACAGCCCATCAAAACTTCGATTGCAAAAGTGGGATCCTCCATCACTAATGATAGCCCTAGGTGTGCCAAATCGTGTGAAAATATTCTTGTTTAAAAATCTTATCACTACCTTGGCATCATTAGTTGGTAAGGCCATTGCTTCAACCCATTTTGACACATAGTCCATAGCCACTAGAATATAGAGATTGCCATATGCAGGAACAAATGGTCCCATGAAATCAATGCCCCAGACATCAAAGAGTTCTACTTCTAAAATATTAGTCAGAGGTATCTCATTTCTTTTAGAAATATTACCTACCCTCTGACATCTATCGCATTTCATCACAAAGTAGTGGGCATCCTTAAATAACGTGGGCCAGTAATATCCAGATTGCAAAACCTTGGCTATTGTCATCTCTTCTCCAAAATGCCCTCCATAATTAGAAGAATGGCAATGTCTGAGTATATCCTCTACTTCTTCCATGGGAACACAATCTGATCTTTACATTGCTTGTTCATCCCAAACATAATACTTGACATCACTTAAAAACTTTTTCCTTTGTTGGGCAGTCAAATCAGGTGGCATCACATTGCTCACTAGATAATTTACAAAATCAGCATAGCAAGGCAATCTGGAGTGCCCGAAAGAAAATTGCTGGCTCTACCGAGAGGGGGGTGAATCGGTTTTCTAATGTTAATGGTAAATTTTAAATTAGTCCTAATTTAATTAGCAAATGATAGTGAGCAATGTAATAAAATTAAACAATTTAATGCAAGATAGGGAAGAGAGAAACAAACATAATCGCTTATAGAGGTTCGGCCAAACTCTTGCCTACGTCCTCTCTCCTTGACCCTCTTGTCAAGTGCTTTCTTTCTCTCCTTCAACAGAAGTTACAATCTTCCTTTTTCAAGTTAAGGAATAACCTCTCTACCCTTTGCAATACAAAGATGTATTCACCCTTTTACAATTTTATCTCACTGAGGAACAATCCTCTTCTCTTTTAAGGTAAGGATGAATACAGAATCAAGCTTTTAATGTGGGTAGGACAATTACAGCTTTTGCACGTAAGCTTATACAACAAACTCAATAAATGAGGAATGAAGACACAAGGAATGAAAGTATTAAACTCTTAAGAATGTAAGAAATGTGCAGCAATAGTGTCTCTCTTCTCATTGTCTTCAATGCTTGGTTAAATACTGAAGGATTGGTGGTTGGAGCATTAAATGCTGTTCTTCCTGTTGAGATTTTTGCAGAACTAGCCGTTGGGTACCTCCAGTAGAGTACCAGATCGATCTGCCATCTTGGCCAGATCGATCTCTTAGTTATAAATCCTGCAAGATCAAAGCACAATAACACGAGGAGATCGATCTCATAGGTTAGCAGATCGATCTGTCGAATAGGCAGATCGATCTTCCAATCTCTCTGTTTAAGGCAAGATCGATCTACAGATCGATCTGCCATGTAATCTCGTAGAGGGGAGATCGATCTCTCAATAACCCAGATCGATCTCCTTAGCTCTCTGACTTTGAGGAGATCGATCTCTTTCTTACCAGATCGATCTCACAAGCTCTCTGTTTGAGTGTGGATCGATCTTACAGATCGATCTATAGTCTTTGCTTTAAGGGAGATCGATCTCTTCCAAGATCAGATCGATCTCCACAATTCCAGTATTAGGCAGATCGATCTCATAACCCTTATAGATCGATCTCTCTTTTCCTCAATACCTTTGTATAGGTTCAAAGCTTGGCAGATCGATCTCATGTCTTCCTGAGATCGATCTCTCATCTAAGAAAAACCCAGGAGATCGATCTCTCATAACCCAGATCGATCTCTCATCTATAGAAAACCCAGGAGATCGATCTCTCATAACCCAGATCGATCTCTCATCTACAGAAACTCAAGTTCTGGTACTTATAACTTCTAAACATGTTTTTATGTCATCTTTATATTATTGAATTTACTTGTTTTGTCATTTCAAAATACATTAACTCAACAATCTCCTCCTTTTTGATATGACAAAACCTATTCAATCAACATGTTTAGTTGCCTATTTTCATTTTGCACAAACTCCCCCTTTTTATAAACTCCCCCTTACTTTTGGCTTTTGATCTCTAAACTTTCTTAACTCCCCCTCATTTTAATCATTCCTTTTAAGCCATTAGATATGATTCTTAAAATGATTTAAACATGTTTTAACACACGCATGTGTTCTTAACATTATTTCTTCTCCCCCTTTTTGTCATATCAATGATAAAAAGGAAATTTAAACAATGCTCTATCATTTCAAATTAACACTTCATTCAATAACACAAAGGGCAGTTTATTCAAGCAAATTGAGTTTAAACAACAAAGAGTAATGAAAACATATAACAAAACTAGATCTAGCAACTAAGTCCTATGGCGGAGGAGGAAATCGATCCATGAGATCCTCAACGTGAGTGCGAGTGACTTGAAGCTCATCAAACATCACCTCTTGAGTCTCGTGAAGATTTGCAAAGCCTGCATCCACTTTGCGGTTCAGTTCCTCGAACATCCGCTGCTGAGTTGCATGAAGGTTTGCAAAGCCTTTATCGATCTTTCGGTTTAGTGCACTCAACATTGTCACAATGGACTCCATATCAGTGATTGAGGTAGCAGGTGCAGTGGGCTGAGGAGTCGAGGATGATAGACCCGCAGTCGGTGCAGCAGGTGGATCCATAGGCTCATCGGAGGGATCTTCCTCCATAGCTTCAGCAGACTGCTGTTCCCTCTTCTTCTTCCAGTCGCCCCGGAAGTCCTTGTAGTAGCCCATGTGATGGAGTGTCCCGATGTTGAGGACGCTCTTGGGAGAGGGCATTTTACATGTTTCGCAGCTGTTATCCACTTTGAGTCGTTGGAGAAAGTACGCCAATGGTTACGAAAACACGATCGTTGTGGATTGCCCTCGTACAATCTTCAACCAGTCTTGAAAGATAAAGTGGACGAGGTTGGGTTTTTGACTGGTGGAGTGAAGGTGGTGAATCCAGAACCTATCTAACCGCCTAATGGTGGAGTGATGGGTACCAAACGGTCGAAGGTTCCACGATATGATGAGATGGAGTAGCCGGAGGTGTATCGGGAGATCACTCGCCTTATCCCCGGGAATATCAAACTCCAAAGGGACTTCCTCATCTTCGTTTGTCAATCCTTCATTACGTATGTCGAAGGCTTGGGCTAGAATTTTAGTATCTACGGCAATGGATCTTCCCATGACATACGTTGTAAACCCGAGAATACTACAGGGGTCAATAGGATCATAGGTGAGTTCGGCATTGGAGAAGAATGCTCGAACGATATTTGGAGGTACGGGAGTATTGATTTTTAGAAAAGACATCCAACCAAAATCTTCAAATTTAGACAGATACGAAAAATCAATGCGGTTGAGGAAGGAGAAATCGATTGTGCGCCAATGTTTAATTGGCATGGTAGAAAAATATTCTTCAAAGCGCTTCCTTTTCACAGGTGTTTTAAAACACCTGTTGAAGGTAGCAACGAAAGAGGGAGGAATGGATTGAGAGGATGACTCGGGTTCTACATTAGATCGGGGAGGTTTTTAGCCTACTTTCTTAAGTCGAGGCATGGTTCTAGACACTAGTTTGAATCTTAAGGCTAGTTCTCTAGATACCTATCCAATGAAACAGTGTAAAAATTGCCCTAACTAAGATTACACAGAAACTGGACAAATTTTGAAGAAAAATTTACCAATGTAGGTTACTTGACCCTGATTGATGAGAGATTTAGGTAAGATTCTTACCGAAGATCGATCTGGAGGGAGAATTGAGAGAGGATGTGTGACAGGAGCTTTAGGGATTTGAGAATTTGGAGTTTTGAAATTTGGGGATTTTTCACCAGATTTTATAGTCCAGGGTACAGGAGATCGATCTGTCGAGACGACAGATCGATCTGTCATTTCCAGAAGCCCAAAGAGATCGATCTGTCGTATGCACAGATCGATCTGTTGGCTAACAAAGGCTTAAGGATATAAAACCTATCTCTATCAAGGGGTTTGGTGAATATATCAGCTATTTGATGTAAAGTGTCAATGTACTCTAGAATTATATCCCCCTTTTGCACATGGTCTCTAAGGAAGTGATGCCTAATCTCTATGTACTTGGTTCTAGAGTGTTGAATAAGATTTTTAGATAGATTAATGGCACTGGTATTATCACATTTAATAGAGACTTTTTTCATGTCAATACCATAATCTTTCATTTGTTGTTTAATCCACAACACTTGAGCACTACAACTACCTGCTGCTATGTATTCAGCTTCAGTTGTGGACTGAGCCACACTGTTTTGTTTCTTAGAGAACCAAGAGATTAATCTATTTCCTAAGAATTGGCAAGTACCTGAAGTACTTTTCCTATCTATTTTGCATCCCCCAAAATTTGTATCTGAAAATACGTGAAGTGCAAAGATAGAGTCCTTGGGGTACCAAAGTCCTAGAGAGGGAGTGTCCTTAAGGTATCTAAAGATCCTTTTAGTGGCTAATAAATGTGATTCCCTAGGAGAGGATTGAAATCTAGCACAAAGGCATACACTAAACAAAATATCTGGTCTACTTGCAGTTAAATAAAGCAATGAGCCAATCGTAGACCTATAGAGTTTAGTGTCTACACACTTACCACTTTCATCCTTATCAAGCTTGATGTTGGTGCCCATTGGAGTTGCTTGAGGTTTGCAATTGTCCATTCCAAATCACTTGAGCAAATCCTTAGTATACTTTGCTTGATTGATGAAGGTTCCATCTTTTGTTTGCTTTACTTGAAGTCCCAAGAAGAATGTGAGTTCTCCCATCATGCTCATTTCAAATTCTCCTTGCATGATCTTAGCAAACTCTTGACATAAAGACTCATTAGTTGAACCAAAAATAATATCATCCACATACACTTGTACAACTAGTAAATCTTTATTTTTATTTTTGATGAATAAGGTGGTATCCACTTTTCCTCTTGAAAATCCCTTTTCTATTAAGAATTTTGACAACCTTTCATACCAAGCTCTAGGAGCTTGTTTCAAGCCATAGAGTGCCTTAGATAATTTAAAAACATGTTCAGGAAATTCATGATTTTCAAAGCCAGGAGGTTGTTTAACATAGACTTCTTCATTAATGAAACCATTTAAGAATGCACTTTTTACATCCATTTGATATAACTTGAAGTTTTTATAGCATGCAAAGGCAAGTAACATTCTTATTGCCTCTAATCTAGCTACCGGTGCATAGGTTTCATCATAATCTATACCTTCCTCTTGTCTATATCCTTGTGCAACTAACCTAGCCTTGTTCCTTATGATCATACTATTTTCATCCATCTTGTTCTTGAATATCCATTTAGTTCCAATTATAGAGTGATCACTAGGCCTAGGAACTAGTTTCCATACTTTGCTTCTCTCAAATTGATTTAATTCTTCTTGCATTGGTAAGAACCAATTATTGTCATCTAAAGCTTCATTGACATTCCTAGGTTCTATTTGAGATACAAAGGCTATATATTGACACATATTTCTTAGAGATGATCTAGTTCTAATTCCAAGAGTTGGATCTCCTACTATTTCACAATCTTTCACATATCCTAACTCTCTTGGTGCTCTAGACTCTCTCTCTAATATCTCTATTTCTTCTTCATCTTCTTTATTCAAGTTAAGTTTTTCTAATAAATCATCTTCTAAGTTGGAATTTCCTCCAAGTTTTCATCAAATATTCCAACATCCTCATCATTGGTTGAATCTTTAGATACATCATTTGACTCATCAAATATAACATGAATAGATTCTTCAACCATTAATGTTCTTTTGTTATATACTCTATAAGCCTTTGAATTCAATGAGTACCCTAGAAAGATTCCTTCATCACTTTTGGCATCGAATTTTCCTAAATTATCTTTACCATTATTTAAGACAAAACATTTGCAACCACAAGGATGAAAGTAACTAATATTAGGCTTCTTACCCTTGTAAAGCTCATAAGGAGTTTTCTTTAGCATGGGTCTAATCATAGCTCTATTAATTATATAGCAAGATGTGTTTATAGCTTCAGCCCAAAAATACTTTGGTAAATTATTCTCAAACAACATAGTTCTAGCCATTTCTTCCAAAGTTCTATTTCTTCTCTCAACTACTCCATTTTGTTGAGGTGTCCTAGGAGCTGAAAAATTATGACTAATTCTTTGATCATTGCAATACTCATCAAATCCTATGTTTTCGAATTCCTTGCCATGATCACTTCTAATGCTAGTTATTGTATACCCTTTTTCATTTTGAGTAATTTTTGTATAGGCTATGAATTTTTCTAAGGCTTCATTTTTTATTCTTAAAAAGAACACCCAAGTGAACCTAGTGTAATCATCAACTATTACAAATCCATAGTGTTTCCCACCTAGGCTAGTTGTTCTAGTTGATCCAAATAAATCTAAGTGAAGTAATTGAAGAGGCCTAGTGGTGGATATAATATTCTTAGGCTTAAATGTCGTCCTTTTGTGTTTTTCTTTAACATAAGCTTCACATATTTCTTCATAATCAAAGGATAGCTTGGGTAAACCTATGACTAGATCCTTTCTAGCTAACTTAGATAGCACATGCATGCTAGCATGACCTAGTCTTCTATGCCATAACCAAGATTCCTTTTTATTGTCTACCATTAGGCATATATTTTCATTTTTAAGTTCATTAAGATAGATAATATATATATATATATTACCTTGCCTATGACCTAGAAAAAGTACTTTGTTTGACTTAGGATCTACAACATGACATTTCATGCAATCAAAAATTACTTTGTAACCTTTGTCACAAAGTTGACTTATGCTTAGTAAGTTATGCTTTAGACCCCTAACAAGTAATACCTTTTCTAATGAAAAATAGTCATTACCTATTGAGCCACTTCCTTCAACTTGGCCTTTGGAGTTGTCCCCAAATGTGACTTCTCCACTAACCTTTGATTTAAAAGAGTTGAAGTGGCTTCTATCTCCCGTCATGTGCCTTGAGCATCCACTATCCAAGTACCATGCTTCCTTTGTTTTAGCTTTGTGGCCATGCTCAATTACCTACAAAAAGATTCCAACTCAAGTCTTAGGTACCCAAATTCTCTTGGGTCCTTTGAGGTTAGTGAATGCAATTCTTGATCCTTTTGGGATCCATTTAGCTAATGCATTAACATTCTTGGAGTGAATTACTTCTTTTGGAATCCATATCCTTTTTACTATTTTTCCTTTAAGAGATCTCATTTTTATATTGCAATTATGTGATGCATGTCCCTTCCTATTGCAATATGAACAAGAAGTTGATAGTTTATTTATACTATTTCTAGCAACAAAGCTTTTAAGATGAGTCTCTCTACTTTTTGCATTATATCCTAACCCATTTTTGTCAAAGAATGCCCTTTGGGTCTCTAGCATGCTATCCAACTTTTGTTGACCCATGTGGAACCTATTAAAGGAATTATGTAGGTTGCCATTTTTCTCTTTAAGGTCACACATTTCACGATTTGAAATTTCTAGTTTCTTTTCGTATTCTAATTTGTCCCTTAGCATCAACTCATTTTCTTTTCTTAATTTGGATATTATCTTTTTATATTTCATGCTCATGCATTCATACTCTAATGCAAGATCATCAAAGGCATCTTGAAATTCATCAAAGGAATATTCATTGAGATTTGAAGTTACCTTTTCATCCTCAATAGCCATGAAGCATAAGTTGGCAATATCCTCATTTGAGTCATCATCGGAGTAGTCACTGTCTGTCATGACCCAAATTACCTAAAAATCCCTACAAATTTTTCGCTTTTCATTTCCTTACCCATCGTGAACAGTTACACTACTAAACAGTTGGGCTATGATTCGGTGTTAGTACCTCTCACATATTTACCATTCCATTTTCATATTCACATTCACATGTCAATTTATTTAAATAAAATACATCCCCAATATTAAATCCATGTACAGTACTGTGCCTTTATATGTTCAGATACAAAAATTATATAAATGTGTATACCTGATCTTGATAAGAAGCAGCGGATAACCGAAGTGCGAAACTATTGTCGCTCTCTTCTACTGAGTGTACCCTGTGGGGTGGAAAATGAAAGGGTGAGCGAAACGTGCTCAGTAAGGCAATAATGTAAGCAGGTAGATAACTATACTATCTACGTGCTGATAATGTCATGATGTAAAAATCGTTTACTTTCGGAGCATGAGGTACGATTAAAACAATGCCACATGTATGTATATATCATATACAAGGAATCATGAAATCGACATATAAAGCACACATGGAAAATCATCATGTATGACATCTCATGCTCGTCACATTAAAACTCATTTGTTTAATCACAAACTCATCACTTTGAAACTTATTTGTTTCTTTATAAAACAACTTCATCAAGGTCAAACCCATCTCTCGGGAATACCTTGATTCATCAAATCAAATCTCTTTTAAAAACATAAATCGGGACTACCCCTCCATCGGGTTTGTCCTGGTCTATCCAGACCGTATGATATCATGTGAGGCATGTAGGTTACTGTATGAAAAATCGAGGACTATGGCCATACTATGTCCCTGTGATCCCAGGCACACGGATCCCGGTGTGCGGGGTATCACAACTGCAACGGGAGGTGGGGTCAAGTCCTACCCGCCAGAATATCGAGCAACATCGTAGAGTCATCATGACTGTACGGTACAGCGTACTCTGTGTGACATACACGGTACATCGTACTCCGTGGACCCATATCATAGTCTGGGGGTGCCTGCTGTAGGTCTCATCCAGCCTAATACTATGTCAATAACCAACCCATGTCTCAAAGTATATGTGCGAGCATCTCAACTCTCTGTGACACACAGTCTACAGGAGGCTTCCGCACGACTATATGCATGTCAACTCGCGTCTAGTGCGTTTATGTGAGCATCCTGCTGCCCGCCCCACACCAGGTCACAGGCTTACGGAGCTCCAGCACCACGCTATGCATATCATGATATCTAAAATCTCGTGCGAGCGAAGCTTCAGCACGGTTTTGTGCACACACAAATTTCTCGTACGAGCAATGCTCCAGTACGGCTTTTCATGAGAAATAATTCAATAAACTTGAGTGCGAGAAAGACTCTAGCACTCATTTAGTCACGTAAATACGATAGGTGGCTCACTTTTAATAAAACATCTTTTAAAATAGTAACCGGTACAAACCGGTCCCCTTTCGTAAAATTCACGAAATCAACAGCCCACCTATGTGTATATTTGCTTAAATCAAAGCAATATAATCATATAAAACATTAAAATCATGAAATTCATGCAATTTCATAGCCTTACTACCCTTTTTGAAATTTTCCTAACTGGGGGCAAAATAGTCATTTTCCTTTATTTATCTAAGCCCTGATTTTCGTAAAAATTATTACTTTATTTTTAGATGTTTTAATAAATTTCTAAGCCCTGTAAATCCCCTCTCAAAATACGCATAATTATCTCTATGCACCTACAAAATTCCCTTACCTGGAATCGCGCGTAGACTTATCTTGTCTCGATAATACCGAACCTCTCGGCCCAAGTGCGCTCCAACCAAAGGTACGTAACTGCATATAACCACATAACCGAGGTTAATTCACTTATCCCGATCAGTATATTGTATTTACTGATCAACTTGAAGCTATTGGCCCTTATCTACCTTATTGGGCCTCGACCCATTTTAGCCCTTTTTATATTCATTTATTCCCTTCTTCGGGTATACCGAGCTTATACAGCTTTCTAATAATTATCGGGCTTCATTCCAAATTCATCGGATAGCCCGTATACCGTTTACGGCAATTATATTACGATTCCGAATAATATCCCTTCCTACGCGAAATTAATCCATAATTCCATAAAATAATTAAAGCTCGGTATTTAAAGAACTCTGAATACCGAAATTAAATTGTACTTACCCGATACGATGCGGGGTACGAAGATCAGAGCTCACTTGGCTCCCGTTCGGTCTCCGTCGTGAAGCTGCAAATTAGGTAAATCCGGATTATTTTCCATTAAAATAATATTAAATTAAATTTTTGGAATTTACCCGTAGGTCAATTTCGACCCTCGGTCAACTTACCAGAACCTCGAGTCGTCCCGATAATTTCTTTCCCTTTTTTCCCCTTTTTCCTTTCTTTTCTTTCCTTTTCCTTTCTTTTCTTTCCCCTTTTCCTTCCTTTTCCCTCCCTTTCCTTCCCTTTCCTTTCAGCCAAACGGCACCTTTTCACTGTCACTTGCCGTCGCCGGAGTTTTCGGCGGTCTCACCGGCCAAGACCGGTCTCAAAAGAACCGGCTTCTTCCCCTGAGTGCGTCAGTAGGCTCCTTTCCGGCCCAGTCGCGGTGGTTCGCCGGCAATCACCCCGTTTCTCCCTCGGATTTTCGAAGCTCCGATCGGTCTGCTCCGGCCACCTGGCGGCGTGATTCCGGTGCCCACGTGTTCGCCGGACTCTCCTCTTCCTCCTGGTACCTTCATCGGACGCGGACGGTCGCCGGTGCGTGGAAATCTGCAGTGGGTTCTCTCGGGTGGCAGACGGGTTCCGTTTTCTCCTTGGTTTCGGGTTTTTCGATTTCAGCCTCTTTTTTTTTTGAATTATCATTATTATTAACCATTTATTTTATTATTAAAATATTCATTAAATTAGTCTAAATAATCTGAAAATATCTACAGTATTATTATTTTATTCCACCAATTTAATTTAATTTAATTCATATTTAATTTATTTAGTTTTTTAAATTATTTTTCCAGTATAATTCCTCCGTATTTTCGGGATATTGTCCCGGGTGACTTTTCGGTATTTCTAAAAATTTCGGATCTTGATCAATTGGACTCGAAATTGTATAATTCCTCATTATTGATCAAGATATCCTAATTCCTTATTTTTAATTAAATTTTCCTTATCGAATTTATCCCGAATTTCGGTCTTTTGACCGTTTTACCCCTACACTTGTTTCAGAACCAAATTAACCTAACTTTCCTTCATACATCCACCATATTTTCTTATTTAATTTCGTATTTTCGGTAAACTTTATTTTCTATCCTTCCCATTTGGCCTGTGACCATTTCGATCCTTATTTAGCTACTTCCGATGTTCACCGAGATTTCATTTTTATTCTATTTGCAAATTATATTTCAGTCAAAGCTCTTCTTATGATTCCTTGAATATATGTATACGTACATCACATGAATCATAAGGAATACATCAACAGATAATAAAAGTAGGTCTTACACAATCTCCCCCACTAAAAAAAAATTTGGTCCTCCAAATTGGAACCAAATCAGTCTCTGAACAACTCCGGATACTTCTCTTTCATCAACTCTCTAACTCCCAGGTCGCTTCCTCTGGAGTGTGATGCTGCCATAATACTTTCACCAGAGGAATCGTCTTCGATCTCAATACCTTCTCCTTCCTATCCACAATCTGGATCGGTCTCTCGACATAGGACATGCTCTTACTGAGCTCCAGTGGCTCGTATCTGATCACATGCGACGGATCCGGCTGATACTTCCGAAGCATGGAGACGTGGAAGACATTATGAACATTTGCTAGCTCTGGTGGCAACGCTAGCCTATAAGCTCGATCTCCCACTCTCTCGAGTATCTCAAAAGGTCCTATGAAGCGAGGGCTCAACTTTTCTTTCCTTCCGAATCTAGTAATACCCTTGGAAGGAGAAACTTTCAAAAATACTGACTCCCCTGCTGTAAACTCCAACGGTCTACGTCTCCTGTCAGCATAACTCTTCTGTCGACTCTGAGCTGTCCTCAACCTCTCACAAATCAACTGGACATCCTCAGAGGCCTGACGTATCAAATCGAGAGCGAATATCTGCCTGTCACCAACCTCCTCCCATCCTACAGGAGAACGACATCTACGGCCATACAAGGCCTCATATGGTGCCATCCCGATACTCGAATGATAACTGTCACTATTGGCGAATTCGATTAGAAATCAACTGATCATTCCAGGAGCTTATAAAATCAATGGCACACGCTTTCATCGGATCCTCCAGAACTTATACAGTCTTCTCTGACTGACCATCTGTCTGAGGATGGAAAGCTGTGCTAATACTCAGTTGGGTTCCCATAGCTTCCTTAAATATCCTCAGAGGTAGGAAGTGAAGCGGGAATCCCTATATGATACCATGCTCACTGGAACGGTACTTAATGTTCCACAATCTTCCTTACACATAAATCCTCATACATACTCTGAGTATCTAGGGAGTTCATAACCAGAAAGTGGGTAGACTTAGGCAATCTGTCAGCTATCATCCAAATAGCCTCGTAATTCACCTGGGTTCTCTGTAACCCATCATAAAATTCATGGAGACTTGCTCTCATTTTTCGTGCCGTGTCGATATAGGTAGGTGCTGCAATAACTCTGCAAACTTTTAATACTCTACCTTATTCCGCTGACATACTAGGCACTTTTTCACAACCTCTCCAATATCTCTTTTCACATCTGACCACCCATACCCCTTTTCAGAGAATTCAATATATATATTCATTACTTTCCGTATGCACTGTATATCCCGAAGAGTGAGCTTCTGACAACATCACTATCTCATCAACTGTGGTCCTGGGGAGCACTTATACTGTCTCTGAACCTCTCTGTAAATCATTATCACACTCTTTGTGATCTCTGTCACTGTACCCTTCTGAATCTGACCCAAACTATCGACATCCGGTCGATCATCACGCTAAGCCTGGCAAATCCGGGCACTCTCATCCGGTTCTAATCATCAGGCTAGCTGTCACACAATCACTGTCATCATCAGAAGGGATCACATCTATACTGAGGCTTACAACTGCATCTAGCAGCTCACGCTCCCTGACCATCATATGTAATACAATCCCGATGCTCTTTCTGCTCAAAGCATCAGCCTTTCCCGGGGGGTACAATTTTCACAATCAAAATCTCTCAGAAGCTCTAACCCACTATGTATTCTCATATTCGCATCTTTCTGTGAAAACAGATACTTGAGACTTTTATGATCAGTGCATATCCACAATTCCTCATCGTGTACCTAGTAGTGCCATCTACTCAGTACAAATACTATCGCTGCCATCTTTTAAATCATGGGTCAGATAGTTTCTTTTGTGATCAAGGAGTTGTCTGACTCCAAAATTGACTATCTTCCCATTATACATCAATATATAGCTCATCATGATTTCGAGGTGTCCATACTCACTGAGAACCTCTTGAGCTGTTGGGTATGGTGAAATTAATCACGGTGGTCAATTCATACTTCATTACACCGAAATTCACATCACATCTATCATCTTATTTATCATCTTATTCAAAGACCACGTTTTCTTAGTTAAACATGTCAACCAAGTAAACCATATTGAGAACTCGCAACAACCCTTTTGTAAAAGTCATTTTTCAATTGTTGCTTACAATTTGCCCTAGACTTCAACTACACCCAACATATCATCGATAATGATGATTACAAATCGGTCCAGGTCAAGTTTAAATAACTCATCGTAATTGAGCTCCACTGCATAATTCAATCGCCTATATCCTTGACTTATGTACGCATAAGCGTATCAGATCCTTCAAAATCGCTTACGTTTTCAGGTACTAACCTGCGTCATTTTCTTTTCTTATCTTAACGGCTCTTATTAAATTTTACTATGTTAACCTTTATGATTTGCCGAATTTTAATATTCTTATCGTCTTAGTAAAGGTATCCTAATGCTAAAGGTAGTTATTACAATGATTGATTTCACGTTATAGGTTATATATATACTTTTAGACGCTGTCAAGTCTTCAGGCGGGGAGGTATTTTGAAATACCTTTATTAACCTTCAGACTTAACCACAATTACTGGTTATGGTTATACCCATCTTTATCCTTGGTTATAATTTATATTCGCTACTAATTGCTTAACCTCAATTACTTTGCATATTAAGGGTATTCCTTACCTAGCATATATCTCTTACTCCAATACATCTTGTATTTAGGATCAAAACACATCTCCAAGATCATCTCCGTCGTATATCAATCATGACAAATCTCTTGTCATTATTCATTCCGTGGTTACAATCCTTTACTCCTTTAATTTTAACTGTTGCACCCCTTTTTATCACTTGTCAACACTTACAGTATACTTTTCAATGATGTTTTTCACCCCTGTTTTCAACTTAAAATCTCTATATCTATATTCGGTTAATTAATCCTCCTCTATTGGGGTACTCATTTATTAGTATTGTGCCCAATGATGTAGGCATTCATGCCTTTTACTCACTTATATGCGAATGAAGGCGGTATGAATAAATGTGTGGCACCAGGATTAATGATCATATGTGCTTCATTATTCATAACAAGTGTGGTATCTTACACCACATCCATGAAACATCAATAGTGTCCTGGTCCAAGACATTCTCTCGCCTTCATCCAACAACCTACTTTCCTTTTTCTCTTCGGCTGTGGCCTCCCTTTTCGTTGCAGCTATACCAACAAAGTTTTCCTCTGTCTCTTTACTTTTCTGTGGGGCGATCTCGCCCAACTCTGTGCAACCAAAATCAATGGTCCATCTTACCGTACTTAACGACCATTTTCATCGATACCGTGTAGGTATAGACCCTCCTTCCGTGGTATCCACCACACATCCCACACTGCTTACAGTGCTCACACTGCTACATTGCTTCGTAGCAGGTCAGGGTTCTCAAATCACAATACCCCTTATAAGTGTTAAATTGGATGCACTGGGGCCTTACCAATTATCTTACTCCATGACTCGTCAAGTTAAATCTTTTACCAATTACTATTTTTTTCCCATTTTAACATCTTTGTCATTTCTCGATTCTCTTTCTGTCTCTATTTCAGCCCTCACTACCTTTCCCAATCTCAGAGGCATGCAATTCATGTTCTTATCTACCTAACTGTAAATCTGTACACTGCCTCGATATAGGTAATATCTCACGGGCCAATCGGACTCAAATTGAAAAGTTGAGCCATTTCTTGAACTTTTAGACATCTCGGCTGTCACCTGTTCATAGTGTCGAGGTAATATTTGCCAAAGAATATAACTGAGTTTCATACTCATAATCAATTTAGTATTCCTGGGCAGTGTAAGAAATTTTTCCTTTAAATCATGTTCGGGATATCCTGTCACCGAAATACATCCAATAAGATTTCTCATCTTAGCTATGGACGTTTAACACTTAAGATGGGTCGAGTGGGTTTCCACCAATGTTCCGCTGCGCCCTCGTATCTCATTCATAATCTGAGCAATTAGCTCCTCAAAATAATCTTCACACTCCACTCCAATCTCGCGAAGCGTGTCTCAATACTATCCGATCACTCTGTCGGACTCTGAGAGGCATGCTCAACATTAGCCTCCATTTCAATTTCATCATGATTTTCACAGGTCAACTCAGCACGACTTAGCAGACTCAGGTCTACCTCTATGACCTCTGCCTCGTGCACTATCTCATCTTGAGTCTCATATCATGACTCATTTGATTCTCAGACTGATCTCTACGGTCTCGAGCATGTGCATTCGCCACTCTACCATAGCGGCTATCAGTTATAAAAACTATATTCTTGTATTCGAAACTAAAATCTTAGCTGCTATTCCATCGTGATATACACAATTGTATCTAAACAATGCACAGTACATGGGGATGTAATTTTACTTAACTACTAACACTGACTCATATCAGGCCAACTCAGCTCTGATACCATTAAATTTGTCACGACCCAAATTACCTAAAAATCCCTACAAATTTTTCACTTTTCATTTCCTTACCCATCGTGAACAGTTACACTACTAAACAGTTGGGCTATGATTCGTGTTAGTACCTCTCACCTATTTACCATTCCATTTTCATATTCACATTCACATGTCAATTTATTTAAATAAAATACATCCCCAATATTAAATCCATGTACAGTACTGTGCCTCTATATGTTCAGATACAAAAATTATATAAATGTGTATACCTGATCTTGATAAGAAGCAGCGGATAACCGAAGTGCGAAACTATTGTCGCTCTCTTCTACTGAGTGTACCCTGTGGGGTGGAAAATGAAAGGGTGAGCGAAACGTGCTCAGTAAGGCAATAATGTAAGCAGGTAGATAACTATACTATCTACGTGCTGATAATGTCATGATGTAAAAATCGTTTACTTTCGGAGCATGAGGTACGATTAAAACAATGCCACATGTATGTATATATCATATACAAGGAATCATGAAATCGACATATAAAGCAAACATGGAAAATCATCATGTATGACATCTCATGCTCGTCACATTAAAACTCATTTGTTTAATCACAAACTCATCACTTTGAAACTTATTTGTTTCTTTATAAAACAACTTCATCAAGGTCAAACCCATCTCTCGGGAATACCTTGATTCATCAAATCAAATCTCTTTTAAAAACATAAATCGGGACTACCCCTCCATCGGGTTTGTCCTGGTCTATCCAGACCGTATGATATCATGTGAGGCATGTAGGTTACTGTATGAAAAATCGAGGACTATGGCCATACTATGTCCCTGTGATCCCAGGCACACGGATCCCGGTGTGCGGGGTATCACAACTGCAACGGGAGGTGGGGTCAAGTCCTACCCGCCAGAATATCGAGTAACATCGTAGAGTCATCATGACTGCACGGTACAGCGTACTCCGTGTGACATACACGGTACATCGTACTCAGTGGACCCATATCATAGTCTGGGGGTGCCTGCCGTAGGTCTCATCCAGCCCAATACTATGTCGATAACCAATCCATGTCTCAAAGTATATGTGCGAGCATCTCAACTCTCTGTGACACACAGTCTACAGGAGGCTTCCGCACGACTATATGCATGTCAACTCACGTCTAGTGCGTTTATGTGGGCATCCTGCTGCCCGCCCCACACCAGGTCACAGGCTTACGGAGCTCTAGCACCACGCTATGCATATCATGATATCTAAAATCTCGTGCGAGCGAAGCTTTAGCACGGTTTTGTGCACAAACAAATTTCTCGTACGAGCAATGCTCCAGTACGGCTTTTCATGAGAAATAATTCAATAAACTTGAGTGCGAGAAAGACTCTAGCACTCATTTAGTCACGTAAATACGATAGGTGGCTCACTTTTAATAAAACATCTTTTAAAATAGTAACCGGTACAAACCGGTACCCTTTCGTAAAATTCACGAAATCAACAGCCCACCTATGTGTATATTTGCTTAAATCAAAGCAATATAATCATATAAAACATTAAAATCATGAAATTCATGCAATTTCATAGCCTTACTACCCTTTTTGAAATTTTCCTAACTGGGGGCAAAATAGTCATTTTCCTTTATTTATCTAAGCCCCGATTTTCGTAAAAATTATTACTTTATTTCTAGATGTTTTAATAAATTTCTAAGCCCTGTAAATCCCATCTCAAAATACGCATAATTATCTCTATGCACCTACAAAATTCCCTTACCTGGAATCGCGCGTAGACTTATCTTGTCTCGATAATACCGAACCTCTCGGCCCAAGTGCGCGCCAACCAAAGGTACGTAACTGCATATAACCACATAACCGAGGTTAATTCACTTATCCCGATCAGTATATTGTATTTACTGATCAACTTGAAGCTATTGGGCCTTATCTACCTTATTGGGCCTCGACCCATTTTAGCCCTTTTATATTCATTTATTCCCTTCTTCGGGTATACCGAGCTTATACAACTTTCTAATAATTATCGAGCTTCATTCCAAATTCATTAGATAGCCCGTATACCGTTTACGGCAATTATATTACGATTCCGAATAATATCCCTTCCTACGCGAAATTAATCCATAATTCCATAAAATAATTAAAGCTCGGTATTTAAAGAACTCTAAATACCGAAATTAAATTGTACTTACCCGATACGATGCGGGGTACGAAGATCAGAGCTCACTCGGCTCCCGTTCGGTCTCCGTCGTGAAGCTGCATAATTAGGTAAATTCGGATTATTTTCCATTAAAATAATATTAAATTAAATTTTCGGAATTTACCCGTAGGTCAATTTCAACCCTCGGTCAACTTACCCGAACCTCGAGTCGTCCCCGGTAATTTCTTTCCCTTTTTCCCCCTTTTTCCTTTCTTTTCTTTCCTTTTCCTTTCTTTTCTTTCCCCTTTTCCTTCCTTTTCCCTCCCTTTCCTTCCTTTTCCTTTCAGCCAAACGACACCTTTTCACTGTCACTTGCCGTCGCCGGAGTTTTCGAGGGTCTCACCGGCCAAGACCGGTCTCAAAAGAACCGGCTTCTTCCCCTGAGTGCGTCGGTAGGCTCCTTTCCGGCCCAGTCGCAGTGGTTCACCGGCAATCACCCCGTTTCTCCCTCGAATTTTCGAAGCTCCGATCGGTCTGCTCCGGCCACCTGGCGGCGTGATTCCGGTGCCCACGTGTTCGTCGGACTCTCCTCTTCCTCCTGGTACCTTCGTCGGACGCGGACGGTCGCCGGTGCGTGGAAATCGGCAGTGGGTTCTCTCGGGTGGCAGACGGGTTCCGTTTTCTCCTTGGTTTCGGGTTTTTCGATTTCAGCCTCTTTTTTTTTTTGAATTATCATTATTATTTAACCATTTATTTTATTATTAAAATATTCATTAAATTAGTCTAAATAATCTGAAAATATCTACAATATTATTATTTTATTCCACCAATTTAATTTAATTTAATTCATATTTAATTTATTTAGTTTTTTAAATTATTTTTTCGGTATAATTCCTCCGTATTTTCGGGATATTGTCCCGGGTGACTTTTCGGTATTTCTAAAAATTTCGAATCTTGATCAATTGAACTCGAAATTGTATAATTCCTCATTATTGATCAAGATATCCTAATTCCTTATTTTTAATTAAATTTTCCTTATCGAATTTATCCCAAATTTTGGTCTTTTGACCGTTTTACCCCTACACTTGTTTCAGAACCAAATTAACCTAACTTTCCTTCATACATCCACCATATTTTCTTATTTAATTTCGTATTTTCGGTAAACTTTATTTTCTATCCTTCCCATTTGGCCTGTGACCATTTCGATCCTTATTTAGCTACTTCCGACGTTCACCGAGATTTCATTTTTATTCTATTTGCAAATTATATTTCAGTCAAAGCTCTTCTTATGATTCCTTGAATATATGTATACGTACATCACATGAATCATAAGGAATACATCAACAGATAATAAAAGTGGGTCTTACACTGTCGCTCCATGTTGCTACCATTGCCTTCTTTTTGTGGAACCTATCATTGGACCTTTTATGAAGAGGGCAGTTAAATTTTATGTGTCCTGGTTTTTTACATTCATAACACACAATTGAATCTTTTCTACCTACTTCTTCTTGATCTCTCTTATTGTTTCTCCTATTACTACCACTAGCTCTCATCCTCATGAACTTGTTAAATCTTTTGGCAAACATTGCCATCTCAAGGTCCTCTTCACTACCACTCTCATTCTTAATTTCCTCTTGAGCACTGGATTTTAGAGCAACTCCCACTTTCTTGGGTGGCTCTTCATTTCTTCTTAATTTCATCTCATAAGTGAGTAGTGATCCTATTAATTCATCTAAAGACAATGTGAGGATCCTTAGATTCCTCAATTACAGTCACTTTAGCTTCCCATGATTTAGGTAAGCTATTTAATATTTTCTTGACCATTTCAATATTAGAGTATATCTTTCCTAAGGACTTTAATCCATTAATAACATCCGTGAATCTAGTGAACATATCACTAATTGATTCTCCTTCCTTCATCCTAAAAAGCTCATAATCGTGTGTGAGCATCCCTACCTTAGTCTCCTTCACTTGGGTAGTACCCTCATGAGTTATTGCCAATTTGTCCCAAATTTGTTTGGCGTTATCACACCCGGAGACTCTATTGTATTCATTTGGACCTAAGGTACAAAATAATGTGTGCATAGCTTTAGCATTTAGCTGAGCACATTTAATATCATTTGAATCCCATTCATCTTCTTCTTTAGGGATATCTCTTCCCTCTATTCTCTTTGTAGGGATTTGAGGTCCTTTAATTATGATCCTCCATACCTCATAGTCATTTGCTTGAATGAACAACATCATCAAAGTCTTCCAGTAAGCATAATGCTCTCCATTGAACATAGGAGGTCTAACCGTAGAGTGCCCCTCTCCTACCAAACTAGTTGCTACATTGTTGTGAGCCATTTGATCGTTTCTAACTCTTAGGAAGTTGTTCCTATGTGATTAAAGAGTCCTAGCTCTGATACCAATTGTTGGCTCTACCGAGAGGGGGGGTGAATCCGTTTTCTAATGTTAATGGTAAATTTTAAATTAGTCCTAATTTAATTAGCAAATGATAGTGATCAATATAATAAAATTAAACAATTTAATGCAAGATAGGGAAGAGAGAAACAAACACAATCGCTTATAGAGGTTCGGCCAAACTCTTGCCTACGTCCTCTCTCCTTGACCCTCTTGTCAAGTGCTTTCTTTCTCTCCGTCAACAGAAGTTACAATCTTCCTTTTTCAGGTTAAGGAATAACCTCTCTACCCTTTGCAATACAAAGATGTATTCACCCTTTTACAATTTTATCTCACTGAGGAACAATCCTCTTCTCTTTTAAGGTAGGGATGAATACAGAATCAAGCTTTTAATGTGGGTAGGACAATTACAGCTTTTGCACTTAAGCTTATACAACAAACTCAATAAATGAGGAATGAAGACACAAGGAATAAAAGTATTAAACTCTTGAGAATGTAAGAAATGTGCAGCAATAGTGTCTCTCTTCTCATTGTCTTCAATGCTTGGTTAAATACTGAAGGGTTGGTGGTTGGAGCATTAAATGCTGTTCTTCCCATTGAGATTTTTGCAGAACTAGCCATTGGGTACCTCCAATAGAGTGCCAGATCGATCTGCCATCTTGGCCAGATCGATCTCTTAGTTATAAATCCAGCAAGATCAAAGCACAATAACACAAGGAGATCGATCTCATAGGTTAGCAGATCGATCTCTTAATTTGAAAATGATAGGGGAGATTGATCTGTCGAATAGGCAGATCGATCTTCCAATCTCTCTGTTTAAGGCAAGATCAATCTACAGATCGATCTGCCATGTAATCTCGTAGAGGGGAGATCGATCTCTCAATAACCCAGATCGATCTCCTTAGCTCTCTGACTTTGAGGAGATCGATCTCTTTCTTACTAGATCGATCTCACAAGCTCTCTGTTTGAGTGTGGATCGATCTGTAGATCGATCTACAGTCTTTGCTTTAAGGGAGATCGATCTCTTCCAAGATCAGATCGATCTCCACAATTCCAGTATTAGGCAGATCGATCTCATAACCCTTATAGATCGATCTCTCTTTTCCTCAATACCTTTGTATAGGTTCAAAGCTTGGCAAATCGATCTCACGTCTTCCTGAGATCGATCTCTCATCTAAGAAAAACCCAGGAGTTCGATCTCTCATAACCCAGATCGATCTCTCATCTATAGAAAACCCAGGAGATCGATCTCTCATAACCCAGATCGATCTCTCATCTACAGAAACTCAAGTTCTGGTACTTATAACTTCTAAACATGTTTTTATGTCATCTTTATATTATTGAATTTACTTGTTTTATCATTTCAAAATACATTAACTCAACATAAATAGCTGCTCATTAGGAAAGAACTCATTAATAGTTGTACCATCTTCTTTAAGTCCACTCTCTAATCTAGATAGATGGTCAGCAACCTGATTCTCCGTACATTTCCTGTCCTTAATCTCCAAGTCAAACTCCTGTAGTAGAAGGATCCATCGAATCAGCCTTGGCTTTGCATCCTTCTTGGAGACTAAGTACTTAATGGCAGCATGATCAGTATATACTACTACCTTAGTACCTATGAGATAGGAGCGAAACTTATCAAAAGCAAATACCACAGCTAATAGCTCCTTCTCGGTAGTAGCATAGTTCATCTGGGCCTCATTAAGTGTTTTGCTTGCTTAGTAAATAGCATAAAAGACTCTTCCTTTTCTTTGTCCTAGTACAGCCCCAACAGCATAATCACTTGCATCACACATAAGCTCAAAAGGTAAACTCCAATCTGGAGCTATGATTATAGGGGCTGTAACTAATTTTTCCTTCAAAGTCTTAAATGCTTCTAAGCATTTCTCATTAAAGCAAAACACAATGTCTTTCTCAAGGAGATTACATAAAGGCTTAGTTATCTGAGAAAAATCCTTAATGAACCTTCTGTAAAATCTCGCATGGCCCAAGAAACTTCGAATTCCTTTTATAGTGGTAGGGGGAGGTAACTTCTCAATAATTTCTACTTTAGCCTTATCCACTTCTATTCCCTTAGCAGAGATTTTGTGCCCTAGCACTATGCCTTCTTTCATCATAAGGTGACATTTCTCCCAATTAAGCACTAAGTTTGTTTCTTCACACCTCCTCAGTACTAGTGCTAAATTCTGCAAACATAAATCAAAGCTATCCCCAAATACTAAGAAATCGTCCATGAAAACCTCAAGAAAATCCTCCACTATATCATGGAATATGGCCATCATGCAATGCTGGAATGTAGTAGGTGCATTGCATAGGCCAAAAGGCATTCTTCTAAAAGCAAAGGTCCCATAGGGACAGGTGAAGGTAGTTTTTTCTTGGTCTTCTGGGGCTATAGCTATTTGATTGTACCCAGAGTATCTGTCCAGTAAGCAATAGAATTCGTGACCAGCTAATCGATCTAACATTTGGTCAATGAAGGGTAAAGGGAAGTGGTCTTTCCTCGTGGCCTTGTTGAGTTTCCTATAATCCATACATACTCGCCAACCAGTGACAGTCCTAGTGGGGATGAGCTTATTATTTTCATTCTCGATCACTGTTATCCCTCCTTTTTTAGGGACACATTGTACTGGGCTCACCCATGCACTATCAAAAATGGGATAGATAATCCCTACATCTAACCACTTAATGATCTCCTTCTTGACACCTTCTTTCATTATAGGGTTCAATCGACGCTGGTGCTCTATGGATGACCTATACCCCTCCTCCAATAGTATCTTATGCATACAGATAGAGGGACTAATACCCTTAAGGTCAGAGATAGACCAGCCTATAGCTTTCTGATGCTCTCTTAACACTTGTAGTAATTTTGCTTCTTGATCACTAGAGAGAGCAGTAGATACTATTACCAGTCGTGTGGAGGATTCACCTAAGAAGCATACCTAAGGTGTAAGGGTAAAGGTTTGAGTTCTAATGCTAGAGGATCACTGGTGGATGGAAAGATATTTGAAACTGGAATAGATGAAGAGTCTAATGTCTCAAATTGGGTAATTTCCTCAAAAAGAGTGACCTCTAATAACTGTAAAGTCTCATAAACCTCATCATCATCTTCACTATACTCTCTAAGATCAACAGATTTCACTAAGGAGGCTTCTAAAGGGTTTAAAGGGTGTATCTTGGAAAACTCCTCAGTGATGTCCTTATCCACTTAATCCATCCTGAAACAATCGTGAGAGTCATCAGGGAACCTTAGAGATTTGAACACATTAAACTTGACTTCCTGATCTTAAACTCTCATTGTTAACTCCCCCTTTTGTACATCTATTAAAGTTCTACCAGTTGCTAGGAATGACATGCCTACTATAATTGGGACTTCCCTGTCTTTCTCCATGTCCAACACAATAAAATCCGCAGGGAAAATAAACTTGTCTACTTTTACTAAGACATCCTCAATAACCCTCTTCAGATATTTAATTGATCGATCGACCAACTGGAGGGTCACTGTGGTGGGCTTGCCATCCCCTATTCCTAACTTATGATAGATAAACAATGGCATCAAATTTATACTAGCTCCTAAATCGTACAAGGCTCTACCAAAGAATAAATTTCCAATAGTGCATAGTATGGTAAAGCTCCCTGGATCCTTGAGCTTAGGGGGTAATCTCCTCTGGATAATAGCTCTACATTCCTCTGTTAAGGCCATCGTCTCGTAATCTTCCAATCTTCTTTTCCTAGAGAGGATGTCCTTCATAAACTTCACATAGCTTGGCATTTGCTCTAAGGCATCGACGAATGGAATGTTGATGTGAAGTTTCTTAAAAACCTTAAGGAATTTTGCCAATTGTTAGTCCAATTTTTTTATTTTGAAATCTCTGAGGAAAAGAGACTGGTGGTCTAACAGGAGGAGATGTAGTAGAAACTTTTGTAGCATCAGAGGATAAAGAAGGTTGTGACAAAGAAACAAGTAAAGGTGAAGAATTGCCTGGCTTTGTTTCCTTTGCAGCTTGATCTTTTGATTCTTGCTCCTTCTGAGCTGCTTCACTAGAACCTATGGGTTTTTCAACTATAGGCTAGTCAAGTCAGAACTTAACAGGGGGAGTTACTAGCTCTCTGCCACTCCTAAGGGTGATGGCTTATACATGTTCCTTCCCTTCCCTTTGCCTAACAGGATTGGCTTCAGTGTTACTAGGAAGGGTCCCCTGAGGACGTTAACTAAGAGCGTTTGCTATTTGTCCTACTTGAACCTCTAGGTTCTTAATTGAAGCTGCTTGATTTTGCAACGTTGTTGTGAACATTTCCTCAAGCGAGGGTTTCTTATCAGCTGTTAGTAAGTGCTAGGGTTGTGGTGGTGGTTGATAGACGTGGGATGGATGGGAATGGTTAGGTGGATGATGCGGATACTATGGTGATGGGTGGTGAGGATATTGATGCTATGGTGGTACCTGGACCGGTGGAGCTTGAAAATCTGGGGGTCCTACTGGTCTAGAATTAGAAGCTTGCCCTTGGTTTTGGCTCCAAGAAAAGTTAGGATGGTTCCTCCACCCTGGATTATAGGTGTTTGAAAAAGGGTTGTTCTGTTGCTTAAGGGCAACGTACTGAACCAATTCTAAGTTAAGCGGACACCTATCTACAGCATGGGTACCACTACACAAATCACAAGAGAGAAATGGACTTTGAACAGAAAACACAGGGTTAGGATTGTTGGAAGGATTAGATTGGGTACTGAGCGACTCCACCTTCTTTGTAAGATTGGTGATTTGAGAGGTTAAGGTGGAAAGAGTGTCGAGCTCATAAATACCCATCGATTTCTTTGGCAAATGCCTTTTCGAGGACCATTGATAGTTGTTAGCCGCCATCTTATCTAGCAGCTCATAAGCCTCCTCCTCTGTTTTGTACATCAAGGCTCCTCCTGAAGTAGCGTCCACTATGGTCCTATTTTGACTTGTAAGTCCATTGTAGAAGGTCTGGACTTGCAGCCATAGAGGTAAGCCGTGGTGAGGGCACTTCCTAAGAAACTCCTTATATCGTTCCCATGCCTCGTAAAGGGATTCAGAGTCGTATTGGGCAAAGGAGGATATATCGCTACGGAGTCTGGCCATTTTAGAGGGAGGGAAAATTTTGGCTAGAAATTGGTGGGCTAACTCGTCCCATGTAGAAATTGATCCTAGAGGCAAGGAGGTCTACCAGTGTCTCGCCCTTTCCCTAAGTGAAAAGGGGAAAAGTCTGAGTCTAAGCGCATCATCAGATAATCCATTATGTTTGAACGTGTTGCACAAGTCCAAGAATTGCCCAAGGTGAGCATGTGGGTCATTGTGTGGAAGCCCACTGAACTATAAAGAAGTTTGGATCATCTAAAGGATGGAAGGCTTAATTTCAAAATTATTAGCAGGGACAGCTGGTGGCCTAATGCCAGTATAATATCCTTCAATCGTTGGCATCGCATAATCTCCAACGGTCCTACTTTTCCTATTTTCTGCCATCGTGTTTTGCTGTGGAGCTATAAATTTCCTAGAGTCCTTTCGAATTTTCCTAAGAGTTCGTTCAATTTCAGGATCTAGAGGAAAGCAATCAAAACTCCTGGCTCTACGCATGCAAACATCAGAAAGTCCTTAGATTTTTTTATTATTATTATAAGAAAGTTAATTAAACTAAACTAAGGATCTAAATATTTAAAACCTAAATATTTACAAGCTAGAATTACACCTAAGCATAATTTTACTGATATTAATTGAGGACTAATTAAAACTTCCCCGGCAACGACGTCAAAAACTTGACACGCCCTAAGGGTACTGTCCGTAAGTGCACGGGTGTCGTTCAAGTAATAATGGGATTTGAGTCCCGGAATTATCGTCCCAAAGAGAAGTTGACTAGTTTAATTAATTACCGGTTAATCTTACCCTATGGTATATCCTAGCAAATTATGAGATTAAGGTGGTGATCTACTAAGGCTAATTAAAAGTACTGAAAATAATAAAACTATAAAATAAACTAAATAAAACCGAACAAAATTACTTACAGTTCTCCACTCAATTAAAATCATAAGCCTACAAAAGAAATTAAAATAGTTAAAACTAATTAACGCAAATAAAATGCAAATATGAGAATAACAAAGCAAGATTAATTAAACTAAAATTAACAATCCTAAAATCCAATAATACTACTTTATCAAAATGCAATTTAAACTAACTTAAGATTTAATGAAATAAATTTACCCCTAATTTAATTCTAAATGAACACTTAATTAACTATCAACCTAATCAAAACTAAGTTCTAAACCATTAAACAAGAATACTAATCATGCAATTTAATCAAAGACTCTAAACTAAGCTAACAAATTAAATTGGAATTAAACTAAACTAACAATGCATGAAAATGGATTAAAGCTATAATGCAAATGTGGCAAACATGGCCTTAAGTAAATTTAAACCATTCCTTCCAAATACTGTTCATGTTCTTCACCAAACATTTCCCAGCATTCTCGGTTCCTAGCTGCTGTCCGCTTACTGCTACAAGTATCCTCTGCACAGTCAGCTCTCAGTTTTGCATATGGCCTATTGCTCCAGGTGCATATAGGTGCTACTAACTCCTTGTCCAGCTCTGCTACAGGTCTGTCTGCTAGTTCTGCCTCAAGTCTCGGGTACGTCCAGGTGCTGCTTCAGGTCTCGGGTTGCAATGTTGTTCTGCACTGTACATACTTCTTCCTATGCGTTGTTTGCTGCCGTTACTGATGAACCAGAAAACAATATTGCACCAACCTTCATTCCCGAGTTATTTCTCATACAGCTCTCCCTATCCAGACAAACACGCAGCAGCAGATTTTAGAGCCAAAAATAATGTAACAACCTGTTAATCAGTAAATATGAAGTGAAATCAAATAAACTGAGACAAGTTTAAATGTCGACAGAGGAGAAACTTACTGAAATGCAATGATCATTATCCTAAACCTTACTTTTAAGTGAGATTTAAATGAATTAAAACAGAAAAACATAAGAAATGACGAACGGTGAACTGCTTACAAAACAGGGCAGAACAGAGGGATAAACACTGGCTCTCGGTTTTGGCTATGATGCTTGGGTGCTGTCCCAACTAGTTGCTGCCTCTTCTGATATTCATCGAGATCACTGCTACCATGAAAATTAAATAGAGGCTGGAGAAGGTTTTAACACAATAGTCGAATCCCAGTGGTCTCGATTTCTTTCAGTAGCCACGGTTTTAGTTATTTCTCCACCAAACCGATATTGTTCCACCCTTCTATTATTACCTATCGATGCACAGAATTATCCCAACATATTAGATCGACAATAATGAATCAAACATCATGATCAGCATTGATGAGTAAAGATTTACAAATACTTTAGGCTATAATCGAAAGGGGATTAAAACATATAGCAAAAAAACAAGATGATGACGATTGAAGCAAACTGAATTGATAAAAAAATATTTCTAAGCAATGATACTGATAAACTAAAGAGAAAAACTTTTCATAATAAAAATAAGTTGAATAACAATAGTAGCTTTGGAGAAAAGAAACTGGAAGCTAGAAAAAAATACTGTGCCACCGAATATATAAAAAAAAACAAGGAAAAAAAAAGACTTTTTAAGTTAACCTAAAAATAAAACTATTCTAACCTATTTTTTTCCACCCCTTACAATTGTCATCATTTTCTATTTATATTCACATTTAGGGGTACAATTGTAATTTTTTCATCCTAGATGAGTTGGCATTGTTTGGCCACTTGTCTTCACACCATTGGCTCCTTGAAAAATAATATTTCCATGTCATTTGTCTTTTTGTCCAATTGAATGTGCTAGACTCGTGTTGTCCGCGTGGTCCAATCTCGATTTTAGCTCAATTTCGGTTCATTTTCTACCGAAATATTCAAAATTCATCCGGATTTAATTTATCTGCAAACATGAGAATTTTAATTAAATAAAAGGGGACAAAATAAATCGAGGATTTAAATAATTAATTAGGAAATTAAGCACAAATAATTCTAAAAATATAGAATTATCACCCCCTCTCGGTAGAGCCAACAGAAGGTATGTCAAAATTTGAGATTCCCTTATTTTATGGTAAAAGAAATTTTATGTCATGGAAAAGTACGATTCAGAATTTTTAAATGCAACAAGGTCTAGATTTGAGTTAAAAGAAAATAAGCCAGAAATAACTTTTGATAAAATTAGGTTAGAATCCAAAATAGGGTTGTTAGCACAATCAGATTGGCACTTGCTCCTGAGATTGAGTACAATGTGTTGACTAAGATGACACCAACCGAATTGTAGAAAAAGTTAGAAAACTTCCATGCTTCGAAATCGCCGATGAATAGATTGTGATTGAAGATGGATCTATATTCTCTGAGGATGAATAAAGGTACGAGTTTTCATGATCACCGAAATGAATTTAATAAACTAGTTTCACATTCGTTGCCTATTAACTCTAAGGAGTTAAAAGAAGAAGAGAAGGCATGGCTACTGTTATCGTTTTTGCCTAAGTTTCACATTTAGTTTAGACTTTATTAGTAGGTAAAACTACTTTGATGTTAAATGATGTAATTGTTGTGTTGCATGAAAATGAAAGATTTATGGGCAAAGAAGATTTTTTATCTATAGAAGCTGTACTAGCTATGGAAGGTCCTACTTAAGGGAGGACTAATGAGAGGCATGGTGAATTAAGAAAAAAGATTAAAATCAAGATTTAGAGATTATAATAAGGTGGAATTCTATTATTATGGAAAAAAGGGTCATATACAAACATGTTGGAAGACATTAAAGGAGGATATGATTTTAGTCAAGAAGGCCCAGTAAAAGAGTGATAATGGAAAGAAGAATGAAACATGTGCTGCTATGGCTAATTCAGATAATGATGGTTTGTTCTTGGCAACTTGTTCTAATGAGTCTCATACTTATGGAAAAGGTTGGATTTTAGATTCAGCTGCATCTATGCATATAAAGATCGCTTTGATGATTTGAAAGAGGAAAGTTTTGACAATATTACAGTTGGAAATGGTAATAGAGTGAAGATTGAAGGTTTTGGAAGTGTTTAACTCAAGCTTGATATCAAGACTCTTCGTAATGTGAGGTATGTGCCAAATTTTAGTTGCAGTTTGATTTCTTTGGGTGAGTTAGCTTCTTGTGGGTATGCATATATTGGTAATAATGATTGCTACATAGTATACAAGAATGTTGATTTAGTTCTGCAAGGAAAGAAGAATGAGAAACAATTGTGTTTGCTTGATGATGCTTTAGTTAAAACAAAGGATAGAGTTGTTCTGAAGAACAAGAAAACTCAGAGGTATGTTAGTTTTTTAGATGTTGTCAAAGCAATTTGGGGAGTTTGAGGATTCAAGTCAAGAGAGGATTTGCTGGAGTTTGCTTTGAAATCCCACATTGAAAGTGTAAGAGAAGTTATAAGGTTTTTCTTTAATAAATAATGTGTTAGGCTTAGTTTGTAAGGTACCCAAAGAGTTATACACCAATAGAATAGCTAGTGTTTTGGCTATTATAAATGGCGTAATAGGGTTTCTTGGGTAGTTGGGCTTTGGGTTTGTAAAGAATTTACAATTTTTTTCTTTTAAAAATTACACAGTTATAATTTTGATCGGTTTGGTTGGGCCAAACCACATTGAAAATTATTGTGTTCGTTTTTACTTTTTTTAGTTTTTGTGAATATTTGGATTGAGGATATTTTCTTTTGACAACACGGATGGTCAAAATTTTTCTGTAAAATTACTTTTTAATTCTTTATTTTTTTATATAATTATTTTATTAAAAAAATATATTTTTTATCGTATTTTCATCATTGAAATCAATTTTACCACTGATTCAAACTAGCTCAAAAACAATGAGGCATAAGGAGAGGCAAGAAGGGACACAACTCTGTATGCTCAATTAGGTAAGACTATCAGTTGGAATTTATTAATGCCAATTTGAAACAGTGTACGATAGTATATCTCGCTAGGGACCGCCGCCACCAGGTTTGTATAAGGCCAATTTCGATGGTGCAATAGAGATGTCAAGGAAATTGGCAGGGGTGGCAGCGGTAATAAGGGACAATGAGAGGAAGATTATGGGCGCCTACTCTGCTAATGTACTGGCAGCGTTAGGAATGCGTCTACAGGAATGCGTTTACAGCTGAAGCACTGGCAGCGTTAAAGGCTTTCGATTTTACAGTTGATATGGGTTTCACGGAAATTTTCCTCGAAGGAAATTCATTGTCAGTAGTAAAAAAGGCTAACTCATTTGCGACTGACTTTCTCTGACAAGGAATTTTATTGAAGAGATATAAGAGAACATGGCCTTATATACTTTACTCTAAGGTGGTTCACGCAAGAAAGACAGGAAGGAGTTGCTCATGTCTTAGCAAAGAAGGGTCCAGCATACCTTGATGCTTTTGTTATGAATGATGTAATCCATTTTTAGCTCAATAAAACTTCCATTTATTATTATTATTATTATTATTATTATTATTATTATTATTTTTAAAAGACACTAGTACCAAGTTTTCACCAATATGGAATCACTCAGATTAGTAACAATGGTAGAAGCTTCCAATTTTCAAATTAAGAGCTGGGGTTTTAGCCGAGAATCGTGTAACTCGAAGCATTCAACATTTCAACCCCAAACCCATGCTAGCCAAACGCAAAAAAGGAGAAAGAAATATTCATGTGGTCAGGACTTGAACACTTCCATGAAATTGAGCCTCAAATCTCTTGCCGCTTGGAAGTTGGTAGATGTATATCTAACATATCATCATCGATCCTTTCTCAGCCATAAAACGAGAATTTAGATAAGGTGATAAGCCCCGTAGCGGAAACCGAATTCCCTTCTCTTCCCTCTTCTTCATTCGCCAAAATTACAAACACTACACAATCTCTCTTTCCCCACACTGTTTCTCCCCACCATAACCGAAAACCATGGCCTCGCCGACACTGCTTACCCCAACTCCCAAACTCAAACCCATCCTTCCCACCAAAGCCAAAGCTAAATCTGCCGCGCAAACACCATCTCCGTGTCCGTCGTCACAAAAGAAACCGTTACGGCGACACTTCTTGTCTCTTGCTACCGCCGCCACCACTACTCTGTCTCTTGCACGGCTTCTGCCAGTGACACCAGCATTTGCTGCCTCGGATGAGGAATACGTGAAAGAGACTGCAGATGTCATCAACAAAGTGAGAAACACCATCAATATGAACAAGAACGACCCCAATGTTGCTTCTGCTGTGGCTGAACTTAGAGAGACATCGAATTCTTGGGTGGCCAAGTATAGAAGAGAGAAAGCTTTGCTCGGTAGAGTGTCATTCCGTGATATTTATTCAGCATTGAATGCTGTAACTGGGCATTATATTAGCTTTGGACCAACTGCTCCTATCCCAGCAAAGAGAAAGGCTAGGATTCTTGAAGAGATGGACACTGCAGAGAAAGCCTTATTGAGAGGAAGATAAATAGTAGTACTGCTGGTCTCGACTCATCAATAGAAGCATTTTTTTTTCTTAAATTTCGAGATTCAACTTGCTTCGAGTTTGAGATTGAAAATTGAGATTCGTTTTGTGAATTATGAGAATGAAATTTTTCCAATTCAACGGTGATAGTTATATATATATATATATATATATATATATATTAAAGATTAATATCTTATAATAAATAGAGTTAGAATGATAATACATATTTTAATTTATTTATTTTTTATTTTCTTAATATATTTAAAATACATGTGTATCATGCTAATTTTGCTAGTAGAGTCAAAAAAAAACTCATCTGATTGTGTATAGAATAATTTTTAACATATTAATTACGAGTTACGAAGCAAATTTGATAAGATGTTCACGTGAATACTTACATGAACATTTTTCTTTAAATGACATATAAGTATCGATTAACACCATGTAAACCTAAATCAAAACCAACATTAATTCATTTTTTTCATTTCCTAAAATTTCTTCAATCCCTAAAATTTTTCAATCTTTTTTCTTAAAAAAATATTTTAGAATAAATTTACATACTATATGATCTAAAAATATTTAAAAATATTTAATTTTAATATTAACTATTTAGAAAACTAAATAAAATATTAATTGATATCTATTTATATTATAAAATAAATAATTTAAATTTAAATTATTTAAAAAATATTTGTTAATTAAATTGAAAAGTATGAAAGTAAAGTATCAGTATCATGTATATTATTTAAATTATTTAAAATTAATTATTTTTCTAAATGAATAACATTCGTGCATAAAAACATATGTTTACAAATATATAAATTCATGTAAACATATGTTTACCAATTAAATAAATAAAATTAATGGGTAAATTTCATCTAAGTCTCTAGAATTTTATTCTAATAAAACTTTAGTTAATAATATAAAAAATAAACACTCCGCCTAAACTTTTCTACATTGTAAGACAAGTTAGTTTTTCCATTAATTAACCGTTAAGCCAACGGTTAAAAACTTAATTTTGAAACTATTTTAAATTTTAATGTAAGACCCGAAATTTTCACATCGGGAATTTATTTTTGAAATATAGAAAAATATTTTTGAAAAAAATAATAAATAAATATATTTCCGAACAAATAGAAGGAGAATATGATATACATATCTATTGGTCAAAATAAATTAAATAATATATATGTGCATGTGTGTGTGGAAATTAATGTGTAAAATATATTATGACAATATAATATTATTATAATAATATAAGATATTTTGGTATATTATTATTATAATAATATTATATTAGAAGATTTTTGTAGTATATTATGATTTTTGTATTATATTACATTATATTAAAATATAATATAATATATATTTAAGAAAAAAATAGAAATTGAAAAAAAAAAGAGAAATAGAAACAAAATCGCGAAACAGGGAAATGGAAGGATCGGAAACCCGATCCTCCCTGTTTTCCTTCACTGGTGGCATCACAGGCGGAGACGGCGCGAGCGGTGACCGGCGAAGGGTCGACCGTCCCTGAGGGATCGTCTTAGCGCCATCACGCGCCTCATATTGCCAGCGATAGAGAGATCGGAGAGAGAGAAGACCGAAAAGAGAGAAGGAAAATTCAGCCGCATCGGCGTCGATCTGACCCCGACCTAGCCCATCGAAGGTCCCCCAGGCAAAGCAACGTCGAATGGTGGTCGAAACAGCCTGAGGACCAGCCGAAAATGTCGACAACGACCAAATCGCCGTTGAACCAGTTCGGACCGATTCAGTGTGAAAAGGGGCTGAACCGGTCCGAACCGGTTCAGCAGGAGAGAGAAAAAAATTTTGGAAAAAAACTTCGGTGATGCCCCAGGTTTAAGGACAAGTCTATAAGCGGTTGAAATTGATCGATTTAACTTTTAAAAAATTTATTTGAAATTATATTTACCGAAATTGACTCGGGTTAAATATATAAATATGTAGTGCGACAATATGCGATGAACGTGAGTTCGATAGAGCCTCGATTTTTGCAAGCCATCACTGAAACTCGGATAAGTGAATCTCACTTGCTATAACTTGTATAGTTATATGAGTTAGGAATAAATCGCATAAGTTACGGATTTACTCCGTATAAAATGCTATATGTTAGAAAAGGCTTAAGATGGCGTGATGGTAGTGTTAATGGGCCCCATGGATGGCCCAATAATTATTAATGAGCCTAAGGAGCTCAATGGGCCGTGACAGAATAAATAGTAAAGTCAAAATGTGTTTAAAATAGAGTTGGACCCATTAAGAGGCAATGAGGCCCAATAAGAGCAATTGGGCCCATTTGATGAAATAGATTGCATAGAAAATGATAAATGAGTTATCAAACTTAATTAATGTGATTGATAACTATCTGTAGCTCCAGGAGATATATTCGGAGCCGAATATACTGATTTACGGAAAGTGAAAAAAGGTGAAAAAGAGCATTCGACGAGATTCCAGGTAAGGGATCTATGCTAGCTCTTAGAGTTAGCTGTACGTATTTACATCATCATTTGCATTCACTTAAATTTCGTATAGAGTATAGATATGAGATTTCTAGATAGTACCCAAATATGAGAAAATTACGAAAATGCCACTGGGAATGGCGAAAATTTGAAAATGCATAAAGTGCATGATTTCAACTGTTTTTATCTGAAAAGAGGTTTTATGAGTGTGAAATGATATTCTGGCTCATGATTTTTACTATATGCATTAAATTGCACATTTTTTGAAGTTTGATTTGATTTGACGAGTGATTGATGGGATGTTACCCTCTCGCTATATATAATATCGTGTTGCACACTACACTTGGGTTTTGAGTATTGATTTTATCTGAAATGAGTCAACTGTCTATTTTGTGTGTATGAAATCATGCTGGAGCAATGATGAGATCTGTGATGCGACAGTTCGAATAATGCGAAAATTAGGGCTAATTTAAATTTTTTCTTATATTAAACCTCTTACTCGGGTTACATTCCTGTACAATGTCATTTGATCACTTGTGTTTATAATAAATCATAACCTCAAGATCACACGATTTCTATTTCATGAACCCAATTACAAAATATCCAAAGGAAATCAATTCACAAAACACGATTCATTTTCCATATATCCTCCTAATTACATCCCAAAATACTTAATACAAATATCTGTATTAAATCATTGTCTGGATACAAAATGAATTGAATTATACCTTATGCGTGTACAAGCGATAGCCTGGGGAGATCTTATCCACCAGCCTATATCATGTATGCGGTAGGCACTATCACGCTCACTGCAAGAAATCTGGAGGGGGGAAGGAAAAAAGGTGAACTCTCAAAATGCTCAGTAAGGAGGATAAGGGAAAGTTACAAAATCATCATCACAACACAATATGATAGTAATATTCGAGTATGTAAAACGTTATAAAATAACAGCGAAAACAATGGCATTGGCATAATTCATGTGATAAAGATTGTAAATCATCATAACATCAAATCTTATTTCATGATAGGAATCACAGTTGTAAACACATCACTCATCAAGGAAATCGAGACTAGGCATTTAATAAAACTCATATAAAATCATTGCCATAGGCACATCACATCAATTTAAATCAATTTGTCCCCTAGGTGGACATCTTCAAAAAAGGGAAAAGTCGACATCAATACATGGCCATGATTCGCTGTAGACTTAATCAGAGTCGTATAGCTGCAGTCTTACATGCTACTCAAAGTAAGGCCCTGTGAGACCCCGTATGTGTATAGCTAGGTATATAGGAACATGGGAATGTAAATAAAATCATAAGTGTAATGATACATTGTAATGTGAAGTATGTGCAATGTAAGTTCATAAGATTATGTACACACTTGTAATAAGAATTGTGATTATACGTACAAGTTGCATTACGCATGAGTAGGAGGAAATAAACTTGAACACGAGAAGAATGTGATCGAAATGGAATATGAGTAGTGTAGTAAAATGGAAGGAAAGATTTACATAAGTGTATATTTCCATTCGAGTAATATCGTATAAATTTGGTTATACAAAGATTTCCCACAAGTTTTAAAATATATTAAGTGGGATGGGATGACATTTTTAAGCCTCAGGGAGCGATGAATGAGGAAAGGACTATGGAGGTAAATTGAGGAAGTTTTGAAGGGAGTTGTTGCAGAAAAACTGCAGAAAATCTGGAATTTGTGAAGGCCAGATCGATCTCATAGGATGAGAGATCGATCTGGGAGAGCCAGAATGCTCTTATGTGAGTAATGAAAGGGAACAGATCGATCTCCAAAGGAAGCAGATCGATCTCTTTAGCTCTCGGGTTGGAAGCAGATCGATCTCCCCTAAGACCAGATCGATCTCCTTAAGCTTCTGTTCGACAGCAAATCAATCTCTAGCCTCGACAGATCGATCTCCTGCCTTTAAAATGCCTTAGAAAAGAGGAATTTTCAGAGGACCAGATCGATCTCCACCCAAGGGAGATCGATCTCATCAAGTCAAAACTATAAATGGGAGCAGTTGGATCTGCAGAATTTCGGGATAAAACCATTTCCTCTCACTTCAACTCAAAGAAAACTAGCTTTCTCACTCCTAAATCCAACCATTTTCAGTGAGATTTAAGGAGAGTCTATTAGAGACAAAGTTGTTCACAACAAAAAGAAGAACAACATAGTCTAGAGGCATTTCCCCATTTGATGGATTGAAGAAATAAAGGGCAATCCTAATTGGAGCAAGAGGAAATCCAATGAGGTAAGTTCTAATGCACAAATCCAAGTACATTGGTTTAGTTAATGATTATAAAGATATGTGGGTGTGCATATTGTGGATAGAACTACCTAGAATGGTATGAAAGGAATATAACTTAGAAATAGTCAAGTGTGAGAAAGTGGAGTGTGGAAGTGTTTATGATGAATGAGACATCTTGAGTGGAGGAACATGTTGTGAGAATGATTTGGACATGTTGATATTGGGATAAAATTGTGAGATTTACCACAGAGGGTAAAATATGTATTTAAGGCATTGAATAAATGATTAGTTGAGCAAGAGTTAGAAACGTTAACTCGAGTGTTTGATGGATGAATTTCAGTTTCGGATGATACGCCGGAGCAAGTCGAGATGAGAACGCAAGAAGCATAAAGTCGGATAGTTACACACAAGTAAAACGAGGTAAGGGACTGTGTGTTAGCTATAGAGATGTTCGTACGTATTTTACGGCAATTTCGTAGATATATTGCTAGAACTAGTACGATATTATAATTCTATGAAATGATATGGAAGCATGAAAAGTACTAGGATGTATATATGTATTGAGAAATGGGATAGGGTAAGGAAATAGCATGATATGCATGTTTTCAATGTTTTCTCTGTTATACATTAATCTTGACGATTGAGAAATGTTGATGATAGGTTGGCTAATTTTACATGTTTTAGCATGAAGAGGCATGCTGTATGAATAAACATGTTTTGAATTTTAAAAAGAGAAAATAGCCATCTATCAGTTTTGAGATGAGATTTGGTGTTGAAGCGTTAGCTCACACCCGTTTTAATGCCTTGATGTACCGTGTGGGAGTTTTAACTCGCACGAGGGTTTTGAGAAAGTGCGGGAACCTTGCTCGCACCTATTTTGTTGAGTTAAGGTAAACCTGGGGGTCTGGGACCCAAGGGGATACCAGCCGACGGCCATTTGAACGGGCTGGGCCTTAACGATAGATCGTACCGCGCTGGGGCTTTGCGTTGACTGTGTGTCACGCTGCTTGCTCGCCTGGTATATGAGACATGGTTTAGGATAAAAAGTCCATCGGAGTTGGAGTATGGACTTGGGTCCACGGTCGTACGTAGAATAGTGTAGTCACCCGTTGGTATACTATGTACCGTGCTGGGTGCACGTGAGTACGAGTATCGCGTAGATGACACACGACGTATCTTCACCGTGAGTTTACGAGGAGATGAGGTGGATTGAGATGAGCCGGAGGGTAGGACTGACCCATCCCCCTTCAGGCGAAGTGATACCCTATGCACACCTGATCAGTGAGGCCGGGGATCACTGACTATGGCCATATGTCGTGGATATTTGATTGTCGAAAATTCCATGCCTATCTCAGAGATTTGAGAAACAGATATAATCTCAGAAAAGAAAGAGAATTGCGGAAAGAATGATTTGAGAAGTGAAAGAGATTTCGTGTTTTTGATAAACCTCTCATTTCACATTCGTGCCATGAGGGCACTATTTATGAGCATGTTTTAAATGGAAGCTTGATACTCATTTTACACGAAAATGCTATTGCGAAATATATGTTTAAATGCATTTTTCGTATGATATTTCCATTTATAACGAAAACATGGTTTTGGTTTATGCATGCATGGGCTATGTAGGTAGTACGATATCTACCTGCTAGCATACATTTCCTTACTAAGCTGTGGTTTGCTCATCTCACTATTTTCCCCCTCCAGGTACTGAGAAGTAAGAGAGCGGTGATCTCTAGATCTTTTGTGTTAAACAGCTCCCACAATCCGCAAAGGTATAAGATTTGTATACACGAGTATTTTGTATCTAATATATTGTATCGCATAGTTATATCTTGGAATTGTAAACAGTATTATGGGGATGATATGTAAGGACATGGTATTTATACAATTAATTTTGTGTATCTACACACACACCTGGGAGTGTGAATTAAAGTTTTAAATATTCCGCTGTAAATGAATGAATTTTTAGTAATTACATCTTCTCACAGCCCAATCGTAGTAGAGAATGTATGGATAGAAGGGTTCACAAAAGCGGGGTATGATAGGTTGGTATCAGAGCATGGTTCGTCTGATGTGAGTTGATGTTTAGGACTAAGAAAACATACATCCCCAAGTTACTGTGCGATATTTAGATACAAATATGTGTACGGAGCTGGTAGTGAATTAAATGTTTGTTATAACGCAGGAAAGTTATCAGGCTAGTGAGTTATGCCTGAGAGACACCGCAAGAGGGGAGAGAGCTCGAGAGCTCGAGGGCAAAATGACAGGACTGAGAGGCACAGTAGATCATCCTCTAGTCATGAGCCCCAGGAACAGATAGAGGCTTCTGATCCTCAATAACCCGATTGGAGGAAGACATGCGCACGATGATGACCGTGATTGGTCAGATCATGGCTAGGTTTGAGGGTATACCTGGTACAGCGGGACAGGCTGCACCGAATCCCCCAGCAGCTGCACCTGAACCTGAGAATGTTGCACCTGCGCAAGCTGAACCGGCTAGGCCACAGGAACCTCATATTCGATCGGTACCTCCTTCGGTAGCCCCACATCAGCATGATGATGATTTGGAGTATGGATATGATTTTGATATGGAAAGATTGAGGCATTTTATGGACTTTAAGCCTCCTTCGTTTAGCGGGGTAAAGGATCTGGCAGTGGCGGAGGACTGGATCAGTCAAATGGAGAAGTTATTCGACTTCTGCAGATGTTTAGCTACGGAGAGAGTAGCGCTTGCGGCCTTTGTATTGAGAGGCGAGGCAGAGCACTGGTGGAAGTCCACTAGGCCGATGTTAAGAGCTCAAGGAATGGTTATCACTTGGGATATGTTCTTGGACGTTTTCAGAGAGCAATACATCCCCGATACTGCTCGACGGAGACTACAGATGGAATTTCTGAATCTGACTCAAGGGAATCGAACAGTTGATGAGTACGAGTCACGATTCACTTCACTGGGTAGATATGATCCGAACTCGATCAGGAGCGAGGCTATAAGAGTCCGTAGATTTGTAGATGGACTGAGGCCTTCGATCCGAGCGAAGTTGCCCCCATTTGATGTCGCTACATATAGAGAGGCTGTGCGACGGGCCCAGTTATGTGAGCAAGATTACGACTTGCAGATTTCTGAGTTTAGTTGGGGTAAGGACAAGGGACCGAGGAAGCTGGGAGATGGCAAGAGTGCCAAATTTGGTCAAAAATTCATGAGTAAACATCAGAGAGAGGTAGATGAGTTCCAGAAAAAGGTTGTTAGACGTTTTATGCCTCCGACTCAGACACCAGTCAGGGGTATAGTGATTGGTGGACCCCGACCGACTACAGATCAGTGTAGGTTATGCGGTCGATACCATGGTGGTAGGCCATTTCATCTTCAGGGTACCCGATGCTTCAGATGTGGTAAATTTGGACATTATGCCAGAGAGTGCCCGGAGATAATTGAGGCAGTTCCACAGAGGGGTAAAGAGCCAGAGAGGGTTCCTACAGTTGCACCTCTTGCAAGAAAGAAAGCCTCGGCTGAAGAAAAAGGAAAACAAGTTGTGGGTCAAGGCAGGGTGTATGCGATAGACCAGGCATCGGCTGATACCTTTTCTGAAGTGATAAAAGGTATAATCTTGATTTTCAATTTGGAGGTTATTGCTTTGTTTGATTCTGGTGCTACGCATTCCTTCATATCACCTGCATGTGCATCTAAGTTAAAAGGTTTTGTAGAGCCCACATACTTGAGTAGGACCTTACTAATAAGTACTCCCATGAGAGTGAGCCAATTAGTTGAGCAAGTGTATAAAGATTGTAAAGTGAGGGTGGGAGATAAGTGCATGACAGCCAACTTGATTTTGTTGAATATGTATGACATTGATGTAATTTTGGGAATGGATTGGTTAGCCGCCAATCATGCTGTCATAGACTGTCGTTCTAAGACCATTAAGTTTTCTCTACCTGAAGAATGTGTTGTAAGATTTTAAGAGAAGAAATGAAATCTTAAATTTTGTGTTAAGTAAAGTACTTTGGTATAAATGACTTGAGTGTTGTTTTGAAGGTTTTGTTGCTTATGTGGTGGATTTGAACAAAGTACATCCGGATATGGAGGACATCTCAGTGGTCAAAGAATTCCCTGATGTCTTTCCAGACGATCTACCAGGATTGCCACCTGATAGAGAAACGAAATTCGGTATAGACTTGACGCCTGAAACCGAACCAATATCGAAGTCACCATATAGGATGGCTCCAGTTGAGTTAGAGGAATTAAGGAAACAGCTGCAAGAGTTGTTAGAGAAGGGGTTCATAAGACCGAGCGTCTCACCATGGGGAGCCCTAGTATTGTTTGTGAAGAAGAGAGATGGGAGCCTCAGGTTGTGCATTGACTATCGGATGTTAAACAAGGCTACCATCAAGAATAAGTACCCCTTGCCACGCATTGACGATTTATTGGATCAGCTTTGGGGAGCACAGATCTTCTCCAAGATAGATCTGAGGTCTGGGTATCATCAATTGAAGATTCGGAAGGAGGATGTGCCCAAGACAGCATTTCGTACCCGCTATGGCCATTACGAATTCTTAGTGATACCTTTTGGGTTGACCAATGCGCCGGCAGCTTTTATGGCTCTGATGAACGAAGTATTCAAGCCATACCTGGACCAATTCGTAATTATTTTCATTGATGATATATTGGTGTATTCAAGGTCCAGAGAAGAGCATGAGCAACACTTAAGGATTATTTTGCAGACCCTCAGAGAGAAAAGGTTATATGCCAAGCTTAACAAATGTAACTTTTGGCTAGAACAAGTTTCTTTTCTAGGCCATGTGATATCGAAGGATGGGGTGTCAGTAGATCCATCCAAGATTGAGGCAGTTGTTCAGTGGGAACAACCTAGGACAGTCACAGAGATCAGAAGTTTTTTGGGTTTGGCTGGTTACTATAGGAGATTTGTAGAAGGTTTCTCTAGATTAGCTGCTCCATTGACACGTCTTACGGGGAAGAGTGTGGAGTTTTCATGGGATGAAGCTTGTGAGAGGAGTTTTCAGGAACTTAAGCGCAGATTAACTACCGCGCCAGTTCTTGTCATCCCTAACAGTTCAGGGAATTACTCGGTGTATACAGACGCTTCGCATTAAGGACTAGGCTGTGTTTAAGGGTAGTAGCTTATGGATCTAGACAGCTGAAAGATCATGAGAAGAACTACCCCACTCACGATTTGGAGTTAGCGGCCGTAGTGCTTGCGTTGAAGATATGGCGCCACTACTTATATGGTGAGAGATTTCAGATCTTTATGGATCATAAGAGTCTGAAATATCTATTCTCACAAAAGGAGTTAAACATGAGACAGAGGAGGTGGTTGAAACTCCTCAAGGACTATGATTGTGAGATCTTATACCACCCGGGGAAGGCAAATGTGGTTGCCGATGCATTGAGTCGGAAGAGTCTCGGGTTGGTGTCTCATATGATGGTTAGGGAGCACGAGTTGTTGGAACAATTCACGAACCTTAGTCTGGATATGACCCTACCTGAGATTGGCAGCTATGGGATTATTGCTAGCTTGAGGTTAGAACCGGAGTTGGTGGAGAGAATCCGACAAGCTTAGTAAATTGATCAATGATGTATTGTCATGATTAGCCAAATCCGAAAAGGGAAGAGTGCTGATTTTATATTGAGTCCAGATGGAATACTAAGGTTTAGAAATAGAATATGTGTCCCTAAGGATTCAGAGCTGAGAAAGCTGATCTTATCAGAGGCACACTCGTCGAGATACACGATACACCCGGGGAGTAGTAAGATGTATCAAAATCTTCGAAAAGCATATTGGTGGTCTGGAATGAAGAGAGACATAGCTGAGTATGTCGCTAGATGTCTCATTTGTTAGCAAGTGAAAGTCGAACATCAGAAACCAGGAGGATTATTACAACCTCTATCGATACCAACATGGAAGTGGGAGCATGTCAGCATGGATTTTGTGATGGGATTACCGAGAACCCGTAGGAACCATGATGCGATATGGGTGATAGTAGATCGGTTAACGAAATCGGCACATTTCTTAGCCATGAGATCTACAGATACATTGAGTGCACTGGCGAACCTGTATGTGCGAGAAATAGTGAGATTGCATGGAGTCCCAGTGAGTGTTGTTTCTGATCGGGATGCCCGCTTCACTTCCCACTTTTGGGGACATTTCCAGGAAGCGATGGGGACCCAATTGAGTTTTAGCACCGCTTTTCATCCTCAGACAGATGGTCAGTCAGAGAGGACTATACAGACCTTGGAGGATATGTTGAGAGCGTGTGTACTGAATTTTAGAGGCTCATGGGACGATCACTTGCCATTGATTGAGTTCGCCTACAATAACAGTCATCACTCAAGTATTGGTATGGCCCCTTATGAGGCACTATACGGTCGTAGATGCCGATCGCCCATTGGTTGGGAAGAAGTTGGTGACAGACAATTGCTTGCTCCCGATTTGGTTAAGCAAGCCTCCGAGGATGTTCAGATAATATGCGAGAGGTTGCGAACAGCTCAAAGTCGACAAAAGAGCTATGCTGACAGGAGACGGAGACCACTTGAGTTTGATGTTGGCGAGTCTGTATTTTTGAAAGTATCTCCTTCTAAGGGAATAATGAGGTTTGGGAAGAAAGAAAAATTAAGTCCACGTTACATTGGTCCCTTCGAGATTTTGGATAGAGTGGGAGATGGAGCATATAGGCTAGCCTTACCACCTGAGCTAGCAGAAGTCCACAATGTCTTCCACGTTTCTATGCTTCGAAAGTACTACCCGGATCCGACACATGTAATTAGTTATGAGCCGTTGGAGCTCAAGAAAGATATGTCGTATGTCGAGAGACCGATCAGGGTGTTGGATAGGAAAGAGAAGGTGTTGCGGAACAAGACGATTACATTGGTTAAGGTTTTGTGGCAACATCACACCGAGGAAGAGGCCACATGGGAACTGGAAAGTTTGATGTGGGAAAAGTATCCCGAGTTATTCACGGATTAAATTGGTTCTAATTTGGAGGACCAAATTCTCTAAGTGGGGGAGAATGTGAGACCCCGTATGTGTATAGCTAGGTATATAGGAACATGGGAATGTAAATAAAATCATAAGTATAATGATACATTGTAATGTGAAGTATGTGCAATGTAAGTTCATAAGATTATGTACGCACTTGTAATAAGAATTGTGATTATACGTACAAGTTGCATTACGCATGAGTAGGAGGAAATAAACTTGAACACGAGAAGAATGTGATCGAAATGGAATATGAGTAGTGTAGTAAAATGGAAGGAAAGATTTACATAAGTGTATATTTCCATTCGAGTAATATCGTGTAAATTTGGTTATACAAAGATTTCCCACAAGTTTTAAAATATATTAAGTGGGATAGGATGACATTTTTAAGCCTCAGGGAGCGATGAATGAGGAAAGGACTATGGAGGTAAATTGAGGAAGTTTTGAAGGGAGTTGTTGCAGAAAAACTGCAGGAAATCTGGAATTTGTGAAGGCCAGATCGATCTCATAGGATGAGAGATCGATCTGGGAGAGCCAGAATGCTCTTATGTGAGTAATGAAAGGGAACAGATCGATCTCCAAAGGAAGCAGATCGATCTCTTAGCTCTCGGGTTGGAAGCAGATCGATCTCCCCTAAGACCAGATCGATCTCCTTAAGCTTCTGTTCGACAGTAGATCGATCTCTAGCCTCGACAGATCGATCTCCTTCCTTTAAAATGCCTTAGAAAAGAGGAATTTTCAGAGGACCAGATCGATCTCCACCCAAGGGAGATCGATCTCATCAAGTCAAAACTATAAATGGGAGCAGTTGGATCTGCAGAATTTCGGGATAAAACCATTTCCTCTCACTTCAACTCAAAGAAAACTAGCTTTCTCACTCCTAAATCCAGCCATTTTCAGAAAGATTTAAGGAGAGTCTATTAGAGACAAAGTTGTTCACAACAAAAAGAAGAACAACATAGCCTAGAGGCATTTCCCCATTTGATGGATTGAAGAAATAAAGGGAATCCTAATTGGAGCAAGAGGAAATCCAATGAGGTAAGTTCTAATGCACAAATCCAAGTACATTGGTTTAGTTAATGATTATAAAGATATGTGGGTGTGCATATTGTGGATAGAACTACCTAGAATGATATGAAAGGAATATAACCTAGAAATAGTCAAGTGTGAGAAAGTGGAGTGTGGAAGTGTTTATGATGAATGAGATATCTTGAGTGGAGGAACATGTTGTGAGAATGATTTGGACATGTTGATATTGGGATAAAATTGTAAGATTTACCACAGAGGGTAAAATATGTATTTAAGGCATTGAATAAATGATTAGTTGAGCAAGAGTTAGAAACGTTAATTCGAGTGTTTGATGGATGAATTTCAGTTTCGGATGATACGCCGGAGCAAGTCGAGATGAGAACGCAAGAAGCATAAAGGCGGATAGTTGCACACAAGTAAAATGAGGTAAGGGACTGTGTGTTAGCTATAGAGATGTTCGTACGTATTTTACGGCAATTTCGTAGATATATTGCTAGAACTAGTACGATATTATAATTCTATGAAATGATATGGAAGCATGAAAATTACTAGGATGTATATATGTATTGAGAAATGGGATAGGGTAAGGAAATAGCATGATATGCATGTTTTCAATGTTTTCTCTGTTATACATTAATCTTGACGATTGAGAAATGTTGATGATAGGTTGGCTAATTTTACATGTTTTAGCATGAAGAGGCATGCTGTATGAATAAACATGTTTTGAATTTTAAAAAAAGAAAATAGCCATCTATCAGTTTTGAGATGAGATTTGGTGTTGAAGCGTTAGCTCACACCCGTTTTAATGCCTTGATGTACCGTGCGGGAGTTTTAACTCGCACGAGGGTTTTGAGAAAGTGCGGGAACCTTGCTCGCACCTGTTTTGTTGAGTTAAGGTAAACCTGGGGGTCTGGGACCCAAGGGGATACCAGCCGACGGCCATTTGAACGGGCTGGGCCTTAACGATAGATCGTACCGCGCTGGGGCTTTGCGTTGACTGTGTGTCACACTGCTTGCTCGCCTGGTATATGAGACATGGTTTAGGATAAAAAGTCCATCGGAGTTGGAGTTTGGACTTGGGTCCACGGTCGTACGTAGAATAGTGTAGTCACCCGTTGGTGTACTATGTACCGTGCTGGGTGCACGTGAGTACGAGTATCTCGTAGATGACACACGACGTATCTTCACCGTGAGTATACGAGGAGATGAGGTGGATTGAGATGAGCCGGAGGGTAGGATTGACCCATCCCCCTTCAGGCGAAGTGATACCCTATGCACACCTGATCAGTAAGGCCGGGGATCACTGACTATGGCCATATGTCGTGGATATTTGATTGCCGAAAATTCCATGCCGTCTCAGAGATTTGAGAAACAGATATAATCTCAGAAAAGAAAGAGAATTGCGGAAAGAATGATTTGAGAAGTGAAAGAGATTTCGTGTTTTTGATAAACCTCTCATTTCACATTCGTGCCATGAGGGCACTATTTATGAGCATGTTTTAAATGGAAGCTTGATACTCATTTTACACGAAAATGCTATTGCAAAATATATGTTTAAATGCATTTTTCGTATGATATTTCCATTTATAACGAAAACATGGTTTTGGTTTATGCATGCATGGGCTATGTAGGTAGTACGATATCTACCTGCTAGCATACATTTTCTTACTGAGCTGTGGTTTGCTCATCCCACTATTTTCCCCCTCCAGGTACTGAGAAGTAAGAGAGCGGTGATCTCTAGATCTTTTGTGTTAAACAGCTCCCACAATCCGCAAAGGTATAAGATTTGTATACACGAGTATTTTGTATCTAATATATTGTATCGTACAGTTATATCTTGGAATTGTAAACAGTATTATGGGGATGATATGTAAGCACATGGTATTTATACAATTAATTTTGTGATCTTCACACACACCTGGGAGTGTGAATTAAAGTTTTAAATATTCCGCTGTAAATGAATGAATTTTTAGTAATTACATCTTCTCACAGCCCAACCGTAGTAGAGAATGTATGGATAGAAGGGTTCACAAAAGCGAGGTATGACAGGCCCGATCTTACATGCTATTAAAGCAAGGCCACCCATCGCTACCAGAGCGGGGTCATCTCTCATTACCAGAACGGAGGTATTGGTCTTACATGCTACTAGAGCAAGGCCCGGTCTTATATGCTACCAGAGCAAGGCCACTCAACGCTGTTAAAGTGGAGTATCAATGTGCATCTCATGACAAGCCATAGTCTCAGTAAAATATGTCATTGTTCTATTAAAATTGTTTTGTCTTCACGTAGAGCTCATAGTGGTTATCACAAAACTCATTTCGGTTATGAAACATCGTTTTCACAATTACACAAACTCATTAAAACCGAGCTCAAACCGGAAAAACACTCACTGGTTCATCAAAGCATTGAATCATCTCATTTATCATAAACATGCTCATTTCATTAAACCATTTTCATGCTACCAAAACGTTTTCAATCATTCAAAAACTCACAATCACAAATGGTTTATTTCCCTTATCTCTTGCACCTTGAGTGGTATAATATCCTCCGGCTCTCGGACCAGCCTCGTTTCCCATGTTGGATTCTCGAGCTGTCCAAACATCATTAAATTGTCAGTATTCATCACTCTCATTCGTCTCTTCACCTCATTTATACCCATACTTATACTATATCCGAATTACTACTCCTAAATACCCACATTGTCTTAAAACTTCTCCTATATCTTTATCATCACTTTAGCTAGCTCATAATCGTCACAAGATATTCACATTTCATTTCTTAACTATACTCATTGGTTGTTTCCCAATGACTTAGACATTTCCAAACAAATATACCTATATATACACATATATCCATTTACCAACATATATAATGATAATGCTCAAGAAAAACAAGGATCTTGTGAGCTCACCTAGCTTGTCTCCTCTTAACCAAACTTGCAGAGTTCTTGTCCTTTGCCTTGTTCAATCCAATCCTTGATTTTTTAGTATGTTGTTCTCCTTACTAAGAGAAACAACTTTTTCTCTTACCTCTTTGTCTAATTCTGTCCAGAATATGGTAATCTTAGAGGGAGAAAGTTTGGTTTTGGGTGAAAATGGTGAGTGTTGGGGTTTGTGGGTGAGAGAGGCTCGGTTTCCATGCAAAACCCTGTGATTCTTATATAGGTAAGGCGTATGAGATCGATCTGGCATTGAAGGAGATCCATCTTTGCCTGATTTCAACTGCTCCAACTGCTTCATTAACAACTATAAGATCGATCTGGTCGAGGGTGGAGATCGATCTCTTCCAGGCTAAGACTTAAGGAGATCGATTTGACCTTGTGACAAGATTGATCTAGCTAGGTAGAGTCAATAGGAGATTGATCTGCCTGCCTGTTTTTGCACATTTTTTGCATCTGGAGCCATGAGATCGATCTCTCTTCCCTTGGAGATCGATCTGGCCTTCACAGATTCTACTACTGCTGCACAATTTACAGGAAATTCAATGTAAAACTTATCTTAATCTACCCCATAGGCCATATTTCAATCTATACACATTTAAGACTTAAAAACTTCATCTCCATATACTTCATTAGATTTAAAACTTGCGTTTACATCAACACCTCACAATTACATTCACCAATTACAAATTCTCACATTGCAAATCTTATAGCTAAGGTACATAAAATTTACAGTTCTCACATCCTCCCCACCTTTAGAGAATTTGGTCCTCCAAATTCAACCCGATCCATCAAATAGTTGAGGGTACTTCTCCTTCATAAGGCTCTCCAATTCCCAAGTTGCTTCCTCCATTGAGTGGTGCTTCCAGAGAACCTTAACCAATGGAATCCTTTTTGTCCAAAGTACCTTTTCCTTCCTGTCAAGTATTCGGATGGGTTCTTCCACATAACTTATATCCCCCTGAATATCCAATGCTTCATACTCAATGACATGGGTGGGATTTGGATTGTACTTCCTCAACATAGATACATGAAAGACATTGTGGATCCCTGAAAATTGCGGAGGTAAAGCCAATCAATAGGCAACGTCTCCTACTCTCTCCAGAATCTTAAACGGTCCTATATATCACGGACTCAATTTCTCTTTCTTCTCGAAGCCCATGATACCCTTACTTGGAGATACTTTAAGAAATATAAAATCTCCAGTTTGAAACTCAAGTGGTCGTCTACGCACATCCACGTAACTCTTCTGTCGACTCTGAGCAACCCGTAACCTTTCACATATGACTTTGACACTCTGACCTGTCTGCTCGACTAGGTCGAAAGCAATTACCTTTCTATCACCGACTTCTTCCCAAGCTATGGGGGATCTACAACTCCTACCATATAGAGCCTCATAAGGTGCCATACCAATACTTGCATGATAGTTGTTATTGTACGCAAACTCAGCAAGGGGCAGGTGGTCATCCCATGTCAGACCCATATTTTTGTAGCTTATTCCTTATGATTCCTATGTGTATGAACACTATGTAATTATAGTTGAATCATAAGAAGAGTATTTACTAGACATAAAGTGTTAGTGAAATGATTTAACACGCAAAAGCTACATAAAGAGCCTAATGTGAACTATAAGTGTCATAGACTAAACCGAGTAAATCTAAATCATTCTGATTGGAAATAAGAACTTAAAATAAGAGAGCATAGAGAGCTCAAGAAGGCCAGTCAGCTTGATTTAGTCCCGAACATAGAAAATGAGAGTAAAAGCTAAAAAGGGTAAAATGGACCTTTTTGGCGAGATAAGGTGTTTCGGGTGAAATTATCCACCGGAAATGGTTGAAACATAAAGACGAGAGTGTAAGACATAAGATATGACACTTTTGGAATTTTAAGAAAAAGTCAACATAGTCAATGGTTAAGAAAAAAAAGTCAACTATAGTTAAGAAAGTGGACTTTTACCATAGTTGACTAATCATGGTTAAAAATTAACCTAAGTGTGGAGGAAAATTTGGAGAAAAATATTCTTGGCCAGAATACAAGATAATCATACCCAGAAGTAAGGAAAATTTATTCGGAAGGATTCCGAAATAAATTTAATGGTTGAAAACGTAAAGGGCCTAAGGTGAAAATTTTAAAGCCCATTAAGGTATACTAAGCGTATATCGAAATTCTTAGGTCCTTTAGACCGAATTGTTGGACCAATTGATTGGCCAAATTTTAAGACAATTAAAGGCCCGAGGTATAGTACAAATTTCAGCCCAAAAGCCCATTAAGTAAGCCCAAACCGAGAAGCCCAAATGGAAAAGCCCACGAGATAAATATCTAACCATAGTTAAAGTTAACTATGACTCATAAGGTGACTCATAAGGTGACTCATGGCTAAGGTTTGGAAAGTCAAGTATAATGACTGAAAAGTAAAGCTTAATGGCTAAGTATGTGGTTTATAAATTCAGCCACAACATTGTCATCTTCATCACACCAAATTCGGCTAGAAGAAGAAACCATTGAAACATATTTTTCAAGCTTTCTCTCACTAGAAATCACTAGGAATTAGGCATAGTTGAAACTTGCATCCTTCACAGAAGTTGTTCCAAATTGAAAGGAGAGTGACATATGTTGGAATTGGCTATCAAGGAGCCATAGAGTGCAAACCGAGAGCCTCCAAAGTTTCGGCCAAAGGGTTAACACAACAATTGGTATATTTTCTAATTTCCAATTTCATATATGTTAATGTATGAATGATTTTAAGTATGTTGATATATGTTTTAAGCATTGAAACATATTAAATCACCATGAAGTGGGTTAGGCCGAGAGTGAGCAATGGGATATTGAATTATGTCAATATCATTTTAAGACATAAATGGAGTAGTGTGCATGTATTAATGAAAATGGTGTAATTAGAATTAATCAATTTGATTAATTAATACATGTAAATAGTTGGCAATCAAGGTGTTTGATAAAATTCCTAAATGAACTATATGATGGTTGGTAATGTTGCCTACCAAGTGTTTGTGAAAATGCCTAAGTGAAATTAGCTAGATAATAGGCATGGATGGCATAACATGGTAAAACCGAGGCATGGATAGCTCTCGACCATGGCATGTGGCCGAGAGGCCCAATGGGCCAAGCCCAAATATTTTAGGCCCAATAAGGTGTAATGGGCCTAGGACAAGCCCAATAGGCCCAACAAAAATGAATAGTAAAATGAAAATGGGCTTAAGGCATAGTTAGGCCCATTAAGGATTTTTAAAGCCCATTAAGGGAAAATAAACTGTATTAATGTGTAATACAGTAGGAAAATTTTAATTAACCTAAGGAATGGTTATTTACAACTCTAGAGTTTACATTGAGAGCTGATGGGACTGCGAGAGTTAGCACCACCGAGGAAGTGAGGTCACTTGACGTGATTCGAGGTAAGGGATTTTTGCGAGTAGTTAGAGATACCTGCACGTATTTTCGTCTGCTTTTACATTCACTTAAAAACTCTGAGGGTCAGAGAAAGTGAATAATAATTATTACGACCCGATAGTGGCAAATTACGATTTTGCCCCTAGTTAATCAAAAAGTCAACTTTTGTGAAAAGTTGCAAAAAGCATGGAAACTACTATTGTGAGTGTTTAACTGCTGTTTAGTATGAAAATAAATAGATGGGCTAATGATTTTAAGGTTGATGTGACTTAAGCACACTTTAAAGTGCTGATTTTAATATTTTGTAAACAATCCCTTTTTAAATAGCCATCTATCATATTATGTGAGAATGAACCGTGCTAGAGCACAGCTCGCACTGGATTTCATATGTTTTCCACATACATTAGTGCTAGATTTTGATACGCACTAGATTTCCATGACATGCATGATAGAGTACTGGAGTTTTACTCGTACTCAGTTTTATATGATCTATGCATGACAGAGTGCTGGAGCCATTAGCTCGTACTCAAGTTTTACATGAGATACATGACAGAGTGCTGGAGCGTTGCTTGTACTCGATTCTTCATGGTTTATACATGACATAGTACTGGAGCTATTGCTCGTACTTGATTTGATATTGTGCATAGCATGGTACTGGAGCTATTGCTCGTACTTGATTTAATATATGAACTATGCATTGACCTAGTTGCTGGAGGTTTACTCGCACTAGAGTTGAGTTTGTGATATGAAATAGTGTTAGAGTGTAGTGTCGACTGTGTGTTGCACTCAAGGACGCGCACTGTATGTTATATTATTTACATGTTACCAACCCATGCCGCATTCTTGTGTGACTGAGTGTCACATCTGAGAGCATGGCTAGCATGAGGGTATTAGAGATGTGGTATGATATTCCATGGTTGTGAGGGCTAAGTCCTATGGCAGGCACCTTGGCTGTGATGTAGGGTCCACAAGTGTACTTTGTATTGTGCCTGGGGGCACGAGGAGTACGCTGTACCGTGTGTTGTTTAGCTGACGATTGTAGTGGACTGACCACCCTCCCGTTGCAGTAGTGATGCCCCACACACCGAGATCTGTGTTGCTTGGGATCACATATCGGATATGATCATAGTCCAGGATACTATTTACATTTCACCACAGAGTCTCACATGATATATCACATTTATTGATTGACTGATTTAAATTGCGGACAGACCTGAGGGATGGGTCGGACTCCTATATTTTGTGTTGTGAATTATTTAATGTCATATTTATTGTGATTTAAATATACATGGCATGATTTACATAAAGGCATGATTTATAATACGATGCATTGTTTTGCACTACATGCCTACATTTGAGAAAAAAAGCATGATTTCTATACATGGGATTTAATCTGTACAAGTATATATATTATATTTCAAGGCATGCTTTTAAAGTGAGTTAAGAAAATAATGTTTTCAAGGCATAGCATTATTTTGAGTAGATAATGTTGATATCTACTTGCTTGCCTGATTTCCTTACTGAGCGCGTTGTATGCTCACCCCCATTTCTTTACATCTCTCTACAGAGCGTCAGTAGAGCGAGAGCTATCGAGGGATAGTATTCCTAAGTCACAGCTAATTCCTATTGACCGCCAGGTATACAGACTTTGTACGGTTATGTATCTAAACATAGAAACAGAACAGTGATGTATACGATATATATTATAGGGAATGTATTTGTAGTAGATTTTATATAATCTTACATGTATGATAAAAACAAGTACAGTCAGTAATAGTATACTGACATGTATGTATGATATTGGATGATGTGGTAAGCGAGGACTCTGACATCGAACCATAGCCCAACCATTGAAGAGAGGAAAGGTAAGTTAAAAATGTAAAAAAATTGTAGTGATTTTTGGTTAAAGTCATGGATTGAGAATGGGGTCCTGACAGAATGGTATCAGAGCAGAGGTTGGTCTGATGTGAGTCGGTTTTAGAAAATAGGAAAGTGTACATCCCTATAGTACTGTGCTGTGTTTAGATATAACTGTGTATACCAGATAGGAGACGGACTAATTCATTATTATGAATGCAGGAACCTTGCCTATATGGTAAATACGCGTAGTGGTAGAGTTACGAGAGGTAGGGCTCGAGGCCGGGGAGATAGACCCGAGGGACGAGCTGCTGTCGAACCATTACCTACGCATGAGACTCCAGGTGCTACGGAGGCACTCGAGTGTGCAGAGACGCGCTTCACGAGATTAGAGCGTAGTCTCAAGACTATTGTAGAGATACTGGCACAGATAATACCAGGTAGGAAGACACAGGAGGCCGGAGCTACGACAAGAGAGGCAGTTGCCCCTGATACACCTACGCAGACAGCTGATGCACAGAGGACTGTAGATACTCCTACACCCCCACCGGTTTCGGGTGGTATTGAATTAGGGTATGGATGTGATCTGCATCGGTTAAGAGAATTCCAGAAGTTTAGACCTACATCCTTTAGTGGGGTTAAGGGCCTTGTAGCTGCTGAGGAGTGGTTATCAGAGCTGGAGAAGCTCTATGGATTCTTCGAGTGTACGACCTCGGAGATGGTTGCATTTACTGCGTTCCTACTGAGGGGAGCTGTAGAGCATTGGTGGAAGTCCACCCGACCTATATTGAGATCCCGACACATAGACATTAGTTGGGATATATTTCGGGATGCCTTCAGGAGGCAGTTTGTTCCCGACATCGCACAACGAAAATTACAGGCAGAGTTTTTGGGACTAAACCAGGGGAGCTTATCTGTAGACGAGTATGAGACTCGATTCCTATCCCTAGGACGATATGACCCCGATACCATCTACAGTGAGACCAAGAAGGTTCACAAGTTTATCGACGGGTTGAGGCCGGTGCTACGATCCAGGTTGGTCCCATTAGACATAGTGACCTATAAGGAAGCAGTGCGCAGGGCGTAACTATGTGAGCAAGATTACGAGAGGAGTGCTTTCGAGTTTGGGAAGTTTAGTCATAGCCGGGATATACAGAAGAAGAGGCTGGCTAGAGATTTCGGTTATCGAGGAGGAAAGAGACTCTTCGGTAAGAGATCACGGATAGAGGAGGCACGAGAGAGATATGCTAGACCTCCTGCTTATCCGACTATAGCCTCAACAAAGGGCATTGTCATGGGAGGACAAAGGCCTGCTGCTGATCAGTGCAGAAGAAGCGGTAAACAACATGGAGATAGACCGTGTCCACAGAGTACTATAGTATGTTTTCGATGTGGGAAACATGGGCATATAGCTAAAGAGTGCCAGGAGACATTTGTTACTGCACCACTGAGGGGTAAGGAACCTGATAGAACTCCAGCTGGTACGTCTGCTCAGAGAGGTAGAGCGACGGCAGAGGAGAAGGGGAAATAAGTGATGGGTCAAGGGCGAGTACATGCTTTGGACCAGGGGACAGCTGATTCTTCATCGGATGTGATTCGAGGTAACATCCTGATTTATGATATTGAAGCATATTTTTTAAATGATCCTGGTGCCACGCATTCTTTTGTATCACCTTCATTTGCATGTAAATTAGCAAGACATGTAGAGCGTACACCTTTATGTATGATGATGTTGATTAGTACGCCTATGAATAGTAGTCAAGTTATAGAATATGTATTTAATGATTGCAAGTTGAGAGTAGGGGATAAGGAGATGACAGCCAATCTAATATTACTAAGTATGAGTGACTTTGATATAATATTAGGAATGGATTGGCTATCTGTAAACCATGCTGTTTTAGATTATTATGATAAGACAGTTATGTTTCCTAACCCTACTAGATATGTTGTAAAGTTTAAAAAGAATAAATGAAAGGAGTAGTTATGATTATTACATGATTACTGATTTAGAAAGCCTTCAACATATCAAGGTTTCATTACGTACGTGGTAGATATGGATAAGGCACATCCGGAGTTGTCAGATATTACTGTGGTCAGTGAGTACCCAGATATTTTTCTGGATGAATTGTCAGGGTTACCACCAGACAGAGAGATGGAGTTCTGTATAGATTTGGTGCCTGGTACGGAGCCTATTTCGAGACCACCATATTGTATGGCCTTAGTTGAGCTGGAGGAGCTCAAGAGACAGTTACAGGAGCTGTTGGATAGGGGTTTCGTTCGACCGAGTGTTTCACCTTGGGGAGCATCGGTTCTGTTTATGAGGAAGAAGGATGGGAGCCTCCGATTGTGTATAGACTATCGATTGTTGAATAAGGTCACCATCAAGAATAGATACCCCCTTCCACGCATTGACGACTTGTTAGATCAGCTTCAGGGAGCACAGGTCTTCTCCAAGATCGACCTAAGGTCTGGGTATCATCAGCTGAAGATTCGGAGTGGAGATGTACCCAAGATAGCATTTCATACCCGATATGGCCACTATGAGTTCTTGGTCATGCCATTCAGATTGACGAATGCTCCAGTTGCTTTCATGGCTTTGATGAACGATGTGTTCAAGCCATATTTAGACCAGTTTGTTATCGTCTTCATCGATGACATATTGGTGTATTCGAGATCCAAGGAGGAGCATGAGGAGCACCTCAGGATCGTGTTGCAGACGCTACGGGAGCATGAGTTATATGCTAAGCTCAGTAAGTGTGACTTTTGGTTGTCACAAATCTCATTTTTGGGACATGTTGTATCGAGAGATGGTGTATTAGTTGATCCATCTAAGATAGAGGCTGTAGTTCAGTGGGAACAGCCGAGGACAGTCACCGAGATCAGGAGTTTTTTGGGTTTAGCTGGATACTATCGGAGATTCGTTGAGGGATTTTCGAAGTTGGCTGCCCCGTTGACACGTCTTACTCGAAAGAGTGCACCGTTCGTATGGAACGAGGATTATGAGAAGAGTTTTGAGGAGTTGAAGCGTCGATTGACCACCGCTCCGATTCTCACTATCCCTACCACCTCAAGAGGATTTGCAGTGTACACCGATGCTTCGCATCAGGGACTGGGCTGTGTGTTAATGCAGGATGGGAAGGTAGTTGCTTAAGGATCTAGACAGCTGAAGGATCATGAGAAGAACTATCCGACCCACGATTTGGAGCTAGCAGCAGTAGTGTTTGTGTTAAAGGTATGGCGCCACTACTTGTATGGCGAGAAGTTCCAGATATTTACCGACCACAAGAGCCTCAAATATCCGTTCTCACAGAAGGAGATGAACATGAGACAGAGACGATGGCTAGAGCTTCTGAAGGACTACGATTGCGAGATACTTTATCATCCGGGTAAGGCTAACGTTGTAGCTGATGCCTTGAGCAGGAAGAGCCTGGGGATGGTATCGTATATGATGGTTAGGAAACATGATTTGCTAGAGCAGTTTGCTAGCCTCAGTTTGGGAGTCGTGCCTTCTGACATGGATACAGGCTATGTGATAGCTAGTCTATGCTTGGAGTCGGACCTGTTGGATAGGATTAGAGTGGCTCAGCAGACTGATCCATTTTGTATGGATGTGAGTAGTCAGATGCAGAAGGGCACCGTGACTGACTTTGAGTTGAGTTCTGATGGACTACTGAGGTTCAGCGGCAGATTGTGTGTTCTTGAGGATCCAGGACTCAGGAGATTGATATTGGCGAAAGCTCATTCGTCGAGGTATACGTTACATCTGGGGAGTAACAAGATGTATTAGAACCTCCAGAAGGTATATTGGTGGTCGGGTATAAAGAGAGATGTAGCAGACTTTGTGGCAAAGTGTCTCGTATGTCAGCAGGTGAAGGTAGAGCATCAGAAACCTGCAGGGTTATTGCAGCCTCTACCTATACCGACATGGAAATGGGAGTATATCACCATGGATTTCGTGATGGGTTTACCGAGAACCCGTAGGAATCATGATGCTATATGGGTGATCGTTGATAGACTGACGAAGTCAGCCCACTTCCTAGCTATGAGAGCGACCGATACTCTGAGTTCACTAGTAGAACTGTATGTACGCGAGGTAGTGAGGTTACACGGTGTACCAGTGAGCATAGTCTCTAATAGGGATTCCCGCTTCACTTCCCATTTTTGGGGATATTTTCAGGAAGCCATGGGAACCCAGTTGAGTTTAAGCACCGCTTTTCATCCTTAGACAGATGGTCAGTCAGAGAGGACTATACAGACTCTGGAGGATATGTTGAGAGCATGTGTGCTAGATTATCGAGGCTCCTGGGATGACCACCTGCCACTAGCCGAGTTCGCCTACAACAACAGTTATCATTCGAGTATTGGGATGGCACCGTATGAGGCTTTGTATGGCTGTAGATGTCGTTCCCCTATTGGATGGGAAGAAGTGGGTGACCGTAAGATTTTCACTCCTGACATGGTTACATAGGCATCTGAGGACGTCCATTTGATTGTAGAGAGACTAAGGACAGCTCAGAGTAGACAGAAGAGTTACGCTGACAGGAGACGTAGGCCACTAGAGTTTGCAGTTGGTGAATCCGTGTTTTTGAGAGTTTCTCCTTCCAAGGGTATAGCGAGATTTGGGAAGAGAAGGAAACTAAATCCTCTCTATATTGGACCCTTTGAGATACTTGATCGAGTGGGAGATAAGGCGTATAGGTTGGCATTGCCACCGGACTTATCAGGTGTCCATAACGTCTTCCACATATTGATGCTTCGGAAGTATCACCCGGATCCGTCACATGTGATTAGTTACGAGCCTTTGGAGCTCCGAGAGGATTTATCATATGTTGAGAGACCGATTTGGATATTGGATAGGAAGGAGAAGGTATTGAGATCGAAGACCATCGGGTTAGTGAAGATTCTCTGGCAGCGTCATACTTCAGAGGAAGCTACTTGGGAGCTAGAGAGTCTGATGCGAGAGAAGTACCCTCACCTATTTGATGACTGACTTGGTTCTAATTTGGAGGACCAAATTTTTTGAGTGGGGGAGGATTGTCAGACCCATATTTTTGTAGCTTATTCCTTATGATTCCTATGTGTATGAACACTATGTAATTATAGTTGAATCATAAGAAGAGTATTTACTAGACATAAAGTGTTAGTGAAATGATTTAACAAGCAAAAGCTACATAAAGAGCCTAATGTGAACTATAAGTGTCACATACTAAATCGAGTAAATCTAAATCATTCTGACTGGAAATAAGAACTTAAAATAAGAGAGCATAGAGAGCTCAAGAAGGCCAGTCAGCTTGATTTAGTCCCGAACATAGAAAACGAGAGTAAAAGCTAAAAAGGGTAAAATGGACCTTTTTAGCGAGATAAGGTGTTTCGGGTGAAATTATCCACCGAAAATGGTTGAAACATAAAGACAAGAGTGTAAGACATAAGATATGACACTTTCGAAATTTTAAGAAAAAGTCAACATAGTCAATGGTTAAAAAAAAGTCAACTATAGTTAAGAAAGTGGACTTTTACCATAGTTGACTAATCATGGTTAAAAATTAACCTAAGTGTGGAGGAAAATTTGGAAAAAAATATTCTTGGCCAGAATACAAGATAATCATCCCCAGAAGTAAGGAAAATTTATTCGGAAGGATTCTGGAATAAATTTAATGGTTGAAAACGTAATGGACCTAAGGTGAAAATTTTAAAGCCCATTAAGGTATACTAAGCGTATATCGAAATTCTTAGGTCCTTTAGACCGAATTGTTGGACCAATTGATTGGCCAAATTTTGAGACAATTAAAGGCCCGAGTTATAGTAAAAATTTCAGCTCAAAAGCCCATTACGAAAGCCCAAACCGAGAAGCCCAAATGGAAAAGCCCATGAGATAAATATCTAACCATAGTTAAAGTTAACTATGACTCATAAGTTGACTCATGGCAAAGGTTTGGAAAGTCAAGTATAATGGCTGAAAAGTAAAGCTTAATGGCTAAGTATATGGCTTATAAATTCAACCACACCATTGTCATCTTCATCACACCAAATTCGGCTAGAAGAAGAAACCATTGAAACATATTTTCCAAGCTTTCTCTCACTAGAAATCACTAGGAATTAGGCATAATTGGAACTTGCATCCTTCATGGAAGTTGTTCCAAATTGAAAGGAGAGTGACATATGTTGGAATTGGCTATCAAGGAGCCATAGAGTGCAAACCGAGAGCCTCCAAAGTTTCGGCCAAAGGGTGAACACAACAATTGGTATATTTTCTAATTTCCAATTTCATATATGTTAATGCATGAATGATTTTAAGTATGTTGATATATGTTTTAAGCATTGAAACATATTAAATCACCATGAAATGGGTTAGGCCGGGAGTGAGCAATGGGATATTGAATTATGTCAATACGATTTTAAGACATAAATGGAGTAGTGTGCATGTATTAATGAAAATGGTGTAATTAGAATTAATCAATTTGATTAATTAATACTTGTAAATAGTTGGCAATCAAAGTGTTTGATAAAATGCCTAAATGAACTATATGATGGTTGGTAATGTTGCCTACCAAGTGTTTGTGAAAATGCCTAAGTGAAATTGGCTAGATAATAGGCATGGATGGCATAACATGGTAAAACCGAGGCATGGATAGCTCTCAGCCAGGGCATGTGGCCGAGAGGCCCAATGGGCCAAGCCCAAATATTTTAGGTCCAATAAGAGTTGGTGGGCCCCACAAGCCCAATAGGCCCAACAAAAATGAATAGTAAAATGAAAATGGGCTTAAGGCATAGTTAGGCCCATTAAGGATTTTTAAAGCCCATTAAGGAAAAATAAACTGTATTAATGTGTAATACAGTAGGAAAATTTTAATTAACCTGAGGAATAGTTATTTACAGCTCCGGAGTTTACATTGAGAGCTGATCGGACTGCGAGAGTTAGCAGCACCGAGGAAGTGAGGTCACTTGACGTGATCCGAGGTAAGAGACTTTTGCGAGTAGTTAGAGATACCTGCACGTATTTTCGTCTGCTTTTACATTCACTTAAAAACTCTGATGGTCAGAGAAAGTGAATAATAATTATTACGACCCGATAGTGGCAAATTACGATTTTGCCCCTAGTTAATCAAAAAGTCAACTTTTGTGAAAAGTTGCAAAAAGCATGGAAACTACTATTGTGAGTGTTTAACTGCTGTTTAGCATGAAAATAAATATATGGGCTAATGATTTTAAGGTTGATGTGACTTAAGCACACTTTAAAGTGCTGATTTTAATATTTTGTAAACAATCCCTTTTTAAATAGCCATCTATCATATTATGTGAGAATGAACCGTGCTAGAGCACAGCTCGCACTGGATTTCATATGTTTTCCACATACATTAGTGCTAGATTTTGATACGCACTAGATTTCCATGACATGCATGATAGACTGCTGGAGTTTTACTTGTACTCAGTTTTATATGATATATGCATGACAGAGTGCTGGAGCCATTAGCTCGTACTCAAATTTTACATGAGATACATGACAGAGTGCTGGAGCGTTGCTTGTACTCGATTCTTCATGGTTTATACATGACATAGTACTGGAGCTATTGCTCGTACTTGATTTGATATTGTGCATAGCATGGTACTGGAGCTATTGCTCGTACTTGATTTAATACATGAACTATGCATTGACCTAGTTGCTGGAGGTTTACTCGCACTAGAGTTGAGTTTGTGATGTGAAATAGTGTTCGAGCATAGTGTCGACTGTGTGTCGCACTCAAGGACATGCACTGTATGTGATATTATTTACATGTTACCAACCCATGCCGCATTCTTGTGTGACTGAGTGTCACATCATGAGAGGATGGCTAGCATGAGGGTATTAGAGATGTGGTATGATATTCCATGGTTGTGAGGGCTAAGTCCTATGGCAGGCACCCTGGCTGTGATGTAGGGTCCATGGGTGTACTTTATACCGTGCCTGGGGGCACGAGGAATATGCTGTACCGTGTGTTGTTTAGCTGACGGCTGTAGTGGACTGACCATCCTCCCGTTGCAGCTATGATGCCCCACACACCGAGATCTGTGTTGCTTGGGATCACATATCGGATATGATCATAGTCCAGGATACTATTTGCATTTCACCACAGAGTCTCACATGATATATCACATTTATTGATTGACTGATTTAAATTGCGGACAGACCTGAGGGATGGGTCGGACTCCGATATTTTGTGTTGTGAATTATTTAATGCCATATTTATTGTGATTTAAATATACATGGCATGATTTACATAAAGGCATGATTTATAATACGATGCATTGTTTTGCACTACATGTCTACATTTGAGAAAGAAAGCATGATTTCTGTACATGGGATTTAATCTGTACAAGTATATATATTATATTTCAAGGCATGCTTTTAAAGTGAGTTAAGGAAATAATGTTTTCAAGGCATAGCATTATTTTGAGTAGATAGTGTTGATATCTACTTGCTTGCTTGATTTCCTTACTGAGCGCATTGTATGCTCACCCCCCTTTCTTTACATCTCTCTATAGAGCGTCAGTAGAGCGAGAGCTATCGAGGGATAGTATTCCTGAGTCCACAGCTAGTTCCTATCGTCCGCCAGGTATACAGACTTTGTACGGTTATGTATCTAAACATAAAAACAACACAGTGATGTATACGATATATATTATGGGGAATGTATTTGTATTAGATTTTATATAATCTGACATGTATGATAAAAAAAAGTACAGTCCGTAATAGTATATTGACATGTATGTATGATATTGGATGATGTGGTAAGCGAGGACTCTGACATCGAATCACAGCCCAACCATTGAAGAGCGGAAAGGTAAGTTAAAAATGCAAAAAATTTGTAGTGATTTTTTGTTAAAGTCATGGATTGAGAATGGGGTCTTGACATCCCATGATCCCTTAAAGTCTATCATACACGCCCTCAACATATCCTTCAAGGTCTGTATAGTCCTTTCGGACTGACCATCAGTCTGAGGATGATAGGCGGTACTAAAATTCAACCGAGATCTCATGGCCTCCTAAAAATGAATCTAAAATCTGGAGGCGAACTGAGAATCTCTATCAGATGTAATACCCACTGGAGCCCCATGTAGTCTAGCTATCTCTCTAACATACAGCTCAGCTAAGGTACTTAAGGTGTCCGTGCTCTTGATGGCAAGGAAGTGGACACTCTTCCTTAATCTATCCACTATCACCCATATTGCATCATGATCTCTTCGGGTCCTCGGTAATCCCATGATAAAGTCCATGGTGATATGTTCCCATTTTCATGTAGGCACAGGCAAAGGCTTAAGCAATCCTCCGGGCTTTTGGTGCTCAACTTTCACTTGTTGGCATACCAAACATCTAGCCACACATTCTGCCACGTCCCTCTTCATACCACTCCACCAATACACATTTCTCAAATCTTGATACATCTTGGTACTTCATGGGTGCATGGTGTATCGTGAGCAGTGAGACTCTCTTAGTATTTGCTGCTTCAGGGTATCCTCGTTTAGAACATAAATTCGACCCTTAAACCTCAATAACCCATCATCACTAACTATGAAATCTGATTATGAGGTCTGTTCAGCTTGGTCAACCATATCCAATAGCCTTTGATCTTTTCGCTGTCCAGTTCTAATTTGATCCATAATACTGGGCTCTATCTGTAGGCTAGCCATAAACCTGACTTCTGCTTCCTCAACTCTAATCCTGAGTCCGGTGAACTGTTCTAACAGATCTCATTCCTTGATCATCATAGCAGATATCACAATCTTCCTGCTTAAGGCATCAACGACTACGTTCGCCTTCCTGGGATGGTAGAGTATCTTGCAGTCATAGTCCTTAAGGAGTTCCATCCATCTCCTTTGTCTCATGTTTAACTCCTTTTGGTCGAATATATATCTCAGGCTCTTGTGATCAGTAAATATTTGGAACCTCTCCCCATATAAGTAATGCCGCCAGATTTTCAATGCAAACACTACTGCAGCTAACTCCAAATCATGTGTGGGGTAATTTCGTTCATGATCCTTCAGCTGTTGCGAACCATAGGCCACCACTCTCCCATGCTGCATGAGCACACACTCCAATCCTTATTGAGAGGCATCACTATACACTGTGAAGCCTCCAGGTCCATTTGGGATAGTCAACACAGGTGTCGTCGTTAATCTCTTTTTTAATTCTTGGAAGCTTTGCTCACACTGCTCAGACCATACAAAAGGAACCTCCTTACGTGTGAGCTTGGTCAAAGGAGCGACAATCCTGGAAAATCTTTCAACAAACCTTCTATAATATCCTGCAAGTCCTAGAAAACTCTGAATCTCTGTAACTGTCCTCGGTCTCTCCCAATCAAGTACAGCTTCTATCTTAGACAGATCAACTATGTAAGACCCAAAAATTAGGTGTCATTTTTAAGAAATTGATATTTTAATCATGGATTTTATGTAATCTTGATCAATAAAGAAGAAATAATTTAATTTTCGAGTCCAATTGATCAAGATATAAATTATTAGAATTTATCAAAATTTTTACCTCGAAAAATGAGCCCAAAAATAGTAGAAAAATATATCGAAAAGGTAAAATCGGACTGATAAATTCATTTACGGACTAAATGAATTTAATAGGAATTTTTGAGATATTTTGGGATATTTTAAGATTTTTATTACTATTTTAAGAATAAAATAATAATAAAAATATATTATATAAAAAAAAGAACTGACAAAAAAAAAATGAATTGAAAAAAAAAAGAAAACGCAAAAACATGGGAAGGAAGGGTCGAAAAACCGATCCTTCCCTGTTTTCCTTCACCGGCGGCAACACAGGCGGAGATGGCGCGAGGGGTGACCGGAGAAGGGTTGATCGGCACCAGGGGAACGCTAGCCAGCCACCACGCGCCCCGGATCGTCGGTGGTGAGCAGATCGGAGGGGGAGAAGGCCGCGGGGAGAAGAGGAAGATTCGGTGGCGCCGACGCCGATTTGGCCCGAGCCAAGCCAGTCGAAGACTCCCTAGCCCGAGCCCAGCCGAACAGCGGTGGAATCACGTCGGGAACCGACCGCCAGCGCCGACGATGGAAAAATTTTCACTGAATCGGTTCGGACCGGTTCAGTGTGAAAAGGGGCAAACCGGTCCGAACCGGTTCAGGAGGAGAGAGAAAGAAGAGAGAGAAATTTTTTTTTTGGGATTTCATCAGACTTCGGGTAAGTCGATACGAGGTCAAAAGTGATCGATTTAATTTTTGATAAATTTATTTAAATTATATTTAATCAAAAATTGGCCCGAAAATGAAAAATACGAAATTGTGCAGTTCGACGATTAATTCCAAACGGAAGCCCGATCGAACTCCGATTCACGCACCATCGCACACTATCGGGTAAGTAAAGCTAATTTATGATAATTTATGTGATTAACGCGTATTTAAGATTTAATTTATGCATTTTGGATTAAATTTCGGATTTAGTGAATTATATTTGAAAATTCGAATAAACTGTCGTAAATGATATTCGGGCTATCCAAAGAGCTTGGAACGAAGCCCAATGGGTATTGATAGACCCAATGAGCCGATAGACCCTGATGAAGGGAAATAATACGTGAAAAATGGGCTTAATACGGATTAAGGCCCGATTAAAGTATTTAGGCCCATTTAGAGTAAACGGGCCCAATTAAGTGAAATGAACTGTATTAAATGTGTAATACAGTAGGAAACGTGTAATTAATCCAGTGAATGGTTAAATGCAGCTCCAGAGTCATATTGAGAGTTGACCGGACTGCGAGATTTGGACAGCACAGAGGAAGAGAGGTCACACTACGTGATCCGAGGTAAGAGATCTATGGGAGCTATTAGAGATAGCTGTATGTATTTTCATCGTCGTTTACAGTCAATTAAATTTTGTATAGAGTATAGATATGGAATTTTTGGATAGTACCCAAATAAGGGAAAATTACAAAAATACCCTTAGACTCGGGAATTTTTAGAAATGCATAAAATGCATGAAATCCATGTTTTCTCTGTGAAAAAGAGATTTTGTGAAGCTGAAATGATAGACTGGCTCATTATTTGACGGTATGCATTAACTTGCACGTTTTTCTAAAAAGTGATTTGATTGACAAGTGATTTGATGGAATGTTTCCCTCTCACTTTGTTTTGTACCGTTTTGCATATTGCACTCGATTTTAAGTACCACTGTGGTGGAAAATAGAGCCAGATGTCTATTTTGTGTGTGTGAAATCGTGCTGGAGCTATGATGAGATCTGTGGATTTATCCAGATCCGCTCCCACTTGATTTTGGTATTACATTTGTACAGACCGTGCTGGAGCACTGCTCGCATTGGATTCTGTTGTGATTTGTGATTGAGATCGTGCTGGAGCCCTCGGGTTGAGTAGGAGGCTGTCGCAGCAGGGGCCCAAAGGGGTCGCCTGTGGTAGGCAGGACCTCACACACTGACTTGCTCGCACTAGATCTGAGACGACAGGCTATGGTTGATAATTTATTTGGTTGGGGTAGTGAGCTGTTGACTCAGGCACCTACAACTATGTGGTAATTGTACTGTGGTTCACGGAGTATGTCGTACCGTGTAGACAACATGGAGTACACTGTACCGTGCAACTATGGGATGTGAGGATTGCGTCTTTGGACTCGGGCATACTTTGTCATTGCTCTGTTTTGTGATAGTCCTTAGATAGGAGCCGATGGATAGACTAATCCCCTCCTCGGACTCAGAGACACCCTGGCACACCTGATCCGTGATAGCTTGTGGGTCTCGGACTTTGGCCAATTGTTCCCTTGGATTTGTGTTGAAATCCCTGCCTAGTCTCATCTGTTTTATTGGTTTCGGTGATGAAACTAACTGTGATTTGATTTCTGTGATGAAACCGTTTGAAATGAGAATATGATTTTAAAGTGAGTTTCAATACTGAACACAGAAATATTTTACTCTGAATGAGTTTTGATATTCGGTTTTTGGCAGTAAATTGCTATGTGTTTTACTATGATGGTTTTGTGAATGCCATGAGTTTTTCGGTATAAACCATACATCATGAGCATCGTGGATAGTTTGATTATCTACTTGCTTTATAAATTAATGAGAGTGTTTTGAAAAGTAAATGCATTTGTTTTACGAGTTGATAAAACGTGCATTATGAGCATCGTAGATAGTGTAGTTATCTACCTGCTTTCATATATTTCTTACTGAGCGCGTTATGCTCATCCCATTATTTTTTCCACCTCTACAGAGCATTTCAGTAGAGTATATAAGCTGCATCCATCCTGCAATCTTTTACACACAGCTATCCAGCAGCATCAAGGTATGCACACATGTACTTTTTGTATCTGAATAATAGTGTACAGTGATGTAGTCATGTTATATGGGGGATGTATATGTTAGGCAATGTAAACAAGTTTCTAATTATGAAATAATAATTTTATGAGCTTCCGCGAATATTAGTGCCTGGGACTAAAACATTGCCCGCTATGTTTATATATATAATATATGAAACTGAGTGAGGGATATTGACTCACAGCCCAACAATTGAAATGTGGTAAGTTCGTGAAAAATTTGTAGTGATTTTTAGAAATTTGGGTCGCGACAAACTGACACTCCGTTCTTAGATACAATATGCCTAAGAAAAGCTATTTGATCTAGCCAAAACTAGCTCTTACTGATCTTTCCAAAAAGCTGCCTATCTCTGAGTATCTGCAGCACAATCCTCAAATGTTGTGCGTGTTCTTCGTGAGACCGAGAATACATAAGGATATCATCAATGAAAACCATCACAAACTGATCTAGATAGTCTCTAAATACCTCATTCATCAAACTCATAAAAGCAGCAAGGGCATTTGTCAAATCAAAGGGCATCACTAAGAACTCGTAGTGGCCATACCTAGTTTTGAAGGCCAATTTCGAAATATCCTCTTTCCTGATTCTTAACTGGTGATAGCTCAATCTCAAGTCAATCTTAGGAAAGACAGAAGCCCCACTCAGCTGGTTAAACAAATCATCTAGTCTTGGCAGGGGATATTTGTTCTTCACCGTAGCCTTGTTCATCAATCTGTAATCTATACATAATCTCAGGCTACCATCCTTATTCTTTACAAACAACAGTGAAGCTCCCCAAGGTGACACACTAGGCCTAATAAAACCTTGGTCAAGTAGTTCTTGCAACTGTTTCTTTAACTCTTCCAACTCGACCAACGCCATCCTATAAGGAGTTTAGAAATCGATTGGGTATCTAGTAATAAATCGATAGTGAACTTCAGCTCTATCTCTGGTGGTAAACCAGACAATTCATCTGGAAATACATTCAAAAACTCACATACTACTGATATGTCCTCTATCCTCGGATGTTCTTTGTTGAGTTAATGTATTTTGAAATGACAAAACAAGTTAATTCGATAATATTAAGTTGATATAGAAACATGTTTAGAGGTTATTAGTACCAGAACTTAGAGTTCTGCTGATGAGAGATCGATCTGGCTGATGAGAGATCGATCTCCTGGGTTTTTACTTGATGAGAGATCGATCTTATAATGGAAGAGATCGATCTGGCAAGCCTTAAACCTTTATAAAGGGACTTAGGTAGAATGAGATCGATCTGCAAGGGTTAAGAGATCGATCTGGCTAAAGCTAGAGTTGAGAGATCGATCTGGTCTAGGAAGAGATCGATCTCCCTTAAGAGCTTAAGACTATAGATCGATCTGAGAGATCGATCCACACTCAAACAGAGAACTTATGAGATCGATCTGGTAAGGAAGAGATCGATCTCCTCAAAGTCAGAGAGCTAAAGAGATCGATCTGTGTTGTTGAGAGATCGATCTCCTCTCTACGAGATTGCATGGCAGATCGATCTGGAAATCGATCTTGCCTCAAACAGAGAGATTAGGAGATCGATCTGCCTATTCGACAGATCGATCTGCCTCATTATTTTTAAACTAACAGATCGATATGCTAACCTATGAGATCGATCTCCTTGTGTATTTGTGCTTCAATCTTGCAGGATTTATAACTAAGAGATCGATCTGGCCAAGATGGCAGATCGATCTGGCACTCTACTGGAGGTGCCCAACGGCTAGTTTCTGCAAATCACAACGGGAAAAATAGCATTTAATGCTCCAACTACCAATCCTTCAGTATTTAACCAAGCATTGAAGACAAAGAGAATTAGAGACACTATTGCTGAACATTCCAAACATTCTCAAGCTTTAATTCATTCATTCTTTGTGTCCCTATTGCTCATCAATTGAAATTTATTGTACAAGCTTAAGTGCAACAAGCTTTGTTAGCACTACCCATTGTAAAGCCTTATTCTGTATTCATCCATACCTAAAAAGAAAAGAGGATTGTTCCTCAGTGAGAGACATTGTAAAAGGGTGAATACATTTCTGTATTGCTAAGGGTAGAGAGGTTATTCCTTAACCTGCAAAAGGAACTGTGTAAGCTCTATTGAAAGAGAGAAAGAAAACACTTGACAAGAAGGTCAAGGAGAGAGGACGTAGGCAAGAGTTTGGCCGAACCTCTATAAACGATTGTGTTTGTTTCTCTCTTCCCTACTTTGCATTAAATTGTTATATTGCACTATATTGCTCATTATCATTTGTGATTAAATTGTGATTAATTTTTAATTTCCCATAATTGTTAGAAAACCGATTCACCCCCCCTCTCGGTAGAGCCAACAATTGGTATCAGAGCTAGGACTCTTTAATCACATAGGAACAACTTCCTAAGAGTTAGAAACGATCAAATGGCTCTTAACAATGTAGCAACTAGTTTGGTAGGAGAGGGGCACTCTACGGTTAGACCTCCCATGTTCAATGGTGAACATTATTCGTATTGGAGGACTAGGATGATGTTATTCATTCAAGCAAATGATTATGAAGTATGTAGAATTATAGTTAAGGGACCTCAAATCCCTACAAAGAGAATAGAGGGAAAGATATCCCCAAAGAAGAAGATGAATGGGATTCTAATGACATTAAATGTGCACAGCTAAATGCTAAAGCTATGCACACATTATTTTGTGCTTTAGGTCCTAATGAATACAATAGAGTCTCTGGGTGTGATAATGCCAAGCAAATATGGGATAAATTGGCAATAACTCATGAGGGTACAACCCAAGTGAAGGAGACAAAAGTAGGTATGCTCACACATGACTATGAGCTTTTTAGGATGAAGGAAGGAGAATCAATTAGTGATATGTTCACTAGATTCACAGATGTAATTAATGGATTAAAATCTTTAGGAAAAATATATTCTAATATTTAAATGGTAAAGAAAATTTTAAATAGCTTACCTAAATCATGGGAAGCTAAAGTGACGGTAATTGAGGAATCTAAGGATCCTCACACACTGTGCCTAGATGAATTGATAGGATCCTTGCTCACTTATGAGATGAAACTTAAAAGAAATGAAGAGCCACCCAAGAAAGTGGGAGTTGCTCTAAAATCCACTGCTCAAGAGGAGATTAAAAATGAGAGTGGCAGTGAGGAGGATATTGAGATGGCAATGTTTGCCAAAAGATTTAATAAGTTCATGAGGATGAAAGCTAGTAGTAGTAATAGGAGAAACAATAGGAGAGAACAAGAGGAAGTAGGTAGAAAAGACTCTATTGTGTGTTATGAATGTAAAAAACCTGGACATATAAAATTTAACTGCCCTCTTCTTAAAAGGTCAAATGATAGGTTCCATAAAAAGAAGGCAATGGTGGCAACATGGAGCGACAGCGACTGCTCCGATGATGAATCAAATGAGGACATTGCCAACTTATGCTTCATGGCTATTGATGATGATGAAAAGGTAACCTCTAATCTCAATGAATACTCATTTGATGAATTGCAAGATGCATTTGATGATCTTGCATTAGAGTATGAATGTATGAGCATGAAGTATAAAAAGTTAATATCTAAATTAAAAAGGGAAAATGAGATAATGTTAAAAGATAAATTAGAATGTGAAAAGAAACTAGAGATTTCAAATCTAGAAATTTGTGATCTTAAGGAGAAAAATAACAATCTACATAACTCCTTTAATAGATTTCACATGGGGCAACAAAAGCTAGATAGCATGCTAGAAACCCAAAGGGCATTTTTTGACAAAAATGGCTTAGGATATAATGCACAAAGTAGGGAGACCCATCTTAAGAGTTTTATTGCTAGGAAGAGCATGAATAAACCTGCAATTACTTGTTCATATTGTAATAGAAAGGGACATAAGTCACATTATTGCAATATAAAGATGAGGAATCTTAAAGGAAAAAGAGTAAAAAGGATATGGATTCCAAAAGAGGTAATTCTTTCCAAGGACTGTAATGCATTAGCAAAATGGATCCCAATGGGATCAAGAATTGCATTTACTAACCTCCAAGGACCCAAGAAAATTTGGGTACCTAAGACTTGAGTTTGATTTTTTGTAGGTGATTGAGCATAGCCACAAAGCTAAAACAAAAGATGCTTGGTACTTAGATAGTGGATGCTCAAGGCACATGACGGGTGATAAAAGCCATTTCAATTCTTTCAAATCAAAAATTGGAGGAGAAGTCACTTTTGGAGACAACTCCAAAGGCCAAGTGGAAGGAAGTGGCTCAATAGGTAATGATCATTTCTCTTTAGAAAAAGTATTACTTGTTAGGGGTCTTAAGTATAACTTGCTAAGCATTAGTCAACTTTGTGACAAAGGTTACAAAGTAATTTTTGATTGCATGAAGTGTAATGTTATAGATCCTAAGTCAAATAAAATTCTTTTTCTAGGTCATAGGCAAGGTAACATATATATTATCTATCTTAATGAACTCAAAAATGAAAACATATGCTTAATGGTAGACAACAAAAAGGAATCTTGGTTATGGCATAGAAGACTAGGCCATGCTAGCATGAGTGTGCTATCCAAGTTAGCTAGAAAGGATCTAGTAATAGGCTTACCCAAAATACCTTTTGATCATGAAGAAATATGTGAAGCTTGTGTTAAAGGAAAACATAAGAGGACAACTTTTAAGCCTAAGAATAGTGTATCCACCACTAGGCCTCTTCAATTACTGCATTTAGACTTATTTGGACCAACTAGAACCATTAGCTTAGGTGGGAAACACTATGGATTTGTAATAGTTGATGATTACACTAGGTACACTTGGGTGTTCTTTTTGAGAGTAAAAAATGAAGCCTTAGAGAAATTTATAACCTACTCAAAGGTGACTCAAAATGAAAAAGGATATACAATAACTAGCATTAGAAGTGATCATGGCAAAGAATTTGAAAATATAGGATTTGATGAGTATTGCAATGATCAAGGAATTAGCCATAATTTTTCAGCCCCTAGGACACCACAACAAAATGGTGTAGTTGAGAGAAGAAATAGAACTTTGGAAGAAATGGCTAGAACTATGTTATGTGAAAATAACTTACCAAAGTACTTTTGGGCTGAAGCTATAAACACATCATGTTATATAATTAATAGAGCTATGATAAGACCCATGCTAAAGAAAACTCCCTATGAGCTCTACAAAGGTAAGAAGCCTAACATTAGTTACTTCCATCCTTTTGGCTGCAAATGTTTTGTTCTAAATAATGGGAAAGATAATTTGAGAAAATTTGATGCCAAGAGTGATGAGGGAATATTCCTAGGATACTCATTGAATTCAAAGGCTTATAGAATATATAACAAAAGAACATTAATGGTTGAAGAGTCTATTCATGTTATATTTGATGAGTCAAATAATATATCAAAAGATTCAGTCAATGATGAAAATGTTGGAATATTTGATGAAGGCTTAGAAGATGACTTTCTAGAAAAGCTTGACTTGAATAAAGAAGATGAAGAAGAAATAGAGGTTTTAGAAAGAGAACCTAGAGCACCAAGAGAGTTAGGATATGTAAAAGATTGTGAAATAGTAGGAGATCCAACTCTTGGAGTTAGAACTAGATCATCCCTAAGGAATATGTGCCAATATATAGCCTTTGTATCTCAAATTGAGCCTAGGAATGTCAATGAAGCCTTAGAAGACAATAATTGGTTCCTAGCAATGCAAGAAGAATTAAATCAATTTGAGAGAAGCAAAGTATGGAAACTAGTTCCTAGGCCTAGTGATCACTCAATAATTGGAACTAAATGGATATTCAAGAACAAAATGGATGAAAATAGTGTGATCACAAGGAATAAGGCTAGGCTAGTTGCTCAAGGCTATAGACAAGAGGAAGGCATAGACTATGATGAAACATATGCACCGGTAGCTAGATTAGAGGCAATAAGAATGTTACTTGCCTTTGCATGTTATAAAAACTTCAAGTTATATCAAATGGATGTAAAGAGTGCATTCTTAAATGGTTTTATTAATGAAGAAGTATATGTTGAGCAACCTCCCGGATTTGAAAATCATGAATTTCCTGAACATGTTTTTAAATTATCAAAGGCATTTTATGGGTTAAAACAAGCTCCTAGAGCTTGGTATGAAAGGTTGTCAAAATTCTTAATAGAAAAGGGATTTTCAAGAGGAAAAGTGGATACCACCTTATTCATTAAGAATAAAAATAAGGATTTATTAGTTGTACAAGTGTATGTAGATGATATTATTTTTGGTTCAACTAATGAGTCTTTATGCCAAGAGTTTGCTAAGATCATGCAAGGGGAATTTGAGATGAGCATGATGGGAGAACTCACATTCTTCTTGGGACTTCAAGTGAAGCAAACAAAGGATGGAACCTTCATCAATCAAGCAAAGTATACCAAGGACTTGCTCAAGCGATTTGGAATGGACAATTGCAAACCTCAAGCCACTCCAATGGGCACCAACATCAAGCTTGATAAAGATGAAAGTGGTAAGTGTGTAGACACTAAACTCTATAGGTCTATGATAGGCTCATTGCTTTATTTAACTGCAAGTAGACCAGATATTTTGTTTAGTGTGTGCCTTTGTGCTAGATTTCAATCCTCTCCTAAGGAATCACATCTATTGGCAACTAAGAGAATCTTTAGATACCTCAAAGACACTCCCTCACTAGGACTTTGGTACCCCAAGGACTCCACTTTTGCCCTTCATGCATTTTCAGATGCTGATTTTGGAGGATGCAAAATAGATAGAAAAAGTACTTCAGGTACTTGCCAATTCTTAGGAAATAGGTTAATTTCTTGGTTCTCCAAGAAACAAAACAGTGTGGCTCAGTCCACAACTGAACCTGAATATATAGCAGCTGGTAGTTGTAGTGCTCAAGTGTTGTGGATTAAACAACAAATGAGAGATTATGGTATTGACATGAAGCAAGTCACTATTAAATGTGATAATACCAGTGCCATTAATCTGTCTAAGAATCCTATTCAACACTCCAGAACCAAGCACATAGAAATTAGACATCACTTCCTTAGAGACCATGTACAAAAAGGGGATATAATTTTAGAGTACATTGACACTCTACATCAAATAGCTGATATATTCACCAAACCCCTTGATAGAGATAGGTTCTGTATCCTTAGAGGTGAATTAGGACTCATGGATATGCCTCAGGACTTTCATCTTTTAAAAATCTTGGTTTCAAGTTGATTTTAAAAAGAGTTTTTGCAAAGATTTTCTGGCAATGAGGATGAGAGATCGATCTCCTTGCAATATAGATCGATCTCCATACCTCCAACAAGCCTAAATCATCAAGGTTAAGCTAAGCAGATCGATCTTCTAACCATAAGATCGATCTCCTTACGTCTCTGTTTAAAGGAAGATCGATCTGTCAACATGACAGATCGATCTCTTCAAGCTTCCGCATTCTACAGATCGATCTTTGCATTGGGCAGATCGATCTGTGTGTAACAGATCGATCTCCTTAAGCCTCTGTTTGCAACCAGATTGATCTGGCCTTACGACAGATCGATCTATATTGGATTCTGGAAATGACAGATCGATCTGTCGCCTCGACAGATCGATCTCCTGTGCCCTGGAGTATAAATACCCGCGTAAAATTCCCAAAATTCACAAACCCAATTTTCAAAATTCCCAAATTTCCCTTGCATCCTTTCCTTCGATTCCTCCTCAGATCGATCTTCGTACAGACCTCCTTGAGTCTTGGTGTCAAATTTTGGTATAGTAACCAACATTCCTTACTGATTTTCTCAAAATTTTTCTTCAATTTGTGTTCATTTTAATTCTAGGGCAAACCTAGGTACTGTTTCATTGCTTTTCTCATTGTTGAATCTGTTTAGCGCAAATCTAGAGTCTAGAATAATGCCTAGGCATAAGACAGTAGGACACAAACCCCCTAGGATCACTGTAGAGGCCCGTTCCTCATCACAACCCATTCCTCCACCTCCTATCGCTTCCTTCAATCGGTGTTTTAAAACACCAGCAAAAAGAAAGCGATATGAGGAATACTTCTTAACCATGCCAATCAAGCATTGGCGTACTATCGATTTTTCCTTCCTCAATCGTATAGATTTTCCTTACGTGTCAAAGTTTGAGGAATTTGGTTGGATGAATTTCTTAAAAATCAACACTCCCGTCCCTCTAAATCTAGTTCGTGCATTCTTTTCCAATGCCGAATTACTTTTTGACCCAAATGACACTTGAAAAATTGTCGGTTTCAAAACATATGTCATGGGTAAACCCATTATAATAGACACTGAAGTTCTAGCCAAAGCATTTGATATACGCGATGAAGGCTTAACAAATGAGGATGAGGAAGTCCCCTTGGAGTTTGATCTCCCTGGGGACAAGGCGAGTGACCTGCCGATGCATCCTCGGTTACTCCACCTCATAATTTCGTGGAACCTCCGCCCTTTCGGTACTCGTCATTCTACCGTTAGGCGCTTAGATCGCTTTTGGCTCCATCACATTCACACCACAAGCCAAAAACCTAACCTCCCTCACTTTATATACGAAGATTGGCTGAAGATTGTGCGTGGACAAGCTACCACGATCGTTTTTCCACAACCGGTAGCTTATCTTCTCCACCGCCTTGGTATCGACTGCAGCGGCGAGACTGGCGAACTCCCCTCTCCCAAGAGCGTGCTTAACATTGGGACCCTCTATCATATGGGGTACTACAAAGACTTCCGGGGAGAGTGGACGAAAAAGAGGGACCAACAACCTACTGAGGCTATGGAGGAAGACCCCTCCAATGAGCCAGTGGCCCCATCTGCTGCACCAGTTCCGGAACCATCATCCTCAACGGCTCCGCCCACTGCACCGACAGCCCCACCGGGAGAAATGGAGATCTTTATGAAGATGCTGAGTGACCTCACTCAAAAAATCGATGACGGATTTGCATATTTAAACCAAAGAGTGGATAAGATTCAAGAGGCTCAAGAGGCGATGTTCGATGAGCTCCAAGTAACATGCATGCATGTTGAGAATCTTTTGGATCGTGATCCTCCCTCACAATAGGCCTTAGGTGCTTTGATTTAGTGTAGTTACAACATTTTAAGCTACTTGATGTTATCTGTGAAGAATTTGCTTGAATGAAATGTTAATTGACTTGTGTTAATGAAATGTCATTGGTTGTGTTAATGAAAAAGTTCATTTTGAAATGATGAGTATTCTATTCTTGTGATCTTGATATGACAAAAAGGGGGAGAAGAAACATGTGATTGTGTTAAGATACATAAAGGTGTCTAAGAATGATTAAATTGAGGGGGAGTTAAGCAAGTAACAAAACCAAAAAGCTAAAAGAAAGGGGGAGCTCACAAAAAGGGGGAGATTTTGCAAAAATTCACTAAACATGTTTGTTTTATGTTTTGTCATATCAAAAAAGGGGAGATTGTTGAGTTAATGTATTTTGAAATGACAAAACAAGTTAATTCGATACTATTAAGTTGATATAGAAACATGTTTAGAGGTTATTAGTACCAGAACTTAGAGTTCTGCTGATGAGAGATCGATCTGGCTGATGAGAGATCGATCTCCTGGGTTTTTACTTGATGAGAGATCGATCTTATAATGGAAGAGATCGATCTGGCAAGCCTTAAACCTTTATAAAGGGACTTAGGTAGAATGAGATCGATCTGCAAGGGTTAAGAGATCGATCTAGCTAAAGCTAGAGTTGAGAGATCGATCTGGTCTAGGAAGAGATCGATCTCCCTTAAGAGCTTAAGACTATAGATCGATCTGAGAGATCGATCCACACTCAAACAGAGAACTTATGAGATCGATCTGGTAAGGAAGAGATCGATCTCCTCAAAGTCAGAGAGCTAAAGAGATCGATCTGTGTTGTTGAGAGATCGATCTCCTCTCTACGAGATTGCATGGCAGATCGATCTGGAAATCGATCTTGCCTCAAACAGAGAGATTAGGAGATCGATTTGCCTATTAGACAGATCGATCTGCCTCATTATTTTTAAACTAACAGATCGATCTGCTAACCTATGAGATCGATCTCCTTGTGTATTTGTGCTTCAATCTTGCAGGATTTATAACTAAGAGATCGATCTGGCCAAGATGGCAGATCGATCTGGCACTCTACTGGAGGTACCCAACGGCTAGTTTCTGCAAATCACAACGGGAAAAATAGCATTTAATGCTCCAACTACCAATCCTTCAGTATTTAACCAAGCATTGAAGACAAAGAGAATTAGAGACACTATTGCTGAACATTCCAAACATTCTCAAGCTTTAATTCATTCATTCTTTGTGTCCCTATTGCTCATCAATTGAAATTTATTGTACAAGCTTAAGTGCAACAAGCTTTGTTAGCACTACCCATTGTAAAGCCTTATTCTGTATTCATCCATACCCAAAAAGAAAAGAGGATTGTTCCTCAGTGAGAGACATTGTAAAAGGGTGAATACATTTCTGTATTGCTAAGGGTAGAGAGGTTATTCCTTAACCTGCAAAAGGAACTGTGTAAGCTCTATTGAAAGAGAGAAAGAAAACACTTGACAAGAAGGTCAAGGAGAGAGGACGTAGGCAAGAGTTTGGCCGAACCTCTATAAACGATTGTGTTTGTTTCTCTCTTCCCTACTTTGCATTAAATTGTTATATTGCACTATATTGCTCATTATCATTTGTGATTAAATTGTGATTAATTTTTAATTTCCCATAATTGTTAGAAAACTGATTCACCCCCCCTCTCGGTAGAGCCAACATTCTTGACTCACCTCAGAGATGAGTGCGATGTAACCTTCACATCAATAATTAAATCAGTGTTTAGCAGTGATATAACCATATCTTAAAATTTCTCACAATAAACTTCACACGTCTTTATTCCTTAACATTCAAACGTACACTAAACTTTTCAGGTAGGGAGAAGGTCACAGTCTTATTGTAGCAGTCTAGACTCACACGGTTGGCCGCTAACAAATCCATCCCTAAAATCACATCAAAACCACACATGTTTAACAACACTAGATCTGCTAACATCACCATATCTCTCACCATGATTTCACACCTTATACACACCATATCAGTCCTCTGGGACTCACTCATAGGGGTATTTACATGTAAAATATAATCTAAGGATTCATGCTTTAAACTTAGTTTACAAGCAAAATGTACATCAATAAAAGAATGTGTGCATCCTAAGTCAAATTAACACATGAGCCTCACGATTACAGACAAGAAGTGTACCTCATATAGTCTCAGATGAAGTGTCTGCGATTTCCTTATCCAAGGCAAACACACGTCCTTTTGTGACCAGCTTCTTACCCTTATCAGCAGTCATAGCTCGTCTATAGGGAATCGTCCTCTGAGGCTGTTGTCTAGGAGCCTCTTAAGAGTGTGGTTTCTGCGGCTGCGGACAACTTATCACTCTATGACCTATGTCCCCGCATCTGAAACATCCCTGTATGGTCTTGGAACAACTTCCATCATGTGGTTGACCACAAGCTTTGTAAACTCTAACCTTTGGCTTGGCACTTAGAGGGGTTTCCAGAATAATGAAAGGAACCCTGGGTCCGTTAACTCTTCCTCTCGGTCCTTCAAACTGTCTCCTCTTAAAAGAACCTCTCTGAAAGTCTGCGTGGGAGGTCACGATTCGCTTACTCTTATCCTTGGTCAAAATTCAAGGCTCAGTTTGGGATTGTACCAACTCTAGTCCCCTCTCTACCTCTTGTGCTCATCTCAGAGCATCCTTGAACTCAGTGATATAGAGCCCTATCAACCGGTCTCTAATGATGGGCCTCAGTCCATACACGAATCGCTCTGTATGGAGCTCCTCATCCTTAAGGGTCTCCGGATCATACTTCAGTAGGGTGGTAAATGGGCTCTTGTAATAATCAACTGTCATATTGCCTTGAGTCAAGTTTAGAAATTTAGCTTGCATTCTCCTCTAGGTAGTTCTTGGCACATACTGAGTTCTAAATATCGATTGAAACACCTCCCAACCAATCACCTCATGGCTAGTCGCCATTATACTCCAAGTAGTGCTCCACCAGTCTCGGGCTTATCCCTTTAAAATGTAAGCACCCATACTGACCCTCTCAGCATTAGTGCATCCTAAATAGTCAAAAATTACTCGTAACTCTATCAGCCACTCCTCAGCGTTTGCGAGATCTTTTACCCCTCTAAAAGTTGGTGGGTTTGTCTTCAGAAAGTCTCTCAATCGACCCTTATTTCTGTAATCAAGCTGGGCCTGTACCGGAGGCTATGTGGTAGGGGGCATCGGGTCAGTCTGTAATGGGGGTACTGGTGGTCCTTGTGGTGGTGGAGGAGTCGAAACAGGTGTACTACCCGAGGCATTTGCCTCAAAATGCTGCGCGAATAGCGCTGCAATTTGCTCGAATCCCTACCGCACATCATGCTCTAGTTGATTCATTCGAGAGTTAGGACTCTCCAGCTGTGAGGCAAGTGGTGGAGGTGGTTGTGCCTGCCTCCCAGAACGTCCTCTTCTCCCCCTCATATCATATCTCCTACGTGCCTGCGCGTATTCATTAAACATCGATTATAATTCTACCTGCTAATTCAATTCATTACCAGACATTACAAACACTTGTGATGTAATCTATTTCCAAATACTCGACACTGACAGTACAAGGCAACCTTTACTCTGATACCAAGAAAAATCTATGACAGCCCGAATAACGTGAAAATTAACGCTAATTTAAAATTTTTCTTATATTAAACCTCTTACTCGAGTTGCATTCCTGTACAATGTCATTTGATCACTTGTGTTTATAATAAATCATAACCCTAATATCACATGATTACTATTTCATGAACCCAATTACAAAATATTCAAAGGAAATCAATTCACAAAACATGATTCATTTTCCTCATATCGTCCTAATTACATCCCAAAATACTTAATACAAATGTCTGCATTACATCATTGTCTGGATACAAAATGAACTGAATTGTACCTTATGCGTGTACAAAGAGATAGCCTGTGGAGATCTTGTCCACCAGCCTATATCACGTACACGGTAGGCACTATCACGCTCACTGAAAGAAATCTGAAGGGGGGAGGAAAAAGGGTGAGCTCTCAAAACGCTTAGTAAGGAGGATAAGGGAAAGTGACAAAATCATCATCACAACACAATATGATAGAAATATTCGAGCATGTAAAACGTTATAAAATAACGGTGAAAACAATGGCATTGGCATAATTCACGTGATAAAGATCACAAATCATCATAACATCAAATCTCATATCGTGATAGGAATCACAATTGTAAACACATCATTTATTAAGGAAATCGAGACTAGGCATTTAATAAAACTCAGATAAAATCATCGCCATAGGCACATCACATCAATTTAAATCAAATCGTCCCCTAGGCGGACATCCTCAAAAGAGGGAAACATCGACATCAATACATGGCCATGATTCGCTATAGACTTGATTAGAGTTGTACAACTGCAGTCTTACATGCTACTCAAAGCAAGGACCAGTCTTACATGCTATTAAAGCAAGACCACCCATCGCTACCAGAGCGGGGTCATCTCTCGTTACCAGAATAGAGGTATCGGTCTTGCATGCTACTAGAGTAAGGCCCAGTCTTACATGCTACTAGAGCAAGGCCACTCAACGTTGTTAAAGCGAAGTATCGATGTGCATCTCATGACAAGCCATAGTCTCAGTAAAATATGTTATTGTTCTATTAAAATCATTTTGCCTTCACGTAGAGCTCATAGTGGTTATCACAAAACTCATTTCAGTTATAAAACATCGTTTTTACAATTACACAAACTCATCAAAACTGAGCTCAAACCGACAAAACACTCACTGGTTCATCAAAGCATCAAATCATCTCATTTCTCATAAACATGCTCATTTCATTAAACCATTTTCATACTATCAAAACGTTTTCAATCATTCGAAAACTCACAAGCACAAATGATTTATTTCTCTTACCTCTTGCACCTTGAGTGGTACAATATCCTCCGGCTCTCGGACCAACCTCGTTTCTCGTGTTAGATTCTTGAGCTGTCCAAACATCATTAAATTGTCAGTATTCATCACTCTGATTCATCTCTTCACCTCATTTACATCCATACTTATACTATATCCGAATTACTACTCCTAAATACCCATATTGTCTTAAAACTTCTCCTACATCTTTATCATCACTTTAGCTAGCTCATAATCATCACAATATATTCACATTTCATTTCCCAACTATACTCATTGGTTGTTTCCCCATGACTTAGACATTTCCAACCAAATATACCTATATATAAACATATATCCATTTACTAACATATATAATGATAATGCTCAAGAAAAAAAAGGATCTTGTGAGCTCACCTAGCTTGTCTCCTCTTGACCAAACTTGTAGAGTGCTTGTCCCTTTGCCTTGTTCAATCCAATCCTTGATTTTCTAGTATATTGTTCTCCTTACCAAAAGGAACAACTTTGTCTCTTACCCCTTTGTCTAATTATGTCTAGAGTATGGTAAATCTTAAAGGGAGAAAACTTGGTTTGGGGTGAATATAGTGAGTGTCAGGGTTTATGGGTGAAAGAGGCTCGATTTTTAGGCAAAATCCTATGATTCTTATATAGGCAGGGTGTATGAGATCGATCTAGCATTGTGGGAGATCGATCTCTGCCTGATTTCAACTGCTCCATTAACAACTGTAAGATCAATTTGGTCGAGGGTAGAGATTGATCTCTTCCAGGCCGAGACTTAAGGAGATCGATCTGCTTGCATGTTTTGGCACATTTTTTTGCATCTTGGAGCCATGAGATCGATCTTTCTTCCCTTAGAGATCGATCTGGCCTTCATAGATTCTACTACTACTGCACAATTTGGAGGAAATTCAATATAAAACTTATCTTAATATACCCCATAGGATACATTTCAATCTATGTACATTTAAGACTTAAAAACTTCATCTCCATATACTTCATTAGATTTAAAAGTTGTGTGTACATCAACATCTCATAATTACATTCACCAATTACAAATTCTCACATTGCAAATCTCGTAGCTAAGGTACATAAAATTTATAGTTCTCACATGTGAACAGTTCAGATCTGCTCGCATTGATTTTGATCTGACATATGACCAGACATGCTGGAGCAATGACGAAATTTGTTAGTTATCCAGACCCGCTCGTACTTGATTTTGATATGGTATATGAGTAAAAATCGTGTTGGAACCCTCGTGTTAACTGTGTGTCACACTGCCTTACTCGCACTGAATTTTGAGACAAGCTGTGGTTGATGATTTCTGGTTTGGGTGATAAGTCCCTGACATTGGGCACCCTACAACCCTTTTGATTATCTGTTGTGGTTCATGGAGTACGTTGTACCGTGTAGCCAACACGGAGTACGCTGTATCGTACCACTAGTCTTCAGACCTTCTGATTTGCATGCTTCTGGACACCCTTGCGTACCTAACCCGTGATTTGCTTGTGGTCACTTACTATTGGCATATGTCATCTGAGTTACCTTATATATCCTTGCCTGATCTCTCTAACTGATCTGATTTTTTGTTCTGATCCGTTTTCTAAACTCGGATTTGATTTGAAATCTGAATCTAATTTCTGTTCTCTGACTGATATGATTTTTCTGTTATGCTCTGTTTTTAGATTTATTTTGTTTTTTGAACTCTAATTTGTTTTCTGAATCTTAATCTGATTTCTGTTTCCTGAATCTATTTCTGACTGATTCAGTATTTTATTTCGATCTGATTTCTGAAATGGTTTTGCACTGGTATCTGAACTGATCCTGGATAATACAGATCTGCATGTTTTAATACATGACATGACATTATTTATAAGTGTTTGGCAAAATGATCATGTCCGTTTTGAAATCTGATAAGTGAAACACACTTGTTTAAGAAATGATTGAGCTTCTATCGATTTATGATTATCGTATAGAATGCTTCTATTTTCAAAAATGCATTTGTTTTACAAGATGATAAAATATGCATTATAAGCATCGTAGATAGTGTGGTTATCTACCTGCTTTCATATATTTCTAACTGAGCGCGTTGTGCTCATCCCTTTATTTTTCCCCCTCTGCAGAGCATTTCCAATAGAGTGTGTTAGCTGCGTCCGCCTTACGATCTTTTACACACAGCTATCCAACAACATCGAGGTATACACACATATGTATTTTTGTATCTGAATAATAGTGTATAGTGAAATAGTCAAGTTTATAGGGGGATGTATATGTAAGGCAATGTAAACGACTTTCTAATTATGAGCTTTCACGAATGTTAGTGCTTGGGACGAAAGTATTGCATGAGATCTATATATATATAACATATGAAACTGAGTGATGGATATTGACTCACAGCCTAACAAGTGAAGTGTGGTAAGTTCACGAAAAAATTGTAGTGATTTTTAGGAAACCAGGTCACAATGGGTCACGACAGAAGTGGTATCAGAGCAGTGTTGGTCTGATGTGAGTCAGTGTCTATAGTTAGAAAGTATATATTCACATATCACTGTACATTATTAGATACAATTGTGTGTATCGAGCTGTAGTTAAACTGGGAAATTGACTATGTGTGTGGGACAATCTAGATGTCTGATAGACATTATAGCAGAGGGGAGAGTTCGCATTCTCGGGGCCATAGAGATAGGTTCAAGAGACGCAATGATAGGTCTGAGAGACCTAGTAAATCATGACATGATTATGTCCCATCAGGTCCAGTTGAGACTACTGATGCTCGTGTTACGAGGTTAAAGCGGAGTTTGGACACATTTATGGAGTTGTTCACTCAGACTCTGGCTAGGTTAGAGAGTAGGCAAGGTCTGACTGCTCAGATAACTCCTATTGAGTCGATAGCTGCTCCTAACACACCTGCACCTACACAGCCTGCACCTATACCACGTACTGTTGAGACCCCTATACCACCACTTGTAGTTCCACAACAGCCTCGTGAGGATTCAGGGTATGATTATGATCTTAACCGATTGAGGCAATTTTTGAAACTGAAGCCTCCATCGTTCAGTGTGGTCAAGAACCCTATAGTAGCATAGGATTGGATCAACTGGTTGAGAAGTTATATGGCTTTTACCGATGTTCGACCCCTAAAAGAGTGGCACTTGCTACTTTCATGTTAGAGGGTGAGACAGAACATTAGTGAAAATTCGCCCGACCCATCTTGAGAACTAAATATTAGGTAATGGACTGGGAGATCTTTTTAGATGCCTTCAGGAGGTAGTCTATCCCAGCCACTGCTCAATAAAGATTACAGATGAAATTTCTTGGTTTAATCTAGAGGAATAGGTTGGTAGGCGAGTATGAGTTTCGATTTACATCCTTGGGAAGGTATGACCTGGATACCATGAGCAGTGAAATGTGAAAGGTCTGTAAGTTTATGGATGGATTGCGACCTTCCATCAGAGTCAAATTTACCCCATTTGACATCACGACTTATGAGGAGACCGTGCGTAGAGCTCAGTTGTGTGAGCAAGACTGTGTGATGCACGTCCCTAAGTTTCGTAAGGTTGTGAAGGGCAGGAATAGGGATTAAAAGAGATCAGCAAAGGACCAGAGTGCCTGAGTGGGGAAGAGACCATTTGTTAGACAATCGAGTGTCAATGAGTAATGGGGTAGGATGATTAAGCCCCCAGTGCATCAGGTCTCGACTCCAGCTAGGGGTATAGTGATTGGAGGACCCCAACTGAATACAGATCAGTGTAGAGCATGTGGTAGATACCACAGTAGTAGGCCATACCACGTATTGATCGGAGCATGTTTTAGATGTGGCAAGACGGGGCATATGATAAGGGGTGCCCAAAGTTAGCCGAAATAGCCCTATAAAATGGCAAAGAGTCAGAGAAAGATACAACTGGTACTTCTGCCCCGAAGAGGAGGGCTACAACTGAAAAGAAGGGAAGCAAGTTTTAGGACGTGGTCGAGTATTTGCCTTGGACCAGGTAGCCATAGATGCTTCAGCAGATGTGATTAAAGTAACGCCATGGATATATATCGCACATGTGTTGATATGGATAAGGCATACCCGGAATTGACAGATATTTTAGTAGTCAGGGAGTTTCCTGATGTCTTTTCGAATGATCTACCAGGGTTGCCACTAGATAGAGAGATGGAATTTTTTATTGATTTGGTGCCTGGTACTGAGTCGATATCTAAACCACCATATCGTATGGCTCCAGTGGAATTGAAGGAGCTAAAGAAGCAATCACAAGAATTTTTGGATAAAAGGTTCATTAGAATGAGTGTTTCACCTTGAGGAGCATCAATTTTGTTCATTAAGAAGAAGGATAGAAACCTCTGACTGTGCATAGATTACCGGTTGTTGAATAAGGCTACCATCAAGAACAATCATCCCCTTCCATGCATTGATGATCTATTGGATTAGCTTCAGGGAGCACAGATCTTTTTCAAGATCGATCTGAGGTTTGGGTACCATCAGTTGAGAATTCGGAGGTGTGATGTACCTAAGACAGTCTTTCATACCCGTTATGATCAATATGAGTTCTTATTTATGCCTTTCGGATTAACGAATGCTCCTGCAGCTTTTAAGGTATTGATGAATGGAGTGTTAAGCCATACCTGGATCGATTTGTCATAATGTTCATAGATGACATTTTGGTGTATTTGAAGTCCAAGGAAGAGCATGAACAACATCTAAGCATTGTGCTACAGACCCTCAGAGAAAGGAAGCTATCTACCAAACTTAGTAAGTGTGATTTCTGGTTAGAACAGATATCATTTTTGGGTCATGTGGTATCGAAGAATGTGGTATTACGAGTGGAATGACAAAATATGAGAAGAGTTTTCAAGAACTAAAGTAGTGATTGACCACTACACCTATTCTCACCATTCTGACTAGTTCAAGAGGTTTCTCTGTATATACAGACGCCTCGAGACAGAGACAGGGCTGTGTATTGATACAGAATGAGAAGGTAGTTGCTTATGGATCCTGACAGCTTAAAGACCACGAGAAGAACTATCTGACCCATGATTTAGAGTTTATAGTCATTGTGTTTGCACTGAATATATGGCGCCACAAATTGTACGGTGAGAAATTTCAGGTATTCATTGATCATAAGAGCCTCAAGTATCTGTTTTCACAGAAAAAATTGAATGAGGCAGAGACGATGGTTAGAGCTTCTGAAGAACTATGCTTGCGAGATACTTTATCATCCGGGTAAAACGAATGTAGTCGCTGATGCCTTGAGTAGGAATAGCCTCAGGATGGTATCGTACATAATGGTCAGGGAACCTGAACTGTTAGAGCAGTTTACTAGTCTCAGTCTGGATATAGACCCTTCTGACACTGACAGTGACTGTGTGATAGCTAGTCTGAGATTAAAATCGGATTTGATAGACTGGATCAGATAAGCTCAGCATATTGATCGCTTCTGTATTGATCGGGTTAGTCAGATACAGATGGGTAGAGTGACTGAGTGCACAGTTAGTGATGATGGCCTGCTGAGATTCAGAGGTCAAATTTGCGTTCCTGATGACCCACAGTTAAAGAGATTAATTTTGACCAAAGCTCAGTCATCGAGGTATACAGTGCATCCGAAGAGTAATAAGATGTAACAAAATATCTAGATAGTGTATTAGTGGTCAGGCATGAAAAGAGATATTTCAAAGTTTGTGGCAAAGTGTCTCGTATGTCAGTAAGTTAGGGTAGAGCATCAGAAGCCTGCAAGGTTGTTGCAGCCTTTACCTATACTGATATGGAAATGAGAGCATGTTACTATGAATTTCATCATGGGTTTACTTAGGACCCAACGAAACCATGATGCCATTTGAGTGATTGTGTAACGATTGATGAAGTCAGCTCACTTCTTAGCCATGAAGGCTACGGATACTTTGAGTGCTTGGCGAATATGTATGTACGGGAGATTGTGAGGGTACATGGTGTTCCAGTGAGTATTGTGTCTGATAGGGATTCTCGCTTCACTTCTCACTTTTGGGAACATTTTGAGGAAGCTATGGGAACCCGATTGATTTTCAGTATAGCTTTCCACCTTCAGTCAGACGATCAGTCAGAGAGAACCATCCAGACTTTGGAGGATATATTAAGAGCTTATGTGAAGGATTTTAGAGGCTTTTGGGATGACTATTTACCATTAGCCGAGTTTGCCTATAACAATAGTTATCACTCGAGTATTGGGATGACACCGTATGAAACATTATATGGTCGTAGGTGTCGATCTCCATTGAATGGGAAGATGTGGGTGACCAAAAGATGTTTACTTCCGATGTAGTGAAACAAGCCTCTGAGAATGTTCAATTGAAATGTGAAAGATTGAAAACAACTCAGAGTAGGCAAAAAAGCTACGCTGAGACGAGACGAAGGCCTTTGAAATTCACTATAGGTGAATCAGTATTCTTGAAAGTTTTTCCCTCGAAAGGGATAATGAGATACTGAGTAAGTGAGAGATAAGGTTTATAGGTTGGCATTGCCACCGGAGTTGGCAAGCATCAAGAACGTCTTCCACATTTTGATACTTCGGAAGTATAATCCGGATTTGACAATATGAGCAGTTGGAGCTCACATAGGATGTATCATATGTAAAGAAGCCGATTCAGATTTTGGACGAAAAGGAGAAGCTCTTACGATCTAAGTTGATCTCTCTGGTTAAGATTCCTTGGCAGTACCACACTTCAGAGGAAGCTATGTGGGAATTTGAAAGCCTGATGCGAGAGAAATATCTGTAGTTGTTCGAGGTTTGACTTAGTTCTAATTTGGAGGATCAAATTTCTTAAAGTGGGGAGGAATGTATGTCACGCCCCGGAAGCGCAGAAAAATGGGTCTAATTTAAACTTGTTGAGTTAATGTATTTTGAAATGACAAAACAAGTAAATTCAATAATGTAAAGATGATATAAAAACATGTTTAGAGGTTATCAGTACCAGAACTTAAAGTTCTGTTGATGAGAGATCGATCTGGGTTATGAGAAATCGATCTCCTGGGATTTTCTTGGATGAGAAATCGATCTCAAGAAGACATGAGATCGATCTGCCAAGCTTTGAACCTATACAAAGGTATTGAGGAAGAGTGAGATCGATCTATAAGGGTTATGAGATCGATCTGCCTAATACTGGAGTTGAGGAGATCGATCTGATCTAGAAAGAGATCGATCTCCCTCAAAGCAAAGACAGTAGATCGATCTGTAAGATCGATCCACACTCAAACAGAGAGCTTATGAGATCGATCTGGTAAGGAAGAGATCGATCTTCTCAAAGTCAGAGAGCTAAGGAGATCGATCTGAGTTATTGAGAGATCGATCTCCCCTAAAGTAAAGATAGTAGATCGATCTGTGAGATTGATCTATACTCAAACAGAGAGATTGGAAGATCGATCTGCCTATTCGACAGATCAATCTCCTCTAATATTTTCAAATCATGAGATCGATCTGCTCACATATGAGATCGATCTCCTTGTGTTATTTTGCTTTGATCTTGCAGGATTTATAATTAAGAGATCGATCTGGTCAAGATGGCAGATCGATCTGGCATTCTACTGGAGGTACCCAACGGCTAGTTCTGCAAAAATCTCAACGGGAAAAACAGCATTTAATGCTCCAACTACCAATCCTTCAGTATTTAACCAAGCATTGAAGACAATGAGAACAGAGACCATTGCTGCACATTTTTCTTACATTCTCAAGAGTTTAATTCTTTCATTCCTTGTGTCTTCATTCCTCATTTATTGAGTTTGTTGTATAAGCTTAAGTGCAAAAGCTGTAATTGTCCTACCCACATTAAAGCTTGACATTGTATTCATCCTTACCTCAAAAGAGAAGAGGATTGTTCCTCAGTGAGAAAAACATTGTAAAAGGATAAATACTTCTGTGTATTGCAAAGGGTAGAGAGGTTATTCCTTAACCTGAAAAAGGAACATTGTAACTTCTGTTGAAGGAGAGAAAGAAAGCACTTGACAAGAAGGTCAAGGAGAGAGGACGTAGGCAAGAGATTGGCCGAACCTCTATAAACGATTGTGTTTGTTTCTCTCTTCCCTATCTTGCATTAAATTGTTTAATTTCATTGTATTACTCATTATCATTTGCTGATTAAATTAGGATTAATTTAAAATTTGCCATTAACGTTAGAAAACCGATTCACCCCCCTCTCGGTAGAGCCAACAATTGGTATCAGAGCTAGGACTCTTTAATGGCATAGGAACAACTTCCTAAGAGTTAGAAACGATCAAATGGCTCACAACAATGTAGCAACTAGTTTGGTAGGAGAGGGGCACTCTACGGTTAGACCTCCTATGTTCAATGGAGAACATTATGCTTATTGGAAGACTAGGATGATGTTATTCATTCAAGCAAATGATAATGAGGTGTGGAGGATTATAATTAAAGGACTTCAAATCCCTACAAAGAGAATAGAGGGAAGAGATATCCCTAAAGAAGAAGACGAATGGGATTCAAATGACATTAAATGTGCTCAGCTAAATGCTAAGGCTATGCACACATTATTTTGTGCCTTAGGTCCAAATGAATACAATAAGATCTCCGGATGTGACAATGCCAAACAAATTTGGGACAAATTGGCAATAACTCATGATGGTACAACCCAAGTAAAGGAGACCAAGGTAGGAATGCTCACACATGACTATGAGCTTTTTAGGATGAAGGAAGGAGAATCAATTAGTGATATGTTCACTAGATTCACGGATGTAATTAATGGATTAAAGTCCTTAGGAAAAATTTACTCTAATATTGAAATGGTCAAGAAAATATTAAATAGCTTACCTAAATCATGGGAAGCTAAAGTGACTGCAATTGAGGAATCTAAGGATCCTCACACATTGTCTTTAGATGAATTAATAGGATCACTACTCACTTATAAGATGAAATTAAGAAGAAATGAAGAGTCACCTAAGAAAGTGGGAGTTGCTCTAAAATCCACTGCTCAAGAGGAGATTAAGAATGAGAGTGGTAGTGAAGAGGACCTTGAAATGGCAATGTTTGCCAAAAGATTTAACAAGTTCATGAGATTGAGAGCTAGTGGTAGTAATAGGAGAAACAATAAGAGAGATCAAGAAGAAGGAGGTAGAAAAGATTCAATTGTGTGCTATGAATGTAAAAAACCAGGACACATTAAGTTTAACTGCCCTCTTCTTAAAAGGTCCAATGATAGGTTCCACAAAAAGAAGGCAATGGTGGCAACATGGAGCGACAGTGACTGCTCCGATGATGACTCAAATGAGGACATTGCCAACTTGTGCTTCATGGCTATTGAGGATGAAAAGGTAACTTCAAACCTCAATGAATATTCTTTTGATGAATTGTAAGATGCCTTTGATGATCTTACATTAGAGTATGAATGCATGAGTATGAAATATAAAAAGATAATATCCAAATTGAGAAAAAAAATGAGTTAATGCTAAGGGACAAATTAGAATGTGAAAAGAAACTAGAAATTTCAAATCTTGAAATTTGTGACCTTAAAGAGAAAAATGGCAATCTACATAATTCCTTTAATAGGTTCCACATGGGTCAACAAAAGTTAGATATAGCATGCTAGAGACCCAAAGGGCATTCTTTGACAAAAATGGGTTAGGATATAATGCAAAAAGTAGAGAGACTCATCTTAAAAGCTTTGTTGCTAGAAATAGTATAAATAAACTCTCAACTTCTTATTCATATTGTAATAAAAAGGGACATGTATCACATAATTGCAATATAAATATGAGCTCTCTTAAAGGAAAAATAGTAAAAAGGATATGGATTCCAAAAGAAGTAATTCACTCAAAGGATGTTAATGCATTAGCAAAATGGATCCCAAAGGGATCAAGAATTGCATTCACTAACCTCAAAGGACCCAAGAGAATTTGGGTACCTAAGACTTGAGTTTGAATCTTTTTGTAGGTGATTGAGCATGGCCACAAAGCTAAAACAAAGGAAGCATGGTACTTGGATAGTGGATGCTCAAGGCACATGACGGGAGATAGAAGCCACTTCAACTCTTTTAAATCAAAGGTTGGTGGAGAAGTCACATTTGGGGACAACTCCAAAGGCCAAGTTGAAGGAAGTGGCTCAATAGGTAATGACTATTTTTCATTAGAAAAAGTATTGCTTGTTAGGGGTCTAAAGCATAACTTACTAAGCATAAGTCAACTTTGTGACAAAGGTTGCAAAGTAACTTTTGATTGTATGAAACATCATGTTATAGATCCTAAGACAAATAGAGCTCTTTTCTTAGGCCATAGACAAGGTAATATATACATTGTCTATCTTAATGAACTTAAGAATGAAAACATATGCCTAATGGTAGATAATAAAAAGGAATCTTGGTTATGGCATAGAAGACTAGGCCATGTTAGCATGCATGTACTTTTTAAGTTAGCTAGAAAGGATCTAGTTATAGGATTGCCTAAAATGTCCTTTGATTATGAAAAAATATGTGAAGCATGTGTTAAAGGAAAACATAAAAGGACAACATTTAAGCCAAATAATAGTGTATCCACCTCTAGGCCTCTTCAATCACTTCACCTAGATTTATTTGGACTAACTAGAACAACAAGCCTTGGTGGGAAACACTATGGATTTGTAATAGTTGATGATTACACTAAGTTCACTTGGGTGTTCTTTTTGAGAGTAAAAAATGAAGCCTTAGAAAAATTCATAGCTTATACAAAAAGACTCAAAATGAAAAGGGATACACAATAACTAGTATTAGAAGTGATCATGGCAAGGAATTTGAAAATATAGGATTTGATGAGTATTGCAATGATTAAGGAATTAGCCATAATTTTTCAGCCCCTAGGACACCACAGCAAAATAGTGTAGTTGAGAGAAGAAATAGAACATTGGAAGAAATGGCTAGAACCATGTTGTGTGAGAATAATTTACCAAAGTATTTTTGGGCTGAAGCTATAAACACATCTTGCTATATAATTAATAGAGCTATGATTAGACCCATGCTAAAGAAAACTCCTTATGAGCTTTACAAAGGTAAGAAGCCTAACATTAGCTACTTCCATCCTTTTGGTTGCAAATGTTTTGTCTTAAATAATGGTAAAGATAATTTAGGAAAATTTGATGCCAAGAGTGATGAGGGAATCTTTCTAGGGTACTCATTGAATTCAAAGGCTTATAGAGTATATAACAAAAGAACATTGATGGTTGAAGAATCTATTCATGTTATATTTGATGAGTCAAATGATGTATCTAAAGATTCAACCAATGATGAGGATGTTGGAATATTTGATGAAAACTTGGAGGAAATCCCAAACTTAGAAGATGATTTATTAGAAAAACTTGACTTGAATAAAGAAGATGAAGAAGAGATAGAGATATTAGAGAGAGAGAGTCTAGAGCACCAAGAGAGTTAGGATATGTAAAAGATTGTGAAATAGTAGGAGATCCAACTCTTGGAGTTAGAACTAGATCATCTCTAAGGAATATATGTCAATATATAGCCTTTGTATCTCAAATAGAGCCTAGGAATGTCAATGAAGCTTTAGATGACAATAATTGGTTCCTAGCAATGCAAGAAGAATTAAATCAATTTGAGAGAAGCAAAGTATGGAAACTAGTTCCTAGGCCTAGTGATCACTCTATAATTGGAACTAAATGGATATTCAAGAACAAGATGGATGAAAATAGTGTGATCATTAGGAACAAGGCTAGGTTAGTTGCACAAGGATATAGACAAGAGGAAGGTATAGACTATGATGAAACCTATGCACCGGTAACTAGATTAGAGACAATAAGAATGTTAGTTGCCTTTGCATGCTATAAAAACTTCAAGTTATATCAAATGGATGTAAGGAGTACATTCTTAAATGGTTTCATTAATGAAGAAGTCTATGTTGAACAACCTCCCAGCTTTGAAAATCATGAATTTCCTGAACATGTTTTCAAATTATCTAAGGCACTATATGGCTTGAAACAAGCTCCTAGAGCTTGGTATGAAAGGTTGTCAAAATTCTTAATAGAAAAGGGATTTTCAAGAGGAAAAGTGGATACCACCTTATTCATCAAAAATAAAAATAAAGATTTACTAGTTGTACAAGTGTATGTGGATGATATTATTCTTAGTTCAACTAATGAGTCTTTATGTCAAGAGTTTGCTAAGATCATGCAAGGAGAATTTGAAATGAGTATGATGGGAGAACTCACCTTCTTCTTGGGACTTCAAGTGAAGCAAACAAGAGATGGAACCTTCATCAATCAAGAAAAGTATACTAAGGATTTGCTCAAGCGATTTGGAATGGACAATTGCAAACCTCAAGCAACTCCAATGGGCACCAACATCAAGCTTGATAAAGATGAAAGTGGTAAGTGTGTAGACACTAAACTCTATAGGTCTATGATTGGCTCATTGCTCTATTTAACTGCAAGTAGACCAGATATTTTGTTTAATGTATGCCTTTGTGCTAGATTTCAATCCTCTCCTAGGGAATCACACTTATTAGCAACTAAAAGGATCTTTAGATACCTTAAGGACACTCCCTCTCTAGGACTTTGGTACCCCAAGGACTCTACCTTTACACTTCATGCATTTTCAGATGCAGATTTTGGGGGATGCAAAATAGATAGGAAAAGTACTTCAGGTACCTGCCAATTCTTAGGAAATAGATTAATCTCTTGGTTCTCTAAGAAACAAAATAGTGTGGCTCAGTCCACAACTGAAGCTGAATACATAGCAGCAGGTAGTTGTAGTGCTCAAATGTTGTGGATTAAACAACAAATGAAAGACTATGGTATTGACATGAAACAAGTTTCTATTAAATGTGACAATACCAGTGCTATCAACCTATCTAAAAATCCTATTCAACACTCTAGAACCAAGCACATTGAGATTAGGCATCATTTCCTTAGAGACCATGTGCAAAAAGGGGATATAATTCTAGAGTATATTGACACTTTACATCAAATAGCTGATATATTCACCAAACCCCTTGATAGAGATAGGTTTTGTATCCTTAGAGGTGAATTAGGACTCATGAATATCCCTTAAGATATATATATGCTTCAAAATGGTTTTAAGTTGGTTTTAAAAGAGTTTTACAAAGATTTTTCTGGGCAACAAGCATGAGAGATCGATCTCCTATCTATATAGATCGATCTCCATACTTCCAACAATACTAAAGCATTAAGGTTAAGCTAAGCAGATCGATCTTCTATCCATAAGATCGATCTCCTTAAGCCTCTGTTTAACAGCAGATCGATCTGTGCATACGACAGATCGATCTCTTCAAGCCTCTGTATTCTGAAGATCAATCTATGCATTCGGCAGATCGATCGCCCTAAGCCTCTGTCAAACAGCAGATCGATCTTATGGAACCACAGATCGATCTCTTCGGGCTTCTGGAAATGACAGATCGATCTGTCGTCTCGACAGATCGATCTCTTGTGCCCTGGACTATAAAAACTGGCGAAAAATCCCCAAATTTGAAATCCCCAAAACCTCAAATCCCTAACTTCCCTCGCACTTCCTCTCTCGATTCCTCCTCAGATCGATCTCGGTACGGTCTTCGTCGCATCTCTCCTTCGTTTACTGGTATAGTAACCCACATTCCTTATTGTTTTCTCAAAAATTTCTTATGATTTGTGTTAAATTTCACTCTAGGGCAAATCTAGTCACTGTTCCATTGATTTTTGTTTGTGAACCTGTCTTAGAGTAATTCCCGTGTCTAAAACCATGCCTAGACTTAAGAGAGCAGGCCAAAAACCTCCCCGATCTAATGTAGAACAAGGGTCATCTTCCCAATCCATTCCTCCCTCTTCAGTCGCTACCTTCAACAGGTGTTTTAAAACACCTGCGAAAAGGAAGCGATATGAAGAATATTTTTCCACCATGCCAATTAAACATTGGCGAACCATCGATTTCTCCTTCTTAAACCGCATTGATTTTCCCTATCTGTCTAAATTTAAAGAATTTGGTTGGATGTCGTTCCTCAAAATCAATACTCCCGTACCTCCAAACATCGTTCGAGCAATCTTTTCCAATGCCCAACTCACCTATGATCCTAACGACACTTGTAAAATTCTCGGGTTTACAACGTATGTCATGGGTAAATCCATTACAATAGACACTGAAGTCCTAGCCCACTCTTTCAACATACGCGATGAAGGGTTGACAAATGAAGATGAGGAAGTCCCTTTGGAGTTTGATATTCCCGAGGATAAGGCGAGTGACCTCCCAATGCACCCACGGTTACTCCACCTCATCATATCTTGGAACCTTCATCCATTCGGTACCCGTCACTCCACCGTTAGGCGGTTAGATAGATTCTTGATTCACCACATTCACTCCACCAGTCAAAAACCCAACCTCGTCCACTTTCTCTATCAAGACTGGTTGAAGATCGTACGCGGCCAAGCCACAACGATAGTGTTTCCGTAACCATTGGCGTACTTTCTCCAACGACTCGGAGTGGACAGCAGCTGCGAAACGTTTGAAATGCCCTCTCCAAAGAGTGTACTCAACATCGGGTCACTCCACCACATGGGCTACTACAAGGACTTCCGGGGTAACTGGAAGAAGAAGAGGGAACAGCAGTCTGCTGCAGCTATGGAGGAAGATCCCTCCGATGAGCCATGGATCCACTTGCTGCACCAACTGCGTGTCCATCGTCCTCGACTCCTCAGCCCACTGCACCTGCTTCCTCAACCGCTGACATGGAGTCCATTATGACAATGTTGAGTGCACTGAACAGAAAGATCGATGAAGGCTTTGCAAACCTTCATGCAACCCAGCAGCGGATGTTCGAGGAGCTGAACCGCAAAGTGGATGAAGGCTTTGCAAATCTTCATGAGACTCAGGAGGCGATGTTTGATGAGCTTCAAGACACTTGCACTCACGTTGAGGATCTCATGGATCGATTTCCTCCTCCACCGTAGGACTTATTTGCTAGATCTAGTTTTGATTTCATTACTCGTTGTTGTTTGAACTGAATTTGCTTGAATGAGCTGCCCTCTGTGTTATTAAATGAGTTTTTAATGAAATGTTAATTTGAAATGACAGGAGTATTGTTTAGATTTCTTTCTTGCCATTGATATGACAAAAAGAGGGAGAAGAAATAATGTTAAGAACACATGCGTTAGTTAAAACATGTTTAAATGACTTTAAGAATCATATCTAATGGTTTAAAAGGAATGATTAAAATGAGCGGGAGTTAAGAAAGTTTAGAGATCTAAAGCCAAAAGTAAGGGGGAGTTTACAAAAAGGGGGAGTTTGTGCAAACTGAAAATAGGCAACTAAACATGTTGATTGAATAGGTTTTGTCATATCAAAAAGGGGGAGATTGTTGAGTTAATGTATTTTGAAATGACAAAACAAGTAAATTCAATAATGTAAAGATGATATAAAAACATGTTTAGAGGTTATCAGTACCAGAACTTAAAGTTCTGTTGATGAGAGATCGATCTGGGTTATGAGAGATCGATCTCCTGGGATTTTCTTGGATGAGAGATCGATCTCAGGAAGACATGAGATCGATCTGCCAAGCTTTGAACCTATACAAAGGTATTGAGGAAGAGTGAGATCGATCTATAAGGGTTATGAGATCGATCTGCCTAATACTGGAGTTGAGGAGATCGATCTGATCTAGAAAGAGATCGATCTCCCTCAAAGAAAAGACAGTAGATCGATCTGTAAGATCGATCCACACTCAAACAGAGAGCTTATGAGATCGATCTGGTAAGGAAGATATCGATCTTCTCAAAGTCAGAGAGCTAAGGAGATCGATCTGGGTTATTGAGAGATCGATCTCCCCTAAAGTAAAGACAGTAGATCGATCTGTGAGATCGATCTATACTCAAACAGAGAGATTGGAAGATCGATCTACCTATTCGACAGATCGATCTCCTCTAATATTTTCAAATCATGAGATCGATCTGCTCACATATGAGATCAATCTCCTTGTGTTATTTTGCTTTGATCTTGCAGGATTTATAATTAAGAGATCGATTTGGTCAAGATGGCAGATCGATCTGGCATTCTACTGGAGGTACCCAACGGCTAGTTCTGCAAAAATCTCAACGGGAAAAACAGCATTTAATGCTCCAACTACCAATCCTTCAGTATTTAACCAAGCATTGAAGACAATGAGAACAGAGACCATTGCTGCACATTTTTCTTACATTCTCAAGAGTTTAATTCTTTCATTCCTTGTGTCTTCATTCCTCATTTATTGAGTTTGTTGTATAAGCTTAAGTGCAAAAGCTGTAATTATCCTACCCACATTAAAGCTTGACATTGTATTCATCCTTACCTCAAAAGAGAAGAGGATTGTTCCTCAGTGAGAAAACATTGTAAAAGGGTGAATACTTCTTTGTATTGCAAAGGGTAGAGAGGTTATTCCTTAACCTGAAAAAGGAACATTGTAACTTCTGTTGAAGGAGAGAAAGAAAGCACTTGACAAGAAGGTCAAGGAGAGAGGACGTAGGCAAGAGATTGGCCGAACCTCTATAAATGATTATGTTTGTTTCTCTCTTCCCTATCCTGCATTAAATTGTTTAATTTCATTGTATTGCTCATTATCATTTGCTGATTAAATTAGGATTAATTTAAAATTTGCCATTAATGTTAGAAAACCGATTCACCCCCCCTCTCAGTAGAGCCAACAAAACTTTTTATCCATTAACTAAGTTGTTTTCCTGTCCCATGTCTAGATTTAAAACCTTTGTTATCTTCAGGATCTCATTATATCACATACATTCCGTGCAATTAAAAATCTGCATATATGTAATGATTTACAACTATTACATCCCGACTATTATATACAATAGTGTCTAATCTGTATCACATGTCTGGAATACGAGTAAGACTGTACCTTAAGGCTACGAAAGTATTGGATGAAAGGTCGGACTATCTTGTCAATGATCATAGTCTCGTATGTGCAGTAGACTCGTTGTAGATAATCTGGGAGATGGAGAGGAGGGGGGTGAGTTTTTCAGACTCAGTAAGAGATACATTTAAAATAGCTTTAAATACTCAAAAAAATGGTAAAACTCATGGTTTTACAAATCAGCATACATATGCAGTGAAGTAGAGATGCTTACATTTCATAAGAGCAGTAAAATCATGCTTAAAAATCATCGGTTTACACCTATACATCGTTTTTGTAAAACGTATCATGCTGAAATCATAGCATATAGTGTAAACATACATAAAGCATCTAAAAAGCTCAAAATGTGTGAATCATATCACACTGTCACTTTAAGAAGTGAAATCATGCTATCACAGGCATAATTCGTAAAACATTCTCATGGCTACCTTTAAAATTTCATCATAGAAAATCTGTACTTAATACAAATCATAAAACAGGTAGCATGAAATGTGCGAAAACATATATACATCATTCCGTCAATTCATCGTGGAGCCAGGCATAATCATATACTAGTCCCAAAGGACATCATACATCAGGTCCTGTAAGATGTTCATCATAGGTACATATGGCCATTGTACAGGGGAGCCGTAGGACTGGATCAGGGTCATACGCTGCCCTATCTCGCGTGCACCACCAAATGGGGACTATACGCACGAACTCACGTGCATCACCAAGTGTGGACTATACACGTATTCTCATATCAAGTCAGAGCCTGCCCGTTCCCTAGCCGTCGGCTAGGTAGATCCTCGATCGTCTCCATACGCTACCCTATGTATGCAAGATCGACTCCAGATCCTCTGACTATCGTCAAATCATGCTTTTTTACCCCCAAAATCATTTTGGGCCTCTCTCCCATTTTATCAAATCATTTCGGGTCTCTTACTCGTTTTATCAAATCATTTCGGGCCTTTTACCCATTTCTTGTGGAAAGCATGGTTTTCATAAATCATTACGGGACTCTAACCCGTGTAAACAAGGGAAGCATAGTTATCATAGTCATTTCTTGGGACTCATACTCGTATAATGGAAACACAGTTCATAAAACATATCAGAATTTTATCCCTAATCTCACATGAAAATACTATGCTTTCGTCTTAGAAGTGAAAAATCACTTTTATAAACATGTATGCAGTAAAAATGTATCTCATATATAGAAAACATGCTGAAAACTCAGGAAATGGTTTTGGCTTCAGTTTGAAGACAATTGGAAATCCATTTCACAAAATCTCATTCAACTCATATTCATCAACCGTAGGTAAGGATGAAGGAGCATTAACGCTACTCTAAATTATATCCCTTACCTCGAATCTCGTTGAGTACGTAGCTAAATCTCTCTGTCGGAGGTTCGTCCAGTCCGACCTGTTCTTAATCCAGTTTCGAAGCTGCATATAATTATTTAGTAAGTCAATTTAACTCAATAAATATTTTTCTCATATTTACTACAGTCGATTTAGTTAATTGGGCCAATTTTTCTCTTATTGGACCCGATTGCACCTTAATGGGCCATAATCCATTTTAAGCCCATTTTCACTTATTAATTCTTTTATCAAGGCCTATTGGGCTTACTAGGCCCATCAGTACTTATTAAGCCTTTTTCTAGACTCTTTGAATAGCTTGTATATCATTTACGACAATTTAATTAAAAATCCCAATACAATCCACTAAATGCGAAATTTAATCTGTAACTCGTAAAATAAATCTTTAATATGTGATAATTACATAAATTGTCGTAAATGAGCTTTACTTACTCGAGATTATACGATGGTGCGCAAATCGAAGTTCGATCAGGCTCACGTACGCGATTTATCGTCGAATTGCACAATTTTATATTTAATTCCCGATAAATTTTTGATATAATATAATTTAAATAAATTTTTTGAAAATCAAATCGGTCAATTTTGACCTCTTACCGACTTGCCCGAAGTCCGATGTATACCCGAAAATCTTCCCCTTTTTTCCTATTTTCCTTATTTTTGTAATTATATTATATTTTATTTTAATCAAATAAAAAATAATAAAATACCCAAAATATCTCAAAAATCATATTTTATTCCTTAAATCAATTTAATGAATTTATCAGTCTTATTTTATTTTTTTCGGTATAATTTTTCTCATATTTTCGGTATAATGTCTCGGGCGAAAACTATGAGTAATATTTTCGTATCTTGACCAATTAGACTCGAAATTCAATAGTTTGTCCTTAATTGATAAAGATTTCCTAAATCCATATTTATAATGAAATTTTCTCATTGAATTTATACTGGATTTCAGGTCTTTTACCCTTTTTACCCTTGCACGTATTCGGTACCAAATCAAACCGACTTCCCTTCTTGGATCCACTATCTTTGCTCATTTTAAACTCGTATCTTTCGTACAACAATTTAAATCCCTTTAATTTAAATTACTGCTCCTTATTTATCCTGTTCCGTATTTTCATACTTCCATTACATCATTCACATTTATATGCTCAATTCATCCGTCTTATGATTCCAAATGATGAACATAGTGGGAAAAATTTGGGTTTCACAATGTAAGATCCGAAATTTTCACCTCAGGAATTTATTTTGGAAATATAGAAAAATATTTTCGAAAAAAATAATAAATAAATATATTTTCGAAGAAATAGAAGGAAAATATGATGTACATAAGTATTGGTCGAAATAAATCAAATAATATATATGTACATGTGTGTGTGGAAATTAATGTATAAAATACATTATGACAATATAATATTATTATAATAATATAAGATATTTAGGTATATTATTATTATAATAATATTATATTATAAGATTTTTGTAGTATATTTTATGATTTTTGTATTATATTATATTATATTAAAATATAATATTATATATATTAAAGAAAAAAATAGAAATTGAAAAAAAAAAACAAAAACAGAAGTAAAATCGCGTAATAGGAAAAGGGAAGGATCGAAAACCTGATCCCCCCAGTTTTCTTTCACCGGCGGCATCACAGGCGGAGAAGACGCGAGCGGTGACCGGCGAAGGGTCGACCGTCACCGAGGGATCGTCTTAGCACCATCACGCACCCCATATCGTCGACGATAGAGAGATCGGAGAGGGAGAAGACCGTAAGGGGACAACGAAAATTCAGTCGCATCGGTGCCGATCTGACTCCGACCAAGCCCATCGAAGGTCCCCCAGGCAAAGCCGCATCGAACGGTGGCCGAAACAGCCTAAGGACCGGTTGAAAATGCCGGCAACGACCAAATCGTCGCTGAACCGGTTCGGACCGGTTCAGTGTGAAAAGGGGTTGAACCGGTTCAAACTGGTTCAACAAGAGAGGGAAAAAAATTTTGAAAAATAAATTCGGTGATGCCCCAGTTTTGAGGACAAGTCGGTAAGCGGTCGAAATTGACCGATTTAACTTTTAAAAAAATTATTTGAAATTATATTTTATCGAAATTGACCTGGGTTAAATATATAAATGTGTAGCGCAACAATAGGCGACGAATGTGAGTTCTATTGAGCCTCGATTTTTGTGAGCCATCACGAAAACTCGGGTAAGTGAATCTCACTTGCTATAACTTGTATAGTTATATGAGTTATGAATAAATCGCATAAGTTACAGATTTACTCCGTATAAAATGCTATATGTTAGAAAAGGCTTAAGATGACGTGATGGTAGTGTTAATGGGCTCCACGGACGGCCCAATAATTGTTAATGAGCCTAAGGAGCCTAATGAGCCGTGATAGAATAAATAGTAAAGTCAAAATGGGCTTAAAATAGAGTTGGACTCATTAAGAGGCAACAAGGCCCAATAAGAGCAATTGAGCCCATTTGATGAAATAGATCACATAGAAAAGGATAAATGAGTTATCAAACTTAATTGATGTGATTGATAACTATCTACAGCTCAAGGAGATATATTTAGAGTCGGATAGACTGATTTACGAAAAGTGAAAAAAGGTGAAAAAGAGCATACGACGAGATTCCAAGTAAGGGATCTATGCTAGCTCTTAGAGATAGCTATACGTATTTTCATCATCATTTGCATTCACTTAAATTTTGTATAGAGTACAAATATGAGATTTCTGGATAGTACCCAAATATGGAAAAATTACGAAAATGCCATTGGGATAACGAAAATTTAAAAATGCATAAAGTGCATGATTTCAGCTATTTTTGTCTGAAAAGAGGTTTTTGTGAGTGTGAAATGATAATCTAGCTCATGATATTTACTATATGCATTAAATTGCACATTTTCTGAAGTTTGATTTGATTTGATGAGTGATTGATGGGATGTTACCCTCTCGCTCTATATAATACTACGTTACACACTGCACTTGGGTTCTGAGTATTGATTTTATCTGAAATGAGCCAACTGTTTATTTTATGTGTATGAAATCATGCTGGAGCAATGATGAGATATGTGAACTGTCCAGATCTGCTCGCATTGATTTTGATCTGACATATGACCAGACATGCTGGAGCAATGATAAAATCCGTGAGTTATCCGGACTCGCTCGCACTTGATTCTGATATGGTATATGAGTAAAACCCGTGCTGGAGCCCTCGTGTCGACTGTGTGTCAAACTGACTTGCTCGCATTGGATTTTAAGACAGGCTATGGTTGATGATTTCTGGTTAGGGTGATAAGTCCATGACATTGGGCACCCCACAACCCTTCTGATTATCTGTTGTGGTTCATGGAGTACGTTATACCATGTAACCAACACGGAGTACGCTGTACCGTACCACTAGTCTTCGGACCTTCTGATTTGCATGCTTCTGGACACCCTTGCGTACCAGGCCCATGATTTGCTTGGGTTCACTGACTATGGCCATATATCGTTTGAGTTACCTTATATATCCCTGCCTGATCTCTTTGACTGATCTGATTTTCTGTTCTTATTCGTTTTCTGAACTCAGATTTGATTTGAAATCTGAATATGATTTTTATTCTCTCACTGATATGATTTTTCTGTTCTGCTTTGTTTCTGGATTTAGTTTGTTTTCTGAACTCTAATTTGTTTTCTGAATTTAAATATGATTTCTGTTTCCCGAATCTATTTTTGACTAATTCAGTATTTTATTTCGATCTGATTTCTGAAATGGTTTTGAACTGGCATCTGAACTGATCCTGAATAATATGGATCTGCATGTTTTAATACATGACATGACATTATTTGTAAGTGTTTGGCCAAATGATCATGTCCGTTTTGAAATCTGATAAGTGAAACGCACTTGTTTAAGAAATGATTGAGCTTCTATCGATTTATGATTATCGTATAGAATGCTTATGTTTTCAAAAAATGCATTTCTTTTACGAGATGATAAAACATGCATTATAAACATCGTAGATAGTGTGGTTATCTATCTGCTTTCATATATTTCTTACTAAGCGTGTTGTGCTCATCCCTTTATTTTTCCCCCTCTACAGAGCGTTTCCAGTAGAGTGTGTTAGCTGCGTCCGTCCTGCGATTTTTTACACAGCTATCCAGTAGCATCAAGGTATACACACATATGTATTTTTGTATCTGAATAATAGGGTACAGTGATGTAGTCATGTTTATAGGGGATGTATATGTAAGGCAATGTAAATGACATTCTAATTATGAGCTTCCGTGAATGTTAGTGTCTGAGACGAAAGCATTGCCTGAGATATATATATATATATATATATATATATATATATACATATATATTTATAATATATGAAACTGAGTGATGAATATTGACTCACAGCCCAATAAGTGAAGTGTGGTAAGTTCGCGAAAATTTTGTAGTGATTTTTGGGAAAACAGGTCGCGACCCTTAAATCATTTGAAGTGCTTTAAATACTTAAGCCAATTAATAATGATAAAAAAATACTAAGAGTTACTAGATTTTGAAATGCTAGTTTTATTTTTAATTTATTATTTATTCATTTATTTAATTATTATTTATTGTTTATTATTTTTATTTATTAGATACTATATTAAGTAACACACTGTACTAAGTAACCAATAAATTTATATAGATAAAAAATAGCATTGCACTACTTAGTACAATATCTAATAAATAAAAATAATAAACAATAAATAATAAATAAAACAATAAATAAAAGTAATAAACAATAAATAATAAATACATAAATTAAAAAGAAAAAGGAAAACTAACATTTTAAAACCTAATAGCTCTTAGCATTTTCTTATTCATCATTGATTCATTTAATGCATTCCAAATGATTTAAAGGGTAAAATAGTATCAAAATTAAACATTTAATGATTGACCTAACGGTTGACTAATTGAAAGACTAACTTATCCTATAAAATAGAAAAGTTAGGGGTGAAGTGTCTATTTTTTATTCTAATAGACTAAAATTATATTAGGGTCAAATCTTAGACATTTAGATGAAATTTACCCAAAACTAATTCGTGCATTGCACGAGTTACTGTGCTTTTAAATATAAATATAAATGTATATTTATGATACAATCATTCTTATATATATTATATATAAGAATGTATATTTATATTATATGTATATAAAATGCATATTTATAATAATAATATTAACAATTAGGGTTTAGGGTTTGGTTTAGGGTTTATTATTATTATTATTATTATTATTATTATTATTATGGTCAAGAATAGAAATATACCTCAAAATATTGCTCTAACACTTGAAAATCGTTAAAATATATTTTTAATTTCTATTTTAACATTTGGATGATGTGCTTAATAATATTATTTATAATATGTTTTCTATATTTTTACTCTTTCTAATATTTTATATTTTTAATTTTATAATTTTATAATTAAATATTTAATTCTTTTATGATTGGCATCTTTATTTATTATATGTATTTTATATATACACTTTAAACACATAAATTAAATAATATTATTTTATATATTTATAAATTTAAATAATTAAAACTAGTTCGTGCATCGCACAAGTAAAAATCAATTAACTATATATCGACAATCTTTGGATTCTCTGCTTATCGATATGATTGCTAACTTTCTGCATTGAGGACGAAAATGCTTGAGCCGCATTCGGTTGTTTGGTATTTCAATATGAATTCACCTTTGTAATTTTGGATTGGATGAAATTGGGAATGGTCTTCTCGAATTTAAGTTTCTAAAACTTAGAGAGAAGAACAAAATAGGTTTCAGTTTCCTTTGAACTTCGAAATTCACATAAATCTTAAATTTACGATGGTAACTGGTAAGTGTTGGGTCGATTACTATCGGCTTTTGATTAAAAACAAAAAAAAAAAAACAAAAAGTAGAAAATACTAGGCTTTGTATGTAGCAAAGTACTTGAATTAAAAATTAGGGTGAAAGTTATATTTCTCAATTAATAAAGGGTCATGGTGCTATATTCAGAGCTTAAATTAATTGGGCTAAAATACTAAAATAGCCCATGTTTTTTCTAAACAAACTCTTATATTTTGATTGCACCTAAATAAAATTTAGACCTATGTAAGCTTTTATCTCTAATGGAAAGGTGAGTGCCGTTAATTCATTTGCTACGTAGAATTGAGGGGCCATGTGGATGATTACGTGACATGATGACGTAGTTAAATGAAATTGAGTTGGGCTAAGATGGTAAACAAAATAAAAATCTTCAAATCATTTAATTTAAAGCAATGAAACATTATAAACCTGATAGAGGGAAAAAAAAACCCCTTGAGCCCTATTAACTTGAAGTCATTTTCATCTCTAAATCTAAAAGGAGAAAAATCTGAAAGCAGTATTATCTACGCGTAGCACATTGAAGACGAATTAATTTCCTGGTGAAATATATCTCAATCGGCTCTTAAATAAAATCCCCTGCAGTGAAGTCATCCAGGGGTGATGTCATAAGCATGTTGTTGGAATAACTGAAATAAAAACCCCCTGCAGTGAAGTCATCCAGAGATGAGATCATAAGCATGTTGTTGGAATTACTGGTAGCCTCATTCTTAAAAATTAAGCCAATTTCTCCCCCTCTCTTTTCTGGGCTTGTTGGAATACGAGTTTTTGTCGTTTTTCCCTTGTCCTTCGACATTGAAACGATTGTCCTAAAATCAATGCAGAGAATACCCTCTTTTCGCAACTGAGCAAACAATTTCTCCCGAACGACAAAGAAGATTTCTTTTTTTTGGCGATTTTCTGTGTGTTAGGAAGGGTGGAAATAAATTGGTATTTTGTGCGAAATCAAATGAAGGATTGTACTACAAATATTAATGAGATCAATTGGATCAATATCCATACTTTTTTTGTATTGTATATAATGTATACAAAAAATAGAAATTCAAATCAAATATTTCAATATAAATAGATTAAACTAAAAAAAGTTTCCCTTTTTTTTTTCATGATTTATTCTGCAAAGAGCTAACTCCTCCAATTTTATTCCTGTTGTTACCTGAAATAATGGTGACGAATAGCTGACGTCTTTTCTTCGGATTCTCTGTCACGTGTTGCCGAGTGCTTCTGCAAGAAAGAAAAAGATCAGAGGAACGCAGGGGTTCTCCCCTGCGTTTGCACTCCGTTGCTTAAGTCAGACAGAGATTTTGGCATAGTTTTTGTATGAAGTTCTCAGCTCTGAATCATACATGACCCATATTTATAGGGGTTTCTCTCTATCATTAATTACGCATATGCCCTTTTCATTAAACGCCAGATTCTCTCATGCCTATACATGTTTTCTTCGTGCGCCACTTGGAGCACTTTTTTTTATTCTTAATATTGTGAGATCTGAGAAATTCAGACATATTTTGTTGATGTAATAATAATTTAAAGTGTAAATTATTGAACTAGATGAATTGTGGGAATTATAAATGGAGATTTATATGTTAAGTGTGTAAAATAAGCATGAAGTATGAGGACAGATCGATCTGGGAGAAGGAGAGATCGATCTGGTGAGTTAAAAATGACGAGGAAAGAGGAATTTGAGGAGCAGATCGATCTCTAATGGAAGAGATCGATCTCCAAATGATTCTGTTTGAGAAAGGATCGATCTCATGAGGAAGAGATCGATCTCCAAATGATTCTGTTTGGGAGAAGATCGATCTCCTTAGGAGCAGATCGATCTCATAAAGCCATAAAGAGATCGATCTCACCCCTCGACAGATCGATCTCCTAGGCATAAAATTGCCCAGATCGTTCCCAAAATTCAAACGCAGATCAATCTCATCAAGAGGCAGATCGATCTCCTACCTCCAGTCTATATAAGGGACCCGCGTTTTCTCCTGCAATTTCACTTTCTCTCTCTTCCAACCCCCATTTTTCTGAAAACCTAACTTTCTCACTCATCCAAATCCCCCATTTCCGGTCGAACCAGCTCTTGTGGCAAGAAGGAAAGTTGTTCCTCATCATACTTGAAAATCGAAAGACGGATCGAATCTAGGCAAGAGATAAGCTCTCCACAAGCTTTGGGTAATTTCTAAACTTCGATCCTTCCATTTGAGATGATTTTGATGATATTGGTGGTTGTCATTGCGTTGAAATAGTTGAGAAAGGATTAGGGAATTGATGAAATTGCAATGTAGTTGGAGTAATGTAGATATTTGGTAATTTTGAGAATTTGTGCTATAAATGGAAATGTAGACAATGTGATGAATTAGCATAGATAATTGGCATGAGAAATGTAGGATGTTGAGATATTGTGAATGAGGTTGTAGTTTAGGGTTGAGTTACGAGAATAAGGAGATTTGAGGAGTTATGAGCAATTATGCTCGATTTTGAGAATTGAGGTTTATGAGATAATTGAGTAATGATGTTTTAACATCATTTGGACAGCTCGAGAGTTCCAGAGTGGAATACGAGACTAGTCCGTGATACGGGGGAAACGATGGTGCAAAGAGGTAAGGGAAATCTAAACCATTTGTGTATGTGAATTGTAAACTATTTTAGCATGAATTGTGGTTTATAAAACAAGCATGTTGGGTTTTGTGTTGAGATTTAATTGCACACGATTTTATAGCCGGTTGGAGCCCAATGTTTTTATGAGTTTATAACTGGGCTCTACGTTAAGGCAATATTGAGATTTGAGAAATGTGTGCGTGTGCTTTGCCGGTTGGAACTCGGTTTATTTACGTTTTGTGTTGAGTACAAAACGATTTTCAAATGAGTTTTATGAGAGAAAAACCATCATGAGTTCTACGTGAAGGCAAACCAGTCTTATGTGATAAGACTTAGGTGTGTAGTTGTGAGTACACACCGGGTATTGCTCTGGTAGCATGTAAGCCCGATTTCTTCTCCGTTCTGGTAACGTGAGAACAACCCATTCTATGGCTGTGCCACATTGAGAAACCCCATTGGTGGCTGTGCCACGTTATACCCCATTGGTGGCTGTGCCACATTAAGAAACCCCATTGGTGGCTGTGCCACGTTGAGAAACCCCATTGGTGGCTGTGCCACGTTATACCCCATTGGTGGCTGTGCCACGTTGAGAAATCCCATTGGTGGCTGCGCCACGTTGAGAAACCCTATTCTGTGGCTATGCCACGCGAGAAATTAAATCAGTGGCTTTGCCACGTGTGTTTTGTGGCTATGCCACGCGTGTTTAGTGGCTGTGCCACGTGCATTATTTTTACTGTGATTTTATCACGTTATTTGAGAAAGCATTTAACGCGTTATTTTCACATGCTTTGTTATTGCTCTAGAGTGAGCCTTTTTCTTCATGTTTTTACATGACTTGAGACATGAGAATGTCATTTTGAGATTTAATTGCACACGATTTTATAGCCGGTTGTAGCCCAATGTTTTTATAAGGTTATAACTGGGCTCTACGTTGAGGTAATATTGAGATTTGAGAAATGTGTTCGTGTGCTTTGCCGATTGGAACTCGATTTATTTACGTTTTGTGTTGAGTACAAAACGATTTTCAAATGAGTTTTATGAGAGAAAAACCATCATGAGTTCTACGTGAAGGCAAACCAGTCTTATGTGATAAGACTTAGGTGTGTAGTTGTGAGTACACACTGGGCATTGCTCTGGTAGCATGTAAGCCCGATTTCTTCTCCGTTCTGGTAACGTGAGAACAACCCATTCTGTGGCTGTGCCACGTTATACCCCATTGGTGGCTGTGCCACGTTATACCCCATTGGTGGCTGTGCCACGTTGAGAAACCCCATTGGTGGCTGTGCCACGTTATACCCCATTGGTGGCTGTGCCACGTTGAGAAACCCCATTGGTGGCTATGCCACGTTATACCCCATTGGTGGCTGTGCCACGTTGAGAAATCCCATTGGTGGCTGTGCCACGTTATACCCCATTAGTGGCTGCGCCACGTTGAGAAACCCTATTCTGTGGCTATGCCACGCGAGAAATTAAATCAGTGGCTTTGCCACGTGTGTTTTGTGGCTATGCCACGCGTGTTTAGTGGCTGTGCCACGTGCATTATTTTTACTGTGATTTTATCACGTTATTTGAGAAAGCGTTTAACGCGTTATTTTCACATGCTTTGTTATTGCTCTAGAGTGAGCCTTTTTCTTCATGTTTTTACATGACTTGAGACATGAGAATGTCATTTTGAGTATTTTCATGCTATGGTTTTCAAATGAGTTTCACATACAAATAAACCTTTTGTGATGTGCATTTTGGTTTATGAAATGAGTTCCTTACCCCCTTTACTGAGCGATTTAGAAGCTCACCCTGTTTTCATTTCCCCCCAGAGTTCTTCAAGTGAAAAAGGATCTCCCTGCGACGTACGAAGTAGTGGCTAGTGGAGGATTCGAGCTCCAGGCCATATATATTGTATCTTGAGGTATATTTTATCTTTTCATGTACCCAGACTATTATTGTAATTGCAGACACTTGATGTATAACATTATATGGGATGTATTAGGATTAATTTACTTGGAATTGAGTAAGGTGTATAATACCGTATTTATTGTATCATGATGAGATCTTGAGGCATGATAATTATGATGATGTATGACACTGCACAGGAATGCACTCTTAATTGTGAATTAATGAGTAAAAAGTTTTAAATTTGCCCTATTTTCCTCATTTTCGGGGCGTGACAGAGTTTTCTTGGTATTAAAGCTTAGGGTGTCTAGTACTGTCAGTGTCGGTTAAGTGAAATAGAATACATCCCAAGTGTCTGTAATAGTCTGGTCATGAACTGAAATTGAGGATTGAGATTTCAATCAATTTTGATATGTACGCGCAGGAGACGAGTTGAGATAGAGAATGAGTAAACGACGAGGTCGTTCGAGGAGGCAGGCAGAGTCCCCTCCGCCACCTGTCCCACAACCAGAGAGTCCTAACTCTCGATTTAATCGGATTGAGACCGATGTGAGGCAAGGTTTTGAGCAGATGGCAGCGTTATTCGCGCAACACTTTGGAGTTAATGCCTCGGATACTACCCCTACACCACCACAAGGACCTCCCATACCCCTAGTGCCTCCCGTCACCCAGCCTGAGGATAGAAGTATGTCCGACTAAAGGTTCTGAAGATGAATCCACCCGCATTTAAGGGAAGGAAGGATCCTACAGAGGCTGAGGAGTGGTTGACGGAACTGAGAGTTATATTTGATTTTCTGGGGTGCACCGATGCTGAGAGGGTCAGTATGAGTGCCTATATGCTGAAGGGGAGAGCTCGAGATTGGTGGGGTACTACCTAGGGTATTTTGATGTCCCGCCAAGATGTGATTGGTTGGGAAGAGTTCCAGACAGCCTTTAGGACCCAATATGTACCACGAGCCGCCCAGAGAAAGAAACAAGCTGAGTTTTTGAGTTTGGTACAGGGTGACATGTCTGTGGATGACTATGAGAGCCAATTCACAGCGCTATTGAGATATGACCCAGAGACCTTCAAGAGTGAAGAGCTCCGCACAGAGAAGTTTGTGTATGGGTTGAAGCCCGTCATCAGAGATAGATTGATAGGGCTATGTATTACTGAGTTTGGAGATGCTCTGAGACGAGCACAAGAGATTGAAAGAGGAATTGAGATGGTACAATCCCAGAATGAGCTCAGAGCAGTGAATAGAGATAAGGGCAAGAGGCCAGCACTTTTCCAAGCAGAGACTCGGAGAGGTTCCTTCAGAAGAGGAAGGATTGAGGTATAGAAGGACAGATTGGAGAGACCCAGAGCCTATCCTATTATCAAGGAGACCCCTCGATATGTCAGGCCGGAGATAAGGTTTTGCAGAGATTGTGGCCGAATGCATGAGGGAAGTTGTACTGGGTCGATCCATGGATGTTTTAGATGTGGTGACATGGGTCACAGAGTGAAGGACTGTCCCCAACCTCAGATACCACATGCTCCGGAGCCCACTAGACAACAGCCTCAGAGAGTGGATCCCCGGAGACGGGCCACTGCGGCAGAGAAAGGGAAGAAACTTGTGGCACAGGGACGTGTGTTTGCCCTAGATAAGGAAACCGCAGACACTTCGGCAGAAACAATAAGAGGTACACTCTCTGTCTGTAATCATAAGGCTCATGTGTTGATTGATTCAGGATCCACGCATTCGTTTATTTCTGAGCATTTTGCATGTAGATTAAATTTGAAGTTTGAACCTTTAGAATATATACTACATGTAAATACCCCTATGTGTGAATCCCAGAGAACTGAGTTAATTTGTAGAGGATGTGAAATAAAGGTGGGAGATAGGGTGATGTTAGCAGATCTAATCATGTTGAATATACATGGGTTTGATGTAATTCTGGGGATGGATTGGTTGGCAACCAATCGAGTGAGTTTAGACTGCTACACTAAGATTGTAACTTTCTCCCTACCTGAACCTTACAGTGTACGATTGAGATATTGAGAAAATGAATATGTGGAATCCTAGTAGTAATTTGAGAATTTTGATATTATTTTGGAGAATATTAAATATGATTATTCATGTGAAGGTTATGAGACACTCATCTCAGACGATGAGCGGGAACATCCGAGGATTGAGGATATACCTGTGGTGTGTGAATTTATGGATGTTTTCCCAGATGAATTGCCAGGTTTACCACCAGAGAGAGAGCTGGAGTTTACCATTGATTTGGTACCAGATACTCAGCCGATCTCTAAACCTCCCTACAGGATGGCATTAGTGGAACTTGAGGAGTTGAAGAGACAACTACAGGAGTTATTGGATCAAGGGTTTATTAGACCCAGTGTTTCGCCGTGGGGAGCGCCAGTACTATTTGTTAAGAAGAAGGATGGTAGTCTCAGATTATGTGTAGACTACCGGTTGTTGAATAAAGCCACGGTGAAGAATAAATACCCACTACCCAGGATTGATGATCTACTGGATCAGCTAAGAGGGGCATCAGTCTTTTCTAAGATTGATTTGAGATCGGGCTATCACCAATTGAGGATCAAGGAAGAAGATATTCCAAAGACGGCCTTCAGGACAAGGTATGGCCATTACGAATTCCTGGTGATGTCCTTTGGATTGACGAACGCCCCTGCAGCATTTATGAGGTTGATGAATGAAGTGTTTAGAGACTATCTGGATAAATTTGTGATAGTCTTTATTGATGATATCCTGGTGTACTCTCGGTCGTATGAGGAGCATGCACAGCATTTGTGGTTAGTACTTCAGATACTCCGAGATAAGCAATTATATGGAAAGCTTAGTAAGTGTGAGTTTTGGTTGAACCAGATAGCTTTCCTTGGTCATATAGTCTCAGAGGAAGGAGTATCAGTGGATCCAAGCAAGGTGGAGGCTGTGCTTAATTGGGAGAGACCGAAGACAGTTACTGAGGTACGAAGCTTCCTTGGTTTGGCAGGGTATTACAGAAGATTTGTGGAAGGATTTTCAAGGATTGCCGCCCCTTTGACTAAGCTCACGCGCAAAGAGACTCCATTTATATGGACTGATCAATGTGAGCTCAGTTTTCAGGAATTAAAGAGGAGATTGACAGCGGCACCTGTGTTAACTATTCCTGAGGGATCAGGAGGATTTTCGGTGTATAGTGATGCATCTCATCAAGGATTGGGGTGTGTGCTTATGCAACACGGAAGAGTAGTCGCATATGGATCGCGACAGCTGAAAGACCACGAGTGGAATTACCCCACGCATGATTTGGAGTTAGCCGCTGTGGTATTTGCTTTGAAGATCTGGCGACACTACTTATATGGAGAAAGATTCCAGATCTTCACTGATCACAAGAGTTTGAGATATCTCTTTGATCAGAAAGAGTTAAACATGAGACAAAGGAGATCGATGGAACTCCTTAAGGATTATGACTGCGAGATTCTATATCATCCGGGTAAGGCGAATGTGGTTGCTGATGCCCTGAGCAGGAAGAGTATGATATCTGCTATGATGATCAGGGAATGGGATTTGTTAGAGCAATTCGTCGAACTTCGGATCAGAGTTAAAGAGGTAGAGATTGGATTTTTGGCTAGCCTGCGGATAGAGCCCAGGATCATGGATCAGATTAGAACTGGGCAGCGCAGTGATCAGAGATTGATAGATATGGTTAGCCAAGCTGAGCAGAGTTCGCAGTCGGATCTCACCATCAGTGAGGATGGATTATTGAGGTTCAGAGGACGGATTTGTGTACCGGACGATGATACCCTAAAGAGACAGATACTGAGAGAATCCCACTGCTCGCGATACACCATGCACCCAGGGAGTACTAAGATGCACCGAGACTTGAGAAAGGTGTATTGGTGGAGTGGTATGAAGCGAGACGTGGCAGAGTATGTGGCCAGGTGTTTAGTATGCCAGCAAGTGAAAGCTGAGCATCGGAAGCTCGGAGGACTACTACAGCCTTTACCTGTACCTACATGGAAATGGGAGCATGTCACTATGGACTTTATTATGGGTTTACTGAGGACCCGAAGAGGTCGTGACGCGATATGGGTCATTGTGGATAGATTGACTAAGAGTGCCCACTTCCTTGCCATCAAGAGCACAGATACTGTGGATGCCTTAGCTGAACTGTATGTCAGCGAGATAGCTAGATTACATGGGGCTCCAGTGAGTATTACTTCTGATAGAGATTCCCGGTTTACTTCCAGATTTTGGACCCAGTTTCAGGAGTCCATGGGATCTCGATTGAGTTTTAGTACCGCCTATCATCCTCAGACAGATGGTCAGTCAGAGAGGACTATTTAGACCCTGGAGGATATGTTGAGGGCGTGTACGATGGATTTTAAGGGATCATGGGATGATCACCTACCCCTAGCAGAGTTTGCATACAATAACAGCTATCGTACGAGTATTGGAATGACACCTTTTGAGGCTCTCTATGGTAGGAGGTGTAGATCCCCTATAGCTTGGGAAGAAGTCGGTGACAGAAAGATAAATGCTCCCGAGCTTGTTGAGCAAGCCGTACAGAGTGTGAAACTCATATGTGAGAGGTTATGGGCTGCACAAAGTAGACAGAAAAGCTACGCGGATGTGCGTAGACGGCCACTCGAGTTTGACGTTGGTGATGCGGTATTTCTGAAAGTATCACCGAGCAAGGGTATCATGCGATTTGGGAAGAAAGGGAAATTGAGTCCTCGATACATAGGACCATTCGAAATTCTTGAGAGAGTGGGAGAGGTAGCTTACAGATTAGCATTACCCCCACAGATGTTCGGAATACACAATGTTTTTCATGTGTCTATGTTGAGGAAGTACCACCCGGACCCTTCTCATGTCATAGAGTATGACGAGATAGACATTCAAGAGGATATGAGCTATACTGAGGAACCCGTCCGGATTCTCGATAGAAAGGAGAAGGTACTGAGGACCAAGAGCATCCCATTAGTGAAAGTTTTGTGGAAACATCACTCAAAGGAAGAGGCAATGTGGGAACTAGAGAGTCTCATGAAGGAGAAATACCCTCATCTATTTGACTAGTTGAGTTGAATTTGGAGGACCAAATTCTTTTTAAGGTGGGGAGGATGTGAGATCTGAGAATTTCAGACATATTTTGTTGATGTAATAATAATAAAGTGTAAATTATTGAACTAGATGAATTGTGGGAATTATAAATGGAGATTTATATGTTAAGTGTGTAAAATAAGCATGAAGTATGAGGACAGATCGATCTGGGAGAAGGAGAGATTGATCTGGTGAGTTAAAAATGACGAGGAAAGAGGAATTTGAGGAGCAGATCGATCTCTAATGGAAGAGATCGATCTCCAAATGATTCTGTTTGAGAAAGGATCGATCTCATGAGGAAGAGATCGATCTCCAAATGATTCTGTTTGGGAGAAGATCGATCTCCTTAGGAGCAGATCGATCTCATAAAGCCATAAAGAGATCGATCTCACCCCTCGACAGATCGATCTCCTAGGCATAAAATTGCCCAGATCGTTCCCAAAATTCAAACGCAGATCGATCTCATCAAGAGGCAGATCGATCTCCTACCTCCAAGCTATATAAGGGACCCGTGTTTTCTCCTGCAATTTCACTTTCTCTCTCTTCCAACCCCCATTTTTCTGAAAACCTAACTTTCTCACTCATCCAAATCCCCCATTTTCGGCCGAACCAGCTGTTGTGGCAAGAAGAAAAGTTGTTCCTCATCAAAAGGAGAACAACATACTTGGAAATCGAAAGACGGATCGAATCGAGGCAAGAGATAAGCTCTCCACAAGCTTTGGGTAATTTCTAAACTTCGATCCTTCCATTTGAGATGATTTTGATGATATTGGTGTTGTCATTGCGTTGAAATAGTTGAGAAAGGATTAGGGAATTGATGAAATTGCAATGTAGTTGGAGTAATGTAGATATTTGGTAATTTTGAGAATTTGTGCTATAAATGGAAATGTAGACAATGTGATGAATTAGCATAGATAATTGGCATGAGAAATGTAGGACGTTGAGATATTGTGAATGAGGTTGTAGTTTAGGGTTGAGTTACGAGAATAAGGAGATTTGAGGAGTTATGAGCAATTATGCTCAATTTTGAGAATTGAGGTTTATGAGATAATTGAGTAATGATGTTTTAACATCGTTTAGACAGCTCGAGAGTTCCAGAGTGGAATGCGAGACTAGTCCATGATACGGGGGAAACGATTGCACTATACGAGGTGCAAAGAGGTAAGGGAAATCTAAACCATTTGTGTATGTGAATTGTAAACTATTTTAGCATGAATTGTGGTTTATAAAACAAGCATGTTGGGTTTTGTGTTGAGATTTAATTGCACACGATTTTATAGCCGGTTGTAGCCCAATGTTTTTATAAGTTTATAACTGGGCTCTACGTTAAGGCAATATTGAGATTTGAGAAATGTGTGCGTGTGCTTTGCCGATTGGAACTCGATTTATTTACGTTTTGTGTTGAGTACAAAACGATTTTCAAATGAGTTTTACGAGAGAAAAACCATCATGAGTTCTACGTGAAGGCAAACCAGTCTTATGTGATAAGACTTAGGTGTGTAGTTGTGAGTGCATACCGAGCATTGCTCTGGTAGCATGTAAGCCAGATTTCTTCTCCGTTCTGGTAACGTGAGAACAACCCATTCTGTGGCTGTGCCACGTTATACCCCATTGGTGGCTGTGCCACGTTATACCCCATTGGTGGCTGTGCCACGTTGAGAAACCCCATTGGTGGCTGTGCCACGTTATACCCCATTGGTGGCTGTGCCACGTTGAGAAACCCCATTGGTGGCTGTGCCACGTTATACCCCATTGGTGGCTGTGCCACGTTATACCCCATTAGTGGCTGCGCCACGTTGAGAAACCCTATTCTGTGGCTATGCCACGCGAGAAATTAAATCAGTGGCTTTGCCACGTGTGTTTTGTGGCTATGCCACGCGTGTTTAGTGGCTGTGCCACGTGCATTATTTTTACTGTGATTTTATCACGTTATTTGAGAAAGCGTTTAACGCGTTATTTTCACATGCTTTGTTATTGCTCTAGAGTGAGCCTTTTTCTTCATGTTTTTACATGACTTGAGACATGAGAATGTCATTTTGAGTATTTTCATGCTATGGTTTTCAAATGAGTTTCACATACAAATAAACCTTTTGTGATGTGCATTTTGGTTTATGAAATGAGTTCCTTACCCCCTTTACTGAGCGATTTAGAAGCTCACCCTGTTTTCATTTTCCCCCAGAGTTCTTCAAGTGAAAAAAGATCTCCCTGCGACGTACGGAGTAGTGGCTAGTGGAGGATTCGAGCTCCAGGCCATATATATTGTATCTTGAGGTATATTTTATCTTTTCATGTACCCAGACTATTATTGTAATTGCAGACACTTGATGTATAACATTATATGGGATGTATTAGGATTAATTTACTTGGAATTGAGTAAGGTGTATAATACCGTATTTATTGTATCATGATGAGATCCTGAGGCATGATAATTATGATGATGTATGACACTGCACAGGAATGCACTCTTAATTGTGAATTAATGAGTAAAAAGTTTTAAATTTGCCATATTTTTTGCATTTTCGGGGCGTGACAAATATCATGCACAACAATTGCTCCCTACTCTTTCGCTAGGTATAACCTTGCGGAAGAGTACATATGTTCTCATCGTAAGTCGTAAACTCATGTCAAGTCCTTACGTTAGATTCTGAAGTCAAATTTTCATCGGAGTGTTTAGTTTACCTCACGCATTTTTTGCTTTGAGCCCTTATTTGAGTGCTTAACTTACCTCGCACATTTTTTGCTTCAAGCTTTTGCACATTTTCTTCGTGGCTTAACTCGCATATTTTTCGTTTCAAACCCTTTTATTTAAATCTTTTCCTGATGGCGGGCCGCCGTGACGCATTCGCGTCTCTCGTACCATGACACATCTTTTTCTAATATTTGGCCATCGCGACCCATTCGCGCCTCTGGCACTATAGCCTGCTTGTTTTCAAATGTTTGCCCGCAGTGACGCCTTTGCGCCTCTAGCTCTTACGGTAAGTTTTTTCAGATGCCTGGCCGTCGTGACGCTATCGCACCTCTGATTCTTACGACTTATTTGTCTTTAACGCCTGACTACCGTGACGCTATCGCGCCTCAGGCTCTTACGGCTTATTTGTCTTCAATGCCTGGCCACCATGATGCTATCGCGCCTCAAGCTCTTACGGCTTGTTCATTTCCAATACCTGGCTACAGTGACGCTATTACGCCTCAGGCTCTTACAGCTCGTCTGTTTTTCACGCCTGGCCACAGTGACGCTATTACGCCTCAGGCTCTTACAGCTCGTCTACCTTTTACACCTGGCCATAGTGATGCTATTCCGCCTCAGGATCTTACGGCTCGTCTGCCTTTTACGCCTGGCCACAGTGACGCTATTGCGCCTCAGGCTCTTATGACTCGTCTGTTTTTCACGCCTGGCCATAGTGAAGCTATTGCGCCTCAAGCTCTTACGGCTCGTCTGCCTTTTACGCTTGGCCACAATGACGCTATTGCGCCTCAGGCTCTTACGGCTTACGGCTAGTCTGCCTTTTACGCTTGGCCACAGTGATGCTATTGAGCCTCAGGCTCTTACGGCTTGTCTGCCTTTTACGCCTGGCCACAGTGATGCTATTGCGCCTCAGGCTCTTACAGCTTGTCTGTTTTTCACGTCTGGGCACAGTGACGCTATTGCGCCTCAGGCTCTTACGGCTCGTCTGTTTTTCACGCCTGGCCATAGTAACGCTATTACGCCTCAGGCTCTTACGGTTCGTCTGCCTTTTACGCCTGGCCACAGTGACGCTATTGCGCCTCAAGCTCTTACGACTCGTCTGTTTTTCACGCCTAGCCATAGTGACGCTATTGCGCCTTAGGCTCTTATGGCACGTCTGTCACAAGATCCATATTTATGAGTATCAGTAAGATAAATATAAGAATAGAGAAATTCCATCTATTTAAAGCATCTCGTGACAACATATTCAAAATAAACAGATAATAATATGAAGATGCAAAAATATATAAAAGAAACATAATGTAAATGGCTAATTCCAGTATAATTTCAAGTGAGTTGAAATCCATGTCCTCCTGCAAAATTTCAAGGTTACGAGTGTTGGGCCCAATCATCCATCTGATTTAATGTGATTTTCTCGATTAGCTCTGAATTATATTTTCTTTTAGAGCATATGTTATGTGCAACTTTTTCAGCACCAGATCTTCGACAAGTTGGGGTTTTGGAAGGTCAGCTATAGATAACGCCTCATTTCTCTCTATTCCTTTGCATGTAGTAGATGCGATATAACATGTACGAGCCTTCTTTTGATCCCCTTGCACTTGTTCAACTCCATTGGGGGTATGAAACTTTATTAACAGGTAGCAAGCAGAGATGACAACCCTTATGGCATTCAATAGAGGTCTTCCCGAAATCATGTTGTAAACAGTCAGAGTTGACTTTACGACTATAAACAACACTTGTCAAGTTACATGTTTTGGGCTTTCCCGACTACCTTTACCTGTTCCCCAAATTTTCATTATCTACCAAGATTCGATTAATTATTTCATGAGATAACCATGGGATCATCGTGGGGGATGATATTGTCTCCCCGATCTGCTGGGGTGAACATAATAGGGTCTTCATCCACTCTCTCCTCCATAACAACATGAACTCGATACACTTGCCTCGCGTAAGTTTTACGAGAGGTAGAGGAATTTTTCGCCATTGAATTTCCACCTGCTATGACATTTATAGCTAGTCCAGTTGGTTCATTATCTTGTCGGTTACCTTCTAGGATTTGGCCTAGCTTCTTCCTCATTTCTTAACCTGTTTTGCCTATTTTGTGGGCGATTATCCCTTCGATCTCAGGGGGGTAATCAGCCCTTTCGTTTCTCCAAAGGAAATGATTAATCTTCCCCTCGCGAACCTCTCCAATTGGTTCATCAGTTCTCTGCACCTTTCCATAAAATGACCATGAGTGAAATGGAAGTCATAGTAGGCATCTATGTGTTGGCCTATGTTTCCTACTTTCTTATTCGGGAATTCTAACAGTCCAGTCCCTTCAATATCTGCACAGGGCTCATTTAGCTTAGCATAGTTTTCGTACCTAAGCCTGGGAGCTTTATCCAATCTATCAGGTCTAGAAGAGCTCCTTTCAGGTACATCTCTCTCTTTTTCTTTCTTCCTTCACTTCTCATGACTGTACCATCATCATTACATCCTCTTGGGCTACATACTTATTTGCTCAAGCACATAAATCTAAGATGGTTGTGGGTTGATCAAGGGACTTTTATAGCATTTCAACTTTTGTTCCTTGTAGCATTCCTGTCATAGCTACTCTAACTTGTAGATCTTTCACTTTTAGAGTCGTATCCCGAAAATGATCAACATAACTTTTCAACGACTCCTTGAGTGTAAGAAAGTAGGTCGCGTTCTTTTTTCGCTGGGTATTGATCATAAAGGCTTTCAAAAACTCGCTTCGTAACTGATCAAAAGACGAGATGGAACCTTCTTTCAAGGTATGCCCCGTTAGCATGAGCGAAAAGGCTTTACACATTATTTCATCCTCCCATCCATGAAGTATTAAAGGAGACTCGTAATTTTGCATATGGTCATACGGGTCGATTTTGTCAACATAAGTAGCCATATAGGGCATCTTGAACTTCTTTGGCAATAGCTTATCCATGATCTCAAGATAATATGGGATTCACGAGCTTTTTCTTCTCCAGAATCCTTTTTATGACTTTTTTCATGTTCTTCTCTGATTCTCGGGTCAAATGTGCTCCCCTTTCCTTGGTATTAGAAGAGTCTGAGTCATTTGAATGAAAGCTCCTTCTCCCGTGTCTTTGTACTGGATGCTTTCTTCTAACACCTCCCATTCCAAGATTTGGCCTTGAATCTTCGAAATAGACTAAGGAGTTCAGAATGTTCTGACCATTAGACTGCTGCTTTCTTTTTTGCTGAGGGAGGGCTCTGCCTCCCCTGCTCCCCAGATCGATGAACTTTGAATTCATATCAAACTTTGCGGCAAAGTTTATCTCCCTCACCCTGACGACAGGGTCTTGAGTACTGATCCCTGCAACAGGATTCTGAAAATGTACCGTAGGGTTGTGCTCCCTTAGCCCTGTGGGAGGAATCTAAATCTGCGCTACAGGGTGCGTGGCATAGTCTTTCACGCGGTAGGATTTTGGGCGGCAGAGTACGTGACAGGGTCTCTCGCTAGGCAGAGTGTGCGGTAGGGCCTCGTGCGTCAAGGTGCGCGGCAGAGTGTGCGACAAAGTGTCGCCATGTGCTACAGGGTCTCGCGCGACAAAGTGTACGATAGAGTCTCGCCTTTGTGTTGCAGGGTCTCACGCGAAAGAGTGCGCAATATGGTCTTGCGCAGCAAAGTCTAGCACGGCAGTACGTTCGTTAGAGTATTGCGCGACAGGTGTGCGGTAGAGTCTCGCACGGCAGGTTCAAGACAGAGTGTGCACAGAGTCTGCGGCGGGGTGTACGGTAGAGTGTAGAGCGGCAGGGTCTCGCGCATCAGAGTGTGCGACAGACTCTCACGCGGCAGGGTGTGCGCGACAGGGTGTGCACGGCAGATTGGCGACAGAGTGTGCACAGAGTCTACGGTAGGTGTGCGGTAGAGTGTAGAGCGGCAGGGTCTTGCGTGTCAGAGTGTGTGATAGACTCTCACACGGCAGGGTGTGCAGGACAGAGTCTCGCATGGCAGGTTGGCGACAGAGTGTGCGCAGAGTTTGCGGTAGGTGTGCGGCAGAGTGTAGAGCGGCAAGGTCTCGCGCGTTAGAGTGTGTGGCAGACTCTCGTGCGGCAGTGTGTGCGCGGTAGAGTCTTGTACGGCAGAGTGTGTGGCAGATTCTTATGTGTCAGTGTGCACGACAGAGTGTGTGCAGAGTTACGGCAGAGTGGCAACAGAGGGACAGAGTTGCGGCAGAGTGCGCGATAGAGTTGCGGCAGAGTCTCTCCCTGTGTTCGAAACTTTGGAAGGCCATAACTTTGTGCTCCGTGGTCCAATTGAGGTGAATTGTTTTTTGAATCCATGTAACTTTTCAAGATCTACGTGATGAAAAATTACCAAAGGCGATTTTCTCGGGATTTTTCCCCAAAAAACGTCGTTTTGGCTTCGAATTTTGATTTTTTTGTATTATTCATCGGTTCTAGTCCCTCTCGAATGTGTCCATACCATAGCTTTTTTCTTTCGATTCCCACAGACAGTGCCAATTGTTGTTACCTGAAACAATGGTGACGAATCGCTGACGTCTTTTCTTCGGATTCCCTGTCACGTGTTGCCGAGTGCTTCTGCAAGAAAGAAGAAGATCAGAGGAATGCAGGGGTTCTCCCCTGCGTTTGCACTTCGATGCTTAAGTCAGATAGAGATTTTGGCATAGTTTTTGTATGAAGTTCTCAACTCTGGTTTATGAATCATACCTGGCCCATATTTATAGGGGTTTCTCTCTATCATTAATTACACATATGCCATTTTCATTAAATGTCAGATTCTCTCATGCCTATACATGTTTTCTTCGTGCCCCACTTGGAGCACTTTTTTTAATTCTTAATATCATGCACAACAATTCCTAATTGGAAGTTTCTACGACATAATAAACAGATCGTTGACCTTTGGAAAGAAAAGGGGAAAAAGTTTTTTTAAATGTTCTTTGATTTCAAAAAAAATATTATCAATCATGTAAAAAACTAAAAGAGCAAACAAATAGGGAAAGCCGGTTATCGGAATCGAACCGGTGACCATCACATTACAAATGCGATGCTCTAACCTCTGAGCTAAGTGGCTCAAATAATATAATAGAAATCTTGTATCCATAGGAATTCAGCAAACTATTACAATCTTATCTATTAACTATCTATTAGTTATTCATAATTACTATGAATAATTAATATGAATTATAGACTACAGTTTAGAAAAACTAGAATTTATAATTTTAAATGCCATACTTAATATAACATATTTAATATAATAACGGTAGATTGAACCTAATATTCAATCTAATATTTTTATAATTTATGTTCATATCATATAAAAATATCGAAAATTTTTGTGCCAAAATTTTTATCGACACAACAAGCAAAAATCATATTTTTAGCTTTAAGTCTTTTACCACTTTTATAAACAGTTTTAACATAATTTTAAGTCATATCACCTCCGTATTTTTTATTCGTATCGTTTTCATGTCGTATCATCATATTATGTCTAAAATTATAATGTCTAAATAGAAGAATTGGATTTTTGCAAGAGTAAGGGATTCAAGTCAAGGTTACCATGACTATGATATTGAATGCTAATCTTCTAAATTGCATTAGCAATTTATTGTGGATAAATTTCCTTATTTCTTGATATCAAATGACTTTAAAGAAAAAAAATTTGATGATGGAGAAAGTTAACTCATTTTTGACTAGCTTTACTATAGCTACACCATTTTGATGAACATTTTACTTCTTCATGTCCTCAATCTGAGGAACGGTCGTTGATGTCTATTGATTTACATGATATGGACTTAACAAATTATTTTTCAATCGATCTTTTTATCACATTGATGCTTATTAGCTTTTCAAATTTTTTTTAATCAAAATTTTTTATTTTTCTCGAAGGGGAAAAGTGTAGAGGAGATGTGCTTTGTTATATGTTGAAACGACAATTGTTACAATAAAGCTATCGACCATTTATCTATCGTATATAGTCAAGCCAGTGGCATGATTTAGTTGGAATTGTAGCGAGTTATTTGATTAAGATCACAGATTTGATGAATGCTAATGCTCTGAGGAGTATTTCTATTAAGGTTGTGATATTCTAGCTGTTCCTTTATCAGGTAGTAGTTTTTTTTTTATTTCCTTGTCCTCGTAGAATGCTCTGTTGACATTAAAAAAAATGAAATTTGTTATACTTTAATCATATGAAGTCATTAAGCCAATGCCATTATCTTGTATGTTTCAGCTGTAGGCTGTAGTTGAGTTTTTGTTTTTGCTCATGTAGTATGATTAGACTTTATATATTTGCAGCAATTGTATTGCCCTAACTTTTTGTAGTTTTAGTTGAATTTTTATCCTTATATATATTTATGCTGACAAGTTCAAGCTAATGCAATAATTGTGTATTTTTCTACTCATTTTTAGGATTGAGTTATGTGTTTATATGCTTGTGCTTTGTTTATATTTAATTCATAAGGGGAATGGAGATTAAGTTTTGTTTTCTTTTGGTTCTCATAGCTTGTACTTATAATTTTCCTAAATATGCTTTGGAACATAGATTGGTTTTTCCCAATTAAAGCCATGCTATTACTGCTAGCCACTATGGTCAATGCAACTATGGGTCGAGGGATCACAAGTAATTGAGCTATTCCTTAGCATATTGGTTTATTAGTTTCAATTATAGTAATCTTTATTGCATGGGATTCATTCCCCTAAATATGAGAGTCTAGACTTAATCACGATTACTGATTATGTTGTACAGTTTGTACTGCATGCCTGCTTCTTTCTTTGTTTCTTGTTCAACCACGTAATGAAGCAGCAATCTCATGCTAGGGAATGCCACGGTATAGCAAAGTAGTGCTGGATGCAATGTTACTTCATGTGCTTACGATGTTTATGTGAGTAGCACCATAATCACTTTGTTGTCAAAATTTCTTCAACTACGATGTCTAAGATCATAGAAATTACCTCCTTTTGTAGCCTTACCTACTTACGTAACACATAATTTAGTTTTTGCCGGAGCGAGTCAAATAGTGCCACAAAAACAGTGCCTAAGACTTCTATAGTTTAATCTACTTAGTCACTTCCTGGACTTCCTCTAACAGGTGTCCCTACCGGAAGTCTCTATGATGCTTCCGCATTGGTGAATTCAATGGTCACTCTTCCTTTGGTACTTATAATATACTCGCTTATCAAATTAATTTCACCCTTCTCATTGTAATTTTGCTCGTACGTAGCGTAGAAATATGGGCTAATTTTAATTTAATTTCTTATTTAAGTTGCATTCCTGTCAGTGCCGATTACTTAACTTTTCATTTTATGAAATGTCGCCGGCATAACGTCTTATTTATGAATTTACCTCCCTGCAATGTTTAAAGCACAGTTTGTATCCGCAACCAGTTGATTTTAACCTTGTTTCATAATTAACAACGATTCCATAATCATTACATTACCTTAATACTCTGAAAATATATTTTAATATACAAACTGTAAGCTTACGACATTACACTAGGTCACATCTTAAAAGATTCTTTATATTCATTGTCTATACTGTACAAGATGTCTAGCAATAAATACAAAAGTATACCTTTTCGTGTACCAGAGGTAGCTTGGGGAGAGTGTCACGACCATTTTTATCCTTTTTAATCGAAAGTTACTGTAAATTTTTTGCGTTTTCCTTTCCTTACTCGATCGTGAACATACTCACCACTACACAGTTGGACAGTGAGTCAATAATAATGATCAATCATCATTCATTCTCAAATAAATCTAAATAAGTATCATTCATTTGAAAGTTAAGTTATACACTTATACAAGACACATTTTCTAACTGTAACTGTCACGACCCTCAGCTTACCCTCAACTTATCAAAAATCAGCGCAAATTTTTCGCTTTTCATACATTATTTATTTTTCGCCCTTACCTTACCTCGATCGTGATCAATTATGCTCTCAAATAGTTGGGTTGTGTGTCAATGTCTACCTCATCCAACCATAATAATTAAATTTGCAATATTATTTATAAGTAAACACTTGCATAAATAAATCAGAGTTGTTGTTTACATGTGTTTACATTGCTTTACATCCCCAATAATTACATTCAAAATGCCATTGTGCTATAGAAGGTTTAGATACAAAATTATACAAGTGTGTATACCTTTAGTGATGGGATGCAGCAGATACCAAAAAAGGAAAGCCTCTAGTCGCTCTGAGTCTATACTCAAAGCTCTGTAGAGAGGGGAAAATAAGGGGGTGAGCAAACAACATGCTCAGTAAGGCAATCATGCGAACAGTAGATACTGCATTATCTACGTGATCATGATGCCATGCTCAAAACCACATAATTCTTATTCACATCTCAAAAGCATTATTTCGTGCTTGTGTTAATTGCATGTAAAGCGAATCATGCTATTTAGTTTAGTGCACAAATCAAATTCCAAGCATGGCATAAATCATCATGCGTATTTCACAAATAAGGCATGGAAAATCATCATGCATCGGTGCACTTTAAAGTCATTATCATGCTTTCTCATCTCATAAAATCAACATTGATCAGGACTCAGCCCTTCTCTCGGACTATCCTGACCCACAAAGCATTTCAAGCATGGATTTATTCATAAATTCAATAGAGATGTGAGATAGGCAGTATAATAAGGGAAATCTCCTCTAGGACTATGGCCATATCCTGTGATCCCATGCTACCCTGATAAGGTGTTCAGGGTATCACCACTATTTGCTTCCACACAGGAGGTGGGTCACGTCCAGACCGTCGGTCCATAGCAGATCTAAACATCGTTCGAAGACGGTATATCACAATCTCAACACGGTACAACATACTCCATGTTACTTGCACGGTACAACATACTTCGTGGACCCATATCAACACATCATATCACGCCACATCTCAAAATGTACGTGCAAGCCTATTTAATCGGTACGACACCCAGTCTACCCGAAGCTCCTAGCATGGCTATCAACATGTCAAAATCCACGTACGAGTAATCTCAAGCACGACAACAAGTGTGGTGGACATCTAATGCTAGCTATGCTTCAATACCATGCCAAAATCAATATAAAATCTGTGCGAGCTAAACTCCAGTACAACATCATGAAAATCCATGTGAAAAACTAGTGCGAGCTAAGCTCTAGCACTCATGTGTATAAAACACATCAAATCTCGTGCGAGTTATACTCTAGCACGCTTTCATTCTCACGAAATCCATGTAGGTGGCTCAATTCTTTGTAAAACATGGTTATCAACCAAATCAAATCATTTCTTTTGCAAATCATTTCAAATGTTAGCCAACCTACCAATCACTTGCCAAAAAGCAACAAAACAAGGTTTTTAAAACATCATGCTTTTGTTTTCATGCACATTTCTCAAAACCCAACTCTTTGCCCTTCAATCACCCAATTCCATTTCCTAGTATCACATGCACTCTAGCAAAACATTATGCGCCCCAAATTGTGCACAGATATCTCTAAGAGTCCACACAATTCCCTTACCTCGATTTACTCGGGGTGCGACTCTCTTCCTCTACGCTTCTCTCGCTCTTGGCTCAACTTGCTCCGGTATATCCTCGGGAGTTACAAATCATTCGTCCAGACACTTGAGTCAATGTTGCTAACTCTCATTCAACTATGCATTTTACCCTATGCTTAAATACTCATTTTACCCTTTTTGGGCAAGTCTCACAATTAATTCCATAACACCATCTTAATTTCATTCCCACAACACCATTGTCACATTAAAATATCCCATTCATCATTGATACCTCTACACTTCACTTTCTCATACTAACCCATTTCTAGGTTATAATTGTTTCATGGCTTTCTAGGTAGTTCTACCATTAATATGCACACCAAATCAACTTCATAATCAATAACTAAACAAATATACTTGGATTGGTGTACTAGAAACTCACCTCTTTGGATTTCCTCCTTGCTCCAAATAGAAATGAACCTTTGCTCCTTCAATCCAAGAAATGGGGTAATGCATTCAAGCTATGTTGTTCTTCTCTTTGATGTGAATAACTTTGTATCTAATAGCCTTCCCTCAAATCTTACTGAAAATGTGATGATTTAGAGAGAGAAAATAAGGTTTTTGGATTAGAAGATGGAAGAAATTGGTTGTTCCCATGAAATGTAGATTTCATTACCCTTATTTATAGAAATTGCTTGAGGAGATTGATTTGTATTGGGTGGAGATTGATCTGGTCCTCTTAAAATCCCTCTTTTCATGAGATTTGAAGGTAGGAGATCGATCTGTCGAGGGCTCGGGATCGATTTGTCTCAGGCAGAAAGTTAAGGAGATCGATCTGCTCCAACCCAAGAGCTAAGAAAATCGATCTGCTTGTCTCAAGAATCGATCTTCTCATTTCAGAATGTTTAGTAGATTGATCTGGCTCCATTAGAGATCAATCTGCCCTATTCCATTGCTGGAATAAGAGTATTTTGGCTCTTTCAGATCGATCTCTCATCCTATGTGATCAATCTGGCCTTCATATTTCCAGATTTTGCTGTAGTTTTCTGCAGAAACTTACACCAAAGCATCCTTAATTTGCTGCCATAGTCATTTCCTCATCCAATCACATTTGAGAATTGAAAATGACATCCATTCACACTTTAGACACATTAAAACTTGTGTGAAATCTTTGTATAATCTAAAGGTGTATAATATAAATTAAACGGAAGTGCACATCTCATGAAATCTTCATTCTATCTTACCACACCTCTCAAAATTCAATATATTTACATTCCCTCTCACGAAAATATCCTTCTTACACTCGCTATGCACTTTAAAACTTACGTGTATTCATTTTGTAATCCAATATACACATATACAAGGTTATACATATATGAGGTCTCACATTCTCCCCCACTTAGAAAATTTGGTCCTTCAAATTGGAACCAATCACTCTGTGAACAACTTAGGATACCTCTCCCGCATCAAACTCTCTAATTCCCATGTGGCATATTCCACCGTGTGATGTTACCAAAGAACTTTCACCAAAGGAATTGTCTTTGTCATCAACACTTTCTTTTTTCTATCCAATATCTGAACCGGCTTTTAAATGTACTTCATGCTTTCATTGAGCTCCAAAGGCTCGCACCTTATCACATGTCAGGTCCAGGTGGTATTTCCATAACATGGATACGTGAAAGACATTATGTACACTCACTAGCTCAGGTGGTAATGCTAGCCTGTATGCCTTATCTCCCACTTTATTAAGTATCTCAAATGGCCCTATATATCGAGGGCTCAACTTCCCCTTCTTCTCGAATCTCATAATCCCTTTCGAGGGAGAAACCTTCAAAAACACTAACTCATACATATTAAACTCTAGTGGTCTTCATCTCCTGTCGGCATAACTCTTTTGTCTGCTCTGAGCTTTTCGTAATCTCTCACAAATCAACTGGACATCCTCAGAGGCTTGTCTAACCAAGTCAGGAGCAAAGATCTATCTATCACCAACCTCTTCCCATCCAATAGGAGACAACATCTACGCCCATACAATGCCTCATATGGTGCCATCCCGATACTCGCATGAAAACTGTTATTATAGGTGAACTCTGCGAGTGGCAAATAGTCATCCTAAGAGCCTCCAAAATCTAATGCACACGCTCTCAACAAACCCTCCAGGGTCTGTATAGTCTTCTCTGACTTACCATCTGTCTAAGGATGAAATACGGTGCTAAAACTCAACTAGTCAAAGAGATGGGGGTATTTCTCCTTCATGAGGTTCTCTAGTTCCCACGTTGCCTCTTCCCTTGAGTGATGTTTCCACAAAACTTTCATTAAGGGGATGCTCTTGGTTCTCAGTACCCTCTCCTTTCTATCGAGAATCCGGATGGGTTCCTCAGTATAGCTCATGTCCTCCTGTAAGTCCATCTCATCATACTTTATAACATGAGAAGGGTCCGGGTGGTACTTTCTTAACATAGACACATGAAAGACGTTGTGTATTTCGGACATCTGTTGGGGTAGTGCCAATCTGTAGGCTACCTCTCCCACTCTCTCAAGAATCCCGAATGGTCCTATATATCGAGGACTCAATTTTCCTTTCTTCCCAAATCGCACGATACCCTTACTCGGTGATACTTTCAGAAATACTGCATCACCAACATCAAACTCGAGTGGCCGTCTACGCACATCCGCGTAGCTTTTCTGTCGACCCTGTGCAGCCCGTAGCCTCTCACATATGAGTTTCACACTCTGTACAGCTTGCTCAACAAGCTCGGGAGCATTTATCTTTCTGTCACCGACTTCTTCCCAAGCTACAGGGGATCTACACCTCCTGCCTATAAAGCCTCAAAGGGTGCCATTCCAATACTTGCATGATAGCTGTTATTGTACACAAACTCCGCTAGGGGCAGGTGATCATCCCATGATCCCTTAAAATCCATCATACATGCCCTCAACATATCCTCCAGGGTCTGAATAGTCCTCTCTGACTGACCATCTGTCTGAGGATGATAGGCGGTACTAAAACTCAATCGAGATCCCATGGACTCCTGAAACTGGGTCCAAAATCTGGAAGTAAACCGGGAATCTCTATTAGAAGTAATACTCACTGGAGTCCCATGTAATCTAGCTATCTCGCTGACATACAGCTCAGCTAAGGCATCCACAGTATCAGTGCTCTTGATGGCAAGGAAGTGGGCACTCTTGGTCAATCTATCCACAATGACCCATATCGCATCACAACCTCTTCGGGTCCTCGATAAACCTATAATAAAATCCATGGTGACATGCTCCCATTTCCATGTAGGTATAGGTAAGGGCTGTAGTAACCCTCCAGGCTTCTGATGCTCAGCTTTCACTTGCTGGCATATTAAATACCTGGCCACATACTCTGCCACGTCTCGCTTCATACCACTTCAACAGTACACCTTTCTCAAGTCTCGGTACATCTTAGTACTCCCTGGGTGCATGGTGTATCGCGAGCAGTAGGATTCTCTCAGTATCAGTCTCTTTAGAGTATCATCGTCCGGTACACAAATTCGTCCTCTGAATCTCAATAATCCATCCTCACTGACTGTGAGATCCGACTGCGAACTCTGTTAAGCTTGGCTAACCATATCTATCAACCTCTGATCACTACGCTGCCCAGTTCTAATCTGATTCATGATCCTGGGCTCTATCCGCAAGTTAGCCAAAAATCCAGTCTCTACCTCTATAACTCTGATCATAAGTTCAACGAACTGCTCTAACAAATCCCATTCCCTGATCATCATAGCAGATATCATACTCTTCCTGCTCAGGGCATCAGTAACTACATTCGCCTTACTCGGATGATATAGAATCTCGCAGTCATAATCCTTAAGGAGTTCCATCCATCTCCTTTGTCTCAGGTTTAACTCTTTCTGATCAAAGAGATATCTTAAACTCTTGTGATTAGTGAAGATCTGGAATCTTTCCCCATATAAGTAGTGTCGCCAGATCTTCAAAGCAAATACCATAGCGGCTAACTCCAAATCATGTGTGGGGTAATTCCGCTCATGGTCTTTCAACTGTCGCGATCCATATGCGACCACTCTTCCGTGCTGCATAAGCACACACCCCAATCCTTGATGAGATGCATCACTATACACCAAAAATCCTCCTGATCCCTCAGGAATAGTTAACACAGGTGCCGCTGTCAATCTCCTTTTTAACTCCTGAAAACTAAGCTCACATTGATCAGTCCATATGAACGGAGTCTCCTTACGCGTGAGTTTAGACAAAGGAGCGACAATCCTTGAAAATCCTTCCACAAATCTTTTGTAATACCCTGCCAAACCAAGGAAGCTTTGCACCTCAGTAACTGTCCTCGGTCTCTCCCAACTAAGCACAACTGCTACTTTACTTGGATCCACTGATACTCCTTCCTCTGAGACTATATGACCAAGGAATTCAGCCAAAACTCACACTTACTAAGCTTTCCGTATAATTACTTATCTCGGAGTATCTGAAGTACTAACCACAAATGCTGTGCATACTCCTCATACGACCGAGAGTATACCAGGATATCATCAATAAAGACTATCACAAATTTATCTAGATAGTCTCTGAACACTTCGTTCATCAACCTCATAAATGCAGCAGGGGCATTCGTCAATCCAAAGGACATCACCAAAAATTCATAATGGCCATACCTTGTCCTGAAGGCCGTCTTGGAAATATCTTCTTCCTTAATCCTCAATTGGTGATAGCCCGATCTCAAATCAATCTTAGAAAAGATTGAGGCCCCTCTTAGTTGATCAAGTAGATCATCAATCCTGGGCAGTGGGTATTTATTCTTCACCGTGGCATTATTCAACAGTCGGTAGTCTACATATAATCTGAGACTACCATCCTTCTTCTTGACAAATAAAATCGGTACTCCCCACAGTGAAACACTGGGCCTAATGAACCCTCGATCCAATAACTCCTGTAGTTGTTTCTTCAACTCCTCAAGTTCCACTAATGCCATCCTATAGGGAGGTTTAGAGATCGGCTGAGTATCTGGTACTAAATCAATGGTAAACTCCAGCTCTCTCTCTGGTGGCAAACCTGGCAACTCATCTGGGAAAACATCTAGAAATTCGCAAACCACAGGTATATCCTCAATCCTCAGATGTTCTCGCTCATCGTCTGAGATGAGTGTCTCATAACCTTCACATGAACAATCATATTTAATATTCTCCAAAATAATATTAAAATTCTCAAATTACTTACTAGGATTCCACATATTCATTTCCTCAATATCTCAGCCGTACACTGTAAGGTTCAGGTAGGGAGAAAGTTACAATCTTAGTGTAGCAGTCTAAACTCACTCGATTGGTTGCTAACCAATCCATCCCCAGAATTACATCAAACCCATGTATATTCAACAGGATTAGATCTGCTAACATCACTCTATCTCCCACCTTTATTTCACATCCTTTACAGATTAACTTAGTTCTCTGGGATTCACGCATAGGGGTATTTACATGTAGTACATACTCTAGAGGTTCAAACTTCAAATTTAAACTATATGCAAAATGCTCTGAAATAAACAAATGCGTGGATCCTGGATCTATTAATACATGAGCCTTATGATTACAGATAGAAAGTGTACCTCTTATAGTTTCTGCTGAAGTGTCTGCAGTTTCCTTATCCAAGGCAAACACACGTCCATGTGCTACAGGTTTCTTCCCTTTCTCTACAGCAGTGGCCCGTCTCTAGGGATTCACTCTCTAAGGCTGCTGTCTAGTAGGCTTCGGAGCATGTGGTATCTGAGGTTGAGGACAGTCCTTCACTCTGTGACCCATGTCACCACATCTAAAACATCCACGGATCGACCCAGTACAACTTCCCTTATGCGATCGGCCACAGTCTCTACAAACCCTTATCTTCGGCCTGCCATATCAAGAGGTCTCCTTGATAATAGGATAAGCTCTGGGTCTCTCCAATCTGCCCTTCTGTACCTCAATCCTTCCTCTCCTGAAGGAACCTCTTCGAACATCTGCTTGAGACATCGCTGGCCTCTTTCCTTTGTCCCTAATCACTGCTCCAAACTCATTCTGAGACTGTACAATTTCAATTCCCCTCTCAATCTCTTGTGCTCGTCTCAGAGCATCTCCAAACTCAGTAGTACACAACCCAATCAATTGATCTCTGATGATGGGCTTCAATCCATACAAAAATCTCTCTGTGCGGAGCTCTTCATTCTTGAAAGTCTCTGGATCATATCTCAGCAGAGCGGTAAATCAGCTCTCGTAATCATCTACAGACATGTCACCCTGTACCAAACTTAAAAACTCTGCTTACCTCCTTCTCTGGGCAGCTCGTGGTACATATTGGGCTCTAAAGGCTGTTTGGAACTCTTCCCAACCAATCACATCCTAGTGGGACATCAAAATACCCTGGGTAGTACTCCACCAATCTCGGGCTCTCCCTTTCAACATGTAGGCACTCATACTGACCCTCTCAGTATCGGTGCACCCCAGATAGTCGAATATATCTCTCAACTCCGTCAACCACTCCTCAGCCTCTGTAGGATCCTTCTTTCCCCTAAATGCAGGTGGATTCATTTTCAAAAAGTCTTTCAGTCGGACCATACTTCTGTCATCAGGCTGAGTGACGGGAGGCATTGGGGGTATGAGAGCTCCTTGTGGTGGTGTAAGAGTAGTACCCGAGGCATTAACTCCAAAGTGTTGCACGAATAACGCTGCCATCTGCTCAAAACCTTGCCTCACATTGGTCTCAATCCGATTAAATCGAGAGTTAGGACTCTTTGGTTGTGGGACAGGTGGCGGAGGGGACTCTGCCTGCCTCCTCGAACGACCTCGTCGTTTACTCATTCTCTATCTCAATTCGTCTCCTGCGCGTACATATCAAAATCGATTGAAATCTCAATCCTCAGATTCAGTTCATGACCAGACTATTACAGACACTTAGGATGTATTCTATTTCACTTAACCGACACTGACAGTACTAAACACCCTAAGCTCTGATACCAAGAAAACTCTGTGACGCCCCGGAAGCCCAAAAAATAGGGCTAATTTAAAACTTTTTACTCATCAATTCACAATTAATGGTGCATTCCTGTGCAGTGTCATACATCATCATAATTATCATGCCTCAGGATCTCATCATAAGATAATATATATTGTATCATATATATTACTCGATTCCAAGTTAATTAATCCTAATACATCCCGTACATCATTGTACAATAAGTGTTTGTAAATATAACTCTAGTTTGGGTACATGAATATTAAATATCTACCTCAATACATAAAATACGGCCTGGAGCTCAAGTCCTCCACTAGCCTCTAACCCGTACGTCACAGGGAACTCACTTCACTTGAAGCGATTTGGGGGGGAAGAGAAAACAGGGTGAGCTTCCAAATCGCTCAGTAAAGGGGGTAAGGGAACTCAGTTATATAAACCATATCACACATCACAAATATGTATTTGTTTATGAAGCTCATTTGAAATCGTAGCATGAAAGATTCTCAAAACATCATCATCTCATAACTCATAAATCATGTGAAAACATGAAGGTAAAAAGGCTCAATATCGAGCACTCACAAGCATGTGTAAATACAAGCGATAATAGCTGTTCTCAAAATACGTGATAAAAATCACCTCAGTAAATAGCACGTGACAAGGTCACAAACACAACTCATGTGTAAAATGAGACTAGGCAATAAAACTCAATTAAAACTCGTCATGGCACATAAAATATGTAATCTCCTCTGGGTGCGCATCCCAGGCATCCTCGTATAGAGGGAACGTCGATAATATGGTCGTATGCATGGTATATTGGACTTATATGTTACTAGAACAAGGCCGAGCCTTACATGCTACCAGAGCAATATCTCGCCTCATGCACACTATCACGTGGTCCCTGGGTCGGTTCCCAGGCGGCCCACTCTCTCGGTCTTACATGCTACCAAAGCAAGGCCACCCAGCGTTACCAGAACGGGGGTCATCTCACGTTACCAAAACGGAGGCATCTCTCGTTACCAAAACGGAGGAATATCGGACTTATATGCTACCAAAGCAAGGCCTCCCAACACTACCAAAGTGGAGGAATAATCGGACTTACATGTTACCAGAACAAGGCCTATGGTCCTTGGGTCGGTTCCCAGGCGTCCCACTATATCGGTCTTACATGCTACCAGAGTAAGGCCCGATGTGTATTCAACATGACATGCCTAAGTCTCAATCATTAGCCATTATCTTATAAAACGTTATGCCTTCACGTAGAACTCATAATGATTTTCCCTTAAAAACTCATTTAAAACATTTGTGTACTCAGCACAAAACATATTAAAACCGAGTTCCAACCGGTAAAACACACACACATTTTCTCAAATCTCAATATCGCCTTAACGTAGAGCCCAATTTACTTTTCACGCAAACTCAAAGGTTTATAAAGCAAATTCACACTCAGCTTATAAACTCATAAAATAATGGGCTCCAACCGACTATAAAAACCGTGTGCAATTATATCACAACACAACACCAAACATGCTTGTATTCTCAAATTGTGGTTCATGCTACAAACAGTTCATCAAAACACATACACAAATGGTTTAGTTTTCCCTTACCTCTTTGCACCTCGTATAGTGCAATCGTTTCCCCCGTATCACGGACTAACCTCACATTCCACTCTGGAACTCCTGAGCTGTCCAAACGATGTTAAAACATCTATACTCATTATCACATTAACCTCAATTCTCAAAATCGAGCATAATAGCTCATAACACCTCAAATTTCTCAATTCTCATAACTCCATCACAAACCACAATCTCGCTCCCAACACCTCAACATTCTATATTTCCTAAGCCACAATATCTATGCTAATACACCACATTGTCTAAATCTCCATTTATAGCTCAAAATTCCTAAATTTACCAAAGTTACCAAATATCATCATCACTCCAACTACATTGTAATTTCATCAATCCCTAATCATTTTTCAGCTATTTCAACCCAATGCCAACAACTATCATTACCAACATCATCTCAAATATCAAGATCGAGGTTTAAAAATTACCCAAAACTTGTGGAGAGCTTATCTCTTGCCTCGATTCAATCCGTCTTATGATTTCCAAGTATGTTGTTCTCCCTTTGATGAGGAACAACTTTCCTTCTTGCCACAGCCTCTGATTTGGACGAAAATGGGTGCTTTGGATGAGTGAGAAAGCTAGGGCTCGGTGAAATTGGGGGTTGGAAGAGAGAGAAAATGAAATTACAGGAGAAAGCAGGGATTCCTTTTATAGACTGAGGGTAGGAGATCGATCTGGCTCTTGATGAGATCGATCTGCATTTGAATTTGGGGACGATTTGGGATAATTTATGCCTAGGAGATCGATCTGTCGAGGGGTGAGATCGATCTCTTTATGGCTTTATGAGATCGATTTGCGCCTTGAGGAGATCGATCTTCTCCCAAACAGAAACATTTAGAGATTGATCTCTTCCTCATGAGATCGATCTTCTCTCAAACAGAATCATAAGGAGATCGATCCTCTTCCATTGGAGATCGATCTGCTCCTTAAATTTCTCATTCCTTGTCATTTTTAACTCACCAGATCGATCTCTCCTTCTCCCAGATCGATCTGTCCTCATAGCTTCACACTTATTTTAAACACTTAACATATACATCTCCATTTATCATTCCCACAATTCACTAATAAATTATACTTCAAGTTCATATTACATAATTGAAATATGTTTGAAATTCTCAGATCTCACAACACTGTTGGGATGTGAGTCAATAATAAATACCACATCTCATTCATTCTCAGTTAAATAAAACGATGTCATACATTTGCATTTAATCGTGTACTTGTACAAAAACATGTTTTACTGAGATCTACATCCCCCATAATTAGAACTCAAAAGAATACTGTGCTTTTACATTGTTTAGATACAAAAAGAATCACTGTGTTTATACCTCTAAGCAATGGAGATGCAGCGGAGTCCAAAATGCCATGCCTCAGTCCTCACTGGGCTACTATGCACACTCTGTAGGGGGGAAATAGAGAGGGATGAGCAACCACTCGCTCAGTAAGGCAATAATGCAAGCATGGTAGATAACTACTCTATCTACATGCTGATAGTGTTATGTATAAATCGTTTATGGTAGGAGCATGAGGAAGTAAAACTATGCCATATGAGTATACATATATATCATGTATCAAAATCATGTACATTGGCATATAAAACATGGTAAAAACATCATGTATAAATCATCTCATGCTCAATCTCATTTAAATTCATAAAAAGGGCAATTCATTAAGAAACCTCCTTTTTAAACCCACGTCATAAAACTCTTTCTCAAACACATACAATCTCATCACATCAATTCACAATCATAACCTCATTTTCATTTCACAAATCAATTCCACGAGGCTCGACCCCTCCCTCGGGTCTACCTTAAACAATCACAAATCACACTTAGAGATTTAAAATCATGTGGTAGTGAGTGAATCAAGCAAGGAGACAGGTTACTATATCTCAAGTGACTACGATGGCCAATTGTCACATATCATCCTAGACCACACGGATCCCGGTGTGCGGGGTATCGTGCTGGCACGAAGGTGTGTTAGTTCTCTGCCAGACTTTCTCAAATCAAGTAACCACCACGCTATACATCGTACTCCATGTGATATACACGGTACATCGTACTTCGCGGACCCATAACATGGTTGGGGGTGCCTGCCATAGGTCTTATCTACAATATACCAAGTGTAACCTTTATAGTCTCAAGAGCGCGTGGGAGTAACCTCAATACCAGGTCCTAGCCCCTCACGGCCTTGCTCGCCCCTGTTGGGTTCCCTGATTCAGGTCCTAGCCCCTCACCCTCACCCCACTCAAGAGGTCTGTTAGGCTTGTTGGGTTCCCTGAATGGATGATGTCAGGTCCTAGCCCCTCACCCTCACCCCACTTAAGAGGTCTGTCAGGCCTGTTGGGTTCCCTGAACACCAATCCATATCTCTCACCACGGCCTCATACATACTACAGTGTGAAAACCAGCGCGAGCTACGCTCTAGCGCGAATTCATGCATCAAAACCAATCACTTCGTACGAGCAACGCTCTAGTACAACATTTATGAATAAAAATATGAAGAAACCACGTACGAGCATAGCTCCAGTATGGTTATATGCATAAGAAAACCATCGAAAACTACGTACGAGCCAAAACTCCAGTACGATTATAAAACATCACTCTAAATCAAATCAAAGTGCGAGCTAAGCTCTAGCACATTTCACACAAGTGAAAACACTGAAATCCAGCGCGAGCTAGGCTCTAGCGCGAAGTAAATCACATACACACGATAGGCGGCTCACATGCATTCAAAACATCTCAAAACATGCTTAGCACCTCACATGGGCTATTTCACAACATCATTCATGTATTAGCCAGCCTATCCTTTTATTTGCTCAAATCAAAGCATTGTGTTTTGTAAAAGCATTCAAAACACATGATTTATGCAATTATTAGCCTTACTACCCCTTTTCTATAACCATTTCAAACAACCAAATCTCATACAAATACTATAGTAATTTCCACACATCTTCAAACTTATTTCTATAAACTCATGCACATTTTCAAAGCCCTATACACCCACAAAATACAAGCAGCTACCTCTATATACTTACAGAATTCCCTTACCTGGAATCGCGATGCGTGATTCCACTTCCTTAAGCTGCTTACTCGTACGGTTCGATTCGTCTTCAACGAACTCTTCGGGACTGCACACAATCATATTTCACATTATATTCGATCCATATAATGTAACCCGTGTGCTTGCTATAGTCAATTTAATCTATAGCCTCTATTAACGCTTATATGGCCTCGTTTCATACTTTAGCCATAACTCGAGTCTATGGATCTTCTTAGGCCTATTAACTTATTCCAAATCGATATTAAATCGACATTAAGCTCATAGTGTTCATATTTCATGAATTCCCTCACTATGGCATTTTATCAAGCATATACATACTCATTTTCACAATTTCACTTAAACCCACATTATAACTCCACATAACCATTCCAAATCACCCACATTACTCATTTAACAACTTATCATAACCCATAAACCACCAACTCCCCAAATCACACTTTCTCACACTAGAGGCATTCCATTTTCTAGGTTACATTTATTTCTAACACAACCTAGGTGTTTCCATCCATCCATACTCATGCCAAACAACTCCAAAATCAATTAAATAGACAATGTATTTGGATTGGAGTGTTAGAATCTTACCAAATCTGATTTTTCTTCTTGCTCCAAATGTCAATACCCTTAGCTCCTTCAATACCCATAATGGGATTTTGGGTTCCAACTATGTTGTTCTCTTCCTCAAGATGAACAACTTAGTGTCTAATGGCCTCCCCTCAAATCTTACAGGAAATGACTGATTTTAGAGAGAGAAAGTTAGGTTTTTGGGTTAGAAATGGAAGATTGGTGTTTTTCTCGAAATTTTTAGATTTTTAGCCCTCCTTATATAGAAATAACTTGAGGAGATCGATCTGGTCCAAGAGGAGATCGATCTGGTCCCCTTAAATCTCTCATTTTCATGAAATTTTAAGCATGAGATCGATCTGTCGAAGCATGAGATCGATCTGCTCCCAAACAGAGAGCTAAGGAGATCGATCTGGGTGCTTGAGGATCGATCTTTTCATTACAGAATGCTTAGGAGATCGATCTGGCCCTATTGGAGATTGATCTGCTCTATTCCATTGCCCAAATAAGAGCATTCTGGCTCTTCCAGATCGATCTCTCATCCTATGAGATCGATCTGGCCTTCATACTTTCCAGATTTCCTGTAGTTTCCTTGCTGCAACTCACACCAACACATCCTTAATCTGTTGCCATGGCCATTTTCTCATCCATCCACCTTTAGCACAGTGAAACTTGTGTGCATTCATTTTATATCCAAAAGTATCACATTTCAAACTAAATGGAAGCTTAACTCCATTCCATTTTACCACACTACTCATTTTGAGTTCTAATCACATTCATCACTTACAAGAACTCATTTCTTCATATTCATACTCAATGAAACTTGTATGTACGTTACAATTCATATTACACATACGTACATTGAATCCATGGACTTACATTAATCATACTTTACATTACAAGTCCATTCACATTCATTACACATTACAACTATACATATACGGGGTCTCATAGTGTAAATCTGAAATCTCTCACCATAGAGATAGTGGCGCCATATTTTCAATGCAAACACTACGACCGCCAACTCTAAATCATGGGTCGGGTAGTTCCTCTCATGATCCATAGGCTACTACCTTCCCATCTTGCATCAATAAACAGCCCAGTCCTTGGTGTGAAGCATCCGTATACATCGAGAAACCTCCTGAGCTGGTAGGAATGGTGAGTATCGGAGCTGTAGTCAAGCGACGCTTCAACTCCTGAAAACTTTTCTCACACTTATCGTCCCACATATATTTAACATTTTTTCTCGTGAGACGTGTCAAAAGAGCAGCTAATCTCGAGAATCCCTCCATAAACCTTCGATAATATCCAGCTAAAGCTAAGAAACTTATGATCTTTGTCATTGTTAGGGGTCTTTGCCACTGTATCACTGCCTCAATCTTTGATGGATCCACTAACACACCATCCTTTGATACTATGTGACCCAAAAAAGAGATCTGTTCCAACCAAAAGTCACACTTATTGAGTTTAGCGTAAAACTTCTTCTCTTGGAGGGTCTGTAGCACTATCCTTAGATGTTGTTCATGCTATTCTCTAGATCTTAAATACAGCAGTATATCATCAATAAGCATAATAACGAATCGATCCAAATACTTGTGAAACACCTCATTCATCAAGGACATAAAAGCTGCGGGAGCATTTGTCAACTCGAATGGCATAACCATAACCTCATAATGCCCATACCGAGTGTGAAAAACTGTCTTGGGTACATCTCCACTCCATATCTTCAACTGATGGTACCCAGATCTCAGATCTATCTTGGAAAAGACTTGCACTCCGCTGAGCTGATCCAACAAGTCATCAATGCATGGGAGGGGGTAGTTATTCTTAACGGTGGCCTTATTCAACAATCAGTAATCTATACACAGTCGGAGGCTTCCATCCTTCTTCCTTACACATAGAATCGGTGCTCCCCAAGGTGAGATGATCAGCTTGATGAACCCCTTCTCCAACAACTCCTGTAACTGCTTCCTTAATTCTTCTAACTCGACTTGGACCATTCTATATGACGGCTTGGATATCGACTCTGTACCAAGTGTCAACTCTATACCAAATTTTATCTCTCTATCCGGAGGTAACCCTGGTAATTCATTCAAAAAGACATCTGAAAATTCCCTGACAACTGGGATTCTATCAACTCTGGACGTTCCTTATCCGTATCAATCACATAAGCAATAAACCCTTCACATTATTCTTTCCATTGTTAGTAACATAAATCATCACATTACATGCATAATTGATAAACAGATTTATCACTCAGACATCATGTATTAAGATCATACTCTTTTATTTACATTAACCATGTCCTTCATTTCATTACACAAAACTTACAATAAGATTTTTTATCTCTAGAAAAGTCAGTGTCTTAACACAACAATCCATAGCAACATGGTTTGTAGCCAGCTAATCCATCCCTAGGATTACATCAAAATCACTCATATTTAATAAAATTAAATCGTCTGCCATTTCTTTACCTCCTATTCCCATCTTATAATTCCTATATACATGTTCAGTTAATTGACTATCATTCATAGGGGTAGATATCATCAACATCTTATCTAGCAGTGTGGGTTTTACATGCTTCAACAATTTACATGCAAAAGATGGCAATATAAAGGAATGCGTGACACCAAGATCAAACAATACAAATGCTTCTAAACTAAAGATTTGGATGGTACCTTTAACCACATCCAAAGACTGATCCGTAGTGTCCTGGTCCAGTGCGTGCACTCGTCCTCTACTCACACCCACTGCCTGCTTCCCTTTTTCCTTAGCTGTAGCCCTCTTTCTCAAAGCAGCTACACCAACTGGAGCTCTCTCTGGCTCCTTGCCCTTCTGTGGGGCTCTCTCTATCATTTCTGGGCAATCCTAAATTATGTGCCCTGGTTTCTCACATCTGAAGCATACTGCAGGAGGTCCATAGCATGGTCAAGTACCATGGTACCTGCCACACTTGCTACACTGTTCTATAGTAGGCAGTGGCCTTCCAATCATAATGCTCTTAGTTGGAGCTAAAGCTGGATACATGGGAGGATTAACTGTCCTCGACCTCTTCCCAGCAAACCTCTTGCTTCCCTTATAACTGAAGCCTCTGTCCAGTATCGGTCTCTTCTTATCTCTTTCCTTCACTTTTCTAACCTTTTCAAACTCTGAGGCGATTCTATCAATGTCTTGTTCGCATAATTACGCCCTGTGCAGAGCCTCCTCTAGGTCGGTATATCCAAGGGAACTAATCTGGACCAGATGGTTAGTCTCAATCCATCCAAAAACTTTTGGATCTTTGATAATTTTATTTTTAATAGAATTATTTATGCTTAATTTCTTAATTATTTATTTAATCCCCATATTATTTTATAATCCCCTTTATTTAATTAAAATTCTTTAATGTGCAGATAAATTAAATCTGGATGAAACTCAGTCGTTTCAGTCAAAATTAGGCTGAAAACGGACTAAAGGAGACTAGACCACTTCCAATTTCCAGATAGAGTCATCAAGTTGTCTAGACACACATGATGTCAGGTGTCCGTATTTTATTCGCTCTGAAATGATAAGATCAAAGGACAGCATGCCAAACTTCTGGAAGATACACGCTGGGCCACATTGTATAACCAATTCGACGAGTGACGTGGAAATATATGCTCTGCAACAAATCAAATGAAGACAAGTGGCTAAACAATGCCAACTCATCTAGGATGAAAAAATTACCAATGTACCCCTAAGTGTGTGTATAAATAGAAAATGATGGCAATTGAAAATGCCATGTAGCCTAGGTTAGGAGTAGTGTAGAGTAATTTAGGAGTAGTTTTAATTCTAGGATAGCTTTAGTTTTAAGTTTTTTTTTTTTTAATTTCTAAGCATTTTCCCGTCAATTTTAAATTTTTTAGTAACTGTTCATGTAATTTCCATTTGTTTAAGAAAAGATTGCATTTTTCCTTCCTTTGTCTCGATTTGCATATGAACTTGTCTATTTTTTCTTTGATTCACTAATTGTTGGACATGAAGAAGTAAGAAAGCTTGGCTGGTGACAGTGGCCAAGTTTTCTTTCCTGTTCAAGAATTTATTTTTATGATTTCAGTAGATAAATTCAAGCATGTATTTCATTTTGTTACCAACTTTTATTCAAAGAAGAAATTTTCATTTACTGTTGTCTTGTGCATTTTCATTTCCTGCTATTTGTGTTTTTCATTTTCCAGTATTTCATAAGTATTTTGTGTTAGCTTCCAGGATTTGAGATAGTGGAAAGGGGCCGATTGACACAGCTTGCCTTCATCATTCCAGCCTTTGCTTTTGAGTTATTGCTTGCAGGAATACACTCAAAGTCAGTTAGCCTTTTCGTTATTATTTACTGGAATGAAGTGTAGGACATGTTGTGGAGAGCTAAAGCTGTTGTTTTGGACGTTGCTGCTATGTGAATGAAGGGGCCGTTACTCAAGCCAGCATGCGCGGGTGCAGCAGACAGAAATCATGTTTCCTTTTATGTTCTTCCTTGTTCTAGGAGTCTTTTATTGTTTATCATTTTTTATTTTTTTTATTTTGTAATTTGTAGTTTTCAGCATTTTAAGAGTTAATTGTTGTCTATGATTTGCTTTAATTTTACAAGCTAACAGCCTCCATTTGTACTTAGTTGATATCTTTTGCATCACTGGTTGTTACCAACGAAAATCTTGCTGCTTGGACAATGGCATGGCTGCTGGATTATTGCTCCCAGTTGCTGATTAACTCATGGAGTATTCTAATCTGAAATACATGTGAAGCAAGTAAGGATGTGGGTGATGTATTGGGTTCTGATCGGTTGTTGCAGAAATGATCTCTGCGGTATGCGTTGCAGGACCGTCCTAACTGCTTTTGGTGGTAACTGACTTGAAGCTGGAGTCGTGCGTGTGTCGTGCCGTAGGTGCAGTACAATTGCAGAGAATGAACAGTTGAGTAGAAAGTGGCAGGGTGAGGTATTGCGTGGAGTTGGGCAGGCTGAGAAATGTGCACGCAAGGCTGTGCCAAGAGCAGAACTTGATGCAGTAGCAGCTGGAGCACCTGGACAACAGCTAGGAAAGAAGATAAAATGCAGAGGACAACATCCAGTCTTGTAATGAAAATGTGCACATAGCAGTACAGCGTAGATCATAGTACAGAACACTAGTTGCACAACAACCTGGAGCGGCAGACAGCAGAGAGCTGGGCAAACCGAGGCCATCACCTGGAAACAGAGGCACAAAACCGAGAGCAGTACCTAAAATTTGAAGAAAGACAATGAACAGTGCAGTACACATGCTCGGGACCACCTAGATGTTTTGCAATCTGTTAAGGCCACGTTTGGCTAATCAATTCCTTTGCAAATGCTATTTCATATTTTAGTTGTTCTAATCTTTAATTGTAAGACCTGATATTTTCGAGTGCATTTAAAAATGCAAAGGACTAAAATGGTATTCCCGAACATGTGTAAGGGCAAAATGGTCAAAATACCAAAATTCGGTATTAATCGGGACAAGAAAATTTAATTAAAATATGAGAATGAGAAATCTTGATCAATGACGAAGAAATAATTTAATTTCGGGTTAAATTGATCAAGATATGAATTTATTGGAATAAACCGGGATTTTCGTATCGAAAAATAATCTCGAAAACAATCGAAAATTATACCAGAAAGGTAAAATCGGACTGAAAAATTCATTTAGTGATTAAATGAATAAAATATAAGTTTTTAAAAGATATTTGTGTATTTTAATATTATTTTATTGATTAAAATAATATTAAAAATAAATTATAAATAAATAAATAAAATCTGAAAAAAAAAGAAATAGAAATGAAAAGTCTGAAACAGAAAACAGAGAAGAAACGAAAGCCAAAACGCGAAGAGACAGAACCGAGGGTGTCGGTTCCCTCCGTCCGACGGTCACCGGCGGCCTAGGACCCCAGGCGAGGGTCGGCGAAGGTCGACCGACCTCAGGTGAACCCACCGGTGGCATCGACGCGCGACCAGGTGGCCGAAAAACGCCAGATCGACGGAGTGAGGCCGCGGGAGCGAAAACTGGTTTCGTCGGTGATGGCTGCGATTCGACCCCAGTCGAGGCCCGATTTAGGGAGCCCATGCGACGCCGCACCGAACGGCGGTGAAATTGCACCGGGAACCGGTCAGACGGCGTCGGAACGACAAAATGATGGGTGAACCGGACTGAACCGGCGGTCTGAGCCGAATCGGATCGAGCTGAGCCTGCGGTCCGAACCGGGTTGAACCGGACCGGACCGGTTTAGCCAAAAAGAGAGGGGAAAAAAGGAAGAAAAAGGGAAAAAGAAAAAGAGAAAAAAAATTGAGGAAAATTTCAGTGATGCAATCGAGCTTCGGGTAAGTCGGTAAGCGGTCAAATTGACCGATTTAATTTTTGGAATATTTAATTTGATAAATAATCGACTGAAAGTTTACCCGAAAATATATTTAATTGTGTAGCTCGACAATTGGCATCAACTGAGAGCTCGAGACAGCCTCGATTCACATACTATCATGGAATCATGGGTAAGTAACCCTTATTTACGATAATTTTATATTGTTATGCGTGATTGATATTTAACGCATAAATTACGGATTTAATTTCTGTATAAATGAATTTAATTCTGAAAAATTGGATAAATTGTCGTAAATAATAAATTGAGTTATCTGAGAGTTTAGAACGAGGCTAAATAAATACTGATGGGCCCAATGAGCCCAATAGGCCTCGATAAAGTGTGGTAAACGGGCTTAAGGCCGATTAAGGCCCATTATGGTGCAATCAGGCCCAATATGGGTAAACGGGCCCAATGATTTAAATTAAGCCCAAAAAATTATGAAATACATTAAATTGTATTGTATTTGACCTGATGAATGTGTATCCGCAGTTCCGGAGATTTGATTTGGATTGGAAGCAAATTGGACTGCGTGACGAGACATCGGTGTAAAGGTCAGACTGTACAGAAAAATGAGGTAAGGGAATTATGTGAGTAGCTAGAGGTAGCTACGCGTATTTTTAATAGCTTTTCTGTACACTGAATATGTATGTATACATTGATATCGTATAATGATCCTAAAAATGCTTTGAATGATTTTATGGATCAAAATAGGTAAAAAGTCTATTTTACCCCTATTGAGGGAAGTTCACCTAAGGATGGTGAAAGCATGACATGCATGAAATGCATGATTTAAGAAAATTGTGATTTAAGAAATTTTATTGGTTTTTAAGCAAAGTAAATCGATAGATTGGCTAATAATTGCATAAGTTTCCCAAAATAACACTACGTAGGTGTATTAATATTTAATGGAAATTTCTTTGGAAAACGGCCAACTATCAAGTTTATATGGAAACAGATAGTGCCGACACGTAGTTCGCACTGTATCTGTGTTTGTGAATGTGCATAAATGTGCTTGAGCAGTTGCTCGCACCGACTTGTGTGACATCATATGCATAAAATGTGCTAGAGCATGGTGCTCGCACTGATTTTTATTATTGTGAAATGAGAGTTGTTGGAGCCTAGCTCGCACTCTGTTTTGACATGTTTTGACATGTTTTGATTTGTTTTGACGTGGTATGCATAAAATGGTGCTGGAGCAATTGCTCGCACTAGTTTTAATGATTTGACATGCATGAGAGATGCTGGAGCTTAGCTCGCATCCTATTTTGATTTGATATTGCATAAAGTCATGTTGGAGTGTAACTCGCACGAGATTTGATTTAATTATGCATAAAGCCGTGCTGGAGTGTAACTCGCACGAGATTTGATTTACTTGGGCATTCATTTGTGCTGGAGCGTTGCTCGCACAAAGTTTTACGTGGTTTTTATAATTCATTTGAATGCCGTACTGGAGTTTTTCTCGTACGAGGTTTTCACTGAATTTCTATACATGTCTGTACTAGAGCATTGCTCGTACGTGGATTTTACTTGAAATTATAATCAGTTTAAGTCGTACTGGAGCATTGCTCGTACGCAGATTTTACTGATTTTTATGAAACGTGTTAGAGCTTCGCTCGTACGAGATTTTCTGATATCATGAATATGCATGGAGCCATGCTTGAGCTTCGCTCGCACAGGGATTTATATTACATGCATATAGCCGTGTTGGAGCCTCCTGTAGACTGTGTGTCACAGTGAGATGATATCCTCACACGTGCATTCTGAGACAGAGATGATATGGGTGGATAAGACCTATTACAAGCAGCCCTAATTGAGCTTGGGTCCACGAAGTACGTTGTACCGTGTATGTCACGTGGAGTACGCTGTACCATGGGGATTGTTGGAGTGGAGTGGCATTAGCCACGAGGCAGCAAGCCTTGCCCTCGCAATCCTGGTGTTATGCTGTTCTGGCGGGTAGGACGACCCACCTCCCGTTTCAGGTGTGATACCCTGCACACTAGGTACCGTGTTGCCAGGGATCACTAGGATATGGCCATAGTCCTCGATGTTACTGATAATTACCTACTTGTCTCACATGATATAACTTGTGGTCTATTAGACTAGGGTAGACCCGAAGGAGGGGTCAGGCCTACGATTTGATGATTTGATGATTTCAGATGATTTTATGATATGTGACCCTGAAAGAAGGGTGGTTTTATAACTCAAGTTTTATAATAAAATATAACAAATTGTTTTATGAGTTTTGAGATGATTGACCCAGAGGGGTTATTTTATACTGCGTTTTAAATGAATTGATTTAAATGCAGTGGCATGATGTGTTTTCCATGCGTTCATTTGAAAACCTTGACTTGTCTTACATGACATGAAAGACTGCATGATCTTGATTAAATTCATGCTTAATATGATTTAATGATGTCACATAAAATGCTTTGAATGCATGAATTACATGATTTGTATATGCACAAATAGTTTTGAATGAACTATGGCATTGAATATGCATGACTTTGTGCTTGATGATTTGAATGAAAAGAAATGGATTTAAGGGCATGGCATTATGAGCATGTAGATAGTGGGGCTATCTACTTACTTGCATAATTGCCTTACTGAGCGTGTGGTTTGCTCACCCCCCTTATTTTCCCATCTTTTCAGAGTACTTGAAATAGTTATTGAGCGGCTAAGGACTTGCATGCTTGGTATCCGCTGCTGCCCATCGAGAGACAGGTATACACATTGGTATGATTTTGTATCTAAATATGTAATGCACAGTACTGTAAATGGACATTGATGTCGGGGATGTAGAGTTACAAATATCAATGGGTATGTATTTAATTAAAGTCAAAGGATAGTAAACTCTGATGTATAAACTTGATTATGGAAATGGAATTGGTAATAGTGTGAGGTGACTAACACCGAATCATAGCCCAACTGTTTGTAGGATAGTCACGATGAGAGAAAGGTGATAATTAAAGAATAAATGAAAAGTGAAAAATTTACTCTGATTTTTAGGTAATTCGGGTCGTGACAAGTTTTTGGTATCAGAGCTTGAGTTGGCCTGATATGAGTCGGTGTTAGTGGTTAAGGAATTTTCATCCCCATGTACTGTGCATTGCTTAGATACAGTTGTGTATATCGAGATGGATGTGCAGCTAAGAATTTGATTTTAAATGCAAGAATAGACTCATTGACTGTTAGCCGCTATGGTTGAGAGGCGAGTACACGAGCTCGAGGCCGTAGAGATAGGCTCGAGAGTTGTACTGAGTCGCCACATGATACTCGTGATGAGATTGACGTGGAGGCTGATGTTGCGCATGCCCCCACAGAGTCCGACAGAGAGATCGGACAGAGTCCGACAGAGAGATCAAACAGTATTGAGATACACTTCGCGAGGTTGGAGCGGAGTGTGGAGAATATTTTGCGAGCTAATTGCTCAGGATATGTATGAGATTTAAGGGCGAGTTGGAGCATTAATTGAAGTTCGCTCGGCCCATTTGAAGAGTTAGACGTCCAAAATGGACATGAGAAATAATTCGTGATGTATTCAGGAGACAGAATATCCCGGATATTGTTTAAAGAAAATTACAGATGATATTCTTTACTCTGACCCAGAGGAACATGTTGAGTGATGAGTATGATACTCAGTTTATATTCCTGGGCAGATGTGACTCGGACACGATAAACAGTGAGAGTCGAGATGTCTGAAAGTTCATGGAAGGACTCAGATTGTCAATTAGAGTTCGATTAGCCCGTTTGATATCACTACCTATGCCGAGGCAGTGCGCAGACTACAATTGTGTAAATAAGATCATGAGTTGCACGCCTCTGAGATTGGGAAAGGTAGTAAGGGCCGAAATTGAGACAAAAAGAGAATAAAGAATGACAGAGATGTCAGAATGGAAAAAGGTAATTGGTAAAAAACTTAAAGCTGATAAATCGCGGGGTAAGTTGATTGATAAACCTCAGTATATCTAATTACAGTACTTACGAGGGGTATTATGATTTGAGGACCCCGACTTGCTACAAAACAGTATAACAGAGTAGCAATGTGAACAGTGTAAGATGTGTGGTAGTTACCACAGAAATAAAATGTTAGATGAGGGTGAGTGTATGCCTTAGACCAGGACACCATTGATGATTAATATGATGTGGTGAAAGATACCACACTGGTTGTGAATAATGAAATAATTATTTTAATTAATCCTGGTGCCACGCATTTATTCATATCGCCTTCAGTTGCTTATAAGTTAGTGAACAATGTGAAGCCTGTACCCTTAAGCAAAACGATGCTAGTTAGCTGATTAGCGCTAACTGAATAAGGGTATAGGGATTATAAGTTTGACAAATAATGAAAGAGTTTGTTATAAGTGATATATTAAAGGAGATATATTGGAATAAGAAGCGTATGCAAAGTAAGGATTAAGCAATATGTAGTGTATATGGATTGTGACCAAGATAATGGGTAGATATATCTACACCCAGTCGGTATGTAGTCAAATCTGAGGGTTAATAAAGGTATTTCAAAATATTTTTTCTGCCTAAAGATTTGACAGCGTCGATAAGCGCACACATAACTTATAAACTGAAATCGACAGTCGTAATATATACATTTAAAATTTGGGTACCTTTGTTGGTACGATAAAGAGATATAGAAATTCATTAATCATGAAAGTTTAAAAATTTAAAATTTTATAAAAGCCGTTAATATAAGAGGAAAGGAAATGACGTGGGTTAGTAGCTTGAACGAAAGCAATTTCAAAATGACGTTATATGTTTATGAGTACATAGGTCAAGGATATGAGTGAATGAAATATTCAGTGGAACTCAACTATGATAAAGTATTTAAAGCTTACTTGGACTGATTGGTTGTCATCTTGAGCGATGATATTTTAATGTATTCGAAGTCCAGGGAAGAACATGAGTAGCAATAGGAAACTGTCTTACAGACAAGGTGTTATGAATTTCTCGAAATGAGCTGCTCAGTTAACACATCTCATTTGGGAAAAGATTGTATACGAGTGGGATGAAAGTATGAAAATAGCTTCAGTGAGTTTTGGCATATTGAAGTAATGAACTGACCACCGTAAGTATTCTCACCATGACCAACAGCTCAAGAGGTTTCAGTGTGTATGGACACCTCAAAATAAGGATTGGGCTGCGTATTGATGTAAAATGGGAAGATAGTCGTTTATGGATCCAGTTAGTTTAAGGACCGTAAGAGAAACTATCCGACCCATGATTTAGAGTTGGCAGCCGTAGTGATTACACTGGAAGTATGGTGCCACCACTTATACAGTGAGACATTTCGGATATGCACTGATCGTAAAAGCCCCGAGTATCTGTTTTCACAGAAAGAGTCGGATGAGATAACCAAGAGGGTTAGAGCTTCTAAGGATTATAATTGTGAACATTTTACCTCCCATGAAAGGCTAATGTAATGGCCAATGCCTTGAGCAGAAAGAGCCTTGGGATGGTATCACATATGATGGTCATGGAGCGTGAGCTGCTAGAGCAGTTGTGAACCTTAGTAGTGATGTGGATCCCTTCTGATGATGACGGTGATTGTGTGACAGCTAGCCTGAGGATAGAACCGGATTTGTGTGACCAGATTTTCCAGGCTTAGCGTGATGATCGGCATGGTGTCGATAGTATGGGTCAGATTCAGAAGGTATAGTGACAGAGTTCACAGTGTATGATGATGACTTACAGAGGTTCAGAGATAGTATAAGTGCTCCCCAAGACCACAGTTGATGATATAGTATTATTGTCAGAAGCTCACTCTTCGGGATATACAGTGCATCCGAGAAATAATAAATATACCAGAATCTCTGAAAAGGGCTATTGGTGGTCAGGTATGAAAAGTGATATTATAGAGTTATGGAGAAGTGTCTCGTATGTCAGCAGATTAAGGTAGAGTACGAGAAGTCTGCAGAGTCAGTGCAGCCTCTACCTATAGTGACACGGAAATGGGAACAAGTCACCATGAATTTCGTGATGGGTTACAGAGAACCCGAATGAATCACGAGGCTATCTGGGTGATAGTCGATGGATTGATTAAGTGTACCCACCTTCTAGTTATGGAAATCCTCAGATACTCTAAGTGTGTAGGCGAATATATGTGTATGGAAAATTATGGATCATTGTGTAACGTTCCAGTGAGCATGATATCAGATAGGGATTCCCGCTTCGCTTCCCACTTCTGGGAACATTTTTCAAGAAGTTATGGGAACCTGATTGTGTGTTAGCACAGCTTCCACCTCAGACAGATGGTCAGTCAGAGAGGACTGTACAGGTTCTGGAGGATGTGATGAGAGCGTGTGCCATTGATTTTATGAGCTCTTGGGATGATCAGTTGTTGCTAATCAAATTCGCCAGTGATGACAGTTGTCACTTGAGTATCGGGATAACATTTTATATGAGGCAGTGTATGGCCGTAGGGAGTTGTTCCCTGACTTTGATAAGAAGAAGTGGGTGACAGATAGAAAATTGTTCCCGAATTGGTAAGACAAACCTCTGAGGATGTTCAGTGGATTTATGAGAGATTAAGAACACCTCAGAGCAGATAGAAAAGCTATGCTGACAAGAGACGAGAAATCATTGGAAATTCACCAAGGGTGAATCATTATTATTGACAGTTACTTGTCCTAAGGACGTAACGAGATTCAGATAGAGATATTGGACAAAGTGGAAGATAAGACCTGTAGGTTGACATTACCACTTGAATTAGCAGGCATCCACTATGTATCCTATCTTATGATGTTTCAGAAAGAATATCCGGACCCAGTATATGTGATCAGATATGAGCTTCAACGGTTTAGCTCAATGAAAGTATAACATATGATTGGAAATCGATTCGGGCATTAGACGGAAGGAGAAAGTATTGAAGTTTAAGATGATCTCCCTAGTTAAGTATGATGGTAGAATTACACTCCGGAGAAAGTCACTTGAGGATGACAGTATATGATACAATAGATGTAACCGGAGTTATTTCTGGACTCATATTACTTGGTTCTAATTTGGAGGACCAAATTTTTAAGTGGGGGAGATTGTAAGACTTGATATTTTCGAGTGCATTTAAAAATGCAAAGGACTAAAATGGTATTCCCGAACATGTGCAAGGGTAAAATGGTCAAAAAACCAAAATTCGGTATTAATCGGGACAAGAAAATTTAATTAAAAATATGAGAATGAGAAATCTTGATCAATGACGAAGAAATAATTTAATTTCGGGTTAAATTGATCAAGATATGAATTTATTGGAATAAACCGGGATTTTCGTATCGAAAAATAATCCCGAAAACAATCGAAAAATATACCGAAAAGGTAAAATCGGACTGAGAAATTCATTTAGTGATTAAATGAATAAAATATAAATTTTTAAAAGATATTTGTGTATTTTAATATTATTTTATTGATTAAAATAATATTAAAAATAAATTATAAATAAATAAATAAAATCTGAAAAAAAAAGAAACAGAAATGAAAAGTCTGAAACCGAAAACAGAGAAGAAACGAAAGCCAAAACGCGAAGAGACAGAACCGAGGGTGTCGGTTCTCTCCGTCCGACGGTCACCGGCGGCCTAGGACCCCAGGCGAGGGTCGACGAAGGTCGACCGACCTCAGGCGAACCCACCTGTGGCATCGATGCGCGACCAGGTGGCCGAAAAATGCCAGATCGACGGAGTGAGGCCGCGGGAGAGAAAACTGGTTTCGCCGGCGATGGCTGCGATTCGACCACAGCCGAGGCCCAATTTAGGGAGCCCATGCGACGGCGCGCCGAACAGCGGTGGAATTGCATCGGGAACCGGCCGGACGGCACCGAAACGGCAAAATGATGGGTGAACCGGACTGAACCGACGGTCTGAGCCGAACCGGACCAAGCTGAACCGGCGGTTCGAACCGGGTTGAACCGGACCGGACCGGTTCAGCCAAAAAGAGAGGGGAAAAAAGGAAGAAAAAGGGAAAAAGAAAAAGAGAAAAAAATTGGGGAAAATTTCAGTGATGCAATCGAGTTTCGGGTAAGTCGGTAAGCGGTCAAATTGACCGATTTAATTTTTGGAATATTTAATTTGATAAATAATCGACTGAAAGTTTACCCGAAAATATATTTAATTGTGTAGCTCGACAATTGGCATCAACTGAGAGCTCGAGACAGCCTCGATTCACGTACTATCATGGAATCACGGGTAAGTAACCCTTATTTACGACAATTTTATATTGTTATGCGTGATTGATATTTAACGCATAAATTATGGATTTAATTTCTGTATAAATGAATTTAATTCTGAAAAATTGGATAAATTGTCGTAAATAATAAATTGAGTTATCTAAGAGTTTAGAACGAGACTAAATAAATACTGATGGGCCCAATGAGCCCAATAGGCCTCGATAAAGTGTGGTAAATGGGCTTAAGGCCGATTAAGGCCCATTATGGTGCAAACAGGCCCAATATGGGTAAACGGGCCCAATGATTTAAATTAAGCCCAGAAAATTATGAAATACATTAAATTGTATTGTATTTGACCTGATGAATGTGTATCCGCAGTTCCGGAGATTTGATTTGGATTGAAAGCAAATCGGACTGCGTGACGAGACATCGGTGTAAAGGTCAGACTGTACAGAAAAATGAGGTAAGGGAATTATGTGAGTAGCTAGAGGTAGCTACGCATATTTTTAATAGCTTTTCTGTACACTGAATATGTATGTATACATTGATATCGTATAATGATCCTAAAAATGGTTTGAATGATTTTATGGATCGAAATAGGTAAAAAGTCTATTTTACCCCTATTGAGGGAAGTTCACCTAAGGATGGTGAGAGCATGACATGCATGAAATGCATGATTTAAGAAAATTGTGATTTAAGGAATTTTATGGGTTTTTAAGCAAAGTAAATCGATAGATTGGCCAATAATTGCATAAGTTTCCCAAAATAACACTATGTAGGTGTTATTAATATTTAATGGAAATTTCTCTGGAAAACGGCCAACTATCAAGTTTATATGGAAACAGATAGTGCCGACACGTAGTTCGCACTATATCTGTGTTTGTGAATGTGCATAAATGTGCTTGAGCAGTTGCTCGCACCGACTTGTGTGACATCATATGCATGAAATGTGCTAGAGCATGGTGCTCGCACTGATTTTTATTATTGTGAAATGAGAGTTGTTGGAGCCTAGCTCGCACTCTGTTTTGACATGTTTTGATTTGTTTTGACGTGGTATGCATAAAATGGTGCTGGAGCGATTGCTCGCACAAGTTTTAATGATTTGACATGCATGAGAGATGCTGGAGCTTAGCTCGCATCCTATTTTGATTTAATATTGCATAAAGTCGTGTTGGAGTGTAACTCGCATGATATTTGATTTAATTATGCATAAAGCCGTGCTGGAGTGTAACTCGCACGAGATTTGATTTACTTGAGCATTTATTTGTGCTGGAGCGTTGCTCGCACAAAGTTTTACGTGGTTTTTATAATTCATTTGAATGCCGTACTGGAGTTTTTCTCGTACGAGGTTTTCACTGAATTTCTATACATGTCCGTACTAGAGCATTGCTCGTACGTGGATTTTACTTGAAATTATAATCAGTTTAAGTCGTACTAGAGCATTGCTCGTACGCAGATTTTACTGATTTTTATGAAACCGTGTTAGAGCTTCGCTCGCACGAGATTTTCTGATATCATGAATATGCATGGAGCCGTGCTTGAGCTTCGCTCGCACAGGGATTTATATTACATGCATATAGCCGTGTTGGAGCCTTCTGTAGACTGTGTGTCACAGTGAGATGATATGCTCACACGTGCATTCTGAGACAGAGATGATATGGGTGGATAAGACCTATTACAGGTACCCCTGATTGAGATTGGGTCCACGGAGTACGTTGTACCATGTATGTCACGTGGAGTACGCTGTACCGTGGGGATTGTTGGAGTGGAGTGGCATTAGCCATGAGGCAGCAAGCCTTGCCCTCGCAATCCTGGTGTTATGCTGTTCTGGGGGTAGGACGACCCACCTCCCGTTTCAGGTGTGATACCCCGCACACTAGGTACCGTGTTGCCAGGGATCACTAGGATATGGCCATAGTCCTCGATATTACTGATAATTACCTACTTGTCTCACATGATATAACTTGTGGTCTGTTAGACCAGGGTAGACCCGAAGGAGGGGTCAGGCCCCCGATTTGATGATTTGATGATTTCAGATGATTTTATGATATGTGACCCTGAAAGAAGGGTGGTTTTATAACTCAAGTTTTATAATGAAATATAACAAATTGTTTTATGAGTTTTGAGATGATTGACCCAGAGGGGTTATTTTATACTGCGTTTTAAATGAATTGATTTAAATACAGTGGCATGATGTTTTTTCCATGCTTTCATTCGAAAACCTTGAATTGTCTTACATGACATGAAAGACTGCATGATCTTGATTAAATTCATGCTTAATATGATTTAATGATGTCACATAAAATGCTTTGAATGCATGAATTACATGATTTGTATATGCACAAATAGTTTTGGATGAACTATGGCATTGAATATGCATGACTTTGTGCTTGATGATTTTAATGAAAAGAAATGGATTTAAGGGCATGGCATTATGAGCATGTAGATAGTGGGGCTATCTACTTACTTGCATAATTGCCTTACTGAGCGTGTGGTTTGCTCACCCCTTATTTTCCCATCTTTTCAGAGTACTTGAAATAGTTATTGAGCGGCTAAGGACTTGCATGCTTGGTATCCGCTGCTGCCCATCGAGAGACAGGTATACACATTGGTATGATTTTGTATCTAAATATGTAATGCACAGTACTGTAAACGGACATTGATGTCGGGGATGTAGAGTTACAAATACCAATGGGTATGTATTTAATTAAAGTCAAAGGATAGTAAACTCTGATGTATAAACTTGATTATGGAAATGGAATTGGTAATAGTGTGAGGTGACTAACACCGAATCATAGCCCAACTGTTTGTAGGATGGTCACGATGAGAGAAAGGTGAGAATTAAAGAATAAATGAAAAAGTGAAAAATTTACTCTGATTTTTAGGTAATTCGGGTCGTGACAAATTAGTTGTTAGTTTTTATTAAATGGTAGGTTAGTTTTAATATCTTTTCATGTTAATTTAATTTTTAGTTAGTAGTTAACTTTATATTATATGTTTTAGGACTTTATTTTAGTATTTTATGAGTTGCATTTAGAATTAATTTAGATTAAATGTATTTCATGCATTTTTAATTTAGTCTTAATTTTCATTAAATTTTAGTTTAGTTTAATTTGCATTTTTATTAATTAGTTTAATTACATGCATATGTTATTTTAGGCTTGTTTAATTTTAGTTTAATTAATCTTGTTTCTTTATTTTCATTTTTGCATTTTATTTTAGTTGCGTTAACTCATTTTACCTGTTTTAATTTTCTTTTGTAGGTTATTTGCTTTTAATTGCTTAGAGCTTTGTAAGTAATTTTAGCTTTGTTTAATTTTCTTTATTTTATAGTTTTATTATTTTCAATATTGTTAGCCTTGTAGATCACCCATCAATTCATAATTTGCTAGGATATACTTAGGGTAAGATTAACTGGTAGTTAACTAGGCTAATCAACTTCTCTGTGGGATGATAACTCGGGACTCAAATCCCATTATTACTTGTACGACCCGTGCACTTGCGGACAATATGTCTAGTTCGTACCAAGTTTTTGTTCGACCTCATTACCCATCGTATTGAGATCATATCTGCTTAGGGAGATAAAAGTCGTCTTATACTCATCCACCGTCCTGCTCCCTTGGGTCTGTCCCAAAAATACCATCTTCATCTTTCAGTGTGCAATGTCCGGAACATATTGTCTCCGGAAAGCCTCAAAAAACACATCCCAGTTGATCTCTGTATACTGGGCTCTCAAAATAGGCCCAGTGGATTTCCACTAAAGTTCTGCTGATCCCTTTAGCATGAATGCGGCAAACGCTACATGATAATTCTATATTTTTAGAATTATTTATGCTTAATTTCCTAATTAATTATTTAAATCCCCAATTTATTTTGTTAATTATCCCCTTTATTTAATTAAAATTCTCATGTTTGTAGATAAATTAAATCCGGATGAATTTTAAATATTTCGATAGAAAATGGACCGGAATTGGGCTAAAATCGAGATTGAGCCATACGGACAACACGAGTCATGCCACCTAGCACATCCAATTGGACAAGAAGATCGATGATATGGAAATATCTTTTCAATGAGCCAATGGTGTGAAGACAAGTGGCCAAAAAACATGCCAACTCATCAAGGATGTTGAAATTATAATTTTACCCCTAGTGTGTTTATAAATAGGAAAGGATGACAAGTGAAAGAATGTGTAAGGTAGGAGTAGGAGGAGTGTAATGGAATGTAATTTAGGAGTAGGAGTAGTTGTAATTCTAGGGTAGCTTTAGTTTTTAAGTTTTTTTTTTTTAATTTCCAAGCATTTTTTCGTTAGCAATTTTAATTTTTTTTACTGTTCATGTAATTTCCATTTCCTTTATGAAAAGCTTGGATTTTATCTTCCATGTTCTTCTCGGTTTTGCAAGTTTCGCTCTTTGTTTTGTTAATTTGGCATACTAGAGTTTTCATTTCGTGTTTAGAGAATTTGCAGCATCTATTTCATAAGTATGCCGTGGTAGCTTCGAGGATTCGGGATAGTGGAAAGGGGCCGATTGACATAGCTTGCCTTCATCATTCCAGCCTTTGCTTCTGCGTTAATGCTTGCGAGATTACACTCAAAGTCAGTTAGTATCGGTGCAGACTCAAGTCAGCATGCACGGGTGCAGCAGACAGAATTCACATTTCATTCTCCGTTCTCCCCTGTTCTAGGAGTCTTTTACTGTTCATCATTTTTTTTTATTTGTTCTGTAATTTGTAGTTTCCAGCATTTTAAGAGTTAATTGTTTTCTATGATCTGCTTTAATTTCACAAGCTAACAGCCTCTATTTGTTCTTAGTTGATAACTTTTGCATCATCGATTGTTACCAATGGAAATCTTACTGCTCGGACAATGGCATGGCTGCTGGATTGTTGCTTCCAGTTGCTGATGGAGCATTCCAATCTGAAATGCATATGAAGCAAGTGTAGTACAATTGCAGAGAGTGAAGCAAACGATAGAAATGTGTAGGATGTTCCGAGCTGAGGAGAGGTACTGAAGGCTACTGCAACTGATGGGTACCAGCATAAGGGAAGCTGGTGCATTCTACTGAAGCAGAAAACGCAGGGTAGAACATGAGGCAATACAAAATAGCAGCAGAACGCAGGACAAAGCAAAACCGAGGGCAACCCGTGAGTTCCTGGAACCGAGACACACCAGGGTAGAAACAGCAGGCCTGGAGTAGCAACAGATTGCAAAATCGAGAATAGCTAGAACCGAGACATGCCTGGAGTAGTGTCTGGTCAGAACCGAGAAGGAGAATGCAGCAGACCGACAGTAGCCAAAACCGTTAATGCTTAGAAATAAACATGCATTTGAAAAGACAATGAACTGTACAAACCGAGGCCATCACCTGGAAATGGGAAGTAAACAAAGAAGACACGTGAATAGTGTTTAGAGGGATTTATTGGTTGATTTAAATCTAAGGCTTTGTTTGGCATTCAACTCTTGCATTAATCCATTTTTCTTACATTTTTAGTATAGTTTAATTAGTTGTTAGTTTAGGATAGTTGTTAGTTGTCAATTTAGATTCGTTCTAGTGTTTTAATTTGTTAATTTAATTTTTAGTCTTAATTTTTAGTTAATAGTTAATTTTATATTTTATGTTTTAGGATTTATACATTTAGATTTAATCTAGATTAAATGTGTTTGATGCATTTTTAATTTTAATTTAGTCTTTATTCTCATTAAGTTTTAGTTTAGTTTAAACTGAATTTTAATTAAGTAGTTTAATTGCATTTTAATTAAGTAGTTTAATTGCATTTCAGGTTAGTTTAATTGTAGTTTAATTAATCTTGCTTTGTTAATTTCATATTTTCATTTTATTTGCGTTAATTAGTTTTAATTGTTTTAATTTCTTTTGTAGGTTTTTTATTTTAATTGTGTGGAGCATTGTAAGTAATTTTACTCGGTTTTATTTAGTTTTTATTATTTTATTGCTTTCCAGTAATTTTAATTTTAGACTTAGTAGATCACAAGCTCAAGAACAACATCCTAAAGCCAGAGGAGGCAGGGAGGCTCTCTTATGGGGGTACAAAAAGCTCTACTTGCACTTGAGACAATAGAGGTTACACTTGGTATGTGGTAGATAAGACCTACGGCTGGAACCCCCCAACCATGATATGGGTCCGCGGAGTACGCTGTACCGTATATATCACATGGAGTACGATGTACCGCGTGGTGGTTATGTGATGAGAAAGTCTGGTGAAGAACTAACCCACCTTCGTACTAGCATGATATGCCGCACACCTTGATGCGTGTGGTCTGGGATGATTATGAGATAGTTGACCAACATAGTTCACTGAGATATGAGGACTGATAATTCTAGATTTTTAGAATTATTTGTGCTTAATTTCCTAATTAATTATTTAGATCCCTAATTTATTTTGTTAATTATCCCCTTTATTTAATTAAAATTCTCATGTTTGCAGATAAATTAAATTCGGATGAATTTTGAATATTTCGGTAGAAAATGGATCGAGATTGAGCCAAAATCGAGATTGAGCCATGCGGAAAAGACGAGTCATGCCACCTAGCACATCCAATTGGACAAGAAGATCGATGACATGGAAATATCTTTTCAAGGAGCTAATGGTGTGAAGACAAGTGGCCAAAAAAATGCCAACTCATCAAGGATGTAGAAATTATAATTTTACCCCTAGTGTGTTTATATATAGGAAATGATGACAATTGAAAGTGAAATGTAAGGTAGGAGTAGGAGTAGTGTAATGTAGTGTAGAAGTAGGAGTAGTGTTAGAATAGTTTTGATTTATTTTCCTTCGAAGCTTTTCCGAGTAGATTGTTTTAGCCATCAGTTTATTCTAATTTCTAGAGTACTATTCATGCAATTTTTCTATGTGAATGAAAAGCTTTTGTTACTTCTAGTTCTCAGTTTAGTTTTTTTTTATTAATGAAGATTAACTATTTCCATTTCTCTTCTTCTCGGCATTGCATAACTTCCATTCTTTTTTTTTATGTACTGATTTTTATAAAAACAAAAAACTGAAATGTTTTTATAGTTGCTAATCTTAGGTTGTTTAGTAAGCTAGTTATAGTTCTTGGTTTCATTTAGTTATTTGGGTTAGTGGTGGCTGTTGAAGACACCGTGTGTCTTCCATTCAGTTCCAAGCAGTAGTAGATTTGCATTCGGTTAACAGGAAAGTGGAGGGTGCAACATGCACTGGTGGTTCGGTGAAGCAAGTAGGAGGTGGTGTGCCCAGCTGTTGCATGCTTATCCGGGAAGTAAGTTGGTTACAGTTGATGCAGAGCTGTGCATGGAATTGGCAGGATAGGGAGACCGAACCCGTTTGATTTTCTTCCAGACTTCATTTTCTGCTTCATGCGTTTTTGCTTCCTTTTACATTTTATATTTATTCGTTTGTTCCAAGTATTTCTTCAAATAAGAATTTGTCCTCTGTTTAGCTCTATTCCACGTTAAGTGTACTGTTCCTTGTTTTTATTTTGTTGATATTTGGTTTTAAGATTGTATCAGTTCCTGTTCAAGATTGTTGCTGCGTTCTGTAGGTACCAGGTTGGCATCTTGCTGGAGAAGGAGATCAGGTCTGAACTGCCGATACAAGCAGCACAGGAGAGCACATCGAGACCACACCTGGACAGACCGAGAGTGCATGACCATTTCGTGAAGGACAACACTTCCTTCTAGCTGGGCAGAGGTTACGCAAACTAGCAGCAGTTGAACTTGGAGGAGAAGTCACGAACCAGCAGCAGCTGAACCTGGAGGAGAAGTCACGGACGTGCAGCACAGTTGGAGCAGCACCCCGTGTAGCAGGAGCCAGTACAACAGAAGGATACAGAAGTAGTCTGTCAATAGCAGCTGATGCAGAGGTGGCAAGCCGATTGGAGACAGCACGAATAGTAGCCTGGAGTAGCAGGAATCGAGAGCTAGCAGGGTGCAGTCTGCACCAGGCGTACATGCAGAATGCAGCAGAGAGCTAATAGCCAAAACCGTGAAAGTTTAGAAAGAAACATAATCTGGAAAGATACGTGAATAGTGTTTGGAGGGACTTGGTTAATTTAAATTTGCTAAGGCCATGTTTGGCCATAGTTCAATTTAGTCATGTTTTAGTTTAATGCATCATTAGTATTTTCATGCATTTGTTAGTTGTTAGTTAGTTAGTTTAGTTAATTATAATGGTAGGTTAGCTTTATTGCTTTGCATGTTTATTTAATTTGTAGTGTTAATTTTTAGTTAGTAGTTAATTTTAGATTAAATGTCTTATGATTTTATTTTAGTTTAGTGTTTTATAAGTAGCATTTAGAATTAATTTAGATTAATGTACTTCATGCATTTTTAATTTAGTTTTGACTTTTATTAGTTTTGAGGTTAGTTTAATTTGCAATTTTCATTAGTTTAAATTCATGCATTTTTATTTTAAGTTTAGTTTAATTAAATTTTATTGCTTTATTTTCATATTTGCATTTTATTTTAGTTGCGTTAATTCATTTTAACTGTTTTAATTTTCTTTTATAGGTTATTTGCTTTTAATTGCTTGGAGTTCGGTAAGCAAATCTTAATTCAGTTTTTCTTTATTTTTTAATGTTTATTGTTTTCAGTACGTTTAATTAGCCTTAGTAGATCACCAACTTAAATTTCATAATTTTCTAGGATATACTTAGGGCAAGATTAACCGGTAGTTAATTAGGCTAATCAACTTCTCTGTGGGACGATAAATCGGGACTTAAATCCCATTATTACTTGTATGACCCGTGCACGTGCCGACATATACCTTTTGGGCGTGTCAGGGACCTATCTCATATGATACTACATAGTACCACATGGTTTTGATAGATGAGTGTTATTATATTCTGTCCAGTGTAGACCCGTGGGAGGGGTCGAGCCTTGAGGGATTTATGATTTAAAGAGATTTGTGATGAGATTGATGTGTTTTAAAAAGTGATAACTCTTGTGAGATGTTTTGTGTAAGAGATGGATTTAAAAGGATGTTTCTTAAATGAATTCCCCTTTGTGATGAGTTTTAAATAAGGTTGAGCATGAGTTGATTTTACATGTTGTGAGATCTGAGAATTTCAGACATATTTTATTGTTGTAATAAGAATTCGAAGTGTAATTTATTGAGCTAAGTAAATTGTGGGAATTATAATTGGAGATTTATATGCTAAGTGTGTAAAATAAGCATGAACTATGAGGAGAGATCGATCTGGGAGAAGGAGAGATCGATCTGGGAGAAGGAGAGATCGATCTGGGAGAAGGAGAGATCGATCTGGTGAGTTATAAACGACAAGGAAGGAGAAATTTAAGGAGCAGATCGATCTCCAATGGAAGAGGATCGATCTCCTTATGAATCTGTTTGAGAGAAGATCGATCTCATGAGGAAGAGATCGATCTCCAAATGATTCTGTTTGAGAAAGGATCGATCTCATGAGGAAGAGATCGATCTCCAAATGATTCTGTTTGGGGAGAAGATCGATCTCCTTAGGAGCAGATCGATCTCATAAAGCCATAAAGAGATCGATCTCACCCCTCGACAGATCGATCTCCTAGGCATAAAATTGCCCAGATCGTCCCCAAATTTCAAACGCAGATCGATCTCATCAAGAGGCAGATCGATCTCCTACCTCCAGTCTATATATTGAACCCGTGTTTTCTCCTGAAATTTCACTTTCTCTCTCTTCCAACCCCCATTTTTCCGAAAACCTAACTTTCTCACACATCCAAATCCCCCATTTCTGGCCGAATCAGCTGTTGTGGCAAGAAGGAAAGTTGTTCCTCATCAAAGGGAGAACAACATACTTGGAAATCGAAGGACGAATTGGATCGAGGCGTGAGTTGTGCGTCTCACAAGCTTTGGGTAATTTCTAAACCTCGATCTTGATATTTAAGCTGATTTTGATGATATTGGTGGTTGTCATTGTGTTGAAATAGCTGAGAAATGATTAGGGATTGATGAAATTTCAATGTGGTTAGAGCGATAATGATATTTAGCGATTTTGATAATTTTAGGAATTTTGAGCTATAAATGGAAATATAGACAATGTGGAGAATTAGCCTAGATAATTGGCATGAGGAATGTAGGACATTGAGATATTGTGAATGAGGTTGAAGTTTAGGGTTGAGTTACGAGAAATCAAGAGATTTGAGGTGTTATGAGCAATTATGCTCGATTTTGAGAATTGAGGGTTATGAGATAATTGAGTATTGATGTTTTAACATCGTTTGGACAGCTCGGGAGTTCCAGAGTGGAATACGAGGCTAGTCTGTGATACGGGGGAAACGATTGCACTATACGAGGTGCAAAGAGGTAAGGGAAATCTAAACCATTTGTGTATGTGAATTGTAAACTATTTTAGCATGAATTGTGGTTCATAAAACAAGCATGTTGAGTGTTTTGTGTTGAGATATAATTGCACACAATTTTTATAGCCGGTTGGAACCCAATGTTTTTATGAGTTTATAACTGGGTTCTACGTTAAGGCAATATTGAGATTTGAGAAATGTGTGCGTGTGCTTTGCCGATTGGAACTCGGTTTTATTACGTTTTGTGTTGAGTACAAAACGATTTTTAAATGAGTTTTATGAGAGAAAAACCATTACGAGTTCTACGTGAAGGCAAACCTGTCTTATGTGATGAGACTTAGGTGTGTAGTTGTGAGTACACATCGGGCATTGCTCTGGTAGCATGTAAGCCCGAATTCTTCTCCGTTCTGGTAACGTGAGAATAACCTATTTTGTGGCTATGCCACGTAAAATTGGTGGCTGTGCCACGTTAAACCCCATTGGTGGCTGTGCCACGTTATACCCCATTGGTGGCTGTGCCACGTTGAGAAACCCCATTGGTGGCTGTGCCACGTTATACCCCATTGGTGGCTGTGCCACGTTGAGAAACCCCATTGGTGGTTGTGCCACGTTGAGAAACCCCATTGGTGGCTGTGCCACGTTATACCCCAAATTGGTGGCTGCGCCACGTTGAGAAACCCTATTCTGTGGCTATGCCACGCGAGAAATTAAATCAGTGGCTTTGCCACGTGTGTTTTGTGGCTATGCCACGTGAGAAATTAAATCAGTGGTTATACCACGCGTGTTTAGTGGCTATGCCACGTGCATTATTTTTACTGTGATTTTATCACGTATTTGAGAAAGCGTTTAACGCATTGTTTTTCACATGCTTTGTTATTGCTCTAGAGTGAGCCTTTTACTTCATGTTTTCCCATGACTTGACACATGAGAGTGTCGTTTTGAGTACTTTCATGCTATGGTTTTCAAATGAGTTTCACATACAAATAAACCTTTTGTGATGTGCATTTTGGTTTATGAAATGAGTTCCCTACCCCCTTTACTGAGCGATTTAGAAGCTCACCCTGTTTTTCTTTCCCCCCAAAGTTCTTCAAGTGAATAAGGACTTCCCTGCGACGTACGGAGTAGTGGCTAGTGGAGGATTCGAGCTCCAGGCTATATATTTTGTACTTTGAGGTATATTTATCTTTTCATGTACCCAAACTATTAATGTAATTGCAGACACTTGATGTATAACAGTATATGGGATGTATTAGGATTAATTTACTTGGAATTGAGTAAGGTGTATAATACCGTATTTATTGTATCATGATGAGATCCTGAGGCATGATAATTATGACGATGTATGACACTGCACAGGAATGCACTCTTAATTGTGAATTAACTAGTAAAAAGTTTTAAATTAGCCCTATTTTCTGCATTTTCGGGGCGTGACAGAGTTTTCTTGGTATTAGAGCTTAGGGTGTCTAGTACTGTCAGTGTCGGTTAAGTGAAATAGAATACATCCCAAGTGTCTGTAATAGTCTGGTCATGAACTGAAATTGAGGATTGAGATTTCAATCAATTTTGATATGTACGCGCAGGAGACGAGTTGAGATAGAGAATGAGTAAACGACGGGGTCGTTCGAGGAGGCAGGCAGAGTCCCCTTCGCCACCTGTCCCACAACCAGAGAGTCCTAACTCTCGATTTAATCGGATTGAGATCGATGTGAGGCAAGGTTTTGAGCAGATGGCAGCGTTATTCGCGCAACACTTTGGAGTTAATGCCTCGGATACTACCCTACACCACCACAAGGACCTCCCATACCCCCAGTGCCTCCCGTCACTCAGCCTGAGGATAGAAGCATGGTCCGACTAAGGGATTTTTTGAATATGAATCCATCCGCATTTAAGGGAAAGAAGGATCCTACGGAGGCTGAGGAGTGGTTGACGGAATTAAGAATTATATTTGATATCCTGGGGTGCACCGATGCTGAGAGGGTCAGTATGAGTGCCTATATGCTGAAGGGGAGAGCTCGAGATTGGTGGGGTACTACCCAGGGTATTTTGATGTCCCACCATGGTGTGATTAGTTGGGAAGAGTTTCAGACAGCCTTTAGGACCCAATATGTACCACGGGCCGCTCAGAGAAAGAAACAGACCAAGTTTTTGAGTTTGGTACAGGGTGACATGTCTTTGGATGACTATGAGAGCCAATTCACAGCGCTATTGAGATATGACCCAGAGACCTTCAAGAGTGAAGAGCACCGCACAGAGAAGTTTGTGTATGGGTTGAAGCCAGTCATCAGAGATAGATTGATAGGTCTATGCATTACTGAGTTTGGAGATGCTCTGAGACGAGCACAAGAGATTGAAAGAGGGATTGAGATGGTACAATCCCAGAATGAGCTCAGAGCGGTGAATAGAGATAAGGGCAAGAGGCCAGCACTTTTCCAAACAGAGGCTCGGAGAGGTTCCTTCAGAAGAGGAAGGATTGAGGTGCAGAGGGACAGATTGGAGAGACCCAGAGCCTATCCTATTATCAAGGAGACCCCTCGATATGTCAGGCCGGAGACAAGGTTTTGTAGAGATTGTGGCCGATCGCATGAAGGAAGTTGTACTGGGTCGATCCATGGATGTTTTAGATGTGGTGACATGGGTTACAGGGTGAAGGACTGTCCCCAACCTCAGATACCACATGCTCCGGAGCCTACTAGACAACAGCCTCAGAGAGTGGATTCCCGAAGACGGGCCACTACGGCAGAGAAATGGAAGAAACCTGTGGCACAGGGACGTGTGTTTGCCCTGGATAAGGAGACCGCAGACACTTCGGCAGAAACTATAAGAGGTACACTCTCTGTCTGTAATTATGAGGCTCATGTGTTGATTGATTCAGGATCCACGCATTCGTTTATTTCTGAGCATTTTGCATGTAGATTAAACTTGAAGTTTGAACCTCTAGAATATATACTACATGTAAATACCCCTATGCGTGAATCCCAGAGAACTGAGTTAATCTGTAGAGGATGTGAGATAAAGGTGGGAGATAGAGTGATGTTAGCAGATCTAATCATGTTGAATGTACATGGGTTTGATGTAATTCTGGGGATGGATTGGTTGGCGACCAATCGAGTGAGTTTAGACTGCTACACTAAGATTGTAACTTTTCCCTACCTGAACCTTACAGTGTACGATTGAGATATTGAGGGAATGATTATGTGGATTTCTAGTAAGTAATTTGAGAATTTTAACATTATTTTGGAGAATATTAAATATGATTATTCATGTGAAGGTTATGAGACACTCATCTCAGACGATGAGCGGGAACATTCGAGGATTGAGGATATACCTGTGGTTTGTGAATTTCTGGATGTTTTCCCAGATGAATTGCCAGGTTTACCACCAGAGAGAGAGCTGGAGTTTACCATTGATTTGGTACCAGATACTCAGCCGATCTCTAAACCTCCTTACAGGATGGCATTAGTGGAACTTGAGGAATTGAAGAGACAACTACAGGAGTTATTGGATCAAGGGTTTATTAGACCTAGTGTTTCGCCGTGGGGAGTGCCAGTACTATTTGTTAAGAAGAAGGATGGTAGTCTCAGATTATGCGTAGACTACCGGCTGTTAAATAAAGCCACGGTGAAGAATAAATACCCACTACCCAGGATTGATGATCTACTTGATCAGCTGAGAGGGGCATCAGTCTTTTCTAACATTGATTTGAGATCGGGCTATCACCAATTGAGGATCAAGGAAGAAGATATTCCAAAGACGACCTTCAGGACAAGGTATGGCCATTACGAATTTCTGGTGATGTCCTTTGGATTGACGAACGCCCCTGCAGCATTTATGAGATTGATGAACGAGGTGTTCAGAGACTATCTGGATAAGTTTGTGATAGTCTTTATTGATGATATCCTGGTGTACTCTCGGTCGTATGAGGAGCATGCACAGTATTTGTGGTTAGTACTTCAGATACTCCGAGATAAGCAATTGTACGGAAAGCTTAGTAAGTGTGAGTTTTGGCTGAATCGGATAGCTTTCCTTGGGCATATAGTCTCAGAGGAAGGAGTATCAGTGGACCCAAGCAAGGTGGAGGCTGTGCTTAATTGGGACAGACCGAGGACAGTGACTGAGGTACGAAGCTTCCTTGGTTTGGCAGGGTATTACAGGAGATTTGTGGAAGGATTTTCCAGGATTGCCGCCCCTTTGACTAAGCTCACGTGCAAAGAGACTCCATTTGTATGGACTGATCAATGTGAGCTCAGTTTTCAGGAATTAAAGAGGAGATTGACAGTGGCACATGTGTTAACTATTCCTGAGGGATCAGGAGGATTCTCGGTGTATAGTGATGCATCTTACCAAGGATTGGGGTGTGTGCTTATGCAGCACGGAAGAGTGGTCGCATACGGATCGCGACAGTTGAAGGACCATGAGCGGAATTACCCCACGCATGATTTGGAGTTAGCCACTGTGGTATTTGCTTTGAAGATCTGGCGACATTACTTATATGGGAAAAGATTCCAGATTTTCACTGATCACAAGAGTTTGAGATATATCTTTGATCAGAAAGAGTTAAACATGAGACAAAGGAGATGGATGGAACTCCTTAAGGATTACGACTGTGAGATTCTTTATCATCCGGGTAAGGCGAATGTGGTTGCTGATGCCCTGAGCAGGAAAAGTATGATATCTGCTATGATGATCAGGGAATGGGATTTGTTAGAGCAGTTCGTCGAACTTCGGATCAGAGTTAAGGAGGTAGAGACTAGATTTTTGGCTAGCTTGCGGATAGAGCCCAGGATCATGGATCAGATTAGAACTGGGCAGCGCAGTGATCAGAGATTAATAGATATGGTTAGCCAAGCTGAGCAGAGTTCGCTGTCGGATCTCACCATCAGTGAGGATGGATTGTTGAGATTCAGAGGACGGATTTGTGTACCGGATGATGATACCCTGAAGAGACAGATACTGAGAGAATCCCACTGCTCGCGATACACCATACACCCAGGAAGTACTAAGATGTACCGAGACTTGAGAAAGGTGTATTGGTGGAGTGGTATGAAGCGAGACGTGGCAGAGTATGTGGCCAGGTGTTTAGTATGCCAGCAAGTGAAAGCTGAGCATCGGAAGCCCGGAGGACTACTACAGCCCTTACCTGTACCTACATGGAAATGGAGCATGTCACTATGGACTTTATTATGGGTTTACCGAGGACCCGGAGAGGTCGTGACGCGATATGGGTCATTGTGGATAAATTGACCAAGAGTGCCCACTTCCTTGCCATCAAGAGCACAGATACTGTGGATGCCTTAGCTGAACTGTATGTCAGCGAGATAGCTAGATTACATGGGGCTCCAGTGAGTATTACTTCTGATAGAGATTCCCAGTTTACTTCCAGATTTTGGACCCAGTTTCAGGAGTCCATGGGATCTCGATTGAGTTTTAGTACCGCGTATCATCCTCAGACAGATGGTCAGTCAGAGAGGACTATTCAGACCCTGGAGGATATGTTGAGGGCGTGTACGATGGATTTTAAGGGATCATGGGATGATCACCTGCCCCTAGCAGAGTTTACGTACAACAATAGCTATCATGCGAGTATTGGAATGGCACCTTTTGAGGCTCTATATGGTAGGAGGTGTAGATCCCCTGTAGCTTGGGAAGAGGTCGGTGACAGAAAGATAAATGCTCCCGAGCTTGTTGAGCAAGCCGTACAGAGTGTGAAACTCATATGTGAGAGGTTACGGGCTGCACAGAGTAGACAGAAAAGCTACGCGGATGCGCGTAGACGGCCACATGAGTTTGATGTTGGTGATGCAGTATTCCTGAGAGTATCACCGAGCAAGGGTATCGTGCGATTTGGGAAGAAGGGGAAATTGAGTCCTCGATACATAGGACCATTCGAGATTCTTGAGAGAGTGGGAGAAGTAGCCTACAGATTGGCATTACCCCCACAGATGTCCGGAATACACAACGTTTTTCATGTGTCTATGTTGAGGAAGTACCACCCGGACCCTTCTCATGTCATAGAGTATGACGAGATGGACATTCAAGAGGATATGAGCTACACTGAGGAACCCGTCCGGATTCTCGATAGAAAGGAGAAGGTACTGAGAACCAAGAGCATCCCATTAGTGAAAGTTTTGTGGAAACATCACTCAATGGAAGAGGCAACGTGGGAACTAGAGAGTCTCATGAAGGAGAAATACCCCCATCTATTTGACTAGTTGAGTTGAATTTGGAGGACCAAATTCTTTTTAAGGTGGGGAGGATGTGAGATCTGAGAATTTCAGACATATTTTATTGATGTAATAAGAATTCGAAGTGTAATTTATTGAGCTAAGTAAATTGTGGGAATTATAATTGGAGATTTATATGTTAAGTGTGTAAAATAAGCATGAACTATGAGGACAGATCGATCTGGGAGAAGGAGAGATCGATCTGGGAGAAGGAGAGATCGATCTGGTGAGTTATAAACGACAAGGAAGGAGAAATTTAAGGAGCAGATCGATCTCCAATGGAAGAGGATCGATCTCCTTATGAATCTGTTTGAGAGAAGATCGATCTCATGAGGAAGAGATCGATCTCCAAATGATTCTGTTTGAGAAAGGATCGATCTCATGAGGAAGAGATCGATCTCTAAATGATTCTGTTTGGGGAGAAGATCGATCTCCTTAGGAGCAGATCGATCTCATAAAGCCATAAAGAGATCGATCTCACCCCTCGACAAATCGATCTCCTAGGCATAAAATTGCCCAGATCGTCCTCAAATTTCAAACGCAGATCGATCTCATCAAGAGGCAGATCGATCTCCTACCTCCAATCTATATAAGGAACCCCTGTTTTCACCTGAAATTTCACTTTCTCTCTCTTCTAACCCCCATTTTTCTGAAAACCTAACTTTCTCACTCATCCAAATCCTCCATTTTCGGCCGAATCAGCTGTTGTGGCAAGAAGGAAAGTTGTTCCTCATCAAAGGGAGAACAACATACCTGGAAATCGAAGGACGAATCGGATCAAGGCGTGAGTTGTGCGTCTCACAAGCTTTGGGTAATTTCTAAACCTCGATCTTGATATTTGAGCTGATTTTGATGATATTGGTGGTTGTCATTGTGTTGAAATAGCTGAGAAATGATTAGGGATTGATGAAATTTCAATGTGGTTAGAGCGATAATGATATTTAGCGATTTTGATAATTTTAGGAATTTTGAGCTATAAATGGAAATATAGACAATGTGGAGAATTAGCCTAGATAATTGGCATGAGGAATGTAGGACATTGAGATATTGTGAATGAGGTTGAAGTTTAGGGTTGAGTTACGAGAAATCAAGAGATTTGAGGTGTTATGAGCAATTATGCTCGATTTTGAGAATTAAGGGTTATGAGATAATTGAGTATTGATGTTTTAACATCGTTTGGACAGCTCGGGAGTTCCAGAGTGGAATGCGAGGCTAGTCCGTGATACGGGGGAAACGATTGCACTATACGAGGTGCAAAGAGGTAAGGGAAATCTAAACCATTTGTGTATGTGAATTGTAAACTATTTTAGCATGAATTGTGGTTCATAAAACAAGCATGTTGAGTGTTTTGTGTTGAGATATAATTGCACACAATTTTTATAGCCGGTTGGAACCCAATGTTTTTATGAGTTTATAACTGGGTTCTACGTTAAGGCAATATTGAGATTTGAGAAATGTGTGCGTGTGCTTTGCCGGTTGGAACTCGGTTTTATTACGTTTTGTGTTGAGTACAAAACGATTTTTAAATGAGTTTTATGAGAGAAAAACCATTACGAGTTCTACGTGAAGGCAAACATGTCTTATGTGATGAGACTTGGGTGTGTAGTTGTGAGTACACACCGGGCATTGCTCTGGTAGCATGTAAGCCCGAATTCTTCTCCGTTCTGGTAACGTGAGAATAACCTATTCTGTAGCTATGCCACGTAAAATTGGTGGCTGTGCCACATTAAACCCCATTGGTGGCTGTGCCACGTTGAGAAACCCCATTGGTGGCTGTGCCACGTTGAGAAACCCCATTGGTGGCTGTGCCACGTTATACCCCAAATTGGTGGCTGCGCCACGTTGAGAAACCCTATTCTGTGGCTATGCCATGCGAGAAATTAAATCAGTGGCTTTGCCACATGTGTTTTGTGGCTATGCCACGTGAGAAATTAAATCAGTGGTTATGCCACGCGTGTTTAGTGGTTGTGTCACGTGCATTATTTTTACTGTGATTTTATCACGTATTTGAGAAAGCGTTTAACGCGTTGTTTTTCACATGCTTTGTTATTGCTCTAGAGTGAGCCTTTTACTTCATGTTTTCCCATGACTTGACACATGAGAGTGTCGTTTTGAGTACTTTCATGCTATGGTTTTCAAATGAGTTTCACACACAAATAAACCTTTTGTGATGTGCATTTTGGTTTATGAAATGAGTTCCCTACCCCCTTTACTGAGCGATTTAGAAGCTCACCCTGTTTTTCTTTCCCCCCAGAGTTCTTCAAGTGAATAAGGACTTCCCTGCGACGTACGGAGTAGTGGCTAGTGGAGGATTCGAGCTCCAGGCTATATATTTTGTACTTTGAGGTATATTTATCTTTTCATGTACCCAGACTATTAATGTAATTGCAGACACTTGATGTATAACAGTATATGGGATGTATTAGGATTAATTTACTTGAAATTGAGTAAGGTGTATAATACCGTATTTATTGTATCATGATGAGATCCTGAGGCATGATAATTATGACGATGTATGACATTGCACAGGAATGCACTCTTAATTGTGAATTAACTAGTAAAAAGTTTTAAATTAGCCCTATTTTCCGCATTTTCGGGGCGTGACACATGTTGATATTCCATGTTTTATGCCTGTTTACATGACTTTCCATACATAATGTATGTATACTCATATGGCATAGTTTTATTTCCTCATGCTTCGATTATAATGATTTATGCATAACACTATCAACATGTGATTGAGTAGTTATCTACCATGCCTGCATTATTGCCTTATTGAGCGTGTGGCTGCTCATCCCTCTCTACTCTCCCCATCTACAGAGCGTACATAGTAGCCCAGTGAGGATTGAGGTGTTGTATTTTGGATATCCACTGCCATCCATCGCTAAGAGGTATACACATGAAGATTCTTTTTGTATCTAAACAATTGTAAAAGCACAGTAGTCATTTTGTATCGTAATGTGAGGGATGTTAATGTGAGACCCGATATATGTATAACCTTGTATATGTGTATATTAGATTACAAAATGAATACATATAAGTTTTAAAGTGTATAACGAGTGTAAGAATGATATTTCCGTGAGAGGGAATGTAAATATATTAAATTTTGAGAGGTGTGGTAAGATGGAATGAAGATTTCATGAGATATGCACTTCCGTTTAGTTTATATTATACACCTTTGGATTATACAAAGATTTCACACAGGTTTTAATGTGTATAAGGTGTGAATAGATGTCATTTTCAATTCTCAAAGGTGATTGGATGAGGAAATGACTATGACAGCAAATTAAGGATGTTTTGGTATAAGTTTCTGTAAAAAACTGCAGCAAAATCTAGAAATAGAAGGCCAGATCGATCTCATAGGATGAGAGATCGATCTGGAAAAGCCAAAATGCTCTTATTCGAGCAATGGAACAGGGCAAATTGATCTCCAATGAAGCCAGATCGATCCACTAAACATTCTGTAATTAGAGGATCGATTATTGAGGCAAGCAGATCGATTTCCTTAGCTCTCGGGTTGGAGCAGATCGATCTCCTTAACTTTCTGCCTGAGACAGATTGATCCCAAGCCTTCGACAGATTGATCTCCTGCCTTCAAATGTCGTGAAAAAGAGGGATTTTAAGAGGGTAAGATCGATCTCCACCCAATGCAGATCGATCTCATCAAGCAATTTCTATAAATAGGGGCAGTGGAATCTGCATTTCACGGGAACAACCAATTTCTTCCATTTTCCAATCCAAAAACCTTATTTTCTTTTTCTAAATCATCCCATTTTCAGTAAGATTTGAGGGAAGGCTATTAGATACAAAGTTGTTCACATCAAAAAGAAGAACAACATAGCTTGGATGCATTACCCCATTTGTGGGATTGAAGGAGCAATGGTGCATTTCTATTTGGAGCAAGGAGGAAATCCAAAGAGGTGAGTTTCTAGTGCACCAATCCAAGTACATTTGTTTAGTTATTGATTATGAAGTTGATTTGGTGTGCATATTAATGGTAGAACTACCTAGAATGCCATGAAACAATTATAACCTATAAACGGGTTAGTGTGAGAAAGTGAAGTGTAGAAGTATCAATGATGAATGGGATATTTTAAGGTGACAATGGTGTTATGGGAATGAAATTAAGATGGTGTTATAGAATTAATTGTGAGACTTATCCAAAAAAGGTAAAATGAGTATTTAAGGCATTGGGTAAAATGCATAGTTGAATAAGAGTCAGCAACATTGACTCAAGTGTTTGGATGAATGATTTGCAGCTCCCGAGGATATACCAGAGCAAGTTGAGCCAAGAACGTGAGCAGCGTAGAGGAAGAGAGTCGCACCTCGAGTAAATCGAGGTAAGGGAATTGTATGGACCGTTAGAGATATCTATGCGCAATTTGGGGCACGTAATGTTTTACTAGAGTGCATGTGATACTAGGAAATCAAATTGGGTGATTGAATTGCTAAGAGTTGGGTTTTGAGAAATGTGCGTGAAAACAAAAGCATGATGCTTTGGAAACTTTGTTTTATTGCTTTTTGGCAAGTGATTGGTAGGTTGGCTAACATTTGAAATGATTTGCAAAAGAAATGATTTGATTTGGTTGATAACCATGTTTTGTAAGAATTAAGCCACCTACATGGATTTCGTGAGAATGAAAGCGTGCTAAAGTATAACTCGTAGGAGATTTGATGTGTTTTATACACATGAGTGCTGTAGCTTAGCTCGCACTAGTTTTTCACATGGATTTTCATGATGTTGTGCTGGAGTTTAGCTCGCACAAATTTTATATTGGTTTTGACATGGTGCTGGAGCGTAGCTCGCATTAGATGTCCACCATACTTGTTGCCATGCTTGAGATTACTCGCACGTGGATTTTGACATGTTGATAGCCATGCTAGGAGCTTCGAGTAGACTGGGTGTCGCACCAATTAAATAGGCTCGCACGTGCATTTTGAGATGTGGCGTGATATGATGTGTTCATATGGCTCCACGGAGTACACTGTACCGTGTAGGTAGCATGGAGTACGTTGTATCGTGTTGAGATTGTGATATATCATCTTCGGACGATGTTTAGATTTGCTATGGACCGACAGGCTGGACGTAACCCACCTCCTGTGTGGAAGCAGATAGTGGTGATACCCTGCACACCTGATCAATGTAGCCTGGGATCACAAGATATGGCTATAGTCCTAGAGGAGATTTCCCTTATTATACTGCCTATCTCACATATCTATTGATTTTATGAATAAATCCATGCTTGAAATGCTTTGTCGGTTAGGATAGTCCGAGGGAAGGGCTGAGTCCTGATCATTGTTGATTTTATGAGATGAGAAAGCATGATAATGGCTTTAAAGTGCACTAATGCATGATGATTTTCCATGCCTTATTTGTGAAATACGCATGATGATTTATGACATGTTTTGAATTTGATTTGTGCACTGAACTAAATAGCATGATTTGCTTTACATGCCATTAACACAAGCACGAAATAATGCCTTTGAGATGTGAATAAGAATTGTGTGGTTTTGAGTATGACATCACAATCATGTAGATAGTACAGTATCTACCTGTTCGCATGAATGCCATACTGAGCGTGTTATTTGCTCACTCCCTTATTTTCCCCTCTCTACAGAGCTTTAAGTATAGACTAAGAACGACTGGAGACTTTCTTTTTTTGGTATTGCAGCATCCCATCACTAAAGGTATACACACTTGTAGAATTTTGTATCTAAACCTTCTATAGCACAGTGGCATTTTGAATGTAATCATTGGGGATGTTGATAATTCTATATTTTTATAATTATTTGTGCTTAATTTCCTAATTAATTATTTAAATCCCCAATTTATTTTGTTAATTATCCTCTTTATTTAATTAAAATTCTCTGTTTGCAGATAAATTAAATTTGGATGAATTTTGAATAATTCGGTAGAAAATGGACAGAAATTGGGCTAAAATCGAGATTGAGCCACGCGGACAACACGAGCCATGCCACCTAGCACATCCAATTGGATAAGAAGACCGATGACATGGAAATATCTTTTCAAGGAGCCAATGGTGTGAAGATAAGTGGCCAAAAAAATTTCAACTCATCTAAGATGTTGAAATTACAATTATACCCCTTTTGTGTGTATAAATAAGACATGGATGACAATTGAAAAAATATGTAATTTAGGAGTAAAAGTAATGTAATTTAGGAGTAGGAGTAAGGTAGCTTAGAGTAGTTTAGTTTGAGATTACATTTTCAAGATTTACTTTCTTATTTTCTTTAGTCTTCCGTTGGCTTCCAACTTCACTTTTAATTTGCATTCCATTTTTATGTTATCAATTTTCTAGTCTTGGATAATTTTTCTCTTCAATGGAAATTAGCTTCATTTGTTCTTCTCGGTTTTTTTTAAGTGATTGCACTTTTTTTAGTCCACTACATAGTTTACATTTCCCAGGTAGCTCTCGGTTTGCAAGAGGATTACTTATGTTTTTAGTTGAAAAACTTTTATTTTGCCTAGTGTAGCTCTCGGCTTGGTGCATTTTTCTCGTTGGACGGAGGGAATGATTCTGGTGACTGAACCAAAGTTACCTTGCATCACTTGCTTCATGTTATGAGTCACTGCTCCCATTTTATTTACTGTTCCTAATTTTAGAAAACTCCATTTCTTTTATTTTGGAACTTGCAATAGTGAAAACTTAGGATATGTTTTTAGCTTCTGCTTGATGAGTACCTTATAGGCATGAGAAGCTGAACTGAGGTAAAGTACTTCTCACTGGAGCTGGGACCAGAAGCGTGGAATGCTTAAGCTCTTGGTGTAGCTGGAAGGCCACGCTTGCTGCTGTCCAGAGGAGTTGCTGCTTTGCTTCACTGCTGTTGCTGTCGAGGAGAAGAGTTAGCAAGGGACGGTGCAATGAGACTTAGAGAGGAGCTAGTTGTTGCGATGATGAACGGTTGGACAAGTTGATAGAGGTAGTAGCTAGACGACGTCGTGGCAGCAATTTGGAACCATTTCCCACTCTATTTCATTGTTAAGTTGAATGCAGTAGTGCAGGATAAAGCATGCCGAGAGCAGCAGCATGACAGAAGCAGAAACGGACAAGGCAGGACGAACAGCAGCTGAAGCAGGTCGAAGACAGTGAGTGAAGTAGGTCGAGAGCAGTTGTGCGACTTGCTAATGAATGAAACCGAAGCAGTTGGAGACGTGCAGAGGCTGTATTGCATGAGGACTGAACCAAGAATGGGACTTAGACCGTGCTAGAGAGAGATCAGGACAGCACACCTGGACAACAGCAGCAGATTGTAGGACCAGATGCAGCAGACAGAGAGTACCTGGGCAAACCGTGAGTACCTGCAGCAGCACGACAAAGAGCTAAATGCAGAGAATGTGCGCAACATGCTTGGAAATGAATTTGGAAGAAGACAAGTGAATAGTACCAACTTTGCGGGACCACTTTGGTGGTTTTGTAATTGCCTAAGGCCATGTTTGGCAAATTCCTATTGACTACGTTTAATTCATTTTACATGCATTTTTAGATAGATTAATTTCAAGTTTATTAGTTAGCTTAGTTAGGTGATTTCTAATTTGCATGTTAGTCATAGTTGCTTTGTTTCATCAGTTTAACTTAGATTTAATTAGGTCACTAATTAATTTTTATTCTACTATTAGGTGTTGTGCTTTAAATTAATTTAGATAAACTCATTTTATGCATTTTAAGCTTTCATTTTAAAATGAAAAATCCAAAAATGTGTTTCATGCATTAGTTAGATTCTAGTGTTAAGTTAGTATTTAGTTATATTTAGGAGTAATTTTAGATCCATTAGTTTAGATATTTAGATTTATGATTATTTTTCTTAATTTTCTAGGATTTTCTTTTAATAGATCTTAGGTTAGTTTGAATTGCAATTTTTATAAATTAGATCAATTTGCATGCACATTTTATTTTAGACTTGTTTAATTTTAGTATTAATTAATTTTATTGCTTATTTTCATATTCGCATTTTAATTGTGTTAATTGATTTTAACTGTTTTAATTTTCTTTTGTAGGTTATTTGATTTTAATTGTGTGGAGCACTGTAAGTAATTTTGCTCGGTTTTATTTTCTTTATTTTATAGTTTTATTATTTTCAGTACTATTAGCTTTGTAGATCACACATTAACCTTCATAATTTGCTAGGATATACTCAGGGTAAGATTAATCGATAGTTAATTAGGCTAGTCAACTTCTCCATGGGATGATAATCTGGGACTCAAATCCTATTATTACTTGTACGACCCGTGCACTTGCGGTAATACCCTTTGGGCGTATCAAGTTTTTGGCACCGTTGCCGTGGAAGTTTTAATTAGTCGTTAATTAATATCGATGAAATTATGCTTAGGTGTAATTCTAGCTTGTAAATATTTAGGTTGTAAATATTTAGAGCCTTAGTTTAGTTTAGTTAATTTTCTCTATTTCATCAAAAAAATTTAAAAATTAAAAAACTTAAAAAAAAATTTTCTAAGGACTTTCTAATGTTTGTATACGTAGAGCTAGGAGTTTTGATTGCTTTCCTCTAGATCTTGAAATTGAACGAACTCTTAGGAAAATTTAAAAGGATTCTATGAAATTTATAGCTCCGCTGTAATTCACCATGGCAGAAAATAGGGAAATTAGGACCGTTGGAGATTATGCGATGCCGATAATTAGAGGTTATTATACCGGCATTAGGCCACCAGTTGTCCTTGCAAATAACTTCAAAATTAAGCCTTCCATCCTCCAGATGATCCAGACCTTTTTACAGTTCAGTGGGCTTCCACTCGATGACCCACATAATCACCTTATGCAATTTCTGGACTTGTGCAACATGTTCAAACACAGTGGATTTCTGATGATGGTCTTAGGCTTAGATTATTCCCCTTCTCACTTAGGGATAGGGCACGACACTGGTTGACCTCCCTGCCTCCAGTATCCATTTCTACATGGGACGAGTTAGCCCATCACTTTCTAGTTAAGTTTTTCCCCCCTCTAAAATGGCCAAACTCCGTAGCAATATATCTTCCTTTGCCCAGTTCAACTCTGAATCTCTTTACGAAGCATGGGAACGATATAAGGAGCTTCTTAAGAAGTGCCCTCACCATGGCCTACCTTTGTGGTTGCAAGTCCAGACCTTCTACAACGGGTTTCATGCCAGAATATGACCATTGTTGATGCTACTGTGGGTGGACCGCTAATGTGTAAAACAGAGGAGGAAGCTTACGAGCTCCTAGAAAAGATGGCTGCTAACAACTATTTATGGTCCTCAGAGAGGCAAATGCCAAAGAAGTCGGTGGGTATTTATGAGCTCGACACACTGTCTACCTTGACCTCTCAAATCTCTAATCTTACAAAGAAGGAAGAGTCGCTGAGTACCCAAGATAATCCTCCCACTAGTCCTAACCCTGTGTATTCTGTCCAAAGTCCTTTTCTTTCATACGAGCTGTGTTGTGGTACCCACTCTGTAGATAGGTGTCCACTTAACTTAGAATCGGTTCAGTACGTTGCCCCTCCTAAGCAACAGAACAACCCCTTGTCAAACACCTATAATCCAGGGTGGAGGAACCATCCTAACTTTTCATGGAGCCAAAACCAATGGCAACCTTCTAACTCTAGACCTGTAGAACCCCCTAGTTTTCAAACTCCACTGGTTCATGTACCACCACATTCACAATTTCCACACCATCCATTTCCATACCATCAACCATCCCCACCTCAATTTCAGCATCATCCACCTCACTTCCATCAACCACTACCACCACCACAACATTACCACGCACCAGCAGCTGAGAAGAAGCCCTCGCCTGAGGAAATGTTCTCAACGATCTTGCAAAATCAAGCTGCTTCAATTAAGAACTTAGAGGTTCAGGTGGGACAAATAGCAAATGCTCTTAGTCAACATCCTTAAGGGACCATTCCTAGTAACACTAAAGCTAATCCTGTTAGGCGAAGGGAGGGTAAAGAACATGTCAAATCCATCACCCTTAGGAGTGACAGAGAGCTAGATGAGCCACAAGTTAAGTCTGGACCTGAACAGCCCATAGTTGAAAAACCCATAGGTTCTAACGAAGCAGCTCAGAAAGAGCAGGAACATCAGGATCAGGCTACAAAAGAATCTAAGCTAGGAACTTCTTCATCTATACCTTCTTCTACTTCACAGCCTTCCTCGCCCTCTGATTCTACAGAGGTTGCCACTACATTGCCTCTAGTTAGACCACCAGTACCTTTTCCTCAGAGGTTCCAAGATCAAAAGCTGGAACGACAATTTGCTAAATTCCATGAGGTTTTTAAGAATCTTCACATCAGCATTCCTTTCGCAGATGCCTTAGAGCAAATGCCAAGTTATGTGAAGTTTTTAAAGGATATCCTCTCGAGGAAGAGAAGACTGGAAGATTATGAGACAGTGGCCTTAACTGAGGAATGTAGTGCCATTATCTAGAGAAGATTACCCCCTAAGCTCAAGGATCTTGGGAGTTTTACCATCCCATGCACTATTAGAAATTTATTCTTTGGCAGAGCCTTGTGTGATTTAGGAGCTAGTATAAATTTGATGCCTTTGTCTATCTATCAGAATTTAGGAATAGGGGATGCCAAGCCCACCACAGTGACCCTCCAGTTGGCTGATCGATCAATTAAATATCTGAAGGGGGTCATTGAGAATGTGTTAGTAAAGGTGGACAAGTTTATTTTCCCTGCAGAATTTATTGTTTTGGACATGGAGGGAGACAGGGAAGTCCCCATTATACTAAGCAGACCTTTCCTAGCTACTGGTAGAATAGTAATTGATGTACAAAAAGGGGAGTTAACGATAAAAGTCCAAGATCAGGAAGTAAAGTTTAATGTTTTCAAACCTTTGAAGCTCCCTGATGACTCTCAAGAGTGTTTTAAGATGGAGATCGAGGAGAATATAAGGCTTAAGCATATAATATTTGAGAGAAAGAAGGAAGTAGATAGGGCTCAGGAGGAGTTAATTGTCAGCACCCTATCACCACTTTAAATGACCCTCCTACTCTTCGTCCTGCTGTTGAGTGTTGTCTTCTTCAACTGCATTTGAAGTGGTTGTGTTTTTCTTTTCACTTTGTATATAGTTCGTTTTTCTTTTTCTTTTCTGTTGTTTCTTTCCTTGTTTATTTTGCAGGTTTATTTTCTAGTTTTATGCTTTTAATCAAAGCTTCAGTTGTTCATCATCATCAGAAAGGGGAGTACTCTGTTCTTGAGCTTAAATTCTTACATTATCTGCATATTGAGGACACTGTGCACTTTAAGTTTGGGGGAGGGGATATCACTTGAGCTAATGGGAAAAATTGGAAAAAAATTCAAATTTTTTTTGAAAATCTGAGAAAGAATTTTCAAAATTTTATCGATAAAATGAGCTTAAATTGCTTGATTTTGGGATGATTTAGTGCTTAGCATGTAGTTTTCCCATATTTCGATGATATAACCTTATGATTTAGTCTGACTTTGATTAACTAAGAAGCATGATTATAGGAAAAGCATGAAGTTAAATTCTTGAATTTGTCTTAATTCTGATTGTGATTGCCTCATCTTATGTGCATGTCATGTCATGAATCGGTATAGTTATTTAGAGAAAGCTTATGTGTACATAGGATTGCATTTGTTCAGTTGATTTTGTGCATCATATTCTAGAATTTGTTTGATCTAATCTTGAGGTGAAATCATAGATCACACTTAATTAGGGAGATGATGTAGGCCATCTTTGGATCGTTTGAGCCTTTCTAGCCTTCCTTGTACATATTCTTCCCCTAGTCACCCATCTGGGCCAAATAAGTTTTTCTCTATAAATACACTTGCAAATTTTCCTTAGCTTAACCACTCTTTTCCTATCCCTCTATCCCTTACCCCGAAAGCATGAAAAGTCATGAGATATATTGTGAGCTTTGTACAATTGGGTATCTGGTGATAGTAAAAGTTTAAAAAAATGAAAGAAAAAGAAAAAGAAAAGAAGAAAGAAGAAAAATACAAAAATAAAATAAAATCAATAAGTTAGGGCGAAATGATTTGAGCTCTTACATTAAGATCCTAGAAGTAATGCATGTTAAGGGGTAATTAAACCTAAATAGACTTTATCATACCTTAGCCCCAGCCTTACATTACAAGCTTAATGAAGTCCTATTGATCTTTGGTTAAGTGTGACTACATTAGTGGAGAGAGAAGTGAAAAACAAACTTATGGGAATGATCACATGTCATTGAGTTTGCATTCACTGTGTTTGCATAATCTGAACCGGATAATGTATTGAGAAGTGACTTGACATTTTTCACACACTCACGAGGAGTCCAATTTGGGTTAGGACTTATGATTGAATAATTCTAAGTGCTGGACTTGTAATTGTGAGTCTTTGATTTCATAGTCTGTACTTTTTCTTTGAGGATGATATTGGGAAAATTATTGTGTTTTGTACTTGTCATTCCTACAATCATTTTGTTTTGCTTGAGGACAAGTAAAAGCTCAAGTTTGGGGGTGTGATAATTCTATATTTTTAAAATTATTTGTGCTTAATTTCCTAATTAATTAATTAAATCCATAATTTATTTTGTTAATTATCCCCTTTATTTAATTAAAAATTCTCATGTTTGCAGATAAATTAAATCTAGATAAATTTTGAATATTTCGGTAGAAAATGGATCGGAATTGGGCTAAAATCGAGATTGAGCCACGCGGACAACATGAGCCATGCCACCTAGCACATCCAATTGGACAAGAAGACCGATGACATGAAAATATCTTTTAAATGAGCCAATGGTGTGAAGACAAGTAGTGGCCAAAAAAATGCCAACTCATCTAGGATGTAGAAATTACAATTATACCCTTTTTGTGTGTATAAATAAGACATGGATGACAATTGAAAAAATATGTAATTTAGGAGTAGAAGTAATGTAATTTAGGAGTAGGAGTAAGGTAGCTTAGAGTAGTTTAGTTTGAGATTACATTTTTAAGATTTCCTTTTCTTATTTTCTTTAGTCTTTCGTTGGCTTCCAACTTCACTTTTAATTTGCATTCCATTTTTATGTTATCAATTTTCTAGTCTTGGATAATTTTTCTCTTCAATGGAAATCAGCATCATTTGCTCTTCTCGATTTTGTTTAAGTGATTGCACTTTTTTTTAGTCCACTACGTAGTTTACATTTCCCAGGTAGCTATCGGTTTGTAAGAGGATTACTTATGTTTTTAGTTGAAAAACCTTCATTTTGCCTAGTGTAGCTCTCAGCTTGGTGCATTTTTATCGTTGGACGGAGGGAATGATTTTGGTGACTGAACCAAAGTCACCTTGCATCACTTGCTTCATGTTATGAGTCACTGCTCCCATTTTATTTACTGTTCTTGATTTTCAGAAACTCCATTTCTTTTATTTTGGAACTTGCAATAGTGAAAACTTAGGATATGTTTCTAGCTTCTGCTCGATGAGTACCTTATGGGGATGAGAAACTAAACTGAGGTAAAGTATTTCTCACTGGAGCTGGGACCAGAATCGTGGAAGGTTTAAGCTCTTGGTGTAGCTGGAAGGCCACACTTGCTATTGTCCAGAGGAGTTGCTGCTTTGCTTCACTGCTGTTGTTGTCGAGGAGAAGAGTTAGTAAGGAATGGTGCAATGAGATTTGGAGAGGAGCTAGTTGCTGCGATGATGAACGGTTGGACAAGCTGATAGAGGTAGCAGCTAGACGGCGTCGTGGCAGCAACCAGGAACCATTTCCCACTCTGTTTGGCTCTATTTCATTGTTAAGTTGAATGCAGCAGTGCAGGACAGAGCACGCCATGAGCAGTAGGATGACAGAAGTAGAAACGGACAAGGCAGGATGAACAACAGCTGATGCAGGTCGAAGACAGTGAGTGAAGCAGGTCGAGAGCAGTTGCGCGGCTTACTGATGAATGAAACTAAAGCAGTTGGAGACGTGCAGGGGCTGTATTGCGTGAGGACTGAACCAAGAATGGGACCTGGACTGTGCTGGAGAGAGAGCAGGCAGCACACCTGGACAACAGCAGCAGATTGTAGGACTGGATGCAGCAGACAGAGAGTACCTGGGTAAACCGTGAGTACCTATAGCAGTACGACAGAGAGCTGAATGCAGAGAACATGCGCAGCATGCCTGGAAATGAATTTGGAAGAAGATAAGTGAATAGTACCATCTTTTCGGGACCACTTTGGTGGTTTTGTAATTACCTAAGGCCATGTTTGGCAAATTCCTATTATAGTGGTTTAATTCATTTTACATGCATTTTTAGATAGATTAATTTCAAGTTTATTAGTTAGCTTAGTTAGTTGATTTCTAATTTGCATTCTAGTCATAGTTGCTTTGTTTCATTAGTTTAACATAATGAAACTTGTTCGTACATCACAAGCTCTTATTACAAGTATGTACATTGAATTTATGGACTTTACATTGCTTATGCTTCACGTTACATGTACATCACTATACTTATGAGGTCATAAGGTTACATATGAAATACGGGTCTTACATTCCTCCCCTCCTTCAAAGAATTTGGTCCTCCAAATTAGAACCAAGTCCTCTCAAAACAACTCCAGGTACTTCTCTTGCATTATGCTTTCCAATTCCCATGTAGCTTCTTCCGGAGTGTGATATTGCCAAGGCACTTTCACCAAGGGAATTGTCTTATTCAGTAACACTTTCTCTTTTCTGTCCAATATTCGAACCGGCTTCTCCACATATGTTATACTCTGATTCAGCTCCAATGGCTCATATCTTATCACATGTGCCGGGTCCAGGTGATACTTTCGAAGTATAGAGACGTGGAAGACATTATAAACATTTGCCAAGTCCGCTGGTAATGCCAACCTATACGCCATATCTCCCACTCTCTCCAAAATCTCGAAGGGTCCAATATATCTAGGGCTCAACTTGCTCTTCTTACCAAATCTCATAATACCCTTCGAAGGTGAAACTCTCAGAAATACCGACTCTCCCATATTAAACTCTAGTGGTCTCCGTCTCTTGTCAGCATAACTCTTTTGCCGGCTTTGAGCTGTCCGTAATCTCTCACATATCAATTGGACCTCCTCAGATGCCTACCACACTAAGTCCAAAGCAAAAATCTATCTATCACCAACCTCTTCCCATCCAATGGGGGATCGACATCTGTGTCCATACAGTGCCTCATAGGGTGTCGTCCCGATACTCGCATGATAACTGTTATTATAGGTAAACTTGGCGAACTGCAGGTGACCATACGAGGATCTTCCAAAATCTAGCACACACGCTCTCAACATATCCTCTAGGGTCTGTATAGTCCTCTCTGACCGCCCATCTATCTGAGGATGAAAAGCGATACTAAAGCTCAAGTGGGTCCCCATTGCTTCCTGAAAATATTCCCAAAAATGGGAAGTGAAGCGAGCATCCCTATCAGAAACAACGCTCACTGGTACATCATGTAACCGTACTATCTCTCAAACATACAGGTTCACCAATTGACTTAGAGTATCGATAGCTCTCATAGCTAAGGAATGGACTGACTTATTCAACCAATCCACAATAACCCATATGGCATCATGACCTTTGCGGGTCCTCGGTAATCCCATCACAAAATCCATGGTGACATGCTACCACTTCAAAGTCGGTATTGGTAGAGGCTGCAATAACCCTGCAGGCGTCTGATGCTCTACCTTCACCTGTTGAAAAATGAGATACTTAACGACATTTTCAGCAATGTCTCTTTTCATTCCAGACCACCAATAAACCTTCCGAAGGTTTTGATACATCTTGGTACTCCCCAGATGTATCGTGTACTTCGATAAACGAGTCTCTGATAAAATCAGTCCCCTGATCTCAGGATCCTCGGGAACACATACTTTACCTCTGAACCTCAATAACCATCTGTACTCAGCTCAAAATCAATACCTACACCTGCCTGTATCTGACTCAACCAATCGATACATCGTCGATTGCTCTGCTGAGCCTGTCGAATACGACCAATCAACTTTGGCTTTAATCTCATACTAGCCAGGATATCTAATTTCTCTGATCCAGCCGAGGTTACATCCGAATTAAGGTTCGCAAATTGTTCCAACAACTCATGTTCCCGTACCATCATATAAAACACCAACCCTAGGTTCTTCCTGCTTAAAGCATCGACAACTACATTTATCTTACTCAGGTGGTACATGATTTCACAATCATAATCTTTCAGGAGTTCGAGCCATCTCCTCTGTCTCATATTTAACTCCTTCTACGAGTACAGGTACTTAAGGCTCTTATGATCTGTGAAAACCTGAAATTTCTCACCAAAAAGATAGTGGCGCCATATTTTCAAAGCAAACACCACGGCTGCCAAATCTAAATCATGTGTCGGGCAGTTCCTCTCATGATCTTTCAACTGTCTAGATCCATAGGCAACTACCTTCCCATTCTGTATAAGTACACAGCCTAGTCCCTAGTGTGATGCATCCCTATACACTGAGAAACCTCTTGAGCTGGTAGGAATCGGAGCAGTGGTCAATAGACGCTTAAGCTCCTTAAAACTCCTCTTACATGCCTCATCCCATATAAACTTAATGTCTTTTGGCATAAGGCGTGTCAATGGGCAGCTAGTCTAGAGAAACCCTATAAAATCTCCGATAATAACCTGCTAATCCTAAAAAACTTTTGATCTTAGTAACTGTCTTGGGGTGTTCCCACTGTACAACTGCTTTAATCTTAGATGGATCCACTGATACCCCATCCTTCGCCACAACATAACCCAGAAATGAGATCTGCTCTAACCAAAAGTTACACTTGCTGAGTTTGGTATCTAACTCTTTCTCTTGGAGGGTCTACAGAACCACTCTTAAGTGCTCCTCATGATCTTCCCTGGACTTGGAATAGACCAATATGTCATCAATAAACATAATCACAAACTTATCCAGGTATGGCTTAAAGATATCATTCATCAATGCCATAAATGTTGCAGAGGCATTTGTCAATCCGAATGCATAACCAAAAACTCGTAGTGGCTATAACGGGTATGAAATGCTGTCTTGGGTACATCTCCACTCCGAATCCTTAACTGATGGTATCCTGATCGTAGATCTATCTTTGAAAATACTTGGGCTCCTTGGAACTGATCCAACAAGTCATCGATGTGTGGAAGGGGTTCTTGTTCTTAATGGTGGCCTTATTCAACAACCGATAATCTATACATAGTCGGAGGCTTCTATCCTTCTTCCTTACAAATAGAATCGATGCTCCTCAAGGTGAGACACTCGGTCTAATAAACCCCTTCTCTAGCAACTCTTGCAGCTATTTCTTTAGCTCTTCCAACTCAATCGAAGCCATTCTATAAGATGGTTTAGATATCGACTCAGTACCAGACACTAACTCTATACTAAATTCCATTTCCCTTTCCAGTGGTAGCCCTAGTAAATCGTCCGGAAAGACATCAAGAAATTCTGTAATCACTGGTATGTCTCTCAATTCCGGGTATGCCTTATCTATGTCAACCACGTAGGCAATGAATCCTTCACATCATTCTTTCCACCGTTAGTGTCACAAATCATCACATTAATATTTAACATAAACAAATAAATTCATCTCTCAAGTAGATTAAATAAAATCATACTCTTTTCATTTATAGTAACCATGATCTTTCATTTCATTTCATTTCACAAATCTTACAACATGATTTTCTATCTCGGGAAACATCAAAGTTTTAGCATGACAATCTATAACAACATGATTGGTAGCCAACCAATCCATTCCCAATATTACATCAAAGTTATTCATATTTAATAAAATTAAATTGGCTGTCATTTCCTTTCCCTCTATCTTCAATTTACAATCCTACATACATGCTCAACTAGTTGACTATTATTCATGGGTGTGGAAATCATCAACATTTTATGTAGGTTTCACATGCTTCAACAATTTATGTGCAGAGGAAGGTGATATGAAGGAATGTGTGGCACCAAGATCAAATAATAACAATGCTTCTAAATCAAAGATCAGGATGGTACCTTTAATCACATCCGTCAAAGCATCTGCGATGTCCTGATCCAGTGCATGTACTCTTCCTCTGCTCACACCTTCTGTCTGCTTCCCTTTTTCTTCAGCTGTGACCCTTCTTATCGGAGTAGCCGTCTCAACTAGAGCTCTCTCTAGCTCCTTGCCCTTCTGCGGGGTAGTCTCTATCATCTCAAGACAATACTTTGCTATGTGTCCGGGTTTCTCACATCTATAACACAATGTAGGGGTTATCAGAAAAGGCCTAGTCCCATGAAATCTACCACATCTCCTACACCGTTCAATAGAAGGCCGTGGTCCTTCAATAACCATACCCCTCGGTGCAGTCAAAGTCGGGTATACGGGAGGTTTAACAGCTCTCTCCTGCACCTCCTCGATCTTAGGTCTCTTCTCAAAATATCTCTGGCCCCCTCTCTTGGCCATTCTATCCATCCCAGATCTTTTCCTGTCTCTATCTCTTCTGACACTAATCGTCCCCAATTCTGAGGCGTTCTTCTCAAAGTCTTGCTCGTATAATTGAGCCTTGTGTACAACCTCCTTATAGGTAAGTATGTCAAATGGGGCTAGCTTAGTCCGAATGGCCAATCTCAATCCATCAATGAACTTCTGAATCTTTCGAGTCTCATACCCATTATGTCCAGGTCATATCTCCTCAACGACATGAATCTCGACTCATATTCATCAGCAGTACGGTTCCCCTGAACCAAATTCATGAATTCCATCTGTAATTTCCTCTGTGCGGTGGCTGGGATGTATGTCTCTTGAAGGCCTCCAACAATATCTCCCAGGTGATCTCGGAGTGTCTGGCCCTTAAAATAGCTTCGGTGGATCTCCACCAGTTCTCTGCTACGCCTCTTAGCATAAACACGACAAAGGCTACCTTCTGAGCTGATGTACATCTGAAAAATCTATATAACTTCTCCATCTCATACACCCAATCATCCATAATAACCGAGTCCTTCACCCTTTTGAACACTAGAGGTTTCAACCCTTGGAATTCTCACAATCTGCTCAACTCGCAGTCATAACCCAATTCACTACAGCTCTGTTGTAGAGCGATAGGAGAAGCTGTATCCTGGATTGGAGGTGGTGTAATAGTAGCAGTCTCTACAGTCTAAGGTCTCTCTGCCTCTGCAGCTGCCTATCCAGTAGTATTCGGCTGTGCTACGAAACCTCTTCTATCACCGACACCCAATGCCTACGTGACTATCTCAACTAGGCTTTGAATACTCCGTCTATCCTATCGAAGCGTACATCTGTATCCCCCGATCTCTCAGTAGGGTTCTATGGAGCTTGATAAGTCTGTGGCTCTGCACGACTCTCAAGCCTACCTCTATGGCCTCTACCACGTGCTCCCCCCCCTCTACCTTGACGCGTAACAAGTATACTACCTAACTTCCTGTATTAAAATCACTTATTAAACTCAATCCATCATAGTATACACATTGATATCTAAACAGAAGCACAGTAATATGGGGATCTACTTTTCCTACGTTTTATTACTGACTCACATTAGGCCAACTCAGCTTTGATACCAATCTCTGTCATGACCCTTTTTATCCTTTTTAACCAAAAGTCACTATAAAATTTTGGCGTTTTCCTTTCCTTACCCGATCGTGAACATACTCACCACTACACAGTTGGGCTGTGAGTCAATAATAATCATCACCCGTCATTCATTCTCAAATAAATCTAAATAAGTGTCATTCATTTGAAAGTTAAGTTATACACTTATACATGACACGTTTTCCAACTTTAACATCCCCCACAGTAAGATACAAAATGACTACTGTGCTTTAACAATTGTTTAGATACAAAAAGAATCTTCATGTGTATACCTCTTAGCAATGGATGGTAGCGGATGTCCAAAATACAATGCCTCAGTCCTCACTGGGCTGCTATGTATGCTCTGTAGAGGGGGAAAGTGGAGAGGGATGAGTAACCACACGCTCAGTAAGGCAATAATGCAAGCATGGTAGATAACTACTCTATCTACATGCTGATAGTGTTAGGAATAAATCATTATAATCGGAGTATGAGGAAATAAAACTATGCCATATGAGTATACATACATCATGTATGGAAAGTCATGTAAACATGCATAAAACATGGAATATCAACATGTAAAATCAACTCATGCTCAACCTCATTTAAAACTCATCACAAAGGGGAATTCATTTAAGAAACATCCTTTTAAATCCATCTCTTACACAAAACATCTCACAAGAGTTATCACTTTTCAAAACACATCAATCTCATCATAGATCTCTTTGAATCACAAATCCCTCAAGGCTCGACCCCTCCTTAGGGTCTACCCTAGATAAAACACAATCACACTCATGTATAAAAACCATGTGGTACTATGTAAAATCATATGAGACAGGTCCCTATATCTCAATGGACTATGTTGGCCAACTATGTCGTAAATCATCCCAGACCACACGTATCCAGGTGTGCGGGGTATCATGCTGGTACGAAGGTGGGTTAGTTCTTTGCCAGACTTTCTCATCACATAACCACCACACGGTACATCGTACTCCATGTGATATACACGGTACAGCATACTCTGCGGACCTATATCATGGTTGAGGGTGCCAGTCATAGGTCTTATCTACCCCATACCTAGTGTAACCTCTATTGTCTCAAGTGCACGTGGAGCTTTTTGTACCCACATAAGAGAGCCTCATTGTCGAACAGAGCCTCCTCGCTTCATTTGGCTTGAGGATGTTATACTTGACGGTCTTACCGTAAGAGAGCCTCCTCGCCCTCTTTGGCTTGAGGATTGAAGGCTTGTGAATCTTACCAACTTCCAGGCATCATACGTACCACAATGTGAAAACTTGTGCGAGCAAAGCTCTAGCACGATTCATGCATCATAACTAAAACACCTCATACGAGCAATGCTCTAGTATGACATTTATGCATCAAATCATGAAGAAACCACGTATGTGCACAACTCCAGTACGATTATATGCATAAGAAAACCACTCGAAATCCACGTACGAGCAGAAGCTCTAGTACGGTTTATAAAACATCATCATAGTTTCCAAATCAAGGTGCGAGCTAAGCTCCAGTACATTTCATATAAATGAAGGCATCAAAATCTAGCACAAGTGAGGCTCCAATGCGATTTATATCACACAAATATGATAAGCGGCTCATACACAATCAAAACAATCCCAAAACCGAGTTTAGCACCTCTCAAGTGCTATTTCACGAAATCATTCAAACACTAGCCAGCCTATCCATTAATTTGTTCAAAACAAAGCATGGTGTTATGTGGAAGCATTTCAAACACATTATTTATGTATTTATTAGTCTTGCTATCCCCTTTATAATAATCATTTCAAAACCAAATCTCATACATACTCGTAGCTATTCGCATACATCATCAATCATTTTCTCAAACAGTCATGCATTTCATAAACGCCCTATATCCACCCATAAAATACGAGCAACTACCTCTATATACTTACAGAATTCCCTTACTTGGAATTGCGTCGCGTGATTCTACTTCCTTAGAGCTACTTTCTTGTGCGGCCCGATTCGTCTCCAACGAACTCTCCAAAATTGTACAAAGTCATATATCACATCGATTTAGTCCATATTACTCAACTCGAGTGTTTTCTATAGTCAATTTAACTTATAGCCCCCATTAACACTTATAAGGCCTAGTTTTATCGTTATACGCATATCTTGAGTCTATCGATTCCTTTAGGCCTATTGATTCATACCAAATCGATATTAAATCGACATTAAGCTCATAGTGTTCTTATTTCATCAGTTTCTTCACTATGGCCTTTTATCAAACGTCTTATACATTCATTTTCATAAATTCTTTAAAATTACAATGTAACTTCATTTAACCATCTCAAATCATTCACATTACTTCAATAACAACTTTAGCATGCTCATAAATCATTAACTCCTTCAACCCATATCTTCTCACACTAGACTTATTCTAGGTTTCTAGGTCACACCAGTTCCATAACATCCTAGGTAATTTTAACCATCAATACACATACAAATCAACTCCAAAATCAATAAATAGACCAATGTACTTGGGCTGAAGTATTAGAAACTCACCAAATCTAGTTTCTCTTCTTGCTCCAACTGAAAATACATCTTGCTCCTTCAATACCACAAATGAGGCTTTAATTCCAAAGTATGTTGTTCTTCTCTTTGATAGGAATAACTTTGTATCTAATGGTCTTTACTCAAATCTTACTAGAAATGGGGGGATTTAGGAGTGAGAAAGTGAGGTTTTAGGTTGAAATGGAAAAGTGAGATTGTTTCCCGAGATCTGTAGATTTCATTGATCCTATTTATAGAAATTGCTTAATGAGATCGATCTGTCGAGGCATGAGATCGATCTAGTCCTCTTAAATCCCACATTTTCACTCCAATTTGAATGCATGAGATCAATCTGTCGAGGGCTTGAGATCGATCTATCCCAGACAGTAGCTTAAGAAGATCGATCTGCACCCAGGGGAGACCGATCTGCTCCAACCTAAGAGCTAAGGAAATCGATCTGTTTGCATCAAAATCGATCTTCTCATTACAAAATGTTTAGCAGATCGATCTGGCTCCTTTGGAGATCGATCTGGCCTTCATATTTCCAGATTTTTCTGTAGTTTTCTGCAGTAACTCATATCTAACTTCATATATTTTGCTGCCATAGTCATTTTCTCATCCAACCACCTTTAAGACTAGAAAATGACATCCATTCATACTGTCATGACCCATTTTATCCTCACTCAATCATGAACAAACTTACCACTACACTGTTGGGCTATGAGTCAATAATAATCCACTCGCAATATCTATTCTCAGTTAATAAAAGTGATGTCATACATTTGAATGTCAATCATTAATTTATACAAAATATGATTACTCACATCTACATGCCCCATAATTACAACTCAAAAGACTACTGTGCTTTCATAATTGTTTAGATACAAAAGGAATAATCATGTGTATACCTCTTAGTGATGGATGGTAGCGGATATCCAAAATACATGCCTCAGTCCTGACTGGGCTACTATGCACGCTCTATAAGAAGGGGAAAATAGAGAGGGATGAGTAACCACACGCTCAGTAAGGCAATAATGCAAGTATGGTAGATAACTACTCTATCTACATGCTGATAATGTTATGCATAAATCATTTATAATAAGAGCATGAGGAGTTAAAACTATGCCATATGAGTATACATATATCATGTATTTAAATCATGGAAATTGACATATAAAAACATGGTAAAATCATCATGAACAAATCGTCTCATGCTCATTAATCGTCAAATCTCATAGAAAAGGGCAATTCATTTAAGAAACATCCTTTTGAAATCACATCTCTTTCTTAATTACATACAATCCCATCACAAATTATTTTCTCATTCACAAACATCATTGCCATTTCACAAATCAAATCCCGCAAGGCTTAACCCCACCCTTGGGTCTACCCTGGACAGTTAAAATCACACTCAAGTATTAAGACTAAGTTGTATTATGTAATAAACAAGGAGACAAGTCACTATATCTCAATTGACTATGTTGGCCGACTATGTTGGACAACTATGTCGCAAATCATCCCATACCATACGGATCCCGGTGTACGGGGTATCATACTAGAACGAAGGTGGGTTAGTTCTTCGCCAAACTTTCTCATTAGTATCCCAATCACGCAGTACATTGTATTCCATGTGATATACACGGTATATCGTACTCCGTGGACCTATAACATGGTTTGAGGTGCCAGTAGTAGGTCTTATCTACCCCATACCAAGTGAAACCTCTAGTCTCGAGTGCACGTGGGAGTACTCTTAATACCAGGTCCTAGCCCCTCATGGCCTTGCTCGCCCCTGTTGGGTTCCCTGATTTAGGTCCTAGCCCCTCACCCTCACCCCACTAAAGAGGTCTGTTAGGCCTATTGGGTTCACTGAATGGATTAATGCTAGGTCCTAGCCCCTCACCCTCACCCCACTCAAGAGGTCTGTTAGGCCTGTTAGATTCCCTGAACACCAACTCGTATTACCCTCACCATGGCATCATACATACCACAGTGTGAAAACCTACGCGAGCTACACTCTAGCACGAATTCATGCGTCATAAACAAATTACCATGTACGAGCAACGCTCTAGTATGGCATTTATGCATAAAACATGAAGAAAACCACGTACGAGCAAAAGCTCCAGTATGGTTGTAAGACCCGAATTTAATTAAAATACGAAATAAATGAGTATTCGTGAAGGGAAGTCGGGTTAAATTAATCTCGAATATGTGCAAGGGCAAAACGGTCAAAAGACCGAAGGTCAGTATAATTTAGATAAGGAAATTTAATTAAAAATATGGATTTGAGAAATCTTGGTCAATAAAGATGAAATAAATTTATTTTGGGTTAAATTGATCAAGATATTAATTTATTGAAATTAATCGAGATTTTTAGTTCGAAAAAATAATCCCGAAAATAATCAAAAAATATACCGAAAAGTTATTCCAGACAATATCCCAAAAATACAGAGAAATTATATCGAAAAAGGGTTAAAATATAATTAATAAATTAAATTAAATTAAATTAATTAAATTTGGGATAAAATAATATAAGTTGTAGATATTTTGGATTTTTATAGAGTATTTTAATGAATAGTGTAATAAATAAATAAATAAATAAATATATAAAATAAATTAAAGAATTAAAAAAAAGGAATTAGAAAATGCGAAAGGAGACGAAAACGGAAACCGAAATCGGGGGGAGGCCGGACGACCACTGACGACCCTTTTCCCAGGCCGCCTACCGGGAAAGGAAGCCCGAAGCCAGGCGATCTTACTGCCACCGGAGACGCGGGCCAAGGACGACCGAGATCGTCAAAAAATGGAGGAGAAGGCCGCGGGAAAGAAATGGTCACTGGCGGCGAATGGCGGCGATTCGGGTGAAACCGAGGCCAGATTCTGAAAGCCCAGGAGACGACGGTTTTTTTGAGACCGGTATCAGCCGACGAAACGATGAAAATCGCCGGCGACGACCAAGGGAAGAAATGGGTTTCCGACGGTCGAGGGAGAAGAGCCGAACCGGCGGCGTTTCGGTGACCTCGACCGAAACCGAGGGTAGATTAGTGCTGCGGACGACCTTGCGAAGGTGCTGGTGGTGGAAGCCGGTGGAGAACCGACCAGCAAGGCGGTGAACCGGCCGAACCGGAGTGAACCGACGGGTCTGAACCGGTCCGAACCGGACTGAACCGGTTCAGCCAAAAAGAGAGGAAAAAAGGGAGAAAAAGGCAAAAGAAAAAGAGGAAAAATCGAGAAAAAATTCTAGTGATGCAATCGAGCTTCGGGTAAGTCGGTAAGCGGTCGAAATTGACCGATTTAAATTTGGGAATAATTTATTTAATTATTATTCGACTGAAAATTTACCCAAAAATTCATGAAATTGTGTAGCTCGACGATTGGCATCCACCGAGAGCTCGAGACAGCCTCAATTTTGTACTAGCATGGAATCTTGGGTAAGTGACCCTTTTTACGATAATTTACATCGTTATGCGTGATATGAATTTAAATTCCGCATAAATTGAATTAAATTATGGAAATTTAGATAAATTATCGTAAATAATAAATTTAGCTATTCGAGAGTTAGAACGAGGCCCAATAAATTGTTGGTGGGCCCGTGAGCCCAATAGGCCTCGATAAAGTGAAAATTAAGTGGAAAACGGGCTTAAGGTATATTAAGGCCCATTAAGGTACAATCGGGCCCAATAGGGGTAAACGGGCCCAATGATTTAAAGTAAGCCCAGAAAATATCAAATACAATTAAGTTGTATAATATCTGACCTGAGGAATATTGATACGCAGTTCCGGGCATTTGATTGGGAGCATATCGGACTGCGCGACGAGACAACAGCGAAAAAGAAAAGGTCAGACTCGACAGGAAAATAAGGTAAGGGAATTCTACAGACTGCTAGAGGTAAACTTTACGTAATTTTATGTCCATTGCAGTCTTTAAAAATTATTTGAAGGGTCTAGAGGTCAAATAATAATTTTAGTACCCCGAATGGGTAAATTACCAAAATACCCTTGTTAAGGGTAAAATTTATGAATTCAGGAAAATTGGGAGGAGCAAGAACAAGAGGTTTATGCTCGTTCTGGAGACATTTTAATGCATGCATGAGTAGGCTGGCTAACCTTGAAAGAAAATGCACAGCATTGCATACTTTCAACGATGAAATTGTTTTGAAAACTGTTTTGAGAAAACAGAGCCGCCTACGTGTTTTTATTTACATGTGACGTGCTAGAGCTTAGCTCGCACGATGTTTGATTCGTGTGGTGCACGCATTAGTACTGGAGCGAGAGCTCGCACTAGAGTTTTACATGCATAGGTCCTAGAGTATAACTCGCACCAGATTTCACATGCTTGTTCGTGACACGGTGCTAGAGTCTAACTCGCACCAGAATTTACATGATTTTCGTGATAGGGTGCTGAAGTTTAACTCGCACCAGATTTTATAAGATTTTGATGTGATTTATATATAGAGTGCTAGAGCCTAGCTCGCACTAGTTTTACTGGATTTGTGGAGTAGCGCTGTCTGCCCTTGGAGTCGGCCAAAAGGCCCAACAGGCTCAAAAGACCTCTTAAGTGGGGTGAGAGTGAGGGATGAGGTTGGCGGTCTTGTGGGGATGTAAAGCGGGCTCTGCTGATTTTACTTGATTTGATGAGAGTGCTGAGCATCGCTCGCACTGATTTTATGAGAACATGCGATGAGCCGTGCTTGGAGCATCGGGTAGACTATGTGTCACCGATTTAATAGGCTCGCACGTGCATTTTGAGACATGGCATGAGTATTGAGAAACAAACCTCTCTGTGGGAAGCAGGCCATTTGGGCTGGAGTACCTAGAGTGATATGGGTCCATGGAGTACGATGTACCGTGCAAGTAGCATGGAGTACGATGTACCGTGGGGTATCTTCGGATACGGTATCTTTGTGATATGTGGTATCTTCGGATACGGTATCTTTATGATACGGGTATCTTTGGATACGGTATCTTTGTGATATTGGGTATCTTCGGATACGGCATCTTCGGATGCGTGGGATCGGATAAGACTGACGGGTTGGATTGACCCACCTTCAGGGCGGTTCCCGTTCAGGGTGAGACCTCGCACACTAGGATCCGTGTAGCTAGAGGGACTCACGAGGACACACATGGCCATAGTCCTAGTTATTGCCGATATATAGATGTTGCCTAGTCTCGCATGTCGACGATTTTGATGAGATCAAACCGGGTTTTAAATTAAATGTGCATGATGGGTATTTCCATGCTTTTAAAACCCATATGTGATGTCAACGGATTTTCATGATTTTGTGTGAGTCAGGATCACCCGAAGGAGGGGTCGAGTCCTGACTTTATTGTGAAATTTTAAACGAGAAAGATATGATTTTGAATATAAATTGCATGTTGAATTTTCCGTGCAAATGTGTTTTACATAACATCATAACTCATATCATCTGTTTTAAAATGTGTGGAGAAAGGGTGGTTTATGCATGGCACTACGTTCATGTAGATAGTATGGTTACCTACTTGTTCATAGTATTAAGTTATATGGTAAAGGTATGGTGGGATTGGCATTGACGCACAGCCCAATTTGTTAGTGGAGTGTGGTCACGATCAGAGGACAAGTAAGCAATGAAAGAAAATAACAAAACGCGAAAAATTAACTCTGATTTTTGGGTAGTTTGGGTCGTGACATGTTTAGTATCAGAGCCGAAATTGGTCTGATGTGTGTCAGTGTCAGTAATTAAGAATTACATCCCCGTGTTTCTGTGCTTGGTTAGATACAATAGTGTATATCGAGATGGGTTTTGACTAAGAAATGGTTGAGAATGCAGGAATGCCTAATATGAGTCGCATTAGATGAGATAGTGCCCGAGGCAGAGTTCATAGAGGTAGACCTGAGTCTGCTAAGTCGTGCTGAGTTGACCTGTGAGAACCAGGATGAAATTGAAATGGAGGCTAATGTTAAGCATGCCCCACTGAGTCCGATAGGGAGATCGGATAGTATTGAGACACGCTTCACGAGATTGAAACGGAGTGTGGAGATTATTTTGAGAAGCTAATTGCTCAGATTATGAATGAGATTTGAGGGTGAGACGGAGCATTGATGGAAACCCGCTCGACCCATCTTAAGTGTTAAACATCTAGAGCTAAGATGAGAAATCTTATTGGATGTATTCCGGTGACAGGATTTCCCGGACATGAGTTAAGGAAATTTCGGATTAAAGTCCTTACTCTGACCCAGAGGATTTGATTTATTGAAGTGTATAATTTATGAGTATGAAAATCAATTATAATCCTGGGCAGATATTACCTCGACACTATGAACAAGTGACAGTCGAGATGTCTAAAAGTTTATGGAAGGGCTCAGATTTTCAATTAGAGTCCGATTGGCCCGTGAGATATTACTTATACCGAGGCAGTGCGCAGATTTACAGTTGGGTAAATAAGAACATGAATTGCACGCCTCTGAGATTGGGAAAGGTAGTGAGGGCCGAAATAGAGAGAATTGAAAATGACAGAGATGTTAAAATGGAAAGATGGTAATTGGTAAAAGATTTAATTTGATGAGTTATAGAGTAAGATAATTGGTAAGGCCCCAGTGCATCCAATTTTGACACTCTTGAGGGGCATTGTAATTGGAGGACCCCGACCTGCTACGAAGCAGCGTAGCAGTGTAAGCACTGTAAGCAGTGTGAGATGTGTGGTGGATACCACGGAAGGAGGGTTTATACCTACACTGTATTGATGAAAATGGCCGTTAAGTGTGGTAAGACGGACCATTGATTTTGATTGTACAGAGTTGGGCGAGATCGCTCCACAGAAAAGTAAAGAGATAGAGAGAAAACTTCATTGGTATAGCTGCAACGAAAAGGGTGGCCATAGCCGAAAAGAAAAAGGAAAGTAGGCTGTTGGATGAAGGCGAGAGGATGTCTTGGACCAGGACATTATTGATGTTTCATGGATGTGGTGTAAGATACCACACTTGTTATGAATAATGAAGTACATATGTTCATTGATCCTGGTGCCACACATTTATTCATATCGCCTTCATTCGCATATAAGTGAGTAAAAGGCATGAATGCCTACATCATTGGGCACAATACTGATAAATGAGTACCCCAATAGAGAGGATTAATTAAAAGAATATGGATATGGAGATTTTAAGTGATAAAAAGGGGTGCAACAGTTGAAATTAAAGGAGTAAAGGATTGTACTCACGGAATGAATAATGAAAGAGTTTTGTCATGAGGGATATACGAAATGAGATAATCTTTAAGATAAGATAGATCCTAAGTACAAGATGTACTGGAGTAAGAGGCGTATGCTAGGTAAGAACATCTTTACGATATGAAGTCATTAGGATTAAAGCAATTAGTAGCGAATATAAGTTGTGACCACATGGACTGGTATATAAAGTAATTGTGGTTAAGTCTAAAGGTTAATAAAGGTATTTCAAAATACCTCCCCGCCTGAAGACTTGACAGCGTCTAAAAGTATATATATATATATAACCTATAACGTGAAATCGATCGTCATAATAAATACCTTTAGCATTAGGATACCTTTACTAAGACGATAAGAATATTAAAATTTGACAAATCATAAAAGTTATCATAGTAAAAATTTAATAAGAACCGTTAAGATAAGAAAAGGAAATGACGCAGGTTAGTACCTGAAAACGTAAGCGATTTTGAAGGATCTTATACGCTTATGCGTAAATAAGTCAAGGATTGGACCGATTTGTAATCATCATTATCGATGATATGTTGGATGTATTTAAAGTCCAGGGCAAATTATAAGCAACAATTGGAAAATGGCTTTTACAAATGGGTTGTTGCGAGTTCTCAAATATGGTCTACTTGGTTGACACGTTTAACTAAGAAAACGTGGTTTTTGAATGAGATGATAAATAAGAGGATAGATGTAACATGAATTTCAGTGTAGTGAAGTATGAACTAACCACCGTGATTAATTTCACCATACTCAACAGCTCAAGAGGTTCACAGTGAGTATGGATACCTCGAAATTATGAAGGAGCTGTGTATTGATGTATAATGGGAAGATAGTCAATTTTTGGAGTTAGACAACTCAAGGATCATGAAATAAACTATCTGACCGATGATTTAAAGTTGGCAACAGTAATTGTACCGAGGATATGGTACTATTATGTACACGGTGAGAAATTTTGGGTATGCATTGATCATAAAGTCCAAGTATCTGTTTTCATAGAAAGAGGCGAATATGAGAATACATAGTGGGTTAGAGCTTCTAAGGGATTTTGATTTGTGAAAATTGTACCACCCAGGAAAGGCTAATGTGATGACTAATGCCTTGAGCAGAAAGAGCCTAGGGATGGTATTACATATGATGATCAGGGAGCGTGAGCTGCTAGAGCAGTCATGAGCCTCAGTATTGATGTGATCCCTTCTGATGATGACAGTGATTGTGTGACAGCTAGCCTGAGACTAGAACTGGATGAGTGTGCTCGGATTTGACAGGCTTAGCGTGATGATCGGCATGGTGTCGATAGTTTGGGTCAGATTCAGAAGGGTACAGTGACAGAGTTGACGGAGTATGATAATGAGTTACTGAGGATTCTGAAATAGTATGAGTGCTCCCCAGGACCACAGTTGATGAGATAGTAATATTGTCAGAAGCTTACTCTTCGGGATTTACAGTGCATACAGAAAGTAACGAATATATATATGAAATCTCTGAAAAGGGTATTGGTGGTCAGATATGAAAAGAGACATGGTAGAGATTGTGGGAAAGTGCCTAGTATGTCAGTAGAATAAGGTAGAGTATTAAAAGTCTGCAGAGTTATTGCAGCTTCTACCTATATTGACACGGCACAAAAAATGAGAGCAAGTTTCCATAAATTTCGTGATGGGTTACAGAGGACCCATGTGAATTACGAGGCTATTTGGATGATAGTCGATAGAGTGACTAAGTCTACCCACCTTCTGGTTATGAAATCCCCAGATACTCAGAGTGTGTATGAGGATTTATGTATAATGAAGATTGTGGAACATGATGTAGCGTTCCAGTGAGCATGGTATCATATAGGGATTCCCACTTCAATTCTTACTTCAGGGAATATTTTTCAGGAAGCTATGGGAACGCAACTGAGTTAGCACAGCTTTTCATCCTCAGACAGATGGTCAGTTAGAGAGGACTGTACAGGTTCTGGAGGATCCGATGAAAGCGTGTGCCCTTGATTTTATAAGCTCCTGGAATGATCAGTTGTCACAAATTGAAGTCGCCAATAACGACAGTTTTCACTCGAGTATCGGGATAACAAGATATGAGGCACTGTATGGCTGTAGGGGTTGTTCCCCAGATTGGATAAGAAAAAGTGGGTGACAGATAGAATTATTTTTGACTTTGGATAATAAGTCTCTGAGAATGTTTAGTTAAGGATGAGAGATTAAGAACACCTCAGAGCAGACAGAAAGAATTGGAATTCACCCTTGGTGAATTAGTATGGTTGAAAGTTACTTGTCCTGAGAGAATAAGGACATAGTGAGCTTCTGGAAGAAGGTAAGTTGAGTTTCGCTGGATTGAATCTTTTGAGAGATTGGACAAGTGGGAGATAAGACCTATAAGTTGGTGTTATCACCTGAATTAACAGGCACCCACAATGTGTCCCAGCTTTTGATGCTTCGAAAATACTATCCGGATCTAGCATAGGTGATCGAATATGAATTCCAAAAGTTCAGTTTAATGAAAATATAAGTATATTGAAGAAGTTGATTCGGGCATTAAACAGGAAAGAGAAAGTATTGAGGTTTAAGATGATCTCCCTAATTAAAGTCCTTTGGTAGTAATACACTCCGGAAAAAGATCACATGAGAATTAAAGAAGTATGATACGATTAATGTACCCGGAGTAGTCTATGGACTCATATGAATTGGTTCTAATTTGGAGGACCAAATTCCTTAAGTGGGGGAGATTTGTAAGACCCGAATTTAATTAAAATACGAAATAAATGAGTATTCGTGAAGGGAAGTCGGGTTAAATTAATCCCGAATATGTGCAAGGGCAAAACGATCAAAAGACCGAAGGTCGGTATAATTTAGATAAGGAAATTTAATTAAAAATATGGATTTGAGAAATCTTGGTCAATAAAGATGAAATAAATTTATTTTGGGTTAAATTGATCAAGATATTAATTTATTGAAATTAATCGGGATTTTTAGTTCGAAAAAATAATCCCGAAAATAATCGAAAAATATACCGAAAAGTTATTCGAGACAATATCCCAAAAATACAGAGAAATTATACCCGAAAAAGGGTTAAAATATAATTAATAAATTAAATAAAATTAAATAAATTAAATTTGGGATAAAATAATATAAGTTGTAGATATTTTAGATTTTTATAGAGTATTTTAATGAATAGTATAATAATTAAATAAATAAATAAATATATAAAATAAATTAAAGAATTAAAAAAAAGGAATCAGAAAATGCGAAAGGAGATGAAAACGGAAGCCGAAATCGGGGGGGAGGCCGGACGACCACCGGCGACCCTTGTCCCAGGCCTCCTACCGGGAAAGGAAGCCCGAAGCCAGGCGATCTTGCTGCCATCGGAGACGCGGGCCAAGGACGACCGAGATCACCGAAAAACGGAGGAGAAGGTCGCGGGAAAGAAATGGCGAACGACGGCGATTCGGGGGGAACCGAGGCCAGATTCTGAAAGCCCAGGCGACGGCGGTTCTTTTAAGACCTGTATCAGCCGACGAAACGGCGGGAATCGCCGGTGACGACCAAGGGAAGAAATGGGTTTCCGACGGCCGAGGGAGAAGAGTCGAACCGGTGGCGTTCCGGCGACCTCGATCAAAACCGAGGGTAGATTCGTGCTCCGGACGACCTTGCGAAGGTGCTGGCGGTGAAAGCCAACGGAGAACCGACCGGCAAGGCGGTGAACCGGCTGAACTGGAGTGAACCGGGGTGAACCGGCGGGTCTGAACAGGTCCGAACCGGACTGAACCGGTTCAGCCAAAAAGAGAGGAAAAAAGGGAGAAAAAGGGAAAAAGAAAAAGAGGAAAAATCGGGAAAAAATTTCAGTGATGCAATCGAGCTTCGGGTAAGTCGGTAAGCGGTCGAAATTGATCGATTTAAATTTGAGAATAATTTATTTAATTATTATTCGACTGGGAATTTACCCGAAAATTCATGAAATTGTGTAGCTCGACGATTGGCATCCACCGAGAGCTCGAGACAGCCTCAATTTTGTACTAGCATGGAATCTCGGGTAAGTGACCCTTATTTACGACAATTTACATCGTTATGCGTGATATGAATTTAAATTTCGCATAAATTGAATTAAATTATGGAAATTTAGATAAATTATCGTAAATAATAAATTTAGCTATTCGAGAGTTAGAACGAGGCTCAATAAATTGTTGGTGGGCCCAGTGAGCCCAATAGGCCTCGATAAAGTGAAAATTAAGTGGAAAACGGGCTTAAGGCCGATTAAGGCCCATTAAGGTGCAATCGGGCCCAATAGCGGTAAACGGGCCCAATGATTTAAATTAAGCCCAGAAAATATCAAATACAATTAAGTTGTATAATATCTGACCTGAGGAATATTGATACGCAGTTCTGGGCATTTGATTGGGAGCATATCGGACTGCGCGACGAGACAACAGTGGAAAAGAAAAGGTCAGACTCGACAGGAAAATAAGGTAAGGGAATTCTACGAACTGCTAGAGGTAAACTTTACGCAATTTTAAGTTCATTGCAGTCTTTAAAAATTATCTGAAGGGTCTAGAGGTCAAATAATAATTTTAGTGCCTCGAATGGGTAAATTACCAAAATACCCTTGTTAAGGGTAAAATTTACGAATTTAGGAAAATTGAGAGGAGCAAGAACAAGAGGTTTCTGCTCATTCTGGAGACATTTTAATGCATGCATGAGTAGGCTGGCTAACCTTGAAAGAAAATGCACAGCATTGCATACTTTCAACGATGAAATTGTTTTGAAAACTGTTTTGAGGAAACAGAGCCACCTACGTGTTTTTATTTACATGTGACGTGCTAGAGCTTAGCTCGCACGATGTTTGATTCGTGTGGTGAACGCATTAGTGCTGGAGCGAGAGCTCGCACTAGAGTTTTACATGCATAGGTGCTAGAGTATAACTCGCACCAGATTTCACATGCTTGTTCGTGACACGGTGCTAGAGTCTAACTCGCACCAGAATTTACATGATTTTCGTGACAGGGTGCTGGAGTTTAACTCGCACCAGATTTTATAAGATTTTCATGTGATTTATATATAGAGTGCTAGAGCCTAGCTCGCACTAGTTTTACTGGATTTGTGGAGTAGCGCTGTCTGCCCTTGGAGTCGGCCAAAAGGCCCAACAGGCTCAAAAGACCTCTTAAGTGGGGTGAGAGTGAGGGATAAGGTTGGCGGCCTTGTGGGGATGTAAAGCGGGCTCTGCCGATTTTACTTGATTTGATGAGAGTGCTGAGCATCGCTCGCACTGATTTTATGAGAACATGCGATGAGCCGTGCTTGGAGCATCGGGTAGACTGTGTGTCACCGATTTAATAGGCTCGCACGTGCGTTTTGAGACATGGCATGAGTATTGAGAAACAAACCTCTCTGTGGGAAGCAGGCCATTTGGGCTGGAGTACCTAGAGTGATATGGGTCCATGGAGTACGATGTATCGTGCAAGTAGCATGGAGTACAATGTACCGTGGGGTATCTTCGGATACGGTATCTTTGTGATACGGGGTATCTTCGGATACGGCATCTTCGGATGCGTGGGATCGGATAAGACTGACGGGTTGGATTGACCCACCTCTCGGGTGGTTCTCGATCAGGGTGAGACCTCGCACACTAGGATCCGTGTAGCTAGAGGGACTCACGAGGACACACATGGCCATAGTCCTGGTTATTGCCGATATACAGATGTTGCCTAGTCTCGCATGTCGACGATTTTGATGAGATCAAACCGGGTTTTAAATTAAATGTGCATGATGGTTATTTCCATGCTTTTAAAACCCATATGTGATGTAAACGGATTTTCATGATTTTGTGTTAGTTAGGATCACCCGAAGGAGGGGTCGAGTCCTGACTTTACTGTGAAATTTTAAACGAGAAAGATATGATTCTGAATATAAATTGCATGTTGAATTTTTCGTGCAAATGTGTTTTACATAACATCATAACTCATATCATCTGTTTTAAAATGTGTGGAGAAAGGGTGGTTTATGCATGGTACTACGTTCATGTAGGTAGTATGGTTACCTACTTGTTCGTAGGATTGCCTTACTGAGCTTGATGTGCTCACCATTTTCATTTTCTCCCACAGATAATCTCCAGTAGATGTTGAGGCGACTCAGTACTGCATTCCGGATGTCCGCTGCTGCCCATCATTTAAGGTATATACACTTGTATGTATTGTATCTAAGTAAGCATAGCACAGTAACATGTTTGTAAGTAACTTTAGGGGATGTATAAATATTGTAGACATTTTATAAATGACTGAGAAGAATTAAGTTATATGGTAAAGGTATGGTGGGACTGGCATTGACGCACATCCCAATTTGTTAGTGGAGTGTGGTCACGATCAGAGGACAAGTAAGCAATGAAAGAAAATAACAAAACGCGAAAAATTAACTCTGATTTTTGGGTAGTTTGGGTCATGACAACGGTATATAAAACATCACCACAGTTCAAATTAAAGTGCTAATTAAGCTCCAGCACGTTTCAAACATGTGAAAACATCAATATCCATTGCGAGCTAGGCTCCAACACAGTTTAATTCACATAAACATGATAGGCAGCTCATAATCATATAAAAACCAATCTCAAAACACATTTAGCACCTCACATGTGCTATTACACAACATCATTCAAACATTTCCCAGCCTATCAGTCAATTTGTTTAAAACAAAGCAAAGGGTTTTGTGAAAACATTCAAAACACGTGATTTATGCAATTATTAGCCTTACTATCCCATTTCTTTATAATACTATTTCAAACAACCAAATCTCATACAAATACCCGTAGTTATTTCCATACATCGTCAAACACGTTTCTATAAAATCATGCACTTTTCCAAAGCCCTATATACCTACAAAATACGAGCAGCTACCTCTATATACTTACAGAATTCCCTTATCTGGAATCGCGACGTGTGATTCCACTTCCTTAAAGCTGCTTACTCATGCGATTAAATTCGTCTCCAATGAACTCTCTGGAACTACATGTAATTGTATTTCGCATCATTATAGTCCATTATATCACAACTCTCGCGTTTACTATAGTCGATTCAACCTATAGTTTCTATTAACGCATATAAAGCCTATTAACTCATTCCAAATCGATATTAAATCGATATTAAGCTTATAGTATTCATATCCTATATATTTCCTCACTATGGCTTTTCCATCAACACTACATGTGCTCATTTTCCTAATTCCACTCAACCCACAATATAGGTTCATTTACCCATTTCAAATCATCCACATTACTCAAATGACAACTTAGCAATTCCCAAAAATCACCAACTCATCCAAATTACACTTTCTCACAGTAGACTTATTCCATTTTTTAGGTCACACACTAGTTCCATTGCCTCCTAGGTATCTCCAACCATCAATACACATGTAAATCTACTCCAAAATCAATTAAATAGACAATGTACTTAGATTGGAGTATTAGAAACTTACCAATCTAGTTTCTCTTCTTGCTCCAAGGGGAAATGTTCCTTGCTTCTTCAATACCGACAATGGGGTTTTGATACCCAACTATGTTGTTCTCTTCCTCAAGATGAACAACTTTGCATCTAATGGTCTTTCTTCAAATCTTACTCGAATGGGTGGATTTTAGAGAGAGAAATCTAGGTTTTGGGTTAAAAATGGAGAGGGTGAAATGTGTTTTTCGTAAATGGTAGATTTGACTGCTCCTATATATAGAATTGCTTGATGAGATTGATTTGAAGGAGATGGAGATCGGTCTGGTCCTCTTAAAATCCCTCTTTTCTCACGGTATTTTCAACTAGGAGATCGATCTATCGGGGTTAGAGATTAATCTATTTAAGGCAGAGAGCTAAGGAGATCGATCTGGCTTAAGGGAAAATCGATCTGCTCTTTCCAGTAGCTAATTGAAGATTGACCTGTTACTTCAAGGATCGATCTCTTCATTACAAAATGTTTAGAAGATCGATCTAGCCCCATTGGAGATCGATCTGCTCTACTCCATTGCTCAAATAAGAGCATTCTGGCTCTTCCAGATCAATCTCTCATCCTATGAGATCGATCTGGCCTTTATTTTTTCCAGATTTTTTGCAGTTTCTCTGCAGTAACACACCCCCAAACATCCTTGATTTGCTGCGATGGTCATTTTCTCATCCAACCACCTTTAAGACTTGAAGTTGGCATTTATTTATACTTTGTACACATTAGAACTTGTGTGTATTCATGGTATAGCCGAAGGTATACCATACCAAGCTAAATGGAAGTACAACTTCATTCCATTTTACCACACTACTCATTTTGAGTTCCAATCACATTCATCATTTATAAAAGCCGATTTCTCCATATTCACATAAAATGAAACTTGTGTACACATTACAAATTCATGTTACAAGTATGTATACTGAATCCATGGACTTACACCACTTATTCTTACATTGTAAATATATCACCATACTCATGGTTTCATAAAGTTTACATTCAAAAATACAGGTCTTACACATACTTTATACACATTAAAACTTGTCTGCATTCATTATATAACCAAAGGTATACAATATAAAGCCAAATAGAAGTACAACTTCATTCCAGTTTACCACACTACTCATTTTTCATTCCACTCACATTCATCATATACAAAAGTCCATATCTTCATATTCATACATAATGAAACTTGTTCGTACATCACAAACTCTTATTACAAGTATGTATATTGAATTTATGGACTTTACATCGCTTATGCTTCATGTTACATGTACATCACCATACTTCTGAGGTCATAAGGTTACATATGGAATACGTTTCTTACAGAGAGTATCGTGTCCACCAGCCTACGTCAACAACACGGCGGCATAACAAGTGATCACTACAAATAATCTGGAAAAGTAGAGAAATGGATGAGCTCTTCAAGCCAAGTACGAAACGCGTTTAAAATAGTCTCGGTATGACAGTATGCTAAAATTGAATGCTTTTGTACAAACCTTTGGCAAACAAATATATATATACACATATATATCAAAATATGCTTGCTTAAAAGGTAAGTCAAAAAATTTTCAAATCACATAAATCACATGTCACAAACTTATCACTTTTCTTTCGAAGTCATACAGAATCTATTATAGAGACTAGGTATAACACATGGCAAGCATAAGTCATCTTCATACAAACCCAACCTCCGAAGAGGGAGACAAACAAACAGAATACCGATGGCTATGGTAAGGGGACTGTAGACTAGACCGGGGTCGTACAACACCCTACACCACTAAGGACCAAAATGAACAATACACAAAGTGGTAGAAGATAAGACATCGAGTGGGCAACACATGCACAACGTGATTAAACATGCACCACAAAAGGCTGAAAATGCACGATGTGGTATAAGGCATGCACCACGAATGACCAAACTCCACACAAGCCAGGCATGACAGATATCACGGACTACATGTTGCCTTAGTCTCAAAACGAAACTTACAAACTCTTTTTCGGGCTTGTTAACCTGCATACTAGCAAAACCGAGTTTTATATTTCAAAACTACGTATTTATGAAAACTTATTCATAAAACTTGTTTCCATAACAAAACTTACATTTTCCAAAACATTTTACAGTTGCCAAAAAGTACATTCGGAAGACTTAGTAAAGTTGGTTTTTCTTTCGGTTTTTGGGTTATGTATGAATAATGCTTTCTCGGCTATTGAGTACATTTTACATACGAATTCTTACTTTAAACATAATTGTACCTTAAAAATAAGGTAACGGGATACCAATACTACTTTAAATTACATCCCTTACCTATTGAATCATGAGATTACACAAAATCGTCGAGTGTCGGGCTTACCTCGATTTGTGTGCCAATACCTCGAGCTCCCAAGGTAATTCTAAAATCATCATTTGATGCTCAATTCCATCTCAGTATTCTTAAATATACATTTACTTTCATAAATTTCACTAAATTTGACTATTTTATCAATTTTTCCTACTTTCTTGGTTTTACCGATAAAAGTGTCGTTTTAAGCTATTTTCGATAATTTCTTTTCTCCTAACTTCAAACTTATAAACTTAATAACCTAAACACTTATCCAAGTCTAAAATCAACACACCACAACTTGTAAAATTATCAAACTTTCATACTTTTATAGTTTTCTACTAAACTGAGCTATAAACCAAACTTTTTAGTATTAAACAATCATTCTATAACATCAAATTCAACCAAATTTCAACATTTCCTCAACATTTCAAGGCTGGCTGAATTCACACCTATCTCTAGAAATTATTTCTCAATTTTCTACTTTAGTAAAAATCATCCAAATTTATCAAATAACAATATATATGAGCATCATCATCTTCCATCAATTTCTCACCTAGTTTGACCAACTTTGACCACTTTTTCTTGCTCCAACAATGATTCTCAGCTCTGAAACAACATGTATATAACTTAGAATCATAAAAAAAAGCTCAAAAACCAACCAAGAACTTATAAATTTAAGTTTCTCTCTTACCCAGAAATAGGGCAGATTCTGCCACTGTTCTTCTCTCTAGCTTTTCACCTAATAAAAGAGCTTGTTTAAGGCTGAATATTTTATCTATTGTAGAGGACTTAGGAAAGAATATTTGATCCTTCTTGACCAAACACTAAAAGTGGCCGAAAAAATCGCACAAGTTCACCTTGTAGAGGACACTGGCGGTAACTTTATGGGGTTGGTTCTCTCTGGTTCCAGCTGGTTTCAGGGTGTTCTTTACCATTCCAGAAAGAACATGAAGTGCTCTTTTATTTTGGAGAATATTGGGCTAAAAAGCCTTCTGGATGAGCTTCAAACTTGGCTTTTATATTAGGCTAGCAAATGCTGGGCCTGGGCCAACAAGCAGCCATGTTTTTGTAAAATTCATAAAAACTATTTCCAGCCCATTATTGTAATACCCAATTTTTTTCGAAAGAGCAAATGTAATGAATAGAAATTTTTGAGTGCATTTAAAAATGCAAAAGGATTAAAATGATATTCTCGAAAACGTGCAAGGGCAAAACAGTCAAAAGATCGAAAGTCGGTATAAATTCGAGAAGGAAATTTAATTAAAAATAATGGCTTGAGAAATCTTGATCAATAACGAAGAAATAATTAAATTTCGGGTTAAATTGATCAAGATATGAATTTATTGGAATAAACTGAAATTTTCTTGTTGAAAAATAATCCCAAAAATAATAAAAAATTATACCGAAAAGGTAAAATTGGACTGAGAAATTCATTTATGGATTAAATGAATTAAATATATATATATTTTTAGATATTTTGGCAAAAATAATAATATAATATTGATTAAAATAATAATAAAAATAAATAATAAATAAAAATAAATAAATAAAAAAACGCAGAAGAAATCACGAAACGCGATTTCTGCAAACCCAAAAACGAAGTAAGGACCAAGGGAGACGGTCCTCCCTCACTGGACGAAGCGACCGGCGGCGCACCCACCAGGCTGGGTAGCCGACGCCGACCCAGGTAGAGTCTGGTGATTGAAGTGCGATCGTTGACGATAGAAACGCCGGCGAAAGGAAATCGAGAGAGGGAGAAAGGAGAAACCGGTGATCGGCGCCGATTCGAGCCCGACCACCACCACCCGAAGGTAGCCTACGCCAAGGCCGGTCGATCAGTGGCTGAATCGGCTGGTGGGGCGGCGGCTAACGCCGAAAAATGACAAGAAATAGAAACGGTACCAACGACGAGGGGAGGAGGGTCGGATCGGCCACTTTTTGGCGACCTTGGATGAAATCGAGACCAGATCTGTGCTGCGGACGACCCAGCGGAGCTGCTGGCGATGGAAACCGGTGGAGAATCGATCGGCGAGCCACTGAACCGGACTGAACCGGCGGCCTGAACTGGGTTGAACCGAACCAGACCGAACCGGTTCAGCCAAAAGGAAAAGGAAAAAGGAAGAAAAAGGGAAAAAGAAAAAGAGGAAAAATTGGGGAAAATTTTGATGATGCAATCGAGCTACGGGTAAGTTGGTAAGCGATCGAATAGATCGATTTAAATTTTGGAATATTTAATTTAATTAATATTCGACTGAAAATTTACCCGAAAAATAATGTAAAATGTGTAGCTCGACAATTGACATCAATCGAGAGCTCGAGATAGCCTCGATTTACGTACTACCATGGAATCATGGGTAAGTAACCCTTATTTATGATAATTTTATATCGTTATGCGTGATTGATATTTATTACATAAATTATGGATTTAATTTTCATATTAAATGAATTAAATTCTGGAAATTGGAATAAATTGTCGTAAATACTAAATTGAGTTATTCGAGAGTTTAGAACGAGGCTCAATAAATACTGATGGGCCCAGTAAGCCCAATAAGCCTCGATAATGTAAATAGTAAGTGGAAAACGGGCTTAAGGCAGATTAAGGCCCATTATGGTGCAATCGGGCCCAATATGGGTAAACATGCCCAATGATTTAAATTAAGCCCAGAAAAATATGAAATACAATTACATATATTGTATTTGACCTGATGAACATTTATCCGCAGTTTCAGAGAGTGGATTCGGAGCAAATCGGACTGCTTGACTAGTCATCAGTGGAAAGGTCAGACTGTACAGAAAAATGAGGTAAGGGAATTGTGTGAGTAGCTAGAGGTAGCTACGCGTATTTTAGTAGTTTTTGTATACATTAATTATGTATGTATACACTGTTATTGTATAATGATCCTAAAAATGGTTTAAATGATTTTAAGGATCGAAATAGGTGAAAAGATTATTTTACCCCTATTGAGGGAAGTTGACCTAAGGATGGTGAAAGTATGATATGCATGAAATGCATGATTTAAGGAAATTTTTGGTTTAAAGAATTTTATTAGTTTTAAGCAAAGCAAATCGGTAGATTGGACAATAATTGCATAGGTTTCCCAAATAACACTACGTAAGTGTTATTGGTATTTAAATGAAATTCTTTGGAAAACGAGCCAACTATCAATTTTATATGGAAACAGATAGTGCCGACACATAACTCGCACTATATCTGCGTTTGTGAGTGTGCATAAAATGTGCTAGAGCGGTTGCTCGCACTGACTAATGTGACATCATATGCATGAAATGTACTTGAGCGGTTGCTCGCACTGATTTTACTATTGTGAAATGCATGAGAAGTGCTAGAGCCTAGCTCGCACTCTGTTTTGACATGTTTTAATTTGTTTTGACCTGATATGCATAAAAAGGTGCTGGAGCAATTGCTCGCACTAGTTTTTATGATTTAACATGCATGAGAGATGCTTGAGCTTAGCTCACATCCTATTTTGATATTATATTGCATAAAATTCGTACTGGAGTGTAACTCGCATGAGATTTGATTTAATTATGCATAAAGCCATGCTGGACTGTAACTCGCACGAGATTTGATTTACTTGAGCATTTATTTGTGTTGGAGCGTTACTCGCACGAAGTTGTATATGGTTTTATAATTCATTTTAAAGCCGTTCTGGAGTTTTTCTCGTACGAGGTTTTCTCTGAGTTTTTATACATATCCGTACTAGAGCATTGCTCGTACGTGGATTTTACTTGAATTTATAATTAGTTTAAGTCGTACTGGAGCACTGCTCGTACGCAGATTTTACTGATTTTTATGAAACTGTGCTAGAGCTTCGCTCGCATAGGGATTTATATTAGATGCATATAGCCGTGTTGGAGCCTCCTGTAGACTGTGTGTCACAGGAGATGATATGGGTGGATAAGACCTATTGCAGGCACCCCTGATTGAGCTTAGGTTCACGGAGTACGTTGTACCATGTATGTCACGCGGAGTACGCTGTACCTTGGGGATTGTTGGAGTGGAGTGGCATTAGTCACGAGGCAGCAAGCCTTGCCCTCGCAATCCTGGTGTTATGCTGTTCTGGCGGGTAGGACGACCCACCTCCCATTTTAGGTGTGATACCCACACACTAGGTACCATGTTACGAAGGATCACTAGGATATGGCCATAGTCCTCGATGTTACTGATATAATCAGCTGCTTGTCTCACACGATATAACTATTGGTCGATAGACCAGTGTAGACCTGAGGGAGGGGTTAGGCCCCCGATTTTATGATTTTTATGATTTTTATGATATGTGACCCTGAAAGAAGGGTAATTTTATAACCGAAGTTTTACAATGAATTGTTTTACGAGTTGAGATGCTTAAACCCTTTGGGTTATTTTATACTGCGTTTTAAATGAAATGATTTAAATGCAGTAGCATGATGTGTTTTCCATGCTTTAATGATAATTTCATGAAATGATTGTATCTCATGATTTGTTTTATATCGCATGAAATAATGCATGATTTTGATTTAATTAATGCTAAGTATGATTTAATGATGTCACATAAAATGCTATTAATGCATGAATTACATAATTTCTATATGCACAAATAGTTTTAATAAACTAAGTCATTGATGTTTGCATGACTTTGTGCTTAATGATTTTAAGGAAAAGAAATGGATTTAAGGGCATGCCATTATGAGCAGGTAGATAGTGGAGCTATCTACGTACTTGCATAATTGCCTTACTAAGCGTGTGGTTTGCTCACCCCCTTCACTTTCCCATCTTTTCAGAGCACTCACAGAAATTAGTAGTGGCTGAGAACTTGCATGTATTGGTATCTGCTGTTTCCCATCGAGAGACAGGTATACACATTTGTATAATTTTGTATCTAAATATGTAATGCACAGTACTGTAAACAGATATGATGTTGGGGATGTAGAGTTATAAATACCATTGTGTATGTTTTTAATTAAAGTCAAAGGATAGTAAACTCTGATATATGAATGTGAATATGGAAATGGAATGGCAAATAGGTAAGAGGTGACTAACACCGAATCATAGCCCAACTGTTTGGTAATATGGTCACGATGAGAGAAAGATAAGAATTAAATAATAAATGAAAAAGCAAAAAATTTACTCTGATTTTTAGGTAATTTGGGTCGTGACAAGTTTTGATATCAGAGCTTAAGTTGGCTTGATATGAGTCGGTGTTAGTGGTTAAGAAAGTTTACTTCCCCATGTACTGTGCATTGTTTAGATACAATTGTGTATATTGAGATGGAAGTGCAGCTAAGAATTTGGTTTTGAATGCAAGAATATAGACTAATTAACTGATAGCCGTTATGGTAGAAGGGCGAGTACACGAGCTCGAGGACGTAGAGGCAGGCTTGAGAGTCGTACTGAGTCACCATGATGGGCCCTAAAGGTATATGTCCTGTAAGACCCGATATTTTTGAGTGCATTTAAAAAATGCAAAAGGATTAAAATGGTATCCCCGAACACGTGTAAGGGTAAAACGGTCAAAAGACCCAAAATTTGGTATTAACCAAGACAAGAAAATTTAATTAAAAATACGGATTTGAGAAATCTTGATCAATAACGAAGAAATAAATAAGTTTCGGATTAAATTGATCAAGATATGAATTTATTGGAATAAACCAGAATTTTCGTATCGAAAAATAATCCCGAAAATAATCGAAAATTATACCGAAAATGTAAAATCGAACTGATAAATTTATTTACAGATTAAATGAATAAAATAGAATTTTTCTAGATATTTTAGGAATTTTATTATTATTTTATTGAATAAAATAATAATAAAATTTAATTATAAATAAATAAATAAAGTTAAAAAAATCTTAATCGCGAAATCGAGAAACAGAAATGGAAATGGTAGAAGCGAAACAAACGAGATCGAGGAAGACGGTAACCGGCGAGCCACTAGCAAGGCCTAGGGGCCGACGAGGGCCGACGAAGCAGGCCCAAAACTCGCACAACCCACAGGCGTCAATGACGCGTGGCGAGCTGGCCAGAAATCGACAGATCGGAAGAGGAAGTCCGCGGAAGAGAAGCCTGATTGGCGACCATCGGCGCCTTTTTGACACCACCTGAGGGCCGATTTTGGAAGGCCAGGCCGTGGCGCGCCGATTGGTGCCGGAATCGCACCGGGAACCGGTCGAACGGCGCCGAAATGACCAAATGGTGATTAAACCGGTCGAACCGGACTGAACCAGTCGAACCGGATCGAGCTGAACCGGTGGTCTGAACTGGGTTAAATCGAACCGGACCGAACCGGTTCAGCCAAAAAAGAAAAGGAAAAAAGGAAAAAAAAGGGAAAAAGAAAAAGAGAAAAAATTGAAGAAAATTCCAGTGATGCAATCGAGTTTCGGGTAAGTCGGTAAGCGGTCGAATTGACCGATTTAATTTTTGGAATATTTAATTTGATTAATATCCGACTGAAAAGTTTACCTGAAAAATTATTTAATTGTGTAGCTCGACAATTGGCATCAACTGAGAGCTCGAGACAGCCTCGATTCACATACTATCATGGAAATCTCAGGTAAGTAACCTTTATTTACGACAATTTTTCATCGTTATGCGTGTTGATGAATTACGAATTTAATTTTCGCATAAATGAATTAAATTCTGGAAAATTGGGATAAATTGTTGTAAATAAATCATAAGCTGTTTGAGAGTTTAGAACGAGGCTAAATAAATACTGCTAGGCCCAATGAGCCTAATAGGCCTCGATAAATTGTGGTAAACAGGCTTAAGGCCGATTAAGGCCCATTAAGGTGAAATCGGGCAAAATATGGGTAAACGGGCCCAATGATTTAAATTAAGCCCAGAAAAATATGAAATACAATTAAATTGTATTGTAATTGACCTGATGAATGTGTATCCGCAATTCTAGAGATTTTATTTGGAGCAAATCGGACTGTGTGACGTGTCATCAGTGGAAAGGTCAGACTGTACAGAAAAATGAGGTAAGGGAATTATGTGAGTAGCTAGAGGTAGCTACGCATATTTTAATAGCTTTTCTGTACACTGAATATGTATGTATACATTGATAATGTAAAATGATCCTAAAAATGGTTTGAATGATTTTAAGGATCGAAATGGGTGAAAAGACTATTTTACCCCTATTGAGGGAAGTTCACCTAAGGATGGTGAAAGCATAACATGCATGAAATGCATGATTTAAGGAAATTTATAAATTAAGGATTTTATTGGTTTTTAAGCAAAGTAAATCGATAGATTGGCCAGTAATTGCATAAATTTAACAAGATAACACTACGTAGGTGTTATTAATATTTAAATGAAATTTCTTCGAAAAATGGCCAACTATCAAGTTTATATGGAAACAGATAGTGCTGGCATATAGTTCGCACTATATCTGCGTTTGTGAGTGTGCATAAATGTGCTTGAGCAGTTGCTCGCACCGATTCGTGTGACATCATATGCATAAAATGTTCTAGAGCGGTTGCTCACACTGATTTTTATTATTGTGAAATGCATGAGAAGTGCTGGAGCCTAGCTCGCACTCTATTTTGACATGTTTTGATTTGTTTTGACGTGGTATGCATAAAATGGTGCTGGAGCGATTGTTCGCACTAGTTTTAATGATTTGACATGCATGAGAGATGCTGGAGCTTAGCTCGCATCCTATTTTGATTTGATATTGCATAAAAGCCGTGCTGGAGTGTAACTCGCACGAGATTTGATTTACTTGAGCATTCATTTGCGCTGGAGCATTTCTCACAAAATTTTAAATGGTTTTATAACTCATTTTAAAGCCGTACTGGAGTTTTTCTCGTACGAGGTTTTCACTGAGTTGTTATACATATCCGTACTAGAGCATTGCTCGTACGTGGATTTTACTTGAATTTATAATCAGTGTAAGTCGTACTAGAGCGCTGCTCGTACGCAGATTTCATTGATTTCTATGACACCATGCTAGAGCTTTGCTCGCACGAGGTTTTCTGATATCATGAATATGCATGGAGCCATGCTTGAGCTTCGCTCGCATAGGGAATTGTATTACATGCATATAGCCGTGTTGGAGCCTCCTGTAGACTGTGTGTCACAGTGAGATGATATGCTCACACGTGCATTCTGAGACAGAGATGATATGGGTGGATAAGACCTATTACAGGCACCCCTGATTGAGCTTGGGTTCACGGAGTATGTTGTACCGTGTATATCACGCGGAGTACGCTGTATTGTGGGGATTGTTGGAGTGGAGTGGCATTAGCCATGAGGCAGCAAGCCCTGCCCTCGCAATCCTGGTGTTATGCTATTCTGGCGGGTAGGACGACCCACCTCCCGTTTCAAGTGTGATACCCCGTACACTAGGTACCGTGTTGCCAGGGATCACTAGGATATGGCCATAGTCCTCGATGTTACTGATATAATCAGCTGTTTGTCTCACATGATATAACTTGTGGTCTGTTAACCAAGGTAGACCCGAAGGAGGGGTCAGGCCCCCGATTTGACGATTTTATGATTTTATGATTTGTGACCCAGAAAGAAGGGTGGTTTTATAACCGAAGTTTTATAATGAATTTTTAATGAGTTGTTTTATAAGATGATTGACCCGGAAGGGTTGTTTTATACTGCGTTTTCAATGAAATGATTTAAATGCAGTAGCATGATGAGTTTTTCCATGCTTTAATGATAAATTCATGAAAGGATTATATCTCATGATTTGTTTTATATCGCATGAAAGAATGCATGACTTTGATTTAATTCATGCTGAGTATGATTTACTGATGTCACATAAAATGCCATGGAAGCATAAGTTATATGATTTATATATGCACGCACAGTTTTATAAACTAAGTCATTGATGTTTGCATGACTTTGTGCTTGATGATTTTAATGAAAAGAAATGGATTTTAAGGGCATGGCATTATGAGCATGTAGATAGTGGAGCTATCTACTTACTTGCATAATTGCCTTACTGAGCGTGTGGTTTGCTCACCCCCCTTATTTTCCCATCTTTTCAGAGCACTCACAGTAATTAGTAAGCGGCTGAGGACTTGCATGCTTGGTATCCGCTGCTTCCTATCGAGAGACAGGTATACACATTTGTATAGTTTTGTATCTAAATATGTAATGCACAGTACTGTAAACAGAAATGATGTCGGGGATGTAGAGTTATAAATACCAATGGGTATGTATTTAATTAAATTCAAAAGATAGTAAACTCTGATATATGAATGTGATTATGGAAATGGAATGGTAATAGGTGAGAGGTGACTAACACCGAATCATAGCCCAACTGTGTTATAGGATGGTCACGATGAGATAAAGGTAAGAATTAAATAATAAATGAAAAAGTGAAAAATTTACTCTGATTTTTAGGTAAATTAGGTCGTGACATGTCCGCATGTACACGGGTCGTACAAGTAATAATGAGATTTGAGTCCTGAGTTATCGTCCCACAGAGAAGTTGACTAGCCTAATTAACTACCAGTTAATCTTACCCTAAGTATATCCTAGCAAATTATGAAGTTTTGATTATTGGTGGTTTACTAAGTTTGCAAAATACTAAAAATAATAAAACCATAAAATAAAGAAAATCGAGCAAAATTACTTACAGTGCTCCACGCAATTAAAATAAAAAAACCTACAAAAGAAATTAAAACAGTTAAAACTAATTAACGCAAATAAAATGCAATTATGAAAATAAAGCAATAAAATTAAACTACAATTAAACTAACCTAAAATCTAATAAAAATATAAATCAAATTAAAAATACATGAAAAACATTTAATCTAGATTAATTCTAAATGCCACTTATAAAGCACTAAACTAAAATAAAATCCTAAAACATTTAATATAAAATTAACTACTAACTAAACATTAACACTACAAATTAAATTAACATGCAAAACAATAAAGCTACCCTACCATTACTTAATTAAATTACCTAAATGACAACTAACAAGTATTAATCAATTTGATTCGTTAAAGTAAAAATATGAAATAACATATTAATTGGCCAAACAAGGCCTTAAACAATTTAAATCAACAAAGAACTCCCTCCATTCACTATTCATTCTTCATTTCTTCATTTTCTCATTTCCAGGTGGTCTCGGTTTTGCCCTCTGGTCTAGGCTTTTGCCCACTGTTCGGCCTCTGTCCTGCTGCACTCTACTTCTACTGTTTCTGCTTTTGGTTTTAACTACACACTGCATCCAGGCTGCTGTTCTCTGCCTCGATTTCTGGTTGCCAACTGCCTTGCTCGATTTCATGCTTAGCTTCCGTCTCTGCACAATCCAGCATAGCACGTTTCCTTCTCCAGGCAAACTAAGCTTCACACGCCATCCCCGTTTGTCTTCCTGCATACTCTGCTTGCTCTCGGGTCTGACCAGAATCTACTCTAGGCAAGGTCCGCTTCTGCTCCCTGCTACACGATCTTGCACAGCTGCTGTCCTGCTCTGCTTTCGCTTGAAGGTGAGTGTCAACCCACTAGCAGGAGGTGCGCTGCTTGCTTTTAGGACCCTGTTTTGCCTGCTGCCATGGTATTGGAAATAGATGCTCATCCAGACACCAATCGTTGTTCTTCCATTGATCGGCTACTGTACAACCATGCCCTTGTCAACAAACCAGCAGCAACCTGCCAAGCAAATACCAGTAAATTAATACGTAAAAATGAAAACAACTAAAGGAACAGTACATGTAAGTAGAAACAGAGCAGAACAGAATGGAAGTAGGTGGTCATCTATCCACTGCACCAGCAAAGCGTCTTCTTTACTGCACCGTTAAAAGCTTAAAGCTGAAGAGGAACAAGTAGAATCCATAGCTAAATATTGAACCAGGACTATAAACAACTGTGCACCAAATAAAAATGGAAACTCCAATAACTTCGGGTGACTTCAATGTTTACTACCTCTGTGATTCCACCATGCTTTTGATGTAAAAAAATGCCCAGCATTAAATCCACATCAAAGCATCAGAACAACAATAGCATGAGTAAAAGAACCTTGTCACCCGAATGAGCAAAAGAAAAAGAAAACAGAAAAATGATAAGTTAAGCAAACACTGAAAATCGAGAACTTAACAATAAGGAAGAATTCTGATTTCATGGTAACACTAAAATAAAGATCTGGGATTGAAACACAACCAAACAGAAGATAAAATGAAAATATTAACTATTCATTAATGTAAAATAACTAAGAACAAGAATTAATAAAAGCCTCTCATGAGAAATAAAGAAGCTGCTATGAAAAGTAATTTCTTAATGGTAGGTAACGGAAAAGAAAAGAAGGTTGAAAGAAACAAGAAAAAATAATTCTAACACTATTCTAGCCTAAAAATTACATCTACTCCTACTCTTAAAAATTACATTCTCTTTCAATTGTCATCCTTTCCTATTTATAAACACACTAGGGGGTAAAATTGTAATTTCTACATCCTTAATGAGTTGGCATTTTTTTGGCCACTTGTCTTCACACCATAGGCTCCTTGAAAAGATATTTTCATGTTATCGGTCTTCTTGTCCAATTGGATGTGCTAGGTGGCATGACTCGTATTGTCTGCATGGCTCAATCTCGATTTTAGCCCAATTTCGGTCCATTTTCTACTGAAATATTCAAAATTCATCCAGATTTAATTTATCTGCAAACATGAGAAATTTAATTAAATAAAGGGGATAATTAACAAAATAAATTGGGGATTTAAATAATTAATTAGGAAATTAAGCACAAATAATTCTAAAAATATAGAATTATCACGCCACATGAGACTCGAGATGAGATTGACGTGGAGGCTGGTATTGAGTATGCCCCACAGAGTCCGACAGAGAGATCGGACAGTATTGAGACACGCTTCACGAGGTTGGAGTGGAGTGTGGAGAATATTTTACGAGCTAATTGCTCAGAGTATGCATGAGATTTGAGGGCAAGTTGGAGCATTGGTGGAAGTTCGCTCGACCCATCTTAAGAGTTAGACATCCGGAATGGACTTGGAAAATAATTTTAGATGTATTCCGGTGACAGAATATCCTGGACATTATTTAAAGGAAATTACAAATAAAATTCTTTACTCTGAACCAGAGGAAGTAATTGATTGATGAGTAACACTATGAACAGTGAGAGTCTGAATGTCTGAAAGTTCATGGAAGGACTCAGATTGTCAATTTGAGTCCGATTGTGTCGTTAGATACCACTACCTATGTCGAGGTAGTGCGTACACTACATTTGTGTGAATAAGATCATGAGTTACACGTCTCTGAGATTGGAAAAGGTAGTAAGGGCCGAAATAGAGACAGAAAGAGAATAGTGAATGACAGAGATGTCAGAATGGGAAAAGAGGTAGTTTGGTAAAAGCTTAGAGCTGTTGAGTCACGAGGTAAGATGATTGGTAAAGCCCCAGTGTATTCAATTTCAGTACTTTTGAGGGGTATTGTGATTTGAGGACCTTGACTTGCTACGGAGTAGTATAGCAGTGTGAGCAGTGTAAGCAGTTTAACAGTGTAAGCAATGTAAATAGTGAAGGATATGTGGTGGATATCACAAAAATAAGATATTGGACGAGGACGAGTGTATGCCTTGGACCAGAACACTATTGATGTTTCATCAGATGTGGGGGAAGATACCACACTAGTTAATAATAATGAAGTAATTATTTTAATTGATCCTGGTGCCACGCATATATTCATACCGCCTTCAATTGCTTATAAGCTAGTGAAAGATGTGAAGCCTGTACCCTTAAGCAAGATGATGATAGTTAGCTGATTTTCACTAATTGAATATAGGTATAGAAATTGTAAGTTGAAAATAGGGGTGAAAACATCACTGAAAAGTGTATTGTAAGTTTGACAAGTAATGAAAGAGTTTATTATAAGTGATTTATGAAAGGAGATAAGCTTTGAGATGTGATAGATCCTGAATACGAGATATATTGGAATAAGAGGCGTATGCAAGATAAGAATATCTTTGATATGTAAAGTAAGTTGGATTAAGCGATATGTAGTGAATATGAATTGCGTCCAAGGATAAGAGGAGGATATATCCATACCTAGTCCATGTGGTCAAGTCTGAGGGTTAATAAAGGTATTTCAAAATACTTCCCTGCCTGAAGATTTGATAGCGTCTAGAAGCGCACACATAACCTATAAAAAAATTAAAATCGACAGTCGTAATATATATACATTTAAAATTTGGGTACCTTTGCTGGTACAATAAAGAAATATAGAATTCGATTAATCATGAAGGTATAAAATTTAAAATTTTATAAAAGACGTTAATATAAGAAAAAGAAAATGACGTGGGCTAGTATCTTGAATGGAAACGATTTCGAAATGATGATTTACGTTTATGTGTAGATAGGTCAATGATATTGATGATTGAAATATTTAATGGAACTCAACTAAGATGAGGTATTTAAACCTTACTTGGATTGATTTGTTGTCATATTGAGCGATGATATTTTGATGTATTCGAAGTCCAAGGAAGAACATGAGTAGCAATTGAAAACTATCTTATAGACGAGTTGTTGAGAGTTTCTCGACATGGGCTGCTTAGTTGACATATCTTGTTCGAAAAAAAAGATAGTATACGAGTGGGATGATAAGTATGAAAGTAGGTTCGGTGAGTTTTGGTATATTAAAGTAATGAACTAACCACCGTAAGCATTCTCACCATGACTAATAGCTCAAGAGGTTTCAGTGTGTATGGATACCTTAAAATAAGGATTGGGCTGTGTATTGATGTAAAATGGGAAGATAGTCGTTTACAGATTTAGATAGTTCAAGGACCATGAGAGAAACTATCTGACCCATGATTTAGAGTTGGCAGTTGTAGCGTTTGCAATGAAAGTATGGCCACACCACTTAAATGGTAAGAAATTTCGGGTATGCACTGATCGTAAAAGCCCTGAGTATCTGTTTTCACAAAAAAAGAGTAGAATATGATAACAAAGAGGGTTAGAGCTTCTAAAGATTAAGATTGTGGAAATTTTACCACCCAGGAAAGGCTAATGTAATGGCTGATGCCTTAAGCAGAAAGAGCCTCGGGATGGTATTACATATGATGGTCAGGGAGCGTGAGCTGCTAGAGCAGTTATGAGCCTCAATAGTGATGTGATCCCTTCGGATGATGATAGTGGTTTTGTGATAGCTAGCCTGAGGTTAGAACCAAATTTGAGTGACTGAAATTGCTAGGCTTAGCATGATGATCGACATGGTATCGATAGTGTGGGTCAGATTCAGAAGGGTACAGTGATAAAGTTCACAGTGAGTGATGATGATTTACAGAGGTTCAGAGATAGTATAAGTGCTCCCTAGGACCACAGTTGATGAGATAGTGCTATTATCAGAAGCTCACTCTTCAGGATATACAGTGCATCCCATAAGTAATAAATATATCGAAATCTCTAAAAAGGGTATTGGTGGTCAGATATGAAAAGGAATATTGTTGAGTTGTAGCAAAGTGTCTCATATGTCAGCAGAGTAAGGTAGAGTACGAGAAGTCTACAGAGTTATTGCAGCCTCTACCTATAGTGACACAAAAAAGAGAACAAGTTACCATGAATTTCGTGATGGGTTACAGAGGACCCGGATAAATCACGAGGCTATCTAGATGATAGTCAATAGATTGATTTAGTCTACCCACCTTCTAGTTATGTAAATCCTCAGATACTCTGAGTGTATAGGCGAATTTATGTGTACGAAAAATTGTGAAACGTTATGTAGCGTTCCAATGAGCATGGTATCAGATAAGGATTCCCGCTTAACTTCCCACTTTGGGGAATATTTTTCAGGAAGCTATGGGAACTCGATTGTGTGTTAGCACAGCTTCTATCCTCAGATAGATGGTCAGTCAGAGAGGACTATACAGATTTTGGAGGATATGATGAGAGCGTGTGCCCTTGATTGGATAAGCTCATGGGATGATCAGTTGTTACTAATCGCATTCGCTAATAGTGACAGTTGTCATTCGAGTATCGTGATGACATTTTATGAGGCATTGTATGGCCGTAGGGGTTGTTGCCCAACTTGGATAAGAAGAAGTGGGTGACAGATAGAAAATTGTTCCTGAATTGGTAAGACAAACCTCTGAGGATGTTCAGTGATTTGTGAGAAATTAAGAACACCTCAAAGCAGACAGAAAAGCTATGCTGACAAGAGACAGAAACCATTGGAAATTCACCGAGGGTGAACTATTATTGTTGGCAGTTACTTGTCTTAAGGACGTAACGAGATTCAGATAGAGATATTGGACAAGTGGGAGATAAGACCTGTAGGTTTGCGTTACCACTTGAATTAACAGGTATCCACAATGTGTCCTATCTTTTGATGCTTAAGAAATACTATCCGGACCCAGCATATGTAATCGGATATGAGCTCCAACAGCTTAGCTCAATGAAAGTATAACGTATGTATCGATTTAGGTATTAGACGGAAGGAGAAAGTGTTGAGGTTTAAGATGATCTCCCTAGTCAAGTATGTTAGTAGTATTACACTCCGGATAAAGTCACTTGAGGATGACAATATATGATACGATAGATATACCCGGAGTTATTTATGGACTCATTTGACTTGGTTCTAATTTGGAGGACCAAATTTCTTAAGTGGGGGAGATTGTAAGATCCGATTTTTTTCGAAAGAGAAAAGGAATGAATAGAAATTTTCGAGTGCATTTAAAAGTGCAAAAGGATTAAAATGATATTCCAGAAAATGTCCAAGGGTAAAATGGTCAAAAAATTGAAAGTCGGTATAAATTCGAGAAAGAAATTTACTTAAAAATAATGGCTTGAGAAATCATGATCAATAACGAAGAAATAATTAAATTTCAGGTTAAATTGATCAAAGATATGAATTTATTGGAATAAACCGAAATTTTTGTATCGAAAAATAATCTCGAAAATAATCAAAAATTATACCGAAAAGGTAAAATCGGACTGAGAAATTCATTTATAGATTACATGAATTAAATATATATATTTTTAGATATTTTGGCTAAAATAATAATATAATATTAATTAAAATAATAATAAAAATAAATAATAAATAAAAATAAATAAATAAAAAAATGCAGCAGAAATCGCAAAACGTGATTTCTGCAAACTCGAAAACGAAGCAAGGACCAAGGGAGTCGGTCCTCCCTCACGGGACGGAGCGATCGGAGGCGCACCCACCAGGCAAGGTAGCCGACGCCGACCCAGGCAGAGTCCGGTGATAGAAGCACGATCGGCGTAACAGAAACGCTGGCGAAAGGAAACCGAAAGAGGGAGAAAGGAGAAACCGGTGACCGGCGCCGATTCGGGCTCGGCCATCACCACCCGAAGGTAGCCCATGCCAAGGCCGGCCGATCAGCGGCTGAATCGATCGGTGGGGAGGCGGCTAACGCCGAAAAATGAAAAGAGACGGAAACGGTACCGACGGCGAGGGGAGGAGGGCCGGACCAGCAATTTTTCGACGACCTTGGACGAAACCGAGACCAGATCCATGCTGCGGACGACCCAGCGGAGCTGCTGGCGATAGAAATCGATGGAGAATCAGCCAGCGAGCAACTGAACAGATTGAATCGGACTGAACCAGTAGCCTGAACTGGGTTGAACCGAACCGGACAGAACCGGTTCAGCCAAAAAGAAAAGGAAAAATGAAGAAAAAGAAAAAAGAAAAAGAGAAAAAATTGGAGAAAATTTCAGTGATGCAATCGAGCTAAGGGTAAATCGATAAGCGGTCGAATTGACCGATTTAAATTTTGGAATATTTAATTTGATTAATATTCGACTGAAACTTTACCCAAAAAATTATGTAAAATGTGTAGCTTGACAATTGACATCAATCGGGAGCTCAAGATAGCCTCGATTTGTGTACTATCATGGAATCACCGGTAAGTAACCCTTATTTACGACAATTTTGTACCGTTATGTGTGATTAATATTTATCGCATAAATTATGGATTTAATTTTTGCATTAAATGAATTAAATTTTGGAAATTGGAATAAATTGTCGTAAATACTAAATTGAGTTATCCGAGAGTTTAGAACGAGGCTCAACAAATACTGATGGGTCCAGTAAGCCCAATAAGCCTTGATAATGCAAATAATAAGTGGAAAACGAGCTTAAGGCAGATTAAGGCCCATTATGGTGCAATCGAGCGCAATATGGGTAAACGGGCCCAATGATTTAAATTAAGCCCAGAAAAATATGAAATACAATTACATATATTGTATTTAACCTGATGAACATTTATCCGCAGTTTCAGAGATTGGATTCGGAGTAAATCAGACTGCGTGACGAGTCATTAGTGGAAAGGTCAGACTGTACAGAAAAATGAGGTACGGGAATTGTGTAAGTAGCTAGAGGTAGCTACACGTATTTTAATAGTTTTTGTATACATTAATTATGCATGTATACACTGTTATTGTATAATGATCCTAAAAATGGTATAAATGATTTTAAGGATCGAAATAGGTGAAAAGATTATTTTACCCATATTGAGGGAAGTTCACCTAAGGATGGTGAAAGCATGACATGCATGAAATGCATGATTTAAAGAAATTTCTGGTTTAAAGAATTTTATTGGTTTTAAGCAAAGCAAATCGATAGATTGGCCAATAATTGCATAGGTTTCCTAAATAACACTACGTAAGTGTTATTGGTATTTAAATGAATTTTTTTGGAATACTGGCCAACTATCAATTTTATATGGAAACAGATAGTGCCGGCACATAGCTCGCACTATATCTGCGTTTGTGAGTATGCATAAAATGTGCTAGAGCGGTTGCTCGCACTGACTTGTGTGACATCATATGCATGAAATGTGCTAGAGCGGTTGCTCGCACTGATTTTACTATTGTGAAATGCATGAGAAGTACTGGAGCCTAGCTCGCACTCTGTTTTGACATGTTTTGACTTGATATGCATAAAAAGGTGCTAGAGCGATTGCTCGCACTAGTTTTTATGATTTGACATGCATGAGAGATGCTTGAGCTTAGCTCACATCCTGTTTTGATATTATATTGCATAAAAGCCATGCTGGAGTGTAACTCGCACGAGATTTGATTTAATTATGCATAAAGTCGTGTTGGAGTGTAACTCGCACGAGATTTGATTTACTTGAGCATTTATTCGTGCTGGAGCGTTACTTGCATGAAGTTTTATATGGTTTTATAATTCATTTTAAAACCGTACTGGAGTTTTTCTCGTACGAGGTTTTCACTGAGTTTTTATACATATTCGTACTATAGCATTGCTCGTACGTGAATTTTACTTGAATTTATAATCAATTTAAGTCGTACTGGAGCACTGCTCGTATGCAGATTTTATTGATTTTTATGAAACCGTGCTAGAGCTTCGCTCGCATGAGGTTTTCTGGAATCATGAATATGCATGGAGCCGTGCTAGAGCTTCGCTCGCACAGGGATTTATATTAGATGCATATAGCCATGTTAGAGCCTCCTGTAGACTGTGTGTCCTAGTGAGATGATATGCTCACACGTGCATACTGAGACAGAGATGATATGGGTGGATAAGACCTATTGCAGGCACCCCTGACTGAGCTTGGGTTCACGGAGTACGTTGTACCGTGTATGTCACACGGAGTACGCTGTACCGTGGGGATTGTTGGAGTGGAGTGGCATTAGCCACGAGGCAGCAAGCCTTGCCCTCGCAATCCTGGTGTTATGTTGTTTTGGCTGGTAGGACGACCCACCTCCAGTTTCAGGTGTGATACCCCGCACACTAGGTACTGTGTTGCCAGGGATCACTAGGTTATGGCCATAGTCCTCGATGTTACTGATATAATCAGCTGCTTGTCTCACATGATATAACTATTGGTCGATAGACTAGGGTAGACCCGAGGGAGGGGTCAGGCCCCCCGATTTTATGATTTTTATGATATGTGATCCTAAAAGAAGGGTGATTTTATAACCGAAGTTTTACAATGAATTGTTTTACGAGTTAAGATGCTTAACCCCTTTGGGTTATTTTATACTGCATTTTAAATGAAATGATTTAAATGCAGTAGCATGATGTGCTTTCCATGCTTTAATGATAAATTCATGAAATGATTGTATCTCATGATTTGTTTTATATCGCATGAAATAATGCATGATTTTGATTTAATTCATGCTAAGTATGATTTAATGATGTCCCATAAAATGATATTAATGCATGAATTACATGATTTCTATATGCACAAATAGTTTTGATAAACTAAGTCATTGATGTTTGCATGACTTTGTGCTTGATGATTTTAATGAAAAGAAATGGATTTAATGGCATGGCATTATGAGCATGTAGATAGTGGAGCTATCTACTTACTTGCATAATTGCCTTACTGAGCGTGTGGTTTGCTCACCCCCTTATTTTCCCATCTTTTCAGAGCACTCACAGAAATTAGTAGCGACTGAGGACTTGCATGTATTGGTATCCGCTATTTCCCATCGAGAGACAGGTATACACATTTGTATAATTTTGTATCTAAATATGTAATGCACAGTGTTGTAAACAGATATGATGTCGGGGATGTAGAGTTATAAATATCATTGTGTATGTATTTACTTAATGTCAAAGGATAGTAAACTCTGATATATGAATGTGAATATGGAAATGGAATGGTAAATAGGTAAGAGGTGACTAACACCGAATCATAGCCCAACTATTTGGTAAGATGGTCACGATGAGAGAAAGATAAGAATTAAATAATAAATGAAAAAGCGAAAAATTTACTCTGATTTTTAGGTAATTTGGGTCGTGACAATTTTAATGTAAATTTCCACTTCTCAAGTGTTATACTCAGTCTCTAGTATGTCCCATAAAACTTTGGGGCCCACTTGTTTAAGAAACATTTCCCATTTAGGTCCATTTTACTCTATTTAGTCATTACCGATTGAAATTACTTAAAGTTTTTGGTTTCCTTTAAAATTTAATTTGACTACCGAGACGTCAAGATTTCCACTAAATTTTCATTCCCTAAGTCAATTATACCTTATGTTAATTTCCTATTGCCTCAGAATAATTTTTTAAAATTTATAGAATTGATTCCGAATTTATTTCACTTAGTAGGCCCAATTGCTCGATTTAGTGTTAACTCGAGTTTTTTACTAACTTTTCACTTCCAATACCTTAGTCTCACCTTCTAATCACCAAAGCATACTTATCTTTACAATCTTTGAGAGGTACTTAAACTTAAATCCTTACCTCAGTTTTGGTGCCCCGAGCTCCGTGACACTATTTCGAGTGCTTTGGTTATTCTAAGCCTGCATGGTATTATTCTGAGTATCTTAATTGCTTTCTAGTTTCCAAATAAATAATGAAACAAAAAATTTTAGGTTTCACACGTTCTGATGGGGTTTTGGCTTGTAATGTTGGTTAGTTTTAGACCTTTTCCACTTGTCAATTGTATGTAACTTTATTCATACCATGCATTTAGTAATGGATTTTTCTTTTATTCATAATCATGTATTTAGTGCTTAGTTTTCTTGCTTGTTCTGATGCATGTTTAAGAAGTTTGCATTACTTTTTACCTAATTTCTTTCTAGAGTTCAAATTGAACCACTTTAGTCAAAATTTCCTAAAAACTGCTCGAACAAATTTGAGGATGCATCAAACCTACAAGTATTATGATCAAGCCATATGGAAATATCCACATTCATCTTGTTGAATGCAACAAAATTTGTTATAATATGAGAAACATGATGAAATTTGTCATGAATCTAGTAACTCAATAGATTAACAATATTAACGATATAATGGGTTGAACTTTTTTTTATACACAAACCAATTTTTCGTATCACCAGTTTATTTGTGAAAAATAAATTAACTAAAATGATTTTGATAAAATAAAAAAATAATATCCTATATTAAAATTATAATTATAAATTTGTTGGAATAGTTTGACTCCCTTTGTGAGGTTATGGTGTCTCAATTTATCTTGTCTTGAATGAAGAGAAACAACGGTTTATCGTGTAGGGAGGTTCAACTTTATGATATGACAACCCAAGAATAGCTCTTGATCTATCATTAACTTGAGACTCTTAGCTGAGAGAAGCATTTTAATGGTAGCTACACGATTAGGACTTAAAATGACTTTTATCTAGGACAGGAAGTGGCCGGTGGCAAAGGAAGGAGAGAGGGATTGCTTCATGAGTGCTAACTCCAAGAGCCAAAGTGGCTATCATGAGTGCTAACCGAAGAGTAGACCACCATTTAACATTTCCATTCTTTTCTTTACATTTTCTTTTGGTTGCGATTTGAGTTCTGTTACAGCTTGAATTTTTGCATACCCAAGTCTCACTAGCTCCATTTACTCTTCGGTTTTCTTTTTTGGTTTTTCTACTGCTCATTCATATATAGCTACAGTCACCTTGTTATGCTTCGATTATTACTACCAGTGTCTTATTCTAGTGCTTTGATGCGGGTTTGATGCTGAGCATTGTTCCCGTACTACTGGCATAGTGGAACGACAATGGCGGATCAGAGGAAGAAGCTTTACGTGGCCACGAGAATTTTTCACTTTTTTGTGTTAAGGCTTTCTCTAGTATTAGTTTAGTTTTCAGCCACTGCTTTTACTCATTTCTCTTCCGCTAGAGTTAGTTTTCAGCATATTCTATTTTTCTTGATTTCTACTTTGTTTGCCAATATTGCTGTGTGGTACCGAGGAGCTGGTGTTTGGTTGTATAACTGAAGCTAGCGGGAGGCTATGTGATAGATAGTTTCTTCTTCATTCTATTGTGGCAGCGTGAAACAAGGGTAGTGGCTATTGTTCAAGGCTGAAACAAAGCAGTAAGGTGGTGTTGCAAGCTACTGTGAAGCACGAATGAAGCTGATTGTCTCTGCCTTCCCGTACCCTCTGTTCTGTTCTGTTTCAAGTTGATTACACTGTTCATCATCTTTATTTTCCTGTTATTCAATTCTAAACCCGTATTGGCTTTCTGTTTCAAGTTTTTATTGCTGTAATCCTTCACCATTACTGAGCTGCTGAGTAGACATTGGTAGGGTGTAGCTAAAGGATGCAGAGGTTGTGTAACCAAGCTCGGGTCTAGCCCCTGTCTCCATTTTTTGTATTGTTTCCTTTTACTAATTTACACCTTCGGTTATCTGCTTCAGTGATTATAGAATTAGCTTAAGATTTATTTGTCCAATTATTAATGTTTCTTTTATAAGTTCATTACATTAGCTTAGCTCTTCCATTTTTGTGTACATTTATGCATGTTATTGATTGCTTAGTCAGTCGAAAGTTTCTAGTGGGCGTGTTGCCATGGTTACTGTCACAAGTGCATGACAGAGGGCTTTCCTTCTCCTTCGATGTGTTGTTTGGCTGTTGGTGCTTAGAGACGTGCAGCTCGGTATTATTGAAGCAAGCAGAACAAGATTGTTCTGAAGTTGAAGCAGTTACTAGCGATATTTTTGGCAGTATTTGCAAGACTAGTTCATTGTTGGTTACTGTCCTTGTGCTGTTGTTGCAGTGAAGTGGCATGGCAGAGGTGTTGTTGAATATCTACTGGCACATTTGGACTGAAGCAAGAGCTAGCAACAAGGTTGCAGAGAAGCAGGACGTGGTGCGAGGTTGGAAAAGGCTGTCAGCAGTTTGCAGAAGTAGCATGGCAGTGCATGAGGCATGATAGAAGCAGCTTGATGTTGCCTATCCATGCTGAAGGCAGAGCACGATATCTCAAGGCAATGCATAGTAGGAGCACAACAGGTGACTGTACAGCAGAAGAAGTTTTGGTGCATGGCAGAGCTGATGAATGGAGCCAATAGCAGTGCACGAACATTTTTAATGTTTACATGTTAAAGTCTTGTTTACTATAGTTTAAAATTTTATCATTAATAGCTGAATGTTACCTTAGTTTAGTACAACGTTTTTAATTAGTTAGGTACCCGTTCAATATTTTAATTAATTTGCTTAAATTTAAGGTTAGTAGATTTAGTTCTTAAATTTTAGTTTAGATTAAAATTTTGGTTTTTATGAAATTGAACTTTCAGTTTTATTATTTTAATATGCACATTTAGGATTTAGTAGATTTTTATTGTAGGAAAGTTTTTATTATTTTTAGTAAACACTAGTATGATTTTAATGTTAGTAGTTTAGTAGCATAGTGCTCATGCATAGCATTTAGGGTTAGAATTATTTTATGCATTTTTAAGTTAGTTTTCATTTTAAATTTAAAAAATCCAAAAATATTTATTTCTCATGCAGTATTTAGATTTAATTAAGTTAGTAATTAGTTAGAGTTATATTTAATTTAGGGTCATCATATATGTCACGATCCATTTTATCCTTTTTATAATCGAAAATCACTATAAATGTTTCGCATTTTCCTTTCCTTATCCGGTCGTGAACAAAGTCACCACACACAGTTGGGGTGTGAGTCAATAATAGTCATTCTTTACCATTCATTTTCCAAATAAATCAAAATTATTGTTATATATCCAAATATTAAGAGGTATGTTCATACATACGAAGTGTTATAACCTTTACATCCCCCATATTACAAATTCAAATGATCACTGTGCTTTTACACTGTTTAGATACAAAAAGAATCTCTGTGTATATACCTCTGAGTGATGGAGATGAAACGGATGTCTCAACAAAATGCCTCAGTCCTCACTGGGCCACTATGTACGCTCTGTAGAGGGGAAAAGTAGAGAGGGATGAGCAACCACACGCTCAGTAAGGCAATAATGCAAGCATGGTAGATAACTACTCTATCTACATGCTCATAATGTTATACATAAATCATTTATAACAGGAGCATGAGGAATTAAAACTATGCCATATGATAATACATATATCCAGTATTCAAATCATGGAAATTGGCATATAAAACATGGTAAAATCATCATGTACAAATCATCTCATGCTCATTAATTAATAAATCCAATAAAAAAAGGCAATTCATTTAAAAAAAAAATCCTTTGATTTCACATCTCTTTCTTAAATGCATACAATCCCATCACAAATCATTTTCACATTCAAAAACATCATTACCATTTCACAAATCAAGTCCCACAAGGCTAGACCCCTCCCTCGGGTCTATCCTGGACAGTCAAATCACACTTAAGTATCAAGACCATGTGGTATTATGTAATAAGCAAGGAGATAGGTCACTATATCTCGACTGACTATGTTGGCCAACTATGTCGTAAATCATCTCAGACCACGTGGATCCTGGTGTGCGGGGTAACATGCTGGAACGAAGGTGGGTTAGTTCTCCGCCAGACTTTCTCACCAGTATCTCAACCATTCGGTACATCGTACTCCATGTCATAAAATACATGGTACATCGTACTTTGTGAACCTATAACATGGTTAGGGGTGCCTGCAGTAGGTCTTATCTACCCCATAACGAGTGAAACCTCTAGTCTCAAGTGCACATGGGAGTACTCTTAATACCAGGTCCTAGCCCCTTATGGCCTTGCTCGCCCTTGTTGGGTTCCTGATTCAGGTCCGAGCCCCTCACCCTCACCCCACTCAAGAGGTCTGTTAGGTTTGTTAGGTTCCTTGAATGGATTAGTGCCATATCCTAGCCCCTCACCCCACTCAAGAGGTCTGTTAGGCCTGTTGGGTTCCCTGAACACCAATCCGTATTACCCTCACCAGGACATCATACATACCATAGTGTGAAAACTTGCGCGAGCTACGCTCTAGCACGAATTCATGCATCATAAACAAATCACCTCGTCCGAGCAACATTCTAGTACGACATTTATGCATAAAACATGAAGAAAACCACGTACGAGCATAACTCCAGTACGGTTATATGCATAAAAAAATCCACTCGAAATTCACGTACGAGCAAGAGATCTAGTACGGTTTAAAAACATCACCACAATTCAAATTCAAGTGCGAGCTAAGCTCTAGCACATTTGAAACATGTGAAAACATCAATATACAATGCGAGATAGGCTCCAGCACAGTTTCATTCACATAAAACAAGATAGGCGGTTCATAAACAACCAAAACATTCACAACCCATGCTTAGCACCTCACATGTGCTATTTTACAAAACGTTCAAACATTTGCCAGCCTATCAGTCAATTTGCTTAAAACAAAGCAAGGTGTTTTGTGAAAACAATCAAAACACGTGATTTATGCAATTATTAGCCTTACTATCCCACTTCTTTACAATACCATTTCAAACAACCAAATCTCATACAAATACTCATAGTAATTTCCATACATTGTCAAGCACATTTCTATAAACTCATGCACATTTCCAAAGCCCTATATACCCACAAAATACGAGCAGCTACCTTTATAAACTTACAAAATTCCCTTACCTGGAATCGCGATGTGTGATTCCACTTTCTTAAAGCTGCTTACTCGTGCGGTTCTATTCGTCTCTAACGGGGTCTTCAGAACTGTACATAAACGTAGTTCATAACATTTTAGCCTATTATAATCCAACTCTTGCATTTGCTATAGTCGATTCGACCTATAGTCTCTATTATCACTTATAAGGCCTCGTTTCATTACTCTACCCATAACTCGAGTCTATGGATCCTTTTATGTCTATTAACTCATTCCAAATTGATATTAGATCAATGCTAAGCTATAGTGTTCATATTTCATTGATTTTTTCACTATGGCATTTATCAAGTATTTACATACTCATTTTTCATAATTTTCCCCAAACTCACAATGCAACTCCATTTAACTATCTCAAATCATCCACATTACTCCAATAACAACTGAACATAATCCTTAAATCATCAACACACCCAAATCACACTTTCTCACACTAGACTTATTCCATTTTTTAGGTCACATTAGTTCCATTTCATCCTAGGTAGTTTCAACCATCAATATACATACCAATCAACTCAAAAATCAATAAATAGACAAATGTACATGGGCTGGAGTGTTAGAAACTTACCAAATTTAGCTTCTCCTCTTGCTCCAAATGACAATGCCCTTAGCTCTTTCAATTCAACAAATGAGGTTTTGATTCCCAACTATGTTGTTCTCTTTTATAAGATGAACAACTTTGTATCTAATAGCTCCCCTTCAATTCTTACTGAAAATGACTGATTTTAGAGAGATAAAATATAGGTTTTGAGTGGAAAATGGAAAGGAAAGGTTCTATCTCGAAAAAAATACAGATTTCACTGCTCCTTTTTATAGAAATCACTTGATGATATCGATCTGTCGAATCATGAGATCGATCTGGTCCTCTTAAATCTTTCATTTTCACGCCAATTTGAGTGCATGAGATCGATCTGTCTAGTGCTTGAGATCGATCTGTTCTCAGGCAGTAGCTTAAGAAGATCGATCTGCTACCTGGGGAGATCGATTTGCTCTAACCTAAGAGCTAAGAAAATCGATCTGTTTGCCTTAAGAATAGATCCTCATTTTACAAAATGTTTAACAGATCGATCTGTCTCCATTGGATATCAATCTGCACTGTTCTTATTGCTCGAATAAGAGCATTTTGGCTCTTCTAGATCGATCTCTCATCCTATGAGATCGATCTCGCCTTCATATTTTTTAGATTTTCTACAGTTTCTCTGCAGCAACACACACACAAACATCCTTAAATTGCTACCATGATTATTTTCTCATCTAACCACCTTTCAGACTTGAAGATGGCATCCATTCATACTTTATACACATTAGAACTTGTGTGTATTCATGGTATAGCCAAAGGTATACCATACCAATCTAAATGGAAGTACAACTTCATTCCATTTTACCACACTACTCATTTTGAGTTCCAATCACATTCATCACTTATAAAAGTCCATTTCTCCATATTCATATAAAATGAAACTTATGTGTACATTACAAATTCATGTTACAAGTATGTACATCGAATCCATGGACTTACATCATTCATGCTTTACATTGTAAATACATCACCATACACATGATTTCATAAAGTTTACATCCAAAAATACGGGTCTTACATTCCTCCCCTCCTTCAAGGAATTTGGTCCTCCAAATTAGAACCAAGTCACTCTTCAAAAAGTTGGGGGTACTTCTCCCGTATCAAGTTATCCAATTCCCATGTGGCCTTTTTCACCTTGTGATGTTGCCAAAGAACTTTCAGTAATTGAATTTTCTTTGTCCTCACCACCTTTTCCTTTCTGTCTAATATCCGAACTGGCTTCTCAACATACGTTATACTCTCATTGAGCTCCAACGACACATATCTTATCACATGTGCCGGGTCCGTGTGATACTTTCGAAGCATAGAGACGTGGAAGACGTTATGAATAGTTTGCTAAGTCTGATGGCAATGCTAACCTATACGCCTTATCTTCTACTCTGTCCAAAATCTCGAAGGGTCCGATATATCTAGGGCTCAGCTTACCCTTCTTACCAAATCTCATAATATCCTTCGAAGGCAAAACTCTCAGGAATATCGACTCTCTCGTATCAAACCTAGTGGTCTCCGTCTCTTGTCAGCAAAACTCTTTTACCGACTTTGAGCTGGTCGTAATCTCTCACATATCAATTGGACGTGTAAGATCCACAATTTTGTAAATGTAACTTTTATGACTTGTTACCTATGAGTAAGTCACATTCAAAGTAAATTATGAGGAATGGATATTTGAAGTTTGTGAATGTGTATGGAATGAATACATGCAAGTTTTAAAGTGTATAGCACGTGTAAGAGGGATATTTCCATGAGTGGAATGTGACTATATTGAGTCTTGAGTGGTGAGGTAAATTGGAATAAAGATGCATGAGTTTTGTACTCCATTTGGTGATTTATTGTATACCTTTGGCTATACAATGAATACACACAAATTTCAATGTATATAAAGTACGAATGGATGTCATTTTCAAGCCTTAAAGGTAATTGGATTAGAAAATGACTATGGCAGCAAAAGAAGTGAAGTTTGGTGTGTGTTTACTGCAGAAAACTACAGTAAATTCTGAAAAATATGAATGAGAGATCGATCTCATGGGATGAGAGATCGATCTAGAATAGCCAAAAATACTCTTACTTGAGCGATGGAATAGGTCAGATCGATCTCCAATGGGGGTAAGATCGATCTGCTAAATATTCTGTGTTGAAGGAATCGATCTCAAAAGGGCCAGATCGATTTCCTTAAGCTATTGACTTGCAACAGATCAATCTAATATAAGAGCAGATCGATCTCCTTAAGGTTCTGTGTTGCAACAGATCGATCTCATGTAAGAGCAGATCGATCTCATGTGGTTTAGAAGGTCGGTTTCAAGAGGAAAAATACAGAGCAGATCGATCTCCTAGGGTAGCGATTGATCTCATAGAGACAATTCTATAAATATTGGGCTTTTGCACTTCATTTTCTCAAGAGTTACTATTTCATTCAATAGCCAAATTGTAACCTAGCCAAGAAACACTAGAAAACTTCAATTTGTGATCAGTTTTAAGTGAGATATAAGTGAGCAAAGTTGTTCTTAGCAAAGAGGAGAACAACATACTTGAAAACAAGAGATTGAAATCAAGAGTTGAAGGAGCAAGAAGGATTTTACCATTTTGGTGAAAAAGGAAGGAAATCTCAGTTAGGTAAGATTTAATGCACCAAATTGATATATGTTAAACTAGATGTATTGATGAGATTATTGGTGTATATATGATTTGTTGAAAATGAAAGGAGAATGAAAAATCACCATGACCTAGATATTGGTAAGAAAATGAGGAAGTGATGAGGAAATGGTGTTAACATGGATTTAATGATAGAATATGCATGTATTCAAGATTACAAGTTAATCTTATGAAATGCATAAATCAGAAATAAAGAGAAATAAAAAAAGTTATGTGAAAATGTGGTTTTATACCATATTTGGAGAAAGTGATGAAAACTATGTATTGAATTGAGATTTGACAAATGAAATGAGCGTATAGTGATATACTAATTCCAATAATTATAACAGCTTCAAAAATTACCTTAGAAGCTGATCGAACTACAAGAGTGAGCAGAACTGAGGAAGAGAGGTCACTTGACGTGGTCCGAGGTAAAGGAATTTCGTGAGTAGCTAGAGATGGTTACACGTATTTTGAGTAGTATTTCGATACTATATCTTATATGAATGCCCGTGAATAGGCCTAATGTGTGTCATAGAGATTAATGAGATAAAGTGTAATTTTATCCAAAAATAGGATAAAAAGCCTGAGAAGCATGTTGTAACCCTTCATTCATGAGTTGTATGATAGATGGCTAAAGTTTTCATGTATATACAAAAACAGCACATTTAAGTGCTAATTTGATTTGAAATTAAGAAAGTTGTGATTTAAGTGAGCCATCTATCTGGTTTTGTGTGAAAACCATAAGTGCTAGAGAATACTCGCACTATATTTTGAGATATGCATCACATAGTACTGGAGGATATACTCGTACTATATTTTAATGTTATTTTATGCTTGTTAGAGTACTAAGAGCATTGCTCATACTCAGTTTGTGATTGATGCATATAGAGTATTGGGAGCTTTACTCATACTCAATTTTACATGATAGAGTACTGGAAGTGTTTCTCGTACTCGATTATTCATGATTTATACATAATATAGTACTTGAGTGATAACTCGTACTTGATTTGAAAAGAGAATTATGCATTTATCTAGTACTACTATGTTTGATATTTTGAGATGCATACACAGTGTTTAAGAGGCGGAGTGTTGATTGTGAGTAACACTGAAGACGCGTACTGTAGTTTTTACGTGATATATAATGCATGTTAGCAAAACCGAGATGATTTCCTACATGTAGACTGAGTGTCACATTATTGAGATGTTCGTACATGGATTTAGAGATGTGGCATTGATTTCCATAGTATGAGGGCTAAGACTTATGGCAAGCACCCCGACTATGACATCTTTCCATGGTGTGAAGACTAAGACCGATGGCAGGCATCCCAACCATGAGGAGAGAGTCCACAGGTGTACATTATAACATGCGAGTGGCATGGAGTACACTGTACCGTGTGTTGTGTGGAGTTGTGGAGTTGAGGAGGTTATAGCTAGCGGTTGTGATGGACTGGCCCCCCTCCCGTTACAGCAGTGATACCTACAGATTGAGTTCTATGTTGCCTGAGATTTCACATTATAGGATATGGCCATAGTGCAGGAGAGTATTGCATTTAGCCACTGAGTCTTGCATGATATATCACTTGTTTTCATGATACAGTTAGACCTGAGAGAGATGGGTCGAAAATCAGTTTGTGTTGTGTTGTGAATTGCCATATTTACAGTGATTTATGTGTAAATGTCAATGATTTCTATAAAGGCATTCCTAAAATTTTAAATATGCACTGTTTTGCATGAATGCCTACATTTGATAACTCAACATGATTTTAAGTACATGGAATTTATTCTGTACTATTATTATATCATTTTGATACATGCTTCAAGATGAGAGAAGGAAAGGCATAGCCTTATTTTCAGTAGATAGTGCGGTTGTCTACTTGCTTGCCTGATTTCCTTACTGAGCGCGTTGTTTGCTCATCCCCCTTTATTTTCCACTCTCTACAGATCATTCGCAGTAGATTGAGTCTGGCTGAGGTATAACATTCATTGTATCCGCTTCCTATCCATCTCACGAGAGGTATACACACTCTAACCTTTTATACTGAACAATGTATAAGCATAATTTCGTAAACTATTGTACAGTCGGGATGTATATGTACAAATACTGTATAATAGTTTATGCTATTGAAAAGAATACTAAATTCTATGTATATTGTGAATGAATGTGAGTGGGTGACTAATATCGAATCACAACCCAACTGTCGAGGAGAGAAAGGTAAGTAAAGTAAAAAGCAAAAAAAATGTAGTGGCTTTTGGTAAGTCACAGAATGATGTCGTGACAGAATGGTATTAGAGCAGTGTTGGTTTGATGTGAATTGGTATTAGTAATTAGGAAAATATACATCCCCTAGTACTGTGCTTTGTTCAGTTACAATTGTGTATACAAGATGGGAATCAGACTAATTTACGGTTATGAATGCAGGAATTTAGTCTATATGGCTAATACCAGCCATGGTAGAGGGGCTAGAGGTAGGGCTCGAGGTCGTAGTGGTAGGCTAGAGACCCGAGATGAGACTACTGGTCAGACTGAGGTATCAGAGACTGTTGAGGCACGCTTCACGAGGATTGAGCGTAGTTTAGAAATGATAGTGGAGTTACTGGCATAGACAAGGCCAGGTAGATAGGAACAGGATGTAGAGACTGCGATAGGAGAGGCAGTTGCACCGGACACACCTGCACAGCCTGCACCTTAGATGCCACAGGCTGCAGATACTCCTACACTCCCACCAGTTCAGGAGAGTAGTGGATTGGGATATGGGTACGATTTAGATAGATTGCGACAATTCCAGAAGCTTGGACCACCATCTTTTCATGGGGTCAAGGACCCAGTTGTTGCTGAGGAGTGGATTGGAGAGATGGAGAAGTTGTACGGATTCTTTGAGTGTACGACTTTAGAGAGGGTCGCATTTGCTGCATTCCTACTAAAGGGAACGACAGAGCATTGGTGGAAATCTACCAAGCCCATATTGAGAGCCCGACATGCTGAGATTAGTTGGGAGATATTTCTGGACGCCTTCAAGAGGCAGTTTGTTCCAGATACGACACAACAGAGGCTGCAGGCCGAGTTCTTGGGGTTGAGCCAGGGGAGTTTTTCAGTGGATGAGTACGAGACTAGATTTTTAACCTTAGGAAGGTATGACCCCGATGCCATATACAGTGAGAGTAGGAAGGTCCATAGTTTTATTGATGGATTGAGGCCAGTGTTGCGGTCTAAACTGGTTCCATTCGATATCTCTACATATGAGAGGTAGTGCGCAGGGTGCAATTATGTGAGCAAGACTATGAGAGAAATGCCTCTAAGTTTGAGAAGATCAATCAGAGCTGAGAGAAGGATAGGAAGAGGTCGATAAAAGACAAAGGTTTTAGTTATCAAGGAGGGAGGAGACTCTTCGGTAAGAGACCATAGATAGAGGAGGTGAGAGAGAGACCACTTAGACCTCCTACATATCTAGCTATAGCTCCAACAAAAGGCATTATGATTAGAGGATCGAGGCCTACTACTGATCAGTGCAGTAGATGTGGTAGATACCATGGTGGTAGACCTTGTCCGATAAGTCCTATTATGTGTTTTCGATATGGCAAACCTAGACATCTTGCTAGAGTTTGCCTAGAGATGGTTGGGACTGCCATATGGAAGGGCAGGGACCCAAAGAGAGCTCCAGCTAAGACGTCTGCTCCGAGGAGGAGAGCGACAGTAGAAGAGAAAGGGAAACAAGTTATGGGACGAGGATGAGTGCATGCCTTGGACCAGGGAACAACAGATGCTTCATCGGATGTGATCAGAGGTAACATCCTGATTTATGATTTAGAAGCACATGTATTAATTGATCCTGGTGCCACACATTAATTTGTATTGCCTTCATTTGCATGTAAAATAGCAAAATATGTAGAGCGTACACCTTTGAGTAGGATGATGTTGATTAGTATGCCTATGAATAATAGTCAGCTAGTGGAGTATGTGTTAAATCATTGTAAGTTAAAAGTAGGAGAAAAAGACATGACAACTAATATGATATTGTTAAGTATGAGTAACTTTGATGTAATTTTAGGAATGGATTGGTTATCTGTAAACCATGTTGTTTTAGATTGTTATGCTAAGAGAATTATGTTTCCTAACCCTACGAAATATTTTGTAAAGTTTGATCAAAAGTAATAAAAGTAGCAATTATAGTTATACTTGATAATGTACTATGCTGACTGAGAGATGAATATGTTGAAGGTTTCATTGAGTACGTGGTTGATACGGATAAGGTACATCCGTAGTTGGCAGACATTCCTATGGATAGTGAATTCCTAGATGTCTTTTTAGATGAATTGCCAGGGTTGCCACTAGATAGAGAGATGGAATTTATATAGATTTGGTGCCTGGTACTGAACCTATATCGAAACCACCGTATCGCATAGCCTTAGTTGAGCTGGAGGAGCTCAAGAGACAGTTATAAGAGCTATTGGAGAGGGGTTTTATCTGACCTAGTGTTTCACCTTAAGGAGCATCGATTTTATTCGTAAGGAAGAAGGATGGAAGCCTTCGATTGTGTATAGATTACAGATTATTGAATAAGGCAACCATCGAGAATAGATATCCCCTTCCACGTATTGATGATTTGTTGGATCAGCTCCAAGGAGCGCAGGTCTTTTCTAAGATTAATCTTAGGTCTTGGTATCATCAGTTGAGAGTACGGAGTGAAGATATGCCCAAGACAGCATTTAGGACCTGATATGGCCACTATGAGTTCTTGGTTATGCAATTCAGATTGACGAATTCTCCCGCAGCTTTTATGGCTTTGATGAACGATGTGTTCAAGCCATATTTGGATCAATTGGTTATCGTCTTCATAGATGACATTTTGGTATATTCTAAATCTGAGGAAGAGCATGAGGAGCACCTCAGGATTGTATTACAGACTTTACGAGAGCAGAAGCTATATGCTAAACTTAACAAGTGTGATTTTTGGTTATCACAGATCTTGTTTTTGGGACATGTAGTGTCGAAGGATGCTGTATCAATAGATCTATCTAAGATTGAGGCTATAGTTCAGTGGGAACAGCCAAAGATAGTCATCGAGATTAGGAGTTTCTTGGGTTTAGCAGGGTATTATCTGAGATTCGTAGAAGGATTTTCGAAGTTAGCTGCTCCGTTGACATGTCTAACTCGAAAGAGTGTAGCATTTGAATGGGATGAAGATTGTGAGAAGAGTTTTCAGGAGTTGAAGAGTCGATTGACTACTGCTCTAATTCTCGCTATCCCTACCAACTCAGGAGGATTTTCGATGTATATAGATGCTTCGCATCAGGGACTGGGCTGTGTATTGATGTAGGATGGGAGGGTAGTTGCTTATGGATTCAGACAGCTGAAGGATCATGAGAAGAACTATCCAGCCCATGATTTGGAGTTAGTAGCAGTAGTGTTTGCGTTGAAGATATGGCACCGCTACTTGTATGGAGAGAAATTTCAAATTTTTATTGACCATAAGAGCCTCAAGCATCTATTCTCACAGAAAGAGATAAATATGAGACAGAGAAGATGGCTAGAGCTTCTAAAGGATTATGATTGTGAGATACTTTATCATCTGAGTAAGGCTAATGTTGTAGCTGATGCTTTGAGTAGGAAGAGCCTTGGGATGGTATCGTACATGATGATCAGGGAACATGAGTTGCTAGAGTAGTTTGCTGGCCTCTGTTTAGGAGTTGTGCCTTCTGACATGGATACGGACTATGTGATTGCTAGTCTACACTTGGAGCCAGATCTGTTGGAGAGGATCAGATAGGCTCAGTAGACTGATCCGTATTGCATTGATGTGATTAGTCAGATACAGAAGGGCACAGTGACTGACTTTGAGATAAGTTCTGATGTACTTCTGAGGTTTAGAGGAAGATTGTGTGTTCCTGAGAACCCAAAGCTCAGGAGATTGATATTGACAGAAGCTCATTCATCAAGGTACATGCTACATCTGAGAAGTAACAAGATGTAGCAGAATCTCTAGAAGGTGTACTGGTGGTCGGGTATGAAGAAGGATGTTACAGATTTTGTGGCAAAATGTCTTGTATGTCAGTAAGTGAAAGTAGAGCATCAAAAACCTACAGGGTTATTGCAGGCTCTACCTATATCGACATGGAAATAGGAGCATATCACCATAGATTTCGTGATGGGTTTACCAAGGACCTGGAGGAATCACGATGCAATATGGGTGATAGTTGATAGACTTACGAAGTCAGCCCACTTTCTAGCTATGAGAGCTACCAATACTCTGAGTATATTGGCAGGGTTATATGTACACGAGGTAGTGAGGTTACATGGTATTCCAGTGAGCATTGTCTCTGATAGGGATTCCTGCTTCACTTCCCACTTTTGGGAACATTTTCAGAAAGCCATGGGAACCCAATTGAGTTTAAACACCACTTATCATCCTCAGACAGATGGTCAGTCAGAGAGGATTTTACAAACCCTGGAGGATATGTTAAGAGCATGTGTGCTGGATTTTAAAGGCTCCTAGGATGATCATTTGCCACTAGCCGAGTTCGCCTACAACAATAGTTATCATAAGAGTATCGGGATGGCACCGTATGAGGCTTTATATGGTCATAGATGCCATTCCCCTATCGGATGGGAAGAAGTGGGTGACAGAAAGATTTTTGCTTCTGATTTAGTTACATAAGCCTCTGAGGATGTCTGGTTGATTATTGAGAGATTGAGGATAGCTCAGAGTAGATAGAAGAGTTATGCTGACAGAAGACGTAGACCACTTGAATTCGCAGTTGGTGAGTCTGTATTTTTGAAGGTTTCTCCTTAGAAGGGTATAGCAAGATTTGGGAAGAGAGGTAAGTTGAGTCCTTGCTACATTGGACTCTTTGAGATATTGGACAGAGTGGGAGATAAGGCATATAGATTGGCTTTGCCACCTGATTTATCGGGAGTGCATAATGTCTTCCACATTTTGATGCTAAGGAAGTATCATCTAGATCCAAATCATATGATTTGGTATGAGCCATTGGAGCTCAAAGATGATCTGGCATATGTAGAGAAACCAATCCAGATATTGGATAGAAAGGAAAGAGTCTTAAGGAATAAGACTATCAGGTTAGTGAAGATTCTTTGGCAATACCACACTTCAGAGGAAGCTACTTGGGAGCTAGAGAGTCTTATGAAAGAGAGAGATCCCTATCTTTTTGAAGAGGAGCTTGGTTCAAATTTGGAGGACCAAATTCTTTTAAGGTGGGAGGATTGTAAGATCCACAATTTTGTAAATGTAACTTTTATGACTTGTGATGTATGAGCAAGTCACATTTAATGTAAATTATGAGGAATAGATATTTGAAGTTTGTGAATGTGTATGGAATGAATACATGCAAGTTTTAAAGTGTATAGCAAGTGTAAATGACTGGAATGTGACTATATTGAGTTTTGAGTGGTGTGGTAAATTAGAATAAAGATGCATGAGTTTTGTACTCCATTTGGTGATATATTGTATACCTCTGGCTATACAATGAATGCACACAAGTTTCAATGTATATAAAGTATGAATGGATGTCATTTCCAAGCCTTAAAGGTAATTGGATGAGAAAATGACTATGGCAGCAAAAGAAGTGAAGTTTGGTGTGTGTTTACTGCAGAAAACTGTTGTAAATTCTGGAAAATATGAATGAGAGATCGATCTCATGGGATGAGAAATCGATCTAGAAGAGCCAAAAATGCTCTTATTTGAACAATGGAACAGGTCAGATCGATCTCCAATCGGGCAAGATCGATCTGCTAAACATTCTGTGTTGAAGGAATCGATCTCAAAAGGGCCAGATTGATTTCCTTAAGCTACTAACTTACAACAGATTGATCTCATACAAGAGCAGATCGATCTCCTTAAGGTTCTGTGTTGCAATAGATCGATCTCATGTAAGAGCAGATCGATCTCATGTGGTCTGGAAGGTCGGTTTCAAGAGGAAAAATGCAGAGCAGATCGATCTCCAAGGGTAGCAGATCGATCTCATAGAGACAATTCTATAAATACTGGGCATTCGCACTTCATTTTCCCGAGAGTTACTATTTCATTCAATAGCCAAATTGTAACCTAGCTAAGAAACACTAGAAAACTTCAGGTTGTGATCAGTTTTGAGTGAGATATAAGTGAGCAAAGTTGTTCTTAGCAAAGAGGAGAACAACATACTTGAAAACAAGAGATTGAAATCAAAAGTTGAAGGAGCAAGAAGGATTTTGCCATTTTGGTGAAAAAGGAAGGAAATCATAGCTAGGTAAGATTTAATGCACCAAATTGAAAAAATAGTTATGTGAAAATGTGGTTTTATACCATATTTGGAGAAAGTGATGGAAACTATGTATTGAATTGAGATTTGGAAAATGAAATGAGTGTATAGTGATATACTAACGCCAATAATTATAACAGCTTCGAAAATTACCTTGGTAGCTGATCGAACTGTAAGAGTGAGCAGAACTGAGGAAGAGAGGTCACTTGACATGATCCGAGCTAAAGGAATTTCGTGAGTAGCTAGAGATGGCTACACGTATTTTGAGTAGTATTTCGATACTATATCTTATATGAATGCCCGTGAATAGGCCTAATGTGTGTGATGGAGATTAATGAGATAAAGTGTAATTTTATCCAAAAATAGAATAAAAGCCTGAGAAGCATGTTGTTACCCTTCATTCATGAGTTGCATGATAGAATGGCTAAAGTTTTCATGTATATGCGAAAACAATACATTTAAGTGCTAATTTGATTTGAAATTGAGAAAGTTGTGATTTAAGTGAGCCATCTATCTGGTTTTGTGTGAAAACCATAAGTGCTAGAGAATACTCGCACTATATTTTGAGATATGCATCACATAGTACTGGAGGATATACTCGTAATATATTTTAATGCTATTTTATACATGTTAGAGTACTGAGAGCATTGCTCGTACTTAGTTTGTGATTGATGCATATAGAGTATTGGGAGTTTTACTCATACTCAGTTTTACATGATAGAGTTCTGGGAGCGTTGCTCATACTCGATTCTTCATGATTTATACATAATATAGTACTTGAGTGGTAACTCGTACTTGATTTGAAAAGAGAATTATGCATTTATCTAGTGCTAGAGGTTACTTGCACTAGTGTTTGATATTTTGAGATGTATACACAGTGTTTAAGAGGCGGAGTGTTGATTGTGAGTCACACTCAAGATGCGCATTGTAGTTTTTACGTGATATATAATACATGTAGCAAAACTATGATGATTCCTTCGTGTAGACTGAATGTCACACTATTGAGATAGTCGCACGTGGATTTAGAGACGTGGCATTGATTTCCATAGTACGAGGGCTAAGACTTATGGCAAGCACCCCGATTATGATCTATTTCCATGGTGTGAGGACTAAGACCTATGGCAAGCATCCTGATCATGAGGAAAGGGCCCACGGGTGTACATTGTACCTTGTAAGTGGCATGGAGTACATTGTACCGTGTGTTGTGTGGAGTTGTTGAGTTGAGGAGGTTATAGCTGGCGGTTGTGATGGACTGACCTCCCTCCCGTTACAGCAGTGATACCCGCACACCGAGATCTTTGTTGCCTAGGATTTCACATTTTAGGATATGGTCATAGTCCAGGAGAGTATTACATTTAGCCACTGAGTCTCGCATGATATATCACTTGTTTTCATGATACGATTAGACCTAAGAGAGATAGGTCAGAAATCAGTTTGTGTTGTGTTGTAAACTACCATATTTACTTTGATTTATGTGTAAATGACAATGATTTCTATAAAGGCATTCCTAAAATTATAAATATGCACTGTTTTGCATGAATGCCTATATTTGATAACTCAGCATGATTTTAAGTACATGGAATTTATTCTGTACTATTATTATATCATTTTGATGCATGCTTTGAGATGAGAGAAGGAAAGGCAAATCCTTATTTTCAGTAGATAGTGTGGTTGTCTACTTGCTTGCCTGATTTCCTTACTGAGCGTGTTGTTTGTTCATCCCCCTTTATTTTCCACTCTCTACAAATCATCCGCAGTAGATTGAGTCCGGCTGAGGTATAGCATTCATTGTATCTATTGCCTATCCATCTCATGAGAAGTATACACACTCGAACCTTTTGTACTGAACAATGTATAAGCACAGTTTCGTAAACTATTGTACGGTCGGGATGTATATGTACAAATACTGTATAACAATTTATGTTATAAAAAAGAATACTAAATTCTATGTATATTGTGAATGAATGTTAGTGGGTGACTAATATCGAATCACAGCCCAACTATCGAGGAGAGAAAGGTAAGTAAAGTAAAAAGTGAAAAATTTGTAGTGGTTTTTGGTAAGTCACAGAATGAGGTTGTGAGAGGATGTCCTTAGATGCCTATTCCACTAAGTCTAGAGCAAAAATCTATCTGTCACCAACCTCTTCCAATCCAATGGGAGATCGACATCTGTGTCCATACAGTGCTTCATAGGGTGCCATCCCGATACTCGCTTGAATGCTATTATTATAGGCGAACTCGACTAACTGTAGGTGGTCGTCCCAAGAGCCTCCAAAATCTAGCACACACGCTCTCAACATATCTTCCATGGCCTATGTAGTCCTCTCTGACTACCCATCTATCTGAGGATTAAAAGTGGTGCTAAAGCTCAAGTGGGTCCCCATCGATTTCTGAAAATGTTCCCAGAAATGGGAAGTGAAGCGGGCATCCCTATCAGAAACAACACTCATTGGTACACCATGTAGCCGCACAATCTCTCAAACATACAGGTTTGCCAACTGACTCAGAGTATAGGTAGCTCTTATAGCTAGGAAATTGGCTGACTTAGTCAACTGATCCACAACAACCCATTTGGCATCATGACCTCTGTCAGACCCAGATTTTTGTAGCTTATTCCTTATGATTCCTATGTGTATGAACACTATGTTATTATAGTTGAATCATAAGAAGAGTATTTACTAGACTTAAAGTGTTAGTGAAATGATTTAGCACGCAAAAGCTACCTAAAAAGCCTATTGTGAGCTATAAGAGTCACAGGCTAAACCGAGTAAATCTAAATCATTCTAACTGAAAATATGAACTTAAAATAAGAGAGCATAGAGAGCTCATGAAGGAAAGTCAGCTTGATTTAGTTCCGAACATAGAAAACGGGAGTAAAAGCTAAAAAGGGTAAAATGGACCTTTTTTTGCAAGATAAGGTGTTTTGGGTGAAATTATCCATCGGGAACGGTTGAAACATAAAGACGAGAGTGTAAGACATAAGATATGACACTTTCGAAATTTTAAGAAAAAGTCAACATGGTCAATGGTTAAGGAAAAAGTCAACTATAGTTAAGAAAGTGGACTTTTACCATAGTTGACTAATCATGGTTAAAAATTAACCTAAGTATGGAGAAAAATATGGGGAAAAATATTCTTGGCCAGAGTACAAGATAATCATCCCCGAAAGTAAGCAAAATTTATTCGGACTGATTCCGAATAAATTTAATGGTTAAAAACGTAATGGGCCTAAAGTGAAAATTTTAAAGCCCATTAAGGTATACTAAACGTATATCGAAATTTTTAGGTCCTTTAGATCAAATTGTTGGACCAATTGATTGGCCAAATTTTGAGACAATTAAAGGCCCGAGACATAGTAAAAATTTCAGCCCAAAAGCCCATTAAGAAAGCCCAAACCAAGAAGCCCAAATGGAAAAGCCCATGAGATAAATATCTAACCATAGTTAAAGCTAACCATGACTCATAAGGTAACTCATAAGGTGACTCATGGCTAAGGCTTGGAAAGTCAAGCTTAATGGCTGAAAATTAAAGCTTAATGGCTAAGTATATGGCTTATAAATTCAGCCGCACCATTGTCATCTTCATCACACCAAATTCGGCTAGAAGAAGAAACCATTGAAACATAATTTTCAAGCTTTCTCTCACTAGAAATCACTAGGAATTAGGCATATTTGGAACTTGCATCCTTCATGGAAGTTGTTCCAAATTGAAAGGAGAGTGACATATGTTGGAATTGGCTATCAAGGAGCCTTAGAGTGCAAACCGATAGCCTTTAAAGATTCGGCCAAAGGGTGAACACAACAATTGGTATTGTTTCTAATTTCCAATTTCATATATGTTAATGTATGAATGATTTTAAGTATGTTGATATATGTTTTAAGCATTGAAATATATTAAATCACCATGAAGTTGGTTAGGCCGAGAGTGAGTAATGGGATATTGATTTATGTCAATATGATTTTTAGGCATAAATGGATTAATGTACATGTGTTAATGATTATGGTGTAATTAGAATTAATCAATTTATGAATGCGGACTAATTCATTATTATGAATGCGGGAACTTTACCTATATGGCAAATACGCATAGTGGTAGAGTTACGAGAGGTAGGGCTCGAGGCCGGGGAGATAGACCCGAGGGACGAGCTGCAGTGGAACCATTACCTACGCATGAGACTCCAAGTGCTACTGAGGCACCCAAGTCTGCTGAGACACGCTTCACGAGATTAGAGTATAGTCTCGAGACTATTATCGAGATATTGGCACAGACGATGCCAGGTAGGTAGAGACAGGAGGTAGGAGCTGCGATAGGAGAGGCAGTTGCCCCTGATACACCTACGCAGACAGCTGATGCACCGAGGACTGTAGATACTCTTACACCCCCACAGATTTCGAGTGGTAGTGGATTAGGATATGGATGTGATCTGCATCGGTTGCGAGAATTCCAAAAGTTTATACCTCCATCTTTTAGTGGGGTCAAGGACCCTGTAGCTGCCGAGGAGTGGTTAGCAGAGCTGGAGAAGCTTTATGGATTCTTCGAGTGTACGACCTTGGAGATGGTCGCGTTTGCTGCGTTCCTACTGAAGGGAGCTGCAGAGCATTGGTGGAAGTCCACCCGACCTATAATGAGATCCCGACACACAGACATTAGTTGGGAGATATTTTGGGAAGCCTTTAGGAGGTAGTTTGTACCCGACACCGCACAGTGGAAACTGCAGGCAGAGTTTTTGGGACTAAACCAAGGGAGCTTATCTGTGGACGAGTATGAGACTCGATTCCTATCCCTAAGAAGATATGACCCCGATACCATGTATAGTGAGACCAAGAAGGTCCATAGGTTTATCGATAGGTTGAGGCTGGTGTTGCGGTCCAGGTTGGTTCCATTAGACATAGTGACCTATGAGGAAGCAGTGTGCAAGGCGCAACTATGTGAGCAAGATTACGAGAGGAATGCTTCCGAGTTCGAGAAGTTTAACCGCAGCTGAGATATACAGAAGAAGAGGCCGATTAGAGATTTCGGTTATCGAGGAGGGAAGAGACTCTTCGGTAAGAGATCACAGGTAGAGGAGGCACGAGAGAGGTATGCTAAACCTCCTGCTTATTCAACTGTGGCCCCAGCAAAGAGCATTGTCATAGGAGAATAGAGACCTGTTGTTGATCAGTGCAAAAGGTGCGGTAAATAACATGGAAGTAGACCTTGTCCGCTAACTCCTATTGTGTGTTTTCGATGTGGGAAACAAGGGCACATTGCTAGAGAGTGCCTAAAGACATTTGTGACTACCCCACAGAAGGGCATGGAGCCTGATAGAACTCCAGTTGGTACGTCGGCTCAGAGAGGTAGAGCGACGGCAAAGGAGAAGGGGAAACAAATGATGGGTTAAGGGCGAGTACATGCTTTGGACCAGGGGACAGCTGATGCTTCATCGGATGTGATTCGAGGTAACATCCTGATTTATGATATTGAAGCATATGTTTTAATTGATCCTGGTGGCACGCATTCTTTTGTATCACCTTCATTTGCATGTAAATTAGCAAGACATGTAGAGCGTACACCTTTATGTATGATGATGTTGATTAGTACGCCTATGAATAGTAGTCAAGTTGTAGAATATGTATTTAATGACTGCAAGTTGAGAGTAGGGGATAAGGAGATGACGGCCAATCTAATATTACTAAGTATGAGTGACTTTGATATAATATTAGGAATGGATTGGCTATCTGCAAACCATGTTGTTTTAGATTGTTATGCTAAGACAGTTATGTTTCCTAACCCTACTAGATATGTTGTAAAGTTTAATAAGAATAAATGAAAGGAGTAGTTATAATTATTACATGATTACTGATTTAGAAAACCTTCAACATATCAAGGTTTCATTGCGTACATGGTATATATGGATAAGGCACATCCAGAGTTATCAGATATTACTGTGGTCAGTGAGTACCCATATGTTTTTCCGGATGAATTGCCAGGGTTACCACCAGACACAGAGATGGAGTTCTGTATAGATTTGGTACCTGGTATGGAGCCTATTTTGAGACCACCATATCACATGGCCTTAGTTGAGCTGGATGAGCTCAAGAGACAGTTACAGGATCTGTTGGATAGGGGTTTTGTTCGACCGAGTGTTTCACCCTGGGGAGCATCGATTTTGTTTGTGAGGAAGAAGGATGGGAGCCTCTGATTGTGTATAGACTACCGATTGTTGAATAAGGCCACCATCAAGAATAGATACCCCCTTCCACGCATTGACGACTTGTTAGATCAGCTTCAGGGAGCGCAGGTCTTTTCCAAGATTGACCTAAGGTCTGGGTATCATCAGTTGAAGGTTCGAAGTGGAGATGTACCCAAGACAGCATTTCGTACCCGATATGGCCATTATGAGTTCTTGGTCATGCCATTCGAATTGACGAATACTCCAGTTGCTTTCATGGCTTTGATGAATGATGTGTTTAAGCCATATTTGGACCAGTTTGTTATCGTCTTTATCGATGACATATTGGTGTATTCGAGATCCAAGGAGGAACATGAGGAGCACCTTAGGATCGTCTTGCAGACTCTACGAGAACATGAGCTATATGCTAAGCTCAGTAAGTGTGACTTTTAGTTTTCACAGATCTCATTTTTAGGACATGTTGTATCGAGAGATGGTGTATCAGTTGATCCATCTAAGATAGAGGCTGTAGTTCAGTGGGAACAGCCGAGGACAGTCACCGAGATCCAGAACTTTCTGGGTTTAGCTAGATACTATCGGAGATTCATTGAGGGATTTTCGAAGTTGGCGCTCCGTTGACACGTCTTACTTGAAAGAGTGCACCATTCGTGTGGAACGAGGATTATGAGAAGAGTTTTGAGGAGTTGAAGCGTCGATTGACCACCGCTCCGATTCTCACTATCCCTACCAGCTCAGGAGGATTTGCACTGTATACCGATGCTTCGCATCAGGGACTGGGTTGTGTATTGATGCAGGATGGGAAGGTAGTTGCTTATGGATCCAGACAACTGAAGGATCATGAGAACAACTATCCAACCCATGATTTGGAGCTAGCAGCAGTAGTGTTTGTGTTGAAGGTATGGCGCCACTACTTATATGGCGAGAAGTTCCAGATATTTACCGACCACAAGAGCCTCAAGTATCTGTTCTCACAGAAAGAGCTGAACATGAGATAGAGAAGATGGCTAGAGCTTCTAAAGGACTACGATTGTGAGATACTTTATCATTCGGGTAAGGCTAACGTTGTAGTTGATGCCTTGAGCAGGAACAGCCTGGGGATGGTATCGTATATGATGGTTAGGGAACATGATTTGCTAGAGTAGTTTACTAGCATCAGTTTGGGAGTCGTGCCTTCTGACATGGATACAGGCTATGTGATAGCTAGTCTACGCTTAGAGCCGGACCTGTTGGATAGGATCAGAGTGGCTCAGCAGACTAATCCATTTTGTATGGATGTGAGTAGTCAGATGCAGAAGGGCACTGTGACTGACTTTGAGTTGAGTTCTGATGGACTACTAAGGTTCAGAGGCAGATTGTGTGTTCCTAAGGATCCAGGACTCAGAAGATTGATATTGGAGGAAGCTCATTCGTCGAGGTATACGTTACATCCGGGGAGTAACAAGATGTATCAGAACCTCTGGAAGGTATACTGGTGGTCGGGTATGAAGAGAGATGTAGCAGACTTCGTAGCAAAGTGTCTCGTATGTCAGCAGGTGAAGGTAGAGCATCAGAAACCTGCAGGGTTATTGCAGCCTCTACCTATATCGACATGCAAATGGGAGCATATCACCATGGATTTCGTGATGGGTTTACCGAGAACCCGCAGGAATCACGATGCTATATGGGTGATCGTTGACAGACTGACGAAGTCAGCCCACTTCCTAGCTATGAGAGTGACCAATACTCTGAGTTTATTAGTGGAACTATATGTACGTGAGGTAGTGAGGTTACACGGTGTAACAGTGAGCATAGTCTTTGATAGGGATTCCCACTTTACTTCCTACTTTTGGGGACATTTTCAGGAAGCCATGAAAACCCAGTTGAGTTTGAGCACCGCTTTTCATCCTCAGACAGATGGTCAGTCAGAGAGGACTATACAGACTCTGGAGGATATGTTGAGAACATGTGTGCTAGATTTTAGAGGCTCTTGGGATGACCACCTGCCACTAGCCGAATTCGCCTACAACAACAGTTATCATTCGAGTATCGGGATGGCACCGTATGAGGCTTTGTATGGCAGTAGATGTCGTTCCCCTATTGGATGGAAAGAAGTGGGTGACCGTAAGATTTTTGCTCCTGACATGGTTACGCAAGCATCTGAGGATGTCCACTTGATAGTAGAGAGACTGAGGACAGCTCAGAGCAGAAAGAAGAGTTACGCTGACAAGAGACGTAGGCCACTAGAGTTTGCAGTTGGTGAATACGTGTTTTTGAGGGTTTCTCCTTCCAAGGGCATAGCGAGATTTGGGAAGAGAGGGAAACTAAATCCTTGCTATATTGGACCCTTTGAGATACTTGATTGAGTGGGAGATAAGGCTTATAGGTTGGCATTGCCACCGGACTTATCAGGTGTCTATAACGTCTTCCACATATCGATGATTCGGAAGTATCACCTGGATCCGGCACATGTGATTAGTTACGAGCCTTTGGAGCTCCGAGAGGACTTGTCATATGTAGAGAGACCGATTAGGATATTGGATAGGAAGGAGAAGGTATTGAGATCGAAGATCATCGGATTAGTGAAGATTCTCTGCAGCATCATACTTCAGAGGAAGCTACTTGGGAGCTAGAGAGTCTGATGCGAGAGAGGTACCCTCACCTATTCGATGACTGACTTGGTTCTAATTTGGAGGACCAAAATTTTTATGTAGGGGAGGATTGTAAGACCAAGATTTTTGTAGCTTATTCCTTATGATTCCTATGTGTATGAACACTATGTTATTATAGTTGAATCATAAGAAGAGTATTTATTAGACTTAAAGTGTTAGTGAAATGATTTAACACGCAAAAGCTACATAAAAAGCCTATTGTGAGCTATAAGAGTCACAGCCTAAACCGAGTAAATCTAAATCATTCTGACTGAAAATAAGAACTTAAAATAAAAGAGCATAGAGAGCTCATGAAGGAAAGTCAGCTTGATTTAGTTCCGAACATAGAAAACGGGAGTAAAAGCTAAAAAAGGTAAAATGGACCTTTTTGGCAAGATAAGGTGTTTCGGGTGAAATTATCCACCGGGAATGGTTGAAACATAAAGACGAGAGTGTAAGACATAAGATATGACACTTTCAAAATTTTAAGAAAAAGTCAACATGGTCAATGGTTAAGGAAAAAGTCAACTATAGTTAAGAAAGTGGACTTTTACCATAGTTGACTAATCATGGTTAAAAATTAACCTAAGTGTGGAGAAAAATATAGGAAAAAATATTCTTGACCAGAATACAAGATAATCATCCCTGGAAGTAAGGAAAATTTATTCGGAAGGATTTCGGAATAAATTTAATGGTTAAAAACGTAATGGGCCTAAGGTGAAAATTTTAAAGCCCATTAAGGTATACTAAACGTATATCGAAATTCTTAGGTCCTTTAGACCGAATTGTTGGACCAATTGATTGGCCAAATTTTGAGAAAATTAAAGGCCCGAGACATAGTAAAAATTTCAGCCCAAAAGCCCATTAAGAAAGCCCAAACCGAGAAGCCCAAATGGAAAAGCCCATGAGATAAATATCTAACCATAGTTAAAGCTAACCATGACTCATAAGGTGACTCATAAGGTGAATCATGGCTAAGGCTTGGAAAGTCAAGCTTAATGGCTGAAAAGTAAAGCTTAATGGCTAAGTATGTGGCTTATAAATTCAGCCACACCATTGTCATCTTCATCACACCAAATTCGGCTAGAAGAAGAAACCATTGAAACATAATTTCCAAGCTTTCTCTCACTAGAAATCACTAGGAATTATGCATATTTGGAACTTGCATCCTTCATGGAAGTTGTTCCAAATTGAAAGGAGAGTGACATATGTTGGAATTGGCTATCAAGGAGCCATAGAGTACAAACCGAGAGCCTTCAAAGATTCAGCCAAAGGGTGAATACAACAATTGGTATAGTTTCTAATTTCCAATTTCATATATGTTAATGTATGAATGATTTTAAGTATGTTGATATATGTTTTAAGCATTGAAACATATTAAATCACCATGAAGTTGGTTAGGCCGAGAGTGAGTAATGGGATATTGATTTATGTCAATATGATTTTTAGGCATAAATGGATTAATGTACATGTGTTAATGATTATGGTGTAATTAGAATTAATCAATTTGATTAATTAATACATGTAATTAGTTGGCAATCAAGGTGTTTGATAAAATGCCTAAATGAACTATATGATGGTTGGTAATGTTGCCTACCAAGTGTTTGTGAAAATGCCTAAGTGAATTGGATAGACAAATAGGCATGGATGGCATGACATGGTGAAACCGAGGCATGGATAGCTCTCGGCCATGGTATGTGGCCGAGAGGCCTAATGGGCCAGCCCAAATATTTTAGGCCCAATAGGGTGTAATGGGCCTAGAACAAGCCCAATAAGAGTTGGTGGGCCCTACACGCCCAATAGGCCCAACAAAAGTGAATAGTAAAATAAAAATGGGCTTAAAGCATAGTTAGGCCTATTAAGGATATTAAAGCCCAATAAGGGAAAATAGACACTATTAATGTGTAATACAGTAGGAAAAGTATAATTAACCTGAGGAATGGTTATTTACAGCTCCGGAGTTTACATTGAGAGCTGATCGGACTGCGAGATTTAGCAGCACCGAGGAAGTGAGGTCACTTGACGTGATCCAAGGTAAGGGACTTTTGTGAGTAGTTAGAGATACCTGCACGTATTTTCGTTTGCTTTTACATTCACTTATAAACTCTGAGGGTCAAAGAAAGTGAATAATAATTATTGTGACCCGATAGTGGCAAATTACGATTTTTCCTCTAGTTAGTTAAAAAGTCAACTTTTGTGAAAAGTTGTAAAAAGCATGGAAACTACTATTGTGAGTGTTTAACTGCTGTTTAGCATGAAAATAAATAGGTTAGCTAATGATTTTAAGGTTGATGTGAATTAAGCACACCTTATTGTGCTGATTTTGATGTTTTGTAAACTATCCCTTTTTAAAGAGCCATCTATCATATTTATGTGAGGATGAACCGTGCTAGAGCACAGCTCACACTGGATTTCATATGCTTTCCACACACATTAGTGCTGGATTTTGATACGCACTAGATTTCCATGACATGCATGATAGAGTATTGAAGTTCTTACTCGTACTCAATTTTATATGATATATGCATGACAGAGTGCTGGAGCGATTAGCTCGTACTCGAGTTTTACATGAGATACATGACAGAGTACTGGAGCGTTGCTCGTACTCGATTCTTCATGGTTTATACATGATATAGTACTGGAGCTATTGCTCGTACTTGATTTGATGATATTGTGCATAGCATGGTACTAGAGCTATTGCTCGTACTTGATTTAATACATGAACTATGCATTGACCTAGATGCTGGAGGTTTACTCGCACTAGAGTTGAGTTTGTGATGTGAAACAGTGTTTGAGCGGAGTGTCGACTGTGAGTCGCACTCAAGACGCACACTGTATGTGATATAGAATACATGTTAAAACCCATGCCCGAGTCCTTGTGTGACTGTGTGTCACATCTTGTTAGAGGATATCCGCATGAGGGTAACATAGATGTGGTATGATATTCCATGGTTTGAGGGCTAAGACCTATGGCAGGCACCCCAACTGTGATGTAGGGTCCACGAGTGTACTTTGTACCGTGCCCGGGGTATGGGAGTATGTTGTACCGTGTGTTACGTATAGCTGACGACTGTAGTGGACTGACCATCCTCCCGTTGCAGCAGTGATGCCCCGCACACCGAGTACTATGTTGCTTGGGATCACATATCAGATATGATCATAGTCCAGGATACTATTTACATTTCACCACAGAGTCTCACATGATATATCACATTGATTGACTGATTTAAATTATGGACAGACCTGAGGGATGGGTTGGACTCCGATTTTGTGATGTGAATTATTTAATGCCATATTTATTGTGATTTAAATATACATGGCATGATTTACATAAAGGCATGACTTATATTAGGATGCATTATTTTGCACTACATGCCTACATTTGAGAAAGAAAGCATGATTTCTGTACAATGGATTTAATCTGTACAAGTATATATATTATATTTCAAGACATGCTTTTAAAGTAAGTTAAGGAAATAATGTTTTCAAGGCATATCATTATTTTGAGTAGATAGTGTTGATATCTACTTGCTTGCCTGATTTCCTTACTGAGCGCGTTGTATGCTCACCCCCTTTCTTTACATCTCTCTACAGAGCGTTAGTAGAGCGAGAGCTATCAAGGGATAGTATTCCTGAGTCCACTACTAGTTCCTATCGATCGCCAGGTATACAGACTTTGTACGGTTATATATCTAAACATAGAAATAGCACAGTGATGTATACGATATATATTATGGGGAATGTTTTTGTATTAGATTTTATATAATTTCACATGTATAATAAAAGTTGTTACATTTAGTAATAGTATATTGACATGTATGTATGATAATGGATGATGTGGTAAGCGAGGACTCTGACATCGAATCACAGCCCAACCATTGAAGAGAGGAAAGGTAAGTCAAAAATGCGAAAAATTTGTAGTGATTTTTGGTTAAGTAATTGATTGAGGGACGGGTCCTGACAACCTCTGCTGGTCCTCGGCAATCCCATTACAAAATCCATGGTGACATGCTCCCACTTCCATGTTGGTATCGATAGAGGCTACAATAACCCTGCAGGCTTCTGATGCTCTACCTTCACCTGCTAACAAACGAGACACTTAGCGACATATTCAGCAACGTCTCTTTTCATTCCAGACCACCAATAAACCTTCAGAAGGTTTTGATACATCTTGGTACTCCCAGGATGTATTGTGTACCTCAATGAGTGAGCCTCTGATAGAATCAGTCTCCTGATCTCCAGATCCTCAGGAACACATATTTTGCCTCTGAACCTTAATAAGCCATCAGCACTCAGCTCTACATCAGTACCCACACCTGTCTTTATCTACCTCAGCCAGTTGATACACAGTCGATCGCTCTGCTGGGCCTGTCGAATATGGCCAATCAACTCTGGCTCTAGTCTCAAACTAGCCATGATCTCATCTCTTTCTAATCCAAGTGGGGACACATCCAAACTGAGGTTCGTAATTTGTTCCAACAACTCATGTTCCTGTACCATCATGTAAGACACCAACCCGAGGTTCTTCCTGCTCAAAGCATCAGCAACTACATTTGCCTTACCCGAGTAGTGCATGATTTTATAATCATAATCTTTCAAAAGTTCGAGCCATCTCCTCTGTCTCATATTTAACTCTTTCTGTGAGAACAGGTACTTAAGGCTCTTATGATCTGTAAAGACCTAAAATTTCTCTCCATAGAGGTTGTGGCGCCATATTTTCAAAGCAAACACCATGACCGCTAACTCCAAATCATGTGTCGGGTAGTTCCTCTCATGATCTTTTAACTGTCTAGATCCATAGGCAACTACCTTCCTATCCTACATAAGCAGACAACCCAGTCTCTGGTGTGATGCATCTGTGTACATCGAAAATCCTCTTGAGCTGGTAGGAATATAGAGAATTGGAGTAGTGGTCAATCGACGCTTAAGCTCCTTAAAACTCCTCTCACATGCCTCATCCCATACAAACTTAACGTCTTTTCGCGTGAGGCGTGTCAATGGAGCAGCTAGTCTGGAGAAACACTCTACAAATCTCCGGTAATAACCTACCAATCCCAAAAAACTTTTAATCTCAGTAACCATCTTGGGCTGTTCCCACTGTACAACTGCCTCTATCTTGGATGGATCCACTGATATCCCATCCTTCGACACAACATTGCCCAAAAATGAGTTTTGCTTTAGCCAAAAGTTACACTTGCTGAGTTTGGCAAACAATTCTCTCTCTCGGAGGGTCTACAGAACTAACCTCAAGTGCTCCTCATGATCTTCCCTGGACTTGGAATAGACTAATATGTCATCAATGAACACTATCATAAACTTGTCCAAGTATGGCTTAAAGACATCATTCATCAATGCCATAAATGTTGCGAGAGCATTCGTCAATCTGAATGGCATCACCAAAAACTCGTAGTGGCCATAACGGGTACAAAATGTTATCTTGGGTACATCTCCACTCCTTATCCTCAACTGATGGTACCCTGACCGCAGATCTATCTTTGAAAATACTTGAGCTCCCCGAAGCTGATCCAATAAGTTTTCTATTCGTGGAAGGGGGTACATGTTCTTAATGGTGGCCTTATTCAACAATCGATAATCTATACACAGTCGGAGGCTTCCATCCTTTTTCCTTACAAACAGAATCAGTGCTCCCTAAGATGAGACACTCGACCTAATAAACCCCTTCTCTAGCAACTATTGTAGTTGTTTCTTTAGTTCTTCCAACTCAATCAGTGCCATTCTATATGGTGGTTTCGATATCGGCTCTGTACCAGGTACTAACTCTATGCAAAATTTCATTTCCCTTGCAGGTGGTAGTCCTGGTAATTCGTTCAAAAAGACATCAGGGTAATCTGCAATTACGGGTATGTCCCTCAATTCCTGGTATGCCTCATCTATATCGACCACTAGGTAATGAACCCTTCATAGTATTCTTTCCACCATTAGTGTCACAAATCATCACATCAATACTCAATATAAGCACAGAATTTTGTCTCCCAAGTAAATTAAATAAAATCATACTCTTTTCATTTATCATAATTATGTTCTTTCAATTCATTTCACAAATCTTACAACATGATTTTCTATCTCTGGAAGCATCAAAGTCTTAGCATGATAGTCCATAACAACATGATTGGTAGCCAACCAATCCATACCCAATATTACATCAAAATCATTCATATTCAATAAAATTAAATTGGCTGTCATTTCTTTTCCCTCTATCTTTATTTTACAATCTCTACATACATGCTCAGTCAATTGAATATCATTCATAGGTGTGGAAATCATCAACATCTTATCCAATAATGTAGGTTTCACATACTTCATCAATTTATGTGCAAAGGAAAGCGATATGAAGGAATGTGTGGCACCAGGGTCAAATAATGTCAATGCTTCTAAATCAAAGATTAGGATAGTACATTTAATCACATCCGTTGAAGCATCTGTGGTGTCCTGGTCCAGTGCATGCACTCTTCTTCTGCTCACACCCACTGCCTGTTTCCCTTTTTCCTCAGTTGTAGCCCTCCTCCTAGGGGCAGCAATCTCAACTGGAACTCTCTCTGGCTCATTGCCCTTTTGTGGGGCAGTCTCAATCATCTCAGTACAATATCTCGAGATATGTCCAGGCTTTCCACACGTAAAACACAAAACAGGTAGCACCTGACATGGTCTAGTCCCACTGTATCTCCCACATCTCCTCCACTGATCAGTGGTAGGTCGTGGTCCTCCAATAGCCATGCTCCTCGGTGCAATCAAAGCCGGGTATACGGGAGGTCTAGCAGCTCTCTCCTGCACCTCCTCGATCTTAGGTCTATTCTCAAAAGACCTCTAGCCTCCCATCTTGGCTACTCTATCCACCCCGGATCTCTTCCGGTCTCTGTCTCTTCTAACATTAATATTCCCCAACTCGGAGGCATTCGCTCAAAATCTTGCTCGCATAACTGAGCCTTGTGCATAACTTCCTCATAAGTTTGAATATCAAATGGGGCTAGCTTAGCTCGAATGCCCAATCTCAATCCATCAACGAACTTCTGAATCTTTCGGGTCTCACTACCCATAGTATCTGGGTCATACCTCTCCAAAGACATGAATTTGGACTCATACTCGTCTACAGTGCGGGTCCTCTGAACCAAATTCATAAATTCCATCCGCAATTTCCTCTGTGTGGTGGCTGGGATGTACTACCTCTTGAAGGCCTCTAAGAACACCTCCAAGTGATCTCTGAGTATCTGGCCCTCAAAATAGCCTCGGTGGATCTCTACCAATAATCTGCCTCGCCCTTCAGCATAAACACGGCGAAGGCTACCTTCTCAGTCGATGTACATCTAAAGAATCTGTACAGTTTCTCCATCTCATACACTCAATCCTCCGTAATCACTGGGTCCTTCACCCCTCTGAACACTAGAGGTTTCAACCCTTGAAATTCTCATAATCTGCTCAACTCGCAGTCATAACCCAAATCACTACCGCTCTGCTGTGGAACGATAGGAGAAGCTGTATCCTGGACTGGAGGTGGTGTAACAGTAATAGTCTCTGCAGTTTGAGGTCTCTCCGCCTCTGCAGCTGCCTGTCCAGTAGTAGACTGTGCTACGGGACCTCGTCTATCATCGGCACCCAGTGCCCGTATTACAATCTCCACTAGGCTATCTATACTTCGCTCTATCCTAGCGAAGCGAGCCTCCGTATCCCCTGATCTCTCATCAGGGTCCTGTGGAGCCGGATCAGTTCGTGGCTCCACACGGTTCTTAAGCCTATCTCTATAGCCTCAGCACGTGCTCTCGCCCCTCTACCTTGGCGCGTGATTGGCATAATGCCTAACTTCTTATATTCATAATCATTATTAGACTCAATCCATCACGGTATATGCAGTTATATCTAAACAAAAGTACAGTAATATGGGGATGTACATTTTCCTACGTTTTATTGCTTACTCACATCAGGCCAACTCAGCTTGTCATGACCCTCCATGACCAAAACCACTACAAAATTTTCGCATTTTAACTTACCTTTCTTTTCATTAATGGTTGGGCTGTGATTCGATGTTAGTATCCTCGCTTACCATATCATTCATCCATTTTCATACATACAAGTCAATACACTATCTACTGACTGAAATTTCCTTTATCAAATATGTGAGCTCATATAAAATCTACCACAAATACATTTCTCATAATATATATCATATACATCACTGTGCTGTTTATATTTTTAGATACAGAACCGTACAAAATATGTATACCTGTTGATCGATAGGAAAAACAGCGAACAACAGGAATCCTATCCCTCTCTCGAAATCGCTCTACTGCGGATACTCTGTAGAGAGGTGTAAAAAATTGGGGTGAGCTCACAGCTCAGTCGCTCAGTAAGGAAATCAGGAAAGCAAGTAGACATCTACACTATCTACTCAAAATAATGCTATGCCTCGAAAATATCATTTCCTTAACTCACTTTAAAAGCATGTCTTTAATATATATATATATATATATACTTGTACAGTTTAAATCCCATGTACAGAAATCATACTTTCGTTCTCAAATGTAGGCATGTAGTGCAAAATAATGCATCTTTATAATATCACAATGCCTTTAGATAAATCATGCCATTTATATAATCATAGTACATATGGCATTTAATCATTCACAACACAATAATCGGATTTTGACCCATCCTTAGGTCATCCATATCATAAATAAATCAGTTAGGTGATATATCATGTGAGACTCTGTGCTGAAATGCAATAATATCCTGGACTATGGCCATATCCTATAATGGTGATCCCAAGCTACACAGATCTCGGTGTGCGGGGCATCACTACTGTAACGGGAGGTGGGTCAGTCCATCACAATTGCCGGCTATAAACTCCTCAACTCCACAACACCACACGGTACAGTGTACTCCATGCCACTCGCATGGTACAACGTACTCCGTGGACCCTACATCACAGTCAGGGTGCCTGCCCTAGGTCTTTGCCCTCAAACCATGAAATATAAATACCACGTCTCTAAATCCACATGCGAACATCTCTACAGTGCGACACTCAGTCTACACGAGCAAATCAAGCATGGTTTTTCAACATGTCTTATATATCACATAAAATACAGTGCGCGCCTTTGAGTGCGACTCACAGTCGACACTCGCTCAAACACTGTTTCACATCACAAACTCAAACTCTAGTGTGAGTAAACCTCTAGCACTAGGTCATGCATAGTTCATGTTTCAAATCAAGTACGAGCAATAGCTCCAGTACCATGCTATGCACAAAACTCATCAAATCAAGTACAAGCAATAGCTCCAGTATTATGTCATGTATAAATCATGAAAAATCGAGTATGAGTAATAACTCTAGCACTCTGTCATGCATCTCATGTAAAATTCGAGTACGAGTAATTCGTTCTAGCACTCTGTCATGCATATCATATAAAACTGAGTACGAGTAATAACTCCAGCACTCTATCATGCATGTCATGGAAATCTAGTGCGAATCATACATCAATATATCACTACTCACTCTCACCCTTAAAATCATATGGGCATTCATCAATATATCACTACTCACTCTCGGTCAAACCATGTTCATTGTGATTTCATATGTTTCAATGCTTAAAACATATACCAATATGCTTAAAATCATTCATACATTAACATATATGAATTTGAAAGCTTAAAATTATACCTAGTATTTGTGTTCATACTTGGCTAAAACTTTGAAGCCTCACGGTTTGTACACTATGGCTCCTTGATAGCCAATTCCAACATATGTCACTCTCCTCTCAATTTGGAACAACTTTCATGAAGGATACAAGTTCCAAATATGCCTAAATCCTAGTTATTTCTAGTGAGAGAAAGCTTAGATAAATGTGTTCTAATGGTTTCTTCTTATAGCCGAGAATGATGTGTTAAAGAAGACCATGTGGTGGCTGATTTTATAAGTCATTTACTTAACCATTAAGCCTTACATTCCAGCCATCTTAATTGACTTCAGAAAGCTTAGGTAATGGTTACCAAAATAACAATAGTTACCTTTAACTAATGGGCTAGATATTTAATCCATTTGGGCCTTACAATTGGGCCTCTCGGTTTGGGCCTTCCTAATGGGATTTCGAGCTAAAAATTTTACTATACATCGGGCTTTTAATTGTTTAAATATTTAGCCTATCAATCGGTCCAACAATTTGGTCTAAGGGACCTAAGAAATTTAATCTACACTTAGTATACCTTAATGGGCTTTAAAATCTTCATTTTGGCCCATTACGTTTTTATCCATTAAATTTAATCAGGAATCCATCTGAATTAAAATTTCCTTACTTTCAGAGATGATTATCTTGTATTATGACCAAAAATATTTTTTTTCCAAATTTTTCTCCACACTTAGGTTAGTTTTTAACCATGGTTGTCAATTATGGTAAAAGTCCACTTTACTTAACTATAGTTGACTTTTTCCTTAATCATTGACCAAGTTGACTTTTTCTCAAAATTTTGAAAGTGTCATATCTTATGTTTTACACTCTCGTCTTTACGTTTTAACCGTTTTCAATAGGTAAATATGCCTTCAATACCTTAAATACCTTAAATCGTTAAAAAGATTTGTTTTACCCTTTTTAGCTTTTACTCTTGTTCTTTGTGTTCGGGACTAAATCAAACCAGCTTTCCTTCATGAGCTCTATATATTTTCTCATTTTAAGTTCTTCTCTTCAGTCAAAATGATTCAGATCCACTTGGTTTAACATGTGGCTCTTATAGCTCACATTAGGCTTTTATGTAGCTTTTAAGTGTTAAGGCATTTCATTAACACTTAAATCTAGTAAATACTCTTCTTATGATTTAAGTAACTTAATACATGTCTATACATATATAAATCATAAGGAACAAGCTACATAAAAATACGGTTCTGACACAGCTCTGGTATCAATCTCTGTCACGACCCATTTTATCCTTTTATAACGGAAAATCACTATAAATTTTTCGTATTTTCCTTTCATTACCCGGTCGTGAACAAACTCACCACACACAGTTGGGCTGTGAGTCAATAATAATCATTCTTTACCATTCATTTTCCAAATAAATCAAAAGTATTTTTATATATCCAAATATTAAGAGGTATGTTCATACATACGAAGTGTTATAACCTTTACATCCCCCATATTACAAATTTAAATGATCACTGTGCTTTTACACTATTTAGATACAAAAAAGAATCTCTGTGTATATACCTCTGGGTGATAGAGATGCAGCGGATGTCTCAACAAAATGCCTCAGTCCTCACTGGGCCACTATGTATGCTCTGTAGAGGGGGAAAGTAGAGAGGGATGAGCAACCACATGCTCAGTAAGGTAATAATGCAAGCATGGTAGATAACTATTCTATCTTCAAGCTGATAATGTTATACATAAATCATTTATAACAGAAGCCTGAGGAATTAAAACTATGCCATATGATTATACATATATCCAGTATTTAAATCATGGAAATTGGCATATAAAACATGGTAAAATCATCATGTACAAATCATCTCATGCTTATCAATCGACAAATCTCATAAAAAAAGGCAATTCATTTAAAAAAAATCCTTTGATTTCACATCTCTTTCTCAAATGCATACAATCCCATCACAAATCATTTTCTCATTCAAAAACATCATTACCATTTCACAAAATCAAGTCCCACAAGGCTCGACCCCTCCCTCGGGTCTACCCTGGACAGTCAAAATCACACTCAAGTATCAAGACCATGTGGTATTATGTAATAAGTAAGAAGACAGGTCACTATATATTGACTGACTATGTTGGCCAACTATGTCGTAAATCATCCCAGACCACATGGATCCTGGTGTGCGGGGTATCATGATGGAACGAAGGTAGGTTAGTTCTCCGCCAGACTTACTCACCAGTATCTCAACCGTGTGGTACATCGTACTCCATGTGATATACACGGTACATCATACTCCGTGGACCCATAACATGGTTGGGGGTGCCTGCACTAGGTCTTATCTACCCCATATCGAGTGAAACCTCTAGTCTCAAGTGCACGTGACAGTACTCTTAATACCATGTCCTTGCCCCTCATAGCCTTGCTCGCCCCTGTTGGGTTCCCTGATTCTAGTCCTAGCCCCTCACCCTCACCCCACTCAAGAGGTCTGTTAGGTCTGTTGGGTTCCCTGAATGGATTAGTGCCAGGTCCTAGCCCCTCACCCTCTCCCCACTCAAGAGGTCTGTTAAGCCTATTGGGTTCCCTGAATACCAATCTGTATTACCCTTACCACGACATCATACATACCACAATGTGAAAACCTGTGCGAGCTACGCTCTAGCGCGAACTCATGCATCATAAACAAATCACCTCATATGAGTAACATTTTAGTACGGTATTTATGCATAAAACATGAAGAAAACCACGTACAGGAATAGCTCTAGTACGATTATATGCATAAAAAAAATCCACTCGAAATCCACGTACGAGCAAGAGCTCTAGTACGGTTTATAAAACATCACCACAATTCAAATTCAAGTGTGAGCTAAGCTCTAGCACATTTCAAACATATGAAAACATCAATATACAGTGAGAGCTAGGCTCCAGCACGGTTTCATTCACATAAAATAAGATAGATGGCTCATAAACAACCAAAACATTCACTACCCATGCTTAGTATCTCACATGTTCTATTTTACAAAACGTTCAAACATTTGCCAGCCTATCAGTCAATTTACTTAAAACAAAGCAAGGTGTTTTGTGAAAACATTCAAAGCACGTGATTTATACAATTATTAGGCTTACTATCCCACTTCTTTACAATACCATTTCAAACAACCAAATCTCATACAAATAATCGTAGTAATTTCCATACATTGTCAAGCACATTTCTATAAACTCATGCACATTTCCAAAGCCCTATATACCCACAAAATATGAGCAGCTACCTCTATATATTTACAAATTTCCCTTACTTGGAATTCCAACGCGTGATTCCACTTCCTTATAGCTGCTTACTCATGCGGTTCGATTCGTCTCTAACAGGGTCTTCGAAACTGCATATAAACGTATTTCACAACATTTTAGCCCATTATAATCCAACTCTTGCGTTTACTATAGTCGATTCGACCTATAATTTCTATTATCTGTTATGAGGCCACATTTTATTACTCTACCCATAACTCGAGTCTATGGATCCTTTTAGGCCTATTAACTCATTCCAAATCGATATTAGATTGATACTAAGCTCATAGTGTTCATATTTCATTGATTTCTTCACTCTAACATTTATCAAGCATTTACATACTCATTTTCCATAATTTTCCCCAAACTCACAATGTAACTCCATTTAACTATCTCAAATCGTCCACATTACTCCAATAACAACTTAACATAATCCTTAAATCATCAACACACCAAAATCACACTTTCTCACACTAGACTCGTTCTATTTTCTAGGTCACATTAGTTCCATTTCATCCTAGGTAGTTTCAACCATCAATATACATACCAATCAACTCCAAAATCAATAAATAGACAAATGTACTTGGGCTGTAGTGTTAGAAACTTACCAAATCTAGCTTTTCCTCTTACTCCAAATGACAATGCCCTTAGCTCCTTTAATTCAACAAGTGAGGTTTTGATTCCCAACTATGTTGTTCTCTTCTATAAGATGAACAACTTTGTATCTAATAGTAGGTTTAGCAGCTCTCTCCTGCACCTCCTCAATCTTTAACCTCTTCTAAAAACAATCTTTGGCCTCCTCTTCTGACCACTCTATCAATCCCAGATCTCTTCCGATCTCTGTCCTTTCGACCACTAACATTCCCATGCTCAGAGGCATTCTGTTCAAAGTCATGCTCACACAACTATGCCCTATGAACCGCCTCCTCGTAAGTATGAATGTCAAATGGAGCTAACTTAGTTCAGATGGCTAATCTCAATCCATTTGGCACGACCCTCAACTTACCAAAATACGTATAAATTTTTCACTTTTTCATGCGTTGTTTATCAATCGTCCTTACCTCGATCGTGATCAGCTACATACTAAACAGTTGGGCTGTGTGTCAATGTCTACCTCATCCATCCATAACAATTTAATTTCAAAAGCAAACACTTTTATAAATACATCAAAGTTACTGTTTACAAGTGTTTACATTGCTTTACATCCCCAATGTTTACATACAAAATGCTACTGTGCTATGTCTAGTTTAGATACAAAATAATTCAAGTATGTATACCTTTAGCCATGGGATGCAGCGGATACCAAAAGGGAATGCCTCCAGTTACGCTCAATCTATACTCAAATCTCAGTAGAGATGGGGAAAATAAGGGGGTGAGTAAACCACACACTCGGTAAGGCAATCATGCGAACAAGTAGATACTGCACTATCTACGTGATCGTGATGCCATGCTCAAAAGCATTTAGTTCATCATTTATCTCAAAACATAAGTGTATGATTGTGTTAATGGTATGTAAAGCATTCATGCTATTACAATCCAGTGCACAATTTAATTCAAAGCATGGCATTAACCATCATGCATAGTTTAATAGTAAAGCATGGCATTACTCATCATGCATATTTCACAAGTAAGCATGGAATTAAACATCATGTGTCAGTGCACTTTGAAAACCATTAGCATATTTTCATCTCAAAACACTTCAACTCTAGTAAGGATTCGGTCCCTCCCTCGGACTATCCTGACCCACAAAACATTTCAAACATGGATTTATTCTCAAAGCAATAGACATGTGAGATAGGCAATTCAATAAGGGAAATAACCTCTAGGTCTATGGCCATAACCTGTGATACCGACTACACGGATCAGGTGTGTGGGTTATCACCACTATTTGCTTCCACACGGGAGGTGGGTCAAATCCTACCCGTCGGTCCATAGCAGATCTCGTTCAAAGATGGCATATCACAATCTCAACACGGTACAACGTACTCCATGCTACCCGCATGGTACAACGTACTCTGTAAACTCACATCAACATATCATATCATGCCACATCTCAGACACATGTGTGAGCCTATTTAATCGGTACGACCTCTTGTCTACCCGAAGCTCCTAACACGACTATCAACATGTCAAATTCAATTGCACGTGCGAGCCTATTTAATTGGTACGACACCCAGTCTGTCCGAAGCTCCAAGCACAACAACAAATAAGGTGGGCATCTAGTGCAAGTTAAGCTCTAAGCACCATGCCAAAACCAGTATGAAAATTCATGTGAAAACTAGTGCGAGCTAAGCTCCAGCACTCAAGTGTATAAAACATGTCAAATCTCATGCGAGTCATACTCTAGCAGGCTTTCATTCTCACGAAAACAATATAGGTGGCATAATTATTTTCAAAGTATGCTTAACAACCCAAAACAACTCATTTCTTTTGCAATTCATTTCAAATGTTAGGCAACCTACCAATCTTTGCTAAAAATCAATAAAACATTATTTTCAAGGCATTATGCTTTTATTTTCGTGCATATTTCTCAAACACCCAACTTTTACCCTTCAATCACCCAATATCATTTCCTAACATCTCATGCATTCTAGCAAAGCATTTAAGCGCCCAAATTGCGCACAGATATCTCTAAGAGTCCACACAATTCCCTTACTTCAATTTATTTGAGTGCGACTCTCTTTTCCTCTTAGCTTCTTGTGCTCTTGGCTTGCCTTGTTCTGATGCATCCTCGGAAGCTGCGATTTAATCATCTAACCCACTTGAGTTAAAATTGTTAACTCACATTCAACCTGATTAGTTGATATAGTTCATCTATGCATTTACCAATGCCTTAATCCACATTTTACCCCTTTTTGGTAAATCTCACTATTTCTTCGCTAACATCTTAAAATCCTACTTATAACCTCTTTATCCATTTCTAGGTTATGGTGGATTCATTACTTCCAAGGTAGTTTCTACCCTTTCTATACATACCAAACAACTCCAAAATCAATATCTATACAATGTACTTGAGTTATTTCATTTAGAAACTCACCTAGCTTGATTTCCTCTTTGCTCCAATGAAAATGCACCTTTGATCCTTCAATCCAACAAGTGGGGAAATGCCTCCAAACTATGTTGTTCTTCTCTTTGATGTGAACAACTTTATCTCTAATAGTTTTCCCTAAAATCTTATTGAAAATGTGTGGATTTAGGAGAGAGAAAAAGCTAGGTTTTTAGGTTGGAAATGGGAAAGATTAGTTTTTTTCTCAAAAATGCAGATCCAACTGCTCTGTATTTATATATTCAGCTTGATGAGATCGATCTACCTTGGGTGGAGATCGATCTGATCCTCTTAAAATCCCTCTTTTCCAAGACATTTTGAAGACAGGAGATCGATATGTCGAGTAGGGGAGATCGATCTTGCTTCAAACAGAGAGTCAAGGAGATCGATCTGGTCTTAGGGGAGATCGATCTGCTTCCAACCCGAGAGCTAAGGAGATCGATCTATTCCATTACGGATCGATCTGTATTTTATAAAATGTGTTAGGAGATCGATCTGGCTCCCTTGGAAATTGATTTTCTCTATTCCATTGCTCAAATAAGAGCATTCTAGCTCTTTCAGATCGATCTCTCATCCTATGGGATCGATCTGGCCTTCATATTTCCAGATTTTCTGTAGTTTTTTTGCAACAACTTATACCAAACTTCATACATTTTGTTGCCATGGTCATTTCCTCATCCAATCATCTTTGAGACTTGAAAATGGCATCAATTCATACTTTATATCTATTCAAACATGTGTGAAATCTTTGCATATCCAAAGGTACTTAATATAAACCAAATGGAAGTGCACAACTTATGCAATTCTCCTTCCATTTCACCAAACTACTCATAATCCATTCTACTCACATTCTCCACATGTTTAAGTCCATTTCTTCACATTCATACATAATGTAACTTGTATGCACAATCACAACTCTTATTACATTTGTGTACCTTAAACTGATGGACTTACATTACATATACTTCACTTATAAATTCATAGTATAACTCCATTTACATTTCTATGTACATATTACAATTATACATATACGGGGTCTCACATTACAAATTCATGTTACAAGTATGTACATTGAATCCATGGACTTACATCATTCATGCTTTACATTGTAAATATACCACCTTACTCATGATTTCATAAAGTTTACATCTAAAAATACGGGTCTTACAATATAGGTATGTAGTTTCTTAGTTATATTTGGGATTTTTTTTTAATTGCTAGAATTTAATTTCATTAGATAATAGGATAGATTATTTTGCAATAAATTAAATACATGCAATTTTTAGTTTTGTAGTAGAATATTCTAGTGCTATTTATTTTATTTTTACGTTCTCTTATTTTGGCATTTTAATCTATTTGCACTAATTAATTTTAGTTTCAGTATTGTTCTTTTGAAGGTTATTACATTTATTTGCTTGGAACTCTATAAGTAATCGTCGCTCTATTTTTATTTATTTTATTTTTATTGTTTTCAGTACTTTATAAATTAAACTTTGTAGATCACACGTGCAATTTTCATAATTTGCTAGGATATACTTAGGGTAAAATTAACCGACACTTAGTTAGGCTAACTGTATTCTCTGTGGGATGATAATCCGAGACTCAATTCCCATTATTACTTGTATGATCCCTGCACTTGCGGTTTACACGTCTAGGTAACTTAGGACGGGCAATGTCAAGTTTTTGGCGTCGTTGTCGAGGAATCATGATTAGCCATTAACTAATATCTGTGAAATTATGCTTAGGTATAATTCTAGTTTTGTACATACTTAGGTTGTAAATATTTAGACCATTAATTTAGAGTAGTTAATTTTCTCTCTCTATGAAAAAAGTCAAAAAAAAAAACATTAGGACTTAAGCACTATTTTTGGGGAGGATTTGACCGTCAACATTCTGTTACAACTTTAGTTGATTCTCCTACTTCTGATCCTGCTACTTAGCTTCATTTCATTTTATGTTGTTTTATTTTTCTTTTCACTTTTTGTACAGTTCTTTTCTCTTTTCTGCTGTTTCTTTCTTTGTTAGATAGCCTATGTAGCATCACTCTTTCATCAAGCTTCAATTGTTCTTCATCATCAGATAGGAGAGTATTCTATTCTTAAGTTTCAATTCTTATATTATCGTACACTAAGGACACTGTGCACTTTAAGTTTGTGGAGGGGATATCACTTGAGCATTTTTCAAAATTTTGGGCAAAATTGAAAAAAAATCGAAAATATGAGCTTACATTGTTGGATTTTTGATGATTTAATGCTTAGCATGTAGTTTTCCCATATTCCGATGATAGAACCTCATGATTTAGTCTGACTTTGATTGAATAAGAAGCATGATTATAGGAAAAGCATTAAGTTAAATTCTTGAATTTGTCTTGATTCTGATTGTGATTTCCTCATTTTCTGCACATGTCATGTCATGAATCTGTATATTTATTTAGAGAAGGCTTATGTGGACATAGGATTGCATTTGTTCAGTTGATTTTGTGCATCATATTCTAGAATTTGTTTGATCTTATCTCGAGGCGAAATATGATCACACTTAATTAGGGAAATGATTTAGGCCATCTTTGGATCGTTTGAGCCTTTCTAGCCATCCCTGTACATATTTTACCCCTAGTCACCCATCTAGGCCAAATAAGCTTTTCTCTGTAAATACACATGCATATTTTTTTCTTAGTTTAAACACTCTATTCCTATCCCTTACCCCAAAAGCTGTAAATTCACTATGATATATCTTGAGCTATGTACGTATGGGTTATAGGTGACAATGAAATTTAAAAAAAAAAAGAAAGAAAAAAAAAGAAAAGAAAAAGAAGAAAAATACAAAAATAGAATAAATGTTCAGCAAAATAAATAAGTTTGGGGGAGAAAATATGAGCTCTTACATTAAAAATCCTAGAAGTAATGCATGTTGAGGGGTAATTAAACCTAAATTAACTTTATCATACCTTAACCCTAGCCTTACATTACAAGCTGAATGGAGTCCTATTGATCTTTGGTTAAGTGTGGCTACATTAGTGGAGGGATAAGTGAAAAGCAAACTTATGGGAATGATCACTTGTAATTGACTTTACATTCATTGTGTTTGCATAATCTGATCCGGGTAAGGTATTGTGAAGTCGCTTTGACATTTTCACACATACACGAGGAGTCCAATTTGGGTTAGGACTTATGATTGAATGATTCTAAGTGTTAGACTTGTAATTATGAATCTTCGATATCAGAGTTTGTACTTTTTCTTTGAAGATACAATTGGGGAGATCAATATGTTTAGTACTTGTCAATTCCTACACGTATTTTGTCTTGCTTGAGGACAAGCTAAAGCTTAAGTTTGGGGGTGTGATAATTCTATTAAAATAGAATTATTTGTACATAATTTCTTAATTAATTATTTTAATCCCCATATTATTTTATTAATTATCCCCTCAATTTAATTAAAATTTTCATGTTTGTAGATAAATTAAATCTAGATGAATTTCAGTCGTTTTCAGTAGAAAATGAATTGAAAATTGGCTAAAAGGAGACTGGAGCACAACCATTTCGCAGTCTGAGTCACCATTCTTCTTGACACGTGTGATGTCGGGTGTTCATATTTTATTCATCTCGGAAGGATAAGATCAACGGACACCATACCCACCTCATGGAAGACACACGTCGGGCCATATCGTACATCCAAGTGGACTAGAAGACAAATGACGTGGAAATATCTTCTCTATAGTGAATGGAATTAAGACAAGTGGCCAAACAATGCCAACTCATCTAGGATTGGAAATTACAATTGTACCCCTAGTTTTGCGTATAAATAGAATATGATGAGCAATTGAAAACCAAGTAATTTTTAGGGTAAAAGGAGTAGAGGTAGTTTTTAGAATAGTTTAAGTTTTATTTTTAGGTTAAAAAGCTTTATTGTTAGGTTTTATTTTTTTTCCAAGTTTTCTTTTTCAAGATTTTCATTTACGGATAGCCACCATTGTTATAGAATTTTACAAGCTTCCATTTTATTTTCTTTAAATGAAAAAGTTTCCATTCAGCTGCTAGTAATTTCTTTTACTGCATTTGTTTTCATTCTTCTATTATTGCTTATTCGGGTTGATGGAAGGGTTGGTGACAGTAGACCAGCATTTAACATTTCCATGTTTTTCTTTACATTTTCCTTTGGTTGCGATTTGAGTTCTGTTAGAGCTTGAATTTTTGCATAATCTGAGACTCAATTCCCATTATTACTTGTATGACCCGTGCACTCAAAAATGCTAGCCCCTGTCTCCATTTTTTGTATTGTTTCCTTTTACTCATTTACACCTCCAATTATCTGCTTCAGTGATTATAGAATTAGATTAAGATTTATTTGTCTAGATGTTAATGTTTCTTTTATAAGTTCATTGCATTAACTTAGCTCTTCTAGTTTTTATGTACATTTGTGCATGTTATTTACTGCTTAGTCAGCTGAAAGTTTATGGTAGTTGTGTTGCCATGGTTACTGTCACAAGTGCATGACAGAGGGCTTTCCTTCTCCCTTGATGTGCTGTTTGGCTGCTGGTGCTTGGAGATGTGCAGCTCGGCATTACTGAAGCAAGCGGAACAGGATTGCTTTGAAGTTAAAGCAGTTGCTGGCAATATTTTTGGCAGTATGTGCAAGATAAGTTCGTTGCTGGTTGTTGTCCTTGTGCTGTTGTTGCTGTGAAGTGGCATGGCAGAGGTGTTGTTGAATATCTGCTGGTCATAAGGTTGGCAGAGAAGCAGGACGTGGTGTAAGGTTGGAAAAGGCTGTTGGCAGTTTACAGAAATCGCATGGCAGTGCATGAGGCATGATAGAAGCAGCTTGATGTTGCCCGTCTAAGCTGGAGGCAGAGCACGATATCTCAAGGCAATGCATAGCAAGAGCATAACAGGTGACTATACAACAGAAGAAGTTTTGGTGCATGGTAGAGCTGATGAATGGAGCCAGTAGTAGTGTATGGACATTTTTAATGTTTACATGTTAAAGTCTTGTTAACTATAGTTCAAAATTTATCATTAATAGTTGAATGTTACCTTAGTTTAGTACAACTTTTTTAATTAGTTAGGTACCCTTTCAATATTTTAATTAATTTGCTTATATTTAAGGTTAGTAGATTTAGTTCTTAAATTTTAGTTTAGATTAAAATTTTGGTTTTTATGAAATTGAACTTTTAGTTTTATTATTTTAATATGCACATTTAGGATTTAGTAGATTTTTATCGTAGGAAAGTTTTTATTATTTTTAGTATACACTAGTATGATTTTAATGTTAGTAGTTTAGTAGCATACTGCTCATGCATTGCATTTAGGGTTAGAATTATTTTATGCATTTTTAAGTTAGTTTTCATTTTAAATTTAAAAAATCCAAAAATATTTATTTCTCATGCATTATTTAGATTTTATTAAGTTAGTAATTAGTTAGAGTTATATTTAATTTAGGGTCATCATATAGGTATGTAGTTTCTTAGTTATATTTAGGAATTTTTTTTAATTACTAGCATTTAATTTCATTAGATCATATGATAGATTATTTTGCAATAAATTAAATGCATGCAATTTTTAGTTTTGTAGTAGAATATTCTAGTGCTATTTATTTTATTTTTACGTTCTCTTATTTTTGCATTTTAATCTGTTTGCACTAATTAATTTTAGTTTCAGTATTGTTCTTTTGCTGGTTATTGCTTTTATTTGCTTGGAACTCTCTAAGTATTCGTCGCTCTATTTTTATTTATTTTATTTTTATTGTTTTTCAGTACTTTTTAAATTAAACTTTGTAGATCACACGTGTAATTTTCATAATTTGCTAGGATATACTTAGGGTAAAATTAACTGGTACTTAGTTAGGCTAACTGTATTCTCTGTGGGATGATAATCTGAGACTCAATTCCTATTATTACTTATTCGACCCGTGCACTTGCGGTTTACACATCTAGGTAACTTAGGACAGGTAATGTCAGTACTCTTTATGTGTCTCGGTTATTTAAAACTCATACTTCAAGTTACTAATTATAGAACAATCTTATCACACCAGGAGTTTTACTAATAATAGAATTCTAGTTGGAATAGGTTTCTAGTCTCATTAGGAATCCTACTTGTACTAGGATTCATCACATGAATTCAACTCTAGCTACAGGAGAGGCTTAGAAAGATGAGTCACTGCAGCGTGTATAGCAGCTGAAGAGGGAAGCATATAGGGGACATTGGCTGGAAACTAAAGAGCCATGCGGTGTGGGAAACAGGGCAACAACAACAAAGGTTGCTGGCCCTCTTATCTCTAGCTACTCAAGACAGTAGCATAGTAGCAAGGGCTATGTCACGAGCCTCAACTTACCAAAATACGTGCAAATTTTGCGCATTTTCATTATTTGTCCTTACCTTAATCGTGAACAGCAACTATCCTCAATAGTTGGGCTGTGTGTCGACGTCTAACTCACTCCACCATACCAATTCAATTTGTATATTATTTATGAGTAAACACTTGTATAAATGTATATATATCAGAGTTGTTTCATGTGTTTACATTGTTTTACATCCCCAATAGTTACATACAAAATGCTATAGTGCTATCATAAGTTTAGATACAAAATTACAACAGTGTGTATACCTTACGTGATGGGATACAGCGGATTACCAAAAGGGAAAGCCTTCAGTCACGCTCAATCTATACTGAACACTCTGTAGAGAGGGGGAAAATAAGGGGGTGAGCAAACCACACGCTCAGTAAGACAATCATGCGAACAGGTAGATACTGCACTATCTACGTGATCGTGATGCCATGCTCAAAAGCATTTAGTTCATCATTTATCTCCAAACATGAGTGTATGATTATGTTAATGGTATGTAAAGCATTCATGCTATTAAAATCCAGTGCACAGTACAATTCAAAGCATGGTATAAATCATCATGCATAATTCACAATAAAGCATGGCATTACCCATCATGTGTTTTCTTAAATAAGCATGGCATTAACCATCATGTATTTGCTCAAATAAGCATGACATTAACAATCATGCATTTTCTCAAATAAGCATGGCATTAACCATCATGCGTTTTCTCAAATGAGCATGGCATTAACCATCATGCATTTTTCACAATAAGCATGGCATTAAATATCATGCATTCGTGCACTTTAAAAACCATTAACAAATCAGTCCAACACTTGCCAGGTTTTAGCCCATCTCTCGGATTGTCCTGACCCACAAATCATTTCAAACATGGATTTTTCTCAAAGCAATAGACAAGTGAGATAGGCAATTCAATAATAGGTAATAACCTCAAGGTGTATGGCCATAGCCTGTGATACCGGCTACACGGATCAGGTGTGCAGGATATCACCATTATCTGCTTCCACACGGGAGGTGGGTCAAATCTTACCCGTCGGTCCATACATCACAATCTCAACATGGTACAATGTACTCCATGGACCTAATCAACACATCACATCACGCCACATCTCAAAACACACGTGTGAGCCCATTTAATCGGTACGACCTCTTGTCTACCCGAAGCTCCTAACACGGCTAATCAATCATGCCAAAACAATGCACGTGCAGGCCTATTTAATCGAGGTGACACCCAGTCTACCTGAAGCTCCAAGCACGGCAACAAGCAATGTGGGCATCTAATGAGAGCTGAGCTCTAAGCACCATGCCAAAACTAGTATGAAATCCATGTGAAAACTAGTGCGAGCTAAGCTCCAGCACCCTTGTGTATAAAACACGTCAAATCTCGTGCGAGTCATACTCTAGCACGCTTTCATTCCCACGAAAACCATGTAGGTGGCTCAAATCTTTGCAAAGTATGGTTAACAAAACCAAAACACACTCATTTCTTTTGCAAATCATTTCAATGTCAGCCAACCTAACAATCATTTGCTAAAAAGCAATAAAACATGATTTCCAAAGCAATATGCTTTTGTTTTCATGCACATTTCTCAAACACCCAACTTTTACCCTTCAATCACCCAATTTCATTTCCTAACATCTCATGCAATCTAGAAAAGCATTTAAGTGCCCAAATTGCGCACAGATATATCAAGAGTCCACATAATTCCCTTACCTCGATTTACTTGGTGTGACTCTCTTCCTCTTAGCTTCTCACACTCTTGGCTCAACTCACTCCGACGTATCCTCGAAAGCTGTAATTCAATCATCCAAACCACTTGAGTTAAAGTTGTTAACTCACATTTGACCTCCTTAGTCAATATAACTCATCTTTGCATTTACCAATGCCTTAATCCACATTTTACCCCTTTTAGGTAAATCTAACAATTTATCCACTAACAACATCTTAAAATCATACCACAACACTATTATTAACTTCTACATATCTCATTTGTCATTAATCTCCATACATTCCACTTTCTCACACTAGACCATTTCTAGGTCATAATCATTCTCATGCCTTTTAGATAGTTTCTACCCACAATGTGCACACCCAAATCAACTTCATAATCATCAACTACACAAATGTACTTGGATTTGTGCACTAGAAACTTACCTCTTTGGATTTCCTCTTTGCTCCAATTAGAAATGCCTCTTGTTCCTTCAATCCAACAAATGGGTAAATCCCTCCAAACTATATTGTTCTCTTCCTCAAGATAAACAACTTTGCTTCTAATGTTCTCTCTTCAAATCTTACTGGAAATGGCTGATTTTAGAGAGAGAAAGTTAGGTTTTTGGGTTGAAAATGGAAGGGTGATGTTTTTCCCGAAATTTTAAGATTTTCAACACTCATTTTATAGAAATAGCTTGAGGAGATCGATCTGCACTAGGAGGAGATCGATATGGTCCTCTTAAATCCATTTGTTTCCTGGTCTTTTAAGCATGAGATCGATTTGTCGAAGCTTGAGATCGATCTGCTCCAAAAAGAGAGCTAAGAAGATCGATCTGTAGGCTTGAGGATCGATCTTTTTATTACAGAATGTTTAGGAGATCGATCTTGCCCTATTGGAGATCGATCTGCCATATTCCTTTTCTCAAATACAAGTATTTTTGGCTCATCCAGATCGATCTCTCATCCTATGAGATCGATCTGCCCTTCATATTTCCCAGATTTTTTGCAGTTTTTCTGCAGTAACTCATACTCAAACATCCTTAATTTATTGCCATGGTCATTCTCTCATCCAATCATCTTTAAGACTTGAAAATAGCATCCATTCATACCTTATACCTATTGAAACTTGTGTGGAATCTTTGTATAACCAAATATACTTAATATTAACAAAATGAAAGTGCACAGCTTATGCAAATCTTCCTTCCATTTTACCACACTACTCACTTTCCATTTTACTCCCATTCTTCACATGTTTAAGTTCATTTCTTCATATTCATATTTAATGTAACTAGTATGTACAATCACAACTCTTATTACAAGTGTTTACATAATCTTATGGACTTACATTACATATACTTCACATAACGAATGTTTCATCATACAATTATACATATACGGGGTCTCACATTCTCCCCCATTTAGAAAATTTGGTCCTCCAAATTAGAACCAATTTAATTCGTGAATAACTCGGGATACTTCTCCCGTATCAAACTCTCCAATTCCCATGTGGCTTCTTCCACAGTATGATGTTGCCAAAGTACTTTCACCAAGGGAATTGTCTTTGTCCTCAACACTTTCTCTTTTCTGTCTAATACCCGAACTGGCTTCTCAATATAGGTCATACCTTCATTAAGCTCTAAAGGCTCATATCTTATCACATGTGTTGGGTCCGGTTGATACTTCCTCAACATGGATACGTGGAAGATGTTATGCACACTTGCCAACTCTAGTGGCAATGCAATCTATACACCTTATCTCCCACTCTATCAAGTATCTCAAATGGCCCTATATATCGAGAGCTCTACTTTCCCTTTTTTTCGAATCTCATAATTCCCTTCGAAGGAGAAACTTTCAAAAACACCGACTCACCCACATCAAACTCTAGTGGTCTCCGTCTCTTGTCAGAATAACTCTTTTACATGCTCTGAGCTGTCTGTAACCTCTCACATATCAATTGGACGTCCTCAGAAGCTTGTCTACCCAAGTCGGGAGCAAAGATCTGTCTGTCACTAACCTCTTCCCATCTAATAGGAGAACGACATCTACGCCCATACAATGCCTCATATGGTGCCATCCCGATACTTGCATGAAAACTGTTATTATAGGTGAACTCTGCGAGTGGCAAATGGTCATCCCAGGAGCCTCCAAAATCCAATGCACATGCTCTCAACATATCCTCTAGGGTCTGTATAGTCCTCTCTGACTGACCATCCGTCTAAGGATGAAACGCGGTGCTAAAACTCAATTGGGTCCCCATCGCTTCCTGAAAATGTTCCCAAAAGTGGAAAGTGAAGTGGGCATCCCTATCAGAAACAATGCTCACTGGAATTCCATGTAGCCTTACTATCTCGCGCACATATAGGTTCACTAACTGGTTCAAAGTATCAGTAGCTCTCATAGCTAGAAAATGGGCTGATTTCGTCAACCGATCAACAATCACCAATATGGCATCATGACCTCTGCAGGTCCTCAACGATCCCATCACAAAATCCATGGTGACGTGCTCCCACTTCCATGTCGGTATCGGTAGAGGCTGATATAACCCTGTAGGCTTCTGATGCTCTACCTTCACCTGCTGACAAATGAGACACTTAGCAACATATTCAGCAATGTGCTTCTTCATTCTAGACCACCAATAAACCTTTCGAAGGTTTTGATACATCTTGGTACTCCCTGGATGTATTGTATACTTCGATGAGTGAGCCTCTGTCAAGATCAACCTTCTGATCTCTGCATCATCAGGAACATATATCCTACCTCTGAACCTCGACGATCCATCTGAACTCAACTCAAAGTCCATCTCTGTACCCCTCTATATTTATCCGACAATGTCACTGCATTGGTGATCAACTCGCTGAGCCTGTCGCATTCGATCTACCAAATTTGGTTCCAACTGCAGGCTAGTTATCATAAATACACTATCAGCGTCAGGCGGGGTCATATCCAAATTGAGGTTCGTGAACTATTCCAACAGCTCGTGTTCCCTGACCATCATGAATGATACCATCCTGAGATGCTTCCTACTCAATGCATTAGCAACCAAATTTGCTTTACTCGGGTGGTATAGGATCTCACAATCATAATCCTTTAACAACTCAAGCCATCTCCTCTGTCTCATGTTCAACTCTTTTTGTGAGAATAGGTACTTAAGGCTCTTATGATCTGTGAAAATCTGAAATCTCTCACCATAGAGGTAGTGGCGCCATATCTTCAGTGCAAACACCACCGTTGCCAACTCCAAGTCATGGGTTGGGTAGTTCCTCTCATGATCCTTTAACTGTCTTAATCCATAGGCTACTACCTTCCTATCTTGCATCAATACGCAGCCCAAAAACATCAAGAAACCTCTTGAGCTGGTAGGAATAGTGAGGATCGGAGCTGTGGTTAATCTCCTTTTCAACTCCTCAAAATTTTCCTCACACTTATCGTCCCACACAAACTCCACATTTTCCTCGTGAGACGTGTTAATGGAGTAGCTAATCTTAAGAATCCCTCTACAAACCTTCGGTAATACTCAGCTAAACCCAAGAAACTTCTGATCTCTGTCACTGTCTGGGGTCTCTGCCACTATGTCACCGCCTCAATCTTAGATAGATCCACTGACACTCTATCCTTCGACACTATATGACCCAGGAAAGAGATCTGTTCCAACCAAAAGTCGCACTTACTGAGTTTAGCATACAACTTCTTCTCTCTGAGGGTCTGTAGCACTATCCTTAGGTGTCGTTCATGCTCCTCTCTAAATCTCAAGTACACCAGTATATCATCAATAAACACAATAACAAACCGATCCAGATACTAGTGGAATACCTCGTTCATCAACGACATAAAGCTGTGGGAGCATTCGTTAACCCGAATGGCATAACCATAAACTCATAATGTCCATACCAGGTGCGAAAAGCAGTCTTGGGTACATCTCCACCTCGTATCTTCAACTGATGGTACCCTGATCTTAGATCTATCTTGGAAAAGACCTGCGCTCCCTTAAGCTAATCCAACAAGATATCGATGCGTGGAAGGGGATACTTATTCTTGATGGTGGCTTTATTCAACAACCGATAATCTATACACAGTCGGAGGCTTCCATCCTTCTTCCTTACAAACAGAACCACTGCTCCCCAAGGTGAGACGCTCGGCCTGATAAACCTATTCTCCAGTAACTCTTGTAACTGTTTTCTTAACTCCTCCAACTTAACTTGAGCCATTATGTACGATGGCTTGGATATCGGCTCTGTACCAGGTGCCAAGTCTATACCAAACTCCATCTCCCTATCTGGAGGTAACCCTGGTAATTCATCTGTGAAGACATCAAGAAATTCCCTAACCACTAGTATGTCTCCCAATTTCGGATGTGCCTTATCCGTCTCAATCACATAAGCGATGAACCCTTCACATTATTCTTTTCCACCATTAGTAATCATAAATCATCACATCAACATATATAATTTGATAATCAGATTTATCTCTAAATTATCATGTAACTAGATTATACTCTTTTCAATTGCAATAACATATCATTTCTTTTCATTTCACCAAATTTACAATAAGGTTTTTTATCTTTGGAAACATCAAAGTTTTTGCATGACAATCTATAACAACATGATTGGCAGCCAGCTAATCCATCCCTAGGATTACATCAAAATCACCCATATTTAGTAAAATTAAATCGGCTGCCATTTCTTTACCTCTTATCCTCATCTTACAATCTCTATATACATACTCAGTCAACTGACTATCATTCATAGGGGTAGATATCAACAACATCTTATCAAGCAGTGTGGATTTTACATGCTTCAATAATTTAAATGCAAAGGATGACAAAATAAAGGAATGCGTGGCACCAAGATCAAACAATACATAAGCTTCTAAATCAAAGATTTGGATGGTACCTTTTACCACATCTGATGACTGATCCGTAGTGTCCTGGTCCAATTCATTCACTCGTCCTCTGCTTACACCCACAGCCTGCTTCCCCTTTTCCTTAGCTATAGCCATCCTTCTTGGAGCAGATGTCCCAACTGGAGCTCTCTCTGGCTCCTTGCCCTTTTGTGGGGCTCTCTCTGTCATCTTTGGGCAATCCCTGATTATGTACCCTGGTTTCCCACATCTGTAGCATACTACCTGAGGTCCATAGCATGGTTGAGTACCATGGTACCTGCCACACTTGCCACACTATTTTGTTGTAGGTCATGGCCCTCCAATCATAATTCCCTTAGCTGGAGCAATGGCCGGATACATGGGAGTATTAACTGTCCTCTCTCGGATCTCCTCGACCTCTTCTCAGTAAACCTTTTGCTTCCTTTAAAGCTAAAGCCTCTATCCATCATTGGTCTCTTCTTATCTCTATCCCTCACTTTATCGACTTTCCCGAACTCTGAGGTAATCCTATCAACATCTTCTTCACATAATTGCGCCATGCGCACTGCCTCCTCATAGGTCGGTATATCCAAAGGAACCAATCTAGATCTAATGGTCAGTCTCAATCCATCCATAAATTTTTGGATTTTCTCAGCCTCATTACTCATCGTATTGGGATCATACCTGCCCAGGGAGATAAAAGTCGTCTCATACTCATCCACAGTCCTACTCCCTTGGGTCAGTCCCAAAAATGTCATTTTCATCTTCCGTTGTGCGGTATCCGAAACGTACTGTCTTCGGAATGCCTCCAAAAATATATCCCAACTGATCTCAGTATGCCAGGCTCTCAAAATAGGCATGGTGAATTTCCACCAATGTTCTACTGATCCCTTCAGCATAAAAGCTACAAACGCTACCATCTCGGTAGTAGTGCACTTAAAGAACCCATACAACTTCTCCATTTCACTAATCCAATCCTCAGCTGCCACTGGGTCTTTAATTTCGCAGAAAGACGACTGTCCAAACTTCTGGAATTGCCGCAACCTATCCAAGTCACATCCATATCCCCAACCTCTACTGCCTGGCGTAGCAACCGTGTAGGCACATCCTATGTGGGTGGGGTATCTGTAGTCTGTGGCCTCTGGGCTTCCCTTGCCTGTGCCTCAAGAGCTGCTGCCTGCTCGGCATCACCCTGTGTAGCGGGACCCCGTCTACCACTAACTCCAGGTAAGGATTGGGTGACCAACTCCAATATCATCTCTATGCTGCGCTCAATCCTTGCGAAGCAAGCTTCAGTACTCTTGGGTCTCTCCTCTGGACCCTGTGGAGCGTGCTCAACATTAGCCTCCACCTCAACATCATCCTGAATCTCGTGTGTTCTTGGCTCAACATTACCCCCAGGCCTACCTCTACGACCTCGAGCCTATGCTCTCATCCCTCTACTGTGACTGGTATTAGGCATATTTACTCAATTCCCTACATTCACAACCAATTACTTAGTCAACCCTTCAACACACACACAATTGTATCTACACAAGTACAGTAACATAGGGATGTAATTTTCCAACTTATTAAGTATTTTAGACATGACACACATCAGACCAACTCGAGCTCTGATACCAACTTCGGTCACGACCCTCAACTTACCAAAAAATGTGCAAATTTTTTACATTTTCATGCTTCATTTATTATTTGTCCTTACTTTAATCGTGAACAGCAACTCTCCTCAATAGTTGGGTTGTGTGTCGACGTCTAACTCACTCCATCATACCAATTCAATTTGTATATTATTTATGAGTAAACACTTGTATAAATGTATATATATCAGAGTTGTTACATGTGTTTACATTGTTTTACATTACCAATAGTTATATACAAAATGCTACTGTGCTATCGTAAGTTTAGATACAAAATTACAACAGTGTGTATACCTTACGCGATGGGAAGCAACGGATTACCACAAGGGAACGCCTTCAGTCACGCTCAATCTATACTCAACACTCTGTAGAGAGGGGAAAATAAGGGGGATGAGCAAACCACATGCTCAGTAAGGCAATCATGCGAACATGTAGATATTACACTATCTACATGATCGTGATGCCATGCACAAAAGCATTTAGTTCATCATTTATCTCAAAACATGAGTGTATGATTGTGTTAATAGTATGTAAAGCATTCATGCTATTAAAATCCAGTGCACAGTTCAATTCAAAGTATGGTATAAATCATCATGCATAATTCACAATAAAGCATGGCATTACCCATCATGCGTTTTCTCAAATAAGCATGGCATTAACCATCATGCATTTGCTCAAATAAGCATGGCATTAACCGTCATGCATTTTCTCAAATAAGCATGGCATTAACCATCATGCGTTTTCTCAAATGAGCATGGCATTAACCATCATGCATTTTTCACAATAAGCATGGCATTAAACATCATGCATTCATGCACTTTAAAAACCATTAACAAATCAATCCAACACTTGTCAAGTCTCAGCCCATCCCTCGGACTGTCCTGACCCACAAATCATTTCAAACATGGATTTATTCTCAAAGAAATAGACAAGTGAGATAGGCAATTCAATAATAGGTAATAACCTCAAGGTGTATGGCCATAACCTGTGATACCAGCTACACGGATTAGGTGTACGGGATATCACCACTATCTGCTTCCACACGGGAGGTAGGTCGAATCCTGCCTACCGATCCATAGCAGATCTCATCCGAAGATGGCACATCACAATCTTAACACGATACAACGTACTCCATGCTACTTGCATGGTACGACGTACTCCATGGACCCAATCAACACATCATATCACGCCACATCTCAAAACGCACGTGTGAGCCTATTTAATCGATACGACCTCTTGTCTACCCGAAGCTCCTAACACGGTTAATAAATCATATCAAAACAATACATGTGCGAGCCTATTTAATCGAGGTGACACCCAGTCTACCTGAAGCTCCAAGCACGACAACAAGCAAGGTGGGCATCTAGTGCGAGCTAAGCTCCAAGCACCATGCCAAAACTAGTATGAAATCCATGTGAAAACTAGTGCGAGCTAAGCTCCAGCACCCTTGTGTATAAAACACATCAAATCTAATGCGAGTCATACTCTAGCACGCTTTCATTCTCACAAAAACCTTGTAACTGGCTCAAATCTTTGCAAAGTATGGTTAACAAAACCAAAACACATTTATTTCTTTTTCAAATCATTTCAATGTCAGCCAACCTACTAATCATTTGCTAAAAAGTAATAAAACATGATTTCCAAAGCAATATGCTTTTTTTTTCATGCACATTTCTCAAACACCCAACTTTTACCCTTCAATCACCCAATTTCATTTCCTAACATCTCATGCAATCTAGAAAAGCATTTAAGCGCCCAAATTGCGCACAGATATCTCTAAGAGTCCACATAATTCCCTTACCTCGATTTACTTGGTGTGACTCTCTTCCTCTTAGCTTCTCACACTCTTGGCTCAACTCGCTCCGATGTATCCTCGAAAGCTACAATTCAATCATCTAAACCACTTGAGTTAAAGTTGTTAACTCACATTTGACCTCATTAGTCAATATAACTCATCTTTGCATTTACCAATGCCTTAATCCACATTTTACCCCTTTTAGGTAAATCTCACAATTTATCCACTAACAACATCTTAAAATCATACCACAACACTATTATTAACTTCTACATATCTCATTTGTCATTAATCTCCATACATTCCACTTTCTCACACTAGACCATTTCTAGGTCATAATCATTCCCATGCCTTTTAGATAGTTTCTACCCACAATGTGCACACCCAAATCAACTTCATAATCATCAACTACACAAATGTACTTGGATTTGTGCACTAGAAACTTACCACTTTGGATTTCCTCTTTGCTCCAATTAGAAATGCCCCTTGTTCCTTCAATCCAACAAATGGGTAAATGCCTCCAAACTATGTTGTTCTCTTCCTCAAGATGAACAACTTTGCTTCTAATGGTCTCTCTTCAAATCTTACTGGAAATGGCTGATTTTAGAGAGAGAAAGTTAGGTTTTTGGGTTGAAAATGGAAGGGTGATGTTTTTTTCTGAAATTTTCAAATTTTTAACACTCTTTTTATAGAAATAGCTTGAGGCGATCGATCTACACTAGGAGGAGATCGATCTGGTCCCCTTAAATCCCTCTTTTTCACGATATTTTAAGCATGAGATTGATCTGCCAAAGCTTGAAATTGATCTACTCCAAACAGAGAGCTAAGGAGATCGATCTGTAGGCTTGAGGATCGATCTTTTCATTGCAGAATGTTTAGGAGATCGATCTTGCCCCATTGGAGATCGATTTGCCCTATTCTTTTGCTCAAATACAAGCATTTTTGGCTCATCCAGATCGATATCCCATCCTATGAGATCAATCTGCCCTTCATATTTCCCAAATTTTCTACAGTTTTTCTGTAGCAACTCATACTCAAACATCCTTAATTTGCTGCCATGGTCATTCTCTCATCCAATCATCTTTGTGACTTCAAAATAGCATCCATTCATACCTTATACCTATTGAAGCTTGTGTGGAATCTTTGTATAACCAAAGATACTTAATATTAACAAAATGGAAGTGCACAACTTATACAAATCTTCCCTCCATTTTACCACACTACTCACTTTCCATTTTACTCCCATTCTTCACATGTTTAAGTCCATTTCTTCATATTCATATTTAATGTAACTAGTATGTACAATCACAACTCTTATTACAAGTGTGTACATAATCTTATGGACTTACATTACATATACTTCACATTATGAATGTATCATCATACAATTATACATATACTGGTTTCTCTCTCCCTCAACATAAGAAATAATAGAAAAGGGTTCGACTCTAGGAAAATTACAAAGGAAATGTGGCCTCCAACTACTGTATTTGGAGGTTACATAGTAGCCCAAACTGAAAGGTAACCATTCAAACGTAAGGGCTCAAGCTGGTTAATTTTAAAGGTAAAGGTTGGCTATGTGTTGAGATTAAATTCTGTTATGTATAAAATGTCACAAAGGAGTTGATTTTGGTGTAGGAAGGATTAAGGAAACTTGAAGGAAAATAAAGTAAATGTTTGGCCATTAAAGGTTACTAAGGTGAGCTAAATTAATTAAAGTGTTTAACAAAGCTTAGTAATAAGTGTGAGTACACCAAAGTATTAAGATGATGTTGGATTATTAAAATAAGGTCACTTTTGATGTAGGAAATTATTGAGATAATTTAAGTTAGTGTTAAAAGTGCAATGGTGCAAGAGTATGTTAAACTCTAGTGTGGTGCTATATAGAGGTAAGAAAAATGTTGCTAAGTTGTTGTGGCCATTTGATGCTATATATATACATAGGAAGTGAAAATATAAATATATTTAATTATATCGTTATGAGAAAAATTAGAATATGATGGTGTTTGAGTGCTAATTTGATGAATTAATAAGAATTGTAAGTTAGGTATTTTTGTTAGTGCCACGAGGTATTTTTATTATGTTAGGTTTATATATATATATAATGTATGATTTTTGTAATGCTATGAATGTTGGGGAAAAGATAATGTAGATATATTTATATGCATATATATATATGTGTGTAAACACACACACACATATGAAGTGAAAATGTGAATTAAATAGGGGTGATATGCTATGGTGAATGAGGAATTCATAATAGGGGGATTACGAATGTGTTATAATGCATATGCATGGAGCGATTATTATGTGTAATTACTTGAGATACTCATGGAATTGATATAAGAACAAGATGATGAGAATGTGGCACATGTGGTATAGAATATATATATATATGTGTGTGTGTGTGTGTGTGTATATATATATATATTAGATGAAAGTGCAGGTTTAAGGTGTCGATGAGATTTTGATGCTTGGGATAGTTGGTATCAATGCCATTATAATGCTAGATTTTTGGTTGAAACCACTTTAGGCACGCCTCGTAGGATAGGACAAGTTTACGATATGCATTTTAATTAATGTGCAAGGCATGAATGAGTATAAGCATCGAGATTCGAAAGCTTTTAACGTGATTAAATATTATTTTATGAACTGTCAAAATCCAGTACATCTATGTGTTGATTTGGTTCCTTTGACAATTTCATTTATATGGTTTCTTAAACCTTTACGAGTTATTCAAAACATATGTTGCTTTGTGTTATTCCTCTTGAATGGCATATTTTCAAATGGCATAATGCTTTAACCATGAAATAATGTTTAAAAGTTGTCTTTGAAAGGATTTTGATATATGAGAATTGAGACACTCTGTTATTTTGCCTGTGTGGCATTTTGCATGCCTCTATGGCACCTTGTTATTATCCCTATGTGGCATTTTGCATGCCTATGTGGCACCCTATTATTATACCTGTATGGCAACCAATTATTTTGCCTGTGTGGAATTATGCGTGCCAATGTGGAATTTAGGTGCTTGTGTATGTTATACATACCACTATGGATTGTCTGACAACTAGTCGAGACACGTACCTCAACTAGTAGAAGATCACTGGTGCTGGGATGATTCATAATCATGAATAAAGCCTTAATATGGGACTATAACCACTTCTAGCTACATTGAACGCCTTTGTAGAAAGCTTCTTGGTTATGTTGCCAAATCTCAAGATCAATGCCTTGTCTCGTGGTTAATGCTTTGAAATATGGAATGAGATTCGTTATAAAAGAGAATGAGTTCTTATTCCCTTTTTATTGGATCTCAATTTTGTTAAATGGTGTGAACACTGATATGAATTTACGTTTTTTGCATAATAGTTTTATGCTTCAAGAATATATTGAATTGAGAATTTAGTGTTCTTTGTAAACTGCACTTAATAATCAGATTTTTAGGCATTTAGTTAACACATGACATATATGTTGAGCATAATATGAGCCTAGCATCTTTCAACATATATTTTTCTTAGTGGGCTTTAGCTCACTCCCCTCTTCTCCTCACAGTTATCTCTGTAATAACTATAAATTATATGCTTACTATACGATTGTACAATCCTACAATGGTGTAAAATAACTAAATTGCCTTTCTTACTGATTTTTAGTACAAACAGGGCCGCTTGTATACGAAGAGGATCACGAGCCCCCATAAGAGTGCATACATACATAGGCATATCTGAATCATCATAAAATGATGATATCTTACTTCTGTAACCTTCAAAACCCTTAAAATGTAATTTTTTTTACTTTTCTTGATAAATGTACAATAAAAGCAAAAATGACGATTTTGTCCGTATGTCTATTTTTCACGCTAACCAAATGGACATTGTGAATGGATTTAAGAGTATATAATGAGACATGTCAAGCTCTTAAATCCTTATGTCAAACTTCATACTGAGATGTTAATTGATAGAACTTAAAATTCCAAAATTAAAGGAAATTCGGTTATAACTAATAAAGCTTACTTACAAATTGTTAGTATTAAATGAGATTTGTTAGCCTAAGATGCACCTATGGTGCTAAAATACACCCTTATGGTCGGCCTTCCTAATTAAATTAGCCGAATTCATTCATTAAGTTCATGTAAAAATAATAAGAAAGAGAAACCACCTTTTTTACCTTGTAACCAAGTTTGCCACCACTTATTTGCCTATTTCTAGCCATTTTCAGCCAAAATTTCCTACTACAAAGTTATTGCCCATTGTCTCCTCTATAACATACTAAAAACAAGTTGGCTAATTCCTTAAGAATAATCAAGGATCTACAAAGTAATTCAGTTCCGTAATTCCTAGATCTAGAAAGTTGTAGTTGCTTTCAATGCATGGTTTTATTGTCACGCCCCGTGACCTAACCTTAACCTAATTGCGCAATGCTAAGCGGAAGCATCTTTTAATATAACCTAAATATTACTACGCGGATCATTTTACTTGTTGTTTGTGTCCGATGTAGGTTCCATTCTACCCCTTATAATATTTTTATGCGTGATTAATTTCTAATCTTAACTTATATTACCCGTAATTTATGTTTCTTTACAAACTAGACATAATCATCATTGCATCCATAAGTCTGACATCCAAGTTAATCCATATAGCATGCCAAACCATTCATCCATTTTAAACCGAAAAGAAGAAATATAAGGTAAATCATGCTAATTGAAACTACCATAACAGTATATCACCACAATCATATCCACTCGGTTTAACAGCATATATCATATTACCCCAAATTAATTGTTTAAATCGAGACCATAAGAAGAAACCGAAGATGCAATACCTATAGTCATACTTAAACATTTTCCAACTAAATATACATCTCACAAATACAACCGTGCGTACATATCTGAAAATAAAAATGCATAGATATATATATATAGACATATGTCGTCCCTCGCATATACCTCGAAAAATAAAAAAAAAAGTTGCTAATCAAATTGAGTGTGACTGCTAGAACGTGACGCTCGCCCCAAAATACTAATCTGAAAAGTGTTTTAAAGAGAGGGGTGAGCAACCACACGCTCAGTAAGAAGTCTACATAACTGAAGCTAGCAAAATACCATGCAACACTCCATGGAATGGTAAACCAAGATAATCACGTAAAAACATTATGCATAATTCGATAAAACAGAGGCTGTACATGCTTCGGTTTAGACAAGTTGGCATAATTGAAAATCAATTTATCATTAGTGAAAATCAGATTTCCAAAGAATATTTATAAGTCCTTAAAACTGAGATCATTGCCAAGAGCAATTAATTCAAATACATGCATGGGCATACTTTAATCATTCGATACAACAACGAGAATGTGACAATTACCCAAACCAGTCATGGATCCATTATTCAGATAACCTCACCAATATCAATACAATATCAATACACCTATGGCTATAGTGACTACCGCCCTATCCTAATTGAGCAGGTTCCGGACTAGGGTACTGTGTGAGACCCCATATATGTATAATGGTATATATGTACAAAGAAATGTAAATAGAGTTGTACTATTAATTCATAAGTGAAGTATATGTGATGTAAGTCCATAAGTTAATGTACACATATGTAATAAGAGTTATGATAGTACATACAAGTTACATTATGTATGAATGTAAAGAAATGGACTAAAATATGTGGAGAATATGAATAGAATGGATTATGAGTAATGTGGTAAATGGAATGAAGATTTGCATGAGTATGCACTTCCATTTGTTTATACTAAGTACCATTGGTCATACAAAGATTCTACACAAGTTTTAATGTGTATGAAGTGTGGATGGATACCATTTTCAAGTCTCAAAGATGAATAAATGAGAAAATGATCATGGTAGCAAATTAAGGATGTTTGGTAAGTGTTGCTGTAGAAGAACTGCAAAAAATCTAGAAATTGTGAAGGGCAGATCGATCTCATAGGATGAGAGATCAATCTGGAAGAGCCAGAATGCTCTTATTTGGGCAATGAAATAGAGCAGATCGATCTCCAATGGAGCAAGATCGATCTCCTAAGCATTCTGTAGTGAAAAGATCGATCCTCAAGCACCCAGATCGATCTCCTTAGCACTCTGTTTGGGAGCAGATCGATCTCATGCTTTGACAGATCGATCTCATGCTTAAAATACCGTGAAAAAGAGGGATTTAAGGGGAACAGATCGATCTCCTCTTGGACCAGATCGATCTCCTCAAGCTATTTCTATATAAGGAGTGCTGAAAATAAAAAATTTTCAGGAAAAACACTAACCTTCCACTTTTAACCCAAAAACCTAACTTTCTCTCTCTAAAATCAGTCATTTTCAGTAAGATTTGAAGAGAAACCATTAGAGGCAAAGTTGTTCCTATCAAAGAGAAGAACAACATAGTTGGAAGGCATTTTCTCATTGTTGGTATTGAAGAAGTTAAGGGCATTGCCATTTGGAGTAATAAGAGAAATCAAATTTGGTAAGATTCTAACACTCCAACTATGGTACATTGTTTATTTAAGTGATTTTGGAGTTGTTGGCATGAGTGTGGATGGTTAGAAACTATCTAAAATACATTGGAATGATTATGACCTAGAAATGATCTAGAGTGAGAAAGTGGAATGTATGGAGATTAATGATGAATGAGATATGTAGAAGTTATTAATAGTATTGTGGTATGATTTTAAGATGTGGTTAGTGGATAAATTGTGAGATTTACCTAAAAGAGGTAAAATGTGGATTAAGGCATTTGTAAAATGCATAAGTGAATAATATTGACTAGTGAGGTCAATTATGGGTTAAAAACATTAACTCAATTGATTGAATGAATGAATCGCAGCTTCCGAGGATTCGCCGAGGCGAGTTGAGCCAAGAGCGTGAGAAGCTAAAAGGAAAGGAGTCACACCAAGTAAATCGAGGTAAGGGAATTATGTGGACTCTTAGAGATATCTGTGCGTGTGAGATCTAAGAATTTAGGACATATTTTAAATATGTAATAAGAATTTGAATTGTAATTTATTGAGCTAAGTGAATTGTGGGAATGATAATTGGAGATTTATATGTTAAGTGCTTAAAATAAGTGTGAAGCTATGAGGACAGATCGATCTGGGAGAAGGAGAGATCGATCTGGTGAGTTAAAAATGACAAGGAAGAAGGAATTTAAGGAGCAGATCGATCTCCAATGGAAGAGGATCGATCTCCTTATGATTCTATTTGAGAGAAGATCGATCTCATGAGGAAGAGATCGATCTCCAAATGATTCTGTTTGGGAGAAGATCGATCTCCTAAAGGAGTAGATCGATCTCATAAAGCCATAAAGAGATCGATCTCACCCCTCGACAGATCGATCTCCTAAGCATAAATTTGCCCAAATCGTCCCTAAAATTCAAATGCAGATCGATCTCATCAAGAGCCAGATCGATCTCCTACCCTCAGCCTATATAAGGAACTCCTGTTTTTCTCCTGCAATCTCACTTTCTCTCTCTTCCAACCCCTATTTTCACCGAAACCTAGCTTTCTCACTCATCCAAAGCACCCATTTCTGTCCAAATCAGAAGTTGTGGCAAGAAGGAAAGTTGTTCCTCGTCAAAGGGAGAACAACATACTAAGAAATCGAAGGACGAATCGAATCGAGGCGTGGGTTGTGCACCTCACAAGCTTTGGGTAATTTCTAAACCTCGATCTTCATATTTGAGATGATTTTGGTGATAATAGTTGTTGGCATTGTGCTGAAATAGCTTGAAAATGATTAGGGATTGATGAAATTACACTGTGGTTGGAGTGATAATGATATTTAGCAATTTATGAATTTTGAGCTATAAATGGAGATTTAGACAATGTGGTGTATTAGCATAGATATTGTGGCATAGGAAATATAGAATGTTGAGGTGTTGTGAGCGAGATTGTGGTTTGTGGTGGAGTTATGAGAATTGAGAAATTTAAGGAGTTATGAGCAATTATGCTCGATTTTGAGAATTGAGGTTAATGTGATAGTTGAATATTGATGTTTTAACATCGTTTGGATAGCTCGGGAGTTCCAGAGTGGAATGCGGGACTAATCCGTGTCAAGGGGGAAACGATTGCACTATACGACGTGCAAAGAGGTAAGAGAAATTAAACCAATTGTGTATGTGATTTTGAACTATTACAGCATGATTTGTGATTTATAGAACAAGCATGTTTGATGTATTGTGTGGTGATATAATTGCACATGATTTTTATAGCCGGTTGGAGCCCATTATTTTATAAGTTTATAAGCTGAGTGTGAAATTGCTTTATAAACCGTTGAATTTGTGTGAGTAATGAATTGGGCTCTACGTTAAGGCGATCTTGAGATTTGAGAAATGTGTGCGTGTTTTGCTGGTTGGGACTCGGTTTCAATATGTTTTGTGTTGAATACAAAACGGTTTTAAATGAGTTTTATGAAAAAAAAAACCACTATGAGTTCTACGTGAAGGCAAACTAGTCTTATGTGATTAAGACTTAGGTGTGTAATTCTGAGTACACAACGGGCATTGCTCTGGTAGCATGTAAGCCCGATTCTTCTCCATTCTGGTAACGTGAGAAACCCCATTCTGTGGCTATGCCACGTATCATTGGTGGCCGTTGCCACGTGAGAACACTATTTGGTGGCCGTCGCCACGTGAGAACCTTATTTGGTGGCCGTTGCCACGTGAAACCCTATCCTGTGGCTGTGCCACATGTAAATTTAACTCAGTGGCTATGCCACGTGTGTCTAGTGGCTGTGCCACGTGTGAATTTAAATCAGTGGCTATGCCACGTGTGTTTAGTGGTTGCGCCACGTGCATTACTATTTCAGTGATTTTATCACGTTTATTGAGAAAGCGATTATCGTATTATTTTCATATGCTTTGTTATTGCTCTAGACTGAGCCTTTTTACTTCATGTTTTCACATGATTTGAGACATGAGAATGTCGTTTTGAGTACTTTCATGCTATGGTTTTCCAATGAGATTAATGAGTTTCACATACAAATAAATATTTGGTGATGTGCATTTTGGTTTATGAAATGAGTCCCTTACCCCCTTTACTGAGCGATTTAGAAGCTCACCCTGTTTTCTTTTCCCCCATATCTCTTCAAGTGAAAAGGGTTTTCCTGCGACGTACGGAGTAGTGGCTAGTGGAGGACTTGAGCTCCAGGCCATATATTCTATTTTAAGGTATCTTTTATCTTTTCATGTACCCAGACAATTATCATAATTGCAGACACTTGATGTACAACATTGTATGGGATATATTAGGATTAATTAACTTGAAATTGAGTAATGTGTATAATACAATATATATTATATTATGATGAGATCCTGAGGCATGATAATTATGATGATGTATGACACTGCACAGGAATGCACCCTTAATTGTGAATTAATGAGTAAAAAGTTTTAAATTAGCCCTATTTTTCGTGCTTCCGGGGCGTGACAGAGTTTTATTGGTATCAGAGCTTAGGGTGTCTAGTATTGTCTGTGTCGGTTAAGTGAAATAGAATACATCACAAGTGTCTGTAATAGTCTGGTCATGAACTGAAATTGAAGATTGAGATTTCAATCGATTCTGATATGTACGCGCAGGAGACGAGTTAAGATAGAGAATGAGTGGACGATGAGGTTGTTCGAGGAGGCAGGCATAGTCCCCTCCGCCACCTGTCCCACAACCAGAGAGTCCTAACTCTCGATTTAATCGGATTGAGACCGATGTGAGGCAAGGTTTTGAGCAGATGGCAGCGTTATTCGCGCAACACTTTGGAGTTAATGCCTCGGGTACTACTCCTACACCTCCACAAGGACCTCCTATACCCCCAATACCTCCCATCACTCAGCCTGATGATAGAAGTATGGTCCGACTGAAGGATTTTCTGAAGATGAATCCGCCTGCATTTAAGGGAAAGAAGGATCCTACAGAGGCTGAGGAATGGCTGACGGAGTTGAGAATTATATTTGATTATCTGGGGTGCACCGATGCTGAGAGGGTCAGTATGAGTATCTATATGTTGAAAGGGAGAGCTCGAGATTGGTGGGGTACTACCCAGGGTATTCTGATGTCCCGCCAGGATGTGATTGGTTGGGAAGAGTTTCAGACAGCCTTTGGGACCCAATATGTACCACGAGCCGCCCAGAGAAAGAAACAGGCCTAGTTTTTGAGTTTGGTACAGGGTGACATGTCTGTGGATGACTATGAGAGCCAATTCACAGCGCTATTGAGATATGACCCAGAGACCTTTAAGAATGAAGAGCTTCGCACAGAGAAATTTGTGTATGGATTGAAGCCCATCATCAGAGATAGATTGATAGGGCTATGTATTACTGAGTTTGGAGATGCTCTGAGACGAGCACAAGAGATTGAAAGAGGAATTGAAATGGTACAATCCCAGAATGAGCTCAGAGCGGTGAATAGAGATAAGGGCAAGAGGCCAACGATTTTCCAAACAGAGGCTCGAAGAGGTTCCTTCAGAAGAGGAAGGATTGAGGTACAGAAGGGCAGATTAGAGAGACCCAGAGGTTACCCTAACATTAGAGAGACCCCTCGAGATGTCAGGCCTGAGATAAGGTTTTGCAGAAATTGTGGCCGAATGCATGAGGGAAGTTGTACAGGGTCGATCCATGGATGTTTTAGATGTGGAGACATGGGTCACATGGTGAAGGATTGCCCTCAGCCTCAGAAACCACATGTCTTGGAGCCCACTAGACAACAGCCTCAAAGAGTGAATCCCCAGGGACGGGCCACTACTGCAGAGAAAGGAAAGAGACCTGTTACCCAGAGACATGTGTTTGCCCTAGATAAGGAGACCGCTGACACTTCTGCAGAAACTATAAGAGGTACACTCTCTGTCTGTAATCATAAGGCTCATGTGTTGATTGATTCAGGATCCATGCATTCGTTTATTTCTGAGCATTTTGTATGTAGATTAAACTTGAAGTTTTAACCTCTAGAATATATACTACATGTAAATACCCCTATGCGTGAATCCTAGAGAACTGAGTTAATCTGTAGAGGATGTGAGATAAAGGTGGGAGATAGAGGGATGTTAGCAGATCTAATCATGTTAAATATACATGGATTTGATGTAATTTTGGGAATGGATTGGTTGGCAGCCAATCGAGTGAGCTTAGATTGCTACACTAAGGTTGTAACTTTCTCCCTAACTGAACCTTACAGTGTACGATTGAGATATTGAGGAAATGAATATGTGGAATTCTAGTAAGTAATTTGAGAATTTTGATATTATTTTAGAGAATATTAAATATGATTGTTCATGTGAAGGTTATGAGACACTCATCTCAGACGATGAGCGGGAACATCCGAGGATTGAGGATATACCTGTGGTTTGTGAATTTTTGGATATTTTCCCAGATGAGTTACCAGGTTTACCACCAGAGAGAGAGCTGGAGTTACCATTGATTTGGTACCAGATACTCAGCCGATCTCTAAACCTCCCTACAGGATGGCATTAGTGGAACTTGAGGAATTGAAGAAACAACTACATGTGTTATTGGATCAAGGGTTCATTAGGCCCAGTGTTTCACCGCGGGGAGCACCGGTTTTATTTGTCAAGAAGAAGGATGGTAGTCTCAGATTATGCGTAGACTATCGGTTGTTGAATAAAGCCACGGTGAAGAATAAATACCCATTGCCCAGGATTGATGATCTACTTGATCAGCTGAGAGGGGCATCAGTCTTTTCTAAGATTCATTTGAGATCGGGCTATCACCAATTGAAGATCAAGGAAGAAGATATTCCAAAGATGGCCTTCAGGACGAGGTATGGCCATTATGATTTTCTGGTGATGTCCTTTGGATTGACGAACGCCCCTGCAGCATTTATGAGATTGATGAACGAGGTGTTCAGAGACTATCTGGATAAATTTGTGATAGTCTTTATTGATGATATCCTGGTATACTCTCAGTCGTATGAGGAGCATGCACAGCATTTGTGGTTAGTACTACAGATACTCCGAGATAAGCAATTATATGGAAAGCTTAGTAAGTATGAGTTTTGGCTAGATCGGATAGCTTTCCTTGGTCATATAGTCTCAGAGGAAGGAGTATCAGTGGACCCAAGCGAGGTGGAGGCTGTGCTTAATTGGGAGAGACCGAGGACAGTTACTGAGGTACGAATCTTCCTTGGTTTGGCAGGGTATTACAGAAGATTTGTGGAAGGATTTTCCCGGATTGCCGCCCCTTTGACTAAGCTCATGCTCAAAGAGACTTCATTTATATGGACTGATCAATGTGAGCTCAGTTTTCAGGAATTAAAGAGGAGGTTGACAGCGGCACCTTTGTTAACTATTCCTGAGGGATCAGGAGGATTTTCGGTGTATAGTGATGCATCTCATCAAGGATTGGGGTGTGTGCTTATGCAGCACGAAAGAGTGGTCGCATATGGATCGCGATAGCTGAAAGACCATGAGCGGAATTACCCCACGCATGATTTGGAGTTAGCCGCTGTGGTATTTGCTTTGAAGATCTGGCGACACTACTTATATGGGGAAAGATTCCAGATCTTCACTGATCACAAGAGTTTGAGATATCTCTTTGATCAAAAAAAGTTAAACATGAGACAAAGGAGATGGATGGAACTCTTTAAAGATTATGACTGCGAGATTCTATATCATCCGGATAAGGCGAATGTAGTTGTTGATGCCCTGAGCAGGAAGAGTATGATATCTGCTATGATGATCAGGGAATGGGATTTGCTAGAGCAGTTTGTCGAACTTCGGATCAGAGTTAAAGAGATAGAGACTGGATTTGTGGCTAGCTTGCGAATAGAGCCCAGGATCATGGATCAGATTAGAACTGGGCAGCGTAGTGATCAGAGATTGATAGATATGATTAGAATAGCTAAACAGAGTTCACAGTCCGATCTCACAGTCAGTGAGGATGGATTGTTGAGATTCAGAGGACGAATTTGTGTACGGAATGATGATACCCTGAAGAGACAGATACTGAGAGAATCCTACTGCTCGCGATACACCATGCACCCAGGGAGTACTAAGATGTACCGAGACTTGAGAAAGGTATATTGGTGGAGTGGTATGAAGCGAGACGTGGCAGAGTATGTGGCCAGGTGTTTAGTATGCCAGCAAGTGAAAGCTGAGCATCGAAAGCCCTGAGGACTACTACAGCCCTTACCTGTAGCTACATGGAAATAGGAGCATGTCACTATGGACTTTATTATGGGTTTACCGAGGACCCGAAGAGGTCGTGACGCTATATGGGTTATAGTGGATAAACTGACCAAGAGTGCCCACTTCCTTGCCATCAAGAGCACAGATACTGTGGGTGCCTTAGCTGAGCTGTATGTCAGCGAGATAGCTAGATTACATGGGGCTCCAATGAGTATTACTTCTGATAGAGATTCCCGATTTACTTCTAGATTTTGGACCCAGTTTCAGGAGTCCATGGGATCTCGATTGAGTTTCAGTACCGCCTATCATCCTCAGACAGATGGTCAGTCAGAGAGGACTATTCAGACCCTGGAGGATATGTTGAGGGCATGTACGATTGATTTTAAGGGATCATGGGATGATCACCTGCCCCTAGTAGAGTTTGCATACAATAACAGCTATCATGCAAGTATGGGAATGGCACCTTTTGAGGCTCTATATGGTATGAGGTGTAGATCCCTTGTAGCTTGGGAAGAAGTCGGTGATAGAAAGATAAATGCTCCCAAGCTTGTTGAGCAAGCCGTACAGAGTGTGAAACTCATATGTGAGAGGTTACGGACAGCACAAAGTAGACAGAAAAGCTACGCGGATGTGCGTAGACGGCCACTCGAGTTTGATGTTGGTGATGCAGTATTTCTAAAAATATCACCGAGTAAGGGTATCATGCAATTTGGGAAGAAAGGGAAATTGAGTCCTCGATACGTAGGACCATTCGAGATTCTTGAGAGAGTGGGAGAGGTAGCTTACAGATTAGCATTACCCCCACAGATGTCCGGAATACACAATGTTTTTCATGTGTCTATGTTGAGGAAGTACCACCCGAACCCTTCTCATGTCATAGAGTATGACGAGATGGACATTCAAGAGGATATGAGCTATACTGAGGAACCCGTCCAGATTCTCGATAGAAGAGAGAAGGTACTGAGAACTAAGAGCATCCCATTAGTGAAAGTTTTATGGAAACATCACTCAATGGAAGAGGCAACGTGGGAAGTAGAGAATCTCATGAAGTAGAAATACCCCCATCTATTTGACTAGTTGAGTTGAATTTGGAGGACCAAATTCTTTTTAAGGTGGGGAGGATGTGAGATCTAAGAATTTCGGACATATTTTAAATATGTAATAAGAATTTGAAGTGTAATTTATTAAGCTAAGTGAATTGTGGGAATGATAATTGGAGATTTATATGTTAAGTGTTTAAAATAAGTGTGAAGCTATGAGGACAGATCGATCTGGGAGAAGGAGAGATCGATCTGGTGAGTTAAAAATGACAAGGAAGGAGGAATTTAAGGAGGAGATCGATCTCCAATGGAAGAGGATCGATCTCCTTATGATTCTGTTTGAGAGAAGATCGATCTCATGAGGAAGAGATCGATCTCCAAATGATTCTGTTTGGGAGAAAATCGATCTCCTCAAGGAGCAGATCGATCTCATAAAGCCATAAAGAGATCGATCTCACCCCTCGACAGATCGATCTCCTAAGTATAAAATTGCCCAAATCGTCCCCAAAATTCAAATGTAGATCGATCTCATCAAGAGCCAGATCGATCTCCTACCCTCAGCCTAAATAAGGAACTCCTGTTTTTCTCCTGCAATCTCACTTTCTCTCTCTTCCAACCCCCATTTTCACCGAAACCTGGCTTTCTCACTCATCCAAAGCACCCATTTCCGTCCAAATCAGAAGTTGTGGCAAGAAGGAAAGTTGTTCCTCGTCAAAGGGAGAACAACATACTAAGAAATCGAAGGACGAATCGAATCGAGGCGTGGGTTGTGCACCTCACAAGCTTTGGGTAATTTCTAAACCTCGATCTTGATATTTGAGATGATTTTGGTGATAATAGTTGTTGGCATAGTGCTGAAATAGCTGGAAAATAATTAGGGATTGATGAAATTACAATGTGGTTGGAGTGATAATGATATTTAGCAATTTAGGAATTTTGAGCTATAAATGGAGATTTAGACAATGTGGTGTATTAGCATAGATATTGTGGCATAGGAAATATAGAATGTTGAGGTGTTGTGAGCGAGATTGTGGTTTGTGATGGAGTTATGAGAATTGAGAAATTTAAGGAGTTATGAGCAATTATGCTCGATTTTGAGAATTGAGGTTAATGTGATAGTTGAATATTGATGTTTTAACATCGTTTGGACAGCTCGGGAGTTCCAGAGTGGAATGCGGGACTAGTCCGTGTCAAGGGGAAACGATTGCACTATACGAGGTGCAAAGAGGTAAGGGAAATTAAACCAATTGTGTATGTGATTTTGAACTATTATAGCATGATTTGTGATTTATAAAACAAGAATGTTTGATGTGTTGTGTGGTGATATAATTGCACACGGTTTTTATAGCCGGTTGGAGCCCATTATTTTATAAGTTTATAAGTTGAGTGTGAAATTGCTTTATAAACCGTTGAATTTGTGTGAGTAATGAATTGGGCTCTACGTTAAGGCGATCTTGAGATTTGAGAAATGTGTGCGTGTTTTGCCGGTTGGGACTCGGTTTCAATATGTTTTGTGTTGAGTACAAAACGATTTTAAATGAGTTTTATGAAAAAAAAAACCACTATGAGTTCTACGTGAAGGCAAACTAGTCTTATGTGATTAAGACTTAGGTGTGTAATTCTGAGTACACACCGGGCATTGCTCTGGTAACATGTAAGCCCGATTCTTCTCCGTTCTGGTAACGTGAGAAACACCATTCTATGGCTATGCCACATATAATTGGTGGCCGTTGCCACGTGAGAACCCTATTTGGTGGCCGTTGCCACGTGAGAACCCTATTTGGTGGCCGTTGTCACGTGAGAACCCTAATTGGTGGCCATTGCCACGTGAAACCCTATCCTGTGGCTGTGCCACGTGTAAATTTAACTCAGTGGCTATGCCACGTGTGTCTAGTGGCTGTGCCACGTGTGAATTTAAATCAGTGGCTATGCCACGTGTGTTTAGTGGCTGCGCCACGTGTATTACTATTTCAGTGATTTTATCACGTTTATTGAGAAAGCGATTATCGCATTATTTTCATATGCTTTGTTATTGCTCTAGACTGAGCCTTTTTACTTCATGTTTTCACATGATTTGAGACATGAGAATGTAGTTTTGAGTACTTTCATGCTATGGTTTTCCAATGAGGTTAATGAGTTTCACATACAAATAAATATTTGGTGATGTGCATTTTGGTTTATGAAATGAGTCCCTTACCCCCTTTACTAAGCGATTTAGAAGCTCACCCTGTTTTCTTTTCCCCCAGATCTCTTCAAGTGAAAAGGGTTTTCCTGCGACGTACGGAGTAGTGGCTAGTGGAGGACTTGAGGTCCAGGCCATATATTGTATTTTAAGGTATCTTTAATCTTTTCATGTACCCAGACAATTATCATAATTGCAAACACTTGATGTACAACATTGTATGGGATGTATTAGGGTTAATTAACTTGGAATTGAGTAATGTGTATAATACAATATATATTATATTATGATGAGATCCTGAGGCATGATAATTATGATGATGTATGACACTGCACAGGAATGCACCCTTAATTGTGAATTAATGAGTAAAAAGTTTTAAATTAGCCCTATTTTTCGCGCTTCCGGGGCGTGACAGTGCACAACTTGGGCGCATTAAATGCTTTGCTAGAATGCATGAGACATTAGGAAATGATGTTGGGTGATTGAAGGGCAAAAGCGGGAGTTTGACAAAATGTGCATGAAAACAAAAGCATATTGCTTTGAAAATCATGTTTTATTGCTTTTTAGCAAATGATTGGTAGGTTGGCTAACATTGAAATGATTTGCAAAAGAAATAAGTGTGTTTTGGTTTTGTTAACCATATTTTGCAAAATTTTGAGCCACCTACATGATTTCGTGAGTATGGAAGCGTGCAAGAGTATGACTCGCACGAGATTTGACGTGTTTTATACACATGAGTGCTAGAGGCACTAGTTTTCACATAGATTTCATAATTGTTTTGGCATTGTGCTTGGAGTTTGTCTCGCACTGGATGCCCACCTTGCATGTTGCCGTGTTTGGAGCTTCGAGTAGACTGGGTGTCACATCGATTAAATAGGCTCACACGTGTATTATTTTGACATGATTAATTAGCCGTGTTAGGAGCTTCGGGTAGACAAGAGGTCGTACCGATTAAATAGGCTCACACGTACGTTTGAGATGTGTCATGATATGATGTGTTGATTGGGTCCACGGAGTACGTGTACCGTGCATGTAGCATGGAGTACATTGTACCGTGTTGAGATGTGATGTTCCGTCTTCAGACGAGATCTGCTATGGACCGACGGGTAGGATTTGACCCACCACCCGTGTGGAAGCAGATAGTGGTGATATCTCGCACACCTGATCCATGTAGCCGGTATCACAGGTTATGTACATAGGCCTTGAGGTTATTACCTGTTGTTGAACTGCTTATCTCACATGTCTACTGCTATTTGAGAATAAATCCATGTTTGAAAATGATTTGTGGGTCAGGAAAGTCCGAGGGATGGGCCGAGACCTGACCAGTGTTGAAATTGATTTGTTAATGGTTTTTAAAGTGCACGGATGCATGATGTTTAATGCCATGCTTTATTGTGAAAATGCATGATGGTTAATGCCATGTTATTTTAGAAAAAGGCATGATGGGTAATGCCATGCTTTTATTGTGAATTATGCATGATGATTTATATCATGCTTTGAGTTGAAATGTGCACTGAATTTTAATAGCATGAATGTTTTACATACCATTAACACAATCATACACTCATGTTTTGAGTTAAATAATGAATTAAATGCTTTTGAGCATGGCATCACGATCACGTAGATAGTGCATCAAGAGATGACTTGGATCTGGATGGTACTTTCGAAGCATCAAGAGATACTGGATGGTACTATCCAGATCCGGATACTGGATAAGAAAGAGAAAGTGTTACAGAATAAGACAATTCCGCTTGTTAAGGTTCTCTGGCAACACTATAACTCAGAAGAAGCTACCAGAGAGATTGAGAACCTGATACGGGAGAAATACCCCCAACTTTTTGAAGAGTAACTTGGTTCTAATTTAGAGGACCAAATTCTTTTAAGGAGGGGAGGAATGTAAGACCCGTATTTTCAGATGTAAACCTTATGAATTCATAAGTATGGTGATGTACTTGTAATGTGAAGCATAAGTGATGTAAAGTCCATAAATTCAATGTACACACTTGTAATAAGAGTTTGTGATGTACGTACAAGTTTCATTATTTATGAATATGAAGAAATGGACTTTTGTATGTGATGGATGTGAGTGGAATGAAAAATGAGTGGTGTGGTAAAATGGAATGAAGTTGTACTTCCATTTGGTTTTGTATTGTATACCTTTGGTTATACAATGAATGCACACAAGTTTTAATGTATATAAAGTATGAATGGATGTCATTTTTAAGCCTTAAAGGTAGTTGGATGAGAAAATAACTATGGCGGCAAAATCAAGGATGTTTTGTGTGAGTTACTGCAGAAAACTACAACAAAATCTGAAAAATAGGAATGCCAAATCAATCTTATTGAAGGAAAGATCTATTTGAGAGAGCAAAAAATGCTCTTATTTAAGCAAAAGAACATGGCAGATCGATCTCCAATAGAGCCAGATCAATCTGCTAAGCATTCTGAAAATGAAGAAATCGATCCTTAATGCAAGTAGACCGATTTCCTTAGCTCTCGGGTTGGAGCAGATTGATCTCCTCCCTTAACCAGATCGCTCTCCTTAACTCTCTGCCTGAAACAGATCAATCTCAAGCCTTGATAGATCGATCTCATGCCCTAAAAATATCATGAAAATGAGGGATTTAAGAGGGCCTGATCGATCTCATCAAGCAATTTCTATAAAAGCAGCAGTTGAAATATGCAATTCACGAAAAACAACCCCATTTCCTCCATTTTCAATCTAAAACCTAGTTTTCTCTCTATAAATCATCCCACATCTAGTAAGATTTAAGGAAAGACCATTAGATACAATATTGTTCATATCCAAGAGAAGATAAACATACTTTGGAATCAAAGCCTCATTTGTTGGATTGAAGGAGTAAGGGACGTTTTCATTTGGAGCAAGAAGAGAAACTAGATTGGTGAGTTTCTAATACTTCAGCCCAAGTACATTTGTCTATTTGTTGATTTTAGAGTTGATTTGTATGAGTATTGATGGTTAAAACTACCTAGGATGTGATGGAGCAAGTAAAACCTAGAATAAGTCTAGTGTGAGAAAATGTGGGTTGAATGAGTTGATGATTTATAGGTATGCTAAAGTATTTATGAGATAATGTGAATGATTTGAAATGGGTAAATGAAGTTACATTGTGAGGATAGTCAATTTATGAAAATGAGTATATAAGATGTTGATAAAATGTCATAGTGAAGAAATTGATGAAATATGAACACTATGAGCTTAATATCGATTTAATATCGATATAGTACGAATCAATTGGCCTAAAAGAATCAATAGACTCGAGATATGAGTAGAACAATAAAACGAGGCCTTATAAGTGTTAATGGAGGTTGTAGGTTGAATCGACTATAGCAAACACAAGAGTTGTGTTATATGGACTGAATTGATGTGATATACGACTTTGTGCAGTTTCGAAGAGTTCGTTAGAGATGAATCGAACTGCACAAGCAAGCAGCTCTAAGGAAAAGGAATCACGCGACACGATTCCAGGTAAGGAAATTCTGTAAGTATATAGAGATAGCTGCTCGTACTTTTGTAAGACCCGATTTTTATCGTATTTTCTTATGATTCACACATTGTATAGATATTGTTATATGTTAATGGAATCATAAGACTGATGATTTTGATCATATAAAATATGAATGAAATAGCCGATTGTACATAAAATCTGAAAATAGACAGTTAGACAGTTAAGAAATTTTAAATTTAATTTATGAGATTTGAATTATCTGGACAGAGATACGAATTTTTAATGAGAGATTATAGTGGGTCCAATAAGGAAAGTCGGCTTAAATTGGTCCCGAAAGTGTAGAAGGGTAAAATGGTCAAAAGATCAAAATTCGGTATAAATTCGATAAGAAAATTTCATAAAAAATATGGAATTGAGGAAATCTTGATCGATAAAGAAGAAATTATTGAATTCTTAGTCCAATTGGTTAAGATACGAAAATATTACAATAAATCATAATTTTAGCCCGAGACATTTTATCAACAATATGAGAAAAATTATACCAGAAAAATAATTAAATACAATAAAAATATATTTAATTGATTAAATATATTAAGTTAATGAATAATGAAGATATTTGTTAAAAATAATGTATTTTATTCATTAAAATAATAATAAGGTATATTTAAAAAAAAAGAAGAAACTGGAAATCGCGAAACGCGATTTTTGGGAAATAAAACGAAACAGGCGAGCCGAGGGAGACAATCAGCACCGAATGACCACCGGCGCCAGACGAGGCCTCACGACCACCGAAAAACGTTGCTCGACAACGCGCGACCCACCAGCAGCCGCGACGCGCCGTACAGACGTCGGATTTCGACGGATAGAGGAAGAGAAGGTCGAGAGGGAGAAGAGAGAATCAGTGGCCACCGGCGGGGTTTCGGTCCAACCCAAGGCCAGCCGAATACTCCCCTGCTCCAGGCACATCGATTGGCGCCAAAAATGGCTCAGGATTCGACCAGAAGAGAGATGAACGGTGACGGGCAAGCCTGAACCGGTACAGACCGGTTCAATAAGAAGAGAATCAAGCTGAATTGACCAGTTGAAACTGGGTTGAATCGGACGGACCGGTTCAGCCAAGAAAGATAGGAAAAAGGGAGAAAAAGAAAGAAAAAGAGAAAAAGGAAAAAATGGAAGATTTTCGGGGATACACCGGACTTCCGATAAGTTGGTAAGAGGTCAAAATTGACAGATTTAATTTTTGAGAAATTTATTTAAATTATATTTGATCGAAAATTTACCCAAAATTAAATATAAAATTATGCAGTTCAACAATAAATCAGGTACATGAGCCCAATCGAACTCCGATTTGCACACCATCTCATAATTTCGGGTAAGTAAAGCTCGTTTACTACAATAGTATGATTATTGTGCAATTGGAATTTATTTTGTGGATTTCGGATTAATTCTTGCATAAAATAAATTATATTTGGATTTTTAAATTAATTGTTGTAAATGATATACGGGCTACCCAAAGAAGTTTGGAACAAGGCCCAATAGGTATTGATAAGCCCAATGAGCCCAATAGACCTAGAGAAGCGATTTAATATGTGGAAACGGGTTGAAAAAGGGGTCTAAGCCTATTAAGGTGCAATCGGGCCCAATAAAGTAAAACAGGCCCAGTTTTTTAATTCGATCAGTAAGAGTGAAATACTGATAAGCATATTAGAACTGATCTAAATATGTGGTTATATGCAGCTCCGTAGACTTGTTTTGGAGCGAATTGGACTGAGAGACCTGGTACGTGTAAGACTCGATTTTTATCGTAAGAGCAAAAAGGGAACGAATAGAAATTTTTGAGTGCATTTAAAAATGCAAAAGGATTGAAATGGGATTCCCAAACACGTGCAAGGGTAAAACGGTCAAAAGATCGAAACCCAGTATAATTTCAATAAGAAAATTTAATTAAAAATAATGGCTTGAGAAATCTTTATCAATAATGAAGAAATAATTAAATTTCGGGTTAAATTGATCAAGATATGAATTTATTGGAATAAATCGAAATTTTCACCTCGAAAAATAATCCTGAAAATAATTAAAAAATATACCGAAAAGACAAAATCGGACTGAGAAATTTATTTACAGATTAAATGAATAAAATAGTATTTTTTTAGATATTTTTAGATTTTAATAATATTTTAATTGATTAAAATATTAATAAAAATATAAATAAATAAATAATAAAATAATTGAAAAAAAAAAACAAAATTTCACGAAATCGTGAAACGGAAGAAAACAAGCAGAAGCCGATGTCGTTTGCCTCAATGGTCGAAGCCACCGACGACCTGGAGGCTGGCGAAGGAAGCCAGGCAAGAGGCGGTCACCCATCGGCACCAGTGACCTGAAGGAATGGCGACCGGCGGCCTTCGAACTAGAAGCAATAGAAGCCGAAAGAGGAAAGGAAGATTCACGACGACCGGCACCAATCTGGGCCCGGCCACCACCAGCCGAGCTTCCCCCAGGCGTAGGCGACGTGATTGGTGGCAACACTGACGGGTAAGACGGCGGCCAGCGTCCGAAACGGTGAGAAAGAGAGAAGTTACCGACGACAGAAAGGAGAAGGGCAGGACCGGCCACTTTTCTGTGACCTCGGGCGAAATCGAGGGCAGATCCGAGCTGCGGACGACCCAATGGAGCCACTGGCGGTGGAAGCCAACGAAGAACCGATCGACGAGCCACTGAACCGGTCGAACCAGACTAAACCGGCGGTCTGAACTGGGTTGAACCGAACCGGACCGAACTGGTTTAGCCAAAAAGAGAAAAAAAAAAGGGAAGAAAAAAGGAAAAAGAAAAAGAGAAAAAATTGAGGAAAATTTCAGTGATGCAATCAAGCTATGGGTAAGTCGGTAAGCGGTCGAATTGATCGATTTAAATTTTGGAATATTTAATTTGATTAATATCTGACTGGAAATTTACCCCGAAACGTATTAAATTGTGTAGCTCAACAATTGGCATCAAACGAGAGTTCGAGACAGCCTCGATTTGTGTACGATCATGGAATCATGGGTAAGTAACCCTTATTTACGACAATTTTACATCGTTATTCGTGTTAGATAAATTACGAATTTAATTTCCGCATAAATGGATTAAATTCTAGAAATTGGATAAATTGTCGTAAATACTAAATTAAGCTATACGAGAGTTTAGAACGAGGCTCAATAAATACCGATAGGCCCAATGAGCCCAATAGGCCTCGATAAAGTGTGGAAAACGAGCTTAAGGCCGATTAAGGTCCATTATGGTATAATCGGGCCCAATATGGGTAAACGAGCCCAGTGATTTAAATTAAGCCCAAAAAATATGAAATACAATTAAATTGTATTTTATTTGACCTGATGAATGTGTATCCGCAGTTTCGAAGATTTGATTTGGATTTGGAGCAAATCGGACTGCGCGACGAGTCATCAATGAAAAGGTCAGACTATACAAAAAATGAGGTAAGGGAATTATGTGAGTAGCTAGAGGTAGCTACGCGTATTTTAATAGTTTTTGTATACACTGATTTTGTATGTATACATTGTTATTGTATAATGATCCTAAAAGTGATTTAAATGATTTTAAGGATCGAAATAGGTGAAAAGACTATTTTACCCCTATTGAGGGAAGTTCACCTAATGAAGGTGAAAGCATGACATGCATGAAATGCATGATTTAAGAACTTTTATGATTAAGGAATTTTATTGGTTTTAATCAAAGCAAATCGATAGATTAGCCAGTAATTGCTTATATTTCACAAGATAACACTACGTAGGTGTTATTTATATTTAAATGAAATTTCTTTGGAAAACGGCCAACTATCAAGTTTATATGGAAACAGATAGTACTGGCACATAGTTCGCACTATATATGCATTTGTGAATGTGCATAAATGTGCTTGAGCGGTTGCTCGCACCGACTTGTGTGACATCATATGCATGAAATGTGCTAGAGCGGTTGCTCGCACTGATTTTTATTCTTATGACATGCATGAGAAGTGTTGGAGCCTAGCTCGCACTCTGTTTTGACATGTTTTGACTTGTTTTGACTTGATATGCATAAAAAGGTGCTGGAGCGATTGCTCACACTAGTTTTATAATTTGATATGCATGAGAGGTGCTGGAGCTTAGCTCGCATCCTGTTTTGATATGAAATTGCATAAATCCGTGTTGGAGTGTAACTCGCACGAGATTTGATTTACTTGAGCATTCATTTGTGCTGGAGCGTTGCTCGCACAAAGTTTTATATGGTTTTTATAATTCATTTGAATGTCGTACTAGAGTTTTTCTCGTACGAGGTTTTCACTGAGTTTTTATACATATCTGTACTAGAGCATTGCTCGTACGTGAATTTTACTTGAATTTATGACTATTTTTAGTCGTACTGGAGCGCTGCTCGTACACAGATTTCTTTGATTTTTATGAAACCGTGCTAGAGCTTTGCTCGCACGAGGTTTTCTGATATCATGAATATGCATGGAGCCGTGCTTGAGCTTTGCTCGCACAGGGATTTATATTACATGCATATAGTCGTGTTGGAGCTTCCTGTAGACTGTGTGTCACAGTGAGATGATATGCTCACACGTGCAATTGAGACAGAGATGATATGGGTGGATAAGACCTATTACAGGCACCCCTGACTGAGCTTGGGTTCATGGAGTACGTTGTACCGTGTATGTCACATGGAGTACGCTGTACTATGGGGATTGTTAGAGTGGAGTGGCACTAGCCACGAGGCAGCAAGCCTTGCCCTCACAATCCTGGTGTTATGCTGTTCTGGCGGGTAGAACGACCCACCTCCCCTTTCAGGTGTGATACCCCGCACACTAGGTACCGTGTTGCTAGGGATCACAAGGATATGGCCATAGTCCTCGATGTTACTGATATAATCAGCTGCTTGTCTCACATGATATAACTATTGGTCGATAGACCAGAGTAGACCCGAGAGAGTGGTCAGGCCCCCGATTTTATGATTTTCTACTGTGATACTAGATTTCAGATGATTTTATGACATGTGACCCTAAAAGAAGGGTGATTTTATGACAGAATTTTATAACGAATTGTTTTATGAGTTTTGAGATGATTGACCCAGAGGGGTTATTTATACTGTAGTTTTAATGAAATGATTTAAATGCAGTAGCATGATGATGTTTTCCATGCTTTCATTTCAAATTTATGATTTGTCTTACATGACATGAAAGAATGCATGATTTTGATTAAACTCATGCTAAGTATGATTTATTGATGTCACATAAAATGCCTTTAATGCATGAATTATATGATTTCTATATGCACAAATAGTTTTGATAAACTATGGCATTGAAATATGCATGATTTTGTGCGTGAAATTTTAAATGAAAAGAAATGGATTTAAGGGCATGGCATTATGAGCATGTAGATAGTGGAGCTATCTACTTACTTGCATAATTGCCTTACTGAGCGTGTGGTTTGCTCACCCCCTTATTTTCCCATCTTTTTAGAGTACTCGCAATAGTTATTGAGCGGCTGAGGACTTGCATGCTTGGTATCCGATACTTCCCATCGAGAGACAGGTATACACATTTGTATAGTTTTGTATCTAAATATGTAATGCACAGTACTGTAAATGGATATGATGTTGAGGATGTAGAGTTATAAATACCATTGTGTATGTATTTAATTAAAGTCAAAAGATAGTAAACTCGGATATGTGAATGTGATTATGGAAATGGAATGGTAAATAGGTGAGAGGTGACTAACACCGAATCATAGCCCAACTGTGTTGTAGAATGGTCATGATGAGAGAAAGGTAAGAATTAAATAAAAAATGAAAATGCGAAAAATTTACTCTGATTTTTAGGTAATTTGGGTCGTGACAATACAGTCGAGACAGAATAAACTCGCGCGTGATTCCAGGTAAGGAAATTTTACGGACTGCTAGAGGTAACTTTATGCAATTTTGACATCATTTACATTCCCTAAAATTGTCTGAAGGGTCTAGATTTAAAATAAAAATTTTAGGTGCCCGGATGGGCAAATGACCAAAATTACCCCTGTGAAGGGTAAAATTTTCAAAGTTAGGAAAAGCTTGGAAGAGTAAGAACAAGAGGTTCTTGCTTGTTTTTTAGGTGTTTTGACATGTGCATGAGTAGGCTGGCTAACGTTTAAATAAAAATGCATAACATTGCATATTTTCAACAATGTGATTTCTTTGGGAAATTGTTTTGAGATAACAGAGCTACCTACGTGATTTTATAGAAGTGTGACGTGCTAGAGCTCAGCTCGCACGAGTTTTGATTTGTGTGATGCATGCGTTATTGCTGGAGCAAGGGCTCGCACTAGAGTTTTACATGCATAGGTGCTGGAGTCTAACTCGCACCAGATTTTCATATGATTTTTGTGACAGGGTACTAGAGTATAACTCGCACTAAATTTTCACTTGATTTTTATGACACAGTGCTGAAGCCTAGCTCGTACTAGTTTTATATGATTTTGACAGAGTGCTAGAGCTTAACTCGTACTAGATCTTATGAGATTTTATGAAACGCGTGCTGGAGCTTTGCTCGCACGAGATTTTTCTTAATTTTATGAGAGTGCTGGAGCATCACTCGCACTGATTTTATGAGACATGCGATGAGCCATGCTTGGAGTGTCGAGTAGACTATGTGTCATGCCGATTAAATATGCTCGCACGTGCGTTTTGAGACAGGCACGATTATTGATATGAGATATGGGTCCACAGAGTACGTTGTACCATGCAACTAGCATGGAGTACGTTGTACCATGCTGGGATTGATTATGTGGCATCTTCATATGCGAGTGGCATCTTCGGATGCGAGTTATCAGGCAGGACCGATAGGATGGACTGACCCACCTCCAGAGGCGGTTCTCGATAGTGGTGAGACCCCGTACACAAGATTCGTGTACCAGTGAGATCACGAGGATATGACCATAGTCCTGGTTATTTGCCTGAGATACATATATATATTGCCTAGTCTCGCATGTTATAAATTGATGTTTTAAGAAACATGTTTTGTGGACTTTTGTATGAGTCTGGATCACCCGAGGGAGGGTTTGAATCCTGACTGAGATGTGATTTTGATGAGAATGAAACTGGATTTTAAACTAAACTTGCATAACGTTATTTCGATGCTATTTAAACCCATGCGTGATGTAAACTGGTTTTACATGACAGTCATTGTATCGCATGTTATTATTACTTTGAAAAGAATCTGATTTCATGATTTTGTGTGAGTCAGGAAGACCCGAGGGAGGGGTTGAGTCCTGGTTGTGTTCTGAAATTTTAACAAGAATGAAATGATTTAAATGGATTTACATGTTGAGTTTTCCATGCTCTTTGAAATTCATATGTGAACTTGTTTTACATGACATCATGAATTGTTGCATCTATATTGAAATGTGTGGAGAAAGGTCATGTAGGTAGTATGGTTACCTACTTGTTCGTAGGATTGTCTTACTGAGCTTGATGTGCTCACCCCTTTCATTTTCCTACATAGATTTTGTTCAGTAGAGGCGACAGAGTACTGCATTCCTGATATCCGCTGCTGCCCATCACTTGAGGTATATACATTTGAACATATTGTGTCTAAATAAGAATAGCACAGTAACATGTTTGTAAGTAACTTTCAAGGATGTATAGACACTGTAAACACTTGTAAATGAATGAGAAAGAATTAGTGAAAAACTCATGTGTTTACCTTTCCTTTAATAAGGAATTAAGTTATATGGTGAATAAATAGTGGGACTGGCATTGACGCATAGTGTAGTCACGATCAGAGGACAGGTAAGTATGAAAGAAAAACGAAAAAAATTTACTCTGATTTTTAGGTCGTGACAACTTTGAACTCGTGGGTGAATATAGGGCGTTGTAAATTTGCATGATTGTTTAAGAAAAATCATTGTTGATATATGTAAAGAATTGCAAGTATTTGTATGAGATTTGGTTTTTGAAGTGGATTTTATAAAAAGGGATAGTAAGGCTAATAATTGCATAAATCACGTGTTTTGATGTTTTACGAAAACACATTGCTTTGATTTGAACAAATTAACAGATAGGCTGGCTAATGTTTGAATGCTTTTGTGAAATAGTACATGTGAGGTGCTAATCATGGTTTTGAGATTGTTTTGGTTGATTGTGAGCCGCCTATTGTGTTTATGTGAATTAAATCGTACTAGAGCCTCGCTTGCACGGGATTTTGGTATTTTCACATGTATGAAACGTGCTGGAACTTAACTCGCACCTAGATTTGAAACTATGATAATGTTTTGTAAACCGTACTGGAGCTATGCTTGTACGTGGTTTCTTCATGTTTTTATGCATAAATGTTGTACTAGAGCATTGCTCATACGAGGATAATTATTGATGATGCATGAATCGTTCTAGAGCTTAGGTCGCATAGGTTTTCACACTGTGGTTTGTATGATGCCATGGTGAGAGTAATACGAATTAATTCAGTGAACCGAAAAGGGGCGAGCAATGCCATGAGGGGCTAGGACCTGACATTTAATTCAGGGAACCCAAAAGGGGAGAGTAAGGCCATGAGGGGCTAGGACATGACTTTAAAATATACTCCCATGTGCACTTGAGACTATATCGGTTACACATGGCATTGGGGTAGACAAGACCTACGGCTGGCACCCCCAACAATGATATGATTCTGCGGAGTACGTTGTATCGTGTATATCACATGGAGTACATTGTACCGCGTGGTTGAGATACTGATGAGAAAGACTGGCGGAGAACTAACCTACCTTCGTTCCAGCATGATACCCCGCACACTGGGATCTGTGTGGTCTGGGATGATTTATGACATAGTTGGCCAACATAGTCTTTGAGATATAGTGACCTGTCTCACTTGATATCACATAATACCACATGATTTTTATACATGAGTGTGATTGTGATTTGTCTAGGGTAGACTCGAGGGAGGGGTCAAACCTTGTGGGAATTGTGATTTAAAGAAATGATAATTTCCTTTATGATGAGATATGCTGGAATTTGATAAAGAGATTTGTGATGAGATGTGGTGTGATTTAAAAAGGATGTTTCTTAAATGAATTTCCCTTTTCTGTGATGAAATTTAATGAGAATGAGCATGAGATGGTTTTACATGTTTATATTTCCATGTTTTATGCCTATTTACATGATTTTCAATACATGATATATGTATATACATGTGGCATAGTTTTATTTCCTCATGCTCCGACGATAAACAATTTATGCATAACACTATCAACATGTAGATAGAGTAGTTATCCACCATGCTTGCATTATTACCTTACTGAGCGTTTGGTTGCTCATCCCTCTCTAGTTTCCCCTCTTTACAGAGCGTACATGACAGCCCAATGAGGACTGAGGCGTTGTATTTTGGATATCCGCTGCTTCCAGCGCCAAAAGGTATACACACATGGATTCTTTTTGTATCTAAACATGTAAAGGCATAGTAGTCGTTTTGTATTGTAATATGGGGGATGTAAAAGTTAGAAAATGTGTCATGTATAAGTGTACAACTTAACTTTCAAATGAATGATACTTCTTTTGATTTATTTGAAAATGAATGATGAGTGATGATTATTATTGACTCACAGCCCAGCTGTGTAGTGGTGAGTTGTTCACGATCGGGTAAGGAAAGGAAAATTAAAAAAAAAAAAACAAAATTTGCAGTGATTTATAGACAAATTGGATAAATAAGGTCGTGACAATATTACCCGTAATTTATGTTTCTTTACAAACTCGGCATAATCATCATTGCATCCATAAATCCGACATCCAAGTTAATCCATATAGTATGCCAAACCATTCATCCATTTCAAACTGAAAAGAAGAAACCTAAGGTAAATCATGCTAACCAAAACTACCATAACAGTATATCACCACAATCATATCCACTCGGTTTAACAACATATATCATATTACCCCAAATTCATTGTTTAAACCGAGACCACAAGAAGAAACCGAAGATGCAATACCTATAGTCATACTTAAATATTTTCCAACTAAATATACATCCCACAAATACAACTGTATGTACATATTTGAAAATAAAAATGCATATATATATATATATATATATATATATATATATATATATACACATATACCGTCCCTCGTATATACCTCGAAAAATAAAAAAAATTGTTAATCAAACTGAGGGAGACTGCTAGAACGTGACGCTCGCCCCGAAATACTAATATGAAAAGTGTTTGAAAGAGAGGGGTGAGCAACCACACGCTCAATAAGAGTCTACATAACCGAAGCTAGCAAAATACCATGTAACACTCCATGCAATGGTAAACCAAGATAATTGTAAACACCACAAAATTCCTATATTTAATTAGACTATATAAGAATAAAAGTAATATATTTTAAAGGAAGTGTGAATATTCGTTGTAGGGCTCGAGGAGTATGGGAACCAAGAAGCCCGTGAATGACGGGGAACCCGAAAATACAGGAAGTGATAAACCAAATGCAAGCATGGAGGCATTGAAAATAATATTTGATATAAAAACTTATATTAAGGACTTATGAGGAATGATGAAATTTCAAGAATATTTCAGTTCCAAAATAATGAAAATTTCATGAAGACATGAATATTGTGTCATTGAATAATTTTATGAGAAGAAAAGGTATATATATATATATATATATGTATATGTATATGTATATATATACTAGGAAAACTTTAAAATGGATAAATGATGATATATATATATAGTGTAATGTATAATATATAATATATAAGTCTTATTAAATAAAAATAATAATAATAATAAAGCATGAGACAAATAAAAATAAAATGAAATGAAATGGAAACAAAACAAATAAAAAAATAACAATAACAATAAAGCAAACATATAAATAATATATATATATATTAATATAATATATATATATATTATTATACCATGTGGTGTACGGAACCAGTTTGCTATTCAAAAAAAGGAAGGGAGATCGAAACAGAGGGGTCCTCTATTGTGAAGCCGAGGGAAAGGAAAAAGAAAAGAGAAAGTAGAAGAGGAAGAAAGGAAGAAAGGGAGAAAAAGAGGGCTGACCGGGAGAGAAAAGAGAAAGGAAAAGAAGAGAAAGAAGAGAAAGAAGGAAAGAAAAGAGGAAAAGAAAGAAAGAAGGAAAGGAAAGGAGGTGACCGGGAGAGAAAAGAGAAAGAAAAGAAGAAAAGAAAGAGTGGAGACCGGTGCATGAAGGTTGTAAGCGAAGCAGATGTAGTAAGGGAAAGGAGCTGAGTAGTCGGAATTGGCTACTGGAAGGGAAGAACCGAAATAGAACTGATCAGGAGAGGTTGGGTGAAAGCCGAAAGAAAAAGGGGAAAGATTGAGCAAGCATCACACCTCATTCTCTCCTGTGTATCCTAAGGTGGCAAGCTATTCCATGACTGTTATTGGGAGTGAAATGAGAAGCTGAAGCAACCAAGAGCATTGGAGACTCTCGGCAAGGAAAACAAGACACAATAGGGGTTGTGATCCACGCTTGGGATCATGAGAGATAGAGAAGCAAAGGAATGGAAGAGCGAAAGAGAGCAAGGGTAGGCTACCATTCTAAGATTTGAAACCATAGTGTGGTGCTGGACTATGGTCTCATTCTCGGCAGCAAGAGAGAGATATGAGGGCTGAAGATGTTTGACAAAACATAATGTAAGCAAGGGATGTGTGAGATGCCGTGAGACAAGGGACTGAAACTAATCATAAAACTCTATGCTGAAATCGAGAGAGAAGCAAGAGCAATAACGATGGAAAAGAGAGGAAAGGAAATAGAGAAAAAAGAGGTTGTGTTAGAGTGTTAAAGATAAAGGTAGGATGCATAACAGGTGTAGCTGAATCGGGATTTCTAGGGGCACTGATTTAATAGGCTGAAGGCTAGGTTTTTTTTCAGCAAGAATAGAAGTGGTAACAAGGCTGAAAAGTGGCACTTTTAAAGGGCCGAGCTGAGGTGTTTAAGGTGCTGAAGCAAAGATGGAAATTTGAGAAAGAAAAAGGTAAAATGTATATATGTATATTTAATGTACATGTGTATATATGTGTTGCATGCGTAAGCATGCTAGTATAGATTAAATTAAACAAAAAATGGGAGAGATGAGAAATAAACAATATATATATATTTTTATGTGATAATGAATAAGGAAATTAAATGATAAAAATAAAAGTGTATATACTTAGGTGTATATACAAATGGGTGTATAAGATAAATGTGCATGTTAGTATATGTACATACAAAGAATATATATATAGTAATAAAAATATATAAACGTGCATGTTGGCCTAGGTATGTACAATAATACGTATACACGAAGTAGTAACGAATAGGTTACGATTTTAACGCAATTCGGACGATTTGTGTCACGACCCAATACTACTAAAATCAGTACAAATTTTTCACTTTTAGAAAATCTTTCTTACCTCCTCGTGACATATTCCTCTAAACAGGTCGGACTGTGAATCAATATCGATATACCCTTTTTAACCATTAAAATATCACACGTACATATATATATATATATAATTACATCAATCATATTATAATAGAGTGGTCGGTATGTTTTATACATCACATGATTCTATATTTACATCCCCAAATATTCTTTCATATACAATACTGTAAGCATACTAATACAAAATTCTGTACGTGGTGTATACCTAACAGTCGATGGGAAACAAAGATATCAGCTATGCCGTCTACTCTCTACACCCGCTATCTCTATGGTGGAAACACTGAAAGTGGGTGGAAAATGAAAGGGTGAGCTCCACATGCTCAATAAGGCAATAATACAAATGGGTAGATAGCTATACTATCAACATGCTGATAAGAAATCAAGATATATGTGAGCATGAGGTAAAAAAAATGATATGCCATATATATAATATCATCTGTTCTAAAACAGGAAATCGGCATATTAAAAACATGGAATAATTCTCATGTGAAAACATCTCATGCTCAATGAATCAATACGTTTTAAAATACCCCATCTGGGCCAAAATATAATACACTCACGAATCAAAATCCATTTCAACAAAATTCTTTACTTTCAAATCTCTGTTATAAAAGCACCCTTCTCACAGGGTTACAAATCAATAAACGTTTCATAAAATCCCTCCATGGGAATAATCAAATCTCAATTGAAATTATAAGAAAATCGAGGCCGACCCCTCCCTCGGGTCTACCTTGGTCTATCAAGACCAATAGTTATATCATGTGAGACATGTAAGCGACTATATCGGTAATATCCAGGACTATGGCCATAACCTCGTGATCCCTAGCACACGGATCCTAGTGTGCAGGGTATCACACCTGAAATAGGAGGTGGGTCATCCTACCGCCAGAACAGCATAATATCAGGATTGCGAGGGCAAGACTTGCTATCTCGTGGCTATTGCCAATCCACTCCAACAATCCCCATAGTACAGCGTACTCCGCGTGACATACACGGTACAATGTACTCCGTGAACCCAAGCTCAATCAGGGGTGCCTGTAATAGGTCTTATCCACCCATGTCAAGTATGTCTCAGTATGCACGTGTGAGCATATCATCTCACTGTGACACATAGTCTACAGGAGGCTCCAACACGACTATATACATATCATATAAATTCCTGTGCGAGCGCAGCTCTAGTACCGCTCCATGCATATTCATGATATCTGAAAACCTCGTGCGAGTGAAGCTCTAGCACGGTTTCATAGAAATCAATAAAATCTGCGTACGAGCAGCGCTCCAGTACGACTTAAACTGATTATAATTTCAATTCAAATCCACGTACGAGCATTGCTCCAGTACGGATATGTATAAAAACTCAGTGAAAACCTCGTACGAGAAAAACTCCAGTACGGTAGTCATATGGAATAAATCTATAAAATAGTGCGAGCAAGGCTCCAGCACTCTGTGTATGAGTTAAAATATAAAATTCAGTGCGAGCAATGCTCAAGCACGGTTACAACTCATATAACACCGATAGGTGGCTCAATTTTATCAAAACATGTTAAATAAATATCAACTGGCACCTAACCTATGCCTTTTCACTTAAAACATGAAAATAATAGCCAACCTATCCATAAATTGCTTGAATTAAAGTAATATCATCATAAAAACATTAAAATTGTGAAATTCATGCAATTTCATAACCTTACTACCCTTTTTGAAATTTTCCTAACTGGGAGCAAAATAGTAATTTAGCACTATTTCCATATTTTTTTGCAAAAATTATTATTCTGTTTTTGGATAGCCTATTGAATTTAACATAATGTAAATACCCTCGAAACTACGTACAGCTACCTGTAAGTGCTCATAAAATTCCCTTACCTGGAATCACGCACGAGCTTATCCCGACTCAGCCGTACCAGGTCTCTCAGTCCAATTCGCTCGTCTACGGAGCTGCATATAACCGCATATGGGTTCAGTTCAAATATACTGATCAGTATTTCACTCTTACTGATCAAATCTAAAACTCTGGGCCCGTTTTACTCTATTGGGCCCGATTGCACTTTAATTGGCCTCAAACCCCTTTTTCAGCCCGTTTCCACTTTTAAATCCCTTCTTCGGGTTTACTGGGCTCATTTAATTTATCAATAATCATCAAGCTTCGTTCCAAACTCATTGGATAGCTCGGATACTCTTTACGATAATTACGTTGAAATTTCAAATAAAATTCCTTTTATGCTGAATTAATTCGTAAATTCTGTAAAATAATCGAAACTCTGCATTAAAGGACTCATATTGTCATAATTAAAATGTACTTACCCAATATGGTGCGGGGTACGAAAATCGGAGCTAAATTGGCTCTCGTTCGGGCTCTGCAGTAACACTGCACAATTATATAAATCCGGGTCATTTTCTAATAAAATAATATTAAATTGAATTCTCGAGATTTATCTGCAGGTCAATCCTGACCCTCGGTCACTTACTCGAATTTCAAGTCGTCCCCGGGTACACTTTCTTCCTTTTTCCCTTTTTTTTCTTTTTCTTTTCCTTTTCTTTTCTTTTTCTTTTTTTTTCTCCCTTTCCTGGCTACGGTGCCGTTTTGGCCCGTTTGCTGTCGTTGGTGATTTCGGCCATCTCACCGGTCGCCAGTGGGTTAAACAGAACTGCCTCAGCCTGGGGATCGTTCTGCGAGGTTGAATCGGTGCTAAGACACCGCCGTTTGCCGAGACAGAGGTGATTTCTCCCCGAAACTTTCGTCGGTCGATTCGCCGGAAATAGCTGCCGTCGGCGCGCGTTGCCGATACCACTAGACTCGTCGGACTCTCCACTATCGTCTCCGACCGTTGGCTTGGCTCGTCGGACGTCGGTGGCTTGTCGGAGGGTGTCGGGTTGCTATCGGGTCGGTGGGTTCTGTTTTTCACTTTCTCTCTCCCCGATTTGTTTTTCAGATTTTTCGTTTTTTTATTTTATTATTATTTATTAATTTATTTATTATTATTTTAATCAATAAAATATATTAAAATAATCCAAATATCCTAAAAAAAACTTAAAAATTATTATTTTATCCATTTAATCAATAAATGGACTTCTCAGTCTGTTTTCGTCTTTCCGGTAATCTCGATTAATTTTGAATTAATTCCCATAAATTTCAATAAATTAATATCTAGATCAATGAACCTCGAATTTAACTATTTTCCTTGGTACTGATCCAGATTTCGTAAATTTCATATTTTAACAAAAACTACTTATCGAATTTATACCGAATTTCGGTCTTTTGACCATTTTACCCTTGTACGTGTTCGGGACCAAATTGAATCGACTTTCTTTCATCAATCCACAATCTTTTTCCTATTTTCAATTCCCTTATTTTCAGTCACCTCGATTTAATTCCTTAGACGAACTTGTTGCTTCTTTATTTTCCCGATTTATCTTTATTCGATTTTACTTACGTTATTTCGTTTCATCCACATTTATCATATCCGAATCAACCATCTTATGAATCCATTAACATATAGTAATGTCATACAATATGGAAATCATAAGGAACATCATACAAAAATTGCGGATCTCACAATCTCCCCTATTAAAAGAATTTGGTCCTCCAAATTGAAACCAAATCAATCGGTAAACAACTCCGGATACTTCTCCTGTATCAGGCTCTCTAGCTCCCAGGTAGCTTTCTCCGGAGTGTGATACTGCCACTAAACCTTCACCAGGGAGATCGTCTTGGATCGCAATGCCAGAGTCTTCACTTACCACATCATCCGTTCTAATACATACATGTCAATATATTAATTCTGATTGTAGCTGCTAGTATTATACATGTAAGACTATATAAAATCTCATATAAATACATTCCCCATAATATATAACGTATACATCACTGTGCTGTTTCTATGTTTAGATAAGCAACTGTACATAATATATATACCTGGCGATCGATAGGAATTAGCAGTGGACTCTGGGACACTATCCCTCGATAGCTCTCGCTCTACTGACGCTCTGTAGAGAGATGTAAAGAAAGGGGGTGAGCATACAACGCGCTCAGTAAGGAAATTAGGCAAGCAAGTAGATATTAACACTATCTACTCAAAATAATGCTATGACTTGAAAACATTATTTCCTTTACTCGCTTTAAAAAGCATGTCTTGAAATATAATATATATACTTGTACAGAATAAATCCCATGTACAGAAAATCATGCTTTCTTTCTCAAGTGTAGGCATGTAGTGCAAAACAATGCATCGTATATAAATCATGCCTTTATGTAAATCATGCCATGTATATTTAAATCACGATAAATATGGCATCAAATGATTCACAACACAAAATCGGAGTCCGACCCATCCCTCAGGTCTGTCCGCAGTTTAAATCAGTCAATCAATGTGATATATCATGTAATACTCTGTGGTTAAATGCAAATAGTATCCTGGACTATGATCATATCCGAAAAGTGATCCCAAGCTACACAGATCTCGGTGTGCGGGGCACACTGCTGCAACGGGAGGATGGTCAGTCCACTACAGCCATCAGCTATGCGTAACACACGGTACAGCGTACACCTCGTGCCTCGGGCACTATACAAAGTACACCCGTGGACCCTCACAGCCAGGGTGCCTCCCATAGGACTTAGCCCTCGAAACTATGGAAATATTTATACCACGTCTATATCAACCTCATGCGGATATCCTCTCTAGCTATGACACACAGTCACACAAGGACTCAGGCATAGGTTTTAACATGTATTACATATCACATACAGTGTGCGCCTTGAGTGCGACTCACAGTCGTCACTCCGCTCAAACACTGTTTCATGTCACAAACTCAACTCTAGTGCGAGCAACCTCCAGCAACTAGGTCTATGCATAGTTTATGTATTAAATCAAGTACGAGCAATAGCTCCCAGTACTATGCTATGCACAATATCAAAATCAAATACGAGCAATAGCTCCCAGTACTATATCATGTATAAACCATGAAGAATCGAGTACGAGCAACGCTCTAGCACTCTGTCATGCATATATCATTCAAAGCTGACTACGAGTGAGAACTCCAGTACTCTATCATGCATGTCATGAAAATCTAGTGCGTATCAAAATCCAGCACTAATATTATGTGGAAAACATATGAATCCCAGTGCGAGCTATGCTCTAGCACGATTCATTCTCACAAAATATGATAGATGGCTATTTAAAAAGGGATTGTTTACAAAATAGTAAAATCAGCACTAAAAGTGTGCTTAAGTCATATCAACCTTAAAATCATTAGCCCATCTATTTATTTTCATGCTAATAGCAATTAAACACTCACAATAGTATTTTCCATGCTTCTTGCAACTTCTCACAAAAGTTGACTTTTTGACTAACTAGGGGCAAAATCGTAATTTACCACTATCGGGTCGCAATAATTATTATTCACTTTCTCTGACCCTCAGAGTTTTTAAGTGAATGTAAAAGCAGTTGAAAATACGTGCAGTTATCTCTAACTACTCGCAAAAGTCCCTTACCTCGGATCACGTCACGTGACCTCTCTTCCTCGGTGCTGCTCAATCTCGCAGTCCGATCAGCTCTCAATGTAAACTCCGGAGCTGTAAATAACCATTCCTCAGGTTAATTATAATTTTCCTACTGTATTACACATTAATACAGTTTATTTTCCCATTAATGGGCCTTAAAATCCTTAATGGGCCTAACTAGGCCTTAAGTCCATTTTCATTTTACTATTCATTTTCGTTGGGCCTATTGGGCTTGTAGGGCCCACCAACTCTTATTGGGCTTGTCCTAGGCCCATTACACCCTATTGGGCCTAAAATAATTGGGCTTGGCCCATTGGGCCTCTCGGCCACATGCCATGGCCGAGAGCTAGCCATGTCTCGGTTTCACCATGGCATGTTATCCATGCCTATTTTCTAGCCATTCTCACTTAGGCATTTCCACAAACACTTGGTAGGCAACATTACCAATCATCATATGGTTCATTTAGGCATTTTATCAAACACCTTGATTGCCAACAATTTACATGTATAAATTAATCAATTTGATTAATTCTAATTATACCATTAACATTAATACATGTATACTAATCCATTTATGTCTTAAAATTAAATTGACATATTTCAATACCCCATTGATCACTCTCGGCCTAACCCATTTCATGGTGATTTAAGATGTTTCAATGCTTAAAGCATATATCAACATACTTGAAATCATTCATACGTTAACATATATGAAATTGGAAATTAGAAAATATACCAATTGTTGTGTTCACCCTTTGGCCGAAACTTTGGAGGCTCTCGGTTTACACTCTATGGCTCCTTGATAGCCAATTCCAACATATGTTAATCTCCTTTCAATTTGGAACAACTTCCATGAAGAATGCAAGTTCCAAATATGCCTAATTCCTAGTGATTTCTAGTGAGAGAAAGCTTGGATGTTTATGTTTCAATGGTGTTTTCTTCTAGCCGGAATTGGTGTGATGAAGATGACAATGGTGTGGCTGCATTTATAAGCCACTTACTTAGCAATTAAGCCTTACTTTTCAGCCTTTATGCTTGACTTTCCAAATCTGAACCATGAGTCACCTTATGAGTCACCTTATGAGTCATAGTTAACTTTAACTATGGTTAGATATTTATCCATGGGCTTTGCCAATTGGGCTTCTCGGTTTGGGCTTTCCTAATGGGCTTCCGGGCTGAAATTTTCACTATACCTCGGGCCTTTTATTGTCTCAAAATTTGGCCGATCAATTGGTCCAACAATTCGGTCTAAAGGACCTAAGAATTTCGATATACATTTAGTATACCTTAATGGGCTTTAAAATTTTTACCTTAGGCCCATCACGTTTTTAACCATTAAATTTATTCCGGAATCCTTCCGATTAAATTTTCCTTACTTTCGGGAATGATTATCTTGTATTCTGGCCAAGAATATTTTTCCCCAAATTTTTCTCCACACTTAGGTAAATTTTTAACCATGATTAGTCAACTATGGTAAAAGTCAACTTCCTTAACTATAGTTGACTTTTTCCTTAACCATTGACTATGCTGACTTTTTCTTCAAATTTCGAAAGTGTCATATCTTATGTCTTACACTCTCGTCTTTATATTCCAACCGCTCCCGGTGGATAATTTCACTCGAAACTCCTTTTCTCGCCAAAAAGGTCCACTTTACCCCTTTTTTTAGCTTTTACACTTATTTTATATGTTCGGGTCTAAATCAAGCTGACTTCTCTTCATGAGCTCTCTACGCTCTCTTATTTTAAGTTCTTATTTTCAGTCAGAATGATTTAGAATAACTCGGTTTAGCCTGTGATACCTATCGCTCACATTAGGCATTTTATGTAGCTTTTGCATGTTAAATCATTTCAATAACACAGAATGTCAAGTAACTACTCTTCTTATGATTCAACTATAATAACATAGTGTTCATACACATAAGAATCATAAGGAAATAAGCTACAAATATCCGGGTCTGACAATCCTCCCCCACTCAGAAAATTTGGTCCTCCAAATTAGAACTAAGTCAGTCCTCAAATAGGTGAGGGTACTTCTCTCGCATCAGACTCTCTAGCTCCCAAGTAGCTTCCTCTGAAGTATGATGCTGCCAGAGAATCTTCACTAATCCGATGGTCTTCGATCTCAATACCTTCTCCTTCCTATCAAATATCCGAATCGGTCTCTCAACATATGACATGTCCTCTCGGAGCTCCAAAGGCTCGTAACTAATCACATGTGTCGGATCCGGGTGAGACTTCCGAAGCATCGATATGTGGAAGACGTTGTGGACACCTGATAAGTCCGGTGGCAATGCCAACCTATACGCCTTATCTCCCACTCGATCAAGTATCTCAAAAGGTCCAATATAGAGAGGATTTAGTTTCCCTCTCTTCCCAAATCTCGCTATTCCCTTAGAAGGAGAATCTCTCAGAAACACGGATTCACCAACTGCAAACTCTAGTGGCCTACGTCTCCTGTCAGCGTAACTCTTCTGTCTGCTCTGAGCTGTCCTCAGTCTCTCTACTATCAAGCGGACATCCTCAGATGCTTGCGTAACCATTTCAAGAGCAAAAATCTTATGGTCACCCACTTCTTCCCATCCAATAGGGGAACGACATCTACGGCCATACAAAGCCTCATACGGTGCCATCCCGATACTCGAATGATAACTGTTGTTGTAGGCGAACTCGGCTAGTGGCAGGTGGTCATCCCAGGAGCCTCGATAATCTAGCACACATGCTCTCAACATGTCCTCCAGAGTCTGTATGGTCCTCTCTGACTGACCATCTGTCTGAGGATAGAAAGCGGTGCTCAAACTCAACTGGGTTCCCATGGCTTCCTAAAATTGTCCCCAAAAGTGGGATGTGAAGCGGGAATCCCTATCAGAGACTATGCTCACTGGTACACCGTGTAACCTCACTACCTCGCGTACGTACAGTTCTGCTAATGAACTCAGAGTATCGGTAGCTCTCATAGCTAGGAAGTGGGCTGACTTCATCAGTCTATCAATGATCACCCATATAGCATCGTGATTCCTGCGGGTCCTCGGTAAACCCATCACGAAATCCATGGTGATATGCTCCCATTTCCATGTCGGTATAGGTAGAGGCTGTAATAATCCTGCAGGTTTCTGATGCTCTACCTTCACCTGCTGACATATGAGACACTTTGCCACGAAGTCTGCTACATCTCTCTTCATACCCGACCACCAGTATACCTTTCGGAGGTTCTGATACATCTTGTTACTCCCCGTATGTAACATATACCTCGATGAATGAGCTTCTGCCAATATCAATCTCCTGAGTCCTGGATCCTTGGGAACACACAATCTGCCTCTGAACCTCAGTAGTCCATCAGAACTCAACTCAAAGTCAGTCATGGTGCCCTTCTGCATCTGACTACTCACATCCATGCAAAATGGATCAATCTGTTGAGCTACTCTGATCCTGTCCAACAGATCCGGCTCCAAGCGTAGACTAGCTATCACATAGCCTGTATCCATGTCAGAAGGCACGACTCCCAAACTGAGGCTAGCAAACTGCTCTAGCAAATCATGTTCCCTAACCATCATGTACGATACCATCCCCAGGCTCTTCCTGCTCAAGGCATCGGCTACGACGTTAGCCTTACCTGGATGATAAAGTATCTCACAATCGTAGTCCTTCAAAAGCTCTAGCCATCTTCTCTGTCTCATGTTCAGCTCCTTCTGTGAGAATAGGTACCTGAGGCTCTTGTGGTTAGTAAATATCTGGAACTTCTCGCCATATAAGTAGTGGCGCCATACCTTCAACGCAAACACTACTGCAGCTAGCTCCAAATCATGGGTCGGATAGTTCTTCTCATGATCCTTCAACTGTCTAGATCCATAAGCAACTACCTTCCCATCCTGCATCAATACGCAGCCCAGTCCCTGATGCGAAGCATCGGTATACACTGCAAAACCTCCTGAGCTGGTAGGGATAGTGAGAATCGGAGCGGTGGTCAATCGACGCTTCAACTCCTCAAAACTCTTCTCACAATCCTTGTTCCATACGAACGGTGCACTCTTTCGAGTAAGACGTGTCAACGGAGCAGCCAACTTCGAAAATCCCTCAACGAATCTCTGATAGTATCCAGCTAAACCCAAAAAACTCCTGATCTCGGTGACTGTCCTCGATTGTTCCCACTAAACTACCTCCTCTATCTTAGATGGATCAACTGATACACCATCTCTCGATACAACATGTCCCAAAAACGAGATTTGTGACAACCAAAAGTCACACTTGCTGAGCTTAGCATATAACTCATGCTCCCATAACGTCTGCAACACGATCCTGAGGTGCTCCTCATGCTCCTCATTGGATCTCGAATACACCAATATGTCATCGATGAAGAGGATAACAAACTGGTCCAAATATGGCTTGAACACATCGTTCATCAAGGCCATGAAAGCAGCTGGAGCATTCGTCAATCCGAATGGCATGACCAAGAACTCATAATGGCCATATCGGGTACGAAATACTGTCTTGGGTACATCTCTACTCCGAACCTTCAGCTGATGATACCCAGATCTCAGGTCAATCTTGGAAAAGACCTGTGCTTCCTGAAGCTGATCTAACAAGTCGTCAATGCGTGGAAGAGGGTATCTATTCTTGATGGTGGCCTTATTCAACAATCGGTAATTTATACACAATCGGAGGCTCCCATCCTTCTTCCTCACAAACAGAACCAGTGCTCCCCAAGGTGAAACACTCGGTCGAACAAAACCCCTATCCAATAGCTCCTGCAACTGTCTCTTGAGCTCCTCCAGCTCAACTAAGGCCATGCGATATGGTGGTCTCGAAATAGGCTCCGTACCAGGTACCAAATCTATACAGAACTCCATCTCTCTGTCTGGTGGTAACCCTGGCAATTCATCCGGGAAAACATCTGGGTACTCACTGACCACAGTGATATCTGACAACTCCGGATGTGCCTTATCCATATCTACCACGTACGCGATGAAACCTTGATATGTTGAAGGTTTTCTAAATCAGTAATCACGTAATAATCATAACCACTCCTTTCATTTATTCTCATTAAACTTTACAACATATTTAGTAGGGTGAGGAAACATAACTGTCTTAGCATAACAATCTAAAACAGCATGGTTTGCAGATAGCCAATCCATTCCTAATATTATATCAAAGTCACTCATACTTAGTAATATTAGATTGGCTGTCATCTCTTTATCCCCTACTCTCAGCTTGCAGTCATTAAATACATATTCTACCACTTGACTACTATTCATAGGCGTACTAATCAACATCATCATACATAAATGTGTACGCTCTACATGTCTTGCTAATTTACATGCTAATGATGGCGATACAAAAGAATGCGTGGCACCAGGATCAATTAAAACATATGCTTCAATATCATAAATCAGGATGTTACCTTGAATCACATCTGATGAAGCATCAGCTGTTCCCTGGTCCAAAGCATGTACTCGCCCTTGACCCATCACTTGTTTCCCTTTCTCCTCTGCCGTCGCTCTACCTCTCTGAGCAGACGTACCAGCCGGAGTTCTATCAAACTCCTTGCCTCTCTGTGGTGCAGTCACAAATGGCGCTGGGCACTCTCTAGCCATGTGCCTCTATTTCCCACATCGGAAACATACCATAGCACCCTGTGAACACGGTCTATCTCCATGTGATCTACTGCATCTTCTGCACGAATCTGCAGCAGGTCTTGGTCCTCCCATGACAATGCCCTTTGCTGGGGCTACAGTCGGATAAGCAGGAGGTCTAGCATATCTATCCCGTACCTCCTCTACTCGTGATTTTTTACCGAAGGATCTCTTCCCTCCTCGATAACTGAAATCTCTAGCCGACCTCTTCCTCTGTACATCTCGGCTACGGCTAAACTTCCCAAACTCGGAAGCATTCCTCTCGTAGTCCTGCTCACATAGTTGCGCCCTGCGCACCGCCTCCTCATAGGTCACTATGTCCAGCGGAACCAACTTGGACCGTAGCACTGGTTCCCGTCGATAAACCTGTGGACCTTCCTGGTCTCACTGTACATGGTATCCAGGTCATATCTTCCTAGGGATAGGAATCGAGTCTCATACTCGTCCACAGATAGACTCCCCTAGTGTAGTCCCAAAAACTCTGCCTGTAACCTTCACTGTGAGGTGTCGGAATAAACTGCCTCCTGAAGGCCTCCCGAAATATATCCCACTGATATCTGTGTGTCGGGATCTCAATATAGGTCGGGTGGACTTCCACCAATGCTCTGCAGCTCCCTTCAGTAGGAACACAGCAAACGCGACCATCTTCGAGGTCGTACACTCGAAGAATCCATAAAGCTTCTCCCGTTCTGCTAACCACTCCTCAGCAGCCACTGGGTCCTTGACCCCACTAAATGATGGAGGTCTAAACTTCTGGAATTCTCGCAACCGATACAGATCACATCCATATCCTAATCCACTACCACCCGAAACCGGTGGGGGTGTTGGAGTATCTATAGTCCTCTATGCATCAGCTGTCTGCGTAGGTGTATCAGGGGCAACTGCCTCTCCTGTAGCAGCTCCTGCCTCCTGTCTCTGCCTACCTGGCATCGTCTGTGCCAGTATCTCAATAATAGTCTTGAGACCACGCTCTAATCTCGTGAAGCGCGTCTCGACACACTCGAGTCCCTCAGTAGCACCTGGAGTCTCATGCGCAGGTAAAGGTCCGGCAGCGGCTCGTCCCTCGGGTCTATCTCCCCGGCCTCGAGCCCTACCTCTCATAACTCTACCACTACGCGTATTTGCCATATAGGCAAAGTCCCTGCATTCATAATAATGAATTTGTCCATCTCCTATCCGGTATACACAGTTATATCTAAACGCAGCACAGTGCTATGGGGATGTACACTTTCCTATTTTCTAACACCGACTTACATCAGACCAACCTCTGCTCTGTTACCATTCTGTCAGGACCCCATTCTCAATCCATGACTTTATCCAAAAATCACTATAAATTTTTCGCATTTTTTACTTACCTTTCCTCTCTTCAATGGTTGGGCTGTGATTCGATGTCAGAGTCTTCACTTACCACATCATCCATTCTCATACATACATGTCAATATATTAATTCTGATTGTAGCTGCTGGTATTATACATGTAAGACTATATAAAATCTCATATAAATACATTCCCCACAATATATAACGTATACATCATTGTGCTGTTTCTATGTTTAGATAAACAACTGTACATAATATATATACCTGGCGATCGATAGGAATTAGCAGTGGACTCTAGGACACTATCCCTCGATAGCTCTCGCTCTACTGACGCTCTGTAGAGAGATGTAAAGAAAGGGGGTGAGCATACAACGCACTCAGTAAGGAAATCAGGCAAGCAAGTAGATATCAACACTATCTACTCAAAATAATGCTATGCCTTGAAAACATTATTTCCTTTACCCGCTTTAAAAAGCATGTCTTGAAATATAATATATATACTTGTACAGAATAAATCCCATGTACAGAAAATCATGCTTTCTTTCTCAAGTGTAGGCATGTAGTGCAAAACAATGCATCGTATATAAATCATGCCTTTATGTAAATCATGCCATGTATATCTAAATCACAATAAATATGGCATCAAATGATTCACAACACAAAATCGGAGTCTGACCCATCCCTCAGGTCTGTCCGCAGTTTAAATCAGTCAATCAATGTGATATATCATGTAAGACTCTGTGGTTAAATGCAAATAGTATCCTGGACTATGATCATATCCGAAAAGTGATCCCAAGCTACACAGATCTCGGTGTGCGGGGCATCACTGCTGCAACGGGAGGATGGTCAGTCCACTACAGCCGTCAGCTATGCGTAACACACGGTAAAGCGTACACCTCGTGCCCCGGGCACTGTACAAAGTACACCCTTGGACCCTCACAGCTAGGGTGCCTCCCATAGGACTTAGCCCTCGAAACTATGGAAATATTTATACCACGTCTATATCAACCTCATGCGAATATCCTCTCTAGCTATGACACACAGTCACACAAGGACTCAGGCATGGGTTTTAACATGTATTACATATCACATACAGTGTGCGTCTTGAGTGCGACTCACAGTCGTCACTCCGCTCAAACACTGTTTCATGTCACAAACTCAACTCTAGTGCGAGCAACCTCCAGCAACTAGGTCTATGCATAGTTTATGTATTAAATCAAGTACGAGCAATAGCTCCCAGTACTATGCTATGCACAATATCAAAATCAAATACGAGCAATAGCTCCCAGTACTATATCATGTATAAACCATGAAGAATCAAGTACGAGCAACGCTCTAGCACTCTGTCATGCATATATCATTCAAAGCTGACTACGAGTGAGAACTCCAGTACTCTGTCATGCATGTCATGAAAATCTAGTGCGTATCAAAATCCAGCACTAATATTATGTGGAAAACATATGAATCCCAGTGCGAGCTATGCTCTAGCACGATTCATTCTCACAAAATATGATAGATGGCTATTTAAAAAGGGATTGTTTACAAAATAGTAAAATCAGCACTAAAAGTGTGCTTAAGTCATATCAACCTTAAAATCATTAGCCCATCTATTTATTTTCATGCTAATAGCAATTAAACACTCACAATAGTATTTTTCATGCTTCTTGCAACTTCTCACAAAAGTTGATTTTTTGACTAACTAGGGGCAAAATCATAATTTACCACTATCGGCTCGCAATAATTATTATTCACTTTCTTTGACCCTCAGAGTTTTTAAGTGAATGTAAAAGCAGTTGAAAATACGTGTAGTTATCTCTAACTACTCGCAAAAGTCCCTTACCTTGGATCACGTCACGTGACCTCACTTCCTCGGTGCTGCTCAATCTCGCAGTCCGATCAGCTCTCAATGTAAACTCCGGAGCTGTAAATAACCATTCCTCAGGTTAATTATAATTTTCCTACTGTATTACACATTAATACAGTTTATTTTCCCATTAATGGGCCTTAAAATCCTTAATGGGCCTAACTAGGCCTTAAGTCCATTTTTATTTTACTATTCATTTTCGTTGGGCCTATTGGGCTTGTGGGGCCCACCAACTCTTATTGGGCTTGTCCTAGGCCCATTACACCCTATTGGGCCTAAAATAATTGGGTTTGGCCCATTGGGCCTCTCGGCCACATGCCATGGCCGAGAGCTAGCCATGTCTCGGTTTCACCATGGCATGTTATCCATGCCTATTTTCTAGCCATTTTCACTTAGGCATTTCCACAAACACTTGGTAGGCAACATTACCAATCATCATATGGTTCATTTAGGCATTTTATCAAACACCTTGATTGCCAACAATTTACATGTATAAATTAATCAATTTGATTAATTCTAATTATACCATTAACATTAATACATGTATACTAATCCATCTATGTCTTAAAATTAAATTGACATATTTCACTACCCCATTGATCACTCTCGGCCTAACCCATTTCATGGTGATTTAATATGTTTCAATGCTTAAAACATATATAAACATACTTGAAATCATTCATACATTAACATATATGAAATTGGAAATTAGAAAATATACCAATTGTTGTGTTCACCCTTTGGCCAAAACTTTGGAGGCTCTCGGTTTGCACTCTATGGCTCCTTGATAGCCAATTCCAACATATGTTAATCTCCTTTCAATTTGGAACAACTTCCATGAAGAATGCAAGTTCCAAATATGCCTAATTCCTAGTGATTTCTAGTGAGAGAATGCTTGGGTGTTTATGTTTCAATGGTGTTTTCTTCTAGCCGGAATTGGTGTGATGAAGATGACAATGGTGTGGCTGCATTTATAAGCCACTTACTTAGCCATTAAGCCTTACTTTTCAGCCATTATGCTTGACTTTCCAAATCTGAACCATGAGTCACCTTATGAGTCACCTTATGAGTCATAATTAACTTTAACTATGGTTAGATATTTATCTCATGGGCTTTTCCAATTGGGCTTCTCGGTTTGGGCTTTCCTAATGGGCTTCCGGGCTGAAATTTTCACTATACCTCGGGCCTTTTATTGTCTCAAAAGTTGGCCGATCAATTGGTCCAACAATTCGGTCTAAAGGAGCTAAGAATTTCGATATACATTTAGTATACCTTAATGGGCTTTAAAATTTTTACCTTAGGCCCATCCGTTTTTAACCATTAAATTTATTCTGGAATCCTTTCGAATAAATTTTTCTTACTTTCGGGAATGATTATCTTGTATTCTGGCCAAGAATATTTTTCCCCAAATTTTTCTCCACACTTAGGTAAATTTTTAACCATGATTAGTCAACTATGGTAAAAGTCCACTTCCTTAACTATAGTTGACTTTTTCCTTAACCATTGACTATGTTGACTTTTTCTCCAAATTTCGAAAGTGTCATATCTTATGTCTTACACTCTCGTCTTTATATTCCAACCGCTCCCGGTGGATAATTTCACCCGAAACTCCTTTTCTTGCCAAAAAGGTCCACTTTACCCCTTTTTTTTAGCTTTTACACTTATTTTCTATGTTCGGGTCTAAATCAAGCTGACTTCTCTTCATGAGCTCTCTACGCTCTCTTATTTTAAGTTCTTATTTTCAGTCAGAATGATTTAGAATAACTCGGTTTAGCCTGTGATACCTATCGCTCACATTAGGCATTTTATGTAGCTTTTGCGTGTTAAATCATTTCAATAACACTGTATGTCAAGTAAATACTCTTCTTATGATTCAACTATAATAACATAGTGTTCATACACATAAGAATCATAAGGAAATAAGCTACAAATATCCGGGTCTGACAACATGTGACGGATCCGGATGGTACTTCCGAAGCATGGAAACGTGGAAGACATTGTGTACACCTGCCAACTCTGGTAGCAATGCCAATCTATAGGCCTTATCTCCCACTCGCTCCAGAATCTCAAAGGGTCTAATAAAACGAGGGCTCAGTTTACCTTTCTTACCGAACCTCATGATACCCTTGGAAGGAGAAACTCTCAAAAACACTGACTCACCCTCTGCAAACTCTAGTGGTCTGCGTCTCCTATCAGCATAACTCTTCTGTCGGCTCTGAGCTATCCGCAATCTATCGCATATCAACCTGACATCCTCAGTAGCCTGCTGTACCAAGTCAGGAGCAAATAACAGTCTGTCACCAATCTCTTCCCATCCAATAGGGGAACGACATCTGCGACCATACAGTGCCTCATACGGTGCCATCTCGATACTCGAGTGATTGCTATTATTGTAGGTGAACTCAGCTAATGGCAAATTATCATCCCAGGAGCCTCCAAAATCCAGCACACACGCTCTCAACATATTCTCCAGAATCTTTATAGTCCTCTCTGACTGACCATCTATCTGAGGATGGAAAGCGATGCTAAATCTCAACTGGGTCCCCAACGCTTCTTGAAAGTGTTCCCAAAAACGAGAAGTGAAGCGGGCATCCCTATCAGAAACAACGCTCACTGGAACACCATGTAGCCTGACAATCTCTCGAACATATAAGTTCGCCAACATACTCAGAGCATCTGTAGCTCTCATAGCTAAGAAATGGGCAGACTTCGTCAGTCTATCCACAATCACCCAGATGGCATTGTGACCTCTGCGGGTCCTCGATAATCCCATCACAAAATCCATGGTGACATGCTCCCACTTCCATGTCGGTATCGGTAGAGGCTGCAATAATCCTGCAGGCTTCTGGTGCTCTACCTTTACCTGCTGACAGATGAGACATCTCGCAACATACTCTGCTATGTCTCTCTTCATCCCAGACCACCAATAATCTCTCCGGAGATTCTGATACATCTTCGTACTCCCTGGATGTACTGTATACCTTGCTGAGTGAGCCGCTGATAAAATCATCCTCCTGATCTCAGGATCCTTGGGAACACATATCCTACCGTGAAACCTCAGTAATCCATCAGTACTCAATACAAAATCTATATCTGCACCTGTCTGTACCTGCCTCATCAACTGAATACATCCCTGATCACTCTACTGAGCCTGCCGGATACGATCAATCAACTCTGGCTCCAATCTCAGGCTCGTAATGATCTCAACTCTGTCAATCTCAGGGGGTGCTATATCCAAACTGAGGCTCGCGAACTGCTCAACGGTCATATTCTCGAACCATCATAAATGATACCAACCCTAGGCTCTTCCTACTCAAAGCATCAGCAACTACATTAGCTTTTCCCGGGTGGTATAATATCTCGCAATCATAATCCTTCAGGAGCTCGAGCCATCTCCTCTGTCTCATGTTCATCTCCTTCTGCGAGAATAAATACTTAAGACTCTTATGGTCTGTAAAAATCTGAAACTGCTCACCATATAAGTAATGGCGCCATATCTTCAGTGCAAACACTATGGCCGCCAACTCCAAATCGTGGGTCGGATAGTTCCTCTCGTGATCTTTTAGCTGTCTAGATCTATAGGTAACTACTCTTCCATCCTGCATCAATACACAGCCCAGTCCCTGATGCGATGCATCTATATATACCAAGAAACCTCCTGAGCTGGTAGGTATGGTGAGAACTAGAGCAGTGGTCAATCGACGCTTCAGCTCCTGAAAACTCCTCTCACTGGCATCATCCCACACAAACTCAACATCCTTTCGTGTGAGACATGTCAATGGAGCAGCTAATCTGGAGAAACCCTCTACAAATCTCCTGCAGTATCTTGCCAAACCCAAAAAACTCCGAATCTCTGTGACTGTCTTGGGTCGCTCCCACTGAACAACTGCCTCTATCTTGGATGGGTCCACTGACACTCCATCCCTCGATACTAGATGGCCCAGAAAAGAAATTTGCTCCAACCAGAAGGCACACTTGCTAAGTTTGGCATACAACTGTCTCTCTCTGAGGGTCTGTAACACTATCCTCAAGTGCTGCTCATGGTCCTCCCTAGATCTGGAGTATACCAAAATATCATCGATAAATACAATCACAAATCGATCCAGGTATGGCTTGAACACATCGTTCATCAAAGCCATGAATGCTGCGGGGGCATTAGTTAACCCGAATGGCATAACTAAAAACTCATAATGACCAAAATGGGTCCTAAATGCTGTCTTGGGCACATCCTCCCTCCGTATCCTCAGCTGATGATACCCAGACCTCAGATCAATCTTAGAAAAGACTTGTGCTCCCTAAAGCTGATCCAATAGATCATCAATGCATGGAAGGGGATACTTATTCTTAATGGTAGCCTTATTCAACAATCTGTAATCCATATACAATTGGAGGCTGCCATCCTTCTTCCTCACAAACAAGACCGGAGCTCCCCAAGGTGATACGCTCAGTCTCACAAACCCCTTCTGAAGCAAATCCTGTAACTACTTCCTCAGCTTCTCCAACTCAATCGGAGCCATCTTATACGGTGGTCTCGAAATCGATTCTGTACCAGGTACTAAATCTATCCCAAACTCCATCTCTCTGGCTAGTGGTAATCTTGGTAAATCATCTGGAAAGACGTCAGGAAACTCCCTAACCATTGGAATATCTCTCAAATCCGATCGTACCTGGTCCGTATCAACCACATATGCGATGAATCCTTCAAAACATAAATCATAAAATCATCAAAATTTATTGCTCCATTTAGAACAACCAATGATTTCATTACTTTCAGTGAAATTTTACAACACATCTTTCGGGCATATTAAACGTTAACGTCTTAGAAAAGCAATCTAACACAACACGATTGGCAGCTAACCAATCTATTCCTAATATGACATCGAACTCCCTCATATACATCAAAATAAGGTCGGCTGACATTTCTTTTTCCCCGACTTTCAACTTACAGTCCCTGACTACATACTCTACTAACTGACTAGTGTTTATGGGGGTAAGTATTAACAATTTACTACTCAGAGGAATAGACTTTACATACTTAGTCAATTTACATGCAAATGAAGGCGATACGAATGAATGCGTGGCACCAGGATCAATCAAAACATATGCTTCTAAATCAAAGATCACGATGGTACCTTTCACCACATCAGACGACTGATCTGTCGTATCCTGGTCCAAAGCATGAACTCGCCCTGTACCCATCACTTGCTTCTCTTTCTCTTCGGTAGTAGCTCTCCTCCTCTGAGCAGAAACCTGAACTAGAGCTCTCTCCGGCTCCTTAACCTTCTGTGGGGCAGTATCTAGTCTCTCTGGACAATCTCTCATCACATGCCCTGGCCTCCCACATTGATAACATACTACAGTAGTAGCTATAGGCACTGGGCAAGGTCTGGTACCATGATATCTGCCACATCGCCTACATCGATCAGTAGTAGGACGTGGTCCTCCAATGACAATGCCTCTAGCTGGTGGTAAAGCCGGATGAACAGAGGGTCTATCTGTCCTCTCCTGAACCTCCTCAATCTTCAGCTTTTTATCAAAGAGTCGTACCCCTCTCCTAAAAAATTTGTCTCTCCTGGGTCTCTTCCGGTCTCTGTCTCTACTCCTACTAAACTTTCCTGACTCGGAGACGTTTCGCTCATAATCCTGCTCACACAGCTGAGCTCTATGTACTGCCTCCTCATAAGTCAAAACATCAAAGGGAGCCAACTGAGATCTGATAGCTGGTCTCAGTCCATCTATAAACTTCTGGACCTTCCGATCCTCACTGCCCATCGTCTCCAAATCATATCTCCCCAAAGAGATGAATCGAGTCTCATACTCATCAATAGACTGGTTCCCCTGAACCAAACTCAAAAACTCCATCTTCAACTTTCGTTGTGCAGTAGCAGGAACATACTGCCTCCTAAAGGCATCCAAAAATATCTGCCATGTGACCTTAGCATGTTGAGCTCTTAAAATCGGCTCGGTAGATCTCCACCAATGCTCTGTCGCTCCCTGAAATACAAATACGGTAAAAGCAACCATTTCAGTAGTAGTGCACCTAAAAAGCCTATATAGCTTCTCCATCTGATACACCTAATCCTCAGCTACTACTGGGTCCTTCTTCCCATGGAAGACTAGAGGTCTAAACTTCTAAAAATGTCTAAATCTATCCAGGTCACACTCATATCCAACATCCTGAGCTGGTTGGGGTCTCACTGCCTCTGTAGCCTGAGCCTGAACCTCGGGTAACTCTGTGACCTGTGCCGGTATCTCAGGATCAGTTGCTGCCTGTCCCACCGGATCTCGCCTATCTCTAGCCCCGAGCGCTGCCTGCTGCGCTGCAATCTTAGCCAAGCTCTCAATACTCCGCTCAAGTCTAGCGAAGCATGCCTCAGTCTCATCTAGACTCACAACAGTATCCTCAGGTACCTGACCAGTCTGTATACCATCACCACGGCCTCTAGGCCTGCCTCTACGGCCTCTAACACGTGTACTAGCCCCACTACCACTGCGGGTGATCGACATAATGTAAATCATGTATTTCAAATTCTTTTGTTAATTTAATTCCCATCTAGTATACACTTTGACATCTCAGACAGCACAGTACTATGGGGGATGAAATTTTCCTTAACGACCACTATCGACTCTTATCCGACCAACTCTAACACTTAATTGCATACTTATCGATACTGTTTCACATCTGGCCAACCTCTGCTCTGATAACACTTTTACTGTCATGACCCAATACTACTAAAATCAGAACAAATTTTTTACTTTTAGAAAATCTTTCTTACCTCCTCGTGACATATTCCTCTAAACAGGTGGGGCTGTGAATCAATATCGATATACCCTTTTTAACCATTAAAATATCACACGTACATATATATATAATTACATCAATCATATTATAATAGAGTGGTCGGTATGTTTTATACATCACATGATTCTATATTTACATCCCCAAATATTCTTTCATATACAATACTATGCTGTAAGCATACTAATACAAAATTCTGTACGTGGTGTATACCTGACAGTCGATGGGAAACAAAGATATCAGCTATGCCGTCTACTCTCTACACCCGCTATCTCTATGGTGGAACACTGAAAGTGGGTGGAAAATGAAAGGGTGAGCTCCATATGCTCAGTAAGGCAATAATACAAATAGGTAGATGCTGATAAGAAATCAGGAAATATGTGAGCATGAGGTAAAAACAATGATATGCCATATATATAATATCATCTATTCTAAAATAGGAAATCGGCATATTAAAAACAAGAAATAATTCTCATGTGAAAACATCTCATGCTCAATGAATCAATACGTTTTAAAATACCCCATCTGGGCCAAAATATAATACACTCACGAATCAAAATCCATTTCAACAAAATTCTTTATTTTCAAATTTCCGTTATAAAAGCACCCTTCTCACAGGGTTACAAATCAATAAACGTTTCATAAAATCCCTCCATGGGAATAATCAAATCTCAATTGAAATTATAAGAAAATCGGGGCCTGACCCCTCCATCGGGTCTATCAAGACTAATAGTTATATCATGTGAGACATGTAAGTGACTATATCAGTAATATCTAGGACTATGGCCATAACCTCGTGATCCCTGGCACACGGATCCTAGTGTGCGGGGTAACACACCTGAAACGGGAGGTGGGTCATCCTACCCGCCAGAACAGCATAATATCAGGATTGCGAGGGCAAGACTTGCTGTCTCATGACTAATGCCACTCCACTCCAACAATCCCCACAGTAGAGCGTACTCCGCTTGACATACATGATACAATGTACTCCGTGAACCCAAGCTCAATCAGGGGTGCTTATAATAGGTCTTATCCACCCATGTCAAGTATGTCTCAGTATGCACGTGTGAGCATATCATCTCACTCTGACACACAGTCTACAAGAGGCTCCAACACGGCTATATGCATGTCATATAAATTCCTGTGTGAGCAAAGCTCTAGCACGGCTCCATGCATATTTATGATATCTGAAAACCTCGTGCGAGTGAAGCTCTAGCACGGTTTCATAGAAATCAATAAAATCTGTGTACGAGCAGCGCTCCAGTACGACTTAAACTGATTATAATTTCAATTCAAATTCACGTATGAGCATTGCTCCAGTACGTATATGTATAAAAACTCAGTGAAAACCTCGTACGAGAAAAGCTCCAGTACGGTAGTCATATGGAATAAATCTGTAAAATAGTGCAAGCAAGGCTCCAGCGCTCTGTGTATGAGTTAAAATATAAAATCCAGTGTGAGCAGTGCTCAAGCACGGTTACAACACATATAACACCAATAGGTGGCTCAATTTTATCAAAACATGTTAAATAAATATCAACTCGCACCTAACCTGTGCCTTTTCACTTAAAACATGAAAATAATAGCCAACTTATCCATAAATTGCTTGAATTAAAGTAATATCATCCTAAAAACATTAAAATCGTGAAATTCATGCAATTTCATAGTCTTACTACCCTTTTTAAAATTTTCCTAACTGGTGGCAAAATAGTAATTTGGCACTATTTCCATATTTTTTCGCAAAAAATATTATTCTGTTTTCGAGTAGCCTATTGAATTTAACGTAATGTAAATACCCTCAAAACTACGTACAGCTACTTCTAAGTGCTCATAAAATTCCCTTACCCGGAATCACGCACGAGCTTATCCCGACTCGGTCGTACCAGGTCTCTCAGTCCAATTCGCTCGTCTACGGAGCTGCATATAACCACATATGGGTTCAGTTCAAATATACTGATCAGTATTTCACTCTTACTGATCGAATCTAAAACTCTGGGCTCGTTTTACTCTATTGGGCCCGATTGCACTTTAATAGTCCTTGAAACCCTTTTTCAGTCCGTTTCCACTTTTACATCCCTTATTCGGGTTTACTGGGCTCATTTAATTTATCAATAATCATCGGGCTTTGTTCCAAACTCATTGGATAGCCCGGATACTCTTTACGATAATTACGTTGAAATTTCAAATAAAATTCCTTTTATGCAGAATTAATCCGTAAATTCTGTAAAATAATTGAAACTCTGCATTAAAGGACTCATATTATCGTAATTAAAATATACTTACCAAATATGGTGTGGGGTACAAAAATCGGAGCTAAATTGGGTCTCATTCGGGCTCTGCAGTAACACTGCACAATTATATAAATTCGGGTCATTTTCCAATAAAATAATATTAAATTGAATTCTCGGGATTTATCTGCAGGTTAATCCGGACCCTCGGTCACTTACCCGAATTTCAAGTCGTCCCCGGGTACACTTTCTTCCTTTTTCCCTTTTTTTTCTTTTTCTTTTCTTTTCTTTTTCTTTTTTCTTTCTCCCTTTCCTGGCTACGGTGCCATTTCAGCCCGTTTGCCGTCACCGGTGATTCCGACCATCTCGTCGGCCGCCAATACAAAACCGCCTCAGCCTGGGGATCATTCTGCGAGGTTGAATCGGCTCTAAGACACAGCCATTCGTCGGGACAGAGGCGATTTCTCCCCGAAACTTTCGTCGATCGATTCGTCGAAAATAGCTGCCGTCGACGCACGTTGCCGGTACCACTAGCCTCGTTGGACTCTCCTCTATCGTCTCCGACCGTTGGCTTAGCTCATCGGACGCCGGTGGCTCGTCGGAGGGTGTCGGGTTGCTATCGGGTCGGTGGGTTCCGTTTTTCACTTTCTCTCTCCCCGATTTGTTTTTCAGATTTTCCTTTTTTTATTATTATTTATTAATTTATTTATTATTATTTTAATCAATAAAATATATTAAAATAATCCAAATATCCCAAAAAAATCTTAAAAATTATTATTTTATCCATTTAATCAATAAATAGATTTCTCAGTCTGTTTTCGTCTTTTCGGTATATTTTTCGAATTAAAAATCTTGATTAATTTCGAATTAATTCCCATAAATTTCAATAAATTAATATCTAGATCAATTGACCTTGAATTTAACAATTTTCCTCGGTACTGATCCAGATTTCACAAATTTCATATTTTAACAAAAATTACTTATCGAATTTATACCGAATTTTGGTCTTTTGACCATTTTACCCTTGTACGTTTTCGGGACCAAATCGAATCGACTTTCTTTCATCAATCCACAATCTTTTCCCTATTTTCAATTTCCTTATTTTCAGTCACCTCGATTTAATTCCTTAGGTGAACTTGTTGCTTCTTTATTTTCCCGATTTATCTTTATTCGATTTTACTTCCGTTATTTCGTTTCATCCACATTTATCATATCCGAATCAACCATCTTATGAATCCATTAACATATAATAATGTCATACAATATGGAAATCATAAGGAACATCATACAAAAATTACGGATCTCACAATTTGCATGAACAGGGAGCTAAGTATACAATTTCGGTGTAAGTGATCGTAGAAGGAATTAAAGGAAGTACTAGGAGGCGTCACCACTCGAATTCAAAAATCTCGATAAATCGAGGTAAGGGGTGTAATTTAAGATGGTAATGGTATCCCTACCCTTAGACTCCGATTTATTTATCTGTTTTCGAGCCTTCTCGTGCAACCCTTGATTGTAAAACAAAACCCGACACCTATTAAGCCCAAGTTTTATTTGATCATGTTTTCAAAATAAAGAAATGGCATATGAAATTAAATGCATAGCTTTAAGCATGATTTCTGAATAAAGGTTACGATTTTGACTTATGTATGAATTGATTTCATGTTTTTGAAAGAAATGAAATTCGGTAGTAAACATATGTTTAAGAAATAAAATTTGTTTTCGAAAGGTGATTGTGGGGGCCACCTCTTGAGTCCTACGGGAAAAAAGTGCCACACAATCTTTCTGTTTTATGAAAGAGTTTTCAGATCCCAAGAAATTCGATTTTATTACTCTGTATGAGTTTACGGGATTATAAAACCCAAGAAAGACTTTGAAAATTCTATTTTGAGACAAAAAGGCAATGTATAGTGGAATTGTTGGGGCCATCTCTTGAGTCCGACGGGAGCAAAGTGCCACGTAATTTTCACAATGACATGTGAACGTGGGGGCCACCTCTATACTGACGGGAGTAAATTGCCACGCGGTTCACAATGATATGCGATCGTGGGGGCCACCTCTTGGGTTCTGTGGGAGCAAAGTGCCACACAATCTGTGTGACTGTAGGGGCCACCTCTTGGGTCCTACAGATGCAAAATGCCACATGGTAATGCATTTTGTCATGCGTGCCTTCGTGGCATCTGAACTTCGCCTTCGTGGCGTCTGAACTTCGCCTTCGTGGCGTCTGAACTTCACCTTTGGGTGTCTGAATACTGTATGACCTTGATCCCGTCTACAGCCTTACCATGGCTATAGGTTCTGAATTCCCTCTACGGAGGATGATTTTTTTATTGCCGCATGATGATTGTGTTATTTGCCGCATGATAAGTATATGGGCCAATGGAGTCTCTATTTGAATTAAACTCTGTTTTCAGAATTTGATTTTGTGACATGTGATTTTACATGTATTCATGTTTTTGGAATTCTGAATATACGAAAAGGCTATGTGATATCTGTTAAGTACAAGTACGTAAAGAATTACGTTTTGAACCATGATGTTTCTGATTTTCCTATTTTCGAAAGTCCTTCATATTAGTTTTCTGAGAATAGTAATTATACATATATTTATGTTTTTCTACATATTTGAATCACTAAGACCGTTTTAAATGCATTCTTCTTACTGGACTTTTTCCCGAAAAGCTCACCCCTCTACCTCTCAGACTATTTGCAGTGATCCGTAGGCGCAACTTGCCGTGTACACGACGTAGGCTGTGGGAAAGAACTACCCTAGGCTACTTTTTGTACACGCAGCAAAGGTATATAATTACATTCCTTTACCAGACATATTTGTACACACAGACATATATATTGAAAATATTTTGTTGGGATGTAATTTGTAAGAAAAACGATGTAAAGAATATTATTTTTAGGATTAGGTTTTAAGGTGATTGGTATTTAATCGAATTGGAAAGTATGCTTAGTAGTTGTGGATATCTAGGATTATTGGAAAGCATGCTTGGTAGTTGTGGATATCTAGGATTGTTAAAACAATTGAATTGCAGGTGGGTAGACTCATATATAAGCCGTTATGCTGTCAAAATTTCTATCGACCATATAAGTCAAAGTATGAAGTTTAAATATAAATTCGGATATAGAATTAGGAAAGGTGATTTGACACTGAACAGGAATACAACCTAAATGAATAAGGGAATAAGTTGGTAAATTAAATATATATAGTTTAAAAAAAAATTTCCTCGATTTTCAAGGGTCAAGGGTTGTTACAATAATCACGTAAAAACATCATGCATAATTCGATAAAACAAAGGCTGTACATGCTTCGGTTTAGATAAGTTGGCATAATTGAAAATCAATTTATCATTAGTCAAAATCAGATTTCTAAATAATATTTATAAATCCTCAAAATCGAGATCATTTCCAAGAGCAATTCTATAAATACCGTAAATTTTCACGATACTTGGTATTGTCTATATTAATAATGTGGGAAATCAAGACTTATATGTGACTATGGGTGAATCTAAATTTAAGCACAAGTATTAGATTAACATTATTCTATACTACATGGAAATTCAAATTGACTGCATAGACATACATATGTATATATGTATGCAACATTGTGTTTATTCCTCAAGATTTATGGATGGATAAATATGTGTACAAAGATATACTAATATACACATATGATTATATATATATATATATATATATATATATATATATATATATATATATATACATATAAAGAGAGTAATGTACACTTGTGGATACATGTATGTATATATATATACATATATATATATATATAAATATAAGAGAATATATATACATATATATATATATCTGTGTGTGTGTGTACATCCCAAGGAAAACCGATAGACTTTGGGTGAAAAGAAATATATGGGGTTGATAAAAATGATGAACGGTAAAATGGGCAAAATATAGATATATATGTTACATATGGAAGTTGCTACAAGAAAAGAGAAAACGTGAAGAAGTAGTCTGAAGAATTGTCAGGAAACGTAAAAGGAAAAAAATGATAGAAAGGCTGAAAACCGAGAGGTTAGGTGGATAAGGCGTAATGAAGCAGCAGAGAAAGAGTGGGGGAGAGGGTTGAAATCGGCAGGGAATGGGACCTATGAAAGAATGATGGTGGCGTTCAGTAAGGAAATAATCTTGGATGAAATATTTATATATGTATAATGCTATGCAAACTGGAAACGTAGCAGAGAAAACGAGAGCAGTACATATACCTCTGAATATGACAGGGATGAAGAGAAATAAAATTAGTAGGAAATGAATAGAAAGGAGGGCTTTGGTTTAGAACAGAAAACAGGAAGGGAACGATGATGGAGCAGAAGAAGAGATTGAGGGACCGAGAGAATGAAGAGTAAACTGGAAACAGGGGCAATAGCAAGCTGGGGTAGAGTTTGTGAGTGAGTGATTGATCGAGTGACGCGGCCTGGAAATGTAGGGAGTGAGTCGGGAAAAGGATGGCTCCTGCAGGGAGGCATGTGGCCGAAAAGCTTGCAGAGTTGCTGAACTGCAGAAAAAATATACAGCAGGCCAGCGATACACTATGGGCAGCAGAGGAGGCTGAAGAGTACGTGTATATATGTACATCCACTTTATGAATGGAGGAAGAGTGAAGCTGAGAGAAAACAAGGACTGGGAGGAAAAGAAATCGAGAGCAAACATTGTCTGAAACCGAAGCCAAAAGGAGAGAGATGGACTGACAATCGAAACAAAATCGAGGAGCTCAACGATGGCAAAAAAACAGAGATGAACAGGGGCTCGGGGTCGAGACGTAGAGGTGACGATGGTAGCTGGAACGTGGACGATGAAGGGTGCTGAAATCATGCATGATGAAGGGGAAGACTGCAGCGCTAAGCTTGGTGAAGATGTGAGCAGTGGCGTCGGGTAGCAGCACCTAGTGCAAGAAGAAGAAGAGAAGAAGAAAGGAGAAAAGAATTTGGCGGGAAGCCAAATTTGAAAAAAAAAAAAAAAGAGAAAGAAAAAGAAAAAGAAAAGAAAAGAAGAAATTAATATATATATATATATATATATATATATATATATATATATATATATTTGGAGGAAGGAAAGAAGACACCGAGAATTGAGAAAAACCTCGAGGAAGATAATTCAGAAATATTTATTCGAAAATAGCAGTTTGAAATTTGGGAAATATTGGTACGTAATTTTGAGAAAACTAACTGAGCTGACCAGACACGCTGAACCGAACCACTAATGCATAGAGGACTATCGACGAGGCATCGAGGTAAGAAAAATTCTCGTCGCTACTAGAGATAAATATGCATAATTTTCGTATATTTGTAAATATAAAATTTAGGTTGAATTTCGCAGTATCAAAATTATCGAAAAGACTAAGTTGAGCTTGATGACTGAAAAATTAGAAATTTTAGATTAGTTGAACAATCAAATTTTACGGACTAAATTTTAATGATTTGCAGAAATTGCGGTATGACTTGAATTCAGTTTTAATTATTGAAAATCTTGAATTTTGAATTTTCATAGACCGTTTTCTGAGATTTTTTCGAGAAAGGGCTAGTCAGCATGTTTTGAACGATTTCATAAAATAATTGAATTTATATGCGATTTAAGGAAAAACGATCTGTTATAAAATTATTCTGATGAAATGTGCTTGAGCGCGTATTGACTGTGTGTCGTACGGTCCGTCTCGCATTGATTTTGAGACAAAGGCGTTGGTGAGATCATGCTGCACTTCTGTTCTGTATCTGTATCTGTATTTGTGGTCCACGAGTATGATGTACCGTGTTTCTGATTCTGGTTCTGGTATTCGGACATTCTGATCTGTGAGCCGTTTGGGTAGCTGACCACTCCCACGGCGATTGACATCCCGGCACACCTGGCCCGTGAATTATCCGGAGTCACCGACATTGGCCAATAGTCATTTCTGATATCTGATATAGCATGCATGCCTTGTCTCGTCTATTTGAAAATATTTATTGAATTTGCCTGCTTGAACTGAAATATTTGGGAATCTGTTTGTTTTGCTACTGAAAAACTCTGAACCTTCTGGATTTATAACAGTAGTTAAATGTATTACTGATACATATTCTGTTTCGAAAAAATCTGTTTCTGGTATTTGTGCTTTTGCCGATACTAAATCCGTTTTCTAAATTTTGAAATCTGGTATCTGAGAAATTACCAAATCATCTGTATACTTTGTGAAAATATTTCAGATTTGGTAAATATAAAAATATTTTTTTTTCATAGGTAGTGTATTTATCTACCTGCTATGGGGTTTTTCTTAGTGAGCATGTTGAGCTCACCCCCTTACTTTCCGCCACAGAGTTCCTCTGTAGCTGGGATCGCTACCGTTATTAAGGCATTCTGCATAATTAAGATTTCGCGGAGCGTATTTCTGCATCGAAGGTATACCCAGTTGTAAGAAATTCTTTTGTATCTAAAATTATGTATGTACAGTAATGCAATACAAGATGTGTCTAGGGAATGTGAACATATTCTATTTAAATTGGTTACTGAGAAAAAAAATTTAATCACACTAATACTGTTCTGAACTAATATCAACTTGTAACCCAACCGAAAAATGTGTGTAATTTGGGTCGTTACAAATTCATTCAAATACATGCATTGGCATACTTTAATAATTCGATACAACAATGAGAATGTGGCAATTACCCAAACCAGTCATGGATTCAATATTCAGATAACCTCACCAAAATCAATGCAATATCAATACACCTATGGCCATAGTGACTACCGCCCTACCCTAACTGAGTAGGTTCCAGACTAGGGTACTGTAGACGGGCTCAGGGTCTCATAGTATTAGGTAGCAGTAACAAACTCGATGCCACGAAGGCATCCCTGTGAAGCACTTGGCACCATAGGGCAATCACACAGAACCTCCTACCGGGTGCTAGAGATGGCTCTCACGGGACATGACTGCCACACAGGCATAAACCGGGTTGCCAACAAACTCAAAAATTCCACGATGGGTTTACAATCAAATCCAGCAATTCATCCCAAGAAAATAATTTCCAAAATCATAATTTCCAACATCGGGGAAACAACCCATCGAAATTAAATCATGTATCAATTGTATAAAATCAGCATGTATATAAATCATGCAACTTCATGCTATTTCAAAATATACAGTTACAAATAGTGCCCACGCAACAGCTTCGAAAATCAGCAATTTAATGGAGTTACAAAAATAGTGAAATGCATCACACGCACATGCTACTATCATGAAAAAAATACCAGCTTATAAAATGGTAACTCCATGCTATGACAGAATTTAAATCAAGGGAATTTATAAAAATGATTGGTAAGGGAATTTTAATCTAGGCTACTCTAGTAAATTGGCTAACCTATAATCCTACTTTAAAAATATGAAATCTAGCCTATCCTAAGTATTTTACTAACGATAGCTATATAAAACCCCTTACCATAGAAGCTACGCACTCGATTTACCCTTTTTCCGCCTTAAACGCACATATATGCGTCTAAGCTTCGTTGGCGCCTTCTGACGTGTTTGATGTGAAATATCATTAAGGCATGCATTATCTACCATTCGCACATTAACAAATTAAATTTCAGCACACGTACACTCACATAAACAATCCTAACTAACGACCATTAACGCAGTTTAACGGTTTTAAGCCTTACGCTTATTCATTTCCAATAATGCTCTCACGACCATAATTTCTGAAATTCTACTTGTTAATTATTTTCGATTTTAATCAAAGTGGCCAAATGTAAGACCCACTTTGTACATACTTGTTGATACATTTCCTTATGATTTATGTGATGTACACTTTCACATATTAATTGAATCATAAGAAGAGTTTTAACTGAATTAAATTTGTAAATAGAATAAATTGAAATATCGGTGAATGGATGAAGTAGCCAAATAAGGGCCGAGATGGCCATAGGCCAAAAGAAAAGGATCGAAATTAAGTTGACGAAAAATACGAATTTAAAAAAAAAACAGTGGGTGTATGAAGGAAAGTCGGGTTAAATTGATTCTGAAACAAGTGCATGGGTAAAACAGTCAAAAGATTGAAATCCGGTATAAATTCGATAAGAAAATTTTAATTAAAAATAAGGATTTAGGACATCTTGATCTATAAGAAGAAATTATCAAATTTCGAGTCCAAGTGATCAAGATCCGAAATTATTTAGAAATACCGAAGTCACTCGGGATAATATCCCGAAAATACAAAGGAAATATACCGAAAAAATTGTTAAAATACAATAAATAAATTAAATTAATCAAATTAATTAATTATTAATAAAATAGATAAATTATAAGATATTTTGGAATTTTTTTAGTATTTTAATAATTATAATATTAATAAAATAAATAATAATAATAATAATAATAGTAATAATAATAATAATAATAATAATAGAGAGAAATCGAAAATTTGGTCGGGGAGAGGGAAAAACAAAAGGAATTGAAAACCGAAAACAGAGACCCGCGCGTGACCCGAGCGACCCACGGCCACTGGAGACCGACGACCCAAACGAAGACCGGAGGAGGAAGAGGATAGGCCGGCGAACACGCTGGCACCGATGACGCGCGTCGACGACGGCTGTGTTCGACGAACGGAGGAAGAGGAAAACGGCCCGATTTCTTGTGATCCACGATAGCTAGGGTTGAACGGTGGGCACCTGTGTGATTGGCACCGTTTGGCCGAAAGGAAAAGGAAGGAAAAAAAAGGAAGGAAAGGAAAATAAAAGAAAAGAAAGAAAAGGGGAAAAAAAGGAAAGAAAAATTATCGGGAATGACTCGAGATTCGGGTAAGTTGACCGAGGGTCGAGATTGACCTACGGGTAAATTCTGAAAATTTATGTAATATTATATTTAATGGAAAATAACCCGGATTTACCTAATTGTGTAGCTTTACGATAAAGCCCGAACGAGAGCCGATTGAACTCCAATTTTTATACCCCGCATAACATTGGGTAAGTACATTTTAATTATGACAATTAGAGTCCTTAATGCAGAGTTAAGATTATTTTACGGGTTTTACGAATTAATTTTACATTAAAGGAATTTTATTCAGAATTTTAAAGTAATTATCGTAAATAGTATACGGGCTATCAAATGAGTTTGGAACAAAGCCTGATGAGTATTGGTAAGCCATATGAGCCCAATAAAATTCGAAGAAGGGATTTAATAAGTAGAAACGGGCTGAAAATGGGTCGAGGCCCATTAAGGTGTAATCGGGCCCAATAAAGTAAAACGGACCCAGTACTTTAGATTCGATCAGAAAGAGTGAAACACTACTAAATATATTAGAATTGATCTCAAATATGTGGTTATATGCAGTTCTATAGACTTGGTTGGCACGAATTTGGACTGAGAGATCTGGTATTATCGAGACGAGATAAGTTTACGCGTGATTCTAAGTAAGGGAATTTTACGGGCGGCTAAAGATAACTTTACGCAATTTCGACATCATTTACATTCCCTAAAATTTTCTGAAGGGTCTAGATTTAAGATAAAAATTTTAGTGCCCCAGATGGAAAAATTATCAAAATACCCTTGTTAATGGTAAAATTTTCAATTTTAGAAAAAATTGGAAGGAGCAAGAACAAGAGGTTCCTGCTCATTCTTGAGGTGTTTTGACACGTGCATGAGTAGGCTGGCTAGCTTTTAAATAAAAATGCACAGCATTGCATATTTTCAACAATATATTTTCTGTTGGAAATTATTTTGAGATAACGGAGCCGCCTACGTGATTTTATAGAGATGTGACGTGCTAGAGCTCAGCTCACACGAGTTTTGATTTGTGTGATGCATGCATTAGTGCTGGAGCGAGAGCTCGCACTAGAGTTTTACATGCATTGGTGCTGAAGTCTAACTCGCACCAGATTTTTACATGATTTTCGTGACACGGTGTTGGAGTCTAACTCGCACCAGATTTTCACATGATTTGTATACAGAGTTCTAGAGCTTAGCTCGCACTAATTTTACTTGATTTTATGAGAATGCTGGAGCATCGCTCGCACTAGTTTTCTAAGAGCATGCGATGAACCGTGCTTAGAGCGTCGAGTAGACTGTGTGTCACGTCGATTAAATAGGCTCGGATGTGCATTTTAAGACAGGGCATGAGTATGGATATGAGATATGGGTCCACAGAGTACGTTGTACCATGCAAGTAGCATGGAGTACGTTGTACCGTGCTGAGATTGATTATGTGGCATCTTCGGATGCGTGGCATCGTCAGATGCGAGTGGCATCTTCGGATGCGTGACATTTTCGATGCGAGTGATCGGGCAGGACCGATGGGATGGACTGACCCACCTCCCGAGGGCAGTTCCCGATAGTGGTGAGACCCCGCATACTAGGATTCGTGTAGCAGTGGGATCACGAGGACATATGGTCATAGTCTTAGTTATTTGCCTGAGATATACATATATTGCCTAGTCTCGCTTGTTGATGATTTTAAGAAATACATATTATGGATTTTTATGTGAGTTTGGATCACCCGAGGGAGGGGTTGAGTCCTAACTGAGATGTGATTGTGATGAGAATAAAACTGGGATTTAAACTCTTACATGTTACCATTGCTTTGAAAAGCATTTTATTTTATGATTTTATGTGAGTCAAGAACTCCCAAGGGATGGGTTGAGTCCTGGCTTTGTTATGAAATTTTAACGAGAAGAAATGATTTAAAAAGGATTAGCATGTTAAGTTTTCATGCCCTTTTAAAACCATATGTGAATTGCTTTACATGACATCATGAATCATAGCATCTGTTTTGAAATGTGTGGAGAATGGGTGGTTTATAGATGGTGCTACATTCATGTAGGTTGTACGATTATCTACTTGTTTGTAGGATTGCCTTACTGAACTTGATGTACTCACCTCTTTCATTTTCTCACACAGATTTCTTTCAGTAGACCTTGAGGAGACTGAGTACTGTATTCCAAACATCCGCTGCTACCCATCTTTTGAGGTATATACACGTTGTATAAATATTGTATCTAAATATCATAAGCACAATATTATATTTTGTATTAACACTGGGATGTATAGGCTGGGTACATATTGTAAAGAAATGAAAAGAAATTAGTGAATAACACATGAGTTAATATTTTAATGTAAATTGTGTACTATCTGTAAAATGTATGGTGATGATATAGGCACTGACACATAGCCCAATTATTGGTTGTGGTTGGTCACGATCAGAGGTCAGGTAAGTATAAAAAAAACGAAAAATTCACTCTGATTTTTGGGTAGTTTTGGGTCGTGACACCAAATACCTTGAGCATGTCTTAATTTCATACTACATTCACGCAATACATATTTTTGCATAATATTCTTTACTTATATTTTATTTATTTTTTGCAATTTCAATCATCAAATTTGTCGATATCTATTTAATCGAAATTCCCATAATCATCATTATCCATTGCCTAAATTCTGATTTTATCATTATGGGACTATATTGTTTCAACACTAAATTGATTATTTTCGTTCCTAATTTCAGCAAACATTTTTGTTCCTAAAGTCCTCAATTTTGCCAAACCTACCCCTTTTATACTTATCCGATTATTTCCATATTTGTTTGACATTATTTTTATTAACCAACAATTCCTTATAAAATTTCAGCCAAAGAATTAAATTTTCTGCATTTCATTTCATTTCCTACATGCATCCAATGTGTATTATTTTTAGGCAATTTATGTAATCTAACTCTCCTAACCGAATGCATGCATAAATTCCTTTAAATTAATTTAAATTTCCTACTTAACCGAGCACTCCATCACCATTTCTCTTCATCAAATTTTCCAGCAATTTCACTTAGTTACTCAATTAAGTTAATGCACCATTTTCTAATCTCTTAAGCCTACCAATTTATTCAACATTTTCAGCCTTTAAATTCTTTTTTTAATTTACTTGAATTGCATGAATTTAAGCTATCCTACATAGATTTTCTACATTTTAATGAATCAAGGTATTATGAAAATTCCAGATTTAGCTTACTCCTCATTTACATGCATTGTAATTTCTGTTTTAATTCTTTCTTATTACAGCCAAGCTATACCCTTGTTCATGGAAATTTCCTATCTAATTTCAATCATATTCATCCACCAATGTATTAACATTTTCGGATTAGTCAATTTAAATAAATTCATTACATGCATAAAATTTTCTCTCTTACATTTCCGTATAACCGAATGCCTATGTTCCAATGTCCCAATTCCTTATTGAATTTTAAGCCATAGAAGTTCACATTGTACATTACCATTTCAAATTACATGATGTAATTTCACATTGACCAATTTAACAATTTCCCTATATTCCTCTACATGGCTGATTCACTTGAATTTATCCTACTAGCCTTTGTTAAATTTTATTCATGTAACTTAAATTAATATCTTTCATATTTCAGTTTGCTACATTAATCCCTTAAATTCCAGCAACATAAATCATCCTAATTCAGCTACATGTGGCCGAATATACCCTAAAATGCCTACTGAATTTTTCTTCTCCAATTGTTACAATTCAAACATTGCTGTTTTTCCTTTTTAATTATCAAACCAGTTTATACAATGTATAATTTTCAGAATTTACAATTTCATCTAGCTAACAACTCTAACTTCTCATGCATGTAACATTTTCTGGAATTTGATTAAAATTAATACACATGCAACATTAGCATAGCAGCAAACACATTGAAATTGCAGAATTTAACAATATTCTTACCCCAATTGTTCTAGCCGAACCTCCTCGTTAATTTTCCCCAATTTTGTTCAAACAAATTTCTGGAATTTCGGTTCGTTACCTACTGTCCTACCCGGTTTGGAGCTGAATTGGAGAGGTTCTTCACTAGCTGAACGGCCTAGACACTCCTACCAGCCATGGAGTTCTCGGTTCCAGCTAGAAGTGCAGAGTTCATGGCTGTTTGATGCATTTCTGGTATGTGGGGAGGTACAAAACGTGTTTGTAGGGGTGGAGTAACAAATCTAAATCACAAAATCAGCTCCTAATCAACCTACACTAACATACAAACCGAAATTTGTTGAATTTGTTGGCTGAACAGAAAACAGTTTTTGGTATGGAAACTGTTGTGCGTGGATGACTAAGGAGAGGGAAAGGTTGTTGCATGCAAGTTTAGGAGGTTGATTTTGGGTGGCTGGTGGGGTAGCTGTGAGTGGTGGCTGCCGGATTCAGCTCTGGTTTGGTGGTGGTGGCGTGAGATGGTGAAGAGCATGAAGAGTTTCTGGTTTCCTTGGCTGAAACGTGAAAGAGAAAGAGGGAAACCAGAAATGTGATTTTCCCTTTATATATTTTTCTGGTTTTTATTCCAATTTCATTTAGTTTAGTTAATAGTTAATTTATTAAGTGCAGATTTAGCCAATTAATCTACATATAATCTGGTTTCTATTTCTAATGTATATGGTTTAACAGTTAAAATAACACAATTTACAGATTTTAATTCCAATCTACATGTTTTACTCTAATATACACACACACACACAGATATATATATATATATATATATATATATATATACATATATATAAAATTACATTTCAAGTTTACATGGTTTATCAATTTAATAACCAAATTGCAGGTTTAGTAATCTGAAAATTAAGTTACATGATTAGAAATTGATCTACATAAATTTCAGGTTTTCATACTTCTAATGTATGTATATATTTATCAACTTCCTACATGGTTCAACATGTTAACTTAAATTGCAGATTTAATATTTATACAAATCTATGAAATCCGACTTGTATCTTATCAATATATATATATATATATATATATATATATATATATATATATATATATATAAACATGTTTCCAAAATAATCTTTACAAAATGTCTACATCTATATATATATATTTAGATTTTGTAATTTATACCTATGGTTTATATCTCTATGTTTCCGATTTTATAATTTAAACATATAGGTACATTTTCTATCTTAATGTTTGTAACTTAAGATTTCAGATTTTTGTTACATTGTTATATTAAATTAATTTGTTCATGATTAATTTAATTAGCTTACTTAAATTAAGATTTTCACTACCCAATTATCATGAATTTTGCATTTAACCGAATCTATCATGGTTTCCTTATAAATCTCGATCACACATCAATCTACTAACATGGATTACATTTATTTCTACACTTATGAATATTTAGCCTATTGTCTAATGGTAAATTATCTTAGTCTATCCTAATTTAATCACATGAATATATTTCAACTACATAAATTATGTTCATGACATAATCTTAAACATATATTATACATTATGCCATTAAATTATATTCTCTCTATTTAATTTTATCATTTTATATTTTTGTTTATAGTGGACTAGAATTTTTGGTTTCAATACTCAGGCTCACCTATTTTACTAATGTCTCACCAATTCCTACATTACTTAAACTAAAATTACACTAAACTTATTATTTCTAATTGGTGTAAACCGAAATAATCCTATTCTAGTTCTATTTATCCAAACTCTTAATTAAATTAAATCTTCCTATCCGTAAACTAATTCCGAGTTAACATATAAATAACAAAACATTGGTATAAGGAATTTTGCGGTCTTACATTTATATATGTTGAATAAAGCTTGATATTGAGTATTTCCATGTTATTAGATTGGAGCAAAACTCTTCCAAAAGTTGCCTTCAAGTTTCAACCAATCTGGTTTTCAAAGGGTAAGGTTGGTTTCAATGCATGAAAAATGATATATATTAATAATGTATATGATGTGTAATGTTAATTTGAAGTGGGCATGAATGTATGACAACATTATGGTTTTAGAACCTAGGATTTAGAGTAAGAAAGTATTCATTGAAAGCTTTGATATCTCACATTGAGCATGTTTTTTCACAGTATTTCAAACATATGCTTATGTTTCATAACATATTGGTTCATGGATTTAGCATGATTATTGTACATCCATTGCACTATCAGTTTGTAAAACATGCTTTCATAACAGTGTTTTCAGTGTATAGGCACTGTGACATTTTTTTACACTAATAGAGTAGATATGGAAACAACTTGAGTACTTCACTCTTTATCATGGGTATTATGTTTATCCGACACATGTTGTGATTGGTTCCGATTTCGGTTGATTATCTGAATGGGACTTAGTATCTATAGCCATAGGTAAGCCTTAGTTTTCGGGGCTTACACTCACTGATAGCTACAGCGAGAATAACTCTTATTGGCAAATTGGGGGGCATTGCCTATTTACACGATTTATCATTTTATTGAATCACAAGATTGTACTGAAAAGTGATTTATCATTTTACTAAATAGTCTGATTGAATAGAAAAGTGCTTTTAATCGAACCATGTGAATGAACTGAGTGTTTATAATCATTGTGATTTCAAAATATGTTTATTGTTTTCAGACTAAATAAAGTTATCAGTGAAAGTTTATTGTTATATGAATTGTTTTATAAGTGATAGATATTACTGTTTTATTATTGTGCATCGATTTATCATTATTAGTTTTGTTTTACATTATCGATATCAGTATCTATATGTTATTGTAACCATTTTAGTGTAGTCAGATTAGAAGGAAAATGAGATACTTCAAAGTATCCTTTCTTCCTGAAAGACCTTGACAATGTTTAGTGTCACGACCCAATTCCATTCTCTTTAACCGAAAATCACTAAAATTTTTTCGCATTTTACTGTTACCTTACCCGGTCGTGAACTAAACTCACCACACACTGTTGGGCTGTGAGTCAATAATAAACACCACATCTCATTCATTCTCAAATTAATTAAAACGATGTCATACATGTGCATTTAATCGTGTATTTATACGAATACATGTTTTACTGACATCTACATCCCCCATAAGTACAACTCAAAAGAATACTGTGCTTGTACATTGTTTATATACAAAAAGAATCACTGTGTATATACCTCTTAGCGATGGAGATGCAGCGGAGTCCAAAATAATACGCCTCAGTCCTCACTGGGCTACTATGCACGCTCTGTAGGGGGGAAAATAGAGTGGGATGAGCAACCACACGCTCAGTAAGGCAATAATGCAAGCATGGTAGATAACTACTCTATCTACATGCTGATAGTGTTATGCATAAATCGTTTATAGTAGGAGCATGAGGAATAAAACTATGCCATGTAAATATACATATATATCATGTATCAAAGTCATGTGCATTGGCATATAAAACATGGTAGAAACATCATGTATAAATCATCTCATGCTCAATCTCATTTAAATTCATAAAAGGGTAATTCATTAAGAAACCTCCTTTCTAAACCAACAGCATAAACACCACCAAATCAACTCACAATCACAACCACATTTTCATTCCACAATTCACGCATGTGTATAAATCTAGGACACTATATCAAAAGTGCCTATGTGAACCATTACATCATAATTCATCCCAGACCACACGCATCCAGGTGTGCGGGGTATCATGCTGGCACGAAGATGGATTATCCCTCGCCTGACTTTCTCGTCACATAACCATCATGCGGTACATCGTACTCCATGTGATATACACGATACAGCGTACTCCACAACTCACATCGTGATTGGGGGTGCCATTCCTAGGTCTTATCTACCCTATACCAAGAGTGTTCCATAATCCGCGAAGGAGAGCCTCCCTGCCGAACAGAGCCTCCTCGCCTAACATAGCCTCCCTGCCTCCTCGGGCTTAAGGATGTTAGCTTAAGGATGTAGGGCTTAAGGGTCCTTTCCGTAAGAGAGCCTCCCCACCGAACAGAGCCTCCCCGCCCAACAGAGCCTCCCCGCCTCTTTGGGCTTAAGGATGTTACCTTTACCATACCCATGTAGGAGAGCCTCCCTGCCTAACAGAGCCTCCCCGCCTCTTTGGGCTTAAGGATGTTGGCTTAAGGATCCCATCGTAAGAGAGCCTCCCCACCAAACAGAGCCTCCCCGCCTGACAGAGCCTCCCCGCCTAACAGAGCCTCCCCGCCTCTCTGGGCTTAAGGATGTTAGCTTAAGGATGTAAGGCTTAAGGATGTAAGGCTTAAGGATCTTACCCACTTTCACAACCTTATACGTATCCCCTCGTGCAAACTTGTGCGAGCAAAGCTCTAGCACGACTCATGCATCATGCAATCTTCTCATAAAGAGGCGCGTACGAGCAGAGCTCTGGTACGGTTATACTCATAAGACAACCATTCACAATCCACGTACGAGCAGAAGCTCCAGTACGGTTTATAAATATCATTATAGTTTCCAAATCAAGGTGCGAGCTAGGCTCCAGCACGTTTCATACAAATGAAAACATAGAAATCCAGCGCGAGCGAGGCTCTAGCGCGATTTATGTCATACAAATGTGATAGGCGGCTCATATACAATTTATCAATCCCGACAATTCGGGTTTAGCACTCACAAATGCTTTTCCACAACAACAATACAATACTAGCCGACCTATCTACAAGCTTGCTTAAAGCCAAGCAATTCATTTTGGAAAAACATCAAAACATTAGATTTATGCAATTATTAGCCTTACTATCCCATTTCATAAAATCCACTTCAATTCCAAAACCACGCATATACTCATCATCATTCACGAATACCATCAATCATTTATTTGAGCAATTCATGCATTTCATACAACACCCAATATTCACCCATAAGTTCAAAGTACGAGCAGCTACCTCTATATACTCACAAAATTCCCTTACCTGGAATCGCGATGCGTGATTCCACTTCCTTAAACTGCTTACTCGTACGGTTCGGTTCACCTTCAACGAACTCTTCGGGACTGCACAAAATCATGTCCCGCATTATATTCGATCCATATATTGCAACCCCTGTGCTTGCTATAGTCAATTTAATCTATAGCCTCTATTAACGCTTATATGGCCTCGTTTCATTACTTTACCCATAACTCGAGTCTATGGATCTTCTTAGGCCTATTAACTCATTTAAAATCGATGTTAAATCGACATTAAGCTCATAGTGTTCATATTCCATGAATTCCCTCACTACGACATTTATCTATCACATACATATCCATTTTCACAATTCTTCCAACTCACCATGTAATTCCATCTAAAATCATGACATTACCCTAATGACAACTTTAGCATGCCATAAACCATAAGTTCATTCAATCCCACATATCCTCACATTATACCCATTTTAGATTTCTAGGTCACACCAATTCACAACATTCCTAAGTAGTTTATCCATCAATACTCCTACCAATCAACTCCAAAATCAATTAAATAGCTAATGCATTTGGATTGGAGTGTTACAATCTTACCAATATGATTTCTTTTCTTGCTCCCATTGGTATGCCCTTAACTCCTTCAATTCCAAGAATTTGAAAATGCCCTCTCACTATGTTGTTCTTCTCCTTGATAGGAACAACTTTGCTTCTAATGATCTCTCTTTAATTCTTACTGAAAATGGCTGATTTTAGAGAGGGAAAGTTAGGTTTTTGGGGTTGAAATTGTAAAGTTTGGTATTTTTTCCGAGATTTCCAGATTTTCAGCTCTCCTTATATAGAAATAGCTTGAGGAGATCGATCTGGTCCAAGAGGAGATCGATCTGGTCCCTTAAAATCCCTCTTTTTCACGGCATTTTTAAGCCTGAGATCGATCTGTCGAAGCAATGAGATCGATCTGTCTAGGCATGAGATCGATCTGTCGAAGCATGAGATCGATCTGCTCCCAAACAGAGAGCTAAGGAGATCGATCTGGGTGCTTGGGGATCGATCTTTCCACTACAGAATGCTTGGCAGATCGATCTGGCTCCATTAGAGATCGATCTGCTCTATTCTTTCGCCCAAATAAGAGCATTCTGGCTCTTCCAGATCGATCTCTCATCCTATGAGATCGATCTGGACCTCATGTTTTCCAGATTTCCTGCAGTTTCTTTGCTATAACTCATACCAACACATCCTTAATCTATTGCCATGGCCATTTTCTCATCCATCCACCTTTATAACTTGAAAATGGCATCCATTCATACCTTATGCACATTGAAACTTGTGTGCATTCATTGTATGTTCAAAGGTATGCTACATAAAACCAAATGGAGGCATAACTCCATTCCATTTTACCACACTACTCATCTTGAGTCTCAATCACATCCATCACTTGCTAGAACTCATTTCTTCGTATTCATACTCAATGAAACTTGTATGTACGTTACAATTTATATTACACATACATACATTGAATCCATGGACTTACATCAATCATACTTTACATTACAAGTCCATTCATATTATTTGATCCAATTTCACACATTACCCTTATACATATACGGGGTCTTACATTTAGAGAATGCTTTATTTCAAAACCCAGAAAGATAAGATTTATAGCAAAGTTATTGAAAGCGTAATATGATTTTGTGAGTTGAAATGTTATCGTGAAACATATTTTTCGTAAAACATGCATATTTGGTCCAGTATCATGTATATGATTAATTTGGCTCTTGTGTGGTTAACTAACTCAGTTTTATAACTCACCTCTCGGTTTTCCATCACAAGCTAAGCTTAAAGTTAGATTCGATTCATATCAGTACCCGACACCAAAGTTTTTGTCTTTGGCAAATTCACAGCATACTTTTTGTATAGTTTTATACTATCTGAATGACTTTAATTTCAAACAAATTTGTAATAGTACTTAAGATGGGATATGTATTAAGTCTGTATATGTTTATATTATTGATATTCTTGATATCAGGATGTAAATGAATTGTTATTGCTGAAAAGGTCGAAGGAGAGAAAAATATTATAATATTTATAAAATAATATTTTTCAAGAGATCAAGTTTTTCCAAGATTATTAAAATATTAGTGGAGATAGATTATCAAGTGTAAGACCCAATTTTTATTGAAATTCCTTATGATTCATGTGATGTAAACATGGTTATATGTAAATTGAATCATAAGAAGAGTTGTACGTGAATGAAAAATGCAAATGGAATGAATAAAAATTCTCGAATGCATTTAAAGGTCAAATGAAGGATTGAAATGGTCACAAATTAAACAAATGAGATTCGGACTGGAGATAAGGATTTAAAACACGAAATGAGTGAGTGTTCGTGAAAGGAAGTTGGATTGGTTTGGTCCCAAACACATTGAAGGGTAAAACGGTCAAAAGACCCAAAATTCGATGTCAATTCGATAAGAAATTGACACTGTAAACATGGATTCAGAGAATCTTGATCAATGAAGGAAAAATAATTAAATTTCAGGTTAAATTGATCAAGATATGAATTTATTGGAAGAAACCGAAATTTTCACCTCCGAAAATTATCTCGAAAATATGAAAAAATACATTGAAAATATAAAATAAGACAGATAAATTCATTTAATGGATTAAATGAATAAAATATTAATTTACTTGGGATATTTTGGATTTTATTATATTTTATTTGATTAAAATAAAATAAAATAAAAAATAAAAAAAAAGGTAAAGTAACGGAATTGAAAAAAAAAAAGAAAGCAGAATTGCGAAAAATGTGATTCTGGAAAGAAGGAAGACGACTGAGGGAGACCTCAGCTCCGACGATTCACCGGCGCCAGATGAGGCCCGACGACCATCGAAAAACGTTGCTCGGTACCGCACGACCATCCGGCCACCGGAACACACCGCACTGACCTTGGATTCAAGCGGATCGAGGAGAGGAAGCCGCGAGGAAGAGAAGAAGATTTCTGTGGTTCCACCGACGGTTAACCCCAGCTGACCCTAGCCGAACGTTTCCCTGCTCCAGGCGCACCGATTGGTGCCAGAAACGGCCAAAGAATTGATCGAAAATGCCGTGAATGACGAAATGAGTACTTGACCAGTGCAATCGGTTCAGTGAAGAGGGGACTGTGATGAACCGGACCAGACCGGTTCTGCCAAAAAAGAAAGAAAAGAAAAGAAAAAGAAAAAGAGAAAAAATTGAGGAAGAATTTTGATGATATAATTGAGCTACGGGTAAGTCAGTAAGCAGTTGAAATTGACCTATTTAAATTTCAGAATATTTAAGTTGATTAATATTCGACTGAAAATTGACCAGAAAAAATATGTAATTGTGTAGCTCGACAATTGACGTCAAACGAGAGCTCGAGTTAGCTTCGGTTTACATACCATTATGGAATCTCGGGTAAGTAACCCTTATTTACGATAATTTGCATAGTTATGCGTGTTAAAAATTTACCGTATAAATTACAGATTAATTCGATATAAAATGAATAAAATTATGGAATTTGAGATAAATTGTCGTAAATAATTAATTGAGCTATCCAAGAGTTTAGAACGAGGCCTAATAAATACTGATGGGCCCAATGAGCCCAATTGGCCTCAATAATGTGAATAGTAAGTGGAAAACGGGCTTACGGCCGATTAAAGCCCATTAAAGTGCAACCGGGCCCAATAGGGGTAAACAAGCCCAATGATTTAAATTAAGCCCAGTAAAAGTGAAATATGGATAAATATGTTTGGATTTAACCAGATAAACGATTATCTGCAGCTTCGGAGAACATATTGGGAGCTAAACGGATCAGGTGATCGGTAACATTGGGAAAAGTCAGACTGTACAGAGTAAATTGAGGTAAGGGAATTTTGTATGTAGCTAGAGGTAGCTACACGTATTTTTAATAGCTTTTGTATATACTGAAAATGTATAAAGGTCCTAGAAATGGATTAAAAATTTTAAGGGCCCGGGATGGGTAAAAGACTATTTTACCCCTACTGAGGGAAAATTCACCTAAGGATGGTGAAAGCATGACATGCATAAAATGCATGATTTGGAAGCTTTCCATGAAATTTTAGCAAAGCAAATTGGTAGATTGGCCAATAATTGCATAAATTTCACAAGATAACACTACTTAAGTTTTATTTAGATTTAAATGAAATTTCCTTGGAAAAAGGGCCAACTATCAAGTTTATATGGAAACAGATAGGGCTGGAGCATTACTCGTACTATATCTGAGTTTGTGAGTGTGCATAAAAGGGTGCTGAAGTGCTCGTACCGATTTGTGTTACATCATGTGCATAAAATGTGCTAGATTGATTGCTCGCACTGATTTTTACTATTGTGAAATGCATGAGAGGTGATGGAGCCTAGCTTGCACCCTGTTTTGACTTGATATGCATAGAAAGGTGCTAGAGCGATTGCTCGCACTAGTTTTTATGATTTGACATGCATGAGAGGTGCTAGAGCTTAGCTTGCATCCTGTTTTGATATGATAATTACATAAAAGTCGCACTGGAGCCTTGCTCGTACGTGATTTAATCGATTTAATTGCATAAAAGCCATGAGAGAGTGTAACTCACACGAGATTTGATTTCTTTATGCATGAAACTGTGATAGAGCGTTGCTCGCACAAAGTTTTGATTTACTTGAGCATTCATTCGTGCTGGAGCATTTCTCACACGAAGTTTTGAATGATTTATGCATGATACCGTGCTGGAGCATTGCTCACACGAGGCTTTGATGGATTTTATGCATAAAACTATGCTAGAGCTTGCTCGTACGTGATTTTATATGGATTTATAACTCTTTTAAAGTCATACTGGAGTGCTGCTCATACGCAAATTTTACTGATTTTTATGAAAACGTGTTGGAACTTCGCTCGCACAAGGTTTTCAGATATCATGAATATGCATAGAGCCGTGCTGGAGTTTTGCTCGCACAGGGATTTATATGACATGCATATAGCCGTGTTTGAACCTCTTGTAGACTGTGTGTCACAGAGAGATGATATACTCACACGTGCATACTGAGACATAGGTTGGGTGGATAAGACCTACGGCAGGCACCCCTGACTATGATTTTGGTTCACGGAGTACGTTGTACTGTGTATGTCACGCGAAGTACACTGTACCGTGGGGGTTGTTGGAGTGGAGTGGCATTAGCCATGAGGCTGTAAGCCTTGCCCTCACAATCTTAGTATTTATGTTGTTCTAGCGACAAGATTGATCCACCTCCCGTTTCAGGTGTGATGTCCCGCACACTAGGTACCGTGTAGCCAGGGATCACTAGGATATAGCCATAGTCCTCGATGTTACTGACATAGTCACCTACATGTCTCACATGATATAACTTTTGGTCTCGATAGACTAGGGTAGACCCGAGGGAGGGGTTAGGCCCTCGATTTTGTGATTTTCACTAAGATGTGATTTTCTACTATGATGTTAGATTTTTCAGATGATTTTATGACATATGACCCTAAAAGAAGGGTGATTTTATAACAGAATTTCATAACGAATTTTTAATGAGTTTGAGATTAATTTATGAGATGATTGACCAGGAGGGCTTATTTTATACTGAGCTTTAATGAAGTGATTTAAATGCAGTAGCATGAGGATTTTTCCATGCTTTAATTACAAATTCATGAAAAGAATTGTCTCTCATGATTTGTTTTACAAGGCATGAAATAATGCATGATCTTGATTTACTTCATGCGAATTATGATTTTACATAAAATGCCATTGATGCATGAGTTGCATGATTTCTATATGCACGAATAGTTTTTATAAACTATGGCATTGATGTATGCATGATTTCATGCATGAGATTTAAACGAAAAGAAATGGATTTAAGGGCATGGCATTATGAGCATGTAGATAGTGGAGCCATCTACTTACTTGCATAATTGCCTTACTGAGCTTGTGGTTGCTCACCCCCCTTATTTTCCTCCTCTATAGAGTACTTTCAGTAGTTTGAGCGCGACTGAGGACTTGCGTCTTTGGTATTCGCTGCATCCCATCGAGAGACAGGTATACACATTTGTATAGTTTTGTATCTGAATATGTAAATGCAAAGTACTGTAAACAGATATGATGTCGGGGATGTAAGGTTATGTAAATACTATTGTGAATGGATTTAGTTAAAGTCAAAGGATAGTAAATCCTGATGTGTGAATGTGAATATGGAAAATGGAATGGTAAATAGGTGAGAGGGGACTAATACCAAATCAGAGCCCAACTGTTGGTAGGATGATCACGATCAGAGAAAGGTAAGAATTAAATAACAAACAAACGAAAATTTTGTAGTGATTTTTCGGTAATTTGGGTCGTGACATCAAGTGTCATAGACGATTAGGTATTGAAATTGAAAATTTGACTGTTGTTGAATAGTAAAATGTTATTTGTTTGAATTGATATTGACAAGGGAAAATATGAGTTTATGTGAAAGCTCTGTCGGATTCGTTTTGGAATCGATTTTGAATGTTATAGACTGGAGCCTTAGGTTCGAAACGTTAAATTGAGCTAAACAGTTTTAACCTAGAAATAATGTAGGACTGTACTCACATGACAAACAAGTATTGGTGTAAAAGTAAAAGTTAGCCTTAAATAGCTATGCTTTCACAATAAGTGATAGTAACATCATAACCTTCGGGATATGACATATTTTGTTGGTATCAAAGTAGGTATGTCATGCTGATTCAGCCCAAAAAGGTTTCATGAATCATTTACATTCCATGCACATCCTATAATATTGTGTTTGTTTAATAATACACAGTGAATTAAAGAGATATTGGTCTAATGTATGCTAATTTTTTGTATAGAATTCAGTTAGAAATACCGAGAAGAAGAGGGAGACCTCCTTGTGGAAGACATGTTTATCATGCACCTCTTCCATCTCCTCCTCTTTATCCTCTTAGGGTGTAAGAGACACCTAATCTATTCATGCGTATGAACTACATATAGTTGAGCTTTACTGATATGACAGCTACGCTATAGAACCTAACTGTTATGATAACCGCTATGGCACAAAAGTTAGGTAATCTGCAACAAGCACAACCACCATAAAATCCACCACCACCACCAATAGAGCCTCAGATTCTGGCTGCAGAACATCAACGGTCGAGACAGCCTCAAGTTGTAACGCCAGTCCCTCCATAGCAGCCATCTCCATTGCCTCCTCCATAGGTTATTCCTCAACTACCTGTTACAGAACCGTTGGGTATACCGAGTGCAAATAGGCTCAAACAATTTTAGAAGATGAACTCACCTGCATTTAAGGGGGGTTAAAGAACTTAAAGAGACAGAGACGTGGCTGATGGAGATAGAGAAGATCTTTGAGTATGTGACATGTTAGCCCAAAAAGAAATTACAATTGGAAGTTTACATATTAAGAGGAGAGGCTGAGCATTAGTGGCGATCAATTAGAGTAGCCTTGAGGGGACAAAGATGTAGCAATCCCATGGGATAGATTTCTGACCCCTTTTATGATAACTGCAAATTTCATACTTTTAGTAAGTAAATAAATGTATTATTGAAAGTAAATTAAGGATTTGAAATTTGAGGATTGAGAAATCATGAGAGTTAAATGGACAAATGTGGATTTGGATTTTAAGAATTTTTATTGGAAAATGATTTATAGGATTTTAACTCTTTCATTGAGTACTTGGCAGTAAATTTATTGACCAATTGGTAGTGTTTTAATTATAATTCTTGATCGAAGAATCCATGATAAACTGTAAAATTCCTTGGAAAGCGAACTTGATTATCTTTCCAACCATATAAGGCTCACATTTTAGTTCATTGTGGATTAATACCAATAAATTATTAAAATCACATCCCGAACAAGAATTTTGGAAATGAGCAATCAGTAAAGAGTGGGCATAATTTTTGATAGGAACTCCGATTGAGGTGATTCAAAATTTTTTGAAAAGTTAACTCAGAGATCTTTCCAATCATATATGGTCATATTTTTATTCATTTTGAATTGATCTCGGTGAATTTTTAAAGTTGGTATAAGTGCAATGAAGCAATTAGAATAGTGAAAATGCATGGAAAAAAATCAAATGTTTCAACTATCCAATGAGAATTTAGAAAGAAATTCTTCATAATTTTTTGTTAGACATTGAGGTAGTAAGTAATATGCATAAAATATAAGTCAATTGAACGATGGAAAAGTCAAGAATAGTGGCTGAATTGGCTGAACACTTTCAGCTAAAATTTTAACTCCTAAACTGTGAATTGTGGGCTGAATTTGGGAGAGAATTTGGTAAACTTTCCAAAGGTTTTTCTTTCCCATTTGACTACCCTATATACCTTGACATGTGAGCAATGAAGACAAGCTAAATTATGCAAGATAAAGAGGCTGAAGGGACTGAAACAGTAGCCATATAGAAGTTGAAACAGAATCGGTACAAACGGAGGAAACGTGGGGGTTGGATGTTGTTTTCGAAAAAATTCAATAGGGAAACATAGACTTTTATTGCTTTCCTTTAATTGGTCACTCACTACTTATGTTGTAATGACCCTATTCACGATACAATATGGTTGGGCTACGAGTCGATGTTGGATCAAAACAATGAAATCTAATAGTTCAATTACTTTCTTGGTAGCAAATTTAAAGAACATCCAATAGAGGTACTTTCCAATTAGTCATCGTAATAGTTTTTTTTTTTTTTTACAAAAAATTACTATTCACACTCCCCAGATATATCTTCTTAAACATTACTATACTTAAAAAATTTTCGTTACAAAAGAATATTTAAATCTGGGTATACCTTTGATGCAGAAGAATACTCTATAGAACTATGGCTGTGTAAAAGAACCCTACTTATAAAAGTGGTCTAAGCTACTGACGAGGCTCTATGAAGGAAAGTAAGGGATGTCACGCCCTTCTCCCACATAAGACCTACCGAAATCACCACAAATTTTTCGCATTTCACTTACCTCTTCTTCTGTCATCTCTCACATCAAACGTTGGGCTGTGATTCGATATTAGTCACCCATTCACATTTATTCATAACATGTATAGAATTTAATATTTCTTATACATTATTATAATTATTTGTACATATACATCCCGACCGTACATTAATTTACATAGCTGTGCTTATACAATGTTCAGTACAAAATGCCAAGTGTGTATATCTCTAGCAAGATGGATGTGCAGCGGATCAGGGAAATATCAGTCCTCAGTCGTGTCCACCTACTATGGATGCTCTGAAAATAGGGAAATAATAAGGGGGTGAGCTCACAGCTCAGTAATGAAATCAGGCAAGCAAGTAAATAACCACACTATCTACAAAGTACAATGCTTATGCCTCGAAATCACTTCCTTACCCTATCTGTATCTATAGCATACATCTCTCTCAAATCTTTATGCAATATATATATATATATATATATATATATATATATATATATATATATATATATATACAAAACATCAGTTATAAAACTAGTGATATGTTGGTTTAACAAATCTCAGCATTTTATGCCAAACACTGCATTTCTCATGTAATTTCACACAATTCACATTTATCATGCAATTCATTTAAATCAAAATCATATGGCATTCATCATGTTTCAAAACATGGAAATCTGGGCCTCACCCATCCCTCGGGTTACCCTTTTCACAATTTAAAAACTCACATGTCAATATCATAAAACCATGTGATAGTTCAATCAAGAAATATTGATTTACATAGCATGAAAAGAAAACGGAGATAGGCGACTACATGATCCGAGTGTATGATCATAACTCATTTTTCGTGATCCCAAACAACACAGTACTCGGTGTGCGGGATCTCACAATTGCTGTAATGGGAGGTGGGTCAAATCTCTACCATCAGCTCTCTACTCAACTGTGGACCTGATCCCGGAGCACACCAGATCCCACTGGATCCTGCTCCCACTACTAACCAGTCCTATCATAGTACATCAAGTACTACCGGCATAACGTACCCCATGTGACATACACGGTACATAGTACTCTATGGTCCATATCTCAAGGTAGGATGCTCGCCATGAGTCTTAGGCCTCATACTATAGGTTATTTTGAAAGCCTTCTGCCATATCTCAAAATATTGCACGTGTGAGTATATATATATCAGTGCGACACACAGTCAGCACAGGCTCCCAACACAGTTGTTTCATACTCTTTTCAAATCCGGTACGTGTGAGTAAAACTCCCAACACGACCATATCACAATATCACAATCTCTAGTGCGAGCAATGCTCCCAACACTAGGGTATATAAAACATGAGTATGAGTAAGCTCCTAAGACTCTAATATGCATCAGTCACAAATTTGAGTACGAGTAATGCTCACAGTACTCTAACATGCATAAATCGCATTAAAATGTAGTACGAGTAAACACTCAAGTACTATGTGATGGATATCTCAAAATATAGTGCAAGTAATCTCTAACACTTATGGTTTTCACACAAAACCTGATAGATGGCTATTCAAATCACAATTCACCCAATTCAAATCAAATAAGCACTCAAATGTGCTGTTTTCTCATATACATGAAAACATTAGCCATTTTATCATGCAAACTCATGAATTTTAGCCACAATATGCTTCTAAGGTATTTTCACCCTAGTTTTGGATAAAACACACTTATCCTCTTTACTCTCTATCACAACATCATGCCTATTCATGGGAATTCATATAGCATATAATATCAAAATGCTATTCAAAATACGTGTAGCCATCTCTAGCTACTCATGAAATTCCCTTACCTCGGATCACGTCAAGTGACCTCTCTTCCTCAATTCTGCTCACTCTTGCAGTCGAATTAGCTTCCACTGAAATTTTCCAAAGCTGTTATACGTATTTACGTTAGTATACCATATTACACTCGTTTCATTTGCCAAATCTCAATTTAGCACATCATTTTCATTATTTTCTCTCAATATGGTATTATACCACATTTTTCATTTAACTATATTTATTTCTCCTTATTTCCAATTTATGCATTTCATAAGATTAACTTAGAATCTTCCATACATGCATAATCCATCATTAAATTTATGCCACCAATATTTCCTCATCATTTTCCCATTTTCACACAAATAGCTAGGTCATGCTCATTTTTCACGATTCTTTCAGTTTCAACAATTCATACATATACCAATAAACTCATCAATACACCTAGTTTAACATATATCAATTTGGTGCATTAAATCTTACATAGCTGAGATTTCCTTCCTTTTCCACAAATTGGTACAAATCCTCCTTACTCTTGAAATCCTTGATTTCAATCTCTTGTTTCCAAGTATGTTGCTCTCCTCTTTACCAAGAACAACTTTGCTTAACTATACCTCACTCAAATCTGGTTGCAAACTGAAGTTTTCTAGCTTATAAAGGTTAGGTTACACTTTTGCTCTTGAATGGAATAGTGAAGCTCGTGAAAACTGAAGTGTAGAAGTCCAGTATTTATAGAATTGTCTCTAGAGATCGATATGCTCTCCAATGAGATCAATCTGCCCTGTATTTTTCCTCTCAAAATCGACCTTTCAAACCTAATGAGATCGATCTGTTCCAAGTCAGTAGCTTAAGGAGATCGATCTGCTCTAAGGGTGAGATCGATCTTCTCTAAGTCAGTAGCATATTGGAGGTCGATCTGGCCCTTCTAGGGATCAATTCCTTCAACACAGAATGTTTAGCAAATCGATCTGGCCCTATTGGAGATTGTTCTGACTTGTTTCATCACTCGAATAAGAGTATTTTTGGCTCATCCAGATCGATCTCTCATTCATATTTTCCAGATTTTACTGCAGTTTTTTGCAGTATAACTCACACCAAACCTTTATAATTTTGCTGTCATGGTCATTTTCTCATCCAACCACCTTTAAGGCTTGAAAAACGGCATCCATTCATACTTTATATACATTAAAACTTGTGTACATTCATTGTATAACCAAAGGTATACAATACAAAACCTAATGGAAGTACAACTTCATTCCATTTTATCACACTACTCATTTTTCATTCCATCCACATTCATCACTTACAAAAGTCCATTTCTTCTCATTCATACAAAATGAAACTTGTGCGTACATCACAAATCATATTACAAGTGTGTACATTGAATTTATGGACTTTACATCACTTATTCTTCACATAGCATGTACATGTATATATTTATGAATTTAAGGGTCTTATAAGGGATGAGCTCAACGTGCTCAGTAAGAAACATTACGTGGCAGTTAGATAAATACAATACTTATATATATACTAAAATAGGAATTCTCATGAAAATATACAGATAATTTAGTAAATTCAATAATGCCAGAGTCGAAAATCGATAACAGTATTAATATCGATAGTATAAACAGTTTACTATAGTAAATACAGGATTCTAAAATTTTAAGCAGTAGAATAAACGATTTTCACAAAATAATAAAGTTAATACGATCAATCCAGTAAATCAAATAGACGAGAGAAGATAGAACATGCTATATCAATAATCAAAATGACAATTGGCCAATGTTGGTGACTCCGAGCATCACTGATTAAGTGTGTCGGGATGTCAATCGTCGTGGGAGTGGTCAGCTACCCAACGGTTCAAAGTACATAATGTCCGAAGACTAGAAAACACGATAAATCGTACTCATGTGCGTGTTGCATGGTATATCGTACATCGTGGACCACAAAATAAAAACAATACAGCTGACAGTAGTGTAGCATGATTTAACCATCGCCTTTGTCTCAAAATCAATGCGAGTCAGACTGTACGACACACAGTCAGCACGCGATCAAGCACATATCCTCAGTATTACTTTATAAGCAATTCATTTTCATTAAAATCAATTGTAAATTCAGTTCAGTAAAAATATAACGTTTCAAAAAGAGGCTAACGCGTCCTTCTTCGATTTAAAATCTCAGTATACAGATAATAAAGCTGGCATATTTCGGTAATCGCATAATTGAAACAGACTTTGTCAGGTAAGGATAGGTTGTTTAACTGAGGCTAGAATTTCCTATAATTTTGATATCTATAAATTCGGTTTGGTATTTTTATCTCAAGTCAATAGTCTCAAAATACGTGCAGATATCTCTAGCAGCACACAAAATTTTTTGGTGTCTGTCAGTGGTCCTCAATATCAAGAATCGGTCAGTCTGTTCTTGATCGTTTGTTTACTCCAGAGATGTGATCTAGTGTACAGAAATTAGTTCTTTCTCAATAATTTTTTTCAAAGTCGCCCCTCATCTTCTTCTTTTTTTTTGAATTTCCTTTCGGCCCTTTTTCTTTCTTTCTTTTCTTTTTTCTTCTTCACTGTCACCTGATGACACTGTTCATCATTTCCTTATCTTTTTGGCGTTGCCATTTTCTCCACCATTTCTTCTTGATTTCACCACCATCATCATCATCCTCATGTCTCGGCTATAATCTTTCCAGCATTGCTAACTCCAGTTCCCTTCCACTGCCAATGTTTCCAGTTTTCTTTTTTTCTCCTAATCACTCTCTTGTTTCGTCTACCGCTTCAGCCTTCACTTTGTCGGCTTCTTCCAGTTATAGAGGAAACAAAGGCTCCTGTTATTGCTTTAGCTCTAATACTTTGGTTTATTTCATCGAGTCAAAATGCTTCGTTCCTCTCTCATTTCAACAGCCCTAATTTCCTTCCTTTGTTCTGTTTCCAAGGGGCCATTCAATTGCCCCCAATTAAGTTTCCTACCCTGCTCATCTTTATCACCATCTTTTAGACGATGTCGTTTCCTTCTTCCCTTAATGTTTTTGCCCGGCGTCAGAGTCCTTCTATTCACTCTGGTTTCAGCTCACCTTCTTCCAACTTCCATCGTCCGCCTTCGCTCATACTCGATGCCCAACTACCACTGCCATGTCTTATTCTCTGCTTCAAATTTCTTCTTTGCTACAACTTCACTAATCCTTCTCTGTTTTGTTCCTTCACCTTTCTTCTGCAATGTATATATATATATGTTCACATCTTCAGCCCTGCACCTACCCGCTGCAGTTCTCACTTTTCCTGTTCCGTGCTAATACCCTCTCTTGTGCCTCTTCTCTGTTTCAATCTTCCTTCGTTTCTTACTTTATGCTTGTGCAGGATATGGGCAGAGCAGGTATGGTGTGATGGAAAGAAAACTGATGGCGTGAAGATGAAGGGAAATGAGAGTGGTTTCGGTAACCCCTTATTCTGTTTTCTATCCACACCATTTACTGTATGCATATATATATATATATTTCTATTGTATAGCCCCATTTTCATCAATCATCCTTCACCAATAGTTTTTGCTATCTCTCATGTTTCTTTGCTGCTGCATTAGTCACTAGCCTACTTCCACTGATTTAACAGGAAAATGGGGTACACTCTTAGGCATTTGATACTTTCTCCTACTGATGGTCATTCTTCCCAACCAGTCTTAGGACTCTCGGTCATTCCCCTGTAGTCACAACCTTCCCAATTCTACTCCCCTTTCATTTCCTACCGAAAATCATCATCATCACTCCTCGTGCTTTAGGTTTTCTTATTCTATTGCTACTGTTAACAATAGCATACATATATATATATATATATTTCTAATGAAACACTCAGCCATACATATATATTTATATGTATGCATGTATATGTATATTTATATATACAAACATATACCTATATACTTAATTTAAGCAATAGACATAATATTACACACCCATATATATATATATATATATTACTATATGGAGCATTCAACCATGTAGGAGCATGCGCACATTTATTTATATGTATATATGTATATACTTGGATATATATATATATATATAGTTATACATATGTGAATGCATATTCTCATAGTCATTTCTTCTTAGCATTAATATGATTTATTTGATTATTTCCTCCAAGTCTCACAATGGAGAATATACTTTAATTTTTAATGATTGGAAAGTTGTGCTAAAATTCAGTTAGGTTCCTATGGCTTCTTGAAAATGTTCCCAGAAGTGCAAAGTGAACTGAAAATCTCTATCAGATATAATGCTCACTGGTACGTCATGTAATCTTACAATCTCCTGCACATACAGATCCACTAGAGCACTTAAAGTATTAGTGGAGTTCATAGCTAAGAAGTGGACGAACTTTGTCAGTCTATCAACTACTACCCAAATCGCATCATGGCTTCTACGGGTCCTTGGTAATCTCATAATGAAATCCATGGTAACATGTTCCCATTTTCATGTCGATATTGGTAGAGGCTGTAACAACCCTGCAAGTTTCTGATGCTCTACTTCAATTTGTTGACACATAAAACATCGGGCCACGAATTCAGCCACATCCTTCTTCATCCCTGACCACCAATACACCTTCTGCAAATGCTGATACATCTTATTACTTCTTGGGTGTAAGGTATACCTCAAGGAATGAGCTTCTGACAATATCAGTTTCTTCAACTGTGCATCACCAGGAACACAAACCCTACCTCTGAACCTCAGTAGACCATCAAGGCTAACTTTAAAATCTACCACAGTTCCCAATTGGATCTGACTAGCCATATCTATACAATATCGATCAGTACTCTGAGCCTGTCAAATTCTATCAATCAAATCTGGCTATATTCTCAGGCTAGCTATCACACCACAACTGGTAGTGTCAGATGGTTCAATGTCCAAGTTGAGGCTTGTAAACTGTTCCAGCAGTTCGTATTCCTGAATCATCATGTAAGATACTATCTCGATATTCTTTCTGCTTAAGGCATCTACTACCACATTGGCCTTTCCCGAGTGGTAAAGGATCTCACAATCATAATCCCTCAGAAGCTCTATCCACCTTCTTTGTCGCATATTCAACTCCTTCTGCTAAAATAAATACTTAAGGCTTTTATGGTCTGTGAAGATCTGAAACTTCTCTCCATATAAGCAATGACGCCATATTTTCAGTGCAAACACTACGGCTGCCAATTCTAAATCGTGGGTCCAATAGTTCTTCTCATTGTCTTTTAGTTGACAAGAACCATAAGCAACTACCTTTCCGTTCTACATCAACACACATCCCAGACCTTGACTAGACGAATCTGTATACATCGAGAAGCCTCTTGAACTAGCAGGTATGGTCAAAATAGGTGCGATGGTCAGTCCATGGTTCAACTCCTAGAAACTTCTTTCGCACGAGTCATTCTACTTAAACTTTACATTCTTCCTCGTAAGTTGTGTTAAAGGAGTAGCTAACTTAGAGAAACCCTTGATAAACTTTCTGTAATATCTAACTAAACTCAGGAAACTCTGAATCTCAATAATAGTCTTGGGTCTTTCCCATTGCACTACAGCCTCGAACTTAAACAGATCTACAGACACCTCGTCCTTTGATACAATGTGACACAGAAAATATATCTAATCTGGTAAATAATCACACTTGCTGAGCTTGGCATACAACTTCTTCTCCTTGAAGATTTACAGAACCATTCTCAAATGCTGCTCATGTTCTTCTCTGGACTTAGAATATACCAAAATATCATCAATAAAAACTATAATGAATCTGTCCAGATACGGCTTAAGTATTTTGTTAATCAATGCCATGAAAGCTATAGGAGCATTCGTTAACCCGAAAGGCATAACCAAAAATTCATAATATCCATATCGGGTTTTGAAAGCTGTCTTGGGTACATCCTCACTTATGATCTTCAATTGATAGTACCCTGACCTTAGATTAATCTTGAAAAAGATTTGTGCTCCTTGCAGTTGGTCTAAAAAATCAACGATATGGGGTGGGGGATATTTGTTCTTGATGGTCCCTTTGTTGAGCAATCTATAATCGATGCATAGCCAGAGACTCCCATCTTTCTTCTTGACAAACAATATCGGTGCATCCCGTGGTGAAACACTCGACCTGATAAACCCCTTATCAATCAACTCTTGTAATTGCTTCCTCAACTCTTCCACCTCAACTAGAGCTATTCTGTAAGGCGATTTAGATATCGGTTTAGTACCAGATACTAAGTCAATACGAAACTCTATCTCCCTATCTGGAGGTAACCTTGATAAATCATTCGGGAATACATCTGGAAACTCCCTGACCACGGGAATGTCACTCAACTCTGGACTTGCCTTTTTCGTATTGATTACATAGGTAATGTAACCTTCAAAATATTATTCATATAGTTAGTGAGGATTTTACCATTAAACTACAATTCTTTTTCATTACTTTTCAAAAAAACTTACAACATATTCCTCGGGTAAAAATGTTACTGTCATATTATGACAATCAAGAATAGCTTGATTTGCTACTAACCAGTCCATGCCCAATATCACATCAAAATCATACATGTCTAATAAGATCAGGTTTGCTAACATATTCCTGTCTCATATTTTGAGCCTACAATCCTTATATACTTGTTCTGCAATTCGACTATCTTTCATTGGTGTCCTGATCATTAACATCCTTCCCATTGGTTTAGGTTGTATATAAAAAGTTAATTTACATTCAAACATGGGTGATATAAATGAATGAGTTGCACCAGAGTCAAATAAAACTACTGCTTTAATATCAAAAATCAAAATGGTACATTTAAACGCTTCTACTGGTGCACCAGTTACTGTTGCCCCATGCTCAAGGGCATACACTCGCCCCTGTCCTACGACTTGCTCACCCTTTTCTTCCACTGTAGCCTTCCTCATCGGTGTGAAGTGTGAGATCTGCATCTTTGTATGACATTCCTTATGATTTCCACATTGTATGACAATATTATATGTTAATGGATTCATAAGATGGTTGATTTGGATCTGATAAATATGGATAAAATGAAATAACGTACGTAAAATCGCATAAGGGTAAATAGGGAAAGTAGGGACCCAAAAATTTAGTGAAAGGAATTTAATCAAGTTGACGAAAAATAAGAATTTAAAATAAGAAAAGATTATGAGTTTATGAAGGAAAGTCGGTTCAATTTGGTCCCGAACACGTGCCAGGGTAAAATGGTCAAAAAATCAAAATCCGATATAAATCCGATAAGAAAATTTCATTAAAAAAATATGGAATTGAGAATGTGGATCAATAATAAGGAAAATATTGAATTTCGAGTCCGATTGATCAAGATATGAATTTATTGGAATTAAATCAGAATTTTTATTTCAAAAAATTATCCCGAAAATGCTGGAAAAATATAATGAAAAGACGAAAGAAGACCGATAAATTCATTTATTGATTAAATGAATAAAATAAGGTTTTTTACGATATTTTTAGATTTTTTTATATATTTTAATGGATTAAAATAATAAAAAAATAAATAAATAAGTAAAAAAAGAAATGAAAATCTCGTTTTTCAAGGAGAGAGAAACTGAAAATCGAAACCCAAAAACCTGAGAAGACTCGAGAACCACGACGAGCCACCGATGACCGACGAGACCAGGCGAGGATGGAAAAAGGAAGAGGAGCTTCAGGCCAACCCATCGGTATTGGTGACGCGCGCCGACGACACCCGATTCCGGTGAATCGGCAAACAAAAATTCGAGAGGAAAATCGAGTCGGTTCCGACGATCCACGGTAGCTGGGTGTGATCGGAGGGCACCAGCGTGATTAGAAGGCCGTGGCGCTTCTTTTGGTATTGGTAGCAGCCGGCGAAACAACCGAGAACATCGGCAACGGTGAGGGGAGTAAAACGGCATTGTAGCCGGAAAGGGGAAGAAAATGGAAAAGAAAAAAAGAAAGAAAAAAAGAAAGAAATGAAAGAAAAGGGAAAAAGGAAAAAGGAAAGAAAGTTTACGGGGACGACTCGAGATTCGGGTAAGTTGACCGAGGGTCGAGATTGACCTGCGAGTAAATTTCAAGAATTAATTTAATATTATATTAATGGAAAATAACCGGATTAATATACTTGTGCAGTTCTACGATAGAGCCCGAACGAGAGCCGAGTGAGCTCCAATTTTCGTACCCCGCATAACATTGGGTAAGTACACTTTAATTACGACAATTTGAGTCATTATTGTAGAGGGAAGATTATTTTATGGGTTTTACGGATTAATTCTGCATAAAAGGAATTGTATTCAAAATTTTAAAGTAATTATCGTAAATAGTATACGAGCTATCCAATGAGTTTGGAACGAAGCCCGATGAGTATTGGTAGGCCAAATGAGCCCAATAAACTCGAAGAAGGGATTTAATAAGTGGAACCGGGCTGAAAAAGGGGTCGATGGCCAATAAGGTGCAATCGGGCCTAATAAAGTAAAATAGGCTTAGTGCTTTAGATTCGATCAGTAAGAGTGAAATACTGATAAATATATTTGAACTGAACCAATATGTAATTATATGCATCTCCGTAGACTTGGGTTGGAGCGAATTGGACTGAGAGACTTGGTACGATCGAGACGGAATAAGCTCGTGTGTGATTCTAGGTAAGGGAATTTTATAAACATTTAGAGGTAGCTGTACGTAGTTTCGAGGGAATTTACATTACGTTAAATTCATTAGGCTACCCGAAAACAGAATAATAATTTTTGCGAAAAATATGAAAAACGCGACAAATTACTATTTTGCCCCGAGTTAGGAAATTTTCAAAAAGGGTAGTAAGACTATGAAATTGCATGAATTTCATGATTTTAATATTTTTATGATGACATTGCTTTAATTCAAGCAATTTATGGATAGGTTGGCTAGTATTTTCATGTTTTAAGTGAAAAGGCACAGGTTAGGTGCCAATTGATATTTATTTGACATGTTTGGATGAAATTGAGTCGCCTACCAATTTTATATGAGTTTTAATCATGTTGGAGTCTTGCTCGCACTATTTAACAGATTTATTTCACATGACTACCGTGCTGGAGTTTTTCTCGTACGAGGTTTTCACTGAATTTTTTCTACATATCCGTACTAGAGCATTGCTCGTACGTAGATTTTAATTGAATTTATAATTATGTTAAGTTGCACTGGAGCGCTGGTCATACATAGATTTCATTGATTTCTATGAAACCATATTGGAGCTTCGCTCGCACGAGATTTTTAGATATCATGTACATGCACGAAGCCATGCTGGAGTTTTCTCGTATAGACTGTGTGTCACAGTGAGATGATATGCTCACACGTGCATACTGAGACATAATTGGCATGGGTGGATAAGACTTATCGCAGGCACCCCCTGACTGAAACTGGGTTCATGGAGTATGTTGTACCATGAATATCACATGTAGTACGCTGTACCGTGAGGATTGTTGGAGTTGAGTGGAATTAGGCACGAGGTAGCAAGCTTTGCCCTCGTAATCCTGATATTATACTGTTCTGACGGGTAGGACTGACCCACCACTCGTTTCAGGCGTGATACCCCCACACTAGGATCTATGTAGCTATGGGTCACGAGCTTATGGCCATAGTCCTAGATATTACCGATATTGTCACTTACATGTCTTGCATGATAAATCCTTTGGTTTTGATAGATCAGGGTAGACCCGCGGGAGGGGTCAGCCCTCGATCTTTTTATGAATTCAATTGAGATTTGATTTTCCCACGGAGGAATTTTATGAAACTTTCATGACTTATAACCCTGTGAGAAGGGTGATTTTATAACAGAATTTTATAATAAGTTATTTTGTTGAATTGAATTAAATCCATTGTGTTTATCACATTTTAACCTAGATGGGGTGTTTTAGAACTTATTGATTCAATTGAGCATGAGATGTTTTCACATGAGAATCATTCCATGTTTTATATGCCGATTAGAATAGATGATATCTATATGTATGGCATACCATTGTTTTTACCTCATGCTCACATATATTCTGATTTCCAATTAGCATGTAGATAGTATAGCTATCTACCCGTTTATATTATTGCCTTACTGAGCATGTGGAGCTCACCCTTTCATTTTCCACCCCCTTTTAGAGTTTCCACCTTAGAGATAGCGGGTGTAGAGAGTAGATGATATAGCTGATTACCTGTGGTTCCCATCGACTGTTAGGTATACACCAAGTATAGAATTTTGTATTTGTATGCTTATAGCACAATAGTGCATATGAAGGAATATTTGGGGATGTAAATATAAGTAGATAAATTGTCAATGTATGAGAACTATGTGATGTATAAAACATACCGACCACTCTATTATATTATAAATGATATCAGTATGCATGTATACTAGTGAAATTTCTTAATGGTTAAAACGGTATATCGATATTGATTCACAGCCCGACCTGGTCAGAGAGATCTGTCACAAAGTGGTAAGAAAGATTTTCCAAAAGCAAAAAAATTTGTACTGATTTTTGAGTAAATATTAGGTCGTGATTGTAAAAGAGGTATCAGAGCAAGGGTCGGTCGAACTTGAATCAGTATTAATAAATATGCAATCAAGAGTTAGAGTTGGTCGGATAAGAGTCAGTAGTGGTCGTTAAGAAAAAATTTCATCCCCCTAGTACTATGCTGTAAGAGATGTCAAGTGTAGAATAGATGGGAATTAAATTAACAAATAATCTTTGATTACAGGATTTACATTATGCCAGTCACCCACAGTGGTAGAGGGGCTGGTACACGTGCTAGAGGCCGTAGGGGTGAGCCTGAAGGCCGTGGTGATGGTATACAGACTGGTTAGGTACCCGAGGGTACTACTGTGAGACCAGATGAGACAGAGGCACGCTTCACTAGACTTGAGCAGAGTATTCAAAGCCTGGTTGAGATTATAGCGTAGTAGGCAGTGCTTGGGGCTAGGGACAGACAAGATCCGATGGGACAGGCAGCAGCTGCTCCCGAGATGCCGGCACAGGCCGCAGGGTTACCCGAGGTTCAAGCTCAGGCTGCAGAGGTAGTGAGATCCCCACCAGCTCAGGATGCTGGATACGAGTGTGACCCTGATAGATTTAGACACTTTCAAAAGTTTAGACCTCCAGCCTTCCATGGGAGGAAGGATCCAATAGTAGCAGAGGATTGGGTGTATCAGATGGAGAAGTTATATAAGCTTTTCAGGTGCACTACTATCGAGAGGGTTGCTTTTGCCGTATTTGTATTTTAAGAGGGGACAAAGCATTGATAGAGATCTACCGAGCCTATTTTGAGAGCTCGACATGCCGAGGTCACATGAGAGATATTTTTGGATGCCTTTAGGAGGCAGTATGTTCCTGCTACTGCACAGCGGAAGCTGAGGATGGAGTTTATGAGTTTGGTTCAAGGGAACCAATTTATTGATGAGTATGAGACTCGATTCATTTCTTTGGGGAGATATGTTTTAGAGACGATAAGCAGTGAGGACCAGAAGGTCCAAAAGTTTATAAATGGACTGAGACCAGCCATCAGATCTCAGTTGGCTCCCTTTTATGTTTCGACTTATGAGGAGGCAGTACATAGAGCTTAGTTGTGTGAGCAGGATTATGAGCGAAACGTCTCCGAGTCAGGAAAGATCAATAGGAGTAGAGATAGAGAACAGAAGAGACCCAAAGAGATAGATTTGTTAGGAAAGGGGGACGACTCTTTGATAAGAGGCCGAAGATTGAGGAGGTTCAGGAGAGGATAGCTAGACCCCCTGTTCATCCGTCTTTACCACCAGCTAGAGGCATTGTCATTAGAAGACCACGCCCTACTACTGATCAATGTCGGCGATGTGGTAGATATCATGGTACCATACCTTGTATAGTGCCTATAGCTACAGTAGTATATTACCATTGTGGGAGGCCAGGGCATGTGGTGAGAGATTACCCAAAGAGACCGAACACTGCCCCACAGAAGGGCAAGCAGCTGGAGAGAGCTCTAGTGCAGGTTCCTGCTTAGAGGAGGAGAGCTACATCCGAGGAGAAAGGGAAGCAAGTAATGGGTATAGGGTAAGTTCATGCCTTGGACCAGGATACGGCAGACCAGTCGTCGGATGTGGTGAAAGGTACCATCCTAATCTTTGATTTAGAAGCATATGTGTTGATTGATCCTGGTGTCACGTATTCATTCGTATCGCCTTCATTTGTATATAAATTGTTTAAGTATGAAAGCTTACCCCTCTGAGTAGTAAATTGTTAATAATTACCCCCATAACACTAGTCAGCTAGTAGAGTATGTGAGGGACTATAAATTGAAAGTCGGGGAAAAAAAGAAATGTCAGCTGACCTTATTTTGATATATATGAGGGACTTCGATGTCATACTAGGAATGGATTGGTTGGCTGCCAATTGTGCTGTGTTAGATTGCTTTTCTAAGACGTTAACGTTTAATACCCCCAAAAGATGTATTGTAAAATTTTCCTGAAAAGTAATAAAATCAGTGGTTGTTCTAAATGGAGTAATGATTTTTTGCTGATTTTATGATTTATATTTTGAAGGATTCATCGTATATGTGGTTGATACGGACCAGGTACGACCGGATTTGAAAGACATTCCAGTGGTTAGGGAGTTTCCTGATTTCTTTCCAGACGATTTACCAAGATTACCACTAGCCAGAGAGATAGAGTTTGGGATAGATTTGGTACCTGGTACAAAACCAATTTCTAGACCACAGTATAGGATGGCTCCGATTGAGTTAGAGGAGCTGAGAAAATAGTTACAGGATCTACTTGAGAAGGGGTTTGTTAGACCGAGCGTGTCACTTTGGGGAGCTCCAGTCTTGTTTGTGAGAAAGAAATATTGCAGCCTTCGATTGTGTATAGACTACAGATTATTGAATAAGGCTACCATTAAGAACAAGTATCCCCTTCCATGCATTAGCAATTTGTTGGATCAGCTTCAGGGAGCACAAGTCTTTTCTATGATTGATCTGAGGTCTGGGTATCATCAGCTGAGGATACGAAGGGAGGATGTTCCCAAGATAGCATTTAGGACCCGTTATGGTCATTATGAGTTTTTGGTTATGCCATTCGGGTTGACTAATGCCCCCGCAACATTCATGGCTTTGATGAACGATGTGTTCAAGCCATACCTGGATCGGTTTGTGATTGTGCTTATCGATGATATTTTGGTATACTCCAGATCTAGGGAGGATCACGAGCAACACTTGAGGATAGTTCTATAGTCCCTCAGAGAGAGACAGTTGTATGCCAAACTCAGTAAATGTGACTTCTGGTTGAAACAGATTTCTTTCCTGGGCCATGTGGTATCGAGGGATGGGATGTCAGTAGACCTATCCAAGATAGAGGCAGTTGTTCAGTGGGAGCGGCCCAGGATAGTCACAGAGATTCAGAGTTTTTTGGGTTTGACAGGATACTAAAGGAGATTTGTTGAGGGTTTCTCCAGATTAGCTGCTCCGTTGACACATCTCACACAGAAGGATATTGAGTTTGTGTGGGATGATGCCTGTGAGAGGAGTTTTCAGGAGCTGAAGTGTAGATTGACCACTACTCCGGTTCTCACCATTCCTACCAGCTCAAGAGGTTTCTCGGTATATACAGATGCATCACATCAGGGACTGGGCTGTGTATTGATGCAGGATAGGAGGGTAGTTCCTTATGGATCTAGACAGTTGAAAGACCACAAGAGGAACTATCTGACCCATATTTTGGAGTTGGCGACCATAGTGTTTGCACTAAAGATATGGTGTCATTACTTATATGGTGAGCAGTTTCAGATTTTTACAGACCATAAGAGTTTGAAGTATTTATTCTCGTAGAAAGAGTTGAATATGAGACAGAAGAGATGGCTCGAGCTCCTGAAGGATCATGTTTACGAGATATTATACCACTCGGGTAAGGCTAATGTAGTTGCTGATGCATTGAGCAGGAAGAGCCTAGGGTTGGTACTATTTATGATGGTTCAGGAACATGACTTGTTAGAGTAGTTCGTGAGCCTCAGTTTGGACATAGCACCACCTAACATTGATAGAGTTGAGATTATTGCGAGTCTGAGGTTGGAGTCGGATTTGATTGATCTTATCTGGCAGGCTTAGTAGAGTGATCAGCGATGTATTGAATTGATGAGTCAGGTACAGGCAGGTGCAAATATCGATTTTGGATTGAGTACTGATGGCTTACTGATGTTCCGAAGTAGGATATGTGTTCCCGAGGATCTTGAGATCAGTAGGATGATTTTATTAGAGGCTCACTCAGCGAAATATACAGTACATCCAGGGAGTACGAAGATGTATCAGAATCTTCATAGAGTTTATTGGTGGTATGGGATGAATAGCGACATAGCAGAGTATGTCGCGAGATGTCTCGTCTGTCAGCAGGTAAAGGTAGAGCATCAGAAGCCTGTAGGAGTATTGCAGCCTCTACCGATACCGGCATGGAAGTGAGAGCATGTCACCATGGATTTTGTGACAGGATTATCGAAGACCTGCAAAGGTTACAATGCCATCTAGATGATTATGGATAGATTGACGAAGTTCACTCATTTCTTAGCTATGAGAGCTACAGATGCTCTGAGTACGTTGGCGAACTTATGTTCGAGAGATTGTCAGGCTACATGGTGTTCCAGTGAGCATTGTTTCTGATAGGGATGCCCGCTTCACTTCCCATTTTTGGGAACACTTTCAGGAAGCATTGGGGACCAAGTTGAGATTTAGCACTGCTTTCCATCATCAGATAAATGGTTAATTAGAGAGGACTATACAGACTCTGGAGGATATGTTGAGAACGTGTGTGCTTGATTTTGGAGGCTCCTGAGATGATCATTTGCCATTAGCGGAGTTCACTTATAATAATAGTTATCACTCGAGTATCGGGATGGCACCATATGAGGCACTGTATGGTCGTAGATGCCGTTCCCAGATGGGAAGAGATTAGTGACAGACAGTTATTTGCTCCTGACTTGGTTTAGCAGGCCTTTGAGGATGTCAGATTGATATGTGATAGATTGCGGACAGCTCAGAGTTGACAAAAGAGTTATGCTGACAGGAGACATAGACCACTAGAGTTTGCAGTGGGTGAGTCGGTGTTTTTGAAAGTTTCTCCTTCCAAAGGTATCATGAGGTTTGGTAAGAAAGGTTAACTGAGCCCTCGTTTTATTGGACCATTTGAGATTCTAGAGCGAGTGGGAGATAAGGCTTATAGATTGGCATTGCCACCAGAGTTGGTAGGTGTACACAGTGTCTTCCACGTTTCTATGCTTCAGAAGTACCATCCGGATTCGTCACATGTGATTCACTACGAGCCGTTGAGCTCAGTGACAGTATGACTTATATAGAGAGACCAGTTCAGATATTGGATAGGAATGAGAAGGTATTACGGTCCAAGACGATCTCCCTAGTGAAAGTTCAGTGGCAGTATCACACTCTGGAGGAAGCTAACTGGGAGCTAGAGAGCATGATTTGGGAGAAGTACCCGGAGTTGTTTACCGACTGATTGGGTTCTAATTTAGAGGATCAAATTCTTTTAGTGGGGGAGATTGTGAGATCCGCATCTTTGTATGACATTCCTCATGATTTCCACATTGTATGACAGTATTATATGTTAATGGATTCATAAGATGGTTGATTTAGATCTGATAAAGGTGGATGAAATGAAATAACGTACGTAAAATCGCATAAGGGTAAATCGGGAAAGTAGGGCCCAAAAATTTAGTGAAAGGAATTTAATCAAGTTGACGGAAAATAAGAATTTAAAATAAGAAAAGATTGTGAGTTCATGAAGGAAAGTCGGTTAAATTTTATCCCGAACACGTACAAGGGTAAAACGGTCAAAAGACCAAAATTCGGTATAAATTCGATAAGAAAATTTCATTAAAAAATGGAATTGAGAATCTAGATCAATAACGAGGAAAATATTGAATTTCGAGTTTGATTGATCAAGATATGAATTTATTGGAATTAAATCAGAATTTTTATTTCGAAAAAATATACCGGAAAGACGAAAGAAGATTGGTAAATTCATTTATTGATTAAATGAATAAAATAAGGTTTTTAAAGATATTTTTGGATATTTTTATATATTTTATGGATTAAAATAATAATAAAATAAATAAATAAGAAAAAAAAGAAACGAAAATATGATTTTTCGAGGATAGAGAAACTGAAAACTGAAACCCAAAAACCCGAGAAGACCCAAGAACCCCAACGAGACACCGGCGATCGACGAGACCAGGCAAGGACAAGAGAAGGAAGAGGAGCTTCAGGCGAACCCATCGGTACCGGTGACATGCGCCGACGACGCCCGATTCAGGCGAATCGACGAAAGAAAATTCGAGAGGAAAACCGAGTTGCTTCTGGCGATCCACGGCAGCTGGGTGCGATCGGAAGGCATCGACGTTATTGGGAGGCCGAGGCGCTTCTTTTGGTATTGGTAGCTGCTGGCAAAACGGCCGGGAATGCCGACGACGGTGAGGGGAGTAAAACGGCACCGTAGCCGAAAAAGGGAAGAAAAGGAAAAAGAAAAGGGCAAAAAGAAAGAACGTTTACCGGGGACGACTCAGGATTAGGGTAAGTTGATTGAGGGTCGAGATTGACCTGTGAGTAAATTTTGAGAATTAATTTAATATTATATTAATGAAAAATAACCCGGATTAATCTAATTGTGCAGTTCTACAATAGAGCCCGAACGAGAGCCGAGTGAGCTCCAATTTTCGTGCCCCACATAACATTGGGTAAGTAGACTTTAATTACGATAATTTGAGTCATTAATGTAGAGGGTAGATTATTTTACGGGTTTTACGATTAATTCTGCATAAAAGGAATTGTATTCGAAATTTTAAAGTAATTATCGTAAATAGTATAAGGGCTATGCAATGAGTTTGGAACGAAGCTCGATGAGTATTGGTAAGCCAAATGAGCCCAGTAAACCCGAAGAAGGGATTTAATAAGTGGAACCGAGCTGAAAAGGGGTCGAGGCCCATTAAGGTGCAATCGGGCCCAATAAAGTAAAACAGGCCCAGTGTTTTAGATTCTATCAGTAAGAGTGAAATACTGATAAATATATTTGAACTGAACCAATATGTGATTATCTGCTGCTCCGTAGACTTGGGTTGGAGCGAATTGGACTGAGATACCTGGTACGATCGAGACGGATAAGCTCGCTGGTGATTCCAATTAAGGGAATTTTATGAGCATTTAGAGGTAGCTATACGTAGTTTTGAGGGAATTTACATTACGTTAAATTCATTAGGCTACCCAAAAATAGAATAATAATTTTTACGGAAAATATGGAAAACGTGATAAATTACTATTTTACCCCCAGTTAGAAAAATTTCAAAAAGGGTAGTAAGGCTATGAAATTGCATAAATTTCATGATTTTAATATTTTTATGATGACATTGTTTTAATTCAAGCAATTTATGGATACGTTGGCTATTATTTTCATGTTTTAAGTGAAAAGGCACAGGTTAGGTGCCAATTGATATTTATTTGACATGTTTGTATGAAATTGAGCCACCTACCAGTTTTATATGAGTTTTAATGGTGCTGGAGCCTTGCTCGCACTATTTTACAGACTTATTTCACATGACTAACGTACTGAAGTTTTTCTCGTACGAGGTTTTCACTGAATTTTTTCTACATATCCGTACTAGAGCATTGCTCGTACGTGGATTTTAATTGAATTTATAATTATGTTAAGTCGTACCGGAGCACTGCTCGTAAGCAGATTTCATTGATTTCTATGAAACCGTGCTGGAGCTTTGCTTGCACAAGATCTTTTAATATCATGTATATGCATGAAGTCGTGCTGGAGTTTTCTCCTGTAGACTGTGTGTCACAGTGAGATGATATGCTAACACGTGCATACTGAGACATAATTGGCATGGGTGGATAAGACCTATTGCAGGCACCCCCTTACTGAAATTGGGTTCATGGAGTACGTTGTACCATGTATATCACATGGAATACGTTGTACCGTGAGGATTGTTGGAGTGGAGTGGCATTCGCCACGAGGTAGCAAGCCTTGCCCTTGCACTCCTGATATTATACTGTTCTAGCGAGTAGGACTAACTCTCCTCCCGTTTCAGGTGTGATACCCCGCACACTAGGATCCGTGTAGCCAGGGATCATGAGGTTATGGCCATAGTCCTGGATATTACCAATATAGTCACCTACATGTCTCGCATGATAAATCTTTTGGTTTTGATAGATCAGGGTAGACCCGAGGGAGGGGTTAGGCCTCGATCTTTTTATGAATTCGATTGAGATTTTATTTTCCCACGAAGGAATTTTATGAAACTTTCATGACTTATAACCCTGTGAGAAGGGTGATTTTATAACAGAATTTTATAACAAGTTATTTTGTTGAATTGAATTAAATCCATTGAGTTTATCACATTTTAACCCAGATGGGGTCTTTTAAAACTTATTGATTCAATTAAGCATGAGATGTTTTCACATGAGAATCATTCCATGTTTTATATACCGATTTCATGTTTTAGAACAAGTGATATCTATATGTATGGCATATCATTATTTTTACCTCATGCTCACATATATCTTGATTTCCTATCAGCATGTAGACAGTATAGCTATTTAGCTGTTTATATCATTACCTTACTGAGCATGTGGAGCTCCCCCTTTCATTTTCCACCCCCTTTCAGAGTTTTCAGCTTAGAGATAACGGGTGTAGAAAGTAGACGACATAGCTGATTATCTGTGGTTCCCATCGACTATCAGGTATACACCAAGTATAGAATTTTGTATTAGTATGCTTACAGCACAATAGTGTATATGAAGGAATATTTAGGGATGTAAATATATGTAGATAAATTGTCAATGTATGAGAATTATGTGATGTATAAAATATATCGACCACTCTATTATATTATAAATGATATCAGTATGCATGTATATGTGTGATATTTCTTAATGGTTAAAATGGTATATCGATATTGATTCACAGCCCGACTTGATCAGAGAGATCTGTCACGAGGTGGTAAGAAAGATTTTCCAAAAGTGAAAAAATTTGTATTGATTTTTGAGTAAATATTGGGTTGTGACATAATGGTAGTAGCAGGTGTCCTTATCTATTCTGTACTCTTTTGCAGGACTGAGTTGGTATTCTCGTGATAATTTTTGATCAAGTGCCCTATCTTACCACATCTGAAACAAGCCCCAATCATTTTATAGCAAGGGCCGTTACCATGATTCCTCCAACAGTGTCTGCACAGCTCAATATTAAGCCAGGGTCCTTCTATCATAATCCCCTTAGTAGGAGTGAGGTTGGGTAAACAAGAGGATTAGCAATCTTGCCTCGCGACTCATCATAACTCCTCTGTCACTTAACAAATCGCCTCCTACTCTCTCTAATACCTCTATCCTCTAACCTCTTTCGATCCCGGTCCTTCCTTTTACCCACTTTACTGAACTCGGAGGCATGCATCTCATAATCTTGTTCGCATAGCTGGGCCTGGCGAACCACTTCCTCATAAGTACTGAGGTCCAACAGAGCTAGTCGGGCTTAAATTGAAGGTCTCGGTCTATCCTTAAACTTTCAGACCTTTTTCACTTCATTATCCATAGTGTTAGGATCATATCTTCCCAGTGAGGTGAACTTAGACTCATGCTCGTTCACAGACTTATTCCCCTAAGTTAAGTTTGAAAATTCTATCTGTAATCTCCTCTGGGCAGTATCCAGAATATAGTTTCTCCGAAAAGCATCAAGAAACAAATCTCATCTAATCACCCTATGTTTGGCTCTTAGGATCAGTCAGGTGAACTTCTACCAGTGTTCAACTTCTTCTTTCAGTACAAAAGCTACAAAAGCAACTTTCTTGATAGAATTACATTGGAAAAATCCATAGAGCTTCTCTCTAGTATTATACAACTACTGCATCCTTAACCCCACTGAAAGATGGAGGCTTGAACTCCTGAAATTACCTCAGTCTATCCAGTTCACAGTCATATCTCATTTCGTTACTACGCTGTTATGGGGCCTCTGGTGTCGGGGAATGTTGTACAGGCAGGGTCTACGACAATGTATTAGGCGGAGAAGTAGAAGGTTCCTCCGCTGGTGGCATTGGTGATGTCTGTGCTGGTGCGGGCATATCAAGAGCAACTGCTGGAGTAGTCGGTGTAGCCTAAGCAGCAATGCTCGATGTTTTGTCCAATCTGGCCATCACTTGCCTAATCAGATTCAATATTGGCTCCATTCCACTTTCCAGGCTAGAGGGGCTTCAGAGCCTTCAGTAGGATTACGAGCAGTTTACTCAAATGAGGGACCACCCTATCTTTCAGGCCTATTCTTCTAGCCTCAGGATAACATGCCCTCTCATCCTCTCATTCGACCACGCAGTCTATCGGCCATATCTAATCATTTTCCTGCATTCAGTAGCAATTGCTTAGCAAAACACAGCCAAGTATACTCATTTGTATCTAAACGATGTATAATAATGTTGGGGATGTGAACTTTCCAAATGTTCTCTTACTCCTACTATCGACTCGTATCTGGCCAATCTTGCTCTGATACCAACTTTTATAACGACCCTATTTATATTACAATATGGTTGGGCTACGAGTTGATACTTGATCAAAACAGTGAAATCTGACAATTCAATTACTTTTCTTAGTAGAAAATTTAAATAACATCCAATTGAGGTACTTTCCAATTAGTTATCGTAATAGTTCTTTACAAAAAAATCACTATTCACACTCCCTAGATATATCTTCCTAAACATTACTGTACTTATAAAAATTGTAGATACAAAAGAATATTTAATCTGGGTTTACCTTCGACACAAAAGAATACTCCATAGAACTATGACAGTGCAAAAGAACCCTTCTAACAAAGCGGTCTCAGCTACTGATGAGGCTCTGTGGAAGAATGTAAGGGGTGAGCTTAACGTGCTCAGTAAGAAAAATTACGTGGCAGGTAGATAAATACACTACCTATATATATATATACCAATATAGGAATTGTCATGAAAATATAAAGATAATTTTGTAAATTAAATAATACCAGAGTCAAAAATTGATAATAGTATCAATATCAATAGTATAAACAGTTTACTATAGTAAATACAAGATTCTAAAACTTTAAGCAGTAGAATAAACAATTTCCACACAATAATATAGTTCATACGGTCAATCCAGTAAATCAAATAGACGAGACAAGGCAAAACGAGCTATATCAATAATCAGAATGATAATTAGCCAATGTCGGTAACTCCGGTTATCACTAATTAGGTGTACTAGGATGGCAATCGTCGTGAGAGTGGTCAGCTACCCTAATGGATCATAGTAAAGAATGTCCGAAGACCAGAAAACACGGTACATCATACTCACGTGCATGTTGTATGGTACATCATACTCTGAGGACCATAGAAACAGAAACAATATAGCTGACAGTAGTGTAGCATGATTTAACCATCTCCTTTGTCTCAAAATCAGTGCGATTTGGACCGTATGACACACAGTCAGCATGAGCTCAAGCACATATCCTCAGTATTACTTTATAAGCAAATCATTTTCATTAAAATCAACTGTAAATTTAGTTTGGTAAAAATATAACATTTCAAAAAGTGGCTAACTCGTCCTTATTCAATTTAAAATCTCAGTATACAGTACGTGACAGTTAAAACTAGGGGTATCGATTTTAGATAATAAAACTTGCATATTTCAGTAATCGCGTAATTAAAACAGACTTTCTCGGGTAAGGATAGGTCGTTTAACTGAGGCTAGAATTTCCTATAATTTCGATATCTATAAATTTGACCTAGTATTTTTATCTCAATTCAATAGTCTCAAAGTACATGTAGATATCTGTAGCAACACACAGAATTTTTCTTACCTCGATATCTGTCAGTGGTTCTCAATACCTAGAATTGGTTAGTCTGTTCTTGATCATTTGTTTGCTCCAGAGACGTGATCTAGGGTACAAAAATTAGTTCTTTCTCAATAATTTCTTCAAAGCCCCACCTCTTTTTTTTTTTTAAATTTCCTTTCGCACCCTTTTTCTTTCGTTCTTTTCTTTTTTCTTCTTCCTTTCTTCTTCACTGCCACCCGATGACACTGTTCATCATTTCCTCATCTTCTCGGTGTTTCCATTTCTCCACCATTTCTTCTTGGTTTTACCACCATCATCATCATCATCCTCATGTCTCGACCATTATCCTTCCAACACTGCCAACTCCGATTCCCTTCCACTGCCCCTATTTCTAGTTTTGTTTTTCTCTCCTAATCACTCCCATGTTTCGTCTACTACTTTAGCCCTCACTCTATCGGCTTCTTCCAGTTACAAAGGAAATGAAGGCTCATATTATTGCTTCAGCTCTAATACTTCGATTTATTTCATCGAGTCACAATGCTCCGTTCCTATCTCGTTTCAACAGCTCCAGTTTCCTTCCTTTGTTATATTTCCAAGTGCTCATTCAATTGCCTCTGTTTCAGTTTTCTACCTTGCTTATTGCTATCACCATCTTTTAGTCACTGTCATTTCCTTCCTCTCTTAATGTTTTTGCTCGGCGTCGAAACCCTTCCGTTCACTCCGGTTCCAGCTCGCCTTCTTCCAGCTTCCACCGTCCACCTCCGCTTCTACATGATGCCTAGCTACCACTGCCTTGTCTCATTCTTTGCTTCAGATTTCTTCTCTACTACAACTTCACTAATCCTCCTCTGTTTTATTCCTTCACCTTTCTTCTGCAATGCATATATATATATATGTTCACGTCTTCAGCCCTACACCTACCCTCTCCAGTTCTCACTTTTCATGTTCTGTGCTAATGCTCTCGCTCGTGCCTCTTATCTACTTTAATCTTCATTCGTTTCTTGCTTTTATGCTTGATAGTGGTCATATCAACAAAGTCCACGTGTACAAAGATCGACTAACCAGAGACCGTCATGTGTCAAACACCAAAAGAAGAGACATAAGCCACGTGACTGGTAAAGAGAGGTGGCGATACAGTAGCTAGGCGATAGAGTGTATGCGATAGAGTCCCCGACGGCAGAGTCTAGAGGCGACGCGGTCTCAGGGCGATAGAGACTGTACGATAGAGTATGAACGCGACTAAATAATTCGTGATAGACCTCACCGCACAGATGGAGATACAGCTCTACCGCATGATCGCGACAAAACTCTACTGCAGGAACTGCGATGGAACTCTATCGCAGGGACCGCGACAGAGGGTCACGTAACTCTGCCGCATGTTGAACTCATCCGCAGGACATCCAACTCCAAGTCGCAACAGAGTATCCAATAACTCTGTCGCAGCCCAGACATGCGTCTGCGCCTCAGACCCGAACCCCTCAATTACGGGTATGTCCTCGAGCCCTAAAAGAACAGGAAGCCCGACTTGACTCTAAAAAAGAAAATCTATAAATAGACCAGGTGTGGAAAAAGGTGAGGGATCTGAATCTCTCTCTAAAAAACTAAATCTCTTTTCTTGAATACAGAATCTCTACCAAAGTAACTTTCTAACTTAATCATCGCAGTGCACGTGCAGGGATATATCCCTGCGCCTCTCTGACCTTCGTTGTTTTTACAGAAGATTCGATACATGTGGAGGGAATTGTATCAGCATCACCTGGTTGTTGTTTAGCGCAACATTAATACGTGGAAATCATCGCCCTATTGTCGTTTAGTGCAATATCAATTGGCGCCGTCTGTGAGAATCAGAACAAAAAGTCAGATTCCCTATAAAAATGGTGAGGACACATTCGACAGCAAAAAATGCAGGGGGAGAGAATTCTGTGAGTCCCCCTGCCAGATCAGAGCAAGGACAAATCCAAAATGAAAAGGGTGGCAGAGTGGCCTCGGTTTCTCTGGAGGAATTTGAGGCTCTGAAACGTCAGAATGAGGAGACGACGACAGCGTTGAGGGCTAGGTGAACTTCTTCAAAAATGCTCTCCCGCAGTTTAGCTTACCCCCAGAAGTGCAGCTGATGGTGGAGGAAAACATCCCGAGGCAGACTTATGAGAGAGGTCAACCCTCCACCATAGCGAATATCGGACAAGGAGAAGGAGCGCAGAATACTGCCACTGGAGTGATTCTGAACTTTGCCGTGAGTTTGGAGGATAACCCTGCAACGACTTTGAGAGTAAACTCTACCACATTTCAGAGGAAGCACCCCATGGCAGGGTTACGGGAAGTGAATACTGCTATAGACCCGACTGAACAGAGCTTTCCCGCGGATCGCAGGCGACGGAGTTCTCCCGCAGAGTGCATGCGACAGAGCTCACCCGCGGATCGCAGGCGACGGAGTTCTCCCGCGGCATATGTGCGGTAAAGCTCACCCCCGAATTGCAGGCGGCAGAACTCACCCGCAGCATATGTGCGGCAGAGCTCACCCGCGAATCATAGGCGACAGAGCTCACCCGCGACATGTAGGCGACAGAATTCTCTCGTGGAGAACAGGCGGCAGAGCTCACCCGCGGCATACAGGCGACAGAGTTCTCCCGCATGGCGCAGTGCTTCTCCAGAGGAGTTGGGGCACAAATTCGAAGATCATAGGTCTGGGGAGCGACGAAGACGGAAGAGTCCTGACCCCCGAGACTGTTTCGAGGGTACAATGTCAAATCCCAGAATGGGAGGTGCTGGAAGGAGTGCTTACCACTCGGACTCTTCTAGTCCTGAAGGAAGGGAAGCATACTCGACTCGAGGGTCGGAAAATGTGGAGAAAGTTGTCGAAAGGATTTTAGAAAAGAGGAAACTGGTGTCCCCGGATGATAGTCAAAGAAGGAGAATTCCGTTCAGTCTGGAGATCATAAACAAACCCTTGTCGAAGAAGTTCAAGATGCCTTCTATGGCCACTTACACAGGCAAAGCAGACCCATACGACCACATACGGAATTATGAGTCCCTCATGTTGCTACATGGATGGGAAGATGAAATTATGTGCCGAGCCTTTTCGCTTACATTGTCCGGGCATGCGCTGAAGTGGTTTAATGGGTTGAGTGAAGGTTCCATCTCATCCTTCGACTAATTGCGAAATGAATTTTTGAGAGTCTTCATGATCAATAGCCAGAGGAAGAAGGACGTTACTTATCTACTCACTCTTAAGCAAGGGAATAAAGAATCCTTGAAGAGCTATATAGATCGTTTCTGAGATGCAACCTTAGAGGTGGAAGATCTACCAGTAGGAGTAGCCATGGCTGCAATGCTGCAAGGGACGAAGTTCGAGAAGTTGCAAGAATCCCTCTCCCTCGATCAGTCGGTGACACTTTCTGACCTGTTTGCTAGAGCCAATAAATATGTGGCTCAAGAAGAAGTAATAAAGATGGTACAGCCCCGGGAGGCAAAGGAAGGAAGAAAGAGAGAGATATATGTACCTGAGAGAAGCTCCCTAAGACCCGTCAGATTAGACAAGGCCCCTAGACTTAGGTATGAAGGTTATATCAGATTGAATGAGCCTCGCACTGCGATACTAGCAGCTATCGAGGGGACGAGATTGTTGGAATTCCCCAAAAAGAAGATTGGAGATGTAGGGCGAAACTCTGATGCCTACTGTGAATTTCATGCTGCTCACGGTCACCCCACGAAAAGATGCAGAGACCTGATGGATCAGCTAGAGAGACTAGCTAGAGAGGGGAAAATCAATCGCTTCCTGTGGAGAAGTGAAAGGCCCCATTATCCTCCGCGCGATCGAAGGAATGACCATCCGCGGAATGTGCCAAATAATGATAACGAAAGAAATAGTCCACGGAATGAAGCGTTTAGGCCTATCCCCCAGGATAATCAGCCAGATAACGAACCTATCGCCCCGGCAATAAATGTTATCGCAGGAGGAGAATCGATGGCAGGAAACTCCTCTGCTTCCCGTAAACGCGAGGCAAGCGTATCAGGTTCATGTTGTGATGGAAGAGAAAGCAGATGAAGAACCTATTGTGTTCACTCCAGCAGACAAGGGTAACATTGTCATGCCCCATAATGATCCCATGGTAATATTCACAGTGGTGGCGAAACATCCAGTGAGCAGAATCCTAGTCGATAACGGGAGTTCGGTGAACCTAATCTATTGGAATTTCTTCGAGAAAATGAACATATCCAAAGATAGATTAAGACCTGTTGTGACACCACTGTATGGATTTACAAGTGAAAGGGTGAAGGTGGCCGGGTCCATAGAGTTGCCTGTGACTCTAGGAGAAAACCCGAAGGATGTGACCCGACAGGTATTGTTCATGGTAGTGAGGTCAACCTCAGTTGCTTACAACATGATCCTAGGAAGACATGTACTGAATGATATGAGGGCGGTGATATCCTCTTGTTATCTGTTAATGAAGTTCCCTACTCCCAACGGAGTTGGGCAAGTACGAGGAGATCAAAAGAGGGCTCGTACTTGTTATATCGCTTCTACCGCTAGCAAAGGAGTGTAGAGAAAGGAGACTTTGTGCATAGATGACCCGCCCAAGCCTCAGCCTGTAAAGGAAATGAAAGCCATTGAGCTAATCAGGGGGGATGAAGAGAAGAAGGCATTCATCGGGACTCAGCTGAATGAACAAGTAAGGAGGGAGATAGTTGAATGCTTGAGGAGGAACTCGGATATTTTTGCTTGGACCTCGGCTGATATGCCCGGGATTAATCTCGAAGTGATTTGTCATGAGCTTAATATCTCACCCGGGCATAGACCCATCAAGCAGAAGAAGAGGAATTTCACCCCGAAAAGACAGAAGGCAATCACTAAAGAAGTTAATAAACTCTTAGAAGCCGGATTCATTAGAGAGGTCTACTACCCTGAGTGGCTGGCCAACATAGTAATGGTGAAGAAATCCAATGGGAAGTGGCGAATGTGTGTAGATTTCACTGATTTGAATAAAGCCTGCCCTAAAGATTCGTACCCCTTGCCTCGAATAGATAGGCTTATGGATGAAACGTCCGGATATGAACTCCTCAGTTTTTTAGACGCTTTCTCGGGATATCATCAAATTATGCTCCACCCGAAAGATGAAGAGAAGATTCTTTTATAACAAACGATGGAACATACTGCTATCGGGTGATGCCGTTCGATTTAAAGACTGCTGGAGCCACATACCAGCGAATGGTGAACAAAGTGTTCAAAGATCTTCTGGAAAATACCATGGAAGCTTATGTGGACGATATGATTATCAAGAGCCGAGCAGGAGAGTCTCACGCTCATCAGATGTCCAGGGTATTCGAGGTGCTGAGAAGATTTAATATGAAGTTGAATCCCGGTAAGTGCTCATTCGGGGTGAGATCAGGGAAGTTCTTAGGCTTCATGATCACTGACAGGAGTATCGAGGCAAATCCTGAAAAGGTACAGGCAATTATCGACATGAAGCCCCCAACCACAGTGAGAGATGTCCAAAGGTTGACGGGCAGAATAGCAACTCTGAATCGCTTTTTGTCAAAGTCCGCGGAAAAGAGCTCGCCATTCTTCAAAACTCTGCGGGGAGGAAAGAATTTCGAATGGACAAGTGATTGTCAAAAAGCTTTTGAAGACCTCAAAGAATATTTGAAGCAGTTACCTTTATTGACAAGACCTTTGGAAGGGGAGCAATTATATATGTACTTGGGAGTCGGTGATTTCGCCGTCAGCACGATACTACTGAAGAAAGATGAAGTATTGTACCGCCCCATCTACTATGTGAGCAAGGTACTGTTGGACCCGGAGACCCATTATCCTCTGGCCGAAAAGCTAGCATTGGCCCTTGTGATGGCCTCGCGTAAGTTGCGCCCTTATTTTCAGTCACACTTCATCACTTTCTAGACGGATCAACCGTTAAGACAAATCCTTCAGAAGCCTGAACACTCTGGGAGACTAGTGAAATGGACAGTGGAACTTAGAGGATATGATATCACGTTCCAACCCAGGCAGGCTATCAAAGGTCAAGCTCTGACAGACTTTATAGTAGAATGTACTAGCCCAAGCGACAACATTGGAAAGGAAACTCAACCGTGGTTACTGTACGTCGACGGGGCATCAAGTGTAAATAGAAGTGGAGCGGGTGTAGTCTTGGTATCGTCGGAGGGGGAATCCCTAGAATACTCTTTACGGTTTGGGTTCCCTAGTTTGAACAATATAACAGAGTATGAGGCTTTGGTAGCCGGAATGAAGCTGGCAGAGAAATTGCAAGTTCACCGCTTGGTAGCGCATAATGACTCTCAATTGGTGGTAAATCAGTTTAACGGGTAATATGAGGTTCGAGAGCCAATACTGGCCCCTTACCTAAAGAAAGTCCAATCTCTGGCTCAGACTTTCGAGAACTTCCAGCTAATACAAATTAATCGATCTGAAAACACACACGCAGATTCATTGTCCAAGTTAGCCTCTTCCAATGAGATAGGAGGAAGGATAGTGAAGGTGGAGAAGCTCGAGCGAACTAGTGTTGAAGAGGTCAAAGATTGTGACATTGAAATGGGGGATGACTGGAGATCCCCATTCAAACAGTATCTCATTGTAGGTACACTCCCCCAAGATAAGAACGAGGCTCGTCGCATAAGGACACAAGGGGCGAAGTTCACGCTAATCAACGGGGAACTGTACAAAAGGGGGTACTCATCACCTTTGTTAAAGTGCTTGGGGCCAGAGCAAGCAAATTATGTCCTAGCTGAGGTGCACGAAGGAATTTACGGTGAGCACTTAGGAGCTAGAGCCCTTGCCACTAAGATACTTCGATCGGGATTCTATTGGCCGACATTAAAAAGAGATGCGGTGGATAAAACTCGCAGGTGTGACAAATGCCAAAGGTTTGCGCCAATAACAACGGCTCCAGTGACTCCCTCCCAGAGTACGGTACAACCAATTCCTTTTGCACAGTAGGGATTGGACATTCTGGGGCCTTTCCCCTTAGCCACGGGTCAAAGAAAGTTCCTGTTAGTTGCCACCGATTACTTTACAAAGTGGATTGAAGCAGAGCCTTTAGCTACAATCACGGAGAAGAAAGTGGAAGCGATGGTGTGGAAAGTTATCATCTGCCGGTTCGGAATCCCACGCATCTTAAATGCTGACCACGAAAAGCAATTTGATTGTGACACCTTCCTTGAATTCTGTAAGCGCCTTGACATTCAGCTAAGGATATCTTCTGTATCATATCCTCAAGCTAATGGACAAGCCGAAGTCAGTAATCGGACTATCCTTCATGGGTTGAAAACCATATTAGACAAAGCTAAGGGGGCATGGGTGGACGAATTGCCTAGTGTCTTATGGGCATATCGTACCACTAGTCGGGTATCGACTGGAGAAATGCCATTTAGCCTCGTATACGGCACCGAAGCATTGATTCCCGTGGAAATTGGAGCACTGTCACCCAGGGTGGTGCCTTTAGTGGAAGAAGAGAATTCACAAGGACTAAGAGAAAGCTTAGATCTGCTTGATGAGCATAGAGAGGCCGCGGCTATTTTGTTGGCATCCTACCATCAGAGGGTAGTCAACTACTATAACAGCCGAGTGAGAGATAGACCGATGTCCGAGGGGGATCTGGTGCTCAGAAAATCACATATCACGAATGCCTTAAAGGAAGACGAAAAATTTAGAGCCAATTGGGAAGGTCCATTCAGAATCAAACAAAAGATTAGGTCCAACACCTGCATCCTAGAAACTCTGCAAGGGAAGAAAATAGGGAAAACATAGAACTCAAATCACTTAAAATTGTATTTGAACTAATCATTATATTTTCTCTCTTGAATCTCATGTTCTCACCATATTGTTATTTGTTTACACTGTCACAAGATACTAACATCCAATCATTATGCAGATTGTTCTTTTATTATATATCTCTAGCTTTTATATATCTAAATCTTGTGACAGGATATAGACGAGCCGTAAGAGCCTGAGGCGCAATGCGTCACTGTGACCAGGCGTGAAAAATCAGACGAACCGTAAGAGCCTGAGGCGCAATGCATCACTGTGGCCAAGCGTGAAAAATCAGACGAGCCGTAAGAGCCTGAGGCGCAATGCGCCACTATAGCCAGGCATAAAATCAGACGAGCCGTAAGAGCCTGAGGAGCAATGCGTCACTGTGGCCAGGCGTAAAATCAGACGAGCCGTAAGAGCCTGAGGCGCAATGCGTCACTGTGGCCAGGCATAAGATCAGACAAGCCGTAAGAGCCTGAGGCGCAATGCGTCACTATGGCCAGGCATAAAATCAGACGAACCGTAAGAGCCTGAGGTGCAATGCGTCACTGTGGCCAGGCGTAAAAGATCAGAGGAGCCGTAAGAGCCTGAGGCGCAATAGCGTCACTGTGGCCAGGAGTATAATCAGACGAGCCGTAAGAGCCTGAGGCGTAATGCGTCACTGTGGCCAGGTGTAAAATTAGAAGAGCCGTAAGAGCCTGAGGCGCAATGCGTCACTGTGGCCAGGTGTAAAATTAGAAGAGCCGTAAGAGCCTGAGGCGCAATGCGTCACTGTGGCCGGGCGTAAAATCAGACGAGCCGTAAGAGCCTGAGGCGCAATGCGTCACTGTGGCCAGGCGTAAAAGATCAGAGGAGCCGTAAGAGCCTGAGGTGCAATAGCGTCATTGTGGCCAGGCGTATAATCAGACGAGCCGTAAGAGACTGAGGCACAATGCATCACTGTGGCCAGGCGTGAAAGATCAGAGGAGCTGTAAGAGCCTGAAGAGTAATTGCGTTACTATAGCCAGGCAATGGAAACATAAAGGCCGTGAGAACTGGAGATACGCTTGCGTCGTGATAGTCAGGCCTCAGAAAGGTATGTAAAATTTTTTCCGAAACTATATCTTTCTATCAAGAATTGGGGAGCATACACGAATAAACAAAACAAATAAACAGACAAATGATGATAAATGATAAATAGAAGAGCAATGCGATACGAAGCATGAACAAAATTTTGATTCAATTTCATTCAAGAAAATCTTTACAATTACATCTTTACAAGTACATCCAACAAAAGCAAAACAACAAAATATTCAAAAAAAATCACAACAAAACGACAGAATGTTCGAAAAGAAAAACAAAAAACAATTCAATCTGCAGGAGGAGGCTGGGGATCAACCGCCGACGGACCCTCGCACTCTAAAGACTGCTGACCATCCTCCCCATCCAAGTCGTCGAGAGCTCCAATAGGTTCGGGAGCATCGTCCAGGTTCACAGGCTCCCAAGGACCGGTGAGGTTTGCAAGATCATCCTAGGCAGTCCTCTTAAAAAGCTCATCAGGAGGTTCAGCCCCCGGTTCGTACTTAGTTCAATCAGGGGCCTCGAACAGCATCGCCTCCCGTGTATATTGGAGCTCAGGAAATTCTTCGCCTTCCTTATGCTTCTCCAGCCAAGATCTAGCGATGTAAAATCCATATTTTACATATAGATTCGAAAAATCCTCCTTTCGCCTCAAGCAATCCCTAGAAAGACGGTACTCCTTCACGGCTTCCGCCCTGATGCTATCAATCTCCGCTTGAGTTAGATAAGGAGTAGCCTGACTTTCTAGCTCGGCGACATATTGCTCGAGCTCCTGATTACGATCAATTAAGGACCCATATTTGGACTGCATGCGGTCCAGTTCGGCTTGGGCCTATTGAAGATCTTCGTGAAATTTGTTAGACCTAGCCGCCTCAACAGTAAGATCCCCCTTGGCCTGATTCAAATCTTAGCGCGCCTTCGAGAGCTGATCTTCCAAGTTTCGTACCACGTTTGGAAGCCTAGATAAGTTGTTAACAGTGTTTGACAACTCTATGACTTTGTCCTTCAAATCCCGGATCTCCTTGTCAGCTCGCTCCCGATAGGCTCGATGTTGAGCGTTATTGGCCACAGTCCTCTAAGCAAGCTGAAAAGCAACGCAAAAAGTCAAACTCAAAGTATAGCAAAAAGAAATTAAACGAAAAAAGAAAATGAAAATTACCCTCAGCGCTTCCATATCGGCCAAGTCTTCTCCCTCTAGATAATTCCTGAATATTCTAGCTTCGTCCCTAGGAAGGATAGTAGCCCGACTCAGTCGAGACGCTACCCCGGGAAAGTCCAAGGTATCATTGTCACGAACTCCCGGGTAAACCCGAAACTCAGACCCCCTCATGATGTAACCACCATCTACAGGGTAGGATCTCTCATCAATAGGACCTATCCTCGGGAGAATTGGCCTGGTCCCCATAGACGGCTCGATGTACAAGTGCCTCTGGTTCTTTCGCTGGGACGAAATTATATTGCATTTGCCAAGCTCTTCAGAACGAGACCGTCCAGACGAACCAGAAGCCCCCCGTGAAGAGGAAGAGCTCTCCCTCTATCCCGAGAGGGATCCCTTTGTTCCGGAGGAGGAGGAGGCATCACTTGTCTAGGAACAGGTGGGGTCCGAGCCCGAGGCAATTGAGGTAGAACCGGTGCCTCACTAGGAACATCATCAGCTAAACGAGGCCTCTTTCTAGTGAGATCACTAGATGGACCGCCCTCCGAGCCTTGACGTGCCAAAGATCGTCGAAAATGGCTCATTTCTGCAAAAAAGAAAGAGAACAAGTAAGTGGTTAAAAACGTGGTCAAAACCAGCAAATAATAAAAAGCATAAAAAGTTACCATCAGGAGAATCAAAATGCTCCTGAAGGGACTCTATGTTTATCATATCATCGTCGGGTAGAACCATGAAAGTTGAACCAAATCCTCCCAGTCATTCAGATCAGCTAAAGGCTCACTGTCAAAACTAGATTCTATATTTGTACTCCCTATATCTTCTTGTGGCCTTAAAGGTTCAGGGTTCAACTCAGGGGGAATTGAGGATGGAGGATTCGAGGAAGGAACAGAAGGGCCGACAATAGGGACGGAACCCACACCCCAGCCAGCAGATATCAAATTTTCATTTGATAAAAGACTGTCAAGACTAATGGGACTATCAACCAGTAACCTATTGACGTCCAGGGATAACTGTTCTCTAAGTGTAGAAATCTGGGGGCCCTTGGGGATTTCACGCCTAGTCTCCCAACGAGTGGGGAAATCCAGGCCCCCAGGCGTCTCCACAATAAGCCACTCCGATTCAAAACCGTGAAGCTTATTAGCGGGTTTCTCGAATAATCTGTTTTCAAATCCAGGCTTATACACCCGCTGAAGTGAATAAGGAACTAAGTCGGGGCTACCTCGAAACCTAAAAAAGGCATCAAGAAGGGGAAGAGACGGAGAAACGCCCCTTAGGCGGCAATGCACGGTAAACCCTATTAATTGCATCCATGCGTGAGGATGCAGTTGTTCGGGGGCAATCCTATGCGTCCTAAGGATAGAAGCCCCAAAGTCGGATAATGGAAAACGAAGTCCTAACTCTAAGGATGCCCTGAAAATAACTATCCCGTCAAACACACGACGTATGTCATTTTCTTGAGGGTTTGGAAGCCTATAGGAATATCCCTCGGGCAAAGGAAACCTAGACATAAGGTCTTGAATGTTGGCTGCCTTTAAAGTCGACTTGACTCCTAGCTCTATATGCTTCCTCACACCATGACCAGCCACTTTTGAAAGTTCGAGAAAAATCACGGAAGAAAAAACTATTGGCCACAGAGTTTACCTAACAGAGAAGTAGGAAGACAGTAAACTATAGTGTTAGAGCGTTAGCAACGGAAGAACGGCAAACAGCACAGGGCGACAGAGTTTTCGTCCACGTGACAGACTTGCGGCATAGTGATGTTTATGCGATAGAGGAGTGGAAGAGTATCAACAGCCCGTGACAGAGTAGCGGCAGAGTAGCGACAGAGGTGCGATAGAGTATTGAGAAAATGTGCGGCCGAGTGGTCTTATGCGAGAGAACTCAGTGGATACTGTGACAACAAGGAGCTTATATATATAGAGGCGCAGCTGCGTCAACACGTGCACGAGAATCCGCACGTGCTCTGGAACGGTGTGTCAAGAATCCTCTTTTGTAGGAAACATTCCTACCAAAGAGTGGGGAGCAATTGATAGTGGTCATATCATCAAAGTTCACGTGTACAAAGATCGACTAACCAGAGACCGCCACGTGTCAAACACCAAAAGAAGAGACATAAGCCACATGGCTGGTAAAGAGAGGTGGCGATACAGTAGCTAGGCGATAGATTGTATGCGAAAGAGTCCCCGGCGGCAGAGTCCAGAGGCGACGCGGTCTCAAGGCTATAGAGACTGTGCGATAGAGTATGAACGCGACTGAATAATTCGCGATAGACCTCTACCGCACAGATGGAGATACAGCTCTACCGCAGGATCGCGACAGAACTCTACCGCAGGAACTGCAATGGAACTCTACCGCAGGGACCGCGGCAGAGGGTCACGTAACTCTACCGCATGTTGAACTCATCCGCAGGACGTCCAACTCCAAGCCGCGACAGAGTATCCAATAACTCTGTCGCAGCCCAGACACGCGCCTGGATCTCAGACCCGAACCCCACAATTACGGGTATGTCCTCGAGCCCTAAAAGAACAGGAAGCCCGACTTCACTCTAAAAAAGAAAATCTATAAATAGACCAGGTATGGAAAAAGGTTAGGGATCAGAATCTCTCTCTTAAAAACTGAATCTCTTTTCTTGAATACAGAATCTCTACCAAAGTAACTTTCTAACTTAATCATCGGAGTACGCGTGCAGGGACAGATCCCTGCGCCTCTCTGACCTTTGTTGTTTTTGCAAAAGATTCGATACACGTGGAGGGAATTGCATCAGCATCACCTGGTTGTTGTTTAGCGCAACATTAATACGTGGAAAGTATCGCCCCGTGGTCATTTAGTGCAATATCAATGCTTATACAGGATACGGGCAGAGCAGCTATGGTGTGATGGACAGAAAAATGATGGCGTGAAGATGAAGGGAAATGGGAGTGGGTTCGGTAACCCCTCATTCTGTTTTCTGTTCACACCATTTACTGTATGCATATATATATATATATTTCTATTGTATAGCCCCATTTTCATGAGTCATCTTCCACCAACTGCTTCTGCCATGTCTCCCGTTTCTCTGTTGTTGCATTAGTCACTAGCCTACTTCCACTGATTTAACAGGAAAATGAGGTACACTCTTAGGCATTTGATACTTTCTCCTATCGATGGTCTTTGCTTCCCAAGCAATCTTGGGACTTTCGGTCATTCCCTTGTGGTCATAACCTTCCTAATTCTGCTCCCCTTTCTTTTCCTACCGAAAATCATCATCATCAGTCCTTGTGCTTTAGGTTTTCTTATTCTATTGCTACTGTTAACATCAGTATACACACACACACACACATATATATATATCTATCTACATGTATTTCCTCATATATATTTCTATATGGAGCTCTCGACCATGTAGTCGCATATGCACATTTATTTATATGTATATATGTATATATATGGATATATATAGTTATATATATGTGTATGCATATTCCTATAGTCATTTGTTCTTAGCATTAATATGATTATTTTGATTATTTCTTTCAAGTTTCACAATAGAGATTATAATTTAATTTTTAATCATTGGCTAAGGGGAAACATATTTTTAATTCCATTGACTTATGTATTATTTCTTGTTGAAACCACATACATAAAAGTTTAAGGTGTTTACACATGTATAGGAAGAGATTGAAGCAAAGAATGACCAAAGAAAAGTTTAAATAATCAACTGAAATGAAGTGGAAATTGAAAAACCGAAAACTGCTGAAGGGGGCGTGGAACATAACAGAGTTCTTAAATAGAGGAGTGAACCGTGAGGTAGGGGAAAGAAAAAGAAAAGGAAAAGAAAAAGGGAAAATAAAATTGAAAGGGCTTAATCCTAACTTCACCTTAAAGTGATCTTGAGTGCCCACACTTCAATTTAGTGTTTGAATATCGAAGAAAGTGTGAAAGAATCCACGGAAAACATGTACATAAACTGTTTGATCAAGGTGAGTTGATTGAGTTTTACGAATTTTTCTTCTTCCATCATCTTATATGATGAATAACTAATTATTTTAGGATAATTTATGGTCTGATTTGAAGTTAAACAAGTAAGGAGAAGAAAAAGTGAAGTGGGTTTACTGCTTGGGATTCAAAGTAAGTATATTGATTTTGTTAGAGATTAATTGTGTTTTTTAGTTATAACATTAGATTTATTGAATTTGTGATATGTGTGATAAAAGTTGAATGAAAAAGTTGTATATGAACATATATAAAGTTCGGCCATAAGGTAAATTAAAGTGTGATTTATGAAAAATTATTTCATAAATTAAAGAAAGTATAGTGAAATTTAAGTTGATCCAGACTTAGTGATAATGTGATATTAAATGGAATTGTGGAAAATACAAAAAACGCAATTTAGCTAAGGATATTATAAAAGATAAATTGGCATGATTTTTTCGCATTAAATGTGGACATTTGAGGTATGTATAAATGCTAAATGAATTTAGAATATGGCATTTTAGATAAAACCTTTAAAGGAAAGGTTTAAGAAAATGATATTAAGTAAGATAAAAAAGATGTGATGTTACAAGAATTCAATTGTGGATTATTTGAAATGTATAAAATATTAAATATACTTTTTTGGTATTGATTGTAGGCCTCCGCTAAAAAGAAGTATTTTCTATATACTCATAAGCTTGGAAATCATGTAAGTGATACACATAAATAGAAATAGCATCATATTGCTTTAATTTTGATATTTATATATATCAAAATTAAATATAGGAGTTAAATATCGGAATTTATGGCTCGAGGAGTGATTGAAGAAATTGTGAAATGAGACAAATGATAATGATGAAATAATTGTGACATAGGATTTATTGAGGTGCTAGTAAAGAAGGAATAACATGTGAGATGAAATAATCCGATTTGGGACTTCCTAAGGATTATGAGATATGATTGAGGGTTAGAATTTCAATTACCAATATCGAGGAAATAAGGAAATTTCCATTTAAACTATAGGTGATTGAAATGGTGAACCCTTACAAGCATACCTTAGCACATTAGCTTAAGCATGCACATCATTGTTTTATAAGATTTAAAAGAATATGTTTTCGAACCATGCTTTACTGCATTGTTTTACCTTTGCATAACATGGATTTTATGAGAAAGAAAAGTGCATCTGACAATGCTTTAAATTGCATTTGAAATTACTTATGCATTGTAAATATCATAAATTTGCAAACGTACTCGGTGTTGACTATAAATAATAAATTAGATAATTAAGATCAAATATGTGATTATGAGTAAATTAATTTAAGTATAAACATTAGAGTAAATTCTTTTTATACTACAAGGAAAATTTAACAAGTACATGGATATATATATATATATATATATATATATAGAGAGAGAGAGAGAGAGAGAGAGAGAGAGAGAGAGAGAGAGGAATGTATGTGTATGCATGAGCCACGGGTTGGTTTCATTGGAAACCAATCCCGAGAGCCATTGAAACAAGATGAACTTATGAGGACGTGATGATAAATGAATATAAACCTACCGAAGCTGCAGCAAGGAAGTGGATGGGAAATCTAGTAACAATCAAGAGGTATGTCATGTGACCGAAGGGTAAAAAGGTGATGTTCATGGCAGGTTAGGAAAATGGGAATGGATTTGATGGGTCCTGCTAGCATGGGGAAGAGAAGGGAAACAAAAGGAAAATGAATTGGAAGTCTGCAACTGGAGCAGACTGATAGGAAAGGAGGTAGTGGCATGGGCAGACCTATACTGAGGGTGAGTGGGAGCCTGGAAAACCAAACAACAGAAGAAAGTCAGTAAATCGGGTAACCTGCTAGAACATACACAGTTAGTGAACAAATATATATACATATAAATACAAAAGTTACAAATTATAGTGGGAACAGGTTAAAGGGGGAGGCTGAAATGAGAGAGGGAGAGAAACCAAGAATGATATGAAAGAGAGATTAGAAAATGATAGGATATGGCAGATTGAGTTTATGGGGATAGAGGTACTGTGAAAGAAAAACCCAAGGTCTGCTACAGGCACAGACCAGCATAGGGAAACGAAGAGAAATGCATGCATTTGCGTGTAAAGATATTGAAGAACTGAAGACTAAGGATGGTGGTCGGTAAAGGCAGGAAGAGTAGCTCGCAAAAAGAGGAGGAAAATCATGAAGCTGACAAGAGAAAGCAGGACAGGGAAAAACATAAACAAATATACATACATACATGTGTACATATATTTGTTGCAGAGGGGAGTCGGTAAGAGTAGCTCGAAAACAAAGGAGAGAACTGGAAACAGAGGACTCCCATCCTCTGAAAACTGAAGCAAAAGATATGGGAAAGAGAGAAAGAAATCGAGAAAGATGAGAAAAGAGAGAGGCCAATGAGAGCTAAGAAACCGAAGGAAGAGTGATGCGTGAGCCGAGAGGAAGAAATTGTGAAAAGAAAAGAGCTAAACCCCTTGCTGCTATTGAAGGTTCGATTAAAGAGAGAACCTCGAGAGCTATTGCCATGGAGGCTCTCGACAGGGAGCAACAATGGTGGCTCTCGGCTTGAAATGCGTGAAGCAGGGGATGAAGTGGTGCTGTTGAGAGAGAGGCTTATCGCTGGGAATTTTTGGGGCCACAGATGAGTGTTACAACAAGGGTTATTGGTGGCTAGGAGAGTTGTTTCAGGGGCCATTCGGGAATGATTATGGGGATTGAAACAGAGAAGAAGTGGGGTGTGAAATGGCTGTAAAGACAATGGATGTGAGTTGAGAAAGAGCAATTGAGTTTAGTTGAGAGTTAGACCACCTCTGCTTCAATCCTTGGAGAACAGAGCTCAGCTACTCACATCACTGTAAGGAGAGAAGCAAGTTGAGACAAAGTGCCCGATGGAACTGCCGGTACCCAGGACAACCGAGATGTAGATCGAGACTAGATAGAGGGATTGATGAGCTTCATTTTAGATTTGGTTCTGCTGCCACAATATATTTTAGTTGATAAATTGAAGGACATTGCTACAACATTTCCCTAAGCTAATATTGCTAGCACAAATTTACAATGAATGAAGTCTCCATATTAGCTAAGCTCTCTTAAGGTTCGGACATATGAGCTAGTCAATCTAAGGGGAAGAAAGTTGATTTAACAAGTGGAAAGAATATAGAAAGGTAGAAGAGAGGAGATTTATTTAGAAAGAAATTAGTGGGAATAACAAAAACAAGAAATGATTTGTTTAGAGTAATATTTAGCATAATTCGGAGTAAAATGGAAAAACTAGATAATCTAATTAAAAATTTAATGCATCTTCAGAGCAAGTGAATGAACAAGAATAGACTGGTCAACTCTAGGTGCAGGAGCATAAAGAGACTACGGACAGACACCGAGCTAAGAAAAATTTTCGTGTGCTGTTAGAGATAAATACACGTAATTTCTCTGTGTTTGTAGATATAAATTTTAGGGTAAATTTTCTAGTTACTAGAATTATAAAAACCCCAGGCCGATTTTACTTCTTGGAATTTAAGGAAAATTTTAAACTTCGTAGATCAGCCTGGCTACTGATATATAGATTTATTTGGTTTATCTAGATAAAAACCTCGGTAATTATAATTATTGATTTTAGATCGAAAATCCCTAAACCGAGTACTGAAATTTTCAACCAAAAATGGCTAGTCAACCCCTTTTGAATTGTTTTATGAAACAAACTGAATTTATATGTGATTTAAGGAAAAATAATCTGTTTATGAAGAAATACTGATGTGATGTGTTTTAGCGTTACCTGATTGTGCGTCACACAGTCTGACTCGCACCGATTTTGAGACAAAGGTGATGATTAGTCATGTTACACTATTAATGTTACCGTATACGATGTCATAACAGTCGTTTATGGGCCCACATGGGTGGCGATGGTCAGCTGGGCTAGTCCATTACATCAGTGATGATCTGTTTCTATTTTTGCAGTCTACAAAGTACAATGTTCTGTACAATACGCATGTGAGTATGATGTACCGTGTATTCTGGTCTTCGAACATTCTGATTTATGAGGAGTTTGGGTATCTGACCATTTCCACGACAATTGACATCTTGGCACACATGATTAGTGGCTGGATGGAGTCACCGACATTGGTTGATAGTCATTTTTATGTGTGATATAGCATGTTCTACCTTGTCTCATCTATTTGAATTTCTAAATTGACTGTATGACTATTTTCGTATGGAACTGTATTCTTTTACTGCATAAAAAGATAGTGGGGGCCACCTCTTGAATCCTTCTGGACCAAAGTGTCACATAGTCGTCACTTTAAAAGCTGTATAAAGTTTTGGAATTGGTATTGATTACAGTTCCATGTTTGTACTAAAATTGCTATAGATTTTTTACTCTGATTTTACGGAAAGGGCAGTGGCTTTGTGTTATTTGAAATTGTTTAGTCTACCCCTAAAAGTTTTGAAATTCTGTATATATTGCGGTAAACTGCATGTACTATCGATATTGGTTCTGTTTCGATTTGTCAGACCCTAGTATTTCTGAACTGCCAAATTATCTGTAAGTTTTCATGAGAGCCTCTATTTGATAAATGCTTATTAAGTAGTGTATTTATCTACCTGTCACGTGTTTTTCTTACTTAGCACGTTGAGCTCACCCCTTACTTTCCTCTACAGAGCCCCATCAGTAACTTGGACCCCTTCAGTTAGTAGGGCAATTTGCACAGTTATGGTTCTGTAGACTATCTTTCTGTGTCGAAGATATATCCAAGTTTAAACAATTCTTTTGTATATAAAATTTTTGTAAGTACAGTAATGTATAGAGAAATGTGTTTGAGGAATGTGAACATGAAAGAACAAATATGATGATTAATCGAAAGGTATCTCTATTAGATTTTTTTTGTTAAAATTTATGACCAAAAAATTAATTTATTAGACTGATTTATTGTTCTGACCTATTATCGACTCGTAGCCTAACCAAAATATGTGTAATTTGGGTCATTACAGAAGTAGGTATCAGAGTAAGGTTGACTTGATACGAGTCGATTTTAGGAGTAAGAGAAAATTTCGAAAGTTCACATCCCCAACATTACTGTATATTGTTTAAATACAAATGGGTATACCTGGTTGTGTTTTATAGAGAAATTGTGTTATTGAATGAAGGAAAACTGATAGATATGGCTAGTAGGCATCACAAGTATTCTAGTAGACGAGAGGGAAACTGTTTCTCGAGGTTGTAGAGATAGGCCTGAGAGATAGAGCGAACCCTTATCTGAATGTGCACCTTTTAGTTTAACCGATAATTCTGAAGTTCGTTACGTATGATTTGAGATGGGACATGGAAACAGTGATGACATTGTTTGGTCAGGTGATCACAACACAATAATAATAATAATGATGAATAAGGTATGACTGTAACTTAGAGAAAGACTGAGACAATTTTGAAAGATAGTACACTATTATATACTGGAGTCAATAATACAACTGTAATGGAAAATTGGATAAATGAATTGGAAAACTTATATGGATTCTTAGGGTACGCTCGCAAAATTAATAGACTGGGGGCAATTTCAGAAGTTTAAGCCTCTGTTTTTCAGTGAGGTTAAGAATTTAGTTGTTTTGAAAGATTGGATAAATAAGATGGAGAAACCTTATGGATTTTTCATAGTAACTCTACTGAGAAAGTTGCTTTTGCAACTTTTGTGCTAAAGAATTGGGGAAATTATACGAATTTTTAAGGAACAATACTATAAGAAGGTAGCTTTTGCATCATTGGTATTAAAATGGGAAGTTGAACCTCGGTGAAAGTTTCCCTGATTTATTTTGGGGACTCAACAATTAGAGAGTTATATGAGATATATTTCTGGATGACTTTAGATGGAAATACACCTCGGATACGGCATAACGGTTTTTTTAGAAAGTTTAAATTGGACATAATGTAACAAGTCTGTGGATGAATATGAAACTAAACTTATGATTTTGGAGAAGTATAATCCGGATACGTTGAGTTGTGAAATGAAGAAAGTCCAAAAACTCATAAGAGAGACTGAGATCCTCAATCGAGCTAGGATAGCTCCATTTGATGTTACTACTTATGAGGAAACAATGTGCAAGACACAACTGTCTGGATAAAACGCAACTGTGTGATTATGAGATGTATGTCTCTGAAATTACTAAGAGAAGGGAATGGTAATGTAAGACCCTTAAATTCATATGTAATACCCTTGATTTATTGTAAACTCCTATTTAATAATGTAATGTGTATATTGGATTGTGAAATGAATACACACAAATTTTAAAGTGTATAGCGTGTGTAAGAAGGATATTTCCACGAATGGAATGTGAATATATTGAGTTTTGAGTGGTGTGATAAAATGGAATGAAGTTGCATAAGTTGCATAAATCTTTGTACTTCTATTTGGGTTTGTATTGTATACCTTTGGTTATACAATGAATGCACACAAGTTTCAATGTATATAAAGTATGAATGGATGTCATTTTTAAGCCTTAAAGGTGGTTGGATGAGAAAATGACTACAACAACAAAATTTATGAAGTTTTGTGTGAGTTACTACAGAAAACTGCAGCAAAATTTGAAAAATATGAATACCAGATCGATCTCATTGAAGGAAAGATCGATTTGGAAGTGCAAAAAATGATCTTATTTGAGCAATGGAACAGAGCAGATCGATCTTCAATGGGGCTAGATTGATTTGCTTAGCATTCTGTGTTGAAGGAATCGATCCCCAGAAGGGCTAGATCGATCTCCAAATGCTACTAACTTGGAGAGATCGATCTCACCCTTGGAACAGATCGATCTCCTTAAGCTACTGCCTGGAACATATCGATCTCATGCTTAAAGGTAGACCGATCTCATTAAGCCTGAAAGGTCAGTTTCGAGAGGAAAAATGCAGGGCCGATCAATCTCATTTGGAGAGCAGATCGATCTTATAGAGAGAGTTCTATAAATACTGGACTTCTACACTTCAAGTTTCACGGGATTTACTGTTCCATTCAAGAGCAAAAGTATAACCTAACATTTCAACACTAGAAAGCTTCAACTTGCAGTTAGTTTTGAGTGAGATTTTATTGAGAAAAGTTGTTCTTAGCAAAGAGGTGAACAACATACTTGGAAACAAGAGATTGAAATCAGGGATTTCAAGAGCAAGGAGGATTTGTACCAATTTGGTGAAAAAGGAAGGAAATCTCAGCTAGGTAAGATTTAATGCACCAAGTGATATATTTTAAACTAGGTGTATTGATGAGTTTATTGGTATATGCATGAATTGTTGGAAATGAAAGAATCAAGAAAAATGAGCATTACCTAACTATTGGTGTGAAAATGGGAAAATGATGAGGAAATGTTGTTAATATGAAATTGATGATGGAATATGCATGTAGGGAAGATTATAAATTTAATCTTATGAAATGCATATATTAGAAATAAGGAGAAATAAATATAGCTATATGAAAAATGTGGTATAATACCATATTGGGAGAAAATAATGAGATTGATGCATGGAATTGAGATTTGGCAAAAAAAATGAGTATATTACGATATACTAATGCAGATAATTATAACAGTTTCAGAAATCACAGTGGAAGCTGATCGGATTGTGAAAGTGAGCAGCACCGAGGAAGTGAGGTCACTTGACGTGATCCGAGGTAAGGGTATTTCGTGAGTAGCTAGAGGTAGCTACACGTATTTTGAATAGCACTTTGATATTATATGCTATATGAATTCCCCTGAATAAACATGATGTTGTGATAGAAAGCAAAGAAGATAATTGTGTTTTATCTAAAAATAGGGTGAAAATACCTTATGATGGCTCTACCGAGAGGGGGGTGAATCGGTTTTCTAACGTTAATAGCAAATTTTAATTTAATCCTATTTTAATTTGCAAATGAAAATAAGCAATATAACAAATTAAACAATTTAATACAAGATAGGGAAGAGAGAAACAAACACAATTGTTTATAGAGGTTCGGCCAAACTCTTGCCTACGTTCTCTCTCCTTGACCTTCTTGTCAAGTGCTTTCTTACTCTCCTTCAACAGAAGTTTACAATGTTCCTTTTACAGGTTAAGGAATAACCTCTCTACCCTTTGTAATATGAAAATGTATTCACCCTCTTACAATTTATCTCACAGAGGAACAATCCTCTTCTCTCTAAAGATATGGATGAATACAAAAATGAAGCTTTAATGTAGGTAGGACAAATACAGCTTTTGCACTTAAGCTTATATAATAAATCTCAATAAATGAGGAATGAAGACACAAGGAATGAAAGTGTTGAAAGCTTGAGAATGTAGAAAATATGCAGCAATAATGTCTCTATTCTCTTTGTCTTCAATGCTTGGTTAAATACTGAAGGATTGGTAGTTGGAGCATTAAATGCTGTTTTTCCTGTTGAGATTTTGCAGAAACTAGCCGTTGGGTACCTCCAGTAGTGTGCCAGATCGATCTGCCTTCTTGGCCAGATCGATCTCTTAGTTATAAATCTGCAAGATCAACGCACAAAAACACAAGGAGATCGATCTCATAGGTTAGCAGATCGATCTGTTAATTTGAAAATGATATGGGAGATCGATCTGTCGAATAGGCAGATCGATCTCATGATCTCTCTGTTTAAGGCAAGATCGATCTACAGATCGATCTGCCATGCAGTTTCGTAGTGGGGAGATCGATCTCTCAATACCTCAGATCGATCTCCTTAGCTCTCTGACTTTGAGGAGATCGATCTCTTCCTTACCAGATCGATCTCATAAGTTCTCTGTTTGAGTGTGGATCGATCTTTCAGATCGATCTACAGTCTTATGCTTTTAAAGGAGATCGATCTCTTCCTAGACCAGATCGATCTCTCAACTCTAGCTTTAGCCAGATCGATCTCTTAACCCTTGCAGATCGATCTCACTCTTCCTTAATACCTTTGTAAAGGTTCAAGGCTTGGCAGATCGATCTCATTTCTTCATGAGATCGATCTCTCATCAAGTAAAAACCTAGGAGATCGATCTCTCATAAGCCAGATCGATCTCTCATCAACAGAACTCTAAGTTCTGGTACTGATAACCTCTAAACACGTCTTTATATCATTTTTATATTATTGAATTTACTTGTTTTGTCATTTCAAAATATATTAACTCAACAATCTCCCCATTTTTGATATGACAAAACTTATTCAATCAACATGTTTAGTTATTTTGCAAAAGCTCCCCCATTTTGTGAGCTCCCCTTTTCTTTTAGCTTTTAACTTTGTTACTATTTTAACTCCCCCTTTCTTTTAGCTTTTAACTTTGTTACTATTTTAACTCCCCATCATTTTAACCATTCGTTTTGGAGATGTTTCTTAAAAACCTTCTTAAAACGTTTTATGCCTCTTGACCACAATCACATGTTTTCTTTTTTTCTCCCCCTTTTTGTCATATCAATAGCAAGAAAGAAAATTCATGTCATTTCAAAATGAACATTTTCATTGAAACTTAGTCAACAGACAAATGGCAATTCATTTCAAGCAAATGCATATCAAAATAACAACAAGTAGCAAAAACAAAACATATAACTAAACTAAATCGAGCAACTAGATCCTAAGATGGAGGAGGAACGCGATCCATGAGATCCTCAACATGAGTGCGAGTGACTTGAAGCTCATCAAACATCGCCTCCTAAGCCTCATGAACCTCATCCACTCTTCGGTTCAAAGATGCAAAGCCTTCATCGATTTTTCTGTTGAGTTCACTTATCATCTTCATAAGGATCTCCATGTCAGCAGGTGAGGATGCAGGTGCAGTGGTCTGAGGAGTCGAGGATGATGGTCCCGTAGCCGGTGCAGCAGGTGGGTCCATAGGCTCAGCGGAGGGGTCTTCCTCCATAGCTTCAGCAGGCTGCTGGTCCCTCTTCTTCTTCCAGTCGCCCCGAAAATCTTTGTAGTACCCATGTGATTGAGGGTCCCGATGTTGAGGACGCTCTTTTGAGAGGGCAGTTCACCGGTTTCGCAGCTGCTATCTATCTTGAGCCGTTGAAGAAAGTACGCCACTGGTTGAGGAAACACGATCGTTATGGCTTGGCCTCGTACAATCTTTAACCAGTCTTGAAAGATAAAATGGACGAGGTTGGGTTTTTGACTGGTGGAATGAATATGGTGAATCCAAAACCTATCTAACCTCCTAACAGTCGAATGTCGGGTACCAAACGGACGAAGGTTCCACGAGATGATGTGGAGTAGCCGGGGGTGCATTGGGAGTTCACTCGCCTTATCCCCGGGAATGTCAAACTCCAAGGGAACCTCCTCATCTTCGTTCGTTAAACCTTCATCGCGTATGTCAAAGGCTTGGGCTAAAATTTCAGTGGTTACGGCAATTGACCTTCCCATGACATACGTTGTGAAACTAAGAATTTGACAGGAATCGATAGGATCGTAAATGAGTTCGGCATTGAAAAAAAATGCACAAACGATATTTGGAGGGACGGGAGTATTTATTTTTAGAAAGGGCATCCAACCAAACTCCTCAAATTTAGACAAATATGGAAAATCAATTCGGTTGAGGAAAGAGAAATCGATTGTATGCCAATGTTTAATTGGCATGGTTGAAAAGTATTCTTCGTATCGCTTTCTCTTCGCAGGTGTTTTAAAACACCAGTTGAAGGTAGTGATGGAAGCAGAAGGAATGGGTTGGGAAGATGACCCGGTTGCTACATTGGTTCGGAGAGGTTTTTGTCCTATTGTCTTAAGCCTAGGCATGGTTTTCGATACGAGAATTATGCTACTACAGATTCACAAGCGAAAAAATCAATGGAACAGTAACTAGATTTGCCCTAGAACTAAATTGAACACAAATCGTAGGAAATTTTTGAGAAAACAATGAGAAATGTTGGTTACTGATGTTGCCAAGCTGACAGCAACAAGAATATACCTTTCACGTAGTCTGATTGCACTAACGACAAAAGGGTGACGTCGATGCAATTTGTTCCACGGGTTCTTCGTATATCCTGCAAAAACAACAGGAATCAGAGGGGGCAGGGATTTGTCCCTGCACGCGCACTCCGATGATTAAGTAAGTAATCGGAGTTGTGAATGTATGAAGAAGAGAATGTATTGCTTAAATCAGAGAGTTTAAGGCTTTTCCCTTCTTTTTGGTTCTTTTGTTTCGGATCTCGCCTCCTCTTTTCTGAGAGTTCACCTGATATTTATAGGTTTCTGCAGGTCGGTTCGAGCTGAGACCCAGGCGCGTGTCTGGGCCGCAACAGAGTCATAGAGCACTCTGTCGTGCCTCGAGTTCAAGCAGCTAGCGGGGGAGTCGGCAGGCGGCAGAGTACCATAGACCTCTACCACTGGCTGTGAGGGAGACCTCTGCCGTGGGGCAATGCGGGAGATCTCTGCAGCGGGCTATGCGAGGGACCTCTATCGCGTCTCTCTGCAGCGGGCTATGCGAGGGACCTCTACCGCAGGCTGTGCGGGAGACCTCTGCCGCGGTAGAGGCGATGGAGATCTGCTGCCCCTACTGTGCGGTACACTGCAAGGCGACAGACTTCTATCGCCTCGAACACTCTGTCGTCGTATCAGCCACGTGGTTCATTCTTAGTTTGACACGTGGCAGTCTCTGGTTGGCGGATAGGTGTACACGTGGATTCTGGTGACACGACCACATCAATTGCTCCCCACTCTTTGGTAGGAATATTTCCTGTGAAAGAGGATTCTTAATAGAAAGATATATTTTCGGAAAGAATTTTACATACCTTTCTGAGGCCTGACTATTACGACGCGAGCGCATCTTTAGTTCTTACGGCCTTTATGTTTCCATTGTCTGGCCACAGTGACGCATAGCGCCTCAGGCTCTTATGGCTCGTCTGAATATACGGCCGGCCACAGTGACGCATAGCGCCTCAGGCTCTTACGGCTCTTCTAAATATACGCCTGGCCTAGCCGGTAGAGCCACTCAACCGTATTATACGTTTTGGAGCTGTTCAACCCATGGCAGTCTACGTTCGCAGGGCCCGAGCTCAAAGGTAACAGTCCTCACTGTTTTCTATCGCGTCCCCGGGGGATCGAACTCAGGACATAGTCCGCTTTGGGTATGGCCCACTGGCAGCCTGCGTTCGCAGGGCCCGAACCAAGGGTTCCCCTCACGATTTTCTTTCGCGTCCCCGGGGGATCGAACTCAGGACATAGTCCGCTTTGGGTACGGCCCACTGGCAGCCTGCGTTCGCAGGGCCCGAACCAAGGGTTCCCCTCACGATTTTCTTTCGCATCCCCGGGGGATCGAACTCAGGACATAGTCCGCTTTGGGTACGGCCCACTGGCAGCCTACGTTCGCAGGGCCCGAACCAAGGGTTCCCCTCACGGTTTTCTTTCGCGTCCCCGGGGGATCGAACTTAGGACATAGTCCGCTTTGGGTACGGCCCACTGGCAGCCTACGTTCGCAGGGCCCGAAACAAGGGTTCTCCTCACGATTTTCTTTCGTGTCCCCAGGGGATCGAACTCATCACCTCTTCTTGGGCCACATACTTATTGGCCCTAGCAAAGAGATCAGAGATTGTCATCGGTTGATCAAGAGAGGGATTCTTGCAGCTTTTCGGAGCTTGTCCCTTGTAGCATTGCAGCCATGGCTACCCCTACCGGCAGATCTTCCACTTCCAAGGTTGCATCTCGGAAGCGGTCTACAAAGCTCTTCAAGGATTCTTTATTCCCTTGCTTAAGCGTGAGTAGGTAAGTAGCGTCTTTCTTTCTCTGGCTGTGGATCATGAAGACTTTGAGGAATTCATTCCTCAATTGATCGAAAGAGAAGATTGAACCGTCGCTCAACTCGTTGAACCACTTCAGAGCGTGCCCGGACAATGTGAGAGAAAAATTCCTGCACATGATTTCGTCCTCCCGCCCATGCAGCAGCATGAGGGACTCATAACTCTGTATGTGATCATAGGGGTCTGCTTTGCCGGGGTAAGTGGCCATAGAAGGCATCTTGAACTTCTTCAGCAAAAGTTTGTTCATAATCTCTGGACTGAATGGGATCCTCCTCCTTTGGCCGTCATCTGGAGACACTAGTTTTTTCTTCTCGAGGATCCTTTGGACGACCTTCTCCACGTCCTCCGATCCTGAGCATGGCCTTGTCCCTTCGGGTCTAGAAGAGTCCGACTGATAAACACCTCTTCCAGCACCTCCCATTTCGGGACTTGAAATTTCGAGACCTTCTCGTGGGTCTTGGCCTCTCTGTCTCCGTTGGTCCCCAGCCCTATAGGCTCCTAGATCATGTTCCAACTCTACGGGAGATGAGCTACGGTAGGTGGGGGAACTCTGCCTCTTATGGGCTGCGGGGGAACTCTGCCGCCTAGCGGCCAGAGGAGAAGTCTGCCGCACATCGGGCAGAGGTGAACTCTGCCGCCTATTAGCGGCGGGAGAGCACCGTCGCGTACATGATGCGGGATACCTCTGCCGCTTGTAGTCCCTGGGAGAGTTATGTCGCCGTTGAGTCGCGGGGGGACTCTGCCGCACATTTGGCGAATTCTGTCGCTTATCGGACAGAGGGGGACTGTGCCGCTGTTGAGCCGCGGGTGAGTTCTACCGTCCGTTAGCTGCAGACGAACTCTGCTGCCTATAAGCTGCGGGTGAGCTCTGTCGCGTGTTAGCTACTGGTGAACACTGTCGCCCGGGAGCTACGGGTGAGCTCTGCTATGCGTTTGCTGCTGGCGAACTCTGTCGCCCTTGGTCCGCGGGGAAACCTCGTCTTGCTGGACTTGCAGTAGCATTATTTTGCGTTCCTGCTTCTTGTCCAACGTTTACCGGAGTAGAGGGCTGACCTCTCTCGTAGGTTCGTCGAGGTGTGCTTTCCCCTACTAACTGCTGCACTTCATGGGGTAAGCTGAATTGGGGGAGAGCGTCTCTGAAGAAGCTCACCATAGCTTTGAATGCAGTTGTAGTCTCCTCATTTTTGCGCTTCAGGGTCTCAAATTCTTCTAGAGAACCACGGCTTCTCTCTGACCCCTTTCACCATGTCTTCGTCTTTAATCTGATCTGACAGGGGGACTCACAGAATTCTGCCCTCCTGTCAACTCTGCTGCAGAACGTGTCCTCACCATTTTGATAGAGAATCTGGCTTTTTGTCAGAGTTTCCACAGACGGCGTCAATTGATATTGCCAAGCTGACAGCAACAAGAATATACCTTTCACGTAGTCTGATTGCACTAACGACAAAAGGGTGACGTCGATGCAATTTGTTCCACGGGTTCTTCGTATATCCTGCAAAAACAACAGAAATCAGAGGGGACAGGGATTTGTCCCTGCACGCGCACTCTGATGATTAAGTAAGTAATCGGAGTTGTGAATGTATGAAGAAGAGAATGTATTGCTTAAATCAGAGAGTTTAAGGCTTTTCCCTTCTTTTTGGTTCTTTTATTTTGGATCTCGCCTCCTCTTTTCTGAGAGTTCACCTGATATTTATAGGTTTCTGTAGGTCGGTTCGAGCTGAGGCCCAGGCGCGTGTCTGGGCCGCGACAGTCATAAAGCACTCTGTCGCGCCTTGAGTTCAAGCAGCTAGCGGGGGAGTCGACAGGCGGCAGAGTACCATGGACCTCTACCGCTGGCTGTGCGGGAGACCTCTGCCGTGGGGCAATAAGGGAGATCTCTGCAGCGGGCTATGCGAGGGACCTCTACCGCAGGCTGTGCGGGAGACCTCTGCCGCGGTAGAGGCGATGGAGATCTGCTGCGCCTACTATGCGGCACACTGCAAGGCGACAAACTCCTATCGCCTCGAACACTCTGTCGCCGTATCAGCCACGTGGTTCATTCTTAGTTTGACATGTGGCAGTCTCTGGTTAGCGGATAGGTGTACACGTGGATTCTGGTGACACGACCACCATCAGTTACTATACCAGGAAATGACACGGAGACGTAATGAAGGCCGTACAGAGATCGATCTGAGAAGGAATCGCGAGAGGAGGTACGGGAAGTTAGGGATTTTAAATTTTGAGTTTTTTGAAATTTGGGGATTTCTGCCCTGTTTTTATAGTCCAGGGCACAGGAGATCGATCTGTCGAGACGACAGATCGATCTGTCATTTTCAGAAGCCAAGAGAGATTGATCTGTTGCATGAACAGATCGATCTGTTCACAAATAGAGGCTTAAGGAGATCGATCTGTCACAAGCACAGATCGATCTGCAGTTTAACAGAGGCTTAGAGAGATCGATCTGTCAAATGCATAGATCGATCTTCAAAATACAGAAGCTTGAAGAGATCGATCTGTCGTATGGACAGATCGATCTGCTCTTTAACAGAGACGTAAGAAGATCGATCTTATGGTTAGAAGATCGATCTTCTTAGTTTAACCTTAATGATTTAGGCTTGTTGGAAGTATGGAGATCGATCTATATTACAAGGAGATCGATCTCTCATCCTTGTTGCCAGAAAATCTGTACAAAAACTCTTAGAAAATCAACTTGAAACCAAGATTTTTTGAAACATAAAGTCTTAAGGGATATTCATGAGTCCTAATTCACCTCTAAGGATACAAAACCTATCTCTATCAAGAGGTTTGGTGAATATATCAGCTATTTGATGTAAAGTGTCAATGTACTCTAAAATTATATCCCCTTTTTGTACATGGTCTCTAAGGAAATGATGTCTAATCTCTATGTGCTTGGTTCTGGAGTGTTGGATAGGATTTTTAGACAGATTAATGGCACTGGTATTATCACATTTAATAGATACTTGCTTCATGTCAATACCATAATCTTTCATTTGTTTAATCCACAACACTTGAGCACTACAACTACCAGCTGCTATATATTCAGCTTCAGTTGTGGACTGAGCCACACTGTTTTGTTTCTTAGAGAACCAAGAAATTAACCTAATTCCTAAGAATTGGCAGGTACCTGAAGTACTTTTCCTATCTATTTTACATCCTCCAAAATCAGCATCTGAAAATGCATGGAGGGCAAAGGTGGAGTCCTTGGGATACCAAAGTCCTAGTGAGGGAGTGTCTTTGAGGTATCTAAAGATCCTCTTAGTTGCTAATAGATGTGATTCCCTAGGAGAGGATTGAAATCTAGCACAAAGGCATACACTAAACAAAATATCTGGTCTACTTGCAGTTAAATAAAGCAATGAGTCAATCATAGACCTATAGAGTTTAGTGTCTACGTACTTACCACTTTCATCTTTATCAAGCTTGATGTTGGTGCCCATTGGAGTTGCTTGAGGTTTGCAATTGTCCATTTCAAATCGCTTGAGCAATTCCTTAGTATACTTTGCTTGATTAATGAAGGTTCCATCTTTTGTTTGCTTCACTTGAAGTCCAAAGAAGAATGTGAGTTCTCCCATCATGCTCATCTCAAATTCTCCTTGCATGATCTTAGCAAACTCTTTGCATAAAGACTCATTAGTTGAACTAAAAATAATATCTACATAGACTTGTACAACTAGTAAATCCTTATTTTTATTTTTGATGAATAAGGTGGTATCCACTTTTCCTCTAGAAAATCTTTTTTCTATTAAAAATTTTGACAACCTTTCATACCAAGCTCTAAGAGCTTGTTTCAAGCCATAGAGTGCCTTAGATAATTTGAAAACATGTTCAGGAAATTCATGATTTTCAAATCCGAGAGGTTGCTCAACATAGACTTCTTCATTAATGAAACCATTTAGGAATGCACTCTTCACATCCATTTGATACAACTTGAAGTTTTTATAACATGCAAAGGCAAGTAACATTCTTATTGCCTCTAATCTAGCTACCGGTGCATATGTTTCATCATAGTCTAAGCCTTCCTCTTGTCTATATCCTTGTGCAACTAGCCTAGCCTTATTCTTTATGATCACACTATTTTCATCCATCTTGTTCTTGAATATCCATTTAGTTTCAATTATAGAGTGATCACTAGGCCTAGGAACTAGTTTTCATACTTTACTTCTCTCAAATTGATTTAATTCTTCTTGCATTGCTAGGAACCAATTATTGTCATCTAAAGCTTCATTGACATTCCTAGGCTCTATTTGAGATACAAAGGCTATATATTGGCACATATTCCTTAGAGATGATCTAGTTCTAACTCCAAGAGTTGGATCTCCTACTATTTCACAATCCTTTACATATCCTAACTCTCTTGGTGCTCTAGATTCTCTCTCTATTATCTCTATCTCATCTTCATCTTCTTTATTCAAGTCAAGTTTTTCTAATAAGTCATCTTCTAGGTTTGGGATATCCTCCAAGTTTTCATCAAATATTCCAACATTCTCATCATTGGTTGAATCTTTAGATACATTATTTGATTCATCAAATATAACATGAATAGATTCTTCAACCATTAATGTTCTTTTGTTATAAATTTTATAAGCCTTTGAATTCAATGAGTATCCTAGGAATATTCCCTCATCACTCTTGGCATCAAATTTTTCTAAATTATCTTTCCCATTATTTAGAACAAAACATTTGCAGCCAAAAGGATGGAAGTAACTAATGTTAGGCTTTTTACCTTTGTAGAGCTCATAAGGAGTTTTCTTTAGCAAGGGTCTAATCATAGCTCTATTAATTATATAACATGATGTGTTTATAGCTTCAGCCCAAAAATACTTTGGTAAGTTATTCTCACATAACATGGTTCTAGCCATTTCTTCTAATGTTCTATTTCTTCTCTCAACTACACCATTTTGTTGTGGTGTCCTAGGGGCTGAAAAATTATGGCTAATTCCTTGATCATTGCAATACTCATCAAATCCTATATTTTCAAATTCTTTGCCATGATCACTTCTAATACTAGTTATTGTATATCCTTTCTCATTTTGAGTAATTTTTGTATAGGTTATGAATTTTTTTAAGGCTTCATTTTTTACTCTTAAGAAGAACACCCATGTGTACCTAGTGTAATCATCAACTATTACAAATCTATAGTGTTTTTCACCTAGACTAGTTCTAGTTGGTCCAAATAAATCTAAGTGAAGTAATTGGAGAGGCCTAGTGGTGGATACAATATTCTTAGGCTTAAATGTTGTCCTTTTATGTTTTCTTTTAACACAAGCTTCACATACTTCTTCATGATCAAAGGATATCTTGGGTAAACCTATAACTAGATCCTTTCTAGCTAACTTAGATAGCACACTCATGCTAGCATGACCTAGTCTTCTATGTCATAACCAAGATTCCTTTTTATTGTCTACCATTAAGCATATATTTTCATTTTTGAGTTCATTAAGATAGACAATATATATATTTCCTTGTCTATGACCTAGAAAAAGAACTTTGTTAGACTTAGGATCTACCACATTACATTTCATGCAATCAAAAATTACTTTGTAACTTTTGTCACAAAGTTGACTTATGCTTAGTAAGTTATGCTTTAGACCCCTAACAAGCAATACTTTTTCTAAAGAGAAGTAATCATTACCTATTAAGCCACTTCCTTCTACTTGGCCTTTGGGGTTGTCCCCAAAAGTGACCTCTCCACCAACCTTTGATTTAAAAGAGTTGAAGTGGCTTCTATCTCCCGTCATGTGCCTTGAGCATCCACTATCCAAGTACCATGCTTCCTTTTTTTTAGATGTGTGGCCATGCTCAATCACCTACAAGAAGATTTAAACTCAAGTCTTAGGTACCCAAATTTTCTTGGGTCCTTTGAGGTTAGTGAATGTAATTCTTGATCCCTTTGGGATCCATTTTGTTAATGCATTACAGTCCTTGGAGTGAATTACTTCTTTTGGAATCCATATCCTTTTTACTATTTTTCCTTTTAGAGTTCTCATTTTTATAGTACAGTTATGTGATGCATGTCTCTTTCTATTGCAATATGAACAAGTAATTGCAGGTTTATTCATGCTCTTCCTAGCAATAAAACTTTTAAGATGGGTCTCCATACTCTTTGCATTATATCCTAAGTCATTTTTGTCAAAGAATGCCCTTTGGGTCTCTAGCATGCTATCTAACTTTTGTTGACCCATGTGGAACCTATTAAATGAATTATGTAGATTGCTATTTTTCTCTTTAAGGTCACATTTTTAGATTTGAAATCTCTAGTTTCTTTTCACATTCTAATGTATCCAATTGCATTATCTCATTTTCTTTTCTCAATTTGGATATTATCTTTTTATATTTCATACTCATAGATTCATACTCTAATGCAAGATCATCAAATGCATCTTGCAATTCATCAAAAGAATATTCATTGAGGCTTGAAGTTACCTTTTCATCCTCAATAGCCATGAAGCACAAGTTGGCAATGCCCTCATTTGATTCATCATCGGAGCAGTCACTGTCGCTCCATGTTGCCACCATTGCCTTCCTTTTATGGAACGTATCATTGGACCTTTTAAGAAGAGGGCAGTTAAATTTTATGTGTCCTGATTTTTTACATTCATAACATACAATTGAGTCTTTTCTTCCTAGTTCTTCTTGATCTCTCTTATTGTTTTTCCTATTACTACCACTAGCTCTCATCCTCATGAACTTGTTAAATCTTTTGGCAAACATTGCCATCTCAAGGTCCTCTTCACTACCACTCTCATTTTTAATCTCCTATTGAGCAGCGAATTTTAGAGCAACTCTCACTTTCTTGGGTGGCTCTTCATTTCTTTTTAATTTCATCTCATAAGTGAGTAGAGACCCTATTAATTCATCTAAAGACAATGTGTGAGGATCTTTAGATTCCTCAATTGCAGTCACTTTAGCTTCCCATGATTTAGGTAAGCTATTTAAAATTTTCTTTACCATTTCAATATTAGAATATATTTTTCCTAAAGACTTTAATCCATTAATTACATTTGTGAATCTAGTGAACATATCACTAATTGATTCTCCTTCCTTCATCCTAAAAAGCTCATAGTCATGTGTAAGCATACCTACCTTTGTCTCCTTCACTTAGGTTGTACCCTCATGAGTTATTGCCAATTTGTCCCATATTTGTTTGGCATTATCACACCCGGAGACTCTATAATATTCATTAGGACCTAAGGCATAAAATAATGTGTGCATAGCTTTAGCATTTAGTTGAGCACATTTAATATCATTTGAATCCCATTCATCTTCTTCCTTAGGAATATCTCTTTCCTCTATTCTTTTTGTAGGGATTTGAGGTCCTTTAATTATAATTCTCCATACTTCATAATCATTTGCTTGAATGAATAACATCATCCTAGTTTTCCAATATGCATAATGCTCTCCATTAAACATTGGAGGTCTAACCGTAGAGTGCCCCTCTCCTACCAAACTAGTAGCTACACTTTTATGAGCCATTTGATCGTTTCTAACTCTTAGGAAGTTGTTCCTATGTGATTAAAGAGTCCTAGCTCTGATACTAATTGATGGCTCTACCGAGAGGGGGGGTGAATCGATTTTCTAACGTTAATAGCAAATTTTAATTTAATCCTATTTTAATTTGCAAATGAAAATAAGCAATATAACAAAATTAAACAATTTAATGCAAGATAGGGAAGAGAGAAACAAACACAATTGTTTATAGAGGTTCGGCCAAACTCTTGCCTACGTCCTCTCTCCTTGACCTTCTTGTCAAGTGCTTTCTTACTCTCCTTCAACAGAAGTTTACAATGTTCCTTTTACAGGTTAAGGAATAACCTCTCTACCTTTTGTAATATGAAAATGTATTCACCCTCTTACAATTTATCTCACAGAGGAACAATCCTCTTCTCTCTCAAGATATGGATGAATACAAAAATGAAGCTTTAATGTAGGTAGGACAAATACAGCTTTTGCACTTAAGCTTATACAATAAATCTCAATAAATGAGGAATGAAGACACAAGGAATGAAAGTGTTGAAAGCTTGAGAATGTAGAAAAGATGCAGCAATAATGTCTCGATTCTCTTTGTCTTCAATGCTTGGATAAATACTGAAGGATTGGTAGTTGGAGCATTAAATGTTGTTTTTTCCGTTGAGATTTTGCAGAAACTAGCCATTGGGTACCTCCAATAGTGTGCCAGATCGATCTGATTTCTTGGCCAGATCGATCTCTTAGTTATAAATCCTGCAAGATCAATGCACAAAAACACAAGGAGATCGATCTCATAGGTTAGCAGATCGATCTGTTAATTTGAAAATGATAGGGGAGATCGATCTGTCGAATAGGCAGATCGATCTCATGATCTCTCTGTTTAAGGCAAGATCGATCTACAGATCGATCTGCCATGCAGTTTCGTAGTGGGGAGATCGATCTCTCAATACCTCAGATCGATCTCCTTAGCTCTCTGACTTTGAGGGGATCGATCTCTTCCTTACCAGATCGATCTCATAAGTTCTCTGTTTGAGTGTGGATCGATCTTTCAGACCGATCTACAGTCTTATGCTTTTAACGGAGATCGATCTCTTCCTAGACCAGATCGATCTCTCAACTCTAGCTTTAGCCAGATCGATCTCTTAACCCTTGCAGATCGATCTCACTCTTCCTTAATACCTTTGTAAAGGTTCAAGGCTTGGCAGATCGATCTCATTTCTTCATGAGATCGATCTCTCATCAAGTAAAAACCCAGGAGATCGATCTCTCATAAGCCAGATCGATCTCTCATCAACAGAACTCTAAGTTCTGGTACTGGTAACCTCTAAACATATCTTTATATCATTTTTATATTATTGAATTTACTTGTTTTGTCATTTCAAAATATATTAACTCAACACCTTAGAAGCCAATTGTGACCGGGGTTCATGATTTTACATGATAGAATGGAATTTGTTTTTATGAATATGCGAAAACAGCACATGTTAGTGCGGATTTGATTTACTTGGGTGAATTGTGATTTGAATATGCCATCTATTTGGTTTTGTAAGGAAACCATAAGTGCTTGAGAATACTCGCACTATATTTTGAGATATGCATCACATAATACTTGAGTGTTTACTCGTACTAGATATTTTTATGCGTGTTATGCATGTTAGAGTACTAGCAGCATTGCTCGTACTTAGATTGTGATTGATGCATTATAGAGTATTGGGAGCTTTGCTCACACTCGTGTTTTATATAATCTAGTGCTGGGAGCATTGCTCACACCAGAGATTGTGATATTGTGATATAGTCGTGTTGGGAGTTTTACTCGCACGTACCAGTTTTGAAAAGAGCATGAAACAGCCGTGTTGGGAGCCTGTGCTGATTGTGTGTCGCACTGATATATATATATATATATATATATATATATATATATATGCTCACATGTGATACGCCCTGAAGCTATTGTCCGCAAGTACACAGGTCGTACAAGAAATAATGGGATTTGAGTCGCAAGTTATCGTCCCACAGAGAAGTTGACTAGCCTAATTAAGTACCGGTTAATCTTACCCTAAGTATATCCTAGCAAATTATGAAATTAAAGTGGGTGATCTACTAGGCTTGAAATAAAAAAAAGTACTGAAAATAATAAAAGCTAAAAAGTAAATAAAATATAAACCCGAGCTAAAAATTACTTACAATGCTCCACGCAAGCAAATACCTACAAAAGAAAATTAAAACAGTTAAAATGAATTAACGCAACTAAAATAAAATGCAAATATGAAAATAAAGTAATAAAATTAATTAAACTAAAACTTAAAAATAAAAATTGTATGTAATTAAACTAATAAAAATTACAAATTAAATTAAACTAAAATCTAATGAAAATAAAGACTAAATTAAAAATGCATGAAAAAAATTACAGTGGGTGATCTACTAGGCTTGAAATAAAAAAAAGTACTGAAAATAATAAAAGCTAAAAAGTAAATAAAATATAAACCCGAGCTAAAAATTACTTACAATGCTCCACGCAAGCAAATACCTACAAAAGAAAATTAAAACAGTTAAAATGAATTAACGCAACTAAAATAAAATGCAAATATGAAAATAAAGTAATAAAATTAATTAAACTAAAACTTAAAAATAAAAATTGTATGTAATTAAACTAATAAAAATTACAAATTAAATTAAACTAAAATCTAATGAAAATAAAGACTAAATTAAAAATGCATCAAAAACCTTTAATCTAAATTAATTCTAAATGCAACATAAAAACTCTACTTTCAAATAAAGTCCTAAAACATATAATATAAAATTAACTACTAACTAAAAAAAAAATTAAAACTAAAAATTAAATTGACATGCAAAAATAATAAACTAACCTACCATTAATAATCAACTAACAAGTAATAATCAATTTACTTCTTTAAAGTAAAAGCATGAAATAACACATGAATAGCAAATAATAGGCCAAACAAGGCCTTAACCGAATTGCAACATAAGTGGTCCCGATGCAAGTGCACTGTTCATTATCTTCCAAAATTGCATTTCCAGGCATACTCTCGGTTCCAGTCTTGCTGTCTTCATCAACTGTTGTCTAGGTTTGCCCAGCTTCATTCCAGCTACTGTCTGTGGCGGGTCTGTCCACTGGTGCTGCAGGCGTTGCTCTCAGTCTGCTCCAGGTTCTTGTCCGGTTGCTCTGTACTGCCACACCTTGCTGCAATGCCATTCTGCTCTGTACCATTTTTGTACTTCTGTCCACTCCCTGCAGTCAGCGTGCACAACATCACCTATCCTTGCATTTACAAAATCCTCTCATCAGCAATGTTATATTGAACTTGCAGAAAAAAATGAACTCAGCTCTTGCTTCAAATCAGTAATCAACAGAGGCCGGTAGTGATACTCCCTTTGTTGAACATGCACATTCAAGCTTACTACAATACTCAGCAAAGCAGACCTGGGAATAGATAGAACACAATCATTAAATTATATTAAGTAAGTTCAAGGCAGTGAATAACAACAGCAAACTTAACATGACTGAAATTAAAAGCTAAAACAGAAAAAGGAAAATAAACAGTAAATCAAACATAAAACAGAGGAGAACAGAGTAAAAGAGAAACTCTTGTTACTGCTCTCGACACCTCCTTCATCTGGTACTTAACCCGAACACAACACACCACCGTGAGCCATAGATGTGAGAGAGCCTCAGTGGCCACTCCTTGCTTCAACAACCACACGCAGGAGCAAGCCTCTCGGTATCACACGGAAATGGAAACAATAGCATGCTACTTGAATAAGAAACTGATAAATGATACCGACAACAAAAACAAAAGAACTAGGTAGTAATAGAACAAGACTGCATCAAGCTTAGTCACATTGCCTAACAGCCTCTTGCACAAACACACCAATCCAACTATTGCTCGACTGTCTTTCTCAAATCAAATAATAGAACCGAGGAGGCCAGCAATCGAATGATAATAATAATAATAATAATAATAATAATAATAAAATACTCCAAAATGAAACCCTTTTAGTTAAAGAACATTAACAGAAAAAGAAAGAAATGCTTTGATTCAGTAAACTACTACAGAAATCGGAAAGGAAGGAAACTCTTCATAAAATATCACAAATAAAGTTGACATGAACAGTGAATAGAAAATGGTGTCTATCAAGAACTCTAATCAGAAAGCTTAAAAAAAACTTAAAAACTAAGCTACCCTAGATTACTTTAAAAACTACTCCTAAACTACTTCTATTCTAACCTAGGATACTTCTCCCGTTTTCAATTGTCATCTTTTTCTATTTATATACACACTTAGGGGTACAATTGTAAATTTTTCATCCTAGATGAGTTGGCATTGTTTGGCCACTTGTCTCCACACCATTGGCTCCTTGAAAAATAATATTTACATGTCATATGTCTTTTTGTCTAATTGGATGTGCTAGGCTCGTGTTGTCCGTGTGGTCTAATCTTAATTTTAACTCAATTTCGATCCATTTTCTACTGAAATATTCAAAATTCATCCGGATTTAATTTATCTGCAAACATGAGAATTTTAATTAAATAAAGAGGATAATTAACAAAATAAATTGGGGATTTAAATAATTAATTAGAAAATTAAGCACAAATAATTTTAAAAATATAGAATTATCACACCCCCAAACTTGAGTTTTTGCTTGTCCTCAAGTAAAACAAAATAATTGTAAGAATGACACGTACTAAACACAATAATTTTTTCGATATTATCCTCAAAGAAAAAGTACAGACTATGATCTTAAAGATTTACAATTATAACTCTAACATTCAAAATTATTCAGTCATAAGTCCTAACCCAAATCGGACTCCTCGTGAGTTTGTGAAAAATGTCAAAGTCACTTCACAGTACATTATTCAGATTAGATTATGCAAACACAGTGAATGCAAAGTCAATGACATGTGATCATTCCCATAAGTTTGCTTTTCACTACTCTCTCTACTAATGTAGTCACACTTAATCAAAGATCAATAGGACTTCATTAAGCTTGTAATGTAAGGCTGGGGTTAAGGTATGATAAAGTTGATTTAGGTTTAATTACCCCTTAACATGCTTTACTTCTAGGATTTAAGGTAAGAGCTCAAATCATATACCCCAAACTTATTTATTTCACTAGATATTTTATTTTATTTTGTATTTTTTTCTCTTATCACATTGCATTTTTTTTTCAATTTTTTTTTCAAATTTTCACTATCACCAGATACCCATATGTACAAAGCTCACAATATACCCCAATGACTTTCATGCTTTCGAGGTAAGGGATAGGAAAAGAGTATTTAAGCTAAGGAAAATTTATGCAGGTGTATTTACAGAGAAAAGCTTATTTGGCTCAGATGGGTGACTAGGGATAAAATATGTACAGGGATGGCTAGAAAGGCTCAAACGATCCAAAGATGGCCTAAATCATCTCCCTAATTAAGTGTGATCTAATATTTCACCTCGAGATTAGATCAAATAAATTCTAGAATATGATGCATAAAATCAACTGAACAAATGCAATCCTAGGTCCACATAAGCTTTCTCTAAATAAATATATAGATTCATGACATGACATGTGCATAAGATGAGGAAATCAAAATCAGAATCAAGACAAATTCAAGAATTCAACTTCATGATTTTTCTATAATCATGCTTCTCAGTCAATGAAAATCATACTTAATCATGGGGTCATATCATCAGAATATAAGAAAGCTACATACTAAGCACTAAATCATCCTAAAATCAAACAATTTAAGCTCAGATTTTTGAAAAAAATTTGAATTTTTTTCAATTTTGCTCAAATTTTCAAAAAATACTCAAGTGATATCCCCTCCCCCAAACTTAAATTGCACAGTGTCCTCAGTGTGCAGATAATATAAGAATTAAAGTTCAGGAACAAAGTACTCCCTTTTCTGATGATGATGAACAACTGAAGCTTTGATTGAAAGCGTAAAACTATAAAATAAACCTGAGAAAATAAACAAAGAAAGAAACAACAAAAAAAAAAGAAAAAGAACTATATACAAGGTGTAAAGAAAAACACAATCACTTCAAATGCAGCTGAAGAAAACAACACTCAGCAGCAGGGCGAAGAGTAGGAGGATCAGCCATAGTGGTGACAAAATGTTAACAGTTAAATCCTCCTGAGCTTTATCTACTTCCCTCATTCTTTCAGATTTAATGTACTTAAGCCTTATATCCTCATTAATCTCCATCTTAAAACACTCTTGAGAGTCATCAGGGAGCTTCAAAGGTTTGAAAACATTAAACTTCACTTCCTGATCTTGCACTCTCATAGTCAACTCCCCCTTTTGCACATCAATTATCGTCCTACCAGTAGCTAGAAAAGGTCTGCCTAAAATAATGGGGACTTCCATGTCTTCCTCCATATCTAGTACAATAAAATCTGTAGGAAAAATAAACTTGTCCACCTTTACCAAGACATCCTCAATGACCTCCTTTGGATATTTAATGGATCGATTTGCTAGCTGAAGGGTCACTGTAGTGGGCTTGACATCCCCTATTCCTAACTTCTGATAGATAGAAAAAGGCATTAGATTGATACTAGCTCCTAAATCACACAGGGCTCTACTAAAGAATAGATTTTCAATAGTGCAGGGTATGGTAAAACTCCTGGAATCCTTGAGCTTGGGGGGTAATTTCCTCTAGAAAATTGCACTACATTCCCCAGTTAAGGTCATCGTCTCATAATCTTCCAATCTTCTCTTCCTCGAGAGGATATCCTTTAAAAACATCACATAACTTGGTATTTGCTCTAAGATATCTGCAAAAGGAATGTTGATGTGAAGCTTCTTAAAAACCTCAAGAAATTTAGCAAATTGTTATTCCAGTTTTTGATTTTGGAACCTCTGAAGAAAAGGTACTGCTGGTTTTACTAGAGGCAATGTAGTGGAAACTTGTATAGAATTAGAGGACGAGGAAGGCAATGAAGAAGAAGAAGGTATAGATGAAGAAGCGCCTAGCTTTGTTTCCTTTGCAGCCCGATCTTGATGTTCCTGCTCCTTCTGAGCTGCTTTATTAGAACCTATGGGTTTATCAACTATGGGCTGTTCAGGTCCAGACTTAACTTGTGGCTCATCTAGATTTCTGCCACTCCAAAGGGTGATGGATCTAACATGTTATTTACCCTCCCTTTGCTTAATAGGATTAACTTCAGTGTTACTAGGAAGGGTCTCTTGAGGACGTTAGCTAAGGGCACTAGCTATTTGTCCAACCTGAACTTCTAAGTTCTTAATTGAGGCAGCTTGATTTTGCAGGATAGTCATGAACATTTCCTCAAGCGAGGGCTTCTTTTCAGCTGCTGGTGCGTGGTAATGTTGGGGCTGCAAGAGTTGTGGTGGTGGTGGTGGTTGATGGAAGTGAGGTGGATGATGCTGAAATTGAGGTGGGGATGGATGATGCAGTGGATGGTATGGAAATTGCGGCTGTGGGGGTACCTGAACCGGTGGAGCTTGAAAACTAGGGAGTCCTATAGATATGGAGTCAGAAGTTTGCCCTTGGTTTTGGCTCCAAGAGAAGTTAGGATGGTTCCTCCATCCTGGATTATAGGTGTTTAAAAAAGGGTTGATCTGTTGCGTAGGGGGAGTAACATACTGAACCGATTCTAAGTTGAGCGGACACCTATCTACAAAGTGGGTACCGCTACACAGCTCGCAGGAAAGAAAAAGACTTTGTACAGAATAGATAGGATTAGGACTGGAAGGATTATGCTGGGTACTGAGCAACTCTACCTTTTTCGTAAGATTAGCGATTTGAGAGGTCAAGGTAGACAGCGTGTCGAGCTCATAAATAGTCGTCGACTTCTTTGGCAATTGCCTCTCCGAGGACCATAAATAGTTGTTAGCAGCCATCTTGTCCAAGAGCTCATAAGCTTCCTCCTTTGTTTTGCATATTAGCGCTCCAGCCGCAGCAGCGTCCATGATGGTCCTATTTTGGCTTGTAAGTCCGTTGTAGAATGTCTGGACTTGCAACCACAAAGGTAGGCCATGGTGAGGGCACTTCCTGAGAAGTCCTTATATCGTTCCCATGCCTCGTAAAGAGATTCAGAGTTGTACTGAACAAAGGAAGATATATCACTACGGAGTTTGGCCATTTTAGAGGGAGGAAAAAACTTAGATAGAAATTGATGGGCTAACTCGTCCCATGTAGAAATGGATCCTTGAGGCAAGGAGGTTAACCAGTGTCACGCCTTATCCCTAAGCAAGAAGAGGAATAATCTAAGCCTAAGCGCATCATCAGATAATTCATTGTGCTTGAACGTGTTGCACAAGTCCAGGAATTGCCCGAGGTGAACATGTGGATCATCGTACGGAAGCCCACTAAACTGCAATGAAGTCTGGATCATCTGGAGGATTGCGGGCTTAATTTCAAAGTTGTTAGTAGGGACAACTAGTGGCCTAATGCCTGTGTAATATCCTTCAATAGTCGGCATTGCATAATCTCCAATGGTCCTAATTTTCCTATTTTCTGCCATAATGTTTTGCAGCGGAGCTATAAATTTCCTAGAATCCTTTCGAATTTTTCTAAGTGTTCGTTCAATTTCAGGATCTAAAGGAAAGCAATCAAAACTCCTGGCTCTACGCATGCAAACATCAAAAAGTCCTTAGAAAAAAATTCAAGTTTTTTTTTTAATTTTTCAATTAACTAATCTAGATTAAACTTCTAAATATGAACAACCTAAATATTTACATGCTAGAATTACACCTAAGCATAATTTCACCGATATTAATTAACGACTAATTAAAACTTCCCTGGCAACGGCGCCAAGAACTTGATACGCCTTGAAGGTATTGTTCGCAAGTGCACGAGTCATACAAGTAATAATGGGATTTGAGTCCCGAGTTATCGTCCCACAGAGAAGTTGACTAGCCTAATTAAGTACCGGTTAATTTTACCCTAAGTATATCCTAGCAAATTATGAAATTAAAGTGGGTGATCTACTAGGCTTGAAATAAAAAAATACTGAAAATAATAAAAGCTAAAAACTAAATAAAATATAAAACCGAGCTAAAAATTATTTACAATGCTCCACGCAAGCAAATACCTACAAAAGAAAATTAAAACAGTTAAAATGAATTAACGCAACTAAAATAAAATGCAAATATGAAAATAACGCAATAAAATTAATTAAACTAAAACTTAAAAATAAAAATTGCATGTAATTAAACTAATAAAAATTACAATTTAAATTAAACTAAAATATAATAAAAATAAAGACTAAATTAAAAATGCATGAAAAACCTTTAATTTAAATTAATTCTAAATGCAACATAAAAACTCTACATTCAAATAAAGTCTTAAAACATATAATATAAAATTAACTACTAACTAAAAAAAAAATTAAAACTAAAAAAAAATTAAAACTAAAAATTAAATTGACATGTAAAAATAATAAACTAATCTATCATTAATAATCAACTAACAAGTAATAATCAATTTCCTTCTTTAAAGTAAAAGCATGAAATAACACATGAATAGCTAATAATAGGCCGAACAAGGCCTTAACCGAATTGCAACACAAGTGGTCTCGATGCAAGTGCATTGTTCATTATCTTCCAAAATTGCATTTCCAGGCATACTCTCGGTTCCAGACCTGCTGTCTTCATCAACTGCTGTCCAAGTTTTCCCAGCTTCATTCCAGCTACTGTCTGTACTGCCACACCTTGCTCTGTATTGCCACACCTTGCTGCAATGCCATTCTGCTCTGTACCATTTTTGTACTATTGTCCACTCCCTACAGTCGGCGTCCACAACATCACCTATCCTTGCATCTACAGAATCCTCTCATCAGCAATGTTATACTGAACTTGCAGCAAAAAATGCACTCAGCTCTTGCTTCAAATCAGTAATCAATAGAGGCCGACAGTGATACTCCCTTTGCCGAACATACACATTTAAGCTTCCTACAATACTCAGCAAAGCAGACCTGGGAATAGATAGAACACAAGCATTAAATTGTATTAAGTAAGTTCAAGGCAGTGAATAACAACAGCAAACTTAACATGACTGAAATTAAAAGCTAAAACAGGAAAAGGAAAATAAAAAGTAAATCAATCATAAAACAGAGGAGAATAGAGTAAAAGAGAAACTCTTGTTACTGCTCTCGACACCTCCTTCATCTGGTACTTAACCCGAACACAACACACCACCGTGAACCATAGAGGTGAGAGAGCCTCAGTGGCCACACCTTGCTTCAGCAGCCACACGCAGGAGCAAGCCTCTCGGTATCACACTGAAATGGAAACAACAACATGCTACTTGAATAAGAAACTGATAAATGATACCGACAACAAAAATAAAAGAACTAGGTAGTAATAGAACAAGACCGCATCAAGCTTAGTCACATTGCCTAATAGCCTCTTGCACAAACACACTAATCCAACTACTGCTCGACTGTCTTTCTTAAATCAAATAATAGAACCAAGGAGGTCAGCAATCGAATAATAATAATAATAATAATAATAATAATAATAATAATAATAATACTCCAAAATGAAACCCTTTTAGTTAGAGAACATTAAAAGAAAAAGAAAGAAATGATTTGATTCAGTAAACTACTACAGAAATCGAAAAGGAAGGAAACTCTTCATAAAATATCACAAATAAAGTTGACGTGAACAATGAATAGAAAATGGTGTCTATCAAGAACTCTAATTGGAAAGCTTAAAAAAAACTTAAAAACTAAACTACCCTAGATTACTCTAAAAACTACTCCTAAACTACTTCTATTCTAACCTAGGCTACTTTTCCCTTTTTCAATTGCCATCTTTTTCTATTTATATACACACTTAGGGGTACAATTGTAATTTTTTCATCCTAAATGAGTTGACTTTGTTTGGCCACTTGTCTTCACACCATTGGCTCCTTGAAAAATAATATTTTCATGTCATCTCTCTTTTTGTCCAATTGGATGTGCTAGGCTCGTGTTGTCCTCGTGGTCCAATCTCGATTTTAGCTCCATTTCGGTTCATTTTCTATCGAAATATTTAAAATTCATCTGGATTTAATTTATTTGCAAACATGAGAATTTTAATTAAATAAATGAGATAATTAACAAAATAAATTGGGGATTTAAATAATTAATTAGGAAATTAAGCACAAATAATTTTAAATATATAGAATTATCAATACGTGCATTATTTTGAGATAAGGTAGAGGGCTATCGAAATAACCCATAGTTTGAGGCCTAAGACTCATGGCAAGCATCCTGACTATGAGGTATATCTAAGGTAGGAGGACTAAGACTCGTGGCGAGCATCCCGCCTTGAGATAGGGTCCATGGAGTACTGTGTACCGTGTATGTCACATGGGGTACGTTGTACCATGAGTACTTGATGTACTTGGATAGGACTGGTTAGCAGTGGGAGTGGGATCTGGTGGGATCCAGTGGGATCTGGTGTGCTCCAGGATTAGGTCCTCAATTGAGTAGATATCTGATGGTAGAGATTTGACCCACCTCTCGTTACAGAAATTGTGAGACCCTGCACATCGAGTACTGTGTTACCTGGGATCATGAAAAATGAGTTATTGATCATACACTCGGAACATGTAGTCGCCTATCAATGTTTTCTCTTCATGCTATGTATATTGAGATTGCTTGAATGAATTACCACATGGTTTTATGATATAAACATGTGAGTTTGTGAATTGTGAAAAGGGTAACCTGAGGGATGGGTGAGGTCCAGATTTTCATGTTTTTAAACATGATGAATGCCATATGATTTTGATTTAAATGAATAACATGATAAATGTGAATTATGTGAAATGACATGAGAAATGCAGTGTTGTGCATAAAACGCTGTGGTTGCTATACCAACATATTTCAAGTTTTCATAATTGATGTTTTGTATCTATACATATATATTGCATAAAGCTTTGAGAGAGAGATCATGCTATAGATACAGATGAGTAAGGAAATGATTTCGAGGCATAAGCATTGTATTTTGTAGATATTGCAGTTATCTACTTGCTTGTATAATTTTCTTACTGAGCTGTGAGCTCACCCCCTTATTATTTTCCCTTTTTCAGAGCATCCATAGTAGGTGAACTTGGCTGAGGATTGATATTCCCTGATCTGTAGCATATCCATCTTGTGAGAGGTATACACACTAAAACATTTTGTACTAAACATTGTATAAGCACAGTTATGTAAACTAATGTACGGTCGGGATGTATGTGTATAAATAATTGTATATATGTACAAGAGTTATTATTATAGAAAAGAATATTAAATTCTATATATGTTATGAATGAGTGTGAATGGGTGACTAATATCGAATCACAACCTAACATTTAAGGTGAGTAATAACAGAAGGAAAGGTAAGTAAAATGTGAAAAATTTATGGTCATTTTGGTAGGTCGCGTGTGGGAGAAGGCATAAAAAAAATGGTATCAGAGCAGAGTTCGTCTAATGTGAATCGATATCAGTAATTAGGAAAATATACATCCCCATAGTATTGTGCTTTGTTTAGTTACAACTGTGTATACGAGATGGAAATTAGACTAATTAATGATTATGAATGCAGGGATTTTACAATTATGGTTAATACTCATCTTGGTAGAGAGGATAGAGGCAGGGCTCGATGCTGTAGAGGTAGGCCAGAGACTCAAGATGAGACTGTTGGTCCTACTAAGGTACCTGAGAGTACCGAGGCACAATTTGAGAGATTAGAACATTGCCTTGAGACCATAGTTGAGATACTAGCATAGACGATGCCAGGAGGACAGGGATAGGATGCAAAGACTGCACCGGGAGAGGTAGCTGCACCTGATACACCTACACCCTCGCCAGTTCAGGATAGGACGACTCATGTTGCTCCATGATAGGGCGGTAATGTTTTAGGGTATGGTTGTGATTTGGACAGACTTTGACAATTCCAGAAACTTGGACCTCTAACTTTTCGTGGGATTAAGGACCTAGCGTTGGCAGAGGAATGGATAGGAAAGATGGAGAAGTTGTACGAATTCTTTGAGTGTACGACTTCAGAGATGGTCGCATTTGCTGCGTTCCTAATGAATGGGATGGCAGAGCATTGGTGGAAGTCCACCCGACCCATATTGAGAGCCCGGCATATAGAAATTAGTTGGGAGATATTTTTGGATGCCTTTAGGAGGTAATTTATTCCAAATACAGCTCATTAGAGGCTACAGGTCGAATTTTTGGGATTGAGCCAGTGTAGTCATTCAGTGGATGAGTATGAAACTAGATTTTTATCTTTGGGGAGATATGACCCTGACACAATGACTAGCGAGACCGGGAAAGTCTGTAAATTCATAAATGGACTGAGACCAGCACTACGATCTAAACTAGTTCCATTCGATATTTCTACCTACGATGAGACAGTGCGCAGGGCGCAACTCTGTGACCAAGATTATGAGAGAAATGTCTCAGAGTTCAGAATATTCAAAAAAGGTAGAGACAGAGATAGAAAGAGGCCGGTGAGTGACAGTGCTCGAGGTTTCAGATATCGAGGACGACAGAGACTCTTCAGTAAGAGGCCAAAGTTCGAGGAAGTATAAGAGAGGATTGTTAGATATCCTTTATACTCGGCTATAGCTCCAGTTTGAGGAGTTGTGATTGGAGGATCGAGGCCTACCATATAGCAGTACATTCGGTGTGGTAGATACCATGGAGGTAGACCTTGTCCTGTTTCTAGTGGTATATGCTTCAGATGTGGGAAGCCAAGACACATGGCCAGAGTTTACCAAGAGGTAATTGATATTGCCACACAAAAGGGTAAGGAGTCTGAGAGAGCTCAAGCTGATACGTATGTTCCAAGGAGGAGAACGATGACAGAGGAGAAAGGGAAGTAAGTTATGGGACTAGGGCGAGTGCATGCCGTGGACTAGGGAACAACTGATGCTTCGTCAGATGTGATTAGAGGTAACATCCTGATATATGATTTAGAAGCACATGTTTTAATTGATCCTGGTGCCACACATTCATTTGTATCGACTCCATTTGCATGTAAGTTAAAAAAGCATGTAGAGCGTACACCTCTAAGTAAGATGATGTTAATTAGTACGCCTATGGATAATAGTCAGCTAGTAAAGTATGTATTAAATGATTGTAAGCTAAAAGTAGGAGAAAAGGACATGACAGCCAACCTAATACTGTTCAGTATGAGTGATTTTGATGTTATCCTAGGAATGGATTAGTTATCGTCAAACCATGCTGTTTTAGATTGTTATGCTAAGACGATTATGTTTCCTAACCCTGAAAAATATGTTTTAAAGCTTGATGAAAATAAATAAAACTAGTAGTTATGATTGTAATTGAAAATGTACTATACTGACTGAGAAATGGATATGTTAAAGGTTTTATTGCGTACATGATTGATACGGATAAGGGACATCCGGAGTTGGAAGATATTCTTGTGGTTAGAGAGTTCCCAGATATCTTTCCCGATGAACTACCAAGGTTGCCACCAGACAGAGAGATGGAGTTTTGTATAGACTTGGTGCCTGGTACTAAACCTATATCAAAACCACCGTATTGCATGGCCTTAGTTGAGCCAGATGAGCTCAAGAAACAATTACAGGAGCTGTTGGATAGGTTTTTCATTAGACCGAGTGTTTCACCTTGGGGAGCACCGATTTTATTTGTAAAGAAGAAGGATGGAAGCCTTCGATTGTGTATAGATTACATATTATTAAATAAGGCAACCATCAATAATAGATATCCCTTTCCACACATAGATGATTTATTGGATCAATTCCAAGGAGCCCAGGTCTTTTCTAAGATTAATCTAGGGTCTGGGTATCATTAGCTTAGAGTTAGGAGGGAGGATGTGCCCAAGATAGAATTTATGACTCGATATGGCTACTACGGGTTTTTGGTTATGCGATTCGAACTGACGAATGCTCCCGCAGCTTTCATGGCTTTGATGAACGATGTGTTCAAGCCATATTTGGATCAATTTGTTATCGTCTTCATAGATGATATCTTGGTATATTCTAAGTCTGAGGAAGAGCATGAAAAACACCTCAAGATTGTATTGCAGACCTTAAGAGAGCAGAAGTTGTATGCTAAACTCAACAAGTGTGATTTTTGGTTGTTACAAATCTCGTTTTTAGGGCATGTTGTGTCGAAGGATGGTGTATTAGTGGATCCATCCAAGATTGAGGCTATAGTTCAGTGGGAACAACCGAGGACAGTCATCGAGATCAGAAATTTCTTGGGTTTAGTAGGATACTATCGGAGATTCGTTAAGGAATTTTTAAAGTTAGCTGCTCTGTTGACACGTCTCACTCGTAAGGGTGTAGCATTCATGTGGGATGAAGATTGTGAGAAGAGTTTTTAGGAGTTGAAGAGTTGATTGACTACTGCTTTGATTCTGACTATCCTTACTAGCTTAGGAGGATTTTCAATGTATACCGATGCTTCGCATCAAGGACTGGGCTGTGTATTGATGCCGGATGGGAAGGTAGTTGCTTATGGATCTAGACAGCTGAAGGACCATGAGAATAACAATCCGACCCTAGATTTGGAGTTAGCAGCAGTAGTGTTTGTGTTGAAGGTATGGTGCTACTACTTGTATGGAGAGAAATTCCAGATATTTATCGACCACAAGAGCCTTAAGTATTTGTTCTCATAGAAAGAATTGAACATGGGACAGAGAAGATGGCTAAAGCTTCTAAAGGATTATGACTGTGAGATACTTTATCATTCGAGTAAGGCTAATGTTGTAGCTGATGCATTGAGCAGAAAGAGCCTTGGGATTGTACCATATATGATGGTCAGGGAACATGAGTTATTAGAGCAATTTTTTAGCCTCAATTTAGGAGTTGTGCCTTCTAACAAGAATACGGACTGTGTGGTTACTAGTCTATGTTTGGAGCCGGATCTGTTGGACAGGATCAGACAGGCTTAGCAGACTGATCCGTATTACATTGACATGAGTGGTCAGATATAGAAGGGCACAGTGACCGACTTTGAGAAAAGTTCAGATGGACTTCTGAGGTTCAGAGGCAGATTGTGTGTTCCCGAGGACCCAGAGTTCAGGAGATTGATATTGACGGAAGCTCATTCATCGAGATACACGCTACATTCGAGAAGTAATAAGATGTACCAGAACCTCCTGAAAGTGTATTGGTGGTCAGGTTTGAAGAGAGATGTAACAAAATTCGTGGTAAGATGTCTCATATGTCAGCAAGTGAAGGTAGAACATCAGAAACCTGCAGGGTTATTACAGCCTCTACCTATACCGACATGGAAATGAGAGCATATAACCATGGAATTTGTGATGAATTTATCGAGGACCCAGAGGAATCACGATGCTATATGGGTGATAGTTGATAGACTAACGAAGTCAGGCCACTTTCTAGTTTTGAGAGTTATCGATACTCTGAGTTCATTGGTACAGTTGTATGTACGCGAGGTAGTGAGGTTACATGGTATTCCAGTGGGCATTGTTTCAGATAGGGATTCTCGCTTCACTTCTCACTTTTGGGAACATTTTCAGGAAGCCAAGGAACCCAGTTGAGTTTGAACACTTCTTATCATCCTTAGATAGATGGTCAGTCAGAGAGGACTATACAAACTCTGGAGGATATGTTGGGAACGTGCGTGTTGGATTTTAGAGGCTCTTGGGATGATCATTTGTCACGAGCCGAATTCGCCTACAATAACGGTTACCATGTGAGAATCAGGATGGCACCATATAAAGCTTTGTATGGCCGTAGATGTCGTTCCCTTATCGGTTGGAAAGAAGTGGGTGACAGGAAAATATTTCATCCTGATTTAGTTACACAAGCCTCTACAGATGTCCAGTTGATCATTGAGAGATTGAGGAGAACTCAGAGTAGATAGAAAAGCTACGTTGACAAGAGACGAAGACCACTTGAGTTCGCAGTTGGTGAGTCAGTATTTCTGAAGGTTTCTCCTTCCAAGGGTATAGCGAGATTTGGGAAGAGAGGTAATTTGAGTCCTCGCTACATTAGACCCTTTATGATATTGGACTGAGTGGGAGATAAGGCATATAGATTAACTTTGCTATCGGATTTATCAGGAGTGCATAATGTCTTTCGCATTTCTATGTTGAGGAAGTATCATCCAGATCCAAATCATGTGATTCGATATGAGCCATTAGAGTTCAAAGATGATTTGAAATATGTAGAGAAACCGATACGGATACTGGATAGAAAGGAGAAAGTCTTGAGGAATAAGACTATCGGGTTAGTGAAGATTCTCTAGTAGCATCACACTTCAGATAAAGCTACTTGGGAGCTAGAGAGTCTGATGCGAGAGAGATATCCCCAGTTATTTGTTGTATAACTTGGTTCTAATTTGGAGGACAAAATTTCTTAAGGTGGGGACGATTGTAAGACCCTTAAATTCATATGTAATACCTTTGATTTGTTGTAAACTCCCATTTAATTATGTAAGGTGTATATTGGATTGTGAAATGAATAAACGCAAATTTTAAAGTGTATAGCAAGTGTAAGAAGGATATTTCCATGAATGGAATGTGAATATATTGAGTTTTGAGTGGTACAGTAAAATGGAATGAAGTTGCATGAGTTGCATAAATCTTTATACTTCCATTTGATTTTCTATTGTATACATTTAGTTATACAATGAATACACAAGTTTTAATGTATATAAAGTATGAGTGGATGTCATTTTTAAGCCTTAAAGGTGGTTGGATGAGAAAATGAATATGGCAGCAAAATTTATGAAGTTTTATGTGAGTTACTACAAAAAACTGTAATAAAATCTGGAAAATATGAATGCGAGATTGATCTCATTGAAGGAAAGATCGATATGGAAGAGCAAAAAATGCTTTTATTTGAGAAATGGAACAGAGCAGATCGATCTCCAATGGGGCTAAATCGATTTACTAAGCATTCTGTGTTGAAGGAATCGACCTAGAAGGGCCAGATCGATCTCTAAATGCTACTGACTTGGAGATATCGATCACACCCTTGGAACAGATCGATCTCCTTAAGCTACTGCCTAGAATAGATCGATCTCAAGCCTGAAAAGTCGATTTCAATAGGAAAAATGGAGGGCAGATCGATCTCATTTGGAGAGCAGATCGATCTCATAGAGACAGTTCTATAAATACTGGACTTCTACACTTCAATTTTCATGGGATTTACTACTCCATTCAAGAGCAAAAGTTAACCAACATTTCAACACTAGAAAGCTTCAGCTTGCAGTTAGTTTTAAGTGAGATTTAGTTGAGCATAGTTGTTCTTAGCAAAGAGGAGAACAACATACTTGGAAACAAGAGATTGAAATCACGGATTTCAAGAGCAAGAAGGATTTGTACCAATTTGGTGAAAAAGGAAGGAAATCTCAGCTAGGTAAGATTTAATGCACCAAGTTATATATGTTAAACTAGTTGTATTGATGAATTTATTGGTATATGTATGAATTGTTGGAAATGAAAGAATCATGAAAAATGAGCATGACCTAACTATTAGTGTGAAAATGGGAAAATGTTGAGGAAATGTTGTTAACATGAAATTGATGATGGAATATGCATGTAGGGATGATTATAAATTAATCTTATGAAATGCATATATTGGAAATAAGGAGAAATAAATATAGCTATATGGAAAAAGTGGTATAATACCATATTGGGAGAAAATAATGAGATTGATGCATGGAATTGAGATTTGGCAAATGAAATGAGTATATTACGGTATACTAATGCAGATAATTATAACAGCTTCAAAAATTACAATGGAAGCTGATCGGATTGTGAAAGTGAGCAGCACCAAGGAAGTGAGGTCACTTGACGTGATCCTAGGTAAGGGAATTTCGTGAGTAGCTAGAGGTAGCTACACGTATTTTGAATAATATTTTGATTTTATATGCTATATGAATTCCCCTGAATAGGCATGGTGTTGTGATAGAAATCAAAGAGGATAATTGTAAGACCTGTATTTTATGTAGCTTGTTACTTATGATTCCTATGTGTATGAACACTCTATTATTATAGATAAATCATAAGAAGAGTATTTACTAGATTTAAAGTGTATGTGAAATGATTTAACACTTATAAGCTACATAAAAGCCTAATGTGAGCTATAAGAGCCACAGGTTAAACCGAGTTGATTTGAATCATTTTGACTGAAGATGGAACTTATAAAATGAAGATATAGAGAGCTCATGAAGGAAAGTCAGTTTGATTTAGACCCGAACACAGAGAACAAGAGTAAAAGCTAAAAAGGGTAAAACAGACCTTTTTAAGAGTTAAGGTATTTAAGGTATTTTGGGTGTATTCACCTACCGGAAATGGCCAAAACGTAAAGACGAGAGTGTAAGACATAAGATATGACACTTTCAAAATTTTGAGAAAAAGTCAACTTAGTCAATGATTAGGAAAAAAGTCAACTGTAGTTAAGGAAAGTGGACTTTTACCATAGTTGACTAACCATGGTTAAAAATTAACCCAAGTATGGAGAAAAATTTGGGAAAAAATATTTTTGGTCAGAATACAAGATAATCATCCCCGAAAGTAAGAAAAATTTATTCGGACGGATTTCAGATTTAATTTAATGGATAAAAACGTAATGGGCCAAAATGAAGATTTTTAAGCCCATTAAGGTATACTAAGTGTAGATCGAATTTCTTAGGTCCCTTAGGCCGAATTGTTAGACCGATTGATAGGCCAAATATTTAGACAATTAAAGGCCTGGGGTATAGTAAAAATTTCAGCTCGAAAGCCCTTTAAGAAATTTCAAACCGAGAAGCCCAATTAAAAAGCCCATTAGTATAAGTTCAATGCCATTAATGAAAGGTAACAAAGTCCAAAATGATAACTATTACCTAAACTTTTTGAAAGTTAATTTTGAAAGCTGGAAAGCAAGGCTTAATGGCTAAGTGAGTGGCTTATAAAATCAACCACCACATGGTCTTCTTCAACATATCATTTTGGCTAGAAGAAGAAACCATTAAAACACATTTATCCAAGCTTTCTCTCACAAGAAATCACTAGGATTTAGGCATATTTGGAACTTACATTCTACATGAAAGTTGTTCCAAATTGAGAGGAGAGTGACATATGTTGGAATTGGCTATCAAGGAGCCATAGTGTGCAAACCGTGAGGCTTCAAAGTTTCGGCCAAGTGTGAATAAAAATACTAGGTATAATTTCAAGCTTTCAAATTGATATATGTTAATGTATGAATGATTTTGAGTATATTGGTATATGTTTTAAGCATTGAAACATATGAAATCACTATGAACATGGTTTTACTGAGAGTGAGTAGTGATAAATTGATGAATGCCCATATGATTTTAAGGCATCAATGAGTTGATATACATGTGTTCATGATTATGGTATAGTTAGAATTAATCAATATGATTAATTGATACATGAATTTAGTTGGCAATCAAGGTGTTTGATAAAATACCTAAATGAACTAAGTGAAGCTTAAGAACATTGCCAACAAAGTGTTTGTGAAAATGCCTAAGTGAATTGTCTAAACAAATGGACATGGACGACATGCCATGGTGTGACCGACGACATGGGATGCTCTCGGCCATGGCATGTGGTTGAGAGGTTCAATGGGCCAAGCCCAATTGGTTTCAGGCCAATGTGATGTAATGGGTCTCAGATAAGCCTAATAAGAGTTGGTGGGCCCCACAAGCCCAATAGGCCCAACAAAAATGAATAGTAAAATAGAAATGAGCTTAAGGCATAGTTAGGCTCATTAAGGTTTATTAAAGCCCATTAGTAAAATGGACTGTATTTAATGTGAAATACTGTAGGAAAAGTGTAATTAACCTGATAAATGGTTATATGCAGCTCCAGAGATTAGTGGAGGAACGAATCAGACTGCTGGATTAAGCAGCGTTGAGAAAGTACAATTTCTCGAGTGATTGCAGGTAAGGGACTTTTGTGAGTAGTTAGAGATACCTGTAAGTATTTTCGTCTGCTTTTACATTCACTTAAAAACTCTGAGAGTCAGAGAAAGTGAATAATAATTATTGTGATCAGATAGTGGCAATTTACGATTTTACCCCTAGTTAGGAAAAAAAGTCAACTTTTGGAAAAAGTTGTAAAAAGCATGGAAACCACCATTTTGAGTGTTTTTGCTGTTGTTTAGCCGACGAGTAGGTAGATGGGCTAATAATTTCATGGTTGATGAGAAATAGCACGCTTATAGTGCTGATTTTGATATTTTGAAAATCATCCCTTTTTAAATAGTCATCTATCGAATTATGTGAGAATAAATCGTGCTAGAGCACGACTTACACTTGATTTTATAAAGTTTTCACATGTATTAGTGCCGATGAATGATTCGCACTAGATTTTCATGACATACATGATAAAGTGCTTGCGTTATTACTCGTACTCTATTTTATATGATTTATGCATGAGAGAGTGCTGGAGCGATTAGCTCGTACTCAAATTTTTCATGAGATGCATGACAGAGTGCTAGAGCGTTGGTCGCACGCGATTCTTCATGATTTATACATGACATAGTACTTGAGCTATTGCTCGTACTTAATTTGATGAGTTTTGTGCATAGCATGGTACTGGAGCAATTGCTTGTACTTGATTTGAAACATGAACTATGCATGACCTAGTTGTTGGAGGTTTACTCACACTAGAGTTAAGTTTGTGATGTGAAACAGTGTTTGAGCGGAGTGTCGACTGTGAGTCACGCTCAAAGGCGCGCACTGTATTTTATGTGATATATAAGACATGTTGAAAAACCATGCTTGATTTCCTTGTGTAGACTGAGTGTCACACTATGAGAGGTTCGCATGTGGATTTAGAGACGTGGTATTGATTTTCAATGGTATGAGGGCTAAGACCTATGGCAGGTACCACGACTGTGATGTATGGTCCACGGAATATATTGTACCATGCGAGTGGCATGCAGTACACTGTACCGTGTGGTGTTTTGGAGTTAAGGATGTTATAGCTAGCGATTGTGATGGACTGATCCCCCTCCCGTTGCAGCAGTGATTGCCTTGAATACCGAGTACTATGTAGCCTGGGATTACCATTATAGGATATGGCTATAGTCCAGGATATTATTGCATTTCATCACGGAGTCTCACTTGATATATCACCTGACTGATTTAATTATGATATGGATAGACCTGAGGGATGGGTTGGAATCCGATTGTTGTGTTGTGAATGATTTAGATGCCATATTTACTTTGATTTGAATATCAATGGCATGATTTATCTAAAGGCATTGTGATATTATAAAGATGTATTATTTTGCACTACATTCCTACATTTGAGAACAAAAGCATGATTTCTGTACATGAGATTTAATATGTACAAGTATATATATATATATATTAAAGACATTCTTTTAAAGTGAGCTAAGGAAATGATATTTTCGAGGCATAGCATTATTTTGAGTAGATAGTGTAGATGTCTACTTGCTTGCCTGATTTCCTTACCAAGCTGTGAGCTCACCTTTTTTTTAAAACCTCTTTACAGAGCATCCGCAGTAGAGCGATTACGAGAGAGGGATAGTGTTTCCTGTTGTCCGCTGCCTTTTCCTATCGATCGACAGGTATATATATTTTGTACGTTTCTGTATCTAAACATATAAGCAGCACAGTGATGTATACGATATATATTATGGGGAATGTAATTGTATTAGATTTATATGAGCTCACATACATTATAAAAGAAGTTATAATCAGTAATAGTGTATTGACATGTATGTATGATAATGGCTAGTAAGCGAGGATGCTGACATCAGATCACAGCCCAACCGTTGATAAGGAAAAGGTAAGTTAAAATGCAAAAAATTTGTAATGGTATGGTTAAGTCATGGAGGGTCATGACAACAATTGTATTTTATCTAAAAATATGGTAAAAATACCTTAGAATCCTATTGTGACTGAGGTTCATGATTTTGCATGACAGAATGGCAATTATTTTCATGAATATGCGAAAACAACACATGTTAGTGCAGATTTGATTTACTTGGGTGAATTGTGATTTGAATATGCCATCTATTTGGTTTTGTGTCGAAACCATAAGTGCTATAGGATACTCACACTATATTTTGAGATATGCATCACATAGTACTTGAGTGTTTACTCATACTAGATATTTTTATGTATGTTATGTATGTTAGAGTACTGGAAGTATTGCTCGTACTAGATTGTGATTGATGCATTATAGAGTATTGAGAGCTTTGCTCACACTTGTGTTTTATATAACCTAGTGCTTGGAGCATTGCTCGCACTAGAGATTGTGATATTGTGATATGGTCATGTTGAGAGTTTTACTCGCCTGTAGCAGTTTTGAAAAGAGCATAAAACAGCCATGTTGGGAGCCTGTGCTGACTATGTGTCGCACTGATATATATATATATATGCTCACACGTGCATTATTTTGAGATAAGGTAGAGGGCTACAGAAATAACCCATAGTATGAGGCCTAAGACTTATGGCGAGCATCCTGACTATGAGGTATATCCAAGGTAAGAGGACCAAGACTCATGGCGAGAATCCCACCTTGAGATACGGTCCATGGAGTACTGTGTATCGTGTATGTCACATGGGGTACGTTGTATCGTGAGTACTTAATGTACTTGGATAAGACTGGTTAGCACTGGGACCGGGATCCAGTGGGATCTGTTATGCTCCGAGATCAGGTCCTCAATTGAGTAGAGAGCTGACGGTAGAGATTTGACCCACCTCTCGTTGCAACAATTATGAGACCCCGCACATCGAGTACTGTGTTGCCTGAGATCACGAAAAATGAATTATGATCATACACTCAGAACATGTAGTCGCCTATCTTTGGTTTCACTTCATGCTATGTATATTGAGATTTCTTAAATGAATTACCACATGGTTTATGATATAAGCATGAGTTTGTGAATTGAGAAAAGGGTAACCCAAGGGATGGGTGAGGCCCAAATTTCCATGTTTTTAAACATGATGAATGCTATATGATTTTGATTTAAATGAATGGCATGATAAATGTGAATTGTGTGAAATGACATGAGAAATGCAGTGTTGTGCATAAAATGATGTGGTTGTTAATTCAGCATATTTCCAGTTTTCATAACTGATGTTTTGTATCTATACATATATATTGCATAAAGCTTTGAGAGAGAGATGCATGTTGTAGATACAGATGAGTAAGAAAATGATTTCGAGGTATAAGCATTGTATTTTGTAGATAGTGCGGTTATCTACTTGCTTGCCTAATTTTCTTACTGAGCTGTGAGCTCACCCATTTATTATTTCCCCTTTTTCAGAGCATCCATTGTAGGTGGACTTGGCTGAGGATTGATATTCCTTGATCTGATGCATATCCATCTTGTGCGAGGTATACACACTAGAACATTTTGTACTGAACATTGTATAAGCACAATTATGTAAACTAATGTACGATCGGGATGTATATGTACAAATAATTGTATTTATGTACAAGAGTTATTATTATAGAAAAGAATATTAAATTCTATATATGTTGTGAATGAGTGTGAATGGGTGACTAATATCGAATCACAGCCCAACGTTTGAGGTATGTAGTGATAGAAGGAAAGGTAAGTAAAATGCGAAAAATTTATAGTGATTTTTGTAGGTCGCGTGTGGGAGAAGGGCGTGACAAAAATGGTATCAGATCAGAGTTTTTCTGATGTGAATCAATATTAGTAATTAGGAAAATATACATCCCCATAGTACTGTGTTTTGTTTAGTTACAGTTGTGTATACGAGATGAAAATCAGACTAATTAATGATTATGAATGAAAGGATTTAACAATTACGGTTAATACTCATCGTGGTAGAGGGGATAGAAGTAGGGCTCGAGGCCGTAGAGGTAGGCAAGAGACCCGAGATGAGACTGTTGGTCCTTTTGAGGTATCTGAGAGTACCGAGGCAAGTTTTGAGAGATTAGAACGTCGCCTGGAGACCATAGTTGAGATACTGGTACAGATGATGCTAGGAGGACAGGGACAGGATGTAGAGACTGCACCGGGAGAGGCAACTGCACCTCATACACCTACACCCCCACCAGTTTAGGATACGCCGACTCAAGTTACTCCACGACAGGGCGGTAATGTTTTGGGGTATGGTTGTGATTTGGACAGAATTTGATAATTTCAGAAACTTGGACCTCAAACTTTTCGTGGGATTAAAGACCTAGCATTGGTAGAGGAATGGATAGGAGAGATGGAGAAGTTGTACGGATTCTTTAAGTGTACGACTTCAGAGATGGTCGCATTTGCTGTGTTCCTACTGAAGGGGACGATAGAGCATTGGTGGAAGTCCACCTGACCCATATTTAGAGCCTGACATACAGAAATTAGTTATGAGATATTTCTGGATGCCTTTAGGAGGCAATTTGTTCTAGATACGGCTCAGCAGAGGCTGCATGTTGAGTTTTTAGGATTGAGTCAGGGGAGTCATTCAGTGGATGAGTATGAAACCAAATTTTTATCTTTGGGAGATGTGACCCTGACACGATGACTAGCGAGACTAGAAAAATCTGCCAATTCATAGATGGACTGAGACCAATACTACGGTCTAAACTAGTTCTATTCAACATTTTTACCTACGATGAGGCAGTACATAGGGCGCAACACTGTGAACAAGATTATGAGAGAAATGTCTCAGAGTTCAGAACAGTCAGAAAAGGTAGAGACAGAGATAGAAAGAGGCCAGTGAGTGACAGTGCTCAAGGTTTCGAATATCGAGGAGGAAGGAGACTCTTCGATAAGAGGCCAAAGATCCAGGAAGTACAAGAGAGGATTGTTAGATATCCTTCATACTCGGCTATAGCTCCAGCTAGAGGAGTTGTGATTGGAGGATTGAGGCCTACCACAGAGCAGTGCAATCGATGTGGTAGATACCGTGGAGGTAGACCTTGTCCTGTTTCTAGTGGTATATGCTTCAGATGTGGGAAGCCAGGACACATGGCCATAGTTTGCCAAGAGGTCATAGATATTACCCCACAGAAGGGTAAGGAGTTTTAGAGAGCTCCAGTTGATACGTTTACTTTGAGGAGCAGAGCGACGACAGAGGAGAAAGGGAAGCAAGTTATGGGATGAGGGTGAATGCATGCCTTGGACCAGGGAACAACTGATGCTTCGTCGAATGTGATTAGAGGTAACATAATGATATATGATTTAGAAGCACATGTTTTAATTAATCCTGGTGCCAAGCATTAATTTTTATCGCCTTCATTTTCATGTAAGTTAGAAAAGCATGTAGAGCGTACACCTCTGAGTAAGTTGATGTTGATTAGTACGCCTATGTATAATAGTCAACTAGTAGAGTATGTATTAAATGATTGTAAGCTAAAAGTAGGGGAAAAGGACATGACAGCCAATCTAATACTGTTAAGTATGAGTGATTTTGATGTAATTGTAGGAATGGATTGGTTATCATCAAACCATGCTGTTTTAGATTGTTATGCTAAGACAACTATGTTTCCTAACCCTAAAATATATGTTGTAAAGCTTGATGAAAAGCAGTAAAAGTAGTAGTTATGATTGTAATTGATAATGTACTATGTTGACTAAGAAATGGATATATTGAAGGTTTTATGTATGTGGTTGATAGGGATAAGGTACATCTGGAGTTGGAAGATATTCTTGTGGTTAGAGAGTTCCCAGATGTCTTTTCGGATGAACTACCAGGGTTGCCATCAGACAGAGAGATGGAGTTCTGTATAGACTTGGTGCCTGGTACTGAACCTATATCGAATCCACCGTATCGCATGGCTTTAGTTGAGCTAGAGAAGCTCAAGAAACAATTACATGAGCTGTTGGATAAGAGTTTCATTAGACCGAGTGTTTCGCCTTGGGGAGCACCGATTTTGTTTGTAAAGTAGAAGGATGAAAGCCTCTGATTCTGTATATATTACAGATTGTTGAATAAGGCAACCATCAAGAATAGATATCCCTTTCCACGCATAGATGATTTATTGGATTAGCTCCGAGGAGGGCAGGTCTTTTCTAAGATTGATCTGAGGTCTGTGTAAGACCCAAAAATTAATCGTAAATTTTTATGAAGGATGAAAATGGTTACAATTTTAAACGAATGAGATTCGGATTGGAAATAAGGATTTAAAATGCGAAATGAATAAGTATTCGTGAAGGGAAGTCAGGTTAAATTAATCCCGAATATGTGAAGGGCAAAACGGTCAAAAGATCGAAAGTCGAAATAAATTCAATAAAAAAATTTAATTAAAAATAATGGATTTGAGAATCTTGATCAATAACGAAGAAATAATTAAATTTCGAGTCCAATTGATCAAGATCCAGAATTTTTAGAAATATCGAAAAGTCACCCGGGACAATATCTCGAAAATATGAAGAAATTATACCGAAAAAATGATTAAAAATATAATAAATAAATTAAATAAAATTAAATAAATCTATTTGGAAATAAAAATTAATTTTGTAGATATTTTAGAATATTTTTGACTAAAATAATGAATATAATAATAATAAACTAATTTATAAATAATAATAAATAAAAAAATAATTAAGTAAAAAAAAAGAGAGAAGAACTGAAAATCGGGGAGAGAGTAAGAAGTGAGAAATGGAAAAACGAAGCCGAAATCGGGGAGAAGATCGGACGACCACCGGCGACCCAATCGGCCAGGTGAAGGCCAAAAAAGGAAGAGGAGAGGCCGACGACCTCCTTGGTACCGACGGTGCAGCCCACTGACGCCGGAGAACGCTGGATCGAGGGAAAGAAGTCGAGAGAGGAAAGAGGAGATTCTCGACGATCGGCGCTGATCTGGCCTACCCCACCCCCAGTCGAACGTTCCCCAGGCGCAGGCAAGCTGATTGGTGGCGGCCACGATCGGCGAAACTGCTGGTAAACGTCGAAAACTGCAGAAAGAGAAAATGGGTACCGATGGTGGAGAGAATAGGCCGGACCGGTGACTTTTCGACAGCCTTGGATGAAACCGAGGGCAGATCTGAGATGCGAACGACCCAACGAAGCCATTGGTGGTGAAAACCGATGGAGAACCGATCGAATCAGAGTGAACCGAGCTAAACCGGAGTGAGCCGGGCTGAACCGGACCGATCTAAAACGGGTTGAACTGGACTGAACCGGTTCAGCCAAGAAAGAAGGGAAAAAGGGAGAAAAAGAGAGAAAGGAAAAAGGGAAAGAATTTTAGGGGATACACCGAACTTCAGGTAAGTCAGTAAGAGGTCAAAAGTGATCGATTTGACTTTCGAGAAATTTATTTAAATTATATTTAATTGAAAAGTAAACTGGGATTAAATATTAATTGTGCAGTTTTACGACAAAGCCGAAACGAGAGCCGATTGAGCTCCGATTTTTGTATCCCGCATCATATCGGGTAAGTACATTTTAATTCCGACAATTAGAGTCCTTTAATACAGAGTTTCGATTATTTTACGGAATTTATGGATTAATTCTGTATAAAAAGAAATATTTATCGAAATTACAACGTAATTACCGTAAATAGTATACGGGCTATCCAATGAGTTTGGAATGAAGCCCGATGATTATTGGTAATCTGAATGAGCCTGGTAAACCCGAAGAAAGGATTTAAATAGTATAAACGGGCTGAAAATGGGTCGAGGCCCATTAAGGTGCAATTGGGCCTAATAAAGTAAAACGGGCCCAATACGTTAGATTCGATCAGTAAATGTGACATACTGATAAGAATAAGTGAATTAACCCAAAATATGTGGTTATATGCAGTTTCGTATACTTGGTTGACGTGCAGTTGGAGTAAGAGATCGGATATTATCGAGACGAGATAAGTTTGCATGTAAATCGAGGTAAGGGGATTTTGTAAGTACATAGAGATTTCTATACGTATTTATTGAGGGGATTTACAGGGTTTAGAATTCCTTAAAGTATCTAGAAAAGAAATAATAAGTTTTACGAAAATCGGGGCTTAGGTGAATAAAGAAAAAGATGATTTTGCCCCTGAGAGTAAAATTTACAAAAAGGGTAATAAGGCAGATAAATTGCATGATTATTATGTTTTAATGTTTTATATCAATATATTACTTTGATTTAAGCAAATATGCACATAGGTTGGCTGTTGATTTCTTGAATTATACGAAAGGATATCGGTCTGTAACGGTTACTATTTTAAAAGATGTTTTATCAAGATTGAGCCACCTATTGTATTTACATGAATAAAAAGAGTGCTAGAGTCTTTCTCGCACTCAAGTTTACTGATTTATTTCTCATGAAAAGTCGTACTGGAGCATTGCTCGTATAAGAAAATTGTGTGTGCAGAAAATCGTGCTGGAGCTTCACTCGCACGAGATTTTAGATATCATGATATGCATAGCGTGGTGCTGGAGCTTCGCTCGCACTAGACGTCAGTTGACATGCATATAGTCATGCGGAAGCCTCCTGTAGACTGTGTCATAGAAAGTTGAGATGCTCGCATGTATACTTTGAGACATGGGTTGGTTATCGACATAGTATTGGGGTCGATAAGACCTACGACAGGCACCCCCAGACTATGATATGGGTCCACAGAGTATGATGTACAGTGCATGTCACACGGAGTATGCTGTACCGTGCAGTCATGATGACTCGATGATGTTACTTGATATTCTGGAGGGTAGGATTAGACCCCACCTCCCATTGCAGTTGTGATGCCCCGCACAACGGGATCCGTGTAGCCTGGGATCACAGGGACAAAGTATGGCCATAGTCCTCGATTTTCATACAGTAACCTACATGCCTCACATGATATCATACGGTCTGAATAGACCAGGACGAACCCAAGGGAGGGGTAATGTCCCGATTTATGTTTTTAAAAGAGATGTGATTTAATGAATCAAGGTATTCCCGAGAGATGGGTTTAGCCTTGATGTGGTTGTTTTATGATAAAACAAATGAGTTTATGATGAAACAAATAAGTTTTAATGTGACGAGCATGAGATGTCATACATGATGATTTTTCCATGTTTGATTTATATGTTGATTTCATGACTTCTCTTATATGATATATACATACAAGTGGCATCGTTTTAGTCATACCTCATGCTCTATATATAAACGATTTTATATCACGACATTAACAGCACGTAGTTAGTATAGTTATCTACCTGCTTACATTATTGCCTTACTGAGCTGTTTATGCCCACCCTTTCATTTTTCACCCCACAGGGTATATTCAGTAGAAGAGAACGATAGTAGTCATATCCGCTGCTTCTTATCAAGACCAGGTATACACATTTGTATAATTTTTGTATCTGAACATATAGAGGCACAGTACTGTACATGGATGTAATATTGGGGATGTATTTATTTAAAATAAATTGATATGTAAATGAAATATGAAAATGGAATGGTAAATAGGTGAGAGGTGACTCACACCGAATCATAGCCCAACTGTTTTGTGGTGAAACTGTTCACGACGGGTAAGGAAATTAAAAAAGCAAAAAAAATTTACTCTGATTTTTATGTAATTTGGGTCGTGACAGAAAAGATGGTATCAGAGCAGAGTTGGCCCGATATGAGTCGGTGTTAGTGGTTAAGTAAATTTACATCCCCATGTACTGTGCATTGTTTAGATACAATTGTGTATATCAAGGTGGAACTGCAGCTAAGAATTTAGTTTCGAATGCAAGAATATAGTTTTTATAACTGATAGCCGCTATGGTAGAGTGGCGAGTACACATGCTCGATGCCTTTGAGATAGGCCTGAGAGTCGAATGAGTCGTCACATGAGACTCGAGATGAGAGTGAGGTGGAGGCTGATGTTGAGCTTACTCCACAGGGTCCTATAAAGAGACCAAACAGTATTGAGACACGCTCCGAGAGGATGGAGTGGAGTGTAAAAAATATTTTGGAGTTGTTTACTCAGTCTATACAGGTAGTTGAGGATAGGCAGGGTAAAGCCTAAACAGATGCCTCAGACTATAGAGATTTTCACACCCCTCCGGTATATAACGAATTAAAGAAACCAATAGTTGCTGAGGACTGGGTGAATGAGATAGCAAAGTGCTATGGATTCTTTCGGTGTATGTCGATCGAGAAAGTGACTTTTAAATACGTTTATGTTGGAGGTGAGGCAGAGCATTGGTGGAAGTTCGCTCGACCAATCTAAAGAGTTAGACGTCAAGAACCGACATGAGAAATAATTCTGGATGTATTCTGGTGACAGAATATCCCAGACATTGTTTAAAGGAAATTTACAGGTCAAATTTCTTACACTGACCTAGAGACACTAGTTGATTGATGAGTATGAAACTCAATTTATATCTCTGGGCAGGTGTGAACCTGATATCATGGGCCGTGAGAGTCGAAAGCCCAAAAGTTCATTGAAGGTCTCAAATTGTCGATTAGAGTCCGATTAGCTTATTACCTATGTCGAGGTAGTGCGCAGAATACAGTTGCGTGAAGAAGATCATGTGTTGCACGCCTCTGAGATTGGGAAAGGTAGTAAGGGCCGAAATAGAGACAGAAGAGAATAGAGAATGACAAAGATGTCAGAGCGAAAAAGAGACCAGTTGGTAAGACATTAGAGTTGATGAGTCACGGGGTAAGATGATTGGTAAGACCCCAGTGTGTTAAATTTTAACACTTATTAGGGGTATTGTGATTGGAAAACCCCGACCTGCTGCAGAGCAGTGTAAGCAGTGTAGCAGTGTAAGCAGTGTAGGATGTGTGGTAGATACCACGGAAGTAGGATCTACACCTACACTTTATTGACTAAAATAGGCGTTAAGTGTAGTAAGACGGGTCACTTAAGTAACGATTGCTCAGAGTTGGGTAAGACTGCCTTACAGAAGAGCAAAGAGACAGAGAAAATCATGTTGATATCTCTGCATCGAAAAGGGAGGCCACAGCTGAAGAGAAAGGGAAAGTAGGCTGTTGGACGAGGGCGAGTGTATGCCTTGGACCAGGACACTATTGATGTTTCATATAATGTGGTGAAAGATACCATACTACTTATGAATAGAGAAGTAATTATTATAATTAATCCTGGTGCCACATATTTAGTCATACCGCCTTCATTTGTATATAAGTTAGTAAAAGACGTGAATGCCTACACCTATGGGCACAATGCCGATAATTAGTACCCCAGTGAAGGAGGGTTAATTAACGGAATAATTATGAAGAAATTGTAAGTCGAAAATGGGGGAAGAAGTATAAGTCAGTCGATTTTATTCAATAGACTATGAATAATTTGAAGTAATATTTGAGAATAAAATTGGTCGGTTGCAAATTATGATGTTTAGAGTTCTATTATAAGATAGTGCTGTTTTACCCCTGAAAAGGATACGGTAAGTTTTGACAAGTAATAAAAGGGGAGTAGCGATTGAAATTAAAGGAGTAAATGATTGTACTCACAGAATGAGTAATGACAGAGTTTATTATAAGTGATATACGAAAAGAGGTAGACTGGAAGAGGCGTATGCAAGGTAAGAATATCTATGATACACGAAGTAATTTGGATTAAAGCAATTAGTAGTGAATATGAATTGTGACCACATGGACTGATATTTAAAGTAATTGTGGTCAAGTCTGAGGGTTAATAAAGGTATTTCAAAATACCTTCCCGCCTGAAGACTTGACAGCGTCTAAAAAGTATACACATAACCTATAAATTGAAATCGACAGTCGTAATATATAAATTTAAAATTATGGTACCTTCACTTGTACGATAAAGAAATATAGAATTTGATTAATCAAGAAGGTTTAAAATTTAAAATTTTATAAAAGCCGTTAAAAAGGAAATGACGCAGGTTAGTAGCTTGAACGAAAGCAACTTTGAAGGACATTTTACGTTTATGCGTACATAGGTCAAGGAAATGAGTAATTGAAATATTCAATGGAATTCAACTACGATGAGTTATTTAAACTTTACCTGGACCGATTTGTTATCATCCTTATTGATGATATTTTGGGGTGTATTTAAAGTCCATGGAAAATTATAAGCAACAATTGAAAATTGCTTTTATAGATGGTTTGTTGCGAGTTCTCAACATGGTCTACTTTATTGACACGTTTAACTTAGAAAAAGTTGTTTTGAATAGGATAATAGACGTGACAGGAGTTTTGGTGTACTAAAGTAATAAACTGACCACCACATTTATTCTCACCATATCTAACAGATTAAGAGGTTTCTCATGAGTCTATGGATACCTCAAAATAATGAATGGGCTGTGTATTGATGCAAAAAGGGGAAGCTAGTCGATTATGAAATCAGACAACTCAAGGATCATGAAAGGACTATCCAGCCCATGATTTAAAGTTGACAGCGATAGTGGTTGTATTGAGTATATGACACTACTATGTATACGGTGAGAAATTTCAGGTATGCACTGATCATAAAAATCTCAAGTATCTGTTTTCACAGAAAGAGTCAGATACGAGAACAAAGAGGGTTAGAGCTTCTGAGGGATTATGATTGTGGAAATTGTACCACCCAGGAAAGGCTAATGTAATGGCTAATGCCTTGAACAGAAAGAGCCTCGGGATAGTATTCCATTTGATGGTCAGGGAGCGTGAGCTGCTAGAGCAGTTGTAAGCCTCAGTAGTGATGTGATTCCCTTTGATGATGACAGTGATTGTGTGACGTTAGCCTGAGATTTGAACCGAATTTGAGTGATCGGATTTGACAGGCTTAGCGTGATGATCGACAGGGTGTCGATAGTTTGGGTCAGATTCAAAAGGGTAGAGTGATAGAGTTCACAGAGAGATGATGGCTTACTGAGGTTCAGAGATAGTATAAGTGCTCCCTAGGACCATAGTTGATGAGGTAGTAATATTGTCAGAAGCTTACTCTTTGGGAGATACAGTGCATCCTATAAGTAATAAATATATCGAAATATTAAAAAAGGGTATTGGTGGTTAAATATGAAAAGAGACATGGTAGAGATCATGAAAAGGTCTCGTATGTCAGCAGAGTAAGATAGAGAAAAAGAAGTTGCAGGGTTATTGTAATTTCTACCTATATTGACACGAAAATGGGAACAAGTTATCATGAATTTTGTGATGGGTTACAGAGGACCCGGATAAATCATAAGGCTATCTGCGTGATAGTCGATAGATTGATTAAGTCTACTCACCTTCTGGTTATGAAATCCCCAAATACTCTGAGTGTGTAGGCAGATTTATGTATATGGAAAATTGTGGAACACTAAGTATTTTTCCAGTGAGCATTGTATCATATAGGGATTCCCGCTTCACTTCTCACTTCTGAGAATATTTTTCAGGAAGCTATGGGAACCCGACTGAGTGTTAGCACAGCTTCCCATCCTGAGACAGATGGTCAGTCAGAGAGGACTGTACAGGTTCTGGAGGATATGATAAGAGCGTGTGCCATTTATCTTATAAGCTCCTGGGATGATCAGTCGTAACTAATCAAATTTGCCAATAATGATAGTTGTCACTTGAGTATCGGGATGACTTCAGATGAGGCATTGTATGGTCGTAAGGGTTGTTTCCCCGATTTGGATAAGAAGGGGGTAACAAATATAGAGTTGTTCCCGAATTGATAAGACAAACCTCTGAGGATGTTCAGTTAATTGTGAAGGATTAAGAACACCTTAGAGCAGATAGACAAGCTATGCTGACAAGAGACAAAAACTATTGGAATTCACCGAGGGTGAATTAGTATTATTGGAAGTTACATGCCCTTAGGACATAGCATAAGGACGTAACGAGATCCGGAGAGAGATTGGACAAAGTGGGAGATAAGACCTGTAGGTTGGCGTTACTACCTAAATAAACAGGCATCCACAATGTGTCCTATCTTATGATGCTTCAGAAATACTGTCCGGATCCAACGTATGTGATCAAATACGAGCTTCAACAATTTAGCTCAATGAAAGTATAACGTATGATTGGAAAACTTGATTCGGGTATTAAAACGGGAAGTAGAAAGTGTTGAGGTTTAAGATGATCTCCCTAATTAAAGTATGTTGGTAGTATTACACTCCGAAAAAAGTCACATGGGAATTAAAGGATATGATACAATAAACATACTCGAAGTTGTTTATGGATCCAACTAACTTGGTTCTAATTTGGAGGACCAAATTTCTTAAGTGGGGGAGATTATGTAAGACCCGAAAATTAATCGTAAATTTTTATGAAGGATGAAAATGGTTACAATTTTAAACGAATGAGATTCGGATTGGAAATAAGGATTTAAAATGCGAAATGAATGAGTATTCGTGAAGGGAAGTCAGGTTAAATTAATCCCAAATACGTGAAGGGCAAAACGATCAAAAGATCGAAAGCCGAAATAAATTCGATAAAAACATTTAATTAAAAATAATGGATTTGAGAATCTTGATCAATAACGAAGAAATAATTAAATTTCGAGTCCAATTGATCAAGATCCAGAATTTTTTGAAATACCGAATAGTCATCTGGGACAATATCTCGAAAATACGAAGAAATTATACCGAAAAAGGATTAAAAATATAATAAATAAATTAAATAAAATTAAATAAATCTATTTGGAAATAAAAATTAATTTTGTAGATATTTTAGAATATTTTTGACTAAAATAATGAATATAATAATAATAAACTAATTTATAAATAATAATAAATAAAAAAATAATTAAGTAAAAAAAAGAGATAAGAACTGAAAATCGGGGAGAGAGAAAGAAGTGAGAAACGGAAAAACGAAGCTGAAATCGGGGAGAAGATCGGACGACCACTGGCGACCCAATAGGCCAGGTGAAGGCCGAAAAAGGAAGAGGAGAGGCCGGCAACCTCCCTGGTACCGACGGTGCAGCCCACCGACGCCGGAGAACGCTGGATCGAGGGAAAGAAGCCGAGAGAGGAAAGAGGAGATTCCCGGTGATCGACATTGATCTGGCCGACCCCACCCCTAGCCGAACGTTCCCCAGGCGCAGGCGAGCAGATTGGTGGCGGCCACGACCGGCAAAACTGCCGGCAAATGTTTAAAACGGCGGAAAGAGAAAATGGGTACTGACGGTGGAGAGAACAGGCCAGACCGACGACTTTTCGGTGGCCTTGGACGAAACAGAGGGCAGATCTGAGATGCGGACGACCTAGCGAAGCCATTGGTGGTGAAAACCGGTGGAAAACTGGCCTGCAGGGTCGTGAACCGGTCGAACCGGAGTGAACCGGGCTGAACCGGGTTGAACCGGTTCAGCCAAGAAAGAAGGGAAAAAGGGAGAAAAAGAGAAAAAAGAAAAAGGGAAAGAATTTTCAGGGATACACCGGACTTCAGGTAAGTCGGTAAGAGGTCAAAAGTGACTGATTTGACTTTTGAGAAGTTTATTTAAATTATATTTAATCGAAAAGTAACCCGGGATTAAATATTAATTGTGCAGTTTTACGACAAAGCCGGAACGAGAGCCGATTGAGCTCCGATTTTCATATCTCGCATCATATCGGATAAGTACATTTTAATTCCAACAATTAGAGTCATTTAATATAGAGTTTCGATTATTTTACGGAATTTATGGATTAATTTTGTATAAAAAGAAATATTTATCGAAATTACAACGTAATTATCGTAAATAGTATATGGGCTATCCAATGAGTTTGGAATGAAGCCCGATGATTATTGGTAATCTGAATGAGCCTAGTAAACCAGAAGAAAGGATTTAAATAGTATAAACGGGCTGAAAATGGGTCGAGGCCCATTAAGGTGCAATTGGGCCCAATAAAGTAATACGGGCCCAATACGTTAGATTCGATCAGTAAATGTGATATACTGATAAAAATAAGTGAATTAACCCAAAATATGTGGTTATATGCAGTTTCGTAGACTTGGTTGACGTGCAGTTGGACTGAGAGATCGGATATTATCGAGACGAGATAAGCTTGCACGTAAATCGAGGTGAGGGAATTTTGTAAGTACATAGAGATTTCTATACGTATTTATTGAGGGGATTTATAGGGTTTAGAATTCCTTAAAGTATCTAGAAAAGAAATAATAAGTTTTATGAAAATCGGGGCTTAGGTGAATAAAGAAAAAGATGATTTTACCCCTGAGAGTAAAATTTACAAAAAGGGTAATAAGGCAGATAAATTGCATGATTATTATGTTTTAATGTTTTATATCAATATATTGCTTTGGTTTAAGCAAATATGCACATAGGTTGGCATTGATTTCTTGAATTATACGAAAGGATACCGGTTTGTACCGGTTACTATTTTAAAAGATGTTTTATCAAGATTGAGCCACCTATTGTATTTACATGAATAAAAAGAGTGCTAGAGTCTTTCTCGCACTCAAGTTTACTGATTTATTTCTCATGAAAAGTCGTACTGGAGCATTGCTCGTACAAGAAAATTGTGTGTGCACAAAACCGTGCTGGAGCTTCACTCGCACGAGATTTTATATATCATGATATGCATAGCGTGGTGCTGGAGCTTCGCTCGCACTAGATGTGAGTTGACATGCATATAGTCGTGCGAAAGCCTCCTGTAGACTGTGTGTCACAGAGAGTTGAGATGCTCGCACGTATACTTTGAGACATGGGTTGGTTATCGACATAGTATTGGGGTGGATAAGACCTACGGCAGGCACCCCCAGACTATGATATGGGTCCATGGAGTACGATGTATAGTGTATGTCACACGGAGTACGCTGTACCGTGCAGTCATGATGACTCGATGATGTTACTTGATATTCTGGCGGGTAGGATTTGACCCCACCTCCCGTTACAGTTGTGATGCCACGCACACAGGGATCCGTGTAGCTTGGGATCACCGGGATAAAGTATGGCCATAGTCCTCGATTTTCATACAGTAACCTACATGCCTCACATGATATCATACGGTCTGAATAGACCAGGACGAACCCGAGGGAGGGGTAATGTCCCGATTTATGTTTTTAAAAGAGATGTGATTTAATGAATCAAGGTATTCCCGAGAGATGGGTTTAGCCTTAATGTGGTTGTTTTATGATAAAATAAATGAGTTTTTAATTTAATGAGTTTATGATGAAACAAATAAGTTTTAATGTGATGAGCATGAGATGTCATACATGATGATTTTTCCATGTTTGATTTATATGTTGATTTCATGACTTCTCTTATATGATATATACATATATGTGGCATCGTTTTAGTCATACCTCATGCTCTAAATATAAACGATTTTATATCACGACATTATCAGCACGTAGATAGTATAGTTATCTACCTGCTTACATTATTGCCTTACTGAGCTGTTTATGCTCACCCTTTCATTTTCCACCCTACAGGGTATATTCAGTAGAAAAGAACGACAGTAGTCATATCCGCTGCTTCTTATCAAGACTAGGTATACACATTTGTATAATTTTTGTATCTGAACATATAGAGGCACAGTACTGTACATGGATGTAATATTGGGGATATATTTATTTAAAATAAATTGATATGTAAATGAAATATGAAAATGGAATGGTAAATAGGTGAGAGGTGACTAACACCGAATCATAGCCCAACTGTTTAGTGGTGAAACTGTTCACGATGGGTAAGGAAATTAAAAAAAGCAAAAAAAAAAAATTTACTCTGATTTTTAGGTAATTTGGGTCGTGACAGTCTGGGTATCATCAGTTGAGAGTTAGGAGGGAGGATATGCCCAAGACAGCATTTAGGACTCGATATGACCACTACGAGTTTTTGGTTATGCCATTCGGACTGACTAATGCTCACGCAGCTTTCATGGCTTTAATGAATGATGTGTTCAAGCCATATTTGGATAAATTCATTATCGTCTTCATAGATGATATCTTGGTATATTCTGATTCTGTGGAAGAGCATGAGAAGTACCTCAAGATTGTACTGCAGACTTTACAAGAGCAGAAGTTGTATGCTAAACTTAACAAGTGTGATTTTTGGTCATCACAGATCTCGATTTTGGGGCACGTTGTGTCGAAGGATAGTGTATCAGTGGATCCATCCAAGATTAAGGCTGTAGTTCAAGGGAACGGTCGAGGACAGTCATCGAGATTAGAAGTTTCTTAGGTTTACAGGATACTATCAGAGATTTGTTAAGGGATTTTTGAAGTTTGCTGCTCCATTGACACGTCTCACTCGGAAGGGTGTAGCATTCGTGTGGGATGAAGATTGTGAGAAGAGTTTTTAGGAGTTGTACAGTCAATTAACTACTACTCCGATTCTAACTATCCCAACCATCTTAGGAGGATTTTCAGTGTATACCGATGCTTCACATCAGGGATAGGGCTGTGTATTGATGTAGGATGGGAAGGTAGTTGCTTATGGATCCAGACAGGTGAAGGACCATGAGAAGAAGTATCCAACCCATGATTTGGAGTTAGCAGCATTAGTGTTTGCATTGAAGGTATGACGCCATTACTTGTATGGAGAGAAATTCTAGATATTTATCGACTACAAAAGCCTTAAGTATCTGTTCTCATAGAAAGAATTGAACGTGAGACAAAGAAGATAGCTAGAGCTTCCGAAGGATTATAATTGTGAGATACTTTATCATTCGGGTAAAGCTAATGTTGTAGCTGATGCATTGAGGAGAAAGAGCCTTGGGATGGTATCGTATATGATGGTCAGGGAACATGAGTTGTTAGAGTAGTTTGCTAGCCTCAGTTTGGGAGTTGTGCCTTCGGACATGAATACAGAGTGTGTGGTTACTAGTCTACATTTGGAGCTAGATCTGTTGGACAGGATCAGACAGGCACAGCAGACTGATCCGTATTGCTTTGACATGTGTAGTCAGATCTAAAAGGGCACAGTGACTGACTTTGAGATAAGTTCAGATGGACTTCTGAGGTTCAGAGGTAGATTGTGTGTTCCCGAGGACCCAGAGCTCAGGAGATTGATATTGACGAAAGCTCATTCGTCGAGATACACGCTACATCCGGGAAGTAATAAGATGTACCAGAACCTCCAGAAAGTGTATTGGTGGTCAGGTTTGAAGAGAGGTGTAACAAAATTTGTGGCAAGATGTCTCGTATGTTAGCAAGTGAAGGTAGAGCATAAAAAACCTGCAGGGTATTACAGCCTCTACCTATATTGACATGGAAATGAGAGCATATCACCATGGATTTCATAGTGGGTTTACTGAGGACCCGAAGGAATCACGATACTATATGGGTGATAGTTGATAGACTGAAGAAGTCAGCCCACTTTCTAGCTATGAGATATATCGATACTCAGAGTTCATTGGCAGAGTTGTATGTATGTGAGGTAGTGAGATTACATGGTATTCCAATGAACATTGTTTCAGATAGGGATTCCTGCTTCACTTCCCACTTTTGAGAACATTTTCAGATCGCCAGGGAATACAGTTAAGTTTGATCACCGCTTATCATCCTCAGATAGATGGTCAGTCAGAGAGGACTATACAGACTCTAGGGGATATGTTGAGAGCGTGTGCGTTGGATTTTAGAGGCTCCTGGGATGATCATTTGCCACTAGTCGAATTCGCCTACAATAACAGTTATCATGCGATGGCACCGTATAAGGCTTTGTATGGCTGTAGATGTCATTCCCCTATCAGTTGGGAAGAAATGGGTGACAGGAAAATATTTACTCCTGATTTGGTTACACAAGCCTTTACGGATGTCCAGTTGATCGTTGAGAGATTGAGGATAGCTCAGTATAGACAGAAAAGTTACGCTGACAAGAGACAAAGACTACTTGAATTCAAAGTTGGTGAGTCAGTATTTTTGAAGGTTTCTCCTTCCAAGGGTATAGTGAAATTTGGGAAGAGAGGTAAGTTGAGTCCTCACTACATTGGATCCTTTGAGATACTAGACAGAGTGGGAGATAAGGCATATAAATTAGCTTTGCCATGAAATTTATCGGGAGTGCATAATGTCTTTCACATTTCTATGTTGAGGAAGTATCATTCAGATCCAAATCATGTGATTCGGTATGAGCCATTGGAGCTCAAAGATGATTTGACATATGTAGAGAAACCGATACGGATACTGGATAGAAAGAAGAAAGTCTTGAGGAATAAGACTATCGAGTTAGTGAAGATTCTCTGGCAGCTTCACACTTCAAAGGAAGCTACTTGGGAGCTAGAGAGTCTGATGCGAGAGAGATATCCCCAATTATTTGGAGAGTAACTTGGTTCTAATTTGGAGGACCAAATTTCTTAAGGTGGGGAGGATTGTAAGACCCTTAAATTCATATGTAATACCCTTGATTTGTTGTAAACTCCAATTTAATTATGTAAGGTGTATATTGGATTGTGAAATGAATACAAGCAAATTTTAAAGTGTATAGCGAGTGTAAGAAGGATATTTCCATGAATAGAATGTGAATATATTGAGTTTTGAGTGGTGTTGTAAAATGGAATGAAGTTGCACGAGTTGTATAAATCTTTGTACTTCCATTTGGTTTTGTATTGTATACCTTTGGTTATACAATGAATGCACATAAGTTTTAATGTATATAAAGTACGAATGGATGTCATTTTTAAGCCTTAAAGCTGGTTGGATGAGAAAATGACTATGCAGCAAAATATGAATGCCAGATCGATCTTATTGACGGAAAGATTGATCTGGAAGAGCACAAAATGCTCTTATTTGAGCAATGGAATAGAGCAGATCGATCTCCAATTGGGCTAGATCGATTTGCTATGCATTTCGGGTTCAAGGAATCGATCCTTAGAAGGGCCAGATTGATCTCCAAATGCTACTGACTTGGAGAGATCGATCACACCGTTGGAACGGATCGATCTGCTTAAGTTATTGCCTGGAATAGATCGATCTCATGCATAGAGGTAGATCGATCTCATTAAGCCCGAAAGGTGTGTTTTGAGAGGAAAATATAGGGCAGATCGATCCCATTTGGAGAGCAGATCGATCTCATAGAGACAGTTCTATAAATATTGGACTTCTGCACTTCATTTCTCACGGGATTTACTATTCCATTCAAGAGCAAGAGTTTAACCTAACATTTCAACACTAGAAAGCTTCAGTTTGCAGTTAGTTTTGAGTGAGATTTAGTTGAGCAAAGTTGTTGTTAGAAAATAGGAGAACAACATACTTGGAAACAAGAGATTGAAATCAAGTATTTCAAGAGCATGGAGGATTTGTACCATTTTGGTGAAAAAGGAAGGAAATCTCAACTAGGTAAGATTTAATGCATCAAGTTGATATATGTTAAACTAGGTGTATTAATGAGTTTATTGGTACGAATTGTTGGAAATGAAAGAATCATGAAAAAATGAGCTTAACCTAGCTATTGGTGTGAAAATGGGAAAATGATAAGGAAATGTTGTTAACATGAAATTGATGATGGAATATGCATGTAGGGAAGATTATAAATTAATGTTATGAAATGCATATTTAGAAATAAGGAGAAATAAATATAGCTATATGGAAAATGTGGTATAATACCATATTGGGAGAAAATAATGAGATTGATGCATGGAGGTGAGATTTGGCAAATGAAATGAGTATATTATGCTATACTAATGCAGATAATGATAACAGCTTCGAAAATCAAAGTGGAAGCAGATCGGACTGTGAAAATGAGCATCACCGAGGAAGTGAGATCACTTAACGTGATTCAAGGTAAGGGAATTTCGTGAGTAACTAGAGGTAGCTACACGTATTTTGAATAGCATTTTGATATTATATGCTATATGAATTCCCCTAAATAAGCATGATGTTGTGATAGAAATCAAATAGGATAATTGTGTTTATCCAAAAATAGGGTGAAAATACCTTAGAAGCCTATTGTGATCGAGGTTCATGATTTTTCATGATAGAATGACAATTGTTTTCATGAATATACGAAAACAGCACATGTTAGTGCGAATTTGATTTACTTGGGTGAATTGTGATTTGAATATGCCATCTAGCTGGTTTTGTGTGGAAACCTTAAGTGCTAGAGAATACTTGCACTATATTTTTAGATATGCATCACATAGTACTTGAGTGTTTGCTCGTACTAGATAGTTTTATGCATGTTATGCATGTTAGAGTATTGGAGCATTGCTCGTACTCAGATTGTGATTGATGCATTATAGAGTATTGGGAGCTTTGCTCACACTCGTGTTTTATATAACCTAGTGCTGGGAGCATTGCTCACACTAGAGATTGTGATATTGTGATATGGTCGTGTTGGGAGTTTTACTTGCACGTACCAATTTTGAAAACAGCATGAAATAGTCATGTTGGGAGCCTGTTTTAACTGTGTCGCACTGATATATATATACATATATATATATGCTCACACGTGCATTATTTTAAGATAAGGCAGAGGGCTATCGAAATAACCCATAGTATGAGGACTAAGACTTTTGGTGAGCATCCTGACTATGAGGTATATCTAAGGTAAGAGGACTGAGACTCATCACGAGCATCCTACCTTGAGATAGGGTCCATGGAGTACTATGTACCGTGTATGTCACATAGGTACGTTGTACCCTGAGTACTTGATGTACTTGGATAGGACTGGTTAGCAGTGGGAGCGAGATCTAGTGAGATTTGGTGTACTTCGGGATCAGGTCCTTAGTTGAGTAGAGAGCTGATGGTCGAGATTTGATCCACCTCCCATTACAGCAATTGTGAGACCCCGCACACCGAGTACTGTGTTGCTTGGGATCACGAAAAATGAGTTATAGTCATACGCTCGGAACATATAGTCGCCTATCTCTGTTTTCTCTTCATGCTATGTAATTGAGATTTCTTGAATGAATTACCATATGGTCTTATGATATAAACTTGTGAGTTTGTGAATTGTCAAAAGGGTAACCTGAGGGATGGGTTGTCACGACCCAAATTACCTAAAAATCAGAGTAAATTTTTCGTTTTTTCATTTATTATTTAATTCTTACCTTTCTCTTATCGTGACCATCCTACAACACAGTTGGGCTATGATTCGGTGTTAGTCACCTCACACTATTACCACTTCCATTTCCATATTCACATATCAGAGTTTACTATCTTTTGGCTTTAAATAAATATATACCCAATGATATTTATAACTCTACATCCCCGACATCATATTCGTTTACAGTACTGTGCATTTCATATCTAGATACAAAACTATACAAATGTGTATACTTGTCTCTCAATGGGAAGCAGCGAATACCAAGCATGCAAGTCCTCAGCCGCTTACTAATCTCTGTGAGTGCTCTGAAAAGATGGGAAAATAAGGGGGTGAGCAAACCACACGCTCAGTAAGGCAATTATGTAAGTAAGTAGATAGCTCCACTATCTACATGCTCATAATGCCATGCCTTTAAATCCATTTCTTTTCATTTAAAATCATCAAGCACAAAGTCATGCAAACATCAATGACTCAGTTTATCCAAAACTATTTGTGCATATAGAAAAGCATGAATTCATGCATCAATAGCATTTTATGTGACATCATTAAATCATACTTAGAATGAATTAAATCAAAATCATGCATTCTTTCATGTCATGTAAGACAAATCATGAATTTGAATTAGAAGCATGGAAAACAACATCATGCTTCTATATTTAAATCAATTCATTTAAAACTGCAGTATAAACTAACCCTTCCGGATTAATAATCTCATTAAAACAATTCAGTAAAGTTCATTATAAAACTCCAGTTATAAAACCACCCTTCTTTCAGGGTCACATATCATAAAATCATCTAAAATCTCATATCACAATATAAAATCATAAAATCGGGGGCCTGACCCCTCCCTCGGGTCTACCTTGGTCTATCGACCAATAGTTATATCATGTGAGACAAGCAGCTGATTATATCAGTAACATCGAGGACTATGGCCATATCCTAGTGATCCCTGGCAACACGGTACCTAGTGTGCGGGGTATCACACCTGAAACGAGAGGTGGGTCGTCCTACCCGCCAGAACAGCATAACACCAGGATTGCGAGGGCATGGCTTGCTGCCTTGTGGCTAATGCCACTCCACTCCAACAATCCCCACGATACAGCGTACTTCGCATGATATACACGGTACAACGTACTCCGTGAACCCAAGCTCAATCAGGGGTGCCTACAATAGGTCTTATCCACCCAAATCATCTCTGTCTCAGAATGCACGTGTGAGCATATCATCTCACTGTGACACACAGTCTACAGGAGGCTCCAACATGGCTATATGCATGTCATATAAATCCCTGTGCAAGCGTAGCTCATGTACGACTCCATGCATATTAATGATATCAGAAAACCTCGTGCAAGCGAAACTCTAGCACGGTTTCATAAAAATCAGTAAAATCTGCGTACGAGCAGAGCTCCAGTACGACTTAAACTGATTATAATTTCAAGTAAAATCCACGTACGAGCAATACTCTAGTACGGATATGTATATAAAACTCAGTGAAAACCTCGTACGAGAAAAACTCCAGTACGACATTCAAATGAATTATAAAATCCATATAAAACTTTGTGCGAGCAAGCTCCCGCACAAATAAATTCTCAAGTAAATCAAATCTTGTGCGAGTTAGACTCTAGCACGGCTTTATGCATAATTAAATCAAATCTCGTGCGAGTTACACTCCAGCACGGCTTTTATGCAATATCAAATCAAAATAGGATGCGAGCTAAGCTCCAGCATCTCTCATGCATTTCAAATCATTAAAACTAGTGCGAGCAATCGCTCTAGCACCATTTTATGCATACCACGTCAAAACAAATCAAAACATGTCAAAACAGAGTGCGAGCTAGGCTCCAGCACTTCTCATGCATTTCACAATAATAAAAATCAGTGCGAGCAACCGCTCTAGCACATTTCATGCATATGATGTCACACAAGTCAGTGCGAGCAACCGCTCTAGCACATTTCATGCATATGATGTCACACAAGTCAGTGCGAGCAACCGCTCAAGCACATTTATGCACATTCACAAATGCAGATATAGTGCGAACTACGTGTCGGCACTATCTGTTTCTATATAAACTTGATAGTTGGCCCTTTTTCCAAATAATTTCATTTAAATACCAGTAACACTTACGTAGTGTTATTTTAGGAAACTTATACAATTATTGGCCAATCTATCATTTTCCTTTTGTTTAAAAATCAATAAAGTTTCTTAATTCAGAAATTACTTAAATCATGCATTTCGTGCATGCCATGCTTTCACCCTCCTTAGGTGAACTTCCCTCAATAGGGGTAAAATAGACTTTTCACCTAATTCGATCCTTAAAATCATTTAAACCACTTTTAGGATCATTATACAATATCAATGTATACATACATATTCAGTGTACAGAAAAGCTATCAAAATACGCGTAGCTACCTCTAGCTACTCTCATAATTCCCTTACCTCATTTTTTTGTACAGTCTGACCTTTCCACTGATGACTCGTCACGCAGTCCGATTTGCTCCAAATCCAATCTTCGGAACTGCGGATACACATTCATCAGGTCAAATACAATACAATTTAATGTATTTCATATTTTTATGGGCTTAATTTAAATCATTGGGCCCGTTTACCCATATTGGGCCCGATTATACCTTAATGGGCCTTAATCGGCCTTAAGCCCGTTTACCACACTTTATCGAGGCCTATTGGGCTCATTAGACCCATCAGTATTTATTTAGCCTCGTTCTAAATTCTCAGGTATCTCAATTTAATATTTTCGACAATTTATCCAATTTCCAGAATTTAATTAATTTCATGCGAAAATTAAATCCGTAATTCATCAACACGCATAACGATGTAAATTGTCGTAAATAAGGGTTACTTACCCGTGATTCCATGATAGTACTCAAATCGAGGCTGTCTCGAGCTCTCGGTTGATGCCAATTGTCGAGATACACAATTAAATATATTTTCGGGTAAACTTTCAGTCGATTATTTATCAAATTAAATATTCCAAAAATTAAATCGGTCAATTCGACCGCTTACCGACTTACCCGAAGCTCGATTGCATCACTGAAATTTTTCCCAATTTTTCCACTTTTTCTTTTTCCCTTTTTCTTCCTTTTTTCCTCTCTTTTTGGCTGAATCGGTCCGGTCCGGTTCAACCCGGTTCAGACCGCCGGTTCAGCTCGGTTCGATTCGACCGGTTCAGTCCGGTTCTGCTGGTTCAGGCAACATTTGGTCGTGTCGGCACCGTCCGACCGATTCTTCGGTCTATTCCACTGCCGTTCAGTGTGCCTCACCTGGGCTTCCAAAATCGACTCTCGGGTGGTGTCAAAACGCAGCCATCGCCGGCGAATCGAGGTTTTTTCCCCCGCAGCTTCTCCTCCGTTTTCGACATTTTTCGACCACTTCGCCGCTCGTCGCGGCTACCTGTGTGTTGCACGGGTTTCGAGCCTCCTTCGCCGGCCCTTGTCGGCCACTAGGCCTTGCCGGTGGCTCGCCGGTGACCCTCTTCCTCGGTCTCAGCTTCTTGCTTCATTTCGCGTTTCTCCTTCTCTGTTTCAGATTTCATTTCTGTTTTTTTAAACTTTATTTATTTATTTATAATTAAATTTTATTATTATTTTATTCAATAAAATAATAATAAAATTCCCAAAATATCTAGAAAAAAATTCTATTTTATTCATTTAATCTGTAAATAAATGTATCAGTCCGATTTTACCTTTTCGGTATAATTTTCGATTATTTTCGAGATTAGTTTTTTGAAATGAAAATTTTGATTTATTCCCATAAATTCATATCTTGATCAATTTAACCCGAAATTTAATTATTTCTTCGTTATTGATCAAGATTTCTCAATCTCATATTTTTAATTAAATTTTCTTGTCCCGATTAATACCGAATTTTGATCTTTTGACCGTTTTACCCTTGTACATTTTCAGGAATACCATTGAAGTCCTTTTGCAGTTTTTAAATGCACTCAAAAATATCAGGTCTTACATGGGTGAGGCCCAGATTTCCATGTTTTTAAACATGATGAATTCCATGTGATTTTGATTTAAATGAATGGCATGATAAATGTGAATTATGTGAAATGACATGAGAAATGCAGCGTTGTGCATAAAATGCTGTCATGCCCCGAAAACGCGAAAAATAGGGCTAATTTAAAACTTTTTACTCATCAATTCTCAATTAAGAGTGCATTCCTGTGCAGTGTCATACATTATCATATTTTTCGTACCTCAGGATCTCATTACTAGAAATTATATATCATATACATTACTTGATCTCAAGTTAATTAATCCTAATACATCCCATACAATGTTATACATCAAGTGTCTGCAATTACAGTAATTGTCTGGGTACATGAAAAGATAAAAGATACCTCAAAATACAACATATGGCCTGGAGCTCAAGTCCTCCACTAGCCACTACTCCGTACGTCGCAGGAAAACCCTTTTCACTTGAAGAAATCTGGGGGGAAAGAAAACAGGGTGAGCTTCTAAATCGTTCAGTAAAGGGGGTAAGGGACTCATTTCATAAACCAAAATGCACATCACAAAATATTTATTTGTATGTGGAACTCATTAATCACATTTGAAAACCATAGCATGAAAGTACTCAAAACGACATTCTCATGTCTCAAATCATGTGAAAACATGAAGTAAAAAGGCTCAGTCTAGAGCAATAACAAAGCATGTGAAAATAATGCGATAATCGCTTTCTCAATAAACGTGAAAAAATCATTGAAATAGTAATGCACGTTGCACAGCCACTAAACACACGTGGCATAGCCACTGATTTAAATTCACACGTGGCACAGCCACTAGACACACGTGGCATAGCCACTGAGTTAAATTTACACGTGGCACAGCCACAGGATAGGGTTTCACGTGGCAACGGCCACCAATAGGGTTTCTCACGTGGCACCGGCCACCAAATGGGGTTTTCATGTGGCAACGGCCACCAAGTATACGTGGCATAGCCACAGAATGGGTTATTCTCACGTTACCAGAACGGAGAAGAATCAGGCTTACATGCTACCAGAGCAATGCCTGGTGTGTACTCAAAATTACACACCTAAGTCTTATCACATAAGACTGGTTTGCCTTCACGTAGAACTCATAGTGGTTTTTCTCTCATAAAACTCATTTGAAAACCGTTTTGTACTCAACACAAAACATATTGAAACCGAGTCCCAACATGCAAAGCATGCACACATTTCTCAAATATCGATATTGCCTTAACGTAGAGCCCAGTTGTAAACTCATAAAAACATTGGGCTCCAACCGGCTATAAAAATCGTGTGCAATTGTATCACAACACAACACTCAACATGCTTGTTTTATAAATCACAATTCATGCTATAATAGTTCGCAAATCACATACACAAATGGTTTAGTTTCCCTTACCTCTTTGCACCTCGTATAGTGTAATCGTTTCCCCCGTATCACGGACTAGCCTCGCATTCCACTCTGGAACTCCCGAGCTGTCCAAACGATGTTAAAACATCAATACTCAATTATCTCATCAACCTCAATTCTCAAAATCGAGCATAATTGCTCATAACACCTCAAATCTCTTGATTCTCGTAACTCTACCCCAAACTACACTCTCATTCACGACATCTCAACGTTCTACATTTCTCATGCCAATTATCTATGCTAATTCACCACATTGTCTAAATTTCTATTTATAGCTCAAATTCCCAAAATTGCTAAATATCATTATCACTCCAACCACATTGCAATTTCATCAATCCCTAATCATTTTTCAACTATTTCAACACAATGCCAATAACCATTAACATCAAAATCATCTCAGATATAAGGATCGAAGTTTAGAAATTACCCAAAACTTGTGGAGAGCTTATCTCTTGCCTCGATTCGATCCGTCTTACGATTTCCAAGTATGTTGTTCTCCCTTTGATGAGGAACAACTTTCCTTCTTGCCACAACTTCTAATTTGGACGGAAATGGGTGCTTTGGATGAGTGAGAAAGCTAGGTTTCGGTAAAAATGGGGGCTGGAAGAGAGAGAAAGTGAGATTGCAGGAGAAAAACAGGAGTTCCTTTTATAGGCTGAGGGTAGGAGATCGATCTGGCTCTTGATGAGATCAATCTGCATTTGAATTTTGGGACGATTTGGGCAATTTTATGCCTAGGAGATCGATCTGTCGTGGGGTGAGATCGATCTCTTTATGGCTTTATGAGATCGATCTGCTCCTTGAGGAGATCGATCTTCTCCCAAACAGAATCATTTGGAGATCGATCTCTTCCTCATGAGATCGATCTTCTCTCAAACAGAATCATAAGGAGATCGATCCTCTTCCATTGGAGATCGATCTGCTCCTTAAATTCCTCCTTCCTTGTCATTTTTAACTCACCAGATTGATCTCTCCTTCTCCCAGATCGATCTGTCCTCATAGCTTCACACTTATTTTAAACACTTAACATATAAATCTCCAATTATCATTCCTCAATTCACTTAGCTCAATAAATTACACTTCAAGTTCATATTACATAATTCAAATACATCTAAAATTCTCAGATCTCACATCCTCCCCACCTTAAATAGAATTTGGTCCTCCAAATTCAACTCAACTAGTCGAATAGATGGGGGTATTTCTCCTTCATGAGACTCTCTAGTTCCCACATTGCCTCTTCTCTTGAGTGATGTTTCCACAAAACTTTCACTAATGGGATGCTCTTGGTTCTCAGTACCTTCTCTCTTCTATCGAGAATCCGGACGGGTTCCTCAGTATAGCTCATATCCTCTTGAATGTCCATCTCGTCATACTCTATGACATGAGAAGGGTCTGGGTGGTACTTCCTCAACATAGACACATGGAAAACATTGTGTATTCCGGACATCTGTGGGGGTAATGCTAATCTGTAAGCTACCTCTCCCACTCTCTCAAGAATCTCGAATGGTCCTACTTATCGAGGACTCAATTTCCCTTTCTTCCCAAATCGCATGATACCCTTACTCGGTGATATTTTCAGAAATACTGCATCACCAACCTTAAACTCTAGTGGCCGTCTACGCACATCCGCGTAGCTTTTCTGTCTACTTTGTGCAGCCCGTAACCTCTCACATATGAGTTTCACACTATGTACGACTTGCTCAACAAGCTCGGGAGCATTTACCTTTCTGTCACCGACTTCTTTCCAAGCTACAGGGGATCTACACCTCCTACCATATAGAGCCTCAAAGGGTGCCATTCCAATACTCGCATGATAGCTGTTATTGTATGCAAACTCTGCTAGGGGCAGGTAATCATCCCTTGATCCCTTAAAATCCATCGTACACGCCCTCAACATATCCTCTAGGGTCTGAATAGTCCTCTCTGACTTACCATCTGTCTGAGGATGATAGGCGATACTGAAACTCAATCGAGATCCCATGGACTCTTGAAATTGGGTCCAAAATCTAGATGTAAATCGGGAATCTCTATCAGAAGTAATACTCACTAGAGCCCCATGTAATCTAGCTATCTCGCTGACATACAGCTCAGCTAAGGCATCCACAGTATCTGTGCTCTTGATGGCAAGGAAGTGGGCACTCTTGGTCAGTCTATCCACTATAACCCATATAGCGTCACGACCTCTTCGGGTCCTCGGTAAACCCATAATAAAGTCCATAGTGACATGCTCCCATTTCCATGTAGGTATAGGTAAGGGCTGTAGTAGTCCTCCGGGGTTCCGATGCTCAGCTTTCACTTGCTGGCATACTAAACACCTGGCCACATACTCTGCCACGTCTCGCTTCATACCACTCTACCAATACACCTTTCTCAAGTCTCGGTATATCTTAGTACTCCCTGGGTGCCTGGTGTATCGCGAGCAGTAGGATTCTCTCAGTATCTGTCTCTTCAGGGTATCATCATCCGGTACACAAATCCGTCCTCTGAATCTCAATAATCCATCCTCACTGACTGTGAGATCCGACTGCGAACTCTGTTCAACTTGGCTAATCATATCTATTAATCTCTGAGCACTGCGCTGCCCAGTTCTAATCTGATCCATGATCCTAGGCTCTATTCGCAAGCTAGCCACAAATCCAGTCTCTATCTCTTTAACTCTGATCCGAAGTTCAGCGAACTGCTCCAGTAAATCCCATTCCCTGATCATCATAGCAGATATCATACTCTTCCTGCTTAGGGCATCAGCAACCACATTCGCCTTACCCGGATGATATAGAATTTCGCAGTCATAATCCTTAAGGAGTTCCATCCATCTCCTTTGTCTCATGTTTAACTCTTTCTGATCAAAGAGATATCTCAAACTCTTGTGATCAGTCAAGATCTGGAATCTTTCCCCATATAAGTAGTGTCGCCAGATCTTCAAAGCAAATACCACAGCGTCTAACTCCAGATCATGCGTGGGGTAATTCCGCTCATGGTCTTTCAGCTGTCGCGATCCATATGCGACCACTCTTCCATGCTGCATAAGCACACACCCCAATCCTTGATGAGATGCATCACTATACACTGAAAATCCTCCTGATCCCCCATGAATAGTTAACACAGGTGCCGCTGTCAACCTCCTTTTTAATTCCTGAAAACTGAGCTCACATTGATCAGTCCATATAAATGGAGTCTCTTTGCGCGTGAGCTTAGTCAAAGGGGCGGCAATCCGAGAAAATCCTTCCACAAATCTTCTGTAATACCCTGCCAAACTAAGGAAGCTTCGCACCTCAGTAACTGTCCTCGGTCTCTCCCAATTAAGCACAGCCTCCACCTTACTTGGGTCCACTGATACTCCTTCCTCTGAGACTATATGACCAAGGAAAGCTATCCGATCCAGCTAAAACTCACACTTACTAAGCTTTCCATATAATTGCTTATCTCGGAGTATCTGAAGTACTAACCACAGATGCTGTGCATACTCTTCATACGACCGAGAGTATACCAGGATATCATCAATAAAGACTATCACAAATTTATCTAGATAGTCTCTGAACACTTCGTTCATCAACCTCATAAATGCTGTAGGGGCGTTCGTCAATCCAAAGGACATCACCAGAAATTCATAATGGCCATACCTCGTCCTGAAGGTCGTCTTTGGAATATCTTCTTCCTTGATCCTCAATTGGTGATAGCCCGATCTCAGATCAATCTTAGAAAATACTGATGCCCCTCGTAGTTGATCGAGTAGATAATCAATCCTGGGCAGTAGGTATTTATTCTTTACCGTGGCTTTATTCAACAGCCGGTAGTCTACGCATAATCTGAGACTACCATCCTTCTTCTTGACAAATAAAATCGGTGCTCCCCACGGTGAAACACTGGGCCTAATGAACCCTTGATCCAATAACTCCTGTAGTTGTTTCTTCAATTCCTCAAGTTCCACTAATGCCATCCTGTAGGGAGGTTTAGAGATCGTCTGAGTATCTGGTACCAAATCAATGGTAAACTCTAGCTCTCTCTCTGGTGGTAAACCTGGCAATTCATCTAGGAAAACATCCAGAAATTCACACACCACAGGTATATCCTCAATCCTCGGATGTTCCCGCTCATCGTCTGAGATGAGTGTCTCATAACCTTCACATGAACAATCATATTTAATATTCTCCAAAATAATATTAAAATTCTCAAATTACTTACTAAAATTCCACATATTCATTTCCTCAATATCTCAATCGTACACTGTAAAGTTCAGGTAGGGAGAAAGTTACAATCTTAGTGTAGCAATCTAAGCTCACTCGATTGGCTGCCAACCAATCCATTCCCAAAATTACATCAAACCCATGTATATTCAACATGATTAGATCTGCTAACATCACTCTATCTCCCACCTTTATCTCACATCCTCTACAGATTAACTCAGTTCTCTGGGATTCACGCATAGGGGTATTTACATGTAGTATATATTCTAGAGGTTCAAACTTCAAGTTTAATCTACATGCAAAATGCTAAGAAATAAACGAATGCGTGGATCCTGAATCAATCAACACATGAGCCTTATGATTACAGATAGAGAGTGTACCTCTTATAGTTTCTGCAGAACTGTCAGCGGTCTCCTTATCTAGGGCAAACACACATCCCTGGGTAACAGGTCTCTTTCCTTTCTCTGCAGCAGTGGCCCGTCTCGGGGGATTCACTCTCTGAGGCTGTTGTCTAGTGGGCTCCAAGACATGTGGTTTCTGAGGTTGAGGGCAATCCTTCACCATGTGACCCATGTCTCCATATCTAAAACATCCATGGATCGACCCAGTACAACTTCCCTCATGCATTCGGCCACAATTTCTGCAAAACCTTGTATCAGGCCTTACATCTCGAGGGGTCTCTCTAATGTTAGGGTAACCTCTGGGTCTCTCTAATATGCCCTTCTGTACCTCAATCCTTCCTCTTCTGAAGGAACCTCTCTGAGCCTCTGTTTGGAAAATCGCTGGCCTCTTGCCCTTATCTCTATTCACCGCTCTGAGCTCATTCTGGGATTGTACCATTTCAATTCCTCTTTCAATCTCTTGTGCTCGTCTCAGAGCATCTCCAAACTCAGTAATACATAGACCTATCAATCTATCTCTGATGATGAGCTTCAATCCATACATAAATTTCTCTTTGCGGAGCTCTTCATTCTTAAAGGTCTCTGGGTCATATCTCAATAGCGCTGTGAATTGGCTCTCATAGTCATCCATAGACATGTCACCCTGTACCAAACTCAAAAACTCGGCTTGTTTCTTTCTCTGGGCAGCTTGTGGTACATATTGGGTCCTTAAGGCTGTCTGAAACTCTTTCCAACCAATCACATCCCGGCGGGACATCAGAATACCCTGGGTAGTACCCCACCAATCTCGAGCTCTCCCTTTCAACATATAGATACTCATACTGACCCTCTCAGCATCGGTGCACCTCAGATAATCAAATATAATTCTCAACTCCGTCAGCCACTCCTCAACCTCTATAGGATCCTTCTTTCCCTTAAATACGAGCGGATTCATCTTCAAAAAATCCTTCAGTCGGACCATACTTCTATCATCAGGCTGAGTGACGGGAGGTATTGGGGGTATGGGAGGTCCTTATGGTGGTGTAGGAGTAGTTACCGAGGCATTAACTCCAAAGTGTTGCGCGAATAACGCTGCCATTTGCTCAAAACCTTACCTCACATCGGTCTCAATCCGATTAAATCGAGAGTTAGGACTCTCTGGTTGTGGGACAGGTGGCGAAGGGGACTCTGCCTGCCTCCTCGAACGACCTCGTCGTCCACTCATTCTCTATCTTAACTCGTCTCCTGCGCGTACATATCAGAATCGATTGAAATCTCAATCCTCAATTTCAGTTCATGACCAGACTATTACAGACACTTGGGATGTATTCTATTTCACTTAACCGACACTGAGAGTACTAGACACCCTAAGCTCTGATACCAAGAAAACTCTGTCACGCCCCGAAAACGCGAAAAATAGGGCTAATTTAAAACTTTTTACTCATCAATTCTCAATTAAGAGTGCATTCCTATGCAGTGTCATGCATTATCATATTTATCGTACCTCAGGATCTCATCACTAGAAATTATATATCATATACATTACTTGATCTCAAGTTAATTAATCCTAATACATCCCATACAATGTTATACATCAAGTGTCTGCAATTACAGTAATTGTCTGGGTACATGAAAAGATAAAAGATACCTCAAAATACAATATATGGCCTGGAGCTCAAGTCCTCCACTAGCCACTACTCCGTACGTCACAGGAAAACCCTTTTCACTTGAAGAAATTTGGGGGGAAAGAAAACAGGGTGAGCTTCTAAATCACTCAGTAAAGGGGGTAAGTGACTCATTTCATAAACCAAAATGCACATCACAAAGTATTTATTTGTATGTGAAACTCATTAATCTCATTTGAAAACCATAGCATGAAAGTACTCAAAACGACATTCTCATGTCTCAAATCATGTGAAAACATGAAGTAAAAAGGCTCAGTCTAGAGCAATAACAAAGCATGTGAAAATAATGCGATAATCGCTTTCTCAATAAACGTGATAAAATCACTGAAATAGTAATGCACGTGGCACAGCCACTAAACACAAGTGGCATAGCCACTGATTTAAATTCACACGTGGCACAGCCACTAGACACACGTGGCATAGCCACTGAGTTAAATTTACACGTGGCACAGCCACAGGATAGGGTTTCACGTGGCAACGGCCACCAATTAGGGTTCTCATGTGGCAACGGCCACCAAATAGGGTTCTCATGTGGCAACGGCCACCAAATAGGGTTCTCACATGGCAATGGCCACCAAATGGGGTTTCTCACGTGGCAACGACCACCAAATGGGGTTCTCACGTGGCAACGGCCACCAAATAGGGTTTCTCACGTGGCAACGACCACCAAATGGGGTTTCTCACGTGGCAACGGCCACCAAATGGGGTTTCTCACGTGGCAACGGCCACCAAATGGGGTTCTCACGTGGCAACGGCCACCAAGTATACGTGGCATAGCCACAGAATGGGTTATTCTCACGTTACCAAAACGGAGAAGAATCGGGCTTACATGCTACCAGAGCAATGCCCGGTGTGTACTCAAAATTACACACCAAAGTTTTATCACATAAGACTGGTTTGCCTTCACTAGAACTCATAGTGGTTTTTCTCTCATAAAACTCATTTGAAAATCGTTTTGTACTCAACACAAAACATATTGAAACCGAGTCCCAACCGGCAAAGCACGCACACATCTCTCAAAACTCGATATTGCCTTAACGTAGAGCCCAGTTGTAAACTCATAAAAACATTGGGCTCCAACCGGCTATAAAAATCGTGTGTAATTGTATCACAACACAACACTCAACATGCTTGTTTTATAAATCACAATTCATGCTATAATAGTTCGCAAATCACATACACAAATGGTTTAGTTTCCCTTACCTCTTTACACCTCGTATAGTGCAATCGTTTCCCCCGTATCACGGACTAGCCTCGCATTCCACTCTGGAACTCCCGAGCTGTCCAAACGATGTTAAAACATCAATACTCAATTATCTCATCAACCTCAATTCTCAAAATCGAGCATAATTGCTCATAACACCTCAAATCTCTTGATTCTCGTAACTCTACCCCAAACTACACTCTCATTCACGACATCTCAACATTCTACATTTCTCATGCCAATTATCTATGCTAATTCACCACATTGTCTAAATTTCTATTTATAGCTCAAATTTCCAAAATTGCTAAATATCATTATCACTCCAACTACATTGCAATTTCATCAATCCCTAATCATTTTTCAGCTATTTCAACACAATGCAAACAACCATTAACATCAAAATCATCTCAGATATAAGGATCGAAGTTTAGAAATTACCCAAAACTTGTGGAGAGCTTATCTCTTGCCTCGATTCGATCTGTCTTACGATTTCCAAGTATGTTGTTCTTCCTTCTTGCCACAACTTCTGATTTGGACAGAAATGGGTGCTTTGGATGAGTGAGAAAGCTAGGTTTTGGTAAAAATAGGGGGTTGGAAGAGAGAGAAAGTGAGATTGTAGGAGAAAAATAGGAGTTCCTTTTATAGGCTAAGGGCAGGAGATCGATCTGGCTCTTGATGAGATCAATCTGCATTTGAATTTTGGGACGATTTGGGCAATTTTATGCATAGGAGATCGATCTGTCGAGGGGTGAGATCGATCTCTTTATGGCTTTATGAGATCGATCTGCTCCTTGAGGAGATCGATCTTCTCCCAAACAGAATCATTTGGAGATCGATCTCTTCCTCATGAGATCGATCTTCTCTCAAACAAAATCATAAGGAGATCGATCCTCTTCCATTGGAGATCGATCTGCTCCTTAAATTCCTCCTTCCTTGTCATTTTTAACTCACCAGATCGATCTCTCTTTCTCCCAGATCGATCTGTCCTCATAGCTTCACACTTATTTTAAACACTTAACATATAAATCTCCAATTATCATTCCCCAATTCACTTAGCTCAATAAATTACACTTCAAGTTCATATTACATAATTCAAATATATCTAAAATTCTCAAATCTCAAAAATGCTGTGGTTGTTAAACCAACATATTTCCAGATTTCATAACTGATGTTTTGTATATATACATATATATCGCATAAAGCTTTGAGAGAGAGATGCATGTTGTAGAAACAAATGAGTAAGGAAATGATTTCGAGGCATAAACATTTTATTTTGTAGATAGTGCAGTTATATACTTGCTTACCTAATTTCCTTACTGAGCTGTGAGCTCACCCCCTTATTATTTTCCCTTTCTCAGAGCATCCATTGTAGGTGGACTCGACTGTGGATTGATATTCCCTGATCCGGTGCATATCAATCTTGGGAGAGGTATACACACTAGAACATTTTGTACTGAACATTGTATAAGCACAGTTATGTAAAATAATGTACGGTCGAGATGTATATGTACAAATAATTGTATTTATGTACAAGAGTTATTATTATAGAAAAGAATATTAAATTCTATATATGTTGTGAATGAATGTGAATGGGTAACTAATATCGAATCACAGCCTAACGTTTGAGGTGAGTAATGACAGAAGGAAAGGTAAGTAAAATGCAAAAAATTTATGGTGATTTTGGTAGGTCGCGTGTGGGAGAAGGGCGTGACAGGTAAAGATCGTGACAAAAAGATATTTACTGAAGAAAAAGTAATAATGAAGAAGTAAAGTCATTGTAACTGAAAGAAATGAATTATAGAAGTAATTGTATAAATAAAACTTAAAGGTCTCACTGTTACGTGATTGATAAGGATAAAGCGTGTTTAGAATAAAGAGACATTCTTGTAGATAAGAAGTCTTTTCGACATATATCCGGATGATCTACCAGAGTTACGACTAGATAGAAAGATAAAGTTTTGAATTGTTTTAGTACTTAATACCGAATTGATATTCAAACCACTATATTGAATGGCTTCAATTGAATTAGAAGAGCTGAAGAAATAATTACAGGGATTATATGATAAGGGGATTATCAGACCGAGTGATCCACTTTGGAGTGTACTGGCGTTAATTGTTAAGGGGATCTAGAGTCTTCTAGGTCACCTTATATGAAGAACGAGTGTAAATTGGATTCTCCTAGAACAGAGGTTATAGATCAGGGGGAAAGATCCAAAACTGATAAGAAGATTGAGAGTTTTTGGGGTATAAAGAGACTCTGGAATATGAATTACGTTTCGAATTTAAGGATTGTAATTTGAATGTACTTATGTTTTGAATGCGAGACTTAATAAGGAAATGATTTTGTTATAATTGATGTACGAAATGAGGCAAGTTTTGAAGTGTGATAAATTTGAATGGATGTTATATTTTGGATAAGAGATGCATACAACGTGTGAATAATTCTGGTATGCAAAATTATTCGGATTAAGAGATATGAATTGAGAATGAATTGTGTCCAATGGATAAATGAGAATTGCGATAAACTTAGACATCTTACTTTCAATTAGGATTGAATCTTAAACCCCCATGGCCAAATTAGTTTATGTGGTCAGGTTTGATGGCTAATAAAGGGATTTCGAAATACCTCTTTGCCTAAAAAACTTGACAGCTTCTAGATATGTCTTAATCCATAACCCATAAATTGAAACTTGCAGCCGTAATATTTGCCTTCGAAGTCACAATACCATTACTTCTGCAGTGAAGGATTATAGAATTTTAGTGATCATGAAAGCTTAAATATTAAATTTCACAAAAACAATTTAACACAAGAAAAGAAATGGCTAGAGCTAGCACCTTGAGTAAAAAGGATCTCAGGATGGTGCTGTATAAATGGTTAGGGAACATGAACTGCTGGAACGTTCTGTGAACCTTAAATTGGATGTGGTTCTTCTGATATTGATGATACTGTATGATCTTTAACCTAAGATTTGAACAGTAGATTTGATTGATCGAATCAAACATGCTGAGGGTAATGGTAAACACTGTATTGATGTAGCTAATCAAACCCAGATGAATGCTACAACAAGTTTTGGTATTGGTACTGATGATTTATTGAAATTTAAAAGCAGAATTGTGTACCCAGTGATCTATAGTTAAAGGAATTGATGTCGTAAGAGGCTAATTCATAAAGATATACTCCGCATTTGAAGAAGAGTAAAGATTTATCAAATCTCCTGAAGGTATATTGGCAATCAAGTATGATAAGCGGTATAACTAAATGTGTGAAAAATTGTCTCATATGTCAGCAAGTGAAGGTAGAGTATCAGAAGCCTAAGAGATTATTACAACATTTACCCATGCCAATATGGAATTGAAAGCTCGTGCCCAGGATTTTAAAGGCTCTTGGAAGGACCATTTGTCCTAATAGAATTCGTATATAGTAACAGCTACCACTCAAGTATCGAAATGACACCGTACGAAGCGTTTCATACTCGAAGGTGTGGTCCACCGATTGATTGGGAAAAAAGAAAAGTTAAGTTCTCGTTATACTGAACCTTCTGAGATCTTAGAACCGAATGGAAGACAAGGTACACAAACTAGCCTTACCGCCAGAATTATCAAGTATTCATGATATCTTCCACGTATCAATACAACGCAAGTATCACCCAGATCTGCCACATGTGGTTAGGTGTGAACCATTAAAATTGAAAAAGGATATGACATATGTTGAGAAACTAATTTGGATCTTGAATAGGAAGGAAAAAGGGCATTGCGGTCTAAGACGATTCTCTTGATCAAAGTCTCGTGGCAATATCACACTACGGGGGAAACCAGGTGAGAATTGGAAATTTTAATGCGAGAGAGTACCTACACTTGTTCGAGAATTGATGTAATTTAAATTTGGGGATCAAATTTCCCAAGGTGTGGAGAATGTAAATACTGTAAATTTACAATCGTACTCGGTGTTGGCTATAAATAATAAATTAGGGAATTAAGATCAAATATGTGATTATGGGTAAATTAATTGAAGTATAAACATTAGACTAAATTCTTTTTATACTACAAGGAAAATTCAACAAGTACATGGATATATATATAGGAATGTATGTATATGTATGAGCCACAAGTTAGTTTCATTGGAAACCAATCCCGAGAGCCATTGAAACAAGATGAACTTATGAGGACCCAATGATAAATGAATATATACCTACCGATGCTACAACAGGGAAGTGGATAGGAAATCTAGTAACAATCAAGAGGTAAGTCATGTGACTGAAGGGTAAAAAGGTAATGAACATGGCAGGTAAGGAAAATGGGAATGGATTTGATGGGTCCTACCAGCATGGGGAAGAGAAACGAAATAGAAGGAAAATGAATTGGAAGTTTGCAACTGGAGTAAACCAATAGGAAAGGAGGCAGTGGCGTGGGCAGACCTGTACCTAGGGTGAGTGGGAGCTTGGAAAACCAAACAACAGAAGAAAGGTAGAAAACTAGGACAACCTGCTAGAACATACACAATTGTTGAATAAATATATATATATATACACATAAGTTACAAATTATAATGAGAGCAGGTTAAGGGGGGAGGCTGAAACGAGAGAGGGAGAGAAACTAGGAATGATATGAAAGAGAGATTAGAAAATGACACGATATGACAGACTGGGTTTATGGGGATGGAGGTGCTGTTAAAGAAAAATCCAAGGTTAGTTGTAGGCACAGACTAGCATAAGGAAACGAAGAGAAATGCATGCATTTGTGTATGAAGATATTGAATAACTGAAGACCAAGGATGGTGGTCGGTAAGGGTAGGAAGAGTAGCTCGAAAAAGAGGAGGAAAATCATGAAGTTGACAAGAGAAAACAGGACAGGGAAAAACATAAACAAATATACATATATATATATATATGCATACATATATATGTAGCAGAGGGAAGTTGATAAGAGTAGCTTGAAAACAAAGGAGAGAATTGGAAACAGAGGACTTTCATCCTCTAAAAGCTGAAGCAAAGGATATGGAAAAAAGAGAAAGAAATCAAGAAAGATGAGACAAGAGAGAGACGTAAATGAGAGCTAGGAAACCGAAAGAAGAGTGATGCGTGAGGCGAGAGGAAGAAATGATGAAAAGAAAAGAGCCAAACCCCTTGTTGCTATTAAAGGTTCGGTGAAAGAGGGAACCTCGAGAGCTACTGCCATGGAAGCTCTCGGTAGAGAGCAGTAATGGTGGCTCTCGGCTGGAAATGACGTGAAGCAGGGGCTGAAGTGGTGCTGCCAAGAGGAAAGCTTCTAGCTGGGAATTTTTAGGGCCATGAAGGAGTGTTACAACGAGGGTTATTGGTGGCCAGGAGAGTTGTTGCAGGGGCCATTCGGGATTGATTATGGGGATTGAGACAGAGAAGAAGTGGGGTGTGAAATGGTTGTGTAGACAAGAGATATGAGTTGAGAAAGAGAAATTGAGTTTAATTGATAGTCAGACCACCTCTGCTTCAATCCTTGGAGAACAGAGCCAAGTTGCTCATGACACTCTAAGGAGAGAAGAAAGTTGAGATAAGGTACCCGATGGAACTGCTGGTACCTAAGAGAACCAAGATGTGGATCGAGACTAGATGGACGGATTGATGAGCTTCATTTCAAATTTGATTCTACTCCCACAATATATTTCAGTTGGTGAATTCAAGGACATTGCTGCAACATTTCCTTAAGAAAACATTGCCAGCACAAATATACCAAGAATGAAGTCTCAATATTAGCCAAGCTCTCTTAAGGTTCAGACATAAGAGCCAGTCAATCCAAGGGGAAGAAAGTTGATTTAACAAGTGGAAGGAATAGAGAAAGGTAGAAAGAAAGAAGATTTATTTAAAAAGAAATTAGTGGGAATAACAAAAAAAAGAAATGATTTATTTAGAGTAATATTTAGCGTAATTCAGAGTAAAATGGGAAAACAAGATAATCTGATAAAAAATTTACTACAGCTCTGAAGCAAGCAAACGAACGAGAACGGACTGGTTGACTCTAGGTGCATGGGCATAAAGAGACTATAGACAGACATGAGGTAAGGAAAATTCTTGTGTGCTGCTAAATATAAATACATGTAATTTCTCTATGTTTGTAGATATAAATTTTAGCGTAAATTTCCTAGTTACCAGAATTATAGAAAGCCCCAGGTCGATTTTACGCCTTGGAATTTAAGGAAAATTTTAAACTCCGTAGATCAGCCTGCCTATCGATATAGATTTACTTGGTTTATTTAGAAAAAACCCTGGTAATTATAATTATTGATTTTAGATCGAAAACCTCTAGACTGAGTACTAAAATTTTTAACCAAAAATGGCTAGTCAGCCCGTTTTGAATTGTTTTGTAAAACAAACTAAATTTATATGTGATTTAAGGAAAAATGATCTGTTTATAGAGAAATACTGATGTGATGTGCTTGAGAGCATGCTGACTATGTGTCGCACAGTCTGACTCGCATCGATTTTGAGACAAAGGTGATGATTAGTCATGCTACATTGTTAATGTTACCGTATAACGATGCCACAACAGTCGTTGTTTGTGGGCTCACAGGGGTGGCCATGGCCGGTTTGTAAGACCTACTTTTGGCGATGTATTCCTTATGATTCGTACGATGTACACATTTTCATATGTTAATTGAATCATAAGAAGCGCTTTTGGCTTGAATGAATATTCATGAATACACATAATGGCTAAATAAGGGCTAAAGTGGCCACAGACTAAACGAATGGAATTTAAAACCTTTCAGATTGAATATAAGGACTCAAACATGAATTCTAAGTATATTTTATGATTCCAAGCAGTACACACAAGTTCTTTAACATGATAATCATATGAGATGAACCTTTTTATCCTCTAAGTGTGAATAGAATGTGAAATGTCTAGTGAAGCAATTAATTGCAAGTTTCCCTTTCAATTTTGGAAACATCACCTGCAGATGAAGGCTAGATCAATCCTCTATTCAAAGCAGATCGATCTTAGTTTGGTTATGACTAGAAAGGATCGATCCATTCCCAAGTGCTGAACGATCTTAAGTTGATTCTGCCAAGAGTAGATCGATCTCTCCCTGTGAGTAGATCGATCTCTAGTTGCTTTTGCATAGCAAAGATTGAGTCCTTCCCAAAGAGCAGATCGATCTCTCCTCATGAGTAGATCAATCTCCAGATTGCTTCTGCCTAGCAAAGATCAATCCCTTCCCAAAGAGCAGATCGATCCTGCAGCTCACATATCTGAATACTTGTGTAGTCCAACCAAAGGCAGATTGATCTCTCACCCTAGGAGATCGATCTCACAGTACCAACTCTATAAAAAGCTCGACAACCAAGTCTTCTTCTCTAGAATATCAAACACCTCTCCATTTTTACCCAAGAAAACCAGCTTTCTTACTCTAGAATAACATCCCATTCCAAATAGATTTAAGAAAAGTTACTTTGAATAAAGTTGTTCATTGTGAGTGGGAGAATAACATAGTTAGGAATCAGCATTCAACTTGTTGGATTAAATGAGCAAAAGGGTCTTCCAATTTCGGACAAGAGAAAAGACAAGTTAGGTGAGATTTCAATATACCAACTTCAAGTATGTTTATTTATACATTATTATGAGTCGATTGGTGTATGTCTTGTTGGCTGAAACTACCTAAAACATGATGAATCAACCATAACCTAAAATGGGTTTAGTGTGAGAAAATGAGATATGGTTGATTTAATGATGAATAGGTTATACTATGGTGTTGATGATGTTATATGTATGATTTTGAGATGGTTTTGTGAAATCGATTTACGAAATTGGATGAAATTATAAAGTGTGCATATAAGGTGTTTGTGAAAATGCATGAATGAATGGAAAATTAAGGTCAATGGGCCTAGAATTCGATCCAATGAGAGATAAAGGACCTAAGGAGCCCAATGGGCCTAGAGTGTGAATAGACTTAAAATGGGATAGGGCCATTGAGGTGTAATTAGGCCAATAAGACATATTGACTAAGTTGAAATCAGAATAATGAGTTATCAGTGTAGGACTGAAATGATTGATGAATGTATCGTAATTAACCTTATACATGGTTATACGCAGCTCCAGAGAGTTAACTAGGAGCAAATCAAACTGAGTAAAATTCTCAGCTTTGGAAAAAGTTAGACTGTACAGAGAATTGAGGTAAGGGAATTTTGTTGGCTTCTAAAGGTATCCGTACACGTTTTTGGGTGCATTAGTGATCGCTTAAAGTGTCTGAGGGTCATAGAAAAGAAATAAAGGTTTAAAGGGCAAAGAAGATTGGGATTTTAGAAAAGTTCATGAAAAAGAAGAACAAGATGTTCTTGAGTCTTTTTACTGCTTTTTAGCATGTGGATTGGTAGGCTAGATAGCATTTAAATGCTTTGTAAGAAAATGGTTTGATTTGGTTTTAATAACTTTTCTTTACACACAAACGAGCCATCTACATGAGTTTTGTAGAAATAAAGCATGCTAGAGCAGTGCTCGCATGAGATTTGACACTTTTATACATGCATTAGTGCTGTAGCGATGCTCGCACTAGAGTTTTACATGCATGAGTGCTGAAACCTAGCTCGTACTAGTTTTTACATGGATTTTATGACATGGTGCTTGAGCATTGCTCACACTAGATGTTCATTAGATATTTGCAGCCGTGATAGAGATTACTGGCACGTGATTTATGACATGTTCGGAGCCGTGCTAGGAGCTTTGGGTAGACTGTGTGTCACACTGATTAAATAGGCTCGCACGTGTGTATTGAGATGTGGTACGATATGATGTGATGATATGGGTCCATGGAGTATGTTGTACCGTGCATATAACATGGAGTACATTGTATCGTATATGGATATTATATATATACCATATTCGGACGATGGATAATCTGCTACGGACTAGCGGGTTGGATGTGACCCACCTCCTGTGTGGAAGCAGATAGAAGTGATACCCCGTACACTAGGATCCATGTAGCCTGGGATCATAGTGGATATGGTCATAGTCCTAGTTATTACCCTTATTATTATTTGCCTAATCTCACATGTCACTTGTTTTATGATGAATCCATGTTTTAAATTATTTTATGGGTTAGGACAGTCCAAGGGAGGGGTTGAGTCCTGATGAATGGTGATTTGTTTCAGATTTGAATTAATCATGCACTGTTTTTAGTGCAAATTGCATGATGATTTTCCATGCTTTTTATACTGACTTATGCACTAATTTTGAATAGAATGAACTGTAAGACCCTTAAATTTCTATGTAATCTTATGATTTCCATGATGTACAAATAATTATACAATATATGAATCATAAGAATTAGATGTCTTTGAGTGTTAAGTGTGAATGAAATGTAAAATGGATATTGAAGTGAATGAATGAGAGTTTAACTTTGAAAAATTTGGGAAAATGTTAACTAGAATGCTGTAGAATACAGGGTAGATTGATCTCATTGCAAGCAGATCGATTTAAAATTACCTCGGCTTGGACAAGATCGATCTTCTCCCATAGACAGATCGATCTCCAATAGCCTCTAGATAAGCAAGATCGATCTCCTCCTAAGGCCAGATCGATCTCTGAAGCTCTCTGCCTGAACCAGATTGATCCCAGTCCATGACTAAAGATCGATGCTATTCCGTTGAGCAGATCGATCTTATGTAATGGGCAGATCGATCTCCTACTCTTGGAAATCGATCTCATAATGCATTTTCTATAAAAACTGGGCAACTGAATCTTTATTTCCACGAGACAACCTAAATTTTCCCCATTTTTTACATCAACCTAGTTTTCTCTCTCTAGAATACACCCCATTCCATAAAGATCTGAGAAAAAGTTATTTGAGCAAAGTTGTTCATTGTGAGGAGAAGAACAACATAGCTTGGAGATAATATTTCATTCGTTGGATTGAAGAAGCAAATAGGTATTTTTCCCCATTTTGGTAAAAAGAGGAAAGAAGTCAAGCTAGGTAAGATTTCAATACACCATCTTCTAGTATGTTAATGTAGACATTTTGATGAGTAGATTGGTGTATATAATGTTGGATGAAATATTCATTTACATGCTTAAACAACCGTGACCTAGAATGGGTTAGTGAGAGAAAGTTGAAATGGCATAGAGTTGATAATGGTTTAAACATATAGAGATGTTAGTAAGCATTAGATGATTTTAAGATAACTTTGTGAAACCCATATGTTGGAAAGGATGATAATTGGAAATGAACATATGAGGTGTTTGATAAATTGCCATAGTAAAGGAAATGATGAACTAGAGGCATTATGAGCTTAATGTCGATTTAGTGTGATCCAATAAGCTTGGCGGAACTAATAGATTCCCAAGAAATGAATAGTATAATTGAAAAAGGGCTTAAGATAAAGTGAAGTCTTATAAGTGTAAATGAAGACAATGAGTCAAATCGAATATAAGAAATGCAAGACTTGTGTTGCATTGAGTTAAATTGATGTAATAAGTAATTTGTGTAGCTCCAAAGATTTTCGTTGCAGGCGAATTGAACTGCACGATCAAGCAGCTCTGAGGAAGTGGAATTACTCGACGCAATTCCAGGTAAGGGAATTTTTTTAAGTGCCTACAGATAGTTGTGTAAGACCCTATTTTTATCGAAATTCCTTATGATTCATGTGATGTAAACATGGTTATATGTAAATTGAATCATAAGAAGAGTTGTACGTGAATGAAAAATGCAAATGGAATGAATAAAAATTCCCAAATGCATTTAAAGATCAAGTGAAGGATTGAAATGGTCACAAATTAAACGAATGGGATTCGGACCATTCAGATTGGAGATAAGGATTTAAAACACAAAATGAGTGAGTGTTCGTGAAGGGAAGTTGGATTGGTTTGGTCTCGAACGTGTAGAAGGGTAAAATGGTTAAAAGACCTAAAATTCGGTATAAATTCGATAAAAAATTTTCATTAAAAATATGGAATTGAGAAATCTTGATCAATAACGAGGAAAATATTGAATTTCGAGTCCAATTGATCAAGATATGAATTTATTGAAATTAACCAAAATTTTCACCTCGAAAAATTATCTCGAAATTATTGAAAAAAATATACTGGAAAGAGGAAATAAGACAGATAAATTCATTTATTGATTAAATGAATTAAATAAGATTTTTTTAGATATTTTGGGATTTTTCATAATATTTTAATGAATATAATAATAATAAAATAAATTATAAATAAATAAAAGAAATTAAAAAAAGAAAGCAAAAATTGCGAAAAGGAAACAAAGAAAGAATCGGGAGTCGATTCCCTCTCTCTGCTCCTCTTCGATTTGAAGGCCAGAGGAGGCACGTGATGGCAAGGAACGGATCGGGCGGCGAGAGGCAAGGCCGACGCACTAAGGGGAGGAAGCGGTGGCCGCTAGTGAGGCTTGGAGAGGGAGATCGGCGGGGGTGAGGGCCGAAAAGAGAGAGAGGAAATCCGGCAACCACCAGCACTGATCGATCCAACCTAAGGCCCGATGAAGAACGCCCAAGTGATGGCGCTCCGAACAGCATCAAAAATGGCCCGGGAATCGACCGAAGACGCCATGAACGACGAAGTGAGGCCTGAACCGATACGGACTGGTTCAGTGCAGTGCAGGTATGATGAACCGGACTGGACCAGTTCAACCAAAAAGAAAAGAAAGAAAAGAAAAGAAAAAGGAAAAGAGAAAAAGAAAAAGAGGAAAAATTGGAGAAAAATCTCGGTGATGCAATCGAGCTATGGGTAAGCCGGTAAGCGGTCGAAATTGACTGATTTAAATTTTTGAATATTTAATTTGATTAATATTCGACTGAAAATTTACCCGTAAAAATACGATATTCGCCAATAGTCATTCTGATATATGATATAGCATGTTCTGCCTTGTCTCGTCTATTTAAATTTTTAAATTGACTGTATGATTGTATTTTTGTATGAAATTGTATTATTTTATTGCATAAAAGACTATGAGGGCCACCTCTTGAATCCTGCGGGACCAAAGTGCCACACAGTCGTCACTTTAAAAGCAGTATAAAGTTTTAAAATCGGTATTGATTACAGTTCCTTGTTTATACTGAAATTGCTATAGTTATTTTACTTTGATTTTACGGAATGGGCAGTGGCTCTGTGTTCTTTTGAAATTGTTTAGTTTACCCATTAAAGTTCTGATGTTCTATATATATTGCGGTAAGTTGCATATACTATCGATATTGGTTCTTTTTCGATTTGTCATACCCTGGTATTTTTGAACTGCCAAATTATCTGTATGTTTTCATGAGAGCCTTTATTTGGTAAATGCTTATATAGGTAGTGTATTTATCTACCTGCCACATGTTTTTCTTACTGAGCACGTTGAGCTCACCCCTTACTTTCCTCCACAGAGCCCCATCAGTAACTTAGACCGCTTCAGTCAGTAAGGCAATTTGCATAGCTATGGTTCCGTAGAGTATTTTTCTACGTCAAAAGTATACCCAGGTTTAAGCAATTCTTTTGTATCTAAAATTTTTGTAAGTATAGAAATGTTTATGAGATGTGTATGGGGAATGTGAATATGACTATATTGAAAAAGAATATTTAAGATGATAAATAGAGAAGTACCTTTGTGGGATTTTTGTTTAAATTTGTTACTAAGAACTAGAATTAATCAGACTGATTTGTTGTTCTGACCTATTATCGACTCGTAGCCCAACCAAAAAATGTGTGTAATTTGGGTCGTTACATGCATAGCATAGATTGATAGGAATAATAAGATTTGAAAATATGCATTTGACATGCTCTTATTGCACACAACATACTTGTGCATAAGCATGTATTTCAAACATCCGAGGTTTAAATGTGATTTTTGAAAGTTTCTATATTGTTTATAAGATAAGGTTAGAAATATTTTCAGAACCAACTTGAATACACCGATTTGATAGCCATGCTCTTAAATATTTTAAAAAAATTCGACTTATATTCATGAACATGTTTTCATATAAGAAATGTGATTTCAACATTTCATTAATCCGAACTTTGATGCATAAAAGAGATTTACTGCATGGCTTGATTTAAAAGGTTTTGTTTTGAGACAACAAAAGGCACTCTACTAGCTCATACCATTAGGTATGTAGCACAACTGTATATACCGGGAAAACAACCTACCTGAAATGGTGTGGTAATGGTAATACAGTAAAGATGCTGCCTGACAAGGCCATCTCAATCAAAAGCAGTTGTCATGACACTAGTCTTATTAATATTATCAAATAATTTTATTTCAGCTCTATATTATGTTTAAAAGTATTATGTAATTTTCTTTTGATATTACAGTGTCAGGACCCAAATTACCTAAAAATCAGAGTAAACTTTTCACTTTTTCATTTATTATTTAATTCTTACCTTTCTCTCATCGTGACCATCCTACAAATAGTTGGGCTATGATTCGGTGTTAGTCACCTCACACTATTTACCATTCTATTTCCATATTCACATTCATATATCAGAGTTTACTATCCTTTTGACTTTAAATAAATACATACCCAATGGTATTTACATGACTCTACATCCCCAACATAATATCCGTTTACAATACTGTGCATTTACATATTTAGATACCAAACCATACAAATGTGTATACCTGACTCTCGTTGGGAAGCAGCGGATACCAAGCATGCAAGTCCTCAGCCGCTTAATAATTATTGCAAGTGCTTTGAAAAGATGGGTAAATAAGGGGGTGAGCAAACCACACGCTGAGTAAGGCAATTATGCAAGTAAGTAGATAGCTCCACTATCTACATGCTCATAATGCCATGCCCTTAAATCCATTTCTTTTCATTAAAATCATCAAGCACAAAGTCATGCAAACATCAATGACTTAGTTTATAAAATTGTTCGTGCATATATAAATCATACTGCTTATGCATCATAGCATTTTATGTGACATCATTAAATCATAATAAGCATGAATTAATCAAGATCATCCAATCTTTCATGTCATGTAAGACAAATTATGGATTTCAATTGAAAGCATGGAAAACTTCACATGCTACTGCATTTAAATCAATTCATTAAAACTGCAGTAAAAACTAACCCTTCCGGGTCAATCAACTCATAAAACAATCTCATAATTCCATTTCAAACTCATAAAACAATTCATTAAAATTCGTTATAAAACTTCGATTATAGAACCACCCTTCTTTTAGGGTCACATATCATAAAATCATCTGAAATCTAGCAATCACAGTATAAAATCATAAAATCGGGGGCTTGACCCCTCTTTTGGGTCTACCCTGGTCTATCGACCAATATTTATATCATGTGAGACAATCAGCTGATTATATCAGAACATCGAGGACTATGGCCATATCCTAGTGATCCCGGGCAACACGGTACCTAGTGTGCGAGGTATCACACCTGAAACAGGAGGTGGGTCATCCTACCCACCAGAACAGTATAACACTAGGATTGCGAGGGCAAGGCTTGCTGCCTCGTGGCTAATGCCACTCCACTCCAACAATCCCAACGGTACAGCGTACTCCGCGTGATATACATGGTATAAAGTACTCCGTAAACCCAAGCTCAATCAGGGGTGCCTGTAATAGGTCTTATCCACCCATATCATCTCTGTCTCAATATGCACGTGTGAGCATATCATCTCACTATGACACACAGTCTACAGGAGGCTCCAACACGGCTATATGCATGTAATATAAATCCCTGTGTGAGCGAAGCTCAAGCACGGCTCCATGCATATTCATGATATCAGAAAACCTCGTGTGAGCGAAGCTCTAGCACGGTGTCATAGAAATCAATGAAATCTGCGTACGAGCAGTGCTCCAGCACGACTTAAACTGATTATAAATTCAAGTAAAATCCACATACGAGCAATGCTCTAGTACGGATATGTATAAAAACTTAGTGAAAACCTCGTACAAGAAAAACTCCAATACGACATTCAAATGAATTATGAAAACCATATAAAACTTTGTGCGAGCAACGCTCCAGCACAAATGAATGCTCAAGTAAATCAAATCTCATGCGAGTTACACTCTAGCACGGCTTTATGCATAAATTAATCAAATCTCGTGCGAGTTACACTCCAGCACGGCTTTTATGCAATTTTCATATCAAAACTGGATGCGAGCTAGGCTCCAGCATCTCTCATGCATGTCAAATCATAAAAACTAGTGCGAACAATCGCTTCAGCACCATTTTATGCATACCACTTCAAAACATGTCAAAACATTTCAAAACAGAGAGCGAGCTAAGCTCTAGCACCTCTCATGCAATTCACAATAATAAAATCATTGTGAGCAACCGCTCTAGCACATTTCATGCATATGATGTCACATAAGTTAGTGCGAGCAACCGCTCAAGCACATTTATGCACATTCACAAACGCAGATATAGTGCGAACTACGTGTCGGCACTTTTAGGATTATTATACATAATCAGGGTATACATACATTTTCAGTGTACAGAAAAGCTATTAAAATACGCATAGCTACCTCTAGCTACTCACATAATTCCCTTACCTCATTTTTCTGTACAGTTTGACCTTTTCACTGATGACTCGTCACGTAGTCCGATTTGCTCCGAATCCAAATCAAATCTTCGGCATTGCGGATAAATGTTCATCAGGTCAAATACAATACAATTTAATTGTATTTCATATTTTCTGGGTTTAATTTAAATCATTGGGCCATTTACCCATATTGGGCCCGATTGCACCACAATGGGCCTTAATCGACCTTAAGCCCGTTTACCACTCTTTATCGAAGACTATTGGGCTCATTGGGCCCAGCAGTATTTATTTAACCTCGTTCTAAAATCTCAGACAGCTTATGAATTATTTATGACAATTTATTTCAATTTTCAGAATTTAATTCATTTATACAGAAATTAAATCCGTAATTTATGCGACAAATATCAATCACGTATAACGATGTAAATTATCGTAAATAAGGGTTACTTACCTGTGATTCCATGATAGTACGCAAATCAAGGTTGTCTCGAGCTCTCGGTGGATGCCAATTGTCGAGCTACACAATTAAATATATTTTCGGGTAAACTTTCAGTCGATTATTTATCAAATTAAATATTTCAAAAATTAACGCGGTCAATTCGACTGCTTACCGACTTACCCGAAGCTCGATTGCATCACTGAAATTTTCCCTAATTTTTCCTCTTTTTCTTTTTCCCATTTTTCTTCCTTCTTTTTTTTCTTTTTGGCTGAACCGGTCTGGTCCGATTCGGTTCAACCTGGTTCAGACAGCCGGTTCAGTCCGGTTCGACCAGTTCAGTGGCTCGCCAGCCTGTTCTCTGTCGGTTTTTACCACCAGTGGCTCCGCTGGGTCATCCACATCTCGAATCTGGGGTTGGTTTCGCCCAAGGCCACCGAAAAGTGGCCGGTTCGACTCTTCTCTCCTCCATCGACGGTACCGTTTCTTTTCCTTGCCATTTTCGGTGCTAGCCGCCATCCCACCGGTCGATTTAGTCGCTGATCGGCAAGCCTTGGCGTGGGCTACCTTCAGGTGGTGGTGGCCGGGCCTAGATCAGCGCCGATTGTCGGGAATCTCTCTTTCTCTTCTCGATCCCGTTTTCTTCCCCATTCGGCCACCGTTTGCCGCCGTTCGTCAGCCCGTTAGGGTTGCTGGTGGCTCGGCTGGCCTTGCCTCTAGTCTGGGCCTCCGTCGATCGTCGGTGATCGGTGAGGCAGAAGGGAAGCATCAGCTTCCTGCTTTTCTTCAGTTCGCGTTTCTTTCGCGATTTTTTTTATTTTTAATATTATTTTATTCATTAAAATAATATTAAAATCCACAAATATCTCAAAAAAATTATATTTTATTCATTTAATCTGGAAATGAATTTATCAATCCGATTTTACATTTTCAGTATATTTTTCGATTATTTTCGGGATTATTTTTCGATACAAAAATTTTGGTTTATTCCAATAAATTCATATCTTGATTAATTTAATCCGAAATTTAATTACTTCTTTGTTATTGATCAAGATTTCTCAATCTCATATTTTTAATTAAATTTTCTTGTCCCGATTAACACCGAATTTTGATCTTTTGACCGTTTTGCCCTTGCACATTTTCGGGAATACCATTTCAATCCTTTTGCATTTTTAAATGCACTCGAAAATTTCTATTTATTCACTTTTTGCCCTTACGATAAAATCGGGTCTTACAATCTCCCCCACATAAGAAATTTGGTCCTCCAAATTAGAACCAAGTAAAATGATTCCTTAAATAACTCCGGGTATATCTATCATATCATATACTGTTATCCTCAAGTGACTTTCTCCAGAGTGTAATACTACCATCATGCTTAACTAGGGAGATCATCTTAAACCTCAACACTTTCTCTTTCATGTTTAATACCCGAATCGATTTTCCAATCATACTTTATACTTTCATTGAGCTAAGCTGTTGGAGCTCATATCCGATCACATATATCGGGTCCGGATAATATCTCCGAAGCATCATAGGCTTGGACACATTGTGGATGCCTGCTAATTCAAGTGATAACGCCAACCTACAGGTCTTATCTCCCACTTGTCCAATATCTCTATCTGAATCTCGTTACGTATTTAAGACAAGTAACTGCCAACAATAATGATTCACCCTCGGTGAATTCCAATGATTTTCTGTCTTTTGTCAGCATAGCTTTTCTGTCTGCTCTGAGGTGTTCTTAATCTCTCACAAATCAACTGAACATCCTCAGAGGTTTATCTTACCAATTCGAGAACAATTCTCTATCTGTCACCCACTTCTTCTTATCCAAGTCGGGGAACAACTCCCTATGGCCATACAATACCTCATATAAAATCATCCCGATACTCAAGTGACAACTGTCATTATTAGCGAATTCGATCAGTAACAACTGATCATCCCAGGAGCTTATAAAATCAATGGCACACGCTCTCATCATATCGTCTAGAACCTGTACAGTCCTCTCCGACTGACCATCTGTCTGAGGATGGAAGCTGTGCTAACACACAATCAGGGTCCCATAGCTTCCTGAAAAACGTTCCCAGAAGTGGGAAATGAAGCGGGAATCCCTATATGATATCATGCTCACTGGAACGCTACATAATGTTTCACAATTTTCCATACACATAGTTTCGCCTATACACTTAGAGTATCTGGGATTTCATAACCAGAAAGTGGGTACACTTAATCAATCTATCGACTATCACCCAGATAGCCTCGTGATTCATCCGGGTCCTCTATAACCCATTACGAAGGTAACTTGTTCCCTTTTCCGTGTCAATTTAGGTAGAGGCTGCAATAACCATGCAACTTCTTTTGCTCTACCTTTATCTGCTGACATACGAGACACTTGTCCATAATCTATACAAAGTCTCTTTTCATATCTGACCACCAATACCCTTTTCAGAGATTTTGATATATTTATTACTTTTCGGATGCACTGTATATCCCGAAGAGTGAGCTTTTGACAATAACACTATCTCAGCAACTATGGTCCTGGGAGCACTTATACTATCTCTGAACCTCTGTAAGTCATCATCACTCTCTGTGAACTCTGTCACTATACCCTTCTGAATCTGACCCACACCATCGACAACATGCTGATCATCACGCTAAGCCTAGCAAATCCGGTTCTAACCTCAGGCTAGCTGTCACATAATCACCGTCATCATCAGAAGGGATCACATCTCTACTGAGGCTCACAATTGCTCTAGCAGGTCACGCTCCCTGACCATCATATGTGATACCATCCCGAGGCTCTTTCTGTTCAAGGCATCAGCCATTACATTAGTCTTTCCTGGGTGGTACAATGTTCACAATCATAATCCTTAGAAGCTCTAACCCTCTTGGTTATCTCATATTCTCCTCTTTATGAGAAAACAGATACTCGGGGCTTTTACGATCAGTGCATACCTGAAATTTCTTACAGTATAAGTGGTGGAGCCATACTTTTAGTGTAAACGCTATGGCTGCCAACTCTAAATCATGGGTCGGATAGTTTCTCTCATGGTCCTTGAACTAACTGGATCCATAAACAACTATCTTCCCATTTTACATCAATACACAGCCCAATCTTATTTTGAGGTATCATACACACTGATACCTCTTGAGCTGTTGGTTATGGTGAGAATCATTACGGTGGTCAGTTCATTACTTCAATATACCAAAACTCACTAAAGCTACTTACATACTTATAATACCACACATATGCAATCTTTTCCCGAATGAGATGTGTCAACTGAGCAGCCAATTTCGAGAAACACTCAACACCTCGTTTGTAAGAAAGTTTCCTGTTGCTACTCATGCTCTTCCCTGGACTTCGAATACATCGAAATATCATTGCTAAAGATGACAACCAATCGGTCCAGGTAAGCTTTAAATACCTCATAGTAGTTGAGTTCCACTGAATATTTCAATCACCCATATCTTTGACTTATGTACGCATAAACGTACAATATCATTTCGAAATCACTTCCGTTCAAGATACTAACTCGCGTCATTTCCTTTTTTCTTATAATAACAGCTTTTATAAAATTTTAATTTTTAAACCTTCATGATTAATCAAATTCTATATTTCTTTATCGTACCAGCAAAGGTACCCAAATTTTAAATGTATACCTTACGACTGTCGATTTCAATTTATAGGTTATGTGTTCGCTTCTCAACGCTGTCAAATCTTCAGGTGGGGAAGTATTTTGAAATACCTTTATTAACCCTCAGACTTGACCATAATTACTTTACATATCAGTCCATGTCGTCACAATTCATATTCGCTACGTATCAAAGATATCCTTACCTTGCATACGCCTCTTATTCCAATATATCTCGTATGTAGGATCTATCACATCTCCAAGTTTATCTCCTTTCATATATCACTTATAACAAACTCTTTCATTACTTGTCAAAATTTACAATACGCTTTTTCGTGATGTTTTCACCCCTATTTTCAACTTACAATCTCTATACCCATATTCAGTTAGTGATAATCATATAACCATCATCATCTTGCTTAAGGGTATAGGCTTCACATCTTTTACTCGCTTATAAGCAACTGAAGGCGTTATGAATAAATGCGTGGCACTAGGATCAATTAAACTAATTACTTCATTATTCACAACCAGTGTGGTATCTTCCACCACATCAGATGAAACATCAATAGTATCCTAGTCCAAGGCATACACTCGCCCTCGTCCAACATCTTATTTCTATGGTATCTACCACACATCTTACACTGCTTACACCGCTAATCTGTTACACTGCTCTATAGCAGGTCGGGGTCCTTAAATCACAATACCCCTCAAAATATTGAAATTGGATATACTGGGATTTATTAATCAACTTACCCCATGATTTATCAACTCAAATCTTTTACCAAATTACCTTTTTCCTGTTTTGACATCTCTGTCATTCTCTATTCTTTTTCTGTCTCTATTTCGGCCCTTCCTACCTTTCTCAATCTCAAAGGCATGCAACTCATGATCTTATTCACACAACTGTAGTCTACACACTGCCTCAGCATAGATAGTGATATCTAATGGCCCAATCGGACTCTAATTGACAATCTGAGCCTTTCCATGAACTTTCAGACATCTCGACTCTCACTGTTCATCGTGTCCGAGTCCTATCTGTCCAGAAATATGACTGAGTTTCATACTCGTAAATCAACCAGTACCTTTGGGTCAGAGTAAATAATTTTATCTATAATTTCCTTTAAGCGTCTGGGATATTCTGTCACTGGAATACATCTAGAATTATTTTCCATGTCCATTCTAGACGTCTAACTCTTAGGATGGGTCAAGCGAACTTCCACCAATGCTCCTACTCGCCCTTAAATCACATACATACTCTGAGCAATTAGCTCACAAAATATTCTCCACACTCCGTTCCAACCTCGCGAAGCGTATCTCAATACTGTCCGATCTCTCTGTCAGACTCTGTTCGATCTCTTTGTTAGACTCTGTCCGATCTCTCTGGCGGACTTTATGGGGCATGCTCAATACCGGCCTCCACGTCAATGTCATCTTGAGTCTCATGTGACGACTTAGTACGACTCTCAGGCCTACCTCTACGGCCTCGAGCTCGCGTAGTTGCCTCTCAACCATAGCGGCTATCAATTAATGAGTCTATTCTTGCATTTAAAACAAAATTCTTAGCTGCACTTCCATCTGGATATACACAATTGTATCTAAACAATGCACAATACATTGGGATGTAAACTTCCTTAACTACTAACACCAATTCATATCAGGCCAACTCAAGCTCTGATACCATAAACTGTCATAATATCCGTTTACAGTACTGTGCATTTACATATTTTGATACCAAACCATACAAATGTGTATACCTGACTCTCGATGGGAAGCAGCGGATACCAAGCATGCAAGTCCTCAGTCGCTTAATAACTATTGCAAGTGCTTTGAAAAGATGGGAAAATAAGGGGGGTGAGCAAACCATACGCTCAGTAAGGCAATTATGCAAGTAAGTAGATAGCTCCACTATCTACATGCTCATAATGCCATGCCCTTAAATCCACTTCTTTTCATTAAAATCATCAAGCACAGAGTCATGAAAACATCAATGACTTAGTTTATAAAATTGTTCGTGCATATATAAATCATACTACTTATGCATCATAGAATTTTATGTGACATCATTAAATCATAATAAGCATGAATTAAATCAAGATCATGCAGTCTTTCATGTCATGTAAGACAAATTATGGATTTCAAATGAAAGCATGGAAAACTTCACATGCTACTGCATTTAAATCAATTTATTAAAACTGCAATAAAAACTAACCCTTCCGGGTTAATCAACTCATCGTAGTTGAGTTCCACTAAATATTTCAATCACCTATATCTTTGACTTATGTACGCATAAACGTACAATGTCATTTCGAAATCGCTTCCGTTCAAGATACTAACTCGCGTCATTTCCTTTTTTCTTATAATAACGGCTTTTATAAAATTTTAATTTTTAAACCTTCATGATTAATCAAATTCTATATTTCTTTATCGTACCAGCAAAGGTACCCAAATTTTAAATGTATACCTTACGACTGTCGATTTCAATTTATAGGTTATGTGTGCGCTTCTCGACGCTGGCAAATCCTCAGGTGGGGAAGTATTTTGAAATACCTTTATTAACCCTCAGACTTGACCACAATTACTTTACATATTAGTCCATGTCATCACAATTCATATTCGCTACATATCAAAGATATCCTTACCTTGCATACGCCTCTTATTCCAATATATCTCGTATGTAGGATCTATCACATCTCCAAGTTTATCTCCTTTCATATATCACTTATAACAAACTCTTTCATTACTTGTCAAAATTTACAATACGCTTTTTCGTGATGTTTTCACCCCTATTTTCAACTTACAATCTCTATACCCATATTTAGTTAGTGATAATCATCTAACCATTATCATCTTGCTTAAGGGTATAGGCTTCACATCTTTCACTCGCTTATAAGCAACTGAAGGCGGTATGAATAAATGCGTGGCACTAGGATCAATTAAAATAATTACTTCATTATTCACAACCAGTGTGGTATCTTCCACCACATCAGATGAAACATCAATAGTGTCCTAGTCCAAGGCATACACTCGCCCTCGTCCAACATCTTATTTCTGTGGTATCTACCACACATCTTACACTGCTTACACTGCTACTCTTTTACACTGCTCTGTAGCAGGTCGGGGTCCTTAAATCACAATACCCCTCAAAATATTGAAATTAGATATACTGGGGTTTATCAATCAACTTACCCCGTGATTTATCAACTCAAATCTTTTACCGAATTACCTTTTTCCTGTTCTGACATCTCGGTCATTCTCTATTCTCTTTCTGTCTCTATTTCGACCCTTCCTACCTTTCTCAATCTCAAAGGCATGCAACTCATGATCATATTCACCCAACTGTAGTCTGCACACTGCCTCGGCATAGGTAGTGATATCTAATGACCTAATCGGACTCTAATTGACAATCTGAGCCTTTCCATGAACTTTTAAACATCTCGACTCTCATTGTTCATCATGTCCGAGTCATATCTGCTCAGAAATATAACTGAGTTTCATACTCGTAAATCAACCAGTACCTCTGGGTCAGAGTAAATAATTTTATCTATAATTTCCTTTAAGCGTCTAGGATATTCTGTCACTGGAATACATCTAGAATTATTTTCCATGTCCATTCTGGACGTCTAAATCTTAAGATGGGTCGAGCGGACTTCCACCAATGCTCCTACTCGCCCTTAAATCACATACATACTCTGAGCAATTAGCTCACAAAATATTCTCCACACTCCGCTCCAACCTCGCGAAGCGTATCTCAATACTGTCCGATCTCTCTGTCTGACTCTGTCCGATCTCTCTGTCAGACTCTGTCCGATCTCTCTGTCGGACTCTGTGGGGCATGCTCAATACCAGCCTCCACGTCAATCTCATCTTGACTCTCATGTGACGACTTAGTACAACTCTCAGGCCTACCTCTACGGCCTCAAGCTCGCGTAGTCGCCTTTCAACCATAGCGGCTATCAATTAATGAGTCTATTCTTGCATTTAAAACCAAATTCTTAGCTGCACTTCCATCTAGATATACACAATTGTATCTAAACAATGCACAATACATTGGGATGTAAACTTCCTTAACTACTAACATCGACTCATATCAGGCCAACTCAAGCTCTGATACCATAAATTATCACGACCCAAATTACCTAAAAATCAGAGTAAAATTTTTACTTTTTCATTTATTATTTAATTCTTACCTTTCTCTCATCATGACCATCCTACAAATAGTTGGGCTATGATTCGGTGTTAGTCACCTCACACTATTTACCATTGTATTTCCATATTCACATTCATATATCAGAGTTTACTATCCTTTTGACTTTAAATAAATATATACCCAATGGTATTTACATGACTCTACATCCCCGACATAATATCCGTTTACAGTACTGTGCATTTACATATTTAGATATCAAACCATACAAATGTGTATACCTGACTCTCGATGGGAAGCAGCGGATACCAAGCATGCAAGTCCTCAGTCACTTAATAACTATTGCAAGTGCTTTGAAAAAATGGAAAATAAGGGGGGTGAGCAAACCACACGCTCAGTAAGGCAATTATGCAAGTAAGTAGATAGCTCCACTATCTACATGCTCATATTGCCATGCCCTTAAATCCATTTCTTTTCATTAAAATCATCATGCACAAAGTCATACAAACATCAATGACTTAGTTTATAAAATTGTTCGTGCATATATAAATCATACTACTTATGCATCGTAGCATTTTATGTGACATCATTAAATCATAATAAGCATGAATTAAATCAAGATCATGCAGTCTTTCATGTCATGTAAGACAAATTATGGATTTCAAATGAAAGCATGGAAAACTTCACATGCTACTACATTTAAATCAATTCATTAAAGCTGCAGTAAAAACTAACCCTTCCGAGTTAATCAACTTATAAAACAATCTCATAATTCCATTTCAAACTCATAAAACAATTCATTAAAATTCGTTATAAAACTTCGGTTATAAAACCACCCTTCTTTTAGGGTCATATATCATAAAATCATCTGAAATCTAGCAATCACAGTATAAAATCATAAAATCGGGAGCCTGACCCCTCCTTCGGGTCTACCCTGGTCTATCGACCAATATTTATATCCTGTGAGACAATCAGCTGATTATATCAGTAACATCGAGGACTATGGCCATATCCTAGTGATCCCTGGCAACACGGTACCTAGTGTGCGAGGTATCACACCTGAAACGGGAGGTGGGTCGTCCTACCCGCCAGAACAGCATAACACCAAGATTGCGAGGGCAAGGCTTGCTGCCTCGTGGCTAATGCCACTCCACTCCAACAATCCCCACGGTACAGATACATGGTATAAAGTACTCCGTGAAGCCAAGCTCAATCAGGGGTGCCTGCAATAGGTCTTATCCACCCATATCATCTCTGTCTCAGTATGCACGTGTGAGCATATCATCTCACTGTGTCACACAGTCTACAAGAGGCTCCAACACGGCTAAATGCATATAATATAAATCCCTATGCGAGCGAATCTCAAGCACGGCTCCATGCATATTCATGATATCAGAAAACCTCATGCGAGCGAAGCTCTAGTACGGTGTCATAGAAATCAATGAAATCTGCGTACGAGCAGTGCTCTAGTACGACTTAAACTGATTATAAATTCAAGTAAAATCCACGTACGAGCAATGCTCTTGTACGGATATGTATAAAAACTTAGTGAAAACCTCGTACAAGAAAAACTCCAATACGTCATTCAAATGAATTATGAAAACCATATAAAACTTTGTGCGAGCAACGCTCCAGCACAAATGAATGCTCAAGTAAATCAAATCTCGTGCGAGTTACACTCCAGCATGGCTTTATGCATAATTAATCAAATCTCGTGCGAGTTACACTCTAGCACGGCTTTTATGCAATTTTCATATCAAGACTGGATGCGAGCTAAGCTCCAGCATCTCTCATGCATGTCAAATCATAAAAACTAGTGCGAGCAATCGCTCCAGCACCATTTTATGAATACACTTCAAAACAAGTCAAAACATGTCAAAATATTTCAAAACAGAGCGCGAGCTAAGCTCCAGCACCTCTCATGCAATTCACAATAATAAAATCATTGCGAGCAACCGCTCTAGCACATTTCATGCATATGATGTTACACGAGTTAGTGCGAGCAACAGCCTAAGCACATTTATGCACATTCACAAACGCAGATATAGTGCGAACTATGTGTCGGCACTATCTGTTTCTATATAAACTTGATAGTTGGCCTATTCTCCAAAGAGATTCCATTTAAATATGAATAACACCTACGTAGTGTTATCTTGTGAAATTTATACAATTACTGGCCAATCTATCGATTTACTTTGCTTAAAAACCAATAAAATTCCTTAAATCACAATTTTCTTAAATTATGCATTTCATGCATGTCATACTTTCACCATCCTTAGGTGAACTTCCCTCAATAGGGGTAAAATAGTCATTTCACCTATTTCGATCCTCAAAATCTTTTACATCACTTTTAGGATTATTATACATAATCAGGGTATACATACATTTTCAGTGTATAGAAAAGCTATTAAAATACGCGTAGCTACCTCTAGCTACTCACATAATTCCCTTACCTCATTTTCTGTATAGTCTGACCTTTCCATTGATGACTCGTCACGCAGTCCGATTTGTTCCGAACCCAAATCAAATCTTCGGCACTGCGGATAAATGTTTATCAGGTCAAATACAATACAATTTAATTGTATTTCATATTTTATGGGCTTAATTTAAATCATTGGGCCCGTTTACCCATATTGGGCCCGATTGCACCACAATGGGTCTTAATCGGCCTTAAGCCCGTTTACCACACTTTATCGAGGCCTATTGGGCTCATTGGGCCCAGCAGTATTTATTTAGCCTCGTTCTAAAATCTCAAACAGCTTATGAATTATTTATGACAATTTATCTCAATTTTCAAAATTTAATTCATTTATGCAAAAATTAAATCCGTAATTTATGCGACAAATATCAATCACGCATAACGATGTAAATTGTCGTAAATAAGGGTTACTTACCCGTGATTCCATGATAGTACGCAAATCGAGGCTGTCTCAAGCTCTCGGTGGATGCTAATTATCGAGCTACATAATTAAATATATTTCCGGGTAAACTTTCATTCGATTATTTATCAAATTAAATATTCCAAAAATTAAATCGATCAATTCAACCACTTACCGACTTACCCGAAGCTCGATTACATCACTGACAATTTCCCAAATTTTTCCTCTTTTTCTTTTTCCCTTTTTTCTTCCTTTTTTTTCTTTTTGGCTGAACCGGTCCAGTTCGATTCGGTTCAACCTGGTTCAGACCACCGGTTCAGTGGCTCGTCGATCGGTTCTCCATCGATTTTCACCACCAGTGGCTTCACTGGGTCATCCGCATCTAGGATCTGGGGTTGGTTTCGCCCAAGACCGTCGGAAAGTGGTCGGTTCGGCTCTTCTCTCCTCTGCCGACGGTACTGTTTCTTTTCCTTATCGTTTCTGGTGCTAGCCGCCGCCCCATCGGTTGATTCAGCCGCTGATCGGCCAGCCTTGGCATGGGCTACCTTCGGGTGGTGGTGGTCGGGCCTAGATCAGCGCCGGTTCCCGAGAATCTCTCTTTCTCTTCTCGGTCTCGCTTTCTTCCCCATTCGGCCGCCGTTTGCCGCCGTTCGTCAGCTCGTTCGGGTTGCTGGTGGCTCGACTGGCCTCGCCTCTAGTCTGGGTCTCCGTCGATCGTCGATGATCGGTGAGGCAGAAGGGAAGCATCGGCTTCCTGCTTTCCTTCAGTTCGCGTTTCTCTCGCGATTTTTTTATTTTATTTTTAATATTATTTTATTCATTAAAATAATATTAAAATCCACAAATATCTTAAAAAAAATTATATTTTATTCATTTAATCTGGAAATGAATTTATCAATCCGATTTTGCCTTTTCGGTATATTTTTTGATTATTTTCGAGATTATTTTTCGATACGAAAATTTTGGTTTATTCCAATAAATTCATATCTTGATCAATTTAATCCAAAATTTAATTACATCTTTGTTATTGGTCAAGATTCTCAATCCCATATTTTTAATTAAATTTTCTTGTCCCGATTAATATCGAATTTTGATCTTTTGATCGTTTTACCCTTGCACATTTTCGGGAATACTATTTCAATCCTTTTGCATTCTTAAATGCACTCGAAAATTTCTATTTATTCCCTTTTTACCCTTACGATAAAATCGGGTCTTACATACAGGCATTGAAAATAAGCTTATTAGATAAAATGGAGTTAAAAGGACACTTTTTTTCACTTTTTACAAAAACTAACCAATAGGGGTTTTTTGATAATTTTACCTTTGTCCAAATGTTTAGTGAAAAAGTGATCTCATCAAAGTTATTGATGACTTCTCAAGCTTTCTAGAATGTCTAAGATCATCCAAATCAAAGTTAGTTTGATGGGTTTAGGGTTTAAGAATTATTATTAGATAAATATTAATAATTGTAATTAGAATTTTACTTTAAGTATAATTAGAATTTTACTCCAAATAAGATTTGGATTAATCCCTCACTATATAAAGGGACCTTAAAGGGCTAATTTATCTATAAATTGGCTTAGTTTTTTATTTTATACAGTTTTTAACTTCCTTTTTACATTATAAAAGTCTCTTTTTATATTTTAAACTATAAAGGCCTATTGTTCTTCTTTTTTTTTTTTTAATTGTGATTTTTTTATTTTTTTTTATACTTGTTAAATAGTTATTTTCAATATTTTTTTTTATGTTTTCTTTAAATATGAGTAGTGAGTAGTCTTTTTATTTGGTTGGTATGTTTTCTTGGTTAAATCTTAGTTACATGATGTTGTGAGAATATGATTTAAATAATATATTATTGGTTAAGTATCTAAGATTTTCCATAGCATCTCACTGTGATTGTCAATTTAATTAAATAGGTGGCCAACTATTAAGTTAAATTTAATAACCTAATACTAGATATAGAACTTAAGTTTGTAATTGCTTAATATTTGAAATCAATTAGAGATAGAGGAAAATCTAAGTTTAGGCTAAATAAACCGAGCTTATGTGTTTGTTGCTTAATATATCTTCCACAGATTCTAATGCTGCTACATGAATATATCTAGAGAGCTTGTTCAAGGTAGTTTAAGTAGTTAAGTATTAATTATAGAGCATGTTGTGATTAACTAAGAAGTAAGGGAAGATGGTGTGACAAAGCTTGTTATTGCACTATGGTTGATTGCTTAATTAAATAATCATCTTTAGAATTCAATGATCAACATCCAAAAACCAAAGAAATCAAGAAACATGCTAATCAAAGTCTTTTAATTTGTTGAAAACCAATTTTTTAAATTTGTTTTTAATTTATTTTCTTATTTTTATTTGTATTAGTTATAATATAAAACTCCTCATTGTTGTGTTCTTTTATAATTATCTAGAATTTTAATTTTCTTTTGTTCAATTACTTCAATCCTTATGGGTTCGACCTCTACTTCCCTATCTACAAGTTAGAGTTTTAGAGTGATTTATTTTTGAAACCTTTGACACGTATCATCGAGACCTGCTATTGGAGGTAGATTGGCTGTACTCTGTATTGTTTCATACTCAGAGGTTACCAAGCGGGTACAGTTGGAAGAACAAGACTTTAATAAATCTCAGACTCAATACAAGACACAGAGCATGAGTAAGGTAAGAGACCTACTCTGAGTAAATCAATCCCACGTAAGTCTAAAGATATGAGTAAACTTAGGGGCAAAGAGAAGAGGCAGAAGACTGATGAGCCTCGAGTACAGGCTTAGAAGCCTTAGGCAGTATATACTTATTTTAGATGTGGCAAGAACATAGGGACAGACTGTGATATTTTTCGACTGATGCCTATTTCAAATATAGTAAGATAGGCCATTTGTGTAAATACCGTAAAATTTTCAGGTATTTGGCTTGTCAATGAATAATGACTTAACCACTGGTAATATGAAGAACCGAGGGGAAATTAATTAATTAGATATTTCTGGTAAAGAATGTAGACAAATACACATAAGATATATGCTTGAATGTAAACGTAAGACCCATAAAATTCTATGTAATCTTATGATTTCCATGATGTACAGATAAGTTAAATTATATATGAATCATAAGAATTAGATTTTTTTGCGTGTTAAGTGTGAATGAAATGCAAAATGAATATTGAATGGATTGAATAGGAGTTTAACTTTGGAAAAATTAAGGAAAATGCAGTAGGAATGCCTCAGATGAAGGCTAGATCGATCCCTTGTGCAAACAGAACAATTTCAAGTCAATCTGCAAAGGTCAGATCGATCTCCCATTGAGCAAATCGATCTCCCCATTGAGCAAATCGATCTGTATATACCTTTGCCTAGTTGAGATCGATCCCCTCCTAAACGCAGATCGATCTCTAATTGATTTTGTCAAGAGCAGATCGATCTCTCCCTAATGAGCAGATCGATCTCCCCCGTTTAAAACCTGAGAATTTGATGGTAAAACCAAGGAAAGATCAATCTCCTCACCCTAGCAGATCGATCTCATCACTCTCAATTTATAAAAACCCCATGGTAAAGCCTTTTTCTTTAGCAAACCAACACACCTCTTCCATTTTTACCAAAAATACCAAGCTTTCTCTCTCTAAAATACCACCCTTTCCATAAAGATTTGAGAAAAAGCTATTAGAGTAAAGTTGTTCATTGTGAAAAGAAGAACAACATAGCTTGGAACCAACATTTCATTTGTTGGATTGAAGGAGCAAAGGAGTCTTCAAACTTGGAAAAGAGGAGAGTCAAGCCAGGTGAGTTTCCAATACACCAACTCAAAGTATATTTATCTAGTTGTTGTTGTGAGTAGATTAGTGTATGTATTGATGATTGAAAACATCTAGAATTTAATGGAACAAGCATAACCTAGAATGACTTTAGTGTGAGAAAATATGATATGGTTGAGTTGATGATAAATGGATTATACTAAAGTGTTAGTGAGGTGATATGCATGATTTTGAGATGATTGAATGAAGCTCCATTGTGAGATTAGTCAAGTTATGAAAATAAGCATATGAGGTGTTTGATGAATTGCTATAGTGAAGGAAATGATGAACTAGAGGCACTAATACCGATTTAATATGAATCAATAGGCTTAAAGAGTTCAATATAGACTCTCGAGAAATAAATAGAGCAATCAAAAATGGACTTAAGAGGAAATGGGACCTTATAAGTGTTAATGAAAACTATAAATCGAATTGACTATAGTAAACGCAAGAATTTTATTACATTGGATTAATTGTTGTGATATGTAATTTCATGTAGTTCCATAGATTTCGTTCGAGGCGAATCGAACTACACAATCGAGCAACTCTAAGGAAGTGGAATCACTCAACGCGATTCCAGGTAAGGGAATTTTGTAAGTACCTAGAGATAGCTGCACGTATTTTGTGTGCGTTTATAAGGCTTTGTAAATGCTTGGTTATCTGGAAAAGAATTCATGGTTTGTGTGGACGACTATGAATATATATAATTTGGTTTTGAAGTGAATATTACAAAAGAAATAGTAACATTAATAATTGCATAAATATCATGTTTTGACATTTGTATGAAATACATTGATTTGGTTTAAGTGAACTTATGGATAGACTGGCTATTTGATTTCCATGATTTCACAAAATAGCACGAGTCAGGTGCAATTTGTGATTTCAAATGTGTTTTGGCTAAGTGGAGCTGTCTATCAGATTTGTATGAGTTAAATCGTGCTGGAGCTTTGCCCGCTCTGGATTTTGATGTTTTGATATGTATGAAATGTGCTGGAGCTTAGCTCGCACCATATTTTGAGTTGATGATGTTTTATAAATCGTATTGGAGTTTTTGCTTGTACGTGGATTTTCATTGATTTTCTTATGCATATAACCGTATTGGAGCTGTGCTCGTATGTGATTTCCTCATTAATTTTTGTGCATAAAATCGTACTAGAGGGTAGCTCGCACTGGTTTTCACACTGTGATATGTGATGAGTCAGGTTGGATGCCTCGTGTAGACTGTGTGTCACATGGATGAGATGCTTGCATATGCACTTATGGCTGAGTAGATTATGTATGGCATGGGGTAGATAAGACCTACGACAGGCACCCGCAACCATGATATGGGTTCACAGAGTACGTTGTACCGTGTACATCACACGGAGTATGTTATACCGTGAGGTTATGATGTTAATTTAAAAGTCTGGCGTTGGACTAATCCACCCCCGTTCTAGCATGATGCCCCACACACCGGGATCCGTGTGGTCTAGGATGGTAATGACATAGTTGGCCAACATAGTCCTCGATATATATAGTGACCATCTGTCTCACATGATATTACTTGGTTTTACATACTGAGTATAATTTGCGTTATCCAAGGTAGACCCGAGGGAGGGGTTGAGCATTGTGGGATTGTGTTTAAAGAGATGGTATCATTGTTTGTGATGAATTTTGTTATGTTTTGGGAAAGTGTTAAATCCTGTGGGATGTTTTTAAGATACTATGATGAATTTGACAAATGTTTGGATGATATGTTATCTTTGATTTGAGATGGAACTATGAGTTTTATTACGATGGACGGGAGAAGTTTTACATGACGGTTTTTCCATGTTAACATGCCTATTTCCATGTCTTTCAATACATGGTATATGTATATACATGTGGCATAGTTTTAATATTTCCTCATGCTATGGATATTAATAATTTTATGCATGACATTATAAGCCTGTAGATAGTGTAGTTATCTACCATGCTTGCATTATTACCTTATTGAGCATGTGGTTGCTCATCCCATTCACTTTTCCCCTCTACAGAGCGCACACAATAGCTTAGTGAAGGACTGAGGTGTTGTATTTGGATATTCGCTGTTCTACATTGCTAAGAGGTATACACAGATGAATTCTTTTTGTATCTGAACATGTAATAGCAGAATAATCATTTTGAATTGTATTATGGGGGATGTAAGTGTTAGCAAACATTTATAAGTATAGATCTAAAACTTCAAATATATGTGCTTGCTTTTGATTTAATTGAAAGATGAATGGTAAGTGATTATTAATACAGACTCATAGCCTAACTGCTATTTGTGAGAGTTGTTGACGACTAGGTAAGAAAATCAAAAAGCGAAAAATTTATGGTGATTTTTAGATAAAAAGGATGAAAAGGGGTCGTGATTTATATCAGAGCTGAGTTGGCTTGATATGAGTCAGTATTAATATGTAAAAAAGTTACATTCTCGTATTACTGTGCTTTTGTTTAGATATAACTGTGTATACCGAGATGGAATAAGACTAATAAATGGTTATGGATATAGGAAAATAGGCATTTTACCTATTGCACGCTGAGGTAGAGGGGCATGTGCACATGCTAGAGGTTGTAAAGGCAGGCCTGAGAGTCGTACGGAGCCACAGAAATAAGACCCTGTTGAGAGACCAGGGGATACCGAGGCACACTTCGTTAGGATAGAGCGGAGTATTGAGAGCCTCGTTAAGATAGTCACACAGGCATTAGGTGCTGGCGATAGACGAGGTCCAGCCGTGCAACATACTACTACTAGACAGGCAGTTGGAGAGGCAGAGAGGCCTCAAACTATAGGGATTGTTACGCCACCCTCAGTACAGGATACAACTCCTATCGCTCCACAGCCGAGTGAGAGTGACATTGGTTATGACTACGAGTTGAGTAGGTTCAGTTCCATGAGTTGAAACCTCTAGTATTTAAAGGAGTGAAAGACCCGGTTGTTATTGAGGATTGGGTTTATGAGATGGAGAAATTGAATGGGTTCTTCAGATGTACATCAACTAAGAAAGTGGCCTTTACCGTATTTATACTAAAAGGCGAGGCAGAGCATTGGTGGAGATCCACCGTATCTATTTTGAGGGCCCCACACTCAGAGATCACATGGGAGATATTCTTAGAGGCCTTTAAGAGGTAATATATTGTCACGCCCTCCTCCCACACGCGACTTTACCAAAAACCACAATAAAGTTTTCGCTTTTTACTTACCTTTATCTCCTCAACAGTTGGGCTGTGAATAGACATTAGTCTCCTCATCCATACATACCTTACCATTCTTTTTCGTATCATACATACATGACATTTATATCATAAGTAAATTCGTATTCTTAAATATAATTACATCATTACATCCCCCATATTAAAACGTGTACATCACTGTGTTTATACATTGTTCAGATACAAAAGAGTACGCGTGTGTATACCTTTCGCTAGATGGGGAGTGGCAGCGGATCAAAGGAATGCAATACCCTGGCCGACTCGATCTACTGATGAGAATCTGTAGAGATGGGGGGAAAATGAATGGGATGAGCTATCAACGCGCTCAGTAAGGAAATCAGGCAAGCAAGTAGACATCCATACTATCTACTTGAAAATAGTGCTTTGCCTTTCCTTCTCTCATTTCAAAAGCATGTTTAAAATATATATAATATAGTACAGATTTAAAATCCCATGTACTAAACACATGCTGGTTTATCAATCAGAGGCATTCATGCAAAACAGTGCATAATAAATCATTTAAGAATGCCTTTATATAAAATATGCCATTTACATTCAAAACACAGGAAATATGGCATTTCTCATCACAACACAAATAAACTGGGTTTCGACCCATCCCTTAGGTCTACCCGTATCATAAAATACATGTGATATATCATGCGAGACTCAGTGGCTAAATGCAATCTCTCTAGACTATGTAAGAGAGCCTCCCCGCCGAACAGAGCCTCCCCGCCGAACAGGCTTAAGGATGTTGGGCTTAAGGATCTTACCGTAAGAGAGTATCTCCGGACTATGGCCATATCCTAACAATGGTGATCCCAGGCAACACAGTACTCGGTGTGCGGGGCAATCACTGCTGTAACGGGTAGGGGGTCAGTCCATCACAACCGCCAGCTATCAACACACTCCTCCACAACTCCACAACACAAAACACGGTACAATGTACTCCATGCCACATGCACGGTACAACGTACACCCGTGGACCCATACATCATGGTCGGGGTGCCTGCCATAGGTCTTAGCCCTCATACTATGGAATCAATGCCACGTCTCTAAATCCACGTGAGAACATCTCAACAGTGTGACACTCAGTCTACACGGAGGAAATCGTCACGGTTTTTCTAACATGTGTATATATCACGAAAAACTACAGTGCGCATCTTGAGTGTGACACACAGTCAACACTCCGCCTCAAAACACTGTATATGCATGTCAAAATATCAACACTAGTGCGAGTAAACCTCCAGTACCAGGTCATGCATCTCATGTAAAACTCGAGTACAAGCTAAACGCTCCAGCACTCTATCATGCACAAATCACATAAAAACTGAGTACGAGCAATGCTCCAATACTCTATCATGCATGTCAAATAAATGTAGTGCGAGTCAACCTCCAGCACTAATGTATGTGAAAAACATCTGAAATCAAGTGCGAGTTATGCTCTAGCACGATTGTTTCCACATAATTCGGTAGATGGCTCTTTAAAAATAGGGATGTTAAAAATCACTAAAATCAGCACTATAAAGTGTGCTTAATTTACATCGACCTCAAAACATTAGCCCATCCACCTACTCTTCTGCTACACAGCAGTAAAAACCACTCAAAACATCATTTCCATGCTTTTTACCACTTTTCCCAAAATTTCACTTTTTACCTAACTAGGGGCAAAATCGTAATTTACCCATATCGGGTCCCTATAATTATTATAGATTTTCTCTGACCCTCAAACAATTTCAGTGAATGTAAAATCCAACGAAAATATGCACAGATATCTCTAGCTACTTGCAAGAGTCCCCTACCTCGGATCACGTCGTGTGACCTCTCTTCCTCTGTGCTGTCTAATCTCGCAGTCCGGTCAACTCTCAATATGACTCTGGAACTGCATTTAATCATTCACTGAGTTAATTACACTTTTCTTACTGTATTACACATTTAATACAGTTTATTTCACTTAAATTGGCCCTTTTACGCTTAATGGGCCTTAATCACGTTAATCGGGCCTTAATCCGTATTAAGCCCGTTCATCAAGGTCTATCGACTCATTGGGCCTATCAATACCCATTGGGCTTTATTCCAAGCTCTTTGGATAGCCCGTATATCATTTACGACATTTTATTCAATTTTCTGAATATAATTCACTAAATCCAAAATTTAATCCGAAATGCGTAAATTAAATCTTAAATACGCATAAATCACATAAATTGTCGTAAATGAGCTTTACTTACCCGAGATTGTGCGATGGTGCGCGAATCGGAGTTCGATCGGGCTTCCGTTCGAAATTAATCGTCGAACTGCACAATTTCGTATATTTAACTCCGGGTCAATTTCAGATTAAATATAATTTAAATAAATTTATCAGAAATTAAATTGGTCACTTTTGACCTCGTATCGACTTACCCGAAGTCCGGTGAAATCCCAAAAATTTTCCTTTTCCTTTTTCTTTCCTTTTTTTTCCTCTTTTTCCCCTTTCTCCTTGGCTGAACCGGTCCGGTCCGGTTCAGCACAGTGACTTTCCTCTGAACCGGTCGACCGGTTCAGGGGTGATTTAGCCGTGCCGGCGTCGTCCGGCCGGTTCTCGGCGTGCCGCTGCCGCCGTTCGACGCGTCTTGGACAGGAGACCTCTCGGTTGGCCTCGATCGGAGCCAACTCCCGCCGGTGGCCGACGAACGCCCGCTTTTTCCTCCGCGGCTTTCTCCCTTCGATTCGCCGGATTCCGGCGCCGGTGGCGCGCGTCCTGGTGGCAGGGGGTGTCGCACGGTGTCGGCCTTCCTTTTCCGGTCGCGTGCCTGGCTGCTGGTCGCTGGAGGTGACTGGTCCGGCAAGCTCTTCTTCCCTCGGTTTGCGTCGGCTTCCTTCCGTTTCTCTCTCCCCGAAATTCCTCTCCAGATTTCTGTTTCAATTTTTGTTTTTTTTTTTTTTTAATAATGAATTTTTATTATTATTTTATTCATTAAAATAATAATAAAAATCTCAAAAATATCCCAAAAATTCTCAAAAATTCTAATTAAATTCATTTAGTCCGCAAATGAATTTATCAGTTCGATTTTACCTTTTCGGTATATTTTTTCACTATTTTTGAGCTCGTTTTTCGAGACGAAAATTCTAAAAATATTAATTAAATTCATATCTCGATCAATTGGACTCGAAATTCTATATTTTCCTCGTTATTGATCAAGATCTCTCGATTTCATATTTTTAATGAAATTTCCTCATCGGATTTATATCGAATTTTGGTCATTTGACCGTCTTACCCCTGTACTTACTCGAAAATAAATTGAACCCTTATCTCGCTGTTATGTAGCTTACATGCATTTTTAATTCTCAATAAATCGATTGCACGATAGTAAATACTCTTCTTATGATTCAACTATGAAATATAACGTTCGTACACATAGGAATCATAAGGTACAAGCTACATACGTAAATCAAAAACTCGGGTCTGACAATCCTCCCCAACTAAAAGAATTTGGTCCTCCAAATTAGAACCAAATCAATCATCAAACAACTGGGGGTGCTTCTCTCGCATCAAGCTCTCTAACTCCCAAGTAGCCTCCTCGGAAGTGTGATGCTGCCATAGTACCTTCACTAACCCGATAGTCTTCGATCTCAAAACCTTCTCCTTCCTATCCAGTATTTGAATCGGCCTCTCAACATATGACATGTCCTCACTGAGCTCCAAAGGCTCATAACTAATCACATGTGCCGGATCCGGGTGATACTTCCTAAGCATCGAAATGTGGAAGACGTTGTGCACGCCTGACAAATCTGGTGGCAATGCCAACCTATAAGCCTTATCTCCCACTCGATCAAGTATCTCAAAGGGTCCAATGTAGCGAGGACTCAACTTACCTCTCTTCCCAAACCTCGCTATACCCTTGGAAGGAGAAACCTTCAGAAACACGGACTCACCAACTGTGAACTCAAGTGGCCTACGTCTCCTGTCAGCATAACTCTTTTGTCGACTCTGAGCTGTCCTCAATCTCTCTACTATCAACCGGACATCCTCAGAAGCCTGTGTAACCATATCAGGAGCAAAAATCTTACGGTCACCCACTTCTTCCCACCTAATAGGGGAACGACATCTACGGCCATACAAGGCCTCATACGGTGCCATCCCGATACTCGAATGATAACTGTTGTTGTAGGCGAACTCGGCTAGTGGCAAATGATCATCCCAGGAGCCTCTAAAATCCAGCACACATGCCCTCAACATATCCTCCAGAGTCTGTATCGTCCTCTCTGACTGACCATCTGTCTGAGGATGGAAAGCTGTGCTCAAACTCAACTGGGTTCCCATAGCTTCCTGAAAATGTTCCCAAAAGTGGGAAGTGAAGCGGGAATCCCTATCCGAAACAATGCTCACTGGAACACCATGCAACCTCACTACCTCGCGTACATACAACTCTGCCAATGTACTCAGAGTATCGGTAGCTCTCATAGCTAGGAAGTGGGCTGACTTCGTCAGTCTATCAACGATCACCCATATAGCATCGTGATTCCTCCGGGTCCTCGGTAAACCTATCACGAAATCCATGGTGATATGCTCCCATTTCCATGTCGGTATAGGTAGAGGCTGCAACAATCCTGCAGGTTTCTGATGCTCTACCTTCACCTGCTGACATACGAGACATCTCGTCACAAAATCTGCCACATCTCTCTTCATACCTGACCACCAGTACACCTTCCGGAGGTTCTGATACATCTTGCCACTCCCCGGATGCAACGTGTACCTCGATGAATGAGCTTCTGACAATATCAATCTCCTGAGCTCTGGGTCCTCGGGAACACACAATCTCCCTCTGTACCTCAGTAGTCCATCAGAACTCAACTCAAAATCTATTGCTGTGCCCCTCTGCATCTGACCAATCACATCGATGCACTGCAGATCTGTCTGCTGAGCCTGTCTGATCCTATCCAACAGATCTGGCTCTAAGCGTAAACTCGCAATCATACAATCTGCATCTCTGTCCGAAGGCACAACTCCCAAACTGAGGCTAGCAAACTGCTCTAGCAGCTCATGCTCCCTGACCATCATATACGATACCATCCCAAGGCTCTTCCTACTCAAAGCATCTGCTACAACATTAGCCTTACCCAGATGATAAAGTATCTCACAATCATAATCCTTCAGAAGCTCTAGCCATCTTCTCTGTCTCATGTTTAGTTCCTTCTGTGAGAACAGGTACTTGAGGCTCTTGTGGTCGGTAAAAATCTGAAACTTCTCACCATACAAGTAGTGGCGCCATACCTTCAACGCAAACACTACTGCTGCTAACTCTAAATCGTGGGTCGGATAGTTCTTCTCATGGTCCTTCAACTGTCTGGATCCATAAGCAACTACCCTCCCATCCTGCATCAACACACAGCCCAGTCCCTGATGCGAAGCATCGGTATACACTGAAAATCCTCCTGAGCTGGTAGGAATAGTGAGAATCGGAGCGGTGGTCAATCGACTCTTCAGCTCCTGAAAACTCCTCTCACAATCCTCGTCCCACACGAATGCAACATTCTTCTGAGTGAGACGTGTCAACGGAGCAGCCAACTTCGAAAATCCTTCAACGAATCTCCGATAGTACCCTGCTAAACCCAAAAAACTCCTGATCTCGGTAACTGTCCTCGGCTGTTCCCATTGAACTACAGCCTCAATCTTGGATGGATCTACTGATACACCATCCCTCGACACTACATGTCCCAAAAACGAGATCTCTGTCAACCAAAAATCACACTTGCTGAGTTTAGCATACAACTGCTGCCCTCGTAGAGTCTGTAATACAATCCTCAGGTGCTCCTCATGCTCCTCCTCGGATCTCGAATATACTAATATGTCATCGATGAATACGATAACAAACTGATCCAAATATGGCTTGAACACATCGTTCATCAAAGCCATGAAAGCTGCGGGAGCATTCGTCAGTCCGAATGGCATAACTAGGAACTCATAATGGCCATATCGAGTCCTAAATGCTGTCTTGGGTACATCTCCACTCCGAACTCTCAACTGATGATACCCAGACCTCAGATCAATCTTAGAAAAGACCTGCGCTCCCCGAAGCTGATCCAGTAAGTCGTCAATGCGTGGAAGGGGATATCTATTCTTGATGGTAGCCTTATTCAACAATCTGTAGTCTATACACAATCGGAGGCTTCCATCCTTCTTCCTCACAAACAAAACCGGTGCTCCCCACGGTGAAACACTCGGTCTGATAAAACCCCTATCCAACAGCTCCTGTAACTGTCTCTTAAGCTCCTCCAGCTCAACTAAGGCCATGCGATACGGTGGTCTCGAAATAGGCTCAGTACCAGGCACCAAATCTATACAGAACTCCATCTCTCTGTCTGGTGGTAACCCTGGCAACTCATCCGGGAAAACATCTGGGTACTCACTGACCACAGGAATATCTACCAACTCCGGATGTACCTTATCCGTATCCACTACGTACGCAATGAAACCTCGAATCACATCCGTAGAAGCATCAGCTGTGTCCTGGTCCAAAGCATGTACTCGCCCTCGACCCATCACCTGCTTACCCTTCTCCTCTACCGTCGCTCTACCTCTCTGAGCAGACGTACCAGCTGGAGCTCTATCTTGCTCCCTGCCCTTCTGTGGGGCAATCACATATGTCTCTGGGCATTCTCTAGCCATATGCCCATGTTTCCCACATCGAAAACACACAACAGGGCTCAACGGACAAGGTCTACCGCCATGATGTCTGCCACATCGGCTGCACTGATTAGTAGTAGGCCTCGGTCCTCCAATCACAATGCCCTTCGCCGAAGCTATGGCCGGGTATATAGGAGGTCTGACTGGTCGCTCTCGCACCTCCTCTATCCGTGGTCCCTTACCGAAGAGTCTCCTCCCTCCTCGATAACTGAACCCTCTATCTCTAGCCGGCCTCTTCCTCTCTCTATCTCGGCTCCGACTGAACTTCCCAAACTCAGAGGCATTTCTCTCGTAATCTTGCTCACAAAGCTGTGCTCTGCGCACTGCCTCATCATATGTACCAATGTCTAGTGGTACCAATTTAGACCGCAACACCGGTCTCAAACCGTCAATAAATCTGCGGACCTTCCTGGTCTCGCTGTACATGGTATCGGGATCATATCTCCCCAAGGCCAAAAATCTAGTCTCATACTCATCCACTGTGAGACTCCCCTGGCTCAATCCCAAAAACTCAGCCTGCAGTCTACGCTGCGCAGTATCAGGAACAAACTGCCTCCTGAAGGCCTCTAGAAACATCTCCCAACTAATCTCAGCATGTCGGGCTCTCAATATCGGCCTGGTGGACTTCCACCAATGCTCTGCCGTTCCCTTCAGTAGGAACGCAGCAAATGCGACTCTCTCAGTAGTCGTACACTCAAAAATATCGTACAACTTCTCCATCTCGCCAATCCACTCCTCAGCACTGGCTGGGTCCTTGACCCCTCGAAAGGATGGAGGTCCAAGCTTCTGGAACTGTCGCAACCGATCCAAATCACACCCATATCCTCTACTAACCTGAGCTGGTGGGGGTGTAGGAGTATCAGTAGTCTGTGGCATCTGTACAGGCTGCGTAGGTGTATCAGGTGCAACTGCCTCTCCAGTCGCAGTCTCTGCATCCTGTCTCTGTGTACCTGGCAAAGTCTGCGCCAACAGCCCTACTATCGCCTCTAGGCTACGCTCTATCCTCGTGAAGCGTGCCTCAGTAGTATCTGGTACCTCAGTAGTACCTGGGGGTGTATGGGTAGTCGAAGACTCACCCTGGCTAGCCGGCCTACCTCTACGGCCTCCAGCCCTACCTCTTGCCCCTCTACCACGGCGGGTATTAGCCATAATGGCTCAATTCCTGCATTCACAAACATTAATTTGTCCAACTCCCATCTTGTATACACAATTGTAACTGAACATAAACACAGTGATATGGGGATGTACATTTTCCTAATTACTAACACCTATTCACATCAGACCAACTACGCTCTGATACCACTCTGTCACGCCCTCCTCCCACACGCGACTTTACCAAAAACCACAATAAAGTTTTCACTTTTTACTTACCTTTATCTCCTCAACAGTTGGGCTGTGAATAGACATTAGTCTCCTCATCCATACATACCTTACCATTCTTTTTCGTATCATACATACATGACATTTATATCATAAGTAAATTCGTATTCTTAAATATAATTACATCATTACATCCCCCATATTAAAACGTGTACATCACTGTGTTTATACATTGTTCAGATACAAAAGAGTACGCGTGTGTATACCTTTCGCTAGATGGGGAGTGGCAGCGGATCAAAGGAATGCAATACCCTGGCCGACTCGATCTACTGATGAGAATCTGTAGAGATGGGGGGAAAATGAATGGGATGAGCTATCAACACGCTCAGTAAGGAAATCAGGCAAGCAAGTAGACATCCATACTATCTACTTGAAAATAGTGCTTTGCCTTTCCTTCTCTCATTTCAAAAGCATGTTTAAAATATATATAATATAGTACAGATTTAAAATCCCATGTACTAAACACATGCTGGTTTATCAATCAGAGGCATTCATGCAAAACAGTGCATAATAAATCATTTAAGAATGCCTTTATATAAAATATGCCATTTACATTCAAAACACAGGAAATATGGCATTTCTCATCACAACACAAATAAACTGGGTTTCGACCCATCCCTTAGGTCTACCCGTATCATAAAATACATGTGATATATCATGCGAGACTCAGTGGCTAAATGCAATCTCTCTAGACTATGTAAGAGAGCCTCCCCGCCGAACAGAGCCTCCCCGCCGAACAGGCTTAAGGATGTTGGGCTTAAGGATCTTACCGTAAGAGAGTATCTCCGGACTATGGCCATATCCTAACAATGGTGATCCCAGGCAACACAGTACTCGGTGTGCGGGGCAATCACTGCTGTAACGGGTAGGGGGTCAGTCCATCACAACCGCCAGCTATCAACACACTCCTCCATAACTCCACAACACAAAACACGGTACAATGTACTCCATGCCACATGCACGGTACAACGTACACCCGTGGACCCATACATCATGGTCGGGGTGCTTGCCATAGGTCTTAGCCCTCATACTATGGAATCAATGCCACGTCTCTAAATCCACGTGAGAACATCTCAACAGTGTGACACTCAGTCTACACGGAGGAAATCGTCACGGTTTTTCTAACATGTGTATATATCACGAAAAACTACAGTGCGCGTCTTGAGTGTGACACACAGTCAACACTCCGCCTCAAAACACTGTATATCCATGTCAAAATATCAACACTAGTGAGAGTAAACCTCCAGCACCAGGTCATGCATCTCATGTAAAACTCGAGTACAAGCTAAACGCTCCAGCACTCTATCATGCACAAATCACATAAAAACTGAGTACGAGCAATGCTCCAATACTCTATCATGCATGTCAAATAAATGTAGTGCGAGTCAACCTCCAGCACTAATGTATGTGAAAAACATCTGAAATCAAGTGCGAGTTATGCTCTAGCACGATTGTTTCCACATAATTCGGTAGATGGCTCTTTAAAAATAGGGATGTTAAAAATCACTAAAATCAGCACTATAAAGTGTGCTTAATTTACATCGACCTCAAAACATTAGCCCATCCACCTACTCTTCTGCTACACAGCAGTAAAAACCACTCAAAACATCATTTCCATGCTTTTTACCACTTTTCCCAAAATTTCACTTTTTACCTAACTAGGGGCAAAATCGTAATTTACCCATATCGGGTCCCTATAATTATTATAGATTTTCTCTGACCCTCAAACAATTTCAGTGAATGTAAAATCCAACGAAAATATGCACAGATATCTCTAGCTACTTGCAAGAGTCCCCTACCTCGGATCACGTCGTGTGACCTCTCTTCCTCTGTGCTGTCTAATCTCGCAGTCCGGTCAACTCTCAATATGACTCTGGAACTGCATTTAATCATTCACTGAGTTAATTACACTTTTCTTACTGTATTACACATTTAATACAGTTTATTTCACTTAAATTGGCCCTTTTACGCTTAATGGGCCTTAATCACGTTAATCGGGCCTTAATCCGTATTAAGCCCGTTCATCAAGGTCTATCGACTCATTGGGCCTATCAATACCCATTGGGCTTTATTCCAAGCTCTTTGGATAGCCCGTATATCATTTACGACATTTTATTCAATTTTCTGAATATAATTCACTAAATCCAAAATTTAATCCGAAATGCGTAAATTGAATCTTAAATACGCATAAATCACATAAATTGTCGTAAATGAGCTTTACTTACCCGAGATTGTGCGATGGTGCGCGAATCGGAGTTCGATCGGGCTTCCGTTCGAAATTAATCGTCGAACTGCACAATTTCGTATATTTAACTCCGGGTCAATTTCTGATTAAATATAATTTAAATAAATTTATCAGAAATTAAATTGTTCACTTTTGACCTCGTATCGACTTACCCGAAGTCCGGTGAAATCCCAAAAATTTTCCTTTTCCTTTTTCTTTCCTTTTTTTCCTCTTTTTCCCCTTTCTCCTTGGCTGAACCGGTCCGGTCCGGTTCAGCACAGTGACTTTCCTCTGAACCGGTCGACCGGTTCAGGGGTGATTTAGCCGTGCCGGCGTCGTCCGGCCGGTTCTCGGCGTGCCGCTGCCGCCGTTCGACGCGTCTTGGACAGGAGACCTCTCGGTTGGCCTCGATCGGAGCTAACTCCCGCCGGTGGCCGACGAACGCCCGTTTTTTCCTCCGCGGCTTTCTCCCTTCGATTCGTCGGATTCCGGCGCCGGTGGCGCTCGTCCTGGTGGCAGGGGGTGTCGCACGGTGTCGGCCTTCCTTTTTCGGTCGCGTACCTGGCCGCTGGTCGCTGGAGGTGACTGGTCCGGCAAGCTCTTCTTCCCTCGGTTTGCGTCGGCTTCCTTCCGTTTCTCTCTCCCCGAAATTCCTCTCCAGATTTCTGTTTCAATTTTCGTTTTTTTTTTTTTTTAATAATGAATTTTTATTATTATTTTATTCATTAAAATATTAATAAAAATCTCAAAAATATCCCAAAAATTCTCAAAAATTCTAATTAAATTCATTTAGTCCGCAAATGAATTTATCAGTTCGATTTTACCTTTTCGGTATATTTTTTTCACTATTTTTGAGCTCGTTTTTCGAGACAAAAATTCTAAAAATATTAATTAAATTCATATCTCGATCAATTGGACTCGAAATTCTATATTTTCCTCGTTATTGATCAAGATCTCTCGATTTCATATTTTTAATGAAATTTTCTCATCGGATTTATATCGAATTTTGGTCATTTGACCGTCTTACCCCTGTACTTACTCGAAAATAAATTGAACCCTTATCTCGCTGTTATGTAGCTTACATGCATTTTTAATTCTCAATAAATCGATTGCACGATAGTAAATACTCTTCTTATGATTCAACTATGAAATATAACGTTCGTACACATAGGAATCATAAGGTACAAGCTACATACGTAAATCAAAAACTCGGGTCTGACATATATCCCAGCTACTGCACGGAGGAAGTTGCAGATGGAATTTATGAATTTGGTTCGGAGGAATCGCTCTGTGGACGAGTATGAGTCCAGGTTCATATCCTTGGTGTAAATACCGTAAATTTTCTCGTACTTAGTATTGTCTATAATAATAAGGTGGGAAATTTAGATTTGAGTTGTGACTATGGGTGAATCCAAATTAAGCATAAATACTAGACAAACAATATCATGTACTGCATGGAAAATTCAACCTGAGTGCATGGGCGTACATATGTATATATGTATACGACATTTCGTTTACTCCTCAAGAATTATGAACGGATACATACATATACAAAGGTATACGAATGTAAACATATAATTATATATATATATAAAGGGATTAATGCACACATGTAGGCATATGTGTCTATATATATATATATATATATATAAACACACATATATAAGAGAATATATATGTGTATACATACTTAGGAAACCCGAGAGTTTCCTGCAAGAGTCTATACAAGGTGAACTTAGCTACCCATGCACACACATGTATATATATACGTTGGTACAGTAATGGGTTGGTGGAAGAATGGGAAATATTTGGTGGATAAAGAGCCAACTGACATGAGTAATTGTTGGAAATTGAGACAAACGTGGGAGAGGAAATTGGGAGGATTCGGTAGCTTCAGTATACCTCGTCTGCACCTATATCGTAGGGTACTGTGGGAGGAAGGAATTAGAGGATGAAATGATGGCCACCCATAATTTCTTATGCGCAGTAGGTGGAGTCAAATCGAGAGATAGAAGAGAGCACGAGAGGGACAGTAGCAGGCTGAGGTAGAGTCTGTGAGTGGGTGACTAATCGAGTGACGCAGCCTGCAAATGTAGGGAGTGAGCTGAGAAGGGATGGTTGCTACATGGAGGCATGTGGCAGGAAGCTTGCAGAGTTGCTGAAGTGCAAAAAGATACAGTAGGCCAGCGATACACCATGGGTAACAGAGGAGGCTAAAGAGTGTGTGTATATATGTACATCCAATTTATGAATAGAGGAATAGTGAAGTTGAGAGATAAGAAAACTGAGGGCAGGAAAGCATGCTAGAAAATTGGACAACATGAAGCTGAAACATGATTAAAGCAGAGAAGTAAAGAGGTGGTGGTCAAGCTGGAATATGTGAAGAGAAGAGAAGCTTCTCGGGTCCCAGCAGCAGTGGCCAAAGGGAAATAGAAACGAGGAATGCAGATGCAGAGAAGGAAACAGTGAAGCAAGACAAATAGAGGAACAAAGCAGGAGTAGGTGACGCGTCAGAAGGGGGAAGGGGCTTTGGTTTGGAATGGTCGGTGCTGATAATCACCTGTAAATGGAAGGCAAAAATATTGGAGAAGCAAAAATAGGAGGTTGTACAGTAAGAAAGACTGAAAACCCGAGAGCTGAGGACGTGCACCTCGGAAGAAACAGTGGCAACCCGAGAGGGGAGACTGTGAGGAAGAACGAAGTCGAGGACAAAGCTGGAAGAGAATGGAAAGGGTTGGCTAGAATGTGGGTGGCGGATGATGTAGCAGTGCCGAGAGGTAGAAGGCCGAGAATTGGGTGAGACAGTGGATGGGTGAGTGACACGAGGAAGAAGAAGAGAAGAAGAAAGGGGAGAAGAAAAGTGGCGGGAAAGGAAATATAATTTAAAAAAAGAAAAGAAAAAGAAAAAGAAAAAGAAGAAGAAAGAAAAGAAAAGTAATATAAATATAAATATATTTATATTTATTAAAATATAAATATATATATATATATATTATAGGAAATAGAGGAAAATTGAGGAAAAGAGACAAGTGTACTAAAATTTGGAAACCCAAGGGAAATGGCTCTATCAAAAATATCCCAAGTGGACTGGACCTATTGACTCGCTACGACGAGACAACCGAGGATCGAGGACAAACACCGAGGTAAGGAAAATTCTCGTCGTTGCTAGAGATAAATATGCGTAATTTTTGTATATTTGTAGATATAAAATTTAGGTTGAATTTCGCAGTACCAAATTATCGAAAAGACTAGGTTGAACTTCATGACTGAAAAATTAGAGATTTTAGCCTAGTTGAACAATCAAATTTTACGGATTAAATTTAAATGATTTGCAGAAATTACGGTATGACTTGAATTCTGTTTAATTATTGAAAATCTTGATTTTTGAAGTTCCATAGACTGTTTTATGAGATTTAAATGAAAAAAAGGCTAGTCAGTCTGTTTTGAACGATTTCATAAAACAAATGAATTTATATGTGATTTAAGGAAAAACGATCTATTATAAAATTATTCTGATGAAATGTGCTTGAGCGCATACTGACTGTGTGTCGTACGGTCCGTCTCCCAATGATTTTAAGACAAAGGCGTTGGTGAGATCATGCTGCACTTCTGTTTTATATCTGTATCTGTATTTGTATCTGTCGTCCATGAGTACAATGTACCGTGTTTTTTATTCTGTTTCTGGTCTTCAGACATTCTGATCTGTGAGCCGTTTGGGTAGCTGACCACTCCTACGACGATTGACATCTTGGCACACCTGGCCCGTGAATTGCCCGGAGTCACCGACATTGGCCAATAGTCATTTCTGATATCTGATATAGCATGCATGCCTTGTCTTGTCTATTTGAACATATTTATTGAATTTGTCTGCTTGAACTGAAATGTCTGGGAATTTGTTTGTTTTGCTACTGAAAAACTCTGAACTTTCTGGATTTATAACAGTAGTTAAATGTATTACTGATTCATATTCTATTTCTGAAAAACCTGCTTCTGGTATTTGTGTTTTTGTCGATACTAAATCTGTTTTTCGAATTCTGATATCTGGTATCTGAGAAATTACCAAATCATCTGTATACTTTGTGAAAATATTTCAGATTTTGGTAAATATAAAAATATATATATTTTTCATAGGTAGTGTATTTATCTACCTGCTATGGGGTTTTTCTTACTGAGCATGTTGAGCTCACCCCCTTACTTTCCTCTACAGAGTTCCTCTGTAGCTGGGATCGCTTCCGTTAGTAAGGCATTCCTCATAGTTAAGATTTTATGGAGCGTATTTCTGCATCGAAGGTATACCCAGTTGTAAGAAATTCTTTTGTATCTAAAATTATGTAAATACAGTAATGCAATACAAGATGTGTCTGGAAAATGTGAACATATTTGTCGCTTTCACAAATTTACGTTGCTAGAGATAAATATGCATAATTTTCGTATATTTGTAGATATAAAATTTAGGTTGAATTTTGCAGTACCGAAATTACCGAAAAGACTAGATCGAATTTTATGATTGAAAAATTAGAGATTTTAACTTAGTTGAAACCATCAAATTTTATGGACTAAATCTTATGATTTGCAGAAATTACGGTATGACTTGAATTCGGTTTTAATTATTGAAAATCTTTCATTTTCATAGACCATTTTTTGAGATTTTTCAAAAAAGGGCTAGTCAGCCTGTTTTGAACGATTTCATAAAACAAATGAATTTATATGTGATTTAAGGAAAAACGATCTGTTATAAAATTATTCTGATTCTGATGAAATGTGCTTGAGCGCGTACTGACTATATTCGTACGGTCCGTCTCGCACTGATTTTGAGACAAAGGCGTTGGTGAGATCATGCTGCACTTCTGTTTTATATCTGTATCTGTATATGTATCTGTATCTGTATCTGTGGTCCACGTGTAAGGCCCGATTTTATCGTAAGAGGAAAAAGGTAATGAATAGAAATTTTCGAGTGCATTTAAAAATGCAAAAGGATTTAAATGGTATTCCCGAACAGGTGCAAGGGTAAAACGGTTAAAAGATCGAAATTAGGTATTAATCGGGACAAGAAAATTTAATTAAAAATATGGGATTGAGAAATCTTAATCAATAACGAAGAAATAATTAAATTTCGGATTAAATTGATCAAGATATGAATTTATTGGAATAAACCAAAATTTTCACATCGAAAAATAATCCCGAAAATAATTAAAAATTTTACCGAAAAGCCGAAATAATACCGATAAATTCATTTAGTGATTAAATGAATTAAATATACATTTTTTAAGATATTTTGACAAAAATAATAATATAATATTAAATAAAATAATAATAAAAATAATTTATAAATAATAGTAAATTAAAAAAAAAAGCAAAACGTAAATGAAAAAAAAGAACAGAATTCGCGAAAAACGCGAATTAGAAAAAAAAGGGTACAAAAATGAAACAGAGAAACGAAGGCCGACCAAGAAAGAAGAGATCATCAGACGAGCCAGCACTGACGAGACCGAGGGGCCGGCGAGGGTCGGCGAAGGTAGCTCGACGTCGGGCGAGCCACCAGCGGCCGTGACGCGCCGTGCAGACCGCTGGAGAACGCTGAAAATGGAGGACGAACCCGCGGAAGAGAAGCCCCGATTGGTGACCATCGGCGTCGTTTTGACTCCAACCGAAGCCCGATTTTGGAAACCCATGTCGTGGTACGCCGATTGATGCTGAAATCACGCTGGGAACTGGCCGGACGGTGCTGGAATGACCAAATGTTGCCTGAACCGACCGAACCGGACTGAACCGCTGAACCGAACCGAGTTGAACCGACGGTCTGAACCGGGTTGAACCGGTTCGAACCGGTTCAACCAAAAAGAGAAGGAAAAAAGGAAGAAAAAAGGAAAAAGAAAAAGAGGAAAAATTTGAAAAAAATTTCAGTGATGCAATCGAGTTATGGGTAAGTCGGTAAGCAGTCGAATTGATCGATTTAAGTTTCGAAATAGTTAATTTGATTAATATCCGACTAGAAATTTACCCGAAAAAATATTAAATTGTGTAGCTCGACAATTGACGTCAAATGAGGACTCGAGTCAGCCTCGATTTACGTATTATCATGGAATCACGGGTAAGTAACCCTTATTTATGACAATATTACATCGTTATACGTGTTAGAATTTACCACATAAATTACGGATTTAATTTTCACATAAATGAATTAAATTCTGAAAATTGGGATAAATTGTCGTAAATACTAAATTAAGCTATCCGAGAATTTAGAACGAGGCTAAATATACTGATGGGCCCAATGAGCCTAAGAGGCCTCGGTAAAGTGTGGAAAATGGGCTTAAGACCGATTAAGGCCTATTAAGGTGCAATCAGGCTCAATATGGGTAAACAGGCTCAATGATTTAAATTAAGCCCAGAAAATATGAAATACAATTAAATTGTATTGTATTTGACCTTATGAATGTGTATCCACAGTTCTAGAGCTTTGATTTGGATTTGGAGGAAATCGGACTGCGCGACAAGTCATCAATGGAAAGGTCAGACTGTACAGAAAATGAGGTAAGGGAATTGTGTGAGTAGCTAGAGGTAGCTACGCGTACTTTAATTAGTTTTTGTATACACTGAATATGTATGTATACACTGATATTGTATAATGATCCTAAAAATGGTTTAAATGATTTTAAGGATTGAAATAGGTGAAAAGACTATTTTACCCCTATTGAGGGAAGTTCACTTAAGGATGGTGAAAGCATGACATGCATGAAATGCATGATTTAAGGAAATTTCTGAATTAAGGATTTTATTGGTTTTTAAGCAAAGTAAATCGATAGATTGACCAGTAATTGCATGAATTTCACATGATAACACTACGTAAGTGTTATTTATATTTAAATGGAAATTTCTTTGGAAAATAGACCAACTATCAAGTTTATATGGAAACAGATAGTGCTGGCATATAGTTCGCACAATATCTGCGTTTTTGAATGTGCATAAATGTGCTTAAGCGGTTACTCGCACCGACTTGTGTGACATCTTATGCATGAAATGTGCTAGAGCGGTTGCTCGCACTAATTTTATGATTTGATATGCATGAGAGCTGCTGGAGCCTAACTCGCACTCTATTTTGACATGTTTTGATTGTTCTGATTTGTTTTGACTGAATATGCATAAAAACGTGCTGGAGCGATTACTCGCACTAGTTTTTATGATTTGACATGCATGAGAGATGCTGGAGATTAGTTTGCATACTGTTTTGATATGAAATTTGCATAAAGCCGTGCTGGAGTGTAACTCGCACGAGATTTAATTTAATTATGCATAAAGCCGTGCTGGAGTGTAACTCACACGAGATTTGATTTACTTGAGCATTCATTTGTGCTGGAGCGATGTTCGCACAAAGTTTTATATTGTTTCTATAATTCATTTGAAAGCCATACTGGAGTTTTTCTCGTACGAGGTTTTCACTGAGTTTTTATACATATTCGTACTAGAGCATTGCTCGTACGTGAATTTTACTTGAATTTATAATCAGTTTAAGTCGTATTGGAGCGCTGCTCGTACGCAGATTTTATTGATTTTTATGAAACCGTGCTAGAGCTTCGCTCGCACGAGGTTTTCTGATATCATGAATATGCATGGAGCCGTGCTTGAGCTTCGCTCGCACAGGGATTTGTATTACATGCATATAGCCGTGTTGGAGCCTCTTATAGACTGTGTGTCACAGTGAGATGATATGCTCACACGTGCATACTGAGACAGAGATGATATGGGTGGATAAGACCTATTGCAGGCACCCTTGACTGAGCTTGGGTTCACGGAGTACGTTGTACCGAGTATGTCACGCGAAGTACGCTGTACCGTGGGGATTGTTCGAGTGGAGTGGCATTAGCCACGAGGCAGCAAGCCTTGACCTCGCAATCCTGGTGTTATGCTGTTCTGGCAGGTAGGACGACCCACCTCCCGTTTCAGGTGTGATACCCCGCACACTAAGTACCATGTTGCCAAGGATCACTAGGATATGGCCATAGTCCTCGATGTTACTGATATAATCACCTGCTTGTCTTACATGATATAACTATTGGTCGATAGACCAAGGTAGACCCGAGGGAGGGGTCAGGCCCCCAATTTTATTATTTTATACTATGATGATAGATTTTTCTGAGACTTTTATAACGAATTATTTTATGAGATGATTGACCCGGAAGGATTATTTTATACTGCGTTTTTAAATGAAGTGATTTAAATGCAGTAGCATGATGAGTTTTCCATGCTTTAATGATAAATTCATGAAATGATTATATCCCACGATTTGTTTTATATCGCATGAAGTAATGCATGATTTTGATTTAATTCATGCTGAATATTAATTTAATGATGTCACATAAAATGCTATTGATGCATGAATTATATGCTTTTCTATATGCACAAATAGTTTTAGATAAACTGTGTCATGATATATGCATGGTTTTGTACTTAAGATTTTAATGAAAAGAAATGGATTTTAAGGGCATGACATTATGAGCATGTAGATAGTGGAGCTATCTACTTACTTGCATAATTGCCTTACTGAGCGTGTGGTTTGCTCACCCCCTTATTTCCCCATCTTTTCAGAGCACTCGCAATAGTTATTGAGCGGCTGAGGACTTGCATGCTTGGTATCCGCTGCTTCCCATCGAGAGACAGGTATACACATTTGTATAGTTTTGTATTTAAACATGTAATGCACAGTACTGTAAACGATTATGATGTCGGGGATGTAAAGTTATAACACCTTTGTATATGTATTGAATTAAAGTCAAAAGATAGTAAACTCTGATATGTGAATGTAATTATGGAAATGGAACTGGTAATAGTGTGAGGTGACTAACACCGAATCATAGCCCAACTGTTTGGAGGATGGTCACGATGAGAGAAAGGTAAGAATTAAATAATAAATGAAAAAGTGAAAAATTTACTCTGATTTTTTAGGTAATTTGGGTCATGACACCATGAGTACGATGCACCGTGTTTTTAATTCTGTTTCTGGTCTTCGGACATTCTGATCTGTGAGCCATTTGAGTAGCTGACCACTCCTACGGCGATTGACATTCCGGCACACCTGGCCCGTGATTTGCCCGGAGTCATCGACATTGGCCAATAGTCATTTCTGATATCTGATATAGCATGCATGCCTTGTCTCGTCTATTTGAAAATATTTATTTGAATTTGTTTGCTTGAACTGAAATATCTACAAATCTGTTTGCCTTGTTACTGAAAAACTCTGAACCTTCTGGATTTATAACAGTAGTTAAATGTATTACTGATACATATTCTGTTTCTGAAAAATTTGTTGCTGGTATTTGTGCTTTTGCCGATACTAAATCTATTTTTTGAATTCAGAAATCTGGTATCTGAGAAATTACCAAATCATCTGTATACTTTGTGAAAATATTTCAGATTTGGTAAATATAAAAATATATATATTTTTCATAGGTAGTGTATTTATATATCTACTATGGGGTTTTTCTTACTGAGCATGTTGAGCTCACCCCCTTACTTTCCTCCACAGAGTTCCTCTGTAGCTGGGATCGTTTCCGTTAGTAAGGCATTCCGCATAGTTAAGATTTTGCGGAGCCTATTTCTGCATTGAAGGTATACCCAGTTGTAAGAAATTCTTTTGTATCTAAAATTATGTAAGTACAGTAATGTAATACAAGATGTGTCTGGGGAATGTGAACATATTCTATTTAAATTTGTTAGTGAGAAAAAAATTAATCGCACTAAATACTGTTCTGACCTAATATCGACTTGTAGCGCAACCGAAAAATGTCTGTAAATTCGGGTCGTTATACTTGGGGAGATATGACCCTGATACATCGAGTAGTGAGGCTATGAAGGTTCAAAAGTTCATGGACGGACTGAGACCAGCCATCAGATCCAGATTGGCTCCGGTCGACATCCTCACATATGAAGAGGCAGTGCGCAGGGCGCAATTATGTGAACAGAACTTTAAGCAGAATGCCTCCGAGTTTGAGAAGAGGCCAAAGATTGAGAAGGTGCAAGAGATAGCGGCTATGTCACGACCCATTTTATCCTTTCATTACCGAAAATCACTATAAATTTTTCGTGTTTTCCTTTCCTTACCAATTTCTCTTCAAAAATTTCTTTTCAAATCCCATCACATCCCATCATAAATTAAATTATCATTTCTTTAAATCATAAAATTCCACAAGGCTCGACCCCTCCCTCAGGTCTGCCCTGGAAAAATCACAATCACACTCGTGTATAAAAATCATGTCGTATTATGTAATATCAAATGAGATAGGTCATTATATCTCAATAGACTATGTTGGCCAACTATGTCATAAATCATCCTAGACCACCCGAATCCAGGTGTGCGGGGTATCATGCTGGTACGAAGGTGGGTTAGTTCTTCGCTAGACTTTCTCATCATATAACCACCACGCGGTAAATCATACTCCATGTGATATACACAATACAGAGTACTCCGCGGACCCATATCAGGATTCGGGGTGCTGGTTGTAGGTCTTATCTACCCCATACCAAGTGTAACTTTCATTGTCTCAGATGCACGTGGAGCTTTTCGTACCCATGTAAGAGAGCCTCCCTGCAGAATAGAGCCTCCCCACCTCCTTTGGCTTGAGGATGTTGTGCTTGAGGGTCTTACCCTAAGAGAGCCTCCCCACCGAACAGAGCCTCCTCGCCCTTTCTGGCTAGAGGATGTAAGGCTTGAGGATCTTACCGCAAGAGAGCCTCCCCGCCCTCTCTGGCTTGAGGATGTAAGGCTTGAGGATCTTACTAGCTTCCACGACATCATATGTACCACAGTGTGAAAAGCCGTACGAGCTAAGCTCTAGCACGATACATGCATCATAGATAAATCACCTCGTACGAGCAACGTTCTAGTATGACATTTATGCATCAAAACATGAGAAAACCACGTACGAGCATAGATCCAGTACGGTTATATGCATATGAAAACCACTCGAAAGCCACGTACAAGCAGAAGCTCAAGTACGATTTATAAAACATCATCATAGTTTCCAAATCATGGTGCGAGCTAAGCTCCTGCACATTTCATACAAATGAAGGTATCAAAGTCTAGCAGGATCGAGGCTCCAATGCGATTTATATAACACAAATACAATATGTGACTCATACAAAATGAAAACAATCCCAAAACCGAGTTTAGCACCTCACAAATGCTATTTCACGAAATCGTTCTAACACTAGCCAACCTATCCTTTAGCTTGTTCAAAACCAAACATTGTGTTGTGTGAAAATAATTCAAACAAATGATTTATGCATTTATTAACCTTACTATCCCTTTTTATAATAATCGTTTCAAAACCAAATCTCATACATACTTATAGCTATTCGCATACATCATCAATTATTTTCTCAAATAGTCATGCATTTCATAAACGCCCTATATCTATCCACAAAATACGAGCAACTACCTCCATATACTTATAGAATTCCCTTACCTGGAATCATGTCACGTGATTCCACTTCCTTAGAGCTACTTACTCGTGCGGTCCGCTTTAGCTCCAGCGAACTCTCCGGAACTGCATAAAGTCGTATATCACATCAATTTAATTCACATAACAGCACTCTTGTGTCTACTATAGTTAATTCAACCTATAGTCTCCACTAACGCTCATAAGGCCTTAGTTTATTGTTCTATTCATATCTCGAGTCCAATGATTCTTTTAGGCCTATTGATTCATACTCAATCGATATCAAATCGATATTAAGCTCATAGTGTTCCTATCTCATCAATTTCTTCACTATGGCCTCTTATCAACATCTCACATAGCCATTTTCATAATTTCTCTAAACTTCTAATATGGCTTCATTTAATCATCTTAAATCATTCACATTACTTTAACAACAACTTAGTATAATTCATAATTCATCAACTCCTCCAAACCACATTTTCTCACACTAGACATAATCTAGGTTATAAGTGTTCCATTGTTTTCTAAATATTTACACCAATCTACTCCAAAATCAATAAATAGAAAAATGTACTTGGGCTGAAGTGCTAGAAACTTACCAAATCTAGTTTCTTCTCTTGCTCCAATAAAAATACCCTTTGCTCCTTCAATCCAACAAATGAGGTTTTGATTTCAAACTATGTTGTTCTCCTTTTGGATTTGAACAACTTTATATCAAATGGTCTTCCCTCAAATTTTACTGGAAATGGGTGGATTTAGGAGTGAGAAAGTGAAGTTTTAGGTTGAAATGGAAGAGAGAGATTGTTTCCCAAAATCTGCAGATTTCTCTACTCCTATTTATAAAAATTGCTTAATGAGATCGATCTGGTCCCCTTAAATCCCTCATTTTCATGCCAATTTAAATGCATGAGATCAATTTGTCGAAGGCTTCAGATCGATCTGTCCCAGGCAGTAGCCTAAGGAGATCGATCTGCTTCTAGGGGAGATCGATTGCTCCAACCTAAGAGCTAAGGAAATCGATCTGTTCACCTCAAAATCGATCTTCTCATTACAAAATTTTAGCAGATCGATCTGGCTCCACTGGAAATCGATCTGTCTTGTGCCATTACTTAAATAACAGTATTTTTCCTCTTCCAGATCAATCTCTCATCTTATGAGATCGATTTGACATTCATATTTCTAGATTTTGCTGCTGTTTTCTACAGTAACTTCACACAAAACATCCTCAATTTGCTGCCATGTTCATTTTCTCATCCGACCACCTTTGAGCCTTGAAAATGACATCCATTCATTCCTTATACACATCCAAACTTTTGTGCATTCATTGTATAGCCAAAGGTATCCCATATGGTACGCCTGACTAGTGCCCACTCTTAGTGACCTAGATGTTCTATCTGCAAGTACACGGGTCATACAAGTAATAATGGGATTTGAGTCCCGGATTATCGTCCCACAGAGAAATGATTAGCCTAATTAACTACTAGTTAATCTTACCCTAAGTATATCCTAGCAAATTATGAATTGCTGATGGGTGATCTACATGGCTAACAATACTGAAAATAATAAAAACAATAAAATAAAGAAAATTAAAAAGAGCTAAAATTACTTACAGAGTTCTGAATAATTAAAAGCAACAACGTACAAAAAGATAATTAAAATAATTAATTAACGCAATTAAAAATACAAATATGAAAATAAGATACAAAATTAATTAAATTGAAATTCAACAATCTTAAAAATAAAATATGCATGTAATTAAACTAATTAATAGAAATGCAAACTAAACTAACCTAAAGTCTAATAAAATAAAATCCTATTAATTTAAGGAAATTCTTAAATCTAACTAAGAAATTAACTACCTATAAAATAATCCTAAAATAAATCTAACTCACACACATTACTAACACTAAAACAAAATCTAAATAATGCATGAGAAATAATATTTTTGGATTTTTCCATTTAAAATAAAAACTTAAAAATGCATAAAATAATAGTCCTCTAATTTAATCCTAAGTGCAACATCTAATTCCTAAATCCTAATATAGTCACAAATTAGCTATTTATAAAATTAAACTAAACCTTAAACTAATAAACTAAGAAAATTAAACTAACTTGCAAATTAATTTAGGAATCAACTTTTACTTAAACTAACAATTAATATTGAAAATAAATAATATCAAATATGAGAAATGCAGGAAAAATGAATTATTGATAACTCCCAATGACCAAACATAGCCTTAATCGAATTGTGCAATCTATCAATTGGCCCTGATATTGGTCCCTCCTATGCGATGGTAGTGTGCACGTTTCCTTCATTTCTAGGTCTGCATGCTCAGCTCCATTCCCGACACAACTCTAGCCCCACACGCATAAGCTATTCTTAATGCAGAGAAGAATCCAGCAAGCATACAGCAGCAGCTCCTGCTTCAGTTGCCCAATCCCTACGCCAACATGCCATATGCTTCAAGCTTCATTTTCATTTCCAGGTCTGTCCACTGCAGGTTCGTGCTATCTCCAGGGGTTGCTCCAGCTGCTCTCGGTCCTATCCAGGTTTGTTGTCCTGCATCGCTAGCACCACGTGCTGTCTTCAGGCGTTGTCCTATGCTGCCTCAGGTTCTGTCTGCTTCGTTCAATCCTGGAACCATTCCTCGGCTACACTGGTAGCTTCCCCACCCTGCGTTCTTTTCTTTAGAGTATACATACTACTCCATGCCATCAGCTTGAGCCCTACTCCTACAGCAACCACGAACAGCCACACCCTAAGTCAGTAGCAGTGTCCAACAAACTGCTCTATCGTGGACATGGCTCCTACATTCTTCCCAACAGTAGTCAACTCTCGTTCCTCACTTAAGCAATACTCGGTAATGCCACACCGAGAAACACACACAAGCAGCAGCTGATAACAACGAAATTTAAAGCTGTAAATATACTGCAATTATAAACTTTGATGATAACTACATTAATGAAAAATAAATGAATAGTAATGATGTAAAAAACCAGAGGTTAACAGAGGGGAAATATGCACCCAATCATTGCAAAACTCATGGTTTAATGGACAAAAAAAATAGAACATGTAGCAATGCCAATTTATAGGTAATATGACTTAAGAAGAAAGGCTGCTAATATGTGAAGAAAATAAAAGATAAATCGAGAGGACAAAAGATCTTAACCAATGAAATGAAAATATGAAGGTGAACAGTAGAAGATGATGAAGAACAGAGGAGAATAAAGCATGATTTTAGTTTAATGATCTGTTTCCTCAGTACCGTTCAGCTGCCCACCAAACAACACTCTCTCGGTACTAAATATAAACACATTCAAATAAGCTAAGAAAAATAGAAAATACTGAAAACTAATACATGAACACTAAACCATACATGAAGAAAATTGTAAAACATCAAAATAGAAATTTCCAGTAGCCACGGTTTCATTCATTCTTCGATCAAGCCATTATTGTTCCACTATTTTAGTATTGCAAGACAATACACAGTATTAGACCAACAATACTGCATCATAACATATTAACGGCATTGATAATCAAAGCATTACAAATGCTTTAGACTACAAACGAAGATGGAGTGAATGAAACTTAGTACAAAAACAAGATAGTACCGGGTGAAGTAAAACTGAAATGATAAAGAAAAATTTCTAAGCAACAATACTGATGAACTAAAAACAAGAATTTTTCATAATAAACTAAATTGAATAAAACAAGAGCTATGGAGAAAAATGGAGGCTAAAAACTATTCTGGAAAACAAGGAAAAATAAAATTCTAACTTAAAGTTACCTAAAAAAACTATTTTACCCTAGATTACATTAACTAGTTGCGTTTTCCAATTGCTATCATGTCCTATATATACACACACTTAGGGGTACTATGGTAATTTTGCATCCTAGATGAGTTGCCATTGTTTGGCCACTTGTCTTCATTTTATTTGTTGCAGAGTAGATATTTCTACGTCACCCATTTTCTAGTACACTTGACTGTACGATGTGGCCCGACATGTGTCTTCCAAAAGGTTGGTACGGTGTTCGTCGATCTTATCGTTTTGAAGTGGATAAAATACTAACACCTGGCATCCCACGTGTCTAGACGAATGGTGACTCGGTCTGCAAATTGGAAGTGGTCCAATTTCCTTCAGCCCATTTTTGATTGAAACAACTGAGTTTCATCTGGATTTAATTTACCTGCACATTAAAGAATTTTAATTAAATAAAAGGGGATAATTAACCAAATAAATTGGGGATTTAAATAATTAAATAAGAAATTAAGCACAAATAATTCTATTTTCATAGAATTATCACACCCCCAAACTTGAGCTTTTACTTGTCCTCAAGCAAAACAAAATTCATGCAGGAATGACAAGTACCAACATAATAATTTCTCCAATATTATCCTCAAAGAAAAAATACAGACTATGATCTCAAAGATTCACAATTACAAGTTCAACATTCAGAATCATTCAATCATAAGTCCTAACCCAAATTGGACTCCTCCTGTGTGTGTGAAAATGTGAAATCCACTTCACAGTACATTATCCGGATCAGATTATGCAAACACATTGAATGCAAAGTCAATGATATGTGATCATTCCCATAAGTTTGCTTTTCACTTATCTCTCCACTAATGTAGTCACACTTAACCAAAGATCAATAGGACTTTATTAAGCTTGTAATGTATGGCTGGGGCTAAGGTATGATAAAGTCGATTTAGGTTTAATTACCCCTTAACATGCATTACTTCTAGGATCTTTAATGTAAGAGCTCAAATTATTTCCCCCAAACTTATTTATTTCACTAAAATTTTTATTCTATTTTTGTATTTTTTCTTCTTTCTTCTTTCTTCTTTTCTTTTTTCTTTTTCTTTCTTTTTCATTTTTTTCAATATATACTCCTTCACTATCACTTAATACCCATATGTACATAGCTCACAATATATCCCAATGACTTTTCATGCTTTCGGGGTAAGGGATAGGAATAGAGTAATTAAGCTACGGAAAACTTTTGTAGGAGTATTTACAAAGAAAAGCTTATTTGGCCCAGATGGGTGACTAGGGGTAGAATATGTACAAGGATGGCTAGAAAGGCTCAAACGATCCAAAGATGGCCTAATTCATTTCCCTAATTAAGTGTGATCTAATATTTCACTTCGAGATCAGATCAAACAAATTCTAGAATATGATGCATAAAATTAATTGAACAAATGCAATCCTATGTCCACATAAGCTTTCTCTAAATAAATATCAGATTCATGACATGACATGTGCATAAGACGAGGAAATCACAATCAGAATCAAGACAAATTCAAGAATTCAACTTCATGCCTTTCCTATAATCATACTTCTCAGTCAATCAAAGTCAGACTAAATCATGGGGTAATATCATCGAAATATGGGAAAACTACATGCTAAGCACTAAATTATCCCAAAATCCAACAATGTAAGCTCAGATTTTCAAAAAAATTTTGAAAATTCTTTCTCACAGTTTTGAATTGTTTTTAAATTTTTTTCCAATTTTGCCCAAAATTGCTTAATTGATATCCCTACCCCCAAACTTAAAGTGCACAGTGTCCTCAGTGTTCAGATAATATAAGAATTTAAGCTCAAGAACAGAGTACTCCCCTTTCTGATAATGATGAACAATTGAAGCTTGATTGAAAGCGTAATACTAGAAAAGAAATCTGCAAAATAAACAAAGAAAGAAACAACGAAAAAGAAAAAGAACTATATACAAAGTGGAAAGAAAAAATTAAGCCACTTCAAATGCAGCTGAAGAAAACAACACTCAGCAGTAGGGCGAAAAGTAGAAGGGTCAGCCAAAATGGTGACAGAATGTTGATAGTTAACTCCTTCTTAGCTCTATCTACTTCCTTCATTCTCTCAGATTTCTTATGCTCATGCCTTATATCCTCCTTAATCTCCATCTTAAAACACTCTTGAGAGTCATCAGGGAGCTTTAAAGGTTTGAAAACATTAAACTTCACTTCCTGATCCTAAACTCTCATTGTTAACTTCCTCTTTTGCACATCAATTAAAGTTCTACCAGTTGCTAGGAAAGGTCTGCCTAGTATAATGGGGACTTCCCTATCTTCTTCCATGTCCAACATGATAAATCCAAAAGGAAAATAAATTTGTCCACCTTTACCAGCACGTCTTCAATGACCCCATTCAGATATTTAATGGATCGATCAGCCAGCTGAAGGGTCACTGTAGTGGGCTTGACATCCCCTATTCCTAACTTCTGATAGATAGACAAAGGTAATAGATTTATACTAGCTCCTAAATCACATAGGGCTCTACCAAATAATAAATTTCCAAAAGTGCAGGGTATGGTAAAACTCCCGGGATCCTTGAGCTTGGGGGTAATTTTCTCTGGATAATTGCACTACATTCCTCAGTTAAGGCCACTGTCTCATAATCTTCCAATCTTCTTTTCCTAAAGAGGATGTCCTTTAAAAACTTCACATAACTTGGCATTTGCTCTAAAGCATTTGTAAAAGGAATGTTGATGTGAAGTTTCTTAAGAACCTCAAGAAATATGGTGAATTATTGGTCAAGCTTTTGGATTTGAAACCTCTAAGGAAAAGGTACTTGTGGTCTAACTAGAAGGGATGTAGTGGTAACATGTATAGCATCAGTGGACTTTGAAGGCTGTGAAGTAGAAGAAGGTATAGATGAAGAAGCACCTAACTTGGATTCCTTTACAGTCTGATCCTGATGTTTTTGCTCCTTCTGAGCTGCATCTTTAGAACCTAAGGATTCTTAAACTATAGGCTGTTCAGGTTTGGACTTAACTTGTGGTTCATCTAGCTCTCTGCCGCTCCTAAGGGTGATGGCTTTTACATGTTCTTTACCCTCCCTCTGCCTAACAGGATTAGCTTCGGTGTTACTAGGAAGGGTCCCTTGAGGACGCTGGCTAAGAGCATTCACTATTTGTCCAACCTAAACTTTTAAGTTCTTAATTGAGGCAGCTTGATTTTGCAGGATCATTGTGAACATTTCCTCAAGCACAGGCTTTTTCTCAGCTGTTGGTGCATGTAAATGTTATGGCTGCATAGGTTGTGGTGGTGGTGGTTGATGGAAGTGAGGTGGATGATGCTGAAATAGAGGTGGGGATGGTTGATGAGAAGGATAATATGAAAATTGCAGCTGTGGTGGTATATGAACCGGTGGAGCTTGAAAACCAGGGGGTTCTACAGGTCTAGAATTAGAAGATTGCCCTTGGTTTTGGCTCTAGAAAATGTTAGGATGGTTCCTCCACTCTAGGTTGTAGGTGTTTGACAAGGGGTTGTTCTGTTACTTATGAAGTGGAGCAACTTACTGAACCAATTCTAAGTTAAGCAAACACCTATCTACAGAGTGTGTACCACTACACAGATCACAGGAAAGAAAAGGACTTTGTACAGAATAAGCAGGGTTGGGACTGGTGGAAGGATTATGCTGGGTACTGAGCGACTCTACCTTTTTTGTAAGGTTAGCTATTTGAGAGGTTAAGGTAGACAGCGTGTCAAGCTCATAGATACTCGCCGACTTCTTAGGCAGTTGCCTCTCCGAGGACCATAGATAATTGTTAGCTGCCATCTTGTCTAACAACTAGTAATCTTCCACCTCTGTTTTGCACATTAGAGCTCCACCCGCAGTAGCATCAATGATGGTCCTATATTGGCTCATAAGTCCATTGTAGAAGGTCTGAACTTGTAGCCACAAAGGTAGGCCATGGTGAGGGCACTTCCTAAGAAGCTCCTTATATCGTTCCCAAGCTTCGTGAAGAGATTCAGAATCAAACTGGGCAAAGGAAGATATGTTACTATGGAGTTTGGCCATTTTAGAGGGAGGGAAAAACTTAGCTAGAAATTGATGGGCTAACTCATCCCATGTAGAAATAGATCCTGGAAGTAAGGAGGTTAACCAGTGTCGCACCCTATCCCTAAGCGGGAAGGGGAATAATCTAAGCCTAAGCGCATCATCAGGTAATCCATTGTGCTTGAATGTATTGCACAGGTCCAGGAATTGCCCTAGGTGAGCAGGTCGGTCGTCATGAGGAAACCCACTTGTCAGACCCACATTTTTTATGTAGCCAATACCTTATGATTCCTATGTGTATGAACACTCTATTATTATAGTTGAATCATAGGAAGAGTATTTACTAGATTTAAAGTGTTAGTGAAATGATTTAACACGCAAAAGCTACATAAAAAGCCTAATGTGAGCTATAAGAGTCACAGGCTAAACCGAGTGGATCTAACTCATTCTGACTTAAAATAAGAACTTAAAATGAGAAAATATACAGAGCTTATGAAGGAAAGTCTGTTTGATTTAGTTTCGAACATAAAGAATGAGAGTAAAAGCTAAAAAAGGTAAAATGGACATTTTTAGCGAGTTAAGGTATTTCTGGCATAATTACCTACCGGGAAAGGTTAAAACATAAAGACGAGAGTGTAAGACATAAGATATGACAATTTCAAAATTTTTAGAAAAAGTCAACTTGGTCAATGGTTAATGAAAAAGTCAACTATAGTTAAGAAAAGTGAACTTTTACCATAGTTGACTAACCATGGTCCTATTTGGGCTTGTAAGTCCGTTGTAGAAGGTTTGGACTTGCAATCACAAAGGTAAGCCATGGTGAGGGCACTTCCTAAGAAGCTCCTTATATCATTCCCATGCTTCATAAAGAGTTTCAGAGTCGTACTGAGTAAAGGAAGATATATTACTATGGAGTTGGGACATTTTAGAGGGAGGGAAAAACTTAGACAGAATTGATGGGCTAACTCGTCCCATGTAGAAATGGATCCTGGAGGCAAGGAGGTTAACCAGTGTCTCGCCCTATCCCTAAGTGAGAAGGGGAATAATCTAAGCCTAAGCGCATCATCAGATAATCCATTATGTTTGAAGGTGTTGCACAAGTCCAAGAATTGCCCAAGTTGAGCATGTGGGTCATCGTGCAGAAGCCCACTGAACTGCAATGAAGTCTGGATCATCTGGAGGATGGAAGGCTTAATTTCAAAATTGTTTGCATCGATAGCTGGTGGCCTAATGCCGAAATAATATCCTCTAATCATCGGCATTGCATAATCTCCAACGGTTCTAAATTCCCTATTATCTACCATGATGTTTTGCAGCGGAGCTAATAATTTCCTAGAATTCTTTCGAATTTTTCTAAGAGTACGTTCAATTTCAGGATCTACAGGAAAGCAATCAAAACTTCTGGCTCTACATATGCAATCATCGAAAAGTCTTTAGAAAATTTTTTTATGTTTTTCATTTTTTTTTAATTAAGAGAAAACTTAACGAACCTAAGCTAAGGCTCTAAATATTTACAACCTAAATATTTACAAGCTAGAATTACACCTAAGCATAATTTCACCGATATTAATCACTGACTAATTAAAGCTTCTCCGGCAACGGCGCCAAAAACTTAGCATGCCTAAAGGTATTATCCGCAAGTGCACGGGTCGTACAAGTAATAATGGGATTTGAGTCCCGGAATTATCATCCCACAGAGAAGTTGACTAGCCTAATTAACTACCGATTAATTTTACCCTAAGTATATCCTAGTAAATTATGAAGTTCTGATGGGTGGTCTACATGGCTAAAATTAAACTATTGAAAATAATAAAACTATAAAATAAAGAAAATAAAATAGAGCTAAAAGTACTTACAGTGCTCCAAGCAATAAAAAAAGTACCTGCAAAAGATAACGTAATTAAAATAAAAAGCAAAAATGGAAATAAGGAAATAAAATTAATTAAACTAAAACTTAAACACACTTAAAATAAAAATGCATGTAATTAAACTAATAAAAATTGTAAATTACTTAAACTAAAATCTAGTGAAAATAAAGACTAAATTAAAAATGCATGAAAAACATTTAATTTAAATTAATTCTAAATGCAATTCTTAAAATACTAAACTAAAATTAAATCCTAAAACAGAAAACATCAAATTAGCTATCAACTAAAACTTAAAACTAAAGATTAAATTAACACATAAAATATTAAATTTAACCTACAATTATCAACTAACATTACACTAAATTAACAACTAATGAAACAATCAAAATAATAAAAATGCCATAAAAATTAAACTAAGTAAAAAAAGAAGTGGCCAAACGTGGCCTTAACCAAATTGCAAAACCACCAAAGTAGTCCCGAAAGGCTAATACTGTTCATCATCTTTCCAATTTTTGGTTTGTCCAGGAATACTCGGTTTGTCCTCTGCTACTAGTGTCCTGCACTGCTTCAGGTGTTGTCTGCTGCTCATCCTTGTCCTGCCCAACTGGTACCTGCCACACTAATCAACTTCATTCTCTTCTTGCAACTGAGAGCAACCACCAACATTGTTCTTGGCAGTGGAACCAGCAGCAGTTGTGCCCTATTCAACTTGTCACCCAACCACCATATCCTGCAGCTTCATACAGCGGCCATGTACGGGTAGTCTACAACAGGTCACGCTAGCAGCTGCTCCTCGACAGAGAATATGCTCTGCAACGCCTGACTGGAAGCAAAACACAGCAACCAAGCCTTTTGCTTATCCTGCTACCATAAACTCCCGGCCGCCCCCTACTACTGCCTAGCGTAACTGAGTAATGCTTCGCGCACTACCATTCTTGCTACCAACAATCATGGTCAGCACAGATTAGCCTTGATCAACTCATGCACACAACAACAAGAATAGAACAGAATATTAAAACAAAATTTTAAATGATTAGTAATACAGACATGAAATAAAACTGAACAAAAGCAAAAGTTGCTACTTGTAAGCTTAAAGCAGTAAAGACAAACAGGAAATGTAACATATAATGAACACAAAAGTTAACGAAAAAGAAGAAAATGAATAGTAGATGACTCCTAAAATAGGGAAGAACAGAGATGTAGAGCTGGTCCTAGTCTGCTACCACTCAACAGTTCAGAACCTGCTCGGCACCCACGATAACCGTCCAACCAGCTTCGGCAATGCCATAACTTGCTTCTGTCCAAACCAGCAACCAGGAACCAAAATGGCAGACACCAACCTCCTTCACTCGTAGGCCTCTAGTTCAGGAATCAGTAAGCAGAACAAGGAAATAAAATGTGCAAACCGAGAACAACAAATAAATAAGGAGCATAAACTACTCACTGAAAGGAAACTTGCATAAAAAAAGAAAATAAATTTAATAAAGACTTAAAAACAAGAAAGAACTTGTGAAACCGAGAATGAAAGACATAGTAGATGAAAGTTTTGTGAAATACTAAAAAGATTAGAACAATGAAGCTTTTCATAAAATATAACCAAGTTGACATGAACAATAACTGAAAAAAAAAAATCAATGGTGGTTAACAAAAACTAACGGAAAAATGCTTGGAAAATACTAAAAAAAAAACTTTAAAAACTAAAGCTACTCGAGAATTACAACTACTCTTAATTTACTTCTACACTACTCCTAACCTAGACTACACTACTTACCCTACTCCTACATGATTTTTCAATTGCCATCATGTTCTATTTATACACACACTTAGGGGTACAATGGTAATTTTTTCATCCTAAATGAGTTGGCATTATTTGGCCACTTGTCTTCACACCATTGGTTCCTTGAAAAGATATTTCCATGTCATCGGCCTTCTTGTCCAATTGGATGTGCTAGGTGGCATGGCTCGTGTTGTACGCGTGGCTTAATCTCGATTTTAGCTCAATTTCGATCCATTTTCTATCGAAATATTCAAAATTCATCCGGATTTAATTTATCTGCACATTAAAGAATTTGAATTGAATAAAGGGGATTATTAATAAAATAATATGGGGATTAAATAAATAATTAGGAACTTATTCACAAATAATTCTATAAAAAATAGAATTATCACGTTGCTCGTGCGAAGAGATTTATTAATGATGCATGAATCGTGCTAGAGCCTAGCTCGTACAGGTTTTTACATTGTGGTATGTATGATGCCGTGGAGATGGTAAGATCCTCAAGCCCTACATCCTTAAGCATGACAGGGTGGGGAGGCTTTATTCGGTGGAGAGGCTCTCTTACGGTAGGATCCTTAAGCCAACATCCTTAAGCCCGATGGAGTTGGGAGGCTCTGTTGGTTGGGAGGCTCTCTTACATGGATACGATAAGCTCCACGTGCACTCGAGACTATACAGGTTACACATGGCATGAGGTAGATAAGACATACAGCTGGCAACCCCAACCATGATATGGGTTCGCGGAGTACGTTGTACCCTGTATATCAAATGGAGTACACTATACCACGTGGTTGTGATGATGATTTGAAAAGTATAGCGAAGAACTAACCCACATTTGTTCCAGCATGATGCCCTGAACACCAGGATTCGTCTGGTTTGTGATAATTATGACATAGTTGGCCAACATAGTCTTTGAGATATAGTGACCGCCTGTCTCACATAATATTACATGATACCACATGGTTTTATACGTTGAGTGTGATTGTGATTGTCCAAGGTAGACCCGATGGAGTGGTCGAGCCTTGTTGGATTTTGATTTAAGAGATGATATGCTATTTGTGATGAGATATGATCTGATTGAGAAAATGAGAAATCTTAAAGGATGTTTCTAAATGAATTTCCCTTTTTATGATGAGTTTTAATAATGATGAGCATGAGAGGTGTTTACATGATGATGATGATTCCATGTTTTACATGCTTGTTTTCTATGTTTTAGTACATGATATATGTATATACATGTGGCATAGTTTTATTTCCTCTTGCTCCGACTATAAATGATTTATGCCATAACATTATCAACATGTAGATAGGGTAGTTATCTACCATACTTACATTATTATCTTACTGAGCGTATGGTTGCCCATCCCTCTACTTCCCCCCTCTATAGAGCGTGCATAGTAGCCTTGTGAAGGGCTGAGGCATTATATTTAGAAACATGTATCTTTTTGTATACACAGAGTGATTCTTTTTGTATCTAAACATGTAAAGGCACAATAGTCATTTTGAATTGTGATATGGGGGATGTAAATGTCAGTAAACATGCCTTGTATAAATGTATAACTTAACTTTTCAGTGTATGACATGGCTTCTAATTTATTAGAAATGAATGAGAAATGATGATTATTATTGATTCACAGCCCAAATGTGATTTGGTGAGGGTTGTTCATGATCGGATAAGGGAAATGAAAATTATGAAAAATTTGTAGCGATTTTCGGATATAATGGGTAAAAAGGGTTGTGATAGGCTGGCTATTTGATTTTCATGATTTCCATGATTTCATGAAATAACACGAGTCAGGTGCAAATTGTGATTTTGAATGTGTTTCGGCTAAGTGGAGCCACCTATCGAATTTGTATGACTGAAATCGTGCTGGAGCTTCGCTCTCACTGGATTTTAATGTTTTGATATGTATGAAATGTGCTGGAGCTTAGCTCGTACCATGTTTTGAGTTGATAATGTTTTATAAACTGTATTGGAGCTTTTGCTCGTATGTTGAATATCATTGATTTTCTTATGCATATAACCGTATTGGAGCTATGCTTGTATGTGATTTTCTCACTAATTTGTATGCATAAAGTCGTACTAGAGCATTACTGGTACGAGGGAATTTATTGATGATGTATGAATCGTGCTAGAGCTTAGCTCGTACTGGTTTTCACACTATGATATGTAGTGAGTCGTGCTGGAGGCCTCGTGTAGATTATGTGTCACATGGATAAGATGCTCACACGAGCCGTGCTAGATGCCTTGTGTGCACTGTTAGTCACACAGATGAGATGCTCACTTGTACACTTGACACTGAGTAGGTTATGCATGGCATGGGGTAGATAAGACCTATGGCAAACGCCCCCAACCATGATATGGTGTAAGACCCGAATTTAGTTAAAACACGAAATTAAAAAAGTAAAATGAGTGAGTGTTCGTGAAGGGAACTCGGTCTAAATTAATCCCGAACAAGTGCAGGGGTAAAATGGTCAAAAGATCGAAATTCGATATAAACCCGATAAGAAAATTTTATTAAAAATAATGGATTTGAGAATCTTGATCAATAACGAAGAAATAATTAAATTTGAAATTAAATTGATCAAGATATGAATTTACTGGAATTAATCTAAATTTTCGTTCGGGATACTATCTCGAAAATATGGAGAAAATATACCGAAAATGGTTAAAAATTATAATAAATAAATTAAATAAAATTATTTAGAATAAAAAATTGATTTTTTTATATATTTTTGAATATTTTTGACTATTTTAATGAATACAATAATAATAAACTAAGTTATAAATAATAATAAATAAAAATTAAATTAATTCAAAAAAAAAGAGGAGAGAAATCGAAAATTCAGGGAGAAAGAAAGAGGATAGAAAACGAAAAATGAAACTGAGGAAGACCCAAACCACCGTCGACCGTCCGGCGACCAATCGCCCAAGTGAGGGTCGAAAAAGGAAGAGGAGAGGCCGGCGACCTCCTTGGTACTGGCGGTGCAGCCTATCGACGTCAGAATCCGGCAGATCGAGGGAGAGAAACCACGAGAGGAGAAGCCAAATCGACGGCCACCGGCGTCGATTTGACCCAAACCACCGACCGTCGAAGGTTCCCCACGTGATGCTGAGCAGATTGGTGGTGGGCACGGTCGGCAAAACTGACAGACGACGCTGAAAATGACGGAAAGAGGAAATGGGTACCGACGGTGGAGAGAACAGGCCGGACCGACGACTTTTCGGCGGCCTTGGACGAAACCGAGGGCATATTCGAGCTGCGGACGATCCCGCGGAGCTACTGGCGATGGAAACAGGTGGAGAACCGGCGGATGAGGCCCTGAACCGGTTGAACCGGAGTGAACCAGACTGAACTGGATCGATCTGAACCGGGTTGAACCGGATCGAACCGGTTCAGCCAAGAAAGAAGGAAAAAAATGAGAAAAAGAGAAAAAGAAAAAAGGGGAAGATTTTCAGGGGTACACCGGACTTCAGGTAAGTCGGTAAGAGGTCAAAAGTGACCGATTTGAATTTTGAGAAATTTATTTAAATTATATTTAATCAAAAAGTAACCCGAGATTAAATATATAATTGTGCAGTTTTACGACAAAGCTCGAACGAGAGCCGATTGAGTTTCGATTTTCGTACCTTATATCATATTGGGTAAGTATATTTTAATTACGATAATGTGTCCTTTAATATAGAGTTCGATTATTTTACGAAATTTATGGATTAATTTTGTATAAAAAATAATATTAATCGAAATTGCAACGTAATTACCGTAAATAGTATACGGGCTATCCAATGAGTTTGGAACGAAGCCCGATGATTATTGGTAAGCTGAATGAGCCCAGTAAACCCGAAGAAGGGATTTAAATAGTAAAAATGGGCTGAAAACGGGCTGAAAATGGGCTCAATAAAGTAAAATGGGCTCGAGGCCCATTAAAGTGCAATTGGGCTCAATAAAGTAAAACGGGCCCAGTACATTAGATTCGATCAGTAAATGTGATATACTGATAAAAATAAGTGAATTAACCCAAAATATGTGGTTATATGCAGTTTTGTACACTTGGTTGACGCGCAGTCAGACTGAGAGATCAGATATTATCGAGACGAGATAAGTTTACGTGTAAATCGAGGTAAGGGAATTTTATAGGTGCATAGAGATTTCTATACATATTTATTGAGGGGATTTAAAGGGCTTAGAATTCCTTAAAAGTATACAGAAATGAAATAATAATTTTTACGAAAACCTGGGCTTAGGTGAATAAAGAAAAAGATGATTTTGCCCATGGGAGTAAAATTTACAAAAAGGGTAGTAAGGCAGATAAATTGCATGATTTTCATGTTTAAATATTTTATATGAATATATTGCTTTGATTTAAGCAAATATGCACATAGGTTGGCTGTTGATTTCATGAATTATACGAAAGGGTACCGATTTGGACCGATTACTATTTTAAATTATGTTTTATAAAGATTGAGCCACCTATCATATTTATTTGAGTAAAAAGAGTGCTAGAGTCTTACTCGCACTAAATTTTACAGATTTATTACTCATGAAAGCCGTACTGGAGCATTGCTCGTACGAGAAATTTATGTGTGCACAAAATCGTGTTGGAGCTTCGCTCGCACGAGATTTTAGACATCATGATATGCATAGCGTGGTGCTGGAGCTTCCCTCACACTAGACGTGAGTTGACATGCATATAGTCGTGTGGAAGCCTCCTGTCTGTGTCGCAGAGAGTTGAGATGCTCGCACGTATACTTTGAGACATGGGTTGGTTATCAACATAGTATTGGAGTGGATAAGACCTACGGCAGGCACCCCCAGACTATGATATGGGTCCACAGAGTACGATGTACTGTGTATGTCACACGAAGTATGCTGTACCATGCAGTCATGACGACTCGATGATGTTACTTGATATTCTGGCGGGTAGGATTTGACCCTACCTCCCGTTGCAGTTGTGATGCCCCGCACACCGGGATCCGTGTAGCCTGGGATCACAGGGACAAAGTATGGCCATAGTCCTCGATTTTTCATACAGTAACATACATGCCTCACATGATATCATACGGTCTGAATAGACCAAGACGAACCCAAGGGAGGGGTAATGTCCCGATTTATGTTTTTAAATGAGATGCGATTTAATGAATCAAGGTATTCCCGAGAGATGGGTTTGACCTTGATGAAGTTGTTTTATGATGAAACAAATGAGTTTTAACGTGATGAGTTTATGATGAAATAAATAAGCTTTAATGTAACGAGCATGAGACGTCATACATGAGGATTTTTCCATGTTTGTTTTATATCTGGATTTCATGATTTCTCTTATGATATATACATACATGTGGCATCGTTTTAGCCATACCTCATGCTCCAAATGTAAACGATTTTATATCATGACATTATCAGCATGTAGATAGTATAGTTATCTACCTGCTTACATTATTGCCTTACTGAGCTGTTTATACTCACCCTTTCATTTTCCACCCCACAGGGTATATTCAGTAGAAGAGAACGACAGTAGTCATATCCGCTGCTTTTTATCAAGACCAGGAATACACATTTGTATAATTTTTGTATCTGAACATATAGAGGCACAGTACTGTACATGGATGTAATATTGGGGATGTATTTATTTAAAATAAATTGATATGTAAATGAAATATGAAAATGGAATGGTAAATAGGTGAGAGGTGACTAACACTGAATCATAGCCCAACTGTTTAGTAGTGTAACTGTTCACGACGGGTAAGGAAATTAAAAAGCGAAAAATTTACTCTAATTATTAGGTAATTTAGGTCCGGATAGAAAAGATGGTATCAGAGCTGAGTTAGCCTGATTTGAGTCGGTGTTAGTGGTTAAGAAAGTTTACATCCCCATGTACTGTGCATTGTTTAGATCCAATTCTGTTTATCAAGGTGGAAGTACAGCTAAGAATTTAGTTTCGAATGTAAGAATCTAGGTTTTATAAATGATAGCCGCTATGGTAGAGGGGCGAGTACACATGCTCGAGGCCGTAGAGATCGATCTGAGAGTCGAATGAGTCATCTATGAGACTCAAGATGAGAGTGAAGTGGAGGCTGATGTTGAGCATACTCCACAAGGTCCTATAAAGAGACCAAACAGTATTGAGACACGCTCCGAGAGGATGGAGTGGAGTGTAGAAAATATTTCAGAATTATTTACTCAGTCTATGCAGGTAGTTAAGGATAGGCAGGGTAAAGCCTAAACCGATGCCTCAGAGTATAGAGATTTTCACACCTATCCAGTATATAGCGAAGTAAAGAAACCGATACTTGTTGAGGACTAGGTGAATGTGATAGCAAAGTTGTATGGATTCTTTTGGTGTATGTCGACTGAGAAAGTGACTTTTAAATATGTTTATGTTGGAGGGTGAGGTGGAGTATTGGTGGAAGTCCGCTCGAATCATCTGAAGAGTTAGACGTCCAGAGCCGACATGAGAAATATTTCTGGATGTATTTCGGTGACAGAATATTTCGGACACTACTTAAGGAAAATTATAGGTAAAATTTCTTACACTGACCCAGGGACACTAGTTGATTGATGAGTATGAAACTCAATTTATATCTCTGGGTAAGTGTGAACCTGACACCATGGGCAGTGAGAGTAGGAAAGCCTGAAAGTTCATGGAAAGGGCTCAAATTATCGATTAGAGTTCGATTGGCTCACTACTTATGTCGAGGTAGTGCGCAAAATACAGTTGCGTGAATAATATCATGTGTTGCACGCCTCTAAGATTGGGAAAGGTAGTAAGGGCCGAAATAGAGAAAGAAGAAAATAGAGAATGACAGAAATGTCAGAGCGGGAAAGAGACTAATTTGAAAGAGATTAAAGTTGATGAGTCACAGGGTAAGATGATTGGTAATGCCCAGTATACCCAATTTCAACACTTATGAGGGGTATTGTGATTGGAGGACCTCGACCTGCTCCGTAGCAGGGTAAACAGTGTGGCAGTATAAGCAGTGTAGCAGTGTAAGCAGTGTAGGATGTGTGGTAGATACCACGGAAGTAAGGCCTACCATACACTTTATTGACTAAAATAGGTGTTAAGTGTGGTAAGACGGGCCAATTATTTAATGATTGCTAAGAGTTGGGTGAGACTGCCCCACAGAAGGGTAAAGAGACAGAGAAAACCATATTGATATCTCCGCACCGAAAAAGGGAGGCCACAGCCGAAGAGAAAGGGGAAAGTAGGCTGTTGGATGAGGGCGAGTGTATGCCTTGGACCAGGACATTACTGATGTTTCATATGATGTGGTGAAAGATACCACACTAGTTAAGAATAGTGAAATAATTATTTTAATTAATCATGGTGCCACGTATTTAGTCATACCACCTTCATTTGTATATAAGTTAGTAAAAGACGTGAATGCCTACATCCGTGGGCACAATGCTGATAGTTAGTACCCCAATAGAGGAGGGTTAACTAACGAAATAATTATTAAGAGATTATAAGTTGAAAACAGGGGAAGAAGTATAATTCAGCCGATTTTATTCAATAGACTATGAATAATTTGAAGTAATATTTGAGAATAAAATTGGTCGCTGTAAATTATGATGTTCAGAGTTCTATTCTAAGATAGTGCTGTTTTACCCCTGGAAAGTATACGATAAGTTTTGACAAGTAATAAAAGGGGTGCAACGATTGAAATTAAAGGAGCAAATGATTGTACTCACGGAATGAGTAATGACAAAGTTTTTGTTATAAGTAATATACGAAAGGAGATAAGCTTTTAGATGTGATAAATCCTGAATACAAAATCTATTGGAATAAGAGGCGTATGCAAGGTAGGAATATCTATGATACGTGAAGTAATTAGGATTAAAGCAATTAGTGGCGAATATGAAATGTGACCACATGGACTGATATGTAAAGTAATCGTGGTCAAGTCTAAGGGTTAATAAAGGTATTTCAAAATACCTCCCCGCCTGAAGACTTGACAGCGTCTAAAAGTATACATAAACTTATAAATTGAAATCGACAGTTGTAATATATATGTTTAAAATTAGGGTACCTTCACTTATACGATAAAGAAATATAGAATTTGATTAATCGTGAAGGTTTAATAAATTAATTAAAATTTTATAAAAGCCGTTAATATAAGAAAAGGAAATGACGCGGGTTAGTATCTTGAAAGGAAAGCAATTTCGAAAAGAACATTATACGTTTATGCATACATAGTCAAGGAAATGGGTAATTGAAATATTTAATATGACTCAATTACGATAAGTTATTTAAACTTTACCTGGACCGATTTGTTATCATCCTTATTGATGATATTTTAGGTGTATTTAAAGTCCAGAAAAATCATAAGCAACAATTGAAAATTGTTTTTACAGATGATTTGTTGAGAATTCTCGAAATGGACTTTGTTGATACGTTTAACTTAGAAAAAGTTGTATTTGAATGGGATGATAGACGTGACAAGAGTTTTGGTGTACTGAAGTAATAAACTGACCACCGCAATTATTCTCACCATATCCAACAGATTAAGAGGTTTCTCATGAGTCTATGGATACCTCAAAATAATGAATGGGTGGTGTATTGATGCAAAAGGGTAAGATAGTGAATTATGAATACAGACAACTAAAGGATCATGAAAAGACTATCCGGCCCTTGATTTAAAGTTGACAGCGATAGTGGTTGTATTGAGTATATGACACTGCTATGTGTACGGTGAGAAATTTTAGGTATGCACTGATCATAAAAGCCTTAAATATCTGTTTTCACAGAAAGAGTCGGATATGAGAAAAAAGAGGATTAGAGCTTCTGAATGATTATGATTGTGGAAATTGTACCACCCAGGAAAGGCTAATGTAATGGCTAATGCCTTAAACAGAAAGAGCCTCGAGATGGTATTACATATGATGGTCAAGGAGCGTGAGCTGCTAGAGCAGTTGTGAGCCACAGTCATGATGTGATCCCTTCTGATGATGACAGTGATTGTGTGACAGCTAGCCTGAGATTAGAACCAGATTTGAGTGACCAAATTTGACAGGCTTAGCATGATGATCGGCAGAGTGTCGATAGTGTGGGTCAGATTCAGATGGGTACAGTGACAGAGTTCACAAAGAGAGATGATGGCTTACTGAGGTTCAGAGACAATATAAGTGCTCCCCAGGACCATAGTTGATGAGGTAGAGTTATTGCCAGAAGCTCACTCTTCGGGAGATACAGTGCATCCGAGAAGTAATAAATATATCAAAATCTTAGAAAAGAGTATTGGTGGTCAGATATGAAGAGACATGGTAAAGATTGTGGAAAAGGTGTCTTGTATGTCAGCAGAGTAAGGTAGAGCAAAAGAAGTTGCAAGGTTATTGCAGTTTCTACCTATATTGACATGAAAATGGGAACAAGTTATCATGAATTTTGTGATGGGTTACAGAGGACCCGGATAAATCATAAGGCTATCTGGGTGATAGTCGATAGATTGACTAAGTCTACCCACCTTCTGGTTAGGAAAATCCCCAGATACTCTGAGTGTGTAGGCGGATTTATGTGTATGGAAAATTGTGGAACACCAAATATTTTTCCAGTGAGCATTGTATCATATAGGGATTCTCGCTTCACTTTCCATTTCTGGGAACATTTTCAGGAAGCTATTAGGAACCTAACTGAGTGTTAGCATAGCTTTTCATCCTCAAACAGATGGTCAGTCAGAGAGGACTGTACAGGTTCTGGAGGATATGATGAAAGCGTGTGCCATTTATCTGATAAGCTCCTGGGATGATCAGTTGTTACTAATTGAATTCGCCAATAATGACAGTTGTCACTTAAGTATCAGTATGACTTCAGAAGAGGCATTGTGTGGCCATAGGGGTTGTTTCCCTGATTTGGATAAGAAGAAGTGGGTGACAAATAGAAAGTTGTTCCCGAATTGGTAAGACAAACCTCTGAGGATGTTCAGTTAATTGTGAAGGATTAAGAACACCTCAGAACAGATAGAAAAGCTATGCTGACAAGAGACAAAAACCATTGGAATTCACCGAGGGTGAATTTATATTGTTGGAAGTTACATGCCATTAGAACATAGTATAAGGGTGTAACGAGATTCGAAAAGAGATTGGACAAAGTGGGAGACAAGACCTGTAGGTTGGCGTTACCACCTAATTTAGCAGGCATCCACAATGTGTCCTATCTTATGATGCTTTAGAAATATTATCCGAACCTGATATATGTGAACGACTATAAGCTATTGAAGCTCAATGAAAGTATAATGTATGATTGAAAAATTGATTCGGGTATTAAAACAGGAAGGAGAAAGTGTTGAGATTTAAGACGATCTCCCTAATTAGAGTCCTTTGGTAGTAGTACACTCAAAAAAAGTCACATAAGAGTTAAAGAGTATGATATGTGTGAAATATCCGGAGTGATTTACAGACTAACTTGGTTCTAATTTGGAGGACCAAATTTCTTAAGTGGAGGAGATTATGTAAGACCCGAATTTAGTTAAAACACGAAATTAAAAATGCAAAATGAGTGAGTGTTCGTGAAGGGAACTCAGTTTAAATTAATCCCGAACAAGTGCAGGGGTAAAATGGTCAAAAGATCGAAATTCGGTATAAACCCGATACGAAAATTTTATTAAAAATAATAGATTTGAGAATCTTGATCAATAAAGAAGAAATAATTAAATTTCAGATTAAATTGATCAAGATATGAATTTACTGGAATTAATCAAAATTTTCGTTCGGGAAAATATCCCGAAAATATGAATAAAATATACCGACAAGGGTTAAAAATATAATAAATAAATTAAATAAAATTATTTGGAATAAAAAATTAATTTTTTTAGATTTTTTTGAATATTTTGACTATTTTAATGAATAAAATAATAATAAACTAATTTATAAATAATAATAAATAAAAATTAAATTAATTAAAAAAAGAGGAGAGAAATCAAAAATTCAGAGAGAGAGAAAGAGGATAGAAAACGAAAAATGAAACCGAGGAAGACCCGAACCACCGTCGACCGTCCGGCGACCAATCGGCCAAGTGAGGGTCAAAAAAGGAAGAGGAGAGGCCGGCGACCTCCTTGGTACCGGCGGTGCAGCCCATCGATGCCGGAATCTGGCGGATCGAGGGAGAGAAGCCGCGGAGAGGAGAAGCCAAATCGGCGGCCACCGACGTCGATTTGACCCCAACCACCGACTGTCGAAGGTTCCCCACATGATGCCTAGCAGATAAGTGGTGGCCACGACCGGCGAAACCAGCGCACGGCGTCGAAAACGGCGAAAAGAGGAAATGGGTACCGACGGTGGAGAGAACAGGCCGGACCGGTGACTTTTCGGCGGCCTTGGACGAAATCGAGGGCAGATTCGAGCTGCGGATGATCCCGCGGAGCTGCTGGCGATGGAAATCGATGGAGAACCGGCCGGTGAGGCCTTAAACTGGCCGAACTGGAGTGAACCGGACTGAACCGGATCGGTCTGAACTGGGTTGAACCGGATCGAACTGGTTCAGCCAAGAAAGAAGGAAAAAAGGAGAAAAAGAGAAAAAAGAAAAATGGGAAGATTTTCGGGGGTACACTGGACTTCAGGTAAGTCGGTAAGAGGTCAAAAGTGACCGATTTGAATTCTGAGAAATTTATTTAAATTATATTTAATCCAAAAGTAACCTGAGATTAAATATATAATTGTGCAATTTTACGATAAAACCCGAACGAGAGCCGATTGAGCTCTGATTTTTGTACCCCGCATCATATTGGGTAAGTATATTTTAATTACGATAATATGTGTCCTTTAATACCGAGTTTGATTATTTTAAGGAATTTATGGATTAATTCTGTATAAAAAAGAATATTAATCGAAATTGCAACGTAATTATCGTAAATAGTATACGGGCTATCCAATGAGTTTGGAACGAAGCCCGATGATTATTGGTAAGCTGAATGAGGCCAGTAAACTCGAAGAATGGATTTGAATAGTAAAAATGGGCTGAAAACGGGCTCGAGGCCCATTAAAGTGCAATTGGGCTCAATAAAGTAAAACGGGCCCAGTACGTAGATTCGATCAGTAAATGTGATATACTGATAAAAATAAGTGAATTAACCCAAAATATGTGGTTATCTGCAGTTTCGTAGACTTGGTTGACGCACAGTTGGACTGAGAGATCGGATATTATCGAGACGAGATAAGTTTACGCGTAAATCGAGGTGAGGGAATTTTATAGGTGCATAGAGATTTCTATACGTATTTATTGAGGGGATTTAAAAGGCTTAGAATTCCTTAAAAGTATCTAGAAACGAAATAATAATTTTTGCGAAAACCTGGGCTTAGGTGAATAAAGAAAAAGACGATTTTACCCCTGGGAGTAAAATTTACAAAAAGGGTAGTAAGGCAGATAAATTGCATGATTTTCATGTTTTAATGTTTTATATGAATATATTGTTTTGATTTAAGCAAATATGCACATAGGTTGGCTGTTGATTTCGTGAATTATACGAAAGGATACAGGTTTGGACCGGTTACTATTTTAAAAGATGTTTTATAAAGATTGAGCCACCTATCATATTTATTCGAGTAAAAAGAGTGCTAGTATTACTCGCACTAAATTTTACAGATTTATTACTCATGAAAGTCGTACTGGAGCATTGCTCATACGAGAAATTTGTGTGTGCACAAAAATCGTGCTGGAGCTTCGCTCGCACAAGATTTTAGATATCATGATATGCATAGCGTGGTGCTAGAGCTTCGCTCGCACTAGACGTGAGTTGACATGCATATAGTCGTGCGGAAGCCTCCTGTAGACTGTGTGTCGCAGAGAGTTGAGATGCTCGCATGTATACTTTGAGACATAGGTTGGTTATCGACATAGTATTGGGGTGAATAAGACCTACGGCAGGCACCCCCAGACTATGATATGGGTCCACGGAGTGTGATTTACCGTGTATGTCACACGGAGTACGCTGTACTATGCAGTCATGACGACTCGATGATGTTACTTGATATTCTGGCAGGTAGGATTTGACCTCACCTCCCGTTGCAGTTGTGATGCCCCGCACATCGGAATCCATGTAGCCTGGGATCACAGGGACAAAGTATGGCCATAGTCCTCGATTTTTCATACAGTAACTACATGCCTCACATGATATCATACGGTCTGAATAGACCAGGACGAACCCGAGGGAGGGGTAATGTCCCGATTTATGTTTTTAAATGAGATGCGATTTAATGAATCAAGGTATTCCCGAGAGATGGGTTTGACCTTGATGAAGTTGTTTTATGATGAAACAAATGAGTTTTAACGTGATGAGTTTATGATGAAACAAATAAGCTTTAATGTAACAAGCATGAGATGTCATACATGAGAATTTTTCCATGTTTGTTTTATATCTGGATTTCATGATTTCTCTTATATGATATATACATACATGTGGCATCGTTTTAGTCATACCTCATGCTCCAAATGTAAACGATTTTATATCATGACATTATCAGCATGTAGATAGTATAGTTATCTACCTGCTTACATTATTGCCTTACTGAGCTGTTTATGTTCACCTTTTCATTTTCCACCCCACAGGGTATATTCAGTAGAAGAGAACGACAGTAGTCATATCCGCTGCTTCTTATCAAGACCAGGTATACACATTTGTATAATTTTTGTATCTGAACATATAGAGGCTCAGTACTGTACATGGATGTAATATTGGGGATGTATTTATTTAAAATAAACTGATATGTAATTGAAATATGAAAATGGAATGGTAAATAGGTGAGAGGTGACTAACACCGAATCATAGCCCAACTGTTTAGTAGTGTAACTGTTCACGACAAGGAAATTAAAAAGCGAAAAATTTACTCTGATTTTTAGGTAATTTGGGTCGTGACATATGGGTCCATGGAGGACGTTGTACCGTATACATCACACGGAGTACGTTGTATCGTGAGGTTATGATGTTGATTTAAATGTCTCGCGTAGGACTAACCCACCTCCGTTCCAGTATGATGCCCTTACACACTGAGATCCGTGTGGTATGGGATGATCATGACATAGTTGGCCAACATAGTCATCGATATATATAATGACCACCCATCTCACATGATATCACATGGTTTTACATACTGAGTATAATTTCCGTTGTCCAGGGTAGACCCGAGAGAGGGGTTGAGCCTTGGGGGATTGTGTTTAAAGAGATAATATCGTTGTTTGTGACAAATTTTGTTATGTTTTGAGAAAGTGTTAAATCATGTGGGATGTTTTTAAGATATTGGGATGAATTTTACAAATGTTTGGATGATATGTTATCTATGATTTGAGATGGAACTATGAGTTTTATTACGATGAGCAAGAGAAGTTTTACATGATGGTTTTTCCATGTTAACATGCCTATTTCCATGCCTTTCAGTACATGATATATGTATATACATGTGGCATAGTTTTAATATTTCCTCATGCTTTAGATATTAATGATTTTATGCATGACATTATATGCATTTAGATAGTGTAGTTATATACCATGCTTGCATTATTGCCTTACTGAGCGTGTGGTTGCTCGTCTCATTCACTTTCCCCATCTACAAAGCGCACACAGTAGCTTAGTGAAGGACTGAGGCGTTGTATTTAGATATCCGTTGTTCTTCATCGCTAAGAGGTATACACATAGGAATTCTTTTTGTATCTAAACATGTAATAGCACAGTAATCATTTTGAATTGTAATATGGGGAATGTAAGTGTTAGCAAACATGTACAAGTATAGATCTTAAACTTCAAATGTATGTGTTTGCTTTTGATTTAATTGAAAGATGAATGGTAAGCGATGATTAATACTGACTCATAACCCAACTGTTATTTGTGAGAGTTGTTGAAGACCAAGTAAGGAAATGAAAAAGAAAAAAATTTATGGTGACTTGTAGATAAAAAGGATAAAAAGGGGTCGTGACATTTTATGAATATATATATATGTATGTATTTATATTTATACGTACAAGTATATGTATAGGCATGTACGAATAAATACATAAATGCATAAATATATAAATAAGGATGTATAAATACATAATTATGTACAAGAGTAAAGACATATATATATGTATATATAAAAGAAAGGATAAATATATATATATAAGATGAAGTGGAAAATAAAATGTTATGGTGATACTCTCGGTGTAAAGAAGAGAGGGAGGGGATAAGTGGACAGAAAATCCACTTAAGTCCCCAAGCTTCCACCAACTCTTGCTGCTAGAAACACCAGCAAGTAAAGGAAATCCAAAATCCCGAAAAATCCCCACCAAAATCCTGTTGAAAACAATAGCAATAAGTGGTTGAGTGAAGTCCACTCAAGAGAAATTAATGCTAGTGGTCTGCATTTTAAGAGAAGGAAAAACAAGAAAAGGAATAAAATATATTGAAGTATAGGATAAAGAATGATTCAACCAAGGAATGGAAAGCTTGAAGTGAAAAGAAATTGAATAGTAATTGAGAAATTGTAAGGCATGAAAATTGAGCATGGTAGAACTAAATTGATTGAGGGCAAGAAAAAGAGTGTATGGCTTGCTGAAATATGGGGAAGATTGATGGATAAATTTACTACAACCACAGTGGATGATTTGACCAAAGAAGGCTGGAAATGGAGCCTTAAGCATTGGTCTGCTGAGGAAAAAAAATAAATTAACTTGAAAACGAGGACCTGAAGTGTTTTGACAGTTGCTGGAAAGGGGTAGGAAGAGGTCGCTGGAAACAGAGAGAAAAACTAAAACTGAAACTGAAGCCGAAAGAAGAGAAGGTATGATGCTGTACAAATGCATGCAGTTGCAAGCAATAGGGCAGCAGAAGTCTGACGCCACAGGAAATATGATGGATTGCTGTCAGGATTGATGTTGTTGCTTAGTAAGAGGAAACATAAGGGATGATAGATCGAAAATGAAGCACGTAGAGGCCGAAGAGGAAGATTGAAAACCAGAGCAGAAAACGTGGATCTCGGGTAGGAACAGTGGTGAACGGTGGAGGCTTGAAGGGAGTGATGATGGTGGTGACAGAATGAGGATGAAGAATGTGAGTGAAGGAGGTAGGAAATGCGAGTGAAAAGCTGGAAAATGAGAGAGGCTTAAGGTTGGTCTGCTCTGAAGAGACCCGAAAACAGAGGTAGTAAGGGAAGAAAACAAGGGGTGTAAGGTGAAAGCATAGTTTTAAATAGCGGCCGCTATCCAAGATAGCGGCCGCTATCCAAGATAGCGGCCGCTATGTGTGAAATAGCGGGTGTCACACCCGCAATGACCTAATTGGTCTATTATTACCATTATCGAGGATCGTTATTACCGTTATCGACTGTTATTACCGCTATCGAGGGTCGTTATTACCGCAATCGATCGTTATTGTCGCTATCGTCCGTTAAAAAAGTTATGCGATATTAAAAAAAAATTCATGACCACGATGACCGTTATGACCGTAATAATTTTTGTTATGTCCGAAACCGCAATAAACACAACGCAATCGAAAACGTGACCGCAATCGCAATTTAAATCCCTGGGTGAAAGAGATAAAACCTAAGAACTACTACGATGGAGGCTCTTGGCAGGGAACAACAACGATGGCTCTCAGACTGATTTTCGATACACCTCTGATCGAGCACAGCAAACTTGAAGGAGAGTTTTCACCAGCAAGCACCAAGGGTAGGGAACGGGTGCTGCTAGCAGAGCATCTTGTCCTTGGCTCTGGGAGAAGCGTAACAGACCGAGAGTGGAGGAAGAAGATGGATGAAAAGTGACTTGAATGGTGATGAAAGGAAGACGACGATGGAGGAGTGGCTACACCGAGAGCATAGGAAGATAAAGAATAATGCCAATGGGTGAAAACGAAGAAGAAGGGAGAAAAGAAAGGTTGGCAGGAAAGAAGAAAAGAAATTCAAAAAAGGGTGAACAGTAACGAAACCCAAAAAGAAGAAGAGAGAGTAATATAAATATATATATTAAATATATATATATATGTATAAAAATAGAAGAAAATTGAGGAAAGAAGACAAGTATACTAAGAATTTGGATAACTCGGGAAAAAAGGCTCTGGTGGAAATAAATCGAGTGGATCGAACCCGTCAACTTGCAACGTTGAGGCGATCGAAGACTACCAACAGACACCGAGATAAGGAATTTATGCAAGTTTAGAGATAACTGTACATATTTTATGATTTTGAGTAGCTAAATAGATACCGTAGAGATAGAAAACCTGATATTACTCCTACGTATAGACTGAATCGTACCATAAAGTGTTAAAAAAAATTCATAATTGCATAAATTGCATGTTTCAATGTTTTCATTGTTGAAATACTATTTCTAGCGACATATGGATAGGCTGGCTATTGTTTTACTGTCTGTATAAAATAATACGTTTTACGAAGTTAAGTGTGCTTAAGTGGGAGAAATTCCATAATGGGAGACCTCCCAGGATGTCTCCACTCACATATCTTTTATGCATTGTTTTTGTACTGAACATTGATTTTTATATCATTTTTGAAAAAATTGAACCACCTATCCAATTTTCAATACGAAATAGTGCTAGAGCCCTCGTGTAGACTATGTGTCACACTGAATTTGCTCGCACTGGATTTGTAATGACCCGAATTTATGCACATTTTGGTTGGGCTGCAAGTCGATATTAGGTCAGAACAATAACATAGCTTGATTAATTTTCTTTACTTAGTAACAAATTTTAATCAAAATATGTTCACATTCCCCATACACATCTCGTATGCATTACTGTACTTATAAAAATTTTAGATACAAAAGAATTTCTTACAACTAGGTATAACTTCGATGCAGAAATATGCTCCGTGGAATCATAACTGTGCAGAATGTCTTACTAACGGAAGCAATCCCAGCTACAGAGGGGACTTTATGGAGAAAAGTAGGGAGTGAGTTCAACATGCTCAGTAAGAAAAACACGGCGCATGTAGATAAATACACTACCTATATACTTATGCCACAAATAAGTTTCTCGTAAATCATACAGAAAAATTTCAGTTCAGAAATGGAAATCAACAAATAGTATCTTCACAGTATACTATACAGATTTCAAAATTTCAAAACTTCAAGCAGTGAAACACATAGTTTCAAATCACAACACAATTCAAATTTTCATTTCAGTAATTTTAAATAGACGAGGCAAGACATTACATGCTATAACAGTAATCAGTAGGACAATTGGCGAATGTCAGTGACTCCGAGCAATTCACGGGCCAGGTGTGCCAGAACGACAGGTGTCGTGGGAGTGGTCAGCTACCCAAATGGCTTGCACAGTACACTATTTTCCAATAACACGGTACATCGTACACACATTATCACACCCCGTGACCTAACCTCAACCTAGTTGCACAATGTTAAGCGAAATCGTAATTTAATATAACATAAATAATTCTAAGCGGATCGTTTTACTTGTTGTTTGTGTCTGATGTAAGTATATTTTTATGCGTGATCAATGTCTAATCTTAACTGATATTACCAAAAATCTCGGTTTATTTTTCTATTTAAGCGGCATGACTACAATTTAAATTTTAGTCCTTTCTACTCAACTATGGCATAATTATCACAAGTTCTCAATCATCAAATAAATCAAATCTGGGTTATCCATCATACATCACATATCCATAAATCCGACATCAGAGTCGCTACCCTCTAACATGTCGTTCATCCATTTTAAACCGAAAAAAAGAAACCTAAGGTAAATCATGAAATCTGAAACTACCATAACAGCACATAACCACATTCATGTCTAATCAGTTTAGTAGCTTACAACATATTACCCAAATCCACGATTTAAACCGAGACCAAAGGAAGAAATCGAAGATGCAATACCTAATAGTCATACTTAAACATTTTCCAAACTAATACATCTTACAAATACAACTATGCGTACATATCTGAAAATAAAAATGCATATATATATATATATACTGTCCATCGCATAATACCTCGAAATACTCTAACAGTTGCTAATCAAACTGAGGGAGACAGCTAGAACGTGACGCTCACCCTAGAATAATAATCTGAAAAGTGTTGGAAAGAGAGGGGTGAGTGATAATTCTATTAAAATAGAATTATTTGTGCTTAATTTCTTAATTAATTATTTTAATCCCCATATTATTTTATTAATTATCCCTTTAATTTAATTAAAATTTTTTAATGTGCAGGTAAAATAAATCCAGATGAAACTCAGTCGTTTCAGTCAAAAATGGGCTGTAAACGAGCTAAAGGAGACTAGACCACTTCCAATTCGCAGACCGAGTCACCAGTCGTCTAGGCACGTGTGATGCCAGGTGTCCATATTTTATTGGCCTCGAAAAGATAAGATCGACGGACACCATGCCTGCTTTCTGGAAGACACATGTCGGGCCACATCGCACATCCAAGGGGATAAAAAGACAAGTGACATGGAAATATCTACTCTGCAACGAATGGGATGAGACAACTGGCCAAACAATGCCAACTCATCTAAGATTGAAAATTACCATTGTACCCCCAAGTTTGTGTATAAATAGAACATGATGAGCAATTGAAAACCAATTAAGTAGGTAGGGTGGGAGTAGAGTAATTTTTAGTGTAGTTTTTAGAATAGCTTTTAGGTTAAAATTTTCTTTAAAGTATTTTTTCTCTATTTTTTTAAGCATTTTTTCTATTAATCTTTGTGAAGCCACAATTGATTTTATTTTACTGTTCGTGGCAACTTTCTGTATTTTATGAAGATTTTCATTTCTTTGCTAGCTCTTTTGCAGTTCACGTTAGTAGCAAATTTTCTTTCCTTTGAATTTGATACAATGAAGCTTTGTGAATGAAAAGTTTATTTAGTTTCAAAAACTCCATTTTTACTATTCAATTTTCTCTTCTTTTTTTTCATTTAATGTTCATTCAAACTATGCCTTGCTGATTGTCCAAAGCTCGTTATTGTCGTCCATACCTTATTCTAGTGCAGTGGAACAACGGTGGTTAAATAGAGGATGAAGCAAGGCGTGGTCACTGGAGCTTCCCATTTCTCTGTTTCATGACTTCTCTTTTTTCGATTTAATCTTCAGCTACTAATTCCACACTTGCTCTCGGTTTCATTTCAGTTTACCGATTTTACTTTTGTTTACTACTTTAACTTTTTAGTAGCTGCATTTCTTTTGATCTATAATGTTGTTGATATTATGTCTTCAAGCATCAGTTATCCATCTCTGTTATGCCCTGTTTATAGTTTAAGCTACTGTTCATGTTATATTTTCTTCTTTATATGCATTATTCTACTCATAGCTGCCTCGGGTTACACTAGTATTTTCAGTTTATTGCTGATGGTTAGTGTGTATGGCTATTGTATGAGAGAATAGCAGGAGCTGAGTGACAGCAGCATCGAAAGTCCCTGTTTTCATTATTTTGCTCTTGTTCTGTTAGAATATTAGGAGATTTCTAGTTTATTTCCCTTTTAATATGCTTAAGTCTATATCAAACACAAGCTTTCTTCTAGTTTAGAATCAATGAAATATAGTTGCTTCTGTTATTTTTTTTGTCTCATTTGTTTCTGGTCAGAGCTGATTATTTTTTTTGTAATTAATCTTTCTTTATGCGGTGCTGGTCAGTAGCAGATTTCCTTTGAGAGCTGACTGTCACCGGTAGTGGAAGCAATGGCTAGTGATCTACTTGCCAGTGTGTGTAGGACACATTTGTTACCAGTTGCTATCCTTGTGCTGTGTGCGTGAAAAGGGCGGAGGCATTTGCAGTGAGCCAGTACAAGGGGGAAAGCAACTGTTGTTGATGTAGTTGTCCCCTAGTGTACTCTGCGTTACTAAGCATAGTGACAAGCTGGAGGAAATCAGCAAGGGACGGATAGAGTCTAGGAAAGAGCATAAAGCTGGTGCAGAACTGACGAGGAATGTGCAGCAATAACAGTACTGGAGCAGCACCTGGATGCAGAAGCAGGCGGATAACACCTGGAGTACCTGCTGTGTGTGCACTACCGTTGCACGGTCGGGACCGCATGGCTGGCATTATGGTTAAGGCCTTGTTTGGCCATTTTTTTACTATTACAATTGGTTTAGCATGTTTTAGATTTTTTTTATGTCACTTACCATTATTTGTTAAGTTAGGAAAATAAATTTTTATTGCTTGTTAATTTAGTAATTAGTTTTACTGAGGATAATAGTTAATTTTTTATTACATTAGGGTGGTAATTGTATTTTAATTAGAAAACTCGTGTTGCATTTAGGATTAATTTAGAGATAGAATTATTTCATAATTTAGTTTTTAATTGAAAAATCCAAAAACAATTATTTTTCATGCATTAGTTATATATTTTATTAAGTTCGAAATTAGTTAGAGTTAGATTTAATTTAGGATCATTTTATAGGTAATTAGTTTCTTAGTTTTATTTAAGAATTTCTTTAAGTTAGTAGAAGTATATTTTATTAGACTTTAGGTTATTTTAATTTGCATTTTTATTAATTAGTTTAATTGCATGCATATTTATTTTTTTAGGATTGTCTAATTTTAATCTTATTAATTTTGTCTCTTTATTTTCATATTTGCGATCTAGTTTATTCGCATTAATTAGTATTAATTATTTTAATTATCTTTTGTAGGTTATTGTTTTTAATTGCTTGGAGCTCTGTTTTATTTTCTTTAGTTTATAATTTTTATTGTTTTCAGTATTGTTTAATTTTAGCCTTGTAGATCACCCACTAAAACTTCATAATTTGCTAGGATATACTTAGAATAAGATTAACCGGTACTTAATTAGGCTAATTAGATTCTCTGTGGGACGATAATCCGAGACTCAAATCCCATTATTACTTGTACGACCGGTGCACTTACGGATACAAGTCTAGATCACTTAGAGTGGGCGTAGTCGACAATTAAGTTTTTAGCGTCGTTGTCGGGGAACCTTATTTTGCCAGCAATTAATATCGGTAAAATTATGCTTAGATATAATTCTAGTTTGTAAATGTTTAGGTTGTAAATATTTAGAGCCTTAGTTTAGGTTAGTTAAATTTTCTCTCTCTAATTAAAAAAATTAAAAATTAAAAACTTAAGAAAACAATTCTGAGGACTTTTTGATGTTTGCATGCGTAGAGCCAAGAGCTATGGTTGCTTTCCTTTAGATCTTGAAATTGAATGAACTCTTAGGAAAATTAGAAAGGATTCTAGGAAATTAATAGTTCCGCTGCAAAACACCATGGCAAAAAACAGAGAAATTAAGACCGTAGGAGATTATTCTGTACCGACTATTAGAGGGTATTATACTGGCATTAGGCCACCAGCTATCCCTACAAACAATTTCAAAATTAAGCCTTCAATCCTCCAGATGATCCAGACTTCACTACAGTTGAGTGGGCTTCCTCATGATGACCCACATGCTTACCTCGGGCAATTCCTGGACCTATGCAACACCTTCAAGCACAATGGATTATTTGATGATGTGCTTAGGCTTAGATTATTTCCCTTCTCACTTACGGATAGGGCGTGACACTGGTTAACCTCCTTACCTCCAGGATCCATTTTCACTTGGGACGAGGTAGCCAATCAATTTTTAGCTAAGTTCTTTCCTCCCTCTAAAATGGCCAAACTCCGTAGTGGCATATCTTCCTTTGCCCAATTTGATTCTGAATCTCTTTACGAAGCATGGGAACAATATAAGGACCTTCTTAGGAAGTGCCCTCATCATGGCCTACCTTTATGGCTACAAGTCCAGACCTTCTACAATGGACTTACAAGTCAAAATAGGATCATCGTTGACGTTGCTGCAAGAGGAGCTCTAATGTGCAAAATGGAGGAGGAATCTTACAATTTGTTAGACAAGATGCATGCTAACAACTATCAATGGTCTTCGGAGAGGCAGCTGCCTAAGAAGTCGGCAGGTATCTTTGAGTTAGACACGCTGTCTACCTTAACCTGTCAAATAGCTAACCTTACAAAAAAGGTAGAGTAACTTAGTACCCAGCATAATCCTGCCACCAGTCCTAACCCTGTTTATTCTGTACAAAGTCATTTTCTTCCATGCAATCTGTATGGTGGTACACACTCTGTAGATAGGTGTCCGCTTAATTTAGAATCGGTTCAGTTTGTTACCCCATCTCAGAAGCAACAAAATAACCCTTTTTCAAACACCTACAATAGTTGGAGGAACCATTCTAACTTTTCTTGGAGCCAAAACCAAAGGCAATATTCTAATTCTAGACCTATAGGATACCCTGGTTTTCAAGCTCCACCAGTTCATGTACCACCACATCAACAGTTTCCATATCATCGGCCTTATCACCCATCCCCAAATCAATTTCAATATCATCCATCCCCACCACCACCACCTATGCAGCCACAACATGTACTTGCACCAACACCAGCAGCTGAGAAGAAGCCCTCGCTTGAGGAGATGTTCTCGACGATCCTGCAAAATCAATCTGCCTCAATCATGAATTTAGAAGTTCAGGTTGGACAAATTGCTAGTGCTCTTCGCCAGCGTCTACAAGGGACCCTCCCTAGTAACACCGAAGCTAATCCTGTTAGGCAGAGGGAGGGTAAGGAACATGTTAAAGCCATCACCCTTAGGAGTAATAGAGAGCTAGATGAGCCACAAGTTAAGTCTAGTCCTGTTGAGCCCACAATAGTGGAGCCCTTATGTCACGACCTAAAAATCAATGTAAATTTTTCGTTTTTCTTTCATATTTAATTCTTACCTTCCTCTTATCGTGACCATCTGTAAGACCCGAGTTTTATTGTAAGAGCAAACAGGGAATGAATAGAAATTTCGAGTGCATTTAAAAATGCAAAAGGATTGAAATGGTATTCCTGAACACGTGCAAGGGCAAAATGGTCAAAAGATCAAAATTTGATATTAATTGGGAAAAGAAAATTTAATTAAAAATATGGGATTGAGAAATCTTGATCAATAACGAAGAAATAATTAAATTTCGGGTTAAATTGATCAAGATATGAATTTATTGGAATAAACCGAGATTTTCACTTCGAAAAATAATCCCGAAAATAATCGAAAAATATACCGAAAAGGTAAAACCAGACTGAGAAATTTATTTACGGATTAAATGAATAAAATAGTATTTTTTTAGATATTTTGGATATTAATAATATTTTAATTGATTAAAATATTATTAAAAATAAAATAATAATAAAAATAAAATAATAAAACAATTGAAAAAAAATTACAAAATGCGATTTCTAAAATAGAAAACGAAAGAGGAAACCGAGCTCCCCCTGCCATCACCGAAACGGCCACCGGCGAGCCCAGAGGAGTGACCGCCGGTGAGCTAGACGAGAGTCGAGCCACTACCAACCTGAACGGGCTGACGAACGACGGTAAACGGCGGCCGAATGGGGAAGAAAGCGGGACCGGGAAGAGAAAGAGAGATTCCCGGCGACCGGCACCAATCTGGGGCCGGCCACCACCAGCCGAGCGTCCCTAAGGCGTGGACGACGCGATTGGTGGCAACACCGGTGGGCAAGACGGTGGCCAGCGTCGAAAACGGAGGAAGAAAAGAAACGGTACCGTCGGCGGAGGAGAGAAGGGCCGGACCGATCACTTTTTGGCCACCTCGAGCGAAACCGAGGGCAGATCCGAGATGCGGATGACCCAGCGGAGTCACTGGCGGTGAAAATCGATAGAGAACCGACTGACAAGCCACTAAACTGAACCAAACCGGACTAAACCGATGGTTTGAACCGGGTTAAACCAGACCAGACCGGTTCAGCCAAAAAGAGAAGGAAAAAAGGAAGAAAAAGGGGAAAAGAAAAAGAGAAAAAATTAGGGAGAATTTCAGTGATGCAATTGAGCTTTGGGTAAGTCGATAAGCGATCGAATTGACCGATTTAATTTTTGGAATATTTAATTTGATAAATAATAGACTAAAATTTTACCCGAAAATATATTTAATTGTGTAGCTCGACAATTGGCATCCACCGAGAGCTCGAGATAGCCTCGATTCATGTACTATCATGGAATCACGGGTAAGTAACCCTTATTTACGATAATTTTGCATCGTTATGCGTGATTAATATTTATCGCATAAATTACGGATTTAAATTTCGCATTTATGAATTAAATTCTGGAAAATTGGATAAATTGTCATAAATACTAAATTGAGATATCTGAGAATTTAGAACGAGGCTAAATAAATTACTGATGGGCCCAATGAGCCCAATAGGCCTCGATAAAGTGTAGTAAACGGGCTTAAGGCTGATTAACGCCCATTATGGTACAATCGGGCCTAATATGGGTAAACTGGGCCAATGATTTAAATTAAGCCCAGAAAATATGCAACACATTAAATTGTATTGTATTTGACCTGATGAATGTGTATCCGCAGTTTCGGAGATGGGATTAGGAGCAAATCGGACTGCGTGACGAGACATCAATGGATAGGTCAGACTGTACAGAAAAATGAGGTAAGGGAATTATGTAAGTAGCTAGAGGTAGCTACGCGTATTTTAATAGCTTTTCTGTACACTGAATATGTATGTATACATTGATATTGTATAATGATCCTAAAAAATGGTTTGAATGATTTTAAGGATCGAAATAGGTGAAAAAGACTATTTTACCCCTATTAAGGGAAGTTCACCTAAGGATGATGAAAGCATGACATGCATGAAATGCATGATTTAAGGACTTTTATGATTAAGGAATTTTATTAGTTTTAATCAAAGCAAATCGATAGATTGGCCAGTAATTGCGTGAATTTCACATGATAACACTACGTAAGTGTTATTTGTATTTAAATGGAAATTTCTTTAGAAAATAGGCCAACTATCAAGTTTATATGAAAACAGATAGTGCCGACACGTAGTTCGCACTATATCTGCGTTTGTGAATGTGCATAAATGTGCTTGAGCGGTTGCTCGCACCGATTTGTGTGACATCATATACATGAAATGTGCTAGAGCGATTGCTCGCACTGATTTTATGATTTGATATGCATGAGAGCTGCTGGAGCCTAGCTCGCACTCTATTTTGACATGTTTTGACATGTTTTGACTTGTTTTGATGTGGTAAGCATAAAATGGTGCTGGAGCGATTGCTCGCACTAGTTTTAATGATTTGATATGCATAAAAATATGCTGGAGCTTAGCTCGCATCCTGTTTTGATATGATATTGCATAAAGCCGTGCTGGAGTGTAACTCACACGAGATTTGATTTACTTGAGCATTTATTTGTGCTGGAGCGTTGCTCGCACAAAGTTTTATATGGTTTTATAAGTCATTTTAAAGTCGTACTGAAGTTTTTCTCGTACGAGAGTTTCACTGAGTTTTTATACGTATCCGTACTAGAGCATTGCTCGTACGTGGATTTTACTTGAATTTATAATCAGTTTAAGTCATACTGGAGCGCTGCTCGTACGTAGATTTTACTGATTTTTATGAAACCGTGCTAGAGCTTTGCTCGCACGAGATTTTTTGATATCATGAATATGCATGGAGGCGTGCTAGAGCTTCGCTCGCACAGGGATTTATATGACATGCATATAGCCATGTTGGAGGCTCCTGTAGACTGTGTGTCACAGTGAGATGATATGCTCACACGTGCATATTGAGACAGAGATGATATGGGTGGATAAGACCTATTACAGGCACCCGTGATTGAGCTTGGGTTCACGGAGTACGTTGTACCGCGTATATCACGCGGAGTACGCTGTACCGTGGGGATTGTTGGAGTAGAGTGGCATTAGCCACAAGGCAGCAAGCCTTGCTCTCACAATCCTGGTGTTATGCAGTTCTGGCGGGTAGGACAACCCACCTCCCGTTTCAGGTGTGATACCCCATACACTAGGTACCATGTTGCCAGGGATCAATAGGATATGGCCATAGTCCTCGATGTTATTGATATAATCACATACTTGTCTCACTTGATATAACTATTGGTCGATAGACCAGGGTAGACCCGAGGGAGGGGTCAGGCCCCCGATTTTATGATTTTATACTGTGATATGAGATTTTAGATGATTTTATGATATGTGACCCTAAAAGAAGGGTGGTTTTAGAACCGAAGTTTTATAATGAACTTTACTGAATTGTTTTATGAGATGATTAACCCGGAAAGGTTAGTTTTCACTACAATTTTAAATGAATTGATTTAAATGCAGAAGCATGATGATGTTTTCCATGCTTTTATTCAAATTCATGATTTGTCTTACATGACATGAAAGAATGCATGATCTTGTTTTAATTCATGCTAAGTATGATTTAATGATGTCACATAAAATGCTATGAATGCATGAATTACATGATTTATATATGCACAAATAGTTTTGGATAAACTATGGCATTGAATATGCATGACTTTGTGAGTGAAATTTTAAATGAAAAGAAATGGATTTAAGGGCATGGCATTATGAGCATGTAGATAGTGGAGCTATCTACTTACTTGCATAATTGCCTTACTGAGCGTGTGGTTTGCTCACTCCCCTTATTTTCCCATCTTTTCAGAGCACTCACAAAAATTAGTAAGCGACTGAGGACTTGCACGCTTGGTATTCGCTGCTTCCCATCGAAAGACAGGTATACACATTTGTATGGTCTTGTATCTAAATATGTAATGCACAGTACTATAAACCAACATTGATGTCGGGGATGTAGAGTTATAACACCATTGTATATGTATTTAATTAAAGTCAAAGGATAGTAAACTCTGATATATAAATGTGATATGAAAATGGAATTGGTAATAGTGTGAGATGATTAACACCGAATCATAGCCCAACTGTTTGGTAAGATGGTCACGATTAGAGAAAGATAAGAATTAAATAATAAATGAAAAAGTGAAAAATTTACTCTGATTTTTAGGTAATTTGGGTTGTGACAGGTTAATGGTATTAGAGCTTGAGTTTGCCTGATATGAGTCGGTGTTAGTGGTTAAGGAAGTTTACATCCCCATTTACTATGCATTATTTAGATACAGTTGTGTATATCGAGATTTAAGTGCAGCTAAGAATTTGGTTTTTAAATGCAAGAATAGACTCATTAAATGATAGCCGCTATGGTTGAGAGGCGAGTACATGAGCTCAAGGCCGTTGAGGTAGGCCCGAGAGTAGTACTGAGTCACCACATGAGGCTCGTGATGAGATTGATGTGGAGGCTGATGTTGAGCATGCTCCACAGAGTCTAACAGAGAGATCGGACAGAGTCTGACAAAGAGATCGAACAATATTGAGGCACGCTTTGCGAGGTTGGAGCGGAGTGTGGAGAATATTTTACGAGCTAATTGCTCAGAGTATGTTTGTGATTTGAGGGTAAGTTGGAGCATTATTTGAAGTTTGGTCGACCCATCTTAAGAATTAGACATCCAGAATGGAAAGGAGAACAAATCCTAGATGTATTTCGGTGACAGAATATCCCAGACATTGTTAAAGGAAATTATAGATGATAGTATTTACTCTGACCCAGAGGAACATGTTGATTGACAAGTATGATACTCAGCTTATATTCCTGGGAAGATGTGACTCGAACACGATGAACAGTGAGAGTTGAGATGTCTGAAAGTTCATGGAATGGCTCAGATTGTCAATTAGAGTCCGATTAGCCCGTTAGATATCACTACCTATGCCAAGGCAGTGCGCAGACTACAGTTGTGTGAATAAGATTATAAGTTGCGCGCCTCTGAGATTGGGAAAAGTAGTAAGGGTCGAAATAGAGATAAAAGAGAATAGAGAATGAAAAAGATGTCAGAATGGGAAAAAGGTAGTTTGATAAAAGCTTAGAGTTGATGAGTCACGGGGTAAGTTGATTGATAAACCCCAGTATATCTAATTTCAATACTTTTGAGGGGTATTATGATTTGAGGACCCCGACCTGCTCAGTAACAGTATAACAGAGTAGCAGTGTGAACAGTGTAAGATGTGTGGTAGTTACCACAGAAATAAGATGTTGGATGAGGGCGAGTGTATGCCTTGGACCAGGACACTATTGATGTTTTATCTGATGTGGTGGAAGATACCACACTAGTTAAGAATAATGAAATAATTATTTTAATTGCTCCTGGTGCCACGCATATATTCATACCGCCTTCAGTTGCTTATAAGAGAGTGAAAGATATGAAACCTGTACCCTTAAGCCAGATGATGATGGTTAGCTGATTTTCACGAACTGAATATGGGTATAGAGATTGTGAGTTGAAAACGTGGGAAAAAGGATATGCCAGTCGATTGTATTCAATGGAATAAGAGGCATAAGGTAAGGATATCTATGATATGTAAAGTAATTGTGGTCAAGTCTGAAGGTTAATAAAGGTTTGACAGCGTCGATAAGCGCACACATAACCTATAAATTGAAATCGATAGTCATAATATATACATTTAAAGTTTGGGTACCTTTACTGGTATGATAAAGAAAAATATAGAATTTGATTAATCAAGCAAGTTTAAAAATTAAAATTTTATAAAAAGCCATTAATATAAGAAAAAAGGAAATGACGTGAGTTAGTATCTTAAACAGAAACGATTTCGAAAGGGCAATTTACGTTTATGTGTACATATGTCAAGGATATGGGTGATCGAAATATTTAGTGGAACTCAACTACGATAAGGTATTTAAACCTTACCTGGATCGATGGGTTGTCATCTTTAATAATGATATTATGATGTATTCGAAGTCCAGGGAAGAGAATGAGTAGCAACAGGAAACTGTCTTACAGACGAGGTGTTGAGAGTTTCTTGAAATAAGCTGCTCAGTTGACACATCTCATTTGGGAAAAGATTGCATACGAGTGGGATGATAAGTATGAAAATGGCTTCGGTGAGTTTTGGTATATTGAAGTAATGAACTGACAACCATAATTATTCTCATCATACCCAACAGCTCAAGAGGTTTCAATGTATATGGATACCTCAAAATAATGAATTGGCTATGTATTGATGTAAAATGGGAAGATAGTCGTTTATGGATCCAAATTGTTCAAGGATCATGACAGAAACTATCCGACCCATGATTTAGAGTTGGCAACCGTAGTGATTACACTGAAAGTATAGCGCTACCATTTATACAGTAAGAAATTTCAGGTATGCACTGATCGTAAAAGCCCCGAGTATCTGTTTTCACATAAAAAGGAGAATATGAGATAACCAAAAGGGTTAGAGCTTCTAAGGATTATGATTGTGAACATTGTACCACCCAGGAAAGGCTAATGTAATGGCTGATGCCTTGAGCAGAAAAAGCCTCGGGATGGTATCACATATGATGGTCAGGCAGCGTGAGCTGCTAGAGCAGTTGTGAGCCTCAGTACTGATGTGATCTCTTCTGATGATGACAGTGATTTTATGACAGCTAGCCTGAGGTTAGAACCGGATTTGTGTGACTGGAATTGCCAGGCTTAGCGTAATGATCGGCATGGTATCGATAGTGTGGGTCAGATTCAGAAGGGTATAGTAACAGAGTTCACAGTGAGTGATGATGACTTATAGAGGTTCAGAGATAATATAAGTACTCCCCAAGACCAGAGTTAATGAGATAGTGCTATTGTCAGAAGCTCACTCTTCGGGATATATAGTGTATCCGAGAAATAATAAATATATTAGAATTTCTGGAAAGGGTATTGGTGGTCAGATATGAAAAGAGGCAATGTAGAGATTGTAGCAAAGTGTCTCGTATGTCAGCAGATTAAGGTAGAGCAAAAGAAGTTGCAGGGTTATTGTAGCCTCTACCTATATTGACACGAAAATGGAAACGAGTTACCATGGATATCGTGATGGGATTACAGAGGACCCGAAGGAATCACGAGACTATCTAGGTGATAGTTGATAGATTGATTAAGTCTACCACCTTCTGACTATGGAAATCTCCACATACTCTTAGTGTGTAGGCGGATTCATGTGTATGAAAATTGTGCAATATTATGTAACGTTCCAGTGAGCATGATATCAAATAGGGATTCCCGCTTCACTTCTCACTTTTGGGAACGTTTTCAGGAAGCTAGGGGAACTCGATTGTGTGTTAGCACAGCTTCCATCCTCAGACAGATGGTCAGTCAAAAAGGACTGTACACGTTCTGGAGGATGTGATGAGAGCGTGTGCCATTGATTTTATGAGCTCATGGGATGATCAGTTGCTACTAATCAAATTCACCAGTGATGACAGTTGTCACTTGAGTATCGGGATAATATTTTATATGAGGCAGTGTATGGCCATAGGGAGTTGTTCCCTAACTTAGATAAGAAGAAGTAGGTGACAGATAGAGAATTGTTCTCGAATTGGTAAGACAAACCTCTGAGGATGTTCAGTTGATTATGAGAGATTAAGAAAACCTCAGAGCAGACAAAAAGCTATGCTGACAAGAGACGAGAAACCATTGGAAATTCACCGCAGGTGAATTAGTATTGTTGGCAGTTACTTGTCTTAAGGACATAATGAGATTCGGATAGAGATATTGGACAAATGAGAGATAAGACCTGTAGGTTGACATTACCACTTGAATTAGCAGGCATCCATAATGTGTCCTATCTTATGATGCTTCGAAAATAATATCCAGACCCAGCATATGCGATCGAATATGAGCTCCAACAGTTTAGCTCAATGAAAGTATAACATATGATTGGAAAATCAATTCGGGTATTAAACATGGAAGGAGAAAGTGTTGAGGTTTAAGATGATCTCCCTAGTTGAGTATAATGGTAGTATTACACTCCGAAAAATGTGCTTGAGTGGTTGCTCGCACCGATTTATGTGACATCATATGCATGAAATGTGCTAGAGTGATTGCTCGCACTGATTTTATGATTTGATACGCATGAGAGCTGCTGGAGCCTAGCTCGCACTCTGTTTTGACATGTTTTGACTTGTTTTGATGTCGTATGTATCAAATGGTGCTGGAGCGATTGTTCGCACTAGTTTTAAGGATTTGATATGCATAAAAAGATGTTGGAGCTTAGCTCGCATCCTGTTTTGATATGATATTGTATAAAGCCGTGCTGGAGTGTAAGTCGCACGAGATTTGATTTACTTGAGCATTTATTTGTGCTGGAGCGTTGCTCGTACAAAGTTTTATATGGTTTTATAAGTCATTTTAAAGTCATACTGGAGTTTTTCTCGTACGAGGTCTTCACTGAGTTTTTATACGTATTCGTACTAGAGCATTGCTCGTACGTGGATTTTACTTGAATTTATAATCAGTTTAAGTCGTACTGGAGCGCTACTCGTATGCAGATTTTATTGATTTTTATGAAACCGTGCTAGAGCTTCGCTCGCACAAGATTTTTTGATATCATGAATATGCATGGAGGCGAGCTAGAGCTTTGCTCGCATAGGGATTTATATGACATGCATATAGCCGTGTTTGAGGCTCCTGTAGACTGTGTGCCACAGTGAGATGATATGCTCACACGTGCATATTGAGACAGAGATGATATGGGTGGATGAGACCTATTACAGGCACCCCTGATTGAGCTTGGGTTCACGGAGTACGCTGTACCGTGTATATCACGCGGAGTATGCTGTACTGTGGGGATTGTTGGAGTGGAGTGGCATTAGCCACGAGGTAGCAAGCCTTGCCCTCACAATCCTAGTGTTATGCTGTTCTGGTGGGTAGGACGACCCACCTCCCGTTTCAGGTGTGATACCCCGCACACTAAGTACCGTGTTGCCAGGGATCACTAGGATATGGCCATAGTCCTCGATGTTATTGATATAATCACATACTTGTCTCACATGATATAACTATTGGTCGATAGACCAGGGTAGACCCGAGGGAGGGGTCAGGCCCCCGATTTTATGATTTTATACTGTGATATGAGATTTTAGATGATTTTATGATATGTGACCCTGAAAGAAGTGTGGTTTTATAACCGAAGTTTTATAATGAACTTTACTGAATTGTTTTATGAGATGATTGACCCGAAAGGGTTAGTTTTCACTACAGTTTTAAATGAATTGATTTAAATGCAGAAGCATGATGATGTTTTTCATGCTTTTATTCAAATTCATGATTTGTCTTACATGACATGAAAGAATGCATGATCTTGTTTTAATTAATGCTAAGTATGATTTAATGATGTCACATAAAATGCTATGAATGCATGAATTACATGATTTATATATGCACAAATAGTTTTAGATAAACTATGGCATTGAATATGCATGACTTTGTGAGTGAAATTTTAAATGAAAAGAAATGGATTTAAGGGCATGGCATTATGAGCATGTAGATAGTGGAGCTATCTGCTTACTTGCATAATTGCCTTACGAAGCGTGTGGTTTGCTCACCCCCTTTATTTTCCCATCTTTTCAGAGCACTCACAGAAATTAGTAAGCGGATGAGGACTTGCACGCTTGGTATTCACTGCTTCCCATCGAGAGACAGGTATACATATTTGTATGGTCTTGTATCTAAATATGTAATGCACAGTACTATAAACCAACATTGATGTCGGGGATGTAGAGTTATAAACACCATTGTATATGTATTTAATTAAAGTCAAAGGATAGTAAACTTTGATATATAAATGTGATATGAAAATGGAATTGGTAATAGTGTGAGATGATTAACACCGAATCATAGCCCAACTGTTTGGTAAGATGGTCACGATGAGAGAAAGATAAGAATTAAATAATAATTGAAAAAGTGAAAAATTTACTCTGATTTTTATGTAATTTGGGTTGTGACACCATCCTACCAACTGTTGGGCTAGGATTCGGTGTTAGTTCCCTCACACTACTTACTATTCCATTTTCATGTTACATTCACTATTTCATTTACATAACCTTACCTCCCCATCATAATATATGTTTACAGTACTGTGTATTTACATATTTAGATACAAAAACCATACAAGTGTGTATACCTTTTCTCGATGATGGGAAGCAGTGGATACCAAGAATGTAAGTCATCAGCCGCTCTGAACTGGTCCAGTCTAGTTCAACATATCCTCACTGCTCTGAACCGGTCCGTATCGGTTCAGGCTCATCTTTGTCGTTTCGATGCCGTCTGGCCGATTCTCTGGCAGTTTTCGGCACCAATCGATGCGCCATCGCCTGGGTGTTCTTCGTCGGGCCTCGGGTTGGATCGATCAACTCTGGTGGCTGCCAGATTTCCTTTCACCCTTTTTGGCTCTCAGCCCCGTCGATCTCCCTCTCTGAGCTTCGCCAGCGACCATCTTTTCCTCCCCCTGGTGCGTCAGCATCGCCTCTCGCTGCCCGATCCTTTCCTTGCCATCACGTGCCCCTCTAGCCTTCAAATTGGAGAGGAGCAGAGAGAGGGAATCGGTCCCGATTCCTTCTCTATTTCCTTCCTCTTTCACGATTTCAGATTTTCGTTTTTTTAATTAATTAATTTATTTATAATTCATTTTATTATTATTTTATTCATTAAAATATTATAAAAATCCAAAAATATCTTTAAAAATCTTATTTTATTCATTTAATCAATAAATGAATTTATCAGTCTTATTTTATCTTTTCGATATATTTTTCCAATATTTTCAGGATAAATTTTCGATGTGAAAATTTTAATTAATTCCAATAAATTCATATCTTGATCAATTGGACTCGAAATTCAATATTTTCGTCGTTATTGATCAAGATTTCTCAATTCCATATTTTTAATGAAATTTTTCTTATCGAATTTAGACCGAATTTTGGTCTTTTGACCGTTTTACCCTTGCATGTGTTCGGGACCAAATCAACACAACTTCGCCTCACGAACCCTTTCTAATTTCGTGTTTTAAATCCTTTTCTCCATTCTGAATGGTCCCAATCCCATTCATTTAATCTGTGGCCATTTCAAACCTTTATTTGATCTTTAAATGCATTCGAGAATTTTTATTCATTCCATTTGCATTTTTCATTTACGTACAACTCTTCTTGTGATTCAATTTACATATAACCATGTTTACATCATATGAATCATAAGGAATTTCGATAAAAATCGGGTCTTACACCTTAGGGTCTAAAGAGGCAGCTCAAAAAGAGCAGGAACATAATGATCAGGCTACAAAGGAATCAAAGATAGGCGCTTTTTCATCTTTACCTTATTCTTCTTATTCACAACCTTCCTCGTCCTCTGATGCTACACATGTTACCACAACATCCTCTCCAGTTAAACCACCAGTACCTTTTCCTCAGAGGTTCCAAAATAAAAAACTAGATCAATAATTCGTTAAATTCCTTGAGGTTTTTAAGAAACTTCACATCAACATTCTCTTCGCAGATGCTTTAGAGCAAATGTCAAGTTATGTGAAGTTTATGAAGGATATCCTCTCTAGGAAAAGAAGATTGGAAGATTATGAGACGGTTGCCTTAACTGAGGACTGTAGTGCAATTATTTAGAGGAAATTATCCCTCAAGCTCAAAGATCCAGGGAGTTTTACCATAACATGCACCATAGGAGATCAATTTTTTGGTAGAGCCCTGTGTGATCTAGGAGCTACTATCAATCTTATGCCTTGGTCTATTTACCAGAAGTTAGGAATAGGGGATGCCAAGCCTACCACAATGACCCTTCAGCTAGCTGATAGATCCATTAAGTATCTGCAGGGGATCATTGAGGATGTGCTAGTTAAGGTGGACAAGTTTATTTTCCCTGTAGATTTTATTATTTTTGATATGGAGGAAGATAGGGAAGACATTATTTTAGGCAGAAATTTCCTAGCTACTGGTAGAACATTAATTGATGTACAAAATGGGGAATTGACAATGAGAGTCCTAAATCAGGAGGTAACATTTAATATTTTCAAAACTTTGAAGTTCCCTGATGACTTTCAAGACTGTTTTAGGATGGAGGATATAAGGCTTGAGCATAAGAAATTTCAGAGAAGGAAGGAAGTAGATAAAGCTAAGGAGGATTTGCCTATCAGCATTCTGTCACCACTTTGGTTGACCCTCCTACTTCTTGCCCTGCTGCTGAGTGTCATTTTCTTCAGCTGCATTTGAAGTGGCTTTATTTTTCTTTTCACTTTTTGTACAATTCTTTTTCTTTTTCTTTTCTGCTGTTTCTTTCTATGTTTTCTTTTGCAGAGTGCTTTTACAGTATTACGTTTTTAATCAAGCTTCTGTTGTTCTTCATCATCATCAAATAGGAGAGTACTCTGTTCGTGAGCTTAAATTCTTATATTATCTGCACACTGAGGATACTGTGCACTTTAAGTTTAGGGGTGGGGATATCACTTGAGCGATTTTGGGCAAAATTAAAAAAAAAAATTTAAAAAATTTGAGCTTTCATTGTGTGATTTTGGGATGGTTTAGTACTTAGCATTTAGTTTTCCCATATTTCGATGATATAACTCCATGATTTAGTCTGACTTTAATTGATAGAGAAACATGATTATAGGAAAAGCATGAGGTTAAATTCTTGAATTTTTCTTCATTCTGATTGTGATTTCCTCATTTTATGCACATGTCATGTCATGAATCTATATATTTATTTAGAGAAAGCTTATGTGGACATAGGATTGTATTTGTTCAGTTGATTTTGCGCATCATATTCTAGAATTTGGTTGATCTTATCTTAAGGTGAAATATTATATCACACTTAATTAGGGAGATGATTTAGGCCATCTTTGGATCGTTTGAGCCTTTCGAGCCGTCCCTATACATATTTTACCCCCAGTCACCCATTTGGGCCAAATAAGCTCTTTTCTGTAAATACACCTACATATTTTTTTCCTTACCTTAAACACACTTTTCCTATCCCTTACCCCGAAAGTGTGTGATGTCACTAGGATATATCTTGAGCTATGTACATATGGGTATAGGTGATAGTGAAATAGCAAAAAAAAAATAAAAATAAAAAAAAATAAAAATGTTTAGCAAAGTAAATAAGTTTGGGGGAAATAAATAAGAGCTCTCACATTAAAGATCTTAGAACTAATGCATGTTGAGAGGTAATTAAACCTAAATCGACTTTATCATACCTTAGCCCTAGCCTTACATTATAAGCTTAATGAAGTCTTATTGATCTTTGGTTAAGTGTGGCTACATTAGTGGGGAGATAAGTGAAAAGCAAACTTATGGGAATGATCACATGTCATTGACATTGCATTTACCGTGTTTGCATAATTTGATCCGGGTAATGTACTGTGAAGTGGCATTGACATTTTCACACACACACGAGGTTAGGACTTATGATGGAATAATTCTAAGTGTTGGACTTGTAATTATGAGTCTTTGAGATCATAGTTTGTACTTTATCTTTGAGAATAATATTAGGGAAAACATTATGTTGGTACTGGTCATTCCTACATGTATTTTCTTTTGCTTAAGGACAAGCAAAAGCTCAAGTTTGGGGGTGTGATAATTCTATTAAAATAAAATTATTTGTGCTTAATTTATTAATTAATTATTTTAATCCCCATATTATTTTATTAATTATCCCCTTAATTTAAGTAAAATTCTTTAATGTGCAGGTAAAATAAATCCAAATGAAACTGGGTCATTTCAGTCAAAAATGGGCTGAAAACGAGGTAAAGGAGACTGGACCACTTCTAATTCTTTAACGACCCTTAACCCTTGAAAATTGGGGGATTTTTTTTTGAACATAATTTACCCACTTATTCCCTTATTCACTTAGGTTGTATTCCTGTTCAGTGTCAAATCACTTTTCCTAATTCTTTATCCGAATTTATATTTAAATTCCATATTTTGACTTATATGGCCGATAGAAATTTTGGCAGCATAACGACTTATATATGAGCCTACCCACCTGCAAATCAATTGTTTTAACAATCCTAGATATCCACAACTACCAAACATACTTTCCAAATCCACATTTACAACTCAATACATCCATTTCGATTTAATACCAATCATCTCAAAATATAATCCCAAAAGTAGAATCCTTTACATTGTATTCCTTACAATTACATTTCAACAAAATATTCCCAATATATCCCTGGGCAAATATGTCTGGTACAGGAATGTAATTGTATACCTTTCTGCGTGTACAAAACGTAGCCTAGGGTAGCTCTTTCCCACCAGCCTACGTCGTGTACGCGGCAGGTAGCGTCTGTAGATCATTGTAAATAATCTGAAAGGTACAGGGGTGAGATTTTGGGAAAGCGTCCAGTAAGAAACGCATTTAATATGATCATGGTGGCTAAATCACATTGAATGCATGATAAAACTAAGAGATAACGTTTCTTTACAAATATCACATAACTTCCAAAAAGCGTATATACAAAACATAATTCATAGAATATAATTTAAAAATAACAAATCTATTCAGTTACATCACAACCTTTTGAAACATACAGAACTCCAGAATATTTCAAAACCGATAGAACTTCAAAAGCACAACTGATGCATAAACATATCTCGGAGGATCAAAATCTTTTAACATAGTTCATATCGGATGGAGACTTAGCTAACTTATAGAATTGTCATGCGATGATAACATAGTCATCCTTTGTAGAGGGAAATCGGAAACATGGCCATGGTAAGGCTGTAGATGTGATTAAGGTCGTATAGCAAATAAAACATACCCGAAGGTAGAATTCATGTACGCCACAAAGGCGTGCATGACAAAAATGCATTGAACGTGTGGCACTTTGCATCTGTAGGACACAAGAGGTGGCCCCCACAGTCACACAGACTGTATGGCACTTTGCTCCCACAGAACCCAGGAGGTGGCCCCCATGATCACATATCGTTGTGAACCGTGTGGCACTTTGCTCTCGTCGGACAAAAGAGGTGGCCCCCACGTTCACATGTCATTGTGAAAATTACATGGCACTTTACTCCCGTCAGACTCAAGAGGTGGCCTCTATGATCGCATATCATTGTGAACCGTGTGGCACTTTGCTCTCGTCAGACTCAAGAGGTGGCCCCTACATTCATATGTCATTGTGAAAATTTCATGGCACTTTGCTCCCGTCGGACTCAATAGGTGGCCCCCACAATTCCACTATACATTACCTTTTAATCTCAAAACAGAGTTTTCAAAGTCTTTCTTGGGTTTTATAACCCATAAACACATACTGAGTAATAAAATCGAATTTCTTGTGATCTGAAAACTCTTTCATAAAACAGAAAGGCTATGTGGCACTTTGTTCCTGTAAGACTCAAGAGGTGGCCCCCACAATCACCTTTCGAAAATAAATTTCATTTCTTAAGCATATGTTCGCATACCGAATTTCATTTCTTTCAAAAACATGAAATCAATTCATACATAAGTCAAAACCATAACCTTTATTCAGAAATCATGCTTGAAACTATGTATTTAATTTCATATGGCATTTCTTTATCTTGAAAACATGATCAAATAGAACTTGGGCTTAATAGGTGTCGGGTTTTGTTTTACAACCAAGGGTTGTACGAGAAGGCTCGAAAACACATAGATAAATCGGAGTCTAAGGGTAGGGATACCATTACCATCTTAAATTACACCCCTTACCTCGATCTATTGAAAATCTCGAATTCGAGTGGTGACGCCTCCTAGTACCTCATTTAATTCCTTCTTCGATCACCTACACCGAAATTGTTTACTTAGTATCCTATTCATGCAATTATCCGAATTGCGTTAAAGTCGTAACCTATTCGTTACTACTTCGTGTGTATCTATAATTGTACATACCTAGGCTATCACGTGCGTTTATATATTTTCCTTACTATATATTATTTTGTACATATAAATATTAACATACACATTTATTATATATATCTACATGTATATACACATAAATATATATATATATACTCCTATATATATTATTATTTGTTTTCATTTTTCCTTATCACATGTATATATTCTTTGTATGTACATATACTAACACACACATTTATCTTATGCACCTATTTGTATATAAACCTAAGTATATACACATATTCATTTTATCATTTAATTTCCTTATTCATCATTACATAAATATATATATATATATATATTGTCTATTTCACATCTCTCTCATTTTTTTTATCTAATTTAATCTATACTAGCATGCTTATGTATACAACACATATATATACATGTACATTAAATATACATATATACATTTTACCTTTTTTTTTCCAATTTCCAGCTTTCTCCTTTCTTTTTTTTTTCTTTTCTCCTTTCCTTTCTTCTCTCTTGATTAGCCCAATTTCGGCTTGCTCTTTTTCTTCCTCGGTTTTGTTTTCAGCTTCTCGGTTCTGCTTAAATTCCACTCTCGGTTTCCAGCCTTCCTTCAGTCTTCTTCTCCTTCGGTCCTGCTTCTGTTTTCCAATTACTTCTGTTCTCTTCACTTTCTCAGTTCCATTCTCCTCTGCTCTTTCGCTTTATTGTATCGTCTTCTTCCCTTTTTTTTTCAGCCTCGCCTAGTTTTCCTTCAGCCTTCAGTCTTGCTTCGATTTCCTGCTCTCGGCGCTGCCATTTCTTGCTCCTTCACGGTTCCAGCCTTTCATCATCATCATCCTCCTTCACTCACTCTCCTCTTCAGCCCCTCGATCTTCTTCTATTTCCAGCTTTGCTTTCTGCTTTCGTTTCTTCTCCCTTGTCTCGGTCTGCTCTTCCCTTTCTCTCGATCTGCTTCAAATTCTTCTCCCCGCAGCCTCTCGGTTTCTTCTCCCCGATCGGCTAGCCTCCTTTCTTCTTTCTCTTCTCTTCATTCTCCTTTCTTTCCCTTCATTTTCTTTCTCCCTCTCCCGGCTAATCAGTCTTTCTCTTCTTCTCTTATTTTCTTCTTCATTTCTGCCCAGCAAATGGCTCTCTGCTTTTTGAAACCTAAAATACGAAATTAGCTTTCAAAGAAAGCCACTTCCGTACAACATTAGTTTATTTTATAATAATAATATATTTTATATATATATTATATTAATCTATATATATATATAAGTTTATTGGTTTATTGTTTGTTGTTTTTTTATTTATTAATTCTTATATAATATATATAATATATATTATACATTACAATATATTTATATCATTATTTATCCATTTTAAATTTCTCCTAGTTTATATATATACATATACATATATATATACATGTTCTTCTCATAAAATTATTCAATGACACAATATTCATATCTTCATGAAATTTTCATTATTTCGAAAATGAAATATTCTTGGGATCTCATCACTCCTTATAAATCCCCAATATAAGTTTTTACATCAAAATTATTTCTGATCCCTCCATGCTTGCATTTGATTCATCACATCCGGTGTTTTCGGGTTCCCTGTCATTCATGGGCTTCTCGGCTCCCATACTCCTCGACCCTACAATGAATATTCTCACTTCCATTAAAATATATTATTCCATTTTTATATAGTCTAATTAAATGTAGGAAATTTGTGGTGTTTACATTCTCCCCACCTTGAAAGAATTTGGTCCTCCAAATTCCTCTTGGTCCTTCAGAATAGATGAGGGTACTTCTAGATGCTGTCAAGTCTCTCGGGCGGTGAGGTATTTTTTAAAAACCTTTATTGGACATCAGACTTGACCACGCAAACCGGTTACGGATATAAGTATTCAAGGTTCAATTTCATTAAGAAAATAAGATACCCAACTTATCATTACTTGATCCAAATCACTTCACATACCAGAGATATTTGTACCTTGCATACATCTCTTATTTCAATATGACTCATATATTCAAGATTTATCCCATCTCAAGCTTGTCTCATTTCGTACATCAACTATAGCGAAACTCTTTCCTTAATCCAATTAAGTCTCACATTCAAAACATAAGAATATAAAAATTACAATCCATAGATTCAATACGTAATCCATATTCTAAAGTTTCCTTATATCTCAAACTCTGAATCTTCATAATAGTTTGGATCTTTCCAATTAATATGTAACTTCTCTTTGGGAAATCCTACTTACACCCATTCTTAATACACTGTGACCCAAGAGACTCCGAGTCTCTTTAAAATTTAACACCAGTACACTCCAAAGTGGGTCACTGGGTCCGAAAATCTCCCCTTTATATAGTTCTTATAATTGCTCTTTCAACGTTTCTAATCCAAGCAAGGTCACTCAATACAGTGGTTTCAGTACTTAATTCGATACCATGTGCTAAATCAATTCTATAACTTCTCCTTTCAATTTTGGGTTAACTTTGATAAATTATCTGATTATGTGTCAGAAACTCTATTTACAGGAATGTTTCTATACTCCGAACACGCCCTATCTTTATCAATCATGTAAGCAGTGTGACCTTTAGAGTCCTATTTATACTGTTAGTTCCCTGATTCATTCTTCCAGCTATAGTGACTATGCTATTTCATTATTACTATTTCCCTTGTAGATTTTTTTTGGTCATTCTCTTTATCTTTCCCTTTTCCTAGTGACTTTAGAAATATACATTTCATATCATCATAATTACGCCTTGCACACTGCTTCCTCAAAATAATTTCAAATGGAGTCATCTTAGCTTGATTAAATATCCCAATATCTCCTATGAGTTTTTGAACTTCCTTTATCTAACAGTTCTTGCAACTCCTTTTTCAATTCTTCAAGATCCATAAAGTTCATCCAGTAAGGAGACTTCGAGATTGGCTGAGTCCCTGGTGCCAAATCTATAGTGAATTCCAACTGTCTCTCTGGTGGTAGTCCTGGTAGTTCCTCAGGAAACACATTTGAAAGTTCACATGCCATTGATATGTCTTGAATACTTGGACATTCCTGACTAGTATCGGAGATGAATGCAATATAACCTTCACATTAGCATGTTCATAAAAAATTTTCATCAATAGTCAAAGTCATAAAATTTATTCCTTAACTGCAAAGCATACATCAAACTTACTAGGTAAGGAGAAGGTTACAGTCTTAGAGTAGCAGTCTAAACTTACACGATTGGTGGCTAGCCAATCCGTACCCAAAATTACATCAAAGCCATACATGCTCAACAAAATTAGATCTGCTAATATGATCCTATCTCCTACCTTGATTTCACAATTCCTACACACAATATCAGTCCTTTGAGATTTATACAGGGGTGTGGTAATGTGCAACATGAAATCTAGGTTTCACAGGCAATTTACATGCAAAATGGGGTGATATAAAAGAGTGCGTAGAACCTGAATCAAATAATACATGTGCCTCGTAATTACAAATTAAAAGCTTACCTCGAATGGTCTCAGTGAAGTATCAATAGTCTCTCTGTCCAAGGCAAAGACTCTCCCATGAGTGACAGTCTTTTTACCTTTCTTTGCTGCGCTAGCCCGTCTCTGTGGGACTTGTCTTTGGGGAGCTCGCCTTTCAGGTTGTCGTGGTTGCTCCAGGGGCTGTGGAATCTGATTTTGTGGGCAATCCTTTACCATGTGCCCCCTCTGTCCATACCCAAAGCAACTTCTTGTGGCCCGGTAACAAATACCTTCATGGAGTTTACTGCACTCCCTACATAACTTCCCATATTACTGCGAACCTCTGGTAGTCTATGGAGCAGGTACAGGAACTGTGGGCCAATCAACCCTAGTCCTAGACTCATCTGTCCTTTGCCTCTTGGGCTGGCCGCTCTGATAATCATGTCTCACAAACTCCGTCTTCTTACACTTATCCATGCTTTGTTTCCTTAAAGCCATACTCCATCTATGTAACATTCAGGCCCCTCTCAATCATCTGTGCTCTACCTAGGGTATCCTAAAATTCAGTAATCCATAACCCCAAAAGACGATCTCGGATAGCTGGCCTCAACCCTGCTAGGAACCTCTCAATATGACGCTCTTCATTCTGGAACGTCTCTGGGTCATACCTCATCAACATAGTGAACTTACTCTCATACTCATCCACAGTCATACTGCCCTGTACCAAAGTCAGAAAGTACATCCTCAACTTCTGCTAGGCAGCTCGTGGAACATACTGATTTCTAAAGGCTGTGGAGAATGCATCTCAACTAATCATCGGAGGCTGAGCAGTCAGAAGGACCTTGGTGGATCCCCACCAATGCTCTGCTTGGCCCTTCAGCATGTATGTGGCCATCGAAACCTTCTCGACGTCAGAACACCCTAAAAAGTCAAAAATCTTCCCAAGATTTACCAGCCACTCTTCAGCCTCTGCTGGATCCTTAATTCCCTTAAATGCTGGAGGCTTCATCTTCAGAAAGTCCCTCATCCTACCGATATCCCTCTCCTCCCTTCGGGCCTGTACATGAGGCTGAGGCACCATAGGTACTGGCGAAACTGGTGGCGGAGAAGGTGGTGCTTGTGGCGGAGTTGGTACCGAATTACGAATTGGTGTCGTGCCAGTTGAATCAGAAACATTTGCCCTTAGGTGTTGGGAGACCATGGCAATCGTTGCTCGAATTGAGCCATACGAGTATTAGGACTCTCTGGCTCCGGTGGAGGAGGTGCAGGTGGCTGAGCCTGCCTCCGAGGATATCCTCGTCCTCCACTTATCATGCAAGTGATCTAATACCTGCGTGTAATTCCAAAGATCAAATCTCAAATTCATTAGGTGTACATTACCTATAACCAGACAAGCACAGACATTTAGGATGTAATTTTATCCTTATTTTCGACACTGACAGTACTAGATAACCTTCGTTCTGATACCACTTAAACTGTAACGACCCTTGACCCTTAAAAATTATGGGATTTTTTTTTGAACTTAATATACCAACTTATTCCCTTATTCACTTAGGTTGTATTCCTGTTCAGTGTCAAATCACTTTTCCTAATTCTTTATCCGAATTTATATTTAAATTCCATATTTTGACTTATATGGCCGATAGAAATTGTGGTAGCATAACGGCTTATATACGAGCCTACCCACCTGCAAATCAATTGTTTTAACAATCCTAGATATCCACAACTACCAAACATACTTTTCAAATCCACATTTACAACCCAATACATCCATTTCGATTTAATACCAGTCATCTCAAAATATAATCCCAAAAGTAGAATCCTTTACATTGCATTCCTTCCAAATTACATCCCAATAAAATATTCTCAATATATGTCTGTGCATGCAAATATGTATGGTACAGGAATGTAATTGTATACCTTTCTATGTGTACAAAAATTAGCCTAGGGTAGCTCTTTCCCACCAACCTACGTCGTGTACGCGGCAGGTAGCGTCTGTAGATCACTGCAAATAATCTCAAAGGTAAAGGGGTGAGCTTTCAGGAAAAAGCCCAGTAAGAAACGCATTTAAAATGATCATGGTGGCTAAATCACATTGAATGCATGATAAAACTAAGAGATAACGTTTCTTTACAAATATCACATAACTTCCAAAAATGGTATATACAAAACCTAATCCATAGAAATATAATTTCGAAGTAACAAATCTATTCAGTTACATCACAACCTTTCGAAACATATTGAACTCCAGAATATTTCAAAACCGATAGAACTTCAAAAGCATAACTGATGCATAAACATATATCGGAGGATTAAAATCTTTTAACATAGTTCATATCGGATGGAGACTTGGCTAACTTATAGGATTGTCATGCGATGATAACATAGTCATCCTCCGTAAAGGGAAATCAGAAACATGGCCATGGCAAGGCTGTAGACGTGATCAAGGTCGTATAACAAATCAAACAAACTCGAAGGCAGATTACGCCATAAAGGCATGCATGACAAAAATGCATTGACCGTGTGGTACTTTGCATCTGTAGGACCCAAGAGGTGGCCCCCATATTCACACAGACTGTGTGTCACGACCCAAATTTCTTAAAAATCAGGGTAAATTTTTCGCTTTTTTTAATTTCCTTACCCGTCGTGAACAGTTACACTACTAAACAGTTGGGCTATGATTCAGTGTTAGTCACCTCTCATCTATTTACCATTCCATTTTCATATTTCATTTACATATCAATTTATTTTAAATAAATACATCCCCAATATTACATCCATGTACAGTACTGTGTATCTATATGTTCAGATAGAAATTTATACAAATGTGTATACCTGATCTTGATAATAAGCAGCGGATATGACTATTGTCGTTCTCTTCTACTGAATATACCCTGTGGGGTGGAAAATGAAAGGGTGAGCATAAACAGCTGAGTAAGGCAATAATGTTAGCAGGTAGATAACTATACTATCTACGTGCTGATAATGTCATGATATAAAATCGTTTACATTTGGAGCATGAGGTGCGACTAAAACGATGCCACATGTATGTATATATCATATAAGATAAATCATGAAATCGGCATATAAAACAAACATGGAAAATCATCATGTATGTCATCTCATGCTCGTCACATTTAAAACTTATTTGTTTCCTCATAAACTCATTTTGTTAAAAACTCATTTGTTTTATCATAAAACAACTTCATCAAGGTCAAACCCATCTCTCGGGAATACCTTGATTCATTAAATCACATCTCATTTAAAAACATAAATCGGGACATTACCCATCCTTCGAGTTTGTCCTAGTCTATCCAGACCGTATGATATCATGTGAGGCATGTAGGTTACTGTATGAAAAATCGAGGACTATGACCATACTTTGTCCCTGTGATCCCAGGCTACACGGATCCCAGTGTGCAGGGTATCACAACTGCAACGGGAGGTGGGGTCAATTCCTACCCGCCAGAGTATCAAGTAACATCATAGAGTCATCATGACTGCACAGTACAGCGTACTCCGTGTGACATACACGGTACATCGTACTCCGTGGACCCATATCATAGTCTGGGGGTGCCTGTCATAGGTCTTATCCACCCCAATACTATGTCGATAACTAACCCATGTCTCAAAGTATACGTGCGAGCATCTCAACTCTCGGTGACACACAGTCTATAAGAGGCTTCTACACGACTATATGCATGTCAACTCACGTCTAGTGCGAGCGAAGCTCCAGCACCATGCTATGCATATCATGATATCTAAAATCTCGTGCGAACGAAGCTTCAGCACGGTTTTGTGCACACACAAATTTCTCGTACGAACAATGCTCCAGTACGACTTTTCATGAGAAATAAATCAGTAAACTTGAGTGCGAGTAAGAGTCAGCACTCTTTTTTATTCATGTAAATACGATAGGTGGCTCAATCTTGAAATAAAACATATTTAAAATCATAATCGGTACAAACCGATACCCTTTCGTATAATTCAAGAAATCAACAGCCAACCTATGTGCATATTTGCTTAAATCAAAGCAATACATTCATATAAAACATTAAAAACATGAAATCATGCATTTTATCTGCCTTACTACCCTTTTTTAAAATTTTACTCTCAGGGGCAAAATCGTCTAATTTTTTTGTTTATCTGAGCCCCAATTTTTGTAAAAATTATTATTTCTGTTCTAGATACTTTAAGGAATTCTAAACCCTGTAAATCCCCTCAATAAATAAGTATAGAAATCTCTATACACCTACAAAATTCCCTTACCTCGATTCTCGTCGAGCGCGTATCTAAATTCCACTGTCGGAGGCTCGTCCGATCTGATTTGCTGCTAATCCAGTCTCTAGGCTGCAGATAATAATTTATCATGTCAATTCAACCCAATAAATATAATTCTCCTGTTTACTACAGTCGATTTAACTAATTGGGCCAATTTACTCTTATTGGGCCCAATCGCACCTTAATGGGCCTCGACCCATTTTCAGCCCGTTTTTACTTATTAAATCCCTTCCTTGGGTTTACTGGGCTCATGCAGCTTACCGATAATTATCGAGCTTCGTTCCAAACTCATTGGATAGCCCGTATACCATTTATGGCAATTACATTACAATTTCGAAAAATATTCCTTTCTATACGAAATTAATCCATAATTCCGTAAAATAATCGAAACTCTGTATTAAAGGACTCTAATTGTCGGAATTAAAATGTACTTACCCAATATGATGCGGGATACAAAAATCGAAGCTCAATCGACTCTCGTTCGGGCTTTGTCGTACAACTGCACAATTATATATTTAATCCCGAGTTACTTTTCGATTAAATATAATTTAAATAAATTTCCTAAAAGTCAAATTGGTCACTTTTGACCTCTTACTGACTTACCCGAAGTCCGATGTATCCCTAAAAATTCTTTCCCTTTTTCCTTTTTCTCATTTTTTTCCTTTCTTGGCTGAACCGGTTCAGTCCGGTTCAACCCAGTTCAGACCGGTCCGGTTAAGCCGGTTCAACCTGGTTCACCCCTTTGCTGAACCGGTCCGTACCGGTTCAGATGTTCCCGCCGCCGTTCATGGCGTTTCCGGTCAGTTCTCGGCTCGTTTCTAGCGCCAAACGGTGCGCCTGCACTCGGGGAGTGTTCAGCTGGGGTCGGGGTTGGCTGAATCACGCCGGCGGCCGCCGGATTCATCTTCTCCCTCCGCGGTTTCTCTCCCTCGATCTGCTGAATTCCAGTGGTTTCGTCGGCCGATACCGGTCTCAAAAGAACCGGCTCATCCTCCTGATCACACCGGTGGCCTCTGTTCGAGCCCAACTACCGTGGATCCCCGGAATCAACCCCGTTTTCCTCGCGGCTTTGTCTTCCTCCGTTCGACGATTTTCGACCTCCTGACGGCGCGTTACCGGTGCCCAAAGCTTCGCTGGCCTCTCCTCGACCCTTCGTCAGAGCTGTCGGTCGCCGGTAGCCGTGGGTCGGTCAGGCCACGCGCGGCATCTTCCTCGGTTTCAATTTGTTTTCTCTCTCCCCGATAGTTTTTTGATTTCTCTTTTTTTTTTACAATTATTATTATTTTTATTTATTATTATTTATAATTTAGTTTATTATTATTATATTCATTATTTTATTATTATTTTGCCAAAAATATCTACCAAAATTATTATTTTATTCACATTAATTTATTTAATTCATTTAATTTATTTATTATATTTTTAACCCTTTTTCGGGTATAATTTCTTCGTATTTTCGGGATATTGTCCCGAGTGACTTTTTGGTATTTCTAAAAATTCCGGATCTTGATCAATTGGACTCGAAATTTAATTATTTATTCGTTATTGATCAAGATTCTCAAATCCAATATTTTTAATTAAATTTTCCTATCGAATTTATTCCGACTTTCGGTCTTTGATCGTTTTGCCCTTGCACGTGTTCAGGATTAATTTAACCCGACTTGCCTTCACGAATACTCATTCATTTTTTGTTTTTAATTAAATTCGGGTCTTACAAAATCTCCCCCACTAAAAAAATTTGGTCCTCCAAATTAGAACCAAGTTAGTCTGTAAATCATTTCGGATATTTCACACATATCATACTCTTTAACTCTTATGTGACTTTTTCGGAGTATAATACTACCAACATACTTTAATTAGGGAGATCATCTTATACCTCAACACTTTCTACTTCCCGTTTTTATACCTGAATCAAGTTTTCAATCATTCTTTACACTTTCATTGAGCTACACTGTTGAAGCTCATATCTGATCACATACGTTGGATCCGAACAGTATTTTCGAAACATCATAAGATAGGACACATTGTGGATGCCTGCTAATTCAGGTGGTAACGCCAACCTACAGGTCTTATCTCCCACTTTGTCCAATCACTCAAAAGATTAAATCTAATGAAACTCAATTTGTCTTCTTTTCGAAGCTCGTTATATCCTTAGGACCAATAACTTCCAACAATACTAATTCACCCTTAGTGAATTCCAATGGTTTCCGTTTCTTGTCAGCATAGCTTGTCTATCTGCTCTGAGGTGTTCTTAATCCTTCACAATTAACTGAACATCCTCAGAGGTTTGTCTTACCAATTCGAGAACAATTTTCTATCTGTCACCCACTTCTTCTTATCCAAATCAGGGAAACAACTCTTACGACCATATAATGTCTCATCTGAAGTCATCCCGATACTCGAGTGATAACTGTCATTATTGGCGAATTTGATTAGTTACGACTGATCATCCCAGGAGCTTATAAGATAAATGGCACACGTTCTTATTATATCCTCCAGAACCTGTACAGTCTTGTCTGACTGACTATCTGTTTGAGGATGGAAAGCTGTACTAACAAGCAGTCGGGTTCCCATAGCTTCCTGAAAAACGTTCCCAGAAGTGGGAAATGAAATGGGAATACCTATATGTACCATGCTCACTGGAAAAATACTTGGTGTTCCACAATTTTCCTTATACATAAATCCGCCTACACACTCAGAGTATCTGGGGATTTCCTAACCAGAAGGTGGGTAGACTTAGTCAATCTATCGACTATCACCTAGATAGTCTTATGATTCATTCGGGTCCTCTGCAACCCATCACAAAATTCATGGTAACTTGTTCCCATTTTTATGTCGTGTCGATATGGTAGAAACTCCAATAACCCTGCAACTTCTTTTGCTCTACCTTACTCTGCTGACATACGAGACACTTTTCCACAATCTCTACCATGTCTCTTTTCATATCTGACCACTAATACTCTTTTCTAAGATTTTGATATATTTATTACTTCTCGGATGCACTGTATATTCCGAACAGTGAGCTTCTAACAATAACTATCTCATCACTGTGGTCTTGGGGAGCACTTATACTGTCTCTGAACCTCAGTAAGCCATCATCTCTCTTTGTGAACTTTGTCACTGTACCCATCTGAATCTGACCCACACTATCGACACCCTACCGATCATCAAGCTAAGCCTGTCAAATCCGGTCACTCAAATCCGGTTCAAATCTCAGGCTAGCTGTCACATAATCACTGTCATCATCAGAGGGAATCACATCACGACTGAAGTTTACAACTGCTCTAGCAGCTCACGCTCCCTGACCATCATATGTAATACCATACCGAGGCTCTTTCTGCTCAAGGCATTAGCCATTACATTATCCTTTCCTGGGTGGTACAAGTTTCACAATCTAAATCTCTCAGAAGCTCTAACCCGCTATGTATTCTCATATCCGACTCTTTCTGTGAAAACAGATACTCGGGGCTTTTATGATCAGTACATATCTGAAATTTCTCACCGTATACATAGAAGTGTCATATACTCAATACAACCACTATCGCTGTCAACTTTATATCATGGGCCGGATAGTCCTTTCATGATCCTTGAGTTGTCTGGATTCATAATCGACTAGCTTCCCCTTTTGAGTCAATACACAGCCCATTCATTATTTTGAGGTATGCACAGACTCATGAGAAACCTCTTAATCTATTGGATATGGTGAGGATAAATGCGGTGGTCAGTTTATTACTTCAATACACCAAAACTCCTGTCACGTCTATCATCCCATTCAAATACAACTTTTCCTAAGTTAAACGTGTCAATAAAGTAGTCCATTATGAGAACTCGCAACAAACCATCAATAAAAGCAATTTCTAATTATTGCTTATAATTTGCCCTCGACTTTAACTACACCCAACATATCATCAATAAGGATGATAACAAATTGATCTAGGTAAATTTAAATAACTTATCGTAGTTGACTTCCACTAAATATTTCAATCACTCATATCTTCGACCTATGTGTGCATAACGTATAATATCCTTCCAAAATCGCTTTCGTTGAAGCTACTAACCCACGTCATTTCCTTTTTCTTATATTAACGACTTTTATAAAATTTTAAATAAATTTTTAAACCTTCACGATTAATCGAATTCTATATTTCTTATTGTACCAGTAAAGGTACCCTAATTTTAATGTATATATTACGACTGTCGCTTTTAATTTATAGGTTGCGTATATTTTTAGACGCTGTCAAGTCTTCAGGCGGGGAGGTATTTTGAAATACCTTTATTAACCCTCAGACTTGACCACAATTACTTTACATATTGGTCCATGTGGTCACAATTCATAGTCGCTACTAATTGCTTTAATCCCAATTTACTTCACCTATAAGAGATATTCTTACCTTGCATACGCCTCTTATTCCAGTCTATCTCATATTCAGGATCTATCGCATCTAAAAGCTTATCTTCTTTCGTATATTACTTATAACAAAAACTCTGTCATTACTCATTCCGTGAGTACAATCATTTACTCCTTTAATTTCAATCGCTACACCCCTTTTATTACTTGTCAAAACTTACAGTATACTTTTCAGGGGTAAAATAGCACTATCTTAGAATAGAACTCTAAGCATCATATTTTGCAGCCAACTAATTTATTCTCAAATATTACTTCAAATTATTCATAGTCCATTGAATAAAATTGGCTGACTTCTACTTCTTCCCCCATTTTCAACTTATAATTTCTTCATAATTATTTCGTTAGTTAACCCTCATTCGTTGGGGTACTAACTATCAGCATTGTGCCCACAGATGTAGGCATTCACGTCTTTTACTAACTTATATACAAATGAAAGTGGTATGACTAAATACGTGGTACCATGATTAATTAAAATAATTACTTCACTATTCTTAACTAGTGTGGCATCTTTCACCACATCATATGCAACATCAATAGTGTCCTGGTCCAAGGCATATACTCGCCCTCATCCAACAGCCTACATTCCCTTTTCTCTTCGGTTGTGGCCTCCCTTTTTGGTGCAGAGATACCAACAGGGTTTTCTTTGTCTCTTTGCCCTTTTGTGGGACAGTCTCACCCAACTCTGAGCAATCATTAATTAAGTCACCTGTCTTACCACACTTAACGCCTATTTTAGTCAATAAGTGTAGGTGTAGGCCTTACTTCCGTGGTATCTACCACACATCCTACACTGTTTACATTACTATGCTGCTACACTACTACACTGCTCAGCAGGTCGGGGTCCTCCAATCACAATACCCCTCATAAGTGTTAAATTGGATATACTTGGGCCTTACCAATCATCTTACCCCGTGACTCATCAGCTCTAATCCCTTATCAATTGATCTCTTTCTCGCTCTGACATCTCAGTCATTCTCTATTCTCTTTTATCTCTATTTCGATCCTTACTACCTTTCCCAATCTCAGAGACGTGCAACACATGATCTTCTTCACACAACTGTATTCTGCACACTGCCTCAACATAGGTAATGAGCTAATCAAACTCTAATCGATAATTTGAGTCCTTCCATGAACTTTTGGGCTTTTCGACTCTCACTGCCCACAATATCGGGTTCATACTTGCCCAAGGATGTAATCTGAGATTCATACTCATCAATCAACCAATGACTCTGGGTCAATGTAAGAAATTTTAAATTGTAATTTCCCTTAAGTAGTGTCCAAAATATTCTGTCATCAGAATACATCCAGAAATATTTCTCATGTTGACTTTGGACGTCTAACTCTTCAGATGGGTTGAGCAGACTTCCACTAATGCTCCACCTCACCCTCCAACATAAACATAATTAAAAGGCACTTTCTCAGTTGACATACACCAAAAGAATCCATACAACTTCGCTATCTCATACACCTAGTCCTCAGTAACTATTGGTTTCTTTTCTTCACTAAATACTGGAGGGGTGCGAGAATCTCTATACTCTGAGGCATCTGTTTAGGCTTTACCCTGCCTATCATCAACTACCCGCATAGACTGAGTAAACAACTTTGAAATATTTTCTACACTCCACTCCATCCTCTTGAAGCGTGTCTCAATACTGTTTGGTCTCTTTATAGGACCCTGTGGAGTATGCTCAACATCAGTCTCCACTTCACTCTCATCTTGAGTCTCATATGACAACTCATTCGACTCTCAGGCCGATCTCTATGGCCTCGAGCAGGTGTACTTGCCTCTCTACCATAGCGGCTATCATTTAGAAAAACTATATTCTTGCATTCGAAACTAAATTCTTAGCTGCTGATCCACCTTGATATACACAATTGTACCTAAACAATGCACAGTACATGGGGATGTAAATTTACTTAACCACTAACACCGACTCATATCAGGCCAACTCTGCTCTGATACCATCTTTTCTGTCACGACCCAAATTTCTTAAAAATCAGAGTAAATTTTTCACTTTTTTTTTAATTTCCTTACCCATCGTGAACATTTACAATACTAAACAGTTGGGCTATGATTCGGTGTTAGTCACCTCTCATCTATTTACCATTCCATTTTTATATTTCATTTACATATCAATTTATTTTAAATAAATACATCCCCAATATTACATCCATGTACAGTACTGTGCATCTATATGTTCAGATAGAAATTTATACAAATGTGTATACTTGATCTTGATAATAAGCAGCGGATATGACTACTGTCATTCTCTTTTACTGAATATACCCTGTGGGGTGGAAAATGAAAGGGTGAGCATAAACAGCTAAGTAAGGCAATAATGTCAGCAGGTAGATAACTATACTATCTACGTGTTGATAATGTCATGATATAAAATCGTTTACATTTGGAGCATGAGGTATGACTTAAACGATGCCACATGTATGTATATATCATATAAGATAAATCATGAAATCGACATATAAAACAAACATGAAAAATCATCATGTATGTCATCTCATGCTCGTCACATTTAAAACTTATTTGTTTCCTCAAAAACTCATTTCATTAAAAACTCATTTGTTTCATCAGAAAACAACTTCATCAAGGTCAAACCCATCTCTCGGGAATACCTTGATTCATTAAATCACATCTCATTTAAAAACATAAATCAGGACATTACCCATCATTCGGGCTTGTCCTGGTCTATCCAGACCGTATGATATCATGTGAGGCATGTAGGTTACTGTATGAAAAATCGAGGACTATGGCCATACTTTGTCCCTGTGATCCCAGGCTACACGGATCTCGGCGTGCGGGGTATCATGTCACGACCCAATTCCATTTTTCCTTAACTGAAAATCAGTGAAAATTTTTTGCGTTTTTACTTTTACCTTACCCGGTCGTGAACTAAACTCACCACACACTGTTGGGCTGTGAGCCAATAATAAACACCACATCCCATTCATTCTCAATTAATCAAAACGATGTCATACACGTGCATTTAATCGTGTACTTATACGAATACATGTTTTACTGACATCTACATCCCCCATAAGTACAACTCAAAAGAATACTGTGCTTTTACATTGTTTAGATACAAAAAGAATCACTGTGTATATACCTCTTAGCGATGGAGATGCAGCGGAGTCCAAAATAATACGCCTCAGTCCTCACCGGGCTACTATGCACGCTCTGTAGGGGGAAAATAGAGTGGGATGAGCAACCACACGCTCAGTAAGGCAATAATGCAAGCATGGTAGATAACTACTCTATCTACATGCTGATAGTGTTATGCATAAATCATTTATGGTAGGAGCATGAGGAATAAAACTATGCCATATGAGTATACATATATATCATATATCAAAGTCATGTAAAATTGGCATATAAAACATGGTAAAACATCATGTATAAATCATCTCATGCTCGATCTCATTTAAATTCATAAAAAGGGCAATTCATTAAGAAACCTCCTTTTTAAACCCACGTCATAAATCTCTTTCTCATCACATACAATCACATCACATCCATTCACAATCACAACCACGTTTTCATTTCATAATTTAAATCCACGAGGCTTGACCCCTCCTTTGGGTCTACCTTAAACAATCACAATCACACTTAGAGATTTAAAATCATGTGGTAGTAAGTAATTCAAGCAAGGAGACAGGTTACTATATCTCAAGTGACTACATTGGTCAATCGTCACGTATCATCCCAGACCACACGGATTTCGGTGTGCGGGTATCATGCTGGCACGAATGTGGGTTAGTTCTCCGCCAGACTTTCTCAAATCAAGTAACCACCACGCGGTACATCGTACTCCATGTGATATACACGGTACATCGTACTCCGCGGACCCATAATCATGGTTAGGGGGTGCCTGCCATAGGTCTTATCTACCCCATATCGAGTGTAACCTTTATAGTCTCAAGAGAGCGTGGGAGTAACCGCAATACCAGGTCCTAGCCCCTCATGGCCTTGCTAGCCCCTGTTGGGTTCCCTGATCCAGGTCCTAGCCCCTCACCCTCACCTCACCTAAGAGGTCTGTTAGGCCTGTTGGGTTCCCTGGATGGATTATGTCAGGTCCTAGCCCCTCACCCTCACCCCACCTAAGAGGTCTGTCAGGCCTGTTGGGTTCCCTGAGCTAATCCGTATCTCTCACCACGGCCTCATACGTACCACAGTGTGAAAACCAGCGCGAGCTACGCTCTAGCGCGAATTCATGCATCAAAACCAATCGCTTCGTACGAGCAACGCTCTGGTACGGCATTTATGCATAAAATATGAAGAAACCATGTACGAGCATAGCTCCAGTACAGTTATATGCATAAGAAAAACCACTCAAATCCACGTACGAGCATAAGCTCCAGTACGGTTTATAAACATCATCACAATTCAATTTCAAAGTGCGAGCTAAGCTCAAGCACGTTTCACACAAGTGGAAACATAGAAATCTCGCGCGAGCGAGGCTCTAACGCGAATTATATCTCATACACGCGATAGGCGGCTTACATGCATTCAAAACATCTCATAATATGCTTAGTGCCTCATATGGGCTATTTCACAACATCATTCAAGTACTAGCCAGCCTATCCTTTTATTTGCTCAAATCAAAGCATTGTGTTTTGTAAAAGCATTCAAAACACATGATTTATGCAATTATTAGCCTTACTATCCCTTTTTCATAAAATCCACTTCAAATCCAAAACCACGCATATACCCATCATCTTTCACGAATACCATCAACATTTATTTGAGCAATCATGCATTTCATAAAAAAAAACTCGATATTCACCCACAAGTTCGAAGTACGAGCAGCTACCTCTATATACTCACAAAATTCCCTTACCTGGAATCGCGATGCGTGATTCCACTTCCTTAAGTTGCTTTCTCGTACGGTTCGGTTCGCCTTCAACGGACTCTTCGGGACTGCACAAAATCGTATCCCGCATTATATTCGATCCATATATTGCAACCCTTGTGCTTGCTATAGTCAATTTAATCTATAGCCTCTATTAAAGCTTATTTGGCCTCGTTTCATTACTTTACCCATAGCTCGAGTCTATGGACCTTCTTAGGCCTATTAACTTATTCAAAGTCAATATCAAATCGACATAAAGCTCATAGCGTTCATATTCCATGAATCCCCTCACTATGGTATTTATCAATTATATACATACCCATTTCCACATTTCTTCCAACCCACCATGTAATTCCATCTAACCATCTAAAATCATAACATTATCCCAATGACAACTTTAGCATGCCACAAACCATAAGTTCATTCAATCCCACATATCCTCACATTATACCCATTTTAGATTTCTAGGTCACACCAAATTTCACAACATTCCTAAGTAGTTTATCCATCAATCCTCCTATCAATCAACTCCAAAATCAATTAAATAGCTAATGCATTTGGATTGGAGTGTTAGAATCTTACCAATATGATTTCTCTTCTTGCTCCAATTGGTAATGCCCTTAACTCCTTCAATTCCAAGAATGGGAAAATGCCCTCTCACTATGTTGTTCTTCTCCTTGATAGGAACAACTTTGCCTCTAATGATCTCTCTCCAAATCTCACTGAAAATGGCTGATTTTAGAGAGGGAAAGTTAGGTTTTTGGGTTGAAATTGTAAGGTTAAGTGTTTTCCGAGATTTCCATATTTTTCAGCTCTCCTTATATAGAAATGACTTGAGGAGATCGATCTGGTCCAAGAGGAGATCGATCTGGTCCCTTAAAATCCCTCTTTTTCATGGCATTTTTAAGCCTGAGATCGATCTGTCGAAGCAATGAGATCGATCTGTTGAATCATGAGATCGATCTGTAGAAGCATGAGATCGATCTGGTCCCAAACAAAGAGCTAAGGAGATCGATCTGGGTGCTTGAGGATCAATCTTTTCACTTACAGAATGCTTGGCAGATCGATCTCTCTCCATTGGAGATCGATCTGCTCTATTCTTTCGCCCAAATAAGAGCATTCTGGCTCTTCCAGATCGATCTCTCATCATACGAGATCGATCTGGACCTCATGTTTTCCAGATTTCCTGCAGTTTCTTTGCTGCAACTCATACCAACACATCCTTAATCTATTGCCATGGCCATTTTCTCATCCATCCACCTTTATAACTTGAAAATGGCATCCATTCATACCTTATGCACATTGAAACTTGTGTGCATTCATTATATGTCCCAAGGTATGCTACATAGAACCGAATAGAAGCTTAACTCCATTCCATTTTACCACACTACTCATTTTGAGTTTCAATCACATCCATCACTTGCCATAACTCATTCCTTCGTATTCATACTCAATGAAACTTGTATGTACGTTACAATTCATATTACACATACATACATTGAATCCATGGACTTACATCAATCATAATTTACATTACAAGTCCATTCATATTATTTGATCCAATTACACATATTACCCTTTTACATATACGGGGTCTTACATTCTCCCCTCCTTCAAGAAATTTGGTCCTCCAAATTAGAACCAAGTCACTCTTCAAACAGTTGGGGGTACTTCTCCCGTATCAAGTTCTCCAATTCCCACGTGGCCTCTTCCGCCGTGTGGTGTTGCCAAAGCACTTTCACCAAAGGAATTGTCTTATTCCGTAACACTTTTTCTTTTCTATCCAGTATCCGAACCGGCTTCTCAACATACGTCATACTCTCATGGAGCTCCAACGGCTCATATCTTATTACGTGTGCCGGGTCCGGGTGATACTTCCGAAGCATCGAGACGTGGAAGACGTTGTGGACATTCACCAAGTCCGGTGGCAATGCCAACCTATATGCCTTATCTCCCACTCTCTCCAAAATCTCGAAGGGTCCGATGTATCTAGGGCTCAGCTTGCCCTTCTTACCAAATCTCATAATACCCTTCGATGGTGATACCCTCAGAAACACCGACTCACCCTCATCAAACTCCAGTGGTCTTCGTCTCTTGTCAGCATAACTCTTTTGCCGGCTCTGAGCTGTCCGTAATCTCTCACATATCAACTGGACGTCCTCAGATGCCTGCTGCACTAAGTCCGGAGCAAAAATTTGTCTGTCACCAACCTCTTCCCATCCAATAGGGGAACGGCATCTACGCCCGTATAATGCCTCATAGGGTGCCATCCCGATACTAGCATGATAGCTATTATTATAAGCGAACTCGGCTAACTGTAGGTGGTCGTCCCAGGAGCCTCTAAAATCCAGTACACACGCTCATCATCATATCCTCGAGGGTCTGTATAGTCCTCTCTGACTGCCCATCTGTCTGAGGATGAAAAGCGGTGCTAAAACTCAGTCGGGTCCCCAGCGCTTCCTGAAAATGTTCCCAGAAATGGGAAGTGAAGCGGGCATCCCTATCAGAAACAATGCTCACTGGTACACCATGTAGCCGTACTATCTCTCGAATATACAGGTTCGCCAACTGACTCAGTGTATCGATAGCTCTCATAGCCAAGAAATGGGCGGACTTAGTCAACCAGTCCACAATAACCCATATGGCATCATGACCTCTGCGGGTCCTCGGCAACCCCATCACAAAATCCATGGTGACATGCTCCCACTTCCAGGTCGGTATCGGTAGAGGCTGCAATAATCCTGCAGGCTTCTGATGCTCTACCTTCACTTGCTGACAAACGAGACACTTAGCGACATATTCCGCAATGTCTCTTTTCATTCCAGACCACCAATAAACCTTCCGAAGGTTTTGATACATCTTGGTACTTCCCGGATGTATCGTATACTTCGATGAGTGAGCCTCTGATAAAATCGTCCTCCTGATCTCAGGATCCCTGGGAACGCATACTCTGCCTCTGAACCTCAATAAGCCATCCGCACTCTGCTCAAAATCAATACCCACACCTGTCTGTATCTGCCTCAGCCAATCGATACACCGTCGATCGCTCTGCTGGGCTTGCCGAATACGGCCAATCAACTCTGGCTCTAGTCTCAAACTAGCCATGATCTCAAGTCTCTCAGATCCAAGTGGGGTTACATCCAAACTGAGGTTCGCAAAGTGTTCTAACAATTCATGTTCCCGTACCATCATATAAGACACCAACCCAAGGTTTTTTCTACTCAAAGCATCGGCAACTACATTTGCCTTACCCGGGTGGTACATGATTTCACAATCATAGTCTTTCAGGAGTTCGAGCCATCTCCTCTGTCTCATATTCAGCTCTTTCTGATAGAATAGGTACTTAAGGCTCTTATGATCTGTGAACACCTGAAATTTCTCACCATAGAGATAGTGGCGCCATATTTTCAAAGCAAATACTACGGCCGCCAACTCTAAATCATGTGTCGGGTAGTTCCTCTTATGATCTTTCAACTGTCTAGATCCATAGGCAACTACCTTCCCATCCTGCATAAGCACACAGCCCAGTCCCTGGTGTGATGCATCCGTATACACCGAGAATCCTCCTGAGCTGGTAGGAATGGTGAGAACTGGAGCAGTCGTCAATCGACGCTTAAGCTCCTCAAAACTCCTCTCACATGCCTCATCCCATGTAAACTTAACATCTTTACGCGTGAGGCGTGTCAACGGAGCAGCTAGTCTGGAGAAACCCTCTACAAATCTCCGATAATATCCTGCCAATCCCAGGAAACTTCTGATCTCAGTTACTGTCTTCGGCTGTTCCCACTGAACAACTGCCTCTATCTTGGATGGATCCACTGATACCCCATCCTTTGACACAACATGCCCCAGAAATGAGATCTGTTCCAACCAAAAGTTACACTTGCTGAGTTTGGCATACAATTCTCTCTCTCGGAGGGTCTGCAGAACTATCCTCAAGTGCTCCTCATGATCTTCCCTGGACTTAGAGTACACCAAAATGTCGTCTATGAAAACAATCACAAATTTGTCCAGGTATGGCTTGAATATATCATTCATCAATGCCATAAATGCTGCGGGAGCATTCGTCAATCCGAATGGCATCACCAAAAACTCATAGTGACCATAACGGGTACGAAATGCTGTCTTGGGTACATCTCCACTCCTGATCCTCAACTGATGGTACCCTGACCGCAAATCTATCTTAGAAAATACTTCGGCTCCCTGGAGCTGATCCAACAAATCATCGATTCTTGGAAGGGGGTACTTGTTCTTAATGGTGGCCTTATTCAACAACCGGTAATCTATACACAGTCGGAGGCTTCCATCCTTCTTCCTTACAAATAGAACCGGTGCTCCCCAAGGTGAGACACTCGGTCTAATAAACCCCTTCTCCAATAACTCTTGCAGTTGTTTCTTCAGCTCTTCCAACTCTATCGGAGCCATTCTATAGGGTGGCTTCGATATCGGCTCTGTACCAGGCACTAACTCAATGCAAAATTCCATTTCCCTTTCAGGTGGTAGTCCTGGTAATTCATCCGGAAAGACATCAGGGTAGTCCGTAATTACGGGTATGTCCTTCAATTCCGGGTGTGCCTCATCTATATCGACCACATAGGCAATGAACCCTTCACATTATCCTCTCCATCATTAGTAACATAAACCATCACTCCACATTTAACATTTATCATAAACAATAAATTTATCTCTCAAGCAATATGTATTTAAAATCATACTCCTTTATTTACAACAACCATGCTAGTTTCATATCATTTCTTTTCATCAAAGTTTACAATAAGATTGTCTAATCCTAAAAACATCAATGTTTTGGCATGACAATCCATCACAACACGATTGGTAGCCAACCAATCCATTCCCAAAATTACGTCAAAATCATTCATATTCAATAAAATCAGATTGGCTATCATTTCCTTCCCCTCTATCTTTAATTTACAATCCCTACATACATGCTCAGTCAATTGACTATCATTCATGGGTGTGGAAATCATCAACATTTTATCCAATAATGTTGGCTTCACATATTTCAACAATTTATGTGCAAAGGAAGGTGATATGAAAGAATGCGTGGCACCAGGATCAAATAATACCAATGCTTCTAAATCAAAGATTCGGATGGTACCTTTAATCACATCTGTCGATGCGTCTGCAGTGTCCTGGTCTAGTGCGTGCACCCTTCCTCTGCTCACACCCGCAGCCTGTTTCCCTTTCTCTTCAGCTGTAGCCCTCCTCCTCGGGGCTGCTGTCTCAACTGGAGCTCCCTCAGGCTCCTTGCCCTTCTGTGGGGCAACCTCAATTATCTCAGTGCAGTACCTCGATATGTGTCCTGGCCTCCCACACCTAAAGCACGAAACAGGGGGCACCTGACATGGCCTAGTCCCATGGTATCTCCCACATCTCCTACACTGGTCCGTGGTAGGTCGTGGTCCTCCAATAGTTATACCCTTCGACGCTGTCAAGGCTGGGTATACGGGAGGTCTGGCAGCTCTCTCCTGCACCTCCTCGATCTTAGGCCTCTTCTCGAAAAACCTTTGGCCACCTCTCTTGGCCACTCTTCTAAGCCCGGATCTCTTCCGGTCTCTGTCCTTCCTGACACTGATCCTTCCAAGCTCGGAGGCATTTCACTCAAAGTCTTGCTCACATAACTGAGCCTTATGTACAGCCTCCTCATAAGTCACAATGTCGAAGGGAGCTAGCTTAGTTCGGATGGCCAATCTCAACCCATCCATGAACTTCTAAATCTTTCGGGTCTCACTACCCATCGTGTCAGGGTCATATCTCCCCAATGACATAAACTTGGACTCATACTCGTCCACAGTCCGGTTCCCCTGAACCAAATTCATAAATTCCATCCGCAATTTCCTCTGTGAGGTAGCTAGAATATACTGCCTCCTGAAGGCCTCTAGAAATATCTCCCACGAGATCTCAGAATGTCTGGCCCTCAAAATAGTCTCGGTGGACCTCCACCAATGGTCGGCCTCGCCTTTCAGCATAAACACGGCAAAGGCAACCTTCTCACTTGAAGTGCTTGGAAAAACCTATACAGTTTCTCCATCTCATACACCCAATCCTCCGTAATCATTGGGTCCTTCACCCCTCTAAACACTGGGGGTTTCAGCGCTTGAAACTCTCGCAACCTGCTCAAGTCGCAGTCATAACCCACATCACTACCGCTCTGCTGTGGAGCGATAGGAGAATCTGTATCCTGGGCTGGAGGTGGTGTAACTGTAGCTGTCTCAACAGTCTGAGGTCTCTCCGCCTCTGCAGCTGCCTGCTCAGTAGTAGGCTGTGCCGCGGGACCTCGTCTGTCACCGGCGCCCAAGGCCTGCGTGACTATCTCCACCAGACTCTCAATACTCCGCTCTAATCTAGCGAAGCGAGCCTCAGTATCACCCGCTCTCTCAGCAGGGTTCTGTGGAGCCTGCTTAGTCTGTGGCTCCGCAAGGCTCTCAGGCCTACCTCTACGGCCTCTAGCACGTGCTCTCGCCCCTCTACCTTTGCGTGTGACTGGCATAGTGCCTAACTCCCTGTATTATAATAATTCATTAAGCTCAATCCATCACGGTATACACCGTTATATCTAAACAAAAGCACAGTACTACGGTGATGTACTTTCCTACATTTTATTAATGACTCACATCAGGCCAACACAGCTCTGATACCAATCTCTGTCACGACCCAATTCCATTTTTCCTTAACCGAAAATCACTGAAAATTTTTTGCGTTTTTACTTTTACCTTACCCGGTCGTGAACTAAACTCACCACACACTGTTGGGCTGTGAGCCAATAATAAACACCACATCCCATTCATTCTCAATTAATCAAAACGATGTCATACATGTGCATTTAATCGTGTACTTATACGAATACATGTTTTACTGACATCTACATCCCCCATAAGTACAACTCAAAAGAATACTGTGCTTTTACATTGTTTAGATACAAAAAGAATCACTGTGTATATACCTCTTAGCGATGGAGATGTAGCGGAGTCCAAAATAATACGCCTCAGTCCTCATCGGCTACTATGCACGCTCTGTAGGGGGGAAAATAGAGTGGGATGAGCAACCACACGCTCAGTAAGGCAATAATGCAAGCATGGTAGATAACTACTCTATCTACATGCTGATAGTGTTATGCATAAATCATTTATGGTAGGAGCATGAGGAATAAAACTATGCCATATGAGTATACATATATATCATATATCAAAGTCATGTAAAATTGGCATATAAAACATGGTAAAACATCATGTATAAATCATCTCATGCTCGATCTCATTTAAATTCATAAAAAGGGCAATTCATTAAGAAACCTCCTTTTTAAACCCACGTCATAAATCTCTTTCTCATCACATACAATCACATCACATCCATTCACAATCACAACCACGTTTTCATTTCACAATTTAAATCCACGAGGCTCGACCCCTCCTTCGGGTCTACCTTAAACAATCACAATCACACTTAGAGATTTAAAATCATGTGGTAGTAAGTAATTCAAGCAAGGAGACAGGTTACTATATCTCAAGTGACTACATTGGTCAATCGTCACGTATCATCCCAGACCACACGGATTTCGGTGTGCGGGTATCATGCTGGCACGAAGGTGGGTTAGTTCTCCGCCAGACTTTCTCAAATCAAGTAACCACCACGCGGTACATCGTACTCTATGTGATATACACGGTACATTGTACTCCGCGGACCCATAATCATGGTTAGGGGGTGCCTGCCATAGGTCTTATCTACCCCATATCGAGTGTAACCTTTATAGTCTCAAGAGCGCGTAGGAGTAACCGCAATACCAGGTCCTAGCCCCTTATGGCCTTGCTCGCCCCTGTTGGGTTCCCTGATCCAGGTCCTAGCCTCTCACCCTCACCTCACCTAAGAGGTCTGTTAGGCCTGTTGGGTTCCCTGGATGGATTATGTTAGGTCCTAGCCCCTCACCCTCACCCCACCTAAGAGGTCTGTCAGGCCTGTTGGGTTCCCTGAGCTAATCCGTATCTCTCACCACGGCCTCATACATACCACAGTGTGAAAACCAGCGCGAGCTACGCTCTAGCGCGAATTCATGCATCAAAACCAATCGCTTCGTACGAGCAACGCTCTGGTACGCCATTTATGCATAAAATATGAAGAAACCATGTACGAGCATAGCTCCAGTACAGTTATATGCGTAAGAAAAACCACTCAAATCCACGTACGAGCATAAGCTCCAGTACGGTTTATAAACATCATCACAATTCAATTTCAAAGTACGAGCTAAGCTCAAGCACGTTTCACACAAGTGGAAACATAGAAATCTCGCGCGAGCGAGGCTCTAACGCGAATTATATCTCATACACGCGATAGGCAGCTTACATGCATTCAAAACATCTCATAATATGCTTAGTGCCTCATATGGGCTATTTCACAACATCATTCAAGTACTAGCCAGCCTATCCTTTTATTTGCTCAAATCAAAGCATTGTGTTTTGTAAAAGCATTCAAAACACATGATTTATGCAATTATTAGCCTTACTATCCCTTTTTCATAAAATCCACTTCAAATCCAAAACCACGCATATACCCATCATCTTTCACGAATACCATCAACATTTATTTGAGCAATCATGCATTTTATAAAAAAACACCCGATATTCACCCACAAGTTCGAAGTACGAGCAGCTACCTCTATATACTCACAAAATTCCCTTACCTGGAATCGCGATGCGTGATTCCACTTCCTTAAGCTGCTTTCTCGTACGGTTCGGTTAGCCTTCAACGAACTCTTTGGGACTGCACAAAATCGTATCCCGCATTATATTCGATCCATATATTGCAACCCTTGTGCTTGCTATAGTCAATTTAATCTATAGCCTCTATTAAAGCTTATTTGGCCTCGTTTCATTACTTTACCCATAACTCGAGTCTATGGACCTTCTTAGGCCTATTAACTTATTCAGAGTCGATATCAAATCGACATAAAGCTCATAGCGTTCATATTCCATGAATCCCCTCACTATGGCATTTATCAATTATATACATACCCATTTCCACATTTCTTCCAACCCACCATGTAATTCCATCTAACCATCTAAAATCATAACATTATCCCAATGACAACTTTAGCATGCCATAAACCATAAGTTCATTCAATCCCACATATCCTCACATTATACCCATTTTAGATTTCTAGGTCACACCAAATTTCACAACATTCCTAAGTAGTTTATCCATCAATCCTCCTATCAATCAACTCCAAAATCAATTAAATAGCTAATGCATTTGGATTGGAGTGTTAGAATCTTACCAATATGATTTCTCTTCTTGCTCCAATTGGTAATGCCCTTAACTCCTTCAATTCCAAGAATGGGAAAATGCCCTCTCACTATGTTGTTCTTCTCCTTGATAGGAACAACTTTGCCTCTAATGATCTCTCTCCAAATCTCACTGAAAATGGCTGATTTTAGAGAGGGAAAGTTAGGTTTTTGGGTTGAAATTGTAAGGTTAAGTGTTTTCCGAGATTTCCATATTTTTCAGCTCTCCTTATATAGAAATGACTTGAGGAGATCGATCTGGTCCAAGAGGAGATCGATCTGGTCCCTTAAAATCCCTCTTTTTCATGGCATTTTTAAGCCTGAGATCGATCTGTCGAAGCAATGAGATCGATCTGTTGAATCATGAGATCGATCTGTAGAAGCATGAGATCGATCTGGTCCCAAACAGAGAGCTAAGGAGATCGATCTGGGTGCTTGAGGATCGATCTTTTCACTTACAGAATGCTTGGCAGATCGATCTCTCTCCATTGGAGATCGATCTGCTCTATTCTTTCGCCCAAATAAGAGCATTCTGACTCTTTCAGATCGATCTCTCATCATACGAGATCGATCTGGACCTCATGTTTTCCAGATTTCCTGCAGTTTCTTTGCTGCAACTCATACCAACACATCCTTAATCTATTGCCATGGCCATTTTCTCATCCATCCACCTTTATAACTTGAAAATGGCATCCATTCATACCTTATGCACATTGAAACTTGTGTGCATTCATTATATGTCCCAAGGTATGCTACATAGAACCGAATAGAAGCTTAACTCCATTCCATTTTACCACACTACTCATTTTGAGTTTCAATCACATCCATCACTTGCCATAACTCATTCCTTCGTATTCATACTCAATGAAACTTGTATGTACGTTACAATTCATATTACACATACATACATTGAATCCATGGACTTACATCAATCATAATTTACATTACAAGTCCATACATATTATTTGATCCAATTACACATATTACCCTTTTACATATACGGGGTCTTACATATCACAACTGCAACGAGAGGTGGGGCAATTCCTACCCGTAAGAATACCAAGTAACATCATAGAGTCATCATGACTGCACGGTACAGCGTACTCTGTGTGACATACACGGTACATCGTACTCCGTGGACCCATATCATAGTCTGGGGGTGCCTGCCGTAGGTCTTATCCACCCCAATACTATGTCGATAACCAACCCATGTCTCAAAGTATACGTGCGAGCATCTCAACTCTCTGTGACAAACAGTCTACAAGAGGCTTCCGCACGACTATATGCATGTCAACTCACGTCTAGTACGAGTGAAGCTCCAGCACCACGCTATGCATATCATGATATCTAAAATCTCGTGCGAGCGAAGCTCCAGCACGGTTTTGTGCACACACAAATTTCTCGTACGAGCAATGCTCAGTACGGCTTTTCATGAGAAATAAATCAGTAAACTTAAGTGCGAGTAAGACTCTAGCACTCTTTTTATTCATGTAAATACGATAGGTGGCTCAATCTTGAAATAAAACATATTTAAAATCGTAATCGGTACAAACCGATACCCTTTCGTATAATTCAAGAAATCAACAGCCAACCTATGTGCATATTTGCTTAAATCAAAGCAATACATTCATATAAAACATTAAAAACATGAAATCATGCATTTTATCTGCCTTACTACCCTTTTTGTAAATTTTACTCTCAGGGGTAAAATCGTCTATTTTCTTTATTTATCTAAGCCCCGATTTTCGTAAAAATTATTATTTCTGTTCTAGATACTTTAAGGAATTCTAAACCTGTAAATCCCCTCAATAAATATGTATAGAAATCTCTATACACCTACAAAATTCCCTTACCTCATTCTCGTCGAGCGCGTATCTAAATTCCACTATCGAAGGCTCGTCCGATCCGATTTACTGCTAATCCAGTCTCTGGGCTGCAAATAATTATTTATCATGTCAATTCAACCCAATAAATATAATTCTCCTGTTTACTACAGTCAATTTAACTAATTGGGCCAATTTACTATTATTGGGTCCAATCGCACCTTAATGGGCCTCGACCCATTTTCAGCCCGTTTTTACTTATTAAATCCCTTCCATGCAGCTTACCGATAATTATCGGGCTTCGTTCTAAACTGATTGGATAGCCCGTATACCATTTATGGCAATTACATTACAATTTTGAAAAATATTCCTTTCTATACGAAATTAATCCATAATTCCGTAAAATAATAGAAACTCTGTACTAAAGGACTCTAATTGTCGGAATTAAAATGTGCTTACCCAATATGATGTGGGATACAAAAATCGAAGCTCAATCGGCTCTCGTTCGGGCTTTGTCGTACAACTACACAATTATATATTTAATCCCGAGTTACTTTTCGATTAAATATAATTTAAATAAATTTCTTAAAAGCCAAATTGGTCACTTTTGACCTCTTACTGACTTACCCGAAGTCTAATGTATCCCCAAAAATTCTTTCCCTTTTTCCTTTTTCTCTTTTTCTCCTTTTTTTCCCTTCTTTCTTGGCTGAACCGGTTCAGTCCGGTTTAACCCGGTTCAGACCGATCCAGTTAAGCCGGTTCAACTCGGTTCACCCCTTTGCTAAATCGGTCCATACCGATTCAGATGTTCCTGTCACCGTTCATGGCGTTTTCGGTCGGTTCTCGGCTCGTTTCTGGTGCCAAACGGTGCACCTGCACTGGGGGAGTGTTCGGCTGGGGTCGGGGTTGGCCGAATCATGCCGGTGGCCACCGGATTCATCTTCTCCCTCCGTGGCTTCTCTCCCTCGATCTGCCAAATTCCGATGGTTTCGTTGGCCAATACCGATTTCAAAAGAATCGGCTCATCCTCCCGATCACACCGGTGGCCTCCATTCGAGCCCAGCTGCCGTGGATCGTCGGAATAAACCCCGTTTTCCTCGCGGGTTTGTCTTCCTCCGTTCGGCGATTTTCGACCTCCTGAGAGCGTCACCGGTGCCCAAAGCTTCCCCGGCCTCTCCTCTTCCTCCTCGACCCTTCGTCGGAGCCGTCGATCGCCGGTGGCCGTGGGTCGGTCAGGCCACGCGCGGCATCTTCCTCGGTTTCAATTTATTTTCTCTCTCCCCGATAGTTTTCTGATTTCTCTTTTTTTTTTTACAACTATTATTATTTTTATTTATTATTATTTATAATTTAGTTTATTATTATTATATTCATTATTTTATTATTATTTTACCAAAAATATCTACCAAAATTATTATTTTATTCAAATTAATTAATTTAAATCATTTAATTTATTTATTATATTTTTAACCATTTTTCGGGTATAATTTCTTCGTATTTTTTAGATATTGTCCCGAGTGACTTTTCGGTATTTCTAAAAATTTTGGATCTTGATCAATTGGACTCGAAATTTAATTATTTCTTCGTTATTGATCAAGATTCTCAAATCCATTATTTTTAATTAAATTTTCTTATCGAATTTATTTCGACTTTCGATCTTTTGACCGTTTTGCCCTTGCACGTGTTCGGGATTAATTTAACCCGACTTCCTTTCACGAATACTCATTCATTTTGTGTTTTTAATTAAATTCGGGTCTTACACCGTGTGACACTTTGCTCCCACAGAACCTAAGAGGTGGCCCTCATGATCGCATATTATTGTGAACTGCGTGACACTTTACTCCCGTCGGACTCAAGAGGTGGCCCCCACGTTCACATGTCATTGTGAAAATTACGTGGCACTTTACTTCTGTCAGACTCAAGAGGTGGCCCCCATGATCGCATATCATTGTGAACCGTGTGACACTTTGCTCCCGTCGAACTCAAGAGGTGGCCCCCATGTTCACATGTCATTGTGGAAATTGCGTGGCACTTTGCTCCAGTCGGACTCAAGAGGTGCCCCCACAATTCCACTATACATTGCCTTTTTGTCTCAAAACAGAGTTTTCAAAGTCTTTCTTGTGTTTTATAACCCATAAACTCATATCGAGTAATAAAATTGAATTTTTTGTGATCTGAAAACCCTTTTATAAAACAGAAAGGCTGTGTGGCACTTTGTTCCTGTAGGACTCAAGAGGTGGCCGCTACAATCACCTTTCGAAAACAAATTTCATTTTTTAAGCATATGTTCGCATACCAAATTTCATTTTTTTTCAAAAACATGAAATCAATTCATACATAAGTAAAAACCGTAACCTTTATTCAGAAATCGTACTTGAAACTATGCATTTAATTTCATATGGCATTTCTTTATCTTGAAAACATGATCAAATAAAACTTGGGCTTAATAGGTGTCGGGTTTTGTTTTACAATCAAGGGTTGCACGAGAAGGCTCGAAAACACATAGATAAATCGGAGTCTAAGGGTAAGGATACCATTACCATCTTAAATTACACCCGTTACCTCGATCTATCGAAAATCTTGAATTCGAGTGGTGACGCCTCCTAGTACCTCCTTTAATTCCTTCTTCGATCACCTACATTGAAATTGTTTTCTTAGTATCCTATTCATGCAATTGTCTGAATTGCGTTAAAGTCTTAGCCTATTTGTTACTACTTCGTGTGTACCTATAATTGTACATACCTAGGCTATCACGTGCGTTTATGTTGTAAGACCCGAATTTAATTAAAATACAAAAATTAAATAAGAAAAGATGGGGGATGTATGAAGGAAGGTCAGGTAAAATTGATTTTTGAAACAAGAGCAGGGGTAAAATGGTAAAAATACCAAAACCCGGTGTTAAGGCGATAAGAAAATTTTAATTTAAAATAAGGATGTAAGATATCTTGATCGATAATGAGGAAATTATACAATTTGGGTCAATTGTTCAAGATTAGGAAATTTTGAAAAATATCGAAAAATTACCGAAACGATATCTCGAAAAGCGCGAAGGAATAATATCAAAAATTTGGAGAAAAATATATTTAATAAATTAAATTTAAATTAAATAAATTAAATTAGAATAAAAATAATATAAGTGTAGATATTTTGGATTTTATGGAGTATTTTAATGAATAGTGTAATAATTAAAATAAATAATAAAACAAATTGTTAAATAAAATATTAATTGTAAAAAAAAAAGAGGAGAATCAGAAAATGTATCAGGGAGAGAGAAAACGATTGAAACCGAGGAGACCCACGCGTGGCCGACCGACCTAGTCCACCGGCGATCGTTACCCTTCGACGAAGGGCCGAGGAGGAAGAGGAGAGGCCGACGAAGCTTTGGGCACCGGTGACGCGCCGTCAGGAGGCTGGAGATCGCCGAACGGAGGAAGAGGAAGCCGCGAGGAAAACGAAGTTGGTTCTGGCGATCCACGACAGCTGGGCTCGAATGCCGGGTACCGCCGTGATCGGGAAGAGGAGCCGGTTCTTTTAAGACCAGTATCGACCGGTGAAATAGTCAGAATCCGCTGGATCGAGAGGTGACAGCCGCAGGGGGAGAAGGAAAGATTCGTCGGTGATGGCTACGGTTCGACTCCAGCCGAGGCCCGATCTTGGATGCCCAGTGCAGACGCGTCGAACGGCGGTGGTGAGGCGTCGGGAACCGACCGGACGGCGCCGAAATGACCAAATGGGGACTGAACCGGCCAAACCGGACTGAACCGACCAAACTGAACCGAATCGAACCGAGCTGAACCTGCGGTCTGAACCGGACTGAACCGGTTCAGCCAAAAAGAGAGGAAAAGAAGGAGAAAAAGGGGAAAAAGAAAAAGAGAAAAAGTTGGGGAAAATTCCAGTGATGCAATCGAGCTTCGGGTAAGTCGATAAGCGGTCAAATTGACCAATTTAAATTTTGAAATATTTTATTTAATTAATTTTCGACTAGAAATTTATCCGAAAAATTATGAAATTGTGTAGCTCGACGATTGGCATCCACCAAGAGCTCGAGACAGCCTCGAATTTCGTACTAGCATGGAATCTTGGGTAAGTGACCCTTATTTACGACAATTTACATCGTTATGCGTGATATGAATTTAAATTTCGCATAAATTGAATTAAATTATGGAAATTTAGATAAATTGTGGTAAATAATGAATTTAGCTATTCGAGAGTTAGAACGAGGCCCAATAAATGGTTGGTGGGCCCAATGAGCCCAATAGGCCTCGATAAAGTGAAAATTAAGTGGAAAACAGGCTTAAGGCCTATTAAGGCCCATTAAGGTGCAATCGGGCCCAATAGGGGTAAATGGGCCGAACGATTTAAATTAAGCCCAGAAAAGATTAAATACAATTAAATTATATGTTATCTGACCTGAGGAATATTGATACGCAGTTCCGGGCATTTGATTGGGAGCTTATCGGACTGCGCGACGAGTCAACAGTGGAAAAGAAAAGGTCAGACTCGACAGGAAAATAAGGTAAGGGAATTCTACGGACTGCTAGAGGTAAACTTTACCCAATTTCAAGTTCATATGCAGTCTTTAAAAATTACCTGAAGGGTCTAGAGGTCAATTAATAATTTTCGTGCCCCGAATGGGTAAATTACTAAAATACCCTTGTTAAGGGTAGAACTTACAAATTTAGGAAAAATTGGGAGGAGCAAGGACAAGAGGTTCCTGCTCATTCTGGAGGTATTTTAACACATGCATGAGTAGGCTGGCTCACTTTTAAAGAAAAATGCATAGCATTGCATACCTTAAACGATGTAATTTCTGTGAAAACTATTTGGAGATAACCGAGCCGCCTACGTGTTTTTATTTACATGTGACGTGCTAGAGCTCAGCTCGCACGATGTTTGATTTGTGTTATGCATGCATTAGTGCTGGAGCGAGAGCTCGCACTAGAGTTTTACATGCATGGGTGCTAGAGTCTAACTCGCACCAGATTTTACATGATTTTTGAGACAGGGTGCTAGAGTTTAACTCGCACCAGATTTTATAAGATTTTCATGTGATTTATATACAGAGTGCTGAGCTTAGCTCGCACTAGATTTACTGGATTTGTGGAGTAGCGCTGTCTGCCCTTGGAGTCAGCCAAAAGGCCCAACAGGCTCAAAAGACCTCTTAAGTAGGGTGAGAGTGAGGGATGAGGTTGGCGACCTTGTGGGGATGTAAAGCGGGCTCTGCTGATTGTACTTGATTTGATGAGAGTGCTGAGCATCGCTCGCACTGATTTTATGAGAACATGCGATGAGCCGTGCTTGGAGATCGGGTAGACTGTGTGTCACCGATTTAATAGGCTCGCACGTGCGTTTTGAGACATGGCATGAGTATTGAGAAACAAAACCTCTCTGTGGGAAGCAGGCCATTTGGGCTGGAGTACCTAGAGTGATATGGGTCCATGGAGTACGATGTACCGTGCAAGTAGCATGGAGTACGATGTACCGTGGGGTATCTTCGGATACGGTATCTTTGTGATACAGGTATCTTCGGATACGGTATCTTTGTGATACGTGGTATCTTCGGATACGGCATCTTCGGATACGTGAGATCGGATAAGACTGACGAGTTGGATTGACCCACCTCTCAGGCAGTTCCCGATCAGGGTGAGACCTCGCACACTGGGATTCGTAAAGCTAGAGGGACTCACGAGGACACATATGGCCAGTCCTGGTTATTACCGTTATACAGATATTGCCTCGTCTCGCATGACGATTTCGATGATTTAAACTGGGTTTTTAATTAAATGTGCATGATGGTTATTTCCATGCTTTTTAAACCCATGTGTGATGTATACCGATTTTCATGGTTTTGTGTGATTCAGGATCACCCGAAGGAGGAGTCGACTCCTGACTTTATTGTGAAATTTTTAAATGAGAAAGAAATGATTTGATATAATTGCATGTTGAATTTTTCGTGCAAACTTGATTTACATAACATCGTAACTCATATCATCTGTTTTAAAATGTGTGGAGAAAGGGTGGTTTATGCATGGCACTACGTTCATGTAGGTAGTATGGTTACCTACTTGTTCATAGGATTGCCTTACTGAGCTTGATGTGCTCACCCCTTTCATTTTCTCCCACAGATAATCTCCAGTTGAAGTTGAGGCGACTCAGTACTGCATTTCGGATATCCGCTGCTGCCCATCAACGTAAGGTATATACACTTGTACATATTGTATCTACATAAGCATAGCATAGTAACATGTTTGTAAGTAACTTTAGGGGATGTATAAATAATGTAACCAATTATAAATGACTGGAGAAGAAATAAGTTACATGGTAAATGTATGGTGGGACTGGCATTGACGCACAGCCCAATTATTAGTGGAGTGTGATCACGATCAGAAGACATGTAAGAATTTAAGTAAGAAAATAAACAAAAGCGAAAAATTAACTCTGATTTTTGGGTAGTTTGGGTTGTGACATATAAAGGTGGTATCAGAGCGCAATTGGTCTGATGTGTGTCAGTGTCAGTAATTATAAAATTACATCCCTATGTTACTGTGCTTGGTTAGATACAATAGTGTATATCGAGATGGGTTTTGACTAAGAAATGGTTGAGAATGCAGGAATGCCTATTATGAGTCGCGTTAGATGAGATAGTGCACGAGGCAGAGGTCGTAGAGGTAGACCTGAGTCTGCTAAGTCGTGCTGAATTGACTTGTGAGAACCTGGATGAAATTGAAATGGAGGTTAATGTTGAGCATGCCCCACTGAATCCGATAGAGAGATCGGACAGTATTGAGACACGCTTCGCGAGATTGAAGTGGAGCATGGGAATTATTTTGAGGAGTTAATTGCTGAGATTATGAATGAGATCAGAGGGCGCAGCAGAGCATTGGTGGAAACCCGCTCGACCCATCTTAAGTGTTAAACATCCAAAGCTAAGATGAGAGATGTTTATGGATGAATTCCGGTGACAGAATTATCCCGGACACTGTTTAAAGGGAATGATAGATAAAAGTCCTTACTCTGACCCAGAGGATTTGATTTATTGATGAGTATGAATTATGTGTATGGGGACTCAGTTACATTCTTAGGCAGATATTACCTCGACACATGAAAAGTGACAGTCGAGATGTCTAAAAGTTCATGAAATGGTTCAACTTTTCAATTAGAATCTGATTGGCCCATGAGATATTACCTATACCGAGGCAGTGCGCAGATTTACAGTTGGGTAAATAAGAACATGAATTGCACGCCTCTGAGATTGGGAAAGGTAGTAAGGGCTGAAATAGAGACAGAAAAGAGAATTGAGAAATGACAAAGATGTTAAAATGGGAAAATGGTAATTGGTAAAAGATTTAATTTGACGAGTTATGGGCTAAGATAATTGGTAAGGCCCCATTGCATCCAATTTTGGCACTCTTGAGAGGCATTGTGATTGGAGGACCCCGACCTGCTACGAAGCAGTGTAGCAATGTAAGTACTGTAAGCAGTGTGGGATGTGTGGTGGATACCACGGAAGGAGGGTCTATACCTACACTGTATTGATGAAAATGGCCGTTAAGTGTGGTAAGACGGACCATTGATTTTGATTGCACAGAGTTGGGTGAGATCGCCCCACAGGAAAGTAGGCTGTTGGACGAAGGCGAGAGGATGTCTTGGACCAGGACACTATTTATGTTTCATAGATGTGGTGTAAGATACCACACTTGTTATGAATAATGAAGTACATATGTTCATTGATCCTGGTGCCATACATTTATTCATACTGCCTTCATTTGCATATAAGTGAGTAAAAGGCATGAATGCCTACATCATTGGGCACAATACTGATAAATGAGTACCCCAATAGAGGAGGATTAATCAACGAAATATGGATATAGAGATTTTAAGTTGAAAATAGGGGTGAAAACGTCACTGAAAAGTATATTGTAAGTGTTGACAAGTGATAAAAAGGAGTGCAACAGTTGAAATTAAAGGAGTAAAGGATTGTACTCACGAAATGAATAATGACAAGAGTTTCGTTATAATTGATACACTAAGGAGATAATCTTTAAGATAAGATAGATCCTAAATACAAGATGTATTGGAATAAGAGACATGTGCTAGGTAAGGAATACCCTTAATATGCGAAGTCATTAGGATTAAAGCAATTAGTAGTGAATATAAATTGTAACCACATGGACTGATTTGTAAAGTATATGTGGTTAAGTCTGAAGGTTAATAAACGTATTTCAAAATACCTCCCTGCCTGAAGACTTGACAGCGTCTAAAAGTATATATATATAACCTATAACGTGAAATCGATCGTCGTAATAAATACCTTTAGCATTAGGATACCTTTACTAAGACGATAAGAATTATAAAATTCGACAAATCATAAAGGTTAACACAGTAAAAATTTAATAAGAGCCGTTAAGATAAGAAAAGGAAATGACGCAGGTTAGTACCCGAAAACGTAAGCGATTTTGAAGGATCTTATACGCTTATACGTAAATAAGTCAAGGATTGGACCGATTTGTAATCATCATTATCGATGATATGTTGGGTGTAGTTAAAGTCTAGGGCAAATTATAGGCAACAATTGGGAAATGGCTCTTACAAATGGGTTGTTGCGAGTTCTCAGTATGGTCTACTTGGTTGGCACGTTTAACTATGGAAAACGTGATCTTTGAATAAGATGATAAATAAGATGATAGATGTGACATGAATCTTGGTGTAGTGAAGTATGAACTGACCACCGTGATTAATTTCACCGTACCCAACAGCTCAAGAGGTTCTCAGTGAGTATGGATACCTCAAAATTATGAAGGAGCTGTGTATTGATGTATAGTGGGAAGATAGTCAATTTTGGAGTCAGACAACTCCTTGATCACGAAATAAACTATCTGACCCATGATTTAAAGTTGGCAACAGTATTTGTACCAAGGATATGGTATTATTATGTATAGGGTGAGAAATTATGGATATGCACTGATCACAAAGCCCGAGTATCTGTTTTCACAGAAAGAGGCGAATATGAGAATACATAGTGGGATAGAGCTTCTGAGAGATTTTAATTGTGAAAGTTGTACCACCCAGGAAAGGCTAATGTGATGACTGATGCTTTGAGTAGAAAGAGCCTCGGGATGGTACCATATATGATGGTCAGGGAGCGTGAGCTGCTAGAGCAGTTGTGAACCTCAGTATTGATGTGATCCCTTCTGATGATGACAGTGATTGTGTGACAGCTAGCCTGATGATTAGAACCGGATGAGAGTGCCCAAATTTGCCAGGCTTAGCGTGATGATCGACATGATGTTGATAGTTTGGGTCATATTCAGAAGGGTACAGTGACAGAGTTCACGGAGTGTGTTGATGGTTTACAGAGAGGTTCAGAGACAGTATAAGTGCTCCCCAGGACCACAGTTGATGAGATAATAATATTGTCAGAAGCTTACTCTTCGGGATATACAGTGCATACGAAAAGTAACGAATATATATATGAAATCTCTGAAAAGGGTATTGGTGGTCAGATGTGAAAAGAGACATGGTAGAGATTGTGAAAAAGTGCCTAGTATGTCAGCAGAATAAGGTAGAGTATTAAAAGTCTGCAGAGTTATTGCAACCTCTACCTATATAGACACGGCACGGAAAAATGAGAACAAGTTTCCATAAATTTCATGATGGGTTACAGAGAACCCAGGTGAATCACGAGGCTATTTGGATGATAGTCGATAGAGTGACTAAGTCTACCCACCTTCTGGTTATGAACTCCCCAGATACTCAGAGTGTGTATGAGGATTTATGTATAAGGAAGATTGTGGAACATTATGTAGCGTTCCAGTGAGCATGGTATCATATAGGGATTCCCGCTTCACTTCCCACCTCTGAGGATATTTTTAGGAAGCTATGGGAACCCGACTGAGTATTAGCACAGCTTTCCATCCTCAGACAGATGGTCAGTCAGAGAGGACTGTACAGGTTCTGGAGGATACGATGAAAGCGTGTGCCTTTGATTTTATAAGCTCCTGGAATGATCAGTTGTCACAAATTGAAGTCGCCAATAACGACAGTTGGCAGTTGAGTATCGGGATAACAAGATATGAGACAGTGTATGGCTGTAGGGGTTGTTCCCCAAATTGGATAAGAAAAAGTGGGTGACAGATAGAATCATTTTTTACTTTGGATAATAAGTCTCTGAGGATGTTTAGTTAAGAGTGAGAGATTAAGAACACCTCAGAGCAGATAGACAAGTATTGGAATTCACCCTTGGTGAATTAGTATGGTTGAAATGTTTCTTGTCCTAAGAGAATAAGGACATAGCGAACTTTTGGAAGAAGGTAAATTGAGTTGCGCTGGATGGAATATTTTGAGAGATTGGACAAGTGGGAGATAAGACCTGTAGGTTGGTTTTATCACCTGAATTAACAGGCACCCACAATGTGTCTCAGCTTTTGATGCTTCGGCAATACTATCTAGATCCAGCATAGGTAATAGAATATAAACTCCAAAAGTTCAGTTTAATGAAAATATAAGCATATTGATAAGTTGATTCGGGCATTAAACAGGGAAGAGAAAGTAATGAGGTTTAAAATGATCTCCCTAATTAAAGTCTTTTGGTAGTGTTACACTCCGAAAAAGGTCACATAAGAATTAAAGAAGTATGATACGATTGATGTACCCGGAGTAGTCTATAGACTCATATGAATTGGTTCTAATTTGGAGGACCAAATTCCTTAAGTGAGGGAGAGTTGTAAGACCCGAATTTAATTAAAATACAAAAATTAAATAAGAAAAGATGGGGGATGTATGAAGGAAGGTCAGGTAAAATTGATTTTCGAAACAAGAGCAGGGGTAAAATGGTAAAAATACTAAAACCCGGTATTAAGGCTATAAGAAAATTTTAATTTAAAATAAGGATGTAAGATATCTTAATCGATAATGAGAAAATTATACAATTTGGGTCAATTGATCAAGATTAGGAAATTTTTAAAAATATCGAAAAATTACCGGAACGATATCTCGAAAAGCGCGAAGGAATAATATCAAAAATTTGGAGAAAAATATATTTAAGAAATTAAATTTAAATTAAATAAATTAAATTAGAATAAAAATAATATAAGTGTAGATATTTTGGATTTTATGGAGTTTTTAATGAATAGTGTAATAATTAAAATAAATAATAAAACAAATTGTTAAATAAAATAATAATTGTAAAAAAAAAAAAGAGGAGAATCAGAAAATGTATCGGGGAGAGAGAAAACGATTGAAATCGAGGAGACCCGCGCATGGTTGACCGACCCACGTCCACCGGCAATCGTCACCCTCCGACGAAGGGCCGAGGAGGAAGAGGAGAGGCCGGCGAAGCTTTGGGCACCGGTGACTCGCCGTCAGGAGGCTGGAGATCGCCGAACGGAGGAAGAGGAAGACGCGAGGAAAACGGAGTTGGTTCCGGCGATCCACGGCAGCTGGGCTCGAATGGCGGGTACCGACGTGATCGGGAAGAGGAGCCGGTTCTTTTGAGACCAGTATCGGCCTGCGAAACCGTCGAAATCCGTCGGATCGAGAGGTGACAGCCGCAGGGGGGAGAAGGAAAGATTCGCCGGCGATGGCTGCGTTTCGACTCCAGTCGAGGCCCGATCTTGGATGCCCAGGTGCAGATGCGTCAAATGGCGGTGGTGAGGCATCGGGAACCGGCCGGACGGTGCCGGAATGAAATGGGGACTGAACCGGCCAAACCGGTCAAACTGAACCGAACCGGACCGAGCTGAACTGGCGATCTGAACCGATCTGAACCGGACTGAACCGGTTCAGCCAAAAAGAGAGGAAAAAAAGGAGAAAAAGGGGGAAAAAAAAGAGAAAAAGTTGGAAAAAATTCCAGTGATGCAATCGAGCTTCGGGTAAGTCGATAAGCGGTCAAATTCACCGATTTAAATTTTGAAATATTTTATTTAATTAATTTTCGACTGAAAATTTACCCGAAAAATTATGAAATTGTGTAGCTCGACGATTGGCATCCACCGAGAGCTCGAGACAGCCTCGAATTTCGTACTAGCATGGAATCTCGGGTAAGTGACCCTTATTTATGACAATTTACATCGTTATGCGTGATATGAATTTAAATTCCGCATAAATTGAATTAAATTATGAAAATTTAGATAAATTGTCGTAAATAATGAATTTAGCTATTCGAGAGTTAGAACGAGGCCCAATAAATGGTTGGTGGGCCCAATGAGCCCAATAGGCCTCGATAAAGTGAAAATTAAGTGGAAAACGGGCTTAAGGCCGATTAAGGCCCATTAAGGTGCAATCGGGCCTAACAGGGGTAAATGGGCCCAACGATTTAAATTTAGCCTAGAAAAGATTAAATACAATTAAATTATATGTTATCTGACCTGAGGAATATTGATACACAGTTCCGGGCATTTGATTGGGAGCTTATCGGACTGCGTGACGAGTCCACAGTGGAAAAGAAAAGGTCAGACTCGACAGGAAAATAAGGTAAGGGAATTCTACGGACTGCTAGAGGTAAACTTTACGCAATTTCAAGTTCATATGCAGTCTTTAAAAATTACCTGAAGGGTCTAGAGGTCAATCAATAATTTTAGTGCCTCGAATGGGTAAATTACTAAAATACCCTTGTTAAGGGTAGAACTTACAAATTTAGGAAAAATTGGGAGGAGCAAGGATAAGAGGTTCCAGCTCGTTCTGGAGGTATTTTAACACATGCATGAGTAGGCTGGCTCACTTTTAAAGAAAAATGCATAGCATTGCATACCTTAAACGATGTAATTTCTGTGAAATTTGGAGAAAACCGAGCCGCCTACGTGTTTTTATTTACATGTGACGTGCTAGAGCTCAGCTCGCACGATGTTTGATTTGTGTTATGCATGCATTAGTGCTGGAGCGAGAGCTCGAACTAGAGTTTTACATGCATGGGTGCTAGAGTCTAACTCGCACCAGATTTTACATGATTTTCGAGACAGGGTGCTGGAGTTTAACTTGCACCAGATTTTATAAGATTTTCATGTGATTTATATACAGAGTGCTGAGCTTAGCTCGCACTAGATTTACTGGATTTGTGGAGTAGCGCTGTCTGCCCTTGGAGTCAGCCAAAAGGCCCAACAGGCTCAAAAGACCTCTTAAGTAGGGTGAGAGTGAGGGATGAGGTTGGCGGCCTTGTGGGGATGTAAAGCGGGCTCTGCTGATTTTTCTTGATTTGATGAGAGTGCTGAGCATCGCTCGCACTGATTTTATGAGAACATGCGATGAGCCGTGCTTGGAGCATCGGGTAGACTGTGTGTCACCGATTTAATAGGCTCGCACGTGCGTTTTGAGACATGGCATGAGTATTGAGAAACAAAACCTCTCTGTGGGAAGCAGGCCATTTGGGTTGGAGTACCTAGAGTGATATAGGTCCATGGAGTACGATGTACTGTGCAAGTAGCATGGAGTACGATGTACCGTGAGGTATCTTTGGATACGGTATCTTTGTGATACGAGTATCTTCGGATACGGTATCTTTGTGATACGGGGTATCTTCGGATACGGTATCTTTGTGATACGCGGTATCTTCGGATACGGCATCTTCGGATGCGTGAGATCGGATAAGACTGACGGGTTGGATTGACCCACCTCCCGGGCGATTTTCGATCAGGGTGAGACCTCGCACACTGGGATCCGTAAAGCTAGAGGGACTCACGAGGACACATATGGCCAGTCCTGGTTATTGCCGTTATACAGATATTGCCTCGTCTCGCATGTCGATGATTTCGATGATTTAAACTGGGTTTTTAATTAAATGTGCATAATGGTTTTTTCCATGCTTTTTAAACCCATGTGTGATGTATACCGATTTTCATGGTTTTGTGTGAGTCAGGATCACCCGAAGGAGGGGTCGAGTCCTGACTTTATTGTGAAATTTTTAAATGAGAAAGAAATGATTTGATATAATTGCATGTTGAATTTTCCGTGCAAACTTGATTTACATAACATCATAACTCATATCATCTGTTTTAAAATGTGTGGAGAAAGGGTGGTTTATGCATGGCACTACGTTCATGTAGGTAGTATGGTTACCTACTTATTCGTAGGATTGCCTTACTGAGCTTGATGTGCTCACCCCTTTCATTTTCTCCCACAGATAATCTCCAGTTGAAGTTGAGGCGACTCAGTACTGCATTCCAGATATCCGCTGCTGCCCATCAACGTAAGATATATACACTTGTACATATTGTATCTACATAAGCATAGCACAGTAACATGTTTGTAAGTAACTTTAGGGGATGTATAAATAATGTAAACAATTATAAATGACTGGAGAAGAAATAAGTTACATGGTAAATGTATGGTGGGACTGGCATTGACGCACAACCCAATTATTAGTGGAGTGTGGTCACGATCAGAAGACATGTAAGAATTTAAGTAAGAAAATAAACAAAAGCGAAAAATTAACTCTGATTTTTGGGTAGTTTGGGTCGTGACAATATTTTCCTTACTATATATTATTTTGTACATACAAATATTAACATGCACATTTATTATATACATCTACATGTATATACACATAAATATATATATACTCCTATATATATATTATTATTTGTTTTCATTTTTACTTATCACATGTATATATTCTTTGTATGTACATATACTAACACACACATTTATCTTATACACCTATTTGTATATACACCTAAGTATATACACATTTTCATTTTATCATTTAATTTCCTGCTCTCGGTGCTGCCATCTCTTGCTCCTTCATGGTTCCAGCCTTCCTTCATCATCATCCTCCTTCACTCACTCTCCTCTTCAGCCCCTCGATCTTCTTCTATTTCTAGCTTCGTTTTTAGCTTTCGTTTCTTCTCCCTTGCCTCGGTCTGCTCTTCCCCTTCTCTCGGTCTGCTTCAAATTCTTCTCCCCTGCAGCCTCTCGGTTTCTTCTCCTCGATCGGCTAGCCTCCTTTCTTCTTTCTCTTCTTTTCTTTCTCCTTTCTTTCCCTTCCATTCCTTTCTCCCTCTCCTAGTCGATCAATCTTTCTCCTCTTCTCTTCTTTTCTTCTTCGTTCTTGCCCAGCAGATGGCTCTCTGCTTTTTGAAACCCAAAATGTGAAATTGGCTTTTAAAGAAAGCCAATTTCGTACAACATTAGTTTATTTTATAATAATATTATATTATATATATTATATTAATCTATATATATATATGTATGTTTATTGGTTTATTGTTTGTTGTTTTTTATTTATTAATTCTTATATAATATATATTATACATTACAATATATATATATATTTGTTATATATATATATATCATTATGTATCCATTTTAAATTTTTCCTAGTATATATATATACATTTTCTTCTCATAAAATTATTCAATGACACAATATTCATGTCTTCATGAAATTTTCATTATTTCGAAAACGAAATATTCTTGGGATCTCATCACTCCTTATAAATCCCCGATATAAGTTTTGACATCAAAATTATTTTCGATCCCTCCATGCTTGCATTTGCTTCATCACATCCGGTGTTTTCGGATTCCCTGTCATTCACGGGCTTCTCAGCTTCTATACTCCTCGAGTCCTACAACGAATATTCTCACTTCCATTAAAATATATTATTCCCATTAAAATAGAGGATTAGGAAAGGCGTGGTCACTGGAGCTTCCTATTTCTCTGTTTCACGACTTCTCTTGTTTCGGTTTAATCTTTAGCTACTGATTCCACCCTTGATCTTGGTTTAATTTCAGTTTGCCAATTTTACTTTTGTTTACTGCTTTAACTTTTTAGTAGATGCATTTCTTTTGATCTATAATGTTGTTGATATTATGTCTTAGAGCATCAGTTATCCATCTCTGTTATGCCCTGTTTATAGTTTAAGCTACTGTTCATGTTATATTTTCTTCTTTCTATGCATTATTCCACTCATAGCTGCCTCAGGTTACACTAGTATTTTCAGTTTATTGTTGATGGTTGGTGTGTACGGCTATTGTATGAGAGAAGAGCAGGAGCTGAGTGACAGTAGCATCGAAAGTCCATGTTTTCATTATTTTACTCTTGTTCTATTAGAATATTAGGAGATTTCCAGTTTATTTCCCTTTTAATACGTTTAAGTCTATATCAAACACAAGCTTTCTTCTAGTTTAGAATCAATGAAATATAGTTGCTTCTGTTATATTTTTTTGTCTCCTTTGTTTCTGGTCACTGTTGATTTTTTTTTCTATAATTAATCTTTCTTTACGCGGTGCTGGTCAGTAGCAGATTTCCTTTGAGAGCTGACTGCCACCGATAGTGGAAGCAGCGGCTGGTGATCTGCCTGGCAGTGTGTGTAGGACACGTTTGTTACCGGCTACTATCCTTGTGCTGTATGCATGAAGAGGGTGGAGGCATTTGCATTGAGCTAGTACAATGGGGAAAGCAGCAGCTGTCGTTGTAGTTGTTAGAGGAAATCAGCAAGGGACGGGTACAGTCCAGGAAAGAGCAGAAAGCTGGTGTAGAATTGGCGAGGAATGTGCAGCAACAGCAGTACTGGAGCAGCACCTGGACATAGAAGCAGACAGACAACACCTAGAGCACCTACTGTGTGTGCACTACCGTTGCACGGTTGGGACCGCATGGCTGGCATTATGGTTAAGGCCTTGTTTGGCCATTTTTTTTACTGTTACAATTGATTTAACATGTTTTAGATTTTTTTATGCCACTTACCATTATTTGTTAAGTTAGGAAAAATAGATTTTTATTTCTTGTTAATTTAGTAATTAGTTTCAATGATGATAATAGTTAATTTTTTATTACATTAGGGTGGTAATTTTATTTTAATTAGAAAACTCATGTATTGCATTTAGAATTAATTTAGAGATAGAATTATTTCATAATTTAGTTTTTAATTGAAAAATCAAAAAACAATTATTTTTCATGCATTAGTTATATACTTTATTAAGTTAGAAATTAGTTAGAGTTAGATTTAATTTAGGATCATTTTATAGGTAAATAGTTTCTTAGTTTTATTTAAGAATTTCTTTAAGTTAGTAGAAGTATATTTTATTAGACTTTAGGTTATTTTAATTTGCATTTTTATTAATAGTTTAATTACATGCATATTTATTTTTTTAGGATTGTCTAATCTTAATCTTTTTAATTTTGTCTCTTTATTTTCATATTTGCAATCTAGTTTATTTGCATTAATTAATCTTAACTATTTGAATTATTTTTTGTAGGTTATTGCTTTTAATTGCTTGGAGCTCTGTAAGTAATTTTAGCTCTATTTTATTTTCTTTAGTTTATAATTTTTATTGTTTTTAGTACTGTTTAATTTTAGCCTTATAGATCACCCACTAAAACTTCATAATTTGCTAGGATATACTTAGGTTAAGATTAACCGGTACTTAATTAGGTTAATTAGATTATCTGTGGGACGATAATCCAGGACTCAAATCTCATTATTACTTGTACGACCCATGCACTTGTGGATACACATCTAGGCCACTTAGAGTGGGCGTAGTCGACAATCAGTGAGCAACCACACACTCAGTAAGAAGTCTACATAACCGAAGCTAGCAAAACACCATGCAACATGCCATGCAATGGTAAACCAAGATAATCACGTAAAACGTCATGCATAATTTGATAAAACAAATGTTGTACATGCTTTGGTTTAGTCAAGTTTGCATAATTGAAAATCAAGGTATTGTTAGTGAAAATCAAATTTCAAAAGAATATTTATAAGTCTACAAAACCAAGACCATTGTCAAGAGCAATTCATTCAAATACATGCATAGGCATAATTAAATCATTCAATACAACAACATGAGAGTGTGGCAATAACCCAAACCAGTCATGGATTCCAATATTCAGATAACCTCACCAATATCAATGCAAAATCAAGACACTTATAGCCATAGAGACTATCGCCCTATCCTAACTGAGCAGGTTCCGGACTAGGGTACTATAGACGGGCTCAGGGTCTCATAGTATTAGGTAGCAATGACAACTCTATGCCACGAAGGTATCCCCGTGAAGCACTTGGCATCATAGGGCAATCACACAGAACCTCCTACCGGGTGCTAGAGATGGCTCTCATGGGACATGATTGCCACACAGGTATTAACCGGGTTGCCAACAAACTTAAAATTTCCACGATGGATTCACAATAAAATTCAGAAATTCAATCCTAAGAAATAATTTCCAAAATTGGGGAAAACAAACCATCGATAATAAAACATGTATCAACAGTATAAAATCAGCATGTATATAAATCATGTAACGTCATGCTATTTTCGAAAATACAGTTAAAAATGCCCACGCAACAGCTTCAAAAATCAGCAATCTCAATGGTGTTACAAAAATAATGAAATGTTCACATGCACATGCTACTATCAGGTAAAAATCATAACTTTTAAACAGTAACTCCAAATTATGACCGAATTCAAATCAAGGCAATTTATAAAAATGATCGGTAATGGAATTTTATTCTAGGCTACCCTAGTAAATCGGCTAACCTATAATCCTACATTAAAATATGAAATCTAGCCTATCCTAAATATTTTACTAACGACAGCTATATAAAACCCCTTACCACACAATCTACGCGTCCGATTTACCCCTTTTTCGCCTATCGCCTTAGATGCGCATATATGCGTCTAAGCTTCCTTGGCACCTTCTGATGTGTTTGCTGCAAAATATCATTTAAAGCATACCAGTCGCACATTAACAAATTAAATTTCAGCACACGCACACTCACAAAAACAATTCTAAACTAACTATCATTAACGCAGTTTATCGGTTTTAAGCCTTACGCTTATTCATTTCAAATCAAGCTCTCATCGCCATAATTTCTACAATTCCATTTGTTAATTATTTTCAATCTTAATCAAAGTGGCCAAATACCTTGAGCATGTCTTAATTTCATACTAAATTCACGCAATACATGTTCTTACATAGTACTCTTCATTATAGTTTATTCAATTTCTGTAATTTCAATCATCAAATTTACCAACATCTTATTAATCAAAACTCCCATAATCATTATTATCCATTGCCTAAATTCTGATTTTATCATTATGGGACTGTATTGCTTCAGCACTAATTGATTATTTTCGTTCCTGATTTCCGAAAAACATTTTTGTTCCTAAAGTCCTCATTTGGCCTAACCTACCCCTTTTATACTCATCCAATTATTTCAATATTTGTTTTACACTAATTTATAAACCAACAATTTCTTATAATTTCCACCCAAAGAATTAAATTTTTTTGCACTTCTTTTCATTTCCCTCCATGCATCAAATGTGTATTATTTTTATACTAAACATGTAATTTAACTCCCTTAACCGAATGCATGCATAGATTCCCTTAGTTTTCCACCTAAACCGAGCACTTCATCCGAGCACTTCTTTCCTTATAATTTTCTAGCACTTTACTTAGTTACAAAATTGAGTTAATGCATTATTTTTCTAAGCTTTAAATCTACTAATTCATTCAATAATTCCAGCCTTTAAATTCTGTTTTTTGTTCCTCTACTGTAACCGAGCCTATCTCTATCCAATTCAAATTTTTCTTATCAAATTTTTAATCATAAACATCTATAAATGTATTATCTCAATTCAGATTAATCAATTTAAATAGATTCATCACATGTAGAAATTTCTTTTCTTTGCATCTCTACATGGCCGAATATATTGTTCTAACCTTCTAATTTTCCTTGTTGAATTTTAATCCATAGAATTTCACATTGTACATTACAATTTCAGATTACATAATCTAATTTCACATTGACAATTCAACAATTTCCCCACATTCCTCTATGTAGTCGAATCCTACAATTTTCCTACTAACCTTAGCTCAAATTTAGAACTTGAATTCAACATCACTTATATTACAAATTGCTACATTATTCCTTAAATTCCAGCAAATCAATCTTCTTAATTTTACATGTGGTCGAGTACTCCCTAATGTACCTACTGAATGTTTTCTTCAATGTTTGTAATTTATCAATTTGTTCTACTAAAATCACACATGCATTCTTCCTTTTTCTAATTATCAAACCAGTTTATACATAACTGAATTTTCAGAATTGCAATTTCAATTACCTAAAACTCTAACTTCTCACGCATGTAAAATTTCTGGAAATTTAAACAAAACTAATTACACATATACATTACATAATATCAATCACATTAGATTTCAAGAATTTTAACAACATCCTTACCCAATTGCACTAGCCAAACCTCCTAGCCAATTTTCCCCAAATTGCTCAAACTAGTTTATGGAATTCTTGATGCAATCCTACTATCCTACACATTTTCCACACAATTGGAGGAGTTCTTCATCTAATCAAATCACCGAAGCTCTATGTTCCTACATGCAGCTCTCGGTTCTAGCTAGAAGTGCAGAATCCATGGCTATTTGGTGCATTTCTGGTGTGGTGGAAGGTGAAAATGTGATTGTGGGGTTTGAAAGGTAAGTAATGTAAGACTTGATTTTGTTATCGTATATTTCTCATGAATGAAAAGAGTTGTACTGAATGAAAATTTGCAAATGGAAATGAATAAAAAATCTCGAACACGTTGAAGGGTAAAATGATCAAAAGACTGAAATTCGGTATTAATTGGACAAGAAAATTTCATTAAAAATATGGAATTGAGAAATCTTGATCAATAACAAAGAAATAATTAAATTTCGAGTCAAATCAATCAAGATATGAATTTCTTGGAATTAATCGAAAATTTCACATCGAAAAATTATCCTGAAAACATTGGAAAAATATACCAAAAAGACGAAATAAGACTAATAAATTCATTTAATTGGTTAAATGAATAAAATATAATTTTTTAAGATATTTTGTATTTTAATTGAATAAAATAATGATTAAAATAATAATAAAATAAAATAAACAGAAAATCACGAAACGCGACTTTTGAAAACCAAGTTGAAGTCGATGCCTTTTGCCTCGACCAACGGCGACCGGCTCAGGCGAGCGACTGAAGGAGGGACAGCTGAGGCCACCGTCGGCGCTGGTAGACGGAGAAATCGAGAGGAAGTCGAGAGACGAAAGAGGAAATTCGGTGATCGGCGTCGATCTAGGCATGACCACCAACAGTCGAGCGTTCCCCAGGTGCAGGCAACGCGATTGGAGGCAACATCGACCGGTGGGATGACGGCTAGCGCTGGCAACAGAGGTAGAAATGAAAGTCACTGACGCCGAAAGGCAGAAGAGCTGGAACGGCCACTTTATGGCTAGCCATGGCGAAACCGAGTGCATGTCCTAGCTTTACAAGGTCCTACGGAGCTGCTGGTGACAGAAGCCGGTGAAAAATTGGTCAAAAAATCCCCAAACCAACTGAACCGGACTGAATCAGCTGAACTGAATCCGTCTGAACCAGACCGAACCGGTTCAGCCAGAAAAGAAGAAAAAGAAATAGAAAAAGGAAGAAAAAGAAATAGAAAAAGGGAAAAAAAGAGAAAGAGGAAAAAAATTGGGGAAAAATTTCAGTGAAGCAATCGAGCTACGAGTTAGTCGGTAAGCGACCGAAATTAACCGATTTAAATTTTGAAATATTTAATTTGATTAATAGTCGACTGAAAATTTACCCAAAAAAATATGTAATTGTGTAGCTCGACAATTGACGTCAAACGAGAGCTCGAGTCAGCTTCAATTTGTGTACTATCATGGAATCTCATGTAAGTAACCTTTATTTACGACAATTTACATCGTTATGCGTGTTAAAAATTTACCGCATAAATTACAGATTTAATTTTCGTATATAATGAATTATATTCTAGAATTTAAGATAAATTATCGTAAATAATTAACTGAGCTATCCGAGAGTTTAGAATGAGGCCCAATAAATACTGAGGGGCTCAATGAACCCAATAGGCCTCGATAATGTAAATAGTAAGTTGGAAATGGGCTTAAGGCCGATTAAGGCCCATTATGGTACAATCGAGCCCAATAGGGGTAAACGGGCCCAATGATTTAAATTAGGTCCAAAAAATATGAAATACAATTAATTATATTGCATTTGACCTGATAAATATTTATCCGCAGTTTCGGAGAGTGGATTCGGAGCAAATTGGACTACGTGACGAGACATCAGTGGAAAGGTTAAACTGTACAGAAAAATGAGGTAAGGGAATTGTGTGAGTAGCTAGAGGTAGTTACGTGTATTTTAATAGTTTTTGTATACACTGAAAATGTATAAAAGGTCCTAAAAACAAATTAAAGATTTTAAAGGCTATTTTACCCTATTGAGGAAAATTCACCTAAGGATGGTGAAAGTATAACATGCATGAAATGCATGATTTAAGGAATTTTCAGATTTAAGGAATTTTCTTAGTTTTTAAGCAAGCAAATCGGTAGATTGGCCAGTAATTGCATAAATTTCACACGATAACACTACGTAAGTGTTATTAAGATTTAAATTAAATTTCTTTGGAAAATGTGTCAACTATCAAGTTTTTATGGAAACAAATGGTGCTGGAGCATTTGCTCGCACTATATCTAAGTTTGTGAGTGTGCAAAAAAGGTGCTAGAGCGATTGCTCGCACTAATTTTCATGATTTGACATGCATGAGAGGTGCTGGAGCTTAGCTCGCATCCTGTTTTGATATGATAATTGCATAAAAGCCGTGCTTGAGTGTAACTCGCACGAGATTTGATTTATTTATGCATAAAAACGTGTTGGAGCTTGCTCGCACGTGATTTTATATGGATTTATAACTCATTTTAAAGTCATACTCGAGTGCTACTCGTATGTAGATTTTACTGATTTTTATGAAACTGTGCTAGAGCTTCGCTCGCACGAGATTTTTAGATATCATGAATATGCATGGAGTCGTGTTAGAGCTTCTGTCACGACCCAAATTACCTAAAAATCAGAGTAAATTTTTCGCTTTTCCATTTATTATTTAATTCTTACTTTTCTCTCATCGTGACCATCTTATAACACAGTTGGGCTATGATTCGATGTTAGTCACCTCACACTATTACCAATCCATTTCCATATTTACATTCATATATCAGAGTTTACTATCTTTTGACTTTAACTGAATACATACACAATGGTATTCATAACTTTACATCCCCGACATCATATCCGTTTACAGTACTGTGCATTACATATTTAGATACAAAACTATACAAATGTGTATACCTATCTCGATGGGAAGCAGCAGATACCAAGATTGCAAGTCCTCAGCCGCTCAATAACTATTGCGAGTGCTCTAAAAAGATGGGAAAATAAGGGGAGTAAGCAAACCACACGCTCAGTAAGGCAATTATGCAAGTAAGTAGATAGCTCCACTATCTACATGCTCATAATGCCATGCCCTTAAATCCATTTCTTTTCATTAAAATCTCAAGCATAAAATCATGTATTTGACCATGACTTAGTTTATCAAACCTATTTGTGCATATAAAAATCATGTAACTCATGCATCAAAGGCATTTTATGTGACATCAGTAAATCATACTTAGCATGAATTTATTCAAAATCATGCATTCTTTCATGTCATGTAAGACAAATCATGAATTTGAAATGAAAGCATGGAAAACATCATCATGCTACTGCATTCAAATCTTTTCATTAAAACGCGGAATAAAATAACCCCATCTGTGTCAAATCTCATAAGTAAATCTCTATTTCATAAAACAATTCATTAAACTTCTTTATAAAACTTCGGTTATAAAACCACCCTTCTTTCAGGGTCACATATCATAAAATCATAAAATTGGGGGCCTGACCCCTCCCTCGGGTCTACCCTGGTCTATCGACCAATAGTTATATCATGTGAGACAAGCACGTGATTATATCAGTAGCATCGAGGATTATGGCCATATCATAGTGATCCCTGGTAACACGGTACCTAGTGTGCGGGGTATCACACCTGAAATGGAGGTGGGTCATCCTACCTGCCAGAACAGCATAACACTAGGATTACGAGGGCAAGGCTTGCTGCCTCGTGGCTAATGCCACTCCACTCTAACAATCCCCACGGTACAGCGTACTCCACGTGATATACACGGTACAACGTACTCCATGAACCCAAGCTCAATCAGGGGTGCCTGCAATAGGTCTTATCCACCCATATCATCTCTGTCTCAATATGCACGTGTGAGCATATCATCTAACTATGACACACAGTCTACAGGAGGCTCCAACACGACTATATGCATGTGATATAAATCCCTGTGCGAGCAAAGCTCTAGCACGGCTCCATGCATATTCATGATATCAGAAAACCTCGTGCGAGCGAAGCTCTAGCATGGTTTCATAAAAATCAGTAAAATCTGTGTACGAGCAACGCTCCAGTACGACTTAAACTAATTATCAATTCAAGTAAAATCCACGTACGAGCAATGCTCTAGTACGGATATGTAAAACAACTAGTGAAAACCTCGTATGAGAAAAACTCCAGTACGACATTCAAATGAATTATGAAAACCATATAAAACTTTGTGCGAGCAACGCTCCAGCACAAATTAATGCTCAAGTAAATCGAATCTCGTGCGAGTTACACTCCAACACAGCTTTATGCATAATTAAATCAAATCTCGTGCGAGTTACACTCCATCATAGCTTTATGCAATTATCATATCAAAACTTGATGCGAGCTAAGCTCTAACATCTCTCATGCATGTCAAATCATAAAAACTAGTGCGAGCAATCGCTCCAGGACCTTTTTATGCATATCACATCAAAATAATTCAAAACATGTCAAAACAGAGTGCGAGCTAGGCTCCAGCACCTCTCATGCATTTCACAATAGAAAAATCAGTGCGAGCAACCGCTCAAGCACATTTATGCACACTCACAAACGTAGATATAGTGCGAACTATGTGCTAGCACTATCTGTTTCCATATAAACTTGATAGTTGGCCGTTTTCTAAAGAAATTTCATTCAAATATAAATAACACTTATGTAGTGTTATCTTGTGAAATTTATGCAATTACTGGCCAATCTATCGATTTACTTTGCTTAAAAACCAATAAAATCCCTTAAATCAGAAATTTCCTTAAATCATGCATTTCATGCATGTCATGCTTTCACCATCCTTAGGTGAACTTCCCTCAATAGGGGTAAAATAATCTTTTTACCTATTTCGATCCTTAAAATCATTTAAACCACTTTTATGACTTTTATACAATAACCGTGTATACATACATAATCAGTGTATAGAAAAGCTATTAAAATATGCATAGCTACCTCTAGCTACTCACACAATTCCCTTAGCTCATTTTTCTGTACAGTCTGACCTTTCCACGAATGACTCATCACGCAGTCCGATTTGCTTCCAATCCAATCTCTGGAACTATGGATACACATTCATCAGGTCAAATACAATACAATTTAAATTGTATTTCATATTTTCTGAGGCTTAATTTAAATCATTGGGCCCATTTACCCATATTGGGCCCGATTGGACCTTGATGGGCCTTAATCGACCATAAGCCTGTTTTTCCACTTACTATTCACATTATTGAGGCCTATTTGGCTCATTGGGCCCATCAGTATTTATTTAGCCTCGTTCTAAATTCTCGAATAGCTTAATTTGGTATTTACGACAATTTATCCAATTTTCTAAAATTTAATTCATTTATGCGAAAATTAAATCGTAATTCATTAATACGCATAACGATGCAAATTATCATAAATAAGGGTTACTTACCCGTGATTTCAAGATAATACGCAAATCAAGGCTGTCTTGAGCCTCAGTTGACGTGAATTGTCAAGCTATACAATTTAATATTTTTTCAGGTAAATTTACAGTCGGATATTAATCAAATTAAATATTTTAAAATTTAAATCGATCAATTCGACCACTTACCGACTTACCCGAAGCTCGATTGCATCATTGGAATTTTTTCCAATTTTTCCTCTTTTTTTGGCTGAACCGGTCTGGTCCGGTTCAACTCAGTTCAGACCGTCGGTTCAGTCTGGTTCGGTTCGACCGATTCAATTGGTTCGGTCGGTTCAGTCACCATTTTTTCGTTCCGGCGCCGTCCGATCGGTTCTCGGGCCGTTTTCGATGCCGCTCGGTGCGCCATCACCTGGGCTTCCAAAATCGAGCCTTGGTGTGGATCGAATCGGTGTCGATGGCCGCCGATCAAGCTTTCTCTCCCGCGGCAAGCTCCTCCATTTTCAGCGTGATCCACGGTGCATCTTGGACACTGTGATGTCATCCAGGGTCGGGTCGTCTTCGTCGGCCCCTCAGCCCAGCTGGTGACTCACCGGTGAGAGGGAAACCTTCCCTCGGTTTTTTGCTTCGTTTTGCGTTTCTTCTTCTCTGTTTCGTTTCAGATTTCGTTTCTGTTTCTTTTTTTTACTTTATTTATTTATTTATTTATAATTTATTTTTAATGTTATTTTATTCATTAAAATAATATTAAAATCCATAAATATCTTAAAAAAATTTATATTTTATTCATTTTATCACTAAATGAATTTATCGTTATTATTTCAGCTTTTTGGTATAATTTTTGATTATTTTCGGGATTATTTTTTTGATACGAAAATTCTGGTTTATTCCAATAAATTCATATTTTGATCAATTTAACCCGAAATTTAATTATTTATTCGTTATTGATCAAGATTTCTCAATCCGATATTTTTAATTAAATTTTCTCGTCACGATAAATATCGAATTTCAATCTTTTGACCCTTTATCCTTGCACGTGTTCGGGAATTCTATTTCAATCCTTTTGTATTTTTAAATGCACTCGAAAATTTCTATTCATTCCCTTTTTGCTCTTACAATAAAATCGGGTCTTACAGCTTCGCTCGCACAAGGATTTATATGACATGCATATAGTCGTGTTGGAGCCTCCTGTAGACTGTGTGTCATAGTGAGATGATATGCCACACGTGCATACTGAGACATAGATGGTATAGGTGGATAAGACCTATTGCAGGCACCCCTAACTGAGATTGGGTTCACGGAGTATGTTGTACCGTGTATATCACATGGAGTATGATGTACCGTGGGGATTGTTGAAGTGGAGTAGCATTCGCCATGAGGCAGCAAGCCTTACCCTCGCAATCCTGATGTTATGTTGTTCTGGCGGCAGGATTGACCCACCTCTCGTTTTAGGCGTGATACGCCGCACACTAGGTACCGTGTAGCCAAGGATCACTAGGTTAATGCCATAGTCCTCAATGTTACTGATATAGTCACCTACATGTCTCACATGATATAACTTTTGGTCTCGATAGACCAGGGTAGACCCGAAGGAGGGGTCAATCCCCCGATTTTGTGTTTTCTACCATGATGTAAGATTTTTCAAAGGATTTTATGACATGTGACCCTAAAAGAAGGGTGATTTTATAAGTGAATTTTTTTATAATGAATTCTTAATGAGTTTGTGATTTATTTATGAAATGATTGACCCGGAGGGGTTATTTTATACTGAGTTTTAATGAAGTGATTTAAATGTTGTAGTATGAGGAGTTTTCCATGCTTTAATTACAAATTCATGAAAAGAATTGTCTCTCATGATTTGTTTTACATGGCATGAATGACACACCCTAAGGGTATTATCCGCAAGTGCACGGGTCGTACAAGTAATAATGAGATTTTGAGTCCTGAGTTATCGTCCCTCAAAGAAGTTGATCAGCCTAATTAACTACCGGTTAATCTTACCCTTAGTATATCCTAACAAATTATGAAATTCTGATGGGTGGTCTACATGGCTAAAATTAAAGTACTGAAAATAATAACAACTATAAAATAAAGAAATAAAACAGAGCTAAAATTACTTACAAAGCTCCAACCAATTAAAAGCAAATGACCTACAAAAGAAAATTAAAACAGTTAAAATTAATTAACGCAATTAAAATAAAATGCATGTAATTAAACTAATAAAAATTGAAAATTAAACTAAACTAAAATTTAATAAAAATAAAACTTAAATTAACCTAAAGGAATTCTTAAATCTAACTAAGAAATTAACTACCTAAAAACTAATCCTAAATTAAATCTAACTCTAAAAAAAACAAAATCTAAATAATGCATGATAAAAACTATTTTTGGATTTTTCACAGTAAAATGAAAACTTAAAAACATGCATAAAATGAGTTTATCTAAATTAATATTAAGCACAACCCCTAATACTAGAATAAAAATTAATTACTGATTTAACTAAATCTAAGTTAAACTAATGAAACAAAGAAAATATAACTAACATGCAATTGAGAAATCAACTAACTAAGCTAACTAATAAACTTGAAATTAATCTATCTAATAATGCATGTAAAATGAAGTAAACAAATACAATGATCAAGCATAACTTGGCCTTAGCAAAATTGCCAAACCAAAGTGGTCCTAATTTTTGTCACTATGCACTGTTCACTATCTTCCAAAGTTTCAATTCCAGGCATGTTCAGGTTCACTTAGTGCTGTGCTGGTTCTGCCCCAGTTTGTCCGCTTCTGCTCCAGGTAATGCTCCAGTTTGCTTTTGCTGCACATTCATCGGACTGCTACTGCACCTGTCCAGGTGGTACTCTGGTTTTGCTCCTGCTTCCAGCCTCGTACTGCTACTGCTAGTGCTGCTCAAGGCTGCTGTTCTCTCGGTTTTGTGCTTCTGCTCCAACTGTTGTCGGCTGTCTCTAGGTGCGGCATCAACATTCATCCATGACTTCTACTAACCCGTATACTGTCCTTTATCACGGTCGCTGCATTGTTCCTCGCGTGCCCAGCTCACTCACGGTTCAATCTTTTTCTACAGTTCCAATAACACTATCCCGAGCAGGATCATTCACCATTACTTGCTGCTCTGCATTGAATTTCGCAGCTTTCGGCTTGGCCACAACATGCTTCTTGCATCACATCATACTTGTACATTCAGCAGCTATCTATGCTCTCCATAATCTGCATCATCACAAAGCAGCACACACCCAAACTCTCGACAACAGTAGACAATAGAAGAAGATAAGGGCTGGACCCGATCCTGGTTGCCCACACTCTGCACCCTTCAACTGCACCCTATTAACATCTACTTCAGCAGCATTAGTGATGGTGAAGGACTACAACACAACAATGGGATCATGAACAGGAAACTAATACCAGCTCAATAATGAATGACAGAAAAATAACAATAATGAATAGTGGAGATAACATGAAATAGAGCTAAACAGAGGAACAATGTGACATTATCTTGCTGCCATATCTCAAACTATGCTCCTATGATTTGCTTCTTTCATCTTTATACTTACCATTAACAAGCAGAAAATGAATAAATAACAATAATGTGGACTAAAATGCAATAAATGACATGATTAAAGAAACATAATGAAAGTGCAGTAAAAGTAGAAGCTAAACTCTAAATGTAGTCACAAACCGGATCATGAATTGTAAGCAAATAACAATGAAATAAGGAATGAACAATGACGCATAGCTGAATACAAACTTAAAACTGAAAGGAAATAAAAATCACAACTACACAGCGACCGTGAGCTTCATCAATGTAAACAGGGAACTCATGATCATCCTCCTCGGGTAGCTTCATTTCCTTCTCCAGCCATGACTCCACATAGCTCTTGATGTGGATAAATGTTTTGCATTATCCCACATCAAGGCAACAGAATCAAATGGGAGAAGATTGAATGAAGAAATCCTGAAACCCGATTGCTCAAACAGGGACAAACTGAAGCTAAAATCAAACTAATGGTTTATCAAACAAATATAGAAATGAATTTGGAAACCGAGAACTTGATACTGAAAGCTTTAAATTTCTATTTAAAACATCGCTAAATAAGAAACATCCAGCAATGGATTTTTGCAAACCGAACAAGAAAAAAAAAATTGAACCCGATTGCTAATGAAATTAGAGAATGAAACAAATAATTTCATAAAGTGAATAGTGAATGAACAGTAAACAACTTGTAAAACTATGTGGAAATTCTAAGGAAAACTTTTAAAATTAATCTAAAAGCTATTCTACCCTAACCTATATTACTCCTACTCTTACTCTACTTTCTACTTGTACTCCTACTTCTACCCTAAACTACTTGATTTTTCAATTGCCATCATGTTCTATTTATACACAAACATAGGGGTACAATGGTAAATTTTCATCCTAGATGAGTTGGCATTGTTTGGCCACTTGTCTTCATTTGATTTGTTGCAGAGTAGATATTTCCACGTCATCAGTCTTTTTGTTTAATTAGCTGTACGATGTGGCCCGACGTGTGTCTTCCAGAGGGTTGGCACGATGTCCTTCGATCTTATCGTTTCAGAGCAAATAAAATACGGACACCTGACATCATGCGTGTCCAGTCAACTGATGACTCGGTCTGTAAATTGGAAGTGGTCCAGTCTCCTTTAGCCCGTTTTCAACCCAATTTCGTCTGAAATTACTGAATTTCATCTCGATTTAATTTACCTGCACATTAATGAATTTTAATTAAATAAAGGGGATTATTAGTAAAATAATATGGGGATTAAATAAATAATTAGGAATTTAAGCACAAATAATTCTATAAAAAAATAGAATTATCAATGAACTAATACATGATCTTGATTTAATTCATGCTAATTATGATTTTACATAAAATGCCATTGATGCATGAGTTGCATGATTTCTATATGCACGAATAGTTTTTATAAAATATGAAATTAATGTATGCAAGATTTTGTGTGTGAGATTTAAACGAAAAGAAATGGATTTAAGGCCATGGCATTATGAGCATGTAGATAGTGGAGCTATCTACGTACTTGCATGATTGCCTTACTGAGCGTGTGGTTTGTTCACCCCCTTATTTTTCCATCTTTTCAGAGTACTCACAGTAGTTAGTGAGCGGTTGAGAACTTACATCTTGGTATCCGCAGCTTCCCATCGAGAGTCAGGTATACACATTTGTATAGTTTTGTATCTAAATATGTAAATGCACAGTACTGTAAATGGATATGATGTCGGGGATGTAAGGTTATGTAAATACCATTGTATAAGTATTTAGTTAAATTCAAAGGATAGTAAATCCTGCTATGTGAATGTGATTATGTAAATGGAACGGTAAATAGGTGAGAAGGGACTAACACCGAATCATAGCCCAACTGTTGGTAGGATGGTCATGATAAGAGAAAAGGTAAGAATTAAATAATAAACAAAAAGTGAAAAACGAAAAATTTGTAGTGATTTTTGGTAATTTAGGTCGTGATAAGTAATCTATGTCTAATCTAATTTCTAAACACCCTATGCTAACATGCAATAAGGAATTTTTCAGATTTTGTTGGCTGTTTGCAGAAAAATCTGGAAATGGGGTTGTTATGCGTGGATGACAATGGAGAAGAGCATGGATGTTGCATACAAGTTTAGAGGGCTATTTTAGGGTGGCTGGTGGTGTGGGAAATGGTGTAACGACCCAAAAATTAGAGTAAAGTTTTTATTTTTCTTTCATACTTACCTGTCCTCTGATCGTGACCACACTCCACTAACAATTGGGTTGTACGTCAATGCCAGTCCAACCATTGATTCACCATATGACTTAATTCCTTATTAAAGGAAAGGTAAACACATGAGTTTTTCACTAATTCTTTCCAATTCATTTACAAGTGTTTACACTGTTTATACATCCCCGAAAGTTTCTTACAAACATGTTACTATGCTATTCTTATTTAGATATAATATGTACAAGTGTACATACCTCAAGTGATGGGCAGTAGCAGATATCAGGAATGCAGTACTCAGTCGCCTCAAAGTCTACTGAAAGAAATTTGTATAGGAAAATGAAAGGGGTGAGCACATCAAGCTCAGTAAGGCAATCCTACTAACAAGTAGATAACCATACTACCTACATGAACGTGGTGCCGTGAATAAACCACCCTTTCTCCACACATTTCAAAATAGATGCTACAATTCATGATGTCATGTAAAACAAGTTCACATATGGATTTCGAAGAGCATGGAAAACTCAACATGCAAATCCATTTAAATCATTTCATTCTCATTAAAATTTCACAAAACAGCCAAGACTCTACCCCTCCCTCGGGTGTTCCTGACTCACACAAAATCATGAAATCAGATGCTTTTCAAGGCAATAATAACATGCGAGCATACCCATATGCCACAGGAATAAATGTCATGTAAAACCAGTTTACATCATGCATGGGTTTAAATAGCATGGAAAATAACTTCATGCAAGTTTCAGTTTAAAGCCCATTTTCATTTTTATCAAAATCACATCTCAGTCAGGATCCAACCCCTCCCTCGGGTGATCCAAACTCACACATAAGTCCACAAAACATGTTTCTCAAAACATCAATTTATAACATGCGAGACTAGCCAATATATATATTTAAGGCAAATAACCAGGAGTATAGCCATATACTCACGATCCCACTGCTACACGGATCCTATGTGCAGGGTCTCACCACTATCAGGAACCGTCCTGAGAGGTGGGTCAGTCTATCCCGTCGGTCCTGTCCGATATCTCGCATCCGAATATGCCACCAGCATACGAAGATGCCACATAATCAATCCCAGCACGGTACAATGTATCCATGCTACTTGCACGGTACAACGTACTCCGTGGACCCATATCTCATATCCATAATCGTGCTTGTCTCAAAACGCACATGTGAGGATATTTAATCTGCATGACACACAGTCTACCCGACGCTCCAAGCACGGCTCATCATATGTTTCATAAAATCAGTGCGAGCGATACTCCAGCATTCTCATAAAATTAAGGAAACTCTCTTGCGAGCGAAGCTCCAGCATGCGTATTATTAAATCTCATAAGATCTAGTGCGAGCTAAGCTCCAGCACTCTGTCAAAATCATGTAAAACTAGGGCGAGCTAGGCTCCAGCACTGTGTCATAAAAATCAAGTAAAAATCTAGTACGAGTTAGACTCCAACACCTATGCATGTAAAACTCTAGTGCAAGCCCTTGCTCCAGCACTAATGCATGCATCACACAAATCAAAACTCGTGCGAGCTGAACTCTAGCACGTCACATTCTCAAAAATCACGTAGGCGGTTCTGTTATCTCAAAACCATTTCCAAGGAAATCACATTGTTGAAAATATACAATGCTGTGCATTTTTATTTACAAGCTAGCCAGCGTACTCATGCACGTGTCAAAACACCTACAAAACAAGCAGGAACCTCTTGTTCTTGCTGTTCCCAAATTTTCCTAAATTTTGAAATTTTACCCTTCGTAAGGGTATTTTGGTCATTTGCCCATCTGGGGCACTAAAATTTTTATCTTAAATCTAGACCCTTCAGACAATTTTAGGGAATGTAAATGATGTCAAAATTGAGTAAAGTTACCCCTAGCAGTCCGTAAAATTCCCTTACCTGGAACTCTTCACAAGCTTATCTTTTCTCGACCGTACCAGGTCTCTAAGTCCAATTCGCTCCAAACCAAGTCTACCGAGCTGCATATAACCATGTATTAGGTCAGTTCTAATATACTTATCAGTATTTCACTCTTACTGATCGAATCTAAAGCATTGGGCCTGTTTTAATTTATTGGGCCCAATTGCACCTTAATGGGCCTTGACCCCTTTTTCAGCTCGTTTCCACTTATTAAATCCCTTCTTCGAGTCTATTGGGCTCTCAATACCCACTGGGCTTTGTTCCAAACTCTTTGGATAGCCCGCATATCATTTACAACAATTTATTCAAAAATTCAAATTTAATCTATTTTATTGCGAAATTAAATCTATAATCCGTAAAATAAATTTCAATTGCACAATAATCATACTATTGTCGTAAATGAGGTTTACTTACCCGAAATTATGTGATGGTGCGTAAATCGGAGTTTGATCGGCTCACGTTCGAAATTTATCGTCGAACTATACAATTTTATATTTAATTTCGGGTTAATTTTGATCAAATATAATTTAAATAAATTTCTCGAAAATCAAATCGGTCACTTATAACCTCTTACTGACTTACCCGAAGTCCGATGTATCCCCGAAAATCTTCCCCTTTTTCCTTTTCCTCTTTTTCTTTCTTTTTTCTCCTTTTTCCTCTCTTTCTTATTTGAACCAGTTTGGTCCGGTTCAGCCCGGTTCAGCCCGACTCTCTTCTTACTGAAACGGTCCGTACCAGTTCAGGCTTCCCCGTCGCTATTCACGGCGTTTCTGGTCGGTTCTTAGCTCGTTTTGTAATGACCCTTGACCCTTGAAAATTTGAGGGATTTTTTTTTTTGAAACTTAAACTTCCCACTTACTCCTTTATTCACTTAGGTTGTATTCCTGCTCAGTGTCAATTTATTTTCCTACTTTTTTATCCGAAATTATACTTAATTTCACATTTTGATTTATATGGCCGGTAGAAATTTTGGCAGCATAACAGCTTATACATAAGCCTGCCTACCTGCAAAACAATTGTTTTCAACAATCCTAGATATCTACAACTACCAAACATGCTTTTCAAATCCAGATTAACAACCCAATACATCCATTTCAATTCAAGACCAATCACTTTAAGACAAATTCCTAAAAAGTAGTATTCTTTTACATTTTTTTTCTTACAAATTACATCCCAACAGAATATTTCCAATATATGTCTGTGCATACAAAATGTGTCTGGTAAAGGAATGTAATTGTATACCTTTTCTGCATATACAAAAACTAGCCTAGAGCAGCTCTTTCCCACCAGCCTACGTCGTGTATGCGGCAGGTAGCGCCTATAGATCATTGTAAATAGTATGAAAGGTAGAGGGGTGAGCTTTCGGGGAAAAGCCCAGTAAGATAATACGCTTAAAATAGTTCTGATATGTAAAAGCATGTAAAATCGTTCATAAACCATTCCTTAAAGGATATGTAAATTTTCATTTCGTGCATAGTAATCATGAGAAATTATGATGCATGAGTTTCATTTAAATCAAATAACATGCTTACTATTTCATAAAATTTTCATGATTCATGAACATTTCATAAATCATAATTGTTTGTAAACATTTGTCATAAATCTCATAAAAGAACATAATCATTGATCAAGGTCATCATCATAATCATCATTCATAATCAAATCGAGGACACTAGGCTATAATAAGTCATGTGATACGTATCATTCTCCGTAGGGAGTTAATCATACCTATGGACATGGTAAGGGGGGGCTGTAGACTGGATCAGGGTCGTACAACACTTACATACAAACATGGGTAGTATCTATCTTTCTTACATTTCTCTAGCACTAAGCTAGGGCACGGGCACCAAAGGCACTCTCCGTGCGGGAAATATTTATGCGTATTGCGCGGGCATGAGATACTACCAAAACATCATCATCATAAACCACCCATAGCAGGACATCTACCACACAGATAGAGTCAAGTGCTACAGGGGCCCTACGTACCGGCACACAAGTGGTGGAGCCGGAACACCACATGAAGTAGCAATGCATGAAGCCTATAGTCTCAAGAAAATTATTTTCCTTTTTCTTAAATACTTTTGAAAATGTCAAAAGTTTATTTCCAAAGCATAAATATGGAATTACAAACCATCATAAAAATTCCATGCACTTTCTTATTTTCAGTAAATTCATTTCATAAACATAAATGTACTTGGTGAACATTTTCTAAAACAAAATCATATTCGTAAACCATTTCATAAGTATGAAAACAGTTATAAATCATTTTAAAACATAATATTGCTTTGTAAATTCTTTTTTTCTTTAAACAATGCAACGAGGATTTATCATCAGAACTAAGTTAAATAGTACCCCTTACCTCGATTTATCAAAAATTCCAAGTTCGAGTGATGACGCCTCCAAGTATCTCCCTTATATCTTCTACGATTCTCCTACATCGAAATATATATTCTTAGTATCCTATTTATTCGAATTGTCCACAATGCGTCAGAACTGTAACCTTATTCGTCTAGGAAAATATACTGGGAATTTAAATTCTAATTTTCTAAAATCGCATCCAAATATATAATCAACCTCATGGAGTTTACCACTTTTGCTCTTTTCTTCCAGTTCCATCATACATTCAAAAATTTAATCCTACTATAAGGTCTTTAGCTACATTCCTAATTAAATTGTCGTTTTTCTCCTATCATCTTATACGTTTCCTACCTGCTCCTACTTATGTGTGCATATTATTGTTGACATGCACTTATACTAACACGCACATTTATTATATATATATATATATACATAAGTATATAAATATATATATATATTAGTTATTTACTATTTATTTATTTATTATTTATTTTTTTCTTTACTACTATTATTTTTTTTATTATTATTATTATTATTATTATTATTATTATTATTATTATTATTATTATTGTCTACTTCTCATTTATTCTCTAGTTTGATCGATTCAAGATTCGTTTTAAGCTACCCATAAAAATTTCTTTTCTCTATTTTCCTCTTCATCATCAGAATGACCCAAATTTATCATCTTCAATCTTAAATTTCAATTCTTGATAATTTAACTTCTAATGTCTAATTCCTTGCCTAATTCTCAAAATCCCCAAATTTGTCAAATTAATCCCTAGTTCCCTAATTTCTTCACAATCAAATTTCAATTAATTCATACAACATTCACGCTTCTATAATATAATTTATACATACATTAAACTAAAGAAAGCTTGGGTTTTTACCTAGGGATCCACTAGTATAAAAATGGGGAAGCAGAAATTAGGTAATTTATCTGTATTTTTTTAACACTGTAGTGTCGAAAAAGGGGGTGGCCGGACGGGGAAGGACAGGCAAGGGAGGATGTCGGGCTTGGGTTCGGTGGGGGCCGACGTCGGGTGTCCTCCGGTTTGCTGCAGTCCACGAAACAGAGGAAAACTACTATGTTTCGTTTTTGTTTTTTAGGCGAGGGGAGAGAGAGAAGGAAGGGAATGGGTCGGCGTTTCGACGAGGAGTGGTTGTCGATCTTAAGGCCTTGATTCGGTCGACCGACAAGCAAAAAGGAGAGAGGAAGGGGGTTCGGGTTTCGACGAACAGAGGGAAAGGAGAGAATGAAAGGGGGTCACCGGTCGTCACTGGTTTTGGGCTCGGTCGACCGGCAGTGCAGGTGACTATCAACAGGGGCGATCAGAGTGTGAGGGGGACCGAAGATCAGACGGGGAAGAGGAAGGGAAGGCTGGCTTTCTTTGCTAGCCAGTAGCGAGTCGCGCGATGGGGTTTTCCCTATCGCGCGATCCGTCCATTTTTTTATTATTTATTTATTTATTTTTATTATATATATTATTTATATATATTTCTATTTATATTTATTTATATTTATATATATTATTTATTTTTTATTTATTTAATTTTTTATATTTATATATATTTATATATATTTATTATATATATTATATTTGTATTTATATATATTTTTAATTACATTTTCAATCTTGGACAAATACATCTATAGATATTTATTGTAATTATTTTTATCCTTCATTTTTTTCCAACTTAACAAATATATATGTATATATATATACACATATTTTCTTATAACATATTTCCATTTAATTAATTTTTTTATTGTTTAATTTAAATATAAAAAATTTGCGGTGTTTACATTCTCCTTACCTTAAAAGAATTTGGTCCTCCAAATTCATCCAGGTCCATCAGAATAGATGTGAGTACATCTCTTTCATGAGGCTCTCTAGCTCCCATGTAGCTTCTTCAATCGAATGGTGTTGCCAGAGAACCTTTACCAGAGGTATCGTCTTCGATCGAAGTACCTTTTCCTTTCTGTCTAAAATTCAGATAGGTCGCTCAATGTAGCTCATGTCCTCTTGAATGCTGAAAGGCTCATACTCAATGATATGTGAGGGATCTGAATTATACTTCGCTAACATCGAGACGTAGAAGACATTATGTACCCCGGAGAGCTGCAGGGGTAGGGCAAGTCTGTAGGCCACGTCTCCCACTCTCTCTAGAATCTCAAAAGGACCAATGAAGCGAGGACTCAGTTTGCCCTTCTTTCCAAAGTGCATAATACCCTTGCTCGAGGATGCTTTCAGAAACAAGGAGTCCCCAATCTGAAACTCAAGTGGCCGTCTATGCTTATCTGCATAACTCTTCTGCCTACTTTGTGCGGTCTTAAGTCTATCACAGATTATCCGAACACCTTCTGCTGCCTGCTCCACCAAATCGGGAGCCAAGATCTTTCTATCACCCATTTCTTCCCAAACCACTAGAGACCTACATCTTCTACCATACAAGGCCTCATAAGGTGTCATCCCGATGCTAGCATGATAGCTATTATTGTAAGCACACTCTGCAAGAGGCAGATGATCGTCCCATCTTAAACTCTAAAACGCACGCCATCAATATATCCTCTAAGGTCTGAATGGTCCTCTCGGACTGACCATCGGTCTGAGGATGATATGCAGTGCTCAGGTTAAGCTGAGATCCCATGGCTTCTTGGAAATGAGCCCAAAATCTGGAAGTGAATCGGAAATCTCTATCTGACGTAATGCTCATGGGAGCCCTATGCAACCGAGCTATCTCTTTCACATACAACTCTGCTAAAGCACTTAAGGAGTCTATACTTTTGATGGCTAAGAAGTGGGCACTCTTAGTCAATCTATCTATAATCACCTAGATTGTATCATGCCCCTTTCGGGTCCTTGGTAAACCCATCGTAAAGTCCATAGTAATGTGATCCCATTTCCAAGTAGGCATCGGAAGAGACTTAAGTAACCCCGCTGGCCTTTGGTGTTCGATCTTAATTTGTTGACAAATCAGACACTTGGCCATAAACTTAACTACATCTCTTTTCATACTGACCCACCAATACACCTTTCGTAAATCATGGTACATCTTAGTGCTTCTCGGGTGCATGGTGTACCGAGAACAATGGGACTCCTTTAAGATCTTTTGTCGTAGGGCATCATTGTTTGGGACACATATACGACCCTTAAACCTCAACAACCCGTCCTCACCGACCATAAAGTCTGATTGCATGTTCTGGTTTGCCTGACTGGCCATGTCCAATAATTTTTGATCACGCCTCTGTCTAGTGCTGATATGATCTAGTATACTAGGTTTAATCTGCAAACTAGCTATGAACCCAACCTCTGCTGTTTCCACACTAAGATTGAGCTTGACAAACTGCTCTAACAATTCCCATTCTCTGATCATCATAGAAGAAATCATCCCCTTCCTGCTTAGAGCATCTGCCACTACATTTGCCTTTCCCGGGTGATACAGAATCTCACAATTATAGTCCTTGAGGAGCTCTATCCACCGTCTCTGTCTCATATTCAGTTCCTTCTGGTCAAAGATGTACTTCAAACTCTTATGGTCAGTGAAGATCTAAAATCTTTCCCCATACAGATAATGCCGCCATATCTTCAAAGCAAAAGCAACTGCGGCTAACTCCAAATAATGGGTGGGGTAGTTCCTTTCATGATTCTTAAGCTGACGCGAACCATACGCGAATACTCTCCCATGCTGCATAAGTATACACCCCAAACCCTGGTATGATGCATCACTGTATACTGCATAACCTCCAGACCCACTAGGAATGGTTAAGACTGGGGCAGTGGTCAACCTCTTCTTAAGTTCTTGAAAACTCTACTCACACTTATCAGTCTACTCAAATGGAATATCCTTGCGTATCAGCTTAGTCAGAGGAGCAACAATCTTGGAGAAACCTTTTACAAACCTCCTGTAGTATCCAGCTAGTCTTAGAAAACTCTGAATTTCTGTAACAGTTTTTGACCTCTCCCATTTGAGTATTGCCTCAACCTTAGACGGATCTACTGACACCTCGTCCTTAGAAATAACATGGCCTAGAAATGCTATTTGCTCCAACCAAAACTCACACTTATCCAACTTCCCATACAACTGCTTTTCTCTGAGAGTTTAGAGCACTACTCTCAAATACTGTCCATGCTCCTATCGGGACTTTGAATAGATCAGAATATCATCGATGAAAACTATGATGAACCGATCTAGAGACTCCCTAAACACCTCATTCATCAGGCTCATGAATGCAGCTAGGGCATTAGTTAGACCAAAGGGCATCACGAGGAACTCATAGTGGCCATATCTCGTTTTGAAGGTCGTTTGCAGAACATCCTCCTTCCTAATCCTCGATTGGTGATAGCCCGATCGTAGGTCAATTTTTGAGAATACCATAGCCCCTCTTAGCTGGTCAAATAGATCATCTATTTTGGGTAAGGGATACTTATTCTTGATTGTGGCCTTGTTCAGCAGCCTATAGTCTATACATAACCTGAGACTACCATCTTTCTTCCGTATAAATAATACCAGAGCTCCCCACGAGATACACTTGGCTAATGAACCCATTGTCTAACAGGTCTTGCAACTGCTTTTTTCAGTTCCTCAAGTTCAACAAGGGCCATACGGTAAGGAGACTTCGAGATTGGCTGAGTCTTTGGTGCAAAATCTATAGTGAATTCCAACTCTCTCTGGTGGTAGTCCCGGTAGTTCATTAGGAAATACATCTGTGAACTTGCATACCACTGGTATGTCCTAAATACTTGGACGTTCCCGACTAGTATCGGAGATGAATGCAACATAACCTTCACATTAACACATATATCAGAAATTTTCATCAACAATCAAAATCATGTAATTTATTCCTTAACTGTAAAGCATACATCAAACTTATTAGGTAAGGAAAAGGATACAGTCTTAGTGTAGCAGTCTATACTTACGAGATTGTTGGCTAGCCAATCCATACCCAAAATTACATCAAAGCCATACATGTTCAACAAGATTAGATCTGCTAATATGATCCTATCTCCTACCTTGATTTCACAATTTCTACACACCATATCCGTCTTTTGAGATTTATACATGGGTGTGCTAATGTGTAACGTAAAATCTAAAGGTTCAGGCTCAATATGCAGATTACATGCAAAATGGGGTGATATGAAAGAATGTGTGGAACCTGGATCAAATAGTACATATGCCTCATGATTACAAATTAAAAGCTTACCCCAAATGGTCTTAGTGGAAGCGTCAACAATCTCTCTGTCCAAAGCAAAAACTCTCCCATAAGTGACAGGCTTCTTGCCTTTCTCTGCTGCGGTGGCCTGTCTCTATCGGATTTATCTCTAGGGAGCTTGCCTCTCAGGATGTCGTGGTTGCTCTGGGGGCTGTGGAAACTGGTTCTGTGGGCAATCGCTTATCATGTGTCCCTTTTGTCCACACCCAAAACAGCTCCTTGTGACCATATGACAAACACCTCCATAGAGTTTTTCGCAATCTTTACACAACTTCCTATACTGTTGTGGACCTCTAAAAATTCGGGGGGTAGGCAATGGAACTGTGGGTCTATCAACCCTAGTTCAAAACTCATCTGTCCTCTGCCTCTTAGGTTGGCCTCTCCGATAATCCTGTCTCACTAACTCTGTCTGTCACGACCCAAACTACCCAAAAATCAGAGTTAATTTTTCGCGTTTTTATTATTTTCTTACTTTAATTCTTACCTGTCCTCGAATCGTGACCAACACTCCACTACTAATTGGGCTGTGCGTCAATGCCAGTCCCACCATACATCTACCCCAGTACTTATTTCTTCTCCAGTCATTTATAATTGTTATATTATTTATACATCCCCTAAAGTTACTTACAAACATGTTACTGTGCTATGCTTATGTAGATACAATAAGTACAAGTGTATATACCTTATGTTGATGGGCAGCAGCGGATATCCGGAATGCAGTACTGAGTCGCCTCAACTTCAACTGGAGATCATCTGTGGGAGAAAATGAAAGGGGTGAGCACATCAAGCTCAGTAAGGCAATCCTACGAACAAGTAGGTAACCATACTACCTACATGAACGTAGTGCCATGCATAAACCACCCTTTCTCCACACATTTTAAAACAAATGATATGCGTCATGATGTTATGTAAAACACATATTGCATGGAAAATTCGACATGCAAGTATATTCGAAAACATATCTTTTTCGTTTAAAATTTCATAGTAAAGTCAGGACTCGACCCCTCCTTCGGGTGATCCTGACTCACACAAAACCTTGAAAACTGAGTTTCTCAACAGCATAGATATCCGAAAACATATGTATATATATATACAAGATACGAGACTAGGCAATAACTGTATATCGGTAATAACCAGGACTGGCCAATATGTCCTCGTGAGTCCTCTAGCTTCACGGATCCCAGTGTGCGAGGTCTCACCCTGATCGGGAACTGCCCGGGAGGTGGGTCAATCCAACCCGTCAGTCTTATCCGATCTCACGCATCCGAAGATGCCGTATCCGAAGATACCCCGTATCACAAAGATACCGTATCACAAAGATACCCCGTATCACAAAGATACCGTATCCGAAGATACCCTGTATCACAAAGATACCGTATCCGAAGATACCCCACGGTACATCGTACTCCATGCTACTTGCACGGTACATCGTACTCCATGGACCCATATCACTCTAGGTACTCCAGCCCAATTGGCCTGCTTCCCACAGAGGTTTTCATAACTCAATACTCGTTGCCATGTCTCAAAACGCACGTGCGAGCCTATTAAATCGGTGACACACAGTCTACCCGATGCTCCAAGCACGGCTTATCGTATGTTCTCTTAAAAATCAGTGCGAGCGATGCTCAGCACTCTCATCAAATCAAGTAAACTTGGCAGAGCCCGCTTTACATCTCCACAAGGCCGCCAACCTCATCCCTCACTCTCACCCTACTTAAGAGGTCTATTGAGCCTGTTGGGCCTTTTGGCTGACTCCAAGGGCAGACAGCGCTACTCCACAAATCCAGTAAAACTAGTGCGAGCTAGGCTCAGCACTCTGTATGTAAATTGTATGAAAATCTTATAAAATCTGGTGCGAGTTAGACTCTAGCACCGTGTCACGCAAAAGCATGTGAAATCTGGTGCGAGTTATACTCTAGCACCTATGCATGTAAAACTCTAGTGCGAGCTCTCGCTCCAGCACTAATGCATGCATCACACAAATCAAACATCGTGCGAGCTGAGCTCTAGCACGTCACATGTAAATAAAACATGTAGGCGGCTCGGTTATTTCCAAATAGTTTTCACAGAAATCACAACAATTAAGATATGCAATGCTATGCATTTTTCTTTAAAAGTGAGCCAGCCTACTCATGCATGCGTTGAAATACCTCCAGAACGAGCAGGAACCTCTTGTCCTTGCTCCTCCCAATTTTTCCTAAATTTTTAGATTCTACCCTTAACAAGGGTATTTTAGTAATTTTGCCCATTCGGGGCACTAAAATTGTTCTTCGACCTCTAGACCCTTCAGTTAATTTTAAAGGACTGCGTATGAATTTAAAATTGCGTAAAGTTACCTCTAGCAGTCCTCAGAATTCCCTTACCTCGATTCTCGTCGAGTCTGACCTTTTTCTTTTCCAATGTAGTCCCGTCGCGCAGTCCGATATGCTTCCAATCCAATGCCCGGAACTGCGTATTAACATTCCTCAGGTCAGATATTATGCAATTTAATTGTATCTATTACTTTCTGGGCTTAATTTAAATCATTGGGCCCGTTTACCCTTATTGGGCCCGATTGCACCTTAATGGGCCTTAATCGGCCTTAAGCCCGCTTTTCACTAAATTTCCACTTATCGAGGCCTATTGGGCTCATTGGGCCCACCAATAATTTATCGGGCCTCGTTCTACTTCTCGAGTAGCTAAATTAAATATTTACGACAATTAATCTAAATTTCCATAATTTTATTCAATTTATGCGGATATTAACTCAACATCTCGCATAACGAGAAAATTGTCGTAAATAGGGATCACTTACCCGAGATTCCATGCTAGTCCGCAAATCGAGGCTGTCTCGAGCCCTCGGTTGATGCCAATCGTCGAGCTACACATTTAATTACATTTTCGGGTAAACTTTTCGGTCGAAATTTAATTAAATAAAATATTCCAAATTTAAATCGGGTCAATTTGACCGCTTATCGACTTACCCGAAGCTCGATTGCATCACCGAAATTTTCCCCAATTTTTTTCTCTTTTTCCTTTTTCCCTTTTTCTCCCCTTTTTCTCCTCTTTTTGGCTGAACCGGTTTAGTCCGGTTCGGATCGGTTCAGACCGTCGGTTCACTCCGGTTCGGCCGGTTCACCTCCGGTTCACCACCTTGCCGGCCAGTTCTCCGCCGGCTTCCACCGCCAGTGGCTCCGTGAGGTTGTCCGCGTCTCAGATCTGCCCTCGGTTTGGGTCAAGCTCGCCGGAACGCTGCCGGTCCGGCAGTTCTCCCTCGGCCGTCGGACCCATTTCCTTTCCTCCGCCGTTTCCGGCGTTTTCCGGCCACTTCGACGGTTGTGGCTACCACCGATCGCCAATATGCTCAGCTGCACCTCGGGGACGATCGGTGGCCGTCGGTCTGGCCTGTATCATCGCCGGTCGTCGGGATCGGCATTCTCTTCCTCTCGGTTCTGTTTTCTCTCATTTTCTCACCGCCGGCCGCCGCTTCTCTTCCACTGCCGGTGCCGTCGAGCTCGGCTGCCTCGCCTGGCTTCCTTCATACGTCCCCCATCTTTTCTTATTTAATTTTTGTATTTTAATTAAATTCGGGTCTTACACTGTCCTCTTACCCTTATCCCTGCTCTTTCCCTTGAAGCCATACTCCGTCTGTGTAATATTTTGATCCCTCTCAATCATCTGTGCTCTACCTAGGGCATCCTTGAACTCATTAATCCATAACCCCAATAGTCGATCTCGGATGGTTGGCTTTAACCCAACTAGAAACCTCTTAGTACGACGCTCTTCATTTTGGAACGTCTTAGGGTCATACCTCATCAGCATAGTAAACTTTCTCTCGTACTCATCTACAGTCATATTGCCCTGTACCAAATTCAAGAAGTCTATCCGCAACTTCTGCTGGGGAGCTCGTGGTACATACTGATCTCTAAAGGCTGTCAAGATTGCATCCCAACTAATCACTGGATGCTGAGCAGTCAGAAGGACCTTGGTGGATCCCCACCAATATCTGCTTGACCTTTCAACATATACGTGGCCATAGAAACCTTCTATATATCAGAACACCCCAAGTAATCAAAGATCTTCCTGAGGTCTACTAGCCACTCTTCAGCCTCTACTGGATTCTTAACACCCTTGAATGCTGGAGGCTTCATTTTTAGGAAGTCCCTCATCCTACCTATATCCCTCTCTTCCATCCTAGTCTGTAGAGGCGGCTAAGGCGCTATAGGTGCTGGGGGTACTGGAGGTGGAGGAAGTGGAGGTGGTGCTTATGGAGGAGTCGGCACCGGAGTAGGAATTAGTGTTGTGCTGGCTGAATCAGAGACGTTTGCCCCTAGGTGTTGGGCAACCATGGCAGCTATCGATTCGAAGCCTCGGTCAAGGCACTGGTCTAAACACTGCTCGAACCGTGCCATACGAGTATTAGGACTCTCTGGCTGCGGTGAAAGGGGTGGAGGTGGCTAAACTTGCCTCCGAGGGCGTCTTCGTCGTCCACTGATTATGCACGTGATCTAATACCTGCGCGTAAACCAAAGATCAAATCTTAATTTCATTAGGTATACATTGCCTACAACTAGACAATCATAGACATTTGGGATGTAATTTTAAACTTATTTTTGACACTGACAGTACTAGACAACCTTCGCTATGATACCACCTTTAACTATAACGACCCTTGACCCTTGAAAATTTGAGGGATTTAAAAAAAAAAAACTTAAACTTCCCACTTACTCTTTTATTCACTTAGGTTGTATTCCTGCTCAGTGTCAATTTATTTTCCTACTTATTTATCCGAAATTATACTTAAATTTCACATTTTGATTTATATGGCCGATAGAAATTTCTACAGCATAATGACTTATCCTAGATATCCACAACTACCAAACATGCTTTTCAAATCCACATCAACAACCCAATACATCAATTTCAATTCAAGACTAATCACTTTAAGACAAATTCCTAAAAGTAGTATTCTTTTACATTTGTTTTTCTTACAAATTACATCCCAACAAAATATTTTCAATATATGTCTGTGCATACAAAATGTGTCTGGTAAAGGAATGTAATTGTATACCATTTCTGCATGCATAAAAACTAGCCTAGGGTAGCTCTTTCCCACCAGTCTACGTCGTGTACGCGGTCGGTAGAGCCTATAGATGACTGCAAATAGTCTGAAAGGTAGAGGGATGAGCTTTTGGGGAAAAGCCTAGTAAGATAATACGTTTAAAATAGTTCTGATATGTAAAAGCACATAAAATTGTTCATAAACCATTCTTTAAAGGATATGTAAATTTTCATTTCGTACATAGTAATCATGAGAAATTATGATGCATGAGTTTCATTTAAATCAAAAAACATGCTTATTGTTTCATAAAATTTTCATCATTCATAAACATTTCATAAATCATAATTGTTTGTAAACATTTGTCACAAATCTCATAAAAGAACATAATCATTGATCAGGGTCATCATCATAAACATCATTCATAATCAAATCGAGGAGACTAGGCTATACTAAGTCATGCGATACGTGTCATTCTCCGTAGAGTGTTAATCATACCTATAGCCATGATAAGGGGGGCTATAGACTGGATCAGGGTCGTACAACACTTACATACAAACATGGGTAGTATCTATCTTTCTTACATTTCTCTAGCACTTTGCTAGGGACGGGCACCAAAGGCACTCTCCGTGCGGGAAATATTCATGCCGGCTGCGCGGGCACGAGATACTACCAAAACATAATCATCATAAACCACCCGTAGCAGGACATCTACCACACAGGTAGAGTCAAGTACTACAGGGGTCCTACGTATCGGCACTCAAGTGGTAAAGCCGGAACACCATATGAAGTAGCCATGCATGAAGCCTATAGTCTCAAGAAAATTATTTTCCCTTTTCTTAAATACTTTTGAAAATGTCAAAAGTTTATTTCCAAAGCATAAATATGGAATTACAAACCATCATAAAATTCCATGCACTTTCTTATTTTCAGCAAATTCATTTCATAAACATAAATATACTTGGTGAAAATTTTCTAAAATGAAATCATATTCGTAAACCGTTTCATAAGTATTAAAATAGTTATAAATCATTTTCATACATAATATTGGTTCGTAATTTTTTTTCTTTAAACAATGCAACGAGGATTCATCATCTGAACTAAGTTAAATAGTACCCCTTACCTCGATTTATCAAAAATTCCAAGTTCGAGTGATGACGCCTCCAAGTATCTCCCTTATATCTTCTATGATTCTCCTACACCGAAATTTATATTCTTAGTATCCTATTTATTCAAATTGTCCACAATGCGTCAGAATCATAACCTTACTCGTCTAGGAAAATATACTGGAATTTAAATTCTAATTTTCTAAAATTGCATCCAAATATATAATCAACTTTATAAAGTTTACCACTTTTCCTCTTTTCTTCCAGTTCCATCATACATTCGGAAATTTAATCCTAGTACAAGGTTTTTAGCTACATTCCTAATTAAATTGTCATTTTTCTCTTATCATCTTATACGTTTCCCACCTACTCCTACTTGTGTGTGCATATTATTGTCGACATGCACTTATACTAACACGCACATTTACTATATATATACATAAGTGTATATATATATATATATTTACTATTTATTATTTATTTCTTTACTATTATTATTTTTATTTTTAGTTATTATTATTATTATTATTATTATTGTCTACATCTCATTTATTCTCTGGTTTGATCGTTTCAAGATTCGTTTTAAGCTACCCATAAAAATTTCTTTTCTCTATTTTCCTCTTCATCCTCAGAATTCTCACGCCCAGAAATGCGGAAAATGGACAATTTTAAAACTTTTTAACCTATTTAACTGAGTTGTGTTTCTGTCTATGTCAGTTTCTTAACTTTTATCATTTTATAAAAATTCAGTAGCATAACGACTGCGTTTTGACTTAACCCAACTTGCAGAGTTTAAAACGCAGTTTATAATTTTCAATATTCGCAACACCATTTTCAATTCTATTCCAGGATCTCATAACATCCACAACATATATTTATTCTGCGTAATAAAAACTCTGTAGATAAATATAATCCCTTACAATTATTACATCCCGACTGTAATATACATTAGTGTCTAGGTTGTACATCGTGTCTGGAATAAAAGTAAAGCTATACCTCGTCGCTACAAATGATATGACGAAAGGTCGGACTACCTCATCCACGACCTCTAGCGCGTGAGTGCAGTGCAATCATTGTAGGTAATCTCGAAGATGGAAAGGAAGGGAGGTGAGCTTTTCAGGCTCAGTAAGAGATACATTTAAAGTAACCTTAATACTTAAAAGAAGTAAAAGACATGGTTTTACAAATCAGCATAAACATGTACTGGAGTAGAGATACTTGAATTCATAAAAGTAGTAAAAACATGCTTAAATCATAAGTTTACACATCATGCATCTTTTTGGTAAAACTCATATATAGTATGCATATCATGTAGTGTAAACAAGTGAAAAGCATCTCAAAACTCAATCGTGCATATCATAACATGCTTATCATTTTGAAAGTGAAATCGTATTATCATATGCACATTTCATAAAACATAACTCATAAGCTACCTTTAAAAATCACATCATAGAAAAAAACATGTGCCAAAAAGCAAATAACACATAAGGTAGCATGAAATGTGCGAAAGCATATTTCTTTTCTCTTAGAGACATGGCTTCATCATAACTGGTCCCGAGGGACATCATTAACATAACTGGTACATATGGTCGTAGTACAGGAAACTGTAAGACTGGATCAGGGTCGTACAGTGCCGTACTGGACTGTGTGGTATGAGGCTATGGTGAGGTGACTCGTTACGTGTCTGCAAAGGACTCGCAGTCTCTAAGCAGTCTCAATGCACAAACTTTAAATGGTTACATGGTGCCATAAGTCATCTCATCTCGTCAGAGTCCTACCCGTTCCCTGGCCGTTGGCTAGAAAGATCCTTGATCGTCTTTGTACCCTCTTCTCAATGTACAAGATCGACCCCAGATCACTCTGACCTCATAACATCAATACTTCGTGCCATAGTATCAAAACATTAAGCATGTTTTTCATAAACACATATATCTCGAGTATATATGTACCCCATATAATGAAAACATAGTTTCGTAAAACATTCCTAGGACTTTAACCTATAAACTCATGGAAAACATACAATGCTTTCATTTCATAAGTGAAAATCACTTTTGTATACATAAACATATATACTAAAATGTATCTCATGCAATAAAAGTCATTTTGAAAAGCTTGGATAAGTTTATTCCGATTTTGAGTGAATAATACTCTTTTCAACTTTCGAGAAAGCCTTTTTTCATGGAAACTCAACTAACTATCCACATAAACATTTGGTAAGGTTGAGGAGTACTAATGCTACTCTAAATTATATCCCTTACCTCTTAACGTTTGAGGTAATGCACGTTCCTCGATTTTCGAGCTCGCCTCTAAATGCGTATCGATAACCTGAGCTGTCACATACCAAGTTATCTCATCACATATAGCTCAAATTCATGTTAATATATTCAGTACGTGATTACATCTAAAATATTGACCAAAAGTTGACTTTTTGCTACTTTGCTTGTTTTGCTCGGTTTTATCGGTTTAAGCCTCGATTTTAAGCTTTCTTAGCACGTTCAACACCTTTAAATTTATTTTCAATACCTCTACATCATGTCTTGCATTCTAGCAACTTATTCCACTTTATACAAGACCTTAAAGAATCTATTCTTGCATTATTTTGATAATTCACCTAGTTAAACACTAAACCGAACCTTTACAGTATAATTTTAACTGTAAATTAATTTTAATTACATCCATCTTCATCATTCCAGTAGCTAAATCATAATGGCAGTAATTGAACTCAATCATATTGTAAGACCCGATTTTTTTATCGTAAGAGTAAATGGAATTAATAGAAATTTTCGAGTGCATTTAAAAATGTAAAAGGATTGAAAAGGTATACCCGAACACGTGCAAGGGTAAAACGGTCAAAAGATCGAAAGTCGATAGAAATTCGAGAAGAAAATTTAATTAAAAATAAGGGATTGAGAAATCTTGATCAATAACGAAGAAATAATTAAATTTCGGATTAAATTGATCAAGATATGAATTTATTAGAATTTATCAAAATTTATGCCTCAAAAAATGAGCCCAAAAATATTAGAAAAATATACCAAAAAGGTAAAATCAGACTAAGAAATTCATTTATGGATTAAATGAATAAAATAGTATTTTTTTGATATTTTTGAGAATTTAATATTATTTTAAGGATTAAAATAATATTAAAATAAATTATAAAAAAATAATAATAATAAAATAAAATTTAAAAAAATAGAATTTCGCGAAATCGCGAAATTGAAGAAAACGAAAAAGGAAGCTGATGCTTCCCTTCTGCCTTACTGATCATCGACGATCGGCGGAGGCCAAGACCAGAGGCAAGGCAGCTGAGCCATCCACCGGCACCAGCGGCCTGAAGAAGCAGTGAACGGTGGTCGACGAAAGGAAAGAGAGAGAAGTCGAGAGAGGAAAGGGAGAAACCAGTGACCAACGTCGATTCGAGCCCGTCCACCACCACCCGAAGTAGCCCACGCCAAGGCCGACCGATCAGTGACTGAATCGGCCGGTGGGGCGACAGCTAGCATCGAAAAATGGGAGAAAGAGAGAAGCCACCAACGATGAGGAGAGAAAAGGCCGGAACGACCACTTTTCGACGACCTCGGGGAAAACTGAGACCAGATCCGAGCTGCGGATGACCCCGCGTAGCTGCTGGAGGTGGGAACCGATGGAGAACCGGTCGAAAAGGCACTAAATGGGCCGAACCAGACTGAACCGATGATCTGAACCGGGTTGAACCGAACCGAACCGGTTCAACCAAAAAGAAAAGAAAAGAAAGAGAAAAAGGGAAAAAAAGAAAAGAGGAAAAATTGAGAAAAAATTCCAGCGATGCAATCGAGCTACGGGTAAGTCGGTAAGCGATCGAATTGATCGATTAAAATTTTGGAATATTTAATTTGATTAATATTCGACTGGAAGTTTACCCAAAAAATATTAAATTGTGTAGCTCGACAATTGGCGTCAAACGAGAGCTCGAGACAGCCTGGATTTGTATACGATCATGGAATATCGGGTAGGTAACCCTTATTTACGATAATATTGCATCGTTATACGTGTTAGAATTTACCACATAAATTACGGATTTAATTCCTGCATTAAATGAATTATATTCTGGAAATTGGGATAAATTGTCATAAATAATTCATTAAGCTATTCGAAAGTTTAGAACGAGGCTCAATAAAAACTGGTGGGCCCAATGAGTCCAATAGGCCTTGATAATGTGAATAGTAAGTGAAAAATGGGTTTAAGACCGATTAAGGCCCATTATGGTGCAATCGGGCCCAATATGGGTAAACGGGCCCAATGATTTAAATTAAGCTCAGAAAATTATCAAATATCATGGATTGTATTCTATCTGACCTGATGAATATTTATCCGCAGTGTCGGAGATTTGATTTGGATTGAAAGCAAATCGGACTGTGTGACGAGACATCAGTGGAAAGTTCAGACTGTATAGAAAAATGAGGTAAGGGAATTGTGTGAGTAGCTAAAGGTAGCTACGCGTATTTTAATAGCTTTTGTATACACTGAATACATATGTATACACTGATATTGTACAAAGGTCCTAAAAATGGTTTAAATATTTTAAAGACTCGAAATAGGTAAAGACTATTTTACCCCTATTGAGGGAAGTTCACCTAAGGATGTTGAAAGCATGACATGCATGAAATGCATGATTTAAGGAAATTTCTGGTTTAAGGAATTTTATTGGTTTTAAGCAAAGAAAATCAATAGATTGGCCAGTAATTGCATAAATTTCACAGGATAACACTACGTAAGTATTATTTATATTTAAATGAAAATCCTTTGGAAAATGGGCCAACTATCTATTTTATATGGAAACAAATAGTGCTGGCAGATAGTTCGCATTATATGTGCGTTTGTGTGCATAAATGTGCTTGAGTGGTTGCTCACACCGACTTGTGTGACATCATCTGCATGAAATGTGCTAGAGCGGTTGCTCGTACTGATTTTTATTATTGAGAAATGCATGAGAGGTGCTGGAGCCTAGCTCGCAATCTATTTTGATTGTTTTGACGGTTTTGACTATTTTGATGTGATATCCATAAAATGGTGCTGGAGCGATTGTTCACACTGGTTTTTATGATTTGACATGCATGAGTGATGCTGGAGCTTAGCTCGCATCCTATTTTGATATGATATTGCATAAAAGTCGTGTTGGAGTGTAACTCGCACGAGATTTGATGTATTTATGCATAAAGCCATACTAGAGCGTTGCTCGTACGAAGTTTTGATTTACTTGAGCATTCACTCGTGCTGGAGCATTGCTCGTACGAAGTTTTATATGGTTTTATAAGTCATTTTAAAGCCGTACTAGAGTTTTTCTCGTACGAGGTTTTCACTGAGTTTTTATACATATCCGTACTAGAGCATTGCTCGTACGTTGATTTTACTTGAATTTATAATTATTTTAAGTCATACTGGAGCGCTGCTCGTACGCAGGTTTCATTGATTTCTATGAAACCGTGCTAGAGCTTCGCTCGCACGAGATTTTTTGATATCATGAATATGTATGGAGCTGTGCTAGAGCTTTGCTCGCACAGGGATTTATATTACGTGCATATAGCCGTGTTGGAGCCTCCTGTAGACTGTGTGTCACAATGAGATGATATGTTCACACGTGCATACTAAGACAAAGATGATATGGGTGGATAAGACCTTTTGCAGTTACCTCTGATTGAGCTTGGGTTCACGGAGTACGTTGTATCGTGTATGTCTCGCGGAGTACGCTGTACCGTGGGGATTGTTGGAGTGGAGTGGCATTAGCCACGAGGCAGCAAGCCTTGCCCTTACAATCCTAGTGTTATGTTGTTCTGGCGGGTAGGACGACCCACCTCCCGTTTCAGGTGTGATGCCCCGCACATTAGGTACCGTGTTGCCAAGGATCACTAGGTTATGGCTATAGTCCTTGTTGTTACTGATAGTCACCGACTTGTCTCACATGATATAACTTGTGGTCTGATAGACCCAGGTAGAACCGAGGGAGGGGTTAGGGCCCCGATTTGACGATTTTCTGATTTTATGATATGTGACCCTGAAAGAATGGTGGTTTTATAACCGAAGCTTTATAATGAATTTTAATGACTTGTTTTATGAATTTGAGATGTACTTATGAGATGATTGACCCGGAAGGGTTATTTTATACTACGTTTTTTAATAAAATGATTTGAATACAGTAGCATGATGGCATGGCATTATGAGCATGTAGATAGTGGAGCTATCTACTTACATGCATAATTGCCTTATTGAGCGTGTGGTTTGCTCACCCCCTTTATTTTCTCATCTTTTCAGAGCACTCATAGTAGTTAGTAAGTAGCCGAAGACTTGCATTCTAGGTATCTACTGCTTCCCATCGAGAGACAGGTATACACATTTGTATAGTTTTGTATATGAACATGTAAATGCACAGTACTGTAAACGGATATGATGTCGGGGATATAGGGTTATATATACCATTGTATATGTATTTAATAAAAGTTAAAAGATAGTAAACTCTGATATATGAATATGATTATGGAAATGGAATGGTAAATAGGTGAGAGGTGACTAACATCGAATCATAGCCCAACTGTTTGTAGGATGGTCACGATGAGAGAAATGTAAGAATTAAATAATAAATGAAAAAGTGAAAATTTTACTCTGATTTTTAGGTAATTTGGGTCATGACAAGTTTAATGGTATCAGAGCTTGAGTTGGCCTGATATGAGTCGGTGTTAGTGGTTAAGGAAGTTTACATCCCCACGTACTATGCATTGTTTAGATATAATTATATATATTGAGATGGAATTGCAGCTAAGAATATGGTTTTGAATGCAAGAATATGCTCATTAACTGATAGCCGCTATGGTAGAAAGGCGAGTACACGAGCTCGAGGCGTAGAGGTAGGCCTGAGAGCCTTATTGAGTCAGCACATGAGACTCAATATGAGATTGAAGTGGAGGCTGGTATTGAGCATGCCTCACAGAGTCTAACAGAGAGATCAGACAAAGTCTGACAGAGAGATTGGACAGTATTGAGACACACTTCGCAAGGTTGGAGCGGAGTGTGGAGAATGTTTTACGAGCTATTTGCTGCGAGTATACGTAAGATATGATGGCGAGTCGGAGCATTGGTGGAAGTCCACTCAACCCACCTTAAGAGTTAGACATCCAGAATGGACATGGAAAATAATCCTAGATGTATTTCGCTGATAGCATATCCTAGATATTGTTTAAAGAAAATTACATAAAACATTATTTACTCTGACCTAGAGGAACTGGTTGATTAACGAGTATGAAACTCAATTTATATGCCTTGGCAGATATGACTCCGACACTATGAACAGTGAGACTCGAAATGTCTGAAAGTTCATGAAGGGCTCAGATTGTCAATTAGAGTCCGATTGGACCTGTTAGCTATCACTACCTATGCCGAGGTAGTGCGTAAACTTCAGTTGTGTGAATAAGATAATGAGTTGCACGCCTCTAAGATTGGGAAAGGTAATAAGGGCCAAAATAGAGACAAAAGAGAATAAAGAATGACAAAGATGTCAGAATGAGAAAAAGGCAGATGGTAAAAGCTTAGAGCTGTTAAGTCATGGGGTAAGATGATTGGTAAAGCCCCAGTGTATCCAATTTCAGCACTTACGAGGGGTATTGTGATTGGAGGACCCCGACCTGCTACTGAGCAATGTAGCAGTGAGAACAATGTAGCAGTGTAACAGTGTAGCAGTGTGAATAATGTAGGATGTGTGGTAGATACCACAGAAATAAGATGTTGGACGAGGGCGAGTGTATGCCTTGGACCAGGACACTACTGATGTTTCATCTGATGTGGTGGAAGATACCACACTGGTTGTGAATAATGAAGTAATTATTTTAAGTAATCCTAGTGCCACTCATTTATTCATACCGCCTTCATTTGCTTATAAGTTAGTGAAAGATGTGCAACCTGTATCCTTAAGCAAGATGATGATGGTTAGATGATTATCACTAACTGAATATTGGTATAGAGATTGTAAGTTGAAAATAGGGGTGAAAACATCACTGAAAAGCGTATTGTAAGTTTTAACAAGTAATGAAAGAGTTTGTTATAAGTGATATATGAAAGGAGATAAGCTTTGAGATGTGATAGATCCTGAATACAAGACATATTAAAATCAACAATCGTAATATATATATTTAAAAATTTGGGTACCTTTACTGGTACGATAAAGAAATATAGAATTTGATTAATCATGAAGGTTTAAAAATTAAAAATTTTATAAAAACCATTAATATAAGAAAAATGGAAATGACGCGGGTTAGTATCTTGAACGGAAGCGATTTCGAAATGACATTATACGTTTATGCGTACATAGGTCAAGGATATGGGTGATTGAAGTATTTAGTTAAAATCAACTACAATGAGGTATTTAAACCTTACCTGGACCGATTGGTTGTCATCTTTAGCGATGATATTTTTGATGTATTCAAAGTCCAGGGAAGAGCATGAGTAGCAATTGGAAACTGTCTTACAGACAAGTTGTTAAGAGTTTCTTGAAATGAGCTGCTCAGTTGACAATTATCATTTGGAAAAAGATTGTATACGAATGGGATGATAAGTATGAAAATGGCTTCGGTGAGTTTTGGTATATTGAAGTAATAAACTGACCACCGTAATTATTCTCACCATAACCAACAGCTCAAGAGGTTTCAGTGTGTATGGATACCTCAAAATAAGGATTGGTTTGTGTATTGATGTATAATGGGAAAATAGTCGTTTATGGATCAAGATAGTTTAAGGACCATGAGAGAAACTATCCGACCCATGATTTAGAGTTGGTAGTCGTATCGTTTACACTTAAAGTATGGTGCCACCACTTAAATGGTAAGAAATTTCAGGTATGCACTGATCATAAAAGCCCCGAGTATCTGTTTTCATAGAAAGAGTAGAATATGAGATAACCAAGAGGGTTAGAGCTTCTAAGGATTATGATTGTGAACATTGTACCACCCAGGAAAGGCTAATGTAATGGCTGATGCCTTGAAAGAAAAAGCCTCGGGATGGTATCACATATGATGGTCAAGGAGCGTGAGCTGCTAGAGCAGTGGTGAGCCTCAGTAGTGATGTGATCCCTTCTGATGATGACGGTGATTATGTGACAGCTAGCCTGAGGTTAGAACTGAATTTGTGTGACCGAATTTTCCAGGCTTAGCGTGATGATCGGCATGATGTCGATAGTGTAGGTTAGATTCAGAAGGGTATAGTGACAGAGTTCACAGTGAGTGATGATGACTTACAGAGGTTTAGAGACAGTATAAGTACTCCTCAAGACCATAGTTGTTGAGATAGTGTTATTGTCAGAAACTCACTCTTTGGGATATATAGTGCATCAGAGAAGTAATAAATATATCGAAATCTCTGAAAAGGGTATTGGTGGTCAGATATGAAAAGAGACATTGTAGAATTGTTGCAAAGTGTCTCGTATGTCAGCAGAGTAAGGTAGAGCAAAAGAAGTTTCAGGGTTATTATAGCCTCTACCTATATTGACACGAAAAAAAAAGAACAAGTTACCATGGATATCGTGATGGGTTACAGAGGACCTGGATGAATCACGAGGCTATCTAGGTGATAGTCGATAGATTGATTAAGTCTACCCACCTTTTGACTACGAAAATCCCCAGATACTCTAAGTGCGTAGGCGGATTTATGTGTACGAAAAATGGTGGAACATTGTGTAGCATTCCAGGGAGCATGGTACCAGATAGGAATTCTCGCTTCACTTCCCACTTCTGGGAATGTTTTCAGGAAGCTATGGGAACCCGATTATGTGTTAGTACAGCTTCTATCCTCAAACAGATGGTCAGTCAGAGAGGACTATACATGTTTTGGAGGATGTGTTGAAAGCGTGTGCCATTGATTTTATAAGCTCCTGGGATGATCAGTTGTTACTAATCGCATTCGTCAATAGTGACTGTTATCACTTGAGTATCGAGATGACTTTATATGAGGCATTGTATGACCGTAGGGATTGTTCCTCGACTTGGATAAGAAGTGGGTGACAGATAGAATTGTCTTCGAATTGGTAAGATAAACCTCTGAGGATGTTCAGTTGATTTATGAGAGATTAAGAACACCTCAGAGCAGACAGAAAAGCTATGCTGACAAGAGACAGAAAACTATTGGAATTCACCGAGGGTGAATCAGTATTGTTGGCAGTTACATGCCCTTAGAACATAACGAGATTCAAAAATTGAATCATTTGAGAGATTGGACAAAGTGGGGAGATAAGGCCTATAGGTTGGCATTACCACTTGAATAAGCAGGCATCCACAATGTGTCCCATATGTTGATGCTTCGAAAATACTATACGGACCTAGCATATGTGATCGAATATGAGCTCCAACAGCTCAGCTCAATGGAAGTATAACGTATGATTGGAAAAATTGATTCGGGTATTAGACAGAAGGAGAAAGTGTTGAGGTTTAAGATGATCTCCCTAGTGAAGTATGTTGGTAGGATTACACTCCGAAAAAATTCACATGATAATTAAAGAGTATGATGCAATAGACGTACCCGGAGTTATTTATGGACCTATTTGACTTGGTTCTAATTTGGAGAACCAAATTTCTTAAGTGGGGGAGATTGTAAGACCCAAATTTTTTTATCGTAAGAGTAAATTAAATGAATAGAAATTTTTGAGTGCATTTAAAAATGCAAAAGGATTGAAATGGTATTCCCGAACACGTGCAAGGGTAAAACAGTCAAAAGATCGAAAGCTGGTAAAAATTCGAGAAGAAAATTTAATTAAAAATAAGGGATTGAGAAATCTTGATCAATAATGAAGAAATAATTAAATTTCAGATTAAATTGATCAATATATAAATTTATTAGAATTTATCATAATTTTCACCTCAAAAAACAAGCCCAAAAATATTAGAAAAATATATCGAAAAGGTAAAATCGGACAGAGAAATTCATTTACGGATTAAATGAATAAAATAGTATTTTTTTATATTTTTGAGATTTTAATATTATTTTAAGGATTAAAATAATATTAAAATAAATTATAAAAAAAATAATAATAATAAAATAAAATTTTTAAAAAAATGGAATTTCGCGAAATCGTGAAACTGAAGAAAATGAAAAAGGAAGTTGATGCTTCCCTTCTGCCTCACCAATCACCGGCGATCGGCGGAGGCCCAGACCAGAGGCGAGGTAGCCGAGCCATCCACCGGCACCAGCGGCCTAAAGAAGCGGCGAACGACGGTCGACGGAAGGAAAGAGAGAGAAGCCGAGAAAGGAAATGGAGAAACCGGTGATCGGCGCCGATTCGGGCCCGGCCACCACCACCCGAAGGTAGCCCACGCCAAGGCCGGCCGATGAGCGACTGGATCGGCCGGTGGGGCGGCGGCTAGCGCCAAAAAACGGGAGAAAGAGAGAAGCCACCGACAGCGAGAAGAGAAGAGGTCGGACCGGCCACTTTTTGACGACCTCGGGGAAAACTGAGACCAGATCCAAGTTACGGACAACCCCGCGGAGCTGCTTGCGACAGAAATCGACGGAGAACCGACCGGCAAGGCACTGAACGGGTCGAACCGGACTGAACCAGCTGTCTGAACCGAGTTGAACCGGACCGAACCGGTTCAGCCAAAAAGAAAAGAAAAGAAAGAGAAAAAACAAAAAAAGTGCAAAAATTGGGAAAACAATTCCAGTGATGCAATCGAGCTACGGGTAAGTCGGTAAGCTGTTGAATTGACCGATTTAAATTTTAAAATATTTAATTTGAATAATATTCGACTGGAAGTTTACCTGAAAAAATATTAAATTGTGTAGCTCGACAATTGGTGTCAAACAAGAGTTCGAGACAGTCTCGATTTGTGTATGATCATGGAATATCGGGTAAGTAACCCTTATTTACGATAATATTGCACCGTTATACGTGTTAAAATTTATCGCATAAATTACGAATTTAAGCTATTCGAAAGTTTAGAACGAGACTCAATAAATACTGGTGGGCCCAATAAGTCCAATAGGCCTCGATAATGTGTATAGTAAGTGAAAAACGAGTTTAAGGCCGATTAAGACCCATTATAGTGCAATCGGGCCCAATATGGGTAAACGGGCCCAATGATTTAAATTAAGCCCAGAAAATTATGAAATATCATGGATTGTATTCTATCTGATCTGATGAATATTTATCCACAGTGCCAGAGATTTGATTAGGATTGAAAGCAAATCGGACTGCGTGACGAGACATCAGTGGAAATTTTAGACTATACAGAAAAATGAGGTAAGGGAATTGTGTGAGTAGCTAGAGGTAGCTACGCGTATTTTAATAGCTTTTGTATACACTGAATACATATGTATACACTGATATTATACAAAGGTCCTAAAAATGGTTTAAATATTTTAAAGACTCAAAATAGGTAAAGACTATTTTACCCCTATTGAGGGAAGTTCACCTAAGGATGGTGAAAGCATGACATGCATGAAATGCATGATTTAAGGAAATTTCTGGTTTAAGGAATTTTATTGGTTTTAAGCAAAGCAAATCGATAGATTGGCCAGTAATTGCATAAATTTCACAAGATAACACTACGTAAGTATTATTTATATTTAAATGAAAATCCTTTGAAAAATGGGCCAACTATCAATTTTATATGGAAACAAATAGTGCTGGCACATAGTTCTCACTATATCTGCGTTTGTGAGTGTGCATAAATGTGCTTGAGCGATTGCTCGCACCGACTTGTGTGACATCATATGCATGAAATGTGCTAGAACGGTTGCTCGCACTGATTTTTATTATTGAGAAATGCATGAGAGGTGCTGGAGCCTAGCTCGCACCTATTTTGAATGTTTTGATGGTTTTGACTATTTTGACCTGATATGTATAAAATGGTGCTGGAGCGATTGTTCGCACTAGTTTTTATTATTTGACATGCATGAGTGATGCTAGAGCTTAGCTCACATCCTATTTTGATATGATATTGCATAAAAGTCGTGTTGGAGTGTAACTCGCACGAGATATGTATTTATGCATAAAGCCGTACTAGAGCGTTGCTCGTACGAAGTTTTGATTTACTTGAGCATTCACTCGTGCTGGAGCGTTGCTCGCACGAAGTTTTATGACACGCCCTAAGGGTATTGTCCACAAGTGCATGGGTCGTACAAGTGATAATGAGATTTGAGTCCCGAGTTATTGTCTCACAGAGAAGTTGACTAACCTAGTTAACTACCGGTTAATCTTACCCTAAGTATATTCTAGCAAATTATGAAATTAAGGTGGGTGAGCTACATAGCTAGAATTAAAAATACTGAAAGCAATAAAATAATAAAACTATAAAATAAAGGAAATAAAATCGAGCAAAATTACTTACAGTGCTCCACGCAATTAAAATTAAAAACCTACAAAAATAATTAAAATAATTAAAACTAATTAACGCAATTAAAATAAAATGCAATTATGAAAATAAAGCAATAAAATTAATTAAACTAAAATTTAAACAAACTTAAAATAAAAATGCATGTAATTAAACTAATAAAAATTGCAAATTAAACTAACCTAAAATCTAATAAAAATGAAAACTAAATTGAAAATGTATGAAACATATTTAATCTAAATTGCAACTAAACTAAAATAAAGTCCTAACACATAAAATATAAAATTAACTATTAAATAAAAACTAAGACTAAAAATTAAATTCACAAACTAAAACACTAGAATTAACCTACAATTATCAACTAACAACTAAACTAATTAACAACTAATAAAAGTAAAAAATGTAAATGCAATAACTAATAAATTTAAATGGAAAGGATGTGGCCAAACATGGCCTTAGGCTAATTGGAAAAACACCAAAGTGGCCCCGACAAGCTGCTGGTACTATGCTTGTCTTCCTCATTTTTTTGGTTTGTCCAGGCATGCTCTCGGGTAGCTGTCTCCAGGTGCTGCAGGTGTCCTGCACTCTCGGTGCTGCACAGGTATTCCAGCTGCCCATTCCCCACGCTACTTGTTTCTGCCTCCTTCCATGTCTGTTGCTTCAGTACACTATACGGTGCTGCCATAAGCAATTCAGCGTGAATACTGCGTCCTTCCTCTGCAACTCGTTCCATCCTTGTTGTCAAACAGATCTGCAGCTGCGTTGCCATCATATGTTTCGTGCACCATACCAGTCGGGTAGCAAACAACAGCTCACCATCTCCTGAAACAACAACTCAACAGAATGCACAAAAGGAACTCCCGAACATCAGCAGTTAACGACAAGCAAAATGTAAAAAATAAACAAATGGAAGAACTAAACAGAACCAGTAATCCAATAAAAGAAACTATAGATTTTAGGAGAACTAAACTTAAGATAAATCTAAAACCAATGAAAAAAAAAATGAACTTGAAAGTGAAAATGATTAAGCAGAAAATAATGCAGAAAGCAGAAATAAAAAAATGCAACAACAGAGTTGATCCCGAGCTTAATCCCATAGCTTTGCACCCTTCCGATCTATGTACATCATTCTTCACAGCAGCTCGGTACTAGTGACAGCACTCATCAATGAAGACCTGCAGCTACCGATTACTGGGTTAGTGCAGAATGAGAGCATGCAAAAATAATGAACAATACAAGGCTCATGAAACAGAGGAGAACATAGTAAGTTTCTTGCTGCTGCCTTCCTTTCGATTTGCTGCTGTAGCCACCATTAACACTGAAGCCTGTTCTCCTCCTGCAACAATGAAATAAATCAACAGACCCGAGAATTGAAGAAAGGCTGCATGACAATATTTCAATGATGAACTAGTTAACTGTAACCGAGCCAATCAACAGAGTAAAAATGCAAAAATAATGTAAATATCGGGCAACAAAGATATCTAAACAACTTAATGAAATACTACTACTCTTTAGGCAACAACATAATCTAAACTTAAGCTAATGCAAACAAAGTAAATAATGGATAATTAAAATGACATGAGAAATGAGGAACAAGATGCTACTGTCCCAAACATCAAATGTTGTCCTCCACCGAAATAAATGGTGGCTTTAGATACCATCCAACTTAATGCTTTCCTTTAGTCCAACCATCAGCATCCATGAAAAGGAAACAAAAGAACAAAAAAATAAATCTTTTTTTTTTCTTTGCAACCGAGAACCACAATGGAAAATTAATTGCTTTTCATTAACCCTTAACATTAAACAAGAAGTGAACAGAACTTGATTTAAACTGAGAACAAAGGAAGGAAAAATGCAAACTTTTCATAAACAAATGGACATTACATGAACAGTAACAAGAAAAAATTAAAATTGCTAACGGGAAAATGCTTAGAAAATAAAAACTTAAAAACTAAAGCTACCTTAGAATTAAAACTACTCCTAAATTACTCTACACTACTCCTAACCTAGGCTACCTCTACTCCTAATTCTACTTCCTAACTCCTTTACCCTACTCCTACTTCCTAATTCCCTACTTGATTTTTCAATTGCCATCATATTCTATTTATATACAAACATAGGGGTACAATGGTAATTCTTCCATCCTAGATGAGTTGGCATTGTTTGGCCACTTGTCTTCTTTTAATTTGCTGCAGAGTAGATATTTCCACGTCATCAATCTTTTTGTCCAATTTGATGTGCGATGTGGCCCGGCGTGTGTCCTCCAGGAGGTTGGCACAGTGTCCTTCGATCTTATCATTTCAGAGCAAATAAAAAACGGACACCTGGCATCACACGTGTCCAGACAACTGATGACTCGATCTGCAAATTAGAAGTGGTCCAGTCTCTTTTAGCCCGATTTCAGGCCAATTTTGACTGAAACGACTGAGTTTCATCCGGATTTAATTTATCTGCACATTAAAGAATTTTAATTAAATAAAGGGGATTATTAATAAAATAATATGGGGATTAAATAAATAATTAGGAATTTAAGCACAAATAATTCTATTAAAAAAAGAATTATCATTTTATATGGTTTATAACTCATTTTAAAGCCGTACTAGAGTTTTCCTCGCACGAGGTTTCACTGAGTTTTTATACATATCCGTACTAGAGCATTGCTCGTACGCGGATTTTACTTGAATTTATAATTATTTTAAGTCGTACTGGAGCGCTGCTCGTATGCAGATTTCATTGATTTCTATGAAACCGTGCTAGAGCTTCGCTCGCACAAGATTTTTTGATATCATGAATATGCAAGGAGCCATGCTAGAGCTTTGCTGGCACAGGGATTTATATTACATGCATATAGCCATGTTGGAGCCTCCTGTAGATTGTATGTCACAGTGAGATGATATGCTCACACGTGCATACTGAGACAGAAATGATATGGGTGGATAAAACCTATTGCAGGCACCCCGATTGAGCTTGGGTTTACGGAGTACGTTGTACCATGTATGCCACGCAGAGTACGCTGTACCGTGGGGATTGTTAGAGCGGAGTGGCATTAGCCACGAGACAACAAGCCTTGCCCTCGCAATCCTGGTGTTATGCTGTTCCGGCGGGTAGGACGACCCACCTCCCGTTTCAGGTGTGATACCCTGTACACTAGGTACCGTGTTGCCAGGGATCACTAGGTTATGGCCATAGTCCTTGTTGTTACTGATAGTCACTTACTTGTCTCACATGATATAACTTGTGGTCTGATAGACTAGGGTAGACCCGGGGGAGGGGTCAGGCCCTCGATTTTACGATTTTATGATATGTGACCCTGAAAGAAGGGTGGTTTTATAACCGAAGCTTTATAATGAATTTTAATGACTTGTTTTATGAATTTGAGATGTACTTATGAGATGATTGACCCGAATGGGTTATTTTATATTACGTTTTTAATAAAATATTTGAATGCAGTAGCATGATGATGTTTTCCATGCTTTCATTTCAAATTTATGATTTGTCTTACATGACATGAAAGAATGCATAATCTTGTTTTACTTCATGCTAATTATGATTTAAGGATGTCACATAAAATGCTATTGATGCATGAATTACATGCTTTCTATATGCACAAATAGTTTTGATAAACTATGTCATGGATATATGCATGATTTTGTGCTTGAGATTTTAATGAAAAGAAATGGATTTTAAGGGCATGGCATTATGAGCATGTAGATAGTGAAGCTATCTACTTACTTGCATAATTGCCTTAATGAGCGTGTGGTTTGATCACCTCCACTTATTTTCCCATCTTTTCAAAGCACTCATAGTAATTAGTAAGCGGTTGAGGACTTTTATGCTTGGTATCCACAGCTTCCCATCGAGAGATAGGTATACACATTTGTATAGTTTTGTATCTAAATATGTAATGCACAGTACTGTAAACAGATATGATGTCGGGGATGTAGAGTTATAAATACCAATGTATATGTATTTAGTCAAAGTCAAAAGATAGTAAACTCTGATATGTGAATGTGATATGGAAATAGAATGGTAAATAGGTGAGAGGTGACTAACATCGAATCATAGCCCAACTGTGTTGTAGGATGGTCACAATGAGAGAAATGTAAGAACTAAATAATAAATGAAAAAGTGGAAAAATTTACTCTGATTTTTAGGTAATTTGGGTTGTCACACATATAAATTAATTCGTCAAATTTCCTTTAACTAAAAATCATCCACAATCACTAAATAACAACCTATCTCATAGTCATCACTATACCTCAACTTCTTCACTCCTTTGAAAATGTTTGACTTCGGTTTTAGGTCTCCAAATTGCCACTCAACTGTAACACAACATGTATAGAGCTTAGAAGTGTTCAGAATCATCCAAGAACCTCATAAAATTCATCCAAAAATTGAATTTTTGCTTACCTTGGAACAGGGCAGTTTTCTGTCCTATTCATCTCTCTAACTTTTTAGGGGGTAAATGACTTTGGTTAGGTCTGAATTTGTTATATGTGGTAGAGGGGAGGAAGAGGAAGATTTCATATAAGGGACCGTCACCTGAAAATGGCTGGAAGGTGGCCGAAAAATTCATGCCAGTCAGGAGCAGAGGTAACGCCTGCGGCAAGGATAGGAGAGAGAGAACTCTCGGGTTTCAGCTCATTTCGGGATGATTTTTAGCGTTTTATGAAGCTTATCCAGTTTAATTTTAGACTGAAAAATATCAGAATCAACAAACATTTAGAAGGTCATCAAATTGGTTGATTTCCATTGGCTGACAGCTTGTTAAATGCAGGGGAAATGAGTATTTTGTTTTAGAAAATTCCCTAAAATTAATTCTGATCAATGTTCTTCAAAATTTCAATTCTAAATTGTTATAATATGTCTATAGTATGTCCCATAAAAATTTGGGGGTCACTTGTTTAATAAAAATATCACAAACGAGCTCATTTTGCTTGATTTGGCCAATACCGAGCAAAATGGAAATAATCTTTCGGTTAGCTTTAAAAATTTATTTGAATCCCTAAATCTCCATATTTCTTCATGATTTTTATTTCCCATGTCAATTTCACCTTATACTAATTTTATATGGCCTCAGAATAATTTTCACAAATTTCTAGAATTTTATACGCATTTATTTCCCTTATTATGTTCATTTTCTTGATTTAATTTAAAACCCGAGTTTAACTAACTTGTGCATTTCCAATCACTTAGATTTCCCTTCTACACATCATTCCATGCATGAACATGATATTTTTAAGAAATTCTCAGGTCTAGGACCTTAGCTCGATTTGCGTGCCATTGGGCCCTACATTAGAACCGAGTGCTTTAATCGTCTACGGGTTTGTAAAACGTTACATTGAGTTGTAATTTACTTCTCATAAGCATCATAAGATGGGAAAAATAAGGTTTCACATTTCTCCCCACCTTTTAAGAATTCAGTCCTCTGAATTCAAGCTGGTCCATCGAATAGATGAGGGTACTTCTCCCTCATTTGGCTTTCTAGCTCCCAGGTAGCTTCCTCTGTCTCGTGGTGTTGCCAGAGAACCTTCATTAGTGGGATAGTCTTAGATCGTAGCACTTTCTCCTTCTTGTCGAGAATCTAGATCGGCTGCTCAACATAACTCATGTCCTCATGAATCTCTAGTGGCTCGTACTCGATGACATGAGAAGGGTCCGGATGATACTTCCTTAACATCGAAACATGGAAGACATCATGTATACCCGACAACTGTGAAGGTAGTGCTAGCCAATATGCTACATCTCCCACTTTACTCAAAATCTCGAATGGACCAATGAAGCGAGGACTCAGCTTTCCTCTTTTCTTGAAATGTATTACTCCTTTCATCAGTGACACATTAATAAATACGGTGTCCCCAACCTGAAACTCAACAGGACATCTTCGCACATCTGTATAACTCTTCTATCTACTCTGTGTCGTCCTCAACCTGTAACAGATCAACTGAAGACCGCTAGTTGCCTGTTCAACTAACTCGAGAGCAAGGATCTTTTTGTCACCCACTTCTTCCCAAGAAATCGGGGATCTGCATCTCCTGCCATATAAAGCCTCGTATGGAGCCATTCCAATGCTAGCATGATAGCTGTTATTAAAAGCAAATTCTGCAAGTGGCAAGTGGTCATCCCATGAGCCCTTAAAGTCTAAGGCACACACTCTTAACATGTCCTTTAAGGTCTGTATAATCCGCTCAGACTGACCATCTGTCTGAGGATAATAAGCGGTGCTTATGTTCAGACGAGACCCCATTGCTTCCTAAAATCTATTCCAGAATCTAGAAGTGAAGTGAGAATCTCTATCAGATGTAATGCTCACAGGTGCCCCATGCAACTGTACTATCTCTCTGACATATAAATCAGCTAGCTTATCTAGTGAATCTATGCTCTTGATGGCAAGGAAGTGAGCGCTCTTAGTCAGTCTTTCCACAATCACCCAGACTGTATCATGACCTCTCTGGGTCCTCGATAACCCTATAATGAAATTTATCATAATATGCTCCCATTTCCATGTAGGAATCGATAGTGACTTCAACAGTCCTTCAGGTCTCTGGTGCTCAGCCTTAATCTGTTTGCAAACTAAACATCTGGCTACAAAGTCTGCCACATCTCTCTTCATCCCAATCCACCAATACACCTTCCGGAGATCCTGGTACATCTTAGTACTACTCGGTTGCATAGTAAATCTAAAACAATGGGACTCCTTCAGTATGCTTTGTCTCAAGGTGCCATCGTGTGGCACGCAGATACGGCCTTTGTATCTCAGTAATCCATCATCACTGACCGTAAAGTCAGATTGTGATTTCTCCTCTACTTAGCTAACCATATCTAATAATTTCTGATCATTCCTCTGTCCAGCTCTAATCTGATCTACTATACTGGGCTCCATCCGTAAGCTAGCCATGTATCCATGCTCAATCTTATCTACACTGATCCTGAGCTCGACGAACTGTCCCAAAAAATCCCACTCTCTAATCATCATGTAGGACACCATACCCTTTGTACTCAGGGTATTAGCTACCACATTCGTCTTACCCGAATGATACAAGATCTGAAAGTCATAGTCTTTCAGGAGCTCTATCCATCTTCGTTGTCTTATATTGAGCTCCTTTTGATCAAACAAATACTTGAGACTCTTGTGGTCAGTGAAGATCTAAAATCTCTCTCCATACAAATAATACCGCCATATCTTGAGTTTAAAAACTACTGTGGCTAACTCTAAATCGTGAGTGGGGTAATTCCGCTTATGATCCTTTAGCTGACGGGATCCATAAGCCACCACTCTACCATGCTGCATCAGCACACAGTCGAGACCCTGGTGGGAAGCATCACTATACACCACATATCCCCCAGAACCACTCAGAATGGTCAAGACTAGTGTTGTAGTTAACCGACATTTGAGTTCTTAGAAGCTCTACTCACACTGCTCAGACCATGCAAACTGTACCTCCTTACGCATCAGTCTGGTCAATGGAGCTGCTATCCATGAAAACCCCTCGATAAACTATCGGTAATACCTTGCCAATCCCCAGAAGCTTCTGACCTCCGTAACTGTCCTCGATCTTTCCCATCTCACTACTGCATCTACTTTGGAGGGATCTACAGACACCCCGTCCTTAGATACTACATGTCCGAGGAAGGAAATCTGCTCTAGCCAGAATGCACACTTACTGAATTTACCATATAGTTTCTTCTCACGAATAGTCTGGAGCACAATCCTCAATTGCTGCTCATGCTCTTCTTGGGATCTAGAATAGATCAATATGTCATCGATGAATACTACCACAAATCTATCCAGGTGTTCTTGAAAGACATCATTCATAAAGCTCATAAATGCAGTTGGGGCATTAGTCAGTCCAAAGGGCATCACCAAAAACGCATAGTGCCCATATCGGGTCCTAAAAGCTGTTTTCAGTATATCAGCCTCTTTAATCTTTAGCTGATGGTAACCCAATCTCAAGTCTATCTTTGAAAAGACTAAAGCCCTACTCAGCTGATCAAACAGGTCATCTATTATTGGTAGGGGATACTTATTCTTAACTGTTACTTTATTTAAAAGCCTATAGTTTATGCAAAGGCGGAGACTACCATCCTTCTTTCTGACGAACAGTACCGGAGCACCCCATGGTGACACACTAGGTCTTATAAACCCTTTATCGAGTAGTTCTTACAACTGCTTCCTTAATTCATCCAATTCTACTAGTGTCATTCGATAAGGTGGCTTGGAGATAGGTTGAGTATCAAGTGCTAGCTCAAAGGCAAACTCAACTTCTCTCTTAGGTGGTAACCCCGGTAAGTCCTCTGGGAATACATCAGGAAACTCACATACCACCGGAACATCCTGTATACTTGGTGGTTCTCGACTCTCATCAGAAATAAAGGTAATGTATCCTTCACACAATAAAAACATTATACATTAATCTTGCACATATATATCATATCTTCACATAACACATAACACAAGAACTTTCATCACCATGCACTTTTATTTCTTTCTCGCAAAACATACATTGAACTTTTCTGGTAAGGAGAAGGTCAAAGTCTTGGTATAGTAGTCTAAATTCACATGATTGGTAGTTAACCAATCGAAGCCTAATATTACATCAAAATCCTTTATGTTTAATAAAACTAGATCTGCTAGAAATTTCTTATCTCCTACCATGATTTCACAATCCTTCCATATCATATCAGTCTTTTGCACTACGTGCATGGGTGTACTTATATGTAACATGTAATCTACTGACTCAGGTTTCCTATTCAACTTACATGTAAATTATGGTGACATAAAAGAGTGTATGGAACCTGGGTCAAACAATACATGTGCTTCATAGTTACAGACAAGGAGAGTACCTTTGATGGTGTCGGAGGATGTATCGGTTGTCTCCTTATCAATGGCATAGACTCGACCCTTTGAGACAGGCTTCTTGCCCTTGTCTGCTGCTATGGCTTTCTTTGGTGGTGCTTGCCTCTGTGGACCCTAAGCCGGTCACTCAATTGGTCTAGGTGCCTCTGGAGGTTCCTGAGACCATATAAGGGGACACTCTCTCATTATGTGCTCTGCTTTACCACATCTGTAGCAAGTAAATATACCCACTCGATAATGTCCAGGGCGCAACTTGCCACATGTCCTGCATCGTGGCACTATTGTCTCAGAACCTCTGATAACATCTGTAGTACCCACTGTAGTCTTGGGCTTACCAGCCCATATCTAAGGTCCTTCCACCCTCTATCTCTTAGGCTGACCCCCTATCAAATCATGTCGGGAAGTAACTACTCTCCTCCCCTTATCTCTTATAGATCTCCTGAAATCATGCTCTGCTGGAGTAATATCCAAGCCCCTCTCTATCTCCTAGGCTCACCTCAAAGCATCTCTGAAATCCACAATGTTTTGACCCAACAGTCTATCTCTGATCCCAGATCTCAATCCTGCCAAAAATCTCTTTGTCCGTCACTCGAGATCCTTAACTGTCTCTAGATCATATCTCATCAAGGTTATAAATTTGTTCTCATACTCATCTACTGTAGAACTTCCCTGTCTCAAATCTAAAAACTCTGTCTGCATCTTCTTTCAAGCTGCATGCGGCACATACTGCTCTCAGAATGCGACTAAGAAAGCATCCCATGTGATTTCTGAGGGACCCTCAGCTAATATCGTCTGTGTGGACCTCCACCAAAACTTAGCCTGGCCCTTCATCATATAACCCACCATGGTCAATCTCTCCCTATCAGTACACCCCAACAACTGGAAGATTGCCTCAATATCCACTATCCACTCCTCAGCCTTAATCGGATCCTTAACCCCTGTGAACTTCGGAGGATGCATGCCCAAGAAATCTCACACCCTTTAAGTCTCTCTATCATCCCTATGCTGGGGAACTATTGGCTAAGGGGCTAGGGCTACTGGAGGAACTGGTGGAGGAAGAGGATCAGGCGTAGGAGTAGCTATATCTGCGCCAGGTGTACGTGTCCCAAACTGTTGGGTAAACATGGTGGTAAGAGCTGTAAGTCTTCCCTCATACCCAGTTTTGTCTCCTCAAGCCTCCTTATTCTCTCTCTTTCAGTAGGGCTCTCGGGTTGAGGTGGGGATAGGGGAGCAGGTTGAGCCTGTCTCCGTGGATGGCCCCGTCTACCACTCATGATTAGTGATATACTATCTGCACAAAATCCAAGAATTTGGTCATACTTTGACATATATGCTTACTTTATTACCAAAATAACATAGACACTTTGGGATGTAATCTAATCCTACTTCTAGACACAGACAGTATCACACAACTATTGCTCTGATACCATGTAAACGGTCACGCCCGAAAACGTGAAAAATGGGCAATTTTAAAACTATTTAACCTATTTAAGTGAGTTGTGTTTCTGTCTATGTCAGTTTCTTAACTTTTATCATTTTATAAAAATTCGATAGCATAACGACTGCATTTTGACTTAACCCAACCTGCAGAGTTTAAAATGCAGTTTATAATTTTCAATAGACATTCGCAACACCATTTTCACTTCTATTCCAGGATCTCATAACATCCACAACATATATTTATTCTGCATAATAAAAACTTTGTACATAAATATAATCCCTTACAACTATTACATCCCGACTGTAATATACATTAGTGTCTATGCTGTGCATCGTGTATGGAACAAAAGTAAAGCTATACCTCGTCGCTACAAATGATCTGACGAATGGTCGAACTGCCTCATCCACAACCTCTAGCGCGTGATTGCAGTAGAATCACTATAAGTAATCTGGAAGATGGAAAGGAAGGGGGTGAGCTTTTCAGGCTCAGTAAGAGATACATTTAAAGTAACCTTAATACTTAAAAAAAGTAAAAGACATGGTTTTACAAATTAGCATAAACATGTACTAGAGTAGAGATGCTTGAATTCATAAAAGTAGTAAAAACATGCTTAAATCATAAGCTTACACATCAAGTATCTTTTTGGTAAAACTCATATATAGTATGTATATCATGTAGTGTAAACAAGTGAAAAGCATCTCAAAACTCAATCATGCATATCATAACATGCTTATCACTTTGAAAGTGAAATCGTACTATCATATGCACATTTCATAAAACATAACTCATAAGCTACCTTTAAAAATCACATCATAGAAAAAAAACATGTGCTAAAAAGCAAATAACACATAAGGTAGCATGAAATGTGCGAAAACATATTTCGTTTCTCTTGGAGACATGGCTTCATCATAACTAGTCCCAAAGGACATTATTAACATAACTAGTAGATATGGCCGTAGTACAGGAAACTATAAGATTGGATCAAGGTCGTACAGTGCCCTACTGGACTGTGTGGTATGGGGCTATGGTGGGGTGACTCATTACGTGCTTGCAAAGGACTCGCAGTCTCTAAGCAGTCTCAACGCACGAACTTTAAATGGTTACATGGTAACACAAGTCATATTATCTCGTCAGAGTCCTGCCCGTTCCCTGACCGTCAGCTAGGAAGATCCTTGATCATCTTTGTACCCTTTTCTCAACGTACAAGATCGACCCCAGATCACTCTGACCTCATAACATCCATACTTCGTGCCATAGTCTCAAAACATTAAGCATGTTTTTCGTAAACACATATATCTCAAATATATATGTACCCCATATAATGAAAACATAGTTTCGTAAAACATTCCCGGGACTCTAACCCGTAAACTCATGGAAAACATACTATGCTTTCATTTCATAAGTGAAAATCACTTTTATATACATAAACATATATACTAAAATGTATCTCATGCAATAAAAGTCATTTTGAAAAACTTGGATAAGTTTATTCCGATTTTAAGTGAATAATACTCTTTTCAACTTTCGAGAAAGCCCTTTTTCATGGAAACTCAACTAACTATCCACATAAACATTTGGTAAGGTTGAGGGGCACTAATGCTACTCTAAATTATATCTCTTGCCTCTTAACGTCAGAGGTAATACACGTTCCTCGATTTTTAAGCTCGCCTCGAAATGCGTACCGATAACTCGAGCTGTCACATACCAAGTTATCTCATCACATATAGCTCAAATTCATGTTAATATATTCAATATGTGATTACATCTAAAATGTTGACCAAAAGTTGACTTTTTGCTACTTTGCTCGTTTTGCTCGATTTTATCGGTTTAAGCCTCGGTTTTAAACTTTCTTAACATGTTCGACACCTTTAAATTTATTTTCAATACCTTTACATCATGTCTTACATTCCAGCAACTTATTCCACTTCATACAAGACCTTAAAGTATCGATTCTTGCATTATTTCGATAATTCACCTAGTTAAACACTAAACCCAACCTTTACAGTATAATTTTAACTGTAAATTCATTTTAATTATATCCATCTTCATCATTCCAGCACCTAAATCATAATGGCAGTAATTGAACTCAATCATATAAATTAACTCATCAAATTTCCTTTAACTAAAAATCATCCACAATCACTAAATAACAACCTATCTCATAGTCACCCCTATACCTCAACTTCTTCACTCCTTTGACCAAGTTTGACTTTGGTTTTAGGTCTCTAAATTGTCACTCAGCTGTAACACAACATGTATAGAGCTTATAAGTGTTTAGAATCATCCAAGAACCTCATCAAATTCATCCAAAAATTGAATTTTTTCTTACCTCAGAACAAGGCAATTTTTCTGTCCTGTTCATCTCTTTAACCTTTCAGGGGGTAAATGACCTTGGTTACATCTGAATTTGTTATATGTGGTAACAGGGAGGAAGAGGAAGATTTCATATAAGGAACATCGCCTGAAAATGGCCGGAAGGTGGCCAGAAAATTCACGCGAGTCAAGAGCAGAGGTAACGCCTGCGGCAAGGATGGGGGAGAGAGAACTCTCGGGTTTTAGCTCATTTCAGGATGGTTTTTAGCGTTTTATGAAGCTTATCTAGTTTAATTTTAGACTGGAAAGTATCAGAATCAAAAAGCATCTAGAAGGTTATCAAATTGGTTGATTTCCATTGGCTGACAGCATGTTAAATGTAGGGGAAATGAGTATTCTGTTTTAGAAAATTCCCTAAAATTAATTCTGATCAATGTTCTTCAAAATTTCACTTCCAAATTGTTATAATATGTCTATAGTATGTCCCATAAAAAATTGGAGGTCACTTGTTTAATAAAAATTTCACAAAGAGCTCATTTTGTGCGATTTGGCCAATACCAAGAAAAATGGAAATAAGCTTTCGGTTAGCTTTAAAAATTTATTTGAACCCCTAAGTCTCCTTATGTCTTCATTATTTTTATTTCCCATGTCAATTTTACCTCATACTAATTTTATATGGCCTCAGAATAATTTTCACAAATTTCTAGGATTTTATACGCATTTATTTCCCTTATTACGTATGTTTTCTCGATTTAATTTAAAACTCGAGTTTAACTAACTTTTGCATTTCCAATCACTTAGTTTTCCCTTCTACACATCATTCCATGCATGAACATGACATTTTTAAGAAATTCTCGGGTCTAGGACCTTACCTCGATTTGCATGGCCATTGGGCCCCACGTTAGAACCGAGAGCTTTAATCGTCTACGGGCCTGTAAAACGTTACATTGAGTTGTAATTTACTTCTCATAAGCATCATAAGATGGGAAAAATAAGGTTTCACAAGAATGACCCAAATCTATCATCTTCAATCTTAAATTTCAATTCTTGATATTTTAACTTCTAATGTCTAATTCCTTGCCTAATTCTCAAAATCCCAAAATCTGTCAAATTAATCCCTAGTTCCATAATTTCTTCACAATCAAATTAAATTAATTCATACAACATTCATGCTTCTATAATACAATTTATACATACATTAAACTAAAGAAAGCTTGGGTTTTTACCTAGGGATCCACTGGTACAAAAATGGGGAAACAAAAATTAGGTAATTTATTTGTATTTTTTTAACACTATAGCGTCAGAAAAAAGGGGTGGCCGAACGGGGAAGGAGAGGCAAGGGAGGTTGTCGGGCTCGGGTTCGATGGGGGCCGGCATCGGGTCTCCTCCGGTTTGCTACAGTCTGCGAAACAGAGGAAAACTCCTCTGTTTCATTTATGTTTTTCAGGTGAGGGGAGAGGGAGAAGGAAGGGAACGAGTTCAGCGTTCCGACGAGGAGTGGTTACCGATCTTAAGGCCTTGATTCGGTCAGCCGACGAGCGAAAAGGAGAGAGGAAGGGGGTTCGGGTTTTGGCGAACAGAGGGAAAGGGGCCGCCAGTCGTCATTGGTTTGGGGCTCGATCGACCGGCAGTGCAGGTGACTATCGGCAGGGACGATTGGAGTGTGAGGGGGACCGAAGATCAGACGGGGAAGAGGAAGGGAAGGCTGGCTTTCTTTCCTGGCCAGCAGCGGGTCGCGTGATGGGGTTTTTCCCTGTCGCGCGATCCGTCCAATTTTTTTTTTGTTTTTGTTTTTTTATTATTTATTTATTTATTTTTATTATATATATTATATATATATATTTCTATTTATATTTATTTTTATTTTTATTTATATATTATTTATTTATTATTTATTTATATTTATATATATATTTATATATTTTTATTCTATATATATTATATTTGTATATATATATATATTTAATTACATTTTCAATCTTGGTCAAATACATGTTTATATATTTATTGTAATTATTTTTATCCTTCATTTTTTTCCAACATAACAAATATATATATATATATATATATATATATATATATACACATATTTTCTTATAACATATTTCCATTTAATTAATTTTTTTATTGTTTAATTTAAATATAGAAAATTTGCGGTGTTTACACGTTCCTTATGTCAATCAGTGTGCCTGCACTAGGGGAGCGTTCGGCTAGGGTCGGGGATGGCCGATTCGGCGCCAGTGGCCGCCGATTTCTCTCTTCTCCCTCTCGGCCTTCTCTCCCTCGATCCGCCAGATTCCGGCGTCGTTGGCAGTCGTAACGGTGTCTGGAGAGTCGCGCAAGTGTAGGCTTTGTTTTGCGGTGATCGCGGCGGGGCCTCGTCTGGCATCGGTGGTCATTCGGTGAGGGAAACCCCCTCGACTCACCTTCCTCGCTTCGTTTTCTTTCAGAAATCGTGTTTCGCGATTTCCTTTCTTTTTTATTATTTTTTTAATTAATTTATTTATTTATTTTAAATTTATTTTATTATTATTTTATTCATTAAAATATCAATAAAAATTCCAAAATATCAATAAAAATTATATTTTATTCAAATTAATTGATTTAATTTATTTATTGTATTTTAACCATTTTTTGGTATATTTTCTCTGTATTTTCGAGATATTGTCCCGAGTGAATTTTCGGTAAATCTTAATAATTTCGAATCTTGATCAATTGGACTCGGAATTTAATAATTTCCTCGTTATTGATCAAGATTTCTTAATTCCATATTTTTAATAAAATTTTCTTATCGAATTTATATCGGATTTCGATCTTTTGACCGTTTTACCCTTCTACACATTAATAACCAATTTAGACCGACTTTCCTTCTTTGACCCACTATAATTCTCATTTTAAATTCTTATCTCTGTCCAGATAATTTAAATCTCATAAATTTAATTTGAAATTCCTTAACTGTTCGTTTTCGAATTTTACGTACGTTCAACTACTTCATTCATACTTATATGATCAAAATCATTCGTCTTATGATTCCATTAACATATAAGAACATCCATAAAATGTGTGAATCATAAGAAAATACGATAAAAATTGGGTCTTACATAATCTCCCCACTTAAGAAATTTGGTCCTCCAAATTAGAACCAAGTTAGTCTGTAAATCACTCTAGATACTTCATACATATCATACTCTTACTCTCTAGCTCCTATTTAAATTCCTCGAAAGTGTAATACTACCGAAGGACTTTTATTTAGGGAGATCATCTTACACCTCAACACCTTCTCCTTCTTGTTAATACTCGAATCTTATTATACTTTTAGAAAGAGAAACTTCCAAACCCACTGATTCACACTCGATGAATCCTCACGATCCCCTTCTCTTGTCAGCATAGCTTTTCTATCTGTTTTGAGGTGTTCTCATTCTCTCACAATCAACTGAACACCCTTAGAGGCTTATTATACTAGATCGAGAGCAATTTTCTATCTGTCACCCACTTCTTTCTATCCATTCGGAAAAGCAACCCTTACAGCAAAACAATACTTCACACAATGTCATATCAATACTCGAGTGATAACTATCGCTATGGGCAATTTAGCTAACAACAAATGATCATTCCAGGAGCTTCTAACATCAATTGCACACGTTCTCATCATATCCTCCAAAACTCATACAGTCCTCTTTGACTGACCATCTATTTGAGGACAGAATGCTGTGCTCACACTCAACTGGGTTCCCATGGCTTCCTGAAACATGTTCCCAAAAGTGGAAAGTGAAGCGGGAATCCCTATCTGATACAATACTCCTTAGAATGCTATCTATTGTTTCACAATCTTCTTACTTATATAAATTTGCTCACGCACTCAGAGTATCTATGGCTTTCATAACCAGAAAGTGGGTAGGCTCAGTCAATCTATCGACCATCACTCAAATAGCCTCGTGATTCCTATGGTCCTCTGTAACCTATCACAAAATCCATGATAACTAGCTCCCACTTCCCTATCAAAATTGGTAGAGGCTGCAATAATCCTATAGACTTCTAATACTCTACCTTAATCTACTGACATATGAGACACTTTGCCACAACTCTCCTATATCTCTTTCATGCCTGACCACCAATACCCTTTTGTTGAAAATTTTGATATATTTTATTGTTCAGCAAATGCACTATATATCCCAATTAATGAGCGTCTGTCATAACGCTATCTCATCAACTATGGTCCTAGGGAACAATTATACTATCTCTGAACCTCAATAAGCCATCATCACTATCTATGAACTCTGTCACTGTACCCATCTGAATCTGACCCACACTATCGACACCATGCTGATCATCACGCTAAGCCTGTCAAATTCGGTCACTCAAATCCAGTTCAAATCTCAGGCTAGCTGTCACACAATCATTGTCATCATCAGAATGGATCACATCACTACTGAGGCTCACAACTGCTCTAGCAGCTCACGCTCCCTGATTATCATATGTGATACCATCCCGAGGCTCTTTCTGCTCAAGGCATCCGCCATTACATTAGCCTTTCCTAGGTGGTACAATTTCCACAATCATAATCCTTCAGAAGCTCTAACCCACTTTGTTATTTCATATTCATTTCTTTTTATGAAAACAGATACTTGGGACTTTTATGATCAGTGCATACCTGAAATTTTTCATCGTAAAAATAGTGGCGCCATACCATCAGTGTATTACTACGGCTACCAACTTTAAATCATGGGCCGAATAGTCCTTTCATGGTCCTTGAACTGTCTGGATCTATAATCGACTATCTTCTCATTTTGCATCAATACACAGCCCACTCATTATTTTGAGGTATCCATATACACTGCGAAACCTCTTGACTATTGGGTATAGTGAAAATAATTACAGCGATCAGTTCATACTTCAATACACCAAACTCTTGTCACGTCTATCATCTCATTCAAATACAAGTTTTTCCTAAGTTAAACGTGTCAACAAAGTAGTCTATTTCGAGAACTCTCAACAAATCATCTGTAAAAACAATTTCCAATTGTTGCTTATGATTTTCCCTGGACTTTAAATACACCCACAATATCATCAATAAGGATGATAACAAATCGGTCCAGGTAAAGTTTAAGTACCTCATTCATCAATGCCCTAACGAGTATAAAGATTTGTCTTGGGCACATCCACATTCCAAATTCTCAACTGATACAACCCATACTTCCAATCGATCTAAAAAAAATATTTATGCTCTTCGTAGCTAACCCAATGGATCATCAATAGTAGAACAAAATACTTATTCTTACGCTGATCTTGTTCAATTTTATAAATTAAGTGTAGTTTTCAACTTTTAGGCTCACTACCACAGAACAAATGTCAGTATGAGAAAAGAACCTCATCGTAGCTAAGTTCCACTAAATATTTCAATCACCCATATCCTTGACCTATGTAGGAATAAACATATAATGTCATTTCAAAATCGCTTCTGTTCAAGATACTAGCCTGTGCCATTTCCTTTTTTCTTATATTAACGTCCTTTATAAAATTTTTAATTTTTAAACCTTCATGGTTAATCGAATTCTATATTTCTTTATCGTACAAGTAAAGGTATCCTAATTTTGAATGTATATATATATTACGACTATCGATTTCAATTTATAGGTTATGTGTACTTCTAAACGTTGTCAAGTCTTCAGGCGGGGAGGTATTTTGAAATACCTTGATTAACCCTCAGACTTGACTACAGGGACTGGTTATGGATATATCCTCCCCTTATCCTTGGTTGCAATTCATATTCACCACTTATCACTTAATCCAACTTCACATATCAGAGATATTCTTACCTTACATACGCCTCTTATTCCAATATAGCTTATATTTAGGATCTATCACATCTCAAAGCTTATCTCCTTTCATATATCAATTATAACAAAACTCTTTCATTACTTGTTAAAACTTACTGTACACTTTTCTAGGGTGAAACATTGCTATCTTAGAATAGCAATTTCAACAACATAGTTTAGAGCCAATAAATTTATTTCCCATATTACATCAAAACACTCATATTTCATAGAATGAGATTGGTCTGCATGTTCCTTTCCCCCACTTTCAACTTACAATCTCTACCGACATATTCAATTAGCAGACTATCCTTCATTGGGGTGCTAACTATCAGTATTTTGCTTAATAATATAGGCTTCACATATTTCACTAACTTCTATGCAAATAACGACGATATGAATAAATGTGTAGTACCAGGATCAATTAAAATAATTGCTTCAATATTAACAATCAAAATTGTACCTTGTACCACATCAAATGAAGCATCAATAGTGTCTTAGTCCAAGGCATACACTCGCCCTCATTCAACCGCCTATTTTCGTGGTAACTACCACACATCCAACACTGCCCATTAGCAGGTCGGGGTCCTCCAATCATAATATCCGTGTAAGTGTTGAAACTGGATACACTGGGGCTTACCAATCATCTTACCCCATGACTCGATAACTCAAAATCTCTTACCAAATGGTCTCTTTCCCGCTCTGACATCTCTATCATGCACTATACTCTTTTTTTCTCTATTACGGCCCGTACTACCTTTCCCAATCCTAGAGGCGTGCAAAACATAATCTTATTCACATAACCGTAGTCTGCACACTGCCTCAACATAGGTAATGATATCGAACTGGGCCAATCGGACTCTGATCGACGGTCTGTGTCCTTCCATGAACTTTTAAACCTTTCGACTCTCACTGTTCATAATGTCAGATTATACCTGCCTAGAGATGTAAATTGAGATTCATACTGGTCAATTGACCTGTACCTTTGGGTCAAAGTAAGGAATTCCATTCGTAAATTCCTCTGAATAATGTCTGAAATATACTGTCTCTGTGCATCCAGAATTATCTCTCATATCAGTCCTGGATGTCTAACTCTTAAAATGGGTCAAGCAGATTTCTACTAATGCTCCGCCTCGCCTTCCAACATAAACGTATATAAAAGTCACTTTCTTGATCGACATACACCGAAAGAATCAATACAACTTCGCTATCTCATTCACCCAGTCCTCAGTAACTATTGGTTTCTTTACTTCGCTATATACCGGAGAGGTGTGAGAATCTATATAGTTTGAGGCATCTATTCAGGCTTTACCCTGTAAATCCTCAACTACCTGCATAGACTGAGTAAACAACTCCAAATTATTTTCTACACTCCACTCTACCCTTGTGAAACGTGTCTCGATACTGTGTGATCTGTTTATAGGACCCTGTGGAGTATGCTCAACATTAGTCTCTACCTCAACCTTCTCATGGGTCTCATGGGTCGACTCAACATGACTAGTAGGCTCAGGCTTACCTCTACGCCTCTGCCTCATGCTTTACCTCCTCTACTGTGACTAGAGTTAGGCATAATGCCCCAAGTTCTGCATTCTCAACCATTTCTTAGTTAAAACCCATCTCAATTTACACGATTGTATCTAACCAAGCATAGTAAGACGGGGATGTAATTTCGTAATTACTGACACTGACACGCATCATATCAATTTTTCTCTGATACCCTCATTTTTCATAACCCAAAAATCAGAGTAAATTTTTCATTTTTCTTTCATACTTACTTGTCCTCTGATCGTGACCACACTCCATTAACAATTGGGTTGTGCGTCATTGCCAATCCCACCATTCATTCACCATATAACTTAATTCCTTATTAAAGGAAAGGTAAACACATGAGTTTTTCACTAATTCTTTCCCATTCATTTACAAGTGTTTACAGTGTTTATACATTCCCGAAAGTTACTTACAAACATGTTACTGTGCTATTCTTATTTAGATACAATATGTACAAGTGTATATACCTTAAGTGATGGGCAGCAGTAGATATCAGGAATGCAGTACTCAGTCACCTCAAAGTCTACTGAAAGAAATCTGTGTAGGAAAATGAAAGGGTGAGCACATCAAGCTCAGTAAGGCAATCCTACGAACAAGTAGGTAACCATACTACCTACATGAACGTGGTGCCGTGCATAAACCACCATTTCTCCACACATTTCAAAATAGATGCTACAATTCATGATGTCATGTAAAACAAGTTCACATATGGATTTTGAATAGCATGGAAAACTCAACATGCAAATCCATTTAAATTATTTCATTCTCGTTAAAATTTCACAACACAGCCAAGACTCCACCCCTCCCTCGGGTGTTCCTAACTCACACAAAATCATGAAATCAAATGCTTTTCAAGGCAATAATAACATGCGAGGATACCCATATGCCACACGAATGAATGTCATGTAAAACCAATTTACATCACGCATGAGTTTAAATAGCATGGAAAATAACTTCATGCAAGTTTCAGTTTAAAACCCAATTTCATTTTTATCAAAATCACATCTCAGTCAAGATCCAGCCCCTCCCTCGGGTAATCCAAACTGACACATAAGTCCATAAAACATGTTTTTCAAAACATCAATTTATAACATGCGAGACTAGGCAATATATATATATATTTCAGGCAAATAACCAGGAGTATGGCCATATACTCGTGATCCCACTGCTACACGGATCCTGTGTGGGGGTCTCACCACTATCGAGAACCGCCCCGAGAGGTGGGTTAGTCCATCCTGTTGGTCCTGTCCGATATCCACATCTGAAGATACCACTCGCATCCGAAGATGCCACATAATCAATCCCAGTACGGTACAGCATACTCCATGCTACTTGCACGGTACAACGTATTCTGTGGACCCATATCTCATATCCACAATCGTGCCTATCTCAAAACGCACGTACGAGCATATTTAATCGACGTGACACAAGTCTACTCGATGCTCCAAGCACGACTCATCGCAAGTCTCATAAAATCAGTGCGAGCGATGCTCCAACGCTCTCATAAAATCAAGGAAAATCTCGTGCAAGCAAAGCTCCAGCACGTGTATTATAAAATCTCATAAGATCTAGTGCGAGCTAAGCTCCAACACTCTATCAAAATCATTTAAAACTAGTGTGAGCTAGGCTCCAACACTGTCTCATAAAAATCAAGAAAAAATCTGGTGCGAGTTAGACTCCAACACCCTGTCACAAAAATCATATGAAAATCTGGTGCGAGTTAGACTCCAGCACCTATGTATGTAAAACTCTAGTGCGATCGCAAAACGCGATTTTTTGTTTTTTTATTTATTATTATATTCAATTAAATGTTATTATTTGGCAAAAATATCTAACAAAAAGCCCTTGCTCCAGCACTAATGCATGCATCACACAAATCAAAACTCGTGCGACCTGAGCTCTAGCACGTCACATTCTCAAAAATCATGTAGGCTGCTCTGTTATCTCAAAATCATTTCCAAGGAAATCACATTGTTGAAAATATGCTGTGCATTTTATTTACAAGCTAGCTAGCCTACTTATGCACGTGTTAAAACACCTCAAAAATAAGTAAGAACCTCTTGTTCTTGCTCCTCCCAAATTTTCCTAAATTTGAAAATTTTACCCTTCACAAAGGTATTTTGATCATTTGCTCATCGAGGCACTAAAATTTTTATCTTAAATCTAGACCCTTCAGACAAACCCTTCACAAAGGTATTTTGATCATTTGCTCATCGAGGCACTAAAATTTTTATCTTAAATCTAGACCCTTCAGACAATTTTAGAGAATGTAAATGATGTCGAAATTGTGTAAACTTACCTCTAGCAGTCCGTAAAATTACCTTACTTGGAATCTCTTGACAAGCTTATCTTTTCTCGACCGTACCAGGTCTCTCAGTCTAATTCACTCCAAACCAAGTCTACGGAGCTGCATATAACCACGTATTGGGTCAGTGCTAATATACTTATCAATATTTCACTCTTACTTATCGAATCTAAAGCATTGGGCTTGTTTTACTTTATTGGGCCCGATTGCACCTTAATAGGCCTTGACCCCCTTTTCAGCCCGTTTCCATTAATTAAATCCCTTCTTCGGGTCTATTGGGCTCTCAATACCCATTGGGCTTCGTTCCAAACTCTTTGGATAGCCCGTATATCATTTACAACAATTTATTCAAAAATCTGAATTTAATCTATTTTATTGCGGAATTAAATCCGTAATCCGTAAAATAAATTTCAATTGCCCAATAATCATACTATTATCGTAAATGAGCTTTACTTACCCAAAATTATGCGATGAAGCATAAATCAGAGTTCGATCGGCTCACGTTCGAAATTTATCGTCAAACTGCATAATTTTATATTTAATTCTGGGTTAATTTTCGATCAAATATAATTTAAATAAATTTCTCAGAAATCAAATTGATCACTTTTAACCTCTTATCGACTTACCCGAAGTCCAGTGTATCCCCGAAAATCTTCCCATTTTTCCTTTTCCTCTTTTTCTTTCTTTTCTCCTTTTTTCGTCTCTTTCATGGCTAAACCGGTTCGGTCCTGTTTAGCCCAGTTCTCTTCTTACTGAATCGGTTCGTACCGGTTCATGCTTCCCCATTGCCGTTCACGATGTTTTCGGCCGGTTCCTGGCTCGTTTCTGGTGTCAATCGGTGCGTCTGCTCTGGGGGAGCGTTCGACTGGGGTCGGGGTTTGCCGAATCGACGCCGGTGGCTGTCGATTTCTCTCTTCTCCCTCTCGACCTTCTCTCCCTTGATCCATCGGATTCCAGCGTCGTTGGCAGTCGTACCGATGCCTAGAGAGTCGCGTGAGTGTCGGCTTCGTTTTGCGGTGATGGCGGGGCCTCGTCTGGCGTAGGTGGTCGTCTGGTGAGGAAACCCCCTCGGCTCGCCTTCATCGCTTCGTTTTCTTTCAGAAATCGCGTTTCACAATTTCCTTTCTTTTTTTATTATTTTATTTATTTATTTATAATTTATTTTATTATTATTTTATTCATTAAAATATCATTAAAAATTCCAAAATATCAACAAAAAATATATTTTATTCAAATTAATTGATTTAATTTGTTTATTATATTTTAACCCTTTTTTCAGTATATTTTCTCCGTATTTTCGGGATATTGTCCCGGGTGAATTTTCGGTAAATCTTAATAATTCTAGATCTTGATCCATTGGACTCAGAATTTAATAATTTCCTCGTTATTGATCAAGATTTCTCAATTCCATATTTTTAATGAAATTTTCTTATCGAATTTATACCGAATTTTGGTCTTTTGACCGTTTTACCCTTCTACACGTTCGGGACCAATTTAGGCCAACTTTTCTTCTTGGACCCACTATAATTCTCATTTTAAATTCTTATCTCTGTCCAGATAATTCAAATCTCATAAATTTAATTTGAAATTCCTTAATTGTTCGTTTTCAAATTTTACGTAAGTTCAACTACTTTATTCATATTTATATGATCAAAATCATCCGTCTTATGATTAAATTAACATATAACAACATCCATAAAATGTATCATAAGAAAATACGATAAAAATTGGGTCTTACAAATGGTGGCTGCTACTGGTTTTCAGTCCAGGTGAGGTGATGGTGGCGTGGAGGTGGTGAAGAGCTGTTGGAGAGTTTTCTGGTTTGGCTCCCTTGGCAGAAAACATAAAAACAAAAGAGGGAAACCAGATATGTTACTTCCCTTTATATATTTCTGGTTTTATTTCAATTTCATTTTGTTTTAGTTATTAGTTAATTTACTAAGTGCAGATTTAGCCAATTAATCTACATATATTTTGGTTTCTATTCCTAATGTATATGGTTTTAACATTTTAAATAACACAAATACATATTTTAATTTCAATCTACATGTCTTACTCTAATACATATATTTATATATAATTACATTTCAAGTTTACATTGTTTATCAATTTAATAACCAAATTGCAGGTTTAGTAATCTGAAAATTAAGTTATATGATTAGAAATTGATCTACATAAATTTCAAGTTTTCATACTTCTAATGTATATAACTTCCTATATAGTTCAACATGTTAACTTAAATTGCAGATTTAATATTTATACAAATCTATGAAATCTGACTTGTATCTATCATAATATATATAAACATGTTTCAAAAATAATCTTTACATAAGGTCTACATCTATATATATATATATTAAAATTTTGTAATTTATACATCAGGTTTATATCTCTATGTTTCTGATTTTACAATTTAAACATAGGTACATTTTCTATCTTAATGTTAGTAGCTTAAGATTTTAGATTTTTGTTACACTGCGATATTAAATTAATTTGCTTCATAATTTGTAAACCTCACGAAATTTTCGGAACTTAGTTTTAAGTAACACCAACTGAGATTAAATATATGCTTAGTCGGTGGATAATTAATATATTCGTTACTTGAAGAATATAAGTGAATTTAATTAAATTTAGATATTGAATTCACATAGTATCAATAGATACAAAACAATATAAGATACCAAATGAAATATAATGCAACACTATATTACAATCAATTATGTTATAGAGTGTTATTATTATTAGTTCAATTTAATATTTAAATAGTAGGAATTAACTCTATGTTATCGAAACTTTTAAAATTATGAACTGTAATGGTGTGCTATTATATATATATATATATATAATGCATTAAGTGTGTGCATGTGACGGTAGCAAAGGAGCTACATGTAAAGCCCTGATTTGGTTTCATTAGAAGGCAAAACCGAGAGCCATTCTGCTGTAGTAAAACTTCAGGATAAAATGTGTTGGGAGAATGATGTGATAATGGTCTTCAGTGTGAAAAGAAGATAAGAAAGCTTCAGAAACTCTACTTCAGGTAGTTTAGGAATTTAGAATGGGATAGCAATCGAATTATCCCATCATCTGAATACATATTGCTTAAAGGAAAAGTCATAATGGTGAAGTGTAATTGGCTGACCGAAAAGATTGAAGGGGTTCTCCGTAATTGGAAACATTAAAGAATATATAAATATATATATGAATATTTATATTTGTGTTAGGAATGATGGTTACAGTAGGAAGAGTGAAGAAATGTATTGAACGGTAAAGTGAAAGAGAAGCCCAAGGATAGATGTATATATATACATATTTAAAACGAGAGAATTCTCACAATAGAAAGGAAACTCTAAAACAGGAATAAGTGCTGGTGCGATTAGGTGAGCAAATATATATATATATATATATAGGAAACGTGAATGCCAAACCGAGACCCCCACAGTTTGTTACTGAGTACAGCAGTTGGAGAAGGACACATAAGCCATGTTGATATCTATTAGGTGTAAATCAGACATAAATAAACAATGAAGATGGCTCTGCTAAACCAGGAAAGAAACTGTTGCAGAGCATGGGACTGGACTGTAAACTGGGAAGGAAATGTGCAGCAGAAGTGGTAGGCAATAGGGGCATGATGGAAGCAGGAAATGTGAAACAGGAAGTGTGAATAATATATATATATATATATATATATACACACAATAGACCAAAGACAAGGAAACGGGACTGAGAGAGAAAACAAGTGAGAGAGAGTGAAACCAGAAGGAGACTGAATCGGGGAGGAATAGAGCAGGGAGAGTAGCCGACTGCAGCAAAGTTAGAGGAGGACTGGTGCTAGCAGTGATGATGACCGACTGAACCAAAGGAAGAGTGAACCGAGAGGAAGTAGAAACAACTGGAAACAAAGGACGAAACCTTGGAACCGAGGAGGAGGAAATGTAACAGGGGTTAAAAAACAGAAGAAAATGAAGTTGTGCAGCAGGCATGGAAACGAGATAGAACCGAGGAGAAGTGAAACTACAGCAGAAGGGCGTCTTGCCACACTGCAACTGGCGTGACTGAGGTAGAAAGTGATGCGATCAGTAGGGAGGAAATGGAACAAGCCATTGCTACACCTTGCCTGTATATGCCACCTCTGTTTTCCTCTGCTCACCGAAGCTGCACAGCGTCATCATTTTCACATCATCCAGGCTCTGCCTCGGCTAGGCTGCCCCGTGGATATCCTGGAAACTGTTTTTGTCACTGTAACCTTGCACCAAAATCACCTACTGCACCACCTTGTCCAGGCGTTGTTATCTTGCCACCATTGTTGCTTTGACCAAGCTTCCACCACTGCCACCATTCTCTCGAGTTCTTGCGTTGCCACGTCACACTGCTCTGTGTCTCTGTACATCCTCACCACTGTCTTTGTCTCTCCTTCTTAAGCACCATGCTGTCCCACCCTGCCTGGCTGCTGCTTCAGCAGTGTCCCGTGCCCGTCGTTGCTCGCATCGTCCCCATACTGTGCTACCGCCTGTCTTAAAGAGAGAAGAAGAAGGACGTTGCTGGTCCACTGTTTTAAGTGGGCATTCGACTGTCGGGAGGAAGTTGCAATAGGGTTAGTATCGAGAGGAAGAACGCTCAAAGGGATGATGAACAGTAACAAGCAAAATGAAAATGAGGAGGAAAAGAAAATGGCGGGAAGGAAGGAATGTTTAAAAAAAAAGAGAAGTAATATAAATATAAATATATATATATATATATATATATTATAGGAAATAGAGGAAATATGAGGAAAAGAGACAAGTGTACTAAAATTTGAAAAATCTGGAGGAAATGGCTCCGACAGAAATAACCCGAGTGGACCGGACCCGTCGACTAGCTAAGTCGAAGCAATCAAGGATTACGGATTGACATCGAGGTAAAGAATTTATGCAAGTTTTAGAGATAATTGTACGTATTTTATAATTTCGAGTGTATTTTTTCAAGGTAAGCAAGGTTACGATTTTGATGCATCGTAGTTAATTCGATAAATAGGATACTAAGAAATACAAATTTCGGGGTAGGAGAATCGTAGAAGGATTTAAGGGAAATACTAGGAGGCGTCACCACTCGAATTCGAGATTTTCGTTAAATCGAGGTAAGGGGTATTATTTAAATTAGTTTTGATAATGCATATTTTTTTCACCGATAAATGATCTTATGAAAGAGCATATGATTTGAAATGATTTATTATTGCTTTCATACTTGTGAAGCATGTTTTAAATTGTCGAAATGTTCCCCGAGTATTTTTCTTGTTGTGAAATGAATTTTCTAAGGTATGAAGTGTATGGATGTTTTACATTTATTTATGTTTTTATATCCACATTGTTAAAGAAACTTTCAACAATTTCAAAAGTATTTAAGAAAAGAAATTTGTTTTCGAAAGGGGATTGTGGGGGCCACCTCTTAAGTCCTACGGGAATAAAGTGCCACAAAATCTTTCGGTTTTATGAGAGAGTTTTTAGATTACAAGGAATTCGATTTTATTACTCGATATGAGTTTATGAGTTATAAAACCCAAGAAAGATTTTGGAAACTCTGTTTTTGTCACGACCCAAAACTACCCAAAAATCAGAGTAAATGTTTCGCTTTTTGTTTATTCTTAGATTCTTACCTGTCCTCTGATCGTGACCACACTCCGCTAATAATTGGGCTGTGCATCAATGCCAGTCCCACCAAATTAATTCTTTCTCAGTCATTTATAAATGTTTACAATATTTATACATCCCCTAAAGTTACTTACAAACATGTTACTGTGCTATGCTTATTTAGATACAATATGTACAAGTGTATATACCTTAAATGATGGGTACCAACGGATATCCGGAATGCAGTACTCAGTCGCCTCAACATCTACTGGAGATTATCTGTGTGAGAAAATGAAGGGGTGAGCACATCAAGCTCAGTAAGGCAATCCTACGAACAAGTAGGTAACCATACTACCTACATGAACGTGGTGCCATACATAAACCACCCTTTCTCCACACATTTTAAAACTGATGCTATGATTCATGATGTCATGTAAAACACGCTCACATGAAAAATTCAACATGCAACTCTTTTTAAATCATTTCTTTCTTATTTAAAAATTTCACAATAAAGTCAGGACTCAACCCCTCCCTCAGGTGGTCCTGACTCACACAAAACCATGAAAATCAGTTTACATCACACATGGGTTTTTAAAAAAACATGGAAATAATCATCATGCACATTTGATTTAAAAACCCAGTTTCAATCTCGTCAAAATCATCAACATGCGAGACTAGGCAACATCTATATATCGGTAATAACCAGGACTATGGCCATGTGTCCTCGGGAGTCCCCCTGCCTACACGGATCCTAGTGTGCAGGGTCTCACCACGATCGAGAACCGCCCGGGAGGTGGGTCAGTCCATCTCATCGGTCTTATCCGATCCCACGCATCCGAAGATGCCACACGTATCCGAAGATACCACGCATCCGAAGATGCCACACGGTACATCGTACTCCATGCTACTTGCATGGTACATCGTACTCCGTGGACCCATAGATCATACCCTGTCTCAGAACGCACGTGCGAGCCTATTTAATCGGTGACACACAGTCTACCCAACGCTCCAAGCACGGCTCATCGTATGTTTTCATAAAATCAGTGCGAGCGATGCTCAGCACTATCATCAAATCAAGTAAAACTAGTGCGAGCTAAGCTTTAGCACTTTGTATGCAAACCATGTGAAAATCTAGTGCGAGCGAAGCTCCAACACCCTGTCTCAAAAATCATATAAAAATATGGTGCGAGTTAGACTCTAGCTCCCTGCCACGAAAATCATGTAAAACCTGGTGCGAGTTAGACTCTAGCACCGTATCACGAAAATCATGTAAAATTAGGTGCGAGTTAGACTCCAGCACCAATGCATGTAAAACTCTAGTGTGAGCTCTCGCTCCAGCACTAATGCATGCATCACCCAAATCAAAATATCGTGCAAGCTAAGCTCTAGCACGTCACATGTCAATAAAAACACGTAGGCGGCTTTGTTTCCTCAAAACAGTTTTCAAAACAATTTCCTCGTTGAAAATATGCAATGCTGTGCATTTTTCTTTCAAGGTTAGCCAGCCTACTCATGCATGCGTCAAAACATCTCCAGAACGAGCAGGAACCTCTTGTTCTTGCTCCTCCCAATTTTTCCTAAAATTGAAAATTTTACCCTTAACAAGGGTATATTGGTAAATTACCCATTCGGGGCACTAAAATTATTAACTTACTTCTAGACCCTTCAGATACTTTAAAAGACTGCATATGACTTTGAAATTTCATAAAGTTACCTCTAGCAGTCCGTAGAATTCCCTTACCTTATTTTTCTGTAGAGTCTGACCTTTCCTTTTTCCACTGTTGTCTCGTCACGCAGTCCAATTTACTCTCAATCCAATGTTCGAAACTGCGTATAATTATTCCTCAGGTCAGATATGTAAGACCCGATTTTATCGTAAGGGCAAAAAGAGAATAAATAGAAATTTTCGAGTGCATTTAAAAATGCAAAAGGACTTAAATGGTATTTCGAAATACGTGCAAGGGTAAAACGGTCAAAAGACCAAAATTTGGTAGTAATCGGGATAAGAAAATTTAATTTAAAATATGAGATTGAGAAATCTTTATCAATAACGAAGAAATAATTAAATTTCGGGTTAAATTGATAAAGATATGAATTATTTGGAATAAATCGAAATTTTCGTATCGAAAAATAATCCCGAAAATAATCAAAAAATATACCGAAAAGGTAAAATCAGACTGATAAATTTATTTACAGATTAAATGAATAGAAATTTTTTTAGATATTTTGGAATTTTAATATTATTTTAATGATTAAAAAATATTAAAATTAAATAATAATAAATAATAATAATAATAATAATAAAATAAGATAAAAAAAAAGAGCAGAAATCGTGAAAACGCGATTTCTGGAAAAGTCGACGAGGCCGAGCCCCTTACCTTCACCAGACGGAGCGGTCGGCGGCGCACCCACCAGGCGAAGACAGCCGACGTCGACCCAGGCGGTGATCGGCTGTGAAGAGAGAGGATCGACGAGAGAAAGAGAGAGGAAAAGAGAACCGAGAGGGATAAAGGCTTTTCCCGGCGATCGGCGCCGATTCGAGGTCGGACACCACCAGCCGAGCATCCCCCAGGCGCAGTTGGCTCGATTTGTGGCAGTACTGGCGGGTAGAACGGCGGCCAGCGCCATAAACGACGAGAAAGAGAGAAGTGCTGATGACGGAAAGGAGAACAGGCCGGACCGGCCACTTTTCGACGACCTCGGGAGAAACCGAGGGCAGATCTGAGATGCGGACGACCCAGCGGAGTCACTGACGGTGAAAACTAGCGGAGAACCGACCGACAAGGCACTGAACCGATCGAACCGGAGTGAACCAGCGGTCTGAACTGGGTTGAACCGAACCGGACCGAACCGGTTCAGCCAAAAAGAAGAGGAAAAAGGGAAGAAAAAGGAAAAAAAAAAGAAAAAAAGAAAAATTGGAAAAAATTCCAGTGATGCAATCGAGCTTCGGGTAAGTCGGTAAGCGGTCGAATTGATCGATTTAATTTTTGAAATATTTAATTTTATTATTAATCGACTGAAAGTTTATCGATTTTCGAATTTTTGAATTGACCGATTTAATTTTCGAATTGACCGATTTAATTTTCGAATCTTTAATTTTCGAAAATTGTTCAAAAATTGTGTAGCTCGACAATTGGCATCAACCGAGAGCTCGAGACAGTCTCGATTCACATACTATCATGGAATCTCGGGTAAGTAACCCTTATTTACGACAATTTTACATCGTTATGCGTGATTGATATTTAACGCATAAATTATGGATTTAATTTTCGCATAAATGAATTAAACTCTGGAAAATTGGATAAATTGTCGTAAATATTAAATTGAGATATTCAAAAATTTAGAACGAGGCTAAATAAATACTGCTGGGCCTAATGAGCCCAATAGGCCTCTATAAAGTGTGGTAAATGGGCTTAAGGCCGATTAAGGCCCATTAAGGTGCAATCGGGCCCAATATGAGTAAACGGGCCCAATGATTTAAATTAAGCCCAGAAAGTATGAAATACAAGTAAATTGTATTGTAATTGACCTGATGGATGTGTATCCGCAGTTCCGGAGATTGGATTGGCAGCAAATCGGATTACGTGACGAGTCATAAGTGGAAAGGTCAGACTATACAAAAAAATGAGGTAAGGGAATTGTGTGAGTAGCTAGAGGTAGCTACGCGTATTTTAATAGTTTTTCTGTACACTGAATATGTATGTATACCTTGAGTATGTATAATGATCCTAAAAGTGGTTTAAATGATTTTAAGGATCGAAAAAGGTGAAAAGTCTATTTTACCCCTATTGAGGGAAGTTCACCTAAGGATGGTGAAAGCATGACATGCATGAAATGCATGATTTAAGGAATTTTCTGAATTAATGATTTGATTGGTTTTAATCAAAGCAAATAGGTAGATTGGTCAGAAATTGTATAATTTCACAAGATAACACTACGTAGGTGTTATTTACATTTAAATGGAAATTTCTTTGGAAAATAGGCCAACTATCAAGTTTATATAAAACCAGATAGTGCCGACACGTAGTTTGCACTATATCTACGTTTGTGAATGTGCATAATTGTGCTTGAGCGCTTGCTCGCACCGACTTGTGTGACATCATATGCATGAAATGTGCTAGAGCATGTTGCTCGCACTGATTTTTATTATTGTGAAATGAGAGCTACTGGAGCCTAGTTCGCACTCCGTTTTGACATGTTTTGACTGGTTTTGACTTGATATGCATAAAAAGGTGTGCTGGAGCGATTGCTCGCACTAGTTTTACCGATTTGATATGCATGCGAGGTGCTAGAGCTTAGCTCGCATCCTGTTTTGATTTGATATTGCATAAAGTCGTGTTGGAGTGTAACTCGCACGAGATTTGATTTGATTATGCATAAAGCCGTGCTGGAGTGTAACTCGCACGAGATTTGATTTACTTGAGAATTCATTTGTGCTGGAGCGTTGCTCGCACAAAGTTTTACATGGTTTTCATAATTCATTTGAATGTCGTACTGGAGTTTTTCTCGTACGAGGTTTTCACTGAGTTTTTATACATATTCGTACTAGAGCATTGCTCGTACGTGGATTTTACTTAAATTTATAATTAGTTTAAGTCGTACTGGAGCGCTGCTCGTACGCAGATTTTACTGATTTCTATGAAACTGTGCTAGAGCTTCGCTCGCACGAGGTTTTTTGATATCATGAATATGCATGGAGTCGTGCTTGAGCTTCGCTCGCACAAGGATTTATATTACATGCATATAGCCATGTTGGAGCCTCCTATAGACTGTGTGTCACAGTGAGATGATATGTTCACATGTGCATTCTGAGACAGAGATGATATGGGTGGATAAGACATATTACAGGCACCCCTGATTGAGCTTGGGTTCACGGAGTACATTGTACCGTGTATGTCACCCGGAGTACGATGTACCGTGGGGATTGTTGGAGTGGAGTGGCATTAGCCACGAGGTAGCAAGCCTTGCCCTCGTAATCCTGGTGTTATGTTGTTCTGGCGAGTAGGACGACCCACCTCCCGTTTCAGGTGTGATACCCCGCACACTAGGTACCGTGTTGCCAGGGATCACTAGGATATGACCATAGTCCTCGATGTTACTGATAATTACCTACTTGTCTCACATGATATAACTATTGGTCGATAGACCAGGGTAGACCCGAAGGAGGGGTCAGGCCCTCGATTTTATGATTTTATGATATGTAACCCTGAAAGAATGGTGGTTTTATAACCGAAGTTTTATATTGAATTTTAACGAATTGTTTTATGAGTTTGAAATGGAATTGTGAGATTGTTTTATGAGTTGATTGACCCGGAAAGGTTAGTTTTTACTGCAGTTTTAATGTATTGATTTAAATGCAGTAGCATGTTAAGTTTTCCATGCTTTCATTTGAAATCCATGATTTGTCTTACATGACATGAAAGATTGCATGATCTTGATTAAATTCATGCTTACTATGATTTAATGATGTCACATAAAATGCGTTGAATGCATGAATTACATGATTTATATATGCACAAATAGTTTTGGATAAACTATGGCATTGAATATGCATGACTTTGTGCGTGAAATTTTAAATGAAAAGAAATGGATTTAAGGGTATGGCATTATGAGCATGTAGATAGTGGAGCTATCTACTTACTTGCATAATTGCCTTACTGAGCGTGTGGTTTGCTCACCCCCTTAATTTTCCATCTTTTCAGAGCACTTGTAATAGTTATTGAGCGGCTGAGGACTTGCATGTTTGGTATTCGCTGCTTCCCATCGAGAGTCAGGTATACACATTTTTATGGTTTTGTATCTAAATATGTAATGCACAGTACTGTAAATGGATATGATGTCGGGGATGTAAGGTTATGTAAATACCATTGGGTATGTATTTAATTAAAGTCAAAAGATAGTAAACTCTGATATATGAATGTGATTATGGAAATGGAATGGTAATAGGTGAGAGGTGACTAACACTGAATCATAGCCCAACTGTGTCATAGGATGGTCTCGATGAGACAAAGGTAAGAATTAAATAATAAATGAAAAAGTAAAAACTTTACTCTGATTTTTAGGTAATTTGGGTCGTGACAGGTTTAATGGTATCAGAGCTTGAGTTGGCCTGATATGAGTCGGTGTTAGTGGTTAAGGAAGTTTACATCCCCATGTACTGTGCATTGTTTAGATACAATTGTGTATATCGAGATGGAAGTGTAGCTAAGAATTTGGTTTAAATGCAAGAATAGACTCATTAACTATTAGCCGCTATAGTTGAGAGGCGAGTACATGAGCTCAATGCCATTGATGTAGGCCCGAGAGTAGTACTGAGTCACTACATGAGACTCGAGATGAGATTGAAGTGGAGGCTGGTATTGAGCATGCCCCACAGAGTCTGACAGAGAGATCAGACAGAGTCCGACAGAGAGATCAGACAGTATTGAGACACGCTTCGCGAGGTTGGAGCGGAGTGTGAAGAATATTTTACGAGCTAATTGCTCAAAGTATGTATGAGATTTGAGGGCGAGTCGGAGCATTGGTGGAAATTCGCTCGACCCATCCTAAGAGTTAGACATCCAGAATGGACATGGAAAGTAATTTCAGATGTATTCCGGTGACAGAATATCTCGGACATTGTTAAAGGAAATTACAGATATTTTTGGGAATTTTATTATTATTTTATTGAATAAAATAATAATAAAATTTAATTATAAAAATAAAATAAAATTTTATAAAAGCCGTTAATATAAGAGTAAAGAAATGATGTGAGTTAGTATCTTGAACGAAAACAATTTTGAAACGATATTATATGTTTATGCGTACATGGGTCAAGAATATGGGTGATTGAAATATTGAGTGAAACTCAACTACGATGAGATATTTAAACCTTACCTGGACCGGTTGGTTATCATCTTTAGCGATGACATTTCGATGTATTCGAAGTCCAGGGAAGAGCATGAGTAGCAACAGGAAACTGTCTTATAGATGAGGTGTTATGAGTTTCTTGAAATGGGCTGTTCAGTTGACACATTTGTTCAGAAAAAGGACTGAATACGAGTGTTATGATAAGTATGAAAGTAGCTTTAGTGAGTTTTGGTATAATGAAGCAATGAACTGACCACCGTAAGTATTCTTACTATAACCAATAGCTCAAGAGGTTTCAGTGTGTATGGATACCTCCAAATAAGGATTGGGCCGTGCATTGATGTAAAATGGGAAGATAGTCGTTTATAGATCCGAATAATTCAAGGATCATGAGAGAAACTATCCGACCCATGATTTAGAGTTGGCAGCTGTAGCGTTTATACTGAAAGTATGGCGCCACCATTTATACTGTAAGAAATTTCGAGTATGCACTGATCGTAAAAGCCCCGAGTAATCATTTTCATAGAAAGCGCAGAATATGAGATAACCATGAGGGTTAGAACTTCTAAGGATTTTCATTGTGAACATTATACCACCCAAGAAAGGCTAATGTAATGGCTGATGCCTTGAACAGAAAGAGCCTCGGGATGGTATCACATATGATGGTCAGGGAGCGTGAGCTGCTAGAGCAGTTGTGAACCTCAGTAGTGATGTGAATCCCTTCTGATGATGACGGTGATTGTGTGACAGCTAGCCTGAGGTTAGAACCAGATTTGTGTGATCGGATTTGCCAGGCTTAGCGTGATGATCGACATGGTGTCGATAGTGTGTGTCAGATTCAGAAGGGTATAGTGACAGAGTTCACAGTGAGTGATGATAACTTATAGAGGTTCAAAGACAGTATAAGTGCTCCTCAGGACCACAGTTGATGATATAGTGTTATTGACAGAAGCTCACTCTACGGGATATGTAGTGCATCTGAGAAGTAATAAATATATCAAAATCTCTGAAAAGGGTATTGGTGGTCAGGTATGAAAAGTGATATTGTAGAGATTGTGGACAAGTGTCTCGTATGTCAGCAGAGTAAGGTAGAGTAAAAGAAGTTGCAGGGTTATTGTAGCCTCTACCTATATTGACACGAAAATGGGAACAAGTTACCATGGATATCGTGATGGGTTATAGAGGACCCGGGATGAATCACGAGACTATCTTGGTGATAGTCGATAGATTGACTAAGTGTACCCACATTCTGTTTATGGAAATCCCCAGATACTCTGAGTGTGTAGGCGAATTTATGTGGATGAAAAATTGTAAAACATTTTGTAGCGTTCCAGTGAGCAAGGTATCAGATAGGGATTCCCGCATCACTTCCCACTTTTGGGAATGTTTTCAGGAAGCTAGAGGAACCCGATTGTGTGTTAGCACAGCTTTCATCCTCAGACAGATGGTCAGTCAGAGAGGACTGTACAGGTTTTGGAGGATGTGATGAGAGCGTGTGCCATTGATTTTATGAGCTCCTGGGATGATCAGTTGTACTAATCAAATTCGCCAATGATGACAGTTGTCACTTGAGTATCGGGATAACATTTTATATGAGGCAGTGTATGGCCGTAGGGAGTTGTTCCCTGACTTTGATAAGAAGAAGTAGGCGACAGATAGAAAATTGTTCCCTAATTTGTAAGATTAACCTTTGAGGATGTTCAGTTGATTTATGAGAAATTAAGAACACCTCAGAGCAGACAGAAAGACTATGCTGACAAGAGACAGAAAATCATTGGAATTCACCGATGGTGAATTAGTATTGTTGATAGTTACTTGTCCTAAGAGCATAAGGACGTAACAAGATTCAGATAGAGATATAGGACGAAGTGGAAGGTAAGACCTGTAAGTTGACGTTACCACTTGAATTAACAGGCATCCACAATGTGTCCTGTCTTATGATGCTTCAGAAATAGTATCCGGACCTGATATATGTAATTGGATATGAGCTTCAATAGCTTAGCTCAATGAAAGTATAACGTATGATTAAAAAAAATCGATTCGGGTATTAGACGGAAAGAGAAAGTGTTGAGGTTTAAGATAATCTCCCTAGTTAAGTATGATGGTAGTATTACACTCTGAAGAAAGTCATTTGAGGATGACAGTATGACGCAATAGATGTACCCGGAGTTATTTATGGACCCATATGACTTGGTTCTAATTTGGAGGACCAAATTTCTTAAGTGGGGGAGATTGTAAAACCCGATTTTATCGTAAGGCCAAAAAAGGAATAAATAGAAATTTTCAAGTGCATTTAAAAATGCAAAAGGACTTAAATGGTATTCCCGAATACGTGCAAGGGTAAAACGATCAAAAGACCAAAATTCGGTAGTAATCGGGACAAGAAAATTTAATTAAAAATATGAGATTGAGAAATCTGGATCAATAATGAAGAAATAATTAAATTTCGGGTTAAATTGATCAAGATATGAATTATTTGGAATAAATCAAAATTTTCGTATCGAAAAATAATCCCGAAAATAATCGAAAAATATACCGAAAAGGTAAAATCAGACTGATAAATTTATTTACAGATTAAATGAATAAAATATAAATTTTTTTAGATATTTTGGAATTTTAATATTATTCTAATGATTAAAATAATATTAAAATTAAATAATAATAAAAATAATAATAATAAAAAATAAAATAAGATAAAAAAAGAGCAAAAATCGCGAAAACGCGATTTTTGGAAAAGCCGACGAGGCCGAGCCCCTTACCTTCACTGGAAGGAGCGGCCGGCAGTACACCTACCAGGTGAAGACAGCCGACGCCAACCCAGGTGGTGATCGGCGGTGAAGAGAGAGGATCGGTGAGAGAAAGAGAGAGGAAAAGAGAATCGAGAGGGATAAAGGCTTTTCCCGACGATCGGCGTCGATTCGAGGCCGGCCACCACCAGCCGAGCATCCCCTAGGCGCAGGCGGCTCGATTTGTGGCAGTACCGACGGGTAGAACGGCGGCCAGCGCCAGAAACGGCGAGAAAGAGAGAAGTGCTTACGGCGGAAAGGAGAACAGTCCGAACCGGCCACTTTTCGGCGACCTCAGGCGAAACCGAGGGCAGATCTGAGATGTGGACGACCCAGCGAAGTCACTGACGGTGAAAACCGATGGAGAATCGGTCGGCAAGGCAATGAACTGGCTGAACCGGAGTGAACCGACGGTCAGAACCGGGTTGAACCGAACCGGACAGAACCGGTTCGGCCAAAAAGAAGAGGAAAAAAGGAAGAAAAAGGAAAAAAGAAAAAGAGGAAAAATTGGAAAAAATTCCAGTGATGCAATCGAGCTTCAGGTAAGTTGGTAGGCGGTCGAATTGACCGATTTAATTTTTGAAATATTTAATTTTATTATTAATCGACTGAAAGTTTACCCGAAAAAATATTAAATTGTGTAGCTCGACAATTGGCATCAACCGAGAGCTCGAGACAGTCTTGATTCACATACTATCATGGAATCTCGGGTAAGTAACCCTTATTTACGACAATTTTACCTCGTTATGCGTGATTGATATTTAACGCATAAATTATGGATTTAATTTCCGCATAAATGAATCAAATTATGGAAAATTGGATAAATTGTCATAAATATTAAACTGAGATATCCAAAAATTTAGAACGAGGCTAAATAAATACTGCTGGGCCTAATGAGCCCAATAGGCCTCGATAAAGTGTGGTAAACGGGCTTAAGGCCGATTAAGGCTCATTAAGGTGCAATCGGGCCCAATATGAGTAAATGGGCTCAATGATTTAAATTAAGCCCAGAAAGTATGAAATACAATTAAATTGTATTGTAATTGACCTGATGGATGTGTATCCGCAGTTCCGGAGATTGGATTGGGAGCAAATCGGACTGCGTGACGAGTCATCAGTGGAAATGTCAGACTATACAGAAAAATGAGGTAAGGGAATTGTGTGAGTAGCTAGAGGTAGCTATGCGTATTTTAATAGTTTTTCTGTACACTGAATATGTATGTTTACCTTGATTATGTATAATGATCCTAAAAGTGGTTTAAATGATTTTAAGGATCGAAATAAGTGAAAAGTCTATTTTACCCCTATTGAGGGAAGTTCATCTAAGGATGGTGAAAGCATGACATGCATGAAATGCATGATTTAAGGAAATTTCTGAATTAATGATTTGATTGGTTTTAATCAAAGAAAATCAGTAGATTGGCTAGAAATTGTATAATTTCACAAGATAACACTATGTAGGTGTTATTTACATTTAAATGGAAATTTCTTTGGAAAATAGGCCAACTATCAAGTTTATATAAAAAGAGATAGTGCCGACACGTAGTTCGCACTATATCTGCGTTTGTGAATGTGCATAATTGTGCTTGAGTGCTTGCTGCACCGACTTGTTGTGACATCATATGCATGAAATGTGCTAGAGCATAGTGCTCGCACTGATTTTTATTATTGTGAAATGAGAGCTGCTGGAGCCTAGCTCGCACTCCGTTTTGACATGTTTTGACTGGTTTTGACTTGATATGCATAAAAAGGTGCTGAAGCGATTGCTCGCACTAGTTTTACCGATTTGATATGCATGAGAGGTGTTAGAGCTTAGCTCGCATCCTGTTTTGATTTGATATTGCATAAAGTCGTGTTGGAGTGTAACTCACACAAGATTTGATTTGATTATGCATAAAGCCGTGCTGGAGTGTAACTCGCACGAGATTTGATTTACTTGAGCATTCATTTGTGCTGGAGCGTTGCTCGCACAAAGTTTTATATGGTTTTCATAATTCATTTGAATGTCGTACTGGAGTTTTTCTCGTACGAGGTTTTCACTGAGTTTTTATACATATCCGTACTAGAGCATTGCTCGTACGTGGATTTTACTTGAATTTATAATTAGTTTAAGTCGTACTGGAGCGCTGCTCGTACGCAGATTTTACTGATTTCTATGAAACTGTGCTAGAGCTTCGCTCGCACGAGGTTTTTTGATATCATGAATATGCATAGAGCCGTGCTTGAGCTTCGCTCGCACAGGGATTTATATTACATGCATATAGCCGTGTTGGAGCCTCCTATAGACTGTGTGTCACAGTGAGATGATATGCTCACACGTGCATTTTGAGACAGAGATGATATGGGTGGATAAGACCTATTACAGGCACCCCTGATTGAGCTTGGGTTCACGGAGTACATTGTACCGTGTATGTCACGCGGAGTACGCTGTACCGTGGGGATTGTTGGAGTGGAGTGGCATTAGCCACGAGGTAGCAAGCCTTGCCCTTGCAATCCTGGTGTTGTGTTGTTCTGGCGAGTAGGACGACCCACCTCCCATTTCAGGTGTGATACCCCGCACACTAGGTACCGTGTTGCCAGGGATCACTAGGATATGGCCATAGTCCTCTATGTTACTGATAATTACCTACTTGTCTCACATGATATAACTATTGGTCGATAGACCAGGGTAGACCCGAATGAGGGGTCAGGCCCTCGATTTTATGATTTTATGATATGTGACCCTGAAAGAAGGGTGGTTTTATAACCGAAGTTTTATAATGAATTTTAACGAATTGTTTTATGAGTTTGAAATGGAATTATGAGATTGTTTTATGAGTTGATTGATCCGGAAGGGTTAGTTTTTACTGCAGTTTTAATGTATTGATTTAAATGCAGTAGCATGTGAAGTTTTCCATGCTTTCATTTGAAATCCATGATTTGTCTTACATGACATGAAAGATTGCATGATCTTGATTAATTTCATGCTTAGTATGATTTAATGATGTCACATAAAATGCTTTGAATGCATGAATTACATGATTTATATATGCACAAATAATTTTGGATAAACTATGGCATTGAATATGCATGACTTTGTGCGTGAAATTTTAAATGAAAAGAAATGGATTTAAGGGCATGGCATTATGAGCATGTAGATAGTGGAGCTATCTACTTACTTGCATAATTGCCTTACTAATCGTGTGGTTTGCTCACCCCCTTAATTTTCCATCTTTTTAGAGCACTTGTAATAGTTATTGAGTGGCTGAGGACTTGCATATTTGGTATTCGCTGCTTCCCATCGAGAGTCAGGTATACACATTTTTATGGTTTTGTATCTAAATATGTAATGCACAGTACTGTAAATGGATATGATGTCGGGGATGTAAGGTTATGTAAATACCTTTGGGTATGTATTTAATTAAAGTCAAAAGATAGTAAACTCTGATATATGAATGTGATTATGGAAATGGAATGGTAATAGGTGAGAGGTGACTAACACCGAATCATAGCCCAACTGTGTTATAGGATGATCACGATGAGACAAAGGTAAGAATTAAATAATAAATGAAAAAGCAAAAAATTTAATCTGATTTTTAGGTAATTTGGGTCGTGACAAGATATCATACAATTTAATTGTATTTAATATTTTTTTAGACTTAATTTAAATCATTGGGCCCATTTACCCCTATTGGGCCCGATTGCACCTTAATGGGCCTTAGTCGGCATTAAGCCCGTTTTCCACTTAATTTTCACATTATCGAGGCCTATTGGCCTCATTAGGCCCACCAACAATTTATTGGGCCTCATTCTAACTCTCGAATAGCTCAATTTATTATTTACGACAATTTATCTAAATTTCGAGAATTTAATTTATTTTATGCGATAATTAAATCTGAAGCATGTATAACAATATAAATTGTCGTAAATAAGTGTTACTTACCCGAGATTCCATGCTAGTACGTAAATCGAGTCTGTCTCGAGCTCTCGTTTGACATCAATTGTCGAGCTACACAATTTCATAAATTTTCGGGTAGATTTCCAATCGAAAATTAATTAAATTAAATATTCCAAAATTTAAATCGGTTAATTTTGACCGCTTACCGACTTACCCGTAGCTCGATTACATCACCGAGATTTTTCTCCAATTTTTTTCTCTTTTTCTTTTTCCCTTTTTCTCATTTTTTCCTCTCTTTCTTGGCTGAACCGGTTCGATCTGGTTCAGACCCGGTTCGGACCGTCGGTTCACTCTGGTTCTGTCGGTTCACGGCCTTGTCGACCGGTTCTCTGCCGGTTTTCACCACTAGTGGCTCCACTGGGCTGTCCACAGCTTGAATCTTCCCTCATTTTCATCCAAGGCCGCCGGAAGGTCGCCAGTCTGGCCTCCTCTCTCTCGGCCGTCGGAACCCATTTCTTCCTCCTCCATTTTTAGCGTTAGCCGCAGTTTCGACGGTTGCTTCCAGTGCCATTCGGCGCACCGTCACCTGGGCTTCCAAAATCGGGCCTTGGTGGGGCTCGAATCGACGCTGATGGCTGTCGATCGGAGCATTCCTTCCCGTGGCTTCTCCTTTCGTTTTTGGCCTCCTCCGACGTTATCGACGTGCGTGCCGACGCCTGGTGGTTCCCACGAGGCTCGTCGCCCTTCGTCGGCCCTCATCGGCCCCTCAGTCCCGTCGGTGGTGGCTCATCGGTCTTCCTCGGTTCCTTCTTCTGTTTCATTCGTTTTCGTTTTCTCGCGTTTTCGATCTTTCTTTCTCTTTTCTTTCTTTTTTTATTATTATTATTTATAATTTATTTTATTATTAAAATATTCATTAAAAAATTTTAAATTATTTAACAAATATCTACAAATATATTATTTTATTTCAAATAAATTTATTTAATTTAATTTAATTTATTTATTATATTTTTAACCCTTTTTTCGGTATAATTTCTCTGTATTTTCAGGATATTGTCCTGAATGAGTTTTCGGTATTTCTAAAAATTACGGATCTTGATCAATTTAACCTGAAAATTAAATATTTCCTCGTTATTGATCAAAATTTCTCAATCCATTATTTTTAATAAAATTTTTCTATCGAATTAAAACCAGATTTCGATATTTTGACCATTTTACCCTGGCACGTGTTCGGGATTAATTTAACCCGACTTCCCTTCACGAACACTCACTCATTTCGCGTTTTAAATCCTTATTTCCAGTCCAAATCCCATTCGTTTAAATTTGTGAGCATTTTCAATCCTTTATAATAAATTACAATTTAATTTCGGGTCTTACAGTTTTGAGACTATGGGCTTCATGCATGGTTACTTCTTGTGGTGTTCCTGCTACACCACTTGGTGTGCTGGTACGTTGGCCCCTTTAGCACTAGACTTAGCTTGTGTGGAAGATGTCGTGCTACTGGTGGTTTATGATGATGTATTGGTAGTATCTCGTGCTCGCGCAACACTCATGAATGTTCCCCGCACGGTGAGTGCCACAGGTGCCCATGCCCTAGCTATGTGCTAGTATATGATAAGAAATAAGAAGATACTACCCATGTTTATAATTATTATTGCTGTACGAACCTGATGCGGTCTACAACCCCCCTTACCATGACCATAGGTATGATAACTCTCCACGGAGAATGACACGTATCGCATGACTTAGTTATAGCCTAGTCTCCTCGATTTGATTATGAAAATCGACTATGATGAATGAATATGCGTTTTCATGATATATATGAAAATTGGTTACGATCGATATGCTTCATGAAATGTTTATGTAACGAATATGAAATATTCATGAAATGTTTATGAAATGATTATGAAATATGCATAAAATGTTTACGAAATGATTATGAAATATTCATGAGATGTTTACGAAATGACTATGAAATATTCATGAAACGTTTATGAAATGATTATGAAACATGCATGAAATGTTTACGAAATGATTATGAAACATTCATGAGATGTTTACGAAATGACTATGAAATATTCATGAAATGTTTACGAAAAGATTTATGAAATGTTCATGAAAGGTTTATGAAAAGTTGTAAAATGGTTAAGCATGTGATTTGTTTTAAAGACACGCATGCTTTATGTGATTATGCATGAAATGGAAATTTATGTATTGCATTAAGTTTCGTTCTATGAACAACTTCAAATGCTTTTATTTATATCAGAACTGTTTTAAAAGTATTATCTTACTGGGCTTTTTCCCAAAAGCTCACCCCTCTACCTCTCAGATTTTTGCAGTGAATTACTGTTAATAAATGCTGTGTAGACGACGTAGGCTGGCGGATATGATGTAAGCCCCGATTTTAGTTAAAAACATGAAATTAAAAATGCAAAAGGATTGAAATGAAATTTTCGAACACGTGTAAGGGCAAAACGATCAAAAGACCGAAAGTCGAAATAAATTCGATAAGAAAATTTAATTAAAAATAAGGGATTGAGAAATCTTGATCAATAACGAAGAAATAATTAAATTTCGGGTTAAATTGATCAAGATATGAATTTATGAGAATTAATCGGAATTAATCGAGATTTTTACTTCAAAAAAAAACCCGAAAATAATCGAAAAACATACTGAAAATGGTTAAAATAAATTAAATAAATTAAATTAAATTAAATAAATGAATTTAGAATAAAATAAGAAATTTGTAGATATTTGTAGAATATTTGTGAATATTTTAATGATTAAAATATAATAAAAATAAATAAATAAATAAAAATAAATAATAAAGAAATAAATTAATTAGTTAAAAAAAGAGAAGAATTGAAAAAAAAAAGATCGAAATCGCGAAAAGAAGTGAAAACGAAAGCCGAAAACGAGGAAGATCGGTCGGCCACCGTCCGGCGACCAACGGCCAGGCGAAGGGCCGAAAATGGAAGAGGAGAGGCTGGCGACCTCCCTGGTACCGGCGACACGCCCCACCGACGCCGGAGAACGCCGGATTGAGGGAGAGAAGCCGCGGAGAGAGGAAGCAAAATCGTCGGCCACCGGCGCAGATTTGACCCCGACCACTGCCAACCGAAGCTTCCCCACTTAATGCGGAGCCGATTGATGCCGAAAACGATCGGCGAAACTATCGACAAACGTCGAAAATGGTGGAAAGAGAAAATGGGTTCCGATGGTCGAGAGAGAACAGGTCGGACCGACGACTTTTCGGCTACCTTGGATGAAACCGAGGCCAGATTCATGCTGCGGAAGGCCCGCGGAGCCACTGGCGACGAAAGCCAATGGAGAATCGACCGACAAGGCCCTGAACCGGTCGAACCAGAGTGAACCAGGGTGAACCGGCGAGTCCAAACCGGGTCTGAATCGGACCGAACCGGTTCAGCCAATGAGGAAAGGAAAAAAAGGAGAAAAAGGGAAAATGAAAAAGAGAAAAAAATTGAGAAAAAATCCTGGCGATGTAATCGAGCTACGGGTAAGTCAGTAGCGGTCGAAATTGATCGATTTAAATTTTAGAATATTTTATTTAATTAATTTTCGACTGAAAATTTACTCGAAAATTTATGAAATTGTGTAGCTCGACAATCGACTTCAAACGAGTGCTCGAGACAGCCTTGATTTACGTATTAGCATGGAATCTCTGGTAAGTAACCATTATTTACGATAATTTACATCGTTATACGTGCTTCGAATTTAATTTTCGCATTAATTAAATTAAATTTTGGAAAAGTCGGATAAATTGTCGTAAATAATAAATTGAGCTATTCGAGAATTAGAACTAGGCCCAAGAAATTGATGGTGGGCCCAATGAGCCCAATAGGCTTCGATAATGTGAAAATTAAGTGAAAAACGGGCTTAATGCCGATTAAGGCCCATTAAGATGCAATCGGGCCCAATAGGGGTATATGGGCCCAATGATTTAAATTAAGCCCAGAAAATAGGAAATACAATTAAATTGTATAATATCTGACCTGAGGAATAATTATACGCAGTTTCGGACATTGGATTGGGAGCAGATCGGACTGCGTGACGAGACAGCATTGGAAAAGGAAAGGTCAGACTCTACAGAAAAATAAGGTAAGGGAATTCTACGGACTGCTAGAGGTAACTTTACGAAATTTCAAAGTCATATGCAGTCTTTTAAATTATCTGAAGGGTCTAGAAGTAATTTAATAATTTTAGTGCCCCGAATAGGCAAATTACCAAAATACCCTTGTTAAGGGTAAAATTTTCAATTTTAGAAAAATTTGGGAGGAGCAAGAATAAGAGGTTCCTGCTCGTTCTGGAGATGTTTTGACGCATGCATGAGTAGGCTGGCTAACCTTGAAAGAAAAATGCACAACATTGCATATTTTCAATGATGAAATTGTTTTGAAAACTATTTTAAGGAAACAGAGCCGCCTACGTGTTTTTATTGACATGTGACGTGCTAGAGCTCATCTCGCACAATATTTTGATTTGGGTGATGCATGCATTAGTGCTGGAGCGAGAGCTCGCACTAGAGTTTTACATGCATTGGTGCTGGAGTCTAACTCGCACCTGATTTTACATGATTTTAGTGATACGGTGCTAGAGTCTAACTCACACCATATTTTATATGATTTTTGAGACAGGGTGTTAGAGCTTCGCTCACACCAGATTATATATATATATATATATATGATTTTCGTGATGGTTTGCATACAAAGTACTAGAGCTTAGCTCGCACTAGTTTTACTTGATTTGATGAGAGTGCTGAGCATCGCTTGCACTGATTTTATGAGAACATGCGATTAGCCGTGCTTGGAGCATCGGGTAGACTGTGTGTCACCGATTAAATAGGCTCGCACGTGCGTTTTGAGACATGGCATGAGTATAGAGATATGATATGGGTCCACGAAGTATGATGTACCGTGCAAGTAGTATGGAGTACGATGTACCGTGTGGCATCTTTGGATGCGTGGTATCTTCGGATACGTGTGGCATCTTCGGATGCATGGGATCGGATAAGACCGACGAGATGGATTGACCCACCTCCCGGGTGGTTCCCGATCATGGTGAGAACCCGCACACTAGGTTCCGTGTAGCAGAGGAACTCCCAAGGACACATGGCCATAGTCCTGGTTATTACCGATATACAGATGTTGCCTAGTCTCGCATGTTGACGATTTTGATGAGATCAAAACTGGGTTTTTAATCAGATGTGCATGATGATTATTTCCATGCTTTTTAAGCCCATGTGTGATGTAAACTGATTTTCATAGTTTTGTGTGAGTTAGGACCACCCGAAGGAGGGGTTGAGTCCTGACTTTATTGTGAAATTTTTAAATGAGAAAGAAATAATTTAAAAAGAGTTGCATGTTGAATTTTCCATGCGATCGTGTTTTACATGACATCATGAATCATAGCATCAGTTTTAAAATGTGTGGAGAAAGGGTGGTTTATACATGGCACCACGTTCATGTAGGTAGTATGGTTACCTACTTGTACGTAGGATTACCTTATTGAGCTTGATGTGCTCACCCCTTTCATTTTCTCACACAGATAATCTCCAGTAGATGTTGAGGTGACTGAGTACTACATTTTAGATATCCGCTGCTACCCATCACTTAAGGTATATACACTTGTATATATTGTATCTACATAAGCATAGCACAGTAACATGTTTGTAAGTAACTTTAGGGGATGTATAATTATTGTAAACACTTATAAATGACTGAGAAAGAATTAAGTTATATGGTAAATGAATGGTGGGACTGGCATTGACGCACAACCCAATTGTCAGTGTCAGTAATTAGGAAATTACATCCCCGTGTTGTCACGACCCAAACTACCCAAAAATCAGAGTTAATTTTTCGCGTTTTATTATTTACTTAAATTCTTACCTGTCCTCGAATCGTGACCAACACTCCACTAATAATTGGGCTGTGCGTTAATGCCAATCCCACCATTCAATTATCATCTAACTTATTTCTTCTCCAGTCATTTATAATTGTTCACAATATTTATACATCCCCTAAAGTTGCTTACAAACATGTTACTGTGCTATGCTTATGTAGATACAATATGTACAAATGTATATACCTTATGTTGATGGGCAGCAGCGGATATCCGGAATGCAGTACTGAGTCGTCGCAACTTCAACTGGAGATTATCTGTGGGAGAAAATGAAAGGGGTGAGCACATCAAGCTCAGTAAGGCAATCCTACGAACAAGTAGGTAACCATACTACCTACATGAACGTGGTGCCATGCATAAACCACCCTTTCTCCATACATTTTAAAACAAATGATATGAGTTATGATGCTATGTAAATCGAGTTTGCACGGAAAATTCAACATGCAATTATTTCAAAATCATTTCTTTCTCAATTAAAATTTTCACAATAAAGTCAGGACTCGACCCCTCCATCGGGTGATCCTGACTCATACAAAATCATAAAAATCAATTTTACATTCACACATGGGTTTGAAAAGCATGGAAATACCATCATGCAAATTTAATTTAAAAACCCAGTTTAAATCATCGAAATCGTCGACGTGCGAGACGAGGCAACATCTGTATAACGGCAATAACTAGGACTATGGCCATATCTGTCCTCGGGAGTTCCTCAGCTACACGAATCCTAGTGTGCGGGTTCTCACCATGATCGGGAACCACCCAGGAGGTGGGTCAATCCATCCCGTCAGTCTTATCCGATCCCAGGCATCCGAAGATGCTGCATCCGGAGATGCCATATCCGAAGATACCACACGGTACATCGTACTCCATGCTACTTGCACGGTACATCGTACTCCGTGAACCCATATAATATCTCTAGGTACTCCAGCCCAATTGGCCTGCTTCCCACAGAGGTTTTGTTTCTCAATACTCATGCCATGTCTCAAAACGCACGTGCGAGCCTATTAAATCGGTGACACACAGTCTACCCGATGCTCCAAGCACGGCTCATCGCATGTTCTCATAAAATCAGTGCGAGCGATGCTCAGCACTCTCATCAACTCAAATAAAACTGGCAGAGCCCGCTTTACATCCCCACAAGGCCGCCAACCTCATCCCTCACTCTCACCCCACCTAAAAGGTCTCTTGAGCCTGTTGGGCCTTTTGGCTGACTCCAAGGGCAGACAGCGCTACTCCACAAATCCGGTAAAACTAGTGCGAGCTAAGCTCAGCACTCTGTATATAAATCACATGAAAATCTTATAAAATTTGGTGCGAGTTAAACTCTAGCACCCTGTCTCGAAAAAGCATACGAAATCTGGCGCGAGTTGTACTCTAGCACCTATGCATGTAAAACTCTAGTGCGAGCTCTCGCTCTAGCACTAATGCGTGCATCACACAAATCGACAACATCGTGCGAGCTGAGCTCTAGCACGTCACATGTCAATAAAAACACGTAGGTGGCTCTGTTTCCTCAAAACAGTTTTCAAAACAATATCACGTTGAAAGTATGCAATGCTGTGCATTTTCTTTCAAGGTGAGCTAGCCTACTCATGCATGCATCAAAACACCTCCAGAATGAGCAGAAACCTTTTGTTCTTGCTCCTCCCAATTTTTCCTAACTTTGTAAATTTTACCCTTAACAAGGGTATTTTGGTAATTTGTCCATCTGGGGCCCTAAAATTATTAGTTGACCTCTAGACCCTTCAGGTAATTTTTAAAGACTGCAAATGAACTTAAAATTTACGTAAAGTTACCTCTAGCAGTCCGTAGAATTCCCTTACCTTATTTTCCTGTCGAGTTTGACCTTTTCTTTTCCACTGTTGACTCGTCGCGCAGTCCGATAAGCTCCCAATCAAATGCCCGAAACTGCGTATCAATATTCCTCAGGTCAGATAACATATAATTTAATTGTATTTCTTATTTTCTGGGCCTAATTTAAATCGTTGGGCCCATTTACCCCTATTGGGCCCGATTGCACCTTAATGGGCCTTAATCGGCCTTAAGCCCGTTTTCCACTTAATTTTCACTTTATCGAGGCCTATTGGGCTCATTGGGCCCACCAATAATTTATTGGGTCTCGTTCTAACTCTCGAATGGCTAAATTTAATATTTACGACAATTTATCTAAATTTTCCATAATTTAATTCAATTTATGCGGAAATCAAATCAATATCATGCATAACGAGGTAATTGTCGTAAATAGGGGTCACTTACCCGAGATTCCATGCTAATACGTAAATCGAGGCTGTCTCGAGCCCTCGGTGGATGCCAATCGTCGAGCTACACAATTCCACAATTTTTCGGGTAAGTTTTCAGCCCAAAATTAATTAAATTAAATACTCCGAAACTTAAATCGGGTCAATTCGACCGCTCACTGACTTACCCGAAGCTCGATTGCATCACTGGAATTTTCCCCAACTTTTTCTCTTTTTCTTTTTCCCTTTTTTCTTCCTTTTTTCCTCTCTTTTTGGCTGAACCGGTTCAGTCCGGTTCGGACCGGTTCAGACCGCCGGTTCTCTCCGGTTCGACCGGTTCACCATCGGTTCACCACCTTGCCGGCCGGTTCTCCGCCGACTTCCACCGCCAGCAGCTCCGCAAGGTCGTCCGCATCTCGAATCTGCCCTCGGTTTGGGTCAAGCTCGCCGGAACGCCGCCGGTTCGGCCTCTTCTCCCTCGGCCGCCGGACCCGTTTTCTCCTCTTGGCCGTCGCCGGCGTTTCCCTCCGTTTCGCCGGGTACTATCAGTCTCAAAAGCACCGCCGTCGCCTGGGCTCTCGAAATTGAACCTCGGTTCCGCCCGGATCGTCGCCGTTCGCCGGGACCGAGCCCCTCAATCCCGTCGGCCTTTCTCTCCTTCGATCGGCTTCCTCCGACGTCGGTTGGGCATGCTGCCGGTACCAGTGAGGTCGCCAGCCTCTCCTCTCCATTTCTCAGTGGTCGTCGGCGATCAAGGATCGCCGGATCTTCTCCCCCTTTTCGGCTCCGTTTCTCTTTCTCTCTCTCCGACCCATTCTCTCTCTCTTCCTTCTTTTTTTTTTGTTTCAGATTCTTTTTTTTTTGTTTTATTATTTTTATTATTATTATTTTTATTTAGTTTAATTATTTATTCATTTTTAATTATTACACTATTCATTAAAATACTCTATAAAAATCCAAAATATCCCTTAAAATTATTATTTAATTCTAAATTAATTAATTTAATTTAATTTAATTTATTTATTATATTTTAACCCTTTTTTCGGGTATAATTTCTCCGTATTTTTGGGATATTGTCCCGGGTGACTTTTCGGTATATTTTTCAATTATTTTCGAGATTATTTTTCCGAACTAAAAATTCCAATTAATCCCGATTAATTCCAATAAATTAATATATTGATCAATTTAACCCGAAATAAATTTATTTCATCTTTATTGACCAAGATTTCTCAAATCCATATTTTTAATTAAATTTTCTTATCGAAATTATACCGACCTTTGGTCTTTTGACCGTTTTGCCCTTACACGTGTTCGGGATTAATTTAATCCGACTTCCTTCATACTTCCCCCCATCTTTTCTTATTTAATTTTCGTATTTTAATTAAATTTGGGTCTTACACGTGTTACTGTGCTTTGTTAGATACAATAGTGTATATCGAGATGGGTTTTAACTAAGAAATGGTTGAGGATGCAGGAATGCCTAATATTAGTCGCGATAGAGAATGTAGAGCACGAGGCAGAGGTCGTAGAGGTAGACCTGAGCCTGCTAATCGTGTTGAGTTGACCTATGAGAATCAGGATGAGATTGAAATAGAGGCTAAAGTTGAGCATGCCTCACAGAGTCCGACAGAGAGATCAGACAGTGTTGAGACACGCTTCGCGACGTTGGAGCCGAGTGTGAAGAATATTTTGGGAGCAAATTGCTCAGAGTATGCAAGGGATTTGAGGGCAAGACGGAGCATTGATGGAAGTCCGCTCGACCCATCTTAAGAGTTAGACATCCAGAGTTGACAAGAGAAATATTTTAGAAGTCTTCCGGTGACAAAATATCCTGAACATTTCTTAAAGGAAATTATAAATAAAACTTCTTACTCTGACCCAGAGGAATCGATTTATTGATGAGTATGAATTATGAGTATGAAACTCAGTTATATTCTTGGGTAGATATTACCTCGACACTATGAACAGTGACAGTCGAGATGTCTAAAAGTTTATGGAAGGGCTCAGATTGTCGATTTGAGTCCGATTAGCCCATGAGATATTACCTATGTCGAGGCAATGCATAATCTACAGTGGTGTGAATAAGATTGTGAGTTGCACGCCTTTGAGATTGGGAAAGGTAGTAAGGGCCGAAATAGAGACAGAAAGAGAATCGAGAATGATAGAGATGACAGAACGAGAAAAAGGGGTAGTTTGGTAAAAGATTTGATTTGATGAGTTGTGGACTAAGATGATTGGTAAGGCCACAGTTATCCGATTGTGGCACTTTTGAGGGGTATTGTGATTGGAGAACCCCGATCTGCTACGGATCACTGTAGAATGTGTGGTAAATACCACGGAAGTAGGACCTACACCTACACATTATTGATGAAAATGGCCGTTAAGTGTGGTAAGACGGACCATTTATTTTGATTGCTCAGAGTTGGGCGAGATTGCCCCACAGGAAGGTAAAGAGATAGAGAAAAACCCTGTTGAGATAGCTGCATCAAAAAGGGAGCCGCAGCCGAAGAGAAAAGGAAAGTAGGTTGTTGGACGAAGGCGAGTGTATGTCTTGGACCAAGACACTACTGATGTTTCACAGGATGTGGTGAAAGATACCACACTACTTATGAATAAAGAAGTAATTGTGTTAATTGATCCTGGTACCACGTATTTCTTCATACCACCTTCATTCGCATGTAAGTGAGTAAAAGACATGAATGCCTACACTCTTGGGCACAATACTGATAAATGAGTACCCCAATAGAGGAAGGTTAACTAACAGAATAATTATGAAGAGATTTTAAGTTGAAAATGGGGGAAGAAGTATAAGTCAGTCGATTTTATTCAATGGACTATGAATAATTTAAAGTAATATTTGAGAATAAAGTAGTCGGCTGCATATTATGATGTTCGAATTTCTATCCTAAGATAGTGCTGTTTTACCCCTGAAAAGTATACTGTAAATTTTGACAAGTAATAAAAAGGGGTGCAACGGTTGAAATTAAAGAAGTAAATGATGGTACTCACGAAATGAATAATGACAGAGTTTTGTTATAATTGATATACGAAGGAGATACTCTTTAAGATATGTTTGATCCTAAATACAAGATGTACTGGAGTAAGAGGAGTATGTAAGGTAAGAATATCTATGATACGTGAAGTAATTAGGATTAAAGCAATTAGTAGCGAATATGAATTGTGACCACAGGGACTGATATGTAAAGTAATTGTGGTTAAGTCTAAGGGTTAATAAAGGTATTTCAAAATACCTCCCCGCCTGAAGACTTGACAGGATCTAGAAATATATATATATATAATCTATAACTTGGAATCGACCGTGGTAAGATATAAATTTAAAATTTGGATACTTTTACTAGTACGATAAAGAATTATAAAATTCGATTAATTATGAAGGTTAAAATATTAAAATTTAATAAAAGCCATTAAAATAAGAAAAAGGAAATGACACGGGTTAGTACCTTGAACGGGAGCAATTTTGAAGTGATATTATACGCTTATGCGTACATAGGTAAAGGATATGGGCGATTGAAATATGTAATGAAGCTCAACTACAATGAGTTATTTAAACTTTACCTGGACCGATTTATCATCATCCTTATTGATGATATGCTGGGTGTATTTAAAGTCCAGGGAAAATTATAAGCAACAATTGGAAAATTGCTTTGACAGATGGTTGTTGCGAATTCTGTAAAAGGGTATACTTTGTTGACACGTTTGACTAAGAAACGTGGTATTTGAATGGGATGATAGACGTGATAGGAATTTCGGTGTAGTGAAGTATGAACTGACCACCGTGATTATTTTCACCATACCCAACAGCTCAAGAGGTTTCTCAGTGTGTATGGATATCTCAAAATCATGAATGAGCTAGGTATTAATGCAATGGGAAGATAGTCGATTGTGGATCCAGACAACTCAAGGATCATAAAATAAACTATCTGACCCATGATTTAAAAGTTGGCAGCGGTAGTACTTGTACTGAGGATATGGTACTATTACGTACATGGTGAGAAATTTTGGGTATGCACTGATCATAAAGCCCTAAGTATCTATTTTCACAGAAAGAGGGGAATATGAGAATACATAGTGGGTTAGAGCTTCTGAGAGATTTGGATTGTGGAAAATTGTACCACCCGGGAAAGGCTAATGTGACGGTTGATGCCTTGAGCAGAAAGAGCCTCGGGATGGTATTACATATGATGGTCAGGAAGCGTGAGCTGCTAGAGCAGTTGTGAGCCTCAGTAGTGATGTGATCCCTTCTGATGATGACAGTGATTGTGTGACAGCTAGCCTGAGACTAGAACCGGATGAGAGTGCCCGAATTTGACAGGCTTAGCGTGATGAACGGCATGGTGTCGATAGTTTGGGTCAGATTCAGAAGGGTACAGTGACAGAGTTCACAAAGAGTCTCGATGATTTACAGAGAGGTTCAGAGACAGTATAAGTGCTCCCCAGGACCACAGTTGATGAGATAATAATATTGTCAGAAGCTTACTCTTCGGGATATACAGTGCATACGGAAAGTAACAAATATATAGATATGAAATCTCTAAAAAGCGTATTGGTGGTCAGATATGAAAAGAGATATAGTAGAGATTGTGGAAAAGTGCCTAGTATGTCAGCAGAATAAGGTAGAGTATCGGGATAACAAGATATGAGGCATAGTATGGCCGTAGGGGTTGTTTCCCCGACTTGGATAAGAAAAACTGGATGACAGATAGAGATTTGTTCTGAATTAGTATAATAAGTCTCTGAGGATGTTCAGTTGAGGGAGAGAACACCTCAGAGCAGACAAAAAAATATTGAAATTCATCGAGGGTGAGTCTGTATTGTTGAAGTTATTTGTCCCAAGGAATAAGGACATAACGAGACTCGGGAAGAAGGCAAATTGAGTTTTGCTTAATGGAATTTTTGAAAGATTGGACAAGTGAGAGATAAGACCTGTAGGTTGGCGTTATCACCTGAATAAACAGGCATCCACAATGTGTCCTATCTTGTGATACTTCGGCAATACTATCCAGATCCAACATAGGTGATCAGATATTAACTTTAACAGTTCAGCTCAGTGCAAATATAAGTATATTGAAAAAGTTGATTCAGGCATTAAACAGGAAAGAGAAAGTATTGAGGTTTAAAACGATCTCCTTAATTAAAGTCCTTCGGTAGTAATTCACTCCGAAAAAAAGGGTCACATGAGAATTAAAAAGTATGATACAATTGATGTACCCGAAGTAGTCTATGGACTCATATGACTTGGTTCTAATTTGGAGGACCAAATTCCTTAAGTGGGGGAGATTATGTAAGACCCGATTTTAGTTAAAAACATGAAATTAAAAATGCAAAAGGATTGAAATGGAATTTTTGAACATATGCAAGGGCAAAACGGTGAAAAGATCGAAAGTCGGAATAAATTCGACAAGAAAATTTAATTAAAAATAAGGGATTGAGAAATCTTGATCAATAACGAAGAAATAATTAAATTTCGGGTTAAATTGATCAAGATATGAATTTATGGGAATTAATTAATCAGGATTTTTAATTCAAAAAAAATAATCCCGAAAATAATCGAAAAATATACCGAAAATGGTTAAAATAAATTAAATAAATAAAATAAAATTAAATAAATGAATTTAGAATAAAATAAGAAATTTGTAGATATTTGTAGAATATTTGTGAATATTTTAATGATTAAAATATAATAAAAATAAATAAATAAATAAAAATAAATAATAAAGAAATAAATTAATTAGTTAAAAAAAGAGAAGAATTGAAAAAAAAATTCGAAATCGCGAAAAGAAGTGAAAACGGAAGCCGAAAACGAGGAAGATCGGTCGGCCACCGTCCGGCGACCAATGGCTAGGCGAAGGGCCGAAAATGGAAGAGGAGAGGCCGGCGACCTCCCTAGTACCGGCAACACGCCCCACCGACGCCGGAGAATGTCGGATTGAGGGAGAGAAACCGCGGAGAGAGGAAGCAAAATCGACGGCGACCGGCACAGATTTGACCCCGACCACTGCCAACCAAAGCTTCCCCACTTATTGCTGAGCCGATTGATGCCAAAAATGACCGGCGAAACTGCCGACAAACGTCGAAAATGGTGGAAAGAGAAAATGGGTTCCGACGGCCGAGAGAGAACAGGCCGGACCGACGACTTTTCGACGACCTTGGACGAAACCGAGGGCAGATTCGTGCTGCGAACGGCCCAGCGGAGCCACTGGCGGTTAAAGCTGGCGGAGAACCAGCCGACAAGGCCTTGAACCGGTCGAACCGGAGTGAATCGGGGTGAACCGACGGGTCCGAACCGGGTCTGAATCGGACCGAACCGGTTCAGCCAATGAGGAAAGGAAAAAAAGAGAAAAAGGGAAAAAGAAAAAGAGGAAAAAATTGAGGAAAAATCTCGGTGATGTAATCGAGCTACAGGTAAGTCATAGCGGTCGAAATTGACCGATTTAAATTTTGAAATATTTTATTTAATTAATTTTTGACTGGAAATTTACCCGAAAATTTATGAAATTGTGTAGCTCGACAATCGACGTCAAACGAGAGCTCGAGACAACCTCGATTTACGTACTAGCATGGAATCTTGGGTAAGTGACCATTATTTATGATAATTTACATCGTTATGCGTGCTTCGTATTTAATTTTCGCATTAATTAAATTTAATTTTGGAAAAGTCGGATAAATTGTCGTAAATAATAAATTGAGCTATTTGAGAATTAGAATGAGGCCCAAGAAATTGTTGGTAGACCCAATGAGCCCAATAGACCTCGATAATGTGAAAATTAAGTGAAAAACGGGCTTAAGGCTGATTAAGGCCCATTAAGATGCAATCAGGCCTAATAGGGGTAAATGGGCCTAATGATTTAAATTAAGCCTAGAAAATAGGAAATACAATTAAATTCTATAATATCTGACCTGAGAAATAATTATACACTGTTTCGAACATTAGATTGGGAGCAGATCAGACTGCGTGATGAGACAGCAGTGGAAAAGGAAAGGTTAGACTCTACAGAAAAATAAGGTAAGGGAATTCTACGGACTGCTAGAGGTAACTTTACAAAATTTCAAAGTCATATGCAGTCTTTTAAATTATCTGAAGGGTCTAGAAGTAAGTTAATAATTTTAGTGCCCCGAATGGGTAAATTACCAAAATACCCTTGTTAAGGGTAAAATTTTCAATTTTAGAAAAATTTGGGAGGAGCAAGAACAAGAGGTTCTTGCTCGTTCTGGAGATGTTTTGACGCATGCATGAGTAGGCTGGCTAACCTTGAAAGAAAAATGGATAGCATTGCATATTTTCAATGATGAAATTGTTTTGAAAACTATTTTAAGGAAATAGAGCCGCCTACGTGTTTTTATTGACATGTGACGTGCTAGAGCTCATATCGCACGATATTTTGATTTGGGTGATGCATGCATTAGTGCTGAAGCGAGAGCTCGCACTAGAGTTTTACATGCATTGGTGCTGGAGTCTAACTCGCACCTGATTTTACATGATTTTCGTGATACGGTGCTAGAGTCTAACTCGCACCATATTTTATATGATTTTTGAGACAGGGTGTTAGAGCTTCGCTCGCACCAGATTATATATATATATATGATTTTCGTGATGGTTTACATACAGAGTGCTAGAGCTTAGCTCACACTAGTTTTACTTGATTTGATGAGAGTGCTGAGCATCGCTCGCACTGATTTTATGAGAACATGCGATTAGCCGTGCTTGGAGCATCGGCTAGACTGTGTGTCATCGATTAAATAGGCTCGCACGTGCGTTTTAAGACGTGGCATGAGTATAGAGATATGATATAGGTCCACGGAGTATGATGTACCGTGCAAGTAGTATGGAGTACGATGTACCGTGTGGCATCTTCGGATGCGTGGTATCTTCGGATACATGTGGCATCTTCGGATGCGTGGGATCGGATAAGACCGACGAGATGGACTGACCCACCTCTCGGGCGGTTCCCGATCATGGTGGGAGCCTGTACACTAGGATCTGTGTAGCAGAGGAACTCCCGAGGACACATGGCCATAGTCCTGGTTATTACCGATTTACAGATGTTTCCTAGTCTCGCATGTTGACGATTTTGATGAGATCAAAACTGGGTTTTTAATCAGATGTGCATGATGATTATTTCCATGCTTTTTAAACCCATGTGTGATGTAAACTGATTTTCATGGTTTTGTGTGAGTTAGGACCACCCGAAGGAGGGGTTGAGTCCTGACTTTATTGTGAAATTTTTAAATGAGAAAGAAATAATTTAAAAAGAGTTGCATGTTGAATTTTCCATGCGATCGTGTTTTACATGACATCATGAATCATAGCATCAGTTTTAAAATGTGTGAAGAAAGGGTGGTTTATACATGGCACCGCGTTCATGTAGGTAGTATGGTTACCTATTTGTTCGTAGGATTGCCTTACTGAGCTTGATGTCCTCACCCCTTTCATTTTCTCACACAGATAATCTCCAGTAGATGTTGAGGTGACTGAGTACTGCATTCCGGATATCCGCTGCTACCCATCACTTAAGGTATATACACTTATATATATTGTATCTTCAGAAGCATAGCACAGTAACATGTTTGTAAGTAACTTTAGGGGATGTATAATTATTGTAAACACTTATAAATGACTGAGAAAGAATTAAGTTATATGGTAAATGAATGGTGGGACTGGCATTGACGCACAACCCAATTGTTAGTGGAGTGTGGTCACGATCAAAGGACAGGTAAGCATGAAAGAAAGGATCAAAACGCGAAAAATTTACTCTGATTTTTGGGTAGTTTTGGGTCGTGACATATGAGCTTCCCCAGACTACCTTTTGTATATGCGTGAGGTATACATTCTTATCTCTATACCAGACTACTTATATGCACAGACATCTATTGAAAACAATGTGTCGGGATGAAATCTGTATAAGGATAAATGAAATGAAATATTTTTAAGGATTGACACTGAACAGGAATACAGCCTAAGTGAATATGGGAATAAGTGGGTAATTTAAGTTAAAAAAAAAAATCTCCCGATTTTCAAGGGTTAAGGGTCGTTACATAATTAATTTAATTAGCTTACTTAAATTAAGATTTTCACTACCTAATTATATGAATTTTCCATTTAACCGAATTTATCATGGTTCCTTATCAATTTTGGTCACTACATTAATCTAGTTACATGAATTAAATTTATTTTTACACTCATGAATATTTAGCTTAATGTCAAATGGTAAATTATCTTAGTCTATCCTAATTTAATCACATGAACATTTTTCAACTAAATAAATTGTGTTCATGACATAATGTTAAACATACATTATACATTATGAAATCAAATTATATTCTCTCTATATAATTTATCTTTGTTGTATTTTATTTATATTAGACAATAATTTTCGTTTTCAATACTTATGCTTACCTAATTTTTCAATGTCTTACCAATTCTTACATTACTTAAACTAAAATTACACCAAAATTATTATTTTTAAGTGGTGTAAACCGAAATAATCCTATTCTAATTCTATTTATCCTATCTCTTAGTTAAATTATATCCTCCTATCCGTAAACTAATCCTGACTTAACATATAAATAACGAAACATTGGTATAGGGAATTTTGCGATCTTACACACATGCACACAGCATAGTACATCGTACTCTATGGACCTCGACATCATTCACCATTCAGTATAATTTCACTATTCACAATTCCATATAATTTCACTGTCGCCTTTTTACCTCAAATCATGTGCAAACAGGTAGTGCAAAATCACACAGTAATACACGCATGACTAGCACACTTTTATCATCAAAATACTTAAATCTCGTGCAACAGATTCGTGCAAGATCACGCTGCAATACATGTATGACTAACACGATTTTAACATCAGAACACTTAAATCTCGTTTCAACACATAAAATAGAGTAAAAGGGACTGGTCTTGCCCTTTCTCAGTTAAAATCCACAAAGCACGATTTTATCATCAAAATACTTAAATCTCGTGCAATTGATTCGTGCAAGATCACACAACAATACATGTCTGACTTGCACGGATTTAACCTCGAATACTCTAATCTCGTTTCAGCTCATAAAATAGAGTAAAAGGGGCTGGTCTTGCCATTTTTTTCACAAAACACGATTTTTTTCAGTATAATTTTGAAATTTTTAGATTTCTTACAAATAATTTTACAACTACTCAAATATTTATTTAAATAGGCTCAATAATACTATACCAAAAATCAGGCCATTTTACAAAGTTTTAAAACTCTTCCTTAAATTTCAAAGCGTAAAATTGGCCTAAGGTTTCTATAATTCAAGTGGGTAAAAATTTATGTCCTAAAGTTCGCAGTCTCAAATACCCAGAAAAAATACGTAGATATTTGTAACAATTCACGAATATTTTTCTACAGTAGAAATACAACCTAAATTTATATCTACAAAGCATCAAAAAAATACTTGCAATTTATCTCTAACAGTACACGAAATTTTCCTTACCTCGGTGTCTGTCCGTAGTCCTCGATTACCTCAACGTTGCGAGTCGACGAGCTCGGTCCTCCGGATTTATTTTCACCAAAAATTTCAAATAAATTTTTTTGATCGTCTTTCCCTCGGGTTTTCTCTATTTTCTCAAGGCTTCTTATTCTATTTTCCATGTGGTTTTATTCATATATATATATATATCCTTATATATATTCTTCATCATTTTTCTTCTCTTCTGTAAACCCCATAAATTTTCTACATTTAATTAGAGTATATAAAAATGGAAATAATATGTTTTACTGGAAGTGTGAATATTCGTTCTAGGACTCGAGGACTATAGGAACTGAGAAGTCCGTGAATGACAGGGAAAACTGAAGCTACAAGAAGTGATGAAGCAAATGCAAGCATGGAGGGATCGAAAATAAATTTGATGTAAAAACTTGTATCGAGAATTTATGAGGAATGATGAAATCTTGATAATATTTTATTTTTGAAATAATGAAAATTCCATGGAAGGCATAGATATTATGTCCTTGGATAATTTTACAAGAAAATGTGTATATATAGATAAATACATAGGTGTCTATGTATATATAAATATACTAGAGATTTAAATAGATGGATAATAATATATATATAACATATATATATATATACTATGAAATGTATAGTATTTAATATATAAGTGTTAATAAATAAATAAAACATGAGACAAATAAAAATAATAATAAAATGGAACAAAAACAAACTAAACAAACAACTAATATATATACATATATACTAATATAATGTATAAACATATATTAATATACTATATCTGAGTTGGTATAAAATATAATGCATATATATAAAATATAATATTAAGATATATATATATATATAAATATATATATATAATATGGTGTACGGATTGGCTTCAAAAGGAAGCCAATCCCGCACCTGGAAACAAAAGAAACAAAGAAGAGCATTCGAAAAACAGAGGGAGCTGGGCGGGAAAAAAAGCAAAAGAAGAGAAGAGAAGAAAGGAAGGAGAGAGAGCTGCTCGGCTGGAGAAGAAGAGAAAGAAGGAATGAAAAGAGGAGAAAGAGGAGGGCTGGCCGAGGAAGAAAGAGAATAGAAGAAAAGAGAAGAAAGGAAAGGAAGAAGGGGCTGATCGGGGAAAGAAAGAAAAGAGGGAAGCTGCTGGCCGAAGGAAAAGAAAGGAAGGGAAAGAAGAAAAGAAGAGAAGGAAGGCTGTCGGCCAGGGGAGAAAAGAAAAGAGAAAGAAGAGAAAGGAAGAAAGAAGAGAAAGGAAGAAGCTGGAATTGGAAACCAAGATTGAGGAAGAAGAAAACGGAAGTTAAAAACAAAGTTGGAAAGAGGAAGAAAAGCAAGAGAGGCTAGAAGGGAGCAGACCGAGGCTTGAGGGCTGAAGGAAAATCAGGCGAGGTTGAAAAACAGGGGAAAGCAAATTGAAGTAAACAACAGCAGATCGAGAGGCAGGGGAGACCGGTGGGAGGAAGAAGAAAACCAAAGGAAATTCGAAGTTGAAGAGAAACAGACCCGAGAAAGTGAAAAGAACAGAAACAGCTGGGAAACAGCAGCTAATCGAGGGAGAAAGAGAGGAAGAAAAAGGCAGTGAAGGTTGGAACCGAGGGCTGAAGAAAGGAGAAAAGAAAAAAATTGGGGAAGAGAGAAAGAAAAGAAAATGGTAATATATATATGTATATACATGTATGTATATTCAATGTACATGTAGATAAATGGGTTGTAGATACAAGCATGTTAGTGTAGATTTAATTAGACAAAAATGGAAAACAATAATATATATATAGGAGTGTATATGTATATATATATATATATATATATATATATTTAGGTGTATATGCATATGGGTGTATATAAGATGAATGTGTGCTAGCATATGTACATACAAAGAATATGTATATATATGTGATAAGGAAAAATGGAAAACAATAATAATATATATATAGGAGTGTGTATATATATATATATATATATATATATATATATATATTTAGGTGCATATACATATGTGTGTATATAAGATGAATGTGTGCTAGTATATGTACATACAAAGAATGTAAATATATGAGATAGGAAAAAAATGAAAACAATAATAATATATATAGGAGTGTATATATATATATATATATTTATGTGTATATACATGTAGATGTATATAATAATGCGTATGTCAATATTTGTACGTACAAAATAATATATAGTAAGGAAAATATATAAACGTGCGCGTTGGCTTAGGTATGTATAATAATACGTACACACGCAATAGTAATGAATAGGCTACGATTTTAACGCAATTTGGACAATTCGCATGAATAGGGTGCTAAGACAATTCACATGAATAGGGTGCTAAGTATACGATTTCGGTGTAGGTGATCGTAGAACGAATTAAAGGAGGTACTAAGTGGCGTCACCACTCGAATTCGTGAATTTCGATAGATCGAGGTAAGGGGCCATAATTTAAAACGGTAATAGTTACTTTCTGAACCATGATTTAAGGAAAGCTTACAAGGACATGAAGTATGATTTTCATGCATGTTTCTAAATTTATATTTCTGATCAAGAATATGCTCTCTGTACTTGTATTTTTGAATAATTGTATAATTCTGAATTTAACTTCTAAATAAGAGCATGTCTTCTGAAATGATCTTTCGAATAAGATGATTTTATTTTGATGTTTTCGCATACGAAAACTATAGTATGTTTTGAGACTAAAGGCCATTTATGTTGTGTGCTAAAGCATGTGTACTTCGCCCTTGTGGCGCCTGTATTTAGCCCTCGTGGCACCTGTACTTCACCCTCGTGGCACCTGTATTTTGCCCTCGTGTCGCCTGTACTTCGCCCTCGTGGCTCCTGAATTTCACCTTCGTGTTTTGAACGCTGTACGACCTTGATCCCGACTACAGCCTTACCATGGCCATAGGTTCTGAATTCCCTCTACGGAGGATGATTTATTTATTACCGCATGATAATTATGTGGGCCGATGTAGTCTCTATCTGAATTAAACTCTGTTTTCAGAATATGATTTTATAATATGTGATTTGACATATATTCCTGTTTTGAAATTTTGATTATACGAAAAGTTTACGTAATATCTGTTAAGTTTATGTACTTAAAGAATTACATTTTGAATCATGATGTTTTCGATTTTCCTTAATTTTGAATGCCCTTTATATTAGTTTCAGAAAGAAATCATTATACGTACTATTATGTTTTCTACATATTTGAATTACTAGGACTGTTTTAAATACATCTTCTTACTGGGCTTTTTTCCCAAAAGCTCACCCTTCTACCTCTCGGACCATTTGCAGTGATCCGTGGGTGCTACCTGCTGAGTACACGACGTAAGCTGGTGGGAAGTGCTACCCTGGCTACTTTTTATACACGCAGAAAGGTATACATTTACATTCCTGTACCAGACATATTTGTACGCACAGACACATATATTGAGAATATTTGTGTTCGGATGTAATTTGTAAGGAAAACGATGTAAACAATATTATTTTGGCATTATATTTTGAGATGACTAGTATTAAATTGAAATAGATGTATTGAGTTGTAAAGGTGGATTTGGAAAGTATGCTTGGTAGTTGTGGATACCTAGAATTGTTGGAAAGCATGCTTGGTAGTTGTGGATATCTAGGATTCTCAAAACAATTGTTTTGCAGGTGGGCAGGCTTATATATAAGCCGTTATGCTGTCGAAATTTCTATCGGCTATATAAGTCAAAGAATGGAAATTAAATATAATTACGGATAAAGAATAAGGAAAAGTGTTTTGACACTGCACAGGAATGCAACCTAAGTGAATAAGGGAATAAGTGGGTAAATTAAGTTCACAAAAATTTCCCCCGAATTTCAAGGGTCAAGGGTCGTTACAGTTTAAGTGGTATCAGAGCGAAGGTTGTCTAGTACTGTCAGTGTCAAAAATAAGGCTAAAATTACATCCTAATGTTTGTGCTTGTCTGGTTATAGGTAATGTATACCTAATGAGTTTAATATTTGATCTTTAGAATTACGCGCAGGTATTAGATCACTGTATGATGAGTTGAAGACGCGAACGTCCTTGAAAGCATACTCAGCCACCTCCACCTCCTCCACCGTAGCCGGAGAGTCCTAGTACTCGTATGGCTCAATTCGAGCAACGGTTGGAGCAGTGCCTCGAGCGAGGCTTGGAGTCGATAGCCACCATGGTTGCTCAACACTTAAGGGCAAACGTATCTGACTCCGCTGGCACGACACTAGTTCCTACTCCGGTGCAGACTCCTCCACAAGCACCACCTACTCCTCCACCAGTTCCTCCAGCACCTATGGCGTCTCAGCCTCCTGTACAGGCTCGGAGGGAGGAGAAGAATATCGGTAGGATGAGGGATTTCCTGAAGATGAGGCCTCAAGCATTTAAGGGAATTAAGAATCCAGTAGAGGCTGAAGAGTGGCTAGTAAGCCTTAGGAAAATCTTCAATTTTCTAGGGTGTTCTGATGTTGAGAAGGTCTCTATGGCCACTTACATGCTGCAGGGCCAAGCAGAGTATTGGTGGGGATCCACTAAGGTCCTTCTGACTGCTCAGCATTCGGTGATTAGTTGGGATGCTTTCTCTATAGCCTTTAAGAAGCAGTATGTTCCACTAACTGCCCACCAGAAGTTGATGATGGACTTTCTAAATTTGGTACAGGGCAGTATGGCCGTGGATGAGTACGAAAGTAAATTCACTATGCTGATGAGGTATGATCCAGAGACGTTCCAGAATGAAGAGCTTTAGACTGGGAGGTTCCTAGCAGGGTTGAGGCCAGCTATCAGAGAACATCTTTTGGGGTTATGAATTACGAAATTTCAGGATGCCCTGGGTAGAGCACAGATGGTCGAGAGGGGCCTTAATGTCACCCAGACGGAGTATGGTTTTAAAGGAAAGACCAGGGATAAGAGTAAGCGAACGAAATTCGTGAGACAGGACTTACGGAGGGGCCAGCCTAAGAGACAAAGGACAGATGAGTCTCGGGCTAGGATTGATAGGCCCACAGCTCCTATAGCTAGCCCACAAACTACCAGAGGCTTCCAACAGTACAAGAGATTGTGCACTAGTTGTGGTAATTTCCATAGTGGTGTGTGTCACTGGTCCTCAGGGAGCTATTTTAGGTGTGGACAGAGGGGACGCCAGATTAAAGATTGCCGACTGAATAAGTTTCCACAACCTCCAGAGCTACCACGACAACCTGAGAGGCAGGCTCCCCAGAGACAAGTCCCACAGAGATGGGCTACCGTAGCAGAGAAGGGCAAGAAGCCTATCACTCATGAGAGGGTCCTTGCTTTAGACACAGAGACTGCTGATGCCTCTACTGAGACCATTCAGGGTAAGCTTTTAATTTGCAATCATGAGGCACGTGTATTGTTTGATTCAGGTTCCACACACTCTTTCATATCACCCCATTTCGCACATAAATTGTATGTTAAGCCCGAATCTCTAGATTTTACGTTACACATTAGTACACCCATGTATGAATCACAGAAAACTGATATAGTGTGTAAGAATTGTGAAATCAAGGTAGGAGATAGGATCATATTAGCAGATCTAATCTGGTTGAGCATGTATGGCTTTGATGTAATTTTGGTATGGATTGGTTAGCCACCAACCGTGTAAGTTTAGATTGCTACTCTAAGATTGTAACCTTCTCCTTACCTAGTAAGTTTAATGTATGCTTTGCAGTTAAGGAATAAAATTTATGATTGATGAAAATTTTTAGTGAACATATTATTGTGAAGGTTATGTTGCATTCATCCTCGATACTAGTAAAAAATGTCCAAGTATTCAGGACATACAAGTGGTATGCGAGTTCCAGGACATATTTTCCACCGGGACTACATCAGGAGAACAAAAATTGGAGTTCACTATGGATTTGGCTCCAGATGTGCAGCCTATCTCGAAGTCTCCCTATCGGATGGACTTTATAGATCTTGAGGAATAAAGAAAAAGGAGTTGCAAGAACTGTTAGATAAAAGAAGTTCAGAAACTCATAAGAGATATTGGGATTTTTAGTTAAGCTAAGATGACTCCATTTGAAATTATTTGAGGAAGCAATGCACAAGGCGCAATTATGATGATATGAATTGTATAATTCTAAAGTCACTAAGAAATCTACAAGGGAAATAGTGATAATGAAATAGCCCAGTCACTATACTGAAAGAATGAATCAAGGAACTAATTGTATAAATAAGACTCTAAAAGTCGCACTGCTTACATGATTGATAAAGATAGGGCGTGTTCGGAGTATAGAAACATCCCTGTAAACAGGGAAAGTTTTCTGACACATGATCAAATGATTTATCAAGTTACCCCTAAACTAAAAGGAGAAGTTCTAGAATTGATTTAGCAGGTGGTATCGAATTAATTACTCAACCACTGTATTGAGTGACCTTGCTTGGATTAGAAACGCTGAAAGAGAAATTATAAGAACTACATGAAGGGGAGATTTTTCGGACCCAGTGACCCACTTTGAAGTGTACTAGTGTTAAATTTTAAAAAGACTCAGAGTCTCTTGGGTCACAGTGTATTAAGAATGGGTGTAAGTAGGATTTCCCGAACAAAGGTTACATGTTAATGGGAAAGATCTAAACTATTATGAAGATTCAGAGTTTGAGATATAAGGAAACTATAGAATATGGATTACGTATTGAATCTAGGGATTGTAATTTCTATATTTTTATGTTTTGAATGTGAGATTTAATTGGAATAAGGAAGGAATTTTGCTATAGTTAATGTACGAAATGAGACAAGCTTTGAAATGAGATAAATCTTGAATATACGAGTCATATTAGAATAAGAGATGTATGTAAGGTACGAATATCTCTGGTATGTGAAGTGATTGGGATCAAGGGATATAAATTAAGAATAAGTTCTCATTAAGGATAAATGAGAAATTGTGATAAGTTTGGTGTCTCAAACGATGATGCCCTACGACAAAGGATTTTAAAGGAGTCCCATTGTTCTCGGTACACCATGCACCTGGGAAGTACTAAGATGTACCATGATTTACGGAAGGTGTATTGGTGGGTCGATATGAAAAGAGATGTAGTTGAGTTTGTGGCCAAGTATTTGATTTGCCAACAAATTAAGATCGAACACTAAAGACTAGCGGGGTTACTTAAGTTTCTTCTAGTGCCTACTTGGAAATGGGAGCACATTACTATAGATTTCATAATAGGATTACTAAGGACCCAAAAAGGGCAGGATACAATCTGGGTGATCGTAGACAGATGGACCCGAATGAATTTGGAGGACCAAATTCTTTTAAGGTGGGGAGAATGTAAACCCCACAAATTTTCTACATTTAATTAGAGTATATAAAAATGGAAATAATATGTTTTAATGGAAGTGTGCATATTCGTTGTAGGACTCGAAGACTATAGGAATTGAGAAGTCCGTGAATGATAGGGAAAACCGAAGCTACAAGAAGTGATGAAGCAAATGCAAGCATGGAGGGATCGAAAATAAATTTGATGTAAAAACTTGTATCGGAAATTTATGAAGAATGATGAAATCCCGATAATATTTCATTTTTGAAATAATGAAAATTCCATGGAAGGCATGGATATTATGTCTTTGGATAATTTTACAAGAAAATGTGTATATATAGATATATACATAGGTGTCTATGTATATATAAATATACTAGACATTTAAATAGATGGATAATAATAATATATATATATATAACAAATATATATATACTATGAAATGTATAGTATTTAATATATAAGTGTTAATAAATAAATAAAGCATGAGACAAATAAAAAAAATAAAATGGAACAAAAACAAACTAAACAAACAACTAATATATATACTAATATAATGTATAAACATATATTAATATACTATATATGAGTTGGTATAAAATATAATGTATATATATATATAAATAATATATATAATATTAAGATATATATATATATATAATATGGTGTACGGATTGGCTTCAAAAGGAAGCAAATCCCGCACCTGGAAACAAAAGAAACAAAGAAGAGCATTCGAAAAACAGAGGGAGCTGGGCGGGAAAAAAGCAAAAGAAAAGAAGAGAAGAGGAGAAAGGAAGGAGAGGGAGCTGCTCGGCTGGAGAAGAAGAGAACGAAGGAAAGAAAAGAGGAGAAAGAGGAGGGCTGGGAGAGGAAGAAAGAGAAGAGAAGAAAGGAAATGAAGAAGGGGCTGATCGGGGAGAGAAAGAAAAGAGGGAAGCTGCTGGCCGGGAGGAAAAGAAAGAAAGGGAAAGAAGAAAAGAAGAGAAGGAAGGCTGTCGGCCAGGAGAGAAAAGAAAAGAGAAAGAAGAGAATGGAAGAAAGAAGAGAAATGAAGAAGCTAGAATTGGAAACCGAGATTGAGGAAGAAGAAAACGAAAGCAAAAAAACAAAGCTGGAAAAAGGAAGAAAATCGAGAAAGGCTAGAAGGGAGTAGACCGAGGCTTGAGGGCTGAAGGAAAATCAGGCGAGGTTGAAAAACAAGGGAAAGCAAATTGAAGTAAATAGCAGGAGACCGAGAGGCAGGGGAGACCGACGGGAGGAAGAAGAAAACCAAAGGAAATTAGAAGCTGAAGAGAAGTAGACCCGAGAAAGTGAAGAGAACAGAAACAGCTGGGAAACAACAGCTAATCGAGGGAGAAAGAGAGGAAGAAAAAGGCAATGAAGGCTGGAACCGAGGGCTGAAGAAAGGAGAAATGAAAAAAAAGGGGAAGAGAGAAAGAAAAGAAAAAGGTAAAATATATATATGTATATACATGTATGTATATTCAATGTACATGTAGATAAATGGGTTGTAGATACAAGCATGTTAGTGTAGATTTAATTAGACAAAAATGGAAAACAATAATAATATATATATAGTAGTGTATATGTATATATATATTTAGGTGTATATGCATATGGGTGTATATAAGATGAATGTGTGCTAGTATATGTTATATATATATATATATAGGTGCATATACATATGGGTGTATATAAGATGAATGTGTGCTAGTATATGTACATACAAAGAATGTATATATATGAGATAGGAAAAAAAATGAAAACAATAATAATATATATATAGGAGTGTATATATATATATATATTTATGTGTATATACATGTAGATGTATATAATAATGCGTAAGTCAATATTTGTATGTACAAAATAATATATAGTAAGGAAAATATATAAACGTGCGTGTTGGCTTAGGTATGTACAATAATACTTACACACACAGTAATAATGAATAGGTTACGATTTTAACGTAATTTGGACAATTCGCATGAATAGGGTGCTAAGTATACGATTTCGGTGTAGGTGATCGTAGAAGGAATTAAAGGTGGTACTGAGAGGCGTCACCACTCGAATTTGTGAATTTCGATAGATCGAGGTAAGGGGGCATAATTTAAAACGGTAATAGTTACTTTATGAACCATGATTTAAGGACAGCTTACAAAGACATGAAGTATGATTTTCATGCATGTTTCTAAATTTATATTTCTGATCAAGAATATGCTCTCTGTATTTGTGTTTTTGAATAATTGCATATTTCAGAATTTGAGTTCTAAATAAGAGCATGTCTTCTGAAATGATCTTTCGAATAAGATGATTTTATTTCGATCTTTTCTCATATGAAAACTATAGTATGTTTTGAGACTAAAGGCCATTTATGTTGTGTGCTAAAGCATGTGTACTTTGCCCTCGTGACGCCTGTATTTCGCCCTTGTGGCGCCTGTATTTCACCCTCGTGGCGCTTGTACTTCACCCTCGTGGCGCCTAAATTTCACCTTTGGGTTCTGAATGCCGTATGACCTTAATCCCTTCTACAGCCTTACCATGGCCATAGGTTCGAAATTCCATCTACGGAGGATGGTTTGGTTATTGCCGCATGATAATTATATGGGCCGATGTAGTCTCTATCTGAATTAAACTCTGTTTTTAGAATATGATTTTATAATATGTCATTTGACATATATTCCTGTTTTGAAATTCTGATTATACGAAAAGTTTACGTAATATCTGTTAAGTTCATGTGCTTAAAGAATTACGTTTTGAATCATGATGTTTCTAATTTTCCTTAATTTTGAATGCCCTTTATATTAGTTTCAGAAAGAAATCATTATACGTACTATTATGTTTTCTACATATTTAAATTACTAGGACCATTTTAAATACATCTTCTTACTGGGTTTTTTTCCCAAAGCTCACCCCTCTACCTCTCAGACCATTTGCAGTGATCCGTGGGCACTATCTGCCGTGTACATGACGTAGGCTGGTAGGAAGAGCTACCCTAGGCTACTTTTTGTACACGCAGAAAGGTATACATTTACATTCCTGTACCAGACATATATGTACGCATAGACATATATATTGAGAATATTTGTATTGGGATGTAATTTGTAAGGAAAACGATGTAAACAATATTATTTTGGGATTATATTTTGAGATGACTAGTATTAAATTGAAATATATGTACTGAGATGTAAAGGTGGATTTGGAAAGTATGCTTGGTAGTTGTGAATACCTAGGATTGTTGGAAAGCATGCTTGGTAGTTGTAGATATCTAGGATGGTCAAAACAATTGTTTTGCAGGTGGGTAGGCTTATATATAAGTCGTTATGCGGCCGAAATTTCTATCGGCTATATAAGTCAAAGTATGGAAATTAAATATAATTACAAAAAAAGAATTAGGAAAAGTGTTTTGACACTGCACAAGAATGCAACCTAAGTGAATAAGGGAATAAGTGGGTAAATTAAGTTAAAAAAAATTCCCCTAAATTTCAAGGGTCAAGGGTCGTTACATCTTCACTGTTTCCAATTCTCAGCACCGTTCCTCAACATCATCGGTCCTGCAACCTTTTCCAGTGTCCCCTCCTAACTCCTCAGCCTATTTCCATTGCCACCTTCTGCCCAGCTTCTAGCTCCTACTCGAGCCTGATCCCCTGCCTACCTCCGTTTCTGTAACTCTCGGCTTTTCTCCCTTGTCTCAGCATCCTTCCTCCCTTTGCTGTAATCTCCTTCAGTTCTTAATTCTCTTTCTCATCTTTGTCGGCCTTCCTCTATTTCCAGCACTCTCAAACAACATAAAACTCACACTTTCAGCCTTCTAAATAACGCCACATTCAACCCTAAAGCCACTATTGATGCACCATTCTCCAACCTTATTTCCTAGCATGGAACAACTGTCATCTCTCGTCCAAACCAGCACTGTGAATGGTCTTGACCAGCCTTCCATTCAAGCCAGAAAGAGTCCTCCTAACAATATTGATTCAAAACAGTTTCCAGCAGCCAAGGTTGCTCAAGCAGCTCCCCTGTTTAGCCTACAACCCGACTGAAACTTCAACCATCAACAGCCCTTCAACTCAGGGATGTTTCAGTCCCTATACTAAGTTCTAACACTGCCTAAAGAGACCCTTCATCTTATTGTTTCGCTCCCTCCTTCAGAGTTCTTCTCTCCTTCTGATTTTTTCTTCACTGAAAACCCCTACCCGAAGGGAGGTGACAGTGCGCAGGCCTTTCTCTTTCTCTCTTGTTCTCGCGTGGCCTGCTTCGATGGTCTTTTTCTCTTGCTTGGTCAGCTACTTGCTCTTTCATCGCTATTATATTTTTTCATTTGCAGAGGGAATGGTTAACAAAAGTGGTTGGCTTCCTCTCCTTCGGTTTTCGTTTCCTCTATTTGTTTAATAGAGGAAAGGTGATGGTTGGTGGGATATTTCCCACCAACTTCACCTCTTTTTTTTTTTCTAACCATCATTTCAAACATCATTTCCTTTCTTTTCATTTTTTATTTATTATTTTATTTATTAATTTATTGATTTATTTTATTTTGTGTAGTTGCTTAATAATTTTTGTCATGTATTATTTTCATAATATGTTTAGTCTAATATTTATACTTATTTTATTTATTTAATCCGCTTTGGTATTTATGTCAAATTTATACTCTTCTATCCCTTATGGTAAAATATTTTATTTAATTAAAATTCTCTAAATCTCATGTGTTAAATATAATTTCAATTAATTTTTTATTTATATCGTTTATTATTATTCTAACGCAGTATTGCGCCCGAATTGTAACACACACATTTCACAATTTCCACCAATATGCACATTTTCAATCTCATTATTTACTTTGCTGATCATAATTGCATCTAAATACAAGAAAATTCGTGGAGTTTACATTCTCCCATCCTTAGGAAATTTGGTCCGCAAATTTTAATCTAAGTTAGTCCTCAAACAAATGTGGGTATTTCTCTCGCATTAAGTGTTCCAATTCCCACGTAGCCTCTTTTGAGGTGTGGTACTGCCACAAAATCTTGACCAGAGGGATTGTCTTAGACCATTGTGAGAACTGAGAATTTTGTATACCCAGTCATGAGAATTGTAATTTGGTGTATGAAATTATGATACGTTAATATACACGTAAGTTTTAAATATGATGAAGTATAAGAAAATGAGGTCTTTAAGTCTTGAATGTGTATGGATTGAAATACGGACTATGGGGTAGATTTTGAGAAGTTTTACATTGAGTTTTCTACAAATTGATGCGGCAACAGTACAATCTGTGAAGGCCAAATTAATCTTCAAGGATGAGAGATCGATCTCATGGCTCCAGAATGCGGAAAATGTGCATGAACTAATAGGCAGATCGATCTCATAGGCAAGTAGATCGATCTCCAAATGTTTCTGTAAACAGAAGATCGATCTCGTCAAGGAGCATATCGATCTCATGAAGCATTCTGTAAACAGAAGATCGATCTCCTTAAGGAGCAGATCGATCTCATGAAGCAATTAAGAGATCGATCTCACCCCACGACATAAAATTGATCGATCTCCTAGACATAAAATTACCCCAAAATGTTCCCAAATTCAAAGGGAGATCAATCTCATCAAGAACCAAATCGATCTCCTACCTTCTGCCTATATAAGGACGCCTTGTTTTTCTAGAAATCGATCTCTCTCTCTCTCTCCAAATCATCATTTTCGCAACCCTAGCTTTCTCTCTCCTCTAAATGTAAAACCCGAATTTAGTTAAAACATGAAATGAGTATGTTCGTGAAAGGAAGGATTGAAATGGTCCCAAATTAAACGAACGGGATTCGGACTGGAGATAGGGATTCAAAACACGAAATTAAAAATGCAAAAGAACTGAAATGGAATTCTCGAATACGTGAAGGGCAAAACGGTCAAAAGACCGAAAGTCGAAATAAATTTGATAAAAAATTTAATTAAAAATAATGGACTGAGAAATCTTCATCAATAACGAAGAAATAATTAAAATTTGGGTTAAATTGATCAAGATATGAATTACTGGAATTAATCAAAATTTTTGCTCGGGACAATATCTCGAAAATACGAAAAAATATACTGAGAAAATGGAAAATATAATAAATAAATTAAATAAAATGAAATAAATTTATTTGGAATAAATAATTAATTTTTTAGATATTTTGATTTCTTTAACATATTTTAATGATTAAAATATTAATAAAATAAATAAATAAATAAATAAAAGGAGAAATTGAAATCGCGAGACGCGATTTTCTGAAGTTGAAAAACGAAGCCGAAAGAGGGGGTTCACCGGCACGGCACCAGCGTGACCGAGGGGTCGATGAGGGTTGGCCAAGGAAGCCCGTCACCCGCGTGACCACCGGCAGCTGCGACGCTCTCCCCCAGCCACCGGGAAACCTGAAATCGACGATTGTAAGCCTCGAGGAAGAAAGGGACTTTCGCCGGCGTTGACGCCGATTCTGCCCCAACTGACCCCAGCCGAGGGTTCTCCAGGCCCAGGCGACACGATTGGTGGTGGCCACAACCGTTGAAACCAATGGACGGCGCCAGAAACGACAGAAAAGGAAATGGGTACCAACGGCGAAGGGAGAACACACCGGACCGACCACTTTTCGATGGCCTTGGACAAAATCGAGGCCAGATTTGAGAATCGGACCACCCAGTGGAGCTGCTAGTGGCGGAAGCCGGTGGAGAACCAACCGACGAGACCCTGAACCGACTGAATCGAACTGAACCGGATCGATCTGAATCGGGTTGAACCGGACCGAACCGGTTCAGCTAAGAAAGAAGAGAAAAAAGGAGAAAAAGAGAAAAAGGAAAAAGGAGAAGAATTTTTGGGGATACACCGGACTTCGGGTAAGTCGGTAAGAGGACAAAAGTGATCAACTTGATTTTCGGGAAATTTATTTAAATTATATTTAATCAAAAATTAACCCGAAATTAAATATATAATTGTGCAGTTTTTCAACAAAACCCGAACGAGAGCCGATTGAGCTTCGATTTTTGTAACCCGCATCATATTGGGTAAGTATATTTTAATTACGATAATATGAGTCCTTTAATATAGAGTTTCGATTATTTTACGAATTAATTATATATAAAAAGGAATATTATTCGGAATTATAACGTAATTATCGTAAATAGTATACGGGTTATCCAATGTAAGACCCGATTTTAGTTAAAACACGAAATTAAAAATGCAAAAGGATTGAAATAGAATTCTCAAACACGTGCAAGGGCAAAATGGTCAAAAGACTGAAAGCCGGTGTAAATTCGATAAGGAAATTTAATTAAAAATAATGGATTTGAGAATCTTGATCAATAACAAAGAAATAATTAAATTCGGGTTAAATTGATCAAGATATAAATTTATTGGAATAAATCGAGATTTTTACTTCGAAAAATAATCCCGAAAATAATCGAAAAATATACCGAAAAGGGTTAAAATAAATTAAATAAATTAAATAAATTAAATAAAATTAAATAAATGAATTTAGAATTAAATAATAATTTTAAGGATATTTTAAGAGATATTTGGGTATTTTTAATGTATTTTAATGATTTAAAATATTAATAAAATAAATTAATAAATATATAAAAATAAATTAATTGATAAAAAAAAGAGAGAATCAGGAAAGGATTGTCGGGGAGAGAGAAATACCAAAGCTGATGAAAAATGAGGGAGACCGATCGGCCACCGTCCGGCGACCAACGGCCAAGTGAATGGTCGAAAATGGAAAAGGAGAGGCTGGCGACCTCCCTGGTACCGGCGACGCGCCACACCGACGCCGGAGGAGGTCAAAAACAGAGGGAGAAGCCGCGGAGAGAGGAAGTAAAATCGGTGGCCACCGGCGCAGATTTGACCCCGGCCACCGCCGACCGAAGCTTCCCTACTTAATGCCGAGCCGATTGATGCTGAAAACGATCGGCGAAACTGTTGGCAAACGTAGGAAACGGTGGAAAGAAGAAATGGGTTTCAATGGCAGGAGAGAACAGGCCGGACCGAAGACTTTCCGGCGACCTTGGATGAAATCGAGGGTAGATCTGAGATGCGGACGACCCAACGGAGCCACTGGCGACGGAAGCCGGCGGAGAACCGACCGACAAGGCCCTGAACCGGAGCGAACCGGAGTGAACCGACGGGTTCGAACCGGGTCTGAATTGGACCGAACCGGTTCAGCCAATGAGGAAAGGAAAAAAAGGGGAAAAGGGAAAAGAAAAAGAGGAAAATTTGGGGAAAAATCTCGACGATGTAATCGAGCTACGGGTAAGTCAGTAGCAGTCGAAATTGACCGATTTGAATTTTAAAATATTTTATTTAATTATTATTCGACTGGAAATTTACCCAAAAATTATAAAATTGTGTAGCTCGATAATCGATGTCAAACGAGGGCTCAAGATAGCCTCGATTTACGTACTAGCATGGAATCTCGGGTAAGTAAACCTTATTTATGACAATTACATCGTTATGCGTGCTTTGAATTTAATTTTCGCATTAATTAAATTAAATTTTGGGAAGTCGGATAAATTGTCGTAAATAATAAATTTAGCTATTCGAGAGTTAGAACGAGGCCCAATAAATTGTTGGTGGGCCCAATGAGCCCAATAGGCCTCGATAATGTGAAAATTAAGTGGAAAACAGGCTTAAGGCCGATTAAGGCCCATTAAGGTGCAATCGGACCCAATAGGGGTAAATGGGCCCAATGATTTAAATTAAGCCCAGAAAATATTAAATACAATTAAGTTGTATAATATCTGACCTGAGGAATATTGATACGCAGTTCCGGGCATTTGATGGGGGAGCAAATCGGACTGCGCGACGTGACATCAGTGAAAAGATCAGACTCGACAGGAAAATAAGGTAAGGGAATTCTACGGACTGCTAGAGGTAATTTTACGAAATTTCAAGTCATATGCAGTCTTTTAAATTATCTGAAGGGTCTAGAAGTAAATAAATAATTTTATTGCCCCTAATGGGTAAATTACCAAAATACCCTTGTTAAGGGTAAAAATTTACAACTTTAAGAAAAAATTGGGAGGAGTAAGAACAAGAGGATTCTGCTCGTTCTGGAGACATTTTAATGCATGCATGAGTAGGCTGGCTAACCTTGAAAGAAAATGCACAGCATTGCATACTTTCAACGATATAATTGTTTTGAAAACTGTTTTGAGTAAACAGAGCCGCCTACGTGTTTTTATTCACATGTGACGTGCTGGAGCTCAGCTCGCACGATGTTTTGAATTGTGTGATGCATGCATTAGTGTTGGAGCTAGAGCTCGCACTAGATTTTTCATGCATTGGTGCTGGAGTCCAACTCGCACCAGATTTTATATATATATATATATGATTTTCGTGACATGGTGCTAGAGTTTAACTGGCACCAGATTTTACATGATTTTCGTGACAGGGTGCTAGAGTCTAACTGGTACCAGATTTTACACATGATTTGATGAGAGTGCTAGAGCTTAGCTCGCACTAGTTTTACTTGAATTGACGAGAGTGCTGGAGCATCGCTTCAACCCCCACTGATTTTTATGAGAACATGTGATGAGCCGCGCTTGGAGCTTCGGGTAAACTGTGTGTCACCGATTAAATAGGCTCGCACATGCGTTTTGAGACATGGCATGAGTATAGAGATATGATATGGGTCCACGGAGTATGATGTACTATGCAAGTAGCATGGGGTATGATGTACCGTGTGGTATCTTCGGATACGGGGTATCTTTGGATACGGGGTATCTTCGGATACGGCATCTTTGGATGCGTGGGATCGGATAAGACTGACGGGTTGGATTGACCCACCTCCCGGGCAGTTCCCGATCAGGGTGAGACCCCGCACACTATGATCCGTATAGCAGAAGGACTCACGATGACACACGGCCATAGTCCTGGTTATTATCGATATACAGATGTTGCCTAGTCTCGCATGTTGATGATCTTGACGACGATTGAAACTGGGTTTTACACTAAATTTGCATGATGTTATTTTCATACTTTTTTTAAACCCATATGTGATATAAATCGATTTCCATGGTTTTGTGTGAGTCAGGACCACCCGAGGGATGGGTTGAGCCCTGGATTTGTGGTGAAATTTTAAATGAGAAAGAAATAATTTAAAAAGAGTTGCATGTTGAATTTTTCGTGCGATCATGTTTTACATGACATCATGAATCATTGCATCAGTTTTTAAATGTGTGGAGAAAGGGTGGTTTATGCATGGCTCCACGTTCATGTAGGTAGTATGGTTACCTACTTGTTCGTAGGATTACCTTACTGAGCTTGATGTGCTCACCCCTTTCATTTTCTCACACAGATAATCTCCAGTAGATGTTGAGGCGACTCGGTACTGCATTTCGGATATCCGCTGCTGCCCATCAGTTAAGGTATATACACTTGTACATATTGTATCTAAATAAGCATAGCACAGTAACATGTTTGTAAGTAACTTTAGGGGATGTATAAATATTGTAAACAATTATAAATGACTGGAGAAGAAATAAGTACTATGGTAAATGAATGGTGAGACTGGCATTGACGCACAGCCCAATTGTTAGTGGAGTGTGGTCATGATCAGAAGACAGGTATGAATTTATGTAAGAAAATAACAAAATGCGAAAAATTAATTATGATTTTTTTTGTGTAGTTTGGGTCGTGACATATAAAGGTGGTATCAGAGCGCAGTTGGTCTGATGTGTGTCAGTGTTAGTAATTAGGAATTACATCCCCGTGTTACTGTTCTTAGTTAGATACAATAATGTATATCGAGATGGGTTTTGACTAAGAAATGGTTGAGAATGCAGGAATGCCTAATATGAGTCACGTTAGATGAGATAGTGCACGAGGCAGAGGTAGTAGAGGTAGACCTGAGTCTGCTAGTCGTGCTGAGTTGACCTGTGAGAATCAGGATGAAATTGAAATAAAGGCTAATGTTGAGCATGCCTCATAGAGTCCGACAGAGTGATCGAACAGTATTGTGACACGATTCGCGAGGTCAGAGCGAAGTGTGGAGAATATTTTGGGAGCTAGTTGCTCAGAGTATGCATAAGATTTGAGGGCGAGTCAGAGTATGGATGGAAGTCCGCTCGACCCAACTTAAGAGTTAGACATCCAAAGTTGACAAGAGAAATATTTCTGGATGTATTCCAGTGATAGAATATCACGGACACTGTTTAAAAGGAATGATAGATAAAATTCCTTACTCTGACCCAGAGGATTTGATTTATTGATAAGTATGCTTATGAGTATGAAACTCAATTATATTCCTGGGCAGATATTACCTCGACACTATGAACAAGTGACAGTCGAGATGTCTAAAAGTTCATGAAATGGCTCAACTTTTCAATTAGAGTCTGCCCGTGATATATTACCTATACCGAGGTAGTGCGCAGATTTACAGTTGGGTAAATAAGAACATGAATTGCACGCCTCTGAGATAGGGAAAGGTAGTGAGGGCTGAAATAAAGACAGAAAAGAGAATCGAGAAATGACAGAGATGTTAAAATGGGAAAATGGTAATTGGTAAAAGATTTAATTTGATTTAATTTGATGAATCATGAAGTAAGATAATTGATAAGGCCCCAGTGCATCCAATTTTGGCACTCTTGAGGGGCATTGTGATTGGAGGACCCCGACCTACTACGAAGCAATGTAGCAGTGTAAGCACTGTAAGCAGTGTGGGATGTGTGGTAGATACCACGGAAGGAGGGTCTATACCTACACTGTATTGATGAAAATGGCCGTTAAGTGTGGTAAGACGGACCATTGATTTTGATTGCACAAGGTTGGGCGAGATCGCCCCACAGAAAAGTAAAGAGATAGAGAAAAACTTCGTTAGTATAGCAGCAAAAAAAAGGAAGGTCATAGCCAAAGAGAAAAAGGAAAGTAGGCTGTTGGACGAAGGCGAGAGGATGTCTTGGACCAGGACACTATTGATGTTTCATGGATGTGATGTAAGATACCACACTTGTTATGAATAATGAAGTACATATGTTCATTGATCTTGGTGCCACACATTTATTCATGCTACCTTCATTCGCATATAAGTGAGTAAAAGGCATGAATGCCTACATCATTGGGCACAATACTGATAAATGAGTACCCCAATAGAGGATGATTAATTAACGGAATATGGATATAGAGATTTTAAGTTGAAAATAGGGGTGAAAACATCACTAAAAAGTATACTGTAAGTGTTGGCAAGTGATAAAAAGGGGTGCAACAGTTGAAATTAAAGGAGTAAAGGATTGTACTCACGGAATGAATAATGAAAGAGTTTTGTCATGAGGGATATACGAAAGGAGATAATCTTTAAGATAAGATAGATCCTAAATACAAGATATATTGGAGTAAGAGACATATGCTAGGTAAGGAATACCCTTAATATGCGAAGTAATTGGGATTAAGTGATAAGTAGGGAATATAAATTATAACTAAGGATAAAGATGGATATAACCATAACCAGTCTATGTGGTTAAGTCTGAAGGTTAATAAAGGTATTTCAAAATACCTCCTCGCCTGAAGACTTGACAGCGTCTAAGAGTATGTATATATAACCTATAACATGAAATCAATCGTCGTAATAAATACCTTCAGCATTAGGATACCTTTACTAAGACGATAAGAATATTAAAATTCGACAAATCATAAAGGTTAACATAGTAAAATTTAATAAGAGCCGTTAAGATAAGAAAAGGAAATGACCCATGTTAGTACCTGAAAATGTAAGCGATCTTGAAGGATCTTATATGCTTATGCGTAAATAAGTCAAGGATATGGACGATTGAAATAAGTAGTAGAGCTCAACTACAATGAGTTATTTAAACTTTACCTGGACCGATTTGTCATCATCCTTATTGATGATATGTTGAGTGTAGTTAGAGTCCAGGGAAAATTATAAGCAACAATTGGAAAAATTGCTTTTACAGATGGTTGTTACGAGTTCTAAAAAGGGTATTTTTTTTGTTGACATGTTTAACTAAGAAAACGTGGTCTTTGAATGAGATGATAAATAAGATGATAGATGTGACATGAATTTCGGTGTAGTGAAGTATAAACTAACCACTGTGATTAATTTCACCATACGCAACAGCTCAAGAGGTTCTCAGTGAGTATGGATACCTCAAAAGAATGAAGGAGCTGTGTATTGATGTACAATGGGAAGATAGTTAATTATGGAGTCAGACAACTCCTTGATCATGAAATAAACTATCTGACTCATGATTTTAGGTTGGCAACGGTAGTATTTATACCGGGGATATGGTACTATTATGTACAGGGTGAGAAATTTTGGATATGCACTGATCACAAAGCCCCGAGTATCTGTTTTTCACAGAAAAAGGCGAATATGAGAATACATAGTGGGTTAGAGCTTTTGAGAGATTTTGATTGTGAAAATTGTACCACCCAGGAAAAGCTAATGTAATGGCTGATGCTTCGAGTAGAAAGAGCCTCGGAATGGTACCCCATATGATGGTCAAGGAGCGTGAGCTGCTTGAGCAGTTGTGGACCTCAGTAGTGATGTGATCCCTTCTGATGATGATGTGATTATGTGACAGCTAGCCTGAGATTAGAATCGGATGAGCGTGCCCGGATTGCACAGGCTTAGCGTGATGATCGGCAGGGTGTCGATAGTGTGGGTCAGATTCAGAAGGGTACAGTGATAGAGTTCACAGAGTGTGATGATGATTTACAGAGGTTTCGAGACAATATGAGTGCTCCCCAAGACCACAGTTGATGGGATAGTGATATTGTCAGAAGCTCACTTTTTGGGATATACAGTGCATATGGAAAGTAACGAATATATATATATATGAAATCTCTGAGAAGGGTATTGATGGTCAGATATGAAAAGAGATATGGTAGAGATTATGGGAAAGAGCCTAGTATGTCAGCAGAATAAGGTAGAGTATTAAAAGTCTGCAGGGTTATTGTAGCCTCTACCTATATTAACACGGCACGAGAAATGGGAGCAAGTCTCCATCAATGTCGTGATGGGTTACAGAGAACCTAGGTGAATTACGAGGCTATTTGATGATAGTCGATAGAGTGACTAAGTCTACCCACCTTCTGGTTATGAAACCCCCAGATACTCTGAGTGCGTAGGCGAAGTTATATGTAAGGAAGGTTGTGGAACCTTAAGTAGCGTTCCAGTGAGCATGGTATCATATAGGGATTCCCGCTTCACTTCTTACTTTAGGGAATATTTTTCAGGAAGCTATGGGAACCCGATTAAGTGTTAGCACAGCTTTCCGTCCTCAGACAGATGGTCAGTCAGAGAGGACTGTACAAGTTTTGGAGGAAATGATGAGAGTATGTGCATTGATTTTATAAGCTTCTGTAATGATCAGTTGCTACTAATTGAAGTCGCCAATAATGACAGTTGGCACTTGAGTATCGGGATAACAATTATGAGGCAGTGTATGGCAGTAGGGGTTATTCCCCGACTCAGACAAGAAAAAGTAGGTGACAGATAGAAATTTCTTTCGAATTAGTATAATAAGTCTCTGAGGATGTTCAGTTGAGTGAGAGATTAAGAATACCTCAGAGTAGACAAAAAGCATTGGAATTCACTGAGGGTGGATCTGTATTGTTGAAGTTATTTGTCCTAAGGGAATAAGGACATAACGAGACTCGGGAAGAAGGCAAATTGAGTTTTGCTGAATGAAATTTTTGAGAGATTGGACAAGTGGGAGATAAGACCTATAGGTTGGCGTTATCACCTGAATAAACAGGCATCCACAATGTGTCCCATCTTTTGATACTTCAGAAATACTATCCAGATCTAGCATAGGTGATAGGATATGAACTCCAATAGTTCAGCTCAATGCAAATATAAGTATATTGAAAAAGTTGATTCGGGCATTAAACAGGAAAGAGAAAGTATTGAGGTTTAAGACGATCTCCCTGATTAAAGTCCTTTGGTAGTATTACACTCCGGAAAAAGGTCACATGAGAATTAAAAAGTATGATACAATTGATGTACCCGGAGTAGTCTATGGACTCATATGACTTGGTTCTAATTTGGAGGACCAAATTCCTTAAGTGGGGGAGATTATGTAAGACCCGATTTTAGTTAAAACACGAAATTAAAAATGCAAAAGGATTGAAATAGAATTTTCAAATACGTGCAAGGGCAAAATGGTCAAAAGACCGAAAGCCGATGTAAATTCGATAAGGAAATTTAATTAAAAATAATGGATTTGAGAATCTTGATCAATAATGAAGAAATAATTAAATTCGGGTTAAATTGATCAAGATATAAATTTATTGGAATAAATCGGGATTTTTACTTCGAAAAATAATCCCGAAAATAATCGAAAAATATACCGAAAAGGGTTAAAATAAATTAAATAAAATTAAATAAATGAATTTAGAATTAAATAATAATTTTAAGGATATTTTAAGAGATATTTGAGTATTTTTAATGTATTTTAATGATTTAAAATATTAATAAAATAAATAAATAAATATATAAAAATAAATTAATTGATAAAAAAAAGAGAGAATCAGGAAAGGATTGTCGGGGAGAGAGAAATACCAAAGCAGACGAAAAATGAGGGAGACCAGTTGGCCACCGTCCAGCGACCAACGGCCTAGCGAATGGTCGAAAATGGAAAAGGAGAGGCCAGCGACCTCCCTGGTACCAACGACGCGCCACACAGACGCCTTAGGAGGCCGAAAACGAGGGAGAAGCCGTGGATAGAGGAAGCAAATCGGCGGCCACCGGCGCAGATTTGACCCCGACCACCACCGACCGAAGGTTCCCCACTTAATGCCGAGCCGATTGATGCCAAAAATGACCGGCGAAACTGTCGGCAAACGCCGAAAATGACGAAAAGAAGAAATGGGTTTCGACGGCAGGAGAGAACAGGCTGGACCGGTGACTTTCTGGCGGCCTTGGAAGAAATCGAGGGTAGATCTGAGATGCGAACGACCCAACGGAGCCACTGGCGACGGAAACCGTTGGAGAACTGGCCGGCAAGGCCCTGAACAGGAGCCAACCGGAGTGAACCGACGGGTTCGAACCGGGTCTGAACTGGTTCAGCCAATGAGGAAAGGAAAAAAAGGGGAAAAAGGGAAAAAGAAAAAGAGGAAAATTTGGGGAAAAGTCCCGGCGATGTAATCGAGCTACGGGTAAGCCAGTAGCAGTCGAAATTGACCGATTTGAATTTTGGAATATTTTATTTAATTATTATTCGACTGAAAATTTACCCGAAAATTATGAAATTGTGTAGCTCGACAATCGACGTCAAACGAGAGCTCGAGATAGCCTCGATTTACGTACTAGCATGGAATCTCGGGTAAGTAAATCTTATTTACGACAATTGCATCGTTATGCATGCTTCGGATTTAATTTCTGCATTAATTAAATTAAATTTTGGGAAGTCGGATAAATTGTCGTAAATAATAAATTTAGCTATTCTAGAGTTAGAACGAGGCCCAATAAATTGTTGGTGGGCCCAATGAGCCCCATAGGCCTCGATAATGTGAAAATTAAGTGGAAAATGGGCTTAAGGCCGATTAAGGCCCATTAAGGTGCAATCGAGCCCAATAAGGGTAAACGGGCCCAATGATTTAAATTAAGCCCAGAAAATGTTAAATACAATTACGTTGTATAATATCTGACCTGAGGAATATTGATACGCAGTTCCGGGCATTTGATGGGGGAGCAGATCTGACTGCGCGACGTAACATCAGTGGAAAGGTCAGACTAGACAGGAAAATAAGGTAAGGGAATTCTACGGACTGCTAGAGGTAACTTTACGAAATTTCAAGTCATATGCAGTCTTTTAAATTATCTGAAGGGTCTAGAAGTAAATAAATAATTTTAGTGCCCCGAATGGGCAAATTACCAAAATACCCTTGTTAAGGGTAAAAATTTACAACTTTGAGAAAAAAATTGGGAGGAGTAAGAACAAGAGGTTTCTGCTCGTTCTGGAGACATTTTAAGGCATGCATGAGTAGGCTGGCTAACCTTGAAAGAAAATGCACAGCATTGCATACTTTCAACGATATAATTGTTTTGAAAACTATTTTGAGGAAACAGAGCCGCCTACGTGTTTTTATTTACATGTGACGTGCTGGAGCTCAGCTCGCACGATGTTTTGAGTTGTGTGATGCATGCATTAGTGCTGGAGCGAGAGCTCGCACTAGAGTTTTTCATGCATTGGTGCTGGAGTCCAACTCGCACCAGATTTTATATATATATATATATATATGATTTTTGTGACACGGTGCTTGAGTTTAACTCGCACCAGATTTTACATGATTTTCGTGACAGGGTGCTAGAGTCTAACTGGCACCAGATTTTTCACATAATTTGATGAGAGTGCTAGAGCTTAGCTCGCACTAGTTTTACTTAAATTGACGAGAGTGCTGGAGCATCGCTCGCACCCCCACTGATTTTTATGAGAACATGTGATGAGCCGTGCTTGGAGCTTCGGGTAAACTGTGTGTCACTGACTAAATAGGCTCGTATGTGCGTTTTGAGACATGGCATGAGTATAGTGATATGATATGGGTCCACGGAGTACGATGTACCGTACAAGTAGCATGGAGTACGATGTACCGTGTGGTATCTTCGGATACGAGGTATCTTCAGATACGGGGTATCTTCGGATACGGTATCTTCGGATGCGTGGGATCGGATAAGACTGACAGGTTGGATTGACCCACCTCCTAGGCGGTTCTTGATCAAGGTGAGACCTCGCACAATAGGATCCGTGTAGCTGAGGGGCTCACGAGGACACACGGCCATAGTCCTGGTTATTACCGATATACAAATGTTGCCTAGTCTTGCATGTTGATGATCTTGATGAGGATTGAAACTGGGTTTTAAACTAAATTTGCATGATGTTATTTCCATGCTTTTTTTAAACCCATATGTGATATAAACTGATTTCCATGGTTTTGTGTGAGTCAGGACCACCCGAGGGATGGGTTGAGCCCTGGATTTGTGGTGAAATTTTAAATGAGAAAGAAATAATTTAAAAAGAGTTGCATGTTGAATTTTTCGTGCGATCGTGTTTTACATGACATCATGAATCATTGCATTAGTTTTGAAATGTGTGGAGAAAGGGTGGTTTATGCATGGCACCACGTTCATGTCGATAGTATGGTTACCTACTTGTTTGTAAGATTGCCTTACTGAGCTTGATGTGCTCACCCCTTTCATTTTCTCACACAGATAATCTCCAGTAGATGTTGAGGTGACTCAGTACTGCATTTCGGATATCCGCTGCTGCCCATCAGTTAAGGTATATACACTTGTATAAATTGTATCTAAATAAGCATAGCACAGTAACATGTTTGTAAGTAACTTTAGGGGATGTATAAATATTGTAAACAATTATAAATGACTGCAGAAAAAATAAGTACTATGGTAAATGAATGGTGGGACTGGCATTGACGCACAGCCCAATTGTTAGTGGAGTGTGGTCACGATCAGAAGACAAGTATGAATTTAAGTAAGAAAATAACAAAACGCGAAAAATTAACTCTGATTTTTTTTGGGTAGTTTGGGTCGTGACATCCAATGAGTTTGGAACGAAGCCCAATGATTATTGGTAAGTTGAATGAGCCCAGTAAACCCGAAGAAGGGATTTAATAAGTATAAACGGGTTGGAAATGGGTCGAGGCCCATTAAGGTGCGATCGGGCCCAATAAGAGTAAATTGGCCCAATTAGTTAAATCAACTATAGTAAACGCGAGAATTATATTTATTGGGTTAAATTGACATGGTAAATAATTATCTACAGCTCCGGAGTACGTATTGGGAGCTAAACAGATCGGGTGATCGGTAGAATTGAAAAAGTCAGACTGTACAGAGAATCGAGGTAAGGGAATTTTGTAGGTGCATAAAGATTTCTATACGTATTTTTGAGGGGATTTACAGGGTCTAAAATTTCTTAAATTATCTAGAAATGAAATAATAATTTTTGCGAAAATCGGGGCATAGGTGAATAAAGAAAAAGACGATTCTGCCCCTGATAGTAAAATTTACAAAAAGGGTAGTAAGGCAGATAAATTCCATGATTTCATGTTTTAATGTTTTATATTAATGTATTGCTTTGGTTTAAGCAAATTTACATATAAGTTGGCTGTTAATTTCATGAATTATACGAAAGGTACCAGTTTGTACCGGTTACGATTTTAAAAGATGTTTTATAAAGATTGAGCCACCTATCATATTTACACGAGTAAAAAGAGTGCTAGAGTCTTACTTGCACTAAATTTTACTGATTTATTACTCATAAAAAGCTGTACTGGAGCATTGCTCATACGAGAAAATTTGTGTGTGCACAAAATCGTGCTGGAGCTTCGCTCGCACTAGATTTTAGATATCATGATATGCATAGCGTGGTGCTGGAGCTTCGCTCGCACTAGACGTGAGTTGATAAGCATATAGTCGTGCGAAAGCCTCTCGTAGACTGTGTGTCGCAGAGAGTTGATATGCTCGTACGTATACTTTGAGACATGGGTTGGTTATCGACATAGTATTGGGGTGGATAAGACCTACGGCAGGCACCCCCAGACTATGATATGGGTCCACGGAGTATGATGTACCGTGTATGTCACACGGAGTATGCTGTACCGTGCAATCATGATGACTCGATGATGTTACTTGATATTCTGGCGGGTAGGATTTGACCCCACCTCCCGTTGAAGTTGTGATGCCCTGCACACCGGGATCCGTGTAGCCTGGGATCACAGGGACAAATTATGGCCATAGTCCTCAATTTTCATACAGTAACCTACATACCTCACATGATATCATACGGTCAGAATAGACCAGGACGAACCCGAGGGAGGGGTAATGTCCCGATTTATGTTTTTAAACAAGATGTGATTTAATGAATCAAGGTATTCTCGAGAGATGGGTTTAGCCTTGATGTGGTTGTTTTATAATGAAACAAATAAGTTTTAAAGTGATGAATTTTGTGATAAAACAAATAAGTTTTAACGTGATGAGTTTATGATGAAACTAATAAGTTTTAATGTGACGAGCAGGAGATGTCATACATGATGATTTTGCCATGTTTGTTTTATATGTCGATTTCATGATTTCTCTTATATGATATATACATACATGTGGCATCGTTTTAGTCATACCTCATGCTCCAAATATAAACGATTTTATATCATGACATTATCAGCATGTAGATAGTATAGTTATCCACCTGCTTATATTATTGACTTACTGAGCAAGTTTCGCTCACCCTTTCATTTTCCACCCCACAGGGTACATTCAATAGAAGAGACCGACAGTAGTCTTGCATTTCGGTTATCCGCTGCTTCTTATCAAGACTAGGTATACACATTCATATAATTTTTGTATCTGAACATATAGAGGCACAGTACTATACACGAATTATAATATTGGGGATGTATTTAGTTAAGATAAATTGATATGTAAATGAAATATGAAAAATAAATGTTAAGGTAAGTAACATGACAGGAAGGACTAACATCGACTCATAGCCCAACTGTTAGTAGTGAAACTGTTCACGATAGGTAAGGAAATGAAAAAATGAAAAGTTTACTCTGATTTTTAGGAAATTTGGGTCGTGACACTAAAACCCCAATTTCCGTCCAAATCTCAAGCAAAGGCAAGAAGGAAAGTTGTTCCTCATCCAAAGGAGAACAACATACTTGGAAATCGAAGGACGAAGTGAATCGAGGTGTGAATAGAGCTCTCCATAAGTTTTGGGTAAATTTCTAAGCTTTAATCTTTAATATTGAGGTGATTTTAGTGATTGTGACTATGAGTGTTGTGATAAAATAGCTAGGAAATGATTAGAGTTGATGAAATTGTGATTTTGTTGGAATGATGATGATATTATACAATTTGTGGTAATTTTGGGATTTTGGCTATAAATTGGAATTGAGGCAATGAGGTGATTTTGGCATGGATATTATGCATGAAAAATGTAGGATTTGAAATGTAGTGGATAAGAATGTGGATTAAGATAGGAATATGAGAAAAATAAGGTTTATAGTATTTAACGAGAATATGAGCAAATATGTGCTCGATGATGTGATTGAGATGAATTATTGATGTTTTAGCATCGTTTGGACAGCTCGGGAGTTCCAGAGAGGAATGCGAGGCTAGTTTGTTGTTTGGGGGAATGATTACACTATATGAGGTGCAACAAGTTAAGGGAAAACTTAAACTCATTTGTGTATGCGATTTTGTGATGATATTGTAGCATGAAATGTGATTTGAGAAAACAAGCATATTTTTATGAGTTGTGAACGTGTTATTGCACACGATTTTATAGCCGGTTGGGGCCCAATTTTTATGAGTTGTAAACTAAATGTGAAATTGTTTTACAACCGTTTTGAGTTTAAAAATTGAAAAGTGATTTGGGCTCTACATTAAGGCGTACTGACATTTGAGAAACGTATGCGTGTTTTTGCCGGTTTGAGCTCGGTTTTGACAAGTTTTGTGTTGAGTACAAAATGGTTTTTTTAAATTAGTTTTATGAGAAAAAAACATTACGAGCTGTCATGACCCAAGAATCATAGTAAATTTTTCGTTTTTCTTTTATACTTACCTATCCTCTGATCATGACCACACTCCACTAACAATTGGGTTGTGCGTCAATGCCAGTCCCACCATTCATTCACCATATAACTTAAGTCCTTATTAAAGGAAAGGTAAATACATGAGTTTTTCACAAATTCTTTCCCATTCATTTACAAGTGTTTACAGTATCTATACATTCCCAAAAATTACTTTCAAATATGTTACTGTACTATTCTTATTTAGATAGAATATGTATTAGTGTATATACCTCAAGTGATGGGCAGCGGCGGATATCAGGAATGCAGTACTCAGTCGCCTCAAAGTCTACTAGATGAAATCTGTGTGAGAAAAAGAAAGGGGTGAGCACATCAAGCTCAGTAAGGCAATCCTACAAACAAGTAGGTAACCATACTACCTACATGAACGTGGTGCCATGCATAAACCACCCTTTCTCCACATAATTTCAAAACAGATGCTACAATTCATGATGTCATGTAAAATAAGTTCACATATGGATTTCAAAGAGCATGGAAAACTCAACATGTATATCCAATTAAATCATTTCATTCTCGTTAAAATTTCACAACACAAGCAGTGTCACGTCCTAGAAGCGTGGAAAACAGGGCAAATTTAAACTCTTATTTACATCAATACACATTTATGGGTGCATTCCTGTACAGTGTCATGCATCAATATTTGTATATATATCATAAAACCACACCTCACGATCTAATCATCACATAATTAAATATATCAAATCAGATACATTCCTCAACTCATGATTGAATTATCCTAATACATCCCATACATCATAGTACATCAAGTGTCTGTAAATACAATTATAGTCTGGTTACATGAAATAATAAAATGTACCTAAAGTACAATATGTGGCTTGGAGCTCGAGTCCTCCCCTGGCCACTAATCCGTACGTCGCAGGAAATTTCTCTTCACTTGAAGAAATCTGGGGGAAAGATAAAACAAGGTGAGCTTCTAAATCGCTCAGTAAGAGGATAAGGGATTCGTTAATAAGAAAATGATTTGCACAGCACAATCATTTTGTTTTACATGATAAACTCAATAAACTCAGTCGAAAATGTAGCATGAATTATTAAAACATCATCGCAAAACTCAAGTAAAAACATGATATTAAATGGCTCAATTCAAGGTTACAAGCATGTAGAAATCAAGATGCGATAATGACTTTTCTCTTTAAAACGTGATAAAAATCACTGAAATAGTAATGCACGTGGCACGACCACTAAATAAAATCTACACATGGCACAACCACTAATTAAAATCTGCACATGGCACAGCCACCAAGCACACGTGGCACAGCCACTGATTTAGATTCGCACATGGCACAACCACCAAATACACGTGGCACAACCACTGATTTAGATTCGTACGTGGCACAACCACCAAATACACGTGGCACAGTCACTGATTTAGATTCGCACGTGGCACAGCCACTGATTTAGATTCGCACGTGGCATAACCACCAAATACACGGGGCATAGCCACTGATTCGGATTCACACGTGGTAGGTAACCAATGGTACCAAAGTAGGGGTCATCTCACGTTACCAGAACGGAGGAATATCAAACTTACATACTACTAGAGCAATTATCGGTGTGTATTCAAAATGACACACCTAAGTCTCAATCAATAGCCATTATAAAAAAAATCGTTTTGCCTTCACGTAAAGCTCATAATGGTTTTCTCTCATAAAACTCATTTCAAACTATTTTGTACTCAACACAAAACATGTTAAAACCAAGCTTCAATCGGCAAAACCACACACACTTCTCAAATCACAGTACGCCTTAACGTAGGGCCCAAAACACTTTTCACATTTTAAATACAAAATGGTTAAATAAAACGTTTTCACATATAGTTTACAACTCATAAAAGTTGGGCCCCAACCGGTTATAAAATTGTATGCAATTCTCATTCACAACATATAAAACATGGTTGTTTTCTCAATCGAAAATCATGCTACAATATTATCACAAAACACATACACAAATGAGTTTAGTTTTACCTTACCTCTTTGCACCTCGTATAGTCAAATCGTTCCCCCGTATCACAGACTAGCCTCATATTCCACTCTGAAACTCCCGAGCTGTCCAAACGATGTTGAAAACATCAATAACTCAACTCAATCACATGATTGAGCACACATTTTCTCATATTCTCATTAACACCTCAAATTACTCAATTCTCATAACTCTATCACAATTCACATACTTATCCACTACACCTCACAATCCTACATTTCTCATACCATATCGTATGCTAAATTCACCACATTGTCTCAATTCCAATTTATAGCCATAATTACCAAAATTACCACAATTGCATAATAACATCTCTACTCCAACAAAATCATAGCTTCATTAATCCCTAATCATTTCCCAACTATTTCATCACAATGCCCATGCTCACAATCACCAAAGATTACTTCAAAATCAAAGATCGAGGTTTAGAAAATTACCCAAAACTTGTGGAGTGCTTAACTTTTGCCTCGATTCAATCCGTCCTTTGATTTCCAAGTATGTTGTTCTCCTTTTGACGAGGAACAACTTTCCTTCTTGCCACAACCCTTGATTTGGACGAAAATGGGTGTTTTGGAGGGGAGAGAAAGTTAGGGTTAAAAAATGGCGATTTGGGAGAGAGAGATTGATTTCTAGGAAAACAAAAGGGTCTTTATATAGGCCGAGGGTAGGAGATCGATCTGGCTCTTGATGAGATCGATCTGTATTTGAATTTGGGGATGATTTCGGGTAATTTTATGCCTAGGAGATCGATCTGTCGTGGGATGAGATCAATCTCTTAATGGCTTTATGAGATCGATCTCTAGTTCACAGAATACTCCATGAGGAGATCGATCTGCTCCTTAGCAGAAACATTTTGAGATCGATTCCTTCCTTATGAGATCAATCTCTTAATTATAGAATCATAAGGAGATTGATCCTCTTCCACTGGAGATCGATCTGCTCGCTTAAATTCCTCATTCCTTGTCATTTTTGACCTACCAGATCGATCCTCTCTTCTCCAAGATCGATCTGGCCCCATAGCTTCACACTTTAACATAAAATCTCATTTATAACTCATTCATCACTTAAAATTTCATTCCATACCACCTCAATATATGAGTACGTCATATTTAGTTCAATCAATTACACTTCATGTTCTCATTACATAGGTTGAGATGTGTAAAATTCTCAGATCTCATATCCTTCCCACCTTAAAAAAAATTTGGTCTTCCAAATTCAACTAAACTCATCAAATAGATGGGGTAGTTCTCCTTCATGAGACTCTCCAATTCCCACGTTGCCTCTTCCATTGAGTGATGTTTCCACAAAACTTTCACTAATAGGATGCTCTTAGTTCTAAGTACCTTCTCTTTTCTATCGAGAATCCGAATGGGTTCTTCAGTGTAGCTCATGTCCTCTTGTATGTCCATCTCTTCGTACTCTATGACATGAGACGGGTCCGGGTGGTACTTCCTTAACATAGATACATGGAAGACGTTGTGTATTTCGGACATCTGTGGGGGTAACTGATAATTCTATATTTTTAGAATTATTTGTGCTTAATTTCCTAATTATTTATTTAAATCCCCAATTTATTTTGTTAATTATCCCCTTTATTTAATTAAAATTCTCATGTTTGCAGATAAATCAAATCCGGATGAATTTTGAATATTTCGGTAGAAAATGGACCGAAATTGGGCTAAAATCGAGATTGAGCCACGCGGACAACACGAGTCATGCCACCGAGCACATCCAATTGGACAAGAAGACCGATGACATGGACATATCTTTTCGAGGAGCCAATGGTGTGAAGACAAGTGGCCAAAAAAAAATGCCAACTCATCAAGGATGTGAAAATTACCATTTTACCCCTAGTGTGTTTATAAATAGGAAAGGATGACAATTGAAAGTGTTATGTAATTTTTAGGAGTAGGAGTAGTGTAATGTAGTTAGGAGTAGTGTAATGTAACTTAGAGGTATTTTTAATATAGTTTAAAGTTTTATTTCAAAAGCTTTGTTGTTAGATTTATTTTGTTTTTCATTTGCAAGGATTTTCGGTTAGTTCTTAGTTAGCCACCATTGTTGCAATTTACAAGCTTTGTTTTATTTTCTTTAAAATGAAAAAGTTTAATCCTAGTTGCTAATTTTCTCTTACAGCATTTGATCTCATTTCCTTTTCTTTGCTCTTCTCGGTTTCTACTTCATTTTTCAATTTTGTTTTTGTTATGTTATAATTCTCGGTTGCTTCCATTTGTAAGTTTATTTTTCCTCTTCGTTTGCTGTCCTTGTTACTCGAGAATGTGGGGAACTAGGCTGATTTCATAAACCACCCGAGATCCTGGCAGCAGATCATGAACCGAGAGTGAAGCTGGACAGACCGAGAGCTTCCTCTGTTCTCCTCTGTTATTTGTTTCCATCACTGTTCATGATGTTTCTCCTGCAATGGTGTCCATGATGATATTTCCCCTGTGCTTTATACATTCTGTTCTGTTGCAAGGAAGACAGGTCCTGCAAGCGAGGAGTATGTACAGCGAGTTGGGCAATCCGAGAGCAGACCTGGACAGCAGGACAAGGAGGGAGGCAGTGCAGGACCAGTTCGGGGAGGCCAACGTTTCCTGCTAGCTGGGCAGAGGTTGCGCACACCAGCAGTAGCACAAAGCGGGAGCAGAAGCCGGACATACCTTCAATACTAGCAGCTAGAGCAGGCTGGACAGGCAGTGCAGGACAGAACCGAGGAAGTGCAACCTATACGCAGCAGCCTGGCAGGAGCAGAAGCACTGAACCGAGTAGCCTGGAGCAGTTGGCAGCCTGCAACCGAGACAGGACCTGGACGAGCAGGTCTGGGCAGGTTGGCGTGTTGGTGTTTGGTCGCTGATGAATAAAACGTGAAGCTGTGTTGAGTGCAGGAGATGTGAAGCACACGGAACCGAGCAGAGTTGGTGAGCCTGGCAGAACCGAGAGCATAGCTGTAACCTGGGACAGCAGTGGGACAGTATTGCACGACAGACCGAGATGGAGACCGAACAACAAGCCTCACCCGTGAGCTAACAGCAGCGGACCAGCGGAAACAACAACGGAAGCGGCGGACCAGCGGGCAACAGCTACCAACCCGAGACAGACCACCTGGAAATGGAAATGCAATTTTGATGCATGAACAGTAAAGGGAGGGAAATGTTTAAAATTGTTAAGGCCTTGTTTGGTTTTTGCATTATGGCATTAATTCATTTTTGCATGCATTTTAGTTAGATTAATTTCAATGTTTTTTAGTTAGCTTAGTTAGATTAATTTCAATGCATTAGTTTAACTTAGATTTAATTTGGGTACTAAGTAATTTTTAATCTAGTATTAGGAGTAGTGCTTAAAATTAATTTAGATAAACTCATGCATTTTAATTAAGTAGTTTAATTGCATTTTTAGGTTAGTTTAATTGTAGTTTAACTTTATTGCTTTATTTTCATGATTGCATTTTATTTTAATTGCGTTAGTTAATTTTAACGGTTTTAATTTTCTTTTATAGGTTTGTTGTTTTTAGTTGCTTGGAGTATTGTAAGTACTTTGAGCTCGGTTTTATTTTCTTTATTTCCTTTAGTTTTTATTATTTTATTGCTTTCGGTATTTTGAATTCTAGCCATGTAGACCACCCATCAGAAATTCATAATTTGCTAGGATATACTTAGGGTAAGATTAACCGGTACTTAATTAGGCTAGTCAACTTCTCTGTGGGACGATAACTCTGGGACTCAAATCCCATTATTACTTGTACGACCCGTGCACTTGCGGATATATACCTTTAGGGCCCATCAAGTTTTTGGCGCCGTTGTCGGGGAAGTCTTAATTAGCCATTAGTTAATATCGGTGAAATTATGCTTAGGTGTAATTCTAGCTTGTAAATATTTAGAGCCTTAGCTTAGGTTAGTTAAATTTTCTCTTAATTAAAATAAAAAAAATGAAAAATTCAAAAAATTCAAAAAAATGTTTTAAGGACTTTTCGATGATTGCAAGCGTAGAGCCAGAAATTTTGATTGCTTTTCTCTAGATTCTAAAATCGAACGAAAAAAAATTCAAAAGGACTCTAGGAAATTCGTAGCTCCGCTGCAAAACATCATGACAGAAAATAGGAAAATTAGGACAGTCGGAGATTATGCAATGCCGACGATGGGGGGGTATCATTCCGGCATTAGGCCACCAGCTGTCCATGCAAACAATTTTGAAATTAAGCCCGCAATCATCCAGATGATCCAAACATCTTTGCAGTTCAGTGGGCTTCCTCACGATGACCCACATGCTCACCTTGGGCAATTCTTGGACTTGTGCAACACATTTAAATATAATGGATTATCTGACGATGCTGTTAGGCTTAGATTATTCCCCTTCTCATTAAGGGATAGGGCGAGACACTGGTTAACCTCTCTGCCTCCAGGATCAATTTCTACATGGGATGAGTTAGCCCATCAATTTCTATCTAAGTTTTTCCCTCCTTCTAGAATGGCCCAACTCCGTAGTAAAATATTTTCCTTTGCTCAGTACGACTCTGAATCTCTTTACGAAGCATGGGAACGATATAAGGAGCTTCTTAAGAAGTTCCCTCACCATGGCCTACCTTTGTGGTTGCAAGTCCAGACCTTCTACCACGGACTTACAAGCCCAAATAGGACCATTGTTGACACTGCGACAGGTGGAGCCCTGATGTGCAAGACAGAGGAGGAAGCTTACGAGCTTTTAGACAAGATGGCGGCTAACAACTATTTGTGGTCCTCGGAGAGGCAAATGCTAAAGAAGCTAGCGGGTATTTATGAGCTCGACACACTGTCTACCTTGACCTCTCAAATCGCTAATCTTACGAAGAAGGTAGAGTCGCTCAGTACCCAGCATAATCCTCCCACCAGTCCTAATCCGATTTATTCTGTCCAAAGTCCTTTCCTTTCCTACGAGCTGTGTAGTGGTACCCACTCTGTAGATAGGTGTCTGCTCAACTTAGAATCGGTTCAGTATGTTGCTCCCCCTACGCAACAGAACAACCCTTTTTCAAACACCTATAATTCAGGGTGGAGGAACCATCCTAACTTCTCCTGGAGCCAAAACCAAGGGTAAACTTCTAATCCCATATCTGTAGAACCCCCTAGTTTTCAAGCTCCACAGGTTCAGGTACCACCACAGCTGCAATTTCCACATCATCCATCCCCACCTCAATTTCACCCATCACCACCACCACCACCACCACCACCACAACTTATGCAGCCCCAATTCTACCACACACCAGCAGCTGAGAAGAAGCCTACATTGGAGGAGATGTTCACGACTATCCTGCAAGATCAAGCTGCTTCACTTAAGAACTTAGAGGTTCAAGTGGGACAAATAGCTAGTGCTCTTAGCCAACATCCTCAAGGGACCCTTCCTAGTGATACTGAAGTCAATCCTATTAAGCAAGGGGAGGGTAAGGAACATGTTAGATCTATCACCCTGAGGAGTGGCAGCGAGCTAGAGGAGCCACAAGTTAAGTCCCAACCTGAACAGCACATAGTTGAAGAATTCGTAAGTTCTAACGAAGCAGCTCAGAAAGAGCAGGAATATCAGGATCGGGCTGCCAAGGAAATAAAGATAAGCGCTTCTTCATCTATACCTTCTTATTCATTGCCTTCCTCGCCCTCTGATTCTACAAAGTTGACGATGAGAGTCCAAGATCAGGAAGTGAAGTTTAATGTCTTCAAACCTTTAAAGCTCCCTGATGACTCTCAAGAGTGTTTTAAGATAGGGATTGAGGAGAATATAAGGCTTGAGCACAGGAATTCTCAAAGAAGGAGGGAAGTAACGAGAGCTCAGGAGGATTTAACTGTTAACATTCTGTCACCATTTTGGCTAATCCTCTTGCTCTTTGCCTTGCTGCTGAGTGTAGTGTTTTTCAGCTGCATTTGAAGTGGTTGTATTTTCACTTTCACATTGTAAATAGTTCTTTTTATTTTTCTTTTCTGTTGTTTCTTTCTTTGTTTGTGTTGCAGGTTTATTTTCTATTTTTATGCTTTCAATCAAAGCTTCAGTTGTCATCATCATCATCAGAAAGGGGAGTACTCTGTCCTGAACTTCAATTCTTATATTATCTACACACTGAGGACACTGTGCACTTTAAGTTTGGGGGAGGGGATATTATTTGAGCAATTTTGTGAAAAAATTGGAAAAATTTTCAAAATTTTTTTGAAAATCTGAGAAGGAATTTTCAAAATTTTTCGATAATATGAGCTTAAATTGCTTGATTTTGAGATGATTTAGTGCTTAGCATGTAGTTTTCCCATATTCCAATGATATGACCCCATGATTTAGTCTGACTTTGATTGAATGAGAAGCATGATTATAGGAAAAGCATGAATTTGAGTTCTTGAATTTGTCTTAATTCGGATTGTGATTTCCTCATCTTATGCACATGTCATGTCATAAATCGGTATATTTATTTAGAGAAAGCTTATGTGTACATAGTATTGCATTTGTTCAGTTGATTTTGTGCATCATATTCTAGAATTTGTTTGATCTAATCTCGAGGTGAAATATTAGATCACACTTGATTAGGGAGATGATTTAGGTCATCTTTGGATCGTTTGAGCCTTTCTAGCTATCCTTGTACATATTCTACCCCTAGTCACCCATTTGGGCCAAATAAGCTTTTCTCTGTAAATACACCTGCTTAATTTTTCTTAGCTTAAATACTTTTTCCTATCCCTTACCCCGAAAGCATGAAAAGTCATTGGATATATTGTGAGCTGTATGGGTATTAAGTGATTGTGAAGGAGTATGTAAAAAAAAATAAAAATAAAAATAAAAAAAAAGAAAGAAAGAATGACGAAAAAAAAAAAGAGAGAAAAAGAACAAGAAAAAAAAATGCTTAGTGAAATAAATAAGTTTGGGGGAAATGATTAGAGCTATTACATTAAGATCCTAGAAGTAATGCATGTTAAGGGGTAATTAAACCTAAATCGACTTTATCATACCTTAGCCCCAGCCTTACATTACAAGCTTAATGAAGTCCTATTAATCTTTGGTTAAGTGTGACTACATTAGTGGAGAGAGAAGTGAAAAGCAAACTTATGGGAATGATCACATGTCATTGAATTTGCATTCACTATGTTGCATAATCTGATCCGGATAATGTACTGTGAAGTGACTTAGACATCTTTCACACACTCACGAGGAGTCCAATTTGGGTTAGGACTTATGATTGAATAATTCTAAGTGTTGGACTTGTAATTGTGAGTCTTTGATTTCATAGTCTGTACTTTTTCTTTAAGGATGATATTGGAAAAATTATTATGTTTTTGTACTTGTCATTCCTATAATCATTTTGTTTTGCTTGAGGACAAGCAAAAGCTCAAGTTTGGGGGTGTGATAATTCTATATTTTTAGAATTATTTGTGCTTAATTTCCTAATTATTTATTTAAATCCCCAATTTTTTTTTTAATTATCCCCTTTATTTAATTAAAATTCTCATGTTTGCAGATAAATCAAATCCGGATGAATTTTGAATATTTCGGTAGAAAATGGACCGAAATTGGGCTAAAATCGAGATTGAGCCACGCGGACAACACGAGTCATGCCACCGAGCACATCCAATTGGACAAGAAGACCGATGACATGGACATATCTTTTCGAGGAGCCAATGGTGTGAAGACAAGTGGCCAAAAAAAATGCCAACTCATCAAGGATGTGAAAATTACCATTTTACCCCTAGTGTGTTTATAAATAGGAAAGGATGACAATTGAAAGTGTTATGTAATTTTTAGGAGTAGGAGTAGTGTAATGTAGTTAGGAGTAGTGTAATGTAACTTAGAGGTATTTTTAATATAGTTTAAAGTTTTATTTCAAAAGCTTTGTTGTTAGATTTATTTTGTTTTTCATTTGCAAGGATTTCCGGTTAGTTCTTAGTTAGCCACCATTGTTGCAATTTACAAGCTTTGTTTTATTTTCTTTAAAATGAAAAAGTTTAATCCTAGTTGCTAATTTTCTCTTACAGCATTTGATCTCATTTCCTTTTCTTTGCTCTTCTCGGTTTCTCCTTCATTTTTTCAATTTTGTTTTTGTTATGTTATAATTCTCGGTTGCTTCCATTTGTAAGTTTATTTTTCCTCTTCGTTTGCTGTCCTTGTTACTCGAGAATGTGGGGAGCTAGGCTGATTTCATAAGCCACCCGAGATCCTGGCAGCAGATCATGAACCGAGAGTGAAGCTGGACAGACCGAGAGCTTCCTCTGTTCTCCTCTGGTATTTGTTTCCATCACTGTTCATGATGTTTCTCCTGCAATGGTGTCCATGATGATATTTCCCCTGTGCTTTATACATTCTGTTCTGTTGCAAGGAAGACAGGTCCTGCAAGCGAGGAGTATGTACAGCGAGTTGGGCAATCCGAGAGCAGACCTGGACAGCAGGACAAGGAGGGAGGCAGTGCAGGACCAGTTCGGGGAGGCCAACGTTTCCTGCTAGCTGGGCAGAGGTTGCGCACACCAGCAGTAGCACAAAGCGGGAGCAGAAGCCGGACATACCTTCAATACTAGCAGCTGGAGCAGGCTGGACAGGCAGTGCAGGACAGAACCGAGGAAGTGCAACCTATACGCAGCAGCCTGGCAGGAGCAGAAGCACTGAACCGAGTAGCCTGGAGCAGTTGGCAGCCTGCAACCGAGACAGGACCTGGACGAGCAGGTCTGGGCAGGTTGGCGTGTTGGTGTTTGGTCGCTGATGAATAAAACGTGAAGCTGTGTTGAGTGTAGGAGATGTGAAGCACACGGAACCGAGCAGAGTTGGTGAGCCTGGCAGAACCGAGAGCATAGCTGTAACCTGGGACAGGAGTGGGACAGTATTGCACGACAGACCGAGATGGAGACCGAACAACAAGCCTCACCCGTGAGCTAACAGCAGCGGACCAGCGGAAACAACAACGGAAGCGGCGGACCAGCGGGCAACAGCTACCAACCCGAGACAGACCACCTGGAAATGGAAATGCAATTTTGATGCATGAACAGTAAAGGGAGGGAAATGTTTAAAATTGTTAAGGCCTTGTTTGGTTTTTGCATTATGGCATTAATTCATTTTTGCATGCATTTTAGTTAGATTAATTTCAATGTTTTTTAGTTAGCTTAGTTAGATTAATTTCAATGCATTAGTTTAACTTAGATTTAATTTGGGTACTAAGTAATTTTTAATCTAGTATTAGGAGTAGTGCTTAAAATTAATTTAGATAAACTCATGCATTTTAATTAAGTAGTTTAATTGCATTTTTAGGTTAGTTTAATTGTAGTTTAACTTTATTGCTTTATTTTCATGATTGCATTTTATTTTAATTGCGTTAGTTAATTTTAACGGTTTTAATTTTCTTTTGTAGGTTTGTTGTTTTCAGTTGCTTGGAGTATTGTAAGTACTTTGAGCTCGGTTTTATTTTCTTTATTTCCTTTAGTTTTTATTATTTTATTACTTTCGGTATTTTGAATTCTAGCCATGTAGACCACCCATCAGAAATTCATAATTTGCTAGGATATACTTAGGGTAAGATTAACCGGTACTTAATTAGGCTAGTCAACTTCTCTGTGGGACGATAACTCCGGGACTCAAATCCCATTATTACTTGTACGACCCGTGCACTTGCGGATATATACCTTTAGGGCCCATCAGTAACATCAATTTGTAGGCTACTTCTCCCACTCTCTCTATAATCTTGAAGGGTCTTATGTATCGAGAACTCAACTTCCCTTTTTTCCCAAACCTCATGATACCCTTACTCTGTGATATCTTTAGAAATACTGCATCACCAACATCAAACTTGAGTGGACGTCTAAGCACATCCGCGTAGCTTTTCTGTCTACTCTATGCAACCCATAATCTCTCACATATGAGCTTCACACTTTGTACAGCCTGTTCAACAAGTTCGGAAGCATTTATCTTTTTGTCACCCACTTCTTCCCAAGCTACAGGGGATTTACACCTCCTACCATATAGAGCCTCAAAAGGTGCCATTCCAATACTCACATGATAGCTGTTATTGTACGTAAACTCTGCTAGGGGCAGGTGATCATCCCATGATCCCTTAAAATCCATCATACACGCCCTCAACATATCCTCCATGGTCTAAATAGTCATCTCTGACTGACCATCTTTCTGAGGATGATAGGCGGTACTAAAACTCAATCGAGATCCCATGGACTCTTGAAATAGGGTCCAAAAGTTGGAAGTAAATCGAGAATCTCTATCAGAAGTAATACTCACTAGAGCCCCATGTAATCTAGCTATCTCGCTGACATATAACTCAGCTAAGGCATCCACAGTATCTGTGCTCTTGATGGCTAGGAAGTGGGCGCTCTTGGTCAGTCTATCCACTACGACCCATATCGCATCATGACCCTTTCGGGTCCTCGGTAAACCCATAATAAAGTCCATGGTGACATACTCCCATTTCCATGTAGGTAGAGGTAAAGGCTGTAGTAGTCCTCCGAGCTTCCAATGCTCAGCTTTGACTTGCTAGCTTACTAAACATCTGGCCACATACTCTGCCACGTCTTGCTTCATACCACTCCACTAATACACCTTTCTCAAATCTCGATATATTTTAGTACTCCCTGGGTGCATGGTGTATCGCGAGTAGTGGGATTCTCTCAGTATCTGTCTCTTCAAGGCATCATCGTCCGGTACACAGATTCGTCCTCTGAACCTCAATAGTCCATCCTCACTAATTGTGAGATCCGACTGCAAAGTCTGCTCAGCTTGGCTAACCATATCTATCAACCTCTACGCTGCCTAGTTCTAACCTGATCCATGATCTTGGGCTCTATTCGCAGGCTAGCTAAAAATCCAATCTCTACTTCTTTAACTCTGATCCGGAGTTTAGCGAACTGCTCTAACAAAACCAATTCCCTGATCATCATAGCAAATAACATACTTTTCCTGCTCAGGGCATCAGCAAGTACATTTGTCTTACACAAATGGTATAGAATCTCGAAGTCATAATCCTTATAGAGTTCCATCCATCTCCTTTGTCTCATGTTTAACTCATTCTGATCAAAGAGATACCTCAAACTCTTGTGATCAGTGAAGATCTAGAATCTTTCCCCATATAAGTAGTGTTGTCAGATCTTCAAGGCTAATACCACAACGACTAACTCCAGATCATGCGTGGGGTAATTCCGCTCATGGTCTTTCAACTATTGCGATCCATATGCGACCACTCTTCCTTGCTGCATGAGCACACACCCCAATCCTTGATGAGAAGTATCACTATACATCGAAATTCCTCTTGATCCCTCAGGGATAGTCAACACAGGTGTCGCTGTTGATCTCCTCTTTAACTCCTAAAAATTGAGCTCACATTGATCAATCCATATCAATGGAGTCTCCTTGCACGTGAGCTTAGTCAAAGGAGCGAAAATCTTGGAAAATCCTTCCACAAATCATTTGTAATACCTTGCCAAACCAAGGAAGCTTCGTACTTCTGTAACTATGCTCGATCTTTCCCAATTAAGCATAACCTCTACTTTGCTTGGATCCACTAATACTCCCTCCTCTGAGACTATATAACCAAGGAAAGCTATCTGATCCAGCCAAAACTCACACTTACTAAGTTTTCCATATAATTGTTTATCTCGGAGTATATGAGGTACTAACCACAAATGTTGTGCATGCTCCTCGTATGACCGAGAGTATACCATGATATCATAAATAAAGACTATCACTAAATTATCTAGATAGTCCCTGAACACCTCATTCATTATTCTCATAAAGGCTGCAGAGGTGTTCGTCAATCCAAAGGACATTACTAGAAATTCATAATAACCATACCTTGTCCTAAAAGCCATCTTCGAAATATATTATTCTTTAATCCTTAATTGGTGATAGCCCGATCTCAAATCAATCTTAGAAAAGATTGAGGCCTCTCTCAGCTGATCAAGTAGATCATCAATCCTGGACAATGGGTATTTATTCTTCACCGTGGCTTTATTCAACTATCGATAATCTACGCATAATCTGAGACTACAATCCTTCTTTCTCACGAATAACACTGGTGCTCCCCACGGTGAGACACTGGGTCTAATAAACCCTTGATCCAATAACTCCTGTAGTTGTTTCTTCAATTCCTCAAGTTCCACTAATGCCATCTTGTATGGAGGTCTAGAGATTGACTGAGTATCTGGTACCAAATCAATGGAAAACTCCAGCTCTCTCTCTGGTGGTAAACCTGGTAACTTATCTGGGAAAACATCCAAAAATTCACACACCATAGGTTTAGCCTCAATCCTCGGATGTTCTTGATCATCATCTGAGATGAGTGTTTCATAACTTTCACATAAACAATCATATTTAGTACTCTCAAAAGCAACATCATAATTTCCAATTACTTACAAAGTTCCATATGTTTATTTACTCAAGATTTCAAACGTACAATGTAGGGTTTAGGTAGGGAGAAAGTTACAATCTTAGTGTAGCAGTCTAAACTCACACGATTAGTTTCCAGCCAAACCATTCTCAAAATTACATCAAACCCATGTATATTTAACATGATTAAATCTGCTAACATCACTCTATCTCCCACCTTTATTTCACACCCATTATAGATTAACTCAGTTCTCTGGGATTCACACATAGGGGTATTTATATGTATTATATACTCTAGGGGTTTAAACTTCAAGTTTAATCTACATGCAAAATGCTCAGAAATAAATGAATGCAAGGATCCTGGATCAATCAACACATGAGCCTTATGATTACAGACATAGAGTGTACCTCTTATAGTTTCTGTTGAAGTGTCTGTTGTTTCCTTGTCCAAAGTAAACATACCTCCCTGTGTGACGGGTCTCTTTCCTTTCTATACAGCAGTGGCCCATCTCTGGGGATTCACTTTCTAAGGTTGCTGTCTAGTAGGCTCCAGAGCATGTGGTATCTAAGGTTGAGGACAGTCCTTCACTCTGTGACCCATGTCACTACATTTAAAACATCCACGGATCAACGCAGTACAACTCCCCTCATGTAGTCAGCCATAATCTCTGCAAACCTTGATCTCAGGCCTAACATATCGAGGGGTCTCCTTAATAATAGGATAAGCTCTAGGTCTCTCCAATCTGCCCTTCTTTACCTCAATCCTTCTTCTTCTGAAGGAACCTCTCCGAACATCTGCCTGGGACATCGCTGGCCTCTTGCCCTTGTCCCAGTCACTGCTCTCAACTCATTTTGGGATTGTACAATTTCAATTCTCCTCTCAATCTCTTGTGCTCATCTCAAAGCATCTCTAAACTTGGTAATACACAAGCCTATCAATCAATCTCTGATGATGGGCTTCAATCCATATACAAATCTCTTAGTACAGAGCTCTTCATTCTTAAAGGTCTCTCGGTCATATCTCAGCAGAGCGGTAAATTGGCTCTCGTAATCATCCACAAACATGTCGCCTTGTACCAAACTTAAAAACTCTGCTTGCCTCCTCCTCTGGGCAGCTCGTGGTACGTATTGGGCTCTGAAGGTTGTCTGAAACTCTTCCCAACCAATTACATCCTGGTGGGACATCAGAATACTCTGGGTAGTATCCCACCAATCTTGAGCTATCCCTTTCAATATATAGGCACTCATACTGACCCTCTCAGCATCTGTGCACCCCAGATAGTGAAATATAACTCTCAACTCCGTCAGCCTCTATAGGATCCTTCTTTCCCCTAAATGCAAGTGGATTCATTCTTAAGAAGTCCTTCAGTCGGACCATACTTCTGTCATCAGGTTAAGTGATGGGTGGCACAAGGTCCATCTTTACTGGGGGTACGGGAGGTCCTTGTGGGGGTGTAGGAGTAGTACCTGAGGCATTAACTCCAAAATGTTACGCGAATAGCGCTGCCATTTGCTCAAAACCTTGCCTCACATCGTCTAAATCCGATTCAATCGAGAGTTAAGACTCTCTGATTGTGGGGTAGGTGGCGGAGGGGACTTTGCCTGCCTCCTCGAATGACCTCGTCGTCCACTCATTCTTAATCTCAACTCGTTTCCTGCACGTACATATCAAAATCGATTGAAATCTCAATCCTCAATTTCAGTTCATGACCAGACTTGTACAGACACTTGGGATGTATTCTAATTCACTTAACCGACACTGACAGTATTAAGCACCCTAAGCTCTGATACCAAGAAAACTCTATCACGTCGTGGAAGTGCGAAAAACAGGGCAAATTTAAACTTTTATTTACATCAATACACATTTATGGGTGCATTCTTGTACAGTGTCATTCATCAATATTTGTATATATATCATAAAACCACACCTCAGGATCCAATCATCACATATTTAAATATATCAAATTAGATACATTCCTCAACTCAGATTGAATTATCCTAATACATCCCATACATCATAGTACGTCAAGTGTCTGTAAATACAATTATAGTCTGGTTACATGAAATAATAAAATGTACCTCAAGTACAATATGTGGCCTGGAGCTCGAGTCCTCCACTGGCCACTAATCCGTACGTCGCAAGAAAATTCTCTTCACTTGAAGAAATCTGGGGAAAAGATAAAACGAGGTGAGCTTCTAAATCACTCAGTAAGAGGATAAGGGATTCGTTAATAAGAAAATGATTTGCACAACACAATCATTTTGTTTTACATGATAAACTCAATAAACTCAGTGGAAAATGTAGCATGAATAGTTAAAACATCATCTCAAAGCTCATGTAAAAACATGATATTAAATGGCTCAATTCAAGGTTACAAGCATGTAGAAATCAAGATGCGATAATGGCTTTTCTCTTTAAAACGTGATAAAAATCACTGAAATAGTAATGCATGTGGCACGGCCACTAAATAAAATCTACACGTCGTACATCCACTAATTAAAATCCGCACGTGGCACAGCCACCAAACACATGCGGCACAGCCACTGATTTAGATTCGCATGTGGCACAGCCACCAAACACACTTGGCATAACCACTGATTTTGATTCGTACGTGGTACAACTACAAAATGCATGTGGCACAGCCACTGATTTAGATTCGCACGTGGCACAGCCACCAAATACACGTGGCACAGCCCTTGATTTAGATTCGCACGTGGCACAGCCATCAAATACATGTGGTACAACCACTGATTAGGATTCACATGTGGTAGGTAACCAACGCTACCAGAGTAGTGGTCATCTCACGTTACCAGAACAGAGGAATATCAGACTTACATACTACTAGAGCAATGCCCGGTGTGTATTCAAAATTACACACCAAGTCTCAATCAATAGCCATTATCATAAAAAATCATTTTGCCTTCACGTAAAGCTCATAATGGTTTTCTCTCATAAAACTCATTTCAAACCGTTTTGTACTAACACAAAACATGTTTAAACCAAGCTTCAACCGGTAAAACCACGCACACACTTCTCAAATCTCAGTATGCCTTAACATAGGGCCCAAAACACTTTTCACATTTTAAACACAAAATGGTTATATAAAATGTTTTCATATATAGTTTACAACTCATAAAAGTTAGGCCCCAATCGGCTATAAAATCGTATGCAATTCTCATTCACAACACATAAAACATGCTTGTTTTCTCAATAAAAAATCATGCTACAATATTATCACAAAACACATACACAAATGAGTTTAGTTTTCCCTTACCTCTGTGCACCTCGTATAGTGTAATCGTTCCCCCATATCACAGACTAGCCTCGCATTCCACTCTAGAACTCCAGAGCTATCCAAACGATGTTAAAAAACATCAATATCTCAACTCAATCGCATTATTGAGAACACATTTTCTCATATTCTCATTAACACCTCAAATTACTCAATTCTCATAACTCTATCACGATTCACATACTCATCCACTACACCTCACAATCCTACATTTCTCATACCATATCCTATGCTAAATTCACCACATTGTCTCAATTCTAATTTATAGCCATAATTCTAAAAATTACCACAATTGTATAATAACATCTCTACTCCAACAAAATCATAGTTTCATCAAACCCTAGTCATTTCCTAACTATTTCATCACAATGCCCATGCTCACAATCACTAAAGATTACTTCAAAATCAAAGATTGAGCTTTTGAAAGTTACCCAAAACTTGTGGAGTGCCTAACTCTTACCTCGATTCAATCTGTCCTTCGATTTCCAAGTATGTTGTTCTCCTTTTGATGAGGAACAACTTTCCCTCTTGCCATAACCTTTGACTTAGATGAAAATGGGCGTTTTGGAGAGGAGAGAAAGCTAGGGTTCAAAAATGGCGATTTGGGAGAGAGAGAGAGATTGATTTCCAGGAAAACAAAAGGGTCTTTATATAAGCCGAGGTTAGGAGAATTATCTGGCTCTTGATGAGATTGATCTGCATTTTAATTTGGGGATGATTTCGGGCAATTTTATACCTAGGAGAGCGATCTATCATGGGATGAGATCGATATCTTAATTGCTTTATGAGATCGATCTGCTCCAATTATGAGATCGATCTCTAGTTTACAGAATGCTTCATGAGATTGATCTGTTCCTTGAGGAGATTGATCTTCTCCTTAACAGAAACATTTTGAGATTGATTCCTTCCTCATGAGATCGATCTCTTCATTACAGAATCATAAGGAGATCGATCCTCTTCCATTAGAAATCGATCTGCTCGCTTAAATTCCTCCTTCCGTGTTATTTTTTACCTACCAGATTGATACTCTCTTCTCCAAGATCGATCTGGCCCCATAGCTTCACACTTTAATATAAAATCTTATTTATAACTCATTTATCACTTAAAATTTCATTCCATGCCACCTCAATATATGAGCACATCATATTTAGTTCAATCAATTACACTTCATGTTCCCATTACATAAGTTGATATGTGTAAAATTCTCTGATCTCACAGGTAGGACTCAACCCCTCCCTCGGGTGTCCCTGACTCACATAAAACCATGAAATCAAATGTTTTTCAAAGCAATAGTAACATGCGATACAATGAATGTCATGTAAAACCAGTTTACATCAGGCATGGGTTTAAATAGCATGGAAATAACGTCATGCAAGTTCAGCTTAAAACCCAGTTTCATTCTCATCAAAATCACATCTCAGTCAGGATTCAACCCCTCCCTCAGGTGATCTAGACTCACACAAAAGTTCATAAGCATGATTTTCAGAACATCAAGTAACAACATGCGAGACTTGGCACTATATATATATCTGAGGTAAATAACCAGGAGTATGGCCATATAGTCGTGATCCCACTGCTACACGGATCCTGTATGCGGGGTCTCACCACTATCGAGAACTGCCTCGAGAAGTGGATCAGTCTATCCTATCGATCCTGCCGGATAACTCGCTTCCGAAGATGCCATTCGCATCTGAAGATGCCACATAATCAATCCAGCAAGGTACAATGTACTCCATGCTACTTGCATGGTACAACGTACTCCGTGGACCCATATCTCATATCCACAATCGTGCTTGTCTCAAAACACACGTGCGAGCATATTTAATTGACGTGACACACAGTCTACCCGACGCTCTAAGAACAGCTCATCGAATGTCTCATAAAATCAGTGCGAGCGATGCTCTAGCACTCTCATAAAATCAAGGAAAATCTCGTGTGAGCAAAGCTCCATCACGTGTTTCATAAAATCTCATAAGATCTAGTGCGAGCTAAGCTCCAGCAATCTGTCAAAATCATATAAAACTAGTGCGAGCTAGGCTCCAGCACTGTGTAAAAAAAAAATCAAGTGAAAATTTGGTGCGAGTTATACTCCAGCACCTTGTCACAAAAATCATATGAAAATCTGGTGCGAGTTAGACTCCAGCACCTATGCAAGTAAAACTCTAGTGCGAGCCCTTGCTCTAGCACTAATGCATGCATCACACAAATCAAAACTCATGCGAGCTGAGCTCTAGCACGTCACACTTTCATAAAATCACGTAGGTGGCTATGTTATCTCAAAACAATTTTCGAAAGAAATCACATTATTGAAAATATACAATACTGTGCATTTTTATTTAAAAGTTAGCCAGCCTACTCATGCACATGTCAAAACACCTCAAAAACAAGTAAGAACCTCTTGTTCTTGCTCCTCCCAGCTTTTCCTAACTTTGCAAATTTTACCCTTCACAGGGGTATTTTGGTCATTTGCCCATCCGGGTACCACAATTTTTTATTTTAAATCTAGACCCTTCAGACAATTTTAGGGAATGTAAATGATGTCGAAATTGCGTAAAGTTACCTCTAGCAGTCCGTAAAATTCCCTTACCTGGAATCACACGCGAGCTTATCCCGTCTCGACCGTACTAGGTCTCTCAATCCAATTCGCTCCAAACTAAGTCTACGGAGCTGCATCTAATCACGTATTTGGGTAAGTTCTAATATACTTATCAGTAATTCACTCTTACTGATCGAATCTAAAGCACTGGACCCATTTTACTTTATTGGGCCCGATTGCTCCTTAATAGGCCTTGACCCATTTTCAGCCTGTTTCCACTTATTAAATCCCTTCTTCAGGTCTATTGGGCTCATTTGGCTTACCAATACTCATCGGGTTTTGTTCCAAACTCATTGGATAGCCCGTATATCATTTTTTACAATTAATTCAAAAATCCAAATATAATTGATTTTATGCAGAATTTAATCCGTAAAACCCATAAAATAATATTAACTCTGCATTAAGGACTCAAATTGTCGGAATTAAAGTGTACTTACCCAATACTATGCAGGGTACGAAAATTAGAGTTCAATCGGCTCTCGTTCGGGCTCTGTCGTAGAACTGTACCATTAAATTAATCCGGGTTAATTTCCATTAAATAAAACATTAAATTTATTTTCAGAATTTACCCGTAGGTCAATCTCGACCATCGGTCTACTAACCTGAATCTCGATTCGTCCCCGGTAATTTTCTTTCCTTTTTTCCCTTTCTTTCTTTTCTTTTCTTCTTTTTCTTTTTCTTTTTTTTCTTTTTCTTTTTCTCCCTTTTCGGCTACGGTGCCGTTTTGCCCCTCTCACTGTCGCCGTCGTTCTCAGCCGTTTCGTTGGCCGCTACCGATCTCAAAAGGACCGCCTCGACTAGGGGGTCTCTCGGCTGGGTCGAATAGGAGCTGATTCGTCGTGGATCGCCTGAATCGACTCGATTTTCCTCTCGGCTTTTCGTTTGTCGATTCACCAAAATCAACCGTCGTCAGCGCTCGTCACCGGTGCCAGAGTGTTCACCAGCTTGTCCTCTCTCTTCTTCAAACTTCGTCTGGGCTCGTCAGTCGCCGATGGCTCGTCGGTGGCTCAGGTATTCGGCTATCATTTTCTGTCGGTTTTCTATTTTCGGGTTTTCCCAATTTTTGTTTTTCAGTTCTCTTCTTCTTTTTATTTTATTTATTATTATAATATACTTTATTGTTATTTTAATGAATAAAATACATTATTTTTTTAACAAATATCTTTACTATTCATTTAATAAAAATATTTAATCAATTAAATATATTTTTATTTTATTTATTTAGTTTTCTGGTATAATTTTCCATATTTTCAGTATAATGTCTCGGGCGAAAATTACGATTTATCGTAATATATTCGTATCTTGACCAATTGGACTCATTGATTAAGATGAGTCCTATTTCTCCTTCATTAATTAAGATGTCCTAATTCCCTATTTTAATTAAAATTTTATTATCGAATTTACACCAAATTTTGGTCTTTTGACTGTTTTACCATTCTATACGTTCGGGACCAATTTAGGCCAACTTTCCTTCTTGGACCCACTATAATTTCTCATTTAAATTCGTATCTCTGTCCGGACAATTCAAATCTCATAAATTAAATTTGAAATTCCTTAAATGTCTGTTTTCGGATTTTACGTATGTTCGACTACTTCATACATATTTATATGATCAAAATCATCCATCTTATGATTCCATTAATATATAACAATATCCATATAATGTGTGAATCATAAGGAAATAAAATAAAAAATCGAGTCTTACATAATCTCCCCGACTTAAGAAATTTGGTCCTCTAAATAGGAACCAAGTTATTCTATAAATCACTTCGGATACTTTACACATATCATACTCTTACTCTCCAGCTCTTATTTAAATTCCTCTGAAGTGTAATACTGTCGAAGGACTTTAATTAGGGAGATCATCTTAAACTTCAACACCTTCTCCTTCCTCTTTCTCATTATACCATAGAAAGAGAAACTTCCAAGCACACTGATTCACACTCGATGAATCCTCACGATCCCCATCTCTTGTCAGCATATCTTTTCTATCAGTTCTGAGGTGTTCTCATTCTCTCACAATCAGCTGAGCACCCTCAGAGGCCTATTATACTAGATCGGGAGCAATTTTCTATCTGTCACCCACTTCTTTCTATCCATTCGGAAAAGTAACCCTTACGGCCAAACAATGCTTCACACAATGTCATATCGATACTCGAGTGATAGCTATCGCTGTGGGCAATTTAGCTAATAACAAATGATCATTCCAGGAGCTTCTAACATCAATTGCACACGTTCTCATCATATCCTCCAGAACCCGTACAGTCCTCTCTGACTGACCATCTGTATGAGGATGAAACGTCATGCTCACACTCAATTGGGTTCCCATGGCTTCCTGAAACATGTTCCCAGAAGTGGGAAGTGAAGCAGGAATCCCTATCTGATACAATACTTCTTGGAATGCTACCTATGGTTCCAAAATCTTCTTACCTATATAGATTTGCTCACGCACGCAAAGTATCTATGGCTTTCATAACCAGAAAGTGGGTAGACTCAATCAATCTATCGACCATCACTCAAATAGCCTCGTGATTCCTACGGTCCTCTGTAACCTGTAACAAATCCATGGTAACCTGCTCCCACTTCCATGCCAAAATTGGTAGAGGCTGTAATAATCCTACTGACTTCTTTTGCTCTACCTTAATCTACAAACATACGAGACACTTAGCCATAACTCTCCGATATCTCTCCCATGCCTGACCACCAATACCCTATTTCAAAAAATTCGATATATTTTATTACTCAGTGAATGCACTATATATCCCAAAGAGTGAGCTTCTGATAATAACACTATCTCATCAACTGTGGTCATGGGAAGCACTTATACTATCTCTGAACCTCAGTAAGCCATCATCACTCACTGTGAACTCTGTCACTGTACCCTTCTGAATCTGACCCACACTATCGACACCCTGTCGATCATCACACTAAGCCTGTCTAATCCGGTTACTTAAATTTGGTTCTAATCTTAGGCTAGCTGTCACACAATCACTGTCATCATCAGAATGGATCACATCACTACTGAGGCTCACAACTGCTCTAGTAGCTCACGCTCCCTGACCATCATCTGTGATACCATCTCGAGGCTCTTTCTGCTCAAGGCATCATCCATTACATTAGCCTTTCCTGGGTGGTATAATTTCCACAATCATAATCCTTCTGAAGCACTAACCCTCTATGTTATCTCATATTCTACTCTTTCTGTGAAAACAGATACTTGAGACTTTTATGATCAGTATATACCTGAAATTTCTCACCATAAAAATAGTGGCGCCATACCCTCAGTGCATTACTATGGCTACCAACTTTAAATCATGGGCCGGATAGTCCTTTCATGATCCTTGAACTATCTGGATCCATATGTGACTATCATCTCATTTTATTTCAACACACAACCCAATCTTGGTTTCAAGACATCCATATACCCTGAGAAACCTCTTAATCTGTTGGGTATGGTGAGAATAAATACGGTGGTCAGTTCATACTTTAATACACCAAAACTACTGTCGCGTCTATCATCCCATTCAAATATAATTTTTTTCTAAGTTAAACGTGTCAACAAAGTAGTCCATTCCGAGAACTCTCAACAAATCATTTGAAAAAAAATAATTTCCAATTGTTGTTTATGATTTTCCCTGGACTTTAAATACAACCAAAATATTCTCAATAAGGATGATAACAAATCGGTCCAGGTAAAGTTTAAATACCTCATTCATCAATGCCCTGACGAGTACAAGGAATTGTCTTGGGCACATCCACATTCCAAATTCTCAACGGATAAAACCCAGACTTCCAATCGATCTAAAAAAATTTACGCTCTTCGCAGCTAACCCAATGGATCTTCAATAGTAGAATCAAATACTTATTCTTACGCTGATCCAGTTCGATTTGAAAATTCAAGTCTAGTTTTCAACTCTTAGGCTCACTTCCACAAAACAAATATCAGTATGAGAAAAGAACCTCATCGTAGTTGAGTTCCACTAAATATTTCAATCATCTATATCCTTGACCTATGTACACATAAACACATAATGTCATTTCGAAATTGCTTCTGTTTAAGATACTCACTTGCGTCATTTCCTTTTTCTTATATTAACAGCTTTTATAAAATTTTAATTTTTAAACCTTCATGATTAATCGAATTCTATATTTCTTTATCATACAAGTAAAGGTACCCTAATTTTAAATGTATATATTATGACTGTCGATTTCAATTTATAGGTTGTGTACTTCTAGACGATGTCAAGTGTTCAAGCGAGGAGGTATTTTGAAATACCTTTATTAACCCTCAAACTTGACCACAGGGACTGGTTGTGGATATATTCACCCCTTATCATTGGTCACAATTCATATTCACTATATATCGCTTAATCCAAATTACTTTACATATCAACGATATTCTTACCTTGCATACGCCTCTTATTCCAATATATCTTGTATGCAGGATCTATCACATCTCAAAGCTTATCTCTTTTCGTATATCAACTATAACAAAACTCTTTCATTACTTGTTAAAACTTACTGTACACTTTTCTATGGTGAAACATCGCTATCTTAGAATAGTAATTTCAACAACATAGTTTGCAGCCAATCAATTTATTCCCCATATTACATCAAAACACTCATATTTCATAGAATGAGATTGGTCTGCATATTCCTTTCCCCCACTTTCAACTTACAATCTCTACCGACATATTCAATTAGCAGACTATCCTTCATTGGGGTGCTAACTATCAGCATTTCGCCTAATGATATAGGCTTCACACATTTCACTAACTTATATGCAAATGATGACGATATAAATAAATGTGTAGTACCAGGATCAATTAAAATAATTGCTTCAATATTAACAATCAAGATGGTACCTTACACTATATCAAATAAAGCATCAATAGTGTCCTAGTCCAAATCATACACTCTCCATCATTCAATCGCCTATTTTCATGGTAACTACCACACATCCAACACTGCCCATTAGCAGGTCGGGGTCCTCCAATCACAATATCCGTGTAAGCACTGAAACTGGATACACTGAGGCTTACCAATTATCTTACCCCATAACTCACTAACTCTAAATTTGCTACCAAACTGCCTCTTTCCCGCTTTGACATCTCTATCATCCACTATTCTCTTTTTGTCTCTATTTCTACCCTTATTGCCTTTCTCAAACTTAGAGGAATGCAATTTCAAATCTTATTCACGCATTGTGATTTACGCGCTGCCTCGTCGTATGTAGTGATATCTTACAGGGTCAATCAGACTCTGATAGACGGTTTGAGTTTTTCCATGACTTTCAGACCTTTCGATTCTCACTATTCATAATGTCGGATTATACTTACCTAGGGATGTAAATTGAGATTTATACTAGTCGATTGACCTGTTCCTCTGGGTCAGAGTAAGGAACTCTATCCGTAAATTCTTCTGAACAATGTTTGAAATATACCGTCTCTGTGCATCCAGAATTATCTCGCATATCGACTCTGGATGTCTAACTCTTAAGATAGGTCGAGTGGACTTTCACCCAATTTTTACCTTGCTCTCCAACATAAACGCATCCAGTCACTTTCTCGATCAACATACACCGATAGAACCCATACAACTTTGCTATCTCATTCACTCAATCCTCATTAACTATTGGTTTCTTTACTTCGCTAAATACCAGAGGGGTGTGAGAATCTCTATAGGTTGAGGCATCTGTTCAGGCTATACCTTGCATATCCTTAACTACTGGCATAGACTGAGTAAACAACTCCAAAATATTTTTCACACTCCACTCCATCCTCGTGAAGCGTGTCTTAATACTGTCTGGTCTCTTCATAGGACCCTGTGGAGTATGCTCAAAATCAGTCTCCACCTCAACCTCCTCATAGGTCTCATGGGTCAACTCAACATGACTAGTAGGCTTAGGCCTACCTCTACAGCCTCTGCCTCGTGCTCTAACTCCTCTACCCTGATTGATAACAGGCATAATGCCTACATTCTTGCATTCACAACCATTTCTTAGTTAAAACTCATCTCAATATACACTATAGTATCTAACCAAGCATAGTAACACAGGGATGTAATTTCCAAATTACTGACACTGACACACATCTATCACGACCCTCCATGACTTAACCAAAATCACTTCAATTTTTTTCTCATTTTTAACTTACCTTTCCTCCATTCAATGGTTGGGCCGTGATTCGATGTTTACTTCCTCGCATACCATATCATCCATTATCATACATACATGTCAATATACTATTACTGACTATACTTCTTTTATAATACATGTGAGATCATATAAAATCTAATACAAATACATTCCCCATAATATATATCGTATACATCACTGTGCTGTTTCTATGTTTAGATACATAACTGTACAAAATAATTATACCTGTCGATTAATAGGAAATAGCAGCGGACAACAGGAATACTATCCCTTAAATGCTCTCACTCTACTGTTGATGCTCTGTAGAGAGATGTAAAAGAAAGGGGGGTGAGCATACAACGCGCTCAGTAAGGAAATCAGGCAAGTAAGTAGACATCTACACTATCTACTCAAAATAATACTATGCCTTGAAAATATCATTTCCTTAACTCACTTTAAAAGCATGTCTTTAAATATATATATACTTGTATAGATTAAATCCCATGTACAGAAATCATGCTTGCTTTCTCAAATGTAGGCATGTAGTGAAAAATAATGCATCTTTATAATATCACAATGCCTTTAGATAAATCATGCCATGTATATTTAAATCACATTAAATATGGCATCTAAATTATTCACATCACAACAATCGAATTTCGACCCATCCCTCAAGTCTATCCGTAAATAAATCAGTCAATCAGGTAATATATCATGTGAGACTCTATGGTGAAATGCAATAATATCCTGGACTATGGCCATATCCTATAATGGTGATCCCAGGCTACACGGAATCCTAGTGTGTGGGGCATCATTGCTGCAATGGAAGGGGGGTCCGTACATCACAACCGCCAGCTATATCCTCCTCAACTCCATAACACCACATGGTACAGTGTATTCCACGCTACTTGCACGGTACAACGTACTCCGTGGACCCTACATCGTAGTCAGGGTGCCTGCCATAGGTCTTAGCCCTCAAACCATGGAATATCATACCATGTCTCTAAATCCACATGCAAACCTCTCATAGTGTGACACTCAGTCTACACGAAGAAATCAAGCATGGTTTTCTACATGTATTATATATCACATAAATTACAGTGCGCGCCTTTGAGCGCAACTCATAGTTGACACTCCGCTCAAACACTGTTTCACATCACAAACTCAACTCTAGTGCAAGTAAACCTCTAGCAACTAGGTCCATGCATAGTTCATGTTTCAAATCAAGTACGAGCAATAGCTCCAATACCATGCTATGCACAAAACTCATCAAATCAAGTACGAGCAGTAGCTCAAGTACTATATCATGCATAAATCATGAAGAATCGAGTACGAGCAACGCTCTAGCACTCTGTCATGTATCTCATGAAAAAATTGAGTATGAGCTAATCACTCCAGCACTCTCTCATGCATATATCATATAAAACTGAGTACGAGTAATAACTCCAGCACTCTATTATGCATGTCATGGAAATCCAGTGCGAATCGTACATCAACACTAATATATGTGGAAAATATATGAAATCAAGTGTGAGCTGTGCTCTAGCACGATTTATTCTCACATAATTCGATAGATGGCTCTTTAAAAAGAGATAATTTTTAAAACATCAATATCAGCACTATAAAGTGTGCTTAATTCATATCAACCTTAAAATCATTAGCCCATCTATTTATTCTTCTGCTAAATAGCAGTAAACACTCAAAATGATAGTTTCCATGCTTTTCAGAACTTTTCACAAAATTTGACTTTTTTCCTAAATAAGGGCAAAATTGTAATTTACCACTATCGGGTCACAATAATTATTATTCACTTTCTTTGACCCTCAGAGTTTTTAAGTGAATGTAAAAGCAGAAGAAAATACATGCAGGTATCTTTAACTATTCACAAAAGTCCCTTACCTATAATCACTTGAGAAATTTTACTTTTTCAACGCTGCTCGATCTAGCAGTCCGATTTGCTCCTCCAATAATCTCTATAGCCGCATATAACAATTTATCAGGTTAATTATATTTTTTCTGCTATATTTCACATTAAATACAGTCTATTTCCCTTAATGGGCTTTAATAAACCTTAATGGGCCTAACTATGCCTTAAGCCTATTTTCATTTTACTATTCATTTTCGTTGGGCCTATTGGGCTTGTGGGGCCCACCAACTCTTATTGGGTTTGTCCTAGATCCATTACATCACATTGGGCCTAAAATAATTGGGCTTGGCCCATTGGACCTCTCGGCCACATGCCATGGCCAAGAGCACTCCATGCCATCAGTCACACTATTGTATGCCGTCCATGTCCATTCCCTTAGCCAATTCACTTAGGCATTTTCACAAACACTTGGTTGGCAATGTTCTTAAGTATCACGTAGTTCATTTAGGCATTTTATCAAACACCTTGATTGCCAACTTAATACATGTATTAATTAATCAAATTGATTAATTCTAACTATACCATAATCATTAACACATGTACATTAACTTATTTATGCCTTAATATCATATGGGCATTCATCAATATTTCACTACTCACTCTTAGCCTAACCATGATCATAGTGATTTCATATGTTTCAATGCTTAAAACATATACCAATATACTTAAAGTCATTCATAAATTTACATATATGAATTTGAAAGCTTCAAAATATACCTAGTATTTGTGTTCACACTTGGCCAAAACTTTGGAGCCTCACAGTTTGCACACTATGGCTTCTTGATAGCCAATTCCAACATATGTTACTCTCCTCTCAATTTGGAACAACTTTCATGCAGAATGCAAGTTCCAAATATGCCTAAATCCTAGTGATTTCTAGTGAGAGAAAGCTTGGATAAATGTATTTCAATGGTTTCCTTGTGTAGCCGAGAATGGTATGGTGAAGATGACAATGGTGTAGCTGATTTTAGAAGCCATTTACTTAGCCATTAAGCCTTACTTTTCAGCTATTAAAATTGACTTCCTAAGGTTTAGTTATGAGTCACCTAACGAGTCATCTAATGAGTCATAGTTAGCTTTAACTACGGTTAGATATTTACCTAATGTGCTTTACAATTGGGCCTCTTGGTTTGGGCTTTCTTAATGGGCTTTCGGGCTGAAATTTTTACTATACCTCGGTCCTTTTATTGTCTTAATATTTGGCCTATCGATCGGTCCAACAATTCAGTTTAAGGGACCTAAAAATTTCGATCTACGTTTAGTATACCTTAATGGGCTTTAAAATCTTCACTTTAGGCCCATTACGTTTTTAATCATTAAATTAAATCTGGAATCCTTTCGAATAAATTTTCCTTATTTTCGGGTATGATTATCTTGTATTCTGACTAAAAATATTTTTTCCCAATTTTTTTCTCCATACTTAGATTAATTCCTAACCATGGTTAGTCAATAATGGTAAAAGTCCACTTTTCTTAATTATAGTTGACTTTTTCCTTAATCATTGACCAAGTTTACTTTTTCTCAAAATTTCAAGTGCCATATCTTATGTTTTACACTCTCGTCTTTACGTTTTGGTCATTTTCAGTAGATAGATAATCCCGTAACACCTTAAATACTTTAATTCGCTAAAAAGGTCCATTTTACCCTTTTTAGCTTTTACTCTCGTTCTTTGTGTTCGGAACTAAATCAAACTGACTTTCCTTCATAAGCTCTTTATATTTTCTCATTTTAAGTTCTTATTTTTAGTTAGAATGATTCAAATCCACTCGATTTAGCCTGCGACTCTTATAGCTCACATTAGGCTTTTATGTAGCTTATGCGTTTAAATCATTTCACATATTCTTTAAATCTAGTAAATACTCTTCTTATGATTCAACTATAATAATAGAGTGTTCACAGACATAGGAATCATAAAGAATAGGCTACATAAAATACGGGTCTAACAATCCTCCCCTACTAAGAAAATTTGGTCCTCCAAATTAGAACCAAATCAGTCATCGAATAGTTGGGGGTGCTTATCTCGCATCAGACTCTCCAGCTCCCAAGTATCCTCCTCTGAAGTATGATGCTGCCGAGAACCTTCACTAATCTGATAGTCTTTCATCTCAATACCTTCTCCTTCCTCTCCAATATTCGAATCGATCGTTCAACATATGACATGTCCTATCGGAGTTCCAAAGGCTCATAACTAATCACATGTGTCGGATCCAGGTGATACTTTTGAAGCATCAATATGTGGAAGACGTTATGGACACCTAATAAGTCTGGTGGCAATGCCAACCTATAAGCCTCATTTCCCACTCGATCAAGTATCTCAAAGGGTCTAATATAGCGAGGATTCAGCTTTCCTCTCTTCCCAAACCTCGCTATGCCCTTAGAAGGAGAAACTTTCAGAAACACGGATTCACCAACTGCAAACTCTAGTGGCCTTCGTCTCCTATCAACGTAACTCTTCTGTCTACTCTGAGCTGTCCTCAGTCTCTCTATAATCAAGTGGACGTCCTCAGATGCTTGTGTAACCATATCAAGAGCAAAAATCTTACGGTCACCCACTTATTCCCATCCAATAGGGGAACGACATCTTCGGTAATATAAAGCCTCATAGGGTGCCATCCCGGTACTCGAATGATAACTGTTGTTGTAGGCGAACTCGACCAGTGGCAAGTAGTCATCCCAGGAGCCTCTAAAATCTAGCACACATGCTCTCAACATATCCTCCAGAGTCTTTATAGTCCTCTCTGACTGACCATCTGTCTGAGGATGGAAAGCGGTGCTCAAACTCAACTGGGATCCCATGGCTTCCTGAAAATGTTCCCAAAAGTGGGAAGTGAAGTAGGAATCCCTATCAGAGACTATGCTCATGGGTACACTATGTAACCTCACTACCTCGCGTACATACAGCTCTACAAATGAACTTAGAGTATTGGTCGCTCTCATAGCTAGCACTTCGTCAGTTTGTCGACAATAACCCATATAGCATCGTGATTCCTACGGGTCCTTGATAAACCCATCACGAAATCCATGGTGATATGCTCCCATTTCCATGTCGGTATAGGTAGAGGCTACAATAACCCTGCAAGTTTCTGATGCTCTACCTTCACCTGCTGACATACGAGACACTTTGCCACAAAATCTGCTACATCTCTCTTCATAGCCGACCACCAGTATACCTTTCAGAGGTTCTGATATATCTTGTTACTCCTTGGATGTAACGTATACCTTGATGAATGAGCTTTCGCCAATATCAATCTCCTGAGTCCTTGATCCTTGGGAACAGACAAGCTGCCTCTAAACCTCAATAGTCTATCAAAACTCAACTCAAAATCAGTCACTGTGCCCTTCTGCATCTGACCACTCACATCCATACAAAATGGATCAGTCTGCTGATCCACTCTGATCCTGTCCAACAAATCTGGCTCCAAGCGTAGACTAGATATCACATAGCCTGTATCCATGTCAGAAGGCACAACTCCAAAACTGAGGCTAGCAAACTGCTCTAGCAACTCATGTTCCATAACTATCATATACGATACCATCCATAGGCTCTTCCTACATAAAGCATCAACTACAACGTTAGCCTTACCCGGATGATAAAGTTTCTCACAATCGTAGTCCTTCAGAAGCTCTAGCCATCTTCTCTATCTCATGTTCAATTCTTTCTGTGAGAATAGATACTTGAGGCTCTTGTGGTCGGTAAATATCTGAAACTTCTCACCATACAAGTAGTGGCACCATACCTTCAACGCAAACACTACTGCTGCTAACTCCAAATCATGGGTCGGATAGTTCTTCTCATGATCCTTTAACTGTCTGGATCCATAAGTAACTACCCTTCCATCCTACATCAATATGCAGCCCAGTCCCTAATGCAAAGCATTGGTATACACTACAAATCCTCTTGAGCTGGTAGGGATAGTGAGAATCGGAGCGGTGGTCAATCAACGCTTCAACTCCTGAAAACTCTTCTCACAATCCTCATTCTATATGAACGGTACACTCTTTCAAGTAAGACGTTTCAATGGAACAGCCAACTTAAAAAATCCCTCAATGAATCTCTAATAATATCTAGCTAAACCAGAAAACTCCTGATCTCGGTGACTGTTATCGGCTGTTCCCACTGAATTACAGCCTCTATCTTAGATGGATCGAGTGATACACCATCCCTTGATATAACATGTCCCAAAAATGAGATCTGTGACAAGCAAAAGTCACACTTATAGAGCTTAGCATATAACTTCTGCTCTTGTAGAGTCTGCAATACGATCCTGATGTGCTCCTCATGCTCCTCCTTGGATCTCGAATACACCAATATGTCAACGATAAAGACGATAACAAACTGGTCCAAATATGGCTTGAACACATCGTTCATCAAAGCAATGAAAGCAACTGGAGCATTTGTCAATCCGAATGACATGACTAAGAACTCATAATGGCCATATCAGGTACGAAACGCTGTCTTGGGTACATCTCCACTTCGAACTCTCAGCTGATGATACCCAGACCTCAGATCAATCTTGGAAAAGACCTGTGCTCCCTAAAGCTGATCTAACAAGTCATCAATGCGTGGAAGGGGATACCTATTCTTAATTGTGGCCTTATTCAACAATCGGTAATCTATACACAATCGAAGGCTCCCTTCCTTCTTTCTCACGAATAAAACAGGTGCACCCCAAGGTGAAACACTCGGTCGAACAAAACCCCTATCCAACAGCTCCTGCAACTACCTCTTGAGCTCCTCTAGCTCAACTAAGGCCATGCGATATGGTGGTCTCGAAATAGGCTCCGTACCAGGCACCAAGTCTATACAGAACTCCATCTCTCTATCTGGTGGTAACCCTGGCAACTCATCCGAAAAAACATTTGGGTACTCACTGACCACAGTAATATCTAACAACTCTGGATGTGCCTTATCCATATCTACCACGTACGTAATGAAACCTTGATATGTTGAAGGTTTTCTAAGTCAGTAAATCATATCATAACCATAACTACTCCTTCTATTTATTTTTTATTAAACTTTACAACATATCTGTTAGGAAAGATAACTGTCTTAGCATAACAATCTAAAACAACATGGTTTGTAGATAACCAATCCATTCCTAAGATTATATCAAAGTCACTCATACTTAGTAATATTAGATTGGTTGTCATCTCCTTGTTCCCTACTCTCAACTTGCAGTCATTAAATTCATACTCTATAACTTAACTACTATTCATAGGCGTACAAATCAACATCATCATACATAACGGTGTATGCTCTACATGTCTTGCAAATTTACAAGCAAATGAAGGCGATACAAAAGAATGTATGGCACCAGGATCAATTAAAACTTATGCTTCAATATCATAAATCAGGATATTACCTCGTATCACATTCGGTGAAGCATTAGCTATCCCTTGGTCCAAAGCATGTACGCGCCCTCAACCAATCACTTGCTTCCCTTTCTCTTCTGCTGTTACTCTCCTTCTCGAAGCAGAAGGATCAATTGGAGCTCTCTCTGGCTCCCTGCCCTTCAGTGGAGCAATATCAACCATCTCTGGGCAAGCTCTAGTAATATGCCCCTATTTCCCGCATCGAAAACACACTATAGGAGTCAGCGGACACGGTTTATCTCTATGTTGCCTATCGCATCTTTTGCACTAGTCGGTAGTAGGTCTCTGTCCTCCTATGACAATACCCTTTGCTGGAGCTATAGTCGGATAAGTAGGAGGTCTGGCAGGTCTCTCTCGTGCCTCCTCAACCCGTGGTCTTTTACCGAAGAGTTTCCTCCCTCATCGATAAGTAAAACCTCTATCTCTTGTCGATCTCTTCCTCTGTATATCTCGGCTCCAGCTAAACTTCCCAAACTTGGAAGCTTTCCTCTCATAATCTTGCTCGTACAGTTCCACCCTGCGCACTACTTCCTCATAGGTGGTTATATCTAATGGGACCAACCTGGACCGCAGAATCAGTCTCAATCCATCGCTGAACCTGTGGACCTTCCTGGCCTCACTATACATGGTATCTGGGTCATATCTCCCCAGGGATAGAAATCGAGTCTCATACTCGTCCACTGACAAACTCCCCTGGTTCAGTCCTAAAAACTCAACCTGTAATTTTCATTTTGCGGTATCGGGGACAAACTGCCTCCTAAAGGCATCCCGAAATATCTCCCAACTAATATTTGTATGTCGAGTTCTCAATATGGGTCTAGTGGACTTCCACCAATGCTCTGCAGCTCCCTTCAGTAGGAACGCAGCAAATGCGACCATCTTCGATGTCGTACACTCAAAAAATCCATAAAGCTTCTCTATCTCAGTAACCCACTCCTTAACAGCTATAGGGTCCTTAACCCCATTAAAAGATGGAGGTCTAAATTTTTGGAACTCTCGCAACCGATGCAGATCACATCCTTACCAAAATCCACTACTACCCGAAACTGGTAGGGGTGTAGGAGTAACTATGGTCCTCGGTGCATGAGCTGGCTGTGTAGGTGTATCAGGGGCAACTGCTTCTCTTGTTGCAGCTCCTGCCTCCTGTCCCTGCCTACCTGGCATCGTCTGCGCCAATATCTCTACTATCGTCTTTAGACTATGCTCTAATCTCGTAAAGTGCATCTTAGCACACTTTAGTGCCTCAGTAGCACCTGGAGTCTCATGGGTAGGTAATGGTTCGGTAGTAGCTCGTCTCTTAGGCCTATCTCCGCGGCCTAGAGCCCTACCTCTTGTCCCTCTACCACTACGAGTATTTGCCATATAGGCAAAGTTCCTACATTTACTATCATGAATTAGTCCGTCTCCCATCTGGTATACACAGTTGTATCTAAACACATCACAATACTATGGGGATGTACACTTTCCTATTTTCTAATACCAACTCACATCAGACCAACCTCTTCTCTGATACCATTTTGTCACGACCATCCATGACTTAACTAAAACCACTATGAATTTCTTGTATTTTTTAACTTACCTTTCCTCTCTTCAATGGTTGGGCTGTGATTCGATGTTAGCTTCCTCGCATACCATATCATCCATTATCATACATACATGTCAATATACTATTACTGACTGTACTTCTTTTATAATACATGTGAGATCATACAAAATCTAATACAAATACATTCCCTATAATATGTATCGTATACATCACTGTGCTGTTTCTATGTTTAGATACATAACCGTACAAAATATGTATACTTGTCTATCGATAGGAAATAGCGGCAAACAATAGGAATACTATCCCTCAAATGCTCTCACTCTACTGCTGATGCTCTATAGAGAGATGTAAAAGAAATGGGGGTTAGCATACAACGCGCTCAGTAAGGAAATCAGGCAAGCAAGTAGACATCTACACTATCTACTTAAAATAATACTAGGACTCGAAAATAACATTTCCTTAACTCACTTTAAAAGCATGTCTTTAAATATATATATACTTGTACAGATTAAATCCCATGTACAGAAATCATGCTTGCTTTCTCAAATGTAGGCATGTAATGCAAAATAATGCATCTTTATAATATCACAATACCTTTAGATAAATCATGCCATGTATATTTAAATCACATTAAATATGGTATTTAAATTATTCACATCACAACAATTGGATTCCGACCCATCCCTCAGGTCTATCCGTAAATAAATCAGTCAATGAGGTGATATATCATGTGAGACTCTGTGGTGAAATGCAAAATATCCTAGACTATGGCCATATCCTATAATGGTGATCCCAGGCTACACGGAATCCTAGTGTTCGGGGCATTACTGCTGTAATAGGAGGGGGGTCAGTCCATCACAACCGCCAGCTATATTCTACTCAACTCCATAATACCACATGGTATAGTGTACTCCATGCCACTCACACGGTACAACATACTCTGTGAACCCTACATCACAATCGGAGTGCCTGCCATAGGTCTTACCCCTCAAACAATGGAATATCATACCACATCTCTAAATCCACATGTGAACCTCTCATAGTGTGACACTCAGTCTATAGAAGGAAATCAAGCATGGTTTTCAACATGTATTATATATCACATAAATTACAATGCGCGCTTTTGAGCGCGACTCATAGTCGACACTCCGCTCAAACACTGTTTCACATCACAAACTCAACTTCAGTACAAGTAAATCTCTAACAACTAGGTCAATGCATAGTTCATGTTTCAAATCAAGTATGAGCAATAGCTCTAGTACCATGCTATGCACAAAACTCATCGAATAAAGTACGAGTAGTAGCTCAAGTACTATATCATGCATAAATCATGAAGAATCGAGTACGAACAACGCTCTAGCACTCTATCATGTATCTCATGAAAAATTTGAGTACGAGCTAATCGCTCCAGCAATCTCTCATGCATATATCATATAAAACTGAGTATGAGTAATAACTCCAGCACTCTATCATACATGTCATGGAAATCCAATGCGAATCGTACATCAGCACTAATATATGTGGAAAATATAAGAAATCAAGTGCGAGCTGTGCTCTAGCACGATTTATTCTCACATAATTCGATAGATAGCTCTTTAAAAAGGGATCCTTTTCAAAACATCAAAATCAGCACTATAAAGTGTGCTTAACTCAGATCAACCTTAAAATCATTAGCCCATCTATTTATTCTTCTGCTAAACAGCAGTAAAACACTCAAAATGATAGTTTTCATGCTTTTTATAACTTTTCAAAAAAGTTAATTTTTTTCCTAACTAAGGGCAAACTCGTAGTTTGCCACTATCGGGTTACAATAATTATTATTCACTTTCTCTGACCCTCAGAGTTTTTAAGTGAATTTAAAAGCAGACGAAAATACGTGTAGGTATCTCTAACTACTCACAAATGTCTCTTACCTATAATCACTCAAGAAATTTTACTTTCTCAACGCTGCTCGATCCAGCTGTCCGATTTGCTCCTCCAATAATCTCTGGAGCTGCATATAACCATTTATCAGGTTAATTATATTTTTCCTACTGTATTTCACATTAAATACAGTCTATTTCCCTTAATGGGCTTTAATAAACCTTAATGGGCCTAACTATGCCTTAAGTCCATTTTTATTTTACTATTCATTTTCGTTGGGCCTATTGGGCTTGTCGGGCCCACAAACTCTTTTGGGCTTGTCCTAGACCAATTACATCACATTGGGCCTAAAATAATTGGGCTTGGCCCATTGGACCTCTCGGCTACATGCCATGGTCGAGAGCACTCCATGCCGTCAGTCACACCATGGCATGCCGTCCATGTCCATTCCCTTAGCCAATTCACTTAGGCATTTTCACAAACACTTGGTTGGCAATGTTCTTAAGCATCACATAGTTCATTTAGGCATTTTATCAAACACCTTGATTGCAAACTTAATACATGTATTAATTAATCAAATTGATTAATTCTAACTATACCATAATCATTAACACATGTACATTAACTCATTTATGCCTTAATATCATATGGGCATTCATCAATATTTCACTACTCACTCTCGGCCTAACCATGATAATAGTGATTTCATATGTTTCAATGCTTAAAACATATACCAATATACTTAAAATCATTCATACATTAACATATATGAATTTGAAAGCTTGAAAATATACCTAGTATTTGTGTTCACATTTGGCCGAAGCTTTTGATCCTTACGGTTTGTACACTATGGCTTCTTGATAGATAATTATAACATATGTTACTCTCCTCTCAATTTGGAACAACTTTCATGCAGAATGCAAGTTCCAAATATGCCTAAATCCTAGTGATTTCTAGTGAGAGAAAGCTTGGATAAATGTATTTCAATGGTTTCCTTGTGTAGCCGAGAATGGTATGGTGGAGATGACAATGGTGTGGCTGATTTTAGAAGCCATTTACTTAGCCATTAAGCCTTACTTTTCAGCCATTAAAATTGACTTCCTAAGGTTTAGTTATGAGTCACCTAATGAGTCATCTAATGAGTCATAGTTAGCTTTAACTATGGTTAGATATTTACCTAATGGGCTTTACAATTGGGCCTCTCGGTTTGGGTTTTTGGGCTGAAATTTTTACTATACCTCGGGCCTTTTATTGTCTCAATATTTGGCCTATCAATCGGTCCAACAATTCGGTCTAAGGGGCCTAAAAATTTCGATCTACGTTTAGTATACCTCAATGGGCTTTAAAATCTTCACTTTAGGCCCATTATGTTTTTAACCATTAAATTAAATCTGGAATCCTTCCGAATAAATTTTCCTTATTTTCGAGGACAATTAGCTTGTATTCTGACCAAGAATATTTTTCTCCAATTTTTTTCTTCATACTTAGGTTAATTCCTAACCATGGTTAGTCAACAATGGTAAAAGTCCAATTTTCTTAATTATAGTTCACTTTTTTCCTTAATCATTGACCAAGTTGACTTTTTCTCAAAATGTCAAAAGTGTCATATCTTATATTTTACACTCTCGTCTTTACGTTTTGGCCATTTGTGGTAGATAAATACACCCGAAACACCTTAAATACTTTAACTCGCTAAAAAGGTTCATTTTACCCTTTTTCGCTTTTACTCTCGTTCTTTGTGTTCGAAACTAAATCAAACTGACTTTTCTTCATAAGCTCTCTATATTTTCTCATTTTAAGTTCTTATTTTCAGTCAGAATGATTCAGATCCACTATGTTTTGCCTGTGACTCTTATAGCTCACATAAGGCTTTTATGTAGTTTATGCGTGTTTAAATCATTTCACATATTCTTTAAATCTAGTAAATACTCTTCTTATGATAGAGTGTTCACACACATAGGAATCATAAGGAACAGGCTACATAAAATACAGGTCTGACAACATAAGACCAATTTTTCCCTGATACCACCATTTGTCACGACCCAAAAATTAGAGTAAATTTTTCATTTTTCTTTTATACTTACCTGTCCTCTGATCGTGGCCACAGCCCACTAACAATTGGGCTATGCGTCAATGCCAATCTCACCATTCATTCACCATATAACTTAATTCCTAATTAAAGGAAAGGTAAACACATGAGTTTTTCACTAATTCTTTCCTATTCATTTACAAGTGTTTACAGTGTCATACATCCCCGAAAATTACTTACAAACATGTTACTATGCTATTCTTATTTAGATACAATATGTACTAGTGTATATACCTCAAGTGATGGGCAGCGATGGATATCAAGAATGCAGTACTCAGTCGTCACAAAGTCTACTAGAAGAAATCTGTGCGAGAAAATGAAAGGGGTGAGTACATCAAGCTTAGTAAGACAATCCTACAAACAAGTAGGTAACCATACTACCTACATGAATGTGGTGCCATGCATAAATCACCCTTTCTCCATATAATTTCAAAACAGATGCTACAATTCATGATGTCATGTAAAACAAGTTCACATATGGATTTCAAAGAGCATGGAAAACTCAACATGCAAATCCATTTAAATCATTTCATTCTTGTTAAAATTTCACAACACAACCAAGACTCAACCCCTACCTCGGGTGTTCCTGACTCACACAAAACCATGAAATCAAATGCTTTTCAAAGCAATAGTAATATGCGATACAATGAATGTCATGTAAAACCAGTTTACATCACGCATGGGTTTAAATAGCATGGAAATAACATCATGCAACTTTAGTTTAAAACCCAGTTTCATTCTCATCAAAATCACATCTCAGTTAGGATTCAACCCCTCCCTCGAGTGATCCAGACTCACACAAAAGTTCATAAACATGATTTTCAAAACATCAAGGAACAACATACGAGTCTTGGCACTAATATATATCTCAGGTAAATAACCAGGAGTATGACCATATACTACTGATCCCACTGCTACACGGATCCTGTATGCGGGGTCTCACCACTATCAGGAACCACCCCGAGAGGTGGGTCAGTCAATCCCGTTGGTCCTACCCAATAACTCGCATCCAAAGATGCCACATAATCAATCCCAGCACGGTACAGCGTATTCCATGCTATTTGCACGGTACAACGTACTTCGTGGACCCATATCTCATATCCACAATCGTGCTTATCTCGAAACGCACGTGCGAGCATATTTAATAGGTGTCACATACAGTCAACCCAACGCTCCAAGCACGGTTCATCGAATGTCTCATAAAATCAGTGCGATCGATACTCCAGCACTCTCGTAAAATCAAGGAAAATGTCGTGGGAGCAAAGCTCCAACACGCGTTTCATAAAATCTCATAAGATCTAGTGCGAGCTAAGCTCCAGCACTCTGTCAAAATCATGTAAAACTAGTGAGAGCTAGGCTTCAGTACTGTGTCATAAAAAATTCAAGTGAAAATTTGGTACGAGGTATACTCCAACACCCTGTCACAAAAATCATATGAAAATCTGGTGTGAGTTAGACTCCAGCACCTATGCATGTAAGACTCTAGTGCGAGTCCTTGCTCTAGCACTAATGAATGTATCATACAAATCAAAACTTGTGTGAGCTGAGCTCTAGCACGTCACACTTTCATAAAATCATGTAGGCGGCTCTATTATCTCAAAACAATTTCTGAAAGAAATCACATAGTTGAAAATATACAATGTTGCGCATTTTTATTTAAAAGTTAGCCAACCTACTCATGCACGTGTCAAAGCACCTAAAAAACAAGTAAGAACCTCTTGATCTTGCTCCTCCCATCTTTTCCTAACTTTAGAAATTTTACCCTTCACAGGTATATTTTGGTCATTTGCCCATCCGGGTACTAAAATTTTTTATTTTAAATCTAGACCCTTCAGAAAATTTTAGGGAATGTAAATGATGTCGAAATTGCATAAAGTTACCTCTAGCAGTCCATAAAATTCTCTTACCTGGAATCACACGAGAGCTTATCCTGTCTCGATCGTACTAGGTCTCTTAATCCAATTTGGTCCAAACCAAGTCTACGGAGCAACATATAATCACGTATTTGGGTAAGTTCTAACATACTTAACAGTAATTCACTCTTACTGATCGAATCTAAAGCACTGGACCCGTTTTACTTTATTGGGCCAAATTGCCCCTTAATGGGCCTCGACCCATTTCTAGCCCGTTTCCACTTATTAAATCCTTTCTTTGGGTCTATTGGGCTCATTTGGCTTACCAATACTCATCGGGTTTTGTTCCAAACTCATTGGATAGCCTGTATATCATTTACGACAATTAATTCAAAAATCCAAATATAATTTATTTTATGCAAAATTTAATCCGTAAAGCCCGTAAAATAATCTTAACTATGCATTAGGGACTTAAATTGTCAGAATTAAAGTGTACTTACCCAATACTATGCAGTGTATAAAAATTGGAGCTCAATCGGCTCTCGTTCGGGCTCTGTCGTAGAACAGCACCATTAAATTAATTCAGGTTAATTTCCATTAAATAAAATATTAAATTTATTTTTGAAATTTTCCCGGAGGTCAATCTCATCCATCGGTCTACGTACCTGAATCTTGAGTCGTCCCCGGTAATTTGTTTTCATTTTTCCCTTTTCTTTCTTTTCTTTTCTTCTTTTTCTTTTTTTTCTTTTTATTTTTCTTTTTCTCCCTTTTCCGGCTACAGTGTCGTTTTGCCCCTCTCACCGTCGCCAGCGTTCCTAACTGTTTCGTCGGTCGCTACCGGTCTCAAAAGGCCCGCCTTGGCTAGGAGGTCTCTCGACTGGGTCGAATCGAAGCTGATTCGTCGTTGATCGTCGGAACTGACTCGGATTTCCTCTCGAATTTTCTTTCGTCGATTCACTGAAATCAGCCGTCGTCTGCACGCGTCACCAATACCAGAGTGTTCGTCAGCCTGTCCTCTCTCTCTCTCCGACCTTCTTTTGGGCTCGTTGATCGTCGGTCGCTCGTCGGTGGCTCGGGTCTTCGGCTATCATTTTCTGTCGATTTTTTGTTTTCTGGTTTTCTCGATTTTCATTTTTCAGTTCTCTTCTTCTTATTTTATTTTATTTGTTATTATAATATACTTTATTATTATTTTAATGAATAAAATACATTATGTTTTCTAACAAATATCTTTACTATTCATTTAATTAATATATTTAATCAATTAAATATATTTTTGTTTTATTTAATTATTTTTCTAGTATAATTTTCCATATTTTTGGTATAATGTCTCGGGCGAAAATTACGATTTATCGTAATATTTTCGTATCTTGACCAATTGGACTCGAAATTCGATAATTTCTGCTTCATTGATCAAGATGTCCTAATTCCCTATTTTAATTAAAATTTTCTTATCGAATTTACACCAAATTTTAATCTTTTGACCGTTTTACCCTTTTATACGTTCAGGACCAATTTAGGCCAACTTTCCTTCTTGAACCCACTATAATTTCTCATTTAAAATTTGTATCTCTGTCCGGACAATTCAAATCTCATAAATTAAATTTGAAATTCCTTAAATGCCCATTTTCGTATTTTACGTACGTTCGACTACTTCATTCATATTTATATTATCAAAATCATCCATCTTATGATTCCATTAACATATAACAATATCCATACAATGTGTGAATAATAAGGAAATACAATAAAAATTGGGTCTTACATGAGCGCTACGTGAAGGCAAAACAGTTTTATCTGATAATGGCTATTACTGAGACTTAGGCGTGTCATGTTGAATACACATCGCGCTTTGATCTTATAGCATGTAAGGCCGGGCTGTGCTCTAGTAGCACGTAAGATCAGTGCCTCCATTCTAGTAACACGAGATGACCCCGCTCCATGATAGCGATGGGTGGCATTGCTTTGACAGCATGTAAGGTTGGGCCGTGCTTTGATAGGATGTAAGACCGACGATTGTATGACTTTGATCAAGTCTACAACGAACGATGGCCATGGGTGTATTATTGTCGACGAAATCCCTCGATTGGGGATGTCCGCTTAGGGGATGAGTTTAATTTTTTTGATGTGCCATGACGAATTTTTATATGAGTTTTATTTGCCTAGTCTCGCTTTACACATAATATTGTGTTTGGTGGCTGCGCCACGTGCATAACTATTGTAGTGATTTTATCACGTTTTATGAGAAAAGCCATTATCACATCCTATTTTCTACATGCTTGTAATTATGATTTTATACTGAGCTATTTATTATCATATTTCTGCATGAGCCTTGAGAAATGAGTTGAGATGGCGTTTTAATTATTTATGCTACACTTTTCTACTGAGTTTATTGGGTTTTCACTCACAAGATAAAATGATTATGTTGTGCAAATCATTATTTTGTTCATGAATCCCTTACCCCCTTACTGAGCGATTTAGAAGCTCACCTTATTTTATCTCCCCCCAGATTTCTTCAAGTGAAGAGAATTTCTTACGACGTACGGAGTAGTGGCTAGTGGAGGACTTTAGCTCCAAGCCACATATTGTGCTTGAGGTATATTTTAATATTTCATGTACCCAGACTAAAGTTGTATTTACAGACACTTGATGAACAATGATGTATGGGATGTATTAGGATTTATTAATTCAGAATTGAGGAATGTATATGATGTGACATGTAAATTAGATGATGAGATCCCGAGGTTAAAGTTTTATAACATATATATATATGATGCATAACACTGCACAGGAATACACCTAGAATTGTGAAATGATGTAAATAAATTTTAAATTTGCCCTGTTTTTCGAGCTTCTGAGGTGTCACATAGTTTTCTTGGTATCAAAGCTTAGCATGTTTAGTACTATTAGTGTTCGTCAAGTGAAATAGAATATATCCCAAGTGTCTGTATAAGTCTGGTCAAGAACTGAAATTGTGGATTGAGATTTCGATTGAGTTTGATATGTACACGCAGGAAGCGTATTGAGATTGAGAATGAGTGGATGACGAGGTCATTCGAGGAGGCAGGCAAAGCTACCTCTGCCACCTACCCCACAATCGGAGAGTCCTAACTCTTGATTTAATCGAATTGAGCATGATGTGCGGTAAGGTTTTGAGCAAATGGCAGCACTATTCGCACAACATTTTGGAGTTAATGCCTCGGGTACTACTCTTACACCACCACAAGGACCTCCCATGCCCTCAGTACAGATGGACCCGATTCCTCCCGTCACTCAGCTTGATGATAGAAGTAAGGTCCAACTGAGAGATTTTTTGAAAATGAATTCGCCCGTATTCAAAGGGAAAAAGGATCCCATTGAGGCTAAGGAGTGGCTGACTGAGTTGAGAGTCATATTTGACTATTTGGGATGCACAGATGCTGAGAGGGTTAGTATGGGTGCTTATATGTTAAAAGGGAGAGCTCGAGATTAGTGGGGTACTACCTAGGGTATTCTGATGTCCATCCAGGATGTGATTAGCTGGGAATATTTCAGGTGGCTTTTAGAGCCCAATATGTACCATGAACTGCTTAGAGAAGGAAGCAGACAGAGTTTTTGAATCTGGTACAAGGCGATATGTTTGTGGATGATTATGAAAGCCAATTTACCGCTCTATTGAGATATGATCTAAAGACCTTCAAAAATGAAGAGCTCCGCATAAAGAGATTTGTGTATGGATTGAAGTCCATCATCAGAGATCCATTGATAAGGCTATGTATTACTGAGTTTGGAGATGCTCTGAGATGAACACAAAAGATTGAGAGGGGAATCGAAATTGTACAATCCCTGAATAAGTTCAGTGTAGTGACTCGGGATAAGGGCAAGAGGCCAGTGATTTCCCAAGCAGATGTTTGAAGAGGTTCCTTCAGAAGAGGAAGGGTTGAGGTACAAAAGGGTAGATTAGAGAGACACATAGCTTATCCTATCATCAGGGAGACTCCTCGAGATGTTAGGCCTAAGATAAGAGTTTACAAAAATTGTAGCCGATCGCATGAGGGAAGTTGTACTGGGTTGATTCATAGATGTTTTAGATGTGGAGACATGAGTCACAGAGTAAAAGACTGTCCTCAACCTCAGAGACCACATGTTCCAGAGTCTACTAGATAGTAGCCTCAGAGAGTGAATCCCCTGAGACGGGCCACTGTAGCAGACAAAGGAAAGAATCCCGTTATAGTGGGACGTGTGCTTGCTCTAGATAAGGAAACAATAGATACTTCAGCGAAAACTATAAGAGGTACACTCTTTGTCTGTAATCATAAGGCTCATGTGTTGACTGATTCAGGGTCCACACATTCGTTTATTTCTGAGCATTTTGCATGTAGATTAAATTTGAAGTTTGAACCTCTAGAGTATGTACTACATGTAGATACCCCTATGCGTGAGTCACAGAGAACTGATTTAATCTATAAAGGGTGTGAAATAAAGGTGGGAGATAGAGTGATGTTAGCAGATCTAATGATGCTAAATATACATGGGTTTAATGTAATTTTGGGAATAGATTGGCTGGCAACCAATCGAGTGAGTTTAGACTACTACACTAAGATTGTAACTTTCTCTCTACCTGAACCTTACAGTGTATGTTTGAAATATTGAGGAAATAAATGTGTGGAATTTTTGTAAGGAAATTGAAATTTTGATATTGCTTTTGAGAGTACTAAATATGATTGTACATGTGAAGGTTATGAAATACTCATCTCAGATGATAAGCGAAAACATCCGAGGATTGAGGATATACCTGTGGTTTGTGAATTTTTGGATGTCTTCCCAGATGAGTTGCCAGGTTTACCACCAGAGAAAAAGCTAGAGTTTACCATTGATTTGTTACCAGATACTCAGCCTATCTCTAGACCTCCGAATAGGATGGCATTAGTGGAACTTGAGGAATTGAAGAAACAACTACAGGAGTTATTGGATCAAAGGTTTATTAGACCCAGTGTCTCACCGTGGGGAGCACCAGTGTTATTCATGAGGAAGAAGGATAGTAGTCTCAGATTATTCATAGACTACCGACTGTTGAATAAAGCCACGCTGAAGAATAAATACCCATTGTCCAGATTGATGACCTACTTGATCAGCTGAGAGGGTTTCAGTCTTCTCTAAGATTGATTTGAGATCGGGCTATCACCAATTGAGGATTAAGAAGGGAGATATTCCGAAGACTGCCTTCAGGACAAGGTATGGCCATTAAGAATTTCTAGTGATGCCCTTTAGATTGACGAATGCCCTTGAAGCCTTTATGAGGTTAATGAATGAAGTGTTCAGAGACTATCTAGATAAGTTTGTGATATTCTTTATTGATGATATCTTGGTGTACTCTCGATCTTACGCGGAGTACGCACAACACTTGTGGTTAGTACTTCAAATATTCCAAGATAAGCAATTATATGGAAAGCTTGGTAAGTGTGAGTTTTGGCTGGATTGGATAGCTTTCCTTGGTCATATAGTTTCAGTGGAGGGAGTATTAGTTGATCTAATTAAAGTGGAGGTTGTGCTTAATTGGGAAAGATCGAAGATAGTTATAGAGGTACAAAGTTTCCTTGGGTTGGCAGGTTATTACAAAAGATTTGTGGAAAGATTTTCCAGGATTTTTGCTCCTTTAACCAAGCTCACGGGCAAGGAGACCTCGTTCATATAGACTGATCAATGTGAGCTCAATTTTCAGGAACTAAAGAGGAGATTATTAGCGGTACCTGTGTTGACTATCCTCGAGGGATCTAGAGGATTTTCAGTATATAGTGATGTATCCCATCAAGGATTGGAGTGTGTGCTCTTGCAGCATGGAAGAGTGGTCGCTTATGGATCACGACAATTGAAAGATCATGAGCGAAATTACCCCACGCATGATTTGGATTTAGCTCTTGTGGTGTTTGCCTTGAAGATCTGACAGCACTACTTATATGGGGAAAGATTTCAGATCTTCATTGACCACAAGAGTTTAAGGTATCTGCTTGATCAGAAAGACTTAAATATGAGATAAAAAAGATGGATTTAACTCCTTAAGGATTATGACTGCGAGATTCTATACCATATAGGGAAGGCAAACGTGGTTGTTGATGCCCTGAGCAGGAAGAGTATGATATCTGCTATGATGATCAGGGAATGGGATTTATTGGAGCAATTCGTCGAACTTCGGATCAGAGTTAAAGAAGAAGAGATTGGATTTATGGCTAGCCTGCGAATAGAGCCCAAGATCATGGATCGAATTAGAACTGGGCAGCGTAATGATCAGAGGTCGATTGATATGGTTAGCCAAGCTTAGCAGACTTCACAATTGGATCTCATAGTTAGTGAGGGTGGGTTGTTAAGATTCAGAGGACTAATTTGTCTATCAAATGATGATGCCCTGAAGAGATAGATACTGAGAGAATCCTACTGCTCGTGATACACCATGCACCCTGAAAGTACTAAGATGTACTGAGACTTGAGAAAGGTGTATTTGTGGAATTGTATGAAGCGAGACGTGGCAGATTTTGTGGCCAGATGTTTAGTGTGCCATCAAGTGAAAGCTGAGCATCGGAAGCCCAGAGGATTATTGCAGCCTTTACTTGTGCGTACATGGAAATAGGAGCATGTCACCATGGACTTCATTATGGGTTTACCGAGGACCCGAAGCGGTCGTGATACGATATGGTTCATAGTGGATAGACTGACGAAGAGTTCTCACTTCCTTGCCATCAAGAGCACTGATACTGTAGATGTCTTAGTTGAGTTATATGTCAGCGAGATAGCTAGATTACATAGGGCTCTAGTGAGTATTACTTCTGACAGAGATTCTTGATTTACTTCCAAAATTTGGACCTAATTTTAGAAGTCCATGGGATCTTGATTGAGCTTTAGTACCGCCTATCATCCTCAAGCATATGGTCAGTCAGAGAGGACTATTCAGACCTTAGAAGATATGTCAAGGGCGTGTACAATGGATTTTAAGGGATCATGGGATGATCACCTACCCCTAGTAGAGTTTACGTACAATAATAGCTATCATGCGAGTATTGGAATGACACCTTTTGAGGCTCTATATGGTAGGAGGTGTAGATCCCCTGTAGCATGGAAAGAAGTGGGTGACAAAAAGATAAATGGTCTCGAACTTGTTGAACAGGCTGTACAAAGTGTGAAACTCATATGCGAGAGATTATGGGTTGCATAGAGTAGATAGAAAAGCTACGCGGATGTCCGTAGACGGCCACTCGAGTTTAATGTTGGTGATGCAGTATTTCTGAAGATATCACCAAGTAAGGGTATCATGAGATTTGGAAAGAAAGGGAAGTTGAGTCCTCAATACATTAGACCATTCGAGATTCTTGAGAGAGTGGGAGAGGTAGCCTACAGGTTGGTATTACCCCTATAGATGTCTGGAATACACATCTTTCATGTATCTATGTTGAGGAGGTACCAACCGGAACCTTCTCATGTCATAGAGTATGAAGAGATGGACATACAAGAGGACATGAACTACCCTGAAGAACCCGTCCAGATTCTTGATAGAAAAGATAAGGTACTTAGGACCAAAAACATCCCATTAGTGAAAGTTTTGTGGAAACGTCACTCAATGGAAGAGGCAACCTGGGAATTGGAAAGCCTCATGAAGGAGAAGTACCCCTATCTGTTTGATAAGTCAAGTTGAATTTAGAGGACCAAATTCTTTAAAGGTGGGGAGGATATGAGAACTGAGAATTTTGTATACCCAATCATGAGAATTGTAATTTGGTGTATGAAATTATGATAAGTTAATGTACACGCAAGTTTTAAATATGATGAAGTATAAAAATATGATGTATTTAAGTCTTGAATGTGTATGGATTGAAATATAGACTATAAGGTAGATTTTGGGAAGTTTTACATTGAGTTTTCTGTAAATTGATGCAGTAGTAGTATAATCTGTGAAGGCCAGATCGATCTCCAAGGATGAGAGATCGATCCTATGGCTCCAGAATACAGAAAATGAGCAAGAACTAATAGGCAGATCGATCTCCAAATATTTCTGTAAACAGAAGATCGATCTTGTCAAGGAGTATATCAATCTCATGAAGCATTCTGTAAACAGAAGATCGATCTCCTCAAGGAGTAGATCGATCTCATGAAGTAATTAAGAGATCGATCTCACCCCACGATAGATCGATCTCCTAGGCATAAAATTACCCCAAAACGTTCCTAAATTCAAAGAAAGATCGATCTCATCAAGGACCAGATCATCTCCTACCTTCTTCCTATATAAGGACCCCTTATTTTTTTGGAAATCGATCTCTCTCTCACTTCAAATCGCTATTTTCGTAACCCTAGCTTTCTCTTTCCTCCAAAACCCCCATTTCCATCCAAATCTCAAGCAGGGGCAAGCAGGAAAGTTGTTGCTCATCCAAATGAGAACAACATACTTGGAAATTGAAGGACGAAGTGAATCAAGGTGTGAATAGAGCTCTCCATGAGTTTTGGGTAAATTTCTAAGCTTTAATCTTTAATATTGAGGTGATTTTGGTGATTGTGACTATGGGTGTTGTGATAAAATAGCTAGGAAATCATTAGAGTTGATGAAATTGTGATTTTGTTAGAATGATGATGATATTATACAATTTATGGAAATTTTGGGATTTTGGCTATAAATTGGAATCAAGGCAATGAGGTGATTTTGACATGGATATTATACATGAAAAATGTAGGATTTGAAATGTAGTGGATAAGAATGTGGATTAAGATAGGAATATGAGAAAAATAAGGTTTATAGTATTTAACGAGAATATGAGCAAATATGTGCTCGATGATGTGATTGAGATGAATTATTGATGTTTTAGCATCGTTTGGACAGCCCGGGAGTTCCAAAGAGGAACGCGAGGCTAGTCCGTCGTTTGGGAGAATGATTACACTATACAAGGTGCAACAAGGTAAGGGAAAACTTAAACTCATTTGTGTATGCGATTTTGTGATGATATTGTAGCATGAAATGTGATTTGAGAAAACAAGCATGTTTTTATGAGTTGTGAATGTGTTATTGCACACAGTTTTATAGTCGGTTGGGGCCCAATTTTTATGAGTTGTAAACTAAATGCGAAATTGTTTTACAACCATTTTGAGTTTAAAAAGTGAAAAGTGATTTGGACTCTACGTTAAGGCGTACTGAGATTTGAGAAACGTGTGTGTGGTTTTGCCGGTTTGAGCTCAATTTTGACAAGTTTTGTGTTAAGTACAAAACAGTTTTTTTTTTTGGATGAGTTTTATTGGAAAAAAACCATTACGAGCTCTACGTGAAGGCAAAACGGTTTTATATGATAATGGCTATTACTAAGACTTAGGCGTGTCATGTTGAATACACATCGAGCTTTACTTTTATAGCATGTAAGGCCGGACCGTGCTCTAGTAGCACGTAAGACTGATGCCTCCGTTCTAGTAATGCGAGATGACCCCGCTCTACGGTAGCGATGGGTGGAATCACTTTGATAGCATGTAAGGCCTAGCCGTGCTTTGATAGCAGGTAAGACCGACGGCAGTACGACTCTGATCAAGTCAACAGCGAACCATGGTAATGGGTGTATTATTGTTAACGAAATCCCTCGATTTAGGATGTCCACCTAGGGGACGAGTTCAATCATTTTTATGTGCCATGATGAATTTTTATATGAGTTTTATTTGCCTAGTCTCGTTTTACACATAAGATTGTGTTTGGTGGCTGCGCCACGTGCATTACTATTACGGTGATTTTATCACGTTTTATGAGAAAAGCCATTATCGCATCCTGTTTTCTACATGCTTGTAACTTTGATTTTGTACTAAGCCATTTATTATCATATTTTTGCATGAGCCTTGAGAAATGAGTTAAAATGGCATTTTAATTATTCATGTTACACTTTTCTACTGAGTTTATTGGATTTTCACCCACAAGATAAAATGATTGTGCTGTGCAAATCATTATTTTGTTAATGAATCCCTTACCCCCTTACTGAGCGATTTAGAAGCTCATCCTATTTTATCTCCCCCCAGATTTCTTCAAGTGAAGAGAATTTTCTATGACCTAAGGAGTAGTGGCTAGTGGAGGACTTGAACTCCAGGCCATATATTTTGCTTGAGGTACATTTTAATATTTCATGTACCCAGACTAAAGTTGTATTTACAGACACTTGATGAACGATGATGTATGAGATGTATTAGGATTTATTAATTCAAAACTGAGGAATGTATGTGATGTGACATGTAAATTAGATTATGAGATCTTGAGGTTAAAGTTTTATAACATATATATATGATGATGCATGACACTGCACAGGAATGCACCTAGAATTGTGAAATGATGTAAATAAATTTTAAATTTACCCTGTTTTTTGCTCTTCCGGGGCGTCACAACCATGACACTTTCTTCTCTCCTATTTAAGATCTGAATCAACTTCTCCACATAGGCCACATCGTCTTCCAACTGTAACGGTTCATACTTAATCGTATTCATCGAATCTGGATGGTACTTGTGAAGCATCAAAACATGGAAGGCATTATGGAAGACATTATGAATATTTGTTAATTTCGACGGTAACGACCTCCTGTGCACTTGGTCTTCCTCTTAATTTAAGATCTCAAAAGATCCAATACCATGAGGACTTAGCTTTCCATTCTTTCCAATTCTCGTTATACTATTGGAAGGAAGAACTTCTAAAACACCAATCTCCTACTGAAATTTTTAAGGACTTTCATCTTCGGTCAGCATAACTCTTTAGCTTGCTCTGTGTTGTTCTCAACTTCTCACAAATTAATTGAATATCCTCATAAGCTTGCTTAATCAAATCAGAAACGATTTTTCTTCCTTTCACCCACTTTTTCCATCCCATCTGTGAACAATTTTTTTACCATACTACACTTCATATGGTGTCTTTTCGATACTCGATTGGTATCTTATATTATGTGCAACTTTGCTAATTGGCAATTGGTCCTTCCAGGAGTCTTTTAAATCCTGGCACATGCTCTTAATTCTATATTAGCAAGGGTAAGGTTGTGATAATCTCATAGTCTTTTAGTGTTCTACCTTAGCCTACTGACATATGAGACATTTAGTCGTAATTTAGTTATATCTCTCATCATCCCTAATTACCAATAAACCTTCAGGAGATTTGATAAATCTGACTATTCTCAAGATGTGAAGTTATATCTCTATAGATGAGCCTTTAAACACTTTAATCTCCTTAACTATAGATCATTTGGGTATAAAATTTTACTTCTAAATCTCAATAAATCAGTCTGCCAATACCAAATCTGTTATAGCACCTTTTGGTATCTATCTGGCCATATCCATATAGTGTATATCATTCACTGAGCCTTTTTGATTCAATTAGTCGAGTCAAGTTTCAACTCTTAGGCTTGCGACCACGAAATAAATATCAGTATCAGAAAGAAACCACATCCAATTGAGGATCAACTGAAATGCTGCAGGATGAAGGCTAAATCGATCTCATTGTAAGGGGAAATCGATCTCATGGCCTGGAAACATAATACCAAGCATTCTAGAATAGGGAGATTGATCTCTCACTTAAAGCAGATCGATCTCAAGTTGCTTCTGTTTAGACTAGATCGATTTCCTTTCATAAGGCAGATCGATCTCCAATTGCCTCTGGATAGGCCAGATCGATTTAGAGCTTTTAGCCTAGTCGAGATCGATCCCATCCCATGAACAAAGATTGATCCTACCCCTTTGAGCAGATCGATCTCATACAAATAGGCAGATCGATCTCATCCAAGAGGTAGATCGATCCCCTGGCCTGTATTGTCAAATACTGAAGGAACTTAAGCAAGAGGAGATCGATCTCTACCCTTGGAGATCGATCTCATAACACGATTACTATAAAAAGGACCTGACTGTCGAGCCTTCTTCCCCAAAAATCCCAAAATCTTCCGTTCTAACAAAAAATAACCTAGTTTTCTCACTCTATGATATCCTTACCTTCCAAAAGATTTGAGGCAAAAGCTATTTGAGCAAAGCTGTTCCTAGTGGAGGAGCGAACAACATAGTCAAAGATTAGAAGCTCAAACCTTGGATTGAAGGAGAAAGTAATTTTTTTCCCAATTTAGCAAAAAGAGGAAAAAGTCAAGCTAGGTAAGATTTCTATACGCCATCTTCTACTATGTTAATATCGACATTTTAATGAGTTGATTGGTGTATATAATGTTGGCTGAAATGTTCATATACATGCTTAAAGAACCATGACCTATAATAGGTTTAGTGAGAGAAAGTTGAAATGGCATGAAGTTGATGATGATTTAAGCATGTAGAGATGTTAGTAAGCATGTATAGATGATTCTAAGATAGTTTTACGAACTATATATGTTGGAATAGATGATGATTGAAAATGGACATAAGAGGTGTTTTATAAATTGCCATAGCAAAGGAAATGATGAACTAGAGGCATTATGAGCTTACTGTTAGTTCAGTGTAAATCAATAGACCTAAAAAGCTCAATAGATTCTCGAGAATGAATAGATCAATCAAAAAGGGCTTAAGAGAATGGAGGTCTTATAAGTGTTAATGAAAAGAATAAGTCGAATCGAATATAATAAACCCGAGAATTGTGTTGTATTGGGTTAAATTGACGTGATAAGTAATATTGTTCAGCTCTGAAGATTGCATTGGAAGCAAATCAGACTGCACGATCGAATAGATTTAAGGAAGTGGAATTACTTGACCGAATTCCAGGTAAGGGAATTCTATGAGTATTTAGAGGTAGCTGCACATATTTTGAGGGTATTATAGGGCTTTGTAATTGCTCGGTTATCTAGGAAGGATTAACGATTTGTACAAACGATTTTGGATATAGATGATTTTGGTTTTGGAAGTGAATTTTACAAAAGGGGTAGTAAGGGTAATAATTGCATAAACATCATGTTTTGATATTTTTACGAAATATATTGCTTTGGTTTAAGCAAATCTATGGATAGGCTGGCTATTGACTTCATGTTTTTGTGAAATAGCACAATGTTCGGTGCTAACTGTGGTTTAAACGTGTTTTGTTGAAATAGAGCCACCTATTCGATTTATGTGATGTTTTATGAGCCGTACTGGAGTTTTTGTTCGTACGTGGGTTTTCATTGAATTTCTTATGCATATAACCGTACTGGAGCTATGCTCGTACCTAATTTTCTCATTGCTTGTTATGCATAAAATCGTACTAGAGTGTTGCTCGTACGAGGGTATTTAATGATGATGCATGAAATCGTGCTAGAGCTTTGCTCGCACTGGGCTTTTCACACTGTGATATGTAATGAGTCGTGTTGGATGCCTCGTGTAGACTTTCTGTCACATGGATGAAATGCTCGTACGAGCTGTGCTGGATGCCTCGTGTAGACTGTTAGTGACATGGATAAGATGCTCATACGTGCATTTGAGACTGAGTAGGTTATACATGACATGGGGTAGATAAGACCTATGGCAGGCACCCCCAACCATGATATGGGTCTACGAAATACATTGTACCGTGTATATCACATGGAGTACGATGTATCGTGAGGTTATGATGTTGATTTGAAAGTCTAGCGTAGGACTAACCCACCTCTATTTCAGCATGATACCTCGCACACCGAGATCCGTGTGGTCTGGGATGATAATGACATAGTTGGCCAACATAGTCCTTGATTATATGTGGTGACCACCTGTCTCACATGATATCACATTGTTTTATATACCGATCATGAATTTTATTGTCTAGGGTAGACCCGAGGGAGGGCTCGAGCCTCCTGAGATGTTTTTAAAGAGATGGTATTGCTATTTATGACGGGTTTTATTGTATTTTGAGAAAGTGCTAAATCCGGAGGGATGGTTTATGATGAGTTTTATTACGATGAGCATGAGAAGTTTTACTTGATGATTTTCCATGTTTACATACATATTTTCATGTTTTTCAGTACATGATATATGTATATACATGTGGCATAGTTTTACTATTTCCTCATGCTCTAGATATTAAAGATCTTTATGCATGATATTATAAGCATGTAGATAATGTAGTTATCTACCATGCTTGTATTATTGCCTTATTGAGTGTGTGGTTGCTCATCCCTATCATTTCCCCCTCTATAGAGCATACATAGTAGTCTAGCGAGGAACTGAGGTGTTGTATTCAAATATCCGCTGCTCTCCATCGCCAAGAGATATACACAAAAGAATTCTTTTTGTATCTAAACATGTAATAACACATTAATTATTTTGAATTGTAATATGGGGATGTAAGTGTTAGCATACATACATGTAAAAGTTTAGAACTTAAACATCCAAATGTGTGTGTTTGCTCTTGATTAATTGAAAGATGAATGGTAAATGATGATTAATACTGACTCATAGCCCAACTATTATTGGTGAGAGTTGTTCACGATCGAGTATGTTAACGAATAAAGCGAAAAATTTATGGTGATTTTCAGATGAAATAGATGAAAAGGGGTTATGACAGAGATTGGTATTAGAGCTGAATTGGCCTGGTATGAGTCAGTATTAATAAGTAGGAAAGTTACATCCTCGTATTACTGAGCTTTTGTTTAGATATAATTGTGTATACCGAGATGGAATAAGACTAATATATGGTATGGATACAGGAAATTAGGCATTATACCTATTACATGTCGAGGTAGAGGGGCGAGCTCATGTGCTAGAGGTCGTAGGGGTAGGCTCGAAAGTTGTGCAGAGCCATAAACTGATCAGGCTCCACAAGACCCTGTTGAGAGACCAGGGAATACTGAGGCATGCTTCGCTAGGATAGAGCGGAGTATTAAGAGCTTGGTAGAGATAGTCATGTAGGCATTAGGGGCTGGTGATAGACGAGGCCTAGTCGTGCAACCTACTACTACTGGATAAGCAGCTGCATAGGCAGAGAGACCTCAGACTATAGGGACTGTTACACCACCCCCAGTTCTGGATACGGCTTCTCCTATCGCTTCACAGATGAGCCTAAGTGACATGGATTATGATTGTGAGTTGAGCAGGTTACGACAGTTCTAGGAGTTAAAACCTCAAGTATTTATAGGGGTGAAGGACCCGGTTGTGGCTGAGGATTGGGTATATGAGATGGAGAAATTATATAGGTTCTTCAGATGTACATTGACTGAGAGGGTTGCCTTTGTCGTATTTATGCTGAAAGGCGAGACAGAGCACTGGTGGAGATCCACCATATCTATTCTAAGAGCCTGACACTCTGAGATTACATGGGAGATATTCTTGGAGGCCTTTAGGAGGCAGTATATTATAGCGACTGCATAGAGGAGTTGTAGATGGAGTTTATTAATTTGGTTCAAAAGAACCGCTTCGTGGATGAATATGAGTCTAGGTTCATATCCTTGGGGAGATATGACCATGATACATTGAGCAGTGAGGCTATGAAGGTTCAGAAGTTCATGGATGGACTAAAACCAGCCATCAGATCCAAATTGGTTCTGTTCGACATCCTCACTTATGAAGAGGCAGTGCACAGGGTGCAGTTTTGTGAACAGAACTTTGAGCAGAATGCCTGTGAATTCAGAAAGGTTAGTGGCAGAAGAGATAGAGATCAGAAGAGATTCGAGGTTGATAGAGTGGTCTGTAGAGGAGGTCAGAGACTATTTGAGAAGAGGCCAAAAATTGAGGAGGTGCAGGAGATAGTTGCTAAACGTCCTGTGTACCCAGTTTTAGCTCCACCGACGGGTGTAGTCATTGGAGGACCACAGTCTACTACCGAGCAGTGCAGGAGATGTGGTAGATTTCATAGTACCAGGCCTTGTCCGACAACCCCTATTGTGTGTTACAGATGTGGAAAGCGAGGACATATCACGAGGTATTATCCAGAGATGATTGAGACTAGCCCACAGAAGGGCAAGGAGTTGGAGAGAGCTCCTGTTAGGACTTCTGCTCTAAGGAGAAAAGCTACAGCTGAGGAAAAAGCAAAACAGGTGGTTGGCAGAGGACGAGTATATGCATTGAGCCAGGACACTTCAACGGATGTGATTAAAGGTACCATCCTAATTTTTGATTTAGAAGTAATTGTATTATTTGATCCTGATGCCACGCCTTCCTTTATATCGCCTTCCTTTGCACATAAGTTGTTGAAGCATGTAATGCCTACATTCTTAGATAGAATGTTGTTTATTTCTACACCTATGAATGATAGTCAATTGACTAAATATGTGTATAAGGATTGTAGACTGAAAATAAGAGGGAAAGATATGACGGTCGACCTTATTCTACTCAATACGAGTGATTTTGATGCAATTTTAGGAATGGATTGGTTGGTTGCAAATCTTGCTATTTTTGACTGTTTTGCTAAGACATTGACGTTTTTAGAGATAGATAACCTTGTTGTAAGCTTTATTGAAAAGAAATGAAGAGACATGATTATTATATATGAGAAGAGTATAATTTTTATTTATCATATTTAACAGATGAATCTACATATTAATCATGAATGTCAATGTGATGACCTATGTTACTAACGGTGGAAGAGATAATGTGAAGGGTTCATTGCATACGTGGTTGACACAGATAAGGTACACCTGGAATTGAGAGACATTCTAGTGGTTGCAAAGTTTCCTGATGTCTTTCTGGACGATTTACCAGGGCTACCACCCAACAAGAAAATGGAGTTTTGTATAGAGTTAGTACCTGGTACAGAGCAAATATCTATGCCACCATATAGAATGGCTCTGATTGAGTTGGATGAGCTAAAGAGGTAGTTGTAAGAGTTGCTAGAGACCAAGCGTCTCACCTTTGGGAGCTCCGGTTCTGTTTCTGAGGAAGAAGGATGAGAGCCTTCGATTGTGTATAGATTACTGGTTGTTGAATAAGGCCATCATTAAGAACAAGTACCCCCTTCTACGTATTGATGATTTATTGGATCAGCTTCGGGGAGCACATGTCTTTTCTAAAATAGATCTACAATCTGGGTACCATGAGTTGAGGATACAGAGTGTAGATGTACCCAAGACAGCATTTCGTACCTGTTATGGCTACTACGAGTTCTTGGTTATGCCATTCAGATTGACTAATGCCCCCACAACATTTATGGGTTTGATGAATGATGTATTTAAGCCATACCTGGACCAGTTTGTGATAGTGTTCATTGATGACATATTGGTTTATTCCAAGTCCAGGGAAGATCATGAGCAGCACTTGAATATAGTTCTATAGACCCTTCGAGAGAAGGAATTATATGCCAAGCTCAGTAGGTGTAACTTTTGGTTGGAGTAGATCTCATTTCTAGGCCATGTTGTATCGAGGGATGTAGTATCAGTAAATCCATCCAAGATTAAGGCAGTTGTACAGTAGGAATAGCCCAAGACATTTACTAAGATCATAAGTTTTTTGGGATTGGCAGGGTATTATCAAAGAATTATAAAGGGTTTCTCTAGACTAGTTGCTCCATTGACACGCCTCACGTGGAAGGACGTTAAGTTTGTGTGGGACGAGGCGTGTGAGAGGAGTTTTCAGGAGCTTAAGCATCGGCTGACCACTGCTCCGATTCTCACCTTTCCTACCAGCTCAGGAGGTTTCTCTTTGTATACGGATGCATCACACCAGGGACTGGGCTGTGTACTTATGTAGGATGGGAAGGTAGTTGCCTATGGATCTAGAAAGTTGAAGGATCATGAGAGGAACTATCTGACTCACAATTTAGAGTTGGCAGCCGTAGTGTTTGCGTTGAAGATATGGCGCCACTATATCTATGGTGAGAAATTTCAAGTATATATGGATAAGAAAAGCCTTAAGTATCTGTTCTTGCAGAAAGAGTTGAATATGAGAGAGAGAAGATGGCTCCAACTCCTGAAGGACTATGATTGTGAAATCATGTACCATTTAGGTAAGGAGAATGTAGTTGTCGATACCTTGAGCAGGAAAAACCTCGGGTTGGTGTCTTATATGATGGTTCGGGAACACGAGTTGTTAAAGCAGTTTGCGAGCCTCAGTTTGGATATAGCCCCGCTTAATATGGATAGATTTAATGTTGTGGGTAGTTTGAGATTAAAGCCAGAGTTGATTAGTTGTATTCGACAAGCTCAGCAGAGTGATCAAAAGTGTACTGATTGGAACAAGTGTAGGTATTGATTTTGAGTTGACGAAGATGGATTGCTGAGGTTCAGGGGCAGGATATGTGTTCCCAAGGATCTAGAGATCAAGAGATTGATTTTATCAGAGGCTCACTCATCGCGGTATACGATACATCTAGGGAGTACCAAGATGTATCAAAACCTTCAAAAAATTTATTGGTGGTCTGGAATGAAAACAGACATTGTTGAATATGTCGCTAGATGTCTCGTCTATCAGCAGGTGATGGTAGAGCTTTAGAAGCCTGCAGTGTTATTGTAGCCTCTACCGATACCTACATAGAAGTGGGAACACGTCACCATGGATTTTGTGATGGATTTACCGAGGACCCGCAGAGGTCATGATGCCATTTGGATGATTGTGGAGCGGTTAATGAAGTCAGCCCATTTCTTAGCCATGAGAGCTACCGATACTCTGAGTCAGTTGGCGAACTTGTATGTTCGAGAGATAGTTCGGTTGCATGGTGTTCCAGTGAGCATTATTTCTGATCGGGATGTCCACTTCACTTCCCATTATTGGGAACATTTTCAAAAAGCGATGGGGATCCAATTTAGTTTTAGCACCGCTTTTCAGCCTTAGAAAGATAGTCAGTCAAAGAGGAGTATACAGACCATGGATGATATGTTAAGAGCGTGTGTGCTGGATTTTAGAGGCTCCTGGGATGATCACTACCATTAGCTGAGTTCGCCTATAATAATAGCTATCATGCGAGTATCGGGATGACACCATATGAGGCACAGTATGGATGCAAATGTCGATCTCTTATTGTTTAGTGATAGACAGATTTTTCCTCTCGACTTAGTGCAGCAAGCCTCTGAGGATGTTCGGATAATATGTGAGAGGTTACGAATAGCTCAGAGCAGACAAAAGAGTTACGCTGACAGGAGACTGAGACCATTGGAGTTTACTGTGGGTGAGTCAGTATTCTTGAAAGTTTCTCCCTCGAAAGGGATTATGAGATTTGGTAAGAAGAGTAAGTTGAGCCCTCGGTATATCGGACCCTTCGAGATTCTGGAGAGAGTGGGAGATAAGACTTATAGGTTGGCATTACTGCCTGAGGTACCAGGTGTTCATAACGTCTTCCACGTCTCCATGCTTTAGAAATACCACCCGGACCTGGTACATTGATACGAGCTAAACATATTATCCGTAACTGCACGGGTCGTACAAGTAATAATTAGATTTGAGTCCCAGATTATCGTCCCACAGAGAAGTTGATTAGCGTAATTAACTACCGGTTAACCTTACCCTAAGTATATCCTAACAAATTATGAATTGTCAATGGGTGATCTACAAGGCTAAAATTAAACAAGTACTGAAAATAAAATAAAAAATTATAAACTAAAGAAAATAAAAGAGAGCAAAAATTACTTACAAAGCTCCAAGTAATTAAAAGCAAATACCTATAAAAGTAATTAAAACAGTTAAAATTCATTAATGCAATTAAAAATGCAAATATAAAAATAAAGAAACAAAATTAAATTAGACTAAAATTAAACAAGCCTAACAATAAAATGTGCATGTAAATTAATCTAATTATGAAAATGTAATTTAAACATGGGCTTAAGCTTAAATAAGCTAAGTGGTCCCGAGCATGTATACTATGCACATTTCTTCAACAAAATTTGTCTTCAGGTAGTGTTGTCCTGTGCTAGCCTTCTACTCCTAGTCTATCCTCGGCTCTGTCCAGCTTCGCATATCCCAGCTAGACTACTCCCGTACATTGTACTATGCACGATTTATCCTTCTTTGCTCCAGGTGCCAGATGAACACAGTAACATAGTCGAATCCAGTACTGCACTTTTGAACCTCAGCTGTGCACAGCTCCAACCTTGCTAACGTATCGCAGTTGATGTATTTTGAGTTAACCAGAGAATGTCCAACAAGTTTGCTGCTCCCCAGTCCTCTTATCCAGCAGCTGCTCAACCCGTCATGCTTCTTATCTACTATGCGTCTACTCTGCAATACTGCCTTGGCGTGAGCTTCAGTCAGCTGCAGAACCAAGCAACACCATCACAAGCCTCCTTGCAGTATGCACTACCAGACTTCTCCACTTGCTCCTCTCATCCCAGCAACACAGCAGGAACGGGAAATAGACAGCCATATATCTCAGCAACCAACAACCTATAGCAATGACAACAAACAATATGATTGATAGAGAATAAAAACCAGAACACAGATGAACAGTACAAAACGTAGTAAAACAGAGCTGAACAGAGGCAACCAACGGAAGCTACAAAAATAGAAAAATAAACTAAATCACAGCATTGTTAAAGGGAAATGCATGTCTAATGGACAAAAGCAGTAAATGAAAATGCAAGATTCATCAAGACTAAAACTGAGAACACAAACCACGGTTCCCAGCTCCTCACGTTACTCAAAAATTTCTAGCAAACAATATAAATATAATGAAATTTGAAACGAAGGAAATGGATGATCAAATAGTTAGGAACGCAGCAAAGCAAAGAAGTGGATGTTTAACTGCTGTCACCAGTCACGCCCCTGACTCTACTTGAAAACAAAGTTTCTCCGAGCAACAACAATAGCAAACTCATAGTGATGAATAGTGCAGTTAATAACTAGCGAAATAAAAACGAAATGGGTAACCGAACTGAGATTTAAATCAAACAAAGAGTAGAAGAAATTAGCTGCTGTCACCAACTTTCTTCAACAACCCGATGCATCGTGAGAGCAAGAAGAAGAAAAAAAAAGAAAAAGAAAAAATATAGCTATATAAACAGTAGCAGAACACTTAATAACCGAAAAGAAATTACTCCATTAAAGAAAATTTGAAACTGATAAATTAAAAGTGCTTAAAGTTTGCTAAAACAATGGTGTTTAAAGGAAAATAAACTAACGGAAATTCTAAACGGAACAATAAAATAAAACATAGAAATGAAAATTTAATCTAAAATAAAACTGTTCTAAAAACTACTCCTATATTACTCTACACTACTCCTACCCTAGGCTACTCTAAATTCTACACTACTTACCCTACTTACTACTTGATTTTTTTCAATTGCCATTATATTATATTTATACACACACGTAGGGGTACAATGGTAATTTTTCCATCCTAGATGAGTTGACATTTTTTGGCCACTTGTTTTCATTTTATTTGCTGCAGAGTAGATATTTCCATGTCACTCATCTTTTTGTCCAATTGGTTGTACGATGTGGCCCGATGTGTGTCTTTCAGAAGGTTCGCATGGTGTTCGTCGATCTTATCGTTTTGAAGTGAATAAAATATAGACACCTGGCATCACGCGTGTCCAGACAACTGGTGACTCGGTCTGTAAATTGGAAGTGGTCCAGTCTCCATTAGCCCGTTTCAGCCCAATTTTAACTGTAACAATTGAGTTTCATCCAGATTTAATTTACCTGTACATTAAAGAATTTTAATTAAATAAAAGGGATAATTAATAAAATAATATGGTGATTTAAATAATTAATTAAGAAATTAAGCACAAATAATTCTATTAAAAATAGAATTATCACACCCCCAAACTTGAGCTTTTTCTTGTCCTCAAGCAAAAAAATAGATGTAAGAATGACAAGTACCAACATAATAATTTTCCCAATTTATCCTCAAAGAAAAAGTACAGACTATGAAATCAAAGACTCACAATTACAAGTCCAAAACTTAGAATTATTCCATCATAAGTCCTAACCCAAATTGGACTCCTCGTGTGTGTGTGAAAAATGTCAAAGCCACTTCAAAGTACAATATCCGGATCAGATTATGCAAACACAGCGAATGCAAAGTCAATGACATGTGATCATTCCCCTAAGTTTGCTTTTCACTTCCCTCTCCACTAATGTAGTCACACTTAACCAAAGATCAATAGGACTTCATTAAGCTTGTAATGTAAGGCTGGGGCTAAGGTACGATAAAGTCGATTTAGGTTTAATTACCCCTTAACATGCATTACTTCCAAGATCTTTAATGTAAGAGCTCTTATTTATTTCCCTCAAACTTATTTCTTTTGCTAAACATTTTATTATATTTTTGTATTTTTTGTCTTTTTTTCTTTTCTTTTTCTTTTTCTTTTTCTTTCATTTTTTTTCATTTTTTTTTCAATGATACTCCTTCACTATCACTTAATACCCATATGTACAAAGCTCAAGATATATCCCAATGACTTTTCATGCTTTCGGGGGTAAGGGATAGGAACAAAGTAGTTAAGCTAAGGAAAATATGCAGGTGTATTTACAGAGAAAAGCTTATTTGGCCCAGATGGGTGACTAGGGGTAAAATATGTACAGGGATGGCTAAAAAAGCTCAAACGATCCAAGGATGGCCTAAATCATCCCCCTAATTAAGTGTGATCTAATATTTCACTTCGAGACAATATCAAACAAATTCTAGACTATGATGCACAAAATCAATTGAACAAATGCAATCCTATGTCCACATAAGCTTTATCTAAATAAATATACAAATTCATGACATGACATGTGCGTAAGATAAGGAAATCACAATCAGAATCAAGACAAATTCAAGAACTCAACTCCATGCTTTTCCTATAATCATGCTTCTCAGTCAATCAAAATCAGACTTAATCATGGGGTCATATCATCGGAATATTGGAAAACCACATGCTAAGCACTAAATCACTCCAAAAATCATACAGTTTAAGCTTATATTTTCGAAAAATATTCAATTTTGCCCAAAATTGCTTAAGTGACATCCCCTCCCCCAAACTTAAAGTGCACAATGTCCTCAGTGTGAAGATAATATAAACAGTTAAGTTCAAAAACAGAGTACTCCCCTTTCTGATGATGATGACGAGCAACCAAAGCTTGATTGAAAAGGTAATGCTGTAAAAGAAATCTGCAAAATAAAGAAAGAAGCAACAGAAAAGAAAAAGAAAAATGACTATATACAAAGTGGAAAAAAAAAAACTAAGCGACTTCAAATGCAGCTGAAAAACACAACACTCAGCAGTAAGGCGAAGAGTAGGAGGATTAACTAGAGTGATGACAAAATATTGACAGTTAAATCCTTCGGAGCTCTATCTACTTCCTTCTTTCTATCAGATTTCTTATGTTCACGTCTTATATCCTCCATCCTAAAACAGTCTTGAGAGTCATCAGGGAGCTTCAAAGGTTTGAAAACATGAAATGTCACCTCCTTATCTAGGACTTTCATAGTCAACTCCCCCTTTTGTACATCAATTAATGTTCTACCAGTCGCTAGGAAAGGTCTGCCTAGTATGATGGGGACTTCCCTGTCTTCCTCCATGTCGAATACAATAAAATCCTTAGGGAAAATAAATTTGTCCACCTTTACTAACACATCCTGAATGACCCTCTTCGAATATTTAATGGATCTATCAACTAGCTGAAGGGTCACTGTGGTAGGTTTGGCATCCCCTATTCCTAATTTTTGGTAAATAGACAGAGGCAACAGATTGATATTGGCTCCTAAATCACACAAGGCTCTGCCAAAGAACAGATTTCTAATAGTGCAGGGTATGGTAAAACTCCTGGGATCCTTGAGCTTGGGGGGTAATTTCCTCTGGATGATTACACTACATTTCTCAGTTAAGGCCACCGTCTCATAATCTTCCAATCATCTCTTCCTTGAGAGGATATCCTTCAAGAATTTCACATAACTCGGCATTTGCTCTAAAGCATCTGCGAAAGAAATGTTGATGTGAAGTTTCTTAGAAACCTCAAGAAATTTGGCAAATTGTTGATCGAGTTTTTGATTTTGGAACCTCTGAGGAAAAGGTACTGGTGGTCTAACTGGGGAAGGTGTAGTGGTAACACGTGTAGAATCAGAGGATGGGGAAGGCTGTGAAGTAGAAGAAGGAATAGATGAAGAAGAGCCTACTTTAGATTCCTTTGCAGCCTAATCATTTGGTTCCTGCTCTTTTTGACCTGCCTCTTTAGACCCTAAGGGCTCTACCACTGTGGGATTAACAGGATTGGACTTAACTTGTGGATTATCTAGCTCTCTGCCACTTCTAAGGGTGATGGATTTAACATGTTCCTTACCCTCATTTTGCTTAACAAGATTAACTTCAGTGCTACTAGGAAGGGTCACCTGTGAATGTTGGCTAAAAGCATTGGCTATCTATCCAACCTGAACTTCTAAATTCTTGATTGAGGTAGCTTGATTTTGTAGGATCGTTATGAACATTTCCTCAAGTGAAGGCTTCTTCTCAACTGCCCGTGCATGGTAATGTTGGGGCTGCATAGGTTGTAGTGATGGTGGTGGTTGATGGAAGTGAGGTGGATGATGTTGAAATTGAGGTGGATGGTATGGAAACTGCTGATGTGGTGGTACATGAACCGATGGAGCTTGAAAACTAGGGGGTCCTACAAATATGGAGTTAGAAGATTGCCCTTGATTTTGGCTCCAAGAAAAGTTAGGATGGTTCCTCCACCCTGAATTGTAGGTGTTTGAAAAGGGGTTGTTATGTTGCTTCTGAGATAAGGCAACGTACTGAACCAATTCTAGTTTAAGCGGACACCTATCTACAGAGTGTGTACCACCACACTGATCACAGAAAAGAAAAGAACTTTGGATAGAATAAATCGGATTAGGACTGGTGGAAGGATTATGCTGGGTACTGAGTGACTCTACCTTCTTCGTAAGGTTAGTGATTTGAGAGGTTAAGGTAGACAGCGTGTCAAGCTTATAGATACCCACCGACTTCTTAGGTAGTTGCCTCTCCAAGGACTATAGATAGTTGTTAGCAGCCATCTTATCTAAGAGTTCGTAAGCTTCCTCCTCTATTTTACACATTAGAGCTCCACCCGCAGCAGCGTCAATAATGGTCCTATTTTGGCTTGTAAGTCTATTGTAGAAGGTCTGGACTTGCAGCCACAAAGGTAGGCCAGATAAGGGCAGTTCCTAAGAAGTTTCGTATATCATTCCCATGCTTCGTAAAGAGATTTAGAATCGAATTGGGCAAAAAAAGATGTCACTATGGAGTTTGGCCATTTTAGAGGGAGAGAAGAACTTAGCTAGAAATTGATTGGCTAACTCGTCCCACTTAGAAATGGATCCTGGAGGCAAGAAGGTTAACAAGTGTCGCGCCCTATCTCTAAACGAGAAGGGGAATAATTTAAGCCTAAGCGCATCATCAGATAATCCATTGTGCTTGAAGGTGTTGCATAAGTCCAGGAATTGCCCAAGGTGAGCATGTGGGTTATTATGTGGAAGCCCACTGAACTGTAAAGAGGTCTGCATCATTTGGAGGATGGAAGGCTTAATTTCGAAGTTGTTTGCAGGGACAGCTGGTGGCCTAATGCCGATATAATATCCTCTAATAGTTGGCATTGCATAATCTCCAACGGTCCTAATTTCTCTATTTTCTGCCATAGTGTTTTGCAGCAAAGCTAATAATTTCCTAGAATCCTTTCGAATTTTCCTAAGGGTTCTTTTAATTTCAGGATCTAAAGGAAAGCAATCATAACTCCTAGCTCTACACATGCAAACATCACAAAGTCCTTAGAATTTTTTTTAAGTTTTTTAATTTTTCAAATTTTTTTATGAGATAGAGAAAATTAACTAAACTAAACTAAGGAACTAAATATTTACAACGTAAATATTTACAAGCTAGAATTACACCTAAGCATAATTTCACCGATATTAATTACTAGCTAATTAAGACTTCCCCAGTAACGGCGCTAAAAACTTGATACGAGCTAAACGTATTATCTGTAAGTGCACGGGTCATACAAGTAATAATGGGATTTGAGTCCTAGAGTCCCACAGAGAAATTGATTAGCCTAATTAACTACCGGTTAATCTTACCCTAAATATATCCTAGCAAAATATGAATTGTCAAGGGGTGATCTACAGGGCAAAAATTAAACAAGTACTGAAAGTAATAAAAAAATTAAAAACTAAAGAAAATAAAAGAGAGCAAAAATTACTTACAAAGCTCCAAGTAATTAAAAGTAAATACCTACAAAAGTAATTAAAACAGTTAAAATTCATTAATGCAATTAAAAATGCAAATATAAAAATAAAGAAACAAAATTAAATTAGACTAAAATTAAATAAGCCTAACAATAAAATGTGCATGTAAATTAATCTAATTATGAAAATGCAATTTAAACTAATTTAATTCTACTTCTTAAAACAATAAAAATAATATAAATGCACTAACTATAAAATTCAAAACGAAGTAATGTGGCCAAACATGGCCTTAAGCTTAAATCAGCTAAGTAGTCCCGAGCATGTGTACTGTGCACATTTCTTCAACAAAATTTATCTTTAGGCAGTGCTGTCCTGGTGCTAGCCTTCTACTCCTGGTCTGTCCTCGGCTCTGCCTAGCTTCGTATATGCCAGCTGGCCTACTCTCGTGCACTGTACTATGCACGATTTATCCTTCTTTGCTCTAGGTGCTGCCATGCATTTTCGTAAACTACTGTTGGACACCAGATGAACAAAGTAACATAGTCGAATCCAGTACTGCACTTTTGTACCTCAGCTGTGCACAGCTCCAGCCTTGCCAACGTATCGCAGTTGCTGTATTCTAAGTTAACCAAAGAATGTCCAACAAGTCTACTGCTCCCCAGTACTCTCATCCAGCAGCTGCTCAACCCGTCATGCTCCTTATCTGTTGTGCGTCTACTCTGCAATACTGTCTTGGTGTGAGCTTCAGTCAGCTGCAGAACCAAGGAACACCATCACAAGCCTCCTTGCAGCATGCACTACCAGACTTCTCCACTTGCTCCTCTCATCCCAGCAACACAACAGGAACAGGAAATAGACAGCCACACAGCTCAGCAACCAACAACCTATAGCAATGACAGCAAACAATATGATTGATAGAGAATAAAAACCAAAACACAGATGAACAGTACAAACATAGTAAAATAGAGCTGAACAGAGTTAACCAATGGAAGCTACCAAAAAAAAAAAGAAAAATAAACTAAATCACAACATTGTTAAAGGGAAATGCATGTCTAATGGACTAAAGCAGTAAATGAAAATGCAAGATTCATCAAGACTAAAATCGAGAACACAAACCACGGTTCCCAGCTCCTCACGTTACTCAGAAATTTCCAGCAAACAATATAAACATAATGAAATTGGGAACGAATGAAATGGATGATCAAATAGTTAGGAACGTAGCAGAGCAAAGAAGGGGATGTTTAACTACTGTCACCCGTCACGCCCTTGACTCTACCTGAAACAAAGTTTCTCCGAGCAATAACAATAGCAAACTCATAGTGATGAATAGTGCAGTTAATAACTAGCGAAATAAAAATGAAATGGGCAACCGAATTGAGATTTAAATCACAACAAAGAGTAGAAGAAATTAGCTACTGTCACCTGCTTTCTTCAACAACCCGATGCACCATGAGAGAAAGAAGAAAAAAAGAAAAAATGTAGCTATATAAACAGTGTTAGAACACTTAATAACCGAAAAGAAATTGTTCCACTAAAGAAAATTTGAAACTGATAAATTAAAAGTGCTTAAAGTTTGCTAAAACAATGGTGTTTAAAGGAAAATAAACTGAGGGAAATTCTAAACGGAAACAAGAAAATAAAACATAGAAATGAAAATTTAATCTAAAGTAAAACTATTCTAAAAACTACTCATAAATTACTCTACACTACTCCTATCCTAGGCTACTCTAAATTCTACACTACTTACCCTACTTCCTACTTGATTTTCTTTTCAATTGCCATCATGTTCTATTTATACACTCACTTAGGGGTACAATGGTAATTTTTCCATCCTAGATGAGTTGGCATTGTTTAGCCACTTGTCTTCATTTTATTTGCTGCAGAGTAGATATTTCCACGTCACTTGTCTTTTTGTCCAATTGGTTGTGCAATGTGGCCTGGCGTGTGTCTTCCAGAAGGTTCGCATGGTGTCCGTCGATCTTATCATTCTAGAGCGAATAAAATACAGACACCTGGCATCATGCGTGTCCAGATGACTGGTGACTCGGTCTGCAAATTGGAAGTGGTTCAATCTCCTTTAGCCCGTTTTCAACCCAATTTCGACTGAAACGACTGAGTTTCATCTTGATTTAATTTACCTACAAATTAAAGAATTTTAATTAAATAAAGGGGATAATTAATGAAATAATATGGGGATTTAAATAATTAATTAAGAAATTAAGCACAAATAATTCTATTAAAAATAGAATTATCATACATGTGATAAGATTTGAGCCAATGGATCTCAATGAGAGTATGTCATATGTTGAGAAGCTGGTTTGGATATTGGATAGGAAAAAGAAGGTGCTGAGATCGAAGACGATTCCCTTAGTGAAAGTTCTTTGGTAGTATCACACTCCGGAGGAAGCTACATGGGAGTTGGAGAGTATGATGCAATAGAAATACCCAGAGTTGTTCTCACATATTAACTTGGTTCTAATTTGGAGGACCAAATTTCTTGAAGGAAGGGAGGAATGTAAGGCCCGTGAATTTCTATGTAATCTTATGATTTCCATGATGTACAGACAAGTCATACAATAAATGAATCATAAGAATTGGATACTTTTGAGTGTTAAGTGTCAATGAAATGCAAATTGGGTATTGAAGTGTTTGAATAAGAGTTTAACTTTGAAAAATCTAGAAAACTTCAGCTGAAATGCTGTAAGATGAAGGCCAGAGCGATCTTATTGCAAGGGGAGATCGATCTCATGGCCTAGAAACATAATACCAAGCATTTTGGAAGAGGGAGATCGATCCTTCACTCAAAGCAGATCAATCTCAAGTTGCTTCTGTTTGTACCAGATCTGTCACGACCCAAATTACATAAAATCAGAGTAAATTTTTCTCTTTTCATTTATTATTTAATTCTTACCTTTTGATAATTCTTTTTTTTTAGAATTATTTGTGCTTAATTTCCTAATTAAGTATTTAAATCTCCAATTTATTTTGTTAATTATCCCCTTTATTTAATTAAAATTCTCATGTTTGCAGATAAATTAAATTCGGATGAATTTTGAATATTTCGGTAGAAAATAGACCGAAATTGGGCTAAAATAGAGATTGAGCCACGCGGACAACACGAGTCATGCCACCTAGCACATCCAATTGGACAAGAAGACCGATGACATGGATATATCTTTTCAAGGAGCCAATGGTGTGAAGACAAGTGGCCAAAAAAAATGCCAACTCATCAAGGATGTGGAAATTACCATTTTACCCCTAGTGTGTTTATAAATAGGAAAGGATGGCAATTGAAAGAGGATGTAATTTTAGGAGTAGAAGTAGATGTAATTTTAGGAGTAGGAGTAGTGTAATGTAAGGTAGCTTAGAGTAGTTTAGTTTAGAGATTACATTTTCAAGATTTACTTTCTTATTTTCTTTAGTCTTCCGTTAGCTTCCAACTTCACTTTTAAATTTTCATTCCACTTTTATGTTCTTCATTTTGCTAGACTTGGATAATTTCTATTTGATAGCAATCAACATCATCTTTATGCTTCTTGGTTTGGTTATAATGAGCTCTTTTATTCTTCAAGTTTGATTTTTTTTCACAGCATATTGTCCTAAGTTTAACTCTTGGTTTTGCAAATGAATTGCTTGAGTTTTTAGTTGAAAAAACTTTTAATTCTCCTAGTGTAGCTCTCGGCTTGGTGTATTTTTCCTGTTGGATGGAGGGAATGATTATGGTGACTAAACCAAAGTTACCTTGCATCACTTGCTTCATGTTATGAGTCATTGCTCCCATTTTATTTATTGTTCCCGATTTCCGGAAGCTCCATTTATTTTTGAAGAACCAATAGTGAAAACTTAGGATATGTTTCTAGCTTCTACTTGATGAAGACCTTATTGGCATGAGAAGTTGAACTGAGGTAAAGTACTTCTCCTGGAGTTGGGACCAGAAGTGTAGAATGCTCAAGCTTGGTGTAGCTGGAAGGCCACACTTGCTGTTGTCCAGAGGAGCTGCTGTTTTGCTCTACTGTTGTTACTGTCGAGGAGAAGAATTAGTAGGGGACGGTGCAATGAAGTGAAGATCGCTGCTGTATTTCTAAACAGCGGTTCATGCTCGAAGTGCAACTCAGTTCTATGCTCCCATCTATTGCATTAAGGAGACCCGACACTGTCACAACCAATGTTATACTCTCCTCTGTTTCACAACTTCTTCTAATGTTTATTTTCCTTTTGTCTTTAGCTTTTGGTTTTAAATATTCTGCACTTTCTTTGTCTCTTCATTTACGGTTTATATATTAACAGCTTCTCCTTAAGATATATTTAATTCTTTGACTGCTTTGCTAAAGGTTTCCTAATAACAGTGTTGATGCTTGTCTTTGGTTCTTCTACAAGAGTTGTGTGGGAGACAGATGCACGGTAGGAGGCTGGTTCGCTGTTGCTTCCAGCTGAATGACAGTCTTAGGTGCACCCCATTTGCTGTAAGATACGCATGGGACGCAAGCAGAATGTGGATGCTATATCGAGCTCTTGTTTTGGCACTACAGTCCACAAGCGTGGCTAGGGAGAACCTACTGTTGGAGATACAATCAAGAGCAAAACATGGTGCTGGTATGCAGAGTAGAACCTGGGCAGATTGCTGTAGACGTGAAGTAGGTGATGGTACTAGGGGCATTAGCGGTATGGGCAGGACATTGCTGTGGAGACGTGTAGGGAATGGTACAGTGCATGGAAGCCGAGTAGAGTTTGTGAGAGTTGCTGAAGCAAGCTGGAACAAAGCCTGGAGTAGCAGGGTGCAGTCTGTACCAGGCGAACATGCAGAATGCAGTAGAGAACAGCTGGCCGAACAGCAGGCAAAAGCCTGAACCAGAGGGCAAAGCCGAGACCACCTGGAAACCAGAAAATGAAGAAATGAAGGATGAATAGTGTTTAGAGGGATAATTTGATGATTTAAAAGTTGTTAAGGCTTTGTTTGGCTAGTTCATTTTAGTTAATTAACTCATTTTCATGCATTGTTAGTATAAGTTTAATTTCAATTTAAATTGTTAAGCTTAGTTTAGAGATTTTAATTAAATTGCATGTTAGTATTCTGGCGTAGTAGTATAAAACTTAGTTTTAATTAGGATGATAGTTAATTGAGTGTTCATTTAGAATTAGATTAGGGGTAAATTTATTTCATTAAATCTTAACTTAGTTTAAATTACATTTTGATTAAGTAGTTTAATTGCATTTTAGGTTAGTTTAATTTTAGTTTAATTAATCTTGCCTTGTTATTTTCATATTTGCATTTTATTTTAATTGCGTTAATTAGCTTTAACTGTTTACTTTCTTTTGTAGGTTTTTTATTTTAATTGCGTAGAGCACTGTAAGTAATTTTTGCTGGGTTTTATTTTCTTTATTTTATAGTTTTATTATTTTATTGCTTTCGGTATTTTCAATTCTAGCTTAGTAGATCACCCACCTTAATCTCATAATTTGCTAGAATACACTTAGGGTAAGATTAATCGGTAGTTAATTAGGCTAACCAACTTCTCTGAGGGACGATAACTCGGGACTCAAATCCCATTATTACTTGTACGACTCGTGCACTTACGGTAATACCCTTAGGGCCTATCACCTTTCTCTCATCGTGACCATCTTACTAAACAGTTTGGCTATGATTCGGTGTTAGTCACCTCTCACCTATTTACCATTCCATTTCCATAATCACATTCACATATCAGAGTTTACTATTTTTTGACTTTAACAAAATACATACACAATGGTATTTACATTACCTTACATCCCCGACATCATATACGTTTACAGTACTGTGCATTACATGTTCAGATACAAAGCTATACAAATGGGTATACCTGACCCTCAATGGGAAGCAGCGGATACCAAGAATGCAAGTCCTCAGCCGCTCACTAACTATTGCGAGTGCTCTGAAAAGATGGGAAAATAAGGGGGTTGAGCAAACCACACGCTCAGTAAGGCAATTATGCAAGTAAGTAGATAACTCCACTATCTACATGCTCATAATGCCATGCCCTTAAAATCCATTTCTTTTCATTAAAATCTCAAGCACAAAATCATGTATTTCATCAATGACTTAGTTTATAAAATTGTTCGTGCATATATAAATCATACTACTTATGCATCAATAGCATTTTATGTAACATCATTAAATCATACTTAGCATGAATTAAATCAAAATCATGCATTATTTCATGCGATAAAAAACAAATCATGAGATACAATCTTTTCATGAATTTATCATTAAAGCATGGAAAACTCATCATGCTACTGCATTTAAATCATTTCATTTAAAACGCAGTATAAAATAACCCGAAGAGGTTAAACATCTCACAATTCAATTCCAAACTCATAAAACAAATCATTAAAATTCATTATAAAACTTCGGTTATAAAACCACCCTTCCTTCAGGGTCACATATCATAAAATCATAAAATCGGGGCCTGACCCCTCCCTCGGGTCTACCCTGGTCTATTGACCAATAGTTATATCATGTGAGACAAGTAGGTGACTATCAGTAACAACGAGGACTATGGCCATAACCTAGTGATCCCTAGCAACACGGTACCTAGTGTGCGGGGTATCACACCAGAAACGGGAGGTGGGTCGGTCCTACCCGCCAGAACAGCATAACATCAGGATTGCGAGGGCAAGGCTTACTGCCTCATGGCTAATGCCACTCCACTCCAACAATCCCCACGGTACAATGTACTCTGCGTGACATACACGGTACAACATACTCCGTGAACCCAAGCTCAGTCAAGGGTGCCTGCAATAGGTCTTATCCACCCATATCATCTCTGTCTTAGTATGCACGTGGGAGTATATCATCTCACTGTGACATGCAGTCTACAAAAAGATCCAACACGGCTATATGCATGTCATATAAATCCTTGTGCGAGCGAAGCTCTAGCACGACTCCATGCATATTCATGATATCAGAAAATCTCGTGGAGGGAAGCTCTAGCACGGTATCATAAAAATCAGTAAAATCTGCGTATGAGTAGCACTCCAGTACGACTTAAAAATGAATGAGTTATAAATCCATATAAAATCACATGCGAGTGAGCTCCAGCACGGTGTTATGCATCAATAAATCAAATCTCGTGCGACTTACACTCCAGCACGGCTTTATGCATAAATAAATCAAATCTCGTGCAAGTTACACTCCAGCACGGCTTTTATGCAATTACCATATCAAAACTGGATGCGAGCTAGGCTCTAGCACCTCTCATGCATGTCAAATCATTAAAACTAGTGCAAGCAATCGCTCCAGCACCTTTTTATAAATTTCAGTCAAAACAATCAAAACCGTCAAAACAGGGTGCGAGCTAGGCTCCAGCACCTCTCATGCATTTCACAATAATAAAAATCACTGCGAGCAACCACTCTAGCACATTTCATGCATATGATGTCACACAAGTCGGTGCGAGCAACCGCTCAAGCACATTTATGCACACTCACAAACGCAGATATAGTGCCAGCTATATGCCAGCACTATCTGTTTCCATATAAACTTGATAGTTGGCGCATTTTCCAAAGGATTCTCATTTAAATATAAATGATACTTACGTAGTGTTATCTTGTGAAATTTATGCAATTATTGGACAATCTATCGATTTGCTTTGCTTAAAATCCACGGAAATTCCTTAAATCAGAAAATTTCTTAAATCATGCATTTCATGCATGCCATGCTTTCACCATCCTTAGGTGAACTTCCCTCAATAGGGGTAAAATAGACTTTTACCTATTTCGAGTCCTTAAAATCTTTAAATTTATTTCTAGGACCTTTATATAATATCAATGTATACATACATATTCAGTGTATACATACATATTCAGTGTATACAAAAGCTATTAAAATATGCGTAGCAACCTCTAGCTACTCACACAATTCCCTTACCTCATTTTCTCTATACAGTCTGACCTTTCCACTGATGTCTCGTAATGCAGTTCGATTTGCTCTCAATCAAATCTCTGAAACTGCGTATAAATAGACATCAGGTCAAATACAATACAATTAATTGTATTTCAAATTTTCTGGGCTTAATTTAATTTATTGGGCCCATTTACCCATATTGGGCTCGATTGCACCATAATGGGCCTTAATCGACCTTAAGCCCGTTTTCCACTTACTATTCATATTATCGAGGCCTATTGAGCTCATTGGGCCCATCAGTATATATTGGACCTCGTTATAAACACTCGAATAGCTTATGAATTATTTACGACAATTTATCTCAAATTCCAGAATATAATTCATTTAATGCGAAATTTAAATCTGTAATTTATTCGGTAAATTTTAACATGCATAATGATGCAATATTGTCGTAAATAAAGGTTACTTACCCGAGATTCCATGATAGTACGCAAATCGAGGCTACCTCGAGGTCTCGTTCTACGTCAATTGTCGAGCTACACAATTAAATATTTTTTCGAGTAAACTTTCAGTCGGATATTAATCAAATTAAATATTTTAAAATTTAAATCGGTCAATTCAACCGCTTACCGACTTACTCGTAGCTCGATTGCATCATTGGGATTTTTTCCAATTTTTCCTCTTTTTCTTTCCTTTTTTTCTTCTTTTTCCTTTTCTTTTTGGCTGAACCGGTTTGGTCCGGTTCAACATGGTTCAGACCAGTTCGGTCTAGCCGTTTAAGTCCGGTTCGGCTAGTTCAGGCATCATTTCATCGTTTCGGCATCGTCCGATCGGTTCTCGGGCTGTTTTCGGTGCCGTTCGTCATGCCATCGCCTGAGCTTCCAAAATCGGGCTTCGGTGTGGCTCGAATCGACATCGATGGCTGCCGATCGAAGCTTTTCTCTCATGGCATCTCCCTTTGTTTTCGGCGTTCTTCGTCGTTCTCGACGTGCATGCTGACACCTGGTGGTTCCCACGAAGCTCGTCGCCCTTCGTCGACCCTTGTCTGAGGTCCCTGGCCACCGGTGGCGGCTCGTCTGACAATCTCGGTTCACTCATTCCATTTTCGTTTCTTTCCCTCTTCGTTTTCTGTTTCGTTTCTTCCTCTAGAAAATAACATTTCACGATTTTTCTTTTTTTTTAAATATTTATAAATTATTTTAATATTATTTTAATCATTAAAATAATATTAAAAATTTTCAAAATATCTAAAAATATCATATTAAATTTATTTAATCCGTAAATGAATTTATCAGTCCGATTTTACCTTTTCGGTATATTTTTCGATTATTTTTGGGATTATGTTTCGAAGTGAAAATTTTGGTTAATTCCAATAAATACATATCTTGATCAATTTAATCCAAAATTTAATTATTTCTTCATTATTGATCAATATTCTCAAATCCATTATTTTTAATAAAATTTTCTTGTCGAAATTATACCGACTTTCGATCTTTTGACCGTTTTACCCTTCACGTGTTCGAGAATACAATTTCAATCCTTTTGCATTTTTTATTTCCTGTTTTAAATAAAATCGGGTCTTACAAGATCGATCTCCTTCCATAAGGCAGATCGATCTCCAGTTGCCTCTGGATAGGCCAGATCAATCTCCTCCTAAGGCCAAATCGATCTCTGGAGCTTTTTGCCTGGTCGAGATCAATCCCATCCCATCCCATGAACAAAGATCGATCCTATCCTTTTGAGCAGATCGATCTCATGCAAATAGGAAGATCGATCTCATCCAAGACGCAGATTGATCCCTTAGCCTGCATTGTCAAATTCTGTAGGAATTTAAGCAAGGGGAGATCGATCTACACCCTTGGAGATCGATCTCATAATGCGATTACTATAAAAAGGACTTGACTGTCGAGCTTTCTTCCCTGAAAATCCAAAATCTTCCATTCTAACCAAAACCAACCTAGTTTTCTCACTCTAGGATATCCTTACCTTCCAAAAGATTTGACGAAAAAGCTATTTGAGCAAAGTTGTTCCTAGTGAAGGAGTGAACAACATAGTTAAAGATTGGAAGCTCAAACCTTGGATTTAAGGAGAAAAGAGGTTTTTCCCCAATTTGACAAAAAGAGGAAAAAGTCAAGCTATGTAAGATTTCTATGCACCATCTTCTAGTATGTTAATGTAGACATTTTAATCAGTTGATTGTTGTATATAATTTTGGCTGAAATGTTCATATACATGCTTAAACAATCATGACCTAGAATGGGTTTAGTGAGAGAAAGTTGAAATGACATGGAGTTGATGATGATTTAAGCATGTAGAGATGTTAATAAGCATGTATAGATGATTCTAAGATAGTTTTATGAAATATATATGTTAGAATAGATGATGATTGAAAATGGGCATAAGAGGGTTTGATAAATTGCCATAATGAAGGAAATGATGAACTAAAGGCATTATGATCTTAATGCCGGTTCAATGTGAATCAATAGACCTAAAGAGCTTAATAGATTCTCAAGAATGAATAGAGCAATCAAAAAGAGCTTAAGAGAATGTGAGGTCTTATAAGTATTTATGAAAACAATAAGTCGAATCGAATATAATAAACCTGAGAATTGTGTTGTATTGGGTTAAATTGACGTGATCAGTAATATTGTGCAGCTCCGGAGATTTCATTAGAAGTAAATCAGACTACATGATTGAGCAGCTTTAAGGAAGTGGAATTACTCAGCGCAATTCCAGATAAGGGAATTCTATGAGTATTTAGAGGTGGTTGCACATATTTTGAGGGTGTTATATGGCTTTCTAATTGCTCAGTTATCTAGGAAGGATTAACGATTTATACAAACGATTTTAGATATAGATAATTTTGGGTTTTGGAAGTGAATCTTACAAAAGGGTTAGTAAGGCTAATAATTGCATAAACATCATGTTTTGATATTTTTACGAAATATATTACTTTGGTTTAAGCAAATCTACGGATAGGCCAACTATTGACTTCATGATTTTATGAAATAGCACGATGTCCAGTGCTAACTGTGGTTTGAAAGTGTTTTGTTGAAATAGAGCCACCTATTAGATTTATGTGATGTTTTATGAGCCGTACTGGAGTTTTTGTTCATATGTGGGTTTCCATTGATTTTCTTATGCATATAACCGTACAGGAGCTATGCTCGTACTTGATTTTCTCATTGGTTGTTATGCATAAAATCGTACTAGTGTGTTGCTCGTATGAGGGTATTTAATGATGATGCATGAAATCATGCTAGAGCTTTGCTCGCTCTGGGCTTTTCACACTGTGATATGTAATAAGTCGTGCTAGATGCCTCGTGTAGACTTTGGGTCACATAGGTGAGATGCTTGCACGAGCCGTGCTGGATGCCTCATGTAGAGTGCTAGTCACACAGATGAGATGGTTGCATGTGCACTTGAGACTAAGTAGGTTATACATGACATGCGGTAGATAAGACCTATGGCAGGCACCCCCAATAATGATATGGGTCCATAGAGTACGTTGTACCTTGTATATCACATGGAGTACGATGTACCGTGAGGTTATGATGTTGATTTGAAAGTCTAGCGTAGGACTAACCCACCTCCGTTCCAACATGATGCCCTACACCCCGGGATCCGTGTGGTCTGGGATGATAATGACATAGTTGGCCAACATAGTCCTCAATTATATGTAGTGACCACCTGTCTCTCATGATATCACACGGTTTTATATACTGATCATGAATTGTATTATTCATGGTAGACTCGAGGAAGGGGTCGAGCCTTGTGGTATGTTTTTAAAGAGATGGTATCGTTGTTTGTGATGAGTTTTACTGTATTTTGAGAAAGTGCTAAATCCGGAGGGATGGTTTATGATGAGTTTTATTATGATGATTTTCCATGTTTACATGCCTATTTTCATGCTTTTCAGTACATGATATATATATACATGTGGCATAGTTTTACTATTTCCTCATGCTTTGGATATTAAAGATCTTTATGCAAAAGATATTATAAGCATGTAGATAGTGTAGTTATCTACCATGCTTGCATTATTGCCTTACTGAGCATGTGGTTGTTCATCCCTATCATTTTCCCTCTCTACAGAGCGAACATAGTAGTCTAACGAGGGACTGAGGTGTTGTATTCAGATATCCGCTGCTCTCCATCGATAAGAGGTATACACATAGGAATTCGTTTTGTATCTAAACATGTAATAGCACAGTAATTATTTTGAATTGTAATATGGGGGATGTAAGTGTTAGCAAACATGTAAAAGTATAGAACTTAAACTTCCAAATGTGTGTGTTTGCTCTTGATTAATTGAAAGATGAATGGTAAATGATGATTAATACTGACTCATAGCCCAACTGTTATTGGTGAGAGTTGTTCACGACCGGGTAAGTTAACGAATAAAGCGAAAAATTTATGGTGATTTTTAGATGAAATGGATGAAAAGGGGTCATGACAGAAACTACCCCCAATCTATTAAATTCACAGTCGTACTCCAAGAATCCATGTAAGTTTTCCAATTTAGTTTCTCAGTTTTTCATTACAATGGGATTCTTGACTCTAGTATAATAGTGTAATATTTTTTGAAATTGTCTCAGTCTTTCTCTCAATCATGCCTCAATCATTATCATTATCATGGGTCAACTATCACTTAACCCAACAATATCATCATTGTTTCCATGCCCCGCTCAAATTTTACGAAGCGGACTCCAAAATTTTCAGTGAAACTATAAGGTGTACACTCAGACGAGGGTTCACTACTCCTCTCGGGCCTATCTCTACGACCTCGAGGAACGGTTCATTTCCATTTGCCAATATGGCTGTAATACTAATAAGTCATATTTATTTGTTTCCCTTTATTGATTGACATAATTTTCAATAAAACACAACCAGATATACTTGTTTGTATCTAATTAATGTACAGTAACGCTGGGGATGTAAACTTTCCAAGTTTTTTTTCACTTTTAATATCGACTCGTATTAGGCCAGCTTTGCTCTGATACCACTTTTGTAATGACCCGAAATTACGCATATTTCGGTTAGGCTACAAGTCGATATTAGGTCAGAACAATAACTTAGTCTGATTAATTTTCTTTACTTAGTAACAAATTTTAAACAAAATATGTTCACATTTCCCATACACATCTCGTATGCATTACTGTACTTATAAAAATTTTAGATAGAAAAGAATTTCTTAAAATTGGGTATACCTTCGATGCAGAAATATGCTCCGCGGAATTATAACTGTGCGGAATGCCTTACTAACGGAAGCGATCCCAGCTGCAGAAGGGACTCTATGTAGGTAAGTAAGGAGTGAGCTCAACATGTTCAGTAAGAAATACACCGAGCAAGTAGATAAATACACTACTTTATACTTATGCCACAAATAAGTTTCTCGTAAATCATACTGAAACATTTTAGTTCAGAAATGGAAATAAAAAATAGTATCTTCACAATTTACTGCATAGATTTCACAATTTCAAAACTTTAAGAAGTGAAATACACAGTTTCAAATCACAACACAATTCAAATTTTCAGTTCAGTAATTTTAAATAGACGAGACAAGGCATTTCATGCAACAATAGTAATCAGTAGGACAATTGGTGAATGTCAGTGACTCCGGGCAATTCACGAGCTAGGTGTACCGGAATGTCAAGTGTTGTGAGAGTGGTCAGCTACCCAAACGGCTCACACAGTGCACTATCTTCCAGTAACATGGTACATTGTACACACATGAACACAGCATGGTACATCGTACTTCATGGACCTCGACATCATTCACCATTCAGTATAATTTCACTAGTCATAATTCCATATAATTTCACTAATGCCTTTTTACCTCAAATCACGTGCAAATAGTAGTGCAAGACCACACAACAATACACGCCTAATTAGCACGTTTTTATCATCAAAATACTTAAATCTCATGCAACAGATTCATAAAAGATCACACAACAGTACACATCTGACTAACACGGTTTTAACGTCAGAACACTTAAATCTCGTTTTAGCACATAAAGTAAAAGAGGCTGGTCTTGCCCATTTTCAGTTAAAATCCACAAAGCAGGGTTTTATCATCAAAATACTTAAATCTCGTGCAACAGATTCGTGCAAGATCACACAACAATATACGTCTGACTAGCACAGTTTTAACCTCAAATACTTTAATCTTGTTTCAGCTCATAAAATAGAGTAAAAGTGGCTTGTCTTGCCCTTTTTAACAAAACATGATTTTTTCAGTATAATTTCGAAATTTTTAGATTTTTCACAAATAATTATAAAACTACTCAAATATTTATTTAAATAGGATCGATAATACTGTACCGAAAAATAGGCCGTTTTATAGAGGTTTAAAACTCTTCCTTAAATTCGAAAGCGTAAAATTGGCCTAAGATTTTTTATAATTTAGGTGACTAAAAATTTCTGTCCTAAAGTTCGTAGTCTCAAATACCTAGAAAACATATGCAGATATTTTTAACAATTCACAAATATTTTTCTTCAGTAGAAATACGACCTAAATTTATATCTACAAAGTATTAGAAAAATACGTGCAATTTATCTCTAGCAGCACACAAAATTTTCTTTACCTCGGTGTCTGTCCATAGTCCTCGATTGCCTCAACGTTGTGAGTCAACAAGTTCAGTCCTCCCGGCTTATTTTCACCAAAAATTTTGAATAAATATTTCTGATCGCCTTTCCCTCGAGTTTTCTCGATTTTCTCGATGCCTCTTATTATATTTTTCATGCAGTTTTATTCCTATATATATCCTTATATATATATATATATATATATATATAAATATATCCAAAATGATCTTTTTCTTTTTGAATTTTTCCCACCAAACCTTCTTCCTCCTATTTTCTTTCTTCTTCAGTTTCGATATTGGCAACTGTTCACGGTCTCCTTCCTTCTCTCGGTGTCATCGCCTTTTTCTTCCCTCGACGTTTCCATCCGGCGCCGGTGGTTCCTTTCTTTCCTTCTCATTTTTCACCTCGATTATAACCTTCAGTCGACCACCACAATCATCATCATTGTCCTCTATACATGATTCTTCATCAATTTTCTTCTCTTCACTATTTCCAATTCTCAGCACAATTCCTCATCATCACCGACGCTACCACCTTTTCCAGTGTCCCAACCTAACTCCTCAGCTTATTTCCATTGTCGCCTTCTGCCCGGCTTCCAGCTACTACCCGAGGCTTATCCCTTGCCTACCTCTGTTTCTGTAACTCTCCGCTTTTCTCCCTTGTCTCAGTTTCCTTCCTCCCTGTGCTGTAATCTCCTTCAGTTCTCGGTTCTCTTTCTCATCTTTTTTTGGCCTTCCTCTATTTCCATCACTCTTAAACAACATAAAACTCACACTTTCAGCCCTCTAAATAACACCACGTTCAGCCCTAAAGCCACTGTTGATGCACCAATCTCCAACCTTATTTCCTAGCCTGGAACAACCATCATCTCTCATCCAAACCAGCACTGTGCAGGGTTTTGACCAGCCTTCCATTCAAGCTAGAAAGTGTCCTCCCAACAATATTGATTCAAACCAATTTCCAGTAGCTAAGGCTGCTCAAGCACCTCCCTTTTTCAACCCACAACCTGACTGAAACTTCAACCAACAAGAACCCTTCAAAGCAGGGATGTTTCAGCCCCTGTACTAAGTTCTAACACTGCCCAAGGAGACCCTTCATCTTATTGTTTCGCTCCCTCCTTTAGAGTTCTTCTCTCCTTCTGATTTCTTCCTCACCGAAAACCCTTACACAAAGGGAGGTGATAGTACGCAGGCCTTTCTCTTTCTCTCCTATTCTCTTGCGGCCTGCTTTGGTGATGTTTTTCTCTTGCTTGGTCTGCTTCGTTGCTCTTTCATCGCTATTATCTTCTTTCATTTGCAGCGTGAACAGTTGACAAAAGTGGCTGGTTTCCTCTCCTTCGATTTTCATTTCCTCTGTTTTTTTACAGAGGAAACATGATGGTTGGTTGGATATTTCCCACCAACTTCACCTCTTTCTTTTTCTCTAACCATCATTCCAAACATCATTTCCTTTCTTTTCATTATTTTATTTATTAATTTATTGATTTATTTTATTTTGTTTAGTTGCTTAATAATTTTTGTCATTGATGCGTGTCCTACCTAGACGTGTATACCGCAAGTGCATGGGTCACATATGTAATAAAGGGAACTGAGTCCCAAATTATCGTCCTGCAGAGAGCACAGTCAGCCTAATAAAGTACCAGTTAATTTTACCCTAAATATATCCTAGCAAATTATTAAAATTAAAAGTGTGATCTACAAGGTTTAATTTGTAAATATTGGAATGCAAGGAAAATAATCAAAACACTAAAATCAAGCAAAATAGAACAAAAATTACTCAAAGAGCTCCAAGCGAAATAAAAACGAGAATCTGCAAAAAAAGAAAATACTAAAACTCGAATTAATTAGTGTAAATTGACTAAAGAGGCATATATAAGAAAATATAGATTAAAGAATAAATAGCTCAAAACTAGAAAATCCTAATATGAAAATAAAATCTATTCTAAATGATGCATGAGAAATAATATATATATATATATATATATATTTTTTGGGTTTTTAAAATTTATAATGAAAACTATCCTAAAGATGCATTAAATGATTCTACCCCTAAACTAAGTCTAAATGCAATACATAAGCACTACACTAATATACTATTAACATTAAAATCATACTAGTATATACTTAAAACAATAAACAATTTCCTAAAATGAAAACCAACTAAATCCTAAATATATGAAAATAATGAAATTAAAATTTCAATTGCATAAAAAACTAAAATTTAATCTAAACTAAAATCTAAAGAAATTAAATCTAATAATCTTAAACATATGCAAATTAATTAAACTATTCAAAAAATATCTAAGCTAATTAAAAAGTTCACTAAATTAAAATAATACTAAACTACTAATATTAAACTCTTAAACTATTGCTAACAAAACTACAACACAAAAAAAAAAAAAAGAAAAAAACAATAGCTGCCACGCATAGCAATCTGCCTCCAAGACTCCTGCACTGCACAAACATTCGTCCACTATACCTTGCAGCTTCTGCAACGTACTCCAACCTTGGACCTGTTCTGCACTGCAAGCTCAACAACACGTCTTCAATTCTCGTAACAGCAAGCATAGCACCAAGGAAGCAGTTTCATGCAATAGTGCAGGAAGACTCAGCACGCACCTGCTACTCCCCAGCCACACATCCACTGCATTCTTCCAGCAAGCCACGCATCATCCACCTATTTTGCACGTCCCCTACTTCAGTAAACATAGCAGCCATGCCAAGTCCAGCTTCCTCTATGCTTCAGCACCGACAATCACTGCCTCGGCTTTGCATGTGCTACACAACAATAGTGCTACCTGTACTCCACACAGCGCTACTATGCCCGTGAACATAGCCAACCAACACGTACCAGCTTCAAGCACTCATGTCCCCTACTTGGCCTAATACACCTAGGCTCATCACAACACTTTCATGCAGCAACCTCGACTCCAGCAAACAAGCTTACTGAACAGTATAAGAGACAAGAATCAGAGCAAAATAGAGCCAGCTAATGGCTGGTTGTAGAAACAACAAAACTAAACATCAACAACATTAGAAGAAGAAGAAGAAGAAGTTACACTAATAGAAACCAAAGCAATAAATATAAAACCACATATGAAAACTGGAATGAAACCAAGAACCAAAACCACGGTTCTATGCTGCGCCTGGCCACCAATGTACTTGCACAAAGCCACCTCCTGCTTGCATCCTGTCGAGTCATCCACGTCCTGTTATAGCTATCACACTTAAAGCAACCATGAATTAGAGCACTACCGCAAAGCCCAACCTTGCCACCTTCACACAGTCACTCACGCAAGAGCCTTGCTCAGCCCTGATTCCAGCAAGCAGTAGCGTGACAGAAACAGAGTAGCGTCTCACGCCTCACTCTGCAACAGTGGCGTCCTACTCCTAACAGCCAACTACATATCAGTACTACAATCACCGTATAATTGTGGCCAGTAAATTTTTCAGCAGCGTCCAGCAGCTAGGTAGCACCAAAATCAGCAAGAACCACCAAGAAACAAAGTTGATCCAAGCGATAACAACAAAAAATGAAACAGTAGTAAATAGTGTAGTAACAGAGAGACAAAGTCAAATAAGGAAGTCCCGCAGTACTAAAGGCTATGTCACTCAACCAGTATCCTCTATCAATAGAACCACCATGGACAGCCTCTCACCCAGCCAAATCCATGGATAGAATTACGAAACAAAAGAACTAGAAAATGGAAGATAAAAAAATAAAAAAATGCAGGAAACTAAATGAAACAAGGGCAACAATTTATATTTACTTTAACCTAAAACTGATCTGAATTAAAGAAACCATAAAAATCTGAAAGGATAATACAAAAACTATTTCTAACTCATGAAACAATAATGTAAATTGAAGCAATAAAGAAGAGAAGCTTAAAATGACTATTACAATAAAGAAAGAAAACTTTCACACTTGAATTTAACTTTGTAATTATCTTAAACAACTTGAAAATAGGAAAGAAACGTTCTTGAAATAAAACTAAAACCTAAAACAGAAGAAGAAGAAGTTGAAAACTAAAGAAACCTTAAAAAAAATTTACAGAAATGTGAAGAAAGACTATGGCCACTGTCACCAGCCAAATTGTCCATTTTATCCAACAACAAATAAAAGCAATATAAAAGTAACCTAAAAAAAAAAGTAGCCAACCTAAAAAAAAAAAAAAAAAACTCTAGACTAAAAACTACCCTAAAAACTACTTGGTAAAATTGTCTTATCTTTTTCTTTTTATACACATCAAAATGAGGGTACAAAGGGAAATTTTAATCCTAGATGAGTTGACATTATTTAGCCACTTGTTTGCACACCATTAGCTTCTAGAGAAGATATTTCCATGTCATTTGTCTTCTTGTCCACTTGGATGTGCAAGGTGGCATGACTTGTGTCTTCTATGAGGTGGCCAAGGTATCCTTTGATCTTATCCTTTAAAGGTGAATAAAATATGGACACTTGGCATCACATGTGTCAAGAAGAATGGTGACTCATGCTCCAAGGTGAAATGGTAGTGGTCCAATCTCCTTTTTAGCTCATTTTCAGTATATTTTCTACTAAAATGACTGAAATTCATCTAGATTTAATTTATCTACAAACATGAAAATTTTAATTAAAATGAGGGGATATTTAATAAAATAATATGAGGATTAAAATAGTTAATTAAGAAATTAAATATAAATAATTCCATTTTAATAGTATTATTACACCCTCAAACTTGAGCTTTTGCTTATTCTCAAGCAAAACAAAACATATGTAGGAACTGACAAGTACCAAACATATTAAATTTCCTAATATTATCCTCAAAGAAAAAGTACAAACTATGATATCAATGATTCACAATTATAAGTCTAACACTCAGAATCATTCAATCATAAGTCTTACCCCAAATTAGACTCCTTGTGTGTGTGTGAAATTATCAAAGCCACTTCACAGTACACTACCTAGATCAGATTATGCAAACACAGTAAATACAAAGTCAATGACAATGGATCATTCCCATAAGTTTGCTTTTCACTTCTTTCTCCTCTAATGTAGTCACACTTAACTAAACATCAATAGGACTTCATTCAGCTTGTAATGTGAGGCCAGGGCTAAGGTCTGATAAAGTCAATTTATGTTTAATTACCCCTCAACATGCATTACTACTAGGATCTTTGATGTAAGAGCTCATATTTATTCCCCAAAACTTATTTATTTTGCTAAACATTTTTTTCTATTTTTATATTTTCTTTTTTTTTTTTGGATTTTTTTTTGTGCTTCACTATCACCTATAACCCATATGTAAATAGCTCAAAATATATCCTAGTGAAATTACACACTTTCGGGGTACAAGATAGAAAAAGTGTTTAAGCTAAGGAAAAGTATGCAGGTGTATTTATAGAGAAAAGCTTATTTGGCCCAGATGGGTTACTAGGGGTAAATTATGTATAAGGACGACTGAAAAAGCTCAAACGATCCAAAGATCGCCTAAATCATTTCCCTAATTAAGTGTGATCTAATATTTCACCTCGAGATAAGATCAAACAAATTCTAGAATATGATGGACAAAATCAACTCAAAAAATGCAATCCTATGTCCATATAAGCTTTCTTTAAATAAGTATATAGATTCATGACATGACATGTTCATAAAATGAGGAAATCACAATTAGAATCAAGAAAAATTCAAGAATTCAACTTCATGCTTTTCTTACAATCATGCTTCTTATTCAATCAAAGTCAGACTAAATCATGGGGTTATATCATCGAACTATGGAAAAAACCACATGCTAAGTACTAAATCAAACAATGTAAGCTCATATTTTCGTAAAATTTTGCAATTCTGCATCAAAATTTTAAAAAATGCTCAAGTGAATCCACTCCCCCAAACTTAAAGTGCGTAGTGTCTTCAGTGTGTAGATAATATAAGAATTGAAGCTCAAGAATAGAACGCTCCCCTTTCTGATGATGAAGCACATGTGAAGCTTGATGAGAAAGTGCTACTGCAAAGGCTGTCTATACAAGAAATAAAGACAGAAGCAAAAGAAAAGAGAAAAAGAACTGTACAAAAAATGAAAATAAAAGTAAAACAACTTCAAATGAAGTGAAGCTAAGTAGCAGGATCAGAAGCATGAGGATCAACCAAAGTGGTGACAAAATGCTGACGGTCAAATCCTTCCCCAAAATAGTGTTTAAGTCTACACCTATTAACTTTAAAGGGTTGCTTCAGGGTTGCATCCATGATCTCAATGGCTCCATGAGGAAATACTTGTGTAATGGTGAAGGGTCATGTCCATCTAGACTTAAGCTTTCCTGGAAACAACTTCAAGCGAGAATTGAAAAGCAGTACTTACTAGTTTGGCTCGAAGTGTCTCAGCTTTATTTTCTTATCATGCCATCGCTTAGTCTTTTCCTTGTAGAGCTTTCCATTCTCATATGCTTGTAGCCTAAACTTATCTCACTGATTAAGCTGTAGCAGCCTCTTCTCCTAAAATGAAATTCAGGTTCTTAAGGATCCAGTAGGCCTTATGCTCAAGCTCTATTGGCAAATGCCAATCCTTACCAGAAACAAGCTATAAGGGGACATCCTTATAGGTGTTTTAAAGGTTGTCTTATAGGCCTAAAGTGCATCATCTAACCTAATGGACCAATCCTTCCTACTTGGATTTACTGTCTTTTCTAATATCCCCTTAATCTCCCTATTTGATAACTCTATTTGAGTGATAAGCAATGGCTACCTTGTGCTTTACCCCATATTACTTTAAAAGCCCATCAAGACTCTTGTTGCAAAAATTGGATCCCTCATCACTAATGATGGCTCTTGGTGTGCCAAATCTCGTAAAAATATTCTTCTTCAAAAACTTTATCACCACCTTGGCATCATTAGTTGGTAAAGCCATTACTTCAACCCATTTTGACACATAATCTATGGCCACCAAAATGTAGAGATATCCATATGAAGGAACAAAAGGTCTCATGAAGTCTATACCTCAAACATCAAAAAGCTCTACTTCCAAAATGTTAGTCAGAGGCATCTCATTTCTTTTGGAAATATTACCTACCCTCTGACATCTATCACATTTCATCGTAAAGTAATGGGCATCCTTAAACAAGGTGGGCCAGTAATATCCAGATTGTAAAACCTTAGCAGCTGCCATTTCTCCTCTAAAATGCCTTCCATAATAAGAAGAATAGCAATGTCTAAGTATATCCTCTACTTCTTACAGGGGAATATACCTCCTTAAAACTTGATCTTTACATTGCTTGTACAGAAAGGGCTCATCCCACACATAATACTTAACATCACTCAAAAACTTCTTCTTTTGTTGGGCAGTCAAATCTGGTGGCATCACATTGCTCACCAAACAGTTCACAAAATCAGCATACCAGGGTAAACTAGAGTGCCCAAAGGTAAATAACTTCTCATCAGGAAATGACTCATTAATTACTGTACCATCTTCTTTAAGTCCTCTCTCCAATCTAGATAAATGGTCAGCAACCTAATTCTCTGACCCTTTCCTATCCCTAATCTCCAAGTCAAACTCCTGCAGTAGGAGGATCCATCTAATCAATCTAGGCTTTGCATCCTTCTTGGAAACTAGGTACTTAATGATAGCATGATTAGTATATACTACCACCTTAGTGCCAATGAGATAGGGGCGAAACTTATAAAAAATAAACACTATAGCCAACAGCTCTTTCTCGGTATTAGCATAATTCAACTGGGCTTCATTCATAGTCTTACTTGCATAATTGATAACATAAAAGACTTTTCCTTTTCTTTGTCCAAGTATAGCCCCAACTACATAATCATTTGCATCACACATCAGCTGAAAAGGTAAACTCTAATTCAGAGATATGATTACAAGGGTTGTAACTAACTTCTCCTTCAAAGTCTTAAATGCTTCTAAGCAACACTCATCAAAGTAGAATGCCGTATCTTTTTCTAGAAGGTTACACAAAGGCTTTGAGATTTGAGAAAAGTCCTTTATGAACCTTTTGTAAAATCCTGCATAGCCCAAAAAACTCTTAATTCCTTTAACAAAGGTAGGGGGAGGTAACTTCTTAATGATTTTCACCTTAGCTCTATCCACTTCTATCCCTCTAGCAGATATCTTATGCCCAAGCACTATACCTTCCTAAACCATAAAATGACACTTCTCCCAATTAAGCACTAAATTTATTTCTTCACATCTCTTTAGAACAAGTGCCAAGTTGTGCAGACAAAGATCCAAGCTATCCCCAAATACAAAAAAATCATCTATGAAGACCTCTAGAAAATCCTCCACCATATCATGAAATATGGCCATCATGAAATGCTGGAAGGTAACAGGTGTATTGCATAGGCCAAAAGGCATCCTTCTTAAAGCAAATGTCTTGTAGGGACATGTGAATGTGGTTTTTTCTTGGTCTTCTGGGGCTATAGCTATATGATTATACCCAAAGTACCCATCAAGTTGGTAGTAGAACTCATGACCAACCAATCTATCCAGCATCTGGTCAATAAAGGGTAGAGGGAAGTGGTCTTTCCTGGTGGCCTTGTTAAGTGTCCTATAGTCCATACATACTAACCAACTAGTGACAGTTCTAGTGGGTATGAGCTCATTGTTCTCATTCCCAATCACAATAATCCCTCATTTCTTAGGAACACATTAAACTGGGCTCACTCAGACACTATCAGAAATGAGATATATGATCCCAGCATCCAACCACTTAATTATCTCCTTTTTTACCACTTCTTTCATCACAGGATTCAACCTACGCTGGTGCTCTACTGACGACCTTTACCCTTCCTCCAATAGTATCTTGTGCATACATATTGAGGGACTAATACCCTTGAGCTCAGAAAAAGACCAGCCTATAGCTTTCTGGTGTTCTCTCAAAACTTATAGTAATTTCTCCTCTTGATCAATGTAGAGAGCAGCAGACACTATTACTGGCCTAGTAGAGGACTTACCTAAATAAGTATATCTAAAGTGTGATGGTAAGGGCTTAAGCTCTAAAGCTGGAGGATCACTGGTGGATGGCGAGACATCTAAAGTTGGAGTAGATGAAGTGTCTAAAGTCTCAAACTGGGTAATCTCCACGAGGGGAGTAACCTCTAACAATTGTAAAGCCTCATAAACATCATTATCATCCTCATTGTATTTCTTAAGATTAACTGATCTCACCAAGGAAGCTTCTAAAGGGTTAAATGGGTGTGTCTTAGAGAACTCCTCGGTGATGTCTATATCTACAATGTCTATCCTAAAACATATTGAGAGTCATCAGGAAACCTCAAAGATTTGAAAACATTAAATGTCACTTCTTAATCTTGAACTCTCTTGGTCAATTCCCCCGTCTGCACATCAATCAATATCCTACCAGTAGCTAAGAAGAGTCTGCCTAGAATGATGGGGACTTCCCTGTCTTCCTCCATATCCAACATAATAATGTCTACAGGGAAAATGAACTTGTCCACCTTAACTAGAACATCCTCAATGATTCCTTTTGGATACATAATAGATCTGTCAGCTAACTGAAGGGTCACTGTGGTAGGCTTTGCATCTCCTACTCCTAACTTCTGGTATATAGACCAAGGCATGAGATTAATACTAGCTCTTAGATCACATAGGCCTCTACCAAAGAATTGATCTCCTATGGTGTAAAGTATGGTAAAACTATCTGGATCTTTGAGCTTATGGGGTAATCTCCTCTGAATGATGGCATTACACTCCTCAGTAAGTGCCACTGTCTCATAATCCTCTAGTGTTCTCTTCCTCGATATGACATCCTTCATGAACTTCACATAACTGGGCATTTGCTCTAAAGCATTCGTAAAAGGAATGTTAATGTGAAGCTTCTTAAACACCTCAAGAAATTTAGTAAATTGCTTATCAAGCTTCTAGTTTTAGAACGTCTGAGGAAAACGTAATGGAGGTCTAACTAGAGGAAGTGTAGTGGTAGCTAGTGTAATATCAGATGAAGAGGAAGGCTGTAAAGAAGAAGATGAAGATGAAGAAGTGCCTGACTTAGTTTTCCTTGCAGCATGATCATTTTGTTCCTGTTCTTTTTGAACTGCCTCTTCAGAACCTAGTGGCTTTGCTACTTTGGGCTCAACAGGACTAGACCTAGGATGCAGATCATCTAACTCTCTACTGCTCCTAAGGGTTATGGACTTAACATGCTCATTACCCTCCCTCTGTCAGACAAGGTTAGCTTCGGTATTATTGGGGAGGGTCCCTTGTGGACGCTGGCTGAGAGCACTAGCTATCTGTCCAACTTGGACTTTTAGATTTTTAATAGAGGTAGCTTGATTCTATAGGATAGTCATGAACATCTCCTCAAGTGAAGGCTTCTTCTCAGCTGCAGCTGCTAGTGTAGATAAGTGCTGGGGCTGCACAGGTGGCGTTGGTGGTGGATGATGTTGAAACTGATGCGGATGATGGGAATGATTAGACTGATGATGTGGAACTGTTGAGGGGTGGTACAGGAACAAGTGGAACCTGAAAACCAGGGGGTCCTATAGGTCTGGGATTAGAATAATTCCTTTGATTTTGGGTCCAAGAAAGATTAAGGTGATTCCTCCACCCTGGATTATAAGTGCTCGAAAATGTATTATTCTGCTGCATTTAAGGTGGTGCAATGTACTAAACAAACTCTAAGTTTAATGGGCACCTATCAATTGAGTGTGTACCACCACACAAACTGCATTAGATGAAGGGACTTTGGACAGCTAAAATAGGACTGGTACTGGTGGCAGAACTATTATGGGTACTAAGAGACTCTACCTTCCTTGTGAGATTAGCAATTTGAGAAGTTAAGGTAGAAAGTGTGTCCAACTGATAAATACTCGTAGCTTTCTTAGGTAACTACCTCTTTGATGACCACTGATAATTGTTAGCTACCATCTTATCCAACAAACTATAAGCTTCCTCCTCCATTTTACACATTAAAGCTCCTCCCGCAGTAGCATCGACTATGGTCCTGTTCTGGCTAGTGAGTCCATTATAGAAGGTTTGGACTTGAAGCCATAAGGGCAGGCCATGATGGGGACATTTCCTAAGAAGGTCTTTGTATCGTTCCCATACCTCATAAAGGGACTCAGAGTTGAATTGAGCAAAGGAAGATATATATGTAACGACCGTGTGGCACTTTGCTCCCGCAGGATTCAAGAGGTGGCCCCCACAGTCTTACTCATACATACTATCCACTTTGGAAGCCCCATAGGCCCCTCACGGCTTTATCGAGGTAAATACCCCAATTCGTGTCCTCAGAGTTTCGAACCCAAGACCTTAAAGTCTTTGTTCTTACACAAATGATACCAATTGTTACTTAAACTGTAATGACCCTTGACCCTTAAAATTCGAGGAATTTTTTTTTTAATCTAATTTACCCACTTATTCCCTTATTCACTTAGGTTGTATTCCTATGCAGTGCCAAAACCCTTTTCCTAATTCTTTACTCATAATAGTAATTAATTTCCATACTTTAATTTATATGGCCGATAGAAATTTCGGCAGCATAACGACTTATATATGAGTCTACCCACCTGCAATTCAGTTGTTTTCGACAATCCTAGATATCCACAACTACCAAACATGCTTTCCAACAATCCTAGATATCTACAACTACCAAGCATACTTTCCCAATCCACTTTTACAACTCAATATATTGATTTCGATTTAATACTAGTCGTCTCAAATATAAACCCAAAATAATATTGTTTACATCGTTTTCCTTACAAATTACATCCCAACAAAAATATTCCCAATACATGAGTCTGTGCGTACAGATATGTCTGGTACATGAATGTAAATGTATACCTTCTACGTGTACAAAAAGTAGCCTAGGGTTGCTCTTTCCCACAGCCTATGTCATGTACGCGGCAGGTAGCGTCTATAGATTCACTGCAAATAGTCTGTGAGGTAGAGGGGTGAGCTTTCGGGAAAAAGCCCAGTAAGAAGATGTATTTAAAATGGTCCTAGCAATTCAAATATGTAGAAAAACATAATAGTATGTATAATGATTACTTTCTGAAATTAATATAAAGGACATTCAAAGTTAAGGAAAATTGAAAACATCATGATTCAAAACGTAATTCTTTAAGTACGTGAACTTAACAGATATTACGTAAACTTTTCGTATAATCAGAATTCCAAAACAGGAATATATGTCAATTCACATAATATAAAATCATATTCTGAAAATAGAGTTTAATTCAGATAGAGACTGTATCGGCCCATATAATTATCATGCGAAAATAACCAAATCATCCTCCATAGAGGGAATTGAGAACCTATGGCCACGACAGATAGAACCCGAAGGCGAAATTCAGAACCTATGTCCATGACAAGATAGAACTCGAAGGCGAAATTCAGAACCTATGGCCACGACAAGATGACACACCCTAAAGGTATTACCGCAAGTGCACGGGTCGTACAAGTAATAATGGGATTTGAGTCCCGGAATTATCATCCCACAGAGAAGTTGACTAGCCTAATTAACTACCGGTTAATCTTACCCTAAGTATATCCTAGCCAATTATGAAATTAAAAGGAGTGATCAACATGGCTAAAATTAAAAATACTGAAAGCAATAAAATAATAAAACTATAAAATAAAGAAAATAAAACCGAGCAAAATTACTTACACTGCTCCACACAATTAAAATAAAAAAACCTACAAAAGAAATTAAAACGGTTAAAGCTAATTAACGCAATTAAAATAAAATGCAAATATGAAAATAACAAAGTAAGATTAATTAAACTACAATTAAACCAACCTAAAATGCAATAAAACTATTTAATCAAAATGCAATGTAAACTAAACTAAAATTAATGAAAATAAAATCCTAAGAAATTAAGAAAATAACTATAAAACTACATGTCTAAAATATTAACTCTAAACTAATCCTAACTATATCTAATTACTAATTTAACAATAGAATTTAACTAATGCATATAACAAATTTAATCTCACTTTATTCTAAATGTAACCTTTAAACACTTAACTAAATTTAAATCCTGGAACATAAAATATAAAATTAACTATTAAATAAAAATTAAGACTAAAAATTAAATTAACAAATTAAAATACTAGAACTAATCTAAATTGACAACTAACAACTATCCTAAACTAACAACTAATCAAAATAATGAAAATGCACTAAACATGAAATTAAACAAGAAAATAACATGGCCAAACATGGCCTTAATCTGTTTTGCCTGCTGCCTCGATTTCTTGTGGAAATGGCACTGTACACATCTTCTTTGTTTCACTTTGCTCTCGTGGCTGTCTAGACATGCCCATCTCGTTCTCGATTCTGACTCACTAACTCTGCTGCATCCAGTCTGGTTTTTAGGTTCCGTGCTCAGCTCCATTCCTATAACAAATCCAACTCCTCACGTTTCCAACCACTTCAACTGCTTCAAGCTTCATTTTTTGGATTTGCTCAGCACCATATCTCCTTATCAGTATCTCCACACTTGATGCCATCAAACCAGCAACCAATTTGCCTTCACACCAGCTCCTGCTTTAGCTGAAACATGTCGTGTCCATCAACTTCTTGCAACCGAGAGTAACCGAGAGCTTGAAAGCACCAAGTTTCTTGCTTTCAGCTTCTGCAATCACCGAGAGAAGCTCTTAAAACAGAGCAGAACAGAGGCAAAAATTGCTCCCTGTCCACTGCTGCATCATGCCCGATCAGCCCTTGCCTAGTCTAGCCCCTCTCTGCAGTCAGTATATACCTCGCTGCTCCACTCCCATCATCCGAGATCAGTGCTGAACAGCAGCAATACTACCAACACAGCCTGTCGTCCATGCTTCAATCCTCATATCGTGTAGTGTCAGGATAAATTTAAGATGTAGCAGCCACATTTCCAGTACAACACAGCCAGTAAACAGTCGGTGATGAAACCTCCCTATAACATTGTTATTAGCAGCAGCTAGTGTAAACCCCACAAATTTTCTACGTTTAACTCAAGTGGCATTAGGAGTGCGCGAACAAGGGTGAAGACCCGAGTTCGAGCCTCCGGGACGCGTCTCCTAGGAGATGGGCTTGCCCCCCCAGTGGAGCAAAACCTTGAGGGCCAGTGGGCCCAGAGAGGATAATACGGGTTTGTGATGAGTTCGCCGTAAGCCTGTGACCTGGTGAGGGGCGGGCAGCAGGGTTCTCACAGCTAGAACTGAGACTTTGTCTCTCGGTACTACCCAAAATAAGCAAACCTGACAGCTATAAAACAAAGGGTAAAAGTTCTTCAAATAAAAACATAAGCAGTAATTTATGGAAACCGAGAACTCACTAGGAGAAATGGGCTGTGTAAAATAAAACTTGAAAAGCAAAGAGCTGATTTAACATCAAACCGAGAAGAGCAAATGAAAATGATGCATTGTTTGCTATCAATAGAAAATATCCAAGTAGATGAAGAGCATAAACATGGAATGAAATGGAAGTTAACGAAAAATAGGAAAATAAATCTTCAAAATGTAATCTAAAAACTAAACTACTCTAAACTACATTACATTATAGTACTCCTACTCCTAAAACTAAATTACATCTACTTCTACTCCTATAAATTACATCCATTTTTCAATTGTCATCCATTCCTATTTATAAACACACTAGGGGTAAAATGGTAATTTCCACATCCTTGATGAGTTGGCATTTTTTGGCCACTTGTCTTCACACCATTGGCTCCTTGAAAAGATATTTCCATGTCATCGGTCTTCTTGTCCAATTGGATATGCTAGGTAGCATGACTCGTGTTGTCCACGTGGCTCAATCTCAATTTTAGCCCAATTTTGATCCATTTTCTACCGAAATATTCAAAATCCATCCGGATTTAATTTATCTGCAAACATGAGAATTTTAATTAAATAAAGGGGATAATTAATAAAATAAATTGGGAATTTAAATAATTAATTAGGAAATTAAGCACAAATAATTCTAAAAATATAGAATTATCACACCCCCAAACTTGAGCTTTTGCTTGTCCTCAAGCAAAACAAAATGATTGTAGGAATGACAAGTACTAAACACAATAATTTCCCCAATATCATCCTCAAAGAAAAAGTATAGACTATGAAATCAAAGACTCACAATTACAAGTCCAGCACTTAGAATTATTCAATCATAAGTCCTAACCCAAATTGGACTCCTCGTGAGTGTGTGAAAAATGTCTAAGTCACTTCTCAGTACATTATCCGGATCAGATTATGCAAACACAGTGAATGCAAAGTCAATGACATGTGATCATTCCCATAAGTTTGCTTTTCACTTCTCTCTCCACTAATGTTGTCACACTTAACCAGAGATCAATAGGACTTCTTTAAGCTTGTAATGTAAGGCTGGGGCTAAGGTATGATAAAGTCGATTTGGGTTTAATTACCCCTTAACATGCATTACTTCTAGGATCTATAATGTAAGAGCTCTAATTTATTTCCCCCAAACTTATTTCTTTTGCTAAACATTTTTTCTTGAATTTTTCTTCTTTATTCTTTTCTTTTTCTTTTTATTTCGTTTTCATCATTTTTTTATACATACTCTTTCACTATCACTTAATGCCCATATAGCTCGCAATATATCCCAATGTCTTTTCATGCTTTTGGGGTAAGGGATAGGAACAACGTATTTAAGCTAAGGAAAATAACGCAGATATATTTACAGAGAAAAGCTTATTTGGCCTAGATGGGTGACTAGGGGTATAATATGTAAAAGGAAGGCTAGAAAGGCTCAAACGATCCAAAGATGGCCTAAATCATGTCCCTAATCAAGTGTGATCTAATATTTCACCTCAAGATTAAATCAAACAAATTCTAGAATATGATGCACAAAATCGACTGAACAAATGCAATCCTATGTACACATAAGCTTTCTCTAAATAAATATACCGATTCATGACATGACATGTGCATAAGATGAGGAAATCACAATCAGAATCAAGATAAATTCAAGAACTCAAACTTCATGCTTTTCCTATAATCATGCATCTCAGTCAATCAAAGTCAGACTAAATCATGGGGTCATATCATCTGAATATGGCAAAACTACATGCTAAGCACTAGATCATCCCAAAATCAAACAATTTAAGCTTATATTATTGAAAAAATTTTAAAAATTCCTTCTCAAATTTTCGAAAAAATTTTGAAAATTTTTCCAATTTTTCAAAAAATTGCTCAAGTGATATCCCCTCCCCCAAACTTAAAGTGTACAGTGTCCTCAGTGTGCAGATAATATAAGAATTTAAGCTCAAAAAACAGAGTACTCCCCTTTCTGATGATGATGAACAATCGAAGCTTCATTGAAAACATAAAACGAGAAAAGAAACCTGCAAAATAAACAAAGGAAACAATAGAAAAGAAAACAAAAAACTAACTATATACAAAGTGAAAAGAAAAACACAACCACTTCAAATGCAGCTGAAGAAAACAACACTCAATAACAGGGCGAAGAGTATGAGGATTAGCTAAAATAGTGACAGAATGTTAACAGTTAAATCCTCTTGAGCCCTATCTACTTCCTTCTTTCTCTCAAATATTATATGCTTAAACCTTATATTCTCCTCAATCTCCATCTTAAAACACTCTTGAGAGTCATCGAGGAGCTTCAAAGGTTTGAAAATATTAAACTTTACTTCCTGATCTTGGACTCTCATCGTTAACTCCCCCTTTTGTACATCAATTACTGTTCTACCAGTGGCTAGGAAAGGTCTACCTAGTATAATGGGGACTTCCCTATCTTCCTCCATGTCCAAAACAATAAAATCTACAAGGAAAATAAATTTATCTACCTTTACTAAGACATCGTCTATGACCCCCTTCAGATATTTAATTGATCGAGTAGCTAAATGGAGGGTCACTGTGGTGGGCTTGGCATCCCCTATTCCTAACTTATGATAGATAGATGATGGCATCAAATTTATACTAGCTCCTAAATCGCACAAGGCTCTACCAAAGAATAAATTTTTAATAGTGCATGGTATGGTAAAACTCCCAGGATCCTTGAGCTTGGGGGATAATTTCCTCTGGATAATGGCACTACATTCCTCAGTTAAGGCCACCGTCTCATAATCTTCTAGTCTTCTCTTCCTCGAGAGGATATCCTTTAGAAACTTCACCTAACTTGGCATTTGCTCTAAAGCATTTACGAAAGGAATATTGATGTGAAGTTTCTTAAAAACTTCAAGAAATTTAGCAAATTATTGTTCAAACTTTTGGTTTTGGAATCTCTGAGGAAAAGGTACTGGTGGTCTAACTAGATGCAATGTAGTGAGAACTTGTGTAGAATGAGAGGACGAGGAAGGCAATGAAGAAGAAGAAGGTATAGATGAAGAAGTGCCTAGCTTGGATTCTTTTGCAGCCTGATCCTGAAGTTTCTGCTCTTTCTGAGCTGCTTCGTTAGAACTTATGGGTTTTTCAACTATGGGCTCAACAGGATTAGACTTACTTTGTGGCTCATCTAGCTCTTTGCCACTCCTAAGGGCGATGGATTTGACATATTCCTTACCCTCCCTTTACTTAACAGGATTAACTTCAGTGTTACTAGGAAGGGTCCCTTGAGGACGTTGGCTAAGAGCATTTGCTATTTGTCCAACCTGAACCTCTAAGTTCTTAATTGAAGCAGCTTGATTTTACAGGATAGTCATGAACATTTCCTCAAGCGAGGGCTTCTTCTCAGCTACTGGTGCATGGTAAAGTTATGGCTGCATAGATTGTGGTGGTGGTGGTGGTTGATGGAAGTGAGGTGGATGATGCTGAAATTGAGGTGGGGATGGTTGATGAGGCAGATGATATTGATATTGCGGCTGTGGTGGTACATAAACTGGTGGAGCTTGAAAATTAGGGGGTTCTACAGGTCTAGAACTAAAATATTACCATTGGTTTTGGCTCTAGGAGAAGTTAGGATGGCTCCTCCACTCTGGGTTGTAGGTGTTCGACAAGGGGTTGTTCTATTGCTTCTGAAGTGGAGCAACATACTGAACCGATTCTAAGTTGAGTGGAAACCTATCTACAGAGTGGGTACCACTACACAACTCGTAGGAAGGAAAAGGACTTTGGACAGAATACCCATGGTTAGGACTAGTGGGAAGATTATGTTGGGTACTGAGTGACTCTACCTTCTTCGTAAGGTTAGCGATTTGAGAGGTCAAGGTAGACAGTGTGTCGAGCTCATAAATATCCACCGGCTTCTTTGGCATTTGCCTTTTCGAGGACCATAAATAGTTGTTAGTCGCCATCTTGTCTAAAAGCTCGTAAGCTTCCTCCTCTGTTTTGCACATCAGGGCTCCACCCGCAGCAGCGTCAACAATGGTCCTATTTTGGCTTGTAAGTCCGTTGTTGAAGGTCTGGACTTGCAGCCATAATGGTAGGCCATGGTGAGGGCACTTCCTAAGAAGCTCCTTATATCTTTCCCATACTTCGTAAAGAGATTCAAAGTCGTACTGGGTAAAGGAAAATATGTTACTACGGAGTTGGGCCATTTTAGAGGGAGGGAAAAACTTAGATAGAAATTGATGAGCTAACTCGTCCCATGTAGAAATGGATCCTGGAGGCAGGGAGGTTAACCAGTGTCTCGCTTTATCCTTAAGTGAGAAGGGGAATAATCTAAGCCTAAACGCATCATCAGATAATCCATTATGTTTGAAGGTGTTGCACAAGCCAAGAATTGCCCAAGGTGAGCATGTGAGTCATTGTGAGGAAGCCTACTGAACTGTAAAGAGGTCTGGATCATCTGGAGGATTGCAGGCTTAATTTAGAAATTGTTTGCAGGGACAGCTGGTGGCCTAATGCCGGTATAATAACCTCTAATAGTCGGCATTGCATAATCTCCAACGGTCTTAATTTCTCTATTTTATGTCTTGATGCTTTGCAGCGGAGCTATAAATTTGCTAGAATCCTTTCAAATTTTCCTAATAGTTCGTTCGATTTTAGGATCTAAATAAAAGCAATCAAAACTTCTAGCTCTACGCATGCAATCATCGAAAAGTACATAAAAATTTTTTTTTAAGTTTTTCAATTTTTCAATTTTTTTATTATTTTAATTTTTCAATTAACTAATCTAGATTAAATATTTACAACCTAAATATTTACAAGCTAAAATTACACATAAGCATAATTTCACCGATATTAATTAACGACTAATTAAGACTTCCCCGGCAACGGCGCCGAAAACTTGAAACACCCTAAAGGTATTACCGCAAGTGCACAGGTCGTACAAGTAATAATGGGATTCGAGTCCTGAAATTATCATCCCACAGAGAAGTTGACTAGCCTAATTAACTACCGGTTAATCTTACCCTAAGTATATCCTAGCCAATTATGAAATTAAAAGCAGTGATCTACATGGCTAAAATTAAAAATACTGAAAGCAATAAAATAATAAAACTATAAAATAAAGAAAATAAAACAGAGCAAAATTACTTACAGTGCTCCACGCAATTAAAATAAAAAAACCTACAAAAGAAATTAAAACAGTTAAAGCTAATTAACGCAATTAAAATAAAATGCAAATATGAAAAAAACAAAGCAATATTAATTAAACTACAATTAAACCAACATAAAATGCAATTAAACTATTTAATCAAAATGTAATGTAAACTAAACTAAAATTAATGAAAATAAAATCATAAGAAATTAAGAAAATAACTATAAAACTACATGTCTAAAATATTAACTCTAAACTAATCCTAACTATATCTAATTACTAATTTAACAATAGAATTTAACTAATGCATATAACAAATTTAATCTAACTTAATTCTAAATGTAACCTTTAAACACTTAACTAAATTTAAATCCTAGAACATAAAATATAAAATTAACTATTAACTAAAAATTAAGACTAAAAGTTAAATTAACAAATTAAAACACTAGAACTAATCCAAATTGACAACTAACAACTAATCAAAATAATGAAAATGCACTAAACATGAAATTAAACAAAGAAAATAACATGGCCAAACATGGCCTTAATCTGTTTTGCTAGCTGCCTCGATTTCTTGTGGAAATGGCACTGTACACATCTTCTTTGTTTCATTTTACTGTCGTGGCTATCCAGACATGCCCATCTCGTTCTCGGTTCTGACTCTCACCAACTCTGCTGCATCCAGTCTGGTTTTTAGGTTCCGTGCTCAGCTCTATTCCTGTAACAAATCCAACTCCTCACGTTACCAACCACTTCAGCTGCTTCAAGCTTCATTTTCTGGATTTGCTCAGCACCATATCTCCTTATCAGTATCTCCACACTTGATGTCATCAAACCAGCAAGCAATTTTCCTTCATACCAGCTCCTGCTTCAGCTGAAACATGTCGTGTCCATCAACTTCTTACAACCGAGAGTAACCGAGAGCTTCAAAGCACCGAATTTCTTGCTATCAGCTTCTGCAATCACTGAAAGAAGCTCTTAAAATAGAGCAAGACTATAAGACCCAATTTTATTGTAAGAGCAAAAGGAAATGAATAGAAATTTATGAGTGCAATTAAAAATGCAAAAGGACTGAAATGAAATTCTCGAGCACGTTGAAGGGCAAAATGGTCAAAAGATCGAAAGTCGATATAAATTCGAGAAGAAAATTTTAATTAAAAATAAGGGATTGAGAAATCTTGATCAATAACGAAGAAATAATTAAATTCCAGGTTAAATTGATCAAGATCCAAAATTTTTAGAAATACTAAAAAGTCATTCGAGACAATATCCCAAAAATAAAAAGAAATTATACCAGAAAAAAAGGTTAAAATATGATAAATAAATTAAATTAAATTAAATTAAATTAATTAATTTGAAATAAAACAATAATTTTTGGTAGATATTTTGACATTTTAATATATTTTATTGATTAAATTATTAATAAAATTAAATAATAAATTAAATTAAATTAATTAAATTAAAAAAAAGAAAAAAAGGAATCAGAAATTGATCGAGGAGAGAGAAATAAGAAACGAAAAAATGAAGCCAAAACCGAGGAAGACCGACGAGCCACCACCGGCAGGACTGAGGGGCCGACAAGGGCCGGCGAAGGAGAAGCCGCGGGAAGGAATGCTCCAATCGGCGGCCAACGGCGCCGATTCAAGCCCCACTAAGGCTCGATTCTGGAAGCCCAGGCAACGGTGCACCGAATGGCACTGGAAACAATCGTCGAAGCCCAAGGACGGCGTCGAAAACGGCGAAAAGAGGAAATGGGTACCGACGATGGAGAGAACAGGCCGGACCGGTAACTTTTCGGAGGCCTTGGACGAAACCGAAGGCAGATTCGTGCTGCGGACGGCCCAGCGGAGCCACTGGTGGCGGAAGTCGGTGGAGAATCGATCGGCAAGGTATTGAACCGGCCAAACCGAAGTGAACCGGTGGTCCGAACCGGGTCTGAACCGGACCGAACCGATTCAGCCAAGAAAGAAAGGAAAAAAGGAGAAAAATGGAAAAAAAAAGAGAAAAAATTGGAGAAAAATCCCGATGGTGTAATCGAGCTACGGGTAAGTCGATAAGCGGTCGAAATTGATCGATTTGAATTTTGGAATATTTTATTTAATTATTATTCGACTGGAAATTTACCCGAAAATTTATGAAATTGTGTAGCTCGACAATCGACGTCAAACGAGAGCTCGAAACAGCCTCGATTTGCGTACTAGCATGGAATCTCGGGTAAGTAACCCTTATTTATGATAATTTGCATCGTTATGCGTGCTTCAAATTTAATTTCCACATTAATTAAATTAAATTTTGGAAAGTCGGATAAATTGTCGTAAATAATAAATTGAGCTATTCGAGTGTTAGAACGAGGTCCAGTAAATTGTTAGTGGGCCCAATGAGCCCAATAGGCTTCGATAATGTGAAAATTAAGTGGAAAATGGGCTTAAGGCCGATTAAGGCCCATTAAGGTGCAATCGGGCCCAATAGGGGTAAATGGACCCAATGATTTAAATTAAGCCCAAAAAATAAGAAATACAATTAAATTGTATGATATCTGACCTGAGGAATATTTATACGCAGTTTCGGACATTAGATTGGGAGCAGATCGGACTGCGTGATGAGACAGCAGTGGAAAAGGAAAGGTCAGACTCTACAGAAAAATAAGGTAAGAGAATTCTACGGACTGCTAGAGGTAACTTTACGAAATTTCAAAGTCATATGCAGTCTTTTAAATTATCTGAAGGGTCTAGAAGTAAGTTAATAATTTTAGTGCCCCGAATGGATAAATTACCAAAATACCTTTGTTAAGGGTAAAATTTACAATTTTAAGAAAAATTGGGAGGAGCAAGAACAAGAGTTTCTTGCTCGTTCTGGAGGTGTTTTGATGCATGCATGAGTAGGCTGGCTAACCTTGAAAGAAAAATGCACAGCATTGCATATTTTCAACGATGAAATTGTTTTGAAAATTGTTTTGAGGAAACAAAGCCGCCTACGTGTTTTTATTGACATGTGATGCGCTAGAGCTCAGCTCGCATGATGTTTTGATTTGTGTTATGCATGCAATAGTGCTGGAGCGAGAGCTCGCACTAAGGTTTTACATGCATTGGTGCTGGAGTCTAACTCGCACCAGATTTTATATATATATGATTTTCGTGACAGGCTGCTAGAGTCTAACTCGCACCAGATTTTTCACATTATTTGATGAGAGTGCTAGAGCTTAGCTCGCACTAGTTTTACTTGAATTGATGAGAGTGCTGGAGCATCGCTTGCACCCCCCACTGATTTTTATGAGAACATGCGATGAGCCATGCTTAGAGCATCGGGTAGACTGTGTGTCACCGATTTAATAGGCTCGCACGTGCGTTTTGAGACATGGCATAAATATAGAGATATGATATGGGTCCACGGAGTACGATGTACCATGCAAGTAGCATGGAGTACGATGTACCATGTGGCATCTTCGGATGCATGGTATCTTCGGATACGTGTGGCATCTTCGGATGCGTGAGATCGGATAAGACCGACGAGATGGACTGACCCACCTCCCGGGCGGTTCCCGATCGTGGTGAGACCCCGCACACTAAGATCCATGTAGGCAGAGGGACTCCCGAGGACACATGGCCATTGTCCTAGTTATTATCGATATACAGATGTTGCCTAGTCTCACATGTTGACGATTTTGTTGAGATCAAAATTGGGTTTTAAATCTGATTTGCATGATGTTATTTCCATTCTTTTTAAACCCATGTGTGATGTAAACTGATTTTCATGGTTTTGTGTGAGTCAGGACCACCCGAGGGAGGGGTTGAGTCCTGACTTTATTGTGAAATTTTTAAATGAGAAAGAAATGATTTAAAAAGAGTTGCATGTTGAATTTTCCATGCGAACGTGTTTTACATGACATCATGAATCATAGCACCAGTTTTAAAATGTGTGGAGAAAGGGTGGCTTATACATGGCACCACGTTCATGTAGGTAGTGTGGTTACCTACTAGTTCGTAGGATTGCCTTACTGAGCTTGATGTGATCACCCCTTTCATTTTCTCACACAGATAATCTCCAGTAGATGTTGAGGTGACTGAGTACTGCATTCCGGATATCCGCTGTTGCCCATCATTTAAGGTATATACACTTGTACATATTATATCTAAATAAGCATAGCACAGTATTGTAAGTAACTTTAGGGGATGTATAAATATTGTAAACACTTATAAATGACTGAGAAAGAATTAAGTTATATGGTAAATGGATGGTGGGACTGGCATTGACGCACAACCCAATTGTTAGTGGAGTGTGGTCACGATCAGAGGACAGGTAAGCATGAAAGAATCAAGAAAATAACAAAACGAGAAAAATTTACTCTGATTTTTGGGTAGTTTTGGGTCGTGACATATAAAGGTGGTATCAGAGCAAAATTGATCTGATGTGTGTCAGTGTCAGTAATTAGGAAATTACATCCCCGTGTTACTGTGCTTGGTTAGATACAATAGTATAATCGAGATGGGTTTTAACTAAGAAATGGTTGAGAATGCAGGAATACCTAATATTAGTCACGATAGGGACGGTAGAGCACGAGGTAGAGGTCGTAGAGGTAGACCTGAGCCTGCTAATCATGCTAAGTTGACTTGTGAGAATCAAGATGAGATTGAAATGGAGGTTTATATTGAGCATGCCTCACAGAGTCCGACAGAGAGATTGGACAGTATTGAGACACGATTCGCGAGGTTGAAGCAGAGTGTGGAGAATATTTTGGGAGCAAATTGCTCAAAGTATGCATAAGATTTGAGGGCAAGTCGGAGCATTGATTGAAGTTTGCTTGACCCAACTTAACAGTTAGACATCCAGAGCTGACATGGGAAATATTTCTGGATGTATTCCGGTGATAGAATATCTCGGACACTGTTTAAAAGGGAATGATAGATAAAATTCTTTACTCTGACCCAGAGGAATTGATTTATTAATGAGTATGGAACTCAGTTTATATCCCTGGGCAGGTATTACTTCGACATTATGGGCAGTGAGCGTCGAAAAGCCCAAAAGTTCATGGAAGGGCTCAAATTGTCAATTAGAGTCCGATTGGCCCCGTTAGGTATCACTACCTATACCGAGGCAGTGCGCAGAATACAGTTGTGTGAATAAGATCGAGTGCTGCACGCCTTTGAGATTGGGAAAGGTAGTAAGGGTCAAAATAGAGACAGAAAGAGAATTGAGAATGACAGAAATGTCAGAACGGGAAAAAGGGGTAGTTTGGTAAGAGATTTGATTTGATGAGTTATGGGCTAAGATGATTGGTAAGGCCACAGTTATCCGATTGTAGCACTTTTGAGGGGTATTGTGATTGGAGAACCCCGATCTGCTACAGATCACTGTAGAATGTGTGGTAAATACCACAAAAGTAGGACCTACATATACATATTATTGATAAAAATGGTCGTTAAGTGTGGTAAGACGGACCATTTATTATGATTGCTTAGAGTTGGGTGAGATTGCCTCACAGAAAGGTAAAGAGATAGAGAAAACCCTGTTAAGATAGCTACATCGAAAAGGGAGGTTGCAGCTGAAGAGAAAAGGAAAGTAGGCTGTTGGACGAAGGCGAGTGTATGTCTTGGACCAGGACACTACTGATGTTTCACAAGATGTGGTGAAAGATACCACACTGCTTATAAATACCACATATTTCTTCATACCGCCTTCATTCGCATGTAAGTGAGTAAAAGACATGAATGCCTACACTTTTGGGCACAATGCTAATAAATGAGTACCCCAATAGAGGAAGATTAACTAACGGAATAATTATGAAGAGATTTTAAGTTGAAAACGGGGGAAGAAGTATAAGTCAACCGATTTTATTCAATGGACTATGAATAATTTAATGTAATATTTGAGAATAAAGTGGTCGGCTGCAAGCTATGCTGTCCGGATTTCTATCTTAAGATAGTGTTGTTTTACCCCTGAAAAGTATACTGTAAGTTTTGATAAGTACTAAAAAGGGGTGCAACAGTTGAAATTAAAGGAGCAAATGGTGGTACTCACGAAATGAATAATGATAGAGTTTCGTTATAATTGATATACGAAGGAGATACTCTTTAAGATATGTTTGATCCCAAATACAAGATGTACTGGAGTAAGAGGCGTATGCTAGATAAGAATAACCTTAAAATATGAAGTAATTTGGATTAAAGCGATAAGTAGTAAATATGAATTATAACCAAGGATAAGGGTGGATATAACCATAACTAGTCCCTGTGGTTAAGTCTAAGGGTTAATAAAGGTATTTCAAAATACCTCCCCGCCTGAAGACTTGACAGCGTCTAGAAATATATATATAATCTATAACTTGAAATCGACCGTGGTAAGATATAAATTTAAAATTTGGATACTTTTACTAGTACGATAAAGAACTATAAAATTTGATTAATTATGAAGGTTAAAATATTAAAATTTAATAAAAGCCGTTAATAAAAAAAAAGAAAATGACGCGGGTTAGTACCTTGAATGGGAGCAATTTTGAAGTGATATTATATGTTTATGCATACATAGGTCAAGGATATGGGCGATTGAAATATGTAGTGGAGCTCAACTACAATGAGTTATTTAAACTTTACCTGGACCGATTTGTCATCATCCTTATTGATGATATGTTGGGTGTAGTTAAAGTCCAGGGCAAATTATAAGCAACAATTAGAAAATTGCTTTTACAGATGGTTGCTGCGAGTTCTAAAAAGGGTATACCTTGTTGGCACGTTTAACTATGAAATCATGGTATTTAAATGAGATGATAGATGTGACATGGAATTTCGGTGTAGTGAAGTGTGAACTGACCACCATGATTATTTTCACCATACCCAACAGCTCAAGAGGTTTCTCAGTGTGTATGGATACCTCAAAATCATGAATGAGCTAGGTATTGATGCAAAATGGGAAGATAGTCGATTGTGGATCTAGATAACTCAAGGATCATGAAATAAACTATCTGACCCATGATTTAAAGTTGGCAGCGGTAGTACTTATACTAAGGATATGGTACTATTATGTATATGGTGAGAAATTTTGGGTATGCACTGATCATAAAGCCCCAAGTATCTGTTTTCACAGGAAGAGGCGAAAATGAGAATACATAGTGGGTTAGAGCTTTTGAGAGATTTTGATTTTGGAAAATTGTACCCCCCAAGAAAGGCTAATGTAATGGCTGATGCCTTGAGTAGAAAGAGCCTCAGGATGGTATTACATATGATGGTCAGGGAGCGTGAGCTGCTAGAGCAGTTGTGAGCCTTAATAGTGATATGATCCCTTCTGATGATAACAGTGATTGTGTGACAGCTAGCCTAAAACTAAAACTGGATGAGAGTGCCCGGATTTGACAGGCTTAGCGAGATGATCGGCATGGTGTCGATAGTGTATGTCAGATTTAGAAGGGTACAGTGATAGAGTTCACATAGTATGATAACGCTTACTGAGGTTTAGAGACAGTATAAGTACTCCCCAAGACCACCGTTGATGAGATAGTAATATTGTCAGAAGCTTACTCTTCGGGATATACAGTGCATACGAAAAGTAACGAATATATATATATATACGAAATCTCTGAAAAGGGTATTGGTGGTCAGATGTGCAAAGAGATATGGTAGAGGTTATGGAAAGGTGCCTAGTAAGTCAGTAGAATAAGGTAGAGTATTAAAAGTCTGCAGAGTTATTGCAGCCTCTACCTATATCAACACGGCACGAAAATGGGAGCAAGTCTCCATGAATTTCGTGATGGGTTATAGAGGACTCAGATGAATCACGAGGCTATCTAGATGATAGTCGCTAAATTGACTAAGTCTACCCACCTTCTGGTTATGAAATCCCCAGATACTCAGAGTGTGTGCCGTTAATTTTATAAGCTCCTAGAATGATCAGCTGTTACAAATTGAAGTCGCCAATAACGACAGTTGGCACTTGAGTATCAGGATAACAATTATGAGGCAGTGTATGGCTGTAGGGGTTGTTCCCCGACTCAGACAAGAAAAAGTGGGCGACAGATAGAAATTTCTTTCGAATTAGTATAATAAGTCTCTGAGGATGTTCAGTTGAGTGAGAGATTAAGAACACCTCAGAGCAGACAAAAAGCATTGGAATTCACTGAGGGTGGATCTGTATTGTTGAAGTTATTTGTCCTAAGGGAATAACGACATAACGAGACTCGGGAAGAAGGCAAATTGGGTTTTGCTGAATGGAATTTTTGAGAGATAGGACAAGTGGGAGATAAGACCTATAGGTTGTCGTTATCACCTGAATAAACAGGCATCCACAATGTGTCCTATCTTTTGATACTTCGGCAATACTACCTAGATCCAGCATAGGTGATCGAATATAAACTCCAACAGTTTAGCTCAGTGCAAATATAAGTATATTGAAAAAGTTGATTCGAGCATTAAACAGGAAAGAGAAAGTATTGAGGTTTAAGACGATCTCCCTAGTTAAAGTTCTTAAGAAGTAATACACTCCGGAAAGGTCACAGAAGAATTAAAGAGTATGATATGAGAAAACATACCCGGAGTTATATATGGACCAATATGACTTAGTTCTAATTTGGAGGACCAAATTTCTTAAGTGGGGGAGATTGTAAGACTAGATTTTATTGTAAGAGCAAAAGGGAATCAATAGAAATTTACGAGTGCATTTAAAAATGCAAAAGGACTGAAATGGAATTCTCGAGCACGTTGAAGGGCAAAATGGTCAAAAGATCGAAAGCCGATATAAATTCGAGAAGAAAATTTTAATTAAAAATAAGGGATTGAGAAATCTTGATCAATAACGAAGAAATAATTAAATTTCAGGTTAAATTGATCACGATCCGAAATTTTTAGAAATACTGAAAAGTCATTCGGGATAATATCCCGAAAATACAGAGAAATTATACCCGAAAAAGGGTTAAAATATGATAAATAAATTAATTAATTTGGAATAAAATAATAATTTTTGGTAGATATTCTAGACATTTTAATATATTTTATTGATTAAAATATGAAAAAAATTAAATAATAAATTAAATTAAATTAATTAAGTTAAAAAAAAAGAAAAAAAAGGAATCAAAAATTGATCGGGGAGAGAGAAAGAAAAATGAAAAACGAAGCCGAAATCGAGGAAGACCGAGGAGCCACCACCGACGGGATTGAGAGGCCGACGAGGGCCAGCGAAGGGCGAAGAGCCTTGTGGGAACCACTAGGCGCCGGTACGCGCGCCGACAACGCCGGAGGAGGTCGAAAACGGAAGGAGAAGCCGCGGGAAGGAATGCTCCGATCGGTGGCCAACGGTGCCGATTCGAGCCCCACCAAGGCTCGATTCTGGAAGCCCAGACGACGGTGCGTCGAATGGCACCGGAAACAACCGCCGAAACCCAAGGACAGTGCCGAAAACGGCGAAAAGAGGAAATGGGTACCGACGATGGAGAGAACAGGCCGGACCGACGACTTTCCAAAGGCCTTGGACGAAACCAAGGGCAGATTCGTGCAGCGGACGGCCCAGCGGAGCCACTGGTGGCGGAAGCCAGCGGAGAACCTGTCACGACCCAAACTACCCAAAAATCAGAGTTAATTTTTCGCGCTTTGTTATTTTTATTACTTAAATTCTTACATGTCTTCTGATCGTGACCACACTCCTCTAACAAATTGGGCTGTGCGTCAATGCCAGTCCCTCCATTCAATTACCATCTAACTTATTTCTTCTCCAGTCATTTATAATTGTTTACATTATTTATACATCCCCTAAAGTTACTTACAAACATGTTACTGTGCTATGCTTATGTAGATACAATATGTACAAGTGTATATACCTTATGTCGATGGGTAGCAGCGGATATTCGGAATGCAGTACTAAGTCGCCTCAACTTCAACTGGAGATTATCTGTGGGAGAAAATGAAAGGGGTGAGCACATCAAGCTCAGTAAGGCAATCCTACGAACAAGTAGGTAACCATACTACCTACATGAACGTAGTGCCATGCATAAACCACCCTTTCTCCACACATTTTAAAACAGATGATATGAGTTATGATGTTATGTAAATCAAGTTTGCACGGAAAATTCAACAAGCAAATATTACAAATAATTTATTTCTCAATTAAAATTTTCACAATAAAGTCAAGACTCGACCCCTCCTGCGGGTGATCTTGACTCACACGAAACCATGAAAATCGGTTTACATTCACACATGGGTTTGAAAAGCATGGAAATACCATCATGCAAATTTAGTTTAAAACCCAATTTGATTTCATCAAAATCGACGACATGCGAGACTAGGCAACGTTTGTATATCGACAAATAACCAGGACTATGGCCATATGTGTCCTCGTGAGTCCCTCTAGCTACACGGATCCTAGTATGCGAGGTCTCACCCTGATCGGGAACCGCTCGGGAGGTGGGTCAATCCAACCCGTCAGTCTTATCCGATCTCATGCATCCGAAGATGCTAACGTATCACAAAGATACCAAGTATCACAAAGATACCAACGTATGCAAAGATAACACACGGTACATCGTACTTCATGCTACTTGCACGGTACATCGTACTCCGTGGACCCCCAGCCTTATCCCTCGTTTGGGCTCATCAGCTGGTCCTCCAACCCTTATCCCTCATTCGGGCTCATCAGGTGGATCTCCAACCCTTATCCCTCGTTCGGGCTCATCAGGTTGTTTCTCTAACCCTTATCCCTCGTTCGGGCTCATCAGGTTGTTTCTCTAACCCTTATCCCTCATTCGGGCTCATCAAGTTGTTTCTCTAACCCTTATCCCTCGTTTGGGCTCATCAGGTTGTTTCTCTAACCCTTATCCCTCGTTCAGGCTCATCAAGTTGTTTTAACATGCCATGTCTCAAAACGCACGTGCGGCCTATTTAATCGGTGACACACAGTCTACCCGATGCTCTAAGCACGGCTTATCGCATGTTCTCATAAAATCGATGCGAGCAATGCTCAACACTCTCATCAAATCAAGTAAAACTAGTGCGAGCTAAGCTCTAGCACTCTGTATGCAAACCGTATAAAAATCTGGTGTGAGCGAAGCTCTAACACCCTGTCTCAAAATCATATAAAAATATGGTGCGAGTTAGACTCTAGCACCCTATCACCAAAATCATATATATATATATAAAAATCTGGTACGAGTTGGACTCCAGCACCTATGCATGTAAAACTCTAGTGCGAGCTCTCGCTCCAGCACTAATGCGTGCATCATACAAATCGAAAATATCGTGCGAGCTGAGCTCTAGCACGTCACATGTCAATAAAACACGTAGGCGGCTCTGTTTCCTCAAAACAGTTTTCAAAACAATTTCACGTTGAAAGTATGCAATGCTGTGCATTTTCTTTCAAGGTTAGCCAGCCTACTAATGTATGCATCAAAACACCTCCAGAATGAGCAGAAACCTCTTGTTCTTGCTCCTCCCAATTTTTCCTAAATTTATAAATTTTACCCTTAACAAGGGTATTTTAGTAATTTACCCATTCGGGGCACTAAAATTATTATTTGACCTCTAGACCCTTCAGGTAATTTTTAAAGACTGCAAATGAACTTAAAATTGCATAAAGTTACCTCTAGCAGTCCGTAGAATTCCCTTACCTTATTTTCCTGTCGAGTCTGACCTTTTCTTTTCAACTGTTGTCTCGTCGCGCAGTCCGATATGCTCCCAATCAAATGCCGAAAATACGTATTAATATTCCTCAGGTCAGATATTATACAATTTAATTGTATTTAATATTTTCTGGGCTTAATTTAAATCATTGGGCCCGTTTATCGCTATTGGGCTCGATTGCACCTTATTGGGCCTTAATCGACCTTAAGCCCGTTTTCCACTTAATTTTCACATTATCGAGGCCTATTGGGCTCACTGGGCCCACCAACAATTTATTGGGACTCGTTCTAACTCTCGAATAGCTAAATTTTTTATTTACGACAATTTATCTAAATTTCCATAATTTAATTCAATTTATGCGGAATTTAAATTCATATCACGCATAACGATGTAAATTATCGTAAATAAAGGTCACTTACCCGAGATTCCATGCTAGTCCGCAAATCGAGGCTATCTCGAGCTCTCGTTGGATGCCAATTGTCGAGCTACATAATTTCACAATTTTTCGGGTAAGTTTCCAGTCGAAAATTAATTAAATAAAATATTTCAAAATTTAAATCGGTCAATTTGACCGCTTATCGACTTACCCGAAACTCGATTGCATTGCTGAAATTTTCCCCAATTTTTTTCTCTTTTTCTTTTTCCCTTTTTCTTCCTTTTTTCCTCTCTTTTTGGCTAAACCGGTTCAGTCCGGTTCGGACCGGTTCAGACCAGCCGGTTCACCCCGGTTCACTCCGGTTCGACCGGTTCACCACCTTGTCGGCCGGTTCTCCGCCGGCTTCCACCGCCAGCAGCTCCGTGAGGTTGTCCGCGGCACGAATCTACCCTCGGTTTCACCCAAGTCCGTCGGAACGCCGTCGGTTCGGCCTCTTCTCCCCGGCGTCGGAAACCTATTTCTTTCTCTTCGTCGTCGCCGGCGGTTCCCGCCGTTTCGTCGGCATCCAATGGCCTCAACAGAACCGTCTCGGCCTAGGGATCGTTTTGCAGGGTCGGATCGGAGCCAAGACGCCACCGTTCGCGGGGACCGAGCCCCTCAATCTCGTCGGCCTTTCTCTCCCCGATTCGCCGAACTCCGGCGTCGGTTGGTCGTGCTGCTAGTGCCAGGGAGATCGCCTGAAGCTCCTCTTCCTTTTTCGGCCCTTGGCCTGGCCCTTGGCTGTCGGACTGCTCGTCGGTCTCCCTCGGGTTCGTCGGGCTTTGTTTTCATCTCCGCTTCTCTTTCTCTCTCCCCGACCCGTTTCTCTTTTTTTTTCAGATTCTTTTTTTTGTTTTATTATTATTATTATTACAATTTATTTACACTATTCATTAAAATACTCCATAAAATCCAAAATATCTACACTTATATTATTTTTATTCTAATTTAATTTATTTAATTTAAATTTAATTTATTAAATATATTTTTCTCCAAATTTTTGATATTATTTCTTCGCGCTTTTAGAGATATCATTCCGGTAATTTTTCGATATTTTTTAAAATTTCTGAAACTTGATCAATTGACCCAAATTGTATAATTTCCTCATTATCGATCAAGATATCTTACATCCTTATTTTAAATTAAAATTTTCTTATCGCCTTAATACCGGGTTTTGGTATTTTTTACCATTTTACCCCTGCTCTTATTTCGGAAATCAATTTTACCTGACCTTCCTTCATACATCCCCCATCTTTTCTTATTTAATTTTCGTATTTTAATTAAATTCGGGTCTTACAACTCTCCCCCACTTAAGGAATTTGGTCCTCCAAATTAGAACCAATTCATATGAGTCCATATGCAACTCCGGGTACATCGATCGTATCATACTCTTAAATTCTTATGTGACCTTCTCCGGAGTGTATTACTACCAACGGACTTTAATTAGGGAGATCATCTTAAACCTCAATACTTTCTCTTTCCTGTTTAATGCCCGAATCAACTTATCAATATACTTATATTTTCATTAAACTGAACTGTTAGATCTCATATCCTATCACCTATGCTGGATCTGGATAATATTTTCGAAGAATCGAAAGCTAAGACACATTGTGGGTGCCTGTTAATTCAGGTGATAACACCACCTACAGGTCTTATCTTCCACTTGTCCAATCTCTCAAAAGATTCAATCCAGCGAAACTCAATTTACCTTCTTCCAAAAATTTGCTATGTCCTTATTCTCTTAGGACAAGTAACTTTCAACCATACCAATTCACCAAGGGTGAATTCCAATACTTTTCTATCTGCTCTGAGGTGTTCTTAATCTCTCATCCTTAACTAGACATCCTCAGAGACTTATTATCCAAAGTCGAAAATAATTCTATCTGTCACCCACTTTTTCTTATCCAATTTGGGGAACAACCCCTACAGCCATACACTGTCTCATTTCTTGTTATCCCGATACTCAAGTGACAACTGTCACTATTGACGAATTTGATTTGTGACAACTGATCATTCCAGGAGCTTATAAAATCAAGGGCACACGCTTTCATCGGATTCTCCAGAACTTGTACAGTCCTCTCTGACTGACCATCTGTCTGAGGATGGAAAGCTGTGCTAATACTCAGTCGGGTTCCCATAGCTTCCTGAAAAATATTCCCTGAAGTAAGAAGTGAGGCGGGAATCCCTATATGATACCATGCTCACTGGAAAGCTACTTAATGTTCCACAATCTTCCTTATACCTGAATCCTCATACACACTCTGAGTATTTGGAGATTTCATAACCAGAAGGTAGGTAGACTTAGTCAACTTAGCGACTATCATCCAAATAGCCTCGTAATTCACCTGGGTTCTCTGTAACCCATCACGACATTCATGGAGACTTGCTCCCATTTTTCGTGCCGTGTCGATATAGGTAGGTGCTGCAATAACTCTGCAGACTTTTAATACTCTACCATATTCTGCTGACATACTAGGCACTTTTCCACAATCTCTACCATATCTCTTTTCATATCTGACCACCAATACCCTTTTCAAGATTTCAATATATTCTTTACTTCCGTATGCACTGTATATCCCGAAGAGTGAGCTTCTGACAATATTACTATCCCATCAACTGTGGTCCTGGGGAGCACTCATATTGTCTCTGAACCTCTCTGTAAATCATCAACACTCGCTGTGAACTCTGTCACTGTACCCTTCTGAATCTGACCCAAACTATCGAATCATGCCGATCATCACGCTAAGCCTGGCAAATCCGGGCACTCTCATCCGGTTCTAATCATCAGGCTAGCTGTCACACAATCACTGTCATCATCAGAAGGGATCACATCACTACTGAGGTCCACAACTGCTCTAGTAGCTCACGCTCCCTGACCATCATATGTAATACCAACCCGAGGCTCTTTCTACTCAAGGCATTAGCCATCACATTAGCCTTTCCTGGGTGGCATAATTTTCACAAATCAAAACCTCTCAGAAGCTCTAACCCACTATGTATTTTCATATTCACCTCTTTCTGTGAAAATAGATACTTGAGACTTTATGATCAGTGCATATCCAAAATTTCTCATCGAGTACATAATAGTACCATATCCTCAATACAAGTACTGCCGCTACCAACTTTAAATCATGGGTCAGATAGTTTATTTCATGATCCTTGAGTTGTCTGGGTCCACAATCGACTATCTACCCTTTTTGCATCAATACACAGATCGTTCATAATTTTGACGTATCCATACTCACTGTGAACCTCTTGAGCTATTGGGTATGGTGAAATTAATCACGGTGGTCAGTTCATACTTCACTACACCGAAATTCATGTCACATCTATCATTTTATTTATCATCTCATTCAAGACCACGTTTTCTTAGTTAAACGTGTCAACCAGTAGACCATATTGAGAACTCGTAACAACCCATTTGTAAAAGCAATTTTCCAATTGTTGCTTATAATTTGCCCTAGACTTTAACTACACCCAACATATCATCGATAATGATGATTACAAATTGGTCCAATCCTTGACTTATTTACGCATAAGCGTATAATATCCTTCAAAATCGCTTACGTTTTCAGGTACTAACCTGCGTCATTTCTTTTTCTTATCTTAACGGCTCTTATTAAATTTTTACTATGATAACCTTTATGATTCGTCGAATTTTAATATTCTTATCATCTTAGTAAAGGTATCCTAACACTAAAGTTATCTATTACGACGATCGATTTCACGTTATAGGTTATACATATATACTTTTAGACGCTGTCAAGTCTTCAGGCGGGGAGGTATTTTGAAATACCTTTATTAACCTTCAGACTTAACCACAATTACTTTATATACCAGTCCATGTGGTCACAATTTATATTCGCTACTAATGACTTCATATCGTAAGGATGTTCTCACCTTGCATACGCCTCTTACTCCAATACATCTTGTATTCAGAATTAAGCATATCTCATCTTAAAGATTATCTCCTTAGTGTATCTATTATAACAAAACTCTTGTTCATTATTCATTTTGTGAGTACAATCCTTTACTCCTTTAATTTCAACTGTTACACCCCTTTTTATCACTTGTCAACACTTACAGTATACTTTTCAGTACTGTTTTCACCCATGTTTTCAACTCAAAATCTCTATATCCATATTTCGTTAATTAATCCTCCTCTATTGGGGTACTCATTTATCAGAATTGTCCCCAATGATGTAGGCATTCATGCCTTTTTTACTCACTTATATGCGAATGAAGGCGGTATGAATAAATGTGTGGCACCAGGATCAATGAACATATGTACTTCATTATTCATAAAAAGTGTGGTATCTTACACCACATCCATGAAACATCAATAGTGTCCTGGTCCAAGACATCCTCTTGCCTTCGTCCAACAGTCTACTTTCCTTTTTCTTTTCTTTTCGGCTATTGCCTCCCTTTTCGTTGCAGCTATACCAATGAAGTTTTTCTGTCTCTTTGCTTTTCTGTCGGGCGATCTCGCCCAACTTGTGCAACCAAAATCAATGGTCCGTCTTACCACACTTAACGGCCATTTTCATCAATACAGTGTAGGTATAGACCCTCCTTTCGTGGTATCCACCACACATTCTACAGTGATCACACTGCAACTCTGCTTCGTAGCAGGTCGGGGTCCTCCAATCACAATGCCCCCCAAGAGTGTCAAAATTGGATGCACTGGGGCCTTACCAATTATCTTACTCCATGACTCGTCAAATTAAATCTTTTACCAATTGCCATTTTTCCATTTTAACATCTTTGTCATTTCTCGATTCTCTTTTTTGTCTCTATTTCAACCCTCACTACCTTTCCCAATCTCAGAGGCGTGCAATTCGTGTTCTTATTTACCCAACTGTAAATCTGCGCACTGCCTCGGTATAGGTAATATCTCACGGGGTCAATTGGACTCTAATTGAAAAGTTGAGCCATTTCATGAACTTTTAGACATCTCGACTGTCACTTGTTCATAGTATCGAGGTAATATTTGCCAAAGAATATAACTGAGTTTCATACTCATAATCAATTTAGTATTCCTGGGCAGTGTAAGAAATTTTTCCTTTAAATCATGTCCGGGATATCTTGTAACCGGAATACATCCAATAAGATTTCTCATCTTAGCTATGGATGTTTAACACTTAAGATGGGTCGAACGGGTTTCCACCAATGCTCCGTTGCGCCCTCTGATCTTATACATAATCTGAGCAATTAGCTCCTCACAATAATCTCCACACTCCGCTCCAATCTCTCGAAGCCTGTCTCAATACTGTCCGATCACTCTGTCGGACTCTGAGAGGCATGTTCAACATTAGCCTCCACTTCAATTTCATCCTGATTCTCACAGGTTACCTCAGCACGACTTAGCAGACTCAGGTCTACCTCTACGACCTCTGCCTCGTGCACAATCTCATATAACGCGACTCATATTAGGCATTCCTGTATTCTCAACCATTTCTTAGTCAAAACCCATCTCGATATACACTATTGTATCTAACTAAGCACAGTAACACGGGGATGTAATTTCCTAATTACTGACACTAACACACATCAGACCAATTTTTGCTCTGATACCAAACATTGTCACGACCCAAACTACCCAAAAATTCGAGTTAATTTTTCGCGCTTTGTTATTTTTATTACTTAAATTCTTACCTGTCTTCTGATCGTGACCACACTCCTCTAACAAATTGGGCTGTGCGTCAATGCCAGTCCCACCATTCAATTACCATCTAACTTATTTCTTCTCCAGTCATTTATAATTGTTTACATTATTTTTGCATCCCCTAAAGTTACTTACAAACATGTTACTGTGCTATGCTTATGTAGATACAATATGTACAAGTGTATATACCTTATGTCGATGGGTAGCAGCGGATATCCGAAATGCAGTACTGAGTCGCCTCAACTTCAACTGGAGATTATCTGTGGGAGAAAATGAAAGGGGTGAGCACATCAAGCTCAGTAAGGTAATCCTACGAACAAGTAGGTAACCATACTACCTACATGAATGTAGTGCCATGCATAAACCACCCTTTCTCCACACATTTTAAAACAGATGATATGAGTTATGATGTTATGTAAATCAAGTTTGCACAAAAAATTCAACACGCAAATATTACAAATAATTTATTTCTCAATTAAAATTTTCACAATAAAGTCAGGACTCGACCCCTCCTGCGGGTGATCCTGACTCACACGAAACCATGAAAATCGGTTTACATTCACACATGGGTTTGAAAAGCATGGAAATACCATCATGCAAATTTAGTTTAAAACCCAATTTGATTTCATCAAAATCGACGACATGCGAGACTAGGCTGTAAGACCCGATATTTTCGAGTGCATTTAAAAAATGCAAAAGGACTTAAATGACATTCCCGAATACGTGCAAGGGCAAAATGGTCGAAAGATCAAAATTCGATATTAATCGGGACAAGAAAATTTAATTAAAAATATGAGATTGAGAAATCTTGATCAATGACGAAGAAATAATTAAATTTCGGGTTAAATTGATCAAGATATGAATTTATTGGAATAAATCGGGATTTTCGTATCGAAAAATAATCTCGAAAATAATCGAAAAATATACCGGAAAGGTAAAATCGGACTGAGAAAATTATTTACAGATTAGATGAAAAAAATATAATTTTTAAAAGATATTTGTGTATTTTAATATTATTTTATTGATTAAAATAATATTAAAAATAAATTATAAATAAATAAAAATAATAAAAAAAAAAAAAAAAAAAAACGCGAATTGGAATCGCGAGAAACAGAAACAGAGAAGAAGAAAAACGCGAAAGGCGAGCCGAGGAAGAGAAGACGACGGACGAGCCTCACCGGCGGCCAAGGGCCCCAGGCGAGGGTCGGCGAAGGTCGGCCGACCTCAGGCGAACCCACAGGCGGCCAGACGCGCGCCGGGAATGGCGAAAAACGTCGGAAACGGAGGAGAAGACCGCGGGGGAGAGAACCCCGATTCGCCGGCGATGGGGCTGATTCGACCCCAGCCGAGGCCCGATTTAGGGAGCCCAGACGATTGCGCGCCGATTGGCACCGGAATCATGCCGGGAACCGGCCGGACGGCGCCGGCACGACCAAAGGGAGCCTGGACCGGCCGAACCGGACAGAACCGGCCGAACCGGACCAGACCGAACCGGCGGTCCGAACCGGGTTGAACCGGACCAGACCGGTTCAGCCAAAAAGAGAGGAAAAAAAAGGAAGAAAAAGGGAAAAAGAAAAAGAGAAAAAATTGGGAAAAATTCCAGTGATGCAATCGAGCTTCGGGTAAGTCGGTAAGCGGTCAAATTGACCGATTTAATTTTCTGAATATTTAATTTAATTAATTCCGACTGGAAATTTACCCGGAAAAATATATTTAATTGTGTAGCTCGACAATTGGCATCCACTGAGAGCTCGAGACAGCCTCGATTTGTGTACGATCATGGAATAACGGGTAAGTGACCCTTAATTTACGACAATTTGTATCGTTATGCGTGATTGATATTTAACGCATAAATTACGGATTTAATTTCCGCATAAATGAATTAAATTCTAGAAATTGGGATAAATTGTCGTAAATAATTCATAAGCTATCTGAGAATTTAGAACGAGGCTAAATAAATGTTGATGGGTCCAATGAGCCCAATAGGCCTCGATAAAGTGTGGTAAACGGGCTTAAGGCCGATTAAGGCCCATTATGGTACAATCGGGCCCAATATGGGTAAACGGGCCCAATGATTTAAATTAAGCCCAGAAAATTGTGAAATACAATTAATTGTATTGTATTTGACCTGATGAATGTGTATCAGCAGTGCCGGAGATTTGATTTGGATTCAGAGCAAATCGGACTGCGTGACGAGACATCAGTGGAAAAGGTCAGACTGTACAGAAAATGAGGTAAGGGAATTGTGTGAGTAGCTAGAGGTAGCTACGCGTATTTTAATAGTGTTCTGTACACTGAATATGTATGTATGCCTTGATGATGTATAAAATGATCCTAAAAGTGGTTTAAATAATTTTTAAGGATCGAAATAGGTGAAATGTCTATTTTACCCCTATTGAGGGAAGTTCACCTAAGGATGGTGAAAGCATGACATGCATGGAATGCATGATTTAAGGATTTTTATGATTAAGGAATTTTCTTGATTTTAATCAAAGTAAAACGATAGATTGGCCAGTAAATGCATGAATTTCACAAAATAACACTACGTAGGTGTTATTAATATTTAAATGAAATTTCTTTGGAAAAGAGGCCAACTATCAAGTTTATATGGAAACAGATAGTGCCGACACGTAGTTCGCACTATATCTGCGTTTGTGAATGTGCATAAATGTGCTTGAGCAGTTGCTCGCACCGACTTGTGACATCATATGCATGAAATGTGCTAGAGCATGGTGCTCGCACTGATTTTTAATATTGTGAAATGAGAGCTGCTGGAGCCTAGCTCGCACTCTGTTTTGACATGTTTTGACATGTTTTGATTTGTTTTGACGTGGTATGCATAAAATAGTGCTGGAGCGATTACTCGCACTACTTTTAATGATTTGACATGCATGAGAGATGCTGGAGCTTAGCTCGCATCCTGTTTTGATTTAATTATGCATAAAAGCCGTGCTGGAGTGAAACTCGCACGAGATTTGATTTAGTTATGCATAAAGCCGTGCTGGAGTATAACTCGCACGAGATTTGATTTACTTGAGCATTCATTTGTGCTGGAGCGTTGCTCGCACAAAGTTTTATATGGTTTTCATAATTCATTTGAATGCCGTACTGGAGTTTTTCTCGTACGAGGTTTTCACTGAATTTATATACATATCCGTACTAGAGCGTTGCTCGTACGTGGAATTTACATGAAATTATAATCAGTTTAAGTCGTACTGGAGCGCTGCTCGTACGCAGATTTCACTGATTTTTATGAAACCGTGCTAGAGCTTCCCTCGCACGAGGTTTTCAGATATCATGAATATGCATGGAGCCGTGCTTGAGCTTCGCTCGCACAGGGATTTATATTACATGCATATAGCCGTGTTGGAGCCTCCTGTAGACTGTGTGTCACAGTGAGATGATATGCTCACACGTGCATTCTGAGACAGATGATATGGGTGGATAAGACCTTTTACAGGCACCCCTGACTGAGCTTGGGTTCACGGAGTACTTTGTACCGTGTATGTCACGCGGAGTACGCTGTACCGTGGGGATTGTTGGAGTGGAGTGGCATTAGCCACGAGGCAGCAAGCCTTGCCCTCGCAATCCTGGTGTTATGCTGTTCTGGCGGGTAGGACGACCCACCTCCCGTTTCAGGTGTGATACCCCGCACACTAGGTACCGTGTTGCCAGGGATCACTAGGATATGGCCATAGTCCTCGATGTTACTGATACTTACCTAATTGTCTCACATGATATAACTTGTGGTCTGTTAGACCAGGGTAGACCCGAAGGAGGGGTCAGGCCCCCGATTTGATGATTTGATGATTTCAGATGATTTTATGATATGTGACCCTGAAAGAAGGGTGGTTTTATAACTCAAGTTTTATAATGAAGTATAACGAATTGTTTTATGAGTTTTGAGATGATTGACCCGGAGGGGTTATTTTATACTGCGTTTTAAATGAATTGATTTAAATGTAGTGGCATGATGTGTTTTCCATGCTTTTATTTGAAAATCTTGAATTGTCTTACATGACATGAAAGACTGCATGATCTTGATTAAATTCATGCTTAATATGATTTAATGATGTCACATAAAATGCTTTGAATGCATGAGTTACATGATTTATATATGCACAAATAGTTTTGGATAAACTATGGCATTGAATATGCATGACTTTGTGCGTGTAATTTTAAATGAAAAGAAATGGATTTAAGGGCATGGCATTATGAGCATGTAGATAGTGGAGCTATCTACTTACTTGCATAATTGCCTTACTGAGCGTGTGGTTTGCTCACCCCCTTATTTTCCCATCTTTTCAGAGCACTTGTAATAATTATTGAGCGGCTGAGGACTTGCATGCTTAATATCCGCTGCTTGCTGCTTCCCATCGAGAGACAGGTATACACATTTGTATGGTTTTGTATCTAAATATGTAATGCACAGTACTGTAAATGGATATGATGTCGGGGATGTAGAGTCATGTAAATACCATTGGGTATGTATTTATTTAAAGTCAAAAGGATAGTAGACTCTGATATATGATTATGGGAATGAAATGTTAAATAGTGTGAGGTGACTAACACCGAATCATAGCCCAACTGTGTTGTAGGATGGTCACGACGAGAGAAAGTTAAGAATTAAATAATAAATGAAAAAACGAAAAATTTACTCTGATTTTTAGGTAATTCGGGTCGTGACAGGTTTAATGGTATCAGAGCTTGAGTTGGCCTGATATGAGTCGGTGTTAGTGGTTAAGAAATTACATCCCCATGTACTGTGCATTATTTAGATACAATTGTGTATATCGAGATGGAAGTGCAGCTAAGAATTTGGTTTTAAATGCAAGAATAGACTCATTGACTGATAGCCGCTATGGTTGAGAGGCGAGTACACGAGCTCAAGGCCGTTGAGGTAGGCCCATGAGTTGTACTGAGTCGCCACATGAGACTTGAGATGAGATTGACGTGGAGGCTGGTTGATCATGCCCCACAGAGTCCAACAGAGAGATCGGACAGAGTCTGACAAAGAGATCGGATAGAGTCTGACAGAGAGATCAGACAGTATTGAGATACGCTTCGCGAGGTTGGAGCGGAGTGTAGGGAATATTTTGCGAGCTAATTGCTCAGGGTATGTATGAGGGCGAGTCGGAACATTGATGAAAGTTCGCTCGACCCATTTGAAGATTTCGACATCCAGAATGGACATGAAAAATAATTTCAGATGTATTCCGGTGACAGAATATCCCGGACAGTGTTTAAAAGAAAATTACAAATAACATTATTTACTCTGACCCAGAGGAACATGTTGATTGACGAGTATAATACTCAGTTTATATTCCTGGGCAGATGTGACTCAGACACGATGAACAGTGAGAGTCGAGATTTTTGAAAGTTCATAGAAGGACTCAGATTATCAATTAGAGTCCGATTGGCCTGTTAGATATCACTACCTATGCCGAGGCAGTGCGCAGACTACAGTTGTGTTAAATAAGATTATAAATTGCGCGCCTCTGAGATTGAGAAAGGTAGTAAGGGCCAAAATAGAGACAAAAGAGAATAGAGAATGACAAGAATGTCAGAACGGGAAAAAGGTAGTTTGGTAAAGGCTTTGAGCTGTTGAGTCACGGGGTAAGTTGATTGATAAACCCCAGTATATCTAATTTTAATACTTATGAGGGGTATTATGATTCGAGGACCCCAACCTGCTACGTAACAGTATAACAGAGTAGCAGTGTGAACAGTGTAAGATGTGTGGTAGTTACCACGGAAATCAGATGTTGGACGAGGGCGAGTGTATGCCTTGGACCAGGACACTACTGATGTTTCATTGGATGTGGTGGAAGATACCACACTGGTTGTGAATAATGAAATAATTATTTTAATTGATCCTGGTGCCACACATTTATTCATACCGCCTTCAATTGCTTATAAGCGAGTGAAAGATGTGAAGCCTATACCTTTAAGCATGAAGAGGATGATAGTTAGTTGATTTTCACTAACTGAATATGGGTATAGGGATTGTAAGTTGAAAATAGGGGTGAAAATATCACTGAAAAGTGTATTGTAACTTGACAAGTAAGGAAAGAGTTTGTTACAAGTGATATATAAAAGGAGATAAGATTGGAGATGTGATAGATCCTGCATACGAGATATATTGGAATAAAAGGCATATGCAAGGTAAGGATATCCTTGATATGCAAAGTAAATTGGATTAAGCGGTATGTAGTCAAGTCTGAGGGATAATAAAGGTATTTTAAAATACTTCCCTGCCTGAAGATTTGACAGCGTCTGGAAGCGCACGCATAATCTATAAATTGAAATCGACAATTGTGAAATATATACATTAAAATTTGGGTACCTTTGCTGGTACGATAAAGAAATATAGAATTTGATTAATCAAGAAGGTTTAAAATTTAAAATTTTATAAAAGCCGTCAATATAAGAGGAAAGAAATGACGTGAGCTAGTATCTTGAACGAAAGCTATTTCGAAATGACATTGTACGTTTATGCGTACATAGGTCAAGTATATGGAAATTTGAAATATTGAGTGGAACTCAACTACGTTAAGGTATTTAAACCTTACCTGGACCGATTGGTTGTCATCTACAGCGATGATATTATGATGTATTCGAAGTCCAGGGATGAGTATGAGTAGCAACAGGAAACTGTCTTACAGACGAGGTGTTGAGAGTTTCTCAAAATTGGCTACTCAGTTGACACATTTCATTTCGGGAAAAGATTTCATACAAGTAGTATGATAAGTATGAAAATGGCTTCAATGAGTTTTGGTATATTGGAGTAATGAACTGACCACCGTAAGTATTCTCACTATAACCAACAGCTCAAGAGGTTTCAGTGTGTATGGATACCTCCAAATAAGGATTGGGCTGTGTATTGATGTAAAATGGGAAGATAGTCGTTTATAGATCCAAATAGTTCAAGGATCATGAGAGAAACTATCTGACCCATGATTTAGAGTTGGCAGCCGTAGCGATTACACTGAAAGTATGGCTTCACCACTTATATGGTAAGAAATTTCGAGTATGCACTGATCGTAAAAGCCCCAAGTATCTGTTTTAACAGAAAGAGTAGAAAATGAGATAACCATGAGGGTTAGAGCTTCTAAGGATTATGATTGTGAACATTGTACCACCCAGGAAAGGCTAATGTAATGGCTGATGCTTTGAGCAGAAAGAGCCTCGGGATGGTATTACATGTGATGGTCAGGGAGCGTGAGCTGCTAGAGCAGTTGTGAACCTCAGTAGTGATGTGATCCCTTCTGATGATGACGGTGATTTTGTGACAGCTAGCCTGAGGTTAGAACCGGATTTGTGTGACCGGATTTGTCAGGTTTAGCGTGATGATCGGCATGGTGTCGATAGTGTGGGTCAGATTCAGAAGGGTATAGTGACAGAGTTCACAGTGAGTGATGATGACTCACAGAGGTTCAGAGACAGTATAAGTGCTCCCCAGGACCACAGTTGATGATATAGTGTTATTGTCAGAAGCTCACTCTTCGAGATATACAGTGTATCCGAGAAATAATAAATATATCGAGATCTCTGAAAATGGTATTGGTGGTCAGATATAAAAAGAGATATTGTAGAGAATTGCGAAAAAAGTGTCTCGTATGTCAGCAGAGTAAGGTAGAGTAAAAGAAGTTGCAGGGTTATTGCAGCCTCTACCTATATTGACATGGAAATGGGAACAAGTTACCATGGATTTCGTGATGGGTTACAGAGGACCCGAATGAATCTCGAGGCTATCTAGGTGATAGTTGATAGATTGATTCAGTTACCCACCTTCTGGTTATGAAAATCCCTAGATACTCTAAGTGTATAGGCGGATTTATGTGTGTGGAATATTGTGAAACATTGTGTAGCGTTCCAGTGAGCATGGTATCAGATAGGGATTCCCGCTTCACTTTCCACTTCTGGGAATATGTTTTTTGAAGCTATGGGACCCTGATTGTGTGTTAGCACAGCTTCCACCCTCAGACAGATGGTCAGTCAGAGAGGACTGTACAGGTTCTGGAGGATGTGATGAGAGCGTGTGCCATTGATTTTATGAGCTCCTGGGATGATCAGTTGCTACTAATCAAATTCGCCAGTGATGATAGTTGTCACTTGAGTATCGGGATGGGATTATATTCGGCATTATATGGCCGTAGGGAGTTGTTCCCTGACTTTGATAAGAGAAGTGGGTGACAGATAGAAAATTGTTCCCGAATTAGTAAGACAAACCTCTGAGTATGTTCAGTTGATTTGAGAGAGATTAAGAACACCTCAGAGCAGATAGAAAAGACTATGCTGACAAGAGACAGGAAATCATTGGAATTCACCGAGGGTGAATCATTATGTTGGCAGTTACTTGTCTTAAGGACGTAACAAGATTCGGATAGAGATATTGGACAAAGTGGGAGGTAAGACCTGTAGGTTGGCGTTACCACTTGAATAAACAGGCATCCACTATGTGTCCTATCTTATGATGTTTCGAAAATATTATCCGAACCCGATATATGTAATCGGATATGAGCTTCAACGGTTTAGCTCAATGAAAGTATAACATATGATTGGAAATCGATTCGGGTATTAGACGGAAGGAGAAAGTGTTGAGGTTTAAGATAATCTCCCTAGTTAAGTATGATGGTAATATTACACTCCGGAGAAAGTCACTTGAGGATGACAGTATATGATACGATAGATGTACCCGGAGTTAATTATGGACTCATATTACTTGGTTCTAATTTGGAGGACCAAATTTCTTAAGTGGGGGAGATTGTAAGACCCGATATTTTCGAGTGCATTTAAAAAATGCAAAAGGACTTAAATGACATTCCCGAATACGTGCAAGGGCAAAATGGTCGAAAGATCAAAATTCGATATTAATCGGGACAAGAAAATTTAATTAAAAATATGAGATTGAGAAATCTTGATCAATGACGAAGAAATAATTAAATTTCGGGTTAAATTGATCAAGATATGAATTTATTGGAATAAATCGGGATTTTCGTATCGAAAAATAATCTCGAAAATAATCGAAAAATATACCGGAAAGGTAAAATCGGACTGAGAAAATTATTTACAGATTAGATGAAAAAAATATAATTTTTAAAAGATATTTGTGTATTTTAATATTATTTTATTGATTAAAATAATATTAAAAATAAATTATAAATAAATAAAAATAATAAAAAAAAAAAAAAAAAAAAAAAAAAAACGCGAATTGGAATCGCGAGAAACAGAAACAGAGAAGAAGAAAAACGCGAAAGGCGAGCCGAGGAAGAGAAGACGACGGACGAGCCTCACCGGCGGCCAAGGGCCCCAGGCGAGGGTCGGCGAAGGTCGGCCGACCTCAGGCGAACCCACAGGCGGCCAGACGCGCGCCGGGAACGGCGAAAAACGTCGGAAACGGAGGAGAAGACCGCGGGGGAGAGAACCCCGATTCGCCGGCGATGGGGCTGATTCGACCCCAGTCGAGGCCCGATTTAGGGAGCCCAGACGATTGCGCGCCGATTGGCACCGGAATCATGCCGGGAACCGGCCGGACGGCGCCGGCACGACCAAAGGGAGTCTGGACCGGCCGAACCGGACAGAACCGGCCGAACCGGACCAGACCGAACCGGCGGTCCGAACCGGGTTGAACCGGACCGGACCGGTTCAGCCAAAAAGAGAGGAAAAAAAAGGAAGAAAAAGGGAAAAAGAAAAAGAGAAAAAATTGGGAAAAATTCCAGTGATGCAATCGAGCTTCGGGTAAGTCGGTAAGCGGTCAAATTGACCGATTTAATTTTCTGAATATTTAATTTAATTAATTCCGACTGGAAATTTACCCGGAAAAATATATTTAATTGTGTAGCTCGACAATTGGCATCCACTGAGAGCTCGAGACAGCCTCGATTTGTGTACGATCATGGAATAACGGGTAAGTGACCCTTAATTTACGACAATTTGTATCGTTATGCGTGATTGATATTTAACGCATAAATTACGGATTTAATTTCCGCATAAATGAATTAAATTCTAGAAATTGGGATAAATTGTCGTAAATAATTCATAAGCTATCTGAGAATTTAGAACGAGGCTAAATAAATGTTGATGGGTCCAATGAGCCCAATAGGCCTCGATAAAGTGTGGTAAACGGGCTTAAGGCCGATTAAGGCCCATTATGGTACAATCGGGCCCAATATGGGTAAACGGGCCCAATGATTTAAATTAAGCCCAGAAAATTGTGAAATACAATTAATTGTATTGTATTTGACCTGATGAATGTGTATCAGCAGTGCCGGAGATTTGATTTGGATTCAGAGCAAATCGGACTGCGTGACGAGACATCAGTGGAAAAGGTCAGACTGTACAGAAAATGAGGTAAGGGAATTGTGTGAGTAGCTAGAGGTAGCTACGCGTATTTTAATAGTGTTCTGTACACTGAATATGTATGTATGCCTTGATGATGTATAAAATGATCCTAAAAGTGGTTTAAATAATTTTTAAGGATCGAAATAGGTGAAATGTCTATTTTACCCCTATTGAGGGAAGTTCACCTAAGGATGGTGAAAGCATGACATGCATGGAATGCATGATTTAAGGATTTTTATGATTAAGGAATTTTCTTGATTTTAATCAAAGTAAAACGATAGATTGGCCAGTAAATGCATGAATTTCACAAAATAACACTACGTAGGTGTTATTAATATTTAAATGAAATTTCTTTGGAAAAGAGGCCAACTATCAAGTTTATATGGAAACAGATAGTGCCGACACGTAGTTCGCACTATATCTGCGTTTGTGAATGTGCATAAATGTGCTTGAGCAGTTGCTCGCACCGACTTGTGACATCATATGCATGAAATGTGCTAGAGCATGGTGCTCGCACTGATTTTTAATATTGTGAAATGAGAGCTGCTGGAGCCTAGCTCGCACTCTGTTTTGACATGTTTTGACATGTTTTGATTTGTTTTGACGTGGTATGCATAAAATAGTGCTGGAGCGATTACTCGCACTACTTTTAATGATTTGACATGCATGAGAGATGCTGGAGCTTAGCTCGCATCCTGTTTTGATTTAATTATGCATAAAAGCCGTGCTGGAGTGAAACTCGCACGAGATTTGATTTAGTTATGCATAAAGCCGTGCTGGAGTATAACTCGCACGAGATTTGATTTACTTGAGCATTCATTTGTGCTGGAGCGTTGCTCGCACAAAGTTTTATATGGTTTTCATAATTCATTTGAATGCCGTACTGGAGTTTTTCTCGTACGAGGTTTTCACTGAATTTATATACATATCCGTACTAGAGCGTTGCTCGTACGTGGAATTTACATGAAATTATAATCAGTTTAAGTCGTACTGGAGCGCTGCTCGTACGCAGATTTCACTGATTTTTATGAAACCGTGCTAGAGCTTCCCTCGCACGAGGTTTTCAGATATCATGAATATGCATGGAGCCGTGCTTGAGCTTCGCTCGCACAGGGATTTATATTACATGCATATAGCCGTGTTGGAGCCTCCTGTAGACTGTGTGTCACAGTGAGATGATATGCTCACACGTGCATTCTGAGACAGATGATATGGGTGGATAAGACCTTTTACAGGCACCCCTGACTGAGCTTGGGTTCACGGAGTACTTTGTACCGTGTATGTCACGCGGAGTACGCTGTACCGTGGGGATTGTTGGAGTGGAGTGGCATTAGCCACGAGGCAGCAAGCCTTGCCCTCGCAATCCTGGTGTTATGCTGTTCTGGCGGGTAGGACGACCCACCTCCCGTTTCAGGTGTGATACCCCGCACACTAGGTACCGTGTTGCCAGGGATCACTAGGATATGGCCATAGTCCTCGATGTTACTGATACTTACCTAATTGTCTCACATGATATAACTTGTGGTCTGTTAGACCAGGGTAGACCCGAAGGAGGGGTCAGGCCCCCGATTTGATGATTTGATGATTTCAGATGATTTTATGATATGTGACCCTGAAAGAAGGGTGGTTTTATAACTCAAGTTTTATAATGAAGTATAACGAATTGTTTTATGAGTTTTGAGATGATTGACCCGGAGGGGTTATTTTATACTGCGTTTTAAATGAATTGATTTAAATGCAGTGGCATGATGTGTTTTCCATGCTTTTATTTGAAAATCTTGAATTGTCTTACATGACATGAAAGACTGCATGATCTTGATTAAATTCATGCTTAATATGATTTAATGATGTCACATAAAATGCTTTGAATGCATGAGTTACATGATTTATATATGCACAAATAGTTTTGGATAAACTATGGCATTGAATATGCATGACTTTGTGCGTGTAATTTTAAATGAAAAGAAATGGATTTAAGGGCATGGCATTATGAGCATGTAGATAGTGGAGCTATCTACTTACTTGCATAATTGCCTTACTGAGCGTGTGGTTTGCTCACCCCCTTATTTTCCCATCTTTTCAGAGCACTTGTAATAATTATTGAGCGGCTGAGGACTTGCATGCTTAATATCCGCTGCTTGCTGCTTCCCATCGAGAGACAGGTATACACATTTGTATGGTTTTGTATCTAAATATGTAATGCACAGTACTGTAAATGGATATGATGTCGGGGATGTAGAGTCATGTAAATACCATTGGGTATGTATTTATTTAAAGTCAAAAGGATAGTAGACTCTGATATATGATTATGGGAATGAAATGTTAAATAGTGTGAGGTGACTAACACCGAATCATAGCCCAACTGTGTTGTAGGATGGTCACGACGAGAGAAAGTTAAGAATTAAATAATAAATGAAAAAACGAAAAATTTACTCTGATTTTTAGGTAATTCGGGTCGTGACATAGGCAACGTCTGTATATCGGCAAATAACCAGGACTATGACCATATGTGTCCTCGTGAGTCCCTCTAGCTACACGGATCCTAGTGTGCGAGGTCTCACCCTGATCGAGAACTGCCCGAGAGGTGGGTCAATCCAACCCGTCAGTCTTATCCGATCCCATGCATCCGAAGATGCTAACGTATCACAAAGATACCAAGTATCACAAAGATACCAATGTATGCAAAGATAACACACGATACATCGTACTCCATGCTACTTGCACGGTACATCGTACTCCGTGGACCCCCAGTCTTATCACTCGTTCGGGCTCATCAGCTGGTCCTCCAACCCTTATCCCTCGTTCGGGCTCATCAGGTGGATCTCCAACCCTTATCCCTCATTCGGGCTCATCAGGTTGTTTCTCTAACCCTTATCCCTCGTTCGGGCTCATCAGGTTGTTTTAACATGCCATGTCTCAAAACGCACGTGCGGCCTATTTAATCGGTGACACACAGTCTACCCGATGCTCCAAGCACGGCTTATCGCATGTTCTCATAAAATCGGTGCGAGCAATGCTCAGGACTCTCATCAAATCAAGTAAAACTAGTGCGAGCTAAGCTCTAGCACTCTGTATGCAAACCGTATAAAAATCTGGTGTGAGCGAAGCTCTAACACCCTGTCTCAAAATCATATAAAAATATGATGCGAGTTAGACTCTAGCACCCTGTCACCAAAATCATATATATAAAAATCTGGTGCGAGTTGGACTCCAGCACCTATGCATGTAAAACTCTAGTGCGAGCTGAGCTCTAGCACGTCACATGTCAATAAAACACGTAGGCGGCTCTGTTTCCTCAAAACAGTTTTCAAAACAATTTCACGTTGAAAGTATGCAATGCTGTGTATTTTCTTTCAAGGTTAGCCAGCCTACTAATGTATACATCAAAACACCTCCAGAATGAGCAGAAACCTCTTGTTCTTGGTCCTCCCAATTTTTCCTAAATTTATAAATTTTACCCTTAACAAGGGTATTTTGGTAATTTGCCCATTCGGGGCACTAAAATTATTATTTGACCTCTAGACCCTTCAGGTAATTTTTAAAGACTGCAAATGAACTTAAAATTGCGTAAAGTTACCTCTAGCAATCCGTAGAATTCCCTTACCTTATTTTCCTGTCGAGTCTGACCTTTTCTTTTCCACTGTTGTCTCGTCGCGCAGTCTGATATGCTCCCAATCAAATGCCCGAAACTGCGTATTAATATTTCTCATGTTACATATTATACAATTTAATTGTATTTAATATTTTCTGGGCTTAATTTAAATCATTGGGCCCGTTTACCGCTATTGGGCCCGATTGCACCTTATTGGGCCTTAATCGGCCTTAAGCCCGTTTTCCACTTAATTTTCACATTATCGAGGCCTATTGGGCTCACTGGGCCCACCAACAATTTATTGGGCCTCGTTCTAACTCTCGAATAGCTAAATTTATTATTTACGACAATTTATCTAAATTTCCATAATTTAATTCAATTTATGAAGAATTTAAATTCATATCACGCATAACGATGTAAATTGTCGTAAATAAGGGTCACTTACCCGAGATTCCATGCTACTCCGTAAATCGAGGCTATCTCAAGCTCTGTTGGATGCCAATTGTCGAGCTACATAATTTCATAATTTTTCGGGTAAGTTTCCAGTCGAAAATTAATTAAATAAAATATTCCAAAATTTAAATCGGTCAATTTGACCGCTTATCGACTTACCCTAAACTCGATTGCATCGTTGGAATTTTCCCCAATTTTTTTCTCTTTTTCTTTTTCCCTTTTTCTTCCTTTTTTCCTCTCTTTTTGGTTAAACTGGTTCAGTCCGGTTCGGACCGGTTCAGACCCGCCGGTTCACCCCTGTTCACTCCGGTTCGACCGGTTCACCGCCTTGCAGGTCGGTTCTCCACCGGCTTCCACCTCCAGCAGCTCCGTGAGGTTGTCCACAGCACGAATCTACCCTCGGTTTCACCCAAGTCCACCGGAACGCCGCCGGTTCGGCCTCTTCTCGCCGGCGTCGGAAACCCATTTCTTTCTCTTCGTCGTCGCCGGCGATTCCTGCCATTTCGTTGGCATCCAATGGCCTCAATAGAACCGTCTCGACCTAGGGATCATTTTGCAGGGTCGGATCGGAGCTAAGACGCCACCGTTCGTCGGGACCGAGCCCCTTAATCCCGTCGACCTTTCTCTCCTCGATTCGTCGGACTCCGACGTCGGTTGGTCGTGCTGCCGGTGCCAAGGAGATCGCCTGAAGCTCCTTTTCCTTTTTCGGCCCTTGGCCTGGCCGTTGGCCGGCGGACGGCTCGCCGATCTCCCTTGGGTTGGTCGGGCTCCGTTTTCGTCTCCGCTTCTCTTTCTCTCTCCCCGACCCGTTTCTCTCTTTCTTTTTTCAGATTCTTTTTTTTTTGTTTTATTATTATTATTACAATTTATTTACACTATTCATTAAAATACTCCATAAAATCCAAAATATCTACACTTATATTATTTTTATTCTAATTTAATTTATTTAATTTAAATTTAATTTATTAAATATATTTTTCTCCAAATCTTCGATATTATTTCTTCGCACTTTTCGAGATATCATTCCGGTAATTTTTTGATTTTTTTAAAATTTCTGAATCTTGATCAATTGACCCAAATTGTATAATTTCCTCATTATCGATCAAGATATCTTACATCCTTATTTTAAATTAAAATTTTTTTATCTCCTTAATATCGGGTTTTGGTATTTTTTACCATTTTACCCCTGCTCTTGTTTCGAAAATCAATTTTTCCTGACCTTCCTTCATACATCCCCCATCTTTTCTTATTTAATTTTCTTATTTTAATTAAATTCGGGTCTTACAGAACCGGCCGGTAAGGCACTGAACCGGTCGAATCGGTGTGAACCAGCGGTCCTAACCGGGTCTGAACCGGACTGAACCGGTTCAGCCAAGAAAGAAAGGAAAAAAGAAGAAAAAGGGAAAAAGAAAAAGAGAAAAAATTGGAGAAAAATCCTGGTGGTGTAATCGAGCTACGGGTAAGTCGGTAAGTGGTCGAAATTGACCGATTTGAATTTTGGAATATTTTATTTAATTATTATTCGACTGGAAATTTACCTGAAAATTTATGAAATTGTGTAGCTCGACAATCGATGTCAAACGAGAGCACGAGATAGCCTCGATTTTCGTATTAGCATGGAATCTCGGGTAAGTAACCCTTATTTATGACAATTTGCAACGTTATGCATGCTTCGGATTTAATTTTCGCATTAATTAAATTAAATTTTGGAAAGTCAGATAAATTGTTGTAAATAATAAATTGAGCTATTCGAGAGTTAGAACGAGGCCCAATAAATTGTTGGTGCGCCCAATGAGCCCAATAGGCCTCGATAATGTGAAAATTAAGTGGAAAACGGGCTTAAGGCCGATTAAGGCCCATTAAGGTGCAATCGGGCCCAATAGGGGTAAATGGGCCCAATGATTTAAATTAGGCCCAGAAAATAGGAAATACAATTAAATTGTATGTTATCTGACCTGAGGAATATTTATACGCAGTTCCGGACATTCGATTGGGAGCAGATCGGACTGCGTGACGAGACAGCAGTGGAAAAGGAAAGGTCAGACTCTACAAAAAAATAAGGTAAGGGAATTCTACGGACTGCTAGAGGTAACTTTACAAAATTTCAAAGTCATATGCAGTCTTTTAAATTATCTGAAGGGTCTAGAAGTAAGTTAATAATTTTAGTGCCGCGAATGGGTAAATTACCAAAATACCCTTGTTAAGGGTAAAATTTACAATTTTAGGAAAAATTGGGAGGAGCATGAGCAAGAGGTTCCTGCTCGTTCTGGAGGTGTTTTGATGCATGCATGAGTAGGCTGGCTAACCTTGAAAGAAAAATGCACAGTATTGCATATTTTCAACAATGAAATTATTTTGAAAATTGTTTTGAGGAAACAGAGCCGCCTACGTGTTTTTATTGACATGTGATGTGCTAGAGCTCAACTCGCACGATGTTTTGATTTGTGTTATGCATGCATTAGTGCTGGAGCGAGAGCTCGCACTAGAGTTTTACATGCATTGGTGCTGGAGTCCAACTCGCACCAGATTTTATATATATATATGATTTTCGTGACAGGGTGCTAGAGTCTAACTCGCACTAGATTTTGCACATGATTTGATGAGAGTGCTAGAGCTTAGCTCGCACTAGTTTTACTTGAATTGACGAGAGTGATGGAGCATCGCTCGCACCTCTCACTGATTTTTATGAGAACATGCAATGAGCCGTGCTTGGAGCATCGGGTAGACTGTGTGTCACCGATTTAATAGGCTCGCACGTGCGTTTTGAGACATGGCATGAGTATAGGGATATGATATGGGTCCACGGAGTACGATGTACCATGCAAGTAGCATGGAATACGATGTACCGTGTGGCATCTTCGGATACGTGGTATCTTCAGATACGTGTGGCATCTTCGGATGCATGGGATCGGATAAGATCGACGAGATGGACTGACCCACCTCCCGGGCGGTTCCCGATCCTGGTGAGATCCTGCACACTAGGATCCGTGTAGGCAGAGGGACTCCCGAGGACACATGGCCATTGTCCTGGTTATTATCGATATACAGATGTGTCCTAGTCTCACATGTTGACGATTTTGATGAGATTAAAACTGGGTTTTAAATTAGATTTGCATGATGTTATTTTCATGCTTTTTAAACCCATGTGTGATGTAAACTGATTTTCATGGTTTTGTGTGAATCAGGACCACCCGAGGGAGGGGTTGAGTCCTGACTTTATTGTGAAATTTTTAAATAAGAAAGAAATGATTTAAAAAGAGTTGCATGTTGAATTTTTCATGCGAATGTGTTTTACATGACATCATGAATCATAGCACCAGTTTTAAAATGTGTGGAGAAAGGGTGGCTTATACATGGCACCACGTTCATGTAGGTAGTATGGTTACCTACTTGTTCGTAGGATTACCTTACTGAGCTTGATGTGCTCACCCCTTTCATTTTCTCGCACAGATAATCTCCAGTAGATGTTGAGGCGACTGAGTACTGCATTCCGAGTATCCGCTGTTGCCTATCATTTAAGGTATATACACTTCTACATATTGTATCTAAATAAGCATAGCACAGTAACATGTTTGTAAGTAACTTTAGGGGATATATAAATATTGTAAACACTTATAAATGACTGAGAAAGAATTAAGTTATATGGTAAATGAATGGTGGGACTGGCATTGACGCACAACCCAATTGTTAATGGAGTGTGGTCACGATCAGAGGACAGGTAAGCATGAAAGAATCAAAGAAAATAACAAAACGAGAAAAATTTACTCTGATTTTTGGGTAGTTTTGGGTCGTGACAAGAACAGAGGCAAAAATTGCTCCCTGTCCACTGTTGCATCGTGCCCAATCAGCCCTTACCCAGTCCAGCTGTAAACATCGCAAATTTTCTGTATTTAAATTAAACAAAAAAAATTATATATATAATAAATAGAAATATGTTATAGGGAAATATGTGAATAAATATATATTTTTGTTAAGTTGAAGAAAAAAATGATGAAGGATAAAAATAATTACAATAAAAATATATACATGTAATAGTCTAAGAATGAAAATATAATTAAAAATATACATATATAATAAAAATATAAAATATATATAAATATAAATAGATATATATAAATAATATATATATAAAAAAAATAAAATTAAAATTAAAAAAAAAAGAAAGACTAAACGAAAAAAAAGGGGGATCGTGCGATTGTCGCGCGATCCCAAATAGAAAACCCCTCCCCCTTGTTCCTCTTCTCTGTTACAGCCGATTGGAGCCCTCCCGCCGTTCGTCCCACTGCCGGCCACACCCCCTTCACGTCGACGACCCTTCCCTCGCCGGTCGATGGAACCGAGCCCAAGCCAACAACGATTGGCCTCCTTTGTAAGACCCGAATTTAATTAAAATACAAAAATTAAATAAGAAAAGATGAGGGATGTATGAAGGAAGGTCAGGTTAAATTGATTCCGAAACAAGAGCAGGGGTAAAATGGTAAAAATACCAAAACCCGGTGTTAGGACGATAAGAAAATTTTAATTAAAAATACGGATGTAAAATGTCTTGATCGATAATAAGGAAATTATAAATTTTGGGTCGAAGAAGTTAATTCGGGCATTAAACAGGAAAGAGAAAGTATCGAGGTTTAAGATGATCTCCCTAATTAAAGTCCTTTGGTAGTAATACACTCCGGAGAAAAGATCACATGAGAATTAAAGAAGTATGATACGATCGATGTACCCGGAGTTGTATATGGACTCATATGACTTGGTTCTAATTTGGAGGACCAAATTCTTTAAGTAGGGGAGAGTTGTAAGACCCGAATTTAATTAAAATACGAAAATTAAATAAGAAAAGATGAGGGATGTATGAAGGAAGGTCAGGTTAAATTGATTCCGAAACAAGAGCAGGGGTAAAATGGTAAAAATACCAAAACCCGGTGTTAGGACGATAAAAAAATTTTAATTAAAAATACGGATGTAAAATGTCTTGATCGATAATAAGAAAATTATAAATTTTGGGTCGATTGATCAAGATTCGAAAATTTTAAAAAATATCGAAAAAATTATCGGAACGATATCTCGAAAAACGCGAAGAAATAATATCGAAATTTAGAGAAAATATAATTAATAAATTAAATTTAAATTAAATAAATTAAAGTAGAATAAAAATAATATAAGGTAGATATTTTGGGATTTTATGGAGTATTTTATTGAATAGTAAAATAATTAAAATAAATAATAATAATAATAAAAATAATAAAAATAAAAAAAAGGTTGAAATCGGGAAAAACCCGAAAAGAAGAAGAAACAAAAAATTGATAGCCGACCCGTGAGAACCGACCACCGATCCCCACACACCGGCGACCGTCCGCTTCCGACGAAGGTACCAGGAGGAAGAGGAGAGTCCGGCGAACACGTGGGCACCGGAATCGCGCCGCCAGGTGGCCGGAGCAGACCGATCGGAGCTTCGAAAATCCGAGGGAGAAACGGGGTGATTGCCGGCGAACCGCCGCGACTAGGCCGAAAAGGAGACCACCGACACACTCAGGGGAGGAAGCCGGTTCTTTTGAGATCGATCTCGGCCGGTGAGACCGCCGGAAATGTCGGCGACGATAAGTGGCAGTGAACGGTGTCGTTTGGCCGAAAGGAAAGGGAAGGAAAAGGAAAGAAAAGGAAAGAAAAAAAAGGAAGAAAAAGGGAAAAAGAAAAAGAGAAAAAAATTGGAGAAAATTCCTGTGATGCAATCGAGCTTCGGGTAAGTCGATAAGCGGTCAAATTGACCGATTTAAATTTTGGAATATTTTATTTAATTAATTTTCGACTGGAAATTTACCCGAAAAATTATGAAATTATGTAGCTCGACTATTGGCATCCAACGAGAGCTTGAGACAGCCTCGATTTACGTACTAGCATGGAATCTCGGGTAAGTGACCCTTATTTACGACAATTACCTCGTTATGCGTGATATTGATTTAATTTCCGCATATATTGAATAAAATTATGAAAATTTAGATAAATTGTCGTAAATAATCGATTTAGTTATTCAAGAATTAGAACGAGGCCCAATAAATTATTAGTGGGCCCAATGAGCCTAATAGGCCTCGATAAAGTGAGAATTTAGTGGAAAACGGGCTTAAGGCCGATTAAGGCCCATTAAGGTGCAATCGGGCCCAATAGGGGTAAATGGGCCCAATGATTTAAATTAAGCCCAGAAAATATTAAATACAATTAAATTGTATAATATCTGACCTGAGGAATATTGATACGCAGTTCCGGGCATTTGATTTGGGAGCATAACGGACTGCGCGACGTGACAACAGTGGAAAAGAAAAGGTCAGACTCGACAGGAAAATAAGGTAAGGGAATTCTACGGACTGCTAGAGGTAATTTTACAAAATTTCAAGTCATATGCAGTCTTTTAAGATTTATCTGAAGGGTCTAGAGGTCGAATAATAATTTTAGTGCCCCGAATGGGCAAATTACTAAAATACCCTTGTTAAGGGTAGAACTTACAAATTTAGGAAAAATTGGGAAGAGCATGGACAAGAGGTTCCTGCTCGTTCTGGAGGTATTTTAACACATGCATGAGTAGGCTGGCTCACCTTGAAAGAAAAAAATGCACAGCATTTCATAGTTTCAACGATGAAATTGTTTTGAAAACTGTTTTGAGGAAACAGAGCCGCCTACGTGTTTTTATTTACATGTGACGTGCTAGAGCTCAGCTCGCACGATGTTTGATTTGTGTGATGCATGCATTAGTGCTGGAGCGAGAGCTCGCACTAGAGTTTTACATGCATAGGTGCTAGAGTATAACTCGCACCAGATTTCACAAGCTTTTTCGTGACACGGTGCTAGAGTCTAACTCGCACTAGATTTTCACATGATTTACATACAGAGTGCTAGAGCTTAGCTCGCACTAGTTTTACTGTATTTACCGATAGTGTTAGAGCACCGCTCGCACTACTTTTCAGAGATCATACGATAAGCCGTGCTTGGAGCATCGGGTAGACTGTGTGTCACCGATTAAATTGGCCCGAACGTGCGTTTTGAGACATGGCATCAGGGGAAAAGGCCCTTAAGCAAGGATGACCCCGAATAAAAACAAAGCCGTACGGGCTTCGGCCCAAAGCGGACAATACGTGGAATTGTTGACGATGTTGCACCACCCGTTGTTAGACCACCAGCGTTGTCGATGGGCCCAAGAGGAGTTGCCGTGGCCGTTGGCAGGGGTTGGCCGGGCAGGGGTCGGCCGTCACATGCGTAGCGTTGTTGGACCACCCGTTGTTAGACCACCAGCGTTGTCGATGGGCCCAAAAGGGGTTGCCATGGCCGTTGGCAGGGGTTGGCCGTTACAATGGGTCCACGGAGTATGATGTACCGTGCAAGTAGCATGGAGTACGATGTACCGTGTGTTATTTTGCATATGTTGGTATCTTTGTGATACTTGGTATCTTTGTGATACGTTAGCATCTTCGGATGCATGGGATCGGATAAGACTGACGGGTTGGATTGACCCACCTCCCGGGCTGTTCCCGATCATGGGGAGAACCCGCACACTAGGATCCGTGTAGCTGAGGAACTCCCGAGGGCACATATGGCCATAGTCCTGGTTATTGCCGTTATACAGATATTGCCTCGTCTCGCATGTCGACGATTTCGATGACTTAAACTGGGTTTTTAATTAAATGTGCATGATAGTTATTTCCATGCTTTTCAAACCCATGTGTGAATGAAATCGATTTTCATGGTTTTGTGTGAGTCAGGATCACCCGCAGGAGGGGTCAAGTCCTGACTTTATTGTGAAATTTTTAAAGAGAAAGAAATGATTTAAAATAATTGCATGTTGAATTTTCCATGCAAACTCGATTTACATAACATCATAAGCTCATGTCATTTGTTTTATAATGTGTGGAGAAAGGGTGGTTTATGCATGGCACCACGTTCATGTAGGTAGTATGGTTACCTACTTGTTCGTAGGATTGCCTTACTGAGCTTGATGTGCTCACCCCTTTCATTTTCTCCCACAGATAATCTCCAGTTGAAGTTGAGGCGACTCAGTACTGCATTCTGGATATTCGCTGCTGCCCATCAACATAAGGTATATACACTTGTAGATATTGTATCTACATAAGCATAGCACAGTAACATGTTTGTAAGTAACTTTAGGGGATGTATAAATAATGTAAACAATTATGAATGACTGGAGAAGAAATAAGTTAGATGGTAATTAAATGGTGGGACTGGCATTGACGCACAGCCCAATTTGTTAGTGGAGTGTGGTCACGATTCAAGGACAGGTAAGAGTTTAAGTAAGTAAATAAACAAAACGCGAAAAATTAACTCTGATTTTTGGGTAGTTTGGGTCGTGACATCTTTCCTCCTTCCCCTTGCTATTCGCCGAACCGAGCTCCTTCCTCTCTCCTTTTTCACTCGTCGGTGATTGAACCAGAGACAGTCGACAGTCTCGCGTTACCAAACTCCGAGCAGCTTCCTCCCTCTGACCAACGGCGACCGCCCCCTCCCTTTTTCCCTCTTCCTCACCTGGAAACAAAACAGAAATAGAGGAATTTTTCCTCTATTCGTATTCTGCAGTAAACAGAGAAGACTGACGTTGGCCTTCCACCGAACACGAGCCTCGACAGCTCCCATCACTTGTCCTACCCCGTTCGGCCACCCTGTTCCGACGCCACAGTACATCTACAGTTGCAATATACCAAAAAAATAAATAAATACAAAAAAAAACACAGATAAATTTCCCAATTTCTGTTTCCCCATCCTTGTACCAGTTGATCCCTAGGTAAAAACCTATGCTTTATTTAGTTTAATGTATGTATAAATTGTATGTATATGGCATGTTAGTTATAAGATTGAATTAAACAAAAATTGGAAAGATGAGAAATAGACAAATATGTGTATGTATGAGATAAGGAAAAAAAATGGGAAAACAATATTAATATATATATATGTATATTTATTTATTTAGGTACAGGTACAAATAGGTGTATATAATGAATTGGGTATGCTAGTATTTCTACAAAAAAAAATGTATGTATATGTGATAAGGAAAAATGGAAAACAATGATAATATATATATATATATAAAGGAGTGTGTATATATATATATATATTTATTTAGGTGCATATACATGTGGGGGGTATGAAAGGTGAATGTGTGCAAGTATATGTATATACAAAGAATGTATATATATGAGATAGGAAAACATGAAAACAATAAAAGCATATATATATATATATATACATATAGGAGTGTATATATATATATATATAAATATGTATTTATACGTGTATACATGTGGATGTATATAATAAAGGTATATGTTAATACTTGTAGGAGCAAATATATAAATAGTGAAGAAATATATAAACGTTCGTGTCGGCTTAAGTATATACAATAATACGTTCACTCGCAATAGTGATGATAGGTTATGATTTTAACGCAATTCGAACAATTCGTATGAATAAGATGCTAAGTAAACGATTTTGGTGTAGGTGAATCGTAGAAAGGATTAAAGGAGGTACTAGGACACGTCACCGTCCGAATTCGAGATAACTGATAAATCGAGGTAAAGGGTATTACATAACTTAGTTATGATATTGCATTCTTGTTTCACTGGGAAATGATTTTATGAAAGAGCATATGATTTGAAATGATTTATCAATACTTCCATACTTGCGAAACTATTTACAAAACATGATTTCGTTTTACAAAATGTTCGCTAGAACATCTATGTTTATGAAATAAACTTTAGACTTATGAAAATGCATAGGAGTTTTATGATGGCTTGAAGACCCATATTTATGCTTTGAAATGGAACTTTTGACGTTTTCAAAAGTATTTACGAAAAGAGAAAAGATGTTTTGAGACCATAGGCTTCATGCAAGGTTACTTCTTGTGGTGTTCCGGCTCCACCACTTGGGTGCCGGTACGTAGGCCCCTTTAGCACTTGACTCGACCTGTGTGGAAGATGTCGTGCTACTGGTGGTTTATGATGATGTTTCGGTAGTATCTCGTACCCACGCAGACGCAATTATGTTGCCCACACGGAGAGTGCCTTTGGTGTCCGTGTCCTAGCTAGGTGCTAGTGAAAGTAAGTAAGATGGATACTACCCATATTTTACGAAAGGGCTGTACGACCCTGATCCAGTTTACAGCCTACTTACCATGGGCATAGGTATGATGACTCTACGGAGAATGACACGTATCGCATGACTTAGTTATAGCTTAGTCTCCTCGATTTTAATTATAAAATCAACTATGATGAGAGTTTATGAAATGATTATGAAATATGCATGAGATGTTTATGAAATGATTATTCATGATATGTTTACGAAATGATTTATGAACTGTTCATGAAAATAGTTAAGCATGTTAATGGTTTTATTGACACGCATACTTTATGACGTTTATGCATGAAATGAAAATTTCTGTGTTTCATTAAGTTTCGTTCCATGAATAATTTCAAATACTTTTATATGTCAAAACTGTTTTAATAGTACTATCTTACTAGACTTTTCCCTAAAAGCTAACCCCTCTACCTTCAGATCATTTGCAGTGAATCTATAGATGCTACCTGCCGCGTAGACGACGTAAGCTGTGGGAAGAGCTACCCTAAGCTACTTTTGTACACGCAAAAGGTATACATTTACATTCCTGTACCAGACATAATTGTACGCATAGACATATTTTGGAAATATTAGTTGGGATGTAATTTCATAAGGAACGATGTAAACATTACTATTTTGGGATTATATTTTGAGATGACTAGTATTAAATCGAAATAGATGCATTGTGTGGTAAAGATGGATTTGGAAAGTATGCTTGGTAGTTATGGATATCTAGGATTGTCGAAAACAACTGATTTGTAGGTGGGTAGGCTCATATATAAGTCGTTGTGCTGCCAAAATTTCTATCGGCCATATAATTTAAAATATGGAAATCACTTACAAATTACAAGAAAAGAATTAGGAAAAATGTTTTGACACTTTACAGGAATACAACCTAAGTGAATAAGGGATCAAATGGGTAAATTAAATTCAAAAAAAAAATTTCCCCTAATTTTTAAGGGTCAAGGGTCGTTACAGTTTAAGGTGGTATCAGAGCGAAGGTTGTCTAGTACTGTCAGTGTCGAAAATAAGGATTAAATTACATCCCAATGTCTGTGCTCGTCTGGTTGTAGGTAATGTATACCTAACGAGTTTAAGGTTTGATCTTTGGAATTACGCGCAGGTATTAGATCACTGCACGATGAGGGGAAGACGTAGACGTCCTCGGAGGCAGGCTCAACCACCTCTACCTCCACCTCCTCCACAGGAGCCAGAGAGTCCTAATACTCATATGGCTCAGCTCGAGCATCATTTAGAGCAGTGCCTCGAGCGAGGTTTGGAGTCAATTGCTGCCATAGTTGCTCAACACCTAGGGGCAAACGTTTCGGATTCAGCTGACACGACACCAACTCCTAATCCGATGCCAACTCCTCCACAAGAAGCACCACCTCCTCCTCTACAATTTCCTCCAATACCTATGGTGCCTCAGCCTCATGTACAGGCCCGAAAGGAGGAGAGAGATTTTGGTAGGATGAGAGATTTCTTGAAGATGAAGCCTCAAGCATTCAAGGGAATTCAGAACCCAGTAGAGGCTGAAGAGTGGCTGGTGAGCCTCGGGAAGATCTTTGTTTTTATGGGGTGTTCGGATGTTGAGAAGGTTTCCATGGCCACTTACATGCTACAGGGCCAAGCAGAGTATTGGTGGGGATCTACCAAGGTTTTTCTGACTACTCAGCATCTGGTGATTAGTTGGGATGCATTCTCCACAGCTTTTAGGAAGCAGTATGTTCCACTAGCTACCCAGCAGAAGTTGAGGATGGACATTCTGAATTTGGTACAGGGCAGTATGACTGTGGATGAGTATGAAAGGAAGTTCACCATGCTGATGAGGTATGATCTGAAGACGTTTCAGAATGAAGAACGTCCAACTGAGAGGTTCTTAGCAGGATTAAGGCCAGCTATCAGAGACCGTCTTTTGGGGTTATGGATTATGAAATTTCAGGATGCCTTGGGTAGAGCATAGATGGTTGAGAGAGGCTTAAATGTCACACAGGCGGAATATGGCCTTAAGGGAAAGAGCAGGGATAAGGGTAAGCAGACAGAGTTTATGAGAGAGGATTTCATGAGGGGTCAGCCTAAGAGGCAGAGGACGTATGAGTTTCGACCTAGTCTTGATAGACCCATTATTCCAGGCCTGCTCCTCAGATTGCTAGAGGTTCGCAACAGTATAGGTCAGTGTGCAAACAATGTGGAAAGCTTCATGGAGGTGTGTTCCTTTTGACCACCGGGAGCTGCTTTGTTTGTGGGCAAAAGGGGCATATAATGAGAGATTGCCCACAGAACCAATTTCCACAATGCCCAGAGCCACCACGACAACTTGAGAGGCAAGCTTCCCAGAGACAGAACCCACAGAGATGGGCTACCGTAGCAGAGAAGGGTAAGAAGCCTGACGTACATGGGAGGGTCTTTGCCTTGGACAAAGAGACTGCAGATACCTCCACTAAGACCATTCATGGTAAACTTTTAATTTGCAATCATGAGACACAAGTATTGTTTGATTTAGGTTCCACCTACTCTTTTATATCACCACATTTTGCACGTCAATTGCATGTTAAGCCTGAATCTCTAGACTTTACGTTACACATTATTACACCCATGTATAAATCACAAAAAACTGATATGGTGTGTAGAAATTGTGAAATTAAGGTAGGAGATAGGATCATATTAGCAGATCTAATCTTGTTGAGCATGTATGGCTTTGATGTAATTTTGGGTATGGATTGGCTAGCCACCAACCGTGTAAGTTTAGACTGCTACTCTAAGACTGTAACCTTCTCCTTACCTAGTAAGTTTAGTGTATGCTTTGTAATGAAGGAATAAACTTTATGATTTTGACAATTGATGAAAATTTTTGATGAATGTGTTAATGTGAAGGTTATGTTGCATTCATCCTTGATACTAGTCGGGAATGTCCAAGTATTCAGGACATACCAGTGGTATGCGAGTTCCCGGATGTATTTCCTGATGAACTACCGGGATTACCACCGGAGAGAGAGTTAGAATTCACGATAGATTTGGCACCAGAGACTCAACCAATCTCAAAGTCTCGTTACCGGATGGCCATTGTTAAACTTGAGGAATTGAAGAAGCAGTTGCAAGACTTACTAGACAAAGGGTTCATTAAGCCAAGTGTATCCCCGTGGGGAGCTCCGGTATTATTTGTGCGGAAGAAAGATGGTAGTCTTAGGTTATATATAGACTACATGCTGCTGAACAAAGCCACAATTAAGAACAAGTATCCCTTGCCCAGAATAGATGATCTATTTGACCAGCTAAGAGGGGCTATAGTGTTCTCGAATATTAACCTGAGATCGGGCTATCACCAATTGAGGATTAGGAAGGAGGATGTTCCGAAGATGGCATTCAGAATGAGATATGGCCACTATGAGTTCCGTGTGATGCCTTTTGGTCTAACTAATGCCCCAGCTGTATTCATGAGCCTGATGAATGAGGTGTTTTGGGAGTATCTAGATTGGTTCGTCATTGTTTTTATCGACGATATTCTGATCTACTCAAAGTCCCGAGAGGAGCATGAGCAGCATTTAAGAGTAGTACTCCAAACTCTCAGAGAGAAGCAGTTGTATGGGAAGTTGGATAAGTGTGAATTCTGGTTGGAGCAGATAGCATTTTTGGGCCATGTTATTTCTAATGACGGGGTGTCGGTGGATCCGTCTAAGGTTAAGGCAGTACTCAATTGGGAGAGACCGAAAACTAATACAAAAATTTGGAGTTTTCTGGGACTAGCTGGATACTACAGGAGGTTTGTAAAATGTTTCTCCAAGATTTTCGCTTCGCTGACTAAGCTAATACGCAAGGATGTTCCATTCGAGTGGACTGATCAGTGTTAGCAGAGTTTTGAAGAACTCAAGAAGAGGTTGACTATCGCCCCAGTCTTAACCATTCCTAGTGGGTCTGGAGGCTATGCAGTATACAGTGATGCATCATACCAGGGTTTAGGGTGTGTACTTATGCAGCATGGAAGAGTGGTTGGATATGGTTCTTGACAGCTTAAGAACCATGAAAGGAATTACTCCACCCATGACTTGGAGTTAGCCGCGGTTGTTTTTGCTTTGAAGATATGGCGGCATTATTTGTATGGAGAGAGATTTCAGATTTTTTACTGACCATAAGAGCTTGAAATATATATTTGATCAGAAGGAGCTAAATATGAGACAGAGATGGTGCATAGAGCTCCTCAAGGATTATGATTGCGAGATTTTGTATCACCCTGACAAGGTAAACGTAGTGGCAGATGATTTAAGCAGAAAGGGAATGATTTCTTTTATGATAGTTAGAGAATGGGAGTTACTAGAGCAGTTTGTCGAGCTCAGTGTTAGTGTGAAAAAATAGATGTTAGGTTCATAGCTAGTTTTCAAATTGAACCTAGTATACTTGATCAGATCAGAACTAGACAGAGGGGTGATCAGAAGTTATTGGATATGGTCAGTCAGGCAGGATAAGACGTACAATCAGACTTTGTGGTCGGTGAGGATGGATTGATGAGATTTAGGGGCCGTATATATGTCCTAAACGATGATGCCCTACGGCAAAGGATCTTAAAGGAATCTAATTGTTCTCGGTATACCATGCACCCGAGAAGCACTAAGATGTACCAGGATTTACGGAGGGTGTATTGGTGGGTTGGTATGAAAAGAGATGTAGCTGAGTTTGTGGCCAAGTGTCTGATTTGTCAACAGATTAAGATCGAACACCAAAGACCAACAAGACTACTTAAGTCTCTTCCAGTGCCTACTTGGAAATGGGAGCACATTACTATGGACTTTATTATGGGGTTACCAAGGACTCGAAAGGGGCATGATGCAATCTGGGTAATCGTAGATAGGTTGACAAAGAGTGCCCACTTCCTAGCCATCAAAAATACAGATTCCTTGAGTGCTTTAGTAGAGTTACATGTGAGAGAGATAGTTCGACTGCATGGGGCACCTGTGAGCATTACGTCAGATAGAGATTCCCGATTCACTTCTAGATTTTGGGCTCATTTTCAAGAAGCCATGGGATCTTAGCTTAACTTGAGCATAGCCTATCATCCTAAGACCGATGGTCAGTCCGAGAGGACCATTCAGACCTTAGAGGATATGTTGAGGGCGTGCGTTTTGGTGTTCAAGGGCTCATGGGATGATCACTTGCCTCTTGCAGAGTTTGTTTATAACAACAGCTATCATGCTAGCATCGGGATGGCACCTTATGAGGCCTTATATGGTAGGAGATGTAGGTCTCTAGTGGCTTGGGAAGAAGTGGGTGACAGAAAGATCTTGGCTCCTGAGTTGGTAGAACAGGTAGTAGAAGGTGTTCGGATAATCTGTGATAGACTTAAGACCGCACAAAGTAGGCAGAAGAGTTATGCGGATAAGCATAGACGGCCACTTGAGTTTCAGATTTGGGATTCCGTGTTTCTGAAAGTATCCCCGAGCAAGGGTATTATGCGCTTTGGAAAGAAGGGGAAATTGAGTCCTCGCTTCATTGGTCCTTTTGAGATTCTAGAGAGAGTGGGAGACGTAGCCTACAGACTTGCCCTACCCCCACAGCTCTCCGGGGTACATAATGTCTTCCACGTCTCGATGTTAAGGAAGTATAATTCGGATCCCTCACATATCATTGAGTATGAGCCTTTAAGTATTCAAGAGAACATGAGCTACATTGAGCGACCTATCCGGATTTTGGACAGAAAGGAAAAGGTACTTTGATCGAAGACAATTCCTCTGGTAAAGGTTCTTAGGCAACACCATTCAATTGAAGAAGCTACATGGGAGTTAGAGAGCCTCATGAGGGAAAAGTACCCTCATCTATTCTGAAGGACTAAGATGAATTTGGAGGACCAAATTCTATAAAGATAGGGAGAATGTAAACACCGCAAATTTTTTGTATTTAAATTAAACAAATATATATATATATATAATAAATGGAAATATGTTATAGGGAAATATGTGAATATATATATATTTGTTAAGTTGAAGAAAAAAAATGATGAAGGATACAAATAATTACAATAAAAATATATACATGTAATTGTCCAAGAAAGAAAATATAATTAAAAATATATATATATATATAAATACAAATATAACATATATAATAAAAATATAAAATATATATATATAAATATAAATAGATATATATAAATAATATATATATAATAAAATTAAAATTAAAATTAAAATTAAAAAAAAAAGACTAAACGAAAAAAAAGGGGATCGCGCGATTGTCGCGCGATCCCAAATAGAAAACCCCTCCCCCCTGTTCCTCTTCTCTGTTACAGCCAACCGGAGCCCTCCCGCCGTTCGTCCCATTGTCGGCCACGCCCCCTTCACGCCGACGACCCTTCCCTCACCAGTCGACTGAACCGAGCCCAAGCCAGCAACGATCGGCCTCCTTCCTCCTTCCCCTTGCTATTCGCCGAACTGAGATCCTTCCTCTCTCCTTTTTCGCTCGCCGGTGACTGAACCAGAGACAGTCGGCAGCCTCGCCTTGCTGGACTCTGAGCAGCTTCCTCCCTCTGACCACCAGCGATCGTCCCCTCCCTTTTTCCCTCTTCCTCGCCTGGAAACAAAACGGAAACAAAGGGATTTTTCCTCTGTTAACGTTCTGCTAGTAAACGGAGAAGATTGACGCCGACCTTCCACTGAACCCGAGCCCCGGCAGCTCCCATCACCTGTCCTACCCCGTCCGACCACCCTGTTCCGATGCCACAGTACATCTATAGTGGCAGTATACCAAAAAAAATACAAAAAAAACACAGATAAATTTCCCAATTTTTGTTTCCCCATCCTTGTACCAGTTGATCCCTAGGTAAAAACCTATGCTTTATTTAGTTTAATGTATGTATAAATTGTATGTATATGGCATGTTAGTTATAAGATTGAATTAAACAAAAATTGGAAAGATGAGAAATAGACAAATATGTGTATGTATGAGATGACAAAAAAAATGGGAAAACAATATTAATATATATATGTATATTTATTTATTTAGGTACATGTACAAATAGGTGTATATAATGAATTGGGTATGCTAGTATTTTTACAAAAAAAATATGTATGTATATGTGATAAGGAAAAATGGAAAACAATGATAATATATATATATATATATATATATGTAAAGGAGTGTATATATATTTATATATATATATATTTATTTAGGTGCATATACATGTGGGGGGTATGAAAGGTGAATGTGTGCAAGTATATGTATATACAATGAATGTATATATATGAGATAGGAAAACATGAAAACAATAAAAGTATATATATATATATACATATAGAAGTGTATATATATATAAATATATATTTATGCGTGTATACATGTGGATGTATATAATAAAGGTATATGTTAATACTTGTAGGAGCAAATAGATAAATAGTGAAGAAATATATAAACCTACGTGTCGGCTTAAGTATATACAATAATACGTACACTTGCAGTAGTGACGATTTTAACGCAATTCAAACAATTCGTATGAATAAGATGCTAAGTAAACGATTTCGGTGTAGGTGAATCATAGAAAGGATTAAAGGAGGTACTAGGAGACGTCACCGTCCAAATTCGAGATACCCGATAAATCGAGGTAAGGGGTATTACTTAACTTAGTTCTGATATTGCATTCTTGTTCCACTGAGAAATGATTTTATGAAAGAGCATATGATTTGAAATGATTTATCAATACTTCCATACTTGCGAAACTATTTTAAAAACATGATTTCGTTTTACAAAATGTTCGCTAGAACATCTATGTTTATGAAATAAACTTTAGACTTATGAAAATGCATGGGAGTTTTATGATGGCTTGAAAACCCATATTTACGCTTTGAAATAGAACTTTTGACGTTTTCAAAAGTATTTACGAAAAGAGAAAAGATGTTTTAAGACTATAGGCTTCATGCAAGGTTACTTCTTGTGGTGTTCCGGCTCCACCACTTGGGTGCCGGTACGTAGGCCCCTTTAGCACTTGACTCGACCTGTGTGGACGATGTCGTGCTACTGGTGGTTTATGATGATGTTTCAGTAGTATCTCGTGCCCTCGCAGCACGCAATTATGTTGCCCACATGGAGAATGCCTTTGGTGCCCGTGTCCGAGCTAGGTGCTAGTGAAAGTAAGTAAGATGGATGCTACCCATATTTTACGAAAGGGCTGTACGACCCTGATCCAGTTTACAGCCCACTTACCATGGGCATAGGTATGATGAGTCTCTACAGAGAATAACACGTATCGCATGACTTAGTTATAGCTTAGTCTCCTCGATTTTAATTATAAAATCGACTATGATGAGAGTTTATGAAATATGCATGAGATGTTTATGAAATGATTATGAAATATGCATGAGATGTTTATGAAATGATTATTCATGATATGTTTACGAAATGATTTATGAACTGTTCATGAAAATAGTTAAGCATGTTAATGGTTTCATTAACACGCATGCTTTATGACGTTTATGCATGAAATGAAAATTTCTGTGTTTCATTAAGCTTCGTTCCATGAACAATTTCAAATACTTTTATATGTCAGAACTGTTTTAATAGTACTATCTTACTGGGCTTTTCCCCAAAAGCTCACCCCTCTACCTTCAGATCATTTGCAATGAATCTATAGATGCTACCTGCCGCGTACACGATGTAAGCTGGTGAGAAGTGCTACCCTAAGCTACTTTTGTACACGCGAAAGGTATACATTTACATTCCTGTACCAGACATAATTGTACGCACAGACATATTTTGGAAATATCAGTTGGGATGTAATTTCGTAAGGAACGATGTAAACATTACTATTTTTGGATTATATTTTGAGATGACTAGTATTAAATCGAAATAGATGCATTGTGTGGTAAAGATGGATTTGAAAAGTATACTTGGTAGTTGTGGATATCTAGGATTATCGAAAACAACTGATTTGCAGGTGGGTAGGCTCATATATAAGTCGTTGTGCTGTTGAAATTTCTATCGGCCATATAATTTAAAATATGGAAATCACTTACAAATTACGAGAAAAGAATTTGGAAAATGTTTTGACACTGTATAGGAATACAACCTAAGTGAATAAAGGATCAAGTAGGTAAATTAAATTCAAAAAAAAAAATTCCCCCGATTTTTAAGTGTCAAGGGTCGTTACACCAGCCCCTCTCTGCAGTCAGTATATACCTCGCTACTCCACTCCCATCATCCGAGATCAGTGCTGAACAGTAGCAATACTACCAACACAGCCCATCGTCCATGCTTCAATCCTCATACTGTGTAGGGTCAGGACAAATTCAAGATGTAGCAGCCACGTTTCCAATACAACACAACCTGTAAATAGTCGGTGATGAAACCTCCCTACAACATTGTTATTAACAGCAGCTAGCACTGAGACTTTGCCTCTCGGTACTACCCAAAATAAGTAAACCCGATAGCTATAAAACAAAGGATAAAAGTTCTTCAAATAAAAACATAAGCAATAATTTATGGAAACCGAGAACTCACTAAGAGAAATGGGCTGTGTAAAATAAAACTTGAAAAACAAAGAGCTGATTTAACATCAAACCGAGAAGAGCAAATGAAAATGATGCATTGTTTGCTATCAATAGAAAATATCCAAGTAGATGAAGAGCCTAAACATGGAATGAAATGGAAGCTAACGGAAAACAGGAAAATAAATCTTCAAAATGTAATCTAAAAACTAAACTACTCTAAACTACATTACATTATACTACTCCTACTCCTAAAACTAAATTACATCTACTTCTACTCCTACAAATTACATCCATTTTTCAATTGTCATCCATTCCTATTTATAAACACACTAGGGGTAAAATGGTAATTTCCACATCCTTGATGAGTTGGCATTTTTTTGGCCACTTGTCTTCACACCATTGGCTCCTTGAAAAGATATTTCCATGTCATCAGTCTTCTTGTCCAATTAGATGTGCTAGGTAGCATGACTCGTGTTGTCCGCATGGCTCAATCTCAATTTTAGCCCAATTTCGATCCATTTTCTACCGAAATATTCAAAATTCATCCGGATTTAATTTATCTGCAAACATGAGAATTTTAATTAAATAAAGGGGATAATTAACAAAATAAATTAGGGATTTAAATAATTAATTAGGAAATTAAGCACAAATAATTCTAAAAATATAGAATTATCACAAGACAGAACCCGAAGGTGAAATTCAGAACCTATGGCCACAACAAGACAGAAATCGAAGGCGAAATTCAGAACCTATTGCCACGACAAGGCAAAAACCCGAAGGCGAAATTCATAACCTATGGCCACGGCACGACAGAACCCGAAGGCAAAATTCAGAACCTATGGCCACGACAAGACAGAACCCGAAGGCGAAATTCAGAACCTATGGCCACGGCAAGGCTGTAGACGAAAACAAGGTCATACAGCGTTTCAGAACCACAATGGCGAAGTTCAGACACCACACAGGCGAAGTTCAGATGCCACACAAGTGAAGTTGACATGCGTTAGCATACACCATAAATGGCCCTTAGTCTCAAAACATATTATAGTTTTCATATGCAAAAACATCAAAATAAAATCATATTATTCGAAAGATCATTTCAGAAGACATGCTCTTATTCAGAAGTCAAATTCAGAAATATGCAATTATTCAAAACACAAATACAGAGAGCATAGTCTTGATCAGAAATGTCATTTAGAAACATGCATGAAAATCGTACTTCATGTCTTTGTAAGATTTCCATAATCATGGTTCAGAAAGTAACTATTACCATTTTAAATTATATCCCCTTACCTCGATCTATTGAAATTCACAAATTCTAGTGGTGACGCCTCTTAGTACCTCCCTTAATTCCTTCTACGATCACCTACACCGAAATCGTACATTTAGCACCCTATTCATGCGAATTGTCCGAACTGTGTTAAAATCGTAACCTATTCGTTACTACTGCATGTGTACGTATTATTGTACGTACCTAAGTCAACACTCACATTTATATATTTTCTTTGCTATTTATATATTTTGTACATACAAATATTAATCATACACATTTTCTATATACATTTACATGTATATGCACATAAAAATATATATATATATATATACTCCTATATATATATATCATCATTTGTTTTCATTTTTCCTTATCCCATGTATATATCCTTGTATGTACATATACTTAACATATCCATTCATTATATACACCTATGTATATACCCAAATATATATATATATATATATTCACATAAATACACATTTATCTTATATACACCCACATGTATATACACCAATATATATATATACATATATTTATATACACACATATATATATATATACATATATATTATTATTAGTTTCCATTATTCAATGTCACAAACATATATATATGTTTGCCTACTTCTCATCATTCCCATTTTTTTGTCTAATTAAATCTACCTTATCATACTTATAAACATAATCACATACATATACATGTACATCAATTACACATATATACATATAGATTTTTACCTTTCCTTTTCCAATTTCAGCTTTTCCTTCTCTTTTTTTGTCTATTTTTCTTTTTCCTCTCTCATTTCTTCCCTCTCAGTTTCAGCTTTCACTGTCCTGGTTTGCTCTTCTTCTTCCTCCTTCAGCTCTCATTTTTGGTCTGCTTCCCTCTCAGTTCCAGCCTCTTCTCCTTTTTTCTCGGTTTGTCCTGCCTTCTCCCCCCTTTCGGTCTTGCTTCAGCTTTCCCTCACTCTCCCCTGCCTCTCGGTTTCTCCTTGCTTCAGTGTCTTTGCTTCTGCCTTTGTTCCCAACAGCTCGGAACACCAGCCACGCACCTCTGTTCTGCTCGTAGCTTCGGTTTCTTCTTCTCGATCAGCTGCTATCCCCCATTCTTTCCTCTCGATTTCCCTTTTCTTCTCTTCTTTTCTTCCTTTTCTCTCTCCCAGCCAAATTAGCCTTCCTTCCTTCTCTCATTTTTCTTCTCTTTCCTTCTTTCCCCCTCAGCAGAATCGACTTCCTTTCTTCTTTCTTTTCCTTTCTCTTTTCTTCTTCCTCGCCGACCCAGCTCTTCTTCTCCAGTCGAGCAGTCCTTCTTTTCTTCTCCTCTCTTATTTCCTTTCCTCTTCTCACCAGCCGATCAGCCCCTTTTCTTTCCTTTTCTTTTCTTTCTTTTTCTTCTTCCTCGACAGAATCGGCTTCCTCTTCTTTCCTGGTTTCCCGCTCCCTGCTGGTCTCTCTTTTTTTGTTTTCAATTTGAAAACAAAGCAGACGGGATTGGCTTTTCTAAGCCAATTCCGTACATGCTATGTTATATATATATATATATATTAATTTATATATATTATATTAATATATATATAGTATTTGTTTATTTATTTTGTGTTATTATTTTTGTTTGTTTGTCTTTTTGTTTGTACTTCCATTTTTATTTTAAATTGTTTCATGCTTTATTTATTATTATTATTTTAACACATATATATTAAATACTATACATTACATAATATATATATATATTTGTTATATATATATTATTGCCTATCCATTTAAATTTGTTTAGTATATATAGATATATACATATACACCTAGGTATATATCTCTATATATACATTTTCTTGTATAATTTATCCAAAGACATAATATCATGCATTCCATGAAATTTTCATTATTCCGAAATGAAATATTATTGACATTTCATCATTTCTCATAAATTTCGATATAAGTTTTTGCATCAACAATTTTCAACTAATATATTAAAATTTTCCAATCCCTCCGTACTTGCATTCGCTTTATCACTTCTTGTATCTTCGGGTTCCCGGTCATTCACGGGCTTCTCGGTTCCTATAGTCCTCGAGCCCTACAACGAATATTCACACTTCCATTAATATATATTATTTCCATTTTTATATAATTTAATTAAATGTCTGAAATTTGTGGGGTTTACAATATCACTACGTAGTTTAGCCATTTTGGAAGGAGGAAAAAACTTGGCTAAGAACTGATAGGCTAACTCATCCTAGGTAGAGATGGATCCAGGAGGTAAAGAGGTCAACCAGTGTCTAGCTCTGTCTCTAAGAGAAAGGAAATAGCCTAAGCCTAAGTGCATGTAAACATTGCAAAGTTTTTGTATTTAATTAAACAATAAAATTAAATGGAAATATGTTATAAGAATATATACATATATATATTTTGTTAAATCGAAAATGTATTTAAAAATGTTAAAAATAATTACAATAAATATATATATATATATTTGTCAAATTAAAAAGGTAATTATAAATAAAAAAAATGTTATAAGAATGTATATACATATTGCATATAGTGTTGCAAATATATGTAAATACTTATGTGGTAAGTAAATGAAATGAGGTGAAATAATGCACATGGGTATCTAAGTGTAAGACCCGAATTTAATTAAAATACGAAATGAATGAGTATTCGTGAAGGAAAGTCGGGTTAAATTAATCCCGAACATGTGTAAGGGCAAAATGGTCAAAAGACCGAAAGCCGGTATAATTTCGATAAAGAAATTTAATTAAAAATATGGATTTAAGAAATCTTGGTCAATAAAAGTGAAATAAATTTATTTCGGATTAAATTGATCAAGATATTAATTTATGGGAATTAATCGGGATTTTTAGTTTGGAAAAATAATCCCAAAAATAATTGAAAACTATACCGAAAGGTCACTCCGGACAATATCCCAAAAAAACGGAGGAATTATACCCGAAAAAGGGTTAAAATATAATAAATAAATTAAATTAAATTAAATTAATTAATTTAGAATTAAATAATAATTTTAAGGGATATTTTAGATTTTTATAGAGTATTTTAAGGAATAGTGTAATAATTAAAATAAATAATAATAATAAAAATAATTAATAAAAGAAATGAAAAAAAAAAGAAGCTTGAAAACGCGAAAATGGAAACGGCAAAACGAAGCAGCCGACCGATCAGCCCGACGGCCACCGGTGAGCGACGGGACCAAACGGGGACAAGAGAAGAGAGAAGGCGGGCCGACGAATCCATTGGCGCTGACGACGCGAGCCGACGACCGCTGAATCCGGCGAAATGGCGGACAAAAAATCGAGAAAGAAATCGAGTCGGTCCCGACGATCCATGGCGACTGGACGTGAACGGAGGCCACCGGCGTGACCGTGAGCAGGAGGCAGTCCTTTTGAGACCGGTAGCTGTCGACGAAACGGTCGGAATCGCCGGCGATGACCAAAACTGAAAATGGGTCCGACGGCCGAGGGAGAAGAGCCGGACCGGCGGAATTCCGGCGACCTCGACCCAAACCGAGGGCAGATTCGAGCTACGGACAGCCTCACGGAGCTGCTGGCGGTGGAAGCCGACAGAGAACCGGCCGACAAGGCAGTGAATCTACGGTGAACCGGTCGAACCGGAGGTCTAAACCGGTCCGAACCGGACTGAACCGGTTCAGCCAAAAAGAGAGGAAAAAAGGGAGAAAAAGGGAAAAAGAAAAAGAGGAAAAATTGGGGAAAATTTCTGTGATGCAATCGAGTTTCGGGTAAGTCGATAAGCGGTCGAATTGACCCGATTTAAATTTCAGAGTATTTAATTTAATTAATTTTGGGCTGAAAACTTACCCGAAAAAATTATGAAATTATGTAGCTCAACGATTGGCATCCACCGAGAGCTCGAGATAGCCTTGATTTACGGATTAGCATGAAATCTCGGGTAAGTGACCCTTATTTACGACAATTACCTCGTTATGCGTGATATTGATTTAATTTCCGCATAAATTGAATTAAATTATGGAAAATCTAGATAAATTGTCGTAAATATTAAATTTAGCCATTCGAGAGTTAGAACGAGGCCCAATAAATTATTGGTGGGCTCAATGAGCCTAATAGGCCTCGATAAAGTGAAAATTAAGTGGAAAACGGGCTTAAGGCCGATTAAGACCCATTAAGGTGCAATCGGGCCCAATAGGGGTAAATGGGCCAAATGATTTAAATTAAGCCCAGAAAATATTAAATACAATTAAATTGTATAATATCTGACCTAAGAAATATTAATACGCAGTTTCGGGCATTTGATTGGGAGCATAACGGACTGCGCGACGAGATAACAGTGGAAAAGAAAAGGTCAGACTCGACAGGAAAATAAGGTAAGGAAATTCTGCGGACTGCTAGAGGTAAACTTTACGAAGTTTTAAATTCATTTGCAGTCATTTAAAAATTACCTGAAGGGTCTAGAGGTCAACTAATAATTTTAGGGCCCCGGATGGACAAATTACCAAAATACCCTTGTTAAGGGTAAAATTTACAAAGTTAGGAAAAATTGGGAGGAGCAAGAACAAAAGGTTTCTACTCATTCCGGATGTGTTTTGAGGCATGCATGAGTAGGTTGGCTCACCTTGAAAGAAAATGCACAGCATTGCATACTTTCAACGTGATATTGTTTTGAAAACTGTTTTGAGGAAACAGAGCCGCCTACGTGTTTTTATTGACGTGTGACGTGCTAGAGCTCAGCTCGCACGATGTTGTCGATTTGTGTGATGCACGCATTAGTGCTAGAGCGAGAGCTCGCACTAGAGTTTTACATACATAGGTGCTAGAGTACAACTCGTGCCAGATTTCATATGCTTTTTCGTGACAGGGTGCTAGAGTCTAACTCGCACCATATTCTTATAAGATTTTCATGTGATTTATATACAGAGTGCTGAGCGTAACTCGCACTAGTTTTATCGGATTTGTGGAGTTGCGCTGTCTACCCTTGGAGTCAGCCAAAAGGCCCAACAGGCTCAAGAGACCTCTTAGGTGGGGTGAGAGTGAGGGATGAGGTTGGCGGCCTTGTGGGGATGTAAAGCGAGCTCTGCCAGTTTTATTTGAGTTGATGAGAGTGCTGAGCATCGCTCGCACTGATTTTATGAGAACATGCGATGAGCCGTGCTTGGAGCATCGGGTAGACTGTGTGTCACCGATTAAATAGGCTCGCACGTGCGCCTTGAGACATGGCATCAGGGGAAAAGGCCCTTAAGCAAGGATGACCCCGAATGAAACAAAACCTCTGTGGGAAGCAGGCCAATTGGGCTGGAGTACCTAGAGATATTATATGGGTTCACGGAGTACGATGTACCGTGCAAGTAGCATGGAGTACGATGTACCATGTGGTATCTTCGGATACGGCATCTCCGGATGCAGCATCTTCGGATGCCTGGGATCGGATAAGACTGACGGGATGGATTGACCCACCTCCTGGGCGGTTCCCGATCATGGTGAGAACCCGCACACTAGGATCCGTGTAGCTGAGGAACTCCCGAGGATAGATATGGCCATAGTCCTAGTTATTGCCGTTATACAGATATTGCCTCGTCTCGCATGTCGACGATTTCGATGATTTAAACTGAGTTTTTAAACTAAATTGCATGATGATATTTCCATGCTTTTCAAACCCACGTGTGATGTAAACCGTTTTCATGGTTTTGTGTGAGTCAGGATCACCCGCAGGAGGGGTCGAGTCCTGACTTTATTGTGAAAATTTTAATTGAGAAAGAAATGATTTGTAATAATTGCATGTTGATTTTCCATGCAAATGTGTTTTACATAACATCATAACGCATATCATTGTTTTAAAATGTGTGGAGAAAGGGTGGTTTATGCATGGCACCACGTTCATGTAGGTAGTATGGTTACCTACTTGTTCGTAGGATTGCCTTACTGAGCTTGATGTGCTCACCCCTTTCATTTTCTCCCACAGATAATCTCCAGTTGAAGTTGCGACGATTCAATACTGCATTCCGGATATCCGCTGCTACCCATCGACATAAGGTATATATACACTTGTACATATTGTATCTACATAAGCATAGCACAGTAACATGTTTGTAAGTAACTATAGGGGATGTATAAATAATGTAAACAATTATAAATGACTGGAGAAGAAATAAGTTAGATGGTAATTGAATGGTGGGACTGGCATTGACGCACAGCCCAATTATTAGTGGAGTGCTGGTTACGATTCGAGGACAGGTAAGAATTTAAGTAAGAAAATAATAAAACGTGAAAAAAATTAACTCTGATTTTTGGGTAATTTGGGTCGTGACACTTAGATTGTATATACATGTGTATGTACATTATAAAAGGGAAAGAGTATAGAAACATAATACAACATGATGAAATAAATAAATGATATATATATATTATAATGATAATAATATATATATATAGGATTACGGAATTGGCTTCCAAAGGAAGCCAATTCTAGCATTTTGGTTTTCAAAGGTAGATTTCTCTGCTGTAGCGGGAAACAACAAAAGGAGAAAGAAAAAAAAAAGAAAAAAGAAAAGAGAAGAAAGGGATAAGAGAAAGGTGTGTGGACTGAGGCTGATCGGGAGGGATAAGAGAGAAGGAAGGAAGAGATAGCAGCAGGGAAGCTGAAGCCGAAGTGAGAAACCGAGAGCATCAACGTCTAAAACCGAGGCTTCTTCGTTTGCTCCAACTCCTTTAGGCTGTCGAAAGAAAGACAGGATTGATGAAGAGCAGTGGAAGGCAGTAAACAGAAGGCTGACTCATGAAACCGAGAGAGGATTGGTGCATGAGAAGGAGAAGATGAGGACTGAACTAAGGATACTTGGACTGCTGGCTGAAACAGAGGGGTTCAAGCCTCTGGAAATTGTCACCAAAATTGTAAGACCCGATTTTTTTGTAAGAGCAAAAGGGAATGAATAGAAATTTACGAGTGCATTTAAAAAATGCAAAAGGATTGAAATGAAATTTTCGAACACGTTGAAGGGTAAAATGGTCAAAAGATAAAAAATCGGTATAAATTCGATAAAAACAAATTTATTAAAAATAATGGATTGAGAAATCTTGGTCAATAAAGGTGAAATAAATTTATTTTGGGTTAAATTGATCAAGATATCAATTTATTGGAATTAATCTGGATTAATCAAAATTTTTAATTCGAAAAATCATTTCGAAAATAATCGAAAAATATACCGAAAAGACGAAAATAGACTGATAAATTCATTTATTGAATAAAGGAATTAAATAATAATTTTTAGGATATTTTAAGAGATATTTAAGTATTTTTAATGTATTTTATTGATTAAAATAATAATAAATAAATTAATAAAAGAAATTAAAAAAAGAGAGGAAGAAACAAAAAAGAAAGAAAGAAAAGATTGAAAACGCAAAAATCGCGTGAAAACGAAAAACCACCGAGGAAAACCAAACCCATTACCGACGGCCACCGACGACTGCCCAGGTGAGCGACCGGAGAGGGGGAAGTTGCCCGGCCACCACCGGCCTAAAGGAACCACAAACGGCGGCCACCGGCGAGAGGAACGACGAGAAACGAAACCGAGAGAAGAGAAGGCGATTCCCGGTGACCGGCGATGATTCGGCACCGACCGACCATAGCCAAACGTCTCTGAGTCGCAGACGAGCCGATTGGTGGTGGCCACGACCGGCGAAGCTGTCGACAAACACCGGAAACGGTGGAAAGATGAAGTGGGTACCGACGGTGGAGAGAACAGGCCAGACCGGTGACTTTTCGATGACCTCGACCGAAGCCAACCCCAGATCTAAGATGCGGACGACCCAGCGGAGCCACTGGCGGGGAACCGGCCGGAAAGGCACTGAACCAGCCGAACCGGAGTGAATCGGCAGTCCGAACCGGGTCTGAACCGGTTCAGCCAAGAAAGAGGGAAAAAAAGGAGAAAAAGGGAAAAAGAAAAAGAGGAAAAAATTGGAGAAAAATCTCGACGATGTAATCGAGCTACGGGTAAGTCAGTAGCGGTCGAAAATGACCGATTTAAATTTTGGAATATTTTATTTAATTATTATTCGACTGGAAATTTACACGAAAATTTATGAAATTGTGTAGCTCAACAATCGACATCAAACGAGAGCTCGAGACAGTCTCGATTTGCGTACTAGCATGGAATCTCGGGTAAGTAACCCTTATTTATGATAATTTGCATCGTTATGCGTGCTTCAGATTTAATTTTCGCATTAATTAAATTAAATTTTGGAAAGTCGGATAAATTGTCGTAAATAATAAATTGAGTTATTCGAGAGTTAGAACGAGGCCCAATAAATTGTTGGTGGGCCCAATGAGCCCAATATGCCTCGATAATGTGAACATTAAGTGGAAAATGAGCTTAAGGTCGATTAAGGCCCATTAAGGTGCAATCGGGCCCAATAAGGGAAAAAGGGCCCAATGATTTAAATTAAGCCCAGAAAATAGGAAATACAATTAAATTGTATGATATCTGACCTAAGGAATATTTATACGCAGTTTCAGACATTGGATTGGGAGTAAATCGGACTGCGTGACGAGACAACAGTGGAAAAGGGAAGGTCAGACTATACAGAAAAATAAGGTAAGGGAATTCTACGACTGCTAGAGGTAAACTTTACAAAATTTCAAAGTCATATGCAGTCTTTTAAATTATCTGAAGGGTCTAGAAGTAAGTTAATAATTTTAGTGCCCTGAATGTGTAAATTACCAAAATACCCTTGTTAAGGGTAAAATTTACAATTTTAGGAAAAATTGGGAGGGGCAAGAACAAGAGGTTCCTGCTCGTTCTGGAGATGTTTTGATGCATGCATGAGTAGGCTAGCTAACCTTGAAAGAAAAATGCACAGCATTACATATTTTCAACGAGAAAATTGTTTTGAAAACTGTTTTGAGGAAACAGAGCCACCTACGTGTTTTTATTGACATGTGACGTGCTAGAGCTTAGCTCGCACGATATTTTGATTTAGGTGATGCATGCATTAGTTGTAAGACCCAAAATTAAATCGTAAATTTTATGAGATAGAAAAAAAAGAGAAGAAATCTGTAAAAGTCAGGGAGAGAGAAAGAAAAGGGAAAACGAAGAAGGGGGCTGCGCGTGGCCGACCGACGAGCCACCACCGGCGACCTTTGACCTCCGACGAAGGGCCGAGCAGCAAGAGGAGAGGCCGACGAAACTATTGGCTCCGGCGACGCGCGCTAAGGAGGCCAGAAATCGTCGAACGGAGGAAGAGAAGCCCGCGGGGAAAACGGAGTCGGTACCGACGATCCACGGCAGCTGGGGGCGAACGGCGGGTACCAGCGTGATCAGGAGGAGGAGCCGGTCCTTTTGAGACCAGTACCGACCGGCGAAACAGCCGGAATCCGTCGGATCGGGAGGAGACAGCCGCGGGGGAGAAGGAGGAATTCACCGACGATGGTCGCGTTTCGACCCCAACCGAGGCCCGATTCTGAATGCCCAGGTGTAGCCAAGCCGAACGGCACGAAATCGCACCGAGAACCGGCCGGACGGCGCCGAAATGAGAAAATGGGGATTGAACCGATCGAACCGGCCTGAACCGGCCAAAACTGAATCGAACCGGACCGAGTTGAACCGGCTGTCTGAACCGGTCTGAACCGAACTGAACCGGTTCAGCCAAAAAGAGAGGAAAAAAGGAGAAAAAGAGGAAAAGGAAAAAGGGAAAGGATTTTTGGGGATACACCGGACTTCGGATAAGTCAATATGAGGTCAAAAGTGACCGAATTGATTTCCAAGAAATTTATTTAAATTATATTTAATCAAAAACTAACCCGGGATTAAATATAATAACTGTGCAGTTGTACGATAAAGCCGAACGAGAGCCGATTGAGCTCCAATTTTTGTATTCCGCATCGTATCGGGTAAGTACAGTTTAATTTCGGCAATTAGAGTCCTTTAATACAGAGTTTCAATTATTTTACAGAATTTACGGATTAATTCTGTATAAAAGGAATATTAATCGGAATTACAACGTAATTACCGTAAATGGTATACGGGCTATCCAATGAGTTTGGAATGAAGCCCGATAATTATTAGTAAGCTGAATGAGCCCAGTAAACCCGAAGAAGGGATTTAAACAGTATAAACGGGCTGAAAATGGGTCGAGGCCCATTAAAGTGCAATCGGGCCCAATAGGGATAAATGGGCCCAATGATTTAAATTAAGCCCAGAAAGTATTAAATACAATTAAGTTGTATAATATCTGACCTGAAGAATATTATTACGCAGTTCCGGAGGTTTGATTGGGAGCAGATCGGACTACGGGACGTGACAACAGTGGAAAAGGAAAGGTCAGACTCGACGAGAATCGAGGTAATGGAATTTTGTAAGTGCATAGAGATGCCTATACATATTTTGAGGGTATTTACAGGGCTTAGAATTTATCTAAGTATCTAGTAAATGAAATAATAATTTTTACGAAAATCGGGGCTTAGATAAATAAAGGAAAATGACTATTTTGCCCCCAGTTAGGAAAATTTCAAAAAGGGTAGTAAGGCTATGAAATTGCATGAATTTCATGATTTTAATGTTTTATATGATTATATTGCTTTGATTTAAGCAAATATACACATAGGTGGGCTCTTGATTTCGTGAATTTTACGAAAGGGTACCGGTTTGTACCGGTTATTATTTTAAAAGATGTTTTATTAAAAGTGAGCCACCTATCGTATTTACGTGACTAAATGAGTGCTAGAGTCTTTCTCGCACTCAAGTTTACTGAATTATTTCTTATGAAAAGTCGTACTGGAGCATTGCTCGTACGAGAAATTTGTGTGTGCACAAAAATCGTGCTGAAGCTTCGCTCGCACGAGATTTTAGATATCATGATATGCGCGTGGCCGACCGACGAGCCACCACCAGCGACCTTTGACCTCCGACGAAGGGCCGAGCAGCAAGAGGAGAGGCCGGCGAAGCTATTGGCGCCGGCGACGCGCGCTAAGGAGGCCAGAAATCGTCGAACGGAGGGAGAGTAGCCCGCGGGGAAAACGGAGTCGGTACCGACGATCCACGGCAGCTGGGGGCGAACGGCGGGTACCAGCGTGATCAGGAGGACGAGCCGATCCTTTTGAGACCAGTACCGACCTGCGAAACCGCCGGAATCCGCCGGATAGGGAGGAGACAGCCGCGGGGGAGAAGGAGGAATTCATCGACGATGGTCGCGTTTCGACCCCAACCGAGACCCGATTCTGAATGCCCAGGTGTAGCCAAGCCGAACGGCATGAAATCGCACCGAGAACCGGCCGGACGGCGCCGGAATGAGAAAATGGGGATTGAACCGATCGAACCGGCCTGAACCGGCCAAAACTGAACCGAACCGGACCGAGTTGAACCGGCGGTCTGAACCGGTCTGAACTAGACTGAACCGATTCAGCCAAAAAGAGAGGAAAAAGGGAGAAAAAGAGGAAAAGGAAAAAGGGAAAGGATTTTCGGGGATACATCGGACTTCGGGTAAGTCAATATGAGGTCAAAAGTGACCGAATTGATTTCCAAGAAATTTATTTAAATTATATTTAATCGAAAATTAACCCGGGATTAAATATAATAACTGTGCAGTTGTACGATAAAGCCGAACGAGAGCCGATTGAGCTCCAATTTTTGTATTCCGCATCGTATCAGGTAAGTACAGTTTAATTTCGGCAATTAGAGTTCTTTAATACAGAGTTTCAATTATTTTACAGAATTTACGGATTAATTCTGTATAAAAGGAATATTAATCGGAATTACAACGTAATTACCGTAAATGGTATACGGGCTATCCAATGAGTTTGGAACGAAGCCCGATAATTATTAGTAAGCTGAATGAGCCCAGTAAACCCGAAGAAGGGATTTAAACAGTATAAACGGGCTGAAAATGGGTCGAGGCCCATTAAAGTGCAATCGGGCCCAATAGGGATAAATGGGCCCAATGATTTAAATTAAGCCCAAAAAGTATTAAATACAATTAAGTTGTATAATATCTGACCTGAAGAATATTATTACGCAGTTCCGGAGGTTTGATTGGGAGCAGATCGGACTACGCGACGTGACAACAGTGAAAAAGGAAAGGTCAGACTCGACGAGAATCGAGGTAATGGAATTTTGTAAGTGCATAGAGATGCCTATACATATTTTGAGGGTATTTACAGGGCTTAGAATTTATCTAAGTATCTAGTAAATGAAATAATAATTTTTACGAAAACCGGGGCTTAGATAAATAAAGGAAAATGACTATTTTGCCCCCAGTTAGGAAAATTTCAAAAAGGGTAGTAAGGCTATGAAATTGCATGAATTTCATGATTTTAATGTTTTATATGATTATATTGCTTTGATTTAAGCAAATATACACATAGGTGGGCTGTTGATTTCGTGAATTTTACGAAAGGGTACCGGTTTGTACCGGTTATTATTTTAAAAGATGTTTTATTAAAAGTGAGCCACCTATCGTATTTACGTGACTAAATGAGTGCTAGAGTCGTTCTCGCACTCAAGTTTACTGAATTATTTCTTATGAAAAGTCGTACTGGAGCATTGCTCGTACGAGAAATTTGTGTGTGCACAAAAACCGTGCTGAAGCTTCGCTCGCACGAGATTTTAGATATCATGATATGCATAGCGTGGTGCTGGAGCTCCGTAAGCCTGTGACCTGGTGTGGGGCGGGCAGCAGGATGCTCACATAAACGCACTAAACGCGAGTTGACATGCATATAGTCGTGCGGAAGCCTCCTGTAGACTATGTGTCACAGAGAGTTGAGATGCTCGCACATATACTTTGAGACATGGGTTGGTTATCGACATAATATTGGGCTGGATAAGACCTACGGCAGGCACCCCCAGACTATGATATGGGTCCACGGAGTACGATGTACCGTGTATGTCACACGGAGTACGCTGTACCGTGCAGTCATGATGACTCTACGATGTTACTCGATATTCTGGCGGGTAGGACTTGACCCCACCTCCCGTTGCAGTTGTGATACCCAGCACACCGGGATCCGTGTGCCTGGATCACAGGGACATAGTATGGCCATAGTCCTCGATTTTTCATACAGTAACCTACATGCCTCACATGATATCATACGGTCTGGATGGACCAGGATAAACCCGATGGAGGGGTAGTCCCGATTTATGTTTTTCAAAAGAGATTTGATTTGATGAATCAAGGTATTCCCGAGAGATGGGTTTGACCTTGATGAAGTTGTTTTATAATGAAACAAATGAGTTTTAAAGTGAGAGTTTATAATGAAATAAATGAGTTTTAAATGAGATGAATTTATGATGAAACAAATAAGTTTCAAAGTGATGAGTTTGTGATTAAACAAATGAGTTTTAATGTGACGAGCATGAGATGTCATACATGATGATTTTTCATGTGTGCTTTATATGTCGATTTCATGATTTCTTGTATATGATATATACATTCATGTGGCACTGTTTTAATCTTACCTCATGCTCCGAAAGTAAACGATTTTTACATCATGACATTATCAGCACGTAGATAGTATAGTTATCTACCTGCTTACATTATTGCCTTACTGAGCACGTTTCTCACCCTTTCATTTTCCACCCCACAGGGTACACTCAGTAGAAGAGAGCGACAATAGCTTCGCAATTCGGTTATCCGCTGCTTCTTATCAAGATCAGGTATACACATTTATATAATTTTGTATCTGAACATATAGATGCACAGTACTGTATATGGATGTAATATTGGGGATGTATTTAGTTTAAATAAATTGATATGTAAATGAAATATGAAAATGGAATGGTAAATAGGTGAGAGGTACTAACACCGAATCATAGCCCAACTGTTTAGTAGTGTAACTGTTCACGATGGATAAGGAAATGAAAAAGCGAAAAAATTTGTAGGGATTTTTAGGTAATTTGGGTCGTGACATTAGTGCTGGAGTGAGAGCTCGCACTAGAGTTTTACATGCATTGATGCTGGAGTCTAACTTGCACCAGGTTTTACATGATTTTCGTGACAGGGTGCTAGAGTCTAACTCGCATTTTTACATGATTTTTGAGACAGGGTGTTGGAGCTTCGCTCGCACCAGATTTTCACATGGTTTGCATACAGAATACTAGAGCTTAGTTCGCACTAGTTTTACTTGATTTGATGAGAGTGCTGAGCATCGCTCGCATTGATTTTATGAGAACATGCGATGAGCCTTGCTTGGAGCATCGGGTAGACTGTGTGTGTAAGACCCGAATTTAATTAAAATACGAAAATTAAATAAGAAAAGATGAGGGATGTATGAAGGAAGGTCAGGTTAAATTGATTCCGAAACAAGAGCAGGGGTAAAATGGTAAAAATATCAAAACCCGGTGTTAGGACGATAAGAAAATTTTAATTAAAAATACGGATGTAAAATGTCTTGATCGATAATAAGGAAATTATAAATTTTGGGTCGATTGATCAAGATTCGGAAATTTTAAAAAATATCAGAAAAATTATCGGAACGATATCTCGAAAAACGTGAAGAAATAATATCGAAATTTAGAGAAAAATATAATTAATAAATTAAATTTAAATTAAATAAATTAAAGTAGAATAAAAATAATATAAGGTAGATATTTTGAGATTTTATGGAGTATTTTATTAAATAGTAAAATAATTAAAATAAATAATAATAATAATAAAAATAATAAAAATAAAACAAAAAAAAGGCTGAAATCGGGAAAAACCCGAAAAGAAGAAGAAACAAAAATCGATAGCCGACCCGTGAGAACCGACCACCGATCCCCACACACCGGCGATCGTCCGCGTCCGACGAAGGTACCAGGAGGAAGAGGAGAGTCCGGCGAACACGTGGGCACTGGAATCGCGCCGCCAGGTTGCCGGAGCAGACCGATCGGAGCTTCGAAAATCCGAGGGAGAAACGGGGTGATTGCCAGTGAACCGCCGCGACTGGGCCGAAAAGGAGACCACCGATGCACTCAGGGGAGGAAGCCGGTTCTTTTGAGACCGATCTTGGCCGGTGAGACAGCCGAAAACGCCGGCGACGGCAAGTGGCAGTGAACGGTGTCGTTTGGCCGAAAGGAAAGGGAAGGAAAAGGAGGGAAAAGGAAGGAAAAAGGGGAAAGGAAAGAAAGGAAAAGGAAAGAAAAGGAAAGAAAAGAAAGGAAAAAGGGGAAAAAGGGGAAGAAATTATCGGGGACGACTCGAGGTTCGGGTAAGTTGACCGAGGGTCGAAATTGACCTACGGGTAAATTTCAAAAATTTAATTTAATATTATTTTAATGGAAAATAATCCAGATTTACCTAATTGTGCAGCTTCACGACAAAAACCGAACGAGAGCCGATCGAGCTCTGATTCTCGTACCTCGCATCGTATCGGGTAAGTACAATTTAATTTCGGCAATTAGAGTTCTTTAAATACCGAGTTTTAATTATTTTATGGAATTATGGATTAATTTCGCGTAGGAAGGGATATTATTCGGAATCGTAATATAATTGCCGTAAATGGTATACGGGCTATCCAATGAATTTGGAATGAAGCCCGATAATTATTAGAAAGCTGTATAAGCTCGGTATACCCGAAGAAGGGAATAAATGAATATAAAAAGGGCTAAAATGGGTCGAGGCCCAATAAATTATTGGTGGGCCCAATGAGCCTAATAGGCCTCGATAAAGTGAGAATTTAGTGAAAAACGGGCTTAAGGCCGATTAAGGCCCATTAAGGTGCAATCGGACCCAATAGGGGTAAATGGGCCCAACGATTTAAATTAAGCCCAGAGAGTATTAAATACAATTAAATTGTATGTTATCTGACCTGAGGAATATTGATACGCAGTTCCAGGCATTTGATTGAGAGCATAACGGACTGCGCGACGTGACAACAGTGGAAAAGAAAAGGTCAGACTCGACAGGAAAATTAGGTAAGGGAATTCTGCGGACTGCTAGAGGCAACTTTACGCAATTTTAAGTTCACTTGCAGTCTTTAAAATTTATCTGAAGGGTCTAGAGGTCGAATAATAATTTTAGTGCCCCGAATGGGCAAATTACTAAAATACCCTTGTTATGGGTAGAACTTACAAATTTAGGAAAAATTGGGAGGAGCAAGGACAAGAGGTTCCTGCTCGTTCTGGAGGTATTTTAACACATGCATGAGTAGGCTGGCTCACCTTGAAAGAAAAAAATGCACAGCATTTCATAGTTTCAACGATGAAATTGTTTTGAAAACTGTTTTGAGGAAACAGAGCTGCCTACGTATTTTTATTTACATGTGACGTGCTAGAGCTCAGCTCGCACGATGTTTGATTTGTGTGATGCATGCATTAGTGCTGGAGCGAGAGCTCGCACTAGAGTTTTACATGCATAGGTGCTAGAGTATAACTCGCACCAGATTTCACATGCTTTTTCGTGACACGGTGCTAGAGTCTAACTCGCACCAGATTTTCACATGATTTACATACAGAGTGCTAGAGCTTAGCTCGCACTAGTTTTACTCGATTTACAGACAGTGTTAGAGCACCGCTCGCACTACTTTTCAGAGATCATACGATAAGCCGTGCTTGGAGCATCAGGTAGACTGTGTGTCACCGATTAAATTGGCTCGCACGTGCGTTTTGAGACATGGCATCAAGGGAAAAGGCCCTTAAGCAAGGATGACCCCGAATAAAAACAAAGCCGTACGGGCTTCGCCCCAAAGCGGACAATACGTGGAATTGTTGACGATGTTGCACCACCCGTTGTTAGACCACCAGCGTTGTCGATGGGCTCAAGAGGGGTTGCCATGGCCGTTGGCAGGGGTTGGCCGGGCAGGGGTCTGCCGTCACATGCGTAGCGTTGTTGGACCACCCGTTGTTAGACCACCAGCGTTGTCGATGGGCCCAAAAGGGGTTGCCATGGCCGTTTGCAGGGGTTGGCCGGGTAGGGATTGGCCGTTACAATGGGTCCACGGAGTACGATGTACCGTGCAAGTAGCATGGAGTACGATGTACCGTGTGTTATTTTGCATATGTTGGTATCTTTGTGATACTTGGTATCTTTGTGATACGTTAGCATCTTCGGATGCATGGGATCGGATAAGACTGACGGGTTGGATTGACCCACCTCCCGGGCGGTTCCCGATCATGGGGAGAACCCGCACACTAGGATCTGTGTAGCTGAGGAACTCTCGAGGACACATTTGGCCATAGTCCTAGTTATTGCCGTTATACAGATATTGCCTCGTCTCGCATGTCGACGATTTCGATGATTTAAACTGGGTTTTTAATTAAATGTGCATGATAGTTATTTCCATGCTTTTCAAACCCATATGTGAATGAAATCGATTTTTATGGTTTTGTGTGAGTCAGGATCACCCGCAGGAGGGGTCGAGTCCTGACTTTATTGTGAAATTTTTAAAGAGAAAGAAATGATTTAAAATAATTGCATGTTGAATTTTCCATGCAAACTCGATTTACATAACATCATAAGCTCATGTCATTTATTTTATAATGTGTGGAGAAAGGGTGGTTTATGCATGGCACCACGTTCATGTAGGTAGTATGGTTACCTACTTGTTCGTAGGATTGCCTTACTGAGCTTGATGTGCTCACCCCTTTCATTTTCTCCCACAGATAATCTCCAGTTGAAGTTGAGGCAACTCAGTACTGCATTCCGGATATCCGCTGCTGCCCATCGACGTAAGGTATATACACTTGTACATATTGTATCTACATAAGCATAGCACAGTAACATGTTTGTAAGTAACTTTAGGGGATGTATAATTAATGTAAACAATTATAAATGACTGGAGAAGAAATAAGTTAGATGGTAATTGAATGGTGGGACTGGCATTGACGCACAGCCCAATTATTAGTGGAGTGTGGTCACGATCAGAAGACAGGTAAGAATTTAAGTAATAAAAATAAACAAAACGCGAAAAATTAACTCTGATTTTTGGGTAGTTTGGGTCGTGACATATAAAGGTGGTTTCAGAGCAACAATTGGTCTGATGTGTGTCAGTGTCAGTAATTAGGAAATTACATCCCCGTGTTACTGTGCTTAGTTAGATTCAATAGTGTATATCGAGATGGGTTTTGACTAAGAAATGGTTGAGAATGCAGGAATGCCTAATATGAGTCGCGTTAGATGAGATAGTGCACGAGGCAGAGGTCGTAGAGGTAGACCTGAGTCTGCTAAGTCGTGCTGAGTTTGACTATGAGAATCAGTATGAGATTGAAATAGAGGCTAATGTTGAGAATGCCTCATAGAGTCCGACTGAGAGATCGGACAGTATTGAGACACGCTCTGCGAAGTTTGAGCGGAGTGTGGAGATTATTTTGAGGAGCTAATTGCTCAGATTATGAATAAGATCAGAGGGCGCAGCGGAGCATTGGTGGAAACCCGCTCGACCCATCTTAAGTGTTAAACATCGATAGCTAAGATGAGAAATCTTATTGGATGTATTCCGGTGACAAGATATCCCGGACATGATTTAAAGGAAAAATTTCTTACACTGCCCAGAAATACTAAATTGATTATGAGTATGAAACTCAGTTATATTCTTTGGCAGATATTACCTCGACACTATGAACAAGTGATAGTCGAGATGTCTAAAAGTTCATGAAATGGCTCAAATTTTCAACTTGAGTTCGATTGGCCCCGCGAGATATTACCTATACCGAGGCAGTGCACAGATTTACAGTTGGGTAAATAAGAACATGAATTGCACGCCTCTGAGATTGGGAAAGGTAGTGAGGGCCGAAATAGAGACAGAAAAGAAGAATCGAGAAATGATAAAGATGTTAAAATGGGAAAAAGGTAATTGGTAAAAGATCAGATTTGGTGAGTAATGGACTAAGATAATTGGTAAGGCCTCAGTGCATCCAATTTTGGCACTCTTGAGGGACATTGTGATTTGGAGGACCCCGACCTGCTACGAAGCAGTGTAGCAGTGTAAGCACTGTAAGCAGTGTGAGATGTGTGGTGGATAACACGGAAGGAGGGTCTATACCTACACGGTATTGGTGAAAATGGTCGTCAAGTGTGGTAAGACAGACCATTGATTTTGATTGCTCAGAGTTGAGCGAGATCACCCCACAGAAAAGTAAAGAGACAGAGAAAAAACTTCATTGGTATAGCTGCAACGAAAAAGGAGACCATAGCCGAAAAGAAATAGAAGAAAGTAGGCTGTTGGACGAAGGCGAGAGGATGTTTTGGACCAGGACACTATTGATGTTTCATGGATGTGGTGTAAGATACCACACTTGTTATGAATAATGAAGTACATATGTTCATTAATCCTGGTGCCACACATTTATTCATACCGCCTTCATTCGCATATAAGTGAGTAAAAGGCATGAATGCCTACATCATTGGGTACAATACTGATAAATGAGTACCCCAGTGGAGGAGGATTAATTAACGGAATATGGATATAGAGATTTTAAGTCAAAAACAAAGGTGAAAACGTCACTGAAAAGTATACGGTAAGTGTTGATAAGTGATAAAAAGGGGTGCAACAGTTGAAATTAAAGGAGTAAAGGATTGTACTCACGGAATGAATAATGATAAGAGTTTTGTCATGATTGATATACGAAGGAGATGTGTTTTGATCCCAAATACAAGATGTATTGGAGTAAGAGATATATGCTAGGTAAGGAATACCCTTAATATGCGAAATAATTGAGGTTAACCAATTAGTAGCGAATATAAATTGTGACCACATAGACTGAGATATGACGTAGTTGTGGTTAAGTCTGAAGGTTAATAAAGGTATTTCAAAATACCTCCCCACCTGAAGACTTGACAGCGTCTAAAGGTATATATATATATAACCTATAACGTGAAATCGATCGATGTAATAAATACCTTTAGCATTAGGATACCTCTACTAAGACGAAAACAATATTAAAATTCGACAAATCATAAAGGTTAACATAGTAGAAAAAAAAATTTAATAAGAGCGGTTAAGGCAAAGAAAAGGAAATGACGCAGGTTAGTACCTGAAAACGTAAGCGATGTTGAAAGATCTTATACGCTTATGCGTGGATAAGCCAAGGATTGAACCGATTTGTAATCATCATTATCGATGATATGTTGGGTGTAGTTAAAGTCTAGGGCGATCTATAAGCAACAATTGGAAAATTGCTTTTACAGAGGGTTGTTGCGACTTCTAAAAAGGGTATACGTTGACACGTTTAATTATGAAAACGTGGTTTTTGGATGAGATGATAAATAAGATGATAGATGTGACAGGAGTTTTGGTGTAATGAAGTATAAACTGACCACCGTGATTAATTTCACCATACCCAACAGCTCAAGAAGTTCTCAGTGAGTATGGATACCTCAAAATTATGAAGGAGCGGTGTATTGATGTATAATGGGAAGATAGTCAATTATGGAGTCAGAAAACTCCTTGATCATGAAATAAACTATCTGACCCATGATTTAAAGTTGGTAGCGGTAGTACTTGTACCGAGGATATGGTACTATTATGTACAGGGTGAGAAATTTTGGATATGCACTGATCATAAAGCCCCGAGTATCTGTTTTCACAGAAAGAGGCGAATATGAGAATATATAGTGGGTTAGAGCTTCTGAGAGATTTTGATTTGTGGAAAATTGTACCACCCAGGATAGGCTAATGTGATGGCTGATGCCTTGAGCAGAAAGAGCCCCGGGATGGTATTACATATGATGGTCAGGGAGCGTGAGCTGCTAGAGCAGTTGTGAACCTCGGTAGTGATGTGATCCCTTCTAATGATGACAGTGATTGGTATGATTATGTGATAGCTAGCCCGAGACTAGAACCGGATGAGAGTGCTCGGATTTGACAGGCTTAGCGTAATGATCGGCACGATGTCGATAGTTTGGGTCAGATTCAGAAGGGTACAGTGACAGAGTTCACAGAATATGATAATGATTTACAGAGAGGTTCAGAGACAGTATAAATGCTCCCCAGGGCCACAGTTGATGGGATAGTGATATTGTCAGAAGCTCACTATTCGGGATATACAGTGCATACGAAAAGTAAAGAATATATATGAAATCTCGAAAAGGGTATTGGTTGTCAGATGTGAAAAGAGACATGGTAGAGATTGTGGAAAAGTGTCTAGTATGCCAGCAGAATAAGGTAGAGTATTAAAAGTCTGCAGAGTTATTGCAGCACCTACCTATATCGACACGGCACGAAAAATGGGAGCAAGTCTCCATGAATGTCATGGTGGGTTACAGAGAACCCAGGTGAATTATGAGGCTATTTAGATGATAGTCGATAAAGTGACTAAGTCTACCCACCTTCTGGTTATGAAATCCCCAGATACTTAGAGTGTGTATGAGAAGTTATGTATAAGGAAGATTGTGGAACATTAAGTAGCGTTCCAGTGAGCATTGTATTATATAGGGATTCCCGCTTCACTTTCTACTTCGGGGAATATTTTTAGGAAGCTATGGGAACCCGACTGAGTATTAGCACAACTCACCGTCCTCAGACAGATGGTCAGTCAGAGAGGACTGTACAAGTTCTGGAGGATATGATGAGAGTGTGTGCATTGATTTTATAAGCTCCTGGAATGATCAGTTATAACAAATCGAATTCATCAATAGTGACAGTTGCCAGTTGAGTATCAGGATAACAAGATATGAGGCAGTGTATGGCTGTAGGAGTTGTTCCCCAAATTGGATAAAAAAAAAGGTGGGTGACAGATAGAATTATTTTCGACTTTGGATAATAAGTCTCTGAGGATGTTTAGTTAAGGATGAGAGATTAAGAACACCTCGGAGCAGATAGAAAAGTATTGGAATTCACCCTTGGTGAATTGGTATGGTTGAAAGTTACTTGTCCTAAGAGAATAAGGATATAGCGAGCTTCTGGAAGAAGGTAAATTGAGTTTCGCTGGATTGAATATTTTGAGAGATTGGACAAGTGGAAGATAAGACCTGCAGGTTGGCGTTATCATTTGAATAAGCAGGCACCCACAATGTGTCCCATCTTTTGATGTTTCGAAAATACTATCCAGATCCAGCATAGGTGATAGGATATGAGATCCAACAGTTCAGCTCAGTGCAATGTAAGTATATTGAAGAAGTTAATTCGGGCATTAAACAGGAAAGAGAAAGTATCGAGGTTTAAGATGATCTCCCTAATTAAAGTCCTTTGGTAGTAATACACTCCGGAGAAAAGATCACATGAGAATTAAAGAAGTATGATACGATTGATGTACTCGGAGTTGTATATGGACTCATATGACTTGGTTCTAATTTGGAGGACCAAATTCTTTAAGTGGGGGAGAGTTGTAAGACCCGAATTTAATTAAAATACGAAAATTAAATAAGAAAAGATGAGGGATGTATGAAGGAAGGTCAGGTTAAATTGATTCCGAAACAAGAGCAGGGGTAAAATGGTAAAAATACCAAAACCCGGTGTTAGGACGATAAGAAAATTTTAATTAAAAATACGGATGTAAAATGTCTTGATCGATAATAAAGAAATTATAAATTTTGGGTCGATTGATCAAGATTCGGAAATTTTAAAAAATATCGAAAAAATTATCGGAACGATATCTCGAAAAACGCGAAGAAATAATATCGAAATTTAGAGAAAAATATAATTAATAAATTAAATTTAAATTAAATAAATTAAAGTAGAATAAAAATAATATAAGGTAGATATTTTGGGATTTTATGGAGTATTTTATTGAATAGTAAAATAATTAAAATAAATAATAAAAATAATAAAAATAATAAAAATAAAACAAAAAAAGGCTGAAATCGGGAAAAACCCAAAAAGAAGAAGAAACAAAAAATCGATAGCCGACCCGTGAGAACCGACCACCAATCCCCACACACCGGCGACCGTCCACGCCCGACGAAGGTACCAGGAAGAAGAGGAGAGTCCGGCGAACACGTGGGCACCGGAATCGCGCCGCCAGGTGGCCGGAGCAGACCGATCAGAGCTTCAAAAATCTGAGGGAGAAACGGGGTGATTGCTGGTGAACCGCCGCGACTGGGCCGAAAAGGAGACCACCGACGCACTCAGGGGAGGAAGCCGGTTCTTTTGAGACCGATCTTGGCTGGTGAGACCGCCGGAAACGCCGGCGACGGCAAGTGGCAGTGAACGGTGTCGTTTGGCCGAAAGGAAAGGGAAGGAAATGGAGGGAAAAGGAAGGAAAAAGGGGAAAGAAAAGAAAGGAAAAGGAAAGAAAAGGAAAGAAAAGAAAGGAAAAAGGGGAAAAGGGGGAAGAAATTACCGGGGACGACTCGAGGTTCGGGTAAGTTGACCGAGGGTCGAAATTGACCTACGGGTAAATTCCAGAAATTTAATTTAATATTATTTTAATGGAAAATAATTCGAATTTACCTAATTGTGCAGCTTCACGACGAAAACCGAACGAGAGCCGATCGAGCTCTGATTCTTGTACCCCGCATCGTATCGGGTAAGTACAATTTAATTTTTGCAATTAGAGTTCTTTAAATACCGAGTTTTAATTATTTTATGGAATTATGGATTAATTTCGCGTAGGAAGGGATATTATTCGGAATCGTAATATAATTGCCGTAAATGGTATACGGGCTATCCAATGAATTTGGAATGAAGCCCGATAATTATTAGAAAGCTGTATAAGCTCGGTATACCCGAAGAAGGGAATAAATGAATATAAAAAGGGCTAAAATGGGTCGAGGCCCAATAAGCTAGAACGAGGCTCAATAAATTATTGGTGGGCCCAATGAGCCCAATAGGCCTCGATAAAGTGAGAATTTAGTGAAAAACGAGCTTAAGGCCGATTAAGGCCCATTAAGGTGCAATCGGGCCCAATAGGGGTAAATGGGCCCAACCATTTAAATTAAGCCCAGAGAGTATTAAATACAATTAAATTGTATGTTATCTGACCTGAGGAATATTGATACGCATTTCCAGGCATTTGATTGGGAGCATAACGGACTACGCGACGTGACAACAGTGGAAAAGAAAAGGTCAGACTCAATAGGAAAATTAGGTAAGGGAATTCTGCGGACTGCTAGAGGTAACTTTACACAATTTTAAGTTCACTTGCAGTCTTTAAAATTTATCTGAAGGGTCTAGAGGTCGAATAATAATTTTAGTGCCCCGAAAGGGCAAATTACTAAAATACCCTTGTTAAGGGTAGAACTTACAAATTTAGGAAAAATTGGGAGGAGCAAGGACAAGAGGTTCCTGCTCGTTCTGGAGATATTTTAACACATGCATGAGTAGGCTGGCTCACCTTGAAAGAAAAAAATGCACAGCATTTCATAGTTTCAACGATGAAATTGTTTTGAAAACTGTTTTGAGGAAACAGAGCCGCCTACGTGTTTTTATTTACATGTGACGTGCTAGAGCTCAGCTCGCACGATGTTTGATTTGTGTGATGCATGCATTAGTGCTGGAGCGAGAGCTCGCACTAGAGTTTTAAATGCATAGGTGCTAGAGTATAACTCGCACCAGATTTCACAAGCTTATTCATGACACGGTGCTAGAGTCTAACTCGTACCAGATTTTTACATGATTTACATACAGAGTGCTAGAGCTTAGCTCGCACTAGTTTTACTCGATTTACCGACAGTGTTAGAGCACCGCTCGCACTACTTTTCAGAGATCATACGATAAGCCGTGCTTGGAGCATCGGGTAGACTGTGTGTCATCGATTAAATTGGCCCGCACGTGCGTTTTGAGACATGGCATCAGGGGAAAAGGCCCTTAAGCAAGGATGACCCCGAATAAAAACAAAGCCATACGGGCTTCGGCCCAAAGCGGACAATACGTGGAATTGTTGACGATGTTGCACCACCCGTTGTTAGACCACCAGCGTTGTCGATGGGCCCAAGAGGGGTTGCCATGGCCGTTGGCAGGGGTTGGCCGGGCAAGGGTCGGCCGTCACATGCGTAGCGTTGTTGGACCATCCGTTGTTAGACAACCAGCGTTGTCGATGGGCCCAAAAGGGGTCGCCATGGCCGTTAGCAGGGGTTGGCCGGGCAGGGGTTGGCCGTTACAATGGGTCCACGGAGTACGATGTACCGTGCAAGTAGCATGGAGTACGATGTACCGTGTGTTATTTTGCATATGTTGGGATCTTTGTGATACTTGGTATCTTTGTGATACGTTAGCATCTTCGGATGCATGGGATCTGATAAGACTGAAGGGTTGGATTGACCCACCTCCCTGGCGATTCCCGATCATGGGGAGAACCCGCACACTAGGATCCGTGTAGCTGAGGAACTCCCGAGGACACATATGGCCATAGTCCTGGTTATTGCCGTTATACAGATATGCCTCGTCTCGCATGTCGACGATTTCGATGATTTAAACTGGGTTTTTAATTAAATGTGCATGATAGTTATTTCCATGCTTTTCAAACCCATGTGTGAATGAAATCGATTTTCATGGTTTTGTGTGAGTCAGGATCACCCGCAGGAGGGGTCGAGTCCTGACTTTATTGTGAAATTTTTAAAGAGAAAGAAATGATTTAAAATAATTGCATGTTGAATTTTCCATGCAAACTCGATTTACATAACATCAAAAGCTCATGTCATTTGTTTTATAATGTGTGGAGAAAGGGTGGTTTATGCATGGCACCACGTTCATGTAGGTAGTATGGTTACCTACTTGTTCGTAGGATTGCCTTACTGAGCTTGATGTGCTCACCCCTTTCATTTTCTCCCACAGATAATCTCCAGTTGAAGTTGAGGCGACTCAGTACTGCATTTCGGATATCCGCTGCTGCCGATCGACATAAGGTATATACACTTGTACATATTGTATCTACATAAGCATAGCACAGTAACATGTTTGTAAGTAACTTTAGGGGATGTATAATTAATGTAAATAATTATAAATGACTGGAGAAGAAATAAGTTAGATGGTAATTGAATGGTGGGACTGGCATTGACGCACAGCCCAATTATTAGTGGAGTGTGGTCACGATCAGAAGACAGGTAAGAATTTAAGTAATAAAAATAAACAAAACGCGAAAAATTAACTCTGATTTTTAGGTAGTTTGGGTCGTGACATATAAAGGTGGTATCAGAGCAACAATTGGTCTGATGTGTGTTAGTGTCAGTAATTAGGAAATTACATCCCCGTGTTACTGTGCTTAGTTAGATACAATAGTGTATATCGAGATGGGTTTTGACTAAGAAATGGTTGAGAATGCAGGAATGCCTAATATGAGTCGCGTTAGATGAGATAGTGCACGAGGCAGAGGTCGTAGAGGTAGACTTGAGTCTGCTAAGTCGTGCTGAGTTTGACAATGAGAATCAGTATGAGATTGAAATAGAGGCTAATGTTGAGAATGCCTCACAGAGTCCGACAGAGAGATCGGACAGTATTGAGACACGCTTCGCGAAGTTGGAGCGGAGTGTGGAGACTATTTTGAGGAGCTAATTGCTCAGATTATGAATAAGATCATAGGGCGCAGCGGAGCATTGGTGGAAACCCGCTCGACCATAGCTAAGATGAGAAATCTTATTGGATGTATTCCGGTGACAGGATATCCCGGACATGATTTAATGGAAAAATTTCTTACACTGCCCAGAAATACTAAATTGATTTTGAGTATGAAACTCAGTTATATTCTTTGGCAGATATTACCTCGACACTATGAACAAGTGGCAGTCGAGATGTCTAAAAGTTCATGAAATGGCTCAACTTTTCAACTTGAGTTCAATTGGCCCCGCGAGATATTACCTATACCGAGGCAGTGCGCAGATTTACAGTTGGGTAAATAAGAACATGAATTGCACGCCTCTGAGATTGGGAAAGGTAGTGAGGGCCGAAATAGAGACAGAAAAGGAGAATCGAGAAATAATAAAGATCTTAAAATAGGAAAAAGGTAATTGGTAAAAGATTAGATTTGGTGAGTAATGGACTAAGATAATTGGTAAGGCCTTAGTGCATCCAATTTTGGCACTCTTGAGGGACATTGTGATTTGGAGGACCTCGACCTGCTACGAAGCAGTGTAGCAGTGTAAGCACTGTAAGCAGTGTGAGATGTGTGGTGGATACCACAGAAGGAGGGTCTATACCTACACGGTATTGGTGAAAATGGTCGTCAAGTGTGGTAAGACAGACCATTGATTTTGATTGCTCAGAGTTGAGCGAGATCGCCCCACAGAAAAGTAAAGTGACAGAGAAAAAACTTCATTGGTATAGCTGCAACAAAAAGGGAGACCATAGCCGAAAAGAAATAGAAGAAAGTAGGCTGTTAGACGAAGGCGAGAGGATGTTTTGGACCAGGACACTATTGATGTTTCATGGATGTGGTGTAAGATACCACACTTGTTATGAATAATGAAGTACATATGTTCATTAATCCTGGTGCCACACATTTATTCATACCGCCTTCATTCGCATATAAGTGAGTAAAAGGCATGAATGCCTACATCATTGGGCACAATACTGATAAATGAGTACCCCAGTGGAGGAGGATTAATTAACGGAATATGGATATAGAGATTTTAAGTCGAAAACAAAGGTGAAAACGTCACTGAAAAGTATACGGTAAGTGTTGACAAGTGATAAAAAGGGGTGAAACAGTTGAAATTAAAGGAGTAAAGGATTGTACTCACGGAATGAATAATGACAAGAGTTTTGTCATGATTGATATACGAAGGAGATGTGTTTTGATCCCAAATACAAGATGTATTGGAGTAAGAGATATATGCTAGGTAAGGAATACCCTTAATATGCGAAATAATTGAGGTTAAGCAATTAGTAGCGAATATAAATTGTGACCACATAGGCTGAGATATAACGTAGTTGTGGTTAAGTCTGAAGGTTAATAAAGGTATTTCAAAATACCTCCCCGCCTGAAGACTTGACAGCGTCTAAAGGTATATATATATAACCTATAACGTGAAATCGATCGATGTAATAAATACCTTTAGCATTAGGATACCTCTACTAAGACGAAAACAATATTAAAATTCGACAAATCATAAAGGTTAACATAGTAAAAAAAAATAATTTAATAAGGACGGTTAAGGCAAAGAAAAGGAAATGACGCAGGTTAATACCTGAAAACGTAAGCGATGTTGAAAGATCTTATACGCTTATGCGTGGATAAGCCAAGGATTGAACCGATTTGTAATCATCATTATCGATGATATGTTGGGTGTAGTTAAAGTCTAGGGCGATCTATAAGCAACAATTGGAAAATTGCTTTTACTGAGGGTTGTTGCGACTTCTAAAAAGGGTATACGTTGACACGTTTAATTATGAAAACGTGGTTTTTGGATGAGATGATAAATAAGATGATAGATGTGACAGGAGTTTTGGTGTAATGAAGTATAAACTGACCACCGTGATTAATTTCACCATACCCAACAGCTCAAGAAATTCTCAGTGAGTATGGATACCTCAAAATTATGAAGGAGATATGTATTGATGTATAATGGGAAGATAGTTAATTATGGAGTCAGACAACTCCTTGATCATGAAATAAACTATCTGACCCATGATTTAAAGTTGGTAGCGGTAGTACTTGTACCGAGGATATGGTACTATTATGTACAGGGTGAGAAATTTTGGATATGCACTGATCATAAAGCCCCGAGTATCTGTTTTCACAGAAAGAGGCGAATATGAGAATATATAGTGGGTTAGAGCTTCTGAGAGATTTTGATTTGTGGAAAATTGTACCACCCAGGATAGGCTAATGTGATGGCTGATGCCTTGAGCAGAAAGAGCCCCGGGATGGTATTACATATGATGGTCAGGGAGCGTGAGCTGCTAGAGCAGTTGTGAACCTCGGTAGTGATGTGATCCCTTCTAATGATGACAGTGATTGGTATGATTATGTGATAGCTAGCCCGAGACTAGAACCGGATGAGAGTGCCCGGATTTGACAGGCTTAGCGTAATGATCGGCACGATGTCGATAGTTTGGGTCAGATTCAGAAGGGTACAGTGACAGAGTTCATAGAATATGATAATGATTTACAGAGAGGTTCAGAGACAGTATAAATGCTCCCCAGGGCCACAGTTGATGGGATAGTGATATTGTCAGAAGCTCACTCTTCGGGATATACAGTGCATAGAAAAGTAAAGAATATATATGAAATCTCGAAAAGGGTATTGGTTGCTAGATGTGAAAAGAGACATGGTAGAGATTGTGGAAAAGTGTCTAGTATGCCAGCAGAATAAGGTAGAGTATTAAAAGTCTGCAGAGTTATTACAGCACCTACCTATATCGACACGGCACGAAAAATGGGAGCAAGTCTCCATGAATGTTGTGGTGGGTTACAGAGAACCCAGGTGAATTATGAGGCTATTTAGATGATAGTCGATAAAGTGACTAAGTCTACCCACCTTCTGGTTATGAAATCCCCAGATACTTAGAGTGTGTATGAGAAGTTATGTATAAGGAAGATTGTGGAACATTAAGTAGCGTTCCAGTGAGCATTGTATTATATAGGGATTCCCACTTCACTTTCTACTTCGGGGAATATTTTTAGGAAGCTATGGGAACCCGACTGAGTATTAGCACAACTCACCGTCCTCAGACAGATGGTCAGTCAGAGAGGACTGTACAAGTTCTGGAGGATATGATGAGAGTGTGAGCATTGATTTTATAAGCTCCTGGAATGATCAGTTATAACAAATCGAATTCATCAATAGTGACAGTTGCCACTTGAGTATCAGGATAATAAGATATGAGGCAGTGTATGGCTGTAGGAGTTGTTCCCCAAATTGGATAAAAAAAAAGGTGGGTGACAGATAGAATTATTTTCAACTTTAGATAATAAGTCTCTGAGGATGTTTAGTTAAGGATAAGAGATTAAGAACACCTCGGAGCAGATAGAAAAGTATTGGAATTCACCTTTGGTGAATTGGTATGGTTGAAAGTTACTTGTCCTAAGAGAATAAGGACATAGCGAGCTTCTGGAAGAAGGTAAATTGAGTTTCGCTGGATTGAATATTTTGAGAGATTGGACAAGTGGAAGATAAGACCTGCAGGTTGGCGTTATCATTTGAATAAGCAGGCACCCACAATGTGTCCCATCTTTTGATGTTTCGGAAATACTATCCAGATCCAGCATAGGTGATAGGATATGAGATCCAACAGTTCAGCTCAGTGCAATGTAAGTATATTGAAGAAGTTAATTCGGGCATTAAACAGGAAAGAGAAAGTATCGAGGTTTAAGATGATCTCCCTAATTAAAGTCCTTTGGTAGTAATACACTCCGGAGAAAAGATCACATGAGAATTAAAGAAGTATGATACGATTGATGTACTCGGAGTTGTATATGGACTCATATGACTTGGTTCTAATTTGGAGGACCAAATTCTTTAAGTGGGGGAGAGTTGTAAGACCCGAATTTAATTAAAATACGAAAATTAAATAAGAAAAGATGAGGGATGTATGAAGGAAGGTCAGGTTAAATTGATTCCGAAACAAGAGCAGGGGTAAAATGGTAAAAATACCAAAACCCGGTGTTAGGACGATAAGAAAATTTTAATTAAAAATACGGATGTAAAATGTCTTGATCGATAATAAGGAAATTATAAATTTTGGGTCGATTGATCAAGATTCGAAAATTTTAAAAAATATCGAAAAAATTATCGGAACGATATCTCGAAAAACGCGAAGAAATAATATCGAAATTTAGAGAAAAATATAATTAATAAATTAAATTTAAATTAAATAAATTAAAGTAGAATAAAAATAATATAAGGTAGATATTTTGGGATTTTATGGAGTATTTTATTGAATAGTAAAATAATTAGAATAAATAATAATAATAATAATAATAATAATAAAAATAAAACAAAAAAAGGCTGAAATCGGGAAAAACCCAAAAAGAAGAAGAAACAAAAAATCGATAGCCGACCTGTGAGAACCGACCACCAATCCCCACACACCGGCGACCGTCCGCGTCCGACGAAGGTACCAGGAGGAAGAGGAGAGTCCGACGAACACGTGGGCACCGGAATCGCGCCGCCAGGTGGCCGGAGCAGACCGATCGGAGCTTCGAAAATCCGAGGGAGAAACGTGGTGATTGCCGGTGAACCGCCGCGACTGGGCCAAAAAGGAGACCACCGACGCACTCAGGGGAGGAAGTCGGTTCTTTTGAGACCGATCTTGGCCGGTGAGACCGCCGGAAACGCCGGCTACGGCAAGTGGCAGTGAACGGTGTCATTTGGCCGAAAGGAAAGGGAAGGAAAAGGAGGGAAAAGGAAGGAAAAAGGGGAAAGAAAAGAAAGGAAAAGGAAAGAAAAGGAAAGAAAAGAAAGGAAAAAGGGGAAAAGGGGAAGAAATTACCGGGGACGACTAGAGGTTCGGGTAAGTTGACCGAGGGTCGAAATTGACCTACGGGTAAATTTCAAAAATTTAATTTAATATTATTTTAATGGAAAATAATCCAGATTTACCTAATTGTGCAGCTTCACGACGAAAACCGAACGAGAGCCGATCGAGCTCTGATTCTTGTACCCCGCATCGTATCGGGTAAGTACAATTTAATTTCAGCAATTAGAGTTCTTTAAATACCGAGTTTTAATTATTTTATGGAATTATGGATTAATTTCGCGTAGGAAGGGATATTATTCGGAATCGTAATATAATTGCCGTAAATGGTATACGGGCTATCCAATGAATTTGGAATGAAGCCCGATAATTATTAGAAAGCTGTATAAGCTCGGTATACCCGAAGAAGGGAATAAATGAATATAAAAAGGGCTAAAATGGGCTGAGGCCCAATAAGCTAGAACGAGGCCCAATAAATTATTGGTGGGCCCAATGAGCCCAATAGGCCTCGATAAAGTGAGAATTTAGTGAAAAACGAGCTTAAGGCCGATTAAGGCTCATTAAGGTGCAATCGGGCCCAATAGGGGTAAATGGGCCCAACGATTTAAATTAAGCCCAGAGAGTATTAAATACAATTAAATTGTATGTTATCTGACCTGAGGAATATTGATACGCAGTTCCAGGCATTTGATTGGGAGCATAACGGACTGCGCGATGTGACAACAGTGGAAAAGAAAAGGTCAGACTCGACAGGAAAATTAGGTAAGGGAATTCTGCGGACTGCTAGAGGTAACATTACGCAATTTTAAGTTCACTTGCAGTCTTTAAATTTTATCTGAAGGGTTTGAGGTCGAATAATAATTTTAGTGCCACAAATGGGTAAATTACTAAAATACCCTTGTTAAAGGTAGAACTTACAAATTTAGGAAAAATTAGGAGGAGCAAGGACAAGAGGTTCCTACTCATTCTGGAGGTATTTTAACACATGCATGGGTAGGCTGGCTCACCTTGAAAGAAAAAAATGCACAGCATTTCATAGTTTCAACGATGAAATTGTTTTGGAAACTGTTTTGAGGAAACAGAGCCGCCTACGTGTTTTTATTTACATGTGACGTGCTAGAGCTCAGCTCGCACGATGTTTGATTTGTGTGATGCATGCATTAGTGCTGGAGCGAGAGCTCGCACTAGAGTTTTACATGCATAGGTGCTAGAGTATAACTCGCACCAGATTTCACATGCTTTTTCGTGACACGGTGCTAGAGTCTAACTCGTACCAGATTTTCACATGATTTACATACAGAGTGCTAGAGCTTAGCTCGCACTAGTTTTACTCGATTTACCGATAGTGTTAGAGCACCGCTCGCACTGCTTTTCAGAGATCATACGATAAGCCGTGCTTGGAGCATCGGGTAGACTGTGTGTCACCGATTAAATTGGCCTGCACGTGCGTTTTGAGACATGACATCAGGGGAAAAGGCCCTTAAGCAAGGATGACCCCGAATAAAAACAAAGCCGTACGGGCTTCGGCCCAAAGCGGACAATACGTGGAATTGTTGACGATGTTGCACCACCCGTTGTTAGACCACCAGCGTTGTCGATGGGCCCAAGAGGGGTTGCCATGGCCGTTGGTAGGGGTTGGCTGGGCAGGGGTCGGTCGTCACATGCGTAGCATTGTTTGACCACCCGTTGTTAGACCACCAGCGTTGTCGATGGGCCCAAAAGGGGTTGCCATAGCCGTTGACAGGGGTTAGTCGGGCAGGGGTTGGCCGTTACAATGGGTCCATGGAGTACGATGTACCGTGCAAGTAGCATAGAGTACGATGTACCGTGTGTTATTTTGCATATGTTGGTATCTTTGTGATACTTGGTATCTTTGTGATACGTTAGCATCTTCGAATGCATGGGATCTGATAAGACTGACGGGTTGGATTGACCCACCTCCCGGGCGGTTCCCGATCATGGGGAGAACCCGCACACTAGGATCCGTGTAGCTGAGAAACTCCCGAGGACACATATGGCCATAGTCCTGGTTATTGCCGTTATACAGATATTGCCTCGTCTCGCATGTCGACGATTTCGATGATTTAAACTGGGTTTTTAATTAAATGTGCATGATAGTTATTTCCATGCTTTTCAAACCCATGTGTGAATGAAATCGATTTTCATAGTTTTGGGTGTGTCAGGATCACCCGCAGGAGGGGTCGAGTCCTGACTTTATTGTGAAATTTTTAAAGAGAAAGAAATGATTTAAAATAATTGCATGTTGAATTTTCCATGCAAACTCGATTTACATAACATCATAAGCTCATGTCATTTGTTTTATAATGTGTGGAGAAAGGGTGGTTTATGCATGGCACCACGTTCATGTAGGTAGTATGGTTACCTACTTGTTCGTAGGATTGCCTTACTGAGCTTGATGTGCTCACCCCTTTCATTTTCTCCCACAGATGATCTTCAGTTGAAGTTGAGGTGACTCAGTACTGCATTCCGGATATCCGCTGCTGCCCATCGACATAAGGTATATACACTTGTACATATTGTATCTACATAAGCATAGCACAGTAACATGTTTGTAAGTAACTTTAGGGGATGTATAATTAATGTAAACAATTATAAATGACTGGAGAAGAAATAAGTTAGATGGTAATTGAATGGTGGGACTGGCATTGACGCACAGCCCAATTATTAGTGGAGTGTGGTCACGATCAGAAGACAGGTAAGAATTTAAGTAATAAAAATAAACAAAACGCGAAAAATTAACTCTGATTTTTGGGTAGTTTGGGTCGTGACAGTGTGTCACCGATTAAATAGGCTCGCACGTGCGTTCTGAGACAAGTTATGATATATGGGTCCACGGAGTACGATGTACCATGCAAGTAGGATAGATATTCTGTACCGTGTGGCATCTTCGGATGCGTGGCATCTTCGGATACGTGTGGCATATTCGGATGCATGGGATCGGATAAGACTGACGAGATGGACTGACCTACCTCCCGGGTGGTTCCGATCATGGTGAGACCCCGCACACTAGGATCCGTGTAGGCAGAGGGACTCTCGAGGACACATGGCCATAGTCCTGGTTATTACCGATATACAGATGTTGCCTAGTCTCGTATATTGACGATTTTGATGAGATCAAAACTGGGTTTTAAATCAAATGTGCATGATGATTATTTCCATGCTTTTTTTAAACCCATGTGTGATGTAAACTGATTTTCATGATTTTGTGTGAGTTAGGACCACCCGAAGGAGGGGTTAAGTCCTAACTTTATTGTGAAATTTTTAAATAAGAAAGAAATGATATTAAAAAGAGTTGCATGTTGAATTTTCCATGCGAACGTGTTTTACATTACATCATGAATCATTGCATCAGTTTTGAAATGTGTGGAGAAAGGGTGGTTTATGCATGGCACCACGTTCATGTAGGTAGTATGGTTACCTACTTGTTCATAGAATTGCCTTACTGAGCTTGATGTGCTCACCCCTTTAATTTTCTCAAACAGATAATCTCCAATAGATGTTGAGGCGACTGAGTACTGCATTCCGGACATCCGCTGCTGCCTATCATGTAAGGTATATACACTTGTACATATTGTATCAAAATAAGCATAGCACAGTAACATGTTTGTAAGTGATTTTAGGGGATGTATAAATATTGTAAACACTTATAAATGACTGAAAAAGAATTAAGTTATATGGTAAATGAATGGTGAGACTGGCATTGACACACAGCCCAATTGTTAGTGAAGTGTGGTCACGATCAGAGGACAGGTAAGCATGAAAGAAAATAACAAAACGCGAAACATTTACTCTGATTTTTGGGTAGTTTTGGGTCGTGACATATAAAGGTGGTATCAGAGCGAAATTGGTCTGATGTGTGTTAGTGTCAGTAATTAGAAAATTACATCCCCGTGTTACTGTGCTTGGTTAGATACAATAGTGTATATCGAGATGGGTTTTAACTAAGAAATGGTTGAGAATGCAGGAATACCTAATATTAGTCGCGATAGAGAAGGTAGATCACGAGGCAGAGGTCGTAGAGGTAGACCTAAGCCTGCTAATCGTGCTGAGTTGACCTATGAGAATCAGTATGAGAATGAAATAGAGGCTAAAATTGAGCATGCCTCACAGAGTTCGAGAAAGAGATCAGACAGTGTTGAGACACGCTTCGCAAGGTTGGAGCGGAGTGTGGAGAATATTTTGGGAGCAAATTGCTCAGAGTATGCATAAGCTTTGAGGGCAAGACGGAGCATTGATAGAAGTCCGCTCAACCCATCTTAAGAGTTAGACATCTAGAGCTAACATGCCAAATATTTATGGATATATTCCGGTGATAGAATATCCCGAACACTTCTGAAAGGAAATTATAAATAAAATTCCTTACTCTGACCCAGAGGAATTGATTTATTGACAAGTATGGAACTCAGTTTATGTCACGACCCGAACTACCCAAAAATCAGAGTTAATTTTTTGCGTTTTGTTATTTTCTTACTTAAATTCTTACCTGTCTTCTGATCGTGACCACACTCCACTAACAAATTGGGCTGTGCATCAATGCCAGTCCCACCATACATTTACCATATAACTTAATTCTTTCTCAGTCATTTATAAAATATCTACAATATTTATACATCCCTTAAAGTTACTTACAAACATGTTACTATGCTATGCTTATGTAGATACAATATGTACAAGTGTATATACCTTATGTTGATGGGCAGCAGCGGATATCCGGAATGCAATACTGAGTCGCCTCAACTTCAACTGGAGATTATCTGTGGGAGAAAATGAAAGGGGTGAGCACATCAAGCTCAGTAAGGCAATCCTACGAACAAGTAGGTAACCATACTACCTACATGAACGTGGTGCCATGTATAAACCACCCTTTCTCCACACATTTTAAAACAAATGATATGAATTATGATGTTATGTAAATCAAGTTTGCACGAAAAATTCAACATGCAATTATTACGAATCATTTATTTCTCAATTAAAATTTTCACAATAAAGTCAGGACTCGACCCCTCCTGCGGGTGATCCTGACTCACACAAAACCATGAAAATCGATTTACATTCACACATGGGTTTGAAAAGCATGGAAATACCATCATGCAAATTTAGTTTAAAACCCAATTTGATTTCATCAAAATCGACGACATGCGAGACTAGGCAACGTCTGTATATCGGTAAATAACCAGGACTATGGCCATATGTGTCCTCGTGAGTCCCTCTAGCTACACGGATCCTAGTGTGTGAGGTCTCACCCTGATCGGGAACCGCCCGGGAGGTAGGTCAATCCAACCCGTCAGTCTTATCCGATCCCATGCATCCGAAGATGCTAACGTATCACAAAGATACCAAGTATCACAAAGATACCAACGTATACAAAGATAACACACGGTACATCGTACTCCATGCTACTTGCACGGTAGATCGTACTCCGTGGACCCCCAGCCTTATCCCTCGTTCGGGCTCATCAGCTGGTCCTCCAACCCTTATCCCTCGTTCGGGCTCATCAGGTGGATCTCCAACCCTTATCCCTCGTTCGGGCTCATCAGGTTGTTTCTCTAACCCTTATCCCTTGTTCGGGCTCATCAGGTTGTTTCTCTGACCCTTATCCCTCGTTCGGGCTCATCAGGTTATTTTAACATGCCATGTCTCAAAATGCACGTGTGGGCCTATTTAATCGGTGACACACAGTCTACCCGATGCTCCAAGCATGGCTTATCGCATGTTCTCATAAAATCGGTACGAGCAATGCTCAGCACTCTCATTAAATCAATTAAAACTAGTGTGAGCTAAGCTCTAGCACTCTGTATGCAAATCGTATAAAAATCTGGTGCGAGCGAAGCTCTAACACCCTGTCTCAAAATCAGATAAAAATATGGTGCGAGTTAGACTCTAGCACCCTGTCACCAAAATCATATATATATAAAAATCTGGTGATAGTTGGACTCCAGCACCTATGCATGTAAAACTCTAGTGCGAGCTCTCACTCCAGCACTAATGCATGCATCATACAAATCAAAAATATCGTGCGAGCTGAGCTCTAGCACGTCACATGTCAATAAAACACGTAGGCGGCTCTGTTTCCTCAAAACAGTTTTCAAAACAATTTCACGTTGAAAGTATGCAATGCTGTGCATTTTCTTTCAAGGTTAGCCAGCCTACTAATGTATGCATCAAAACACCTCCAGAATGAGCAGAAACCTCTTGTTCTTGCTCCTCCCAATTTTTCCTAAATATATAAATTTTGCCCTTAACAAGGGTATTTTGGTAATTTGCCCATTCGGGGCACTAAAATTATTATTTGACCTCTAGACCCTTCAGGTAATTTTTAAAGACTGCAAATGAACTTAAAATTACGTAAAGTTACCTCTAGCAGTCCGTAGAATTCCCTTACCTTATTTTCCTGTCGAGTCTGACCTTTTCTTTTCCACTGTTGTCTCGTCGCGCAGTTCTATATGCTCCCAATCAAATGTCTGGAACTGCGTATAATTATTCCTCAGGTCAGATATTATACAATTTAATTGTATTTTCTATTTTCTAGGCTTAATTTAAATCATTGGGCCCATTTACCCCTATTGGGCCCGTTTTGCACCTTAATGGGCCTTAATCGGCCTTAAGCCTGTTTTCCACTTAATTTTCACATTATCGAGGCCTATTGGGCTCATTGGGCCCACCAACAATTTATTGGGCCTCGTTCTAGCTCTCAAATAGCTAAATTTATTATTTACGACAATTTATCTAAATTTTCATAATTTAATTCAATTTATGCGGAATTTAAATTCATATCACGTATAACGATGTAAATTGTCGTAAATAAGGGTCACTTACCCGAGATTCCATGCTAGTACATAAATTGAGGCTATCTCGAGCTCTCGTGGAATGCCAATTGTCGAGCTACACAATTTCACAATTTTTCGGGTAAGTTTCAGTCGAAAAATTAATTAAATATAATATTCTAAAATTTAAATCGGTCAATTCGACTGCTCACTGACTTACCCGAAGCTCGATTGCATCACTGAAATTTTCTCCAATTTTTTTCTTTTTCTTTTTCCCCTTTTTCTCCTTTTTTCCTCTCTTTTTGGCTGAACCGGTTCAGTCCGGTTCGGACCGGTTCAGACCGCCGGTTCACCCCGGTTCACTCTGGTTCGACCGGTTCACCGCCTTGCCGGCCGGTTCTCCGTCGGCTTCCACCGCCAGAAGCTCCATGAGGTTGTCCGCAGCACGAATCTACCCTCGGTTTCACCCAAGTCCGTCGGAACGCCGCCGGTTCGGCCTCTTCTCCCCGGCGTCGGAAACCCATTTCTTTCTCTTCGTCGTTGCCGGTGATTCCCGCCGTTTCGTCGGCATCCAATGGCATCAACAGAACCGTCTCGGCCTAGGGATCATTTTGCGGGGTCGGATCGGAGCCAAGACGTCGCCGTTCGTCGGGACCGACTCGATTTTCCCCTCGACTTTCCATCCGTCGATTCGTCGAAAATCGTGGCCGTCGGCGCGCGTCGCTGGTACCGTTGGTACCGCCGGGCTTCGCTCTAGCTTCTCCGACCGTCAGCTGGGATCATCGGCCGCCGGTGGCTCATCAGCTTCCTCGGTTTTCTCGGCTTCCATTTCTCTGCTTCTCTTTCTTTCTCCCCGACCACCTTTTCTCTCTTTTTTTTAACTTATATTAATTTATTTTTATTATTTTAATCATTCAAATACCTTAAAAATACCCAAATATCCATTAAAATATCGTTAAAATTATTATTTAATTCTAAATTCATTTATTTAATTTTATTTAATTTATTTAATTTATTTTAACCCTTTTTCGAGTATAATTTCTCCGTATTTTTTGGATATTGTCCCGAATGACTTTTCGATATATTTTTTCGATTATTTTCGGGATTATTTTTTCGAACTAAAAATCTCGATTAATTCCGATTAATTCCCATAAATTAATATCTTGATCAATTTAACCCAAAATAAATTTATTTCATCCTTATTGACCAAAATTTCTCAAATCCATATTTTTAATTAAATTTCCTTATCGAAATATACCGACCTTCGATCTTTTGACCATTTTGCCCTTATACGTGTTCGGGATTAATTTAACCCGACTTCCCTTCACGAATACTCATTCATTTTATGCTTTGAATCCTTATTTTCAGTCCGAATCCCATTCCTTTAAATTTGTGGACATTTTTCTACCTCATAAAATTTACGATTTAATTTCGGGTCTTAGAAATCTCCCCCACTTAAGGAATTTGGTCCTCCAAATTAGAACCAAGTCATATGAGTCCATAGACTACTCCGGGTACATCGATCGTATCATACTCTTAAATTCTTATGTGACCTTCTCCGGAGTGTATTACTACCAAAGAACTTTAATTAGGGAGATCGTCTTAAACCTCAATACTGTCTCTTTCCTGTTTAATGCCCGAATCAACTTATCAATATACTTATATTTTCATTAAACTGAACTTTTGGAGTTCATATTCGATTACCTATGCTGGATCTGGATAGTATTGCCGAAGCATCAAAAAAATTGAAACACATTGTGGGTGCCTGTTAATTCAGGTGATAACACCAACCTACAGGTCTTATCTCCCACTTGTCCAATCTCTTAAAATATTCCATCCAGCGCAACTCAATTTACCTTCTTCCTAAAGTTCGCTATGTCCTTATTCTCTTAGGACAAGAAACATTTCAACCAGAGAAATTCACCGTCGGTGAATTCCAATACTTGTCTATCTGCTCTGAGGTGTTCTTAATCTCTCATCCTTAACTAAACATCCTCAGAGACTTATTATCCAAAGTCGAAAATAATTCTATCTGTCACCCACTTTTTCTTATTCAATTTGGGGAACGACCCCTACAGCCATACACTGCCTCATATCTTGTTATCCCGATACTCAAGTGGCAACTGTCACTATTGACGAATTCGATTTGTAATAACTGATCATCCCAGGAGCATAAAAAATCAAGGGCACACGCTTTCATCGGATCCTCCAGAACCTGCACAGTCCTCTCTGACTGACCATCTGTCTGAGGATGAAAAGCTGTGCTAATACTCAGTCGGGTTCCCATAGCTTCCTAAAAATATCCAAAGAGGTGCGAAGTGAAGCAGGAATCCCTATATGATACCATGCTCACTGAAACGCTACTTAATGTTCCACAACCTTCCTTATACATAAATCCTTATACACGCTCTGAGTATCTGGGGATTTCATAACCAGAAGGTGGGTAGACTTAGTCACTCTATCGACTATCATTCAAATAGCCTCGTAATTCACCTGGGTTCTCTGTAACCCATCACGAAATTCATGGAGACTTACTCTCATTTTTCGTGCCATGTCGATATAGGTAGGTGCTGCAATAACTCTGCAGACTTTTAATACTCTACCTTACTCTGCTGACATACTAGGAACTTTTCCACAATCTCTACCATATCTCTTTTCACATCTGACCACCAATACCCTTTTCGAGATTTCGATATATATTCTTTACTTTCCATATGCACTATATATCCCGAAGAGTGAGCTTCTGACAATATTACTATCTCATCAACTGTGGTCCTGGGGAGCACTTATACTGTCTCTGAACCTCTCTGTAAATCATTATCATACTCTGTGAACTCTATCACTGTACCCTTCTAAATCTCACCCACACTATCGACATCATGCCGATCATCACGCTAAGCCTGTCAAATCCGGGCACTCTCATCCGGTTCTAGTCTTAGGCTAGCTATCACACAATCACTGTCATCATCAGAAGGGATCACATCAATACTGAGGTTCACAACTACTCTAGCAACTCACGCTCCCTGACCATCATACGTAGTACCATCCCGAGGCTCTTTTTACTCGAAGCATCAGCCTTTCCTGGGTGGTACAATTTTCACAATCAAAATCTCTCAGAAACTCTAACCCACTATGTATTCTCATATTCGCCTCTTTCTGTGAAAACAGATACTCGGGCTTTATGATCAGTGCATATCCACAATTCCTCATCGTGTACATAATAGTACCATATCCTCGGTACAAATACTACCGTTGCCAACTTTAAATCATGGGTCAGATAGTTTATTTCATGATCTTTGAGTTGTCTAACTCCAAAAATTGACTATCTTCCCATTATACATCAATACACAGCTCCTTCATAATTTTGAGGTATCCATACTCGCTAAGAACCTCTTGAGCTGTTGGGTATGGTGAAATTAATCACGGTGGTCAGTTCATACTTCATTACACCGAAATTCATGTCACATCTATCATCTTATTTATCATCTCATTTAAAGATCACGTTTTCATAGTTAAACGTGTCAACAAGGTATACCCTATTGAGAACTCGCAACAACCCATTTGTAAAAGCCACTTTCCCAATTATTACTTACAATTTGCCCTAGACTTTAACTACACACAACAAATCATCGATAATGATGATTACAAATTGGTCCAACCCTTGACTTATTTACGCATAAGCGTATAAGATCTTATAAAATCGCTTACGTTTTCAGGTACTAACCTGCGTCATTTCCTTTTCTTATCTTAACGGCTCTTATTAAATCTTTACTATGATAACCTTTATGATTTGTCAAATTTTAATATTCTTATCGTCTTAGTAAAGGTATCCTAATGCTAAAGGTATTTATTACGACGATCGATTTCACGTTATAGGTTATATATATACTTTTAGACGCTGTCAAGTCTTCAGGCGGGGAGGTATTTTGAAATACCTTTATTAACCTTCAGACTTAACCACAATTACTTTATAAAAATCCAAAATATCCATATTCCATTAATTAATCCTCCTTTATTGGGGTACTCATTTATCAGTATTGTGCCCAATGGTGTAGGCATTCATGCCTCTTACCCACTTATGTGCGAATGAAGGCAGTATGAATAAATGTATGGCACCAGGATCAATGAACATATGTACTTCATTATTCATAACAAGTGTGGTATCTTACACCACATCCATGAAACATCGATAATGTCCTGGTCCAAGACATACACTCGCCTTCGTCCAACAGCCTACTTTCCTTTTTCTTTTCGGCTATGGCCTCCCTTTTCGTTGCAGTTATACCAACGAAGTTTTTCTCTGTCTCTTTACTTTTCTGTGGGGCGATCTCGCCCAACTCTGTGCAATTAAAATCAATGGTCCGTCTTACCACATTTAACGGCCATTTTCCATCAATACAGTGTAAGTATAGATCCTCCTTCTGTGGTATCTACCACACATCTCACACTGCTTACAGTGCTTACACTGCTACACTGCTTCGTAGCAGGTCGGGGTCCTCCAATCACAATACCCCTCAAAAGTGCCAAAATTGGATGCACTGGGGCCTTACCAATTATCTTAGCCCATAACTCGTCACATCAGATCTTTTACCAATTACCATTTTCTCATTTTTAACATCTTTGTCATTTCTCGATTCTCTTTTCTGTCTCTATTTCAGCCCTCACTACCTTTCCCAATCTCAAAGGCCTGCAATTCATGTTCTTATTTACCCAACTGTAAATCTGCGCACTTCCTCGATATAGGTAATATCTCACGGGGCCAATTGGACTCTGATTGACAATCTGAGCCCTTCCATAAACTTTCAGACATCTCGACTGTCACTGTTCATGTGTCGAGGTAATGTCTACTAAAGAATATAACTAAGTTTCATACTCATAATCAATTTAGTATTCCTGGGTAGTATAAGAAATTTTTCCTTTAAATCATGTCCGGGATATCCTGTCACCGGAATACATCCAATAAGATTTCTCATCTTAGCTATGGATGTTTAACACTTAAGATGGGTCGAGCGGGTTTCCACCAATGCTCCGCTGCGCCCTCTGATCTTATACATAATCTGAGCAATTAGCTCCTCACAATAATTTCCACACTCCGCTCCAATCTCGCGAAGCGTGTCTCAATACTGTCCGATCTCTCTGTCGGACTCAATGGGGCATGCTCAACATTAGCCTCCATTTTAATCTCATCCCGATTCTCATAAGTCAACTCAGCACGACTTAGCAGACTCAGGTCTACTTCTATGACCACTGCCTCGTGCACTATCTCATCTAACGCGACTCATATTAGGCATTCCTGCATTCTCAACCATTTCGTAGTCAAAACCCATCTCGATATACACTATTGTATCTAACTAAGCACTGTAACACGGGGATGTAATTTTCTAATTACTGACACTGACACACATCAGACCAATTTCTGCTCTGATACCTCCTTTATATGTCACGACCCGAACTACCCAAAAATCAGAGTTAATTTTTCTCGTTCTGTTATTTTCTTACTTAAATTCTTACCTGTCTTCTGATCGTGACCACACTCCACTAACAAATTGGGCTGTACGTCAATGCCAGTCCCACCATACATTTACCATATAACTTAATTCTTTCTCAGTCATTTATAAAATGTCTACAATATTTATACATCCCCTAAAGTTACTTACAAACATGTTGCTGTGCTATGCTTATGTAGATACAATATGTACAAGTGTATATACCTTATGTTGATGGGCAGCAGCGGATATCCGGAATGCAGTACTGAGTCGCCTCAACTTCAACTAGAGATTATCTGTGGGAGAAAATGAAAGGGGTGAGCACATCAAGCTCAGTAAGGCAATCCTACGAACAAGTAGGTAACCATACTACCTACATGAACGTGGTGCCATGTATAAACCACCCTTTCTCCACACATTTTAAAACAAATGATATGAATTATGATGTTATGTAAATCAAGTTTGCACGAAAAATTCAACATGCAATTATTACAAATCATTTATTTCTCAATTAAAATTTTCACAATAAAGTCAGGACTCGACCCCTCCTGCGGGTGATCCTGACTCACACAAAACCATGAAAATCGATTTACATTCACACATGGGTTTGAAAAGCATGGAAATACCATCATGCAAATTTAGTTTAAAACCTAATTTGATTTCATCAAAATCGACGACATGCGAGACTAGGAAACGTCTGTATATCGGCAAATAACCAGGACTATGGCCATATGTGTCCTCGTGAGTCCCTCTAGCTACACGGATCCTAGTGTGCGAGGTCTCACCCTGATCGGGAACCATCCGGGAGGTGGGTCAATCCAACCCGTCAGTCTTATCCGATCCCATGCATCCGAAGATGCTAACGTATCACAAAGATACCAAGTATCACAAAGATACCAACGTATGCAAAGATAACACACGGTACATCGTGCTCCATGCTACTTGCATGGTACATCGTACTCCGTGGACCCCCAGCCTTATCCCTCGTTCGGGCTCATCAGCTGGTCCTCCAACCCTTATCCCTCGTTCGGGCTCATTAGGTGGATCTCCAACCCTTATCCCTCGTTCGGGCTCATCAGGTTGTTTCTCTAACCGTTATCCCTCGTTCGGGCTCATCAGGTTGTTTCTCTAACCCTTATCCCTCGTTCGGGCTCATCAGGTTGTTTTAACAAGCCATGTCTCAAAACGCACTTGCGAGCCTATTTAATCGGTGACACAGTCTACCCGATGCTCCAAGCATGACTTATCGCATGTTCTCATAAAATCGGTGCGAGCAATGCTCAGCACTCTCATCAAATCAAGTAAAACTAGTGTGAGCTAAGCTCTAGCACTCTGTATGTAAACCGTATAAAAATCTGGTGCGAGCGAAGCTCTAACACCCTGTCTCAAAATCATATAAAAATATGGTGCGAGTCAGACTCTAGCACCCTGTCACCAAAATCATATATATAAAAAAATCTGGTGCGAGTTGGGCTCCAGCACCTATGCATGTAAAACTCTAGTGTGAGCTCTCACTCCAGCACTAATGCGTGCATCATACAAATCAAAAATATCGTGCGAGCTGAGCTCTAGCACGTCACATGTCAATAAAACACGTAGGCGGCTCTGTTTCCTCAAAACAGTTTTCAAAACAATTTCACGTTGAAAGTATGCAATGCTGTGCATTTTCTTTCAAGGTTAGCCAGCCTACTAATGTATGCATCAAAACACCTCCAGAATGAGCAGAAACCTCTTGTTCTTGCTCCTCCCAATTTTTTCTAAATTTATAAATTTTACCCTTAACAAGGGTATTTTGGTAATTTGCCCATTCGGGGCACTAAAATTATTATTTGACCTCTAGACCCTTCAGGTAATTTTTAAAGACTGCAAATAAACTTAAAATTGCATAAAGTTACCTCTAGCAGTCCGTAGAATTCCCTTACCTTATTTTCCTGTCGAGTCTGACCTTTTCTTTTCCACTGTTGTCTCGTCGCGCAGTCCGATATGCTCCCAATCAAATGTCCCAAACTGCGTATAATTATTCCTCAAGTCAGATATTATACAATTTAATTGTATTTTCTATTTTCTGGGCTTAATTTAAATCATTGGGCCCATTTACCCCTATTGGGCCCGTTTTGCACCTTAATGGGCCTTAATCGGCCTTAAGCCCGTTTTCCACTTAATTTTCACATTATCGAGGCCTATTGTGCTCATTGGGCCCACCAACAATTTATTGAGCCTCGTTCTAACTCTCGAATAGCTAAATTTATTATTTACGACAATTTATCTAAATTTCCATAATTTAATTCAATTTATGCAAAATTTAAATTCATATCACGCATAACGATGTAAATTGTCGTAAATAAGGGTCACTTACCCGAGATTCCATGCTAGTACTTAAATTGAGGCTATCTCGAGCTCTCGTGGAATGCCAATTGTCGAGCTACACAATTCCACAATTTTTCAGGTAAGTTTCAGTCGAAAATTAATTAAATATAATATTCTAAAATTTAAATCGGTCAATTCGACCACTCACTGACTTACCCGAAGCTCGATTGCATCACTGAAATTTTCTCCAATTTTTTTTCTTTTTCTTTTTCCCCTTTTTCTCCTTTTTTTCCTCTCTTTTTGGCTGAACCGGTTCAGTCCGGTTCAGACCGATTCAGACCGTCGGTTCACTCCGGTTCGACCGGTTCACCGCCTTGCCGACCGGTTCTCCACCGGCTTCCACTGCCAGCAGCTCCGTGAGGTTGTCCGCAACACGAATCTACCCTCGGTTTCACCCAAGTCCGCCGGAACGCCGTCGATTCGGCCTCTTCTCCCCGACGTCGAAAACCCATTTCTTTCTCTTCGTCGTCGCCGGCGATTCCCGCCATTTTGTCGGCATCCAATGGCCTCAACAGAACCATCTCAGCCTAGGGATCATTTTACGGGGTTGGATCAGAGCCAAGACGCCGCCGTTCGTCGGGACTGACTTGATTTTCCCCTCGACTTTTCGTCCGTCGATTCACCGAAAATCGTGGCCGTCGGCGCGCGTCGCTGGTACCGTTGGAACCGTCGGGCTTCGCTCTAGCTTATCCGACCGTCAGCTGGGATCATTGGCCGCCGGTGGCTCGTCGGCTTCCTCGATTTTCTCGGCTTCCGTTTCTCTGCTTCTCTTTCTCTCTCCCGGACCCTCTTTTCTCTCTTTTTTTTAACTTATTAATTAATTTATTTTTATTATTTTAATCATTCAAATACCTTAAAAATACCCAAATATCCATTAAAATATCCTTAAAATTATTATTTAATTCTAAATTCATTTATTTTATTTTATTTAATTTATTTAATTTATTTTAACCCTTTTTCGGGTATAATTTCTCCATATTTTTCAGATATTGTCCCGAATGACTTTTCGATATATTTTTTCGATTATTTTCGGGATTATTTTTTCGAACTAAAAATCTCGATTAATTTCGATTAATTCCCATTAATTAATATCTTGATCAATTTAACCCAAAATAAATTTATTTCATCCTTATTGACCAAAATTTCTCAAATCCATATTTTTAATTAAATTTCCTTATCGAAATATACCGACCTTCGGTCATTTGATCATTTTGCCCTTATACGTGTTCGAGATTAATTTAACCCGACTTCCCTTTACGAATACTCATTCATTTTATGCTTTGAATCCTTATTTTCAGTCCGAATCCCATTCATTTAAATTTGTGGACATTTTTCTACCTCATAAAATTTACGATTTAATTTCGGGTCTTACAGTTTATATCCTTGGGCAGGTATTACTTTGACATTATGGGCAGTGAGCGTCAGAAAGCCCAAAAGTTTATGGAAGGGCTCAGATTGTCGATTAGAGTCCGATTGACCCGTGAGATATTACCTATGTCGAGGCAGTACGTAAACTACAGTGGTGTGAATAAGATTGAGAGTTGCACGCCTCTGAGATTGGGAAAGGTAGTAAGGGCCAAAATAGAGACAGAAAGAAAATTGAGAATGACAAAAATGTCAGAACAGGAAAAAGGTAATTGGTAAAAGATCTAATTTGATGAGTTATGGGCTAAGATGATTGGTAAGGCCACAGTTATCCGATTGTAGCACTTTTGAGGGGTATTGTGATTGGAGAACCCCAATTTGCTACGGATCACTATAGAATGTGTGGTAAATACCACAGAAGTAAGACCTACACCTACATATTATTGATGAAAATGACCATTAAGTGTGGTAAGACGGGCCATTTATTTTGATTGCTCAGAGTTGGGCGAGATTGCCCTACAGAAAGGTAAAGAGATAGAAAAAACCTGTTGAGATAGCTGCATCGAAAAGGGAGGTCGCAGCCGAAGAGAAAAGGAAAGTAGGCTGTTAGACGAAGGCGAGTGTATATCTTGGACCAGGACACTACTGATATTTCACAGGATGTGGTGAAAGATACCACACTGCTTATGAATAAAGAAGTAATTGTGTTAATTGATCCTGGTACCACGTATTTCTTCATACCGCCTTCATTCGCATATAAGTGAGTAAAAGACATGAATGCTTACACTCTTGGGCACAGTGTTGATAAATGAGTACCCTAATAGAGGAAGGTTAACTAACGGAATAATTATGAAGAGATTTTAAGTTGAAAACGGGTGAAGAAGTATAAGTCAGCCGATTTTATTTAATGAACTATGAATAATTTAAAGTAATATTTGAGAATAAAGTAATCGGCTGCATATTATGATGTTCGAATTTCTATCCTAAGATAGTGATATGGTTACCCCTGGAAAGTATACTGTAAGTTTTGATAAGTACTAAAAAAGGGGTGCAACGGTTGAAATTAAAGGAGAAAATGATGGTACTCACGAAATGAATAATGACAGAGTTTCGTTATAATTGATATACGAAGGAGATACTCTTTAAGATATGTTTGATCCTAAATACAAGATGTATTAGAGTAAGAGGAGTATGTAAGGTAAGAATATCTATGATACGTGAAGTAATTAGGATTAAAACAATTAGTAGCGAATATGAATTGTGACCACAGGGACTGATATGTAAAGTAATTGTGGTTAAGTCTAAGGGTTAATAAAGGTATTTCAAAATACCTTCCCGCCTGAAGACTTCACAGCGTCTAGAAATATATATATATAATCTATAACTTGAAATCGACCGTAGTAAGATATAAATTTAAAATTTGGATACTTTTACTAGTACGATAAAGAACTATAAAATTCGATTAATTATGAAGGTTAAAATAATAAAATTTAATAAAAACCGTTAATATAAGAAAAAAAAGAAATGACACAGGTTAGTACCTTGAACGGGAGCAATTTTGAAGTGATATTACACGTTTATGCGTCCATAGGTCAAGGATATGGGCGATTGAAATACGTAGTGGAGCTCAACTACAATGAGTTAATTAAACTTTACCTGGACAGATTTGTCATCATCCTTATTGATGATATGTTGGGTGTAGTTAAAGTTCAGGGCAAATTATAAGCAACAATTGGAAAATTGCTTTTACAGATGGTTGCTGCGAGTTCTAAAAAGAGTATATTTTGTTGACATGTTTAACTAAGAAACGTGGTATTTGAATGAGATGATAGATGTGACATGAAATTTCGGTGTAGTGAAGTATGAACTGACCACCATGATCATTTTCACCATACCCAACAGCTCAAGAGGTTTCTCAGTGTGTATGGATACCTCAAAATCATGAATGAGCTAGGTATTGATGCAAAAGGGAAGATAGTCGATTGTGGATCCAGACAACTCAAGGATCATGAAATAAACTATCTAACCCATGATTTAAGGTTGGCAGCGATAGTACTTGTACTGAGGATATGGTACTATTATGTACATGGTGAGAAATTTTGGGTATGCACTGATCATAAAGCCCCAAGTATCTGTTTTCACAGAAAGAGTCGAATATGAAATAATAAAGTGGATTAGAGCTTCTGAGAGATTTTGATTGTGGAAAATTGTACCACCCAAGAAAGGCTAATCTGATGGCTGATGCCTTGAGCAGAAAGAGCCTCGGGATGGTATTACATATGATGGTCAGGGAGCGTGAGCTGCTAGAGCAGTTGTGAGCCTCAGTAGTGATGTGATCCCTTCTAATGATGATAGTGATTATGTGACAGCTAGCCTGAGACTAGAACCAGATGAGAGTGCCCGAATTTGAAAGGCTGAGCGTGAGGATCGGCATGGTTTCGATAGTTTGGGTCAGATTCAAAAGGGTACAGTGACAGAGTTCACAGAGAGTGTCGATGATTTACAGAAAGGTTCAGAGATAGTATAAGTGCTCCCCAGGACCACTGTTGATTAGATAGTAATATTGTCAGAAGCTTACTCTTCGGGATATACAGTGCATACGAAAAGTAACGAATATATATATGAAATCTTTGAAAAGGGTATTGGTGGTCAGATGTGAAAAGAGATATGGTAGAGATTGTGGAAAAGTGCCTAGTATGTCAGCAGAATAAGGTAGAGTATTAAAAGTCTGCAGAGTTATTGCAGCCTCTACCTATATCGACACGGCACGAAAATGGAGCAAGTCTCCATGAATTTCGTGATAGGTTATAGAGGACTCAGATGAATCACGAGGCTATTTAGATGATAGTCGCTAAATTGACTAAGTCTACCCACCTTCTGGTTATGAAATCCCCAGATACTCAGAGTGTGTATGAAGATTCAGGTATAAGGAAGATTGTGGAACATTATGTAGAGTTCCAGTGAGCATGGTATCATATAGGGATTCCCAATTCACTTCCCACTTCGGGGAATATTTTTCAGGAAGCTATGGGACCCCGACTGAGTGTTAGCACAGCTTTTCGTCCTCTGACAGATGGTCAGTCGGAGAGGACTGTACAGGTTCTGGAGGATACGATGAAAGCGTGTGCCATTGATTTTATAAGCTCCTGGAGTGATCAGTTGTTACAAATTGGATCAGTCAATAACGAAATGTGTCACTTGAGTATCGGGATAACAAGATATGAGGCATAGTATGGCCGTATGGGCTATTTCCCCGACTTGGATAAGAAAAAGTGGGTGACAAATAGAAACTTCTTTCGAATTAGTATAATAAGTCTCTGAGGATGTTCAGTTGAGGGAGAGATTAAGAACACCTTAGAGCAGACAAAAAGTATTGGAATTCACCGAGGGTGAAACAGTAATTGTTGAAGTTATTTATCCTAAGGAAATAACGACATAACGAGACTCGAGAAGAAGGCAAATTGAGTTTTGCTGAATGGAATTTTTGAAAGATTGGACAAGTGGGAGATAAGACTCTTTTGATACTTCGGCAATACTATCCAGATCTAGCATAGGTGATCAGATATGAACTCCAACAGTTCAGCTCAGTGCAAATATAAGTATATTTAAAAAGTTGATTCGAGCATTAAATAAGAAAGAGAAAGTATTGAGGTTTAAGACAATCTCCCTAATTAAAGTCCTTTGGTAGTAATACACTCCGGAAAGGTCACAGAAGAATTAACGAGTATGATATGAGAAAACGTACCCGTAGTTATATATGGACCCATATAAATTGGTTCTAATTTGGAGGACCAAATTCCTTAAGTGGGGGAGATTATGCAAGACCCGATTTTATTGTAAGAGCAAAAGGGAATGAATAGAAATTTACAAGTGCATTTAAAAAATGCAAAAGGATTGAAATGGAATTTTCGAACACGTTGAAGGGCAAAATGGTCAAAAGACCAAAAATCGGTATAAATTCGATAAAAAAATGTATTAAAAATAATGGATTGAGAAATCTTGGTCAATAAAGGTGAAATAAATTTATTTTGGGTTAAATTGATCAAGATATCAATTTATTGGAATTAATCGGGATTAATCAGAATTTTTAATTCGAAAAATCATTCCGAAAATAATCGAAAAATATACCGGAAAGACGAAAATAGACTGATAAATTCATTTATTGAATAAAGGAATTAAATAATAATTTTTAGGATATTTTAAGAGATATTTGGGTATTTTTAATGTATTTTATTGATTAAAATAATAATAAATAAATTAATAAAAGAAATTTAAAAAAAAAGAGGAAGAAACAAAAAAAAAGAAAAGATCAAAAACGCGAAAGTCGCGTGAAAACGGAAAACCATCGAGGAAAACCAAACCCATCACCGACGGCCACCGACGACTGCCCAGGCGAGCGACTGGCGAGGGGGAAGGTGCTGGGCCACCACCGGCCTAAAGGAACCACGAACGGCGGCCACCGACGAGAGGAACGGCGAGAAACAAAATCGAGAGAAGAGAAGGTGATTCCCGGTGACCGGCGATGATTCGGCACCGACGACCACAGCCGAACGTCCCCGAGGCGCAGACGAGCCGATTGGTGGCGGCCACGACCGACGAAACTACCGACAAACGCCGAAAACGGTGGAAAGATGAAGTGGGTACCAACAGTGGAGAGAACAGACCGGACCGGTGACTTTTCGGCGACCTCCACCGAAGCCAACCCCAGATCTGAGATGCGGACGACCCAGCGGAGCCACTGGCGGTGGAAGCCGGTGGGGAACCGACTGGCAAGGCACTGAACCAGTCGAACCGGAGTGAATCGACGGTCCAAACCGGGTCTGAACCGGATTGAACCGGTTCAGCCAAGAAAGAGGGGGAAAAAAGGAGAAAAAGGGAAAAATAAAAAGAGGAAAAAATTGGGAAAAATTCCGGCGATGTAATCGAGCTACGGGTAAGTCAGTAGCGGTCGAAAATGACCGATTTAAATTTTTGAATATTTTATTTAATTATTATTCGACTGGAAATTTACCCAAAAATTTATGAAATTGTGTAGCTCGACAATCAACGTCAAATGAGAGCTCGAGACAATCTCGATTTACGTACTAGCATGGAATCTCGGGTAAGTAACCTTTATTTACGATAATTTACATCGTTATGCGTGCTTCAAATTTAATTTCCGCATTAATTAAATTAAATTTTGGAAAGTCGGATAAATTATCGTAAATAATAAATTGAGCTATTTGAGAGTTAGAACGAGGCCCAATAAATTGTTGGTGGGCCCAATGAGCCCAATATGCCTCAATAATGTAAAAATGAAGTGAAAAACGGGCTTAAAGCCGATTAAGGCCCATTAAGGTACAATCGGGCCCAATAGGAGAAAAAGGGCCCAATGATTTAAATTAAGCCCGGAAAATAGGAAATACAATTAAATTGTATGATATCTGACCTGAGGAATATTTATACGCAGTTTCAGACATTGGATTGGGAGTAAATCGGACTGCGTGGCGAGACAGCAGTGGAAAAGGGAAGGTCAGACTATACAGAAAAATAAGGTAAGGGAATTCTACGGACTGCTAGAGGTAAACTTTACAAAATTTCAAAGTCATATGCAGTCTTTTAAATTATCTGAAGGGTCTAGAAGTAAGTTAATAATTTTAGTGCCCCGAATGGGTAAATTACCAAAATACCCTTGTTAAGGGTAAAATTTACAATTTTAGGAAAAATTGGGAGGAGCAAGAACAAGAGGTTCCTGCTTGTTCTGGAGATGTTTTGATGCATGCATGAGTAGGCTGGCTAACCTTGAAAGAAAAATGCACAGCATTGCATATTTTCAATGAGGAAATTGTTTTGAAAACTGTTTTAAGGAAACAGAGCCGCCTACGTGTTTTTATTGACATGTGACGTGCTAGACCTTAGCTCGCACGATATTTTGATTTAGGTGATGCATGCATTAGTGCTGAAGCGAGAGCTCGCACTAGAGTTTTACATGCATTGGTGCTGGAGTCTAACTCACACCAGGTTTTACATGATTTTCGTGATAGGGTGCTAGAGCTTAGCTCGCACTAGTTTTACTTGATTTGATGAGAGTGCTGAGCATCGCTCGCACTGATTTTATGAGAACATGCGATGAGCCGTGCTTGGAGCATCGGGTAGACTGTGTGTCACCGATTAAATAGGCTCGCACGTGCGTTCTGAGATAAGGTATGATATATGGGTCCACGGAGTATGATGTACCGTGCAAGTAGCATGGAGTATGATGTACCGTGTGGCATCTTTGGATGCGTGGTATCTTCGGATACGTGTGGCATCTTCAGATACGTGGGATCAGATAAGACCGACGAGATGGACTGACCCACCTCCCGAACGGTTCCCAATCATGGCGAGACCCTACACACTAGGATCCGTGTAGGCAGAGGGACTCCCGAGGACACATGGCCATAGTCCTGGTTATTACCGATATACAGATGTTGCCTAGTCTTGCATGTTGACGATTTTGATGAGATCAAAACTGGGTTTTAAATCAAATGTGCATGATGATTATTTCTTTCACGACCCAATTTACCTAAAAATCAGAGTAAATTTTTCACTTTTTCATTTATTATTTAATTCTTACCTTTCTCTCGTCGTGACCATCCTACAAACACAGTTGGGCTATGATTCAGTGTTAGTCATCTCTCACCTATTTACCATTTCATTTCCATAATCGTATTCATGTATCAGAGTTTACTATCTTTTGACTTTTAAATAAATACATACACAATGGTATTTATAACTCTACATCCCCGACATCAATATCCGCTTACAGTACTGTGCATTACATATTTAGATACAAAACCATACAAATGTGTATACCTGTCTCTCGATGGGAAGCAGCGGATACCAAGCATGCAAGTCCTCAGCCGCTTAATAACTATTGCAAGTGCTCTGAAAAGATGGGAAAATAAGGGGGTGAGCAAACAACACGCTCAGTAAGGCAATTATGCAAGTAAGTAGATAGCTCCACTATGTACATGCTCATAATGCCATGCCCTTAAATCCATTTCTTTTCATTTAAAATTTCACTTACAAAGTCATGCATATTCAATGCCATAGTTTATCCAAAACTATTTGTGCATATATAAATCATGTAATTCATGCATTCAAAGCATTTTATGTGACATCATTAAATCATACTTAGCATGAATTAAAACAAGAACATGCATTCTTTCATGCCATGTAAGACAAATCATAGATTTCAAATGAAAGCGTGGAAAACATCATCATGCTACTACATTTAAATCAATTCATTAAAACTGCAGTAAAACTAACCCTTCCGGGTCAATCATCTAATAAAACAATTCATTTAAAATTCATTAAAAAACTTCGGTTATAAAACCACCCTTCTTTCTGGGTCACAAATCATAAAATCATGAAATCATAAAATCGTCAAATCGAGGGCTTGATCCCTCCTTCGGGTCTACCCTGGTCTAACAAACCACAAGTTTTATCATGTGAGACAAGTAGGTAATTATCAGTAACATCGAGGACTATGGCCATATCTTAGTGATCCCTGGCAACACGGTACCTAGTGTGCGGGGTATCACACCTGAAACGGGAAGTGGGTCGCCCTACCCTCCAGAACAGCATAACGCCAGGATTGCGAGGGTAAGGCTTGCTACCTCGTGGCTAATGCCACTCCACTCCAACAATCCCTACGGTACAGCGTACTCCGCATGACATACACGTGAACCCAAGCTCAATCAGGGGTACCTGCAATAGGTCTTATCCACCCATATCATATTTGTCTCAATATGCACGTGTGAGCATATCATCTCATTGTGACACACAATCTACAGGAGGCTCCAACACGGCTATATGCATGTAATATAAATCCCTGTGCGAGTGAAGCTTAAGCACGGCTCATGCATATTCATGATATCAGAAAACCTCGTGCGAGCGAAGCACTAGCACGGTGTCATTGAAATCAATGAAATCTGCGTACGAGCAGCGCTCCAGTACGACTTAAACTGATTATAAATTCAAGTAAAATCCACGTACGAGCAATGCTCTAGTACGGATATGTATAAAAACTCAATGAAAACCTCGTACGAGAAAAACTCCAGTACGACATTCAAATGAATTATGAAAACCATACAAAACTTTGTGCGAGCAACGCTCTAGGACAAATGAATGCTCAAGTAAATCAAATCTCGTGCGAGTTACACTCCAGCACGGCTTTATGCATAATTAAATCAAATCTCATGTGAGTTACACTCCAGCACGGCTTCATGCATAATTAAATCAAAAGAGGATGCGAGCTAAGCTCCAGCATCTATCATGCATGTCAAATCATTAAAACTAGTACGAGCAATCGCTCCAGCACCATTTTATGCATACCACGTCAAAACAAATAAAAACATGTCAAAACATGTCAAAACAGAGGGCGAATTAGGCTCCAGTAGCTCTCATTTCACAATAATAAAAATCAGTGCGAGCACCATGCTCTAGCACATTTCATGCATATGATGTCACACAAGTCGGTGCGAGCAACTGCTAAAGCACATTTATGTACATTCACAAACGTAGATATAGTGCGAACTACGTGTCGGCACTATCTGATTCCATATAAACTTGATAGTAGGCCTATTTTCCAAAGAAATTCCATTTAAATATTAATAACACCTACGTAGTGTTATTTTGTGAAATTATATAATTTCTGGCCAATCTATCGATTTTCTTTGATTAAAACCAATAAAATTCCTTAATCATAAAATTCCTTAAATCATGCATTTCATGCATGTCATGCTTTCACCATCCTTAGGTGAACTTCCCTCAGTAGGGGTAAAATAGACTTTTTACCTATTTCGATCCTTAAAATAATTTAAACCACTTTTAGGATCATTATACATAATCAGGGTATACATACATATTCAATGTACAGAAAAGATATTAAAATACGCGTAGCTACCTCTAGCTACTCACACAATTCCCATACCTCATTTATCTATACAGTCTGACCTTTCCTTTGATGACTCGTCACGCAGTCCGATTTGCTCTCAATCCAAATCAAATCTCCGAAACTGCGGATACACATTCATCAGGTCATATACTATACAATTTAATTGTCTTTCATATGTTCTGGGCTTAATTTAAATCATTGGGCCTGCTTACCCATATTGGGCCCGATATACCATAATGGGCCTTAATCGACCTTAAGCCTGTTTACCCACTTACTATTCACATTATCGAGGCCTATTGGGCTCATTGGGCCCAGCAGTATTTATTTAGCCTCGTTCTAAACTCTCAGACAGCTTATGAATTATTTACGACAATTTATCACAATTTTCCAGAATTTAATTCATTTATGCGAAAATTAAATTCGAAATTCATCAACATGCATAATGATGTAAATTGTCATAAATAAGGGTTACTTACCCGTGATTCCATTATAGTACTCAAATCGAGGCTATCTCGAGCTCTCGGTTGATGCCAATTGTCTAGCTACACAATTAAACATATTTTTGGGTAAACTTTCAGTCGATTATTTATCAAATTAAATATTTCAAAAATTAAATCGGTCAATTCGACCGCTTACCGACTTACCTGAAGCTCGATTGAATCACTGAAATTTTTCTCCAATTTTTCCTCTTGTTCTTTTTCCCTTTTTCTTCCTTTTTTCCTTCTCTTTTTGGTTGAACCGGTCCGGTCCAGTTCAACCCGGTTTAGACCGTCAGTTTAGCTCAGTTCGGTTCGATCGGTTCAGTCCGGTTCGGCCGGTTCAGGCAACATTTGGTCGTGTCGGCGCCGTCCGGCTGGTTCCCAACATGATTTCACCGCCGTTCGGCTCGGCTGCACCTGGGCATCCAAAATCGGGCCTCGGTGTTGCTCGAATCGGCGTCGATGGCGGCCGATCAAGCTTTCTCTCCTGCGGCTTCCTCGTCCGTTTTCGACATTTTTCGACGATTTTGGGGCGCGTGGGTGTGCGGGTTGGCTTCCTGGGGTGCCGATTGACCTTCGACGACCGTCTCCTCGCGTCGTCCGTCGGTGGTTGCGTCGGAGCCAGTGCAACCGACTCATGCCCTTTGCTTTCGCCGTTTTCGTTTCTTTTCCTCTCTGTTTTCTATTTCAATTTCGTTTCTGTTTCTTTTTTTTTCATTTAATTTTTTATTTTATTTTTAATTTATTTTTAATAATATTTTATTCATTAAAATATTATTAAAATCCAAAATATCCCAAAAATATTCTTAAAAAATTCTATTTAATTCATTAAATCAATTAATTAATTTCTCGATATTATTTCGACTTTTCGGTATATTTTTTGATTATTTTCGGGATTATTTTCCGATGGAAAAATTTTGATTTATTCCAATAAATTCATATCTTGATCAATTTAATCCGGAATTTAATTATTTCTTCGTTATTGATCAAGATTTCTCAAATCCCTATTTTTAATTAAATTTTCTTGTCTCGGTTAATACCGAATTTCGATCTTTTGATTGTTTTACCCTTCACTTGTTTAGGAATGCCATTTCAATCCTTTTGCACTTTTAAATAAACTCGAAAATATCGGGTCTTACAATCTCCCCCACTTAAGAAATTTAGTCCTCCAAATTAGAACAAAGAAATATGAGTCCTTAAATAACTTCGGGTACATCTATTGTATCATATACTGTCATCGTTAAGTGACTTTCTCCGGAGTGTAATACTACCATCATACTTAACTAGGGAGATCATCTTAAACCTCAACACTTTCTCTTTCCTATTTAATACCTGAATCGATTTCTCAATCATACTTTACACTTTCATTGAGCTAAGTTATTGGATCTCATATCCGATGACATATATCGGGTCCGGATAATATTTTCGAAACATCATAAGATAGGACACATTGTGGATGCCTGTTTATTCAAGTGGTAACGCCAACCTACAGGTCTTATCTCCCACTTGTCCACTATCTCTATATGAATCTCGTTACGTCCTTAAGACAAGTAACTACCAACAATACTAATTCACCCTTGGTGAATTCCAATGATTTCCTGTCTCTTGTCAGCATAACTTTTCTATCTGCTCTGAGGTGTTCTTAATCTCTCATAAATCAACTGAACATCCTCAGAGGTTTGTCTTACCAATTCGGGAACAATTTTCTATTTGCCACCCACTTCTTCTTATCCAAGTTAGGGAACAACTCCCTACAGCCATACCATGACTCATATAAAATGTTATCCCAATACTCAAGTGACAACTGTCATTATTGGCGAATTCAACTAGTAACAGCTGATCATCCCAGGAGCTCATAAAATCAATGGCACACGCTCTCATCACATCCTCTAGAACCTGTACAGTCCTCTCTGACTGACTATCTGTCTGAGGATGAAAGCTGTGCTAACACACAATTGGGTTCCCATAGCTTCCTGAAAAATGTTCCCAAAAGTGGGAAGTGAAGCGGGAATCCCTATCTGATATCATGCTCACTGGAACGCTACATATTGTTCCACAATTTTCCATACACATAAATCCGCCTACACACTCATCTGGGGATCTTATAACCAGAAGGTGGGTAGACTTAATCAATCTATCGACTATCACCCAGATAACCTCGTGATTTATTAGGGTTCTCTATACCCCATCACAATATCCATGGTAACTTGTTCTCTTTTCCGTGTCAATATAGGTAGAGGCTGCAATAACTCTGCAACTTCTTTTGCTCTACCTTAATCCTTTGACATACGAGACATTTCTCTACAATCTTTACAATGTTTCTTTTTATATCTGACCACCAATACCTTTTTTAGAGATTCAAATATATTTATTATTTCTCGAATGCACTGTATATCCCGAAGAGTGAGCTTTTGACAATAACACTATATCATCAACCGTGGTCTTGGGGAGTACTTATACTATCTCTGAAGCTCTGTAAGTCATCATCACTCACTGTGAACTCTGTCACTATACCCTTCTGAATTAGACCCACACTATCGATACGATGCCGATCATCACGCTAAGCCTGGCAAATCCGATCACACAAATCCGATTCAACCTCAGGCTAGCTGTCATAAAATCACCGTTATCATCAGAAGGGATCACATCACTACTAAGGTTCACAACTGCTCTAGCAGCCCTCGCTCCCTGACCATCATATGTGATACCATCCCGAGGCTCTTTCTATTCAAGGCATCAGCCATTACATTAGCCTTTCCTGGGTGGTACAATATTCACAATCATAATCCTTAGAAGCTCTAACCCTCTTGGTTATCTCATATTCTACTCTTTCTGTGAAAACAGATACTTGAGGCTTTTATGATCAGTGCATACTCGAAATTTCTTACCATTTAAGTGGTGGCGCCATACCTTATGTGTAAATGCTACGGCTGCCAACTCTAAATCATGGGTTAGATAGTTTCTCTCACGTTCCATGAACTATTTGGATCCATAAACAACTATCTTCCCATTTTACATCAATACACAGTCCAATCCTTATTTTGAGGTATCCATACTCACTGAAACCTCTTGAGCTGTTAGTCATGGTGAGAATACTTACGGTGGTCTGTCTATTACTTCAATATACTAAAACTCACCGAAGCCATTTACATACTTATCATAGCACTTGTATGAAATCTTTTTCCAAACGAGACGTGTCAACTGAGTAGCCCATTTCAAGAAACTCATAACACCTTTTCTATAAGACAGTTTCCTGTTGCTACTCATGCTCTTCCCTAGACTTCGAATACATCAAATTATCATCGCTAAAGATGATAACCAATTGGTCCATGTAAGGTTTAAATACCTTATCATAGTTGAGTTCCACTAAATACTTCATTCATGCATATCCTTGACCTTTATACGCTTGAACGTATAATGTCATTTCAAAATCGCTTCCATTCAGGATACTAATTTGCGTCGTTTCCTTTTTCTTATATTGACGATTTTTATAAAATTTTAAAATTTTAAAACTTCATGGTTAATCAAATTTTGTATCTCTTTATCGTACCAGTAAAGGTACCCAAATTTTAAATGCATATATATCACAATTGTCGATTTCAATTTATAGGTTATACGTGCGCTTCCAGACGCTGTCAAATCTTCAAACAGGGAGTATTTTAAAATACCTTTATTAACCCTTTTGACTTGACTACATTTACTTTACATATCAGTCCATGTGGTCAGAATTCATATTCGCTACTAATTGCTTTATCTAAATTACTTCACGTATCATAGATATTCTTGCCTTGCGTACGTCTCTTATTCCAATATGCCTCGTATTCAGGATCTATCACATCTCAAAGCTTATCTCCTTTCATATATCACTTATAACCAACTCTTTCATTACTTGTCAAACTTACAATCTTTATACCCATATTCAGTTAGTGAAAATCAGTTAACCATCATCCTCATGCCTAAGGGTACAGGCTTTACATTTTTCACTAACTTATAAGCAACTGAAGGCAATATGAATAAATGTGTGGCACCAGGATCAATTAAATAATTACTTCATTATTCACGACTAGTGTGGTATACCACATCATATGAAACATCAATAGTATCCTGGTCCAAGGCATACACTCGCCTTCGTCCAACATCTTATTTTCGTGGTAACTATCACACATCTTATGCTGTTCACACTACTACACTGCTACGTAGCAGGTTAAGGTCCTAAAATCACAATACCCCTCAAAAGTATTGAAATTAGATACACTGGGGCCTTACCAATCATGTTATCCCATGACTCCTCAACTCAAATCTTTTACCAAACTACCTTTTTCTCGTTCTGACATCTCTGTCATTCTCTATTCTCTTTTGTGTCTCTATTTTGGCCCTTACTACCTTTCTCAATCTCAGAGGCGTGCAACTCATGATCTTATTCACACAATTGTAGTCTGCGCCTGCCTCGGCTTAGGTAGTGATATCTAATGGGCTAATCGGACTCTAATCGACAATCTGAGCCCTTCCATAAACTTTCAGACATTTCAACTCTCATTGTTCATTGTGTCCGAGTCACATTTGCCCAGAAATATAAACTGAGCTTCATACTCGTCAATCAACGTGTTCCTCTGGGTCAGAGTAATGAATATTATCTGTTATTTCCTTTAAGCAATGTTCGGAATATTCTGTCACTGGAATACATCTAGAAATATTTCTCATGACCATTCTGGATGTCTAACTCTTAAGATGGGTCGAGCGGACTTCCATCAATGCTCTGACTCGCCCTCAGATCTCATACATACTCTGAGCAAATAGCTCCCAAAATATTCTCCACACTTCGCTCCAACTTCAGGAAGCGTGTCTCAATACTGTCCGATCTCTCTGTCTGACTCTGTCTGATCTCTCAATCAAACTCTGTCCGATCTCTCTGTCGGACCCTGTGGGGCATGCTCAATACCAACCTCCACGTCAATCTCATCTCGAGTCTCATGTGGTAACTCAGTACAACTCTTGGGCCTACCTCTACGGCCTCGAGCTCGTGTACTCGCCTCTTTATCATAGCAGCTATCAGTTAATGAGTGTATTCTTACATTCAAAACCAAATTCTTAGCTGCACTTCCATCTCGATATATACAATTGTATCTAAACAATGCACAGTACATGGGGATGTAATTTCTTAACCACTAACACCGACTCATATCAGGCCAACTCAAGCTCTGATACCATTAAACCTGTCACGACCCAAATTACCTAAAAATTAGAGTAAATTTTTTGTTTTTTCATTTATTATTTAATTCTTACCTTTCTCTCGTCGTGACCATCCTACAAACACAGTTGGGCTATGATTCGGTGTTAGTCACCTCTCACTTATTTACCATTTCATTTCCATAATCATATTCATATATCAGAGTTTACTATCTTTTGACTTTTAAATAAATACATACACAATGGTATTTATAACTCTACATCCCCGACATCAATATCCGTTTACAGTACTGTGCATTACATATTTAGATACAAAACCATACAAATGTGTATACCTGTCTCTCGATGGGAAGCAGCGGATACCAAGCATGCAAGTCCTCAGCCGCTTAATAACTATTGCAAGTGCTCTGAAAAGATGGGAAAATAAACGGGTGAGAAAACAACACGCTCAGTAAGGCAATTATGCAAGTAAGTAGATAGCTCCACTATCTACATGCTCATAATGCCATGCCCTTAAATCCATTTCTTTTCATTTAAAATTTCACTTACAAAGTCATGCATATTCAATGCCATAGTTTATCCAAAACTATTTGTGCATATATAAATCATGTAATTCATGCATTCAAAGCATTTTATGTGACATCATTAAATCATACTTAGCATGAATTAAAACAAGATCATGCATTCTTTCATGCCATGTAAGACAAATCATGGATTTCAAATGAAAGCATGGAAAACATCATCATGCTACTGCATTTAAATCAATTCATTAAAACTGCAGTAAAACTAACCCTTTTGGGTCAATCATCTCATAAAACAATTCATTTAAAATTCATTATAAAACTTCAGTTATAAAATCACCCTTCTTTCTGGGTCACAAATCATAAAATCATAAAATCATAAAATCGTCAAATCGGGGGCCTGACCCCTCCTTCGAGTCTACCCTGGTCTAACAGACCACAAGTTATATCATATGAGACAAGTAGATAATTATCAGTAACATTGAGGACTATGGCCATATCCTAGTGATCCCTGGCAACACGGTACCTAGTGTGCGGGGTATCACACCTGAAACGGGAGGTGGGTCGTCCTACCCGCCAGAACAGCATAACACCAGGATTGTGAGGGCAAGGCTTGCTACCTCGTGGCTAATGCCACTCCACTCCAACAATCCCCACAGTACAGCGTACTCCACGTGACATACACGGTACAAAGTACTCCGTGAACCCAAGCTCAATCAGGGGTGCCTGCAATAGGACTTATCCATCCATATCATCTCTGTCTCAATATGCACGTGTGAGCATATCATCTCACTGTGACACAAAATCAACAGGAGGCTCCAACACGGCTATATGCATGTAATATAAATCCCTGTGCGAGCGAAGCTCAAGCACGGCTCCATGCATATTCATGATATCAGAAAACCTCGTACGAGCGAAGCTCTAGCACGGTGTCATAGAAATCAATGGAATTTGCGTACGAGCAGCGCTCCAGTACGACTTAAACTGATTATAAATTCAAGTAAAATCCACGTACGAGCAATGCTCTAGTACGGATATGTATAAAAACTCAATGAAAACCTCGTACGAGAAAAACTCCAGTACGACATTTAAATGAATTATGAAAACCATATAAAACTTTGTGCGAGTAACGCTCCAGCACAAATGAATGCTCAAGTAAATCAAATCTCGTGCGAGTTACACTCCAGCACGGCTTTATGCATAATTAAATCAAATCTTGTGCGAGTTACACTCCAGCACGGCTTCATGCATAATTAAATCAAAACAGGATGCGAGCTAAACTCTAGCATCTCTCATGCATGTCAAATCATTAAAACTAGTGCGAGCAATCGCTCTAGCACCATTTTATGCATACCACGTCAAACAAATCAAAACATGTCAAAACATGTCAAAACAGAGTGCGAGCTAGGCTCCAGCAGCTCTCATTTCACAGTAATAAAAATCAGTGCGAGCACCATACTCTAGCACATTTCATGCATATGATGTCACACAAGTCGGTGTGAGCAACCGCTCAAGCACATTTATGTACATTCACAAACGTAGATATAGTGCGAACTACGTGTCGGCACTATCTGATTCCATATAAACTTGATAGTTGGCCTATTTTTCAAAAAAATTCCATTTAAATATGAATAACACATACGTAGTGTTATCTTGTGAAATTATATAATTTCTGGCCAATCTATTGATTTTCTTTGATTAAAACCAATAAAATTCCTTAATCATAAAATTCCTTAAATCATGCATTTCATGCATGTCATGCTTTCCCCATCCTTAGGTGTTACTCACACAATAGGGGTAAAATAGACTTTTCACCTATTCCCTTACCTCATACATAATCAAGGTATACATACATACTCAGTGCTACTCACACAATTCCCTTACCTCATTTATCTGTACAGTCTGACCTTTCCTCTGATGACTCCTCATGCAGTCCGATTTGCTCTCAATCCAAATCAAATCTCCGAAACTGTGGATACACATTCATCAGGTCATATACAATACAATTTAATTGTATTTCATATGTTCTGGGCTTAATTTAAATCATTGGACCTGCTTACCCATATTGGGCCCGATTATACCATAATGGCCTTAATCGACCTTAAGCCCGTTTACCCACTTACTATTCACATTATTGAGGCCTATTAGGCTTATTGGGGCCAGCAGTATTTATTTAGCCTCGTTATAAACTCTCAGACAGCTTATGAATTATTTACGACAATTTATCCCAATTTTCCAAAATTTAATTCATTTATGCGAAAATTAAATCCGAAATTCATCAACATGCATAACGATGTAAATTGTCGTAAATAAGGGTTACTTACCCGAGATTCCATGATAGTACTCAAATCGAGGCTATCTCGAGCTCTCGGTTGATGCCAATTGTCGAGCTACACAAATAAATATATTTTCGGGTAAACTTTCAGTCGATTACTTATCAAATTAAATATTCTAAAAATTAAATCGATCAATTGGACCGGTTACCGACTTACCCAAAGCTCGATTGAATCACTGGAATTTTTCTCCAATTTTTCCTTTTTTTCTTTTTCCCTTTTTCTTCCTTTTTTCCTTCTCTTTTTGGCTGAACCGGTCCGGTCCGGTTCAACCCGGTTCAGACCGCCAGTTCAGCTCGGTTCGATTCGGTTGGTTCAGTCCGGTTCGACCGGTTCAGGCAACATTTGGTCTTGCTGGAGCCGTCCGGTCGGTTCCCGACGTGATTCCACCGCCGTTCAGCTCGGCTGCACCTGGGCATCCAAAATTGGGCCTCGGTGTTGCTCGAATCGGCGTCGATGGCCGCCGATCAAGCTTTCTCTCCCGCGGCTTCCTCCTTCATTTTCGACGTTTTTCGACGATTTTAGGGCTCGTGGGTGTACGGGTTGGCTTCCTGGGGTGCCGATTAACCTTCGCCGACCGTCTCCTCGCGTCGTCCACCAGTGGTTGCGTCGGAGCCAGTGCAATCGACTCTCGCCCTTTGCTTTCGTCGTTTTCTTTTCCTTTCCTCTCTGTTTTCTGTTTCAATTTCGTTTCTGTTTCTTTTTTTCATTTCATTTTATTTTATTTTATTTATAATTTATTTTTAATAATATTTTATTCATTAAAATATTATTAAAAATCCAAAATATCCCAAAAAATTCTTAAAAATTTCTATTTAATTCATTAAATCAATTAATTAATTTTTCGGTATTATTTCAACTTTTCGATATATTTTTTGATTATTTTCGGGATTATTTTCCGATGCAAAAAGTTTGATTTATTCCAATAAATTCATATCTTGATCAATTTAACCCGAAATTTAATTATTTCTTCGTTATTGATCAAGATTTCTCAAATCCCTATTTTTAATTAAATTTTTTTATCTCGGTTAATACCTAATTTTGATCTTTTGATCGTTTTACCCTTCACTTGTTCGGGAATACCATTTCAATCCTTTTGCATTTTTAAATGCACTTGAAAATATCGGGTCTTACAATTTCCATGCTTTTTTTAAACCCATGTGTGATTTAAACTGATTTTCATGGTTTTGTGTGAGTCAGGACCACCCGAAGGAGGGGTTAAGTCCTGACTTTATTGTGAAATTTTTAAATGAGAAAGAAATGATTTAAAAAGAGTTGCATATTGAATTTTCCATGCGAACGTGTTTTACATGACATCATGAATCATTGCATCGGTTTTGAAATGTGTGGAGAGAGGGTGGTTTATGCATGACACCACGTTCATGTAGGTAGTATGGTTACCTACTTGTTCGTAGGATTGCCTTATTGAGTTTAATGTGCTCACCCTTTCCATTTTCTCACACAGATAATCTCCAGTAGATATTGAGGCGATTGAGTACTGCATTCCGGATTGATTGTGGTCCTATCATCAAAGTCCACGTGTACAAGGATCGACCAACCAGAGTCCGCCACGTGTCAGATGCAATATAAGCCACGTGGCAGTTAGGAGGGACAATAGAGACCATTGGCGGCAGAGTCCCCAGGCGATAGAGTTCTCATGCGACAGAGTCTCAAAGCAATAGAGACTCTGTCGTAGAGTCTCTATGCGACACAGTAGGTCACGATAGACCTCTAACGCATTTAGCGCGACAGAGCTCTACCGCAGGCACTACGACAGAGCTCTGCCGCAGAGACCCCGCAGAGGTTTACAGAAACTCTGTCGCCTGTCGAACTCACCGGCAAGTCATCCAGCTTCAAGTCGCGACAGAGTATCTAATGACTCTGTCGCAGCCCAAACACGCGCCTGGGCCTCAGACCCGAAACACCCTCAAACCCGGATTGAACGTGATACTCGATCTGACCCGAGATAAACCTATAAATACACCAGGTACGTACTCATAAGGGGAGGGGGAAAAAACTTGAACCTCTCTGATTCTGCTTAAACCAATTTCCTTTCTCATATATACAGAAACACAGCTTTCTAACTTAATCATCGGAGTGTGCGTGCAGGGATAAATCCCTGCATCTCTCTGATAGTCGTTGTTTTTACAGAAGATTCGAGGCACACGTGGAAGAAATTGCATCAACACCATCCCGTTGTCATTTAGGGCAACATCAATTGGCGCCGTCAGTGGGAAATCGAAACAAAAAGCCAGATTCCCTATTAAAATGGTGAGGACACGTTCTACAGCAGCAGAGGAGACAGGGGAGCAAAATTCTGTGAGTCCCCCTGTCAGGTCAGAGCAAGGACAGAGAGAGAAGGAAAAAGACCATAGGCAGGTTTTAGTTTTCCTGGAGGAATTTGAGACTCTGAAACGTCAGAATGAGGAGACGATGACAGCGTTGAAGGCTATGGTGAACTTTTTCAGAGACGCTCTCCCTCAGTTTAGTCTACCCCCTGAAGTGCAGCAGATGGTGGGGGAAAATATCCCAAGGTGAACCTATGAGAGAGGTGAACCCTCCACCATGGTGAATGCTGGACAAGGGGAAGGAGAGCAAAATACTGCCACTAGACTGATTTCAAACTCTACCGCATATTAAAAGAATCACCCTGTGACAGAGTTACGGGAAGTGAATACTACCGCAGGCCCCAGGCGGCAGAGTTCCCCCGCATCGGGTATGCGGCAGAGTTCCCCTGCATCAGGTAGGCGGCAGAGTTCTCCCTCAGCAGTTATGTGGTAGAACTCACCCGCGGATCGCAGACATCAGAGTTCTCCCGCAGCAGTTAGGCGGCAGAGCTCACCCGCGGACCGCAGACGTCAGAGTTCTCCCATAGCAGTTATGCGACAGAGTTCCACCGTAGACCGCACACGGCAGAGCTCTCCCGCAACAGATAGGCGGCAAAGTTCGCTCGTGGACCACAGACTTCAGAGCTCTCCCGCAGGAGATAGGCGGCAGAGTTCCCCAGTGGATCGCAGACGTCAGAGCTCTCCTGCAGCAGATAGGCGGTAGAGCTCACCTGTGGATCGCAGACATCAGAGCTCTCCGACATGGCGCAGTACTTCTCCAGTAGAGTGGGAGTATGAGCTGGAAGATCATAAGTCCGGGGAGTGACGAAGACAGAAGAGTCCTAACCCCCGAGAGTACCTGGAAGGCACAAGGTCAAATCCTGAAATTGAAGGTGCTGGAAGGGGTGCTTACCAATCGGACTCTTCTAGACCCAAAGGGAGGGGAGCATACTCGATTCAAGGGTCAAAAAACGTGGAGAAAGTTGTCCAAAGGATTTTGGAAAAGAGAAAACTGGTGTCTCCGGATGATAGTCAAAAAAGGAGGATTCCGTTCAGTCCAGAAATCATGAACAAACCTTTACCGAAGAAGTTCAAGATGCCTTCTATGGCCACTTACACAAGCAAAACAGACCCCTACGACCACATACAGAGTTATGAGTCCCTCATGTTACTGCATGGATGGGATGACGAAATTATGTGCAGAGCTTTTTCCCTCACATTGTCCGGGCATGCTCTGAAGTGGTTTAATGGGTTGAGCGATTGTTTCATCTCATCCTTCGACCAATTACGAAATGAACTCTTGAAAGTCTTCATGATCAATAGCCAGAGGAAGAAGGACGCTACTTATCTGCTCACTCTTAAGCAAGGGAATAAAGAATCCTTGAAAAGCTATGTATACCATTTTCAAGATGCAACCTTGGAGGTGGATGATCTACCAGCAGAGGTAGCCACGGCTGCAATGCTGCAAGGGATGAGGTCCGAGAAGTTATAAGAATCCCTCTCCCTCGATCAGTCGGTGACACTTTTCGACCTGTTTGCTAGAGCCAATAAATATGTGGCTCAAGAAGAAGTAATGAAGATGGTACAGTCCCGGAAGGCAAGGGTCATGCATTGATTCCCGTGGAAATTGGAACACTGTCACCCAGGGTGGTGCCTTTAGTGGAAGAAGAGAATTCACAAGGACTAAGGGAAAGCTTAGATCTGCTTGATGAGCATAGAGAGGCCGCGGCTACTCGGTTGGCATCCTACCATCAGAGGGTAGTCAACTACTATAACAGCCGAGTGAGAGATAGACTAATGTCCGAGGGGGATCTGGTGCTCAGAAAATCACATATCACGAATGCCTTAAAGGAAGACGAAAAATTCAGAGCCCATTGGGAAGGTCCATTCAGAATCAAACAAAAGATTGGGCCCAACACCTGCATCCTGGAAACTCTGCAAGGATACAGAAGAGCTGTAAGAGCCTGAGGCGCTATGCGTCACTGTGGCCAGGCGTGAAAATCAGATGAGCCGTAAGAGCCTAAGGCGCAATGCATCACTGTGGCCAGGCGTAAAAGATCAGACGAGCCATAAGAGCCTGAAGCGCAATAGCGTCACTGTGGCCAGGCATGAAAATCAGACGAGCCGTAAGAGCCTGAGGCGCAATAGCGTCACTGTGGCTAGGAGTATAATCAGACGAGCCGTAAGAGCCTGAGGCGCAATGCGTCACTGTGGCCAGGCTTGAAAATCAGACAAGCCGTAAGAGCCTGAGGCGCAATGCGTCACTGTGGCCAGGCGTAAAAGATCAGACGAGCCGTAAGAGCCTGAGGCGCAATAGCGTCACTATGGCCAGGCGTGAAAATCAGACGAGTCGTAAGAGCTTAAGGTGCAATAGCGTCACTGTGGCCAGACGTATAATCAGATGAGCTGTAAGAGCCTGAGGAGCAATACGTCACTGTGGCCAGGCGTGAAAATCAGACGAGCCATAAGAGCTTGAGGCGCAATAGCGTCACTGTGGCCAGGTGTATAATCAGACAAGCCGTAAGAGCCTGAGGCGCAATGCGTCACTGTGGCCAGGCGTAAAAGATCAGACGAGCCGTAAGAGCCTGAGGCGCAATGCGTCACTGTGGCTAGGCATAAAAGATCAGAAGATCCGTAAGAGCCTGAGGCGCAAATGCGTCATTGTGGCCAGGCATGAAAATCAGACGAGCCGTAAGAGCCTGAGGTGCAATAGCGTCACTATGGCCAGGCGTATAATCAGACGAGCCGTAAGAGCCTGAGGTGCAATACGTCACTGTGGCCAGGCGTAAAAGATCAGACGAGCCGTAAGAGCCTGAGGCGCAATGCGTCACTGTGGCCAGGCGTAAAAGATCAGACGAGCCGTAAGAGCCTGAGGTGCAATAGCGTCATTGTGGCCAGGTGTGAAAATCAGATGAGCTGTAAGAGTCTGAGGCGCAATAGCGTCACCATGGCCAGGCGTATAATCAGACGAGCCGTAAGAGCCTGAGGCACAATAGCGTCACTGTGGCCAGGCGTATAATCAGATGAGCCGTAAGAGCCTAAGGCACAATGCGTCACTGTGGCCAGGCGTAAAAGATCAGAGGAGCTGTAAGAGCCTGAAGAGTAATTGCATTACTATAGCCAGACAATGGAAACATAAAGGCCGTAAGAACTGGTGACGCGCTCGCGTCGTGATAGTCCGGTCTCAGAAAGGTATGTAAAATTCTTTTCGAAAATATATCTTTCTATAAAGGATCCTCTTTCGCAGGAAATATTCCTACCAAAGAGTGGGGAGCAATTGATAGTGGTCCTATCATCAAAGTCCACATGTACAAGGATCGACCAACCAGAGTCCGCCACATGTCAGATGCAATATAAGCCACGTGGCAGTTAGGAGGGACATTAGAGACCGTTGGCGGCAGAGTCCCCTGGCGATAAAGTTCTAATGCGACAAAGTCTCTAAAGCGATAGGGACTCTGTCGTAGAGTCTCTATGCGACACAGTAGGTCACGATAGACCTCTAACCCATTTAGCGCGACAGAGCTCTACCTCAGGCACTACGACAGAGCTCTACCGCAGAGACGTCGCAGAGGTTCACGAAAACTCTACCTCCTGTCGAACTCACTCACAAGTCATCCAGCTTCAAGTCGCGACAGAGTATCTAATGACTCTGTCGCAGCCCAGACACGCGGCTGGGCCTCAGACCCGAAACGCCCTCAAACCCGGATTGAACGTGATACCCGATCCGACCCGGGAAAACCTATAAATACACCAGGTACGTACTCAGAAGGGGAGGGGAAAAAACTTGAACCTCTCTGATTCTGCTTAAACCAATTTCCTTTCTCCTATATACAGAAACACAGCTTTCTAACTTAATCATCGAAGTGCGCGTGCAGGGACAAATCCCTGCATCTCTTTGATAGTCGTTGTTTTTACAGAAGATTCGAGGCACACGTGGAAGAAATTGCATCAACACCATCCTGTTGTCATTTAGGGCAACATCACGGATATCCGCTGCTGCCCATCATTTAAGGTATATACACTTGCACATATTGTATCTAAATAAGCATAGCACAGTAACATGTTTGTAAGTGATTTTAGGGGATGTATAAATATTGTAAACACTTATAAATGACTGAGAAAGAATTAAGTTATATGGTAAATGAATGGTGGGACTGGCATTGACGCACACCCAATTGTTAGTGAAGTGTGGTCACGATCAGAGGACAGGTAAGCATGAAAGAAAATAACAAAACGCGAAAAATTTACTCTGATTTTTGGGTAGTTTTGGGTCGTGACAAAAATAGAGACAGCAGGAGAGTATCAAAACTAGCAGCGTTGTGAATGTGATGGCGAAGATGATGATGGCCAAGAATGGTGATGACGATGCTAAGGAACGGTGCCGAGAGGGGGAAACAGTCGAGAGAAATAAAAGTGTAAAAGAGAAAGAAACTGAATGGGAACAGAGGATCGGGGAAGAAAGTGTTGAGACGATAGCTGATGATCAGCGAGTCAAAAACAGGGGTGGACAGGGGACGCGATGAGAGGAGAAACAGTAGAGATAGAGGAGAGAAGTTACAAATCGGCCTCCGTTTCGGCTTGTTAGCTTGGTGTGCTTGGGTCAGAGTGCCCGGTCACATGTCCCTTGTTCGAAGACTGGTAAGAGAGAAGAATAGAAAGAAAGGAGGTTAGAGGGAAAGAGAAAGGAAATTAAAAAAAAAAAAGAAAAGAAGAGAAAGGAAAAGAAAAGAGGAAGAAAGAAGTAATATATATATATTAGAAAAAAAGGGGTGATATATATATATATATATATATATATTTAAATGTGTATATATATATTAGAAAAAAAATTTGAAGAAAAGAAGACCAATATACTGAAAATTTGAGAAATTCCTAAATAGAGCTTCGAAAAATTAACCGAGTGGATCGGACCCCGTCGACTCGCTATGTTGTGACAATCGAGGATTACAGACAGACACCAAGGTAAGCAAGGTTATGATTTTGACGCATCGTAGGTAATTCTAATAAATAGGATACTAAGAATACAAATTTCGGTGTAGGAGAATCGTAGAAGGAGTTAAGGGAAACACTTGGACGCGTCACAACTCGAACTCAAAATTTTTGATAAATCGAGGTAAGGGTTATAATTTAATTTAGTTCTGATATGAACACTCATTGCATTGATAAAAAGATTTTTATGAAGCAACATTTTATTTTGAAATGAATTATCATTATTTTCATACCTAAGGAACGATTTATGAAACATGATTTCATTTTACGAAATGTTCACTAAGTGCATCTACGATTATGAAATGAATTAGCTGAAGTATGAAAATGCATGAAGTTTTATGATGGTTTGAAATTCCATATTTATGCTTTGAAACGAACTTTTGGCATTTTCAAAAGTATTTATGAAAGAGGGAAAAGAATTTTTGAGACTATAAGCTTCATGCATGGCTCCTTCTCATGGTGTTCCGGCTCCACCACTTGAGTATCGGTACGTAGGACCCCTGTAGCACTTGACTATACCTGTGTGGTAGATGTCTTGCTACTTGTGGTTTATAATGATAATGTTTTGGTAGTATCTCGTGCCCGCGCAGTACATATGAATGTTTCCTGCACGACGAGTGCCATTGGTGCCTGTGCCCTATCTACTTGCTACTATATGTTAAGAAATAAGAAGATACTACCCATGTTTATGATTATGATTGTTGTACGACCCTGATCTAGTCTACAACCCCCTTACCATGGCCATAGGTATGATTGACTCTCTACGGAGAATGACACGTATCACATGACTTAGTTATAGCCTAGTCTCCACGATTATGAATGAATGATGAATATGATTATAAATATGTTTATGCTGATGAATGAATGACTATGTTTTTTTTATGAGATTTTGACGAAATATTTTACGAACAATTATGATTTATGACAAAATGTTTAAGAATGATTATGTTTTATGAAGCATTTACGAATGACGATGATTTTATGAAATCATCCATGAATGATGAAAATTTTATGAAGTATTTAAGCATGTATTTGATTTAAAGAAAACTCTTGCTTCATAATTTCTTACGATGATGCACGAAATGAAAGTTTACATGTCTTTTAAATATTAGCTTCTAAAAGAAACTTATGATCAGTTTTTCTGAAGCAAAGGTTGTTTCATGAATGATTTCTTTCATGCTTTTACATATCAGGACTACTTTAAATGTATTTTCTTATTGGGCTTTTCCCCGAAAGCTCACCATTTCACCTCTCAAATGTGTTGCAGTGAAACTGCAGTTGATAATTGCTGCGTAGACGACATAGGCTGGTGGATACAAGTTTCCCCAGACTAATTTTGTACATACGTGAGGTATACATTTTTATCTCTTTACGAGACCATTTGTATGCACAGACATTTATTGAAAGTAATGTGTCGGGATGTAATCTCTATAAGGATAAATGAAGTGAAATATTTTTAAAGATTTCTTTTTAGGAGTAACTAGACATTGTTTGGAATATGTAGAATGATTTGATGGTATGACTTGGAAAGCATGTTTGGTAGTTATGGATATCTAGGATTGCTAAAAACAATTGGTTTACAGGTGGGTAAGCTTATATCTTAGCTGTTATGTTACCGAAATTTCTATCGACTATATAAATCCAAATGTTAAACTTTAATATAATTACGAATAAAAAAGTAAGAAAGAGGATTGACACTGAACAAGAATACAACCTAAGTGAATAGAGGATTAAGTTGCAAGCCAAATTTTTTTTTTAAATTCCTCAAATTTTTATAGGTCACGGTTCGTTACAGTTTAAAGTGGTATCAAAGCGAAGGTTGTCTAGTACTGTCAGTGTCAATAATAAGGATAGGATTACATCCCTAATGTCTGTACTTGTCTGGTTGTAGACTAAGTATACCTAATAAAGTTAAGACTTAATGTTTGGTTTACGTGAGTAATTAGATCACGAGCTAGAGGCCACGTAGGTAGGCCTGAGAATCATGCAGACTTGTCGTATGAGACTCATAAATGATATTGAGATTGAAACTGATGTTGAGCGCGCTCCATCAGGTTTTGTGGAAAGGACAGATGGTACTGAGATACACTTCGCTGAGATTGAGCAGAGTATTGAACATACTATGGAAAAATTGGGATACAAGCTATGTTAGGTGATGGGGTAGACGAAAGAATAGATAGGCAGATTACTCCCGATACGCCCGCACAACCTGTAGAGATGTTTTAGAACTACAAATATGCCTGCTTCTGTAGCTCCACAACAGAATGATGATGACTTGGGTTAGGAGTAGGAGCTACAAGAGATGAGGCAATTTCAGAAGTTCAGACCGCCACTGTGGAATAGAATAAAGGACCTAGTAGTTATAGAGAACTGAATGAATGAGATTGAGGAAACTGTGAATGGAATTTATGGGTCTAGCACAAGGAAATCGATCTGTTAATGAGTATGAATTATGATTTATATCCCTGAGAAGGTATGACCCAACGTTATTAGCAGTGAAGTTAAGAAATGTCTGTAAGTTCACTAACGGATAGAGACCGAGCTGATTTTGGAGGATAGTATGCTACATACTGAAGTCAATAATCTAATTGTAATGAAAAAAAATGAGAAAATTAAATTAGAAAACTTGCATGGATTCTTAGAGTATGACTGTGAGTTTAATAGACTGAGGGTAGTTTTAAGAGTTTAAGCCTCCATTTTTCAACAAGGTTAAGATTAAGAATTTAGTGATTCGGAGTGTTGGATGAATGAGATAGAAAAGTTTGATAATTTTAGAAGTAACTCTACCGAGAAAGTTGCTTTTACAACTTTTGTGTTAAAGGATTGGAGAAGCTACATGGATTTTCAGAGTGTGCTACTATAAAGAAAGTAGCCTTTGTAGCATCAGTATCGAAATGGAAAGTCGAACTCGAAGGGAAGTTCCCCTATTTAATTCGAGAGTCGACATCAGAAAAGTACATGAGATATGTTTCTGAAGGCCCTTAGATGGCAATACATTCCGAATGAAACAAAGTGACAATTATGGATGAAATGATTGCAATCGGACATAAAGTAACAAGTCTATGGATGATTACGAAATTAAATTTATAGCTTTGAAAGAAGAATAATCCGGATAAGTAGAGATGTGAAATAGAGGAAGTCCAGAAAACTCATAGGACGTACTGAGATCATCGGTCGAGTTGAGTTAGCTTCACCTGATGTTATTTTAAATGAGCAGTGCGTAAGGCGCAACTATGGGAATATGAGATATATACTCTCGAGGTTACAAAGAAAATGACAAGGTAAAGAGAGTGACAGAAAAAGTGATACACTAAGGAAGCAGTGAGAGTGATAGAGTAAAGTCACTGTAACTGAAAAGATAAATCACATAACTAAAAGTATAAGTGAAGGTCACACTACTTATGTGATCGATAAAGTTAGGGCGTGTTCGAATTAAAAAAAAACAATTATATGGATTACATGAAAATGACATTATCGAACTAGGTGATTCACTTTGGAGTGTACTAGCATTAATTGTTAAGGAGACCTGGAGTGTTCTAGGTCACGATATGTCAAGAACGAGAGTTAAATTTGATTCTCCCAAAGCAGAAATTATGGATCAGTGGGAAAGACCCAGAACTCTTAAAGATGATTCAGAGTTTGAGATATAGGGAGACTTTGGAACATGAATTACGTATCGAGTCTAAAGATTGTAAATTGCTCATGCTTATGTTTCGAATGCGAGACTTAATTGGAATAAGGAAAAAGTTCTGATATAATTGATGTACGAAATGAGACAAGTTTGAAATGTGATAGATTCTGAGTAAAAGTTACATTGGAATAAGAGTTGTATGCAAAGTAAGAATATCTCTGTTATGTGAACTGATTCAGAATCAAGTGATATGGATTAAGAATAAGTTTTGACTAAAGGATAAATGTGAAATTGCAATAAATTATGGTATCCTACTTTCTATTGGGACTGAACCTTGAATCCTTATATTTATAACCAATTTATGTGGTCAAGTCTGATGGCTAACAAAGGTATTTCAAAATACCTCCTTGCCTGAGAACTTGACAGCGTCTAGAAATACCCTAATCCATAACCTATAAATTGAAATTGACAGTTGTCATATTCGTGTTGGAATCAGGATACCATTACTTGTGAAGGTGAATAAAGGAATTTCATTCTAGTGAAATCGTATGAACTATGGAATATGGATCCATGGTTCAATATCAAGTGCAAAGAAATGCTATGTGGGAACGTAGATTTAAGGCAGTAATTGAAAATCATCAGCTAAAAAAAATTATCATTGTATATGTTGGCTCTACCGAGAGGGGGGGTGAATCGGTTTTCTAACAATTATGGCAGATTTTAAATTAATCGCAATTTAAACACAAATGATAATGAATAAAACAGTGCAATATAACAATTTAATGCAAAGAGAGGGAAAGAGAAACAAACACAGCGACTTATAGAGGTTCGGCCAACTCTTGCCTACGTCCTCTCTCCTTGACCTTCTTGTCAAGTGGTTTCTTTCTCTCTTTCAATAGAGTTTACAAAGTTCCTTTTACAGGTTAAGGAATAACCTCTCTACCCTTAGCAATACAGAAAATGTATTCACCCTTTTACAATAACTCTCACTGAGGAACAATCCTCTTTTCTTTTAAGGTGAGGATGAATACAGAATAAGGCTTTTTCAGTGGGTAGGACTAACACAGCTTGTAGTACTTAAGCTTGTACAATAAATCTCAATTAATGAGCAATAGGGATACAAGGAATGAAAGAATTAAAGCTTCAGAATATTGAGAATGTGCAGTGATAGTCTCTCTATCTGCTTTGTCTTCAATGCTTGGTTATATACTGAAGGTTGGGTAGTTGGAGCATTAAATGCAGTTTTTCCCATTAAGATTTGAAGAAAATAGCCGTTGGGAACCTCCAGTGGTCAGACAGATCGATCTCCTATTTTGGCCAGATCGATCTCTTAGTTTTGAATCCTGCAAGATCAAAGCATAAATACACAGGAAGATCGATCTCATATATTACCAGATCGATCTGTTAGTTTGAATAGGCAGAGGCAGATCGATCTGTCGAATAGGCAGATCGATCTCCTATCCTCTCTGTTTGAGGCAGGATCGATCTCTTAATACACCAGATCGATCTCTTAAGCTCACTGACTTTGAGCAGATCGATCTCTTCCTTACCAGATCGATCTCTTTTTACCTTAAACCCTTTACACCGTTTTAAGGCTTGCCAGATCGATCTCTTCCATCATGAGATCGATCTCTCATAAAGTATAAACCCAGGAGATCGATCTCTCACACCTCAGATCGATCTCTCATCAGCAGAACTCTAAGTTCTGGTCCTGATATCTTCTAAACATGTTTGTATACCATCTTAACATTATTGTATTAACTTGTTTTGTCATTTCAAAATATATTAACTCAACAATCTCCCCCTTTTTGATATGACAAAACTCATCCAATAAACATGTTTAGTGAATTTGCAAAATTCCCTTTTTGTGAGCTTTTGACTTTGTTAAAGATTTAACTCATCCTTAGTTAAATCTTAACTCCCCCTTAGTTAGCTCTAGCTCTTAACTCCCCCTCAATTAAATCATCCTATAACTCCCTTTTAAACATTTAACACATGTTTCTTCTCCCCCTTTTTGTCATATCAGTCACAAAAGATCGAAGACTTATGGCATTTCAAAATTAATATTTGCATTAACACATCCAATATTCAATCAAATCACATTTCATTCAAGCAAATTTTTCACAGAAAACATCAAGTAGCTTAATAATGTTGTAACTACACTCAATTAAAACGCCTAATGCCTAATGTGAGGGAGGATCACGATCCAAAAGTTCCTCAACATGCGTGCGGGTTACTTGAAGTTCATCGAACATCGCCGCTTGAGTTTCTTGAAATTTATCGAACATCGCCTTTTGAGTGTCTTGAATCCTATCCACTCGTTGAGTTAATTCGGCAAACATACGCTGCTGAGTGGTATGTCCTTCATCGATTCTCTGACTGAGGTTGCTTATCATCTTCACGATCAGCTCCAAGTCAGCAGGAGACGAGGTTTGTGCAGTTGGCGCAGCCGTGGAGGACGACGGTTCTGGAGCGGGTGCTGCAGGTGGGTGTGCTGGTTCAGCGGTGTGGTCATCTTCAGCCTCAGCAGGTTGCTGTTCTTGCTTTTTCGTCCACTCTCCCCGGAAATCTTTGTAGTACCCCATATGATGTAGGGTCCCAATGTTAAGCTCGCTTTTAGGAGATGGAAGTTCGCCAGTTTCGCCGCTGCAGTCGATGCCAAGGCGACGGAGAAGATAAGCCACTGGTTGTGGAAAAACTATTGTGGTAGCTTGGCCACGCACAATCTTCAGCCAATCCTCGTATATAAAGTGAGGGAGGTTTGGTTTTTGGCTGGTGGTGTGAATGTGATGGAGCCAAAACCGATCTAGACGCCTGACGGTTGAGTGACGGGTACCGTAAGGGCGGAGATTCCAGGAGATTATGAGGTGGAGTAACCGAAGGTGCATTGGAAGGTTACTCGCCTTGTCCCCGGGGAGTTCAAACACAAAGGGGACTTCCTCATCCTCATTAGTTAAACCTTCATCGCGTATATCAAATACTTTGGCTATAACTTCAGAATCAATTAGAATTGATTGACCCATGACGAAGGTTCTGAAGGCAAGGATTTTGCAGGTGTCATCGGCGTCATAAACGAGTTCGGCATTTGAAAATAATGCGCGAACGAGATTTGGAGGGACAGGAGTGTTGATTCTCAAGAATTTCACCCAACCAAATTCCTCAAATTTTGATAGGTATGGAAAGTCTATGTGATTGAGGAAGGAAAAATCAATGGTGCGCCAATGCTTGATTGGCATAGTTGAAAAGTATTCCTCATACCGCTTTCTTTTTGCTGGTGTTTTAAAACACCGATTGAAGGAAGCGATAGGAGGTGGAGTGGGTTGGGAGGAAGAACCTGCCTCTACATTGGGTCTAGGTGGTTTGGTTCCTGCTCTCTTAAGCCTAGGCATTATTCTAGACCTTAAAGATTTGATAACTAAATTCAACAAAAAGAAAGGCAATGAAACAGTACCTAGGTTTGCCCTAGACGCAAAACAAACACAAATCGAAGAAGGATTTTGATAAAATCAGTGAGAGATGTAGGTTACTATACCGGAATTTGACACTGAGACGCAAGGGAGACCGTACGAGGATCGATCGGAGGAGGAATTGAAGAAGAGGATGCGAGGGAATTGGAGAATTTGAATTTTAGGTTTTGGGAGATTTGGGAATTTTTCACGGCTATTTATACTCCAAGGCATAGGAGATCGATCTGTCGAGGCGACAGATCGATCTGGTACTCCCAGAAGCGAAGAGAGATCGATCTGTCGTAGGGACAGATCGATCTGGTCTCAAACAGAGGCTTAAGGAGATCGATCTGGTACATGCATAGATCGATCTGTAGAATGCGGAAGCTTGATGAGATCGATCTGTCGTGGGGACAGATCGATCTGTCTCTAAACAGAGACGTAAGGAGATCGATCTTATGGTTAGAAGATCGATCTGCTTAGCTTAACCTTGATAATTTAGGCTTGTTTAAGGGATAGAGATCGATCTTATATCTCAAGGAGATCGATCTCTCATCCTTTTTGCCAGAAAATTTTTGCAAAAACTCTTTAAAAATCAACTTGAAATCAAGATTTTTACAACATGAAAGTCCTAGGGCATATTCATGAGTCCTAATTCACCTCTAAGGATACAGAACCTATCTCTATCAAGGGGTTTGGTGAATATATCAGCTATTTGATGTGTAGTATCAATATACTCTAAGATTATATCCCCTTTTTGTACATGATCTCTAAGGAAGTGATGTCTAATTTCTATGTGCTTGGTTCTGGAGTGTTGTATAGGATTCTTAGACAGATTAATGGCACTGGTATTATCACATTTAATTGAGACTTGCTTCATGTCAATACCATAATCTCTCATTTGTTGTTTAATCCACAACACTTGAGCACTACAACTACCAACTGCTATATACTCAGCTTCAGTTGTGGACTGAGCTACACTGTTTTGCTTCTTGGAGAACCAAGAAATTAACCTATTTCCTAAGAATTGGCAAGTACCTGAAGTACTTTTCCTATCTATTTTGCATCCTCCAAAATCAGCATCTGAAAATGCATGAAGGGCAAAAGTGGAGTCTTTGGGATACCAAAGTCCTAGTGAGGGAGTATCTTTGAGGTATCTAAAGATTCTCTTAGTTGCCAATAGATGTGATTCCCTAGGGGATGATTGAAATCTAGCACAAAGGCACACACTAAACAATATATCTGGTCTACTAGCAGTTAAATAAAGCAAAGAACCAATCATAGACCTATAGAGTTTAGTGTCTACACACTTACCACTTTCATCTTTGTCAAGCTTGATGTTGGTGCCCATTGGAGTGGTTTGAGGTTTGCAATTGTCCATCCCAAATCTCTTGAGCAAGTCCTTGGTGTACTTTGCTTGATTGATGAATGTTCCATCCTTTGTTTGCTTCACTTGAAGTCCCAAGAAGAATGTGAGTTCTCCCATCATGCTCATCTCAAATTCTCCTTGCATGATCTTAGCAAATTCTTGGCATAAAGACTCATTAGTTGAACCAAAAATAATATCATCTACATATACTTGTACAACTAGTAAGTCCTTATTTTTATTTTTTATGAATAATGTGGTGTCTACCTTTCCTCTTGAGAACCCTTTTTCTATTAAGAACTTTGACAACCTTTCATACCAAGCTCTAGGGGCTTGTTTTAACCCATAAAGTGCCTTAGACAATTTGAAAACATGTTCAGGAAATTCATGATTTTCAAATCCGGGAGGTTGCTCTACATAGACTTCTTCATTAATGAAACCATTCAAGAATGCACTCTTTACATCCATTTGATATAACTTGAAATCTTTATAACATGCAAAGGCAAGTAACATTCTTATTGCCTCTAATCTAGCTACCGGTGCATATGTTTCATCATAGTCTATGCCTTCCTCTTGTCTATAGCCTTGAGCAACTAGCCTAGCCTTATTCCTTATGATCACACTATTTTCATCCATTTTGTTCTTGAATATCCATTTAGTCCCAATTATAGAGTGATCACTAGGCCTTGGAACTAGTTTCCATACTTTGCTTCTCTCAAATTGATTTAACTCTTCTTGCATTGCTAGGAACCAATTATTATCCTCTAAGGCTTCATTGACATTCCTAGGCTCTATTTGAGATACAAAGGCTATGTATTGACACATATTCCTTAAGGATGACCTAGTTCTAACTCCAAGAGTTGGATCTCCTACTATTTCACAATCTTTTACATATCCTAACTCTCTTGGTGCTCTAGGTTCTCTTTCTAGAACTTCTATTTCTTCTTCATCTTCTTTATTCAAATCAAGCTTTTCTAGAAAGTCATCTTCTAAGCCTTCATCAAATATCTCAACATTTTCATCATTGTTGGTTGAATCTTTAGATATATTATTTGATTCATCAAATACAACATGAATAGATTCTTCAACCATCAATGTTCTTTTGTTATAAATTCTATAAGCCTTTGAATTCAATGAATATCCTAGAAATATTCCCTCATCACTTTTGGCATCAAATTTTCCTAAATTATCTTTTCCATTATTTAGAACAAAGCATTTGCAGCCAAAAGGATGGAAGTAACTAATATTAGGCTTCTTACCTTTGTAGAGCTCATAAGGAGTTTTCTTTAGCATGGGTCTTATCATAGCTCTATTAATTATATAACATGATGTGTTTATAGCTTCAGCCCAAAGGTACTTTGGCAAGTTATTTTCACATAACATGGTCCTAGCCATCTCTTCCAAAGTTCTATTTCTTCTCTCAACTACACCATTTTGTTGCGGTGTTCTAGGGGCTGAAAAATTATGGCTAATTCCTTGATCATTGCAATACTCATCAAATCCTATATTTTCAAATTCTTTGCCATGATCACTTCTAATGCTTGTTATTGTATAACCTTTTTCATTTTGAGTCACCTTTGAGTAAGTTATGAATTTCTCTAAGGCTTCATTTTTTACTCTCAAAAAGAACACCCAAGTGTACCTAGTGTAATCATCAACTATTACAAAACCATAGTGTTTCCCACCTAGGCTAGTGGTTCTAGTTGGTCCAAATAAGTCTAAATGCAGTAATTGAAGAGGCCTAGTGGTGGATACACTATTCTTAGGCTTAAAAGTTGTTCTTTTGTGTTTTCCTTTAACACAAGCTTCACATATTTCTTCATGATTAAAGGGTAGTTTGGGTAAGCCTATGACTAGATCCTTTCTTTCTAATTTGGATAGCACATGCATGCTAGCATGACCTAGTCTCCTATGCCATAACCAAGATTCCTTTTTGTTATCTACCATTAAGCATATGTTTTCGTTTTTGAGTTCATTAAGGTAGACTATATATATGTTACCTTGCCTATGACCTAGAAGAAGAATTTTATTTGACTTAGGATCTATAACATTACATTTCATGCAATCAAAAATTACTTTGTAACCTTTGTCACAAAGTTGACTAATGCTTAGCAAGTTATGCTTTAGACCCCTAACAAGTAATACTTTTTCTAAAGAGAAATGATCATTACCTATTGAGCCACTCCCTTCCACTTGGCCTTTGGAGTTGTCCCCAAAAGTGACTTCTCCACCAATTTTCGATTTGAAGGAATTGAAATGGCTTTTATCACCCGTCATGTGCCTTGAGCATCCACTATCTAAGTACCAAGCTTCTTTTGTTTTAGCTTTGTGACTATGCTCAATCACCTATAACACAAAAAATAAACACACTCAAGTCTTAGGTACCCAAATTCTCTTGGGTCCTTGGAGGTTAGTAAATGAAATTCTTGATCCCATTGGGATCCATTTTGCTAATGCATTGCAGTCTTTGGAATGAATTACCTCTTTTGGAATCCATATCCTTTTTATAATTTTTCCTTTAAGATTCCTCATCTTTATAGTGCAATAATGTGACTTATGTCCCTTCTTATTACAATATGAACAAGTAATTGCAGGTTTATTCATGCTCTTTCTAGCAATGAAACTTTTAAGATGGGTCTCCCTACTTTGTGCATTATACCCTAAGCCATTTTTGTCAAAAAATGCCCTTTGGGTTTCTAACATGCTATCTAGCTTTTGTTGCCCCATGTGAAATCTATTAAAGGAGTTATGTAAATTGCTATTTTTCTCCTTAAGATCACCAATTTCTAGATTAGCAGTCTCTAGTTTCTCCTCACATTCCAATTTATCTTTTAACATTATCTCATTTTCCCTTTTTAATTTCGATATTAACTTTTTATACTTCATGCTCATAGATTCATACTCTAATGCTAAATCATCAAATGCATCTTGCAGTTCATCAAAAGAGTATTCATTGATATTAGAAGTTACCTTTTCATCATCATCAATAGCCATGAAGCATAGGTTGGCAATGTCCTCATTTGATTCATCATCGGAGCAGTCACTGTCACTCCATGTTGCGACCATTGCCTTCTTTTTATGAAACCTATCATTAGATCTTTTGAGAAGAGGGCAGTTAAATTTTATGTGTCCAGGTTTTTTACACTCATAACACACAATAGAGTCTTTTCTACCTACTTCCTCTTGTTCTCTCCTATTGTTTCTCCTATTGCTATTACCAGCTCTCATCCTCATGAATTTATTAAATCTTTTGGCAAACATTGCCATCTCAATATCCTCCTCACTGCCACTCTCATTTTTAATTTCCTTTTCAGCAGTGGATTTTAGAGCAACACCCACTTTCTTGGGTGGCTCTTCATTTCTTTTAAGCTTCATCTCATAAGTTAGCAAGGAACCTATTAATTCATCTAAGGACAATGTGTGTGGATCCTTAGATTCCTCTATTGCTGTTACCTTAGCTTCCCATGACTTAGGTAAGCTATTTAAAATTTTCTTTACCATTTCAATATTAGAATATATTTTTCCTAAAGATTTTAATCCATTAATTATATCGGTAAACCTAGTGAACATATCACTAATGGATTCTTCTTCCTTCATCCTAAAGAGCTCATAATCATGTGTGAGCATACCTACTTTTGTTTCCTTCACTTGGGTTGTACCCTCATGAGTTATTGCCAATTTATCCCATATTTGCTTGGCATTATCACACCCGGAGACTCTATTATATTCATTAGGACCTAAAGCACAAAATAATGTGTGCACAGCTTTAGCATTTAGCTGTGCACATTTAATGTCATTAGAATCCCATTCATCTTCTTCTTTGGGAATATCTCTTCCCTCTATTTTCTTTGTAGGGATTTGAGGTCCCTTAACTATAATTCTCCATACTTCATAGTCATTTGCTTGAATAAATAGCATCATCCTAGTCCTCCAATATGAATAATGTTCACCATTGAACATGGGAGGTCTAACCGTGGAGTGCCCCTCTCCTATCAAACTAGTTGCAACATTGTTAAGAGCCATTAGATCGTTTCTACTCTTAGGAAGTTGTTCCTACGTGATTAAAGAGTCCTAGCTCTGATACCAATTGTTGGCTCTACCGAGAGGGGGGGTGAATCGGTTTTCTAACAATTATGGCAGATTTTAAATTAATCGCAATTTAAACACAAATGATAATGAATAAAACAGTGCAATATAACAATTTAATGCAAAGAGAGGGAAAGAGAAACAAACACAGCGACTTATAGAGGTTCGGCCAACTCTTGCCTACGTCCTCTCTCCTTGACCTTCTTGTCAAGTGGTTTCTTTCTCTCTTTCAATAGAGTTTACAAAGTTCCTTTTACAGGTTAAGGAATAACCTCTCTACCCTTAGCAATACAGAAAATGTATTCACCCTTTTACAATAACTCTCACTGAGGAACAATCCTCTTTTCTTTTAAGGTGAGGATGAATACAGAATAAGGCTTTTTCAGTGGGTAGGACTAACACAGCTTGTAGTACTTAAGCTTGTACAATAAATCTCAATTAATGAGCAATAGGGATACAAGGAATGAAAGAATTAAAGCTTCAGAATATTGAGAATGTGCAGTGATAGTCTCTCTATCTGCTTTGTCTTCAATGCTTGGTTATATACTGAAGGTTGGGTAGTTGGAGCATTAAATGCAGTTTTTCCCGTTGAGATTTGAAGAAAATAGCCGTTGGGAACCTCCAGTGGTCAGACAGATCGATCTCCTATTTTGGCCAGATCGATCTCTTAGTTTTGAATCCTGCAAGATCAAAGCATAAATACACAGGAAGATCGATCTCATATATTACCAGATCGATCTGTTAGTTTGAATAGGCAGAGGCAGATCGATCTGTCGAATAGGCAGATCGATCTCCTATCCTCTCTGTTTGAGGCAGGATCGATCTCTTAATACACCAGATCGATCTCTTAAGCTCACTGACTTTGAGCAGATCGATCTCTTCCTTACCAGATCGATCTCTTTTTACCTTAAACCCTTTACACCGTTTTAAGGCTTGCCAGATCGATCTCTTCCATCATGAGATCGATCTCTCATAAAGTATAAACCCAGGAGATCGATCTCTCACACCTCAGATCGATCTCTCATCAGCAGAACTCTAAGTTCTGGTCCTGATATCTTCTAAACATGTTTGTATACCATCTTAACATTATTGTATTAACTTGTTTTGTCATTTTAAAATATATTAACTCAACAGTATACTATAAGATTTTTTCTATTGACTGGAATCAATCTTGCATTTAAAGAGGATAATTGCTTAATTTAAAGTGATTTTGGTTTAGTAAAAGAAAGAGAGAAGTATCTCAACTTGAGGATATGGATTGATAATTATTCAAGTCATTACAGGACAATCTTTAAACTTCTACATGGAGTGCTATTAATTTGTTAATAATGAGAGTGATTAATTTGTGATAATGGTTCCAAAGATTAAGGAATCAATGAGATTATGTGATGTATGTGATTGGTGTTTGGAGTTGTGATCTTGATATGGATTTTATTATTTGGAGTTAATATTGTATTTGGCCAATCTTGGATCATGATAATATAAGCTTTGCGAAGAGTTTCATCATCATCTATAATTGATCTATGAGACTTGAAAGCTATTAATATTTGAGATTAGAGATGAGTTGGATACTCATAAATTTATGTTTGAATTTGTTGAGTGTGAAAACTTATGTTTATTACAATTTCTGTTATATTGATTTCATGTTTATCGTAGTGTATGATGGTTAACTGATGATAAACATTCTGATATAGTGAAAAAAAGGGAAATCAATATCCAATAGTTTATAAGTAACTAGAAAATTTGTTGATATCATCATTCGGATTTAAAGTTTTATATGGTTATAATTACTTAACATGATTTGGAAATTTTATTCTAAGAAATTTGGTGAACAAGGAATTCCGTTGATCCCGGACAATGTTATGAACAATAACTTTGAGGTTTTCACAATTATATTCGTATGACATATTAGAAGGAGCAGTTGAAGTGTGATTGGATTTAAGTTACAAACTTTTGGATTATTGTTAATTTAACCAGTGGTTGATCTTTAATATGGAGATTAATTTTAACTGAAGCCCATAGTAGTAAGTACATTCTGCATCCTGGTAATATCAAGATGTACCAAAATTGATGAAGGGTGTTTTTGGTGGCTTGAAATGAAACGGGATGTGGTAGAGTTTGCTTATAACAACAACTAACATACTAGCATTGGGATGGCACCGTATGAGGCTTTGTATGGTAGAAGATGTAGGTCTCCAGTGGCTTAGGAAGGAGGGGTGACAAAAAGATTTTGACTCTCAATTTGGTGAAACAGGCAGCAGAAGGTGTTCGGATAATCTGTGATAGCAACACAAAGCAGGCAGAAGAGTTATGCGGATAAGCATAGGCGGTCACTTGAGGTTCAAATTGGGGACTCGATGTTTCTAAAAGTATTCCCGAGCAAGGGTATTATGTGCTTTGGAAAGAAGAGGAAACTGAGTCCTCACTTCATTGGTCTTTTTGAGATTCTAGAGAGCCTCATGATGGAGAAGTACCCTCATCTATTCTAAATGACCAAGATGAATTTGGAGGACCAAATTCCTTAAAGGTGGGGAGAATGTAAACACTACAAATTTTCTGTATTTAATTAAACAATAAAATTAAATGAAAATATGTTATAAGAATGTATATATTTTTGTTAAATGAAAAATGTATTTAAAAATGTTAAAAATAATTATTATAAATATATATATTTGTCAAATTAAAAAGGTAATTATAAATAAAAAAACGTTATAAGAATGTATATACATATTGTATATATTGTTGCAAATATATGTAAATACCTATGTGGTAAGTAAATGAAATGAGGTGAAATAATGCACATGGGTATCTAAGATTGTATATACATGTGTATGTACATTATAAAAGAGAAAGAGTATAGAAACATTATACAACATGATGAAATAAATAAATGATATATATATTATAATGATAATAATATATATATAGGAGTATGGAATTGGCTTTGGAAGCCAATTCCTGCATTTTGGTTTTCAAAGGCAGATTTCTCTGCTGTAGCAGGAAACAATAAAAGGAGAAAGAAAAAAAAAAGAGAAAAAAGGGAGAAGAGAAAGGTGTGTGGACTGAGGCTGATCGGGAAGGAAAAGAGAGAAGGAAGGAAGAGATAGCAGCAGGGAAGCTGAAGCTGAAGTGAGAAACCGAGAGCATCAATGTTTGAAACCGAGGCTTCTTTGTTTGCTATAACTCCTTTAGGCTGTCGAAAGAAAGACAGGAATGATGAAGAGCAGTGGAGGGCAGTAAACAGAAGGCTGGATCATGAAACCGAGCGAGGATTTGTGCATGAGAAGGAGAAGAGGAGGACTGAGCTAAGGATACTTGGACTGCTGGCTAAAACAGAGGGGTTCAAGCCTCTGGAAATTGTCACCAAAATAGAGACAGCAGGAGAGTACCAGAACTAGCAGCATTGTGAAGGTGATGGCGATGGTGATGATGGCCGAGAATGGTGATGATGATGCTAAGGAACGGTACCGAGAGGGGGAAACAGTGGAGAGAAATAAAAGTGTAGAAAAGGAAAAAACTGAATAGGAACGGAGGATAGAGGAAGAAAGTGCTAAGACGATGGCTGATGATTGGCGAGTCGAAAACAGGGGTAGATAGGGGACGCGATGAGAGGAGAAACAATAGAGATAGAGAAGAGAAATTAAAAATTGGCCTCTGTTTCAGCTTGTTGGCTTGGTGTGCTTGGGTCAGAGTGCCCGGTCACATGTCCCTGGTTCGAAGACTGGTGAGAGAGAAGAATAGAAAGAAAGGATGTTGGAGGGAAGGAGAAAGGAAATAAAAAAAGAGAAGAAGAGAAGGAAAGAAGAGAAAGGAAAAGAAAAGAGGAAGAAAGAAGTAATATATATATATATATAATTATATATATATATAATTATATATATATATATATATTGGAAAAAAAAGGGGTGATATATATATATATATATTTAAATATATATATATGAAAAAAAATTGAAGAAAAGAAGACGAATATACTGGAAATTTGAGAAATTTCGAGAAAGAGCTCCAAAAAATTAACCGAGTGGATCGGACCCTGCCGACTCACTATGTTGAGACAATCGAGGATTATGGACAGACACCGAGGTAAGCAAGGTTATGATTTTGACGCATCATAGGTAATTCAAATAAATAGGATACTAAGAATACAAATTTCGGTGCAGGAGAATCGTAGAAGGAGTTAAGGGAAACACTTGGAGGCGTCACTACTCGAACTCAAAATTTTCAATAAATCGAGGTAAGGGGTATAATTTAATTTAGTTCCGATATGAACACTCATTGCATTGATAAAAAGATTTTTATGAAGCAATATTATATTTTGAAATGAATTATGATTATTTTTCATACCTAAGGAACGATTTACGAAACATGATTTCGTTTTACGAAATGTTCACTAAGTGCATCTACGATTATGAAATGAATTTGCTGAAGTATGAAAATGCATGAATTATGATTGTTTGAAATTCCATATTTATGCTTTGAAACGAACTTTCGGCATTTTCAAAAGTATTTATGAAAGAGGGAAAAGAAGTTTTGAGACTATAGGCTTCATGCATGGCTACTTCTCGTGGTGTTTCGACTCCACCACCTGAGTGCCGGTACGTAGGCCCCTGTAGCACTTGACTATACCTGTGTGGTAGATGTCTTGCTTCTTGTGGTTTATGCTGATGATGTTTTGGTAGTATCTCGTGCCCGGGCAGCACGCATGAATGTTACCCGCACGACGAGTGCCATTGGTGCCTGTGCCCTAGCTACGTGCTAGTATATGATAAGAAATAAGAAGATACTACCCATGTTTTTTATTATGATTGTTGTACGACCCCGATCAAGTGTACAGCCCCCTTACCATGGCTATAGGTATGATTGACTCTCTACGGAGAATGACACGTATGGCATGACTTAGTTATAGCCTAGTCTCCACGGTTATGAATGAATGACGAATATGATTATAAATATGTTTATGCCGATGAATGAATGACTATGTTTTTTATAAGATATTGACGAAATGTTTTATGAACAATTATGATTTTATGACGAAATGTTTAAGAATGATTATGTTTTATGAAGCGTTTACGAATGACGATGATTTTATGAAATCATCCATGACTGATGGAAATTTTATGAAATATTTAAGCATGTATTTGATTTAAAGAAAACTCATGCTTCATAATTTCTTACGATGACTATGCACGAAATGAAAGTTTACATGTCTTTTAAATATTAGCTTCTAAAAGAAACTTATGATCAGCTTTTCTGAAGCAAAGGTTGTTTCATGAATGATTTCTTGCATGCTTTTACAGATTAGGACTACTTTAAATGTATTTTCTTACTGGGCTTTTCCCCGAAAGCTCACCCCTTCACCTCTCAGATGTGTTGCAGTGAAACTATAGTTGATAATTGCTACGTAGATGACGTAGGCTGACGGATACGAGTTTCCCCAGACTACCTTTTGTACATGCATGAGGTATACATTTTTATCTCTTTACCAGACCATTTGTATGCACAGACATTTATTGAAAGTAATGTGTCAGGATGTAATCTGTATAAGGATAAATGAAGTGAAATATTTTTAAATATTGATTTTTTTTAGTAAATAGACGTTGTTTGGAATATGTAGAATGATTTGATGGTATGACTTGGAAAGCATGTTTGGTAGTCGTGGATATCTAGGATTGTTGAAAACAATTGGTTTATAGGTGGGTAGGCTTATATCTTAGCCGTTATGCTGCCAAAATTTCTATCGGTTATATAAATCCAAATGTTAAACTTAAATATAATTACGGATAAAAAGGTAAGAAAGAGGATTGACACTGAATAGGAATACAACTTAAGTGAATAAAGGATTAAGTTGCAAGCTAAAATTTCAAAAACAAAAATTTCCTCGAATTTTTATAGGTCACGGGTCGTTACAGTGCATTGTTCGAGAGTCCATTATGCTTAAAAGTGTTGCACAGATCTAGAAATTGCCCTAAGTGAGCATGTGGGTCATCATGGGGAAGCCCATGAACTGAAGTGAAGTTTGGATCATTTGGAGGATCGAAGGCTTAATCTCAAAGTTGTTTGTTGGGACAGCTAGTGGCCTAATGCCAGTGTAGTAACCTCCTATGGTCAGGACAGCATAGTCTCCCACTGTCCTGATCTCTCTGTTTTCAGCCATCTTGTCTTGCAGCAAAACTACTATTTTCTGTAAGACCCGAAATTAAATCGTAAATTTTATGAGGGATAAAAATGCTCACCAATTTAAAGGAATGTGATTCGGACTGAAAATAAGGATTCAAATCATAAAATGAATGAATATTCGTGAAGGGAAGTCGGGTTAAATTAATCCCGAACACGCGCAAGGGTAAAACGGTCAAAAGACCGAAAGTCAGGATAAATTCGATAAGAAATTTAATTAAAAATAAGGATTTAGAATATCTTGATCAATAACGAGGAAATTATATAATTTCGAGTCCAATTGATCAAGATCTGGAATTTTTAGAAATATCGAAAAGTCACTTGGGACAATATTCCGAAAATACGGAGAAATTATACCCGAAAAATGGTTAAAAATATAATAAATAAAATAAATTAAGTTAAGTTAAATTGTTTGGAATAAAATATTAATTTTGTAGATATTTTTAGATTTTTTAGACTATTTTAATGAATAAAATAATAATAAACTAAATTATAAATAATAATAAATAAAAATAAAAATAATTGAAAAAAAATCAGAAATCTGTAAAAGTCGGGGAGAGAGAAGAAGTGAGGGAAAACGGAGAGGGAGACGCGCGTGGCTCATCCGACCGACGGCCACGGGGCACCGACGGCCTTCGACGAAGGGCCGAGTAGCAAGAGGAGAGGCCGGTGAAGCCATTGGCACCGCTGACGCGCGCCGACGATGGCTGTACCCGGCGAACGAAGGAAGAGAAGACCGCAGGGAAAACGGAGTCGGTACCGGTGATCCAAGGCAGCTGGGGGTGAACGGCGGGTACCGACGTGATCGGGAGGAGGAGCCGGTCCTTTTGAGACCGGTATTGGCCTGCGAAACTGCCAGAATTCAACGGATCGAGAGGAGACAGCCGCGGGGGAGAAGGAGGAATTCGCCGACGATGGCCGCGTTTCGACCCCAACCGAGGCCCGATTCTGAATGCCTAGGTGTAGCCGAGCCGAACGGCACTGGAATCGCGTCGAGAACTGGCCGGATGACGCCGAAATGAGCAAATGGGGACTGAACCGGCCTGAACCGAACTGGATCGAGCTGAACCGGCGGTCTGAACCGGTTTGAACCGGTCCAGCCAAGAAAGAAGGGAAAAAAAGGAGAAAAAGAGGAAAAGGAAAAAGGGAAAGGATTTTTGGGGATAGATCAGACTTCGGGTAAGTCAATACGAGGTCAAAAGTGACCGAATTGATTTCCGGGAAATTTATTTTAATTATATTTAATCGAAAAGTAACCCAGGATTAAATATAATAATTATGCAGTTCGACGATAAAGCCCGAACGAGAGCCGATTGAGCTTCGATTTTCGTATCCCGCATCATACTGGGTAAGTACATTTTAATTCCGACAATTAGAGTCCTTTAATACAGAGTTTCAATTATTTTACAGAATTTACGGATTAATTCTGTATAAAAGGAATATTAATCGGAATTACAACGTAAATTGCCGTAAATAGTATACGGGCTATCCAATGAATTTGGATCGAAGCTCGATAATTATTAGTAAGCTGCATGAGCCCAGTAAACCCGAAGAAGGGATTTAAACAGTATAAACGGGCTGAAAATGGGTCGAGGCCCATTAAAGTGCAATCGGGCCCAATAGGGATAAATGGGCCCAATGATTTAAATTAAGCCCAGAAAGTATTAAATACAATTAAGTTGTATGATATCTGACCTGAGGAATAATTATACGTAGTTTCGGAGGTTTGATTGGGAGCAGATCGGACTGCGCGACGTGACAACAGTGGAAAAGGAAAGGTCAGACTCGACGAGAATCGAGGTAAGGGAATTTTGTAGGTGCATAGAGATAATTATGCGTATTTTGAGAGGGGATTTATAGGGCTTAGAAATTTATTAAAACATCTAGAAATAAAGTAATAATTTTTACAAAAATCGGGGCTTAGATAAATAAAGGAAAATGACTATTTTGCCCCCAGTTAGGAAAATTTCAAAAAGGGTAGTAAGGCTATGAAATTGCATGAATTTCATGATTTTAATGTTTTATATGATTATATTGCTTTGATTTAAGCAAATATACACATAGGTGGGCTGTTGATTTCGTGAATTTTACGAAAGGATACCGGTTTGTACCGGTTACTATTTTAAAAGATGTTTTATTAAAAGTGATCCACCTATCGTATTTACGTGACTAAATGAGTGCTAGAGTCTTTCTCGCACTCAAGTTTACTGAATTATTTCTCATAAAAAGTCGTACTGGAGCATTGCTCGTACGAGAAATTTGTGTGTGCACTAAACCGTGCTGAAGCTTCGCTCGCACGAGATTTTAGATATCATGATATGCATAGCGTGGTGCTGGAGCTCCGTAAGCCTGTGACCTGGTGTGGGGCGGGCAGCAGGATGCTCACATAAACGCACTAGACGCGAGTTGACATGCATATAGTCGTTCGGAAGCCTCCTGTAGACTGTGTGTCACAGAGAGTTGAGATGCTCGCACATATACTTTGAGACATGGGTTGGTTATCGACATAGTATTGGGCTGGATAAGACCTACGGCAGGCACCCCCAGACTATGATATGGGTCCACAGAGTACGATGTACCGTGTATGTCACACGGAGTACGTTGTACCATGCAGTCATGATGACTCTACAATGTTGCTCGATATTCTGGCGAGTAGGACTTGACCCCACCTCCCATTGCAGTTGTGATACCCCGCACACCGGGATCCGTGTAGCATGGGATCACAGGGACATAGTATGGCCATAGTCCTCGATTTTTCATACAGTAACCTACATGCCTCACATGATATCATACGGTCTAGATAGACCAGGACAAACCCGATGGAGGGGTAGTCCCGATTTATGTTTTTAAAAGAGATTTGATTTGATGAATCAAGGTATTCCCAAGAGATGGGTTTGACCTTGATGAAGTTGTTTTATAATGAAACAAATGAGTTTTAAAGTGAGAGTTTATGATGAAATAAATGAGTTTTAAATGCGATGAATTTATGATGAAACAAATAAGTTTCAAAGTGATGAGTTTTGTGATTAAACAAATGAGTTTTAAAGTGAAGAGTTTATGATGAAATAAATGAGTTTTAATGTGACGAGCATGAGATGTCATACATGATGATTTTCCATGTGTGCTTGATATGTCGATTTCATGATTTCTTGTATATGATATATACATACATGTGGCATTGTTTTAATCTTACCTCATGCTCCGAAAGTAAACGATTTTTACATCATGACATTATCAGCACGTAGATAGTATAGTTATCTACCTGCTTACATTATTGCCTTACTGAGCACGTTTCGCTCACCCTTTCATTTTCCACCCCACAGGGTATATTCAGTAGAAGAGAGCGACAATAGTCTCGCATCTCGGTTATCCGCTACTTCTTAGCAAGACCAGGTATACACATTTGTATAATTTCGTATCTGAACATATAGATGCACAGTACTGTACATGGATTTAATATTGGGGATGTATTTTGTTTAAATAAATTGATATGTGAATGTGAATATGAAAATGGAATGGTAAATAGGTGAGAGGTTACTAACACCGAATCATAGCCCAACTGTTGAGTAGTGTAACTGTTCACGGCGGGTAAGGAAATGAAAAGCGAAAAATTTGTAGGGATTTTTAGGTAATTTGGGTCGTGACAAATTAAATGGTATCAGAGCAGAGTTGGCCTGATATGAGTCGGTGTTAGTAGTTAAGTAAATTTACATCCCCATGTACTGTGCATTGTTTAGATACAATTGTGTATATCAAGATGGAATTGCAGCTAAGAATTTTGTTTCGAATGCAAGAATATAGTTTTTATAACTGATAGTCGCTATGGTAGAGTGGCGAGTACACATGCTCCAGACCGTAGAGATCGGTCTGAGAATCGAATGAGTCATGATATGAGACTCAAGATGAGATAGTGCACGAGGCAGAGGTTGTAGAGGTAGACCTGAGTCTGCTAAGTCGTGCTGAGTTGACCCATGAGAATCATGATGAAATTGAAATGGAGGCTAATGTTGAGCATGCCTCTCAGAGTCCGACAGAGTGATCAGATAGTATTGAGACACGCTTCGCGAGATTGGAGCGGAGTGTGAAGATTATTTTTAGGAGCTAATTGCTCAGATTATGAATGAGATACGAGGGTGCAGCAGAGCATTGGTGGAAGTCCGCTCGACCCAACTTAAGTGTTAAACATCCAGAGCTAAGATGAGAAATATTTTGGATGTATTCCGGTGATAGGATATCCTGGACATGATTTAAAGGAAATTATGGATAAAAGTCCGTACTCTGACCCAGAGGATTTGATTTATTGATGAGTATGATTTATGAGTATGAAACTTGGTTATATATACCTGGGTAGATATTACCTCGACACATGAAAAGTGACAGTCGAGATGTCTAAAAGTTCATGAAATGACTCAAATTGTCGATTAGAGTCCAATTGTCTCATTACCTATGTCGAGGCAGTGCGCAGAATATAGTTGTGTGAATAATATCATGTGTTGCACGCCTCTGAGATTGGGAAAGGTAGTAAGGGCCGAAATAGAGACGGAAGAGAATCGAGAAATTAAAATGGGAAAAATAGTAATTGGTAAAAGATTTAACTTGACGAGTCATGGAGTAAGATAATTGGTAAGGCCCCAGTGTATCCAATTTTAGCACTTTTAAGGGATATTGTGATTGGAGGACCCCGACCTGCTACGAAGCAGTGTAGCAGTGTAACAGTGTAAGAAGTGTAGGATGTGTGGTAGATACCACGCAAGGAGGGTCTATACCTACACTGTATTAATGAAAATGACCGTTAAGTGTGGTAAGACGGACCATTGATTTTGATTGCACAGAGTTGGGCGAGATCGCCCCACAGAAAAGTAAAGAGACAGAGAAAAACTTCGTTGGTATAGCTGCAACGAAAAAGGAGGCCATAGCCCAAAAGAAAAAGGAAAGTAGGCTGTTGGACGAAGGCGAGATGATGTCTTGGACCAGGACACTATTGATGTTTTATGGATGTGGTGTAAGATACCACGCTTGTTATGAATAATGAAGTACATATGTTCATTAATCCTGGTGCCACACATTTATTCATATTGCCTTCATTCGCATATAAGTGAGTAAAAAGCATGAATGCCTACATCATTGGGCACAATACTGATAAAGGAGTACCCCAATAGAGGAGGATTAATAAACGGAATATGGATATAGAGATTTTAAGTTGAAAATAGGGTGAAAACATCACTGAAAAGTATACTGTAAGTGTTAACAAGTGACAAAAAAGGGTGCAACAGTTGGAATTAAAGGAGTAAAGGATTGTACTCACGGAATGAATAATGAAAGAGTTTTGTCATGATTGATATACGAAGGAGATAATCTTTGAGAGATGCTTGATTCTGCATACAAGATGTATTGGAGTAAGAGTGCGTATGCGAAGTCATTAGGATTAAGGCAATTAGTAGCGAATATAAATTGTGACCACATAGACTGGTATATAAAGTAATTGTGGTTAAGTCTAAGGGTAAATAAAGGTATTTCAAAATACCTCCTCGCCTGAAGACTTGACAGCGTCTAAAAGTATATATATATAACCTATAACGTGAAATCGATCGTCGTAATAAATACTTTTAGCATTAGGATACCTTTACTAAGACGATAAGAATATTAAAATTCGACAAACCATAAAGGTTAACATACTAAAATTTAATAAGAGCGGTTAAGATAAGAAAAGGAAATGACGCAGGTTAGTACCTGAAAACGTAAGCGATTTTGAAGGATCTTATACGCTTACGCATAGATAAGCCAAGGATTGGACCGATTTGTAATCATCATTATCGATGATATGTTGGGTGTAGTTAAAGTCTAGGGCAAATTATAAGCAATAATTGAAAATGGCTTTTACAAATGGGTTGTTGCGAGTTCTCAATATGGTCTACTTGGTTGACACGTTTAACTAAGAAAACGTGGTCTTTAAATAAGATGATAAATAAGATGATAGATGTGACATGAATTTTGGTGTAGTGAAGTATGAACTGATCACCGTGATTAATTTCACCATACCCAACAGCTCAAGAGGTTCTCAGTGAGTATGGATACCTCAAATCATGATGAGCTATGTATTGATGTATAATGGGAAGATAGTCAATTTTGGAGTCAGACAACTCCTTGATCACGAAATAAACTATCTGACCCATGATTTAAAGTTGGCAACAGAATTTGTACCGAGGATATGGTACTATTATGTACACGATGAGGAATTTTGGATATGCACTGATCATACAACCCGAGTATCTGTTTTCACAGAAAGAGGCGAATATGAAAATACATAATGGGTTAGAGCTTCTGAGAGATTTTGATTGTGAAAATTATACCACCCAGGAAAGGCTAATGTAATGGCTAATAACTTGAGTAGAAAGAGCCTCGGGATGGTACCACATATGATGGTCAGGGAGCGGGAGCTGCTTGAGCAGTTATGGACCTCAGTATTGATGTGATCCCTTCTGATGATGACAGTGATTGTATGACAGCTAGCCTGAGACTAAAACCGGATGGAGTGCTTGGATTTGACAGGCTTAGCGTGATGACCGACATGGTGTCGATGGTGTGGGTCAGATTCAGAAGGAGACAGTGACAGAGTTCACAGTGAGTGATGATGAGTTACTGAGGATTCCGAGACAGTATGAGTACTCCCCAGGACCACAGTTCATGAGATAATAATATTGTCAGAAGCTCACTCTTCGGGATATACAGTGCATACGGAAAGTAACGATTATATATATCGAAATCTCGAAAAGGGTATGGGTGGTCAGATGTGAAAAGAGATATTGTGGAGATTATGGAAAAGTGCCTAGTATGTCAGCAAAATAAGGTAGAGTATTAAAAGTCTGCAGAGTTATTGCAGCCTCTACTTATATCGACACGGCACGAAAAATGAGAGCAAGTCTCCATGAATTTTATGATGGGTTACAGAGAACCCAGGTGAATTACGAGGCTATTTGGATGATAGTCGATAGAGTGACTAAGTCTACCCACCTTCTGGTTATGAAATCCCCAAATACTCAGAGTGTATATGAGGATTTATGTATAAGGAAGATTGTGGAACATTAAGTAGCGTTCCAGTGAGCATGGTATCATATAGGGATTCCCGCTTCACTTCACATTTTGGGGAATATTTTTCAGGAAGCTATGGGAACCCGACTGAGTATTAGCACAGCTTTTCATCCTCAGACAGATGGTCAATCAGAGAGAACTGTACAGGTTCTGGAGGATTCGATGAAAGCGTGTGCCCTTGATTTTTATGCTCATGGGATGATCAATTATTACAAATCGAATTCTTCAATTGTGATAGTTGCCACTTGAGTATCGGGATAACAAGATATGAGACAGCGTATGGTCGTAGGGGTTGTTTCCCAAATTGGGTAAGAAAAAGTAGGTGACAGATAGAATTATTTTCGACTTCGGGTAATAAGTCTCTGAGGATGTTTAGTTAAGGATGAGAGATTAAGAACACCTCAGAGCAGATAGGCAAGTATTGGAATTCACCTTTGGTGAATTAGTATGGTTGAAATATTTCTTGTCCTAAGAGAATAAGGACATAGCGAGCTTTTGGAAGAAGGTAAATTGAGTTGAGCTGGATGGAATATTTTGAGAGATTGGGCAAGTGGAAGATAAGACCTGCAGGTTGGTGTTATCACTTGAATAAGCAGGCACCCACAATGTGTCTCAGCTTTTGATGCTTCGGCAATACTATCCAGATCCAGCATAGATGATGGAATATGAACTCCAAAAGTTCAGTTTAATGAAAATATAAGTATATTGATAAGTTGATTCGGGCATTAAGTAGGAAAGAGAAAGTATTGAGGTTTAAGACGATCTCCCTAATTAAAGTCCTTTGGTAGTAATACACTCCGGAGAAGGTCACATAAGAATTTAAGAGTATGATACGATCGATGTACCCGGAGTTGTATCTAGATTCTTGTGACTTAGTTCTAATTTGGAGGACCAAATTCCTTAAGTGGGGGAGATTTGTAAGACCCGAAATTAAATCGTAAATTTTATGAGGGATAAAAATGCTCACCAATTTAAAGGAATGTGATTCGAACTGAAAATAAGGATTCAAATCATAAAATGAATGAATATTTGTGAAGGGAAGTCGGGTTAAATTAATCCCGAACACGCGCAAGGGCAAAACGGTTAAAAGATCGAAAGTCAGGATAAATTCGATAAGAAATTTAATTAAAAATAAGGATTTAGAATATCTTGATCAATAATGAGGAAATTATATAATTTCGAGTCCAATTGATCAAGATCTGGAATTTTTAAAAATATCGAAAAGTCACTTAGGACAATATCCCGAAAATACGGAGAAATTATACCCGAAAAATGGTTAAAAATATAATAAATAAAATAAATTAAGTTAAGTTAAATTGTTTGGAATAAAATATTAATTTTGTAGATATTTTCAGATTTTTTAGACTATTTTAATGAATAAAATAATAATAAACTAAATTATAAATAATAATAAATAAAAATAAAAATAATTGAAAAAAAAAATCAGAAATCTGTAAAAGTCGGGGAGAGAGAAGAAGTGAGGGAAAACGGAGAGGGAGACGCGTGTGGCTCGTCCGACCGACGGCCACCGGGCACTGACGGCCTCCGACGAAGGGCCGAGTAGCAAGAGGAGAGGCCGGTGAAGCCATTGGCACCGGTGACGCGCGCCAACGATGGCTGTACCCGACGAACGGAGGAAGAGAAGACCGCGGGGAAAACGGAGTCGGTACCGGCCATCCACGGCAGCTGGGGGCGAACGGCGGGTACCGACGTGATCGGGAGGAGGAGCCGGTCCTTTTGAGACCGGTATTGGCCGGCGAAACCGCCGGAATTCACCGGATCGGGAGGAGATAGCCGCGGGGGAGAAGGAGGAATTCGCCGGCGATGGCCGCGTTTCGACCCCAACCGAGGCCCAATTCTGAATGCCCAGGTGTAGCCGAGCCGAACGGCACCGAAATCGCTTCGAGAACCGACCGGACGGCGCCGAAATGAGCAAATGGGGACTGAACCGGCCTGAACCGGCCAAAACTGAACCGAACCGGACCGAGCTGAACCGGCGGTCTGAACCGGTCTGAACCGGTTCAGCCAAGAAAGAAGGGAAAAAAAAGGAGAAAAAGAGGAAAAGGAAAAAGGGAAAGGATTTTCGGGGATACATCGGACTTCGGGTAAGTCAATACGAGGTCAAAAGTGACCGAATTGATTTTCGAGAAATTTATTTTAATTATATTTAATCGAAAAGTAACCCAGGATTAAATATAATAATTGTGCAGTTCGACGATAAAGCCCGAACGAGAGCCGATTGAGCTTCGATTTTCGTATCCCGCATCATACTGGGTAAGTACATTTTAATTTCGACAATTAGAGTCCTTTAATACAGAGTTTCAATTATTTTACAGAATTTACGGATTAATTCTGTATAAAAGGAATATTAATCGAAATTACAACGTAAATTGCCGTAAATAGTATACGGGCTATCCAATGAATTTGGATCGAAGCTCGATAATTATTAGTAAGCTGCATGAGCCCAGTAAACCCGAAGAAGGGATTTAAACAGTATAAACGGGTTGAAAATGGGTCGAGGCCCATTAAAGTGCAATCAGGCCCAATAGGGATAAATGGGCCCAATGATTTAAATTAAGCCCAGAAGGTATTAAATACAATTAAGTTGTATGATATCTGACCTGAGGAATAATTATACGCAATTCCGGAGGTTTGATTGGGAGCAGATCGGACTGCGCGACGTGACAACAGTGGAAAAGGAAAGGTCAGACTCGACGAGAATCGAGGTAAGGGAATTTTGTAGGTGCATAGAGATAATTATGCGTATTTTGAGAGGGGATTTACAGGGCTTAGAAATTTATTAAAACATCTAGAAATAAAGTAATAATTTTTACAAAAATCGGGGCTTAGATAAATAAAGGAAAATGACTATTTTGCCCCCAGTTAGGAAAATTTCAAAAAGGGTAGTAAGGCTATGAAATTGCATGAATTTCATGATTTTAATGTTTTATATGATTATATTGCTTTGATTTAAGCAAATATACACATAGGTGGGCTGTTGATTTCGTGAATTTTACGAAAGGATACCGGTTTGTACCGGTTACTATTTTAAAAGATGTTTTATTAAAAGTGAGCCACCTATCGTATTTACGTGACTAAATGAGTGCTAGAGTCTTTCTCGCACTCAAGTTTACTGAATTATTTCTCATGAAAAGCCGTACTGGAGCATTGCTCATACGAGAAATTTGTGTGTGCACAAAATCGTGCTGAAGCTTCGCTCGCACGAGATTTTAGATATCATGATATGCATAGCGTGGTGCTGGAGCTCCGTAAGCCTGTGACCTGGTGTGGGGCGGGCAGCAGGATGCTCACATAAACGCACTAGATGCGAGTTGACATGCATATAGTCGTGCAGAAGCCTCCTGTAGACTGTGTGTCAAAGAGAGTTGAGATGCTGGCACATATACTTTGTGTCACGACCCAAACTACCCAAAAATCAGAGTTAATTTTTCGCGTTTTTATTATTTTCTTGTATTCTTACCTGTCCTCGAATCGTGACCACACTCCACTAATAATTGGGCTGTGCGTCAATGCCAGTCCCACCATTCAATTTTCATCTAACTTATTTATTCTCCAGTTATTTATAATTGTTTACATTATTTATACATCCCCTAACGTTACTTACAAACATGTTACTGTACTATGCTTATGTAGATACAATAAGTACAAGTGTATATACCTTGTGTTGATGGGCAGCAGCGGATATCCGGAATGCAGTACTGAGTCGTCGCAACTTCAACTGGAGATTATCTGTGGGAGAAAATGAAAGGGGTGAGCACATCAAGCTCAGTAAGGCAATCCTACGAACAAGTAGGTAACCATACTACCTACATGAACGTAGTGCCATGCATAAACCACCCTTTCTCCACACATTTAAAAACAATGCTATGCATTATGATGATATGTAAAACACATTTGCACGGAAAATCAACATGCAATTATTATAAATCATTTCTTTCTCAATTAAGATTTTCACAATAAAGTCAGGACTCGACCCCTCCTGCGGGTGATCCTGACTCACACAAAATCATGAAAACGTTTACATCACACGTGGGTTTTGAAAAGCATGGAAATACCATCATGCAATTTAGTTTTAAAACCCAGTTTAAATCATCGTAAAAATCATCAACATGCGAGACTAGGCAACGTCTGTATATAGGCAAATAACTAGGACTATGGCCACATTTGTCCTCGTGAGTTCCTCAGCTACACGGATCCTAGTGTGCGGGTTATCACCATGATCGGGAACCGCCCAGGAGGTGGGTCAATCCATCCCGTCAGTCTTATCTGATCCCCGGCATCCGAAGATGCTGCATCCGGAGATGCCGTATCCGAAGATACCACACGGTACATCGTACTCCATGCTACTTGCACGGTACATCGTACTCCGTGAACCCATATAATATCTCTAGGTACTCCAGCCCAATTGGCCTGCTTCCCACAGAGGTTTGTTTCTCAATAGTCATGCCATGTCTCAAATCGCACGTGCGAGCCTATTAAATCGGTGACACACAGTCTACCCGATGCTCCAAGCACGGCTCATCGCATGTTCTCATAAAAGCTGTGCGAGCGATGCTCAGCACTCTCATCGACTCAAATAAAACTGGCAGAGCCCGCTTTACATCCCCACAAGGCTGCCAACCTCATCCCTCACTCTCACCCCACCTAAGAGGTCTCTTGAGCCTGTTGGGCCTTTTGGCTGACTCCAAGGGCAGACAGCGGTACTCCACAAATCCGGTAAAACTAGTGCGAGCTAAGCTCAGCACTCTGTATAAAAATCACATGAAAATCTTATAAATTCTGGTGCGGGTTAAACTCCAGCACCCTGTCTCGAAAATCACGTAAAAATATGGTGCGAGTTAGACTCTAACACCGTGTCACGAAAAAGCATATGAAATCTGGTGCGAGTTATACTCTAGCACCTATGCATGTAAAACTCTAGTGCGAGCTCTCGCTCTAGCACTAATGCGTGCATCACACAAATCGACAGCATCGTGCGAGCTGAGCTCTAGCACGTCAATGTCAATAAAAACACGTAGGCGGCTCTGTTTCCTCAAAACAGTTTTCACAAAACAATATCACGTTGAAAGTATGCAATGCTGTGCATTTTCTTTCAAGGTGAGCCAGCCTACTCATGCATGCATCAAAACACCTCCAGAATGAGCAGGAACCTTTTGTTCTTGCTCCTCCCAATTTTTCCTAAATTTTTAGAATTTTACCCTTAGCAAGGGTATTTTAGTAATTTGCCCATTCGGGGCACTAAAATTATTAATTGACCTCTAGACCCTTCAGAATACTTTAAAGGACTGCATATGAATTTAAAATTGCGTAAAGTTACCTCTAGCAGTCCGCAGAATTCCCTTACCTCGATTCTCGTCGAGTCTGACCTTTTTCTTTTCCAATGTAGTCCCGTCGCGCAGTCCGATATGCTTCCAATCCAATGCCCGGAACTGCGTATTAACATTCCTCAGGTCAGATAACATATAATTTAATTGTACTTAATCTTTTCTGGGCTTAATTTAAATCGCTGGGCCCATTTACCCCTATTGGGCCCGATTGCACCTTAATGGGCCTTAATCGGCCTTAAGCCCGTTTTCCACTTAATTTCCACTTTATTGAGGCCTATTGGGCTCATTGGGCCCACCAATAATTTATCGGGCCTCGTTCTAATTCTTGAATAGCTAAATTTAATATTTACGACAATTTATCTAAATTTCCATAAATTAATTCAATTTATGCGTAAATTAAATCAATATCACGCATAACGAGGTAATTTTCGTAAATAGGGATCACTTACCCGAGATTCCATGCTAGTCCTCAAATCGAGACTGTCTCGAGCCCTCGGTGGATGCCAATCGTCGAGCTACACAATTAATTACATTTTTGGGTAAACTTTTCGGTCAAAATTAAATTAAATAAAATGTTCCAAATTTAAATCGGGTCAATTTGACCGCTTATCGACTTACCCGAAGCTCGATTGCATCATCAAAATTTTCCTCAATTTTTTTCTCTTTTTCCTTTTCCCTTTTTCTCCCCTTTTTCTCCTCTTTTTGGCTGAACCGGTTCAGTCCGGTTCGGACCGGTTCAGACCTTCGGTTCACCCCGGTTCGGCCGGTCCACCCCCTGTTCACCCATTTTTCGGTCGGTTCTCCGCCGGCTTCCACCGCCAGTGGCTCTGCAAGGCTGTCCGCGTCTCAGATCTGCCCTCGGTTCGCCTCAACGTCGCCGGGATGCCGCCGGTCCGGCTGTTCTCCTCTTCGTCGTCGGACCCGTTTTTCTCTCTTGCTGTTTCCGGTGCCGTCCGCCGGTTTCAGTGGCTACCACCACCGCCAATCTGGTCACCGTCGCCTGGGGAAGCTTCGGCTGGGGTCGATCGGGCCTGAATCTCGTCGATCGTCGGTGATTCTTCTTCTCTCCCTCGGTCTCGATTTTTGATTTTTTTTGATTTTTTTTTCAGATTTATTTATTATTTATCTTTTATTATTTTAAATCATTCAAATACCTTAAAATACCCAAATATCCCTTAAAATTATTATTTTATTCTAATTTAATTAATTTAATTTAATTTAATTTATTTATTATATTTTAACCTCTTTTTCGGGTATAATTCTCCGTATTTTCGGGATGTTGTCACGGGTGACTTTTCGGTATATTTCTCGATTATTTTCGGGATTATTTTTCCAAACTAAAAATCCCTATTAATCCCGATTAATTCCAATAAATTAATATCCTGATCAATTTAATCCGAAATAATTTTATTTCACTTTTATTGACCAAGATTTCTTAAATCCATATTTTTAATTAAATTTCTTTATCGAAATTATACCGGCTTTTGGTCTTTTGACCATTTTGGCCTTACACGTGTTCGAGATTAATTTAACCCGACTTCCTTCACGAACACTCATTCATTTTATGATTTGAATTTTTATTTTCAGTCCGAATCACATTCCTTTAAATTTGTGAACATTTTTCTACCTCATAAAATTTACGATTTAATTTCGGGTCTTACAAATCTCCCCCACTTAAGGAATTTGGTCCTCCAAATTAGAACCAAGTCATATGAGTCCATATACAACTCTGGGTATATCTATCGTATCATACTCTCAAATTCTTGTGTGATCTTTTCTCCGGAGTGTATTACTACCAAAAGACTTTAATTAGGGAGATCGTCTTAAACCTCAATACTGTCTCTTTCCTGTTTAATGCCCGAATCAACTTTTCAATATACTTATATTTTCATTAAACTGAACTTTTGAAGTTCATATTCGATTACCTATGCTGGATCTGGATAGTATTACCGAAGCATCAAAAGCTGAAACACATTATGGGTGCCTGTTAATTCAGGTGATAACATCAACTTACAGGTCTTATCTCCCACTTGTCCAATCTCTCAAAAGATTCAATCCAGCGAAACTCAACTTACCTTCTTCCAGAAGCTCGCTATGTCCTTATTCTCTTAGGACAAGAAATGTTTCAACCATACTAATTCACCAAGGGTGAATTCCAATACTTGTCTATCTGCTTTGAGGTGTTCTTAATCTCTCATCCTTAACTAAACATCCTCAAAGACTTATTATCTAAGGTCGAAATAATTCTATCTGTCACCCACTTGTTCTTATCCAATTTGGGGAACAACCCCTACAGCCATACACTGCCTCATATCTTGTTATCCCGATACTCAACTGCCAACTATCGTTATTGGCAACTTCAATTAGAAATCAACTGATCATTCCAGGAGCTTATAAAATCAATGGCACACGCTTTCATCGGATCCTCCAGAACTTGTACAGTCCTCTCTGACTGACCATCTGTCTGAGGATGGAAAGCTGTGCTACTACTCAGTCGGGTTCCCATAGCTTCCTAAAAATATTCCCTGAAGTAGAAAGTGAAGCGGGAATCCCTATATGATATCATGCTCACTGGAACGCTACATAATGTTCCACAAACTGCCTTACATATAAATTCTCATACACATTCTGAGTATCTGGGGAGTTCATAACCAGAAGGTGGGTAGACTTAGTCACTCTATCCTCTATCATCCAAATAGCCTCGTAATATCACATGGGTTCTCTGTAACCCATCACGACCTTCATAGAGACTTGCTCTCATTTTTCGTGCCGTGTCAATATAGGTAGGTGCTGCAATAACTCTGCAGACTTTTTAATACTCTACCTTATTCTGCTGACATACTAGGCACTTTTCTACAATCTCCACCAATATCTCTTTTCACATCTGACCACCAATACCCTTTTTAGATATTTCAATATATTTTTATTACCTTCCGTATGCACTGTATATCCCGAAGAGTGAGCTTCTGACAACATTACTGTCTCATCAACTGTGGTCCTGGTGAGCACTTATACTGTCTCTGAACCTCTCTGTAAATCATTATCACCCACTGTGAACTCTATCACTGTACCCTTCTGAATCTGACCCAAACTATCGACATCCTGCTGATCATCACGCTAAGCCTGTCAAATCCCGGGCACTCTCATCCGGTTCTAATCATCAGGCTAGCTGTCACACAATCACTGTCATCATCAGAAGGGATCACATCTATACTGAGGCTCACAACTGCATCTAGCAGCTCACGCTCCCTGACCATCATATGTGGTACCATCCCGAGGCTCTTTCTGCTCAAGGCATCAGTCATCACATTAGCCTTTCCTGGGTGGTATAATTTTCATAAATCAAAATCTCTCAGAAGCTCTAACCCAATATGTATTCTCATATTCGCCTCTTTCTGTGAAAATAGATGCTCGGGCTTTATGATCAGTGCATATTCATAATTTCTCACCATGTACATAATAGTACCATATCCTCGGTACAAGTACTACTGCTGTCAATTTTAAATCATGGGTCAGATAGTTTATTTCATGATCAAGGAGTTGTCTGACTCCAAAATTGACTATCTTCCCATTATACATCAATACACAGCTCCATCATAATTTTGAGGTATCCATACTCACTGAGAACCTCTTGAGCTGTTGGGTATGGTGAAATTAATCACGGTGGTCAGTTCATACTTCATCAAATCTAATCTTTAACCAATTTCCATTTTCCCATTTTGACATCTCTGTCATTTCTCGATTCTCTTTCTGTCTCTATTTCAGCCCTCATTACCTTTCCAAATCTCAGAGGCGTGCAACTCATGTTCTTATTTACCCAACTGTAAATCTGCGCACTGCCTCGGTATAGGTAATATCTCTTGGGCCAATCGGACTCATATTGACAAGTTGAGCCATTTCATGAACCTTTAGACATCTCGACTGTCACCATTCATTTGTCGAGGTAATAACTACCCAGAATATAATCGAGTCTCGATACTCGTCAATAAATCAAATCCTCTGGGTCAGAGTATTGATTTTTATCCATAATTTCATTTAAACAAAGTCCGGGATAATTCTGTCACCGGAATATATCCAAGATATTTCTCATCTCAACTCTTAAGATGGGTCGAGCGGGTTTCCACCAATGCTCCGCTGCGCCCTCTGATCTCATACATAATCTGAGCAATTAGCTCCTTTAAATAATCTCCACACCCCGCTCCAACATCGCGAAGCGTGTCTCAATACTGTCTGATCTCTCTGTCGGACTCTGTAAGGCATTCTCAACATTAGCCTCTATTTCAATCTCATACTGACTCTCATAGTCAAACTCAGCACGACTTAGTAGACTCAGGTCTACCTCTACGACCTCTGCCTCGTGCACTATCTCATCTAACGCGACTCATATTAGGCATTCCTGCATTCCCAATCATTTCTTAGTCAAGCCCATCTCGATATACACTATTGTATCGATCTAAGCACAGTAACACGGGGATGTAATTTCCTAATTACTGACACTGACACACATCAGACCAATTGTGCTCTGATACCATAATAATTGTCACGACCCAAACTACCCAAAAATCAGAGTTAATTTTTCGCGTTTTTATTATTTTCTTGTATTCTTACCTGTCCTCAAATCGTGACCACACTCCACTAATAATTGGGCTGTGCGTCAATTCCAGTCCCACCATTCAATTTTCATCTAACTTATTTATTCTCCAGTTATTTATAATTGTTTACATTATTTATACATCCCCTAACGTTACTTACAAACATGTTACTGTGCTATGCTTATGTAGATACAATAAGTACAAGTGTATATACCTTGTGTTGATGGGCAGCAGCGGATATCCGGAATGCAGTACTGAGTCGTCGCAACTTCAACTGGAGATTATCTGTGGGAGAAAATGAAAGGGGTGAGCACATCAAGCTCAGTAAGGCAATCCTACGAACAAGTAGGTAACCATACTACCTACATGAACGTAGTGCCATGCATAAACCACCCTTTCTCCATACATTTAAAAACAATGCTATGCATTATGATGATATGTAAAACACATTTGCATGGAAAATCAACATGCAATTATTATAAATCATTTCTTTCTCAATTAAGATTTTCACAATAAAGTCAGGACTCGACCCCTCCTGCGGGTGATCTTGACTCACACAAAATCATGAAAACGTTTACATCACACGTGGGTTTTGAAAAGCATGGAAATACCATCATGCAATTTAGTTTTAAAACCCAGTTTAAATCATCGTAAAAATCATCAACATGCGAGACTAGGCAACGTCTGTATATAGGCAAATAACTAGGACTATGGCCACATTTGTCCTCGTGAGTTCCTCAGCTACACGGATCCTAGTGTGCGGGTTCTCACCATGATCGGGAACCGCCCAGGAGGTGGGTCAATCCATCCCGTCAGTCTTATCCGATCCCCGGCATCCGAAGATGCTACATCCGGAGATGCCGTATCCGAAGATACCACACGGTACATCGTACTCCATGCTACTTGCACGGTACATCGTACTCCGTGAACCCATATAATATCTCTAGGTACTCCAGCCCAATTGGCCTGCTTCCCACAGAGGTTTGTTTCTCAATACTCATGCCATGTCTCAAATTGCACGTGCGAGCCTATTAAATCGGTGACACACAGTCTACCCGATGCTCCAAGCACGGCTCATCGCATGTTCTCATAAAAGCTGTGCGAGCGATGCTCAGCACTCTCATCGACTCAAATAAAACTGGCAGAGCCCGCTTTACATCCCCACAAGGCTGCCAACCTCATCCCTCACTCTCACCCCACCTAAGAGGTCTCTTGAGCCTGTTGGGCCTTTTGGCTGACTCCAAGGGCAGACAGCGGTACTCCACAAATCCGGTAAAACTAGTGCGAGCTAAGCTCAGCACTCTGTATAAAAATCACATGAAAATCTTATAAATTCTGGTGCGGGTTAAACTCCAGCACCCTGTCTCGAAAATCACGTAAAAATATGGTGCGAGTTAGACTCTAACACCGTGTCACGAAAAAGCATATGAAATCTGGTGCGAGTTATACTCTCGCACCTATGCATGTAAAACTCTAGTGCGAGCTCTCGCTCTAGCACTAATGCCTGCATCACACAAATCGACAACATCGTGCGAGCTGAGCTCTAGCACGTCAATGTCAATAAAAACACGTAGGCGGCTCTGTTTCCTCAAAACAGTTTTCACAAAACAATATCACGTTGAAAGTATGCAATGCTGTGCATTTTCTTTCAAGGTGAGCCAGCCTACTCATGCATGCATCAAAACACCTCCAGAATGAGCAGGAACCTTTTGTTCTTGCTCCTCCCAATTTTTCCTAAATTTTTAGAATTTTACCCTTAGCAAGGGTATTTTAGTAATTTGCCCATTCGGGGCACTAAAATTATTAATTGACCTCTAGACCCTTCAGAATACTTTAAAGGACTGCATATGAATTTAAAATTGCGTAAAGTTACCTCTAGCAGTCCGCAGAATTCCCTTACCTCGATTCTCGTCGAGTCTGACCTTTTTCTTTTCCAATGTAGTCCCGTCGCGCAGTCCGATATGCTTCCAATCCAATGCCCGGAACTGCGTATTAACATTGCTCAGGTCAGATAACATATAATTTAATTGTACTTAATCTTTTCTGGGCTTAATTTAAATCGCTGGGCCCATTTACCCCTATTGGGCCCGATTGCACCTTAATGGGCCTTAATCGGCCTTAAGCCCGTTTTCCACTTAATTTCCACTTTATTGAGGCCTATTGGGCTCATTGGGCCCACCAATAATTTATCGGGCCTCGTTCTAATTCTTGCATAGCTAAATTTAATATTTACGACAATTTATCTAAATTTCCATAAATTAATTCAATTTATGCGTAAATTAAATCAATATCACGCATAACGAGGTAATTGTCGTAAATAGGGATCACTTACCGAGATTCCATGCTAGTCCTCAAATCGAGACTATCTCGAGCCCTCGGTGGATGCCAATCGTCGAGCTACACAATTAATTACATTTTCGGGTAAACTTTTCGGTCGAAATTAAATTAAATAAAATGTTCCAAATTTAAATCGGGTCAATTTGACCTCTTATCGACTTACCCGAAGCTCGATTGCATCACCGAAATTTTCCCCAATTTTTTTCTCTTTTTCCTTTTCCCTTTTTCTCCCCTTTTTCTCCTCTTTTTGGCTGAACCGGTTCGGACCGGTTCAGACCTCCGGTTCACCCCGGTTCGGCCGGTCCACCTCCGGTTCACCCATTTTTCGGCCGGTTCTCCACCGGCTTCCACCGCCAGTGGCTCCGCAAGGCTGTCCGCGTCTCAGATCTGCCCTCGATTCGCCTCAACGTCGCCGGGATGCCGCCGGTCTGGCTGTTCTCCTCTTCGCCGTCGGACCCGTTTTCCTCTCTTGCTGTTTGCGGCGCCGTCCGCCGGTTTCAGTGGCTACCACCACCGCCAATCTGGTCACCGTCGTCTGGGGAAGCTTCGGCTGGGGTCGATTGGGCCTGAATCTCGTCGATCACCGACGATTCTTCTTCTCTCCCTCGGTCTCGATTTTTGATTTTTTTTATTTTTTTTTTCAGATTTATTTATTATTTATCTTTTATTATTTTAAATCATTCAAATACCTTAAAATACCCAAATATCCATTAAAATTATTATTTTATTCTAATTTAATTAATTTAATTTTATTTAATTTATTTATTATATTTTAACCTCTTTTTCGGGTATAATTCTCCGTATTTTCGGGATGTTGTCCCGGGTGACTTTTTGGTATATTTCTCGATTATTTTCGGGATTATTTTTCCAAACTAAAAATCTCGATTAATCCCGATTAATTCCAATAAATTAATATCCTGATCAATTTAATCCGAAATAATTTTATTTCACTTTTATTGACCAAGATTTCTTAAATCCATATTTTTAATTAAATTTCTTTATCGAAATTATACCGGCTTTCGGTCTTTTGACCATTTTGCCCTTACACGTGTTCGGGATTAATTTAACCCGACTTCCTTCACGAACACTCATTCATTTTATGATTTGAATTTTTATTTTCAGTCCGAATCACATTCCTTTAAATTTGTGAACATTTTTCTACCTCATAAAATTTACGATTTAATTTCGGGTCTTACACTTTGTGACATGGGTTGGTTATCGACATAGTATTGGGCTGGATAAGACCTACGGCAGGCACCCCCAGACTATGATATGGGTCCACGGAGTACGATGTACCGTGTATGTCACACGGAGTACGCTGTACCGTGCAGTCATGATGACTCTACGATGTTGCTCGATATTCTGGCGGGTAGGACTTGACCCCACCTCCCGTTGCAGTTGTGATACCCCGCACACCGGGATCCGTGTAGCATGGGATCACAGGGACATAGTATGGCCATAGTCCTCGATTTTTCATACAGTAACCTACATGCCTCACATGATATCATACGGTCTAGATAGACCAGGACAAACCCGATGGAGGGGTAGTCCCGATTTATGTTTTTAAAAGAGATTTGATTTGATGAATCAAGTTATTCCCGAGAGATGGGTTTGACCTTGATGAAGTTGTTTTATAATGAAACAAATGAGTTTTAAAGTGAGAGTTTATGATGAAATAAATGAGTTTTAAATGCGATGAATTTATGATGAAACAAATAAGTTTCAAAGTGATGAGTTTTGTGATTAAACAAATGAGTTTTAAAGTGAAGAGTTTATGATGAAATAAATGAGTTTTAATGTGACGAGCATGAGATGTCATACATGATGATTTTCCATGTGTGCTTGATATGTCGATTTCATGATTTCTTGTATATGATATATACATACATGTGGCATTGTTTTAATCTTACCTCATGCTCCGAAAGTAAACGATTTTTACATTATGACATTATCAGCACGTAGATAGTATAGTTATCTACCTGCTTACATTATTGCCTTACTGAGCACGTTTCGCTCACCCTTTCATTTTCCACCCCACAGGGTATATTCAGTAGAAGAGAGCGACAATAGTCTCGCATCTCGGTTATCCGCTGCTTCTTAGCAAGACCAGGTATACACATTTATATAATTTCGTATCTGAACATATAGATGCACAGTACTGTACATGGATTTAATATTGGGGATGTATTTTGTTTAAATAAATTGATATGTGAATGTGAATATGAAAATGGAATGGTAAATAGGTGAGAGGTTACTAACACCGAATCATAGCCCAACTGTTGAGTAGTGTAACTGTTCACGGCGGGTAAGGAAATGAAAAGCGAAAAATTTGTAGGGATTTTTAGGTAATTTGGGTCGTGACATTTTCATAGAGTCCTTTCTGATTTTTCTAAGTGTTCTTTCTATTTCAGGATCTAAAGGAAAGCAGTCAAAGCTCTTGGCTCTACGGATACAAACATTCAGAAGTCCTAAGGAATGCTTTTATTTTTTATTTTTTTATTATTTTTTGAAGAAAGGAAATTAACTAATCTAAATTAAGTCTCAAAATATTTACAACCTAAGTATGTACAAAACTAGAAGTATACCTAAGCATAATTTCACCGATATTGGTCAATGGCTAAGCGTGATTCCCCGACAGTGGCGCCAACAACTTAATGTGTGTCCTACCTAGACGTGTATACCGCAAGTGCATGGGTCGAACATGTAATAAAGGGAACTAAATCCCAGATTATCATCCCACAGAGAACATAGTTAGCCTAAATAAGTACTAGTTAATTTTACGCTAAGTATATCCTAAAAAATTATTAATATTAAAAGGGTGATCTACAAGGTTTAATTTGTAAATACTGGAAAGCAAGGAAAATAATAAAAACACTAAAATCAAGCAAAATAGAACAAAAATTACTCACAGAGCTCCAAGCAAAATAAAAGCGAGAATCTGTAAAAGAAAGAAGATACTAAAACTCGAATTAATTAGTGTAAATTGACTAAAGATGCAAATATAAGAAAATATAGATTAAAGAATAAATAGATTAAAACTAGAAAATCCTAATATGAAAATAAAATTTGCATGTGTTTAATCTAATTGATAAAAATGCAAAATAATCTAATCTAAGGCCCAATGGAATAAAATAAAAATTCTAAAAAAAAATTCCTAAGTATAACTTTAAACCTATATGCCTAAATTGGCGACCCTAAATTATATATAACTCTAGTTAATACTAAATTAATAAAAAGCCTAAATAAATAATAAAATCTATTTTAAATGATGCTTGAGAAATAAAAATATATTTTTTATTATTTTATTTTATTTTAATTTTTTTTGGGGTTTTAAAATTTATAATGAAAACTATCCTAAAGATGCATAAAATGATTCTACCCCTAAACTAACAATAAATACAATACATAACCACTACACTAATATACATTAAAATTAAAATCATACTAGTATATAATTAAAAGAATAAATAGTTTCCTAAAATGAAAACCAACTAAATCCTAAATATATGCATGAAAATATTGAAATTAAAATGTCAATTGCATAAAAAACTAAAATTTAATCTAAACTAAAATCTAAAGAAATTAAATCTAATAATCTTAAACATATGCAAATTAGTTAAACTATTAAAAAAATTCTCTAAACTAATTAAAAAATGCACTAAATTAAAATAATACTAAACTACTAATATTAAACTCTTAAACTATTGCAAACAAAACTACAAAACAAAAAAAGAAAAAAAAAACAATAGCTACCATTCATAACAATCTGCCGCCAACATTCCTGCACTGCACAAACATTCCTGCACTGTACCCTGCAACTTCAGCAACGTACTCAAACATTGCACCTGTTCTGCACTGTAAGCTCAACAACATGTCTTCAATTCCCGTAACAGCAAGCAGAGCACCAAGGAAGCAGCTTCACGAAGCATTGCAGGCAAACTCAGCACGCACCTACTGCTCCCTTGCCACGCATCCACCGCATTCTGCCAGCAAGCCACGCATCATCTGCCTATCTTACACGTCCCCTACTTCAGTAAACATAGTAGCAATGCCACGTCCAGCTTCCTCTATGCTTCAACATCGGCAATCACCTCTTTGGCTTTGCATGTGCTACATAGTAACAGTGCTACCTGTACTTCACACAGTGCTACTATGCCCATGAAAATAGCTAGCCAACACGTACTAGCTTCAAGCACTCATGTCCCCTGCTAACCAGTCACGCCACCTACTTGGCCTACTACACTCAGGCGCATAAGGCTTCAACACAGGCCTACTTCGGTCCTACCTCCTCGTCACACCACTTTGATGCAGCAACCTTGATTCAGCAAACAAGGTTACTGAACAGTACAAGAGACAATAAATAGAGCAGAATAGAGGCAGTTAATGGCTGCTTGAAGAAACAACAAAACCAAACATCAAAAACATTAAGAAGAAGAAGAAGTTAAACTAATAGAAACCAAAGCAGTAAATATAAAACAACATATGAAAACTGGAATGAAAGCAAGAACCAAAACCATGGTTCCATGCTGCGCCTAGCCATCAATGTACTTGCATAAAGTCACCTCCTGCTTGCATCCTACCGAGTCATCTACGTCTTGTTGTATCTATCACACTTAAAAAAGCCATGAATCAGAGCACTGTCGCAAAAGCCCAACCTTGCCACCTTCACACAGTCACTCACGCAGGAGCCTCGCTCAGCCCTGATTCCAACAAGCAGCAGCATGACAGAAACACAACAACGTCTCACGCCTCACTTTGCAATAGTGGCATCCTGCTCCCAACAGTCAACTACGTATCGGCACTACAATCACTATGTATTTATGGCCAGCAAATGCTTTTAGTAGTGTCCAGCAGCCAGGTAGTACCAAAATTAGCAAGAACCACCAAGAAACAAAGCTGATCCAAGCGACAACAACAGTAAATGAAACAATAGTAAATAGTGTAGTAATATAGAGACAAGGTCAAACAAGGAAGTCCCGCAGCAATAAATGTTGTGTCACTTAGCCAGTATCCTCTATCAACAGAACCACCATGGATAGCCTCTCTCCCAGTTAAATCCATAGACAAAATGATGAAACAAAAGAACTAGAAAATGTAAGATAGGAAAATAAAAAAAATACAGGAAACTAAATGAAACAGGGGCAACAATTTATATTTACTTTAATCTAAAACTAATCTAAATTAAAGAAACCATAAAAATCTAAAAGGATAATATAAAAACTATTTCTAACCCATGAAATAATAATGTAAATTAAAGCAATAAAGAAGGGAAGTTTAAAATGACTATTACGATAAATAAAGAAAACTTTCACACTTGAATGTAACTTTGTAATTATCTTAAAAAAAACTAGCAACCAACCTAAGAAAAACCTCTAGACTAAAAACTACCCTAAAAACTACTTGTTAAAATTGTTTCATCTTTTTCTTTTTATACACATCATAATGGGGGTATAAAGGGATATTTTAATCCTAGATGAGTTGGTATTATTTGGCCACTTGTCTTCACATCATTAGCTTCTAGAGAAGATATTTCCATGTCATTTGTCTTTTTGTTCACTTGGATGTGCAACGTGGCATGACTTGTGTCTTTCATGAGGTGGCCAAGGTGTCCTTTGATCTTATCCTTGAAAGGTGAATAAAATATGGACACTTGGCATTACATGTGTCAAGAAGAATGGTGACTCATGCTCCAAGCCAAATGGTAGTGGTCCAATCTCATTTCTAGCTCATTTTCAGTCCATTTTCTACTGAAATGACTAAAATTCATCTACATTTAATTTATCTACAAACATTAAAATTTTAATTAAAATGAGGGGATAATTAATAAAATAATATGAGGATTAAAATAGTTATTTAAGAAATTAAATATAAATAATTCTATTTTAATAGAATTATCAGTCATGTATTATTTTCACAATATATTTAGTCTAATATTTATACTTATTTTATTTGTTTAATCCGCTCTGGTATTATGTCAATTTTATACTCGTATATCCCTTATGGTAAAATATTTTATTTAATTAAATTTCTCTAAATATCATGTGTTAAATATAATTTCAATTAATTTTTTATTTATACAGTTTATTATTATTCTAACGCAGCATTGCGCCCGAATTGCAACACTCACATTTCACAATTTCCACCAACATGCACATTTTCAATCCCATCGTTTACTTTACAGATCATAATTGTATCCGAATACAAGAAAATTCGTGGAGTTTACAGGATTTTTATATGATTTATGAGAAAAACCGTGCTGGAGCCATCATGTATTGCTGTGTGATCTTGCACTTACATGCTCGCACTGGATTTAAAGACTAAGGTGCTGGTTGATATTGATGTTGGGGGGTAAATCCTTGACACTACTCAGTACCCTCAGTCATATTTTACTGTATCGGGGTCCACCGAGTACAATGTATCGTGTGGACGCACATGGAGCACGTTACGTCGTAAGTCTTCGGACTACTGTGGCATATGACACTCGCGCACACCTGGCCCGTGAGGCGCGGGGTAACTGACTATGACCATATGTCGACTGTACTGTTATTGATTGAATCCTACTGTTATTGATTTAATCCCAGCCTAGTCTCAGCGAACTGAATTGTTTATTGATGGAAAGAAAAGTGAATTAAATTGTTTACTGGTTGAATAAATTGTTTTAAAGAAACGAATTCAAGTGTTATACTGAATTGATTGAACAATAAATGTTTTTATCGTACCGACCATATTGAATGTATATGTTTTACATATGGTAAAGTATAATATCGAAAATGGAGTGTGATTGAAAATGTTTTTCAAAGAAAGTGCATCGATTGTGAATCGTTTTTAGTATTAATGAGTTGAATTATATGCAAGTGTTTTACAGTGTTTTATAACTAATCATGGCATACATTATAAGCATGTAGATAGTATGGTTGTCTACTGCTTACATAAGTTTCTTACTGAGCGTGTTAAGCTCACTCCCTACTTTCCTTCACAGAGTCCCAACAGTAACTTAGACGCTTCTGTTAGTACGGCATGTCGCACAACTATGGTTCTGTGGAGTATCTTTCTACGTTAACGGTATATCGAGTTATAATATATTCTTTTGTATCTAAAATTTTTATAAGTACAATAACAAATATGAGATGTGTAAGGGGAATGTGAATATATTTTGTTCAAATTTGTTACTAAGAATTAAAATTAATCAAACTAAGTATTATTTTGACATAATATTGACTTGTAGCCCAATCGAAATGTCTGAATATTTGGTTCGTTACAGAGTTGGTATTAGAACAGGTTGGCCTGATATGAGTCGATATTAAAAGTGAGAAATGTATTAAGAGGTTCACATCCCCAGCATTACTATACATTGTTTAGATATAAAAAGGTATACCTGGTTGTGATTTATTAAAAATTGTGTCAGTGAATGAATGAAAACTGATAGATATGGGTGATTAGTATTATAACCGTATTAGCAGATAGAAATGAACCATTCCCTTAGGCCATAGAGATAGGCCCGAGAGGAGTAGTGAACCCTCATCTGAGTGTACGCCTCATAGTTTTATTGAAAATTTTAGAGTCGCTTCGTAAGATTTGAGCGGGACATGAAAGCAATGATGGCATTGTTTAATCAAGTGATAGCAGCACAATGATAATGATAATGATTGAGGTGTGACTGAGAGAAAGATCGAACTAATTTTGAAAGATAGTATGCTATTACATACTAAAGTCAAGAATCCAATTGTAATGGAAAACTGAAAAAAATAAAAAATAAAAAAATACTAAATTATAAAACATGCATGGATTCTTAGAGTATGACTATGAACTTAATAGACTGGGGCAGTTTCAGGAGTTTAAGCCTCTATTTTTCAATAAGGTTAAGAATTCAGTGATTCAGAGCGTTGGATGAATGAGATAGAAAAGCTTGATGATTTTAGAAGTAACTCTACCGAGAAAGTTGCTTTCGTAACTTTGTTAAAGAATTGGAGAAGCTACATGAATTTTTAGAGTGCGCTAGCCTTTATAGCATTGATATCGAAATGGAAAGTCGAACTCAAAGGGAAGTTCCCCGATTTAATCCGAGAGCCGACATCAAAAAATTATATAGGATATGTTTCTGAAGGCTTTTAGGCGGCAACACATCTCGGACAAGTACAATGGTGATTATAGATGAAATGATCAAATCGAACATAAGGTAACAAGTTCAAGAAGGAATACGAAACTAAATTTATGGTTTTGGAATTATTATAATCCGAATAAGTGGAGTTGTGAAACGGAGGAAGTCCAGGAAACTCGTAGGAGGTACTAAGATCCTCAATCGAGCTAAATTAGCCCCATTCGATGTTATATTGAGTAAATAGTACTCAATGCGCAACTGTGATAATATGAAATGTATATTTCAAGGTTACTAAGAAAATGAAAAGGTAAAGAGAGTTACAGAAAAGAGATGTACTAAGGAAGCAGTGAGAGTTATAGAGTAAAGTTATTGTAACTGAAAAGATGAAATTATAGAATTAAAAATATAAGTGAAGGTCACACTGCATATATATGATTGATAAAGATAGTGCGTGTTCAGAGTAAAGAGACACCCCTGTAAACATAAATTTTTTCGACACATATTCGGATGATCTATCAGAGTTACCACTAGATAGAAAGATGAAATTTGAAATTGATTTAGTACCGAACTGATATTCCAACCACTATACTGAATGGCTTCGATTGAATCCGAAGAACTGGAGAAGAAATTACATGGATTATATGATAAGGGGATTATCAGACCGAGTGACCCATTTTGGAGTGTACTGGCATTAATTTTTAAGGAGACCCGAAGACTTCTAGGTCATGTTATATTAAGAATGGGTGTCAATTGGATTCCCTCAAATAAGGATTATAAATCAGTGGGAAAAACCTAAAACTATTAAGAAAATTTAGAGTTTTGAGATATAAGGAGACTTTGGAATATGAATTACGTATCGAATCTAAGGATTGTAAATTGCTTATGCTTACGTTTCGAATGTGAGACTCAATTTGAGTAAGGAAATGGTTTCATTATAATTGATGTATGAAATGAGATAAGTTTAGAAGTGTGATAAATTTTGAATACAGGATTGTAATTGGAATGGGAGGAGTATATAAGTTAAAAATATCTCTAATATATGAAGTGATTCGGATCAGGTGATATGAACTGAAAATGAATTGCGACCAAGGATAAATGAGAATATCAATAAATTCTAGTATCCTACTTTCTATTGGGACTGAAGCTTGAACCCTTATATCTATAACCAGTTTATGTGGTCAAATCTGATAGCTAATAAAGGTATTTCAAAATACCTCCCCGCTTGAGAGACTTGACAACGTCTAGAAATATCTTAGCTTGTAATCCAGGAGGAAAGTATATACAGGTACCTTGAGACATGGATTGATTTGTAAGTTGATACTGAATAGAAATGTGATTGCTTATGGATCTGGGCAACTAAAGATCAGGAAAGGAATTACTAAACCCTTGATTTGGAATTGGCAACTGTAATATTTACATTGGAATTAGGGTGTTACTACTCGTGTGGTGAGGAATTATAGAATTTTACTAATCATGAGAGTATTAGATATTAAAGTTTCACAGAAGGAATTGAACATAATGGTCGGGAGGAGTGAACTGTTGAAACATCCTGTGAACCTTAATTGGATGCGGTTCATCTGATATTGATATTTACTATATGATAGCTAACTTGAGAATTGTAGACTAGACTTGATTGATCGAATCTAATATGTTCAACATAGTAATCTGCACCATACTGATATAGCTAGTAAGATCCATATAGGTACTACAACAGAATTTGGTATTGGTACTGATGGTTTGAGAGATTCAGAAATAGAATTATGTACCAAATGATCTATAGTTAAAGGAATTGATGTCGTCAGAGACTCATTTACAGAGATATACCCCACATTTGAAGAATAATTGGATTTATCAAGTCTCCTGAAAGTATATTGGCACGCAAGTACAATAAGAGATATAACTGAATTTGGGATTAAATGCCTCATATGTCAGCAACTTAAAGATAGGGTATAACAAGATTTGGAAAGAAAGGAAAATTGAGTCCCCGATACATTAGACCTTTCAAGGTCTTAAACCGAGTGGGAGATGAACTAATAGATTAGTGTTACCGCCAGAATTATCAGTACCCACAACATTTTCCACATTTTAATGTTTTGCAAGTATCATCTAGATCCAATGCATGTGGTAAAGTAGGAACCCCTGGAGTTGAAAGAGGATATGACGTGTATAGAGAAACTGGTTCAGATACTGGATAGGAAAGAGAAGGTATTGTGGTCTAAGATAATTTCTTTGGTTAATGATTTGTGGCAGTATCACACTTCGAAAGAGACCGCGTGGGAATTAGAAAGTTTAATACGAGAAAAGTACCCACAATTATTTGAGGACTGATGTACGTTTAAATTTGGGGACCAAATTTCCTAAGGTGGGTAAAATGTACATACCATAAAATTTTCAGGTATTTGGCTTGTCAATGAATAATGACTTAACCACTGGGAATATGAAGAACCGAGGAAGATTTAATTAATTAGATATTTCAAGTAAAGAATGTTGACATATACACATAAGATATATGCATGAATGTAAATGAATATAAATGTATGTATTTATATTTATACATACAAGTATATGTATAGACATGTACGAATAAATACGTAAATATATAAATATATAAATAAGTATGTATAAATATATAATCATGTACAAGGGTAAAGACATATAGATATGTATATATAAAAGAAAGGATAAATATATATATATATATATAAATATACCAGATGAAGTGGAAAATAAAATGTTATGGTGATACTCTCGGTGTAAGGAAGAGAGGGAGGGGATCAGTGGACAGAAAATCCACGTGAGTTCACAAGCTTCCACCAACTCTTACTGCTGGAAACACCAGCAGGTAAAGGAAATCCAAAATCCCAAAAAATCCCAACCAAAATCCTACTGAAAATAGTAGGAGTAAGTGGTTGAGTGAAGTCCACTAAAGAGAAATTAATACTAGTGGTCTACATTTTAAGAGAGGGAAAAACCAAAAAAGGAATAAAATATTTTGAAGTATAGGACAAAGAATGAGTCATGACCCTCAACTTACAAAAAATCGTCACAAATTTTTTTCGCTTTCATGCATTATTTATTATTCCTCCTTACCTTACCTCGATCGTGATCAGCTACACCCTCAACAGTTGGGCTATGTGTCAATGTCTACCTCATCCAACCATAACAATTTAATTTGCATTATAATTTAGAAGTAAACACTTGTATAAATAAATCAAAGTTGTTATTTACATGTGTTTACATTACTTTACATCCCCAATGGTTACATTCGAAATGCTACTGTGTTGGAGCCTCCTGTAGACTGTGTGTCACAGTGAGATGATATGCTCACAGTGCATACTGAGACAGAGATGATATAGGTGGATAAGACTTATTGCAGGCACCCCTGACTGAGCTTGGGTTCATGGAGTACGTTGTATCATGTATGTCACGCGGAGTACACTGTACCGTGGGGATTGTTGGAGTGGAGTGGCATTAGCCACGAGGCAGCAAGCCTTGCCCTCACAATCCTGGTGTTATGTTGTTCTGGTGGGTAGGACGACCCACCTCCCGTTTCAGGTGTGATACCCCGCACACTAGGTACCATGCCAGGGATCATGAGGTTATGGCCATAGTCCTATGTTGTTACTGATAGTCACCTACATGTCTCACATGATATAACTATTGGTCGATAGACTAGGGTAGACCCGAGGGAGGGGTCAGGACCCCGATTTTATGATTTTATGATATGTGACCCTAAAAGAAGGGTGGTTTTATAACCGAAATTTTATAATGAATTTTAATGAATTGTTTTATGAGATGATTGACCCGAAGGGCTAGTTTGTACTGCAGTTTTAATGAAATGATTTGAATGCAGTAGCATGATGATGTTTTCCATGCTTTCATTTCAAATTCATGATTTGCCTTACATGACATGAAAGAATGCATGATCTTGATTTACTTCATGCTAATTATGTTTTAAGGATGTCACATAAAATGCTATTGATGCATAAGTAGTATGATTTATATATGCACGAACAGTTTTATAAACTAAGTCGTGATGAAATACATGATTTTGTGCTTGAGATTTTAATGAAAAGAAATGGATTTTAAGGGCATGGCATTATGAGCATGTAGATAGTGGAGCTATCTACCTACTTGCATAATTGCCTTACTGAGCGTGTGATTTGCTCAGCCCCTTATTTTCCCATCTTTTCAGAGCACTCAAGTAATTAAAAAGCGGCTGGGGACTTGCATCTTGGTATTCGCTTCTTCCCATCGAGAGACAAGTATACACATTTGTATAGTTTTGTATCTAAATATGTAATGCATAGTACTGTAAACGGATATGATGTCGAGGATGTAAGGTTATGTAAATACCATTGTGTATGAATTTAGTTAAAGTCAAAAGATAGTAAACTCTTATATATGAATGTGATTATAGAAATGGAATGGTAAATAGGTGAGAGGTGACTAACACCGAATCATAGCCCAACTGTTTGTAGGATGGTCACGATGAGAGAAAGGTAAGAATTAAATAATAAATGAAAAAGCAAAAAATTTACTCTGATTTTTAGGTAATTTGGGTCATGACACAAACAATACGCTCAATAAGGCAATCATGCGAACATGTAGATACTGCACTATATACGTGATCGTGATGCCAAGCTCAAACCCATACATTTCTCATCACACCTTAGAAAGCATCAGTTCACGCTTGTGTTAATGGCATGTAAAGCAAGTCATGCTTATTAAAATTTAATGCACAATTTAAATTCAAGGCATGGAAAAACCATTATGCATATCTCATAAATAAAGCATGGAAACACCATCATGCGTAAGTGCACTTTAAAACCATTACCATACTTTCTCATCTCAACAAAAACAACACTTGTTAGGACTCAGCCCCTCTCTCGGACTGTCCTGACCCACAAAGTATTTCAAACATGGATTCATTCATGAATAAGAGACATGTGAGATAGGCAATATAATAAGGGAAATCTCCTCTAAGACTATGGCCATATCCTGTGATCCCAGGCTACACTGATTAGGTGTGTGGGGTATCACCTCTATCTGCTTCCACATGGGAGGTGGGTTACATCCTACCCACCGGTCCATAGCAGATCTGAACATCATCTGAAGACGACATATCACAATCTCAACACGGTACAACGTACTCCATGCTACTTGCATGGTACAACGTACTCCTTGGACCCATATCAACACATCATACCATGCCACATCTCAGACTGCATGTGTGAGCCTATTTAATCGGTGCGACACCCAGTCTACCCGAAGCTCCTAGCATGGTTATCAATCATGTCATAAAACCACGTGCGAGTAATCTTAAGCATGGCAACAAGTATGGTGGACATCTAATGCGAGCTATGCTCCAGCACCATGTCAAAACTAGTATAAAATCTGTGCGAGCTAAGCACTATCACACATCATAGAAATCCATGTGAAAACTAGTGCGAGCTAAGCTCCAGCACTCATACGTATAAAACACATCACATCTCGTGCGAGTCACATTCTAGCATGCTTTCATTCTCACGAAATCTATGTGTGTGGCTCTATTCTTTGCAAAACATGGTTATAAACCAAATCAATTCATTTTTTTTTTTTTGCAAATCATTTTCAAATGTTAGCCAACCTACCCATCAGCTGCTAAAAAGCAACAAGACAGGATTTTCAAAGCATCGTGCTTTTGTTTTCATGCACATTTCATAAAAACCCAACTCTTGCCCTTCAATCACCCATTTCATTTCCTACTATCACATACATTCTAGGAAAACATAATGCGCCCAAAATGCGCACAGATATCTCTAAGAGTCCACACAATTCCCTTACCTCGATTTACTCGGGGTGCGACTCTCTTCCTCTTAGTTTCTCACACTTTTGGCTCAATTTGCTCTGGGTGTATCTTCGAGAGCTGCAAATCATTCACCAATCACTTGAGTTAATGTCACTAACTTACATTTTGACTCCAACTAGTTAATATATTTCATTGAGCCAATTTCGTTAAGTTTGGCCCATTTTTGCATTTGGCCATCATCAAGCCATTTCCAACCAATTTATCTAGTAACTCACTTAGTTACTTGTTTAGGACTTGATGTGAATTACTCAACGCTTACTCTCTCATTCATTTATGCATTTTACCCAATGCCTTAAAAACATATTTTACCCTTTTTGGGTAAGTCTCACAATTCATTCCATAACACTATCTCAAAATCATACTCACAACACCATTATCACCTTAAGATATCCTATTCATCACTAATTCCAATACATTTCACTTTCTCACACAAACCCATTTCTAGGTTAGAATTGTTCCATTGCATTCTAGATAGTTTTTACCATTAATATGCACACCAATCAACTCAAAAATCAATAACTAAACAGATAAACTCGGATTGGTGTTTTAGAAACTCACCTCTTTAGATTTCCTTCTCACTCCAAATGACAATACTCCTAGCTCCTTCAATACAACAAATGGGGTAATGACTCCAAGCAATGTTGTTCTTCTCTTTGATGTGAACAACTTGTATCTGATAGCCTTTCCTCAAATCTTTATGAAAATTGGCGGATTTAAAGTGAGAAAGCTAGGTTTTTGGATTGAAATTGGAAGAGTCAGGTTATTTCTCAAAATTTGCAGATCTAACTGCTCCTATTTATAGAATTAGCTTGATGAGATCGATCTGTCGAGTGTCTGAGATCGATCTGATCCTCTTAAATCCCTTATTTTTACGACATTTTAAGGCATGAGATCGATCTGTCTCAGGCAAAGAGTTAAGGAGATCGATCTTGTAAGACCCGAATTTTTATCGTAAGAGCAAAAGGGAATGAATAAAACTTTCTGAGTGCATTTAAAAATGTAAAAAGGATTTAAATGGAATTCTCGAACCAGTGTAAGGGTAAAACAGTCAAAAGATCAAAATTTGATATTAATCGGGATAAGAAAATTTAATTAAAAATATGGGATTGAGAAATCTTAATCAATAACGAAGAAATAATTAAATTTTGGATTAAATTGATCAAGATATGAATTTATTAGAATAAATCAAAATTTTCACATCGCAAAATAATCTCGAAAATAATCAAAAATTATACCGAAAAGTCGAAATAATACCAATAAATTCATTTAGTGATTAAATGAATAAAATATAAATTTTTTTAAAGAAATTTGAGGATTTTGTTATTATTTTAATGAATAAAATAATATCAAAATAAATTATAAATAAATAAATAAAATAAAGTTAAAAAAATCTGAAAAAACACGAATCTGGAAATTGTGAAACACAAAAGAAATGACAAAAGCAAGGGCTAACACCGAGGGAACGGTTTCCCTCGGCTCTGACGCAACCATCGATGGGTGACGTGAGTAGGCGGACGACGAAGCTCGATCGGCACCCCAGGAAGCCGACCGGCACACCCAGGCGCCCCGAAGTCGCAGGAAAACACCGAAAATGAAGGGAGTTACCATGGGAGAGAATCTTCGATCGGTGGCCATCGACGCCGATTTGGTCCAACCCGAGGCTCGATTTTAGAAGCCCAGGTGATGGCGCACCGAACGACACCAGAATCGCACCGAGAATCGATCGAAAGGACCAAATGGTGATTGAACCAGTTGAACCGGACTGAACCGGAATGAACCGACGGTTTGAACCAGGTTGAACCGGACCGAACCGGTTCAGCCAAAAAGAAAAGGAAAAAAAAACGAAGAAAAAGGGAAAAAGAAAAAGAGGAAAAATTTGAGAAAAATTCCAGTGATGCAATCGAGCTACGGGTAAGTCGGTAAGCTATCGAATTGACCGATTTAAATTTTGGAATATTTAATTTGATTAATATCTGACTGGAAATTTACCCAGAAAAATATTAAATTGTGTAGCTCGACGATTGATGTCAAACGAGAGCTCGAGACAGCCTCAATTTGTGTACGATCATGGAATCACGGGTAAGTAACCCTTATTTACGACAATTTTGCATAGTTATGCATGTTAGAATTTACCATATAAATTACGGATTTAATTTCCACATGAAATGAATTAAATTTTAGAAAATTAGATAAATTTTCGTAAATACTAAATTGAGATATCCAAGAATTTAGAACGAGGCTAAATAAATATTGATGGGCCTAATGAGCCCAATAGACCTCGATGATGTAAATAGTAAGTGAATAACGAGCATAAGGTCGATTAAGGCCCTTTGTGGTACAATTGGGCCCACTATGGGTAAATAGGCCCAATGATTTAAATTAAGCCCAGAAAATTATGAAATACAATTAAATTGTACTGTATTTGACCTAATGAATTTGTATTCATAGTTCCGGAGATTGGATTGGAAGCAAATCGGACTGCGTGACGAATTATCAGTGGAAAGGTCAAATTGTACAGAAAAATAAGGTAAGAAAATTGTGTGAGTAGCTAGAGGTAGCTACGCGTATTTTAATAGCTTTTCTGTACACTGATTATATATGTATACACAGTTATTGTATAAAAGTCCTAAAAGTGGTTTAAATGATTTTAAGGATCGAAATAGGTAAAAAGACTATTTTACCCCTATTGAGGGAAGTTCACCTAAGGATGGTGAAAGCATGACATGCATGAAATGCATGATTTAAGAAAATTTTTGATTTAAAGGATTTTATTGGTTTTTAAGCAAAGTAAATCGATAGATTAACCAGTAATTGCATAAATTTCATAAGATAACACTACGTAAGTATTATTTATATTTGAATGAAATTTCTTTGGAAAACGACCAACTATCAAGTTTATATGGAAACAGATAGTGCTGGCACATAGTTCGTACTATATCTGCATTTGTGAGTGTGCGTAAATGTGCTTGAGCGGTTACTCGCACCGATTTATGTGACATCATATGCATGAAATGTACTAGAGCGGTTGCTCACACTGATTTTTCTATTGTGAAATACATGAGAAGTGCTGGAGCTTAGCTCGCACTCTGTTTAGACATGTTTTGACTTGTTTTGACCGATATGCCTAAAAAGGTGCTGGAGCGATTGCTCGCACTAGTTTTTATGATTTGACATGCATGAGAGATGCTGGAGCTTAGCTCGCATCCTGTTTTGATATTATATTGCATAAAAGCCATGCTGGAGTGTAACTCGTACGAGATTTGATTTATTCATGCATAAAGCCGTGCTGGAGTGTAACTCGCACGAGATTTGATTTACTTGAGCATTCATTTATGCTGGAGCGTTGATCACACAAAGTTTTATATGGTTTTTATAATTCATTTGAATGTCGTACTGGAGTTTTTCTCGTACGACGTTTTCACTGAGTTTTTATACATATTCGTACTAGAGCATTTCACTGAGTTTTCACTGAGTTTTTATGCATATTCGTACTGAGTTTTTCTCGTATGGGATTTTCACTGAGTTTTTATATGGCTCTATTCTTTGCTAAACATGGTTATAAACCAAATCAATTCGTTTCTTTTGCAAATCATTTTCAAATGTTAGCCAACCTACCCATCAGCTGCTAAAAAGCAACAAGACAGGATTTTCAAAGCATTGTGCTTTTGTTTTCATGCACATTTCATAAAAACCCAACTCTTGCCCTTCAATCACCCATTTCATTTCCTACTATCACATGCATTCTAGGAAAACATAATGCACCCAAAATGCGCACAGATATCTCTAAGAGTCCACACAATTCCCTTACCTCGATTTACTCGGGGTGCGACTCTCTTCCTCTTAGTTTCTCACACTTTTGGCTCAATTTGCTCCGGGTGTATCTTCGAGAGCTGTAAATCATTCACCAATCACTTGAGTTAATGTCACTAACTCACATTTTGACTCCAACTAGTTAATACATTTCACTGAGCCAATTTCATTAAGTTTGGCCCATTTTTGCATTTAGCCATCATCAATACATTTCACTGAGCCAATTTCATTAAGTTTAGCCCATTTTTGCATTTGGCCATCATCAAGACATTTTCAACCAATTTATCTAGTAACTCACTTAGTTACTTGTTTAGGACTTGATGTGAATTACTCTACGCTTACTCTCTCGTTCATTTATGCATTTTACCCAATGCCTTAAAAACATATTTTACCCTTTTTGGATAAGTCTCACAATTCATTCTATAACACCATCTCAAAATCATACTCACAACACCATTATCACCTTAAGATATCCCATTCATCACTAATTCCTATACATTTCACTTTCTCACACAAACCCATTTCTGGGTTAGAATTGTTCCATTGCATTCTAGATAGTTTCTGCCATTAATATGCACACCTATCAACTCAAAAATCAATAACTAAACAGATAAACTCGGATTGGTGTTTTAGAAACTCACCTCTTTGGATTTCCTTCTCACTCCAAATGATAATACTCCTAGCTCCTTCAATACAATAAATGGGGTAATGACTCCAAGCTATGTTGTTCTTCTCTTTGATGTGAACAACTTTGTATCTGGTAGCCTTTCCTCAAATCTTTATGAAAATTAGCGAATTTAGAAGTGAGAAAGCTAGGTTTTTGGATTGAAATTGGAAGAGTCATGCTATTTCTCAAAATCTGCAGATCCAACTGCTCCTATTTATAGAATTAGCTTGATTAGATCGATCTGTCGAGTGTCTGAGATCAATCTGGTCCTCTTAAATCCCTTATTTTTACGACATTTGAAGGCATGAGATCGATCTGTCTCAGGCAAAAAGTTAAGGAGATCGATCTTGTAAGACCCGAATTTTTATCGTAAGAGCAAAAGGGAATGAATAAAACTTTTCGAGTGCATTTAAAAATGTAAAAAGGATTTAAATGGAATTCTTGAACCCGTGCAAGGGTAAAACAGTCAAAAGATCGAAGTTCGATATTAATCAGGACAAGAAAATTTAATTAAAAATATGGGATTGAGAAATCTTAATCAATAACGAAGAAATAATTAAATTTTGGATTAAATTGATCAAGATATGAATTTATTGGAATAAATCAAAATTTTCACATCGTAAAATAATCCCAAAAATTATCAAAAATTATACCGAAAAGTCGAAATAATACCAATAAATTCATTTAGTGATTAAATGAATAAAATATAAATTTTTTTAAAGAAATTTGAGGATTTTGTTATTATTTTAATGAATAAAATAATATCAAAATAAATTATAAATAAATAAATAAAATAAAGTTAAAAAATCTGAAAAAACACGAATCTGGAAATTGTGAAACACATAAGAAATGACTGAAGCAAGGGCTAAAATCGAGGGAACGGTTTCCCTCGGCTTTGACGCAACCATCGATGGGCGACGCGAGTAGGTGGACGGTGAAGCTCGATCGGCACCCCAGGAAGCCGACCTGCACACCCACGCGCCCCGAAGTCACAGGAAAACACCGAAAACAAAGGGAGTTACCGCGGGAGAGAATCTTCGATCAGTGGCCATCGATGCCGATTTGGTCCAACCCGAGGCTCGATTTTAGAAGCCCAGGTGATGCCGCGCTGAACGACACCAGAATCGCACCGAGAATCGACCGAAAGGACCAAATGGTGATTGAACCGATCGAACCGGACTGAACCGGAATGAACCGACAGTCTGAACCAAGTTGAACCGGACCGAACCGGTTCAGCCAAAAAGAAAAGGAAAAAAAACAAGAAGAAAAAGGGAAAAAGAAAAAAGAAGAAAAATTTGGAAAAAATTCCAGTGATGTAATCGAGCTACGGGTAAGTCGGTAAGCAGTCGAATTGACCGATTTAAATTTTGGAATATTTAATTTGATTAATATCTGATTAGAAATTTACCCAAAAAAATTTTAAATTGTGTAGCTCGACGATTGATGTCAAACGAGAGCTCGAGACAGCTTCGATTTGTGTACGATCATGGAATCACGGGTAAGTAACCCTTATTTTTGATAATTTTGCATAGTTATGCGTGTTAGAATTTACCGCATAAATTACGGATTTAATTTCCACATGAAATGAATTAAATTTTGGAAAATTAGATAAATTGTCGTAAATACTAAATTGAGATATCCGAGAATTTAGAACGAGGCTAAATAAATATTGATGGGCCTAATGAGCCCAATAGACCTCGATGATGCAAATAGTAAGTGAAAAACGGGCTTTAGGTCGATGAAGGCCCATTATGGTACAATTGGGCCCACTATGGGTAAATGGGCCCATTGATTTAAATTAAGCCCATAAAATTATGAAATACAATTAAATTGTACTGTATTTGACCTAATGAATGTGTATTCGCAGTTCCGGAGATTGGATTGGAAGTAAATCGGACTGCGAGACGAGTTATCAGTGGAAAGGTCAAATTGTACAGAAAAATAAGGTAAGGAAATTGTGTGAGTAGCTAGAGGTAGTTACGCGTATTTTAATAGCTTTTCTGTACACTGATTATATATGTATACACAGTTATTGTATAAAAGTCCTAAAAGTGGTTTAAATGATTTTAAGGATCGAAATAGGTAAAAAGACTATTTTACCCCTATTGAGGGAAGTTCACCTAAGGATGGTGAAAGCATGACATGCATGATTTAAGAAAATTTCTGATTTAAAGGATTTTATTGGTTTTTAAACAAAGTAAATCGATAGATTTGCCAATAATTGCATAAATTTCACAAGATAACACTACGTAAGTATTATTTATATTTGAATAAAATTTCTTTTGAAAACGGCCAACTATCAAGTTTATATGGAAACAGATAGTGCTGGCACATAGTTCGCACTATATCTGTATTTGTGAGTGTGCATAAATGTGCTTGAGCGGTTGCTCGCACTGATTTTTCTATTGTGAAATACATGAGAAGTGCTGGAGCTTAGCTCGCACTCTGTTTTGACATGTTTTGACTTGTTTTGACCTGATATGCATAAAAAGGTGCTGGAGCGATTGCTCGCACTAGTTTTTATGATTTGACATGCATGAGAGATGCTGGAGCTTAGCTCGCATCCTGTTTTGATATTATATTGCATAAAAGCCGTGCTGGAGTGTAACTCGCACAAGATTTGATTTATTCATGCATAAAGCCGTGCTGGAGTGTAACTCGTATGAGATTTGATTTACTTGAGCATTCATTTGTGCTGGAGCGTTGCTCACACAAAGTTTTAAATGGTTTTTATAATTCATTTGAATGTCGTACTGGAGTTTTTCTCGTACGGGGTTTTCACTGAGTTTTTATACATATTCGTGCTAGTGCATTTCTCGTACGTGAATTTTACTTGAATTTATAATCAGTTTAAGTCGTACTGGAGTACTCGTACGCAGATTTTACTGATTTTTATGAAACCATGCTTGAGCTTCGGTCGCACGAGGTTTTCTGATATCATGAATATGCATGGAGCCGTGCTTGAGCTTCGCTCACACATGGATTTGTATTACATGCATATAGCCATGTTGGAGCCTCCTGTAGACTGTGTGTCACAGTGAAATGATATGCTCACACGTGCATACTGTGACAGAGATGATATGGGTGGATAAGACCTATTACAGGCACCCCTGACTGAGCTTGGGTTCACGGAGTACGTTGTACCATGTATGTCACGCGGAGTATGCTGTACTGTGGGGATTGTTGGAGTGGAGTGGCATTAGCCACGAGGCAGCAATCCTTGCCCTCGCAATCCTAGTGTTATGCTGTTCTAGCGGGTAGGATAACCCACCTCCCGTTTCAGGTGTGATACCCCGCACACTAGGTGCCGTGTTGCCAGGGATCACTAGGATATGGCCATAGTCCTCGATGTTACTGATATAATTAGCTGCTTGTCTCACATGATATAACTATTGGTCGATAGACCAAGGTAGACCTGAGGGAGGGGTCAGGCCCTCGATTTTATGAGTTTTACTATGCTAATTTGTGTTTTAAGGGATTTTATGACATGTGACCTTGAAAGAAGGATGGTTTTATAATCGAAGTTTTATAATGAATTGTTTTATGAGACGATTTATCCTGAAGGGTTATTTTAGACTGCGTTTTAAATGAAATGATTTAAATGCGGTAGCATGACGTTTTTTTCCATGCTTTCATTTCAAATTCATGATTTGTCTTACATGACATGAAAGAATGCATGATTTTGATTAAATTCATGCTAAGTATGATTTACTGATGTCACATAAAATACCTTTGATGCATGAATTACATGATTTTTATATGCACAAATAGTTTTGATAAACTATGTCATGGATGTATGAACGATTTTGTGCTTGATGATTTTAATGAAAATAAATGGATTTAAGGGCATGGCATTATGAACATGTAGATAGTGGAGCTATCTACTTACTTGCATAATTGCCTTACTGAGCATGTGGTTTGCTCACCCCCTTATTTTCCCATCTTTTCAGAGCACTCACAGTAATTAGTAAGCAGCTGTGGACTTGCATGCTTGGTATTCGCTGCTTCCCATCGAGAGTCAGGTATACACATTTGTATAGTTTTGTGTCTAAATATGTAATGCACAGTACTGTAAATGTATATGATGTCGGGGATGTAAGGTTAAATAAATACCATTGTGTATGTATTGAGTTAAAGTCAAAAGATAGTAAACTCTTATATGTGAATGTGATTATGGGAATGAAATGGTAATAGTGTGAGGTGACTAACACCGAATCATAGCCCAACTATTTGTAGGATGGCCACGATGAGAGAAAGGTAAGAATTAAATAATAAATGAAAAAGCAAAAAATTTTCTATGATTTTTAGGTAATTTGGGTCTTGACAGTTAATGGTATCAGAGCTTAAGTTGGCTTGATATGAGTCGGTGTTAGTGGTTAAGGAAGTTTACATCCCCATGTACCGTGCATTATTTCGATATAATTATGTATATCGAGATGGAAGTGCCGTTAAGAATTTGGTTTTGAATGCAAGAATAGACTCATTAGCTGATAGCTGCTATGATAGAGAGGCGAGTACACGAGCTCGAGGCCATAGAGGTAGGCTCGAGAGTCGTACTAAGTCACCACATGAGACTCGAAATGATATTGAAGTGGAGGCTGGTATTGAGTATGCCCAACAGAGTTCGACAGAGAGATCGGACAGAGTTTGACAGAGAGATCGGACAGAGTCCAATTGAGAAATCAGACAGTATTGAGACATGTTTCACGAGGTTAGAGTGGAGTGTGGAGAATATTTTGTGAGCTAATTGCTCAGAGTATGCATGAGATTTGAGGGCGAGTCGGAGCATTAGTGGAAGTCCGCTTGACCCATCTTAAGAGTTAGACATCCAGAATGGACATGGAAAATAATTCTAGATGTATTCCGGTGACAGAATATCCCGTACACTACTTAAAGGAAATTTCAGAAGACATTCTTTATTCTGACCCAGAGGAACTAGTTAATTGACGAGTATGAAACTCAGTTTATATTTCAGGGTAGATATGACTCGGACACGATGAATAGTGAGAGTCGATATGTTTGAAAGTTCATGGAAGGGCTCAAATTGTCAATTAGAGTCTGATTGGGCCGTTAGATATCACTACCTATGTTGAGGCAGTGCGCGATTACAGTTATGATTAAGATCATGAGTTGCATGCCTCTGAGATTGGGAAAGGTAGTAAGGGCCGAAATTGAGACAGAAGAGAATAGAGAATGACAGAGATGTTAGAATAGGAAAAAGGTAGTTTGGTAAAAGATTAGGGCTGATGAGTCACGGGGTAAGATGATTGGTAAGACCCCAGTGCATCCAATTTCAGCACTTACGAGGGGTATTGTGATTTAAGGACCTCGACCAGCTCCGTAGCAGTTGAGCAGTGTAACAGTGTGAGCAGTGTAACAGTGTAGCAGTGTAAATAGTGTAGGATGTGTGGTAGTTACCACAGAAATAAGATGTTGGACGAAGGCGAGTGTATGCCTTGGACCAGGACACTACTGATGTTTAATTTGATGTGGTGGAAGATACCACACTGATTGTGAATAATTAAATAATTATTTTAATTGATATTGGTGCCACGTATATATTCATTCCGCCTTCAGTTGGTTATAAGCGAGTGAAAGATGTGAAGCCTGTACCTTAAGCAAGATGATGCTAGTGAGCTAATTTTCACTAACTGAATATGGGTATAGAGATTTTAAGTTGAAAATAGGGGTGAAAACATCATTGAAAAGCGTATTGTAAGTGTAACAAGTAATGAAAGAGTTGTTATAAGTGATATATGAAAAGAGATAAGCTTTGAGATGTGATAGATCCTGAATACGATATATATTGGATTAAGCGATATGTAGTGACTATGGATTGCGACCAAGTATAAGGGGTGGATATATCTACACCCAGTCCATGTGGTCAAGTCTGAGGGTTAATAAAGGTATTTCAAAATAATTCCCCACCTGAAGACTTGACAGTGTCTAGAAGCGCACACATAACCTATAAATTGAAATTGACAGTCGTAATATGTACATTTAAAATTTGGGTACCTTTACTGGTATGATAAAAAGATATAGAATTTGATTAATCATGAAGGTTTAAAAAAATTAAAATTTTATAAAAGCCACTAATGTAAGAAAAAAGAAATGACACGGGTTAGTACCTTAAATGGAAGCGATTTCGAAATGACATTATATGTTTATGCGTACGTAGGCCAAGGATAAGGGTGATTGAAATATTTAGTGGAACTCAACTATGAGAAGGTATTTAAACCTTACCTGGACCAATTGGTTGTCATCTTTAGCGATGATATTATTAATGTGTTCAAAGTCCAGGGAAAAGCATGAGTAGTAAATGAAAACTGTTTTACAGACGAGGTGTTGTGAGTTTCTCGAAATAAGCTGCTCAGTTGACACATCTTGTTCTGAAAAGATTGCATACGAGTAGGATGATAAGTATGAAAGTAGCTTCGGTGCGTTTTGGTATATTGAAGTAATAAACTGACCACCGTAAGTATTCTCACCATAACTAACAGCTCAAGAGGTTTCAGTGTATATTGATACCTCAAAATAAGGAGTGGGCTATGTATTAATGTAAATGGGAAGATAGTCGTTTATGGATCCAGATAGTTCAAGGACCATAAGAGAAACTATCCGACCCATGATTTAGAGTTGGCAGCCATAGCGTTTACACTTAAAGTAAGGCGCCACCACTTATATGGTAAGAAATTTTTGGGTATGCACTGATCGTAAAAGCCCCGAGTATCTGTTTTCACAGAAAGAGTAGAAATTGAGATAACCAAGAGGGTTAGAGCTTCTAAGGATTATGATTGTGAACATTGTACCACCCAGGAAAGGCTATTGTAATGGCTAATGCCTTGAACAAAAAGAGCCTTGGGATGGTATCACATATGATGGTCAGGGAACATGAGCTGCTAGAGCAGTTGTGAGCCTCAGTAGTGATGTGATCCCTTCTGATGATGACGGTGATTGTGTGACAGCTAGCCTGAGGTTAGAACCGGATTTGAGTGACCATATTTGCCAGGCTTAGCGTGATGATCGGCATGGTGTCGATAGTTTGGGTTAGATTCTGATAGGGATAGTGATAGAGTTCACAGTGAATGATGATGACTTACAGAGGTTCAGAGACAGTATAAGTGCTCCCCAGGACCATAGTGATGAGATAGTATTATTGTCAGAAGCTCATTCTTCGGGATATAAAATGCATCCGAGAAGTAATAAATATATCGAAATCTTTGAAAAGGGTATTGGTGGTCAGATATGAAAAGAAATATTGTAGAGTTGTGGAAAAGTGTCTCATATATCAGCAGAGTAAGGTAGAGTACTAGAAGTTGCAGGGTTATTGCAGCCTCTACCTATATTGACACGAAAATGGGAACAAGTTACCATGAATTTCGTGATGGGTTACAGAGGACCCGGATGAATCACGAGGCTATCTGGGTGATAGTCGATAGATTGATTTAGTTTACCCACCTTTTGACTATGGAAATCCCCAGATACTCTGAGTGTGTAGACGGATTAATATGTAAGAAAGATTGTGGAACATTATGTAGCGTTCCAGTGAGCATGATATCAGATAGGGATTCCCACTTCACTTCCCGCTTCTGGGAATATTTGTCAGGAAGCTATGGGAACCCGATTGGTTGTTAGCATAGCTTTCGTCCTCAGACAGATGGTCAGTCAGAGAGGACTGTACAAGTTTTGGATGATATGATGATAGCGTGTGCCATTGATTTGATAAGCTCCTGGGATGATTAGTTGTTACAAATCAAATTCGCCAATAATGACAGTTGTCACTTGAGTATCGGGATGACATTATATGAGGCTTAGTATGGTCGTAGGGAGTTGTTTCCCGACTTAGATAAGAAGAAGGGAGTGACAGATAGGAAATTGTTCTCGAATTGGGAAGACAAACCTCTGAGGATGTTCAGTTGATTTGTGAGAGATTAAGAACACCTCGGAGCAGATAGAAAAGCTATGCTGACAAGAGACAGAAACTATTAGAATTCACCAAGGGTGAATCATTGTTGTTGGCAGTTACTTGTCTTAAGGACGTAACAAGATTTGGATCGAGATATTGGACAAGTAGGAGATAAGACCTGTAGGTTGGCGTTACCACTTGAATTAATAGGCATCCATAATGTGTCCTATCTTTTGATGCTTAAGAAATATTATTCGGACCCAATATATGTGATCGGATATGAGCTCCAACAGCTTAGCTCAATGAAAGTATAACGTATGATTGGAAAAAAAAATCGATTCGGGTATTAGATGGAAAGAGAAAGTGTTGAGGTTTAATATGATCTCCCTAGTTAAGTATGATAGTAGTATTACACTCCGAAGAAAGTCACTTGAGGATGACGGTATATGATATGATAGACGTATCCGGAGTTGTGTATGGACCCATTTGCCTTGGTTCTAATTTGGAGGGCCAAATTTCTTAAGTAGGGGAGATTGTAAGACCCGAATTTTTATCGTAAGAGCAAAAGGGAATGAATAAAAATTTTCGAGTGCATTTTAAAATGTAAAAAGGATTTAAATGGAATTCTCGAACCCGTGCAAGGGTAAAACGATCAAAAGTTCAAAATTTGGTATTAATCGGGATAAGGAAATTTAATTAAAAAGATGGGATTGAGAAATCTTGATCAATAACGAAGAAATAATTAAATTTCAGATTAAATTGATCAAGATATGAATTTATTGGAATAAACCGAAATTTTCACAACGAAAAATATTCCCAAAAATAATCGAAAGTTATACCAGAAAGTCGAAATAATACTAATAAATTCATTTAGTGATTAAATGAATAAAATATAAATTTTTTTAAAGATATTTGTGGATTTTAATATTATTTTAATGAATAAAATAATATTAAAATAAATTACAAATAAAAAATAAAATAAAGTTAAAAAAATATGAAAAAATGCGAATCTGAAAATTGTGAAACAGAGAAGAAACGACGAAAGCAAGGGCCAAAACCGAGGGAACAGTTTCCCTCGGCTCTGACGCAACCAGTGATGGGCGATGCGAGGAGGCGAACGGCGAAGCTCGATCGGCACCCCAGGAAGCCGACCCGCACACCCACGTGCCCCGAAGTCATTCAAAAACACCGAAAACGGAGGGAGTTGCCGCGTGAGAGAATCTTCGATCGGCGGCCATCGACGTTGATTGGTCCAACCCAAGGCCCGATTTTGGAAGCCTAGGCGATGGCGCCCCGAACGACACCGAAATCGCACCGAGAACCGGCCGAAAGGACCAAATGGTGACTGAACCGGTCGAATCGGACTGAACTGACGAAATCGAACTGGACTGAACCGACGGTCAGAACCGGGTTGAACCGGATCGAACCGGTTCAGCCAAAAAGAAAAGGAAAAAAAAAGGAAGAAAAAGGGAAAAAGAAAAAGAGGAAAATTTTGGGAAAAATTCCAGTGATGCAATCGAGCTACGTGTAAGTCGGTAAACGGTCAAATTGACCGATTTAAATTTTAGAATATTTAATTTGATTAATATCCGACTGAAAATTTACCCAGAAAAATATTAAATTGAGTAGCTCGACGATTGACGTCAAACAAGAGCTCGAGACAACCTCGATTTGTGTACGAGCATGGAATCACGGGTAAGTAACCCTTATTTACGATAATTTTGCATAGTTATGTGTGTTAGAATTTACCGCATAAATTACGGATTTAATTTCCGCGTGAAATGAATTAAATTTTGGAAAATTGGATAAATTGTCGTAAATACTAAATTGAGATATCCGAGAATTTAGAATGAGGCTAAATAAATATTGATGGGCCCAATAGGCCTCGATGATGTAAATAGTAAGTGGAAAATGGGCTTAAGGCCGATTAAGGCCCATTATGGTACAATCGGGCCCAATATGGGTAAACAGGCCCAATGATTTAAATTAAGCCCAGAAAATTATGAAGTACAATTAAATTGTATTGTATTTGACCTGATGAATGTGTATCCACAGTTCCGGAAATTAGATTGGAAGCAAATCGGACTACGTGACAAGTCATCACTGGAAAGGTCAGACTATATAGAAAAATGAGGTAAGGGAATTGTGTGAGTAGCTAGAGGTAGCTACGCGTATTTTAATAGCTTTTCTGTACACTGATTATGTATGTATACACGGTTATTGTATAAAAGTCCTAAAGTGGTTTAAATGATTTTAAGGATCGAAATAGGTAAAAAAACTACTTTACCCCTATTGAGGGAAGTTCACCTAAGGATGGTGAAAGCATAACATGCATGATTTAAGAAAATTTATGATTTAAGGGATTTTATTGGTTTTTATGCAAAGTAAATCAATAGATTGGCCAGTAATTGCATAAATTTCACAAGATAACACTACGTAAGTGTTATTTATATTTGAATGAAATTTCTTTAGAAAACGACCAACTATCAAGTTTATATGGAAACAGATAGTGTTGGCACATAGTTCGCACTATATCTACATTTGTGAGTGTGCATAAATGTGCTTGAGCAGTTGCTCGCACCGATTTGTGTGACATCATATGCATGAAATGTGCTAGAGCGGTTGCTCGCACTGATTTTTCTATTGTGAAATACTTAAGAAGTGCTGGAGCTTAGCTCGCACTCTGTTTTGACATGTTTTGACTTGTTTTGACCTGATATGCATAAAAAGGTGCTGGAGCGATTGCTCACACTAGTTTTTATGATTTGACATGCGTGAGAGATGCTGGAGCTTAGCTCACATCCTGTTTTGATATTATATTGCATAAAAATCGTGCTGTAGTGTAACTCGCACGAGATTTGATTTATTCACGCATAGAGTCGTGCTGGAGTGTAACTCGCACGAGATTTGATTTACTTGAGCATTCATTTGTGCTGGAGCGTTGCTCACACAAAGTTTTATATGGTTTTTATAATTCATTTGAATGTCATATTGGAGTTTTTCTCGTACGAGGTTTTCACTGAGTTTTTATACATATCCGTACTAGACCATTGCTTGTACGTGAATTTTACTTGAATTTATGATCAGTTTAAGTCGTACTGGAGCGCTGCTCGTATGCAGATTTTACTGATTTTTATGAAACTGTGCTAGAGCTTTGCTCGCACGAGGTTTTCTGATATCATGAATTTGCATGGAGCCGTGCTTGAGCTTCGCTCGCACAGGGATTTGTATTACATGCATATAGTCGTGTTGGAGCCTCCTGTAGACTGTGTGTCACAGTGAGGTGATATGCTCACACGTGCATACTGAGACAGAGATGATATGGGTGGATAAGACCTATTACAGGCACCCCTGACTGAGCTTGGGTTCACGGAGTACATTGTACCGTGTATGTCACGTGGAGTACGCTGTATCTTGGGGATTGTTGGAGTGGAGTGGCATTAGCCACGAGGCAGCAAGCCTTGCCCTCGCAATCCTGGTGTTATGCTATTCTAGCGGGTAGGATGACCCACCTCCCGTTTCGGGTGTGATACCCCGCACACTAGGTACCATGTTGCCATGGATCACTAGAATATGGCCATAGTCCTCGATGTTACTGATATAATCAGCTGCTTGTCTCACATGATATAACTATTGGTCGATAGACCAGGGTAAACCTGAGGGACGGGTCAGGCCCTCAATTTTATGATTTTTACTATGCTAATTTATGTTTTAAAGGATTTTATGACATGTGACCTTGAAAGAAGGATGGTTTTATAACCGAAGTTTTATAATGAATTGTTTTATGAGACGATTGACCCGAAAGGGTTATTTTATACTGTGTTTTAAATGAAATGATTTGAATGTGGCAGCATGACGATGTTTTTCATGCTTTCATTTCAAATTCATGATTTGTCTTACATGACATGAAAGAATACATGATTTTGATTAAATTCATGCTAAGTATGATTTACTGATGCATGAATTACATGATTTTTATATGCATAAATAGTTTTGATAAACTATGTCATGGATGTATGAACGATTTTGTGCTTGATGATTTTAATGAAAAGAAATGGATTTAAGGGCATGGCATTATGAGCATGTAGATAGTGGAGCTATCTACTTACTTGCATAATTGCCTTATTGAGCGTGTGGTTTGCTCACCCCCCTAATTTTTTCATCTTTTCAGAGCACTCACAGTAATTAGTAAGCGGCTGAGGACTTGCATGCTTGGTATCCGCTGCTTCCCATCGAGAGTCAGGTATACACATTTGTATAGTTTTGTATCTAAATATGTAATGCACAGTACTGTAAACGTATATGATGTCGAGGATGTAAGGTTAAATAAATACCATTGTGTATGTATTATGTTAAAGTCAAAAGATAGTAAACTCTTATATGTGAATGTGATTATGGGAATGAAATGGTAATAGTGTGAGGTGACTAGCACCGAATCATAGCCCAATTGTTTGTAGGATGGTCACGATGAGAGAAAGGTAAGAATTAAATAATAAATGAAAAACTGAAAAATTTACTCTGATTTTTAGGTAATTTGGGTCGTGACAGATCTGGCTAGGGAGGAGATCGATCTGCTACAACCTAAGAGCTAAGGAAATCGATCTGCTTGCATTAAGAATCGATCTCTTCACTTACAAAATGTTTAGCAGATCGATCTGGCCCCATTGGAGATCGATCTGCCCTATTCCATTGCTCGAATAAGAGTATTTTTTGCTCTTCCAGATCGATCTCTCATCCTATGAGATCGATCTGGCATTCATATTTTATAGATTTTTCTATAGTTTACTACAGTAACTCACCGAAAACATCCTTAATTTGCTGCCATAGTCATTTTCTCATCCAACCCCCTTTAAGGCTTGAAAATGACATTCATTCATACTTTATACACATTAAAACTTGTGTGCAATCATTGTATAGCAAAAGGTATACAATACATGACTAAATGGAAGTACAAGGATTTATGCAACTTCATTTCATTTTACCACACTACTCATTTTTCATTCCACTCCCATTCATCACAAACAAAAGTCCATTTCTTCATATTCATATATAGTGAAACTTGTACTTACATCACAAACTCTTATTACAAGTGTGTACATTGAATTATGGACTTTACATCACTTATGCTTCATATTACAAGTACATCACCATACTTATGAGTGAATAAATACTTGATCTAAAATCATCCATATCATGATTCTGTTTACATATATATATGGTTAAACATTTATGAGGTCTCACATTCTCCCCCACTTAGAAAATTTGGTCCTCTAAATTGGAACCAAATCATTCTGTGAATAGCTCAGGATACCTCTCCCGCATCAAACCCTCTAATTCCCATGTGGCCTCTTCCATCATGTGATGTTGCTAAAGAACTTTCACCAAAGGAATTGTCTTTGTCCTCAACACTTTTTCTTTTATATCCAATATCCAAACTAGCTTCTTAATATACGTCATGCTTTCATTAAGCTCCAATGGTTCATACCTTATCAGATGTGTCGGGTCCGAGTGGTATTTTCGTAACATGGATATGTGGAAGACGTTATGTACGCTCGCTAGCTCAGGTGGTAATGCTAGCCTGTATGCCTTATCTCCCACTTTATCAAGTATCTTAAATGGTCCTATATACTGAGGGCTCAACTTCCCCTTCTTCTCGAATCTCATAATCCCCTGCGAGGGAGAAACCTTCAAAAACACTGACTCACTCTCCTCAAACTCTTGTGATCTCCGTCTCTTGTCAGCATAACTCTTTTGTCTGCTCTGAGATCTTCGTAACCTCTCACAAATCAACTGGACATCTTCAGAGGCTTATCTAACTAAGTCAGGAGCAAATATCAGTCTGTCACCAACCTCTTCCCATCCAATAGGGGAACGACATCTATGCCCATACAATGCCTCATATGGTGCCATCTCGATACTCGCATGGAAACTGTTATTATAGGCGAACTCTGCTAGTGGCAAGTGGTCATCCCAGGAGCCTCCAAAATCCAATGCACACGCTCTCAACATATCCTTCAGGGTCTGTATAGTCCTTTCTGACTTACCATCTGTCTAAGGATGAAACATGATGCTAAAACTCAACTAGGTCCCTATCGCTTCCTAGAAACGTTCCTAGAAGTTGGAAGTGAAGGGAGCATCCCTATCAGAAACAACGCTCATAGGAATTTGATGTAGCCTCACTATCTCGCTCACATACAAGTTCGCTAATTGGCTCAGAGTATCGGTAGCTCTCATAGCTAGAAAATGGGCTGACTTCGTCAACCGATCCATAATCACCCATATGGCATCATGACCTCTGCAGGTCCTCGGTAATCCCATCACAATATCCATGGTGGGATGCTCCTACTTCCAAGTCGGTATTAGTAGAGCCTGCAATAAACCTGCAGGCTTCTAATGCTCTACCTTAACCTATTGACAAACGAGACACTTAGCGACATATTCAGCAATGTCTTTCTTCATCCCAGACAACCAATAAACTTTTCGAAGGTTTTGATATATCTTAGTACTCCCTGTATGTATCGTATACCTTCATGAGTGAGCCTCTATCAAGATCAACTTCCTGATCTTTGAATCATCAGGAATACATATCTTGCTTCTGAACCTCAACAATCAATCTGAACTCAATTCAAAATCAAACTCTGTACCCTTCTGTATCTGCCTGACTATATCACTGCAGTTCTGATCAATCCGCTGTGCCTGCTAGATTCAATCTAGCAAATTCAGTTCCAACTGTAGGCTAGCTATCATAAAGACACTATTAGCATTAGGCGGGGTCACATCCAAACTGAGGTTCGTGAACTGTTCTAACAGCTCGTGTTCCCTGATCATCATGAATGACACCAACCCGAGATGCTTCCTACTCAATGCATCAGCAACTATATTCACTTTACTCGGGTGGTACATGATTTCACAATCATAATCCTTTAAAAGTTCAAGCCATCTCCTCTGTCTCATGTTTAACTCTTTCTGCGAGAATAGGTACTTAAGGCACTTATGATCTGTGTAAACCTAAAATCTCTCACCGGAGAGATACTGGCGTCATATTCTCAATGCAAACACTACGGCCGCCAACTCCAAATCATGGGTCGGGTAGTTCCTCTCATGATCCTTCAACTATCTTTATCGATATGTAACTACCCTTCCATCCTACATCAATACACATCCCATTCCTTGGTGTGAAGCATCCGTATACACCGAGAAACCTTCTAAGCCTGTAGGAATGATGAGAATCAGAGCTGTGGTTAATCTCCTTTTCAACTCCTGAAAACTTTCCTCACACCTATCGTCCCACATAAATTCAACATTCTTTCTCGTGAGACGTGTCAAAGGAGCAGCTAATCTCAAGAATACCTCCACAAACCTTCAATAATATCAACTAAACCCAGGAAACTTCTGATCTCTGTTACTGTTTGGGGTCTCTGCCATTGTATCACTGCCTCAATATTTGATGGGTCTACTAACACACCATACTTCGATACTATATAACCCAAAAAAGAGATATATTCAAACCAAAAGTCACACATACTGAGTTTAGCATACAACTTCTTCTCTCGAAGGGTTTGTAGCACTATCCTTAGATGTTGTTCATGCTCCTCTCTAGATTTTGAGTACACCAGCATGTCATCAATAAGCATAATAACAAATCGATCTAAATAATGGTGAAACACCTCATTCATCATTGACATAAAAGTAGCGGGAGCATTTGTGATAATTCTATATTTTTAGAATTATTTGTGCTTAATTTCCTAATTAATTATTTAAGTCCTCGATTTATTTTGTTAATTATCCCCTTTATTTAAATAAAATTCTCATGTTTGCAGATAAATTAAATCCGGATGCATTTTAAATATTTCGGTAGAAAATGAACCGAAATTGAGCTAAAATCGAGATTGGACCATGCGGATAACACGAGCCTAGCACATCCAATTGGATAAAAAGACAGATGACATGGAAATATTATTTTTTAAGGAGCCAATGGTGTGAAGACAAGTGGCCAAACAATGCCAACTCATCTAGGATGGAAAAATTACAATTGTACCCCTAAATGTGTAAATAAATAGAAAATGATGACAATTGTAAGGGGTGGAAAAATAGGGTAGAATAGTTTTTTTTTTTTTAGGTTAACTTTAAAAAGCCTTACTTTATTTGTTTTTGAGTATTCTGCCGATTAGTCTTTTTCTTCTAGCTTTCATTTTTGTTTTTATCTACTGTTCTATTGAATTGATTATGGAAATCTTTTCTTTTTAAATTCATATATCTCAGTTGCTTAGAATTATTATTTACCAATCCAATTTTCTTCACACGTTCAGATCATGTTTTTGTTATATGTTTTAATCCGTTCTCGGTTGTAGTATAAAGCATTTGCAAAGCTTTAATCATCAATGTCGATCATGATATTTTGATTCATTATTGCCGATCTAATATGTTGGGATTAATCTGGGTATTGATTTACAATATTCAACTGGTGAAACAATATTGAATTGATTGAGAAATACAAGAAACCGTGGCTACTAGAAATGTCTTGATTTAACGTATAACTTAGTTTTCAGCATCTCTATTCTCCTTTTCTTATTTGAAGATTTCATGTTCAACACCGAGTATTCTTCTTTTAATTTATTTTTATTTTATGTTCTAGTATGATCCTGTAAGACCCGAATTTAATTAAAATACGAAAATTAAATAAGAAAAGATGGGGGAAGTATGAAGGAAGTCGGGTTAAATTAATCCCGAACACGTGTAAGGGCAAAACGGTCAAAAGACCGAAGGTCGGTATAATTTCGATAAGGAAATTTAATTAAAAATACGGATTTAAGAAATCTTGGTCAATAAAAGTGAAATAAATTTATTTCGGATTAAATTGATCAAGATATTAATTTATTGGAATTAATCGGGATTAATCGAAATTTTTAGTTTGGAAAAATAATCCCGCAAATAATCGAAAAATATACCGAAAAGTCACCCGGGACAATATCCCAAAAATACGAAGAAATTATACCCGAAAAAGGGTTAAAATATAATAAATAAATTAAATAAAATTAAATTAATTAAATAAGAATAAAATAATAATTTTGAGAGATATTTTGGGTAGTTTGGGTCGTGACAATTATTTGGTATCAGAGCAGAAATTGGTCTGATGTGTGTCAGTATCAGTAATTAGGAAATTACATCCCCGTGTTACTGTGCTTAGTTAGATACAATAGTGTATATCGAGATGGGCTTGACTAAGAAATGGTTGAGAATGCAGGAATGCTTAATATGAGTCGCGTTAGATGACATAGTGCACGAGGCAGAGGTCATAGAGGTAGACCTGAATCTGCTAAGTCGTGCTGAGTTTGACTATGAGAATCATGATGAAATTGAAATGGAGGCTAATGTTGAGTATGCCCCACAGAGTCCGACAGAGTGATCGAACAGTATTGAGAGACGCTTCGCGAGATTGAAGCGGAGCATGGGTATTATTTTGAGGAGCTAATTGCTCAGATTATGAATAAGATCAGAGGGCGAGTCGAAGCATTGGTGGAAACCCGCTCGACCCATCTTAAGCGTTGATATAAGAAATATTTTGGATGTATTTCGGTGATAGAATATCTCGGACACTGTTTAAAAGGAATTAATTTATTGATGTGTAAGATTTATGAGTATGGTGACTCAGTTATATTCTTGGACAGATATTACCTCGACACTATAAACAGTGATAGTCGAGATGTCTAAAAGTCCACGAAATGGCTCGACTTTTCAGTTAGAGTCTGATTGGCCCGTGAGATATTACCTATACCGAGGCAGTACGCAGATTTACAGTTGGGTAAATAAGAACATGACTTGCACGCCTCTGAGATTGGAAAAGGTAGTAAAGGCTAAAATAGAGACCGAAAGAGAATCGAGAATTGACAAAGATGATAAAATGGGAAAATGATAATTGGTAAAAGATTTAATTTGACGAGTCATGGAGTAAGATTATTGGTAAGACCCCAGTGCATCCAATTTTGGCACTCTTGAGGGGCATTGTGATTGGAGGACCCCGACCTACTACGAAGCAGTGTAGCAGTGTAAGTGCTGTAAGCAGTGTGGGATGTGTGGTGGATACCTTGAAAGGAGGGTCTATACCTACACTGTATTGATGAAAATGGCCGTTAAGTGTGGTAAGACGGACCATTGATTTCGATCGTACAGAATTGGGCGAGATCGCCCCACAGAAAAGTAAAGAGACAGAGAAAAACTTCGTTGGTATAGCTGCAACGAAAAGGGAGGCAATAGCCGAAAAGAAAAAGGAAAGTAGGCTGTTGGACGAAGGCGAGAGGATGTTTTGGACCAGGACACTATTGATGTTTCATGGATGTGGTGTAAGATACCACACTTGTTATGAATAATGAAGTATATATGTTCATTAATCCTTGTGCCACACATTTATTCATACCGCCTTCATTCGCATATAAGTGAGTAAAAGGCATGAATGCCTACATCATTGGGCACAATACTGATAGATGAGTACCCCAATGGAGGAAGATTAATTAACGGAATACTGATATAGAGATTTTAAGTAATAAAAAGGGGTACGACAGCTGAAATTAAGGGAGCAAATGATGGTACTTACGGAATGAGTAATGATAAGAGTTTTGTCATGATTGATATACGAAGGAGATGTGTTTTGATCCCAAATACAATATGTATTGGAGTAAGAGATATATGCTAGGTAAGGAACACCCTTAATATACGAAGTAATTGAGGTTAAGCAATTAGTATCAAATATAAATTGTGACCACATAAACTGAGATATAACGTAGTTGTGGTTAAGTCTGAAGGTTAATAAAGGTATTTCAAAATACCTCCCCGCCTGAAGACTTGACAGCGTCTAAAAGTATATATGTATAACCTATAACGTGAAATCGATCGTCGTAATAGATAACTTTAGCATTAGGATACCTTTACTAAGAAGATAAGAATATTAAAATTCGACAAATCATAAAGGTTAACATAGTAGAATTTAATAAGAGCCGTTAAGATAAGAAAAGAAAATGGCGCAGGTTAGTACCTGAAAATGTAAGCGGTTGAGAAGGATCTTATACGCTTGTGCGTAAATAAGTCAAGGATTGGATCGAGTTGAAATCATCATAATCGATGATATGTTGGGTGTAGTTAAAGTCCAGGGCGATTTATAAGCAATAATTGAAGATGGCTTTTACAGATGGATTGTTGCGAGTTCTAAAAGGATATGCCTTGTTGACACGTTTAACTAAGAAAACGTGATCTTGGAATGAGATGATAAATAGGATGATAAATTGACATAAATTTTGGTATAATGAAGTATGAATTGACCACCATGATTAATTTCACCATACCCAACAGCTCAATAGGTTCTTAGTGAGTATGGATACCTCAAGATTATGAATGAGCTGTGTATTGATGTATAATGGGAAGATACCCATGATTTAAAGTTGATAGCAACAGTATTTGTACCGAGGATATGGTACTATTATGTACATGGTGAGAAATTATGGATATGCACTGATCATAAAGCCCGAGTATCTATTTTCACAGAAAGAGACGAATATGAGAATGCATAGTGGGTTAGAGCTTATGAGAGATTGTGATTGTGAAAATTGTACCACCCAGGAAAGGCTAATGTGATGACTGATGCCTTGAGCAGAAAGAGCCTCGGGATGGTATTACATATGATGGTCAGGGAGCGTGAGCTGCTAGAGCAGTTGTGAACCTTAGTACTGATATGATCCCTTCTGATGATGACAGTGATTGGTATGATTATGTGATAGCTAGCCTGAGACTAGAACCGGATGAGAGTGCCCGGATTTGACAGGTTTAGCGTGATGATCGGCACGATATCGATAGTTTGGGTCAGATTCAGAAGGGTACAGTGACAGAGTTCACAGAGTATGTTAATCATTTACAGAGGTTCCGAGATAGTATGAGTGCTCCCCAGGACCACAGTTCATGAGATAGTAATGTTGTCAGAAGCTCACTTTTCGGGATATACAGTGCATACGGAAAGTAATGATTATATATTGAAATCTCGAAAAGGGTATTGGTGGTCAGATGAGGAAAGAGATATGATAGAGATTGTGGAAAAGTGCCTAGTATGTCAACAGAATAAGGTAGAGTATTAAAAGTCTGCAGGGTTATTGCAGTCTCTACCTATATCGACACGGCACGGAAAATGAGAGCAAGTCTCCATGAATGTCGTGATGGGTTACAGAGGACCCAGGCGCATTATAAGGCTATTCGGATGATAGTCGATAGAGTGACTAAGTCTACCCACCTTTTGGTTATGAAATCCCCAAATACTCAAAGTGTGTATGAGGATTCAGGTATAAGGAAGATTGTGGAACATTAAGTAACGTTCCAGTGAGCATGGTATCATATAGGGATTCCCACTTCACTTCCCACCTCTGAGGATATTTTAAGGAAGCTATGGGAACCCGACTGAGTATTAAGCACAGCTTTCCATCCTCAGACAGATGGTCAGTCAGAGAGGACTGTACAAGTTCTGGAGGATCCGATGAAAGCGTGTGCCATTGATTTTATAAGCTCCTAGAATGATCAGTTGATTTCTAATTGAAGTTTGCCAATAACGACAGTTGGCAGTTGAGTATCGGGATAACAAGATATGAGGCAGTGTATGGTTGTAGGGGTTGTTCCCCAAATTGGATAAGAAAAAGTGGGTGACAGATAGAATTATTTTCAACTTGGATAATAAGTCTCTGAGGATGTTTAGTTAAGGATGAGAGATTAAGAACACCTCAGAGCAGATAAACAAGTATTGGAATTCACCCTTGGTGAATTAGTATGATTGAAAGTTACTCGTCCTAAGAGAATAATGACATAGCGAACTTTTGGAAGAAGGTAAATTAAGTTACGCTGGATGGAATATTTTGAGAGATTGGACAAGTGGGAGATAAGACCTGTAGGTGACATTTCCACTTGAATAAGCAGGCACCCACAATGTGTCCCACTTTTGATGCTTCGGCAATGCTATCCAAATCCAGCAGAGGTGACAGGATATGAACTCCAAAGGTTCAATTTAATGAAAATATAAGTATATTGATAAGTTGATTCGGGCATTAGACAGGAAAGAGAAAGTATTGAGGTTTAAGATGATCTCCCTAATTAAAGTCCTTTGGTAGTAATACACTCCGGAGAAGGTCACATAAGAATTAAAGAAATATGATACGATTGATGTACCCGGAGTAGTTTATGGACTCATATGAATTGGTTCTAATTTGGAGGACCAAATTTCTTAAGTGGGGGAGAGTTGTAAGACCCGAATTTAATTAAAATACGAAAATTAAATAAGAAAAGATGGGGGAAGTATGAAGGAAGTCGGGTTAAATTAATCCCGAACACGTGTAAGGGCAAAACGGTCAAAAGACCAAAGGTTGGTATAATTTCGATAAGGAAATTTAATTAAAAAATACGGATTTAAGAAATCTTGGTCAATAAAAGTGAAATAAATTTATTTCGGATTAAATTGATCAAGATATTAATTTATTGAAATTAATCGGATTAATCGAAATTTTTAGTTCGAAAAAATAATCCCGAAAATAATCGAAAAATATACCGAAAAGTCACCCGGGACAATATCCCGAAAATACGAAGAAATTATACCCGAAAAAGGGTTAAAATATAATAAATAAATTAAATAAAATTAAATTAATTAAATAAGAATAAAATAATAATTTTGAGAGATATTTTGGGTAGTTTGGGTCGTGACAGATCCACTGTTGTGAATGAAAAAAACTCCTCAATTGATAAAAAGTTCATGCTCTTTTTCATCATCTCTTAATGTTAACTTTTTTTTTCTTATTTCCGTAGTTTGGATCGGCTGTTCTATGGTTAAATTTTTTATTTTCTTCATTTATTAAGTAGCCTCTCTTCTAAGTTGTTTTATCAGCAAATTGGCTTTGCTTCATGTTTAGTTTGGTGTCTCTTAAACCATGGATGTTGCAGTGAATGGTTGCTTGTTTTTTCTCTGTTCTCCTCTGTTTTATGTGTGATTTACTGTTACTTTCCTTTTCCTATTCTAGCTTTTCATTTCAGTCATATTAAGTTTGCCATAGTTTATTCACTGCCTTAAACTTACATACTACAATTTAATGCTTGTGTTTTATCTATTTCCATATTTGCATTGCTGAGAATTGCTGAATATGTTGATACCGAATGCTGTGACATGCAACACTCATGATACCGAGAGTGTGTAGGGTGCATCTGAAGGTTGCAATAAAAAGAAACAGATCAACAACATTGGTAGCAATATAGGACAAAATCGGGAGCTGGATTAGCAACAGTAGAAGTAGGACCTGGCAGGAACAGCAGAGGGAAACTGAGAGCAGTTACAGCAGCTGAAGCAGAACATGGAGCATGTACAATGGTACACTACCACTAGCTGAACACGACAGGGCCAGCAACAGCAGTACGCGGACATAAGCAGTTAGCTGAGCAATCCGTGAACACCAGGAGGAAGAATAAAAATTGGAGAAAGAAGACATGCCTGGAACCGAGAGCAGTGAGCAAGCCGAGAATGCTAGAAATGCAATTTGTGAAGACGTGAACAGTGTTTGGAAGGATATTTGGCTGGTTTAAATTGTTAAGGCTTTGTTTGGCTAGTGCATAATAGTTAATTAACTCATTTTTATGCATTGTTAGTTTAGTTTAATTCCTATTTAGTTTGTTAGCTTAGTTTAGAGTCTTTGATTAAATTGCATGATTAGTATTCTTGTTTAATGGTTTAGAACTTAGTTTTAATTTGGTTGATAGTTAATTGAGTGTTCATTTAGAATTAAATTAGGGGTAAATTTATTTCATTAAATCTTAAGTTAGTTTAAATTGCATTTTGATTAAGTAGTATTATTGCATTTTAGGATTGTTAATTTTAGTTTAATTAATCTTGCTTTGTTATTCTCATATTTGCATTTTATTTGCGTTAATTAGTTTTAACTGTTTTAATTTCTTTTGCAGGCTTTTGATTTTAATTGCGTGGAGCACTGTAAGTAATTTTGCTCGGTTTTATTTAGTTTATTTTATAGTTTTATTATTTTCAGTACTTTTAATTAGCCTTAGTAGACACCACCTTAATCTCATAATTTGCTAGGATATACCATAGGTAAGATTAATCGGTAATTAATGAGGCTAACTAACTTCTCTGAGGGACGATAACTTGGGACTCAAAATCCCATTATTACTTGTACGACCCATGCACTTGCGATAATACGTTTAAGGCGTGTCAAGTTTTTGGCGCCGTTACCGGGGAAGTTTTAATTAGTCGTTAATTAATATCGGTGAAATTATGCTTAGGTGTAATTCTAGCTTGTAAATATTTAGATTCTTAGTTTAGTTTAGTTAATTTTCTCCATTTAAATTAAAAAAACAATTTGAGGACTTTCTGATGTTTGCATGCGTAGAGCCAGGAGTTTTGATTGCTTTCCTCTAGATCTTGAAATTGAACGAGCTCTTAGGAAAATTTGAAAGGACTCTAGGAAATTTATATCTCCGCAGCAAAACACGATGACAGAAAATAGGGAGAGTAGGACCGTTGGAGATTATGCGATGCCAATGATTGAAGGATATTATACTGGCATTAGGCCACCAGCTATCCCTGCTAATAATTTTGAAATTAAGCCTTCCATCCTTCAGATGATCCAAACTTCTTTACAGTTCATTGGGCTTCCACATGATGACCCACATGCTCACCTTGGGCAATTCTTGGACTTATGCAACACGTTCAATTACAATGGATTATCTGATGATGCGCTTAGACTCAGACTATTCCCCTTCTCACTTAGGGATAAGGCAAGACACTAGTTAACCTCCCTACCTCCAGGATCAATTTCTACATGGAAAGAGTTAGCCCACCAATTTCTAGCCAAATTTTTCCCTCCTCTAAAATAGCCAGACTACGTAGCGATATATCCTCCTTTGCCCAGTATGACTCTGAATCCCTTTACGAGACATGGGAACGATATAAGGAGCTTCTTAGGAAGTGGCCTCACCATGGCCTACCTCTATGGCTGCAAGTCCAAACCTTCTACAATGGACTTACAAGTCGAAATAGGACTATAGTGGATGCTGCTTCGGGAGGAGCCTTGATGTGCAAAACAGAGGAGGAGGCTTATGAGCTGCTAGATAAGATGGCAGCTAACAATTATCAATGGTCCTCAGAAAGGCAATTGCCAAAGAAATCGGCTGCTATATATGAGCTCGACACTCTATCCACTTTGACCTCTCAAATCTCCAATCTTACAAAGAATGTGGAGTCGCTCAGTACCCAATCTAATCCTTCGAACAGTCCTAACCTTGTGTTTTCTGTTCAAAGTCCTTTTCTCTCTTGTGATTTGTGTAGTGGTACCCATGCTATAGATAGGTGTCCACTTAACTTATTGGTTTAGTACGTTGCCCCCAAGCAACAGAACAACCCTTTTTCAAACACCTATAATCCAGGGTGGAGGAACCATCCTAACTTTTCTTGGAGCCAAAACCAAGGGCAAGCTTCTAATTATAGACCAGTAGGACCCTCGGGTTTTCAAGCTCCATCGGTTCAGGTACCACCACAGCATCAATTTCCTCACCACCCATCACCACAGTATCTACATCATCCACCTAATCATTCTCATCCATCCCACGTCCATCAACCACCACCACAACCCCAGCATTTACAAACAGCTGATAAGAAACCCTCGCTTGAGGAAATGTTCACAACAATCTTGCAAAATCAAGCAGCTTTAATTAAGAACCTAGAGGTTCATGTAGTATAAATAGCAAACACTTTTCGTCAACGTCCTCATGGGACCCTTCCTAGGAACACTGAAGCCAATCCTATTAGGTAAAGGGAAGGGAAGGAACATGTGAAAGCCATTACCCTTAGGAGTGGCAGAGAGCTAGTAACTCCTCCTGTTAAGTCCAGACCACCAGCCCATAGTTGAAAAACCCATAGGTCCATAGGTTCTAGTGAAGGAGCTCAGAAGGAGCAAGAATCAAAAGATTAAGCTGCAAAGGAAACAAAGCCAGACAATTCTTCACCTTTACCTGTTTCTTTGTCACAACCTTCTTTATCCTCTGATGCTACAAAAGTTTCCACTACATCTCCTCCTCTTAGACCACCAGTCCCTTTTCCTCAGAGATTTCAAAATAAAAAACTGGACCAACAATTTGCAAAATTCCTTGAGGTTTTTAAGAAACTTCACATCAACATTCCATTCGTAGATGCCTTAGAGCAAATGCCAAGCTATGTGAAGTTTATGAAGGACATCCTCTCTAGGAAAAGAAGCTTAGAAGATTACAAGACGATGGCCTTAACGGAGGAATGTACCGCTATTATCCAGAGGAGATTACCCTCTAAGCTGAAGGATCCAGGGAGCTTTTCCATACCATGCACTATTAGAAATTTATTCTTTGGTAGAACCCTATGCGATTTAGGAGCTAGTATAAATTCGATGCCATTGTCTATCTATTAGAAGTTAGGAATAGGGGATGCCAAGCCCACCACAGTGACTCTCCAGTTGGCTGATCGATCAATTAAATATCTGAAGGGGGTCATTGAGGATGTCTTAGTAAAAGTGGACAAGTTTATTTTCCATGCGGATTTTATTGTGTTGGACATGGAGGAAGACAGAGAAGTCCCAATTATACTAGGTAGGCCATTCTTAGCAATTGGTAGAACTTTAATAGATGTACCAATGGGGGAGTTAATAATGAGAGTTCAAGATCAGGAAGTCAAGTTTAATGTGTTCAAATCTCTAAGGTTCCCTGATGACTCTCACGATTGTTTTAGGATGGATTTAGTGGATAAGGACATCACTGAGGAGTTTTCCAAGACACGCCCTTTAAACCCTTTAGAAGCCTCCTTAGTGAAATCAGTTGATCTTAGAGAGTATAGTTAAGATGATGATGAGGTCTATGAGACTTTACAGTTATTAGAGGTCACTCCTTTTGAGGAAATTACACAATTTGAGACACTAGACTCTTCATCTATTCCAGTTTCAAATATCTTTCCATCCACCAGTGATCCTCCAGCATTAGAACTCAAACCTTTACCCTTACACCTTAGGTATGATTACTTAGGTGAATCCTCCACACAATCGATAATAGTATCTGCTGCTCTCTCCAGTGATCAGGAAGCAAAATTACTACAAGTGTTAAGAGAGCATCGGAAAGCTATAGGCTGGTTTATCTCTGACCTTAAGGGTATTCTATCTATATGCATAAGATACTATTGGAGGAGGGGTATAGGTCATTCATAGAGCACCAACGTCGATTGAACCCTGTAATGAAAGAAGTTGTCAAGAAGGAGATCATTAAGTGGTTAGATGCAGGGATTATATATCTCATTTCTGACAGTGCCTGGGTGAGCCCAGTACAATGTGTCCCTAAAAAGGGAGGGATGACAGTGATGGAGAATGAAAATAATGAGCTCATCCCCACTAGGACTGTCACTGGTTGGCTAGTATGTATGGATTATAGGAAACTCAACAAGGCCACCAGGAAAGACCACTTCCCTTTACCCTTCATTGACCAAATGTTAGATCGATTAGCTGGTCACGAATTCTACTGTTTACTGTATGGATACTCTCGGTCCAATCAAATATCTATATCCCCAAAAGACCAAGAAAAGACTACCTTCACCTGTCCCTATGAGACATTTGCTTTTAGAAGAATGCCTTTTGGCCTATGCAATGCACCTGCTACATTTTAGCGTTGCATGATGGCCATATTCCATGATATGGTGGAGGATTTTCTTGAGGTTTTCATGGACGATTTCTCAATATTTGGGGATAGCTTTAATTTATGTTTACAGAATTTAGCTCTAGTGCTGAGGAGGTTTGAAGAAACAAACTTAGTGCTTAATTAGGAGAAATGCCACTTTATGGTGAAAGAAGGTATAGTGCTAGGGTACAAAATCTCTGCTAGGGGGATAGAAGTGGATAAGGCTAAGGTGGAAATTATTGAGAAGTTACCTCCCCCTACCATTGTAAAAGGAATTCGAAGTTTCTTGGGCCATGCATGATTTTACAGAAGGTTCATTAAGGATTTTTCTCAAATATCTAAGCCTTTATGTAATCTCCTTGAGAAGGACACTGTGTTTTGCTTTGATGAGAGATGTTTAGAAGCATTTAAGACTTTAAAGGAAAAATTAGTTACAGCCCCTGTAATCATAGCTCCAGATTGGAGTTTACCTTTTGAGCTTATGTATGATGCAAGTGATTTTGCTGTCGGAGCTGTACTAGGACAAAGAAAAGGAAGAGTCTTTTATGCTATTTACTATGTAAGCAAAACACTTAATGAGGCCCAGATGAACTATGCTACTACCGAGAAAGAGTTGTTAGATGTGGTATTTGCTTTTGATAAGTTTCGCTCCTATCTCATTGGTACTAAGGTAGTAGTATATTTTGATCATGCTGCCATTAAGTATTTAGTCTCTAAGAAGGATACAAAACCGAGGCTGATTCGATGGATCCTCCTACTACAGGAGTTTGAATTGGAGATTAGGGACAGGAAAGGTACAGAGAATCAGGTTACTGACCATTTATCTAGATTAGAGAGTGGACATAAAGAAGATGGTATAACTATTAATGAATCCTTTCCTGATGAGCAGCTATTTACTTTCGGGCACTCCAGATTACCTTGGTACGTTGATTTTGTAAATTATCTGGTGAGCAATCTGATGCCACCTGATTTGACTACCCAGTAAAGGAAAAAGTTTTTGAATGATGTCAAGTACTATTTTTGGGATGAACCCTTCCTATACAAGCAATGTAAAGATCAGATTTTGAGAAGGTGTGTTCCCATGGAAGAAGTAGAGGATATACCTAGACATTGCCATTCTTCTGATTATAGAGGGCATTTTGGAGGAGAGAGGACAGCAGCCAAGGTTTTACAATCTGGATATTACTGGCCCATGTTATTTAAGGATGCCCACTACTTTGTGCTGAAATGTGATAGATGTCAGAGGGTAGGAAATATTTCCAAAAGAAATGAGATGCCTCTGACTAATATTTTAGAAGTAGAACTCTTTGATGTTTGGGGCATTGATTTCATGGGACCATTTGTTCTTCATGTGGAAATCTCTATATTCTAGTGGTTGTGGACTATGTATCGAAATGGATTGAAGCGATGGGTTTACCGACTAATGATGCCAAGGTGGTATTAAGGTTTTTAAAGAAGAACATTTTCACACGATTTGACACACCTAGGGCTATCATTAGTGATGGAGGATCCCACTTTTGCAATCGAAGTTTTGATGGGCTGTTAAAGAAATATGGGGTCAAACATAAGGTAGCCACTACTTATCACCCATAGACGAGTGGCCAAGTAGAGTTGTCCAATAGGGAAATTAAGGGGATATTAGAGAAAACAGTGAACCCAAGTAGGAAGGACTGGTCCATTAGGTTAGAGGATGCACTTTAGGCATATAGGACAGCCTTCAAAACACCTTTAGGAATGTCCCCTTATCAGCTTGTTTATGGTAAAGCCTGTCCTCTACTAGTAGAGCTAGAACACAAGGCCTATTGGGCCCTTAAGAACCTGAATTTCAATTTAGAGGCAGCAGGGGAGAAGAGGCTGCTACAGCTTAATCAGTTAGATGAGTTCAGGTTACAGGCATATGAGAATGCCAAGCTCTACAAGGAAAAGACTAAGTGATGGCATGATAAGAAAATTAAGGAGAGACACTTCGAGCCAAGCCAGCAGGTTTTGTTGTTTAATTCACGCTTGAAGCTATTTCCAGGAAAGCTTAAGTCTAGGTTGTCAGGTCCCTTTACCATTACACAAGTATTCCCTCATGGAGCCATTAAAATTACGGATGAGACCCTGAATCAACCCTTTATGGTTAATGGGGGCAGACTGAAACACTATTTTGGGGGAGGGTTTGATCGTCAGCATTCTGTGACCACTTTAGCTGACCCTCCTACTTCTGATCCTACTACTTAGCTTCATTTTTCTTTCACTTTTTGTATATAGATCTTTTTCGTTTCTGATGTATCTTTCTTTGTTTATTTTGCAGATTGCCTTTACAGTATTATGCTTTCAATCAGGCTTCAATTATTCATCAACAGCAGATAGGGGAGTACTCTGTTCTTGAGCTTAATTTTTATATTAGCTGCACACTGAGGACACTGTGCATTTTAAGTTTGGAGGAGGGGATTACTTGAGCATTTTTCAAAAATTTGGGCAAAATTGAAAATTTTTTCAAAATTTTTTCAAAAATCTGAGCTTAAACTGTTTGATTTTGGGATGATTTAGTACTCAGCATGTAGTTTTCCCATATTCCGATGATATGACCCCATGATTAAGTCTGATTTTGATTGACTAAGAAACATGATTATAGAAAAAGCATGAAGTTGAATTCTTGAATTTGTCTTAATTCTGATTGTGATTGCCTTATCTTATGCACATGTCATGTCATGAATCTATATATTTATTTAGAGAAAGCTTATGTGGACATAGGATTGCATTTGTTCAATTGATTTTGTACATCATATTCTAGAATTTGTTTGATCTAATATCGAGGTAAAATTGTCACGACCCAATTCCATTCTCTTTAACCGAAAATCACTGAAAATTTTTCGCGTTTTACTGTTACCTTACCCGATCGTGAACTAACTCACCACACACTGTTGGGCTGTGAGTCAATAATAAACACCACATCTCATTCATTCTCAATTAATTAAAACGATGTCATAGATGTGCATTTAATCGTGTACTTATACGAATACATGTTTTACTGACATCTACATCCCCCATAAGTACAACTCAAAAGAATACTGTGCTTTTACATTGTTTAGATACAAAAAGAATCACTGTGTATATACCTCTTAGCGATGGAGATGCAGTGGAGTCCAAAATAATACGCCTCAGTCCTCACTGGGCTACTATGCGCGCTCTGTAGGGGGGAAAATAGAGTGGGATGAGCAACCACACGCTCAGTAAGGCAATAATGCAAGCATGGTAGATGACTACTCTATCTACATGCTGATAGTGTTATGCATAAATCATTTATAGTAGGAGCATGAGGAATAAAACTATGCCATATGAGTATACATATATATCATGTATCAAAGTCATGTAAAATTGGCATATAAAACATGGTAAAACATCATGTATAAATCATCTCATGCTCGATCTCATTTAAATTCATAAAAAAGGGCAATTCATTAAGAAACCTCCTTTTTAAACCCACGTCATAAATCTCTTTCTCATCACATACAATCACATCACATCAATTCACAATCACAACCACGTTTTCATTTCACAATTTAAATCCACGAGGCTCCACCCCTCTTTCGGGTCTACCTTAAACAATCACAATCACACTTAGAGATTTAAAATCATGTGGTAGTACGTAAATCAAGCAAGGAGACAGGTTACTATATCTCAAGTGACTACATTGGCCAATCGTCACATATCATCCCAGACCACACGGATTCCGGTGTGCGGGGTATTATGCTGGCACGAAGGTGGGTTAGTTCTCCGCCAGACTTTCTCAATCAAGTAACCACCACGCGGTACATCGTACTCCATGTGATATACACGGTACATCGTACTCCGCGGACCCATAACATGGTTAGGGGGTGCCTGCCATAGGTCTTATCTACCCCATATCAAGTGTAACCTTTATAGTCTCAAGAGCGCGTGGGAGTAACCTCAATACCAGGTCCTAGCCCCTCATGGCCTTGCTCGCCCCTGTTGGGTTCCCTGATCCAGGTCCTAGCCCCTCACCCTCACCTCACCTAAGAGGTCTGTTAGGCCTGTTGGGTTCCCTGGATGGATTTATGTCAGGTCTTAGCCCCTCACCCTCACCCCACCTAAGAGGTCTGTCAGGCCTGTTGGGTTCCCTGAGTTAATCCGTATCTCTCACCACGGCCTCATACATACCACAGTGTAAAAACCAACGCGAGCTACGCTCTAGCGCGAATTCATGCATCAAAACCAATCACTTCGTACGAGCAACGCTCTGGTACGGCATTTATGCATAAAATATGAAGAAAACATGTACGAGCATAGCTCCAGTACAGTTATATGCATAAGAAAAACCACTCAAATCCACGTACGAGCATAAGCTCCAGTACGGTTTATAAACATCATCACAATTCAATTTCAAAGTGCGAGCTAAGCTCAAGCACGTTTCACACAAGTGAAAACATAGAAATCTCGCGCGAGCGAGGCTCTAACGCGAATTATATCTCATACACGTGATAGGCGGCTTACATGCATTCAAGACATCTCATAATATGCTTAGTGCCTCATATGGGCTATTTCACAACATCATTCAAGTACTAGTCAGCCTATCCTTTTATTTGCTCAAATCAAAGCATTGTGTTTTGTAAAAACATTCAAAACACATTATTTATGCAATTATTAGCCTTACTATCCCTTTTTCAATAACCATCTCAAACCACCAAATCTCATACAAATACTCATACACCATCAAAACACATTTCTATAAGTCCATGCATATTTCCAAAGCCCTATAAATACCCACGAGTTCAAAATACAAGCAGCTACCTCTATATACTTACAAAATTCCCTTACCTGGAATCGCGATGCGTGATTCCACTTCCTTAAGCTGCTTACTCGTACGGTTCGGTTCGTCTTCAACGAACTCTTCGGGACTACACAAAATCGTATCTCGCATTATATTCGATCCATATAATGCAACCCTTGTGCTTGCTATAGTCAATTTAATCTATAGCCTCTATTAAAGCTTATTTGGCCTCGTTTCATTACTTTATCCATAACTCGAGTCTATGGATCTTCTTAGGCCTATTAACTTATTCAAAATCGATATTAAATCGACATTAAGCCCATAGTGTTCATATTCCATGAATCCCCTCACTATGGCATTTTTCAATCATATACATACCCATTTCCACAATTCCTCCAAACTCACAATGTAATCTCATTTAAAATCATAAATATTACCACAATAACAACTTTAGCATGCCATAAATCATAGGCTCATTTAATCCCACATATCCTCACATTATACCCATTTTAGATTTCTAGGTCACACCACTTCCACTACATTCATAGGTAGTTTATCCATCAATACTCATATAAATCAACTCCAAAATCAATTAAATAGCTAATGCATTTGGATTGGAGTGTTAGAATCTTACCAATATGATTTCTCTCCTTGCTCCAAATGGTAATGCCCTTAACTCCTTCAATTCCAAGAATGAGAAAATGCCCTCTCACTATGTTGTTCTCCTCTTTGATAGGAACAACTTTGCCTCTAATGATCTCTCTTCAAATCTCACTGAAAATGGTTGATTTTAGAGAGGGAAAGTTAGGTTTTTGGGGTTGAAATTGTAAGGTTAAGTGTTTTCTGAGATTTTCAGATTTTTCAGCTCTCCTTATATAGAAATGACTTGAGGAGATCGATCTGGTCCAAGAGGAGATCGATCTGGTCCCTTAAAATCCCTCTTTTTCACGGCATTTTTAAGCCTGAGATCGATCTGTCGAAGCAATGAGATCGATCTGTTGAGGCATGAGATCGATCTGTCGAAGCATGAGATCGATCTGGTCCCAAACAGAGAGCTAAGGAGATCGATCTGGCTGCTTGAGGATCGATCTTTTCACTTACAGAATGCTTGGCAGATCGATCTGGCTCCATTGGAGATCGATCTGCTCTATTCGTTCACCCAAATAAGAGCATTCTGGCTCTTCCAGATCGATCTCTCATCCTATGAGATCGATCTGGACCTCATGTTTTCCAGATTTCCTGCAGTTTCATTCCTGCAACTCATACCAACACACCCACAATCTATTGCCATGGCCATTTCCTCATCCATCCACCTCTATAACTTGAAAATGGCATCCATTCATACCTTATGCACATTGAAACTTGTGTGCATTCATTGTATATTCAAAGGTATGCAACATAAAACCAAATGGAAGCATAACTTCATTCCATTTTACCACACTACTCATCTTGAGTCTCAATTACATCCATATCTTGCCATAACTCATTCCTTCGTATTCATACTCAATGAAACTTGTATGTACGTTACAATTCATATTACACATGCATACATTGAATCCATGGACTTACATCAATCATAATTTACATTACAAGTCCTTTCATATCATTTGATCCAATTACACATATTACCCTTTTACATATACAGGGTCTTACATTCTCCCCTCCTTCAAGAAATTTGGTCCTCCAAATTAGAACCAAGTCACTCTTCAAACAGTTGGGGGTACTTCTCCCGTATTAAGTTCTCCAATTCCCACGTGTCCTCTTCCGCCGTGTGGTATTGCCAAAGCACTTTCACCAAGGGAATTGTCTTATTCCGCAACACTTTCTCTTTCCTGTCCAATATCCGAACCGGCTTCTCAACATACGTCATACTTTCATGGAGCTCCAACGGCTTATATTTTATCACGTGTGCCGGGTCCGGGTGATACTTCCGAAGCATCGAGACGTGGAAGACGTTGTGAACATTCGCCAAGTCCGGTGGCAATGCCAATCTATACGCCTTATCTCCCACTCTCTCCAAAATCTCGAAGGGTCCGATATATCTAGGGCTCAGCTTGCCCTTCTTACCGAATCTCATAATACCCTTCGATGGTGATACCCTCAGAAATACCGACTCACCCTCATCAAACTCCAGTGGTCTTCGTCTCTTGTCAGCATAACTCTTTTGCCGGCTCTGAGCTGTCCTTAATCTCTCACATATCAACTGGACGTCCTCAGATGCCTGCTGCACTAAGTCAAGAGCAAAAATTTGTCTGTCACCAACCTCTTCCCATCCAATAGGGGAACGGCATCTACGCCCGTATAATGCCTCATAGGGTGCCATCCCGATACTAGCATGATAGCTATTATTATATGCGAACTCGGCTAACTGCAGGTGGTCATCCCAGGAGCCTCTAAAATCCAGCACACACGCTCTCAACATATCCTCGAGGGTCTGTATAGTCCTCTCTGACTGCCCATCTGTCTGAGGATGAAAAGCGGTGCTAAAACTCAGTCGGGTCCCCAGCGCTTCCTGAAAATGTTCCCAGAAATGGGAAGTGAAGCGGGCATCCCTATCAGAAACAATGCTCACTGGTACACCATGTAGCCGTACTATCTCTCGAATATACAGGTTCGCCAACTGACTCAGTGTATCGGTAGCTCTCATAGCCAAGAAATGGGCTGACTTAGTCAACCGGTCCACAATAACCCATATGGCATCATGACCTCTGCGGGTCCTCGGCAACCCCATCACAAAATCCATGGTGACATGCTCCCACTTCCATGTCGGTATCGGTAGAGGCTGCAATAATCCTGCAGGCTTCTGATGCTCTACCTTCACTTGCTGACAAACGAGACACTTAGCGACATATTCAGCAATGTCTCTCTTCATTCCAGACCACCAATAAACCTTTCGAAGGTTTTGATACATCTTGGTACTTCCCGGAAGTATCGTATACTTCGATGAGTGAGCCTCTGATAAAATTGTCCTCCTGATCTCAAGATCCCTGGGAACGCATACTCGGCCTCTGAACCTCAATAAGCCATCAGTACTCTGCTCAAAATCAATACCCACACCTGTCTGTATCTGCCTCAGCCAATCGATACACCGTCGATCGCTCTGCTGGGCTTGCCGAATACGGCCAATCAACTCTGGCTCTAGTCTCAAACTAGCCATGATCTCGAGTCTCTCAGATCCAGGTGGGGTTACATCCAAACTGAGGTTCGCAAAGTGTTCTAACAGTTCATGTTCCCGTACCATCATATAAGACACCAACCCAAGGTTCTTTCTACTCAAAGCATCGGCAACTACATTTGCCTTACCTGGGTGGTACATGATTTCACAGTCATAGTCTTTCAGGAGTTCGAGCCATCTCCTCTGTCTCATATTCAGCTCTTTCTGCGAGAACAGGTACTTAAGGCTCTTATGATCTGTGAACACCTGAAATTTCTCACCATAGAGATAGTGGCGCCATATTTTCAATGCAAATACTACAGCCGCCAACTCTAAATCATGTGTCGGGTAGTTCCTCTCATGATCTTTCAACTGTCTAGATCCATAGGCAACTACCTTCCCATCCTGCATAAGCACACAGCCCAGTCCCTGGTGTGATGCATCCGTATACACCGAGAATCCTCCTGAGCTGGTAGGAATGGTGAGAACTGGAGCAGTCGTCAATCGACGCTTAAGCTCCTCAAAACTCCTCTCACATGCCTCATCCCATGTAAACTTAGCATCCTTACGCGTGAGGCGTGTCAACGGAGCAGCTAGTCTGGAGAAACCCTCTACAAATCTCCGATAATATCCTGCCAATCCCAGGAAACTCCTGATCTCAGTTACTGTCTTGGGCTGTTCCCACTGCACAACTGCCTCTATCTTGGATGGATCCACTGATACCCCATCCTTTGACACGACATGCCCCAGAAATGAGATCTGTTCCAACCAAAAGTTACACTTGCTGAGTTTGGCATACAATTCTCTCTCTCGGAGGATTTGCAGAACTATCCTCAAGTGCTCCTCATGATCGTCCCTGGATTTGGAATACACCAAAATGTCATCAATGAACACTATCACAAACTTGTCCAGGTATGGCTTGAATATATCATTCATCAATGCCATAAATGCTGCGGGAGCATTCGTCAATCCGAATGGCATCACCAAAAACTCGTAGTGGCCATAACGGGTACGAAATGCTGTCTTGGGTACATCTCCACTCCTGATCCTCAACTGATGGTACCCTGACCGCAGATCTATCTTAGAAAATACTTCGGCTCCCTGGAGCTGATCCAACAAATCATCGATTCTTGGAAGGGGGTACTTGTTCTTAATGGTGGCCTTATTCAACAACCGGTAATCTATACACAGTCGGAGGCTTCCATCTTTCTTCCTTACAAATAGAACCGGTGCTCCCCAAGGTGAGACACTCGGTCTAATAAACCCCTTCTCCAACAACTCTTGCAGCTGTTTCTTCAGCTCTTCCAATTCTATCGGAGCCATTCTATAGGGTGATTTCGATATCGGCTCTGTACCAGGCACTAACTCAATGCAAAATTCCATTTCCCTTTCAGGTGGTAGTCCTGGTAATTCATCCGGAAAGACATCAGGGTAGTCCGTAATTACGGGTATGTCTTTCAATTCCGGGTGTGCCTCATCTATATCGACCACATAGGCAATGAACCCTTCACATTATCCTCTCCATCGTTAGTAACATAAACCATCACTCCACATTCAATATTTATCATGAACGAATAATTTGTCTCTCAAGCAATATGCATTTAAAATCATGTGTCTTCATTTACAACAAACATGCTAGTTTCATATCATTTCTTTTCATCAAAATTTACAATAAGATTGTCTAATCCTGAAAACATCAATGTTTTGGCATGACAATCCATCACAACACGATTGGTAGCCAACCAATCCATTCCCAAAATTACATCAAAATCATTCATATTTAATAAAATCAGATTGGCTATCATTTCCTTCCCCTCTATCTTTAACTTACAATCTCTACATACATGCTCAGTCAATTGACTATCATTCATGGGTGTGGAAATCATCAATATTTTATCCAATAATGTTGGTTTCACATACTTCAATAATTTATGTGCAAAGGAAGGTGATATGAAAGAATGCGTGGCACCAGGATCAAATAATACCAACGCCTCTAAATCAAAGATTCGGATGGTACCTTTAATCACATCTGTCGATGCGTCTGCAGTGTCCTGGTCTAGTGCGTGCACCCTTCCTCTGCTCACACCCGCAGCCTGTTTCCCTTTCTCTTTAGCTGTAGCCCTCCTCCTCGGGGCTGCTGTCTCAACTGGAGCTCCCTCGGGCTCCTTGCCCTTCTGTGGGGCAACCTCAATCATCTCAGTGCAGTACCTCGATATATGCCCTGGCCTCCCACACCTAAAACACGAAACAGGGGGTGCCTGACATGGCCTATTCCCATGATATCTCCCATATCTCCTGCACTGATCCGTGGTAGGTCGTGGTCCTCCAATAGTTATACCCCTCGGCGCTGTCAAGGCTGGGTATACGGGAGGTCTGGCAGCTCTCTCCTGCACCTCCTCGATCTTAGGCCTCTTCTCGAAAAACCTTTGGCCACCTCTCTTGGCCACTCTTCCAAACCCGGATCTCTTCCGGTCTCTGTCCTTCCTGACACTGATCCTTCCAAGCTCGAAGGCATTTCGCTCAAAGTCTTGCTCACATAACTGAGCCTTATGTACAGCCTCCTCATAAGTCACAATATCGAAGGGAGCCAGCTTAGTCCGGATGGCCAATCTCAATCCATCCATGAACTTCTGAATCTTCCGGGTCTCACTACCCATCGTGTCCGGGTCATATCTCCCCAAGGACATAAACTTGGACTCATACTCGTCCACAGTACGGTTCCCCTGAACCAAGTTCATAAATTCCATCCGCAGTCTCCTCTGTGCGGTAGCTGGGATGTACTGTCTCCTGAAGGCCTCTAGAAATATCTCCCATGAGATCTCAGAGTGTCTGGCCCTCAAAATACTCTCGGTGGACCTCCACCAATGCTCGGCCTCGCCTTTCAGCATAAACACGGCAAAGGCAACCTTCTCACTTGAAGTGCATCGAAAAAACCTATACAGTTTCTCCATTTCATACACCCAATCCTCCGTAATCACTGGGTCCTTCACCCCTCTAAACACTGGGGGTTTCAGTGCTTGAAACTCTCGCAACCTGCTCAAGTCGCAGTCATAACCCACATCGCTACCGCTCTGCTGTGGAGCGATAGGAGAATCTGTATCCTGGGCTGGAGGTGGTGTAACTGTAACTGTCTCAGCAGTCTGAGGTCTCTCCGCCTCTGCAGCTGCCTGTTCCGTAGTAGGCTGTGCTGCCGGACCTCGTCTGTCACCGGCACCCAATGCCTGCGTGACTATCTCCACCAAACTCTCAATACTCCGCTCTAATCTAGCGAAGCGAGCCTCAGTGTCACCTGCTCTCTCGGCAGGGTTCTGTGGAGCCTGCTCCGTCTGTGGCTCCGCACGGCTCTCAGGCCTACCTCTCCGGCCTCTAGCACGTGCTCTCGCCACTCTACCTTTGCGTGTAACTGGCATAATGCCTAACTCCCTGTATTATAATAATTCATTAAGCTCAATCCATCACAGTATACACAGTTATATCTAAACAAAAGCACAGTACTAGGGGGAGGTACTTTCCTACGTTTTATTAATGACTCACATCAGGCCAACACAGCTCTGATACCAATCTCTGTCACGACCCAATTCCATTCTCTTTAACCGAAAATCACTGAAAATTTTTCGCGTTTTACTGTTACCTTACCCGATCGTGAACTAACTCACCACACACTGTTGGGCTGTGAGTCAATAATAAACACCACATCTCATTCATTCTCAATTAATTAAAACGATGTCATACATGTGCATTTAATCGTGTACTTATACGAATACATGTTTTACTGACATCTACATCCCCCATAAGTACAACTCAAAAGAATACTGTGCTTTTACATTGTTTAGATACAAAAAGAATCACTGTGTATATACCTCTTAGCGATGGAGATGCAGTGGAGTCCAAAATAATACGCCTCAGTCCTCACTGGGCTACTATGCGCGCTCTGTAGGGGGGAAAATAGAGTGGGATGAGCAACCACACGCTCAGTAAGGCAATAATGCAAGCATGGTAGATGACTACTCTATCTACATGCTGATAGTGTTATGCATAAATCATTTATAGTAGGAGCATGAGGAATAAAACTATGCCATATGAGTATACATATATATCATGTATCAAAGTCATGTAAAATTGGCATATAAAACATGGTAAAACATCATGTATAAATCATCTCATGCTCGATCTCATTTAAATTCATAAAAAAGGGCAATTCATTAAGAAACCTCCTTTTTAAACCCACGTCACAAATCTCTTTCTCATCACATACAATCACATCACATCAATTCACAATCACAACCACGTTTTCATTTCACAATTTAAATCCACGAGGCTCGACCCCTCCTTCGGGTCTACCTTAAACAATCGCAATCACACTTAGAGATTTAAAATCATGTGGTAGTACGTAAATCAAGCAAGGAGACAGGTTACTATATCTCAAGTGACTACATTGGCCAATCGTCACATATCATCCCAGACCACACGGATTCCGGTGTGCGGGGTATTATGCTGGCACGAAGGTGGGTTAGTTCTCCGCCAGACTTTCTCAATCAAGTAACCACCACGCGGTACATCGTACTCCATGTGATATACACGGTACATCGTACTCCGCGGACCCATAACATGGTTAGGGGGTGCCTGCCATAGGTCTTATCTACCCCATATCGAGTGTAACCTTTATAGTCTCAAGAGCGCGTGGGAGTAACCTCAATACCAGGTCCTAGCCCCTCATGGCCTTGCTCGCCCCTGTTGGGTTCCCTGATCCAGGTCCTAGCCCCTCACCCTCACCTCACCTAAGAGGTCTGTTAGGCCTGTTGGGTTCCCTGGATGGATTTATGTCAGGTCCTAGCCCCTCACCCTCACCCCACCTAAGAGGTCTGTCAGGCCTGTTGGGTTCCCTGAGTTAATCCGTATCTCTCACCACGGCCTCATACATACCACAGTGTAAAAACCAGCGCGAGCTACGCTCTAGCGCGAATTCATGCATCAAAACCAATCACTTCGTACGAGCAACGCTCTGGTACGGCATTTATGCATAAAATATGAAGAAAACATGTACGAGCATAGCTCCAGTACAGTTATATGCATAAGAAAAACCACTCAAATCCACGTACGAGCATAAGCTCCAGTACGATTTATAAACATCATCACAATTCAATTTCAAAGTGCGAGCTAAGCTCAAGCACGTTTCACACAAGTGAAAACATAGAAATCTCGCGCGAGCGAGGCTCTAACGCGAATTATATCTCATACACGTGATAGGCGGCTTACATGCATTCAAGACATCTCATAATATGCTTAGTGCCTCATATGGGCTATTTCACAACATCATTCAAGTACTAGTCAGCCTATCCTTTTATTTGCTCAAATCAAAGCATTGTGTTTTGTAAAAACATTCAAAACACATGATTTATGCAATTATTAGCCTTACTATCCCTTTTTCAATAACCATCTCAAACCACCAAATCTCATACAAATACTCATACACCATCAAAACACATTTCTATAAGTCCATGCATATTTCCAAAGCCCTATAAATACCCACGAGTTCAAAATACGAGCAGCTACCTCTATATACTTACAAAATTCCCTTACCTGGAATCGCGATGCGTGATTCCACTTCCTTAAGCTGCTTACTCGTACGGTTCGGTTCGTCTTCAACGAACTCTTCGGGACTGCACAAAATCGTATCCCGCATTATATTCGATCCATATAATGCAACCCTTGTGCTTGCTATAGTCAATTTAATCTATAGCCTCTATTAAAGCTTATTTGGCCTCGTTTCATTACTTTATCCATAACTCGAGTCTATGGATCTTCTTAGGCCTATTAACTTATTCAAAATCGATATTAAATCGACATTAAGCCCATAGTGTTCATATTCCATGAATCCCCTCACTATGGCATTTTTCAATCATATACATACCCATTTCCACAATTCCTCCAAACTCACAATGTAATCTCATTTAAAATCATAAATATTACCACAATAACAACTTTAGCATGCCATAAATCATAGGCTCATTTAATCCCACATATCCTCACATTATACCCATTTTAGATTTCTAGGTCACACCACTTCCACTACATTCCTAGGTAGTTTATCCATCAATACTCATATAAATCAACTCCAAAATCAATTAAATAGCTAATGCATTTGGATTGGAGTGTTAGAATCTTACCAATATGATTTCTCTCCTTGCTCCAAATGGTAATGCCCTTAACTCCTTCAATTCCAAGAATGAGAAAATGCCCTCTCACTATGTTGTTCTCCTCTTTGATAGGAACAACTTTGCCTCTAATGATCTCTCTTCAAATCTCACTGAAAATGGTTGATTTTAGAGAGGGAAAGTTAGGTTTTTGGGGTTGAAATTGTAAGGTTAAGTGTTTTCTGAGATTTCCAGATTTTTCAGCTCTCCTTATATAGAAATGACTTGAGGAGATCGATCTGGTCCAAGAGGAGATCGATCTGGTCCCTTAAAATCCCTCTTTTTCACGGCATTTTTAAGCCTGAGATCGATCTGTCGAAGCAATGAGATCGATCTGTTGAGGCATGAGATCGATCTGTCGAAGCATGAGATCGATCTGGTCCCAAACAGAGAGCTAAGGAGATCGATCTGGCTGCTTGAGGATCGATCTTTTCACTTACAGAATGCTTGGCAGATCGATCTGGCTCCATTGGAGATCGATCTGCTCTATTCGTTCACCCAAATAAGAGCATTCTGGCTCTTCCAGATCGATCTCTCATCCTATGAGATCGATCTGGACCTCATGTTTTCCAGATTTCCTGCAGTTTCATTCCTGCAACTCATACCAACACACCCACAATCTATTGCCATGGACATTTCCTCATCCATCCACCTCTATAACTTGAAAATGGCATCCATTCATACCTTATGCACATTGAAACTTGTGTGCATTCATTGTATATTCAAAGGTATGCAACATAAAACCAAATGGAAGCATAACTTCATTCCATTTTACCACACTACTCATCTTGAGTCTCAATTACATCCATCTCTTGCCATAACTCATTCCTTCGTATTCATACTCAATGAAACTTGTATGTACGTTACAATTCATATTACACATGCATACATTGAATCCATGGACTTACATCAATCATAATTTACATTACAAGTCCTTTCATATCATTTGATCCAATTACACATATTACCCTTTTACATATACAGGGTCTTACAAAAATATTAGATCACACTTAATTAGGGAGATGATTTAGGCCATCTTTGGATCATTTGAGCCTTTCGAAATATCCCTGTACATACTTTATCCCTAGTCACCCATCTGGGCCAAATAAGTCTTTTTTTGTAAATACACTTGCCTATAATTTTCCTTAGCTTAAATACTTTATTCCTATCCCTTACCCCGAAAGCATGAAAGTCATTGGGATATATTTTGAGCTTTGTACATATGGGTATCTGGTGATAGTGAATGTTCAAAAAAAAAAAAAAAGAAAATGAAGGAAAAAGAAAAAGAAAAAGAAGAAAGAAGAAAAATACAAAAAAAAATACAAAATAAAAAAATGTTTAGTGAAATAAATAAGTTTGGGGGAATTTGAGCTCTTACATTAAAATCATGAAAGTAATGCATGTTAAGAGGCAATTAAACCTAAATCGACTTTATCATACCTTAGCCCCAGCCTTACATTACAAGCTTAATGAAGTCCTATTGATCTTTAGTTAAGTGTGACTACATTAGTGGAGAGAGAAGTGGAAAACAAACTTATGGGAATGATCACATGTCATTGACTTTGCATTCACTGTGTTTGCATAATCTAATCCGGATAATATACTGTGAAGTGACTTTGAAATTTTTCACACACTCACGAGGAGTCCAATTTGGGTTAGGACTTATGATTGAATGATTCTGAGTGTTGGACTTATAATTGTGACTCTTTGATTTCATAGTTTGTACTTTTTTTTTTAGAATAATATTGGGGAAATTATTGTGTTTAGTACTTGTCATTCTTACAATTATTTTGTTTTGCTTGAGGACAAGCAAAAGCTCAAGTTTGGGGGTGTGATAATTCTATATTTTTAGAATTATTTGTGCTTAATTTCCTAATTAATTATTTAAATCCCTGATTTATTTTGTTAATTATCCCCTTTTTTTAATTAAAATTCTCATGTTTGCAGATAAATTAAATCTGAATGAATTTTGAATATTTCGATAGAAAATGAACCGAAATTGAGCTAAAGTCGAGATTGGACCACGCGGACAACATGAGCCTAGCACATCCAATTGGAAAAAAGACAGATGACATGGAAATATTATTTTTCAAGAAGCCAATGGTGTGAAGACAAGTGGCCAAACAATGCCAACTCCTCTAGGATGGAAAAATTACAATTGTACCCCTAAATGTGTATATAAATAGAAAATGATGACAATTGTATGGGGTGGAAAAATATGGTAGAATAGTTTTTTTTTTTTAGGTTAACTTTAAAAAGCCTTACTTTCTTTGTTTTTTAGTATTCTGCCGATTAGTCTTTTTCTTCTAGCTTTCATATTTTTTTTTATCTACTATTCTATTAAATTGATTATGGAAATCTTTTCTTTTCATATTCATATATCTCGATTGCTTATAATTATTATTTACCAATCTAGTTTTCTTCACACGTTCAGATCATGTTTTTGCTATATGTTTTAATCCATTCTCGGTTGTAGTATAAAGCATTTGCAAAGCTTTAATCATCAATGTCGATCATGATATTCTGATTCATTATTGTTGATCTAATATGTTGGGAGTAATCTGGGTATTGATTTACAATATTCAACTGGTGAAACAATATTGAATTGATTAGAAATACAGGAAATCGTGGCTATTGGAAATATCTTGGTTTCACATATAACTTAGTTTTCAGTATCCCTATTCTCCTTTTCTTATTTGAAGATATCATGTTCAACACCGAGTAATCTTCTTTTAATTTATTTTTATTTTATGTTCTAGTGTGATCCGCTGTTGTGAATGAAAAAACTCCTCAATTGATAAAAAGTTCATGCTCTTTTTCATCATCTCTTAATGTTAACGTTTTTTTTCTTATTTCTGCAGTTTGGATCGGCTGTTCTATGGGTTAAATTTTTATTTTCTTCACTTATTAAGTAGCCTCTCTTCTAAGTTGTTTTATCAGCAAATTGGCTATGCTTCATGTTTAGTTTGGTGTCTCTTAAACCGTGGATGTTGCAGTGAATGGTTGCTTGTTTTTTCTCTGTTCTCCTCTGTTTTATGTGTGATTTAATGTTACTTTCCTTTTCGTATTCTAGCTTTTCATTTAGTCATAATTAAGTTTGCCATAGTTTATTCACTGCCTTAAACTTACATACTATAATTTAATGCTTGTGTTTTATCTATTTCCATATTTGCATTGCTGAGAATTGCAGAATATGTTGATGCCGAATTATGTGACATGCAACACTCACGGTATCGAGAGTGTGTAGGGTGCATCTGAAGACAGCAGTAAAAATAAACAGATCAGCAACACTGGTAGCAATATAGGACAAAACCGGGAGCTGGATTACTAACAGTAGAAGCAGGACCTGGCAGGAACAGCAGAGGGAAATCGAGAGCAGTTGTAGCAGCTGAAGCATAACATGGAGCATGTACAGCAGTACACTACCACTAGCTGAACACGACAGGGCCAGCAACAGCAATTCGCGGACAGGAGCAGTTAGCTGAGCAATCCGTGAACACCTGGAGGAATAACAAAAATTGGAGAAAGAAGACATGCCTGGAACCGAGAGTAGTGAGCAAGTCGAGAATACTGGAAATGCAATTTGTGAAGACGTGAATAGTGTTTGGAGGGATATGTGGCTAGTTTAAATTGTTAAGCCTTTGTTTGGCTAGTGCATAATAGTTAATTAACTCATTTTCATGCATTGTTGGTATAGTTTAATTCCTATTTAATTTGTTAGCTTAGTTTAGAGTCTTTGATTAAATTGCATGATTAGTATTCTTGTTTAATGGTTTAGAACTTAGTTTTAATTTGGTTGATAGTTAATTAAGGGTTCATTTAGAATTAAATTAGGGGTAAATTTATTTCATTAAATCTTAAGTTAGTTTAAATTGCACTTTGATTAAGTAGTATTATCGCATTTTAGGATTGTTAATTTTAGTTTAATTAATCTTGCTTTGTTATTCTCATATTTGCATTTTATTTCCGTTAGTTTTAACTGTTTTTATTTCTTTTGCAGACTTTTGATTTTAATTGCATGGAGCACTGTAAGTAATTTTGCTCGGTTTTATTTAGTTTATTTTATAGTTTTATTATTTTTAGTACTTTTAATTAGCCTTCACCACCTTAATCTCATAATTTGCTAGGATATACCATAGGGTAAGATTAACCGGTAATTAATTAGGCTAACCAACTTATCTGAGGGACGATAACTCGGGACTCAAATCCTATTATTACTTGTACGACTCGTGTACTTGAGGTAATACGTTTAGGGCGTGTCAGTTTGTCAACCCGAATGGCATAACCATAAACTAATAATGTCCATACCGGGTGCGAAAAGCTGTATCAGGTACATCTCCATCTCGAATTTTCAACTGATGATACCTAGATCTCAGATCTATCTTGGAGAAAACCTGCACTCCCCTAAGTTGATCCAACAAGTTATCAATACGTGGAAGGGGGTGTTTATTCTTGATGTTGGCCTTATTGAACAACCAATAATCTATACATTGTCGGAGGCTTCCATCCTTCTTCCTTACAAACATAACCGATGCTCCCCAAGGTGAGACGCTCGGCCTGATGAACCCCTTCTTAAACAACTCATGTAACTGCTCCCTTAATTCTTCCAACTCAACTTGAGCCTTTCTATATGGTGGCTTGGATATCGGCTCTGTTCCAGGTGCCAAATCTATACAAAATTCCATCTCTCTATGTGGAGGTAACCCTGGTAATTCATTCGAAAAGACATCTAAAAATTCCCTGACCTCTGGGATGTCTATCAACTTCGAACACGCCTCAATCACATAAGCAATGAACCCTTCACATTATCCTTTCCACCGTTAGTAACACAAATCATCACATTAACATATATAGTTGATAAACAAATTCATCTCTCGAATATCATGTATTAAGATCATACTCTTTTATTTATAATAAACATGTTCTTTCATTTTATTTCACAAAGTTTCTAACAAGATTTTCTATCCCAGGAAACATCAATGTTTTAGTACTATAATCCATAACAACATGGTTCGCAGCCAGCCAATCCATTCCTAGGATTACATCAAAATCACTCATATTTAATAAAATTAAATCGGCTGCCATTTCTTTTCCTCCTATCCTCACCTTGCAATTTCTATATACGTGCTCAGTCAATTGACTATCATTCATAGGGGTAGATATCATCAACATCTTATCTAGCAGCTTGGGTTTTACATGCTTCAACAATTTATATGCAAGGGATGACAATATAAAAGAATGCGTGGCACCATGATCAAACAATACAAATGCTTCTAAATCAAAGATTTGGATGGTACCTTTAACCACATCCAAAGATTGATCCGCAATGTCCTGGTTTAGTACGTGCACTCATCCTCTACTCACACGTATTGCCTGCTTCCCCTTTTTCTCAGTTGTGGCCCTCCTCCTTAGAGCAGTTGTACCAACTGGAGCTCTCTCTAGCTCCTTGCCTTTCTGTGGGACTCTCTCTGTCATCTCTGGGCAATTCTAGATTTTGTGCCCTGGTTTCCCACATTTGAAGCATACTGTAGGAGGTCCATAGCATGGTCGAGTACCATGTTACCTACCACACTTGCTGCACTGTTTTATAGTAGGTTGTGGCCCTCAAATCATAATTCCCTTAGCTAGAGCTATGGCCGGATACGTGGAGGATTAACTGTCCTCTCCCGGATCTCCTCGATCCTCAGCCTCTTCCCAAAAAATCTCTTGCTTCCCTTATAACTGAAGCCTCTATCCAGCACTGGTCTCTTCTTATCTCTATCCCTCCCTTTACCAACCTTTCCAAACTCTGAGCCGATTCTATTAACATCTTGTTCACACAATTACGCCCTGCGCACTGCCTCCTCGTAGGTCGGTATATCCAAGGGAACTAATCTGGACCTGATGATTGGCCTAAGTCCATCCACAAGCATCTGGATCTTTTCGACCTCATTACCAATCATATTGGGATCATATCTACCCAATGAGGTAAAAGTCATCTCATACTCATCAACCATCCTGCTCCCTTGGGTCAGTCCTAAAAATGCTATCTTCATCTTTCGTTGTGTAGTATCCAGAACATATTGTCTCCAAAAAGACTCCAAAAACACCTCTCAAATCTCTGTATGTCGGGCTCTCAAAATAAGCCTGGTAGATTTCCACCACTGTTTTGCTGACCCCTTCAGTATGAATGCGACAAACGCTACCATCTCAGTAGTAGTGCACTCAAAGAACCCATATAACTTCTCAATTTCATTTATCCAATCCTCTGCAGCTACTGGTCCTTAACTTCACTGAAAAACGATGGTCCAAACTTCTGGAACTGTCGCAGTCTATCCAAATCACAACCGTAACCCAGCCTCTACTACCTTGTGGTATAGCAATAGGTTTAGGCATAACCTATGCGGGTGGGGGTGTGGGTGTATCTATCGTCAGAGGTCTCTAGGCTAGTCGTGCCTAAACCTCAAAAGCTACCGTCTGATCGGCATCACCCTGTGTAGCAGGACTATGTCTGCCCCCAATACCAGGTAGAGATTGAGTGACCAACTCCAAAATCATCTCTATACTCCGCTCAATCCTCACAAAGCAAGCCTCAGTACTCTTAGGTCTCTCCTTTGGACCCTGTGAAGTATGCTCAGCCTCAACCTCCACCTTAACCTCTTCTTGAGTCTCGCGTGTTTCTGGCTCAACACTACCTCCGAGCCTACCTCTACGGCCTCTAGCTTGCGCTCTCGCCCCTCTACCGCGACTGGTGTTAGGTATAATGCTCAATTCCCTACATTCACATCAATTTCTTAGTCAACCCATCAACACACACACAATTGTATCTAAACAAGCACAGTAACATGAGGATGTAATTTTCCAACTTATTACGTATTTTAGACACAGACACACGTCAGACCAACTCAGCTCTAATACCAACTTCAGTCATGACCCTCAACTTACTAAAATTCGTCACAAATTTTTTCTCTTTTCATGCATTATTTATTATTCGTCCTTGCCTTACCTCGATCGTGATCAGTTACACTCTCTACAGTTGGGTTGTGTGTCAATGTCTACCAATGGTTATATTCAAAATGCTACTATGCTATAGAAAGTTTAGATACAAAATTATATCAGTGTGTATACCTTACAAATGGATACCAAAAAGGAAACCTCCAGTCGCCCTCAGTCTACTCAATGCTCTGTAGAGAGGGGAAAATAAAGGGGTTGAGCAAACAACACGCTCAGTAAGATAATCATGTGAACAAGTAGATACTGCACTATCTACGTAATCGTGATGCCATGCTCAAAACCATACATTTCTCATCACACCTCAAAAAGCATCAGTTCATGCTTGTGTTAATGGCATGTAAAGCAAATCATGCTTATTAAAATTCAGTGCACAATTTAAATTCAAGGCATGGAAAAACCATCATGCATATCTCATAAATAAAGTATGGAAAAAACCATCATGCGTAAGTACACTTTAAAGCCATTATCATACTTTCTTATCTCAACAAAAACAACACTTGTCAGGACTCAACCCCTCCCTCGGACTTTCCTGACCTACAAAGCATTTCAAACATGGATTCATTCATCAATAAGAGACATGTGAGATAGGAAATATAATAAGGGAAATCTCCTCTAGGACTATGGCCATATCCTGTGATCCCAGTCTACACTGATGAGGTGTGCGGGGTATCACCTCTATTTGCTTTCGTACGAGAGGTCGGTTACGTCCTACCTGCTGGTCCATAGCATATCTAAACATCGTCTGAAGATGACATATCACAATCTCAACACGGTACAATATACTCCATGCTACCTGCACGTTACAACGTACTTCGTGGACCCATATCAACACATCATATCACGCCACATCTCAAATTGTAGGTACGAGCCTATTTAATCGGTGGGACACCTAGTCTACTCAAAGCTCCTAGCATGGCTATCAATTATGTCATAAATCCACGTGCGAGTAATCTCAAGCACGACAACAAGTATGGTGGACATCTAATGCGAGCTATGCTCCAGCACCATGTCAAAACCAGTATAAAATCTGTGCGAGCTAAGCTCTAGCACACATCATAGAAATCCATGTGAAAACTAGTATGAGCTAAGCTCTAGCAGTCATGTGTATAAAACACATCAAATCTCATGCGAGTCACACTCTAGCACATTTTTATTCTCACGAAATCCATGTAGGTGGCTCTATTCTTTGAAAACATGGTTATAAACCAAATCAATTTGTTTTTTTTTGCAAATCATTTTCAAATGTCAGCCAACCTACCCATCACTTGCTAAAAAGCAATAAGACAGGATTTTCAAAGCATCATGCTCTTGTTTTCATGGACATTTCATCAAAACCTAACTCTTACCCTTCAACCACCCATTTCATTTCCTACTATCACATGCATTCTAGGAAAACATAATGTACCCAAAATGCGCACAGATATCTCTAAGAGTCCACACAATTCCCTTACCTTGATTTACTCAGGGTGCGACCCTCTTCCTTTTAGCTTCTCGTGCTTTTGGCTCAATTTACTCCGGGTGTATCCTCGGGAGCTGCAAATCATTTACCAATCACTTGAGTTAATGTAACTAACTCACATTTTGACTTCAACTAGTCAATACATTTCATTGAGCCAATTTTGTTAAGTTTGGCCCATTTTTTCATTTGACCATCATCAAGCCATTTCTAACAAATTTATCTAGTAACTCACTTAGTTACTTGTTTAGGACTTGATGTGAATTACTCTACCCTTACTCTCTCATTCATTTATGCATTTTACCCAATGCCTTAAAAACATATTTTACCCTTTTTGGGTAAGTCTCACAATTTATTCCATAACACCATCTCAAAATCATACTCACAACACCATTATCACCTTAAGATATCCTATTGATCATTAATTCCAATGCATTTTATTGTCTCACACCAACCCATTTCTAGGTCAGAATTGTTCCATTGCATTCTAGATAGTTTCTATCATTAATATGCACACCAATCAACTCCAAAATCAATAACTAAACATATAAACTTGGATTAGTGCTTTAGAAACTCACCCCTTTAGATTTTCTTCTCACTCCAAATGGCAATGCTCCTAGCTCCTTCAATATAACAAATGGGGCAATGATTCCAAGCTATGTTGTTCTTCTCTTTGACGTGAACAATTTTATATCTAATAGCCTTTCCTCAAATCTTTATGAAAATGGGCAGATTTAGAAGTGAGAAAACTAGGTTTTTGGATTGAAAATGGAAGAGTGAGGTTGTTTCCCGAAATCTGCAGATCCAACTACTCCTATTTATAGAATTAGCTTGATGAGATAGATCTGTTGAGGGTCTAAGATCGATCTGGTCCTCTTAAATCTCTTATTTTTATGACATTTGAAGGCATGAGATCAATCTATCGAGGGCTTGAGATCGATCTGTCTCAGGCAAAGAGTTAAGGAGATCGATCTGGCTAGGGAGGAGATCGATCTGCTTGCATTAAGAATCGATCTCTTCATTTACAAAATGTTTAGTAGATGGATTTGGCCCCATTGGAGATCGATTTGCCCTATTCCATTGCTCAAATAAGAACCTCTTTAGCTCTTCCAAGTCAATCTCTAATCCTATGAAATCGATTTGGCTTTCATATTTTCCAGATTTTACTGTAGTTTTCTGTAGTAACTCACCCAAAACATCCTTAATTTGCTGCCATAGTCATTTTCTCATCAACCACCTTTAAGACTTGAAAATGACATTCATTCATACTTTATACACATTAAAACTTGTGTGCAATCATTGTATAGCCAAAGGTATACAATACATGACTAAATGGAAGTACAAGGATTTATTCAACTTCATTCCATTTTACCACACTACTCATTTTTCGTTCCACTCCCATTCATCACATACAAAAGTCCATTTCTTCATATTCATACATAATGACATTTGCATGTACATCACAAACTCTTATTACAAGTGAGTACATTGAATTATGGACTTTACATCACTTATGCTTCACATTACAAGTACATCACCATACTTATGAATGCATAAATACTTGATCCAAAATCATCCATATCATGATTCCATTTGCATATATACAAGGTTAAACATATATGGGGTCTTACAGAATGATTCAACCAAGGAATGGAAAGCCCGAAGTGAAAAGAAAGTGAATAATAATTGAGAAATTGTAAGGCCTGAAAACTGAGCATGGAAGAACCGAATTGATTGAGGCAAGAAGAAGAGTGTATGGCTTGCTGAAATATGAGGAAAATTGATAGATAAATTTTACTATAGCCATAGTGGATGATCTGACCGAAGAAGGCTAGAAATGGAGCCTTAAGTGTTGGTCTGCTGAGGAAAAAAATGAAAATGACTTGAAAACGAGAACCTGTAGTGTTTTGATAGTTGCTGGAAAGGGGTAGGAAGAGGAAATTGGAAACAGAGAGAAAAATTGAAACTGAAGCCGAAAGAAGAGAGGGTATGATGTAGTACAGATGCATGCAGTTGCAACAAGAGGAAAGCTGAAGTCTGACGTCGCAGGAAATATGATGGATGTCTGTCGAGATTGATATTGTTACTTAGTAAGAGGGAACATAAGGGAGGATAAACCAAAAATGAAGCATGCAGAGGTCGAAGAGGAAGACCGAAAACCATAGTAGAAAACGTGGATATCTGGTAGGACGAGTGGTCAACGGTGGAGGCTGGAGGCTGGAAGGGAGTGACGATGGTGGTGACAGAATAAAGATGAAGAAGGTGAGTGAAGGAGGTGGGAAACACAAGTGGAAAGCTGGAAAATGGGAGAGGCTTGAGGTTGGTCTACTCTAAAAGGACCCGAGAACAGAGGTAGCAAGGGAAGAGAACAGGGGGCGTAAGGTGAAAGAGAGAAAACCCAAGAACTATTACCATAGAGGCTATCGGCAGGGAACAACAATGATAGCTCTCAGACTGATTTTTGATACACCTCTGATCAAGCACAGCAAACATGAAGGAGAGTTTTCACTAGTAAGCACCAATGGCAGTGAACGGGTGTTGCCAGCAGAGCATCTTAGCCTCAGCTCTGGGGGAAGCGATGTAAACCGAGTCTTGAGGAAGAAGATGGATGAAAAGTGACTTGAATAGAGATAAAAGGAAGATGACGATGGAGAAGTGGCTGCACCGCGAGCATTAGAAGATGGAGATCAATGCCAATGGGTGAGAAACGAAGAAGAAGAGAGAAAAGAAAGGTTAGCAGGAAAGAAGAAAAGAAATTCAAAAAAGGGTGAATAGTAACTAAACAAAAAAAATGAGAAGACAGAGTAATATAAATATATATATATATAAATAGAAGAAAATTGAGGGAAGAACACAAGTGTATTGTGAATTTATATAACTTGGGGAAAAGGGCTCCGGTGGAAATAAACCGAGTGGATTGGACTCGTCGACTCGCAACATTGAGGCAATCGAGGACTATAGACAGACGTCGAGGTAAGGAATTTATGCAAGTTTTAGAGATAACTGTATGTATTTTATGATTTTGAGTAGCTAAATAGATACCGTAGAGCTAGAAAACTCGATATTACCCCATACGTATAGACTGAATTGTATCGTAAAGTGTTGAAAAAATTCATAATTGCATAAATTGCATGTTTCGGTGTTTTAATCATTGAAATACTGTTTCCAACGACATCTGGATCGATTAGCTATTGTTTTATTGTCTACATAAAATAGCACATTTTATGAAGTTAAGTGTGCTTGAATGGAGAAATTCCATGATGGGTGACCTCCCGAGAAGTCTCTATTCACATATCGTTTATGCATTGTTTTTGTACTGAACATTCATTTTTATATAATTTTTTATAAAATTGAACCACCTATCCGATTTTTTATACGAAATAGTGCTAGAGCCCTTGTGTAAACTGTGTGTCACATTGAATTTGCTCGCTCTGGATTTTTATATGATTTATGAGAAAAATCATGCTGGAGCCGTCGTGTAGTGCTATGTGATCTTGCACTGACCTGCTCGTACTAGAATTTGAGACTAAGGTGCTAGTTGATATTGATGCTGGGGGGTAAATCCTTGAGACTACTCGGTACCTTCAGTCATATTTTACTGTATCGAGGTCTATGGAGTACACTATACTGTGTGGACGCACATAGAGTACGTTACACCATGTATAAAGTCTTCAGACTACTGAACTGAGCTGAACTATATTGATTGGCCGACGAGCTAGATTGACCCATCCCTTCAGAGGCGTATGACACTTGCACACACTTGGCCCGTGAGGCGCAGGGCCACTGGCTATGGCCATATATCGACTGTACTGTTATTGAATAAATCTTACTGTTATTGATTTAATCCTAGTCTAGTCTCAGCAAACTGAATTGTTTGTTAATAGAAAGAAAAGTGAATTGAACTGTTTACTGATTAACTAGTTCATTTTAAAGAAACGAATTCAAGTGTTTTACTGCATTGATTGAATAGTAAATGTTGTTATCGTACTGTGAGACCTGAGAATTCTGTACACATCTAATCATGTAATGTGAACATGAAGAGTAATTGATTGAGCTAAATGTGATGTACTCTTATATTGAGGTAGTAATGAATGAAATTTCTAAGTGATGAATGAGTATTGAATGAGAAATAGTCAATGGAGTAAATTATCGCTTTTATGTAATGAGATTTTATGAAAAGAGTACAACCATAGTGTGAAAGTATGAGGCCAGATCAATCTTAGAAAAAGGGGATTGATCTGGTAGAACAAAGTGACGAGAAATGAAAAATTGGAACGAGCAAATCGATCAGCAAGGAAGGCAGATTGATCTCCTTATGATTCTGCCTTAAAGGGATCGATCTCCTACAAAAGTAGATCGATCTCCAAATGTTTCTGAAAAATGTAGATCGATCTCCTTAGAAGGAGCATATCAATCTCCTTAAGATTATGAGATTGATCTTGCCCCTACGACAGATCGATCTGGTAGGCATAAAAGTGGCCTAAAACGTTAAAAAAATCAAAGACACATCAATCTCCACCCAAGACCAGATCGATCTCATGCATTCCACCTATATAAGGACCTTTGTGTTTTTACTGGAAATCATCCTCTCTCTCTAGAAAAACCAAAATCCCTAACTTTCTCTCTCGTTCAAAACACCCATTTTCAGTCGAATCAAAGGTTATGGCAAGAAGGAAAGTTATTCGTCATCAAAAAGAGAACAACATACTTGGAAATGGAAGGAAGATTTGAGTCGAGGTGTGAATTGAGCACTCCATAAGTTTTGGGTAAATTTCTAAGCTTTAGTATTTGATTTGGAAGTAGATTTCTGCGATTGTGGTTGTAGATATTGTGATGGGTAGGCTGAAAATGGTTAGGGTTGTTAAGATCATTAAGATATTGAGAAAGTATGAAAATGTGAGAAATTATGCTCGATGTTGAGATTAGAGACAATATGATGACGTGTTGATGATGTTTTTACATCGTTTGGACAGCCCGGGAGTTTCGAAGAGGAATGCGAGGCTAGTCCGTCGTTAGGAGGAAATGATTGCACTGTACGAGGTGTAACGAGGTAAGGGAAAACTTAAACTCATTTGTGTATGTGATTTGTGATGATATTGTAGCATGAAATGTTTTGAGAAACAAGCATGTTTTACGAGTTGTGATTGAGTTATTACACACGGTTTTATAGTTGGTTGGGGCCCAATTTTCATGAGTTGTAAACAAAGTGTGAAATTATTTTACAAACTATTTGAGTTTAAAAGTGAAATGGGATTCGGGCTCTACGTTAAGGCGTACTGAGGTTTGAGAAAGTGTGCGTGGTTTTATCTGTTTGAGCTCGGTTTTGACATTTTTTTGTAATGAGTACAAAAACGTTTTCAGATGAGTTTTATGAGAGAAACCATTATGAGCTTTACGTGAAGGCAAAGCGATTTTATATGATAATGGTTGTTATTGAGACTTATGCGTGTCGTGTGAAAACACATCAGGCCTTACTCTAGTAGCAGGTAAGTCCGGGCCTTGCTCTGGTAGTATGTAAGTTTGATATTCCTCCATTTTGGTAAAGAGAGATGCCTTTGTTCTTGTAACGTGAGATGACCCCCGCTTTAGTAGCGCTGGGTGGTCTTGCTTTGGTAGCATTTAAGTTCGGGCCTTACTTTGGTAGCATGTAAGATCGATAGTATGCATGAGGAGAGGCCTTGCTCTGGTAGTATGTAAGTCCGGGCCTTATTCTAGTAACACATAAGACTAATACACCATGTACACGACCATATTGTCGACGTTCCTTCTTTAAGGATCCTGGGATGCGCACCCAGAGGATATTATTTTGATGTGCCATAACAGATGTTTTTATCTGAGTTTTATTTTCCTAGTCTCCGTTTTACATATGAGATTGTGTTTTGGAGCTGTGCCACATGCATATATGATATGATATATCAATATTAGATGATGAGATCCTGAGGTAAAAGTTTTACAATGTATATATGATGATGCATGACAATGCACAGGAATGCACCCAGAATTGTGTATTCATGTAAATAAGTTTTAAATTTGCCCTATTTTTCGCGCTTCCAAGGCGTCACACGTACCGACCATATTGAATGCATATGTTTTACATATGGTAAATTATAGTACCAGAAATGGAGTGTGATTGAAAGTGTTTTTCAAAGAAAGTACATCGATTATGGATCATTTTCAGTATTAATGAATTGAATTATATGCAAGTGTTTTACAGTGTTTTATAACTGATCATGGCATACATTATAAGCATGTAGATGGTATGGTTGTCTACTGCTTACATAAGTTTCTTACTGAGCGCGTTAAGCTCACTCCCTACATTCCTCCACAGAGTCCCAACAGTAACTTAGACGCTTTCGTTAGTAAGGCATATCGCACAGCTATGGTTCCACGGAGTATCTTTCTGTGTTGAAGGTATACCCAGTTGTAATAAATTCTTTTGTATCTAAAATTTTTATAAGTACAGTAACGTATACGAGATGTGTATGGAGAATTTGAACATATTTTGTTTAAATTTGTTACTAAGAAAGAAAATTAATCAGACTGAGTATTGTTTGACATAATATCAACTTGTAGCCCAACCAAAATGTCTGTAAATTTGGGTCGTTACAATTTGATTCAGGATTGTACCCTAATGAGGGCTTCAGAGAGGACGCCAAAGACATCTACCACACCTACCATTATACAGAAGGCCAAACTTGTAAACAAGGGGAAGAAGCAGGTGACACAGGGTAGAGTGTTTGCCTTTGACTATGAGGCAATAGATGGCTCCCTTTTTGTGGTTAAGTGTAAGCTTCTAATCTCTGGTTCTGAAGCTTTATGTTTAATAAATATGGGCTCAACGCATTAATTTATTTCCCTTTTATTTAATAACAAATTCGACGTAGAACCAGAGTCACTAGGATTTATGCTGCACATAAGCACACCACTTAAGGAGTCTCGGATGACGGAGTCTATATGTAAAATGTGTAAAGTTAAAATGAGAGACAAAGAGTTAAAGAGCAATTTAATTTTACTAAACATATATGATGTAGATGTAATTTTGGATGTGGATTGGTTGGCCACTAACAATGCCAAGGTAAATTGTCATAACAAAAGCGTAGTCTTTAATATCCCAAAACAAGTTGTAGTAGAGTTTTAATATATAAATGAAAGTTTTCATTATGAAATCTTTTAAGACTTGTGATTGTGCATTATAAAGGTTATCTAGTCTTTACGGAGGAAACACATGAGGCATTTCTAGAGTTATCTAATATATAAGGAATCAGAGAGTTTCTCGTATGTTCCTAGATGATTTGTCGGGTTTGCCATTAGAGTAAGAAACTGAGTTTGTAATCGACTTGCTAGTAGGCACTAAGCTGATCTCTAAGCCCTTATACTAAATTGCTCTTGTAGAACTGGATGAATTGAAAAAACAATTATAGGAATTATTTGATAAGGGTCTTATTAGACCCAGTGTGTCACTGTGAGGTGCTTCAGTACTTTTTGTTTTTAAGAAATATATGAGTCTCTGGTTGTGTATTGATTATAGGCTATTGAACTGAGATACAATAAAGAATAAGTATCCACTACCACAGATTGATAACCTATTTGATCAGTTGCTAGGTGTATAGGTAGTTTTCCAGATAGACCTCAAATTTGAGTACCATCAGTTGAGAATCCGAGGAAAAGATGTGCCCAAGATAGCTTTTAAGACCAACTACGGACATTGTGAGTTCTTAGTCATGCCTTTTAAGTTGATAATGCACTTGCAGCTTTTATAAGCTTGATGAATGAGGTTTTTAAACCTTACCTCGATAGGTTTATGATTGTATTCATTGATGACATCTTAGTTTATTCCAAATCCTAGGAACAACTAAGGAACATTTAAGGTTAGTTCTCTAAACTCTCTAAGATAAACAACTTTATACCAAGTCTAGTAACCGTGAGTTCTACCTAGAACAGATTTCCTTGTTGGGTCATGTGGTGACTGAAAATAGGTTTTAGTTGATCTATCTAAGATAGAAGTCGTGTTGAGATGAGAAAGGCTAAAGTTAATCACAAAGATATATAGTTTCTTCGAATTAACCAAGTATTACTGTAGAATTGTAGAGGGACTCTTGAAGATAGCTACACCTCTAACACATCTCAGAAGAAAGAATGTCAAGTTTGATTAGATAGATAAGTATGAATGCAGTTTTGAACAACTAAAGTAGAAGTTGACATCAGCACCTGTACTTACCATACCGAGTGGCTTTAAGGGGCTTGTTGTGTACAAGTATGCATCTTTTCAGGGTCTTAGATGTATTCTGATGTAGAATGGAAAGGTAGCAGCCTATGGACCATGAGAAGAACTATCCTACCTGAGATCTCGAGCTAGCCACAGAGTTTTTCGCACTTAAGATATGGCAATACTAACTTTACGATGAAAAGTTTCAGATCTTCACTTACCATAAGAGCCTTAAGTACGTGTTTTCCTACAAGGAACTTGACATGAGATAGTGTAGATGGATAGAGCTTCTAAAAGACTATGATTATGAGATTTTGTATCATTCAGAAAGGTAAATGTGGTTGTCGATGCCCTAAGCGAAAAGAATATTGGTATAGTTTCATAGATGATGGTACATGAGTATAGTTTATTAGAGAAGTTCTCAGATATGAGTCTGCAAGTTTAACCTTCTGATAACTATCGCCAGTTTTAGAATCAAACTGAGTATGGTGGACCAAATTAGACAAGCTCAGTGGCGGGATTTAGATTTGATTATTTTTGCTAGTCAAGTAAAGTATAGGCTTAGTACAGATTATATGATTAGTCAGAACGGTATTTTAAGATACACAGATCAAGTATGTGTGCCCAGAGATGATACCCTTATAGATGGATTTCAGATGAGGCTACTAACTCTAAGTGCACTATGTGCCCGAGTAGTGCTAAGGTGTACCATAACTTTCGGGACATATACTACTGAGATAAGATGAAGAGAGACATTGTAGAGCTTGTGTCAAGATGTCTCACGTATCAACAAGTCAAGGTTAGGCATTAGAGGCATTAGAGCATGTGTCAAGATGTCACTATGGATTTTGTTATGGGACTCCTCAAGACATTATGGATTTCGTAAAAAATCAGTGCCCCGATGGGTGAAGTGGCTTTTCTAGAATGGTCTCTACAAAATCTTTTATTCACATACTTCTCATTAGAGACATCAAGGATAAATTCACTCATATCTACATGAACATCTAGGATCCTCCAAATCCCATCCTATAAAACCCTAAATGTAGTGATCACTCTATAGGACTTAGCATCTTTATCCTTAAAAAGTTTATTAATATCCTTCTGAAATTCTAAGTCCTTCTTCACCCATTTTGGTTGACCATTAGTATCTCTCTTATTCTTGCCCATCATTTTATACTTAATTCCTCACCATTTAGTCTAAAAATCAACTTTTTTAGCTCCACATCTATCAATGCTCTCCTTGAAGCCAAAAAAAGGTCTACTTAAGATGATCGATGTACTCTTGCTCTCTCGTATATCTATGATCAAGAAATCTGCTAGAATAATGAACTCATCAACCTAGACAGGCACATCCTTTGCTACTCCTCAGAGGTATCTAATAGATCTATCAACTATCTATAGAGTGGTTATGGTAGACTTGCATTCTCCTAACCCTAGTCTCTTAAGTACCTCTAAAGGCATAAGGTTGACATTGGTACCTAGGTATAGAAAGGCATTAGGAAAAAAATTGGTCAATGATAGTGTAAAGAATAGAAAAGCTACATGGATTATTAAGCTTAGGTATCACCTATCTCTCAATAATGGCTTTGCACTTCTTAGTAAGCGTTGTGAGACCCCATGTATGTATGACTTTATTCTACGTTAATGGAATCATAAGAAGGGTGGTATTGATCATATAAATGTGAATGAGATTGCAAAGAGAATGCTTGAATACTTGTGAATACATGTAATGATTAAATAAAGGCTGAAGTGGCCACAGAGTTAATGAATGGAATTTAAATCCTTCATACTAATATAAGGACTCAAACACGAATGGATAATACAAGGCCAATGAGTTTTATGTACCTTTTATGATTTCGCGCAGTACACACAAGTTACATAATACGTGAATCATAAGAAATGGATATATTTAAGTTCTAAGTGTGAATGAAATACAAAATGGGTATTGAAGCAAATGAATGCAAAGTTACCATTGAAAATCTGGGAAAGTTGCAGCTGGAATGCTGTAAAGCAAGGGGAGATCAATCTTAGTGCAAGGGGAGATCGATCTCATTGTGCACGAAATGCAGAACCAAAGCATTCTATAAAAAGGAGATCGATCCCTCATTTAAGCAGATCAATCTCGATATGTTTTTAGCTAGCAAAGATCGATCTCTTCCTAAAGCCAGATCGATCTATAAAGTTTTCTACCAGATGAGGATAGATCCCATCCTAAGAGGCAGATCGATCCCCTAGCCTGCATGTCAAATTTTGAAGGAGTTCAAAGTAAGGGAAGATCGATCTCTCACCATATGAGATCGATCTCATAAGGCTAATTCTATAAAAAGGACTCGACAATGGAGTCTTCTTCCTTGAAAACATCAAACCTCCCTCCATTTTCACAAAATAACCTAGATTTCTCACTCTCAAAAACCATCACCTCCCTACCAGATTAGAAGAAAAGTTATTTGAGCAAAGTTGTTCATTATGATGAGGAGAGCAACATAGTTTTGAATCAACTTTCAAGTTGTTGGATTGATGGAGCAAAGTCTTCGCTTAATATTTAGCCAAGTGAGGAAGTATAAGCTAAGTAAGTTCTCAATACACCAACTTCAAGTATGTTTATCTATGCATTGTCATGGGTTATTTGGTGTATGTATTGTTGGTTGAAACTACCTAGAGTATGATGAATCCTCTCTAACCTAAAAATGGATTAGTGTGTGAAAGTGAGCTACAGTGGATTTATTGATTTAATGATTATACTATGGTGATAGTGATATTAAATGCATGATTTTGAGATGACTTTGGGGAATCAATTAATAGGATTTAATGGAATTATGAAATGTGCATAAGAGGTGTATGATGAAATACCTTAGTGAAGGAAAATGATGAACTTAAGGCATTGTGTGCTTAGTGTCGGCCTAATATGAAGCATTAGACTTGATGAGTCCAATAGATTCTCGAGAAAAGATTAGTACAATCGAAATGGACTTAAGAGAAAGTAAGGCCTAATAAGTGTTAATGAACCCAATAAGTTGAATCAAATATAGTAAACGCAAGAATTGTATTATATTGGGTTAAATTGATGTGATAAGAAATTTCATGCAGTTTTGGAGATTTCATTGGAAGTGAATCGAATTGCATGATCGAGAAGCTCTGAGGAAGTGGAATCACTCGACGTGATTCCAGGTAAGGGAATACTATAAGTATTTAGAGGTAGCTGCATGTATTTTGAGGGTATTTACAAGGCATTATCTAGAAAAGAGATAATGATTTATACAAACGATTTCAGATTTAGATGAAAAAGATGATTTTATCTTGGACGTAAATCTTATAAAAAGGGTAGTAAGCCTAATAAATTTCATGAATGTCATGTTTTGATATTTTTATGAAATGCATTACTTTGATTTAACTAAAAGTGAGATATAGGCTGGATATTTGATTTCATAATTTCATGAAATAGCACGAGTCAGGTGCTAACTTTGGTTTCGAGTGTGTTTATTGAAATAGAGCCGCCTATCGGATTTATATAAGTTTAATAGTGCTAGAGCTTTGCTTGCACTGGGTTTTCATATTTTAACATGCATGAAATGTGTCAGAGCTTAGCCCGCACCATATTTTGAGTAAAGATGCATGCAAGTTGTACTGGAGCTTTTCCTCGTACGTGGGTTTTCATTGATTTCTTATACCTATAACAGTACTAGAGTTTTTACTCGTACATGATTTTACCATTATTTACTTTGCATCAAGTTGTACTAGAGTGATGCTCATACGAGGATTTTTATCGATTGTGCATGAAATTTTGCTAGAACTGGGCTTTTCACACTGTGATCTGTAATAAGTTGTGTTAGATGCCTCGTGTAAATTGTGTGTTACACGGATGAGATGCTCGCACGAGCCATACTGGATGCCTCCTGTAGACTTTTAGTCACACGGATGAGATGCTCACACATGCACTTGAGACTGTGTTGGTTATACATAGTATGAGGTAGATAAGACCTACGGCAGGCACCCTCGATCATGATATAGACCCATGAAGTACGTTGTACCGTGTGGTAATGTTGTTGATTTGAAAGTCTGGCTGGTAGGATTAACCCACCTCCCGTTACAACATGATACCTTACACATCGGGATCCGTGTGGTCTAGGATGATATTGACATAGTTGGCCAACAAAGTCTTCGATTATATATATATAATGACCACCTGTCTCACATGAAATCACATGGTTTTATATTCACTATATGCAATTTATGTTATCTAGGGTAGACCCGAGGGAGGGGTCGAACCTTGTAGGATGTTTTAAAGGGTGATATGTAGTTTGTGATGAGTTTTACTATGTTTTGACAAGGTGTTAAACCCTGAGAGATGGTTTTTGTGATGAGTTTTATTATGATGAGCATGAGATGTTTTACATGATGAGTTTCCATGTTTTTATGTTATTTTCATGTTTTCAGTACATGATATATGTATATACATGTGGCATAGCTTTAATTGTACCTCATGCTCTGGATATAAATGATTTTATATCATGAAATTATAAGCATGTAGATAGTGTAGTTATTTACCTGCTTACATTATTACCTTACAGAACGTGTAGTTGCTAATCCCCTTCTTTTTTTCCCCCTCTATAAAGCACCCCTAATAGCCTAATGAGGGATTGAGGAGTTACATCCTGGTATCCACTGCTTCCTATCGCTGAGAGGTATACACATTGATGTTCATTTTGTATCTAAACATTTAATAGCACAGTAACCATTTTGGAATGTAATATGAGGGATGTAAATACTTGTAAACACGTACAAGTATTGAACATCAATTTATAAAGCATACGTGTTTGTCTTTAAATTAAAGAGATGGATGGCATAGTGGATAGTAAAGAGTGACTAATGCTGACTCATAGTCCAACTGTTTGGTGGTGAGAATGTTCACTGATGGCTCCACCGAGAGGGGGGGTGAATCGGTTTTCTAACGTTAATAGCAAATTTTAATTTAATCCTATTTTAATTTGCAAAAGAATGTAAGCAATATAACAAAATTAAACAATTTAATGCAAGATAGGGAAGAGAGAAACAAACACAATCGTTTATAGAGGTTCGGCCAAACTCTTGCCTACGTCCTCTCTCCTTGACCTTCTTGTCAAGTTCTTTCTTACTCTCCTTCAACAGAAGTTTACAATGTTCCTTTTACAGGTTAAGGAATAACCTCTCTACCCTTTACAATGTAAAATGTATTCACCCTCTTACAATTTTCTCTCACTGAGGAACAATCCTCTTCTCTTTCAAGGTAAGGTTGAATACAAAATGCAGCTTTAAAGTGGGTAGGACAAATACGGCTTCTGCACTTAAGCTTACACAATAAATCTCAATAAATGAGGAATGAAGACATAAGGAATGAAAGTATTAAAAGCTTGAGAATATTAGAAAATGTGCAGCAATAGTCTCTCTATTCTCTTTGTCTTCAATGCTTGGTTAAATACTGAAGGATTGGTAGTTGGAGCATTAAATGCTGTTTTTCCCGTTGAGATTTTGCAGAAACTAGCTGTTGGGTACCTCCAGTAGAGTGCCAGATCGATCTGCCTTCTTGGTCAGATCGATCTCTTAGTTATAAATCCTGCAAGATCAAAGCACAAAAACACAAGGATATCGATCTCATAGGATAGCAGATCGATCTGTTAATTTGAAAATGATAGGGGAGATCGATCTGTCAAATAGGCAGATCGATCTCATGATCTCTCTGTTTAAGGCAAGATCTATCTACAGATCGATCTACCATGCAGTTTCGTAGTGGGGAGATCGATCTCTCAATACCTTAGATCGATCTCCTTAGCTCTCTGACTTTGAGGAGATCGATCTCTTTCTTAACAGATCGATCTCATAAGTTCTCTGTTTGAGTGTGGATCGATCTTTCTGTCACGCCCCGAAAGTGCGAAAAATAGGGCTAATTTAAAACTTTTTACTAGTTAATTCACAATTAAGAGTGCATTCCTGTGCAGTGTCATACATCATCATAATTATCATGCCTCAAGATCTCATCATGATACAATAAATACGGTATTATACACCTTACTCAATTCCAAGTAAATTAATCCTAATACATCCCATATACTGTTATACATCAAGTGTCTGCAATTACATTAATAGTCTGGGTACATGAAAAGATAAAATATACCTCAAGATACAATATATATGGCCTGGAGCTCGAATCCTCCACTAGCCACTACTCCGTACGTCGCAGGGAGATCCTTTTTCACTTGAAGAACTCTGGGGGGAAAGGAAAACAGGGTGAGCTTCTAAACCGCTCAGTAAAGGGGGTAAGGAACGCATTTCATAAACCAAAATACACATCACAAAAGGTTTATTTGTATGTTAAACTCATTTGAAAACCATAGCATGAAAGTACTCAAAACGATATTCTCATATCTCAAATTATGTAAAAACATGAAGTAAAAGGCTCACTCTAGAGCAATAACAAAGCATGTGAAAATAACGCGTTAAACGCTTTCTCAAATACGTGATAAAATCATTGAAATAGTAATGCACGTGGCACAGCCACTAAACACATGTGGCATAGCCACTGATTTAATTTCTCTCGTGGCATAGCCACAAGACACACGTGGCAAAGCCACTGATTTAATTTCTCTCGTGGCATAGCCACTAAACACACGTGGCATAGCCACTGATTTAATTTCTCACGTGGCATAGCCACAAAACACACGTGGCAAAGCCACTGATTTAATTTCTCACGTGGCATAGCCACTAAACACACGTGGCATAGCCACTGATTTAATTTCTCGCGTGGCATAGCCACAGAATAGGGTTTCTCAACGTGGCAACGGCCACCAATTTGGGGTATAACGTGGCACAGCCACCAATGGGGTTTCTCAACGTGGCACAGCCACCAATGGGGTTTCTCAATGTGGCACAGCCACCAATGGGGTATAACGTGGCACAGCTACCAATGGGGTTTCTCAACGTGGCACAGCCACCAATGGGGTATAACGTGGCACAGCCATCAATGGGGTTTCTCAACGTGGCACAGCCACCAATGGGGTATAACATGGCACAACCACCAATGGGGTTTCTCAACGTGGCACAGCCACCAATGGGGTACAACGTGGCACAGCCACCAATGGGGTTTCTCAATATGGCACAGCCACAGAATGGGTTGTTCTCACGTTACCAGAACGGAGAAGAAATCGGGCTTACATGCTACCAGAGCAATGCCCGGTGTGTACTCACAACTACACACCTAAGTCTTATCACATAAGACTGGTTTGCCTTCACGTAGAACTCGTAATGGTTTTTCTCTCATAAAACTCATTTGAAATCGTTTTGTACTCAACACAGAACATAATAAACATCGAGTTCCAACCGGCAAAGCACACGCACACATTTCTCAAATCTCAATATTGCCTTAACGTAGAGCCCAGTTATAAACTCATAAAAACATTGGGCTCCAACCGGTTATAAAAATCGTGTGCAATTAAATCTCAACACAAAGCCCAACATGCTTGTTTTATAAACCACAATTCATACTAAAATAGTTTACAATTCACATACACAAATGGTTTAGATTTCCCTTACCTCTTTGCACCTCGTATAGTGCAATCGTTTCCCCCGTATCACGGACTAGTCTCGCATTCCACTCTGGAACTCCCAAGCTGTCCAAACGATGTTAAAACATCAATACTCAATTATCTCATAACCTCAATTCTCAAAATCGAGCATAATTGCTCATAACTCCTCAAATCTCTTTATTCTCGTAACTCAACCCTAAACTACAACCTCATTCACAATATCTTAACGTCCTACATTTCTCATGCCAATTATCTATGCTAATTCATCACATTGTCTACATTTTCATTTATAGCACAAATTCTCAAAATTACCAAATATCTACATTACTCCAACTACATTGCAATTTCATCAATCCCTAATCCTTTCTCAACTATTTCAACGCAATGACAACCACCAATAACATCAAAATCATCTCAAATATCAAGATCGAGGTTTAGAAATTACCCAAAGCTTGTGGAGAGCTTATCTCTTGCATCGATTCGATCAGTCTTTCGATTTCCAAGTATGTTGTTCTCCCTTTGATGAGGAACAACTTTCCTTCTTGCCACAACAGCTGATTCGGCCAGAAATGGGGGATTTGGATGAGTGAGAAAGTTAGGTTTTCGGTGGAAATGGGTTTGGAAGAGAGAGAAAGTGAGTTTGCAGGAGAAAAACACGGGTTCCTTATATAGACTGGAGGTAGGAGATCGATCTGCCTCTTGATGAGATCGATCTGCTTTTGAAATTTGGGGACGATCTGGGCAATTTTATGCCTAGGAGATCGATCTGTCGAGGGGTGAGATCGATCTCTTTATGGCTTTATGAGATCGATCTGCTCCTAAGGAGATCGATCTTCTCCCAAACAGAATCATTTGGAGATCGATCTCTTCCGCATGAGATCGATCTTTTCTCAAACAGAATCATTTGGAGATCGATCTCTTCCATTGGAGATCGATCTGCTCCTCAAATTCCTCCTTCCTCGTCATTTTTAACTCACCAGATCGATCTCTCCTTCTCCCAGATCGATCTGTCCTCATACTTCATGCTTATTTTACACACTTAACATATAAATCTTCAATTATAATTCCCACAATTCACTTAGCTCAATAAATTACACTTCAAATTCTTATTACATCAATAAAATATGTCTGAAATTCTCAGATCTCACATCCTCCCCACCTTAAATAGAATTTGGTCCTCCAAATTCAACTCAACTAGTCAAACAGATGGGGGTATTTCTCCTTCATGAGACTCTCTAGTTCCCACGTTGCCTCTTCCATTGAGTGATGTTTCCACAAAACTTTCACTAATGGGATGCTCTTGGTTCTCAGTACCTTCTCCTTTCTATCGAGAATCCGGACGGGTTCCTCAGTATAGCTTATATCCTCCTGTATGTCCATCTCATCATACTCTATGACATGAGAAGGGTCCGGGTGATACTTCCTCAACATAGACACATGAAAAAAATTGTGTATTTCGGACATCTGTGGGGGTAATGCTAATCTGTAAGCTACCTCTCCCACTCTCTCAAGAATCTCGAATGGTCCTATGTATCGAGGACTTAATTTCCCTTTCTTCCCAAATCGCATGATACCCTTACTCGGTGATACTCTTAGAAATACTGCATCACCAACATCAAACTCGAGTGGCCGTCTACGTATATCCGCATAACTTTTCTGTCTACTTTGTGCAGCCCGTAACCTCTCACATATGAGTTTCACACTCTGTACGGCTTGCTCAACAAGCTCGGGGGCATTTATCTTTCTGTCACCGACTTCTTCCCAAGCTACAGGGGATCTACATCTCCTACCATATAGAGCCTCAAAAGGTGCCATTCCAATACTCGCATGATAGCTGTTATTGTATGCAAACTCTGCTAGGAGCAGGTGATCATCCCATGATCCGTTAAAATCCATCGTACACGCCCTCAACATATCCTCCAGGGTCTGAATAGTCCTCTCTGACTGACCATCTGTCTGAGGATGATAGGCGGTACTAAAACTCAATCGAGATCCCATGGACTCCTGAAACTGGGTCCAAAATCTAGAAGTAAACCGAGAATCTCTATCAGAAGTAATACTCACTGGAGCCCCATGTAATCTAGCTATCTCGCTAACATATAGTTCAGCTAAGGCATCCACAATATCTGTGCTCTTGATGGCAAGGAAGTGGGCACTCTTGGTTAATCTATCCACAATGACCCATATCGCGTCACGACCTCTTCGGGTCCTCGGTAAACCCATAATAAAGTCTATAGTGACATGCTCCCATTTCCAGGTAGGTACAGGTAAAGGCTGTAGTAGTCCTCCGGGCTTTCGATGCTCAGCTTTCACTTGCTGGCATACTAAACACCTGGCCACATACTCTGCCACGTCTCGCTTCATAGCACTCCACCAATACACCTTTCTCAAGTCCCGGTACATCTTAGTACTCCCTGGGTGCATGGTGTAGCGCGAGCAGTGGGATTCTCTCAGTATCTGTCTCTTTAGGGTATCATCGTCCGGTACACAAATCCGTCCTCTGAACCTCAATAATCCATCCTCATTGATGGTGAGATCCGACTGCGAACTCTGCTCAGCTTGGCTAACCATATCTATCAATCTCTGATCACTGCGCTGCCCAGTTCTAATCTGATCCATGATCCTGGGCTCTATCAGCAGGCTAGCCAAAAATCCAGTCTCTACCTCTTTAACTCTGATCCGAAGTTCGGCGAACAGCTCCAACAAATCCCATTCCCTGATCATCATAGCAGATATCATACTCTTCCTGCTCAGGGCATCAGCAACTACATTCGCCTTACCCGGATGATAAAGAATCTCGCAGTCATAATCCTTAAGGAGTTCCATCCATCTCCTTTGTCTCATGTTTAACTCTTTCTGATCAATGAGATATCTCAAACTCTTGTGATCCGTGAAGATCTGGAATCTTTCCCCATATAAGTAGTGTCGCCAGATCTTCAAAGCAAATACCACAGCGGCTAACTCCAAATCATGCGTGCGGTAATTTCGTTCATGGTCCTTCAGCTGTCGCGATCCATATGCGACCACTCTTCCGTGCTGCATAAGCACACTCCCCAATCCTTGGTGAGATGCATCACTATACACCAAAAATTCTCCTGATCCCTCAGGAATAGTTAACACAGGTGCCGCTGTCAACCTCCTCTTTAATTCCTGAAAACTGAGCTCACATTGATCAGTCCATATAAATGGAGTCTCTTTGCGCGTGATCTTAGTCAAAAGGGCGGCAATCCTTGAAAATCCTTCCACAAATCTTCTGTAATACCCTGCCAAACCAAGGAAGCTTTGCACCTCAGTGACTGTCCTCGGTCTCTCCCAATTAAGCATAGCCTCCACCTTGCTTGGGTCCACTGATACTCCTTTCTTTAAGACTATATGACCAAGGAAAGCTATCTGGTTCAGCCAAAGCTCATACTTACTAAGCTTTCCGTATAATTGCTTATCTCGGAGTATCTGAAGTACTAACCACAAATGCTGTGCATGCTCCTCATACGACCGAGAGTATACTAGGATATCATCAGTAAAGACTATCACAAATTTATCTAGATAGCCTCTAAATACTTCATTCATCAACCTCATAAATGCTGCAGGGGCGTTCGTCAACCCAAAGGACATCACTAGAAATTCGTAATGGCCATACCTTGTCCTGAAGGCCGTCTTTAGAATATCTTCTTCCTTGATCCTCAATTGGTGATAGCCCGATCTCAAATCAATCTTAGAAAAGACTGATGCCCCTCTTAGCTGATCAAGTAGATCATCAATCCTGGGCAATGGGTATTTATTCTTCACCGTGGCTTTATTCAACAATCGGTAGTCTACACATAATCTGAGACTACCATCCTTCTTCTTAACAAATAGTACTGGCGCTCCCCACGGTGAAACACTGGGTCTAATAAACCCTTGATCCAATAACTCTTGTAGTTGTCTCTTCAATTCCTCAAGTTCCACTAATGCCATTCTGTAGGGAGGTTTAGAGATCGGCTGAGTATCTGGTACCAAATCAATGGTAAACTCCAGCTCTCTCTGGTGGTAAACCTGGCAATTCATCTGGGAAAACATCCAGAAATTCGCAAACCACAGGTATATCCTCAATCCTCAGATGTTCCCGCTCATCGTCTGAGATGAGTGTCTCGTAACCTTCACATGAATAATCATATTTAATATTCTCCAAAATAATATCAAAATTCTCAAATTACTTACTAGAAATCCAAATAATCATTCCCTCAATATCTCAATCGTACACTGTAAAGTTCAGGTAGGGAGAAAGTTACAATCTTAGTGTAGCAGTCTAAACTCACTCGATTGGTCGCCAACCAATCCATTCCCAGAATTACATCAAACCCATGAATATTCAACAGGATTAGATCTACTAACATCACTCTATATCCCACCTTTATTTCACATCCTTTACAGATTAACTCAGTTCTCTGGGATTCATGCATAGGGGTATTTACATGTAGTATATATTCTAGAGGTTCAAACTTCAAGTTTAATCTACATGCAAAATGCTCAGAAATAAAGGAATGCGTGGATCCTGAGTCAATCAACACATGAGCCTTATGATTACAGACAGAGAGTGTACCTCTTATAGTTTCTGTCGAAGTGTCTGCGGTCTCCTTATCCAGGGCAAACACATGTCCCTGTGCCACAGGTTTCTTCCCTTTCTCTGCCGCAGTGGCCCGTCTCTGGGGATCCACTCTCTGAGGCTGTTGTCTAGTGGGCTCTGGAGCATGTGGTATCTGAGGTTGGGGACAGTCCTTCACTCTGTGACCCATGTCACCACATCTAAAACATCCATGGATCGACCCAGTACAACTTCCCTCATGCATTCGGCCACAATCTCTGCAAAACCTTGTCTCAGGCCTGACATCTCGAGGGGTCTCTCTAATATTAGGGTAACCTCTGGGTCTCTCTAATCTGCCCTTCTGTACCTCAATCCTTCCTCTTCTGAAGGAACCTCTCCGAGCCTCTGTTTGGAAAAGTGCTGGCCTCTTGCCCTTATCTCTATTCACCGCTCTGAGCTCATTCTGGGATTGTACCATCTCAATCCTTCTTTCAATCTCTTGTGCTTGTCTCAGAGCATCTCCAAACTCAGTAATACATAGCCCTATCAATCTATCTCTGATGACAGGCTTCAACCCATACACAAACTTCTCTGTGCGGAGCTCTTCACTTTTGAAGGTCTCTAGGTCATATCTCAATAGCGCTGTGAATTGGCTCTCATAGTCATCCACAAACATGTCACCCTGTACCAAACTCAAAAACTCAGCTTGTTTCTTTCTCTAGGCGGCTCGTGGTACATATTGGGTCCTAAAGGCTGTCTGGAACTCTTCCCAACCAATCACATCCGGGCGGGACATCAGAATACCCTGGGTAGTACCCCACCAATCTCGAGCTCTCCCCTTCAGCATATAGGCACTCATACTGACCCTCTCAGCATCGGTGCACCCCAGAAAATCAAATATAACTCTCAGTTTCGTCAACCACTCCTCAGCCTCTGTAGGATCCTTCTTTCCCTTAAATGCGGGTGGATTCATCTTCAGAAAATCCTTTAGTCGGACCATACTTCTATCCTCAGGCTGGGTGACGGGAGGCACTGGGGGTATGGGAGGTCCTTGTGGTGGTGTAGGGGTAGTATCCGAGGCATTAACTCCAAAGTGTTGCGCGAATAACGCTGCCATCTGCTCAAAACCTTGCCTCACATCGGTCTCAATCCGATTAAATCGAGAGTTAGGACTCTCTGGTTGTGGGACAGGTGGCGGAGGGGACTCTGCCTGCCTCCTCGAACGACCTCGTCGTTTACTCATTCTCTATCTCAACTCGTCTCCTGCGCGTACATATCAAAATTGATTGAAATCTCAATCCTCAATTTCAGTTCATGACCAGACTATTACAGACACTTGGGATGTATTCTATTTCACTTAACCGACACTGACAGTACTAGACACCCTAAGCTCTGATACCAAGAAAACTCTGTCACGCCCCGGAAGTGCGGAAAATAGGGCTAATTTAAAACTTTTTACTAGTTAATTCACAATTAAGAGTGCATTCCTGTGCAGTGTCATACATCATCATAATTATCATGCCTCAGGATCTCATCATGATACAATAAATACGGTATTATACACCTTACTCAATTTCAAGTAAATTAATCCTAATACATCCCATATACTGTTATACATCAAGTGTCTGCAATTACATTAATAGTCTGGGTACATGAAAAGATAAAATATACCTCAAGATACAATATATATGGCCTGGAGCTCGAATCCTCCACTAGCCACTACTCCGTACGTCGCAGGGAGATCCTTTTTCACTTGAAGAACTCTGGGGGGAAAGGAAAACAGGGTGAGCTTCTAAATCGCTCAGTAAAGGGGGTAAGGAACGCATTTCATAAACCAAAATACACATCACAAAAGGTTTATTTGTATGTGAAACTCATTTGAAAACCATAGCATGAAAGTACTCAAAACGATATTCTCATATCTCAAATTATGTAAAAACATGAAGTAAAAGGCTCACTCTAGAGCAATAACAAAGCATGTGAAAATAACGCGTTAAACGCTTTCTCAAATACGTGATAAAATCATTGAAATAGTAATGCACGTGGCACAGCCACTAAACACACGTGGCATAGCCACTGATTTAAATTCTCACGTGGCATAGCCACAAAACACACGTGGCAAAGCCACTGATTTAATTTCTCTCGCGGCATAGCCACTAAACACACGTGACATAGCCACTGATTTAATTTCTCACATGGCATAGCCACAAAACACACGTGGCAAAGCCACTGATTTAATTTCTCTCGTGGCATAGCCACTAAACACATGTGGCATAGCCACTGATTTAATTTCTCGCGTGGCTATTAATTTCTCGCATGGCATAGCCACAGAATAGGGTTTCTCAACGTGGCAACGGCCACCAATTTGGGGCATAACGTGGCATAGCCACCAATGGGGTTTCTCAACGTGGCACAACCACCAATGGGGTTTCTTAACGTGGCACAGCCACCAATGGGGTTTCTTAACGTGGCACAGCCACCAATGGGGTTTCTCAACGTGGCACAGCCACCAATGGGGTTTCTCAATATGGCACAGCCACAGAATGGGTTGTTCTCACGTTACCAGAACGGAGAAGAAATCGGGCTTACATGCTACCAGAGCAATGCCCGGTGTTTACTCACAACTACACACCTAAGTCTTATCACATAAGACTGGTTTGCCTTCACGTAGAACTCGTAATGGTTTTTCTCTCATAAAACTCATTTGAAATCGTTTTGTACTAACACAAAACATAATAAACATCGAGTTCCAACCGGCAAAGCACACACACACATTTCTCAAATCTCAATATTGCCTTAACGTAGAGCCCAGTTATAAACTCATAAAAACATTGGGCTCCAACCGGCTATAAAAATCATGTGCAATTAAATCTCAACACAAAGCCCAACATGCTTGTTTTATAAACCACAATTCATGCTAAAATAGTTTACAATTCACATACACAAATGGTTTAGATTTCCCTTACCTCTTTGCACCTCGTATAGTGCAATCGTTTCCCCCGTATCACGGACTAGTCTCGCATTCCACTTTGGAACTCCCGAGCTGTCCAAACGATGTTAAAACATCAATACTCAATTATCTCATAAACCTCAATTCTCAAAATCGAGCATAATTGCTCATAACTCCTCAAATCTCTTTATTCTCGTAACTGAACCCTAAACTACAACCTCATTCACAATATCTCAACGTCCTACATTTCTCATGCCAATTATCTATGCTAATTCATCACATTGTCTACATTTCCATTTATAGCACAAATTCTCAAAATTACCAAATATCTACATTACTCCAACCACATTGCAATTTCATCAATCCCTGATCCTTTCTCAACTATTTCAACGCAATGACAACCACCAATAACATCAAAATCATCTCAAATATCAAGATCGAGGTTTAGAAATTACCCAAAGCTTGTGGAGAGCTTATCTCTTACCTCGATTCGATCCATCTTTCGATTTCCAAGTATGTTGTTCTCCCTTTGATGAGGAACAACTTTCCTTCTTACCACAACAGCTGATTCGACCAGAAATGGGGGATTTGGATGAGTGAGAAAGTTAGGTTTTCGGTGGAAATGGGTTTGGAAGAGAGAGAAAGTGAGTTTACAGGAGAAAAACATGGGTTCTTTATATAGACTGGAGGTAGGAGATCGATCTGCCTCGTGATGAGATCGATCTGCGTTTGAAATTTGGGGACGATTTGGGCAATTTTATGTCGAGGAGATCGATCTGTCGAGGGGTGAGATCGATCTCTTTATGGCTTTATGAGATCGATCTGCTCCTAAGGAGATCGATCTTCTCCCAAACAGAATCATTTGGAGATCGATCTCTTCCTCATGAGATCGATCCTTTCTCAAACAGAATCATTTGGAGATCGATCTCTTCCATTGGAGATCGATCTGCTCCTCAAATTCCTCCTTCCTCGTCATTTTTAACTCACCAGATCGATCTCTCCTTCTTCCAGATCGATCTGTCCTCATACTTCATGCTTATTTTACACACTTAACATATAAATCTCCAATTATAATTCCCATAATTCACTTAGCTCAATAAATTACACTTTAAATTCTTATTACATCAATAAAATATGTCTGAAATTCTCAGATCTCACACTTTCAGATCGATCTACAGTCTTAAGCTTTTAAGGGAGATCGATCTCTTCCTAGACCAAATCGATCTCTCAACTCTAGCTTTAGCCAGATCGATCTCTTAACCCTTGCAGATCGATCTCACTCTTCCTTAATACCTTTGTATAGGTTCAAAGCTTGGCAGATCGATCTCATTTCTTCATGAGATCGATCTCTCATCAGGTACAGACCCAGGAGATCGATCTCTCATAAGCCAGATCGATCTCTCATCAACAGAACTCTAAGTTCTGGTACTGATAACCTCTAAACATGTTTTTATATCATCTTAATATTATTGAATTTACTTGTTTTGTCATTTCAAAATATATTAACTCAACATTCACGATCGGGTAAGGAAAGGAAAAAGCAAAAAATTTGTAGTGATTTTTGGTAAAAATGGGTTGTGACAGAGATTGGTATTAGAGCTGAGTTGGCTTGATATGAGTTGGTATTAGTAAGTAAGAAAGATATATCCTCATATTATTGTACTTTATTTAGATATAATTGTGTATACCGAGAAGGGATTAAACTAATAAATGGTTACAGATGCAGAAATTTAGGTAATATGCCTGTTACACACTGAGGTAGAGGGGCGAGTTCACGTGCTAGAGGCCGTAGGGGTAGGCTGGAGATCTGTGTAGGGCCACAGACTGATCAGGCTCCATAGGACCTTGTTGAGAGACCAGAGGACACTGAGGCACGCTTCGCTAGGATAAAGCAAAGTATTAAGAGCCTAGTTGAGATAGTCATGCAGGCGTTGGGGGTTAGTGATATATGAGGTCCAGTCGGGCAGCCTACTACTACCAGACAGATGGCTGTAGAGAGACCTCAGACTATAAAGACCGTTACACCACCTCCAGTTCAGGATTCATCTTCTCTTATCGTTCCATAGTCGAGCAGTAGTGATATGGGTTATGACTGTGAATTGAGTAGGTTACACAGTTCTAGGAGTTCAGACCTCCAATCTTTAGAGGGGTGAAGGACCCGATTGTTGTCGAGGATTGGGTATATGAAATGGAGAAGCTGTATGAGTTATTTAGGTGCACATCGATTGAGAGGGTTGCCTTTACCGTATTTATACTAGAAGACAAGGCAGAGCACTGGTGGAGATCCACAGTATCTATCTTGAGAGTCTGACACCCAGAGATTACATTAGAGGTATTTTTAGAGGCCTTTAGGAGGCAGTATATTTCGGCCACTGCACAGCAGAAGCTACAGATGGAGTTTATGAATTTGGTTTAGGGGAACCGCTCCGTTAATGAGTATGAGTCGAGGTTTATATCCTTGGGAAGGTATGACACAAATACATTAAGCAGTGAGACCTGAAAGGTCCAAAAGTTTATAAATGGATTTAGACTAGCCATCAGGTCTAGATTAGCTCCGTTTGACGTCCTCACTTCTGAGGAGGCAGTGCACAGGGCATAGTTGTGTGAGCAGGAATTTGAACGAATGCCCCTAAGCTTTGGAAAGTTAGTAGCAAGAAAGAAAGAAATCGGAAGAGATCTGGAGGGGATAGAGTGGTCAGGAGAGGATGACGGCTCTTTGAGAAGAGATCGAAGATTGAGGACATTTAGGAGAGAGATGCAAGACCTCCTGTGTACCTAACTTTAGCTCCACTAAGGGGTGTAGTCATTGGAGGACCACAGCCTACTACTAAGTAATGTAGGAGATGTGGTAGATTTCATGGTACCAGACCTTGTCCGATGACCCTTAGAGTGTGTTACAGAAGTGGGAAGTTAGGGCATATTATAATGTATTTCCTAGAGGTGATTGAGACTACCCCACAGAAGAGTAAAAAGCTGGAGAGAGCTCCTGTTGAAACTTTTGCTCCAAGGAGAAAAGCTACAGCTAAGGAAAAAGGGAAACAACTGATTAGCAGAGGGTGAGTGTATGCATTGGACTAGGACACCGCGGACGCTTCAGCGGATGTGATTAAAGGTACCGTCCTAATTTTTTATTTAGAATTATTTGTGTTATTTGATTATGGTGCCACGCACTCTTTTATTTCACCTTCATTTGCTTGTAAGTTGTCAAAGCATGTAAAGCCTACATCATTAGATAAAATGTTATTGATTTCTACACCTATGAATGATAGTCAATTGACTGAGTATGCATATAGGGATTGTAGGCTGAAAATAGGGGGAAAAGATATGACAACCAATCTTATTCTATTGAATATGAGTGACTTTGATGTAATTTTAGTTATGGACTGGTTGTCTGCAAATCATGCTATTTCAGATTGTTATGCTGAAACAGTAATGTTTTTGGGGATATATAACCTTTCTGTAAGTTTTGCTGAAAAAAATGAGGAAATATGATTAGTGTAATAGGAAGAGTTTAATTTTAATGCATCATGCTTAAGAGATGAATTTGCTTATTAATTATGAATGTTAATATGAAGACCTATGTTACTAACGGTGGAAAGGATAATTTGAAGGGTTCACTGCATATGTAGTTGACACAGATAAGGCATATCCAAAATTTAGAGACATTCCAATGGGTGTAGAATTTCCTGATGTCTTCCTTGATGATTTATCAGGGTTACCACCGACAGAGAGATGGAATTTCGTATAGAGTCGGTACTTGATACAGAGCCGATATCTAAGCCATCGTATAGAATGGCTCCGATTGAGTTAGGGGAGCTAAAGAAGCAGTTGCAGGAGTTATTAGAGAAAAGGGTTTATTAGATCGAGCGTCTCACCCTGGGGAGCTCCAATCTTTTTTATGAGGAAGAAGGATGAAAACCTTCAACTGTGCATAGATTATCAGTTGTTGAATAAAGCTACCGTAAAAAACAAGTAACCTCTTCCATGCATTGATGATCTATTGGATCAGCTTCGGGGAGCACATGCCTTTTCTATGATAGATTTGTGATCTGGGTACCATCAATTGAGGATACGGAGTAGAGATGTACCCAAGATAGCATTTCGTACCTGTGACGGCCACAACGAGTTCTTGGTTATGCCTTTCGAATTGACGAATGCCCCCGCAACATTTATGGCTTTAATGAATGATGTGTTTAAGCCATACCCAGACCAGTTTGTGATAGTGTTTATTAATGATATATTGGTTTATTCCAAGTCCAGGGAAGATCATGAGCAGCACTTAAGGATAGTTTTACAGACCCTTTGAGAGAAATAATTGTATGTCAACCACAATAAGTGTCAATTTTGGTTGGAGCAGATCTCATTTCTAGGCCATGTTGTATCAAGGGATAGGGTATCAGTAGATCCATCCAAGATTGAGGTAGTCGTTCAGTGGGAAAAGCCAAGGATAATCACTAAGATCAAAAGTTTTATGGGATTGGCAAGCTATTATTGGAGATTTGTAAAGGGTTTCTCCAGACTAGCTGCTCCGTTGACACGTTTCACGTGAAAGGATGTTGAGTTTGTGTGGGACGAGGCATGTGAGAGGAGTTTTCAGAAGCCTAAGCATCGATTGACCACTGCTTCGATTCTCACTATTCCTACCAGCTCAGGAGGTTTCTTTGTATATACGAATGCATCACACTAGGGACTGGGCTGTGTACTTATGCAGGATGGGAGTGTAGTTGCGTATGGATCCAGGCAGTTAAAGGATCACTAGAGGAACTATCCAACTCACGATTTAGAGTTGGCGGCTGTAGTGTTTATGTTGAAGATATGGTGCCACTATCTCTATGGTGAGAAGTTTCTAGTATTTACGAACCATAAAAGGCTTAATTATCTATTCTCACCAAAAGAACTGAATATGAGCCAGAGAAGATGGCTCGAGCTCCTGAAAGATTATGATTATGAAATCCTGTACCACCCGGGTAAGGTAAATGTAGTAGCTGATGCATTGAGCACGAAGAATCTCGAGTTAGTGTCTTATATGATGGTTTGGGAACATTAGTTGTTAGAGTAGTTCACGAACCTCAGTTTGGATGTAGCCCCACTTGATACAGAAAGATTTGATGTTGTGGCTAGTTTGAGATTGGAGCCAGAGTTGATTAGTCACATTCGACAGGCTCAGCAAAGTGATTGACAGTGTATCGATTGGTTTAATCAGGTACAGACAGGTGTGGGTACTGATTTTGAGCTGAGTACATATGGACTACTAAGGTTCAGGGGTAGAGTATGTGTTCCCGAGGATCCAGAGATTAGGAGGTTGATTTTATTAGAGGCCCCCTCAACGAGGTATACGATACATCCGAGGAGCACCAAGATGTATCAGAACCTTCGAAAGGTTTATTGGTGGTCTGGAATGAAGAGAGACATTGCTGAGTATGTCGCTAGATGTCTCGTCTGTCAGTAGGTGAAATTAGAGCATCAGAAACCTGTAGGGTTATTACAGCCTCTACCGATACCGACATGAAAGTGGAAGCACGTCACCATGGATTTTGTGATGGGTTTATCGAGGACCCACAAAGGTTATAATGCCATATAGGTAATTGTTGATCATTTGACAAAGTCAGCCCATTTCTTAGCTATAAGAGCTACCGATACTTTGAGTCAGTTGGCGAACCTGTATGTTCGAGAGATAGTTGGGCTACATAGTGTTCTAGTGAGCATTGTTTCTGATCGGGATGCCCGCTTCACTTCCCACTTTTGGGAACATTTTTTAGGAAATGATGGGGACTCAGTTGAGTTTTAGCATCACTTTTCATCCTCAGACAGATGGTCAGTCAGAGAGGACTATACAGACCCTGGAGCATATGTTGAGAGCATGTGTGTTGGATTTTAGAGGCTCCTGGGATGATCACCTACCACTAGCCTAGTTTGACTATAATAACAGTTATCATGCGAGTATCGAGATGGCACCATATGAAGCACTGTATGGACGTAGATTCTAATCCCCTATTGGATGGGAAGAGGTTGGTGACAAATAGATTTTTTCTCCTGATTTAGTGAAACAGGCCTCTGAGGACTTCCAAATGATTTGTGAAAGGTTACGAACAACTCAAAGCAAACAAAAAAAGGTATACTGACAGGAAAGGAGACCACTGGAGTTTACTGTGGATGAGACTATATTTTTGTGAGTTTTCCCTTCGAAAGGGATTTTGAGGTTCGGTAAGAAGGGTAAGTTGAGCCCTCAGTATATCGGGCCATTTGAGATACTTGATAGAGTGGGAGATAAGACTTATAGGTTTGCGTTGCCACCAGAGTTAGCAGGTGTTCATAACATTGTGAGATCCCGTACAGGTTTAACCTTATATATATATATATGTAAATGAATTCATAAGCATGGCGATATACTTGTAATGTGAATTATATGTAATGTAAGTCCATAAGTTTAAGGTACACACATGTAATAATAGTTGTGATTATATGTATAAGTTACATTATATATGAATATTAAGAAATGGACTTAAACATGGGAAGAATGTGAGTGAAATGGAATATGAGTAGTGTTGTAAAATGGAAGGAAGATTTGCATAAGTTGTGCACTTCCATTTGGTTTATATTAAGCACCTTTGGGTATACAAAGATTTCACACGAGTTTTAATGAGTATAAAGTATTAATGGATGCCATTTTCAAGTCTTAAAGGTGATCAGATGGAAAAATGACTAAGGTAGTAAATTGAGGGATTGTTTGGTATGTGTTGCTGTAGAAAAACTACAGAGAATCTGGAAATATGAAGGTCAGATCGATCTCATAGGATGAGAGATCGATCTGGAAGAGCTAGAATACTCTTATTTGAGCAATGGTATAGGGTAGATCGATCTCTAAGGGAGCAAGATCGATCTCCAAAATATTTTGCAAAATGAAAATCGATCCTTAAAGGAACAGATCGATCTCCTTAGCTCTCGGTTTGGAGCAGATTAATCTCAAGCTTCGACAGATTAATCTCATGTTTAAAATGTTGTGAAAAAAAGGGATTTAAATGGATCGGATCGATCTCCTCCTAGAGTAGATTGATCTCATCAAGCCAATTCTATAAATAGGACCAGTGAATCTGCAGATTCCAAAAAGACACTTCACCATTTCCATTTCAACTCAAAAACCTAGCTTTCTCACTCATAAATCCAGCCATTTTTAGTAAGATTTGAGGGAAATCTATTAGAGACAAAGTTGTTCACATTAAAGAGATGAACAACATAGTTGGGAGGCATTTTCCCCATTTGTTGGATTTAAGCAACAAGGTGCATTTCTATTAGAACAATGAGGAAATCAAACTACGTGAGTTTCTAATGCAAATACCCAAGTATATTTGTTTGGATATTGATGTGGGAAATGATTAGTATGCATAGAAATGATAGAAACTTCCTAAAAAGTAAGGAATCCGCCATAACTTAGAAATGGTTTAGTGAGAGAAAGTGGAATGTAGAAGTATTAATGATGGATGACTTATCTTAAGAGGATGATTGTGTTGTACGTATGATTTGGATGTGCTGATATTGGAATAAATTGTGAGATTTACCACAAGGGGTAAAATGTATATTTAAAGCATTGGATAAATGCTTAGTTGAACAAGAGTTAGAAACATTAACTCAATTACTTGATGGATGAATTGTAGTTCCTGACGATACACCGGAGCAAGTCGAGATAAGAATGTGAGAAGCATAAAGGAGGAGATTCGCACTCAAGTAAATCGAGGTAAGGGACTGTGTGTTAGCTATAGAGATGTCTGTGCATATTTTATGGCAATTTCGTAGATATAATTCTAGAATTAGTATGACACTACGATTCTATGAAATGATATGAAATCATTAAATGTACTATGATACATATATATGTATTGAGAAATGGGATAGGGTAAGGAAATAGCATGATATGCATGTTTTCAATGTTTTTTCTCAATTTTGTATTGATATTGGTGATTGAGAAATGATGATGATAGGTTGGCTAATTTTACATGTTTTAGCATGGAGAGACATGCTGCATAAATAAACATGTTTTGAGTTTTAAAAATGGAAAATAGCCACCTATCGAATTTGAGATGAGATTTGGTGTTGGAGATCTAGCTCACACCCATTTTAATGACTTTAGCAATGTGTTGGAGTGTTGGCTTGCACATATTTTTATGCTTTTGATGTGTCGTGCTGGAGTTTAACTCGAACGATGGTTTTGAGAAAAGTGTTGGAAATTTGCTCGACCTATTTTTACTGAGTTGAGGTAAGCCTGGGCCTTAACGATCGAGCACAACACAGATTTACTCGCCTAGTATATGAGACATGGTTCAGGATGAAAAGTCCATCGGAGTTGAAGTATGGTCTTGGGTCCACGGTCGTATGTAGTACTGTGTAGTTGTCTGTTGGTATACTATGTACCGTGTTGGGTGCACGTGAGTACGAGTATAGCGTAGATGACACATGGCGTACCTTATACCGTGAGTATATGAGGAGATGAGGTTGATTGAGATGAGCCGGAGGGTAAGACTGACCTATCCCCCTTCAGGCGAAGTGATGTCCTGTGCACACCTGATCAGTGAGGCATGGGATCACTGACTATGGCCATACATCGTGGATATTTAATCGCCGAAAATTCCATGCCTTTCTCGGAGATTCGAGAAACAGAGAAAACTTAGAAAAGAAAGAGATTTGAGGAAAAGAAATGATTGAGAAAGTAAAGAGATTTTGTGTTTTGATAAATCTCTGATTTAAACACTTGTGTCGTGAGGGCACTATTTCATGAATCATGTTTTAGAATGGAAGCATGACATATTTAATTTACAAGAAAATGCTAATGAGAAATGTATGTTTAAGAGCATTTTCCTATAATATTTCCATTTATAATGAAAACATGGTTTTGGTTTATACATGCGCATGGACTATGTAGGTAGTACGATATCTACCTACTAGTATTCATTTCCTTACTGAACTGTGGTTTGCTCATCCCACTATTTTCCCCTCCAAGTACTGAGAAGTAGGAGAGCAGTGGTCTCTAGATTCCTTTTTGAGTTGGACAGCTCCCGCCTGTCGTAAAGGTATAAGAATTGTATACACAAGCGTATTTTATATCTATTTTGTTGTATCGCACAATTATACCTTGGAATTGTAAATAGCTTTATAGGGATGATATGTAACAACAATTTATTTATAAAATTGATTTTTTATATGTCACGCCCCGAAAATGCGAAAAATATGGCAAATTTAAAAACTTTTTACTCATCAAATCACAATTAAGGGTGCATTCTTGTACAGTGTCATACATCATCATACATATCATACCTCAGCATCTCATCATTAGATAACATATATTATATCATATACATTACTCAATATTAAGTTAATAAATCCTAATACATCCCATACAATGTTATACATCAAGTGTCTGTAGTTTCAATAATTGTTTGGGTACATGAAAAGATAAATGATACCTCAAAACACAATATATGGCCTGGAGCTCAAGTCCTCCACTAGCTACTACTCCGTACGTCGCGGGGAAACCCTTTTCACTTGAAGAAATCTGGGGGGAAAGAAAATAGGGTGAGCTTCCAAATCGCTCAGTAAGGGGGTAAGGGACTCGTTATATAAACCATAATGCACATCATAAAATATTTATTTGCACGTGAAACTCAGTATACTCATTTGAAAACCATAGCATGAAAGTTCTCAAAACAACATTCTCATATCTCAAAATCATGTGGAAACATGAAGTAAAAGGCTTAGTATAGAGCAGTAACAAGCATGTGAAAATAATGCGATAATGGATTTCTCAATATACGTGATAAAATCACTGTAATAATAATGTACATGGCACAGCCACCAAACACACGTGGCATAGCTACTGATTTAGATTCACACGTGGCATAGCCACAGAATAGGGTTTCATGTGGCAACGACCACCAAATATACGTGGCATAGCCACTGATTTAGATTCACACGTGGCACAGCCACAAAATAGGGTTTCACGTGGCAACGACCACCAAATCTACGTGGCATAACCACAGAATGGGGGATCTCACGTGGCAACGGCCACCAAATATAAGTGGCATAACCACAGAATGGGGGATCTCACGTGCCAATGGCCACCAAATATACGTGGCACAGCCACAGAATGGGGGATCTCAAGTTACCAGAACGGAGAAGAATCGGGCTTACATGCTACCAGAGCAATGCCCGGTGTGTACTCAAAATTACACATCTAAGTCTTTATCAATAGCCATTATCATATAAAACTGGTTTGCCTTCACGTAGAACTCATAGTGGTTTCTTTCTCATAAAACTCATTTAAAACCGTTTTGTACTCAACACAAAACATATTTAAAACCGAGTTCCATCTGGTAAAACACGCACACATTTCTCAAATCTCAATATTGCCTTAACGTAGAGCCTAATTATAAACTTATAAAAACATTGGGCTCCAACCGGCTATAAAAATCATGTGCATTCTCATCAAAACATAACACCTCAAACATGCTTGTTTTATAAATCACAAATCATGCTATAATAGTTCACAAATCGCAGACACAATTGGTTTAGTTTCCCTTACCTCTTTGCACCTCGTATAGTGTAATTATTTCCCCCGTATCACGGACTAGCCTCGCATTCCACTCTGAAACTCCCGAGCTGTCCAAACGATGTTCAAACATCAATATCATCATCACAGTAACCTCAATTCTCAAAATCGAGCATAATTGCTCATAACACCTCAAATCTCTCATTTCTCCTAACTCTATCTCAATCCACAATCTCATTCACAACACCTCAACATCCTACACTGCCCATGCCACAATATCTATGTTAATTCACCTCATTGTCTAAATTTCCATTTATAGCTCAAAATTCCCAAAATTACCAAAATTGCTAAATATCATTATCACTCCAACTACATTGTAATTTCATCAATCCCTAATCGTTTTCCAGCTACTTCAACACAATGCCAACAACCATTATCACCAAAATCATCTCAAATATCAAGATCGAGTTTAGAAATTACCCAAAACTTGTGGAGAGCTTATCTCTTGCCTCAATTCAATCCGTCTTTCGATTTCCAAGTATGTTGTTCTCCCATTGATGAGGAACAACTTTCCTTCTTGCCACAACCTCTGATTTGGACGAAAATGGGTGCTTTGTATGAGTGAGAAAGCTAGGGCTCGGGTAAAAATGGGGTTTTGAAGAGAGGGAAAATGAAATTACAAGAGAAAGCAGGGGTTCCTTATATAGACGGAGGGTAGGAGATCGATCTGGCTCTTGATGAGATCGATCTGCATTTGAATTTGGGGATGATTTAGGACAATTTTATGCTTAGGAGATCGATCTATCGAGGGGTGAGATTGATCTCTTTATGGCTTTATGAGATCGATCTGCTCCTTAAGGAGATCAATCTTCTCCCAAACAGAAACATTTGGAGATCGATCCCTTCCTCATGAGATCTATCTTCTCTCAAACAGAATCATAAGGAGATCGATCCTCTTCCATTGGAGATCGATCTGCTCCTTAAATTTCTCCTTCCTTGTCGTTTTTAACTCACCAGATCGATCTCTCCTTCCCCAAGATCGATCTGACCTCTTAGTTTCACACTTATGTTAAACACTTACACATAAATCTCCAAATATAATTTCCACAATTCACTTAGCTCAATAAATTACACTTCAAGTTCTTACTACATCATTAAAATATATCTAAAATTCTCAGATCTCACATCCTCCCCACCTTAAAAGAATTTAGTCCTCCAAATTCAACTCAACTAGTCAAATAGATAGGGGTATTTCTCCTTCATGAGATTCTCTAGTTCCCACGTTGCCTCTTCCATTGAGTGATGTTTTCACAAAACTTTCACTAATGGGATGCTCTTAGTTCTCAGTACCTTCTCCTTTCTATCGAGAATCCAGACGGGTTCCTCAGTATAGCTCATTTCCTCTTGTATATCCATCTCGTCATACTCTATGACATGAGAAGGGTCCGGGTGGTACTTCTCTAACATAGACACATGAAAAACATTGTGTATTCCAGACATCTATAGGGGTAATGCCAATCTATAGGCTACCTCTCCCACTCTCTCAAGAATCTCGAATGGTCCTATGTATGAGGACTCAATTTCCCTTTCTTCCCAAATCGCATGATACCCTTACTCGATGATATTTTCAAAAATACTACGTCACCAACATCAAACTCGAGTGGCCGTCTACGCACATCCGCGTAGCTTTTCTGTCTACTCTGTGCAGCCTATAACCACTCACATATGAGTTTCACACTCTGTACAGCCTGCTCAACAAGCTCGGGAGCATTTATCTTTCTGTCAGTGACTTCTTCCCAAGCTACAGGGGATCTACACCTCCTACCATATAGAGCCTCAAAAGGTGCCATTCCAATACTTGCATGATAGCTGTTATTGTACGGAAACTTTGCTAGGGGCAGGTGATCATCCCATGATCCCTTAAAATCCATCGTACACGCCCTCAACATATCCTCTAGGGTCTGAATAGTCCTCTCTGACTGACCATCTCTCTGAGGATGATAGGCGGTACTAAAACTCAATCGAGATCCCATGGACTCCTAAAATTGGGTCCAAAATCTGGAAGTAAACCGAGAATCTCTATCAGAAGTAATACTCACTAGAGCCCCATGTAATCTGGCTATCTCGCTGACATACTGCTCAGCTAAGGCATCCACACTGTGAAACCCGAATTTTTCCCACTATGTTCATTATTTGGGACCATAATTTAAATAAAAGGGATTTAAATCGTTGGATGAAAGATACAAAATTTAAATGAGAAAAGATAGTGAGTCCGAGAAGAAAAATCGGTCTAAATTAATCCCAAACGTGTAGAAGGTAAAATAGTCAAGAGATCCTAAATTCGGTGTAAATTCGATGAAGAAATTTTAAAATTCCGAGTCTAATTGGTCAAGATACGAAGATATTACGAATTTTCGTAATTTTCGCCCGGGACATTATCCCGAAAATATGCGAAAAATACACCGAAATAATTAAAATAAATTAAATTAATTAATAAAATATAATCTGATTTTTGAGATATTTTGTAAATTTATTATATTTTATTTGATTAAAAAAATATAATAAATATAATATAATAAAATATAATAAAATAATAATAAAGTTTAAAAAAACGAAACTCTGTCGCGCGAAACAGGGTCGCGCGACAGAGAAGAAAACAAAAGGAAACAGAAGAACCGCACCGCCCCGTCTGCCTCAGCCGCGAGCCATCACCGGAGAAGTGGCCCAGCAGACCGCCCGAGCTCGCCGGCGTCTATAGTGGAGGGAGAAACGGTGACCGGCGAGAGACGGAGAGAGAAAAAGTGAGAAAGGGAGAAATCGATAGAAAAGAGAGGAGAGAGAGAGATCGGTGGCCGAGGAGGGGAGAAGCAACCCACCACCGGCCAGATGGGACCTCTGCGACTCCGATCCAGGCGCAGATAGGCCTGAAACGCCGCCAAACAGTGCCGATCGGAAGAAGAAAAAATTAGGTGCCGCCGCCAGAGGAGAGAAGAGGTCGGACCGGCCACGTTTCGACGAGCTTTGGTGAAGCCGACCCCAGATCCATGCACCGGACTACCCCGCGAACAAGCTGGAGGTGGAAGCCGGTGGAGAACCGGTCGAAAAAGCCCCGAACGGCGAGGGAGAAGTTGAACCAAAACTGAATCGGACCGGTCTGAACCGGTCTGAACCGGACCGAACCGGTTCAGCCAACAAAGAAAGGGAAAAAGGAGAAAAAGGGAAGAAAAAGAGGAGAAGGAAAAAGGAAAAAAAATTTCGGGGATACACCGGACTACGGGTAAGTCGGTAAGAGGTCAAAAGTGATCGATTTAATTTTTGAAAAATTAATTTAAATTATATTTGATCGAAAATTCACCTGAAATTAAATATATAAATTGTGTAGTTCGATGATAAATCGCGTACGTGAGCCCGATCGAATTTCGATTTGCGCACTATCGTAAAATCTCGGGTAAGGAAAGCTCATTTACGGCAATTTATATAATTATCGCGCATTAAAAGTTTATTTTACGAGTTACGGATTTAATTGCGCATTTAGTGGATTAAATTGAGATTTTAATTAAATTGTCGTAAATGATCTACGGGCTATTCAAAAAGTATAGAAAAAGGCCCAATAAGTATTGATGGGCCCAGTGAGCCCAATAGGCCTTGATGAATGAATTAATAAGTGAAAACGGGCTTAAAACAGATTAAGGCCCATTAAGGTGTAATTTGGCCCAATAAGAGAGAAATTGGTCCAATTAGCTAACTTGACAGTAATAAATATCAGGAAAATACTTATTGAGTTAAATACGATTAAATCGAGGTTTCAACCGATAAAACCGAGCAAAAAGAGTAAAATCGATTAAATGTCAACTTTTGGTCAAAGCTTCGATATAATCACATATTTGGATATGTTGAAATGAATTTAAGCCATATGTGATAAGTTGAACTTGTTTTGCAACAGCTCGGTCTATCAACACATTTTACGAGGTAAATTCGAGCATCGAGGAAAGTGCTCTACATCAATCGCTAAGAGGTAAGGGATATAATTTAGAGTAGCGTTAGTACTCCTTCATCCTTACCAACTGTTTATGTATGAGAATTAGATGAGATTTTATGAAATGGATTTCCAACTGTATTTAAACCGAAGCCAAAACCATTTCCCAAGTTTTCAGCATGTTTTATATATATGAGATACATTTTTACAGCATATATGATTATAAAAGTGATTTTTCACTTCTGAAATGAAAGCATAGTGTTTTCATGTGAGATTACGGGTTAAAGTCCCGATATGTTTTATGAAATCATGTTTTCATGATACGGGTTAAAGTCCCGAAAAGCTTTTAAGCTATATTTTCACGGTACGGGTATGAGTCCCAAGAAATAACTATTATAACAATGCTTTCCATATTTACACGGGCTAGAGTCCCGCAATGATTTATGAAAATCATGTTTTCTATGAAAATCGGGTTAAAGTCCCGTAATGATTTTTAATACACGGGTATGAGGCCCGAAATGATTTTGATAAATTGGGTAAGAGGCCCAAAATTATTTTTGTGGGGTAAAAAGGCATGATATGACGATAGTCAGAGGATCTGGGGTCGATCTCGTATGGAGACGATCGAGGATCTACCTAGTCGACGGCCAGAGAACGGGCAAGCTCTGACTTGATATGAGAAACGTGCGTATAGTCCACACTTGGTGATGCACGTGAGTTCGTGCGTATAGTCCCCATTTAGTTGTGCACGAGAGATAGGGTAGCGTACGACCCTGATCCAATCCTACGGCTCCCTGTACTATGGCCATGAGTCCCCATGATTTTGTCCTACGGGACCAGATGTATGATGTCCTTCGGGACTAGTATATGAGACGATTGCCTGACCCTACACAATGAATTGACGGAATGATATATATATGTTCTCGTACATTTCATGCTACCTATTTTATGATTTTATTGAGCACATATTTTCTATGATGAGATTTTAAAGGTGGCCATGAGTATGTTTTACGAAATGTGCATTTGATAATACGATTTCATTTCAAAGTGATAAGCATGTTATGATATGCATGATTAAGTTTTGAGATGCTTTTACATGTTTACACGACGTGATATGCATACTATATATGAGTTTTACTAAAAGGATGCATGATGTGTAAACTTATGATTTAAGCATGTTTTTACTGCTTTTATGAAATGTAAGCATCTCTACTCCAGTACATATTTATGCTGATTTGTAAAAGCATGAGTTTTACCATGTTTTGAGTATTTAAAGCTATTCTAAATGTATCTCTTACTGAGTCTGAAAAACTCACCCCCTCCTCTCCACCTCCCAGATTATCTATAGCGAGTGTACTGCACATATGAGACTGTGGTCGTTGAAAAGGTAGTCCGACCTTTCATCAGATACTTTCGTAACCTTGAGGTACAGTCTTTACCTATATTCCAGACATGTGATACATAATAGACACTATTGTATATAATAGTCGGGATGTAATAGTTGTAAATGATTATATATATACAAAATGTAATTAATGTAATGAGATCCTGAAAAATGAAAAAGATTTTAAATCTAGACATGAACAGGAAAACAACATAGTTAATGGATAAAAAGTTTAAATTAGCCCCATTTTTCTGCGCTTCCGGGGCGTGACAGTTTTTCTTTGTATCAGAGCAAATGTTGTGTAGTACTGTCGTGTCTAGTAATAAGAGTGTATTACATCCCAATGTGTCTATGCATGTCTGGTAATAAAGTAAGCTTACTTGTCAAAGTATGACTTAATTTATGGATTATGTCTAAATAGTAGATCGCTAATCATGAGTGGTAGATGGGACCGTTCACAGAGACGAGTTGAACCCACTCCACCATCTCCCCCTCAACCCGAGAGCCCTATTGATAGAATAAGGAGGCTTGAGGAGATAGTACGAGGTATGAGGGAAGGACTTACAACCTTTACCACTATGTTTACCTAGCAGTTTGGGGTACGTACACCGAGTACAGAGATAGCTACTCTTACGCCTAATCCTCCTCTCCCACCAGTTTCTCTAGTAGCCCCAGCCCTCAGCCAGCAGTTCCCCAGTATAGGATGACAGAGAGACTCAAAAGGGTGCGAGATTTCTTGAGTATGCATCCTTCAGAGTTTACAGGGCTTAAGGACCCGGTTAAGGCTGAGGAGTGAATCATTGATATTGAGGCGATATTTCATTTTTGGGGTGTACTGATAGGGAGAGAGTGACTATGGCAGGTTAAATGATAAAGGGATAGGCTAAGTTCTGGAGGAGATCCACGCAGACGATATTAGCCAAGGATCCCTTAGAGATCACAAGGAATGCTTTCTTAGTCACATTCCGAGAGCAGTATGTACCGCTTGCAGCTTGAAAGAAGATGCATGTAGAGTTTTTGGATCTATAACAAGGAAGTTCTACAGTAGATGAGTATGAGAACAAATTTATAACCCTGATGAGATACGATCCAGAGACAGTTAGACATGGTGGGATTGAGATCCGGGATCGGAGATAAGCTATTGGGTCAAAATATCATAGATTTCAGATATGCTCTGAGGTGAGCCCAAGAGATAGAGAGGGGCTTGGATATTCCTCAAGCAAAGCATGATCTCAGGTGATCAGTCAGAGTTAATGAAAAGAGAGCAGTTACTTCTTGACATGATTTGAGAAGGGATCAGCCCAAGAGACAGAGGTTGGAAGGACCTTAGATAAGGGTTGGTAAGCCCAAGACCCCTGTTGGTGCCACATGTATGATTAGAGGCCCTGAGATAAGAATGCCACGGTGTAGGACATGTAGCAATATTCACACTGGACCTTGTCGCACAGGTACATTTACTTGCTGCAGATGCGATGAAGTAGGGCACATAATGAGAGTGTCCACTTATGAGATCTCAGGAATCTCGTGAAGCACCTAGACAGATATAGAGATCGACTCATGCTCCATAGAGGAGAGCTACAGCCACAGGCAAGGGCAAGAAGCCTATCTCCCAAGGTCGAGTGTACGCCCATAACCAAAAGACAACAGATACATCCTTCGATGTTATTAGAGGTACTCTCATTGTCTGTAATCATGAAGCACATGTACTGGTGACCCAAGTTCCACACACTCGTTTGTGTCACCACAATTTACATGTAAGTTTCCTGAAGTATTCCTAGAAGACTTAATGGGATTACCATAGAGAGAGAAGTTGAGTTTGCCATTGAGCTAGTACCAGATACTCAACCCATCTCCAAGCCACCTTACCAAATGACATTGGTAGAGTTGAAAGAATTAAAGAAGCAGTTGTAAGGATTACTCGATAAGGGGTTTATAAGGCCTAGTGTGTCACCATGCGGTACACCAATATTATTTGCCAGAAAGAAGGATGGTAGTTTCTGTTTATGTATAGACTACAGGCTTTTGAATAAAGCAACAGTTGAGAATAAATATCCCCTGTCAAGGACTGACGACTTATTTGATCAGCTGAGAAGGGCTTTAGTGTTTCAAGGATAGATTTGAGATCGGGTTATCATCAGCTAAGGATTAAGGAGGCTGATATACCGAAGACAGCATTTCGGACCCGATATGGGTACTACGATTTCCTAGTTATGCCCTTTTGGATCGACTAATGCCCCAGCTACATTCATAAATCTTATGAACGATGTCTTCCGAGAATACTTAGATAGATTGATGATAGTATTCATCGATGACATCTTGATTTATTCTGGATCCCGAGAAGAGCATGAATAACATTTGAGGACTGTGCTCTAGACTCTCCGTAAGAAGAAGATATATGGTAAATTTAGTAATTGTACCTTCTGGCTAGATCAGATTGCATTCCTCGGACATGTGGTATCTAAGGACGGGGTGCCAATAGATCTATCCAAGGTAGATGCAATATTGAGATGGAAAAGATTGAGGACAGTTACGGAGGTCAGAAGCTTATTGGGATTAGTATGGTATTTTCGACGGATTGTCGAAGAGTTTTCACAGATAACAGTTCTATTAACCAGACTAACCCGTAAATAGGTTCAGTTTATATGGTTTGAATAGTGTGAATAAAGCTTACAAGAGCTCAAATGTCGGTTGACTACGACACCAGTCTTAACCATTTCGAGTGGTTTGGGGGATTTGTGGTATACAATGATGCTTCCCACCAAGGTCTCGGCTGTGTGCTTATGCAGCATGGTAGAGTGGTAGCTTATGGATCTCGTCAGCTAAAGGATCATGAGCGTAATCATTCCACTCACGATTTGGAGTTAGCTGCAGTAGTGATTGCACTCAAGATATGACAGCATTAATTATATGGAGAAAGATTTCAGATTTTCACTGACCATAAGATCTTAAGTACTGGTTTAATCAGAAGGAGCTGAATATTAGACAGTGGAGATGGATAGAGCTCCTCAAGGTTTATGACTGTGAGATTTTATACCATCCTAGTAAGGCAAACGTGGTAGTCGATGCCCTGAGCTAAAAGGGTATGATATCCTACATGATGATTAGAGAGCGGGACTTATTGAAACAATTCAACGAACTCAGGATCAATATGGATGAGATTGAGCATGGATACATGGCTAGCCTACAGATTGAACCAAGTATACTAGACCATATTAGAGCTGGATAGCGAAACGATCAAAGATTACTAGATATGGTTAGCCAGGCAGAGGAGAGATCGCAGTCTGAGTTTACGGTCAATGATGATGGATTACTGAGGTACCAAGGCCATATCTGTGTGCCACATGATGACACCTTAAGATAGAGCATTCTGAAGGAGTCCTATTGTCCTAGATTCACCTTGCTTCCGATTTAGTGGAACAGGAAGCTAAGGGTGTTCAGCTCATCCGTGACAGATCGAGGATCGCACAGAAAAGTTATGCTAATGTGCGCAGACATCCTCTTGAATTTCAGGTTAGGGACTCTGTAATTGTTAAGGTGTCACTGATGAAGGGTGTAGTACGCTTCAAAAAAAAAAAGAGGAAGTGCTACGATTTAAGATTATTCTACTAGTAAAGGTTCTCTGGTAACACCACAAGACAAAAGAAACCACTTGGGAACTAGAGAGCCAAATAAAGGAGAAATACTCTCACGTGGTTGATGGATCAGCTTGAATTCAGAGGACTGAATTCTTAAAAGGTGGGGAGAAATGTGAAACCCGGATTTTTCCCACTATGTTCATTATTTGGGACCATAATTTAAATAAAAGGGATTTAAATCGTTGGATGAAAGATACAAAATTTAAATGAGAAAAGATAGTGAGTCCGAGAAGAAAAATCGGTCTAAATTAATCCCAAACATGTAGAAAGGTAAAATGGTCAAAAGATCCTAAATTCGGTGTAAATTCGATGAAGAAATTTTAAAATTCCGAGTCTAATTGGTCAAGATACGAAGATATTACGAATTTTCATAATTTTCGCCCGGGACATTATCCCGAAAATATGCGAAAAATACATCGAAATAATTAAAATAAATTAAAATAATTAAATTAATTAATTAATAAAATATAATATGATTTTTGAGATATTTTGTACAATTTATTATATTTTATTTGATTAAAATAAAATATAATAAATATAATATAATAAAATATAATAAAATAATAATAAAGTTAAAAAAAATGAAACTCTGTCGCGCGAAACAGAGTCGCGCGACAGAGAAGAAAACAAAAGGAAACAGAAGAACCGCACCGCCCCGTCTGCCTCAGCCGCGAGCCATCACCGGAGAAGTGACCCAGCAGAGCACCCGAGCTCGTCGCCGCCGATAGTGGAGGGAGAAACGGTGACCGGTAAGAGAAGGAGAGAGAAAGAGTGAGAAAGGGAGAAACCGAGAGAAAAGAGAGGAGAGAGAGAGATCGGGGGCCGAGGAGGGGAGGAGCAACCCACCACCGGCCAGAGGGGACCTCTGTGACGCCGATCCAGGCGCAGATCGGCCTGAAACGCCGCCAACCGGTGTCGATCGGAAGAAGAAAAAATTGGGTGCCGTCGCCGGAGGAGAGAAGAGGCCGGACTGGCCACTTTCCGACGAGCTTTGGTGAAGCCGATCCGAGATTCATGAACCGGACTACCCCGCGAACAAGTTGGAGGCGAAAGCTGGCAGAGAACCGGCCGAAAAAGCCCCGAACGGCGAGGGAGAAGTTGAACAGGAACTGAACCGGACCGATCTGAACGGGTCTGAACCGGACCGAACCGGTTCAGCCAACAAAGAGAGGGAAAAAGGAGAAAAAGGGAAGAAAAAGAGAAGGAAAAAGGAAAAAAATTCGGGGATACACCGGACTACGGGTAAGTCGGTAAGAGGTCAAAAGTGATCGATTTAATTTTTGAGAAATTTATTTAAATTATATTTGATCGAAAATTCACCCGAAATTAAATATATAAATTGTGCAGTTCGATGATAAATCGCGTACGTGAGCCCGATCGAATTTCGATTTGCGCACTATCGTAAAATCTCGGGTAAGTAAAGCTCATTTACGACAATTTATATAATTATCGCACATTAAAAGTTTATTTTACGAGTTACGGATTTAATTGCGCATTTAGTGGATTAAATTGAGATTTTAATTAAATTGTCGTAAATGATCTACGGGCTATTCAAAAAGTATAGAAAAAGGCCCAATAAGTATTGATGGGCCCAGTGAGCCCAATAGGCCTTGATGAAAGAATTAATAAGTGAAAACGGGCTTAAAACGGATTAAGGCCCATTAAGGTGTAATTTGGCCCAATAAGAGAGAAATTGGTCCAATTAGATAACTCGACAGTAATAAATATGAGGAAAATACTTATTGAGTTAAATACGATTAAATCGAGGTTTCTACCAATAAAATCGAGCAAAAAGAGTAAAATCGATTAAAAGTCAACTTTTGGTCAAAGCTTCGATATAATCACATATTTGGATATGTTGAAATGAATTTAAGCCATATGTGATAAGTTGAACTTGTTTTGCAGCAGCTCGGTCTATCAACACATTTTACGAGGTAAATTCGAGCATCGAGGAAAGTGCTCTACATCAATCGCTAAGAGCTAAGGGATATAATTTAGAGTAGCGTTAGTACTCCTTCATCCTTACCAACTGTTTATGTATGAGAATTGGATGAGATTTTACGAAATGGATTTCCAACTGTATTTAAACCGAAGCCAAAACCATTTCTCGAGTTTTTAGCATTTTTTATATATATGAGATACATTTTTACAGCATATATGTTTATAAAAGTGATTTTTCACTTCTGAAATGAAAGCATAGTGTTTTCATGTGAGATTACGAGTTAAAGTCCCGATATGTTTTATGAAATCATGTTTTCATGATACGAGTTAAAGTCCCGAAATAGCTTTTAAGCTATATTTTCACGGTACGGGTATGAGTCCCAAGAAATAACTATTATAACTATGCTTTCCATATTTACACGGGCTAGAGTCCCGCAATGATTTATGAAAATCATGTTTTCTATGAAAATTGGGTTAGAGTCCCGTAATGATTTTTAATACACGGGTATGGGGTCCGAAATGTTTTTGATAAATTAGTTAAGAGGCCTAAAATTATTTTTGTGGGGTAAAAAGGCATGAGAACGGGCAGAGAACGGGCAGGCTCTGACTTGATATGAGAAACGTGCGTATAGTCCACACTTGGTGATGCACGTGAGTTCGTGCGTATAGTTCCCATTTAGTGGTGCACGAGAGATAGGGTAGCGTACGACCCTGATCCAGTCCTACGGCTCCCTGTACTATGGCCATGAGTACCCATGATTTTATCCTGCGGGACCAGATGTATGATATCCTTCGGGACTAGTATATGAGACGATTGCTTGACCCTACATGATGAATTGACGGAATGATATATATATATATATATATATATGTTTTCGCACATTTCATGCTACCTATTTTATGATTTTATTGAGCACATATTTTATGATATGCATGATTAAGTTTTGAGATGCTTTTACATGTTTACACGACGTGATATGCATACTATATATGAGTTTTACTAAAAGGATGCATGATGTGTAAACTTATGATTTAAGCATGTTTTTACTGCTTTTATGAAATGTAAGCATCTCTACTCCAGTACATATTTATGCTGATTTGTAAAACCATGAGTTTTACCATGTTTTGAGTATTTAAAGCTATTCTAAATGTATCTCTTACTGAGTCTGAAAAACTCACCCCCTCCTCTCCACCTCCCAGATTATTTATAGCGAGTCTACTGCACATATGAGACTGTGGTCGTTGACAAGGTAGTCCGACCTTTCATCAAATACTTTCATAACCTTGAGGTACAGTCTTACTTATATTCCAGACATGTGATACATAATAGACACTATTGTATATAATAGTTGGGATGTAATAGTTGTAAATGATTATATATATACAAAATGTAATTAATGTAATGAGATCCTAGAAAATGAAAAAGATTTAAAATCTAGATATGGACAGGAAAACAACATAGTTAATGGATAAAAAGTTTAAATTAGCCCCATTTTTCCGTGCTTCCAGGGCGTGACACACACTATCTGTGCTCTTGATGCCAAGGAAGTGGGTACTATTGGTCAATCTATCCACTATAACCCATATAGCATCACGACCTTTTCGGGTCCTCAGTAAACCCATAATAAAGTCCATAGTGACATGCTCCCATTTCCATGTAGGTATAGGTAAAGGATGTAGTAGTCCCCCGGGCTTCCTATGCTTAGCTTTCACTTGCTGGCATACTAAACACCTGGCCACATACTCTGCCACATCTCGCTCATACCACTCCACTAGTACACCTTTCTCAAATCTTGATACATCTTAGTACTCCCTGGGTGCATGGTGTATCGCGAGCAGTAAGATTCTCTCAGTATCTGTCTCATTAGGGTATCATCATCCAGTACACAAATCCGTCCTCTGAATCTCAACAATCCATCCTCACTGACTGTGAGATCCGACTACAAACTCTGTTCAGCTTGGCTAACCATATCTATCAACCTCTGATCATTGCACTGCCCAGTTCTAATCTGATCCATGATCCTGGGCTCTATCCGCAAGCTAGCCAAAAATCCAGTCTCTACCTCTCTAACTCTGATCTGAAGTTCGATGAACTGCTCCAGTAAATCCCATTGCCTGATCATCATAGCAGATATCATACTCTTCTTGCTTAGGGCATCAGCAACTACATTCGCCTTACCCGGATGATATAGAATCTCGCAGTCATAATCCTTAAGGAGTTCCATCCATCTCCTTTATCTCATGTTTAACTCTTTCTGATCAAAGAGATATCTCAAACTCTTGTGATCAGTGAAGATCTAAAATCTTTCCCCATATAAGTAGTGTCGCCAAATCTTCAAGGAAAATACCATAGCGGCTAACTCCAAATCATGCGTGGGGTAATTCCGCTCATGGTCTTTCAACTGTCGCGATCCATATGCGACCACTCTTCCATGCTGCATAAGCACACACCCTAATCCTTGATGAGAAGCATCACTATATACCAAAAATCCCCCTGATCCCTCAGGGATAGTCAACACAAGTGCAGCTGTTAACCTCCTCTTTAATTCCCAAAAACTGAGCTCACATTGATCAGTCCATATAAATGGAGTCTCTTTGCGCATGAGTTTAGTCAAAGGAGCGACAATCCTGGAAAATCCTTCCACAAATCTTCTGTAATACCCTGCCAAACCAAGGAAACTTCGCACCTCCATAACTGTCCTCGGGCTTTCCCAGTTAAGCAGAGCCTCTACTTTACTTGGATCCGTTGATACTCTTTCCTCTGAGACTATATGACCAAGGAAAGCTATCCGATCCAGCCAAAACTCACACTTACTAAGCTTTCCATATAATTGTTTATCTCAGAGTATCTGAAGTACTAACCACAAATGCTATGCATGCTCCTTATACGACCGAGAGTATACTAGGATATCATCAATAAAGACTATCACAAACTTATCTAGATAGTCTCTGAACACCTCGTTCATTAATCTCATAAATGCTGCAAGGGCGTTCGTCAATCCAAAGGACATCACCAGAAACTCATAATGGCCATACCTCGTCCTGAAGGCCGTGTTTGGAATATCTTCTTCCTTGATCCTCAATTGGTGATAGCCCGATCTCAAATCAATCTTAGAAAAGACTGATGCCCCTCTCAGCTGATCAAGTAGATCATCAATCCTGGGCAATGGATATTTATTCTTCACCGTGGCTTTATTCAACAACTGGTAGTCTACGCATAATCTGAGACTACCATCATTCTTCTTAACAAATAATACTGGTGCTCCCCACGGCGAAGCACTGGGTCTAATAAGCGCTTGATCCAATAACTCCTGTAGCTGTTTCTTCAATTCCTCAAATTCCACTAATGCCATCCTGTAGGGAGGTTTAGAGATCGGCTGAGTATCTGGTACCAAATCAATGGTAAACTCCAGCTCTCTCTCTGGTGGTAAACCTGGTAACTCATCTAGGAAAACATCCGAAAATTCACAAACCACAAGCATATTCTCAATCCTCGGATGGTCCCGCTCATCGTCTGAGATGAGTGTCTCATAACCTTCACATGAACAATCATATTTAATATTCTCCAAAATAATATTAAAATTCTCAAATTACTTACTAGAATTCCACATATTCATTTCATCAATATCTCAACCGTACACTGTAAGGTTCAGGTAGGGGGAAAGTTACAATCTTAGTGTAGCAGTCTAAACTCGCTCGATTGGTTGCTAGCCAATGCATTCCCAAAATTACATCAAACCAATGTATATTCAACATAATTAGATCTGCTAACATCACTCTATCTCCTACCTTTATCTCACATCCTCTACAGATTAACTCAGTTCTTTGGGATTCATGCATAGGGGTATTTACGTGTAGTATATACTCTAGGGGTTCAAACTTCAAATTTAATCTACATGCAAAATGCTCAGAAACGAACGAATGCGTGGATCCTGGATCTATCAACACATGAGCCTTATGATTATAGACAGAGAGTGTACCCCTTATAGTTTCTGCAGAAGTGTCTACGGTCTCCTTATCGAAGGCAAACATATGTCCCTGTGTAACAGGTCTCTTTCCTTTCTCTGCAGCAGTGGCTCGTCTCTGGGGTTCACTTTTTAAGGCTGTTGTCTAGTGGGCTCCAAGACATGTGGTTTCTGAGGTTGAGGGCAATCTTTCACCATGTGACCCATGTCTCCACATCTAAAACATCCATGGATCGACCCAGTATAACTTCCCTCATGCATTCGGCCACAATTTTTGCGAAACCTTAGCTCAGGCCTGACATCTCGAGGGGTCTCCCTGATGTTAGGGTAAACTCTGGTCTCTCTAATCTGCCCTTCTGTACCTCAATCCTTCTTCTTCTGAAGGAACCTCTCTGAGCATCTGTTTGGAAAATCGCTGGCCTCTTGCCCTTATCTCTATTCACTGCTCTGAGCTCATTCTGGGATTGTACCATTTCAATTCCTCTTTCAATCTCTTGTACTCGTCTCAGAGCATCTCCAAACTCAGTAATACATAGCCTTATCAATCTATCTCTGATGACGGGCTTCAATCCTGTCACGCCTCGGAAGCGCGAAAAATAGGGTTAATTTAAAACTTTTTACTCATTAATTCACGATTAAGAGTGCATTCCTGTGCAGTGTCATACATCATCACCTACATTATACCTCAGGATCTCGTCATTGAATAGTATATATTATATCATATACTTTACTTGATCTCAAGTTAATTAATCATAATACATCCCATACAATGTTATACATCAAGTGTCTGCAATTATGATAATTGTCTGGGTACATGAAAAGATAAAAGATACCTCAAAATACAATATATGGCCTGGAGCTCAAGTCCTCCACTAGCCACTACTCCGTACGTCGCAGGAAAACCCTTTACACTTGAAGAGATCTGGGGGGAAAGAAAATAGGGTGAGCTTCTAAATCGCTCAGTAAAGGGGGTAAGGGACTCATTTCATAAACCAAAATGCACATCACAAAATATTTATTTGTATGTGAAACTCATTAATCTCATTTAAAAACCATAGCATGAAAGTATTCAAAACGACATTCTCATATCTCAAATCATGTGAAAACATGAAATAAAATGCTCAGTATAGAGCAATAACAAAGCATGTGAAAATAATGCGATAATCACTTTCTCAATAAACGTGATGAAATGACTGAAATAGTAATTCACGTGGTGCAGCCACAAAACACACGTGGCATAGCCACTGATTTAAATTCACACGTGGCACAGCCACTAGACACACGTGGCATAGCCACTGAGTTAAATTTACATGTGGCACAGCCATAGGATAGGGTTTCACGTGGCAACGGCCACCAAATAGGGTTCTCACGTGGCAACGGCCACCAAATAGGGTTCTCACATGGCAACAGCCACCAAATAGGGTTCTCACGTGGCAACGGCCACCAAATACGGTTCTCACATGGCAACGGCCACCAAATAGGGTTCTCACGTAGCAACGACCACCAAATAGGGTTCTCACGTGGCAACGGCCACCAAATGGGGTTCTCACGTTGCCAAAACGGAGAAGAATCGGGCTTACATGCCACCAGAGCAATGCCCGGTGTGTACTCAGAATTACACACCTAAGTCTTAATCACATAAGACTAGTTTGCCTTCACGTAGAACTCATAGTGGTTTTTCTCTCATAAAACTCATTTAAAACCATTTTGTACTCAACACAAAACATATTGAAACCGAGTCCCAACCGGCAAAACACGCACACATTTCTCAAATCTCGATATTGCCTTAACGTAGAGCCCAGTTATAAACTCATAAAAACATTGGGCTCCAACCGGCTATAAAAATCATGTGCAATTGTATCACAACACAACACTCAACATGCTTGTTTTATAAATCACAAATCATGCTATAATAGTTCGCAAATCACATACACAAATGGTTTAGTCTCCCTTACCTCTTTGCACCTCGTATAGTGCAAACGTTTCCCCCTTGACACGGACTAGTCTTGCATTCTACTCTGGAACTCCCGAGCTGTCCAAACGATGTTAAAACATCAATATTCAACTATCACATCAACCTCAATTCTCAAAATCGAGCATAATTGCTCATAACTCCTCAACTTTCTCAATTCTCATAACTCCACCACAAACCACAATCTCGCTCACAACACCTCAACATTCTATATTTCCTATGCCACAATATCTATGCTAATACACCACATTGTCTAAATCTCCATTTATAGCTCAAAATTCCTAAATTGCTAAATATCATTATCACTCTAACCACATTGTAATTTCATCAATCCCTAATCATTTTCCAGCTATTTCAGCACAATGCCAACAACTATTATCACCAAAATCATCTCAAATATCAAGATCGAGGTTTAGAAATTACCCAATGCTTGTGAGGTGCACAACCCACACCTCGATTCGATTCGTCCTTCGATTTCTTAGTATGTTGTTCTCCCTTTGATGAGGAACAACTTTCCTTCTTGCCACAACTTCTGATTTGGATGGAAATGGGTGCTTTGGATGAGTGAGAAAGCTAGGTTTTGGTGAAAATGGGGGTTGGAAGAGAGAGAAAGTGAGATTGTAGGAGAAAGACAGGAGTTCCTTATATAGGCTGAGGGTAGGAGATCGATCTGGCTCTTGATGAGATCGATCTGCATTTGAATTTTGGGGACGATTTGGGTAATTTTATGCCTAGGAGATCGATCTGTCGAGGGGTGAGATCGATCTCTTTATGGCTTTATGACATCGATCAGCTCCTTAAGGAGATCGATCTTCTCCCAAACAGAATGATTTGGAGATCGATCTCTTTCTCATGAGATCGATCTTCTCTCAAACAGAATCATAAGGAGATCGATCCTCTTCCATTGGAGATCGATCTGCTCCTTAAATTCCTCCTTCCCTGTCATTTTTAACTCACCAGATCGATCTCTCTTTCTCCCAGATCGATCTGTCCTCATAGCTTCACACTTATTTTAAACACTTAACATATAAATCTCCAATTATCATTCCCACAATTCACTTAGCTCAAGAAATTACACTTCAAATTCTTATTACATATTTAAAATATGTCCAAAATTCTTAGATCTCACATCCTTCCCACCTTAAAAAGAATTTGGTTCTCCAAATTCAACTCAACTAGTCAAATAGATCGGGGTATTTCTCCTTCATGAGATTCTCTAGTTTCCACGTTGCCTCTTCCATAGAGTGATGTTTCCACAAAACTTTCACTAATGGGATGCTTTTAGTTCTCAGTACCTTCTCTCTTCTATCGAGAATCTGGACGGGTTCCTCAGTGTAGCTCATATCCTCTTGAATGTCCATCTCGTCATACTCTATGACATGAGAAGGGTCCGGGTGGTACTTCCTCAACATAGACACATGAAAAACATTGTGTATTCCGGACATCTGTGGGGGTAATGCTAATCTGTAAGCTACCTCTCCCAGTCTCTCAAGAATCTCGAATGGTCTTACGTATCGAGGACTCAATTTCCCTTTCTTCCCAAATCGCATGATACCCTTACTCGGTGATATTTTCAAAAATACTGCATCACCAACCTCAAACTCGAGTGGCCTTCTACGCACATCCGCATAGCTTTTCTGTCTACTTTGTGTAGCCCATAACCTCTCACATATGAGTTTCACACTCTGTACAGCTTGCTCAACAAGCTCGGGAGCATTTATCTTTCTGTCACCGATTTCTTCCCAAGCTACAGGGGATCTACACCTCCTACCATATAGAGCCTCAAAAGGTGCCATTCCAATACTCGCATGATAATTGTTATTGTATGCAAACTCTGCTAGGGGCAGGTGATCATCCCATGATCCCTTAAAATCCATCGTACACGGCCTCAACATATCCTTCAGGGTCTGAATAGTCCTCTCTGACTGACCATCTGTCTGAGGATGATAGGCGGTACTGAAACTCAATCGAGATCCCATGGACTCTTGAAACTGGGTCCAAAATCTAGAAGTAAATCGGGAATCTCTATCAGAAGTAATACTGACTGGAGCCCCATGTAATCTAGGTATCTCGCTGACATACAGCTCAGCTAAGGTATCCACAGTATCTATGCTCTTGATGGCAAGGAAGTGGGCACTCTTGGTCAGTCTATCCACTATAACCCATATAGCGTCACGACCTCTTCGGGTCCTCCGTAAACCCATAATAAAGTCCATAGTGACATGCTCTCATTTCCATGTAGGTACAGGTAAGGGCTGTAGTAGTCCTCCGGGCTTCCGATGCTCAACTTTCACTTGCTGGCATACTAAACACCTGGCCACATGCTCTGCCACGTCTCGCTTCATACCACTCCACCAATACACCTTTCTCAAATCTCGGTACATCTTAGTACTTCCTGGGTGCATGGTGTATCGCGAGCAGTGGGATTCTCTCAGTATCTGTCTCTTCAGGGTATCATCGTCCGGTACACAAATCCGTCCTTTGAATCTCAACAATCCATCCTCACTGACTGTGAGATCCGACTGCGAACTCTGTTCAGCTTGGCTAATCATATCTATCAATCTCTGATCACTGCGCTGCCCAGTTCTAATCTGATCCATGATCCTGGGCTCTATTCGCAAGCTAGCCACAAATCCAGTCTCTATCTCTTTAACTCTGATCCGAAGTTCGGTAAACTGCTCCAGTAAATCCCATTCCCTGATCATCATAGAAGATATCATACCCTTCCTGCTCAGGGCATCAGCAACCACATTCACCTTACCCGGATGATATAGAATCTCGCAGTCATAATCCTTAAGGAGTTCCATCCATCTCCTTTGTCTCATGTTTAACTCTTTCTGATCAAAGAGATATCTCAAACTCTTGTGATCAGTGAAGATCTGGAATCTTTCCCCATATAAGTAGTGTCGCCAGATCTTCAAAGCAAATACCACAGCGGCTAACTCCAAATCATGCGTGGGGTAATTCCACTCATGGTCTTTCAGCTGTCGCGATCCATATGCGACCACTTTCGTGCTGCATAAGCACACACCCCAATCCTTGATGAGATGCATCACTATACACCAAAAATCCTCCTGATCCCTCAGGAATAGTTAACACAGGTGCCGATGTCAACCTCCTCTTTAATTCCTGAAAACTGAGCTCACATTGATCAGTCCATATAAATGGAGTCTCTTTGCGCGTGAGCTTAGTCAAAGGGGCGGCAATCTGGGAAAATCCTTCCACAAATCTTCTGTAATACCCTGCCAAACAAGGAAGCTTCGTACCTCAGTAACTGTCCTCGGTCTCTCCGAATTAAGCACAGCCTCCACCTTGCTTGGGTCCACTCATACTCCTTCCTCTGAGACTATATGACTAAGGAAAGCTATCCGATCCAGCCAAAACTCACACTTACTAAGCTTTCCATATAATTGCTTATCTCGGAGTATCTGTAGTACTAACCACAAATGCTGTGCATGCTCCTCATACGACTGAGAGTATACCAGGATATCATCAATAAAGACTATCACAAATTTATCCAGATAGTCTCTGAACACCTCGTTCATCAATCTCATAAATGCTGCAGGGGCGTTCGTCAATCCAAAGGACATCACGAGAAATTCATAATGGCCATACCTCATCCTGAAGGCCGTCTTTGGAATATCTTCTTCCTTGATCCTCAATTGGTGGTAGCCCGATCTCAAATCAATATTAGAAAAGACTGATGCCCCTCTCAGCTGGTCATGTAGATCATCAATCCTGGGCAATGGGTATTTCTTCTTCACCGTGGCTTTATTCAACAACCGATAGTCTACGCATAATCTGAGACTACCATCCTTCTTCTTGACAAATAAAATCGGTGCTCCCCATGGTGAAACACTGGGCCTAATGAACCCTTGATCCAATAACTCCTGTAGTTGTTTCTTCAATTCCTCAAGTTCCACTAATGCCATCCTGTAGGGAGGTTTAGAGATCGGCTGAGTATCTGGTACCAAATCAATGGTAAACTCTAGCTCTCTCTCTGGTGGTAAACTTGGCAATTCATCTGGGAAAACATCTAGAAATTCACACACCACAGATCCTTGGATGTTCCCGCTCATCGTCTGAGATGAGTGTCTCATAACCTTCACATGAACAGTCATATTTAATATTCTCCAAAATAATATCAAAATTCTCAAATTACTTACTAGAATTCCACATATTCATTTCCTCAATATCTCAATCGTACACTGTAAGGTTCAGGTAGGGAGAAAGTTACAATCTTAGTGTAGCAATCTAAGCTCACTCGATTGGCTGCCAACCAATCCATTCCCAAAATTACATCAAATCCATGTATATTCAACATGATTAGATCTGCTAACATCCCTCTATCTCCCACCTTTATCTCACATCCTCTACAAATTAACTCAGTTCTCTGGGATTCACGCATAGGGGTTTTTACATGTAGTATATATTCTAGAGGTTCAAACTTCAAGTTTAATCTACATGCAAAATGCTCAGAAATAAACGAATGCGTGGATCCTGAATCAATCAACACATGAGCCTTATGATTACAGACAGAGAGTGTACCTCTTATAGTTTCTGCAGAAGTGTCAGCGGTCTCCTTATCTAGGGTAAACACACGTCCCTGGGTAACAGGTCTCTTTCCTTTCTCTACAGTAGTGGCCCGTCCCTGGGGATTCACTCTCTGAGGCTGTTGTCTAGTGGGCTCCAAGACATGTGGTTTCTGAGGTTGAGGGCAATCCTTCACCATGTGACCCATGTCTCCACATCTAAAACATCCATGGATCGACCCAGTATAACTTCCCTCATGCATTCGGCCACAATTTCTGCAAAACCTTGTCTCAGGCCTGACATCTCGAGGTGTCTCTCTAATGTTAGGGTAACCTCTGGGTATCTCTAATCTGCTCTTCTGTACCTCAATCCTTCCTCTTCTGAAGGAACCTCTCCGAGCCTCTGTTTAGAAAATCGCTGGCCTCTTGCCCTTATCTCTATTCACCGCTTTGAGCTCATTCTGGGATTGTACCATTTCAATTCCTCTTTCAATCTCTTGTGCTCGTCTCAGAGCATCTCCAAACTCAGTAATACATAGCCCTATCAATCTATCTCTGATGATGGGCTTCAATCCATACATAAATTTCTCTGTGCGGAGCTCTTCATTCTTAAAGGTCTCTGGGTCATATCTCAATAGCGTTGTGAATTGGCTCTCATAGTCATCCACAGACATGTCACCTTGTACCAAACTCAAAAACTCAGCTTGTTTCTTTCTCTGGGTGGCTCGTGGTACATATTGGGTCCTAAAGGCTGTCTGAAACTCTTTCCAACCAATCACATCTTGGCGGGACATCAGAATACCCTGGGTTGTACCCCACCAATCTCGAGCTCTCCCCTTCAACATATAGATACTCATACTGACCCTCTCAGCATCGGTGCACCCCAGATAATCATATATAATTCTCAACTCCGTTAACCACTCCTCAGCCTCTGTAGGATCCTTCTTTCCCCTAAACGCGGGTGGATTCATCTTCAAAAAATCCTTCAGTTGGACCATACTTCTATCATCAGGCTGAGTGACGGGAGGCGCTGGGTCCATCTGTACTGGGGGTATAAGAGGTCCTTGTGGTGGTGTAGGAGTAGTGCCCGAGGTATTAACTCCAAAGTGTTGCGCGAATAACGCTGCCATCTGCTCAAAACCTTACCTCACATCGGTCTCAATCCGATTAAATCGAGAGTTAGGACTCTCTGGTTGTGGGATAGGTGGCGGAGGGGACTCTGCCTGCCTCCTCGAACGACCTCGTCGTCCACTCATTCTCTATCTTAACTCGTCTCCTACGCGTACATATCAGAATCGATTGAAATCTCAATCCTCAATTTCAGTTCATGACCAGACTATTACAGACACTTGGGATGTATTCTATTTCACTTAACTGACACTGATAGTACTAGACACCCTAAGCTTTGATACCAAGAAAACTCTGTCACGCCTCGGAAGCGCGGAAAATATGGCTAATTTAAAACTTTTTACTCATTAATTCACAATTAAGAGTGCATTCCTGTGCAGTGTCATACATCATCACCTATATTATACCTCAGGATCTCGTCATTGAATAGTATATATTATATCATATACATTACTTGATCTCAAGTTAATTAATCCTAAAACATCCCATACAATGTTATACATAAAGTGTCTGCAATTATGATAATTGTCAGGGTACATGAAAAGATAAAAGATACCTTAAAATACAATATATGGCCTGGAGCTCAAGTCCTCCACTAGCCACTACTCCATACGTCGCAGGGAAACCCTTTTCACTTGAAGAGATCTAGGGGGAAAGAAAACAGGGTGAGCTTCTAAATCGCTCAGTAAAGGGGGTAAGGGACTCATTTCATAAACCAAAATGCACATCACAAAATATTTATTTGTATGTGAAACTCATTAATCTCATTTGAAAACCATAGCATGAAAGTACTCAAAACGACATTCTCATATCTCAAATCATGTGAAAACTGGAAATAAAATGCTCAGTATAGAGCAATAACAAAGCATGTGAAAATAATGCGATAATCACTTTCTCAATAAACATGATAAAATCACTAGAATAGTAATGCACGTGGCGCAGCCACTAAACACACGTGGCATAGCCACTGATTTAAATTCACACCTGGCACAGCCACTAGACACACATGGCATAGCCACTGAGTTAAATTTACACGTGGCACAGCCACAGGATAGGGTTTCACGTGGCAACGGCCACCAATTAGGGTTCTCACGTGGCAACGGCCACCAAATAGGGTTCTCACGTGGCAACGGCCACCAAATATGGTTCTCACGTGACAACGGCCACCAAATACGGTTCTCACGTGGCAACGGCCACCAAATAGGGTTCTCACGTGGCAACGGCCACCAAATGGTGTTCTCACGTGGAAACGGCCACCAAATGGGGTTCTCACGTTACCAGAACGGAGAAGAATCGCGCTTACATGCTACCAAAGCAATGCCCAGTGTGTACTCAGAATTACACACCTAAGTCTTAATCACATAAGACTAGTTTGCCTTCACGTAGAACTCATAGTGGTTTTTCTCTCATAAAACTCATTTAAAACCGTTTTGTACTCAACACAAAACATATTGAAATCGAGTCCCAACCGGTAAAACACGCACACATTTCTCAAATCTCGATATTGCCTTAACGTAGAGCCCAGTTATAAACTCATAAAAACATTGGGCTCCAACTGGCAATAAAAATCGTGTGCAATTATATCACAACACAACACTCAACATGCTTGTTTTATAAATCACAAATCATGCTATAATAGTTTACAAATCACATACACAAATGGTTTAGTTTCCCTTACCTCTTTGCACCTCGTATAGTGCAATCGTTTTCCCCTTGACACGGACTAGTCCCGCATTCCACTCTGGAACTCCCGAGCTGTCCAAACGATGTTAAAACATCAATATTCAACTATCACATCAACCTCAATTCTCAAAATCGAGCATAATTGCTCATAACTCCTCAAATTTCTCAATTCTCATAACTCCACCACAAACCACAATCTCGCTCACAACACCTCAACATTCTATATTTCCTATGCCACAATATCTATGCTAATACACCACATTGTCTAAATCTCCATTTATAGCTCAAAATTCCTAAATTACTAAATATCATTATCACTCCAACCACATTGTAATTTCATTAATCCCTAATCATTTTCCAGCTATTTCAGCACAATGCCAACAACTATTATCACCAAAATCATCTCAAATATCAAGATCGAGGTTTAGAAATTACCCAAAGCTTGTGAGGTGCACAACCCATGCCTCGATTCGATTCGTCCTTCGATTTCTTAGTATGTTGTTCTTCCTTTGACGGGGAATAACTTTCCTTCTTGTCACAACTTCTGATTTGGACAGAAATGGGTGCTTTGGATGAGTGAGAAAGCTAGGTTTCGGTGAAAATAGGGGTTGGAAGAGATAGAAAGTGAGATTGCAGGAGAAAAACAGGAGTTCCTTATATAGGCTGAGGGTAGGAGATCAATCTGGCCCTTGATGAGATCGATCTGCATTTGAATTTTGGGGACGATTTGGGAAATTTTATGCCTAAGAGATCGATCTGTCGAGGGGTGAGATCGATCTCTTTATGGCCTTATGAGATCGATCTGCTCCTTGAGGAGATCGATCTTCTCCCAAATAGAATCATTTGGAGATCGATCTCTTCCTCATGAGATCGATCTTCTCTCAAATATTATCATAAGGATATTGATCCTCTTCAATTGGAGATCGATCTGCTCCTTAAATTCCTCCTTCCCTGTCATTTTTAACTCACCAGATCGATCTCTCCTTCTCCCAGATCGATCTGTCCTCATAGCTTCACACTTATTTTAAACACTTAACATATAAATCTCCAATTATCATTCCCACAATTCACTTAGCTCAATAAATTACACTTCAAATTCTTATTACATATTTAAAGTATGTCCGAAATTCTTAGATCTCACAAATCCATGCACAAACTTCTCTGTACGGAGCTCTTCATTCTTGAAGGTCTCTAGGTCATACCTCAATTGTGCGGTGAATTGGCTCTCATAGTCATCCACAGACATATCACCCTGTACCAAACTTAAAAACTCGACCTATTTCTTTCTCTGGGCAGCTCGTGGTACATATTGGGTCCTAAAGGCTGTCTGAATCTCTTCCCAACCAATCACATCCTGGCGGGACATTAGAATACCCTAGGTAGTACCCCACCAATCTCGAGCTCTCCCCTTCAACATATGATACTCATACTGACCCTCTTAGCATCGGTGCACCCCAAATAATAAAATATAATTCTCAACTTCGTCAGCCACTCCTCAGCATCTGTAGGATCCTTCTTTCCCCTAAATGCGGGTGGATTCATCTTTAAAAAATCCTTCAGTCAGACCATACTTCTGTCATCAGGCTGAGTGATGGGAGGCACTGGGTCCATCTGTACTGGGGGTATAGGAGGTCCTTGTGGTGGTGTAGGAGTAGTACCCGAGGCATTAACTCTAAAGTGTTGCGCGAATAGTGCTGCTATCTGCTAAAAACCTTACCTCACATCGGTCTCAATCCGATTAAATCGAGAGTTAGGACTCTCTGGTTGTGGGGCAGGTGGAGAAGGGGACTCTGCCTGCCTCCTCGAACGACCTCGTCGTCCACTCATTCTCTATCTCAACTCGTCTCCTGCGCGTACATATCAAAATCGATTGAACTCTCAACCCTCAAATTCAGTTCATGACCAGACTATTATAGACACTTGGAATGTATTCTATTTCACTTAACCGACACTGACAGTACTAGACACCCTAAGCTCTGATACCAAGAAAGCTCTGTCAGGCCCCAAAAACGTGAAAAATAGGGCAAATTAAAAAACTTTTTACTCATCAAATCACAATTAAGGGTGCATTCATGTACAGTGTCATACATCATCATACATATCATACCTCAGGATCTCATCATTAGATAACATATATTGTATCATATACATTACTCAATATTAAGTTAATAAATCCTAATACATCCCATACAATGTTATACATCAAGTGTCTGTAGTTTCAATAATTGTCTGGGTACATGAAAAGATAAATGATACCTCAAAACATAATATATGGCCTAGAGCTCAAGTCCTCCACTAGCCACTACTCCGTACATCGCGGGGAAACCCTTTTCACTTGAAGAAATCTGGGGGGAAAGAAAATAGGGTGAGCTTCCAAATCGCTCAGTAAGGGGGTAAGGGACTCGTTATATAAACCATAATGCACATCATAAAATATTTATTTGCACGTGAAACTCAGTAGACTCATTTGAAAACCATAGCATGAAAGTTCTCAAAACAACATTCTCATATCTCAAAATCATGTGGAAACATGAAGTAAAAGGCTCAGTCTAGAGCAGTAAGAAGCATGTGAAAATAATACGATAATGGCTTTCTCAATATACGTGATAAAATCACTGTAATAATAATGCAGGTGGTGCAGCCACCAAACACACGTGGCATAGCCACTGATTTAGATTCACACGTGGCACAGCCACAAAATAGGATTTCACGTGGCAACGACCACCAAATATATGTGGCATCGCCACTGATTTAGATTCACACGTGGCACAGCCACAGAATAGGGTTTCACGTGGCAACAACCACCAAATATATGTGGCACAGCCACAGAATAGGGGATCTCACTTGGCAACGACCACCAAATATACGTGGCACTGCCACAGAATGGGGGATCTCACGTGGCAACGGCCACCAAATATACGTGGCACATCCACAGAATGGGGGATCTCACGTTACCAGAACGGAGAAGAATCGGGCTTACATGCTACCAGAGCAATGCCCGGTGTGTACTTAAAATTACACACCTAAGTCTTTATCAATAGCCATTATCATATAAAACTGGTTTGCCTTCACGTAGAACACATAGTGGTTTCTTTCTCATAAAACTCGTTTAAAACCGTTTTGTACTCAACACAAAACATATTTAAAACCGAGTTCCAACCAACAAAACACACACACATTTCTCAAATCTCAATATTACCTTAACGTAGAGCCCAATTATAAACTCATAAAAATATTGGGCTCCAACTGGCTATAAAAATCGTGTGCATTCTCATCAAAACATAACACCTCAAACATGTTTGTTTTATAAATCACAAATCATGTTATAATAGTTCACAAATAGCATACACAATTAGTTTTGTTTCCCTTACCTCTTTGCACCTCATATAGTGCAATTGTTTCCCCCGTATCACGGACTAGCCTCGCATTCCACTCTGGAGCTCACGAGCTGTCCAAACGATGTTAAAACATCAATACTCATCATCACAGTAACCTCAATTCTCAAAATCGAGCATAATTGCTCATAACACCTCAAATCTCTCATTTCTCCTAACTCTATCTCAATCCACAATCTCATTCATAACACCTCAACATCCTACACTGCCCATGCCACAATATCTATGTTAATTCACCTCATTGTCTAAATTTCCATTTATAGCTCAAAATTCCCAAAATTACCAAAATTGCTAAATATCATTATCACTCCAACTACATTGTAATTTCATCAATCCCTAATCATTTTCCAGCTACTTCAACACAATGCCAACAACCATTATCACCAAAATAATCTCAAATATCAAGATCGAGGTTTAGAAATTACCTAAAACTTATGGAGAGCTTATCTCTTACCTCGATTCAATCCATCTTCTGATTTCCAAGTATGTTGTTCTCCCTTTGATGAGGAAAAACTTTCCTTCTTGCCACAGCCTCTGATTTGGACGAAAATGGGTGCTTTGGATGAGTGAGAAAGCTAGGGCTCGAGTGAAAATGGGGTTTTAAAGAGAGAAAAAATGAAATTACAGGAGAAAATAGGGGTTCCTTATATAGACAGAGGGTAGGAGATCGATCTGGCTCTTGATGAGATCGATCTGCATTTGAATTTGGAGACGATTTGGGGTAATTTTATGCCTAGGAGATCGATCTGTCGAGGGGTGAGATCGATCTCTTTATGGCTTTATGAGATCTGTTGAGTTAATGTATTTTGAAATGACAAAACAAGTTAATTCAATAATGTTAAGATGATATACAAACATGTTTAGAGGTTATTAGTACCAGAACTTAGAGTTCTGCTGATGAGAGATCGATCTAGGGTATGAGAGATCGATCTCCTGGGTTTTTACTTGATGAGAGATCGATCTCATGATGGAAGAGATCGATTTGGCAAGCCTTAAATCTATACAAAGGTATTTAGGAAGAATGAGATCGATCTGCAAGGGTTAAGAGATCGATCTGGCTAATGCTAGAGTTGAGAGATCGATCTGGTCGATGAAGAGATCGATCTCCCTTAAGAGCTTAAGACTATAGATCGATCTGAGAGATCGATCCACACTCAAACAGAGGACTTATGAGATCGATCTGGTAAGGAAGAGATAGATCTCCTCAAAGTCAGAGAGCTAAAGAGATCGATATGTGTTGTTGAGAGATCGATCTCCTCTCTACGAGATTGCATGGCAGATCGATCTGGAGATCGATCTTGCCTCAAACAGAGAGATTAGGAGATCGATCTGCCTATTCGACAGATCGATCTGCCTCATTATTTTTAAACTAACAGATCGATCTGCTAACCTATGAGATCGATCTCCTTGTGTATTTGTGCTTCAATCTTGCAGGATTTATAACTAAGAGATCGATCTGGCCAAGATGGCAGATCGATCTGGCACTCTACTGGAGGTACCCAACGGCTAGTTTCTGCAAAACACAACGGGAAGAATAGCATTTAATGCTCCAACTACCAATCCTTCAGTATTTAACCAAGCATTGAAGACAAAGAGAACAGAGACGCTAATGCTGCACATTCCAAACATTCTCAAGCTTTAATTCATTCATTCTTTGTGTCCCTATTGCTCATTAATTGAAATTCATTGTACAAGCTTAAGTGCAACAAGCTTTGTTAGTACTACCCATTGTAAAGCCTTATTCTGTATTCATCCATACCCAAAAAGAAAAGAGGATTGTTCCTCAGTGAGAGACATTGTAAAAGGGTGAATACATTTCTGTATTGCTAAGGGTAGAGAGGTTATTCCTTAACCTGCAAAAGGAACATTGTAAGCTCTATTGAGAGAGAGAAAGAAAGCACTTGACAAGAAGGTCAAGGAGAGAAAACGTAGGCAAGAGTTTGGCCGAACCTCTATAAGTGACTGTGTTTGTTTCTCTTTCCCTATCTTGCATTTAAATTGTTTAATTTCATTATTGCTCAATTCTATTTTCTGATTGAAGTAGGATTAAATTAAAATTTGTCGTAATTGTTAGAAAACCGATTCACCCCCCTCTCGGTAGAGCCAACAATTGGTATCAGAGCTAGGACTCTTTAATCACATAGGAACAACTTCCTAAGAGTTAGAAACGATCAAATGGCTCTTAACAATGTAGCAACTAGTTTGGTAGGAGAGGGGCACTCTACGATTAGACCTCCCATGTTCAATGGTGAACATTATTCGTATTGGAGGACTAGGATGATGTTATTCATTCAAGCAAATGATTATGAAGTGTGGAGAATAATAGTTAAGGGACCTCAAATCCCTACAAAGAGAATAGAGGGAAGAGATATCCCCAAAGAAGAAGATGAATGGGATTCTAATGACATTAAATGTGCACAGCTAAATGCTAAAGCTATGCACACATTATTTTGTGCTTTAGGTCCTAATGAATACAATAGAGTCTCCGGGTGTGATAATGCCCAGCAAATATGGGATAAATTGGCAATAACTCATGAGGGTACAACCCAAGTGAAGGAGACAAAAGTAGGTATGCTCACACATGACTATGAGCTTTTTAGGATGAAGGAAGGAGAATCAATTAGTGATATGTTCACAAGATTCACTGATGTAATTAATGGCTTAAAATCTCTAGGAAAAATTTATTCTAATATTGAAATGGTAAAGAAAATTTTAAACAGCTTACCTAAATCATGGGAAGCTAAAGTGACGGCAATTGAGGAATCTAAGGATCCTCACACATTGTGCCTAGATGAATTGATAGGATCTTTGCTCACTTATGAGATGAAACTTAAAAGAAATGAAGAGCCACCCAAGAAAGTGGGAGTTGCTCTAAAATCCACTGCTCAAGAGGAGATTAAAAATGAGAGTGGTAGTGAGGAGGATATTGAGATGGCAATGTTTGCCAAAAGATTTAATAAGTTCATGAGGATGAAAGCTAGTAGTAGTAATAGGAGAAACAATAGGAGAGAACAAGAGGAAGTAGGTAGAAAAGACTCTATTGTATGTTATGAATGTAAAAAACCTGGACACATAAAATTTAACTACCCTCTTCTTAAAAGGTCAAATGATAGGTTCCATAAAAAGAAGGCAATGGTGGCAACATGGAGCGATAGCGACTGCTCCGATGATGAATCAAATGAGGACATTGCCAACTTATGCTTCATGGCTATTGATGATGATGAAAAGGTAACCTCTAATCTCAATGAATACTCATTTGATGAATTGCAAGATGCATTTGATGATCTTGCATTAGAGTATGAATGTATGAGTATGAAGTATAAAAAGTTAATATCTAAATTAAAAAAGGAAAATGAGATAATGTTAAAAGATAAATTAGAATGTGAAAAGAAACTAGAGATTTCAAATCTAGAAATTTGTGACCTTAAGGAGAAAAATAACAATCTACATAACTCCTTTAATAGATTTCACATGGGGCAACAAAAGCTAGATAGCATGCTAGAAACCCAAAGGGCATTTTTTGACAAAAATGGCTTAGGATATAATGCACAAAGTAGGGAGACCCATCTTAAGAGTTTTATTGCTAGGAAGAGCATGAATAAACCTACAGTTACTTGTTCATATTATAATAGAAAGGGACATAAGTCACATTATTGCAATATAAAGATGAGGAATCTTAAAGGAAAAAGAGTAAAAAGGATATGGATTCCAAAAGAGGTAATTCTTTCCAAGGACTGTAATGCATTAGCAAAATGGATCCCAATGGGATCAAGAATTGCATTTACTAACCTCCAAGGACCCAAGAAAATTTGGGTACCTAAGACTTGAGTTTGATTTTTTGTAGGTGATTGAGCATAGCCACAAAGCTAAAACAAAAGATGCTTGGTACTTAGATAGTGGATGCTCAAGGCACATGACGGGTGATAAAAGCCATTTCAATTCTTTCAAATCAAAAATTGGTGGAGAAGTCACTTTTGGGGACAACTCCAAAGGCCAAGTGGAAGGAAGTGGCTCAATAGGTAATGATCATTTCTCTTTAGAAAAAGTATTACTTGTTAGGGGTCTTAAGCATAACTTGTTAAGCATTAGTCAACTTTGTGACAAAGGTTACAAAGTAATTTTTGATTGCATGAAGTGTAATGTTATAGATCCTAAGTCAAATAAAATTCTTTTTCTAGGTCATTGGCAAGGTAACATATATATTGTCTATCTTAATGAACTCAAAAATGAAAACATATGCTTAATGGTAGACAACAAAAAGGAATCTTGGTTATGGCATAGAAGACTAGGCCATGCAAGCATGAGTGTGCTATCCAAGCTAGCTAGAAAGGATCTAGTAATAGGTTTACCCAAAATACCTTTTGATCATGAAGAAATATGTGAAGCTTGTGTTAAAGGAAAACACAAGAGAACAACTTTTAAGCCTAAGAATAGTGTATCCACCACTAGGCCTCTTCAATTACTGCATTTAGACTTATTTGGACCAACTAGAACCACTAGCCTAGGTGGGAAACACTATGGATTTGTAATAGTTGATGATTACACTAGGTACACTTGGGTGTTCTTTTTGAGAGTAAAAAATGAAGCCTTAGAGAAATTCATAGCCTACTCAAGGGTGACTCAAAATGAAAAAGGATACACAATAACAAGCATTAGAAGTGATCATGGCAAAGAATTTGAAAATATAGGATTTGATGAGTATTGCAATGATCAAGGAATTAGCCATAATTTTTCAGCCCCTAGGACACCACAACAAAATGGTGTAGTTGAGAGAAGAAATAGAACTTTGGAAGAAATGGCTAGAACTATGTTATGTGAGAATAACTTACCAAAGTATTTTTGGGCCGAAGCTATAAACACATCATGTTATGTAATTAATAGAGCTATGATAAGACCCATGCTAAAGAAAACTCCCTATGAGCTCTACAAAGGTAAGAAGCCTAACATTAGTTACTTCCATCCTTTTGGCTGCAAATGCTTTGTTCTAAATAATGGAAAAGATAATTTAGGAAAATTTGATGCCAAGAGTGATGAGGGAATATTTCTAGGATATTCATTGAATTCAAAGGCTTATAGAATATATAACAAAAGAACATTAATGGTTGAAGAGTCTATTCATGTTATATTTGATGAGTCAAATAATATATCAAAAGATTTAGCCAATGATGAGAATGTTTGAATATTTGATAAAAACTTAGAAGATGACTTTCTAGAAAAGCTTGACTTGAATAAAGAAGATAAAGAAGAAATAGAGGTTTTAGAAAGAGAACCTAGAGCACCAAGAGAGTTAGGATATGTAAAAGATTGTGAAATAGTAGGAGATCCAACTCTTGGAGTTAGAACTAGATCATCCCTAAGGAATATGTGCCAATATATAGCCTTTGTATCTCAAATTGAGCCTAGGAATGTCAATGAAGCCTCAGAAGATAATAATTGGTTCCTAGCAATGCAAGAAGAATTAAATCAATTTGAGAGAAGCAAAGTATGGAAACTAGTTCCTAGGCCTAGTGATCACTCAATAATTGGAACTAAATGGATATTCTAGAACAAAATGGATGAAAATAGTGTGATCACAAGGAATAAGGCTAGGCTAGTTACTCAAGGCTATAGACAAGAGGAAGGCATAGACTATGATGAAACATATGCACCGGTAGCTAGATTAGAGGCAATAAGAATGTTACTTGCCTTTGCATGTTATAAAAACTGCAAGTTATATCAAATGGATGTAAAGAGTGCATTCTTAAATGGTTTTATTAATGAAGAAGTATATGTTGAGCAACCTCCCGGATTTGAAAATCATGAATTTCCTGAACATGTTTTTAAATTATCAAAGGCACTTTATGGGTTAAAGCAAGCTCCTAGAGCTTGGTATGAAAGGTTGTCAAAATTCTTAATAGAAAAGGGATTTTCAAGAGGAAAAGTGGATACCACCTTATTCATTAAGAATAAAAATAAGGATTTATTAGTTGTACAAGTGTATGTAGATGATATTATTTTTGGTTCAACTAATGAGTCTTTATGCCAAGAGTTTGCTAAGATCATGCAAGGAGAATTTGAGATGAGCATGATGGGAGAACTCACATTCTTCTTGGGACTTCAAGTGAAGTAAACAAAGGATGGAACCTTCATCAATCAAGCAAAGTATACCAAGGACTTGCTCAAGCGATTTGGAATGGACAATTGCAAACCTCAAGCCACTCCAATGGGCACCAACATCATGCTTGATAAAGATGAAAGTGGTAAGTGTGTAGACACTAAACTCTATAGGTCTATGATAGGCTCATTGCTTTATTTAACTGCAAGTAGACCAGATATTTTGTTTAGTGTATGCCTTTGTGCTAGATTTCAATCCTCTCCTAAGGAATCACATCTATTGGCAACTAAGAGAATCTTTAGATACCTCAAAGACACTCCCTCACTAGGACTTTGGTACCCCAAGGACTCCACTTTTGCCCTTCATGCATTTTCAGATGCTGATTTTGGAAGATGCAAAATAGATAGGAAAAGTACTTCAGGTACTTGCCAATTCTTAGGAAATAGGTTAATTTCTTGGTTCTCCAAGAAACAAAACAGTGTGGCTCAGTCCACAACTGAAGCTAAATATATAGCAGCTGGTAGTTGTAGTGCTCAAGTGTTGTGGATTAAACAACAAATGAGAGATTATGATATTGACATGAAGCAAGTCACTATTAAATGTGATAATACCAGTCATTAATCTGTCTAAGAATCCTATTCAACAATCCAGAACCAAGCACATAGAAATTAGACATCACTTCCTTAGAGACCATGTACAAAAAGGGGATATAATTTTAGAGTACATTGACACTCTACATCAAATAGCTGATATATTCACCAAACCCGTTGATAGAGATAGGTTCTGTATCCTTAGAGGTGAATTAGGACTCATGGATATGCCTTAGGACTTTCATGTTTTAAAAATCTTGGTTTCAAGTTGATTTTAAAAGAGTTTTTGCAAAGATTTTCTGGCAATGAGGATGAGAGATCGATCTCCTTGCAATATAGATCGATCTCCACACCTCCAACAAGCCTAAATCATCAAGGTTAAGCTAAGCAGATCGATCTTCTAACCATAAGATCGATCTCCTTACGTCTCTGTTTAAAGGAAGATCGATCTATCAACACGACAGATCGATCTCTTCAAGCTTCCGCATTCTGCAGATCGATCTTTACATTGGGCAAATCGATCTCCCTAAGCCTCTGTTAAACGACAGATCGATCTGTGTGTAACAGATCAATCTCCTTAAGCCTCTGTTTGCGACCAGATCGATCTGGCCTTACGACAGATCGATCTCTATTGGATTCTGGAAATGACAGATCGATCTGTCGCCTTGACAGATCGATCTCCTGTGCCCTGGAGTATAAATACCCGCGTAAAATTCCCAAATTTTAGAAACCCAATTTTCAAATTCCCAAATTTCCCTCGCATCTTTTCCTCCGATTCCTCCTCAGATCGATCTCTGTACGGTCTTCCTTGCGTCTCGATGTCAAATTTCGGTATAGTAACCAACATTCCTTACTGATTTTCTCAAAATTTTTCTTCAATTTGTGTTCATTTTAATTCTAGGGCAAACCTAGGTACTGTTTCATTGCTTTTCTCATTGTTGAATCTGTTTAGCGCAAATCTAGAGTCTAGAATAATGACTAGGCTTAAGACAGTAGGACACAAACCCTGTAGGACCACTGTAGAGGCCGGTTCCTCATCACAACCCGTTCCTCCACCTCCTATCGCTTCCTTCAATCGGTGTTTTAAAACACCAGCAAAAAGAAAGCGATATGAGGAATACTTCTCAACCATACCAATCAAGCATTGGCGTACTATCGATTTTTCCTTCCTCAATCGTATAGATTTTCCTTACGTGTCAAAGTTTGAGGAATTTAGTTGGATGAATTTCTTAAAAATCAACACTCTCGTCCCTCCAAATCTAGTTCGTGCATTCTTTTCCAACGCCGAATTACTTTTTGACCTAAATGACACTTGCAAAATTGTCGGTTTCGAAACATATGTCATGGGTAAACCCATTATAATAGACACTGAAGTTCTAGCCAAAGCGTTTGATATACGCGATGAAGGCTTAACAAATGAGGATGAGGAAGTCTCCTTGGAGTTTGATCTCCCTGGGGACAAGGCGAGTGACCTGCCGATGCATCCTCGGTTACTCCATCTCATAATCTCTTGGAACCTCCGCCCTTTCGGTACTCGTCATTCTACCGTTAGGCGCTTAGATCGCTTTTGGCTCCATCTCATTCACACCACAAGCCAAAAACCTAACCTCCCTCACTTTATATACGAAGATTGGCTGAAGATTGTGCGTGGACAAGCTACCACGATCGTGTTTCCACAACCGGTAGCTTATCTTCTCCACCGCCTTGGTATCGACTGCAGTAGCGAAACTGGCAAACTCCCCTCTCCCAAGAGCGTGCTTAACATTGGGACCCTCCATCATATGGGGTACTACAAAGACTTCCGGGGAGAGTGGACGAAAAAGAGGGACCAACAACCTGCTGAGGCTATGGAAGAGGACCCCACCAATGAACCAGCGCATCCACCTGCAACACCAGCTCCAGAACCGTCGTCCTCAACGGCTGAGCCAACTGCACCAACGTCGTCTCCTGCTGGCTTGGAGATGTTCATGAAGATGATGAGTGATCTCACTCATAAAATCGATGAAGGATTTGCATATTTAAACCAAAGAGTGGATAAGATTCAAGAAGCTCAAGAGGCGATGTTCGGTGAGGTCCAAGTCACACGCACGCACGTTGAGCATCTATTGGATCGTGCTCCTTCCTCATCTTAGGCCATAGGTGTTTGTTGTAGTTTAGTTTCATCATGTTTGATCTTTAATGTTACTTGTACTAAATTTGCTTGAATGAAATGTGATTTGACTGGATATTGGGTGAGTTAATGAAAATGTTGATTTTGAAATGCCATGAATCTTCTATTTTGTGTGTGATTGATATGACAAAAAGGGGGAGAAGAAACATGTGTTGTGGTTGTGTTAAATGTTTAAAAGAATGATTTAATTGAGGGGGAGTTATGATTTAATTGAGGGGGAGTTAAGATTTAACTGAGGGGGAGGTAAGTCATTAACAAAGTCAAAAGCTCACAAAAAGGGGGAGTTTTGCAAATTCACTAAACATGTTTATTTGATGAGTTTTGTCATATCAAAAAGGGGGAGATTGTTGAGTTAATGTATTTTGAAATGACAAAACAAGTTAATTCAATAATGTTAAGATGATATACAAACATGTTTAGAGGTTATTAGTACCAGAACTTAGAGTTCTGCTGATGAGAGATCGATCTGGGGTATGAGAGATCGATCTCCTGGGTTTTTACTTGATGAGAGATCGATCTCATGATGGAAGAGATCGATCTGGCAAGCCTTAAATCTATACAAAGGTATTTAGGAAGAATGAGATCGATCTGCAAGGGTTAAGAGATCGATCTAGCTAATGCTAGAGTTGAGAGATCGATCTGGTTGATGAAGAGATCGATCTCCCTTAAGAGCTTAAGACTATAGATCGATCTGAGAGATCGATCCACACTCAAACAGAGGACTTATGAGATCGATCTGGTAAGGAAGAGATCGATCTCCTCAAAGTCAGAGAGCTAAAGAGATCGATCTGTGTTGTTGAGAGATCGATCTCCTCTCTACGAGATTGCATGGCAGATCGATCTGGAGATCGATCTTGCCTCAAACAGAGAGATTAGGAGATCGATCTGCCTATTCGACAGATCGATCTGCCTCATTATTTTTAAACTAACAGATCGATCTGCTAACCTATGAGATCGATCTCCTTGTGTATTTGTGCTTCAATCTTGCAGGATTTATAACTAAGAGATCGATCTGGCCAAGATGGCAGATCAATCTGGCACTCTACTGGAGGTACCCAACGGCTAGTTTCTGCAAAACACAACGGGAAGAATAGCATTTAATGCTCCAACTACCAATCCTTCAGTATTTAACCAAGCATTGAAGACAAAGAGAACAGAGACACTAATGCTGCACATTCCAAACATTCTCAAGCTTTAATTCATTCATTCTTTGTGTCCCTATTGCTCATTAATTGAAATTCATTGTACAAGCTTAAGTGCAACAAGCTTTGTTAGTACTACCCATTGTAAAGCCTTATTCTGTATTCATCCATACCCAAAAAGAAAAGAGGATTGTTCCTCAGTGAGAGACATTGTAAAAGGGTGAATACATTTCTGTATTGCTAAGGGTAGAGAGGTTATTCCTTAACCTGTAAAAGGAACATTGTAAGCTCTATTGAGAGAGAGAAAGAAAGCACTTGACAAGAAGGTTAAGGAGAGAGGACGTAGGCAAGAGTTTGGCCGAACCTCTATAAGTGACTGTGTTTGTTTCTCTTTCCCTATCTTGCATTTAAATTGTTTAATTTCATTATTGCTCAATTCTATTTTCTGATTGAAGTAGGATTAAATTAAAATTTGTCGTAATTGTTAGAAAACCGATTCACCCCCCTCTCGGTAGAGCCAACAAGATCGATCTGCTCCTTGAGGAGATCGATCTTCTCCCAAATAGAAACATTTGGAGATCAATCCCTTCCTCATGAGATCGATCGTCTCTCAAACAGAATCATAAGGAGATTGATCCTCTTCCATTAGAGATCGATCTACTCCTTAAATTCCTCCTTCCTTGTCATTTTTGAATCACCAGATCGATCTCTCCTTCCCTAAGATCGATCTGACCTCTTAGTTTCACACTTATGTTAAACATTTACACATAAATCTCCAAATATAATTTCCCCAATTCACTTAGCTCAATAAATTACACTTCAAGTTCTTACTACATCATTAAAATATATCTAAAATTCTCAGATCTCACAGTATATCTACACACACCTAGGAGTGTGAATAAAAGTCTTTAAATTTTTCGTTGTAAATATATGAATTTTAGTTATTGCATCGTCTCACAGCCCAACTGTAGTAGCGTAAGTATGTATAAAAGGGCACCCAAAAATGGGGTGTGATAGATTTGGTATTAGAGCTTGGTTGGTCTGATGTGAATCGATGTTTAGGACTAAGAAAACATACATCCCCAAGTTACTGTGCGATATTTAGATACAAATGTGTATAAGGAGCTAGTAGTGAATTAAACGTTTGTTATAAATGTAGGAAAGTTATCAGGCTTGTGAGATATGCCTGAGAGACACCGCAAGAGGGGAGAGAGCTCGAGAGCTCAAGGGCGGAATGACATGACTGAGAGGTACAATAGATCGTCCTCTAGTCATAAGCCTCAGGAATAGATAGAGGCTTTTAATCCTCGGATAACTTGATTAGAGGAAGACATGCACACCACGATGACCATGATGGGTCAGATTATGGCTAGGTTTGAGGGTACACTTGGTACAATGGGACAGGCTGCACCGAATCCCCCAGCAGCTGCACCTGAACCTAAGAATGTTATACCTGCACAACCTGAACCGATTAGGCCACGAGATCCCCATATTCGACGAATACCTCCTATAATAGCCCCACAGCAGTATGATAATGATGATTTGGGGTATGGATATGATTGTGATATGGAGAGGCTGAGACATTTTATGGACTTTAAGCCTCATTCTTTTAGCGGGGTAAAGGATCCTGCAGTGGCTGAGAACTGGATCAGCCAAATGGAAAAACTATGTCTTTTGTAGGTGTTCAGCTATGGAGACAGTAGCGCTTACAGCCTTTGTATTGAGAGGTGAAGCAGAGCACTGGTGGAAGTCCGCCAGGTCGATGTTGAGAGCTCAAGTTATGGCAATCACTTTGGATATGTTCTTGGGTGTTTTTAGAGAGCAATACATCCCGAAACCGCTCGACGTAGGTTACAGATGGAGTTTTTGAATTTAACTCAAGGGAACCAAACTATGGATGAGTACGAGTCACGATTCACTTCATTGGGTAGATATGATCCAGACTCGATCAAGAGTGAGGCTATAAGGGTCTGTAGATTTGTAGATGGACTCAAGCCTTCAATATGAGCGAAGTTGGCCCCATTTGATGTTGCTACCTATAGAGAGGCTGTGCGACGGGCCCAACTATGTAAACAAGATTATGACCTACACATTTTTTAGTTCAGTTAGGGTAAGGATAAGGGTCCAAGGAAGCTGGGAGTTGGCAAGAGTGCTAGGTTTGGACAGAGAGGGGCTGGTAAGCTTCGGAGAGAAATCGATGAGTCACAGAAGAAGGCTGCTAGACCTTTCATGCCTCAGACTCAGACACCAGCCAAGGGTATAGTGATTGGTGGACCCTGATCGACTGTTGATCAATGTAGACTATGTAGTCGACACCATGGTGGTAGGCCATGTCATCTTTCAAGGTACCTGATGCTTCAGATGTGGTAAATTTGGGCATTATGCGAGAGAGTGCCTGAGATAGTTGAAGTAGTCCCACAAAGGGGTAAGGAGCCAAAGAGAGTTCCTATAGTTACACCTCCTACAAGAAAGAAAGCCTCGGTTGAAGAAAAGGGGAAACAAGTTGTGGGTTAAGGCAGGGTGTATGCGATACACCAAGCATCAGCTGATACCTCTTCTAAAGTGATAAAAGGTACAATCTTGATTTTTAATTTGGAGGCTATAGCTTTGTTTGATTCTGGTGCTAGAAATTCCTTCATATCACCTGCAAGGGCATCAAAGTTAAAAGGTTTTGTAGAACCCACATACTTGAGTAGGACTTTATTAATAAGTACCCCTATGAGAGTTAGCCAATTAGTTGAGCAAGTGTATAAAGATTGTAAAGTGAGGGTAGGGGATAAGTGCATGATAAGCAATCTGATTTTGTTGAATATGTATGACGTTGATGTAATCTTGGGAATGGATTGGTTAGTTACCAATCATGCTTTCATAGACTGCCATTCTAAGCCATTTCATTTTCTTTACCCGAAGAATGTGTTATAAAATTTTAGAAGAAGTAATAAAGGTTTTGAATTTTGTAGCAAGTAAGGTGTATTAGTATAAAAATGACATAAACGTTGTTTTGAAGGTTTTATTGCTTATGTGGTGGATTTGAGCAAAACACACCCAGATATGGTTGACATTCTAGTGGTTAGAGAATTCCCTTATGTCTTTCCAGATGACCTACTGGGATTGCCACCGGATAGAGAAATAGAATTCGGTGTAGATTTGACGCTTGGAACCGAGCCAATATCGAAGTCACCATATAGGATGGCTCTAGTTGAGCTAGAGGAATTAAGGAAACAGTTGTAAGATATGCTAGATAAGGGGCTTATAAGATCGAGCGTCTCACCATGGGGAGCTCCAGTATTGTTTGTGAAGAAGAGAGATGGGAGCCTTGGGTTGTGTATTGACTATCGAATGTTGAATAAGGCTACCATCAAGAATATGTATCCCTTGCCATGCATTGACGATTTATTAGATCAGCTTCGGGGAGCGTAGATCTTTTTCAAGATAGATCTGAGGTCTGGGTATCATCAATTGAAGATTCAGAAGGAGGATGTGCCCAAGATAGCTTTTCGCACCCGCTATGTCCATTACAAATTCCTGGTGATGCCTTTCAGGTTGACTAATGAGCCAGCAGCTTTTATGGCTCTAATGAATGAAGTAATCAAGCCATACCTAGACCAGTTTGTGATTATTTTCATTGATGATATATTGGTGTATTCAAGGTCCAAAGAAGAGCATGAGCAGCACTTAAGGGTTATTTTGCAGACCCTCCGAGAGAGAAGGTTATATGCCAAGCTTAGTAAATGTGACTTTTGGTTGGAGCAGATTTCTTTTCTGGGCCATGTGTATCGAAGGATGGGGTGTCGGTAGATCCATCCAAGATCAAGACTGTTGTTCAGTGGGAATAGCCCCGGACAGTCACAGAGATTAGAAGTTTTCTAGGTTTGGCTGGTTACTACAGAAGATTTGTAGAGGGTTTCTCTAAATTGGTTGCTCCATTAACATGTCTTATAAGGAAGAGTGTGGAGTTTACATAGGATAAAGCTTATGAGAGGAGTTTTTAGGAACTTAAGTGCAGATTAACCATCGCGCCAGTTCTTATCATCCCTAACAACTCAAGGAACTATTCTGTTTATACGGATGCTTCACATCAAGGGCTAGGATGTGTTTTGATGCAGGATGGAAGGGTAATAGCTTATGGATCTAGACAGCTAAAAGATCATGAGAAGAACTACCCCACTCATGATTTAGAGTTGGCAGTCGTAGTATTCGTATTGAAGATATGGTGCCACTACTTGTATGGTGAGAGATTTCAGATCTTTACGGATCACAAGAGTCTGAAGTATCTGTTCTCACAGAAGGAGTTAAACATGAGGCAGAGAAGGTGGTTAGAACTCCTCAAGACTACGATTGTGAGATTTTATACCACCCAGGGAAGTCGAATGTGGTTACCGATGCATTGAGTAGAAAGAGTCTCGGGTTGGTATCACATATGATGGTTAGAGAGCATGAGTTATTGGAACAATTCACAAACCTTAGTCTGGATATGACCCTACCTGAGATTGGTAGCTATGGGATTATTGCTAGATTAAGATTAAAATCAAAGTTGACTGAGATAATCCAACAAGCTCAGCAAATTGATTAATGGTGTATTTATGTGATTATCCAAATTCAAAAGGGGAAGGGTATAGAATTTGTATTGAGTTCAGATGGAGTACTAAGGTTCGGAGATACAATATGTGTTCTTAAGGATTCAGAGCTGAGGAGGTTGATATTATTAGAGGCTCACTCATCGAGATATACAGTACACTCAGGGAGTAATGAAATGTATCAGAATCTCTGAAAGGTATATTGGTGGTCTGGAATGAAGAGAGACATAGCTGAGCATGTCGTTAGATATCTCATTTGTCAGTAGGTAAAGGTTGAGTATCAGAAACCAGGAGGATCGTTGCAACCTCTACCAATACCAACATGGAAGTGGGAGCACGTCACCATGGACTTTGTGATGGGGTTACTGAGAACTCGTAAGAACCATGATGCCATATGGGTGATAGTAGATAGGTTAACGAAATGGGCACACTTTTTAGCCATGAGATCTACAGATACATTGAGTGCACTGGCGAACCTGTTTGTGCGGGAAATATTGAGATTACATGGAGTTCCAGTAAGTGTTGTTTCTGATCGGGATGCCCACTTCACTTCCCACTTTTGGGGACATTTTCAGGAAGCGATGGGGATCCAGTTAAGCTTGAGCACCGCTTTTCATCCTCAAACAGATGGTTAGTCAGAGAGGACAATACTGACCCTGGAGCATATGTTGAGAGCATGTGTGCTTGATTTTAGAGGCTCATGGGACGATCACTTGCCATTGATTGAGTTCGCCTACAATAACAGTTATCACTGAAGTATTGGTATGGCCTCTTATGAGGCACTATATGGTCGTAGATGCCAATCGCCTATTGGTTGGGAAGAAGTTGGTGACAAACAGGTTCTCGCACCCGATTTTGTTAAACAAGCCTTCGAGGTGTTCAGATAATTTGCGAAGCCGCGAATATCTTAAAGTCGACAAAAGAGCTACGTTGATAGGAGACGAAGACCAATTGAGTTTGATGTGGGTGAGTCCGTATTTTTTAGAGTATCTCATTCTAAGGGAATAACGAGATTCGGGAAGAAAGGGAAACTAAGTCCTCGTTACATTGGTCCCTTCGAGATCTTAGATAGAGTGGGAGATGGAGCATATAGGCTAGCCTTACCACTTGAATTAGCAGAAGTCCACAATATCTTCCATATTTCTATGCTTCGAAAGTACTACCCAGATCCGACACATGTAATTAGTTATGAGCTGTTAGAGCACAAGGAGGATATATCGTATGTCGAGAGACCGATCCGAATATTGGACAGAAAAGAGAAGGTGTTGCGGAACAAGATGATTTCATTGGTTAAAATTTTGTGGCAATATCATACCGTGGAAGAGGCCACATGGGAATTGGAGAGTTTGATACGGGAGAAGTATCCCAAGTTATTCACAGAATGATTGGTTCCAATTAAGAGGACCAAATTTTCTAAGTGGAGGAGAATGTGAGACCCCGTATAGGTTTAACCTTATATATATATATGTAAATGAATTCATACGTATGGTGATATACTTGTAATGTGAATTATATGTAATGTAGGTCCATAAGTTTAAGGTACACACATGTAATAGGAGTTGTGATTGTACGTACAAGTTACATTATATATGAATATAAAGAAATAGACTTAAACATGGGAAGAATGTGAGTGAAATGGAATATGAGTAGTGTGGTAAAGTGGAAGGAAGATTTGCATAAGTTGTGCACTTCCATTTGGTTTATATTAAGCACCTTTGGGTATACAAAGATTTCACACGAGTTTTAATGAGTATGAAGTACTAATGGATGCCATTTTCAAGTCTCAAAGGTGATCAGATGGAAAAATGACTAAGTCAGTAAATTGAGGGATTGTTTGGTATGTGTTGCTGTAGAAAAACTACAGAAAATTTGGAAATATGAAGGTCAGATCGATCTCATAGGATGAGAGATCAATCTGAAAGAGCCAGAATGCTTTTATTTGAGCAATGGTATAGGGCAAATCGATCTCCAAAGGAGAAAGATCGATCTCCAAAACATTCTGTAAAATGCAGATCGATCCTTAAGGGAAAAGATCGATATCCTTAGCTCTCTGTTTGGAGCAAATCGATCTCAAGCTTCGACAGATTGATCTCATGCTTAAAATACTGTGAAAAAGAGGGATTTAAATGGACCAGATCGATCTCCTCCTAAAGCAAATCGATCTCATCAAGCCAATTCTATAAATAGGAGCAGTGAATTTGCAGATTTCGGAAAAACACTTCACCCTTTCCATTTCAACTCAAAAACCTAGCTTTCTCACTCCTAAATCCAGCCATTTTCAGTAAGATTTGAGGGAAAGCTATTAGTGACAAAGTTGTTCACATTAAAAAGAAGAACAACATAGTTGGGAGGCATTTTCCCCATTTGTTGGATTTAAGCAACAAGGTGCATTTCTATTGGAACAAGGAGGAAATTAAGCTAGGTGAGTTTCTAATGCACATACCCAAGTATATTTGTTTGGATATTGATGTGGGAAATGATTAGTATGCATAAAAATGATAGAAACTACCTAGAAAGTAAAGAATCCACCATAACCTAGTAATGGTCTAGTGTGAGAAAGTTGAATGTAGAAGTATTAATGATGGATGACTTATCTTAAGAGGATGATTGTATTGTGCATATGATTTGGATGTGCTGATATTAGAATAAATTGTGAGATTTACCACAAGGGGTAAAATGTATATTTAAGGCATTGGATAAATGCTTAGTTGAACAAGAGTTAGAAACGTTAACTCAAGTACCTGATGGATGAATTGTAGTTCCCGATGATACACCCGAGCAAGTCAAGATAAGAATACGAGAAGCCTAAAAGAGGAGAGTCGCACTCAAGTAAATCGAGGTAAGGGACTGTGTGTTTGCTATAGAGATGTTCGTGCGTATTTTACAACAATTTCGTGATATAATGCTAGAATTAGTACGATACTACGATTCTATGAAATGATATGGAAGCATTAAATGTACTACGATATATACATGTATTGAGAAATGGGATAGGGTAAGGAAATAGCATGATATGCATGTTTTCAATGTTTTTTTCTCAATTTTGTATTGATATTGGTGATTGAGAAATGATGATGATAGGTTGGCTAATTTTACATGTTTTAGCGTGGAGAGACATGATGCATAAATAAACATGTTTTGAGTTTTAAAAAGGGAAAATAGCCACCTATCAGATTTGAGATGAGATTTGGTGTTGGAGCTCTAGCTCACACCCGTTTGAATGACTTTGACTATGTGCTAGAGTGTTGGCTCGCACATATTTCTATGCATTTGATGTGTCGTGCTGGAGTTTAACTCACACGATGGTTTTAAGAAAAGTGTTGGAGCTCTGCTCGCACCTATTTTTACTGCGTTGAGGTAAACCTAGGGGTCTGGGACCCAAGGGGATGCCAGCTGATGGCCTTGGAATGGGCGGGGCCTTAATGATAAATCGTACTACGTTGGAGCCTTACGATGACTGTGTGTCACACAGATTTTCTCACCTGGTATATGAGACATGGTTCAGGATGAAAAGTCCATCGGAGTTGGAGTATGGACTTAGGTCCATGGTCGTACGTAGTACTGTGTAGTTGTCCGTTGGTATACTATGTACCATGCTGGGTGCACGTGAGTACGAGTATCGCCTAGATGACACATGGCGTATCTTATATCATGAGTATGTAAGGAGATGAGGTTGATTGAGATGAGCCGAAGGGTAAGACTAACCCATCCCCTTTTAGGTGAAGTGATGCCCTGTGCACACCTGATCAATGAGGCATGGGATCACTGACTATGGCCATACGTCGTGGATATTTGATTGCCAAAAATTCCATGCCTGTCTCAAAGATTCGAGAAACAGAGAAAACTCATAAAAGAAAGAGATTTGAGGAAAAGAAATGATTGAGAAAGTAAAGAGATTTTGTGTTTTGATAAATCTCTGATTTAAACGCTTGTGCCGTGAGGGCACAATTTCATGAATCATGTTTTAGAATGGAAGCATAACATATTTAATTTACATGAAAATGCCAATGAGAAATGTATGTTTAAAAGCATTTTCGTATAATATTTCCATTTATAATGAAAACATGATTTTAGTTTATACATGCATGGGCTATGTAGGTAGTACGATATCTACCTGCTAGCATTCATTTCCTTACTAAGCTGTGGTTTGCTCATCCCACTATTTTCCCCCTTCAAGTACTGAGAAGTAGGAGAGCGGTGGTTTCTAGATTCCTCTTTGAGTTTGACAGCTCCCACCAGTCGTAAAGGTATAAGAATTGTATACATAAGCGTATTTTGTATCTATCTTATTGTATCACATAGTTATACCTTGGAATTGTAAACAGTCTTATGGGGATGATATGTAAGTACAATGTATTTATACAATTGATTTTGTATATCTACACACACCTGGGAGTGTGAATAAAAGTTTTTAAATTCTTCGCTGTAAATGTATGTATTTTAGTTATTGCATCGTCTCACAGTCCAACTGTAGTAGCGTAAGTATGGATAAAAGGGCACCTGGAAGTGGGGTGTGACAAACATCTTCCACGTCTCGATGCTTCTGAAGTACCATCCGGATCTGACACATGTTATTAGATATGAGTCGTTGGAGCTCAGTGAGAGCATGTCATATGTCGAGAAGCCGTTTCAGATATTGGATAGGAAAGAGAAGGTGTTGAGGTCGAAGAGAATTCCCTTTGTGAATGTTCTTTGGCAATATCACACTCCGGAGGAAACTACTTGGGAATCGGAGAGTATGATGCAAGAAAAGTACCTGGAGTTGTTCTCAGACTAATTTGATTCTAATTTGGAGGACCAAATTTCTTTATAGGGGGAGAATTGTGAGACCACATGTATGTATGACTTTATTATATGTTAATAGAATCATAAGAAAGGTGATATTGATCATATAAATGTGAATGAGATTGCAAAGAGAATGCATGAATACTTGTGAATACATGTAATGGTTAAATAAGGGCTGAAGTGGCTATAGAGTTAATGAATGGACTTTAAATCCTTCAGACTAATATAAGGACTCAAACACAAATGGATAATACAAGGCCAATGAGTTCTGTATACCTTTTATGATTTTGCGTGGTACATACAAGTTACATAATACGTGAATCATAAGAAATGGATATTTTTAAGTTCTAAGTGTGAAAGAAATGCAAAATGGGTATTGAAGCAAATGAATACAAAGTTACCATTGAAAATTTAGGAAAGTTATAGATGGAATGCTGCAGAGCAAGGGGAGATCAATCTCATTGTGCTCAAAATGCAGAACCAATGCATTCTGTAAAAGGGAGATCGATCCTTCATTTAAGCAGATTGATCTCGATATGCTTCTGGCTAGCAAAGATCGATTTCTTTGCAAAGCCAGATCGATCTCTAAAGTTTTCTGCCAAGCGAAGATCAATCCCATCCCATAAGCAGATCGATCCCATCCCAAGAGGCAGATCGATCCCCTAGCCTGCATGTTGAATTCTGAAGGAGTTTAAAGCAAGGGAAGATTGATCTCTCATCCTAGGAGATTGATCTCATAAGGCCAATTCTATAAAAAGGACCCAACATTCGAGTCTTCTTCTATGAAAACATCAAACATCCCTGCATTGTCACAAAGTAACGTAGCTTTCTCACTCTAGAAAACCATCACTTCCCTACCAGATTAGAAGAAAAGTTATTTGAGCAAAGTTGTTTATTATGATGAGGAGAGCAACATAGTTTTGAATCAACATTCAAGTTGTTGGATTGAAGGAGAAAAGTCTTCCCTTAAGATTTGGCCAAGTGAGGAAGTATAAGTTAAGTAAGTTCTCAATACACCAACTTCAAGTATGTTTATCTATGCATTATTATGGGTTATTTGGTGTATATATTGTTGGTTGAAACTACCTAGAGTATGATGAATCCTCTATGACCTAAAAATGGGTTAGTGTGAGAAAGTGAGCTATAGTGGATTTATTAATGAAATGATTATACTATGGTGATAGTTATGTTAAACTCTTGATTTTGAGATGACTTTGGGGAATCAATTAATAGGATTTGATGGAATTATGAAATGTGCATAAGAGGTGTATGATGAAATACCTTAGTAAAGGAAAATGATGAACTTAAGGTATTGTGAGATTAATGCTGGCCTAATATGAATCATTAGACTTGATGAGTCCAATAGATTCTCGAGAAAAGATTAGTATAATCGAAATGGACTTAAGAGAAATTAAGGCCTAATAAGTGTTAATAAACCCAATAAGTCGAATCAACTATAGTAAACGCAAGAATTGTAATATATTGGGTTAAATTGATGTGATAAGTAATTTCGTATAGTTTTTGAGATTTCATTGGAAATGAATCAAACTGCGTGATTGAGCAGCTCTGAGGAAGTGGAATGGCTCGACTCGATTCCAGGTAAGGGAATTCTGTAAGTATTTAGAGGTAGCTGCACATATTTTGAGGGTATTTACAGGGCATTATAACTACTTGGTTATCTAGAAAAGAGATAATGATTTGTACGAACAATTTCAAATTTAGATGAAAAAGATGATTTTGTCTTGGAAGTAAATCTTACAAAAAGGGTAGTAAGGCTAATAAATTGCATGAATGTCATGTTTTGATATTTTTATGAAATCCATTGCTTTGATTTAAGCAAAAGTGACAGATAGGCTGGCTATTTGATTTCATAATTTCATGAAATAGAATGAGTCAGGTGCTAACTTTGGTTTCGAGCGTGTTTGTTGAAATAGAGTCGCCTATCAAATTTATCTGAGTTTAATCATGCTGGAGCTTTGGTCGCACTGGGTTTTGATATTTTAACATGCATGAAGTGTGTTAGAGCCTAGTTCGCACCATATTTTTGAGTAGAGATGCATGCAAGCCGTATTGGAGCTTTTGCTCGTATGTGGGTTTTCATTGATTTCTTATGCATATAATGGTACTAGAGCTTTTGCTCGTACATGATTTTACCATTATTTACTTTGCATAAAGCCGTACTGGAGCATTGCTCGTACGAGGATTTTCACCGGTTGTCCATGAAATCCTACAAGAGATTTGCTCGCACTAGGCTTTTCACACTGTGATATGTAATGAGTCATACTAGATGCCTCGTGTAGACTGTGTGTCACACGGATGAGATGCTCGCACGAGTCGGGCTGGATGCCTTGTGTAGACTGTTAGTCACTCAGATGAGATACTCTCACGTGCATTTGGGACTGTGTCGGTTATGCATAGTATACGGTAGAAAGGACCTACGAGAGGCACCTTCGATCATGATATAGGTCCATAGAGTACGTTGTACCATGTATATTACATGGAGTACGCTGTACTATGTGGTAATGTTGTTGATTTGAAAGTCTGGCGGGTAGGATTAACCCACCTCCCATTACAGCATGATACCCTACACACCGGGATCCGTGTGGTCAGGGATGATAGTGACATAGTTGGCCAATAAAGTCTTCGATTATATTCATATATATATATAATGACCACCTGTCTCACATGATATCACATGGTTTTATATTCACTATACGCGATTTTTTTGATCCAGGGTAGACCCGATGGAGGGGTCGAACCTTGTGAGATATTTTTGTCACGACCCAATTTATCCTCTTATTATTGAAAATCGCTACAAATTTTTTGCGTTTTTCTTTCCTCACCCGGTCGTGATCAATTCACCACTACATAGTTGGGCTGTGAGGCAGTAATAATCATTCCTTACCATTCACTTCCCAATAAATCAAAAGTACTATCATACATTCGATGTTAAGTGGTATGTTCATACATACTATGTGTTATAACATTTACATCCCCCACGCTACAAATTCAAATGATCACTGTGCTTTTAAATTGTTTAGATACAAAAAGAATCTCTGTGTATATACCTCTGGGTGATAGAGATGCAACAGATGTCTCAACATAACGCCTCAGTCTTCACTAGGCTACTGTGTACACTCTGTAGATGGGGAAATAGATAGGGATCAGCCACCACAAGCTTAGTATTTCAATAATGCAACCATGGTAGATAACTACTCTATCTACATGCTGATAATGTTATCCATAAATCATTTATAATCGAAGCATGAGGAAAATAAAACTATGCCATATGCGTATACATATATCATGTATTTTAAATCATGGTAGTTGGCATATAGAACTTGGTAAGATCATCATGTACAAATCATCTCATGCTCATCATTATCAAATCTCATAATAAAATGGAAATTCAATTTGAAACATCTTTTTTGATTTATCTCATTCTCAATAAATCAAAATCCCATCAAAATCATTTCACAATCACAATCACAAACATCATTATCATTTCTCAATAAAAAATTCCACAAGGTTCAACCCCTCCCTCGGGTCTACCCTGGACAGTCACAATCACACTTATATATCAAAACGTGTGGTACTATGTAAATCAAGTGAGACAGGTCACTATGTAATAACTGACTATGTTGGCCAACTATGACATAATTCATCCAGGACCACACACATCCAGGTGTGCGGGGTATCATGCTAATACGAAGGTAGGTTAGCCCTTCGCCAAACTTTCTCATCAATATCTCAATCATGTGGTACAACGTTCTCTATGTGATATACACGGTACAATGTACTTCGTAGACCCATATCGTGGGTGGGGATACCAGTTGTAGGTCTTATCTACCCCATATCAATAGTTTTCTGTATCCATGTAGGAGAGCCTCCCCACCCCGCTAGGGCTTAAGGATGTTGGCTTAAGGATCCTTCCATAAGAGAGCCTCCCCGTTGAACTGAGCCTCCTTGCCTCCTCAAGCTTAAGGATATAGGGCTTAAGGATCTTACCGTAAGAGAGCCTCCCCACTGAATAGAGCCTCCCCGCCTCATCGGGCTTAAGGATGTAGGGCTTGAGGATCGTACCGTCTTCCACGACATCATACGTGCCATAGTGTGAAAACTTATGCAAGCTATGCTCTAGCACAGTTCATGCATTCATAAGTAAACCACCTCGTACGAGCTGCACTCTAGTATGACATTCATACATAAAACATGAGAAAACCACGTACGAGCATAGCTCCAGTACAGTTATATGCGTAAGAAAACCACTAAAAATCCACGTTTGAGCAGAAGCTCTAGTACAGTTTACAAAACATCATCATAGTTATGATTTCATAAACTTTACATCAAAAAATACGGGTCTTACATTCCTCCCCTCCTTTAAAGAATTTGGTCCACCAAATTAGAACCAAGTTACTCTTCAAAAAGTTGGGGGTACTTCTCCCGTATCAAATTCTTCAATTCCCATGTGGCCTCTTTCATCGTGCGATATTGCTAAAGGACTTTCACCAACGGAATTGTCTTATTCCGTAACACATTTTCTTTTTTCTCCAATATCTGAATCGGCTTCTCAACATATGTCATACTCTCATTATGCTCCAATAGTTCTTATCTTATCACATGTGTCGAGTCCGAGTGATACTTTCGAAGCATAGAGACATGGAATACATTATGAACAATCGCCAAGTCCGGTGGCAATGCCAACTTATATGCCTTATCTCCCACTCTCTCCAAAATCTCGAAGGGTCCGATATAACTAGGGCTCAGCTTACCCTTCTTACCAAATCACATAATACCCTTCGATGGTGAAACTCTCAGAAATACTGACACACCCACATAAAACTCTAGTGGTCTCCGTCTCTTGTCAGCATAACTCTTTTGCCAGCTCTGAGCTATCCGTAATCTGTCACATATCAATTGGACGTCCTCAGAGGCCTGCTGCACTAAGTCCAAAGCAAAAATTTATCTGTCACCAACCTCTTCCCATCCAATAGGGGATCGACACCTGCGTCCATACAGTACCTCATAGGGTGTCATATCGATACTCGCATGATAGCTGTTATTATAGGCGAACTTGTCTAACTGTAGGTGATCGTCCCAGGAGCCTCCAAAATCTAGCACACATACTCTAAACATATCCTCTAGGGTCTGTATAGTCCTCTCTGACTGCCCATCTTTCTGAGGATGAAAAGCGGTGCTAAAACTCAAGTGGGTCCCCATCACTTCCTGAAAGTGTTCCCAGAAATAAGAAGTGAAGCGGGCATCCCTATCAGAAACAACGCTCACTGGAACACCATGTAGCCATACTATCTCTCGAACATATAGGTTCACCAACTGACTCAGAGTATCGGTAGCTCTCATAGCTAAGAAATAGGTTGACTTAGTCAAACGATCCACAATAACCCATATGGCATCATGACCTCTACGGGTTCTCAGTAACCCCATCACAAAATCTAAGGTGACATACTCCCAATTCCATGTCGGTATCGGTAGAGGCTGCAATAACCCTGCAGGCTTTTGATACTCTACTATTACTTGCTGACAAATGAGACACTTAGTGACATATTCAATAATGTCTCTTTTCATTCCAGACCACCAATAAACCTTCTAAAGGTTCTGATACATCTTGGTACTCCCTGGATGTATCGTGTACTTCGATGAGTGAGCCTTTGATAAAATTCTTCTCTTGATCTCAAGATCCTCGGGAACACATACTCTGCCTCTGAACCTTAATAAGTCATCTGCATCAGCTCAAAATCAATACCCACACCTGCCTATATTTGACTCAACTAATCGATACATCGACTATCACTCTGTTGAGCATGCCAAATACGGTCAATCAACTCTGGTTCCAGTCTCAAACTAGCAATGATCTCCACTCTCTCTGATCCAGGTGAGGATACATCTAAACTGAGGTTCGCAATTTATTCCAACAACTCATGTTCCCGTATCATCATATAAGACACCAACCCAAGGTTCTTCTTGCTCAAGGTATCGGCAACTATATTTTCCTTACTCGAGTGGTACATGATTTCACAATCATAATCCTTTAAAAGTTCGAGCCATCTCATATGTCTCATGTTCAGCTCTTTCTACGAGAACAAGTACTTAAGGCGCTTATGATATGTGAAAACCTGAAATTTCTCTCTATAGTGGTAGTGGCGCCATATTTTCAAAGCAAACACCATGATCACTAACTCGAAATCATGTGTCAGATAGTTCCTCTCGTGATCTTTCAATTGTCTAGATCCATAAGCAACTACCTTCCCATCCGGCATAAGCACACAGCTCAGTCCCTAGTGTGATGCATCCGCATACACCGATAATTCTCCTGAGCTGATAGGAATGGTGAGAATCGGAGCCGTAGTCAATCGATGCTTAAGCTCCTAAAAACTCCTCTCACATACTTCATCCCACATAAACTTAACATCCTTCCGCGTGAGGCATGTCAACAAAGCAGCTAGTTTGGAGAAACCTTCTATAAATCTTCGATAATACCCTACCAATCCTAAAAAACTTCTAATCTCAGTAACTACCTTAGGCTGTTCCTACTGTACGACTGCCTCTATCTTGGATGGATCCACAGATACCCAATCCTTCGACACCACATGGCCCAGAAATGAGATCTGCTCTAACCAAAAGTTACACTTGTTGAGTTCAGCATACAATTCCCTCTCCCGAAGGGTTTACAGAACTATCCTTAAGTGCTCCTCATGATCTTCCCTGGACTTAGAATAAACCAAAATGTCCTTTATGAACACAATCACAAACTTGTCCAGGTATGGCTTAAATATCATTCATCAGTGCTATAAATGATGCGAGGGCATTCGTCAATCCGAATGGCATCACCAAGAACTCGTAGTGGCCATAACGGGTATGAAATGTTGTCTTGGCTATATTTTTACTCCTGATCCTCAATTAATGTACCTTAACCGCAGATCTATCTGTGAAAATACTTGGGCTCCTTGGAGCTGATCCAAAAAATATCAATTCATAGAAGGGGTTACTTGTTCTTAATGGTGGTTTTATTTAACAACCGGTAGTCTATACATAGTCAGAGGCTTCCATCCTTCTCCCTTACAAACAGAACCGGTGCTCCCTAAGGTGAGACACTTGGTCTAATAAACCCCTTCTTAAGCAACTCTTGCAACTGCTTCTTTAACTACTCCAACTCAACTGGAGCCATTCTATACGGTGGTTTAGATATCAGCTCTATATCGGGCGCTAACTCTATGCAAAATTCCATTTCCCTTTCAGGGGGTAGTCCTGGTAATTCGTTTGGAAAGAAATCAGGGTAATCCGTAATTATGGGTATGTCCCTCAATTTCGGGTGTACCTCATCTATATCGACCACGTAGGCAATGAAACCTTCACATCATTCTTTCCACCATTAGTGCCACGAATCATCACATCAGTATTCAACATAAGCATATAAATTCATCTCTCAAGTAGATTAAATAGAATCATACTCTTTTCATTTATCATAATTATTTTCTTTCAATTTATTTCACAAATCTTACAACATGATTTTCTATCTCTGGAAACATCAAAGTTTTAGCATGACAGTCCATAACAACATGATTGGCAGCCAACCAATCCATTCCCAATATTACATCAAAATCATTCATATTCAATAAAATTAAATTGGCTATCATTTCCTTTCCCTCTATCTTTAACTTACAATCTCTAAATACATGCTCAGTCAATTGACTATCACTCATGGGTGTGGAAATCATCAACATTTTATCCATCAATGTAGGTTTCACATGCTTCAACAATTTATGTGCAAAGGAAGGTGATATAAAAGAATGCGTGGCACTGGGGTCAAATAATACCAATGCTTCTAAATCAATGATTCGGATGGTACATTTAATCACATCCGTCGATACATCTGCAGTGTCCTAGTCCAGTGCATGCACTCTTCCTCTGCTCACACCTATTGTATGCTTCCCTTTTTCCTTAGCTGTGGCCCTCCTCCTCGGGGCAGCTGTCTCAATTGGAGCTCTCTCTAGCTCCTGGCCCTTCTGTGGGGCAGTCTCAACCATCTCAGTACAAAATCTAGAAATATGTCCAGGCTTCCCACACCTATAACACACTACGAGGGTCATCTGACATGATCTAGTCCCATGGTATCTGCCACATCTCCTATACCGCTCAGTAGTAGGTCGTGGTCCTCCAATAACCATAACTCTCGGTGCAGTCAAAGCTGGATATGCGGGAGGTCTAGCAGCTCTCTCCTGTACCTCTTTAATCTTAGGTATCTTCTCAAAATATCTCTGGCCTCCTCTCCTAGGCACTCTATCCATCTCGAATCTCTTTCGGTCTCTATCTCTTCTGACATTAATCTTCCCCAGCTCTTAGGTATTCTTCTCAAAGTCTTGCTCACATAACAGAGCCTTGTGTACCACCTCATCATAAGTTTATATGTCAAATGGAGCTAGCTTAGTTCAGATGGCCAATCTCAATCCATCAATGAACTTCTGAATCTTCTGGGTCTCACTACCCATGGTATCTGGGTCATATCTACCCAAGGACATGAACCTCAACTCATATTCGTCCACAGTACGGTTTCCCTAAACCAAATTCATAAATTCCATCCGTAATTTTCTCTGTGCAGTGGTCGAAATGTACTGCCTCCTAAAGGCCTCCAAAAATGTCTCCCATGAAATCTCAAAGTGTTTAGCCCTCAAAATAGCTTCAGTGGATCTCCACCAGTGCTCTGCCTCACCTTTTAACATAAACACGACAAAGGCTACCTTCTCAGTTGGTGTGCATCTGAAGAATCGATACAGTTTCTCCATCTTATACACTCAATCCTCCGTAATCACTGGGTCCTTTACCCCTCTGAACATGGAGGTTTCAACCATTGGAATTCTCGCAACCTGCTCAACTCGTAGTCATAACCCAACTCACTACGGTTCTGCTGTGGAGTGATAAGAGAAGCTGTATCCTAGACTAGAGGAGGTGCAACAGCAACAGTCTCTACAGTTTGAGGTCTCTCCGCCTCTGTAGCTACCTGTCCAGTAGTGTTAGGCTACGTTGTGGGGCCTCGTCTATCATCGACACCCAAAGCTTGTGTGACTATCTTCACTAGGCTCTCGATACTCCACTCTATCCTAGCAAAGCGTGCCTTTGTGTCCTTTGATCTCTCAACAGGGTCCTATGGAGCCTAATCAGTCTGTGGCTCTGCACGGCTCTCAGGCCAACCTCTACGGCCTCTAGCACATGCTCCCACAACTCTACCTCGATGCGTAATAGGCGTATCGCCTAACTCCCTATATTAATAATCATTTATTAAGCTCAATCCATCACAGTATACATTGTTATATCTAAACAAAAGCATAGTAATATGAAGATGTACTTTTTCTACGTTTTATTACTGACTAGCATCAGGCCAACATAGCTCAGATACCAATCTCTGTCACGACCCAATTTATCCTCTTATTACCGAAAATCGCTACAAAATTTTTCACGTTTTTCTTTCCTCACTCGGTCGTGATCAATTCATAACTACACAGTTGGGCTGTGAGGCAGTAATAATCATTCCTTACCATTCACTTCCCAATAAATCAAAAGTACTATCATACATTCGATGTTAACTGGTATGTTCATACATACTATGTGTTATGACATTTACATCCCTCATACTAAAAATTCAATTGATCACTGTGCTTTTACATTGTTTAGATACAAAAAAATCTCTGTGTATATACATATGGGTGATGGAGATGCAGCGGATGTCTCAACAAAACGCCTCAGTCCTCACTGGGCTACTGTGTATGCTCTGTAGAGGGGGAAATAGAGATGGATGAGCAACCACATGCTTAGTAAGGGAATAATGCAAGCATGGTAGAAACTACTTTATCTACATGTTGATAATGTTATGCATAAATCATTTATAATCGAAGCATGAGGAAAACAAAACTATGCCATATGCCTATACATATATCATGTATTTTAAATCATGGTAGTTAGCATATAAAACATGGTAAGATCATCATGTACAAATCATCTCAAGCTCATCATTGTCAAATCTCATAATAAAAGGGAAATTCAATTTGAAACATCCTTTTTGATTTATCTCATTCTCAATACATCAAAATCCCATCAAAATCATTTCACAATCACAAACATCATTACCATTTCTCAATAAAAAATTCCATAAGGTTCAACCCCTCCGTCGGGTCTACCTTGGATAGTCATAATCACATTTATATATCAGAATGTGCAGTACTATGTAAATCAAGTGAGACAGGTCACTATGTCACAACTGACTATGTTGGCCAACATGTCATAATGTATCCCGGACCACACTTATCTAGGTGTTCGGGGTATCGTGCTGGTACAAAGGTAGGTTAACCCTTTGCCAAACTTTCTCATCAATATCTCAATCACTCGGTTCAACGTACTCCATGTGATATACACGGTACAACGTACTCTGTGGACCCATATTGTGGGTGGGGGTGCCAGCTGTAGGTCTTATCTACCCAATATCAATAGTTTTCTGTATCCATGTAGGAGAGCTTCCCTTCCGAATAGAGCCTCCCCATCTCGCTAGGGCTTAAGGATGTTGGCTTAAGGATCCTTCTGTAGGAGAGCCTCCCTATCGAACTAAGCCTCTCGCCTCCTCGAGCTTAAGGATGTAGGGCTTGAGGATCTTAGCGTAAGAGAGCCTCCCCATCGAACAGAGCCTCCCCGCCTCCTCAGGCTTAAGGATGTAGGGCTTGAGGATCTTACAGTCTTTCACGGTATCATACGTACCACAGTGTGAAAATTGTGCGAGCTAAGCTCTAGCACAGTTCATGGATTTATAAGTAAACCACCTCATACAACCAGCGCTCTAGTACGGCATTCATGCATAAAACATGAGAAAACCACATACGAGCATAGCTCCAGTATGGTTATATGCATAAGAAAACCACTAAAAATCCACATACGAGCAGAAGCTCTAGTATGGTATACAAAACATCATCATAGCTATGATTTCATAAAGTTTACATCCAAAAATACTGGTCTTATAGTTTTATAGGATGATATGTTTTTGTGATGAGTTTTACTAAGTTTTGACAAGGTGTTAAACCCTGAGAGATTGTTTTTATGATGAGCATGAGATGTTTTACATGATGATTTTCCATGTTTTTATGCATATTTTCATGTTTTCAGTACATGACATATGTATATACATGAGTTTTAACTGTACCTCATGCTTTGGATATAAATGATTTTATATCATGACATTTTAAGCATGTAGATAGTGTAGTTATCTACTTGCTTGCATTATTGCCTTACTGAGCGTGTGGTTACTCATCCCTTTCATTTTTCCCCTCTACAGAGCACACACAGTAGTCTAGTGAGGGACTGAAGATTTGCATCCTGGTATCCGTTGCTTCCCATCGCTGAGAGGTATACATATTGGTGGTCATTTTGTATCTAAACATGTAATAGCTTTGGAATGTAATATGAGGGATGTAAATATTTGTAATCATGTACAAGTATTGTAAATATATGTAATATGAGAATATTTACGATCGGGTAAGGAAAGAAAAAAACGAAAAATTTGTAGTGATTTAGGTAAAAATGGGTCGCGACAAGCGTTATGGGCTCTGAACTGGGGAAAGACTTAGAGATGGCAAACAGGTTGGTTAGGGCAGGTTCAGTCTGGATTGTCTTCGGGTTTGGGTTGTTTTGGTTTAGAGCTTTTTCAGATTCGAGTTTTTTAGGTTTAGATAATTTTGGGTTTAGGCTTCTTTCATATTCGAGTTTCTTTATGGTTAAGTTATTTTCGATTTCTGTTATTTTTAGGTTCAGTCCCGGTTCGAGTCTGGTGAGTTTAACAGGCTGACTTCAAATTATTTTGAAATTTTATAAGCTTTGAATAGTTTTTTAAAATTTTCGATATAATAATTAATTTAATTTTTATATAACTTTAAAATTTAATAAATATTTATATAAATACAAATTTCTACATTTTAATATTTATTATTTAACAAAAATTATTTATTTTTAATTTTCTAGAATATTTGCTATAAAATAGTAGATATAATTATATTCATGAATTTGAAAAATATATTATATAGATATTATGAAAAGAAAATTACCAATTATCATTTAAAAAAATTACTTAATATGAATAATTGGTAAACTAATTAACTCGATTTCATTTGTAGTTTGTTTTTTATTTGTACTTAAATCATAATGTAAAATCTGATTTTTATCGTAAGATCAAATGAAGGATTGAAATGGCAACAAATTAAACGAATGAGATACGGACTGGAGATAAGGATTTAAAACACGAAATGAGTGAGTGTTCGTGAAGGGAATTTGGATTGATTTGGTCTCGAACACGTGTAAGGATAAAATGGTCAAAAGACCAAAATTCGGTGTAAATTCGATAAGAAAATTTTAATTAAAAATAAAGGCTTTAGGACATCTTGATCAATGAATGAGAAATTATCGAATTTCGAGTCCAATTGATAAAGATTCAGAATTATTAAGGTCTACCGAAAATTTACCAAAAATTCACTCGGGACAATATCCCGAAAATACAGAGAAAATATGCCAAAAAAGGGTTAAAATACAATAAATTAACTAAATAAAATAATTTAAATAAAATATAAATTTTGGTTGATATTTTGGGATTTAATATTATTTTAATGATTATAATAATAATATAATAAATTATAAATAAATAAATAAGAGAGAAATTGAATCTGAAAACGCGAAACGAAGAAGCCGAAATCGAGGAGATGGTCGGACGACCATAGGCGACCCAGCGGCCAGGCGAAGGGCCAGAAAAGGAAGAGGACGTCTGCGCGACCTCCCTGGTGCAAACGACGCGGCCCACCGATGCTAAAATTCGACGGATCGAGAGAGAGAAGCCGCTAAGAGGAGAAGCGAAATCAGCGGCCACCGGTGTCGATTCGGCCCTAGCCACCGCCAACCAAAGCTTCCCCATGCGGTGCAGAGCTGATTGGTGGCTGAAACGACCCGAGAAACGGTGACCAGCACCAACAACAGCGAGAAAGGAAAATGGGTACTGACGCCGGAAGGGAGAAGAGCTGGACCGGCCACCGTTGGTGAAACCGAGGCTAGATTCGTGAATCGGACTACCCCGCGGAGCTGCTGGAGGTGGAAGCCGGCAAAGAACCAATCGGTAGATCTCTGAACGACAAAGAAGAAAATAGAATCGGACTGAACCGACTGAACCGGACCGGTCTAAACCGGGTTGAACCGGACCGAACCGGTTCAGCCAAGAAAGAGAGGAAAAAGGGGAACAATTTTTGGGGATACATCGGACTTCGGGTAAGTCGGTAAGAGGTTAAAAGTGATCGATTTGACTTTTGAGAAATTTATTTAAATTATATTGAATCAGAAATTAACCCGTAATTAAATATAAAATTGTGCAATTCGATGATAAATCGTGTACGTGAGCCCGGTCGAACTTCGATTTGTGCACCATCGCATAATCTCGGGTAAGTAAAGCTCATTTACGACAATTTATGTAATTATTCGCGTATTAAAGATTTATTTTATGAATTTCGGGTTTAATTCCGCATTTAGTGAATTATATTGGGATTTTTGAATTAATTGTCGTAAATGATATACGGGCTATCCAAAGAGTTTGGAATGAAGCCCAATGGGTATTGAGAGCCCAATAGCCCCGAAGAAGGGATTTAATAAGTGGAAACAGGCTGGAAATGGGTCAAGGCCCATTAAGATGCAATCGGGCCCAATAAAGTAAAACAGGCCCAGTGTTTTACTTTCGATCAGTATAAGTGAAATACTGATAAGTATATTAGAACTGACTCAAATACGTGGTTATATGCAGCTCCGTAGACTTGGTTGGAGTGAATTTGGATTGAGAGACCTGGTATCATCGAGATAGGATAAACTTGTGCGTGATTCCATGTAAGGGAATTTTACAGACTGCTAGAGGTAGCTTTACGCAATTTCAACTTCATTTGAAGACTCTTAAAGTGTCTGAAGGGTCTAGATTTAAGATAAAAATTTTAGTGCCTCAGATGGGTAAATTACCAAAATACCCTTGTGAAGGGTAAAATTTTCAAATTTAGGAAAAGTTAGGAGGAGCAAGAATAAGAGGTCCTTGCTTGTTCTCGAGGTGTTTTGACACATGCATGGGTAGGCTGGCTAACTTTTAAATAAAATGGACAGCATTGCATAACTTTAATCAATGTTGATTTTCTCTGAAATTGATTTGAAAAATGTAGCCACCTACGTGATTTTCTAGAAATGTGACGTGCAAGAGCTCAGCTCGCATGAGTTTTGATTTGTGTAATGCATGCATTAGTGCTGGAGCAAGAGCTCGCACTAGAGTTTTACATGCATTGGTGCTGGAGTCTAACTTGCACCAGATTTTCATATGATTTTCGTGACAGGGTGTTAGAGTCTAACTTGCACCAGATTTTCACTTGAATTGTTATGACAGAGTACTGGAGCCTAGCTTGCACTAGTTTTACATGATTTTGACAGAGTGCTGGAGCTTAGCTCGCACTAATCTTATGAAATTTTATGAAACGCGTGCTGGAGCTTGGCTTGCACGAGATTTTCCTTGATTTTATGAGAGTGCTGAGGCATCGCTCATACTGATTTTATGAGAATACGTGATGAGTCATGCTTTGAGAGTCGGGTAGACTGTGTGTCACGCTGATTAAATAGGCTCGCACATGCGTTTTGAGGCAGGGCACGAGTATAGATATGAGATATAGGTCCATGGAGTATGTTGTATCGTGCAAGTAGCATAGAGTACATTGTACCGGATGGGATTAATTATGTGGCATCTTCGGATGCGAGTGGCATCTTCGGATGCGTGGCATCTTCGGATATGAGTGGCATCTTCGGATGCGAGTGATCGGACAAGGCCGACGAGATGGACTGACCCACCTCTCGGGGCGATCCCTGATCATGGTGAGACCTCGCACACTAGGATCCTGTAGCAGTGGGATCACAAGGACATATGGCCATCGTCCTAGTTATTTGCTCGAGATATAGATATCTATTGCCTAGTCTCGCATGTTGATGTTTTTGAGAAATACATTTTATGGATTTCTGTGTGAGTCTGGATCACCCGAGGGAGGGGTTGAATCCTGACTGAGATATGATTTTGATGAGAATGAAACTGGATTTTAAACTGAACTTGCATGATGTTACTTCCATGCTATTTAAACCCATGAGTGATGTAAAATAGTTTTACATGACATTTATTATATCACATATTTCTATTGCTGTGAAAAGCATTTGATTTCATGGTGTTGTGTGAGTCTGAAACACCCGAGGGATGGGCTGAGTCTTGGCTTTGTTGTGAAATTTTAATGAGAATGAAATGATTTAAAAGAGTTGCATGTTGAATTTTCCATGCTCTTTGAAATCCACATGCTAACTGTTTTACATGACATCATTAATTGTCGCATCTGTTTTGAATGTGTGGAGAAAGGGTGGTTTATGCATGGCACCACGTTCATGTAGGTAGTATGGTTACCTACTTGTTCGTAGGATTGCCTTACTGAGCTTGATGTGCTCACCCCTTTCATTTTCTCACACAGATCATCTCCAGTAGAGTTTGAGGTGACTGAGTACTGCATTCCTGATATCCGCTACTGCCCATCATTTTGAGGTATATTCACGTGTACATATTGTATCTAAATAAGAATAGCACAATAACATGTTTGTAAGTAACTGTCGGGGATGTATAGATACTATAAACACTTGTAAATGAATGGGATAGAATTAATGAAAAACTCATGTGTTTACCTTTCCTTTAAATAAGGAATTAAGTTATATGGTGGATAAATGGTGGGACTGGCATTAACGCACAGTCCAATTATTAGTGGACTGTGGTCACGATCAGAGGACAGGTAAGTATGAAAGAAAAACAAAAAACTTTACTCTGATTTTTGGGGCGTGACGCATAAATGATAACCATGTATGCTTTTATGGAGAATTGAACCATGGCAAAAAATATAAGTAACTGAGTGTCTTACTAAGTGAACTATTACTTATACTAATATAATATGTTATGAAAATTATTTTATATTTTAAAACAAATTAATGTAAAACCCACAAAAAATTTTCCAGTACTGAGTTTTAAGCGATAGCAATTAGGATTAAATTATGCTTAACTGTGAATAATTAATCTAGGTAATATTATTAATATGAAAGAATAATAATTTTATATGCGAATATTCCTCCGTATTGGATAAGCACAAATGTTAGACTAAGTTTATTGTATTTATTATAATGAAAGTTTATACAGTACACACATGTAAGTATACATGTATGTAAAATCTTATGTTAAAACATTGGCTGTATATATATATATATATATATATATATATATATATATATATATTCATATATATATATATATATATATATGAAAAATGGAAAAGACCCGATTTTATTTAAAACATGAAATAAAAAATGAAAAAGGATTGAAATAGAATTCGCGAACACGTGCAAGGGTAAAATGGTCAAAAGACCAAAAGTCGGTATAAATTTGAGAAGAAAATTTAATTAAAAATAATGGATTTGAGAATCTTGATCAATAATGAAGAAATAATTAAATTTTAGATTTAAATTGATCAAGATATGAATTTATTGGAATAAACCAGAATTTTCATCTCAGGAAATTATCCCAAAAATAATCGAAAAATATATCGAAAAGACGAAATAAGATCGATAAATTCATTTATTGAATAAATGAATAAAATATAATTTTTTAGGATATTTTGGATTATTATTGAATATTTTAATGGATTAAAATAATATTAAAAATAAATTATAAATAAAAAAGTAAATAAAAAAAACTTGCGAAATGCGATTTTTTGGGAAAACGAGGAAGGCCGAGCCCCTGCCTCACAACGGAGACCGGCACTGAAACCCAGAGGAAGCCATCGATAGTCGAGCCATCGTCGACGTTGGTGGAGGCCGAAGGAGGTGACGATCGACGGTGAAAGAGAGAACCGAAAGGGAGAAAAGGGATTTTCGGACGACCGACGTCGATTCGAGCCCGGCTACCACCAGCCAAGCGTTCCCCAGGCGCAGACGGCGCGATTGGTGGTAGCCTTGGCCGGTAGAATGGTGACCAGAGTCGAAAACGGCGACAAAAAGAGAAAGCCACCGACGGCGAGGACAGAAGAGCCGAACCGGCCACTTTTTGGTGACCTCGGACTGAACCAACCCCAGATCCGTGCATCGGACGACCCTGCGGAGTTGCTGGCGGTGAAAATAGGTGAAGGTCGGCCAGCGAAGCCTCGAACCGGTCGAACCGGACTGAACTGGCTAGACCGAACCAGGTTGAACCTGATCGAACCGGTTCAGCCAAAAAGAAAAGGAAAAAGAAGAAAAAAAGGAAAAAGAAAATGAGAAAAAATTAGGGAAAAATCCCAGTGATGCACTCGAGCTACGGGTAAGTCGGTAAGCGGTCGAAATTGACCGATTTAAATTTCAAAATATTTAATTTGATTTATATCCGACTAGAAATTTACCTGAAAAAATATTAAATTGTGTAGCTCGACAATTGGCGTCAAACGAGAGCTCGAGACACCCTCGATTTACGTACCATCATGAAATCTTGAGTGAGTAACCCTTATTTATGATAATTTACATCGTTATGCGTGTTAAAATTTATCGCATAAATTACGGATTTAAATTCTGCTTTAAATGAATTATATTCTGGAAATTGAGATAAATTGTCGTAAATAATTACATAAGCTATTCAAGAGTTTAGAACGAGGCTCAATAAATACTGATGGGCCCAATGAGCCCAATAGGCCTCGATAATGTAAATAGTAAGTGGAAAACAGGCTTAAGGTCGATTAAGGCCCATTATGGTACAATCGGGCTTAATATACGTAAACAGGCCCAATGATTTAAATTAAGCCCTGAAAATATGAAATACAATTATTTGTATTGTGTTTGTCCTGATGAATATTTATACGTAGTTCCGAAGATTTGATTGAGAGCAAATCGGACTGCATGACGAGACATCAGTGAAAGGTCAGACTGTACAGAAAAATGAGGTAAAGGAATTGTGTGAGTAGCTAGAGATAGCTACGGATATTTTAATAGCTTTTGTATACAGTGAATATGTATGTATACATTGATTATGTATAAAGGTCCTAGAAAATGGTTTAAGGATTTTAAGGACTCGAAATAGGTAAAGACTATTTTACCCCTATTGAGGGAAGTTCACCTAAGGATGGTGAAAGCATGACATCCATGAAATGCATGATTTAAGAAATTTTCTGAATTAAGGAATTTTATTGGTTTTTAAGCAAAGCAAATCGATAAATTGGCCAATAATTGCATAAATTTCACAAGATAACACTACATAAGTGTTATTTAGATTTAAATGAAATTTCTTAGGAAAATGGGCCAACTATCAAGTTTATATGGAAACAGATAGTGTTGGCGCATAGCTCGCACTATATCTGCGTTTGTGAGTGTGCATAAAATGTGCTTGAGCGGTTGCTCGCACCGATTTGTGTGACATCATATCCATGAAATGTGCTAGAGCGGTTGCTCGCACTGATTTTTACTCTTATGGAATGCATGAGAACTGCTGGAGCCTAGCTCGTACCCTGTTTTGATTATTTTGATGGTTTTGACTATTTTGACGTAATATGCATAAAATGGTGCTAGAGTGATTGCTCGCACTAGTTTTAATGATTTAACATGCATGAGAGGTGCTGAAGCCTAGCTCGCATCCTGTTTTGATATGATAATTGCATAAAAATCGTGCTGGAGTATAACTCGCACGAGATTTGATGTATTTATGCATAGAGTCGTACTAGAGCGTTGCTCGTACGAAGTTTTGAATTACTTAAGCATTCATTCATGCTGGAGTGTAACTTGCACGAGATTTGATTTATTTATGCATGAAACCGTGCTGGAGCATTGCTCACACAAAGTTTTGAATGATTTCTGATTTTATATGGATTTATAACTCTTCTTGAAGTCGTACTGGAGTGCTATTCATACACAGATTTTACTGATCTTTATGAAACCGTGCTAGAGCTTCGCTCGCACGAGATTTTTAGATATCATGAATATGCATGGAGCCATGCTAGAGCTTCGCTTGCACGGGGATTTATATGACATGCATATATCTATGTTGGAGCCTCCTATAGACTGTGTGCCACAGTGAGATGATATGCCCACACATGCATACTGAGACAGAGATGGTATGGGTGGATAAGACCTATTGCAGGCACCCCTTAGTGAGCTTGGGTTCACGGAGTATGCTGTACCGTGGGGATTGTTGGAGTGGAGTGGCATTAGCCACGAGGCAGCAAACCTTGCCCTCGTATTCCTGATGTTATACTGTTCTGGCAGGTAGGACCGCCTCACCTCCCGTTTCTGTATGATACCCCACACACTAGGTACTGTGTTGCCAAGGATCACTAGGTTATGGCCATAGTCCTTATTGTTACTGATATAATCACCTACTTGTCTCACATGATATAACTATTGGTCGATAGACCAGGGTAGACCCGAGGGAGGGGTCAGGCCCCCGATTTTGTGCTTTTTATTGAGATGTTCTTTTTAACAGAATTTTATAACGAATTACTTTATGAGTTTGAAATTGAATAATGAGATGCTTAACCCCTTTGGGTTATTTTATACTGCGCTTTAAATGAAATGATTTAAATACAGTAGCATGATGAGTTTTTCATGCGTTAATCATAAATTCATGAAAAGAATTGTTTCTCATAATTTGTTTTACATGGCATGATCTTGATTAACCTCATGCTAAGTATGATTTAATGATGTTACATAAAATGCCATTGATGCATAAGTAGTATGATTTATATATGCACGAACAGTTTTATAAACTAAGTCATTGATGAAATATATGATTTTGTTCTTGAGATTTTAATGAAAAGAAGTGGATTTTAAGGGCATGGCATTATGAGCATGTAGATAGTGGAGTTATCTACTTACTTGCATAATTGCCTTACTGAACGTGTAGTTTTCTCACCCCCTTATTTTTCCATATTTTCAGAGCACTCGCAATTGTTATTGAGCGACTGAAGACTTGCACTCTTGGTATCCTCTGCTTCCCATCGAGAGACAGGTATACACATTTGTATAGTTTTGTATCTAAATATGTAATGCAGAGTACTGTAAACGGATATAATGTCGGGGATGTAAGGTTATGTAAATACCTTGTGTATGTATTTAGTTAAAGTCAAAGGATAGTAAACTCTGATATATTAATGTGATTATGGAAATGGAATGGTAAATAGGTGAGAGGTGACTAACATTGAATCATAGCCCAACTGTTTGTAGGATGGTCACGATGAGAGAAAGGTAAGAATTAAATAATAAATGAAAAACTGAAAAATTTACTCTGATTTTTAGGTAATTTGGGTCGTGACAGTTTTTGGTATCAAAGCTAAGTTGGCTTGATATGAGTCGGTGTTAATGGTTAAGAAAGTTTATATCCTCATGTACTGTGCATTGTTTAGATACAATTGTGTATATCGAGATGGAAGTGCAGCTAAGAATTTAGTTTTAAATGCAAGAATAGACTAATTAACTGATAGCCGCTATGGTAGAAGGGCGAGTACACAAACTCAAGGCCGTAGAGGTAGGCCTGAGAGTTGTACTGAGTAGCCACATGAGACTCGAGATGAGATTGAAGTGGAGGCTGATGTTGAGCATACCCCACAGAGTCCGACAGAGAGATCGGACAGTATTGAGACATGCTTCGCGAGGTTGGAGCGGAGTGTGGGGAATATTTTGAGTGCTAATTGCTCAGAGTATGTTTGAGATTTGAGGGCGAGTTGAAGCATTGGTGGAAGTCCGCTCGACCCATCTTAAGAGTTAGACATCCAAAATAGACTTGGAAAATAATTCTAGATGTATTTCGGTGACAGAATATCTCAGACACTGTTTAAAGGAAATTACAGATAAAATTCTTTACTTTGACCCAGAGGAACTGGTTGATTAATGAGTATGAAACTCGGTTTATATTCCTGGGTAGATATGACCCCGACACTATGAACAGTGAGAGTCGAAATGTCCAAAAGTTCATGGAATTGCTCAAATTGTCAATTAGAGTCTGATTGGGCCATTGGATATCACTACCTATGCCGAAGCAGTGCGCAAACTACAGTTGTGTGAATAAGATTATGAGTTACACGCCTCTAAGATTGGGCAAGGTAGCAAGGGCTAACATAGGGACAAAAGAGAATAGAGAATGACAGAAATGTCAGAACGGGAAAAAGGTAGTTTGGTAAAAGCTTAGAGCTGATGAGTCACGGGGTAAGATGATTGGTAAGGCCTCAGTGTATCCAATTTTAGCACTTATGAGGCGTATTATGATTGGACAACCCCGACCTATTCTGTAGCAAATGTAAACAATGTAGGATGTGTGGTAGATACCACGAAAATAAGATGTTGGACGAGGGCGAGTGTATGTCTTGGACCAGGACACTACTGATGTTTCATCTGATGTGATGGAAGATACCACACTGGTTGTGAATAATGAAATAATTGTTTTAATTGATCATGGTGCCACGTATTTATTCATATCGCCTTCAGTTGCTTATAAGCTAGGGAAAGATGTGAAGCCTGTACCCTTAAGCAAAGATGATGCTAGTTAGCTGATTATCACTAACTGAATATAGGTATAGGGATTGTAAGTTAAAACGAGGGAAAAATGATATGTCAGCCGATTTTATTCAATGGAATATGAATAATTTAGAAGTAATATTTGACAATAGATTGATTCGGCTGCAAACTATGTTGTTTAGATTACTATCCTATTATAGTGATGTTTTTACCCCTGAAAAGTATATTGTAAGTATGACAAGTAATGAAAGGAGATAAGCTTTGAGATGTGATAGATCCTGAATACGAGATATATTGGAATAAGAGGCGCATACAAGGTAAGAATATCTTTTATATGTAAACTAATTTGGATTAAGCGATATGTAGTGAATATGAATTACGGTCAAGGATAAGGCTCCCAGCCTGAAGACTTGATAGCGTCTAGAAGCGCACATATAACCTATAAATTGAAATTGACAGTCGTAATATATACATTTAAAATTTGGATACCTTTACTGATAGAATTCGAGTAATCATGAAGGTAATAAAATTAAAATTAAAATTTTATAAAAGTCGTTAATATAAGAAAAAAATAAATGACGTCGGTTAGTATCTTAAACGGAAGCGATTTCGAAAAGTCATTATACGTTTATGCGTACATAGGTTAAGGATATGGGTGATTGAAATATTTAGTGGAACTCTACTATGATGAGGTATTTAAACCTTACCTGGGCCGATTGGTTTTCATCTTTAGCGATGATATTTTGATGTATTTGAAGTCCAGGGAAGAGCATGAGTAGCAACAGAAAACTGTCTTACAGATGAGTTATTGGGAGTTTCTCAAAATGGGCTGCTCAGTTGACACATCTTGTTCGGAAAAGATTGTATGTCAGTAGGATGATAAGTATAAAAATGGTTTCGATGAGTTTTGGTATATTGAAGGAATAAACTGACCACCATAATTATTCTCACCATACCCAACAGCTCAAGAGGTTTCTCAGTGTATATGGATACCTCAAAATAATGAATAGGCTGTGTATTGATGTAAAATGGGAAGATAGTCGTTTATAGATCCAGATAGTTCAAGGACCATAAGAGAAACTATCCGACCTATGATTTAGAGTTGGCAGTCGTAGCATTTACACTGAAAGTATGGCGCCACCACTTAAATGGTAAGAAATTTCAGGTATGCACTGATCATAAAAGCCTCGAGTGTCTTTTTTCACAGAAAGAGTAGAATATGAGATAACCAAGAGGGTTAGAGCTTCTAAGGATAATGATTGTGAAAATTGTACCTCCTAGGAAAGGCTAATGTAATGGTTGATGCCTTGAACAGAAAGAGCCTCGGGATGGTATCACATATGATGGTCAGGGAGCGTGAGCTGCTAGAGCAGTTGTGAGCCTCAGTAGTGATGTGATCCCTTCTGATGATGACGGTGATTGTGTGATAGCTAGCCTGAGGTTAGAACCGGATTTGATTGACCGGATTTGCCAGCTTAACATGATGATCGGCATGGTGTCGATAGTGTGGGTCAGATTCAGAAGTGTATAGTGACAGTTCACAGTGAGTGATGATGACTTACAGAGGTTCAGAGATAATATAAGTACTCCCCAGGACTACAGTTGATAAGATAGTGTTATCGTTAAAATCTCACTCTTCTGGATATATAGTGCATCCGAAAAGTAATAAATATATCGAAATCTCTGAAAAGGGTATTGGTGGTCAGATATGAAAAAGACATTGTAGAGATTGTGAAAAAGTATCTCGTATGTCAGCAGATTAAGGTAGAGCAAAAGAAGTTGCAGGGTTATTGCAGCCTCTACCTAAATTGACACGAAAAAGAGAATAAGTTACCATGGATATTGTAATGGGTTATAGAGGACCCGAATGAATCATGAGGCTATTTGGGTGATAGTAGATAGGTTGGTTTAGTTTACCCACCTTCTGGCTAATGAAATCCCCAGATACTCTGAGTGTGTAGGCAAAATCGTGTATAGAAAATTGTGAAACATTATGTAGTGTTCCAGTGAGCATGGTATCAGATAGGGATTCCCACTTCACTTCCCATTTTTGGGAATATTTTTCAGGAAGCTGTGGGAACCCGATTGAGTGTTAGCACAGCTTCCATCCTCAGAAAGATGGTCAGTCAGAGAGAACTGTACTAGTTTTGGAGGATATGATGAGAGCATGTGCCATTGATTTTATAAGCTCCTGGGATGATCAGTTGTTACTAATCGAATTCGTCAATAATGACAGTTGTCACTTGAGTATCGGGATAACATTTTGTTTGAGGCATTGTATGGCCGTAGGGAGTTGTTCCCTGACTTGGATAAGAAATGGGTAACAGATATAGAATTGTTTCCGAATTGGTAAGACAAACCTCTAAGGATGTTCAGTTGATTTGTGAGAGATTAAGAACACCTCAGAGCAGATAGAAAAGTTATGCTGACAAGAGATAGAAAACCATTGGAATTCACCGAGGGTGAGTTAGTATTTTTGGAAGTTACATGCCCCTAGGACATAGCATAAGGACATAACGAGATTCAGAAAGAAGGCAAATTGAGTTTCATTAGATTTAATCCTTTGAGAGATTGGACAAAGTGGGAGATAAGGCCTATAGGTTGGCGTTACCACTTGAATAAGCAGGCATCCACAATGTGTCCTATCTGTTGATACTTAAAAAATACTATCCGGACCCAGCATATGTGATCAGATATGAGTTCCAACAGCTTAGCTCAATGAAAGTATAACGTATGTTGAAAAAATCGATTCGGGTATTAGACGGAAGGAGAAAGCGTTGAGGTTTAAGATGATCTCCCTAGTCAAAGTCCTTTGGTAGTATTACACTCCGAAAAAAAGCACATGAGAATTAAAGAGTATGATGCGATAGATGTACCCGGAGTTGTTTATGGACCCATTTGACTTGGTTCTAATTTGGAGGACCAAATTTCTTAAGTGGGGGAGATTGTAGGACTCGATTTTATTTAAAACGCGAAATGAAAAATGCAAAAGGACTTAAATGGAATTTTAGAACACGTGCAAGGGTAAAATGGTCAAAAGACCAAAAGTCGGTATAAATTCGAGAAGAAAATTTAATTAAAATAATGGATTTGAGAATCTTGATCAATAATGAAGAAATAATTAAATTTCGGATTTAAATTGATCAAGATATGAATTTATTAGAATAAATCAAAATTTTCACCTCGGGAAATTATCTCGAAAATAATCGAAAAATATACTGAAAAGACGAAATAAGATCGATAAATTAATTTATTGAATAAATGAATAAAATATAATTTTTTGGATATTTTGGATTATTATTGAATATTTTAATGGATTAAAATAATATTAAAAGTAAATTATAAATAAAATAATTAAATAAAAAAACTCGCGAAACGCGATTTTTTAGGAAAACGAGGAAGGTCGAGCCCCTGCCTCACGATCGGAGACTGGCGGCGAAACCCAGAGGAAGCCATCAACAGCCGAGCCATCACTGATGTTGGTGGAGGCCGAAGGAGGTGGTGATCGGTGGTGAAAGAGATTGGAATGGCGAGAAAGAGAGAACCGAAAGGGAGAAAAGGGATTTCTAAGCGACCGGCGCCGATTCGAGCCCGACCACCACCAGCCGAGCGTTCCTGACACGCCCAAAAGGTATATGTCCGCAAGTGCACGGGTCGTATAAGTAATAATGGGATTTAAGTCCCGAGTTATCGTCACACAGAGATGTTGACTAGCCTAATTAAGTATCGGTTAATCTTACCCTAAGTATATTCTGGCAAATTATGAGATTAAGGTGGATGATCTACATAGCTAGAATTAAAAATACTGAAAGCAATAAAATAATAAAAGCTATAAAATAAAGAAATTAAAACCGAGGAAAATTACTTACAGTGCTCCACGCAATTAAAAGCAAATACCTATGAAAATAATTAAAACAGTTAAAATTGATTAACGCAATTAAAATAAAATGCAATTATGAAAATAACAAAGCAAGATTAATTAAACTACAATTAAACTATCCTAAAATTTCAATTAAACTACTCAATTAAAATGCAATTTAAACTAAACTAAAGCTTAATGAAAATAAAATCCTAGGAAATTAAGAAAATAACTATAAAACTACATGTCTAAAATATTAACTCTAAACTAATCCTAACTATATCTACTTACTAATTTAACAATAAAATTTAACTAATGCATGTAACAAATTTAATCTAACTTAACTAATGCATTTTAAAAATAAAAATGAGCTAAGGACATAATTAAATCTATTTCATGAACTAATTAAGAAAAATGGATTATTGTGCATAAGGTAATTGCCAAACAAGCCTTAAGCATTTTTAAACCCCTCTAAGTACTATTCACATGTCTTTCTAAAACATTTTCTAGGTATGGCTCACTTGTCCTCTGGTCCAAACATGCTGCTGTTTGTCCTCTGGTCTGCTGCTTCCTATTGTTTCTGCTTTTGGTTTTGACTACACACTCCATCCAGGCTTTCACGGTTTTGGCAATCTGCCATGCTTTCTCCCAGTTCCAGGTGCTGGTGTGCTGGTTCTGTCCAGCTTCTGTCCTGGCATCAGCGCATAATCTACTTCTGCCATGTCCAAATGCTGCCTGCTGTAGCTCTCGGTCACGGTTTTGTCCTCTGCTACCTGCTACTGCTGCCTAGGCGTGTCCACTTGCTGTCCTGCATCTGCCATGCTTTCTCTTGGATCCATTGCACAGGTGTGTCAAGCTTGCTGTTTTCAACTCTCACCAACTCTGCCTCGGTTCCGTGAGCTCCTTCCAGCAACAAACTTAGCATGTCTCCAACTGCTTTAACTTCATCATCCTACTGCATTTGCGTTTATCTGGCTCCTGGACTGCACGCAACCTGCTGTGCCCACGGTACCATATTGCTTCTTACTCCCGATTCTGTACAGCATATTAGCTTTAGAACAAAGCAGAGCAGAGATGGATGATGAACCTCGTCTACTGCAGCAATGCAACCCAACCAGCTTCTGTTCTGCTCAGTTGCCTTCCTGTCATGCTGCTGCTCTCGGTTGTGCCTACTCCTGCACAGCTTTTGTATTTCTCAACAATGAAAATCTCCTTCAGCTGATACTTAACTCGAACATAGCACACAGCTGGATCAAAATCTAAATTTGAGACATAACATAAAATGGCCAAACAACAACTACATGCACTAACAAAACACCAATAAAAATTAAAGCATCAACAATAATGTATTCTCATGCAAAATAATACTAAGATCTAAGGTGAATCAGTAAAAAGAACTTGAAACAGGGGAGACCAGAGGAGAACTCTCAGTTTCCAGGCATGTTGCTATTTCGGATTGTTTGCTGCTGTCACAACATAAAATGGCCAAACAGCAACTACATGCACTAACAAAACACCAACAAAAATTAAAGCATCAACAATAATGGATTCTCATGCAAAAAATACTAAGATCTAAGGTGAATCAGTAAAAAGAACTTGAAACAGGGGAGACCAGAGGAGAACTCTCGGTTTCCAGGCATGCTGCTGTTTCAGATTGTTTGCTACTGTCACCCTCTCGGGTTTGCACCACAACCTTGAGCAACAATGAAAGAGTTAAATAGCTAAAGAAGATGGCCACTGTTACCGGCTTCTCCTTCCTCTCTTTGGTGTTCATCTGAACTTTAGACATTTAAAGGAATAAAACTAACTAACTAAGCTACCCAAGACTAGGAAAAATATAGATTTTCTTTCAAATAAAAACATAAGCAATTTAAGAAGCAAATCGAGAAGAAGGATGAGCAAATAAGGCTGCAAATAACACATGAAAAGCTATTCATAAAAGATCACAATTGAAGATGAACATGAACAGTACAATAGAAATTGATTTCGAAAAAAGCTCTAAACATAAACACTAAAACTAAGCTAACTAGGCTACTCTAACACTACTCCTAAATTACATTACATTACACTACTCCTCCTCCTAAAATTACATTTACTTCTACTCCTAAAATTACACTTACTTCTACTCCTAAAATTACATAACATTTTCAATTGTCATCATTTCCTATTTATAAACACACTAGGGGTAAAATGGTAATTTTCACATCCTTGATGAGTTTGCATTTTTTTTGCCTCTTGTCTTCACACCATTGGTTCCTTGAAAAGATATTTCCAGGTCATCGGTCTTCTTATCCAATTAGATGTGCTAGGTGGCATGGCTCGTGTTGTCCGCGTGGCTCAATCTCGATTTTAGCCCAATTTTGGTCTATTTTCTATCGAAATATTCAAAATTCATCTGGATTTAATTTATCTACAAACATGAGAATTTTAATTAAATAAAGGGGATAATTAACAAAATAAATTGGGGATTTAAATAATTAATTAGGAAATTAAGCACAAATAATTCTAAAAATATAGAATTATCAGTTCCCTAGGCGCAGACGGTGTGATTGGCGGCAGCCTTGGCCGGTAGAATGGCGGCCAGTGTCAGAAACGAAGACAAAAAGAGAAAGCCACCGACGGTGAGGAGAGAAGAGCCGGATCGACCACTTTTCGATGACCTCGGACCGAACCAACCCCAGATCCATGTATCGAACGACCCCACGGAGCTGCTGGCGGTGGAAACCAACAGCGAACTGACCGGTAAAGCCTTGAACCGATCAAATTGGACTGAATCGGCTAGATCGAACTGGTCTGAATCGGGTTGAACCGGATTGAACCTGTTCAGCCAAAAAGAAAAGGGAAAAGAAGAAAAAAGGGAAAAAGAAAAAGAGGAAAAATCCAATGATGCAATCAAGCTACGGGTAAGTCAGTAAGCAGTCGAAATTGACCGATTTAAATTTTAGAATATTTAATTTGATTAATATCCGACTAGAAATTTACCCTGAAAAATATTAAATTGTGTAGCTCGACAATTGGCATCAAACGAGAGCTCGAGACAGCCTCGATTTGTGTACTATCATGGAATCTCATGTAAGTAACCCTTATTTACGACAATTTCCATCATTATGCGTGTTAAAATTTATCGTATAAATTACGAATTTAAATTTCACATTAAATGAATTATATTCCAGAAATTGAGATAAATTGTCGTAAATAATTAAATAAGCTATTCGAGAGTTTAGAATGAGGCCCAATAAATACTGATGGGCCCAATGAGCCTAATAGGCCTCGATAATGTAAATAGTAAGTGTAAAACGGGCTTAAGGTCGATTAAGGCCCATTATGGTACAATCGGGGCCTAATCTGGGTAAACAGTCCCAATGATTTAAATTAAGCCCAAAAAATATGAAATAAAATTATTTGTATTGTATTTGACCTGATGAATATTTATAAGCACTTTCAAAGATTTGATTGAGAGCAAATCGAACTGCATGACGAGACATCAGTGAAAGGTTAGACTGTACAGAAAAATGAGGTAAGGGAATTGTGTGAGTAGCTAGAGGTAGCTACGCGTATTTTAATAGCTTTTGTATACACTGAATATGTACGTATACATTGATTATGTATAAAGGTCCTAGAAAATGGTTTAAGGATTTTAAGGACTCGAAATAGGTAAAGACTATTTTACCCCTATTGAAGGAAGTTCACCTAAGGATGGTGAAAGCATGACATGCATGAAATGCATGATTTAAGAAATTTTTTGAATTAAGGAATTTTATTGGTTTTTAAGTAAAGCAAATCGATAGATTGGCTAATAATTGCATAAATTTCACATGATAATACTACGTAAGTGTTATTTAGATTTAAATGAAATTTCTTGGGAAAATGAGCCAACTATCAAGTTTATATGGAAACAGATAGTGTTGGCGCATAGCTCGCACTATATCTGCGTTTGTGAGTGTGTATAAAATGTGCTTGAGCGATTGCTCGCACCGATTTGTGTAACATCATATGCATGAAATGTGCTAGAGCAGTTGCTAGCACTGATTTTTATTCTTGTGGAATGAATGAGAAGTTTTGGAGCCTTACTTGCACCCTGTTTTTATAGTTTTGATGGTTTTGACTGTTTTGACGTGATATGCATAAAATGGTGCTGGAGCGATTTCTCGCACTAGTTTTAATAATTTGACATGCATGAGTGGTGCTGGAACCTAGCTCGCATCCTATTTTGATATGATAATTGCATAAAAGCCGTGCTGGAGTGTAACTCACATGAGATTTGATGTATTTATGCATAAAGTCGTACTAAAGCGTTGCTCGTACGAAGTTTTGAATTATTTAAGCATTCATTCGTGCTGGAGTGTAACTCACATGAGATTTGATTTATATATGCATGAAATCGTGCTTGAGCATTGCTCGCACGAAGTTTTGAATGATTTATGATTTTATATGGATTTATAACTCTTTTTAAAGTCGTACTGGAGTGCTACTCGTACGCAGATTTTACTGATCTTTATGAAACTGTACTAGAGCTTCGCTCGCACGAGATTTTTAGATATCATGAATATGCATGGAGCCATGCTAGAGCTTCGCTCGAACAGGGATTTATATGACATGCATATAGCCGTGTTGGAGCCTCCTGTAGACTGTGTGTCACAGTAAGATGATATGCCCACACGTGCATACTGAGACAGAGATGGTATGGGTGGATAAGTCCTATTGTAGGCACCCCTGACTGAGCTTGGGTTCACAGAGTACATTGTACCATGTATGTCACGCGGAGTACGTTGTACCATGGGGATTGTTTGAGTGGAGTGGCATTAGCCACGAGGCAGCAAGCCTTACCCTCGCAATCCTAATGTTATGCTGTTCTGGCGGGTAAGACCGACCCACCTCCTGTTTCAGGTGTGATACCCCACACACTAGGTACCGTGTTGCCAAGGATCACTAGGTTATTGCCATAGTCCTTGTTGTTACTGATATAATCACCTACTTGTCTCACATGATATAACTATTGGTCGATAGACCAGGGTAGACCCGAGGGAGGGGTCAAGCCCCTGATTTTGTGATTTTTACTGAGATGTACTCTTTAACAGAATTTTATAACGAATTACTTTATGAGTTTGAAATTGAATTATGAGATGCTTAACCCCTTTAGGTTATTTTATACTGCGCTTTAAATGAAATGATTTAAATGCAGTAGCATGATGAGTTTTCCATGCGTTAATCATAAATTCATGAAAAGAATTATTTCTCATAATTTGTTTTACATGGCATGATCTTGATTTACCTCATGCTAAGTATGATTTAATGACGTCACATAAAATGCCATTGATGAATAAGAGTATGATTTATATATGCACGAACAGTTTTATAAATTAAGTCGTTGATGAATTATATGATTTTGTGCTTGAGATTTTAATGGAAAGAAAAATTGATTTTGTGGGCATGGCATTATGAGCATGTAGATAGTGGAGTTATCTACTTACTTGCATAATTGCCTTACTGAACGTGTGATTTGCTCACACCCTTATTTTCCCATATTTTCAGAGCACTCGCAATAGTTATTTAGTGACTGAGGACTTGCATTCTTGGTATCCACTGCTTCCCATCGAGAGACAAGTATGCACATTTGTATAGTTTTGTATCTAAATATGTAATGCACAGTACTGTAAACGGATATGATGTCGGGGATGTAAGGTTATGTAAATACCATTGTGTATGTATTTAGTTAAAGTCAAAGGATAGTAAACTCTGATATATGAATGTGATTATGGAAATGGAATGGTAAATAGGTGAGAGGTGACTAACACCGAATCATAGCCCAACTGTTTGTAGGATGGTCACGATGAGAGAAATGTAAGAATTAAATAATAAATGAAAAAACGAAAAATTTATTCTGATTTTTAGGTAATTTGGGTCGTGACAATACGATTGTTAAATTTATGTGAGTGGCAATGAAATCCCAGAGTCGGTAATAGGAACGAGACTATGAGGATGATTTCCGGTATGGAGGCTAGTTGACTAAGGAACAGTGATTGATAAAATACAAGTATATATACATGAGCAATGGACAATCGACATAATTATAAAAGCTGAACTCGAAGCAAGGATGGTTAAAAGCAATGAGGGTGAGTCGACTGCATTAATCAATATAGAGGTATATTGGCTAATTATATTAAAGGGAAGTCAGAGTGTAAGAGAATGAGGAGGGAAGCTAGACGGTGGCCATAGACTAGTTAGTACTCTATTTTTGTATGAGTATAAACTTGGGGCAATGGACCGAGTGGATAAAAGGTAGGATGATGGTGAGTTCCTGTTGGATATATAAGCTGTATATATATAGAATGATGTATTTGAAAACAAATGAAAGAGAAAACTATACAACTGACAAAGATTTAAAAACAAAACAAGCAAATGATGTGATTAAGGCAGTGATGAAAAAGGGAGCAGGGGAGTACTGAAGATGGATAAAAGCATGGGATGAAGGCTTGTATCGAAGCAGGTAAGGCTTACCAAAATAAAAGTAAAAACTTGTAACATTCTAAAATTATAGCAGGGAAAAGATAAGAAAGGAAGGGATCGTAATAAGGTTGGAAAATCGAGTAGAATGGACTTGCAAAACATGAGGTGAAACAGAAATGGGAGTGTGACGTGTGAAGGTTGGTAAGGTGATGGCAAACCTAAGTTTACATGTAACCAGTGTAGGAAGATGGGACTGAACCCGTTGATTTCAGCAAGGTAGGGACAGAAGCAGGAATGAAAGTTTGAACCTTGCAGCATTCGGTATGCTATAATCAGCCAGATGCCTATTCTTGTATAGGCACTGAAATAAAAAGGCAGACTGAGAGAGAGATGAGGTGCAGAGTATGAGAGAAAACAAGAGTTGGCATTAGAGAAGAGTGAAACAAGTTGGGTCTTTGGTTAAGGTTATCACAAGGTGAAACTGAGCTAAGCAGAGACAAACGGCAGGGGGAAAAAGGCTCGGGCTGCAACAGAGAGATGGAAATACAGGCTGGAGGTGGTAGTAAGAATAGGATAAAAGCAGACCGAAGGTTGACCTAACAGTGGAATATGATATATGTACATATAAACTATAAAGCTAGAACAGAAAGGAGGAAGGAAAATGGGAAAATAATTACAAACGTGGCAAGAAGAAGAAGTCGAGAGAAGTGGAGGTGCAGTGATAGAAAGCTAAAGCAGTAGCATGAAACCCGAAGAGGAGACTAAGAGAGACTGGAAAATAAGGGGAACTGAGAGGAAAGAAGAACAGGGGAAAAGCACGTTCAGCAAGGAAAATGAACTGAAGCGGATTAGAGGAGCATTGAAACAGGCCAGAACATGGCCACACAGGGACAATTGTTACGTCAGGAATAGAGCCCAAACAGATGGGAACTGTCGGGTTCGGTGGAGGCCGAGAGCTGAGAAGGAAGACTGTGTTGGATGAAATGATGCTAGTTGAGGTTATGTCCATTTTCTTTCACTCGGTGTTAGAACATTCACTACAGGAGGGGCAGTTGTGATGATATGGGCAAGTGTTGTCGAGAATAAGGCTAGCAGAAGACGTGAAACAGAGGAAAGACAGGGGGACACGAGGCTGGCAAGGAAGACAGGTGATGAAGAAGGTGACAGACCGAGACAGAAAGCTGATGATGGGGATGTCGAAAAACTAGGAAAGTGGTGGAGATGATGAATGATGTAGTAATATCGAGAAGAATGGGGGAGATCGGGAATAGGACCCTCGGGTGAGCAACAGTAACTTGCGAAGAATACGAGGACAAAGAAAGAATTTTGGTGAGAAAGGAAAATAAGTTAAAAAAAGGGATTTATATATATATATGTGTGTGTGTGTGAATATATAAATATATATAAATAAAATATTGAAAATTAAACAGAATGCACAGAAACTCAGGAAAAACCCGGGGAAGATAGTTTTGAAATATTTATTCAAAAACAAATTCGAAGGAATAAACCGAGTGAACCAGACCCACTTATTTCAGAGACGCAGACTTTAAAGACTACAGGCAGACACCAAGGTAAGGAAAATTCTCATTGCTACTAGTTATAAATATGCATAATTTCCATATATTTTTAGATATAAAATTTTAAGCTGAATTTCGAAGTACCGAATTACATAAAAATCTACGGTGAATTTTATGGCTCTAAAAATTAGAGGTTTTAGCCTGGTTGATCAGCGTAATTTTACCGGTCGAATTTAAGTGGTTTTCATGGATTTTGATATGGTATGAATTTTGTTTAAAACTGAAAATCTCGAAATTTTAAAATTTCCATAGACTGTTTTCTAGTATTTTATCCAAAAAAGAGGCTAAACAAGCTTATTTTGAATTGTTTCGAGAAACAAATGGAATTTATATGGGTTTAAGGCAAATGATCTGTTTATGAAAATTATAAATAAGATGTGCTGGAGCACGTGCCAACTAAATCGCACAGATCGACTCAAATTGATGAGATGTGCTTGAGCGCGTGCTGATTGTGTGTCGAACAGCCTGACTTGCACTGACGAGAAATGCTTGAGCGCATTAAAACTATGTAACACGGACTGACTTGCATTGATGAGATGTGCTTGAGTGTGTGCTGACTGTGTGTTACACGACCTGACTTGCACTAACAAAACGTGCTTAAGTACGTGCAGACAGTGTCGCACGATCCTACTTGCACTGGATTTTAATATGATGTATGAGAAAAATCATGCTGGAGCCTTCGTGTATTGCTATGTGATCTTGCACTGATTTGCTCACATGTGATTTGAGACAAAGGCAGTAATTAAATCATGTTGCACTACTGTCTGAATTGTTTCTGTATCTCTGGTCCACAGAGTATGATGTACCGTGCAACAAGTACGCGAGTACGATGTACCGTGTTTCTGATTTTGTTTCTGGTCTTCAGACATTCTGATATGTGAACCGTTTGTGTAGCCGACCATTTTCACAGCGATTGAAATCCCGGTACACTTGGCCCTTGATTGCTCGGAGTCACCGACATTGGCCAATTGTCATTTTGATATCTAATATAGCATGTCTGCCTTGTCTTATCTATTTGAACATCTGAATTGACTGTGTGATTGTATTTTCGCATGAAACTGAATATTTTAATGCATAAAAAACTGTGAGGGCCACCTCTTGAATCCTGCGAGACCAAAGTGCCACACTGTCATCGCTTTTAAAAGCTATTTAAAGTTTTAGAAACGGTATTGATTTCAGTTCCATTTGCATACCGAAATTGACATGGATTTTTCAACTTTGATTTTTTGGAACTGGCAGTGCCTCTATGTTTATTTGGAATATTTTCTGAACTGTCTGCATGGATTGGGATATTCTGGAAATCTGCTTATTTTGCTATTGAAAGTTCTGAAATTTCTGTATTTACCACAGCAGCTAATTTTACAACCGATATATGTTCTGGTTTCTGAAATCTATTTTTGGTATCTATGAATTTGCCGAACTACTTGTATACTTTGTGAACATGTTTCAAATTCGGCATATATATATATATATATATATATTAGGTACCGTATTTATCTACCTGCTATGAGGTTTTTCTTACTGAGCATGTTGAGCTCACCCCCTTACTTTCCTCCACAGAGCCCCTCTGTAGCTTGGATCGCTTCTGTTAGTAAGGCATTCTGCACAGTTATGATTCCACGGAGTATCTTTCTATGTTGAAGGTATACCCAGTTGTAAGAAATTCTTTTGTATCTAAACTTTTTATAAGTACTGTAATGCATACGAGATGTGTATGGGAAATGTGATCATATTTTGTTTAAATTTGTTACTAAGAAATAAAATTAATCAGACTGAGTATTGTTCTGACCTAATATCGACATGTAGCCCAACCAAATTGTCCATAAATTTGGGTTATTACAGAAGTTGGTATTAGAGCAAGGTTGGCCTGATACGAGTCGATATTAAAAGTGAGAAAAACTTAGAAAGTTCACATCCCCAGGATTACTGTACATTATTTAGATACAAACGGGTATACCTGACTGTGTTTTAATGAGAAATTGTGTCATTGAATGATCGAAAACTGATAGATATGGCTGGTTGGTATTACAACCATACTAGTAGACAAAAATGAATTGTTTCTCGAGGCTTTAGAGATAGGCTTGAGAGATTTAGCGAACCCTCATATAAATGTACACCTTATAGTTTAACCAAAAACTTTTTAAGTTCGCTTCATAGGATTTGAGCGAGACGTGGCAACAATGATGACATTGTTTGGTCAAGTGGTAGCGGCACAATGATAATGAGAATGATTGAGGTATGATTGTGAGAAAGGCTGAGACAATTTCGGTCGAATGTACCCTATTATATATACTGGAGGCAAGAATCCCATTGTAATGGAATACATGAATAAATGAATTAGGAAAATTTTATATGGATTCATAGGGTATGACTGTAAGCTTAATAGACTAAGACAAATTCAAAAGCTTAAGCCTTCGTTTTTCATAGGGGTTAAAATATTCAGTGATTTTGGAAGATCGGATAAATGAGATGGAGAAGCTCGATGGATTATTTCAAAGTAACTCTACTGAGAAAGTCATCTTGCAAATTTTATGCTAAAGAATTGGAGAAGTTATACGGGTATTTAGGAGCACCACTAATATGATGAAGGTAGCTCTTTACATCATTGATAGTAAAAGACAGGTCTTGGTGGAAGTTTCCCCAATTTATTTCGAGGACCTAACAATTGGAGAGTTACCTGAGATATGTTTTGGATGTCTTTAGATGCTAACACATCCTGCATACAGCACAATGGCAATTATAGATAAAATGATTGCATCGAACATAAGGTAACAAGTTCGGGAATGAATATGAAACTAAATTCATATGTTGAAAAAAGTATAATCCGAATAAATGGAGATGTGAAACGGAGTGTAAGACCCGAAACTCGCTGTCAATTTTTTAAGAAGTTATTATTATAAACATGGATTCATGAAATCTTGATCAATAAAGAAGAAATAATTAAATTTCAAGTCTAATCAATTAAGATACGAATTTATGGTGAAGACTGAAATTTTTCTACCTCAGGAATTTAACTTGAAAATATGGAAAAAATCATTTCAGGAAAATAAAATAAAATATAAATAAATAAATAATAGAATATTTTGGGGAAAAAGAAGATATTTTTCAATTTTATTTTATTATATTAAAATATAATATAATAAAAAAGAAATTGGAAAATTAGAAAAAAAATAGGATCGCGCAACTGTGTTGCGTGACCCAGGCTATCATGACCCTCCGTGACTAAACCGAAACCACTACAAATTTTTCGATTTTTACTTACCTTTTTTGTTCCTCATCAACAGTTGGGCTGTGATTCGATGTCAGCATCCTTGCTTACCATATCATTCATTATCATACATACATGTCAATAAACTATCTACTGACTATAATTTCTTTTATAATATAAGTGAGCTCGTATAAAATCTAATACAAATGCAATCTCCATAATTTACATCAAATACATCACTGTGTTGTCTATATGTTTAGTTACAGAACTTTACAAAATATGTATACTTGTCGATCGATAGGAAATGTCAGCGGACAACAGGAACAATATCCCTCTCTCGTAATTACTCTATTGCGGATGCTCAGTAGAGAGTTGTAAAAAAAAAAAAGGACTGTGCTCATTGCTCAGTAAGGAAACCAAGCAAACAAGTAGACATCTACACTATCTACTCAAAATAATGCTATGCCTCAAAAATATCATTTCCTTAACTCACTTTAAAAGCATGTCTTTAAATATATATATACTTGTACAGATTAAATCCCATGTACAGAAGTCATGCTTTAATTTTCAAATGTAGGCATTTCGTGCAAAACAATGTATCTGTAAAATTTCACAATGCCTTTAGATAAATCATGCCATTTATGTTCAAATCACAGTAAATATGGCATTTAAATCATTCACAACACAACAATCGAATTCCGACCCATCCCTCAAGTCTATGCGTATCATAAAATCAATCAAGTGATATATCATGTGAGACTCTGTGGTGAAATGTAATATTATCCTGGACTATGGTCATATCCTATAATGGTGATCCCAAGCTACATAGGCCTCGGTGTGAGGGGCATCACGGCTGCAACGGGAGGGGGGGTTAATCCATCATAATTGCTAATTATAAACTCCTAAACTCCAAAACAACTCAACAACACACGATATAGTTTACTCCATGCCACTCGCACGGTATAACGTACACCCGTGGACCCTATCTCAATGGATAATCAATACCACGTATCTAAATCCACATGTAAACATCTCAACAGTGTGACACTCAGTCTACACGAGGTAATCAGCATGGTTTTTCAACATGTCTTTTATATCACATAAAATACAGTACGCGCCTTTGAGCGCGACTCTCAGTCTACACTCCGCTTAAACACTGTTTCACATCAAAAACTCAAATGCCAGTGTGAGTAAACCTCCAGCACTAGGTCATGCATAGTTCATGTTTCAAATCAAGTACGAGCAATCGCTCCAATACCATGCTATGCACAAAACTCATCAAATCAAGTACGAGCACTAGCTCAAGTACTATGTCATGTATAAATCATGAAGAATCGAGTATGAGCAATAACTCTAGCACTCTGTCATATATCTCATGTAAAATTTGAGTACAAGATAATCGCTCCAATACTCTATCATGCATAAATCATATAAAACTGAGTACGAGTAAGAACTCCAGTTCTCTATCATGCATGTCATGGAAATCTAGTGCGAATCATACCTCAGCACTAACATATGTGGAAAATATATGAAATCATGTACATCGACATGAATTCGAGAGGATTGGGAAGGTCATTCCCGATTATTGCAGAGGATTAGATATATGAATTGGAGAAATTGTATGGGTTCTTCAGATGTACATCGACTGAGAGGGTTGCCTTTACTGTATTTATGCTAAAGGGCGAGACAGAGCATTGGTGGAGGTCTACTGTGTCTATCTTGAGAGCCCGACACCTAGTGATTACTTGGGAGATATTTTTGGAGGCTTTTAGAAGGCAGTATATTTTGGCCACTACACAGCGGAGATTACAGATGGAGTTTATGAGTTTGGTTCAGGGGAATCGCTACGTTGATAGGTATGAGTCAAGGTTTATATCCTTGGAGAGGTATGACCCGGATACATTGAGCAGTGAGAGTCGGAAGGTTCAGAAGTTCATAGATAGATTAAGACCAGCTATCAGATCTAAATTAGCTTTGTTTGACGTCTCTACTTATGAGGAGGCAGTGCACAGGGCTCAGTTGTGTGAACAAGATTTTGAGCGGAGTGCCTCAGAGTTTGGGAAGGTCAGCATAGCTAGAGATAGAGACCGAAAGAGATCCGGAGGGGATAATGTGATAAGGAGAGGAGGTCAAAGGTTTGCTAATAAGAGACCTCGGATTGAGGAGGTACAGGAGAGGATGGGTAAGCTTCCTTTATATTCGACTTGACTATCACCGAGGGGTATCGTTATTGGAGGGACATGACCGACTACCGAGCAGTGTAGGAGATGTGGTAGATTTCATGGTACCAGGACTTGTCCGATGACTATTGGGGTATGTTTTCATTGTGGGAAGTCGGGGCATGTCATAAGAAACTGTCCCGAGATGATTACGACTGCCTCACAGAAGGGCAAAGAGCTAGAGAGAGCTCCTATTGAGACTCCTGCTCCTAGGAGAAGAGGCACTGCTGAGGAGAAGGGGAAGCAGGTTATGGGCAGAGGGCGAGTGCATGCATTGGACCAGGACACCGCAGATACTTCAGCCGATGTGATTAAAGGTACCATCTTAATTTTTGATTTAGAAGCATTTGTGTTATTTGATTCTGGTGCTACATATTCCTTCATATCGCCTTCATTTGCACATAAGTTGTTGAGGTATGTACAGCCTACATTGTTAGATAGAATGTTGTTAATCTCTACACCTATGAATGACAGTCAGTTGACTGAGTATGTATATAGAGATTGTAGGCTAAAAATTGGGGGAAAAGATATGTCAGTCGACCTTGTCTTACTGAATATGAGGGATTTTGATGTAATTTTAGGAATGGATTGGTTGACTGCAAACCATGCTGTTTTAGATTGCTATGCTAAGACAGTAATGTTTTCAGGGACAGATAGTCTTACTGTGAGTTTTGCTTAAAAGAAATAAAAGGCATATAATTATTGCATTTGGAAAAGTATAGTTGTAATTCATCATATTTGCGAGGTAAATTTATTTATTAATAATGGATACTTATATGATGAATTATGTTACTAATGGTGGAAATGGTATTTTGAAGGGTTCATTGCATATGTGGTTGACATAGATAAGGCACGTCCGGAATTGAGAGACATTCCAGTTGTGACAGAATTTTCAGATGTCTTTTCTAATAAGTTACTAGGGTTACCACCAGTGCGGGAGACAGAGTTCATTATTGATTTGACACCTGGTACAGAGCCGATATCTAGACCATCGAACAGAATGGCTCCGGTTGAGTTGAATGAGCTGAGGAAACAGTTACAAGAATTATTAGAGAAGGGGTTCATCAGACCGAGTGTGTCGTCGTGGGGAGCACCAGTTCTGTTTGTGAGGAAGAAGGATGGGAGCCTTCGATTGTGTATCGACTACGATTGTTGAACAAGGCTACCATCAAGAACAAGTATCCCCTTCCGAGGATTGATGATTTATTGGATCAGCTACGAGGAGCACGTCTTTTCTAAGATTGATCTGAGATCTGGGTACTATCAGTTGAGAGTTTGGGATAGAGATGTAACCAAGACAGCTTTTCACACCCGTTATGGTCACTTTGAGTTTATGGTTATGCCATTCGGGTTGACGAACTCTCCCGCAGGTTTTATGTCATTGATGAATGAGGTGTTTCGGCCTTATTTGGATCGATTTCTGATAGTGTTCATGATGACATCCTAGTTTATTCGAGATCCAGAGAGAAGCATGAGCAGCACCTGAGGATTGTATTGCAGACCATCCGTGAGAAGCAGTTGTATGCTAAACTCAATAAGTGTGACTTTTGGCTTGAGCAGATCTCCTTTTTGGGACATATTATGTCGAGGGATGGTGTGTCAGTGGACCCATCCAAGATTGAGGCAGCAGTTTAGTGGCAAAGGCCTCAGACAGTTATGGAGATCAGGAGCTTTCTGGGTTTAGCTGGGTATTATAGACGGTTTGTGGAGGGGTTTTCGAGGTTGGCTGCTTCGTTGACACATCTTACTTGGAAGAGTGTTGCATTTGAGTGGGACGACAGATGTGAGGAGAGTTTTTAGGAGCTGAAGTGTCGATTGATCACTGCTTCGATTCTCACCATTCCTACCAGCTCAGAAGGTTTTTCTGTTTACACAGATGCTTCTTACCAAGGACTAGGTTGTGTATTGATGCAGGACGGGAAGGTAGTCGCTTATGGATCCAGGCAGCTGAAGGATCATGAGAGGAACTACCCAACCCATGACTTAGAGTTGGTGGCCATAGTGTTTGCATTGAAGATATGGCGCCACTATCTCTATGGTGAGGAATTCCAGGTATTTACTAATCACAAAAGCCTCAAGTATCTGTTTTCATAGAAGGAATCGAACATGAGACAGAGAAGGTAGCTTGAGCTTCTGAAAGATTATGATTGTGGGATCTTATACCACCCGGGTAAGGTGAATGTAGTGGCTGATGCGTTGAGCAGGAAGCACCTCGGGTTGGTTTCTTATATGATGGTACAGGAACACGAGTTGTTAGAGTAGCTTGCGAGCCTCAGTTTGGATGTGACCCCGCTTGATGTTAAGAGTGGTTATATGATTGCTAGCCTGCGGTTAGAGCTGAATTTGATGGATCAGATCAGACAGGCTCAGCGTGATGATCAGGAGTGTATTGAGATAGTCAGGCAGATGCAGAGGGGTATTGAGACTGAGTTCGAGTTGAGTTCAGATGGATTACTAAGGTTTCGAGATAGGATATGTGTTCTCGAGGATCCTGAGATCAGGAGGTTGATCTTGATAGAGGCTCATTCATCGAGGTATACCTTGCATCCGGGTAGTATAAAGATGTATCAGAATCTCCGGAAGGTATACTGGTGGTCGGGGATGAAGAGAGACATAGTAGAGTTTGTTGCGAGATGTCTCGTCTGTCAGCAGGTAAAGGTAGAGCATCAGAAGCCTGCAGGGTTATTGCAGCCTCTACCTATACCGACTTGGAAATGGAAGCATGTCACCATGGACTTTGTGATAGGATTATCGAGGACTCGTAGAGGGAATGATGCCATATGGGTGATAGTTGACAGATTGACGAAATCAACACATTTCCTAGCTATGAGAGTCACTGATACTCTGAGTAAATTGGCGGAGCTATATGTACGCGAGATTATGAGACTGCATGGTGTCCTAGTGAGTATTGTGTCGGATAGGGATTCCTGCTTCACTTCCCATTTCTGGGAACACTTTCAGGAAGCTATGGGGATCCAGTTGAGATTCAGTACAGGTTTCCATCCTCAGACAGATGGACAGTCAGAGAGGACTATACAGACCTTCAAGGATATGTTGAGAGCTTGTGTACTTGATTTTAGAGGCTCTTGGGATGATCACCTACCACTCGCGGAGTTCACCTATAATAACAGTTATCATTCGAGTATCGGGATGGCACCATATGAGGCCTTGTATGGTCGTAGATGTCGTTCTCCTATAGATGGGAGGAAGTTGGTGACAGGCAGATATTCGCTCCCGATTTGATATGTCAGGCCTCTGAGGATGTCCAGTTGATTTGTGAGAGGTTGAGGACAACTCAGAGTTGACAGAAGAGTTATGCTGACAGGAGACGTAGACTATTAGAGTTTATAGCAGGGGAGTCAGTATTCTTGAAAGTTTCTCCTTCCAAGGGTATTACAAGATTCGAAAAGAGAGGAAAGTTATGCCCTCGCTTCATATGACTTTTTGAGACACTCGAGAGAGTGGGAGATCGAGCTTATAGGCTAGCGTTGCCACCAGAGCTAGCAAATGTCCATAACGTCTTCCATGTCTCCATGCTTCAGAAGTATCAGTCGGATCCTTCGCATGTGATCAGATACGAGCCAGTAGAGCTCAGTGAGAGTTTGTCCTATGTTGATAGATTGATCCAGATTATGGATAGGAAGGAGAAGGTATTGAGATCGAAGACGATTCCCTTAGTGAAAGTACTGTGGCAGCATCACACTCCGGAAGAAGCGACTTGAGAGTTAGAGAGTTTGATGAAAGAGAAGTATCCGGAGTTGTTCAGAGACTGATTTGGTTCCAATTTGGAGGACTAAATTCTTTTAGTGGGGGAGATTATGTAAGACCCACTTTGTACGTACTTGTTGATTCATTTCCTTATGATTCATGCAATGTAGACTTCCACATATTAATTGAATCATAAGAAGAGCTTTGACTGAATTAAATTTACAAATAGAATAAAACGAAATATCGGTGAATGTATGCAATAGCCAAATACGGGCCGAGATGGTCATAGGTCAAACAAAAGGGATTGAAATTAAGTTGATAGAAAATACGAATTTAAAATAAGTAAAGATAGTGAATGTATGAAGGAAAATCGGGTTAAATTGGTTTCGAGACAAGTGTAGGGGTAAAACGGCCAAAAGACCAAAATTCGGTATAAATTCGATAAGAGAATTTTAATTAAAAATAAGGATTTAGGATATCTTGATTAATAATAAGGAAAGTATACAATTTCGAATCCAATTGATCAAGATCCAGAATTTTTAGAAATACCGAAAAGTCACTCAGGACAATATCCCGAAAATACGGAGAAATTATACTAAAAAAAGGGTTAAAATATAATAAATAATTTAAATAAAATTAAGTAAATTTATTTGGAATAAAATAATAGATTTTGTAGATATTTTAGAATATATTTGAATATTTTAATGATTATTTTAATAATAAAGTAATTTATAAATAATAATAATAATAATTAAAAAGAAGGCTAAAAACTCGAAATCGGGAGAACCCGAAACGGAAATCGAACTGCGACCCGCTAGAAATTGAGGAACGATCCCAGCCACCGGCGATCATCAAGCTCCGACGAAGAGTCGAGAAGGAAGAGGAGTGGTCAGCGAGTTTGTTGACACCGGAGACGCACCGGTTGGAGGCCGAAAAACCACAGATCAGAGGAGAAGAAAAATCGAGGAGAAACAGGCCGATTCCCGGTGAACCACGGTAGCTGGGGACGAACGGAGGCCACCGAAGTGATCGGAAGGAAGAGGCGGTCCTTTTAAGACCGGTAGCTGCCGGTGAAATCGTCAAAAATGTCGGCGACGACAAAAAGCAAAAAACGGCACCATTTGGCTGGAGGGAAAATGAAGGAAAAGGAAGGAAAAATGGAAGGAAATGAAAAGAAAAGAAAAGAAAAGAAAGAAAAAGGGAAAAAGGAAAGAAAAATTCCTAGGGACGACTCAAGATTCGAGTAAGTTGACTGAGGGTCGAGATTGACCTATGGGTAAATTCCAGAAATTTAATTAATATTATATTTAATGAAAAATAACCCGAATTTACCTAATTGTGCAGTTTGTCGACAAAGCCCGAATGAGAGCCGATTGAGCTCCGATTTTCATACCCCGCATCATATTGGGTAAGTATATTTTAATTACAATAATATGAGCCCTTTAATACAGAGTTTCGATTATTTTACGAAATTTATGGATTAATTCTGTATAAAAAGGAATATTATTCGGAATTGTAACGTAATTATAGTAAATAGTATACGGGCTATCCAATGAGTTTGGAATGAAGCCCGATGATTATTGGTAAGCGGAATGAGCCCAGTAAACCTGAAGAAGGGATTTAATAACTATAAACGGGCTGAAAATTGGTCGAGGCCCATTAAGGTGAAATTGGGCCCAATAAAGTAAAACGGGCCCAGTACTTTCGATTGATTAGTGATTGTGACATACTGATAAAGATAAGTGAATTGACCTAAATATATGGTTTTATGCAGTTTCGTAGACTTGGGTGACGCGCATTTGGACTGAGAGACGCGTGATTCTAGGTAATGAAATTTTGTAGGTGCATAGAAATACCTATACGTATTTTTAAGGGGATTTATAGGGCCTAGAATTTCTTAAAGTATCTAGAAACGAAATAATAATTTTTTGTTAAAACCGGGGCATGGGTGAAAAAAGAAAAAAGACGATATTGCCCCTGGGAGTAAAATTTACAAAAAGGGTAGTAAGGTAAATAAATTGCATGATTATCATGTTTTGATGTTTTATATGAATGTATTGCTTTAGTTTAAGCAAATTTACACATAGGTTAGCTATTGATTTTATGAATTATACGAAAGGGTACAGGTTTGTACCGGTTACGATTTTAAAGATGTTTTATCAAGATTGAGCCACCTATCATATTTATACGAGTAAAAAGAGTGCTAGAGTCTTACTCCCACTAAATTTTACTGATTTATTACTCATAAAAAGTCGTACTGGAGCATTGCTCATACGAGAAATTTGTGTGTACAAAAATTGCGCTGGAACTTCGCTCGCACGAGATTTTAGATATCGTGATATGCATAGCGTCATGCTGGAGCTTCGCTCGTACTAGACGTGAGTTGACATGCATATAGTCGTGCGGAAGCCTCCTGTAGACTGTGTCGCAGAGAGTTGATATGCTCGCACGTATACTTTAAGACATGGGTTGGTTACCAACATAGTATTGGGGTGGATAAGACCTACGGCAGGCACCCCCAGACTATGATATGGGTCAACGGAATACGTTGTACCGTGTATGTCACACGGAGTACGTTGTACCATGTAGTCATGATGACTAGATGATGTTACTTGATATTCTAGCGAGTAGGATTTAACCCCACCTCCCATTACAGTTGTGATGCCCCGCACACCGGGATCACAGGGACATAATATGGCCATAGTCCTCGATTTTTCATACAGAAACCTACATGCCTCACATGATATCATACGGTCTGAATAGACCAGGACAAACCCGAAAGAGGGGTAATGTCTCGATTTATGTTTTTAAATGAGATGCAATTTAATGAATCAAGGTATTCCCGAGGGATGGCCTTGATGTGATTGTTTTATGATGAAACAAGTAAGTTTTAACGTGGCTGTTTTATGATGAAATAAATAAGTTTTAATGTGACAAGCATGAGATGTCATACATGATGATTTTTCCATGTTTGTTTTATATGTCAATTTCATGATTTCTCTTATATGATATATATACATGTGGTATCGTTTTAGTCTTACCTGATGCTCTAAATGTAAACGATTTTATATCATGACATTATCAGCACGTAGATAGTATAGTTATTTACATGCTTACATTATTGCCTTACTGAGCTAGTTATGGTCACCCTTTCATTTTCCACCCTCCACAGAACATCTACAATAGTTGAGAGCGGGTAGAGACTGCATTCCTGGTTGTCCGTTGCTCCTATCGCAAATCAGGTATATACATCGTACAGTTTGTATCTAAACAAATAATAGCACAGTTTTGTAACGAATATAATTATGGGGGATGTAAATATATGAAAACATATGTACATACAGTTGTATAATATATGTAATTATTATTACAATGTCTGAAATTCTAACATTATTATAATAGTAAGAATGATATGGTCAAATGGGATAAGAATTGGGATTATTACCGACTCATAGCCTAACTCATTAAAAATGGAATTTGTCACGAGGAGGTGAGAAGTATAGAAAAAACGAAAAATTTGTAATGATTTTGTTAGAACGGGTCGTGACAAAAGATGCCACACATCCGAAGATGCCACATAATCAATCCTAGCACGGTATAGCGTACTCCATGCTACTTACACGGTACAAGGTACTCTGTGGACCCATATCTCATATCCATACTCATGCCCTGTCTCAAAATGCACGTGCGAGCCTATTTAATCGGCGTGACATACAGTCTACCCGACGTTCCAAGCACAGCTCATCGCATGTTCTCAAAAAACTAGTGCGAGCTAAGCTCTAGCACTCTGTATACAAATCATGTGAAAATCTGGTGCGAGTTAGACTCCAGCACCGTGTCACGAAAATCATGTAAAAATCTAGTGCGAGTTAGACTCCAACACCGTGTCGCGAAAATCATGTAAAAAATCTGGTGCGAGTTAGACTCTAGGACCAATGCATGTAAAACTCTAGTGCGAGCTCTTGCTCCAGCACTAATGCATGCATCACACAAATTAAAACTCGTGCAAGCTGAGCTCTAGCACGTCACATGTCTATAAAATCACATAGGCGGCTCTGTTATCTCAAAATAATTTCCAACAGAAAACACATTGTTGAAGATATGCAATGCTGTGCATTTTTATTTAAAAGCTAGCCAGTCTACTCATGTACGTGTCAAAACACCTCAAGAATAAGCAGGAACCTCTTGTTCTTGCTCCTCTCAATTTTTCCTAAATTTGAAAATTTTACCCTAAACAAGGGTATTTTGGTAATTTGGCCATCTGAGGCACTAAAATTTTTATCTTAAATTTAGACCCTTCAGATAATTTTAGGGATTGTAAATGACGTCGAAATTGCGTAAAGTTACCTCTAGCAACCTGTAAAATTCCTTTACCTGGAATCATGCGCAAACTTATCCCTTCTCGATAATACCAGATCTCTCAGTCCAAATTCGCGCCAACCAAGTCTACAGAATTGCATATAACCACATATTTGGGTCAATTCAATTATATTTATTAGTATGTCACACTTACTTTATTGGGCCCGATTGCACCTTAATGGGCCTCGACCCTTTTTCAGCTCGTTTCTACTTATTAAATCCCTTCTTCGAATTTTTACTGGGCTCATATGGCTTACCAATACTCATCTGGCTTCATTCCAAACTCATTGGATAGCTCGTGTACTATAAAATTCCTTTTATGCATGTTGAGTTAATGTATTTTGAAATGACAAAACAAGTAAATTCAATAATGCAAAGATGATATAAAAACATGTTTAGAGGTTATCAGTACCAGAACTTACAGTTCTGTTGATGAGAGATCGATCTAGGTTATGAGAGATCGATCTCCTGGGATTTTCTTGGATGAGAGATCGATCTCAGGAAGACATGAGATCGATCTGCCAAGCTTTGAACCTATACAAAGGTATTGAGGAAGAGTGAGATCGATCTATAAGGGTTATGAGATCGATCTGCCTAATACTGGAGTTGAGGAGATCGATCTGATCTAGAAAGAGATCGATCTCCCTCAAAGCAAAGACAGCAGATCGATCTGTAAGATCGATCCACACTCAAACAGAGAGCTTATGAGATCGATCTGGTAAGGAAGAGATCGATCTTCTCAAAGTCAGAGAGCTAAGGAGATCGATCTGGGTTATTGAGAGATCGATCTCCCCTAAAGTAAAGACAGTAGATCGATCTGTGAGATCGATCTCTACTCAAACAGAGAGATTAGAAGATCGATCTGCCTATTCGACAGATCGATCTCCTCTAATATTTTCAAATCATGAGATCGATCTGCTCACATATGAGATCGATCTCCTTGTGTTATTTTGCTTTGATCTTGTAGGATTTATAACTAAGAGATCGATCTGGTCAAGATGGCAGATCGATCTGGCATTCTACTGGAGGTACCCAACGGCTAGTTCTGTAAAAATCTCAACGAAAAAAACAGCATTTAATGCTCCAACTACCAATCCTTCAGTATTTAACCAAGCATTGAAGACAATGAGAACAGAGACCATTGCTGCACATTTTTCTTACATTCTCAAGAGTTTAATTCTTTCATTCCTTGTGTCTTCATTCCTTATTTATTGAGTTTGTTGTATAAGCTTAAGTGCAAAAGCTGTAATTGTCCTACCCACATTAAAGCTTGACATTGTATTCATCCTTACCTCAAAAGAGAAGAGGATTGTTCCTCAGTGAGAAAAACATTGTAAAAGGGTGAATACTTCTTTGTATTGCAAAGGGTAGAGAGGTTATTCCTTAACCTGAAAAAGGAACATTGTAACTTCTGTTGAAGGAGAGAAAGAAAGCACTTGACAAGAAGGTCAAGGAGAGAGGACGTAGGCAAGAGATTGGCCGAACCTCTATAAACGATTGTGTTTATTTCTCTCTTCCCTATCTTGCATTAAATTGTTTAATTTCATTGTATTGCTCATTATCATTTGCTGATTAAATTAGGATTAATTTAAAATTTGCCATTAACGTTAGAAAACCGATTCACCCCCCTCTCGACAGAGTCAACAATTGGTATCAGAGCTAGGACTCTTTAATCGCATAGGAACAACTTCCCGAAGAGTTAGAAACGATCAAATAGCTCACAACAATGTAGCAACTAGTTTGGTAGGAGAGGGGCACTCTATGGTTAGACCTCTTATGTTCAATGGAGAACATTATGCTTATTGGAAGACTAGGATGATGTTATTCATTCAAGCAAATGATTATGAGGTGTGGAGGATTATAATTAAAGGACCTCAAATCCCTACAAAGAGAATAGAGGGAAGAGATATCCCTAAAGAAGAAGATGAATGAGATTCAAATGACATTAAAGGTGCTCAGCTAAATGCTAAGGCTATGCACACATTATTTTGTGCCTTAGGTCCAAATGAATACAATAGGGTCTCCGGATGTGACAATGCCAAACAAATTTGGGACAAATTGGCAATAACTCATGAGGGTACAACCCAAGTAAAGGAGACCAAGGTAGGAATGCTCACACATGACTATGAGCTTTTTAGGATGAAGGAAGGAGAATCAATTAGTGATATGTTCACTAGATTCACGGATGTAATTAATGGATTAAAGTCCTTAGGAAAAATTTACTCTAATATTGAAATGGTCAAGAAAATATTAAATAGCTTACCTAAATCATGGGAAGCTAAAGTGACTGCAATTGAGGAATCTAAGGATCCTCACACATTATCTTTAGATGAATTAATAGGATCACTACTCACTTATGAGATGAAATTAAGAAGAAATGAAGAGCCACCCAAGAAAGTGGGAGTTGCTCTAAAATCCACTGCTCAAGAGGAGATTAAGAATGAGAGCGGTAGTGAAGAGGACCTTGAAATGGCAATGTTTGCCAAAAGATTTAACAAGTTCATGAGAATGAGAGCTAGTGGTAGTAATAGGAGAAACAAAAAGAGAGATCAAGAAGAAGGAGGTAGAAAAGATTCAATTGTGTGCTATGAATGTAAAAAACTAGGACACATTAAGTTTAACTGCCCTCTTCTTAAAAGGTCTAATGATAGGTTCCACAAAAAGAAGGCAATGGTGGCAACATGGAGTGACAGTGACTGCTCCGATGATGACTCAAATGAGCACATTGCTAACTTGTGCTTCATGGATATTGAGGATGAAAAGGTAACTTCAAACCTCAATGAATATTCTTTTGATGAATTGCAAGATGCCTTTGATGATCTTGCATTAGAGTATAAATGCATGAGTATGAAATATAAAAATATAATATCCAAATTGAGAAAAGAAAATGAGTTAGTGCTAAGGGACAAATTAGAATGTGAAAAGAAACTAGAAATTTCAAATCTTGAAATTTGTGACCTTAAAGAGAAAAATGGCAATCTACATAATTCCTTTAATAGGTTCCACATGGGTCAACAAAAGTTAGATAGCATGCTAGAGACCCAAAGGGCATTCTTTGACAAAAATGGGTTAGGATATAATACAAAAAGTAGAGAGACTCATCTTAAAAGCTTTGTTGCTAGAAATAGTATAAATAAACTCTCAACTTCTTGTTCATATTGTAATAGAAAGGGACATGTATCACATAATTGCAATATAAATATGAGCTCTCTTAAAGGAAAAATAGTAAAAAGGATATGGATTCCAAAAGAAGTAATTCACTCAAAGGATGTTAATGCATTAGCAAAATGGATCCCAAAGGGATCAAGAATTGCATTCACTAACCTCAAAGGACCCAAGAGAATTTGGGTACCTAAGACTTGAGTTTAAATCTTGTTGTAGGTGATTGAGCATGGCCACAAAGCTAAAACAAAGGAAGCATGGTACTTGGATAATGGATGCTCAAGGCACATGACGGGAGATAGAAGCCACTTTAACTCTTTTAAATCAAAGGTTGGTGGAGAAGTCACATTTGGGGACAACTCTAAAGGCCAAGTTGAAGGAAGTGGCTCAATAGGCAATGACTATTTTTCATTAGAAAAAGTATTGCTTGTTAGGGGTCTAAAGCATAACTTACTAAGCATAAGTCAACTTTGTGACAAAGGTTACAAAGTAACTTTTGATTGTATGAAATGTCATGTTATAGATCCTAAGACAAATAGAGTTCTTTTCTTAGGCCATAGACAAGGTAATATATACATTGTCTATCTTAATGAACTTAAGAATGAAAACATATGCCTAATGGTAGATAATAAAAAGGAATCTTGGTTATGGCATAGAAGACTAGGCCATGCTAGCATGCATGTACTTTCTAAGTTAGCTAGAAAGGATCTAGTTATAGGATTGCCTAAAATGTCCTTTGATTATGAAACAATATGTGAAGCATGTGTTAAAGGAAAACATAAAAGGACAACATTTAAGCCAAAGAATAGTGTATCCACCTCTAGGCCTCTTCAATTACTTCACCTAGATTTATTTGGACCAATTAGAACAACAAGCCTTGGTGGGAAACACTATGGATTTGTAATAATTGATGATTACACTAGGTTCACTTGGGTGTTCTTTTTTAGAGTAAAAAATGAAGCCTTAGAAAAATTCATAGCCTATACAAAAGTGACTCAAAATGAAAAGGGATACACAATAACTAATATTAGAAGTGATCATGGCAAGGAATTTGAAAATATAGGATTTGATGAGTATTGCAATGATCAAGGAATTAGCCATAATTTTTCAGCCCCTAGGACACCACAACAAAATGGTGTAGTTGAGAGAAGAAATAGAACATTGGAAGAAATGGCTAGAACCATGTTGTGTGAGAATAATTTACCAAAGTATTTTTGGACTGAAGCTATAAACACATCTTGCTATATAATTAATAGAGCTATTATTAGACCCATGCTAAAGAAAACTCCTTATGAGCTTTACAAAGGTAAGAAGCCTAACATTAGCTACTTCCATCCTTTTGGTTGCAAATGTTGTCTTAAATAATAATAAAGATAATTTAGGAAAATTTGATGCCAAGAGTGATGAGGGAATCTTTCTAGGGTACTCATTGAATTCAAAGGCTTATAGAGTATATAACAAAAGAACATTGATGGTTGAAGAATCTATTCATGTTATATTTGATGAGTCAAATGATGTATCTAAAGATTCAACCAATGATGAGGATGTTGGAATATTTGATGAAAACTTGGAGGAAATCCCAAACTTAGAAGATGATCTATTAGAAAAACTTGACTTGAATAAAGAAGATGAAGAAGAGATAGAGATATTAGAGAGAGAGTCTAGAGCACCAAGAGAGTCAGGATATGTAAAAGATTGTGAAATAGTAGGAGATCTAACTCTTGGAGTTAAAACTAGACCATCTCTAAGGAATATGTGTCAATATATAGCCTTTGTATCTCAAATAGAGCCAAGGAATGTCAAGCTTTAGATGACATTCCTAGCAATGCAAGAAGAATTAAATCAATTTGAGAGAAGCAAAGTATGGAAACTAGTTCCTAGGCCTAGTGATCACTCTATAATTGGAACTAAATGGATATTCAAGAACAAGATGGATGAAAATAGTGTGATCATAAGGAACAAGGCTAGGTTAGTTACACAAGGATATAGACAAGAGGAAGGTATAGACTATGATGAAACCTATGCACCGGTAGCTAGATTAGAGGCAATAAGAATGTTACTTGCCTTTGCATGCTATAAAAACTTCAAGTTATATCAAATGGATGTAAAGAGTGCATTCTTAAATGGTTTCATTAATGAAGAAGTCTATGTTGAACAACCTCCCGGCTTTGAAAATCATGAATTTCCTAAACATGTTTTCAAATTATCTAAGGCACTCTATGGCTTGAAACAAGCTCCTAGAGCTTGGTATGAAAGGCTGTCAAAATTCTTAATAGAAAAGGGATTTTCAAGAGGAAAAGTGGATACCACATTATTCATCAAAAATAAAAATAAAGATTTACTAGTTGTAGAAGTGTATGTGGATGATATTATTTTTGGTTCAACTAATGAGTCTTTATGTCAAGAGTTTGCTAAGATCATGCAAGGAGAATTTGAAATGAGTATGATGGGAGAACTCACCTTCTTCTTGGGACTTCAAGTGAAGCAAACAAAAGATGGAACCTTCATCAATCAAGCAAAGTATACTAAGGATTTGCTCAAGCGATTTGGAATGGATAATTGCAAACCTCAAGCAACTCCAATGGGCACCAACATCAAGCTTGATAAAGATGAAAGTGGTAAGTGTGTAGACACTAAACTCTATAGGTCTATGATTGGCTCATTGCTCTATTTAACTGCAAGTAGACCAGATATTTTGTTTAGTGTATGCCTTTGTGCTAGATTTCAATCCTCTCCTAGGGAATCACACTTATTAGCAACTAAAAGGATCTTTAGATACCTTAAGGACACTCCCTCTCTAGGACTTTGGTACCCCAAGGACTCTACCTTTACACTTCATGCATTTTCAGATGCAGATTTTGGGGGATGCAAAATAGATAGGAAAAGTACTTCAGGTACCTGCCAATTCTTAGGAAATAGATTAATCTCTTGGTTCTCTAAGAAACAAAACAGTGTGGCTCAGTCCACAACTGAAGCTGAATACATAGCAGCAGGTAGTTGTAGTGCTCAAGTGTTGTGGATTAAACAACAAATGAAAGACTATGGTATTGACATGAAACAAGTTTCTATTAAATGTGACAATACCAGTGCTATCAACCTATCTAAAAATCCTATTCAACACTCTAGAACCAAGCACATTGAGATTAGGCATCATTTCCTTAGAGACCATGTGCAAAAAGGGGATATAATTCTAGAGTATATTGACACTTTACATCAAATAGCTGATATATTCACCAAACCCCTTGATAGAGATAGGTTTTGTATCCTTAGAGGTGAATTAGGACTCATGAATATCCCTTAAGATATATATATGCTTCAAAATCTTGGTTTTAAGTTGGTTTTAAAAGAGTTTTACAAAGATTTTTCTGGGCAACAAGCATGAGAGATCGATCTCCTATCTATATAGATCGATCTCCATACTTCCAACAAACCTAAAGCATTAAGGTTAAGCTAAGCAGATCGGTCTTCTATCCATAAGATCGATCTCCTTAAGCCTCTGTTTTACAGCAGATCGATCTGTGCATACGACAGATCGATCTCTTCAAGCCTCTGTATTCTGAAGATCGATCTATGCATTCGGCAGATCGATCTCCCTAAGCCTCTGTCAAATAGCAGATCGATCTGTGCATACGACAGATCGATCTCCTTAAGCTTCTGTGTTCTGCAGATCGATCTTATGGAACCACAGATCGATCTCTTCGGGCTTTTGGAAATGACAGATCGATCTGTCGTCTCGACAGATCGATCTCCTGTGCCCTGGACTATAAAAACTGGCTAAAAATCCCCAAATTTGAAATCCCCAAAACCTCAAATCCCTAACTTCCCTCGCACTTCCTCTCTCAATTCATCCTCAGATCAATCTCGGTACGGTCTTCGTCGCATCTCTCCTTCGTTTACTGGTCTAGTAACCCACATTCCTTATTGTTTTCTCAAAAATTTCTTAAGATTTGTGTTAAATTTCACTCTAGGGCAAATCTAGTCACTGTTCCATTGATTTTTGTTTGTGAACCTGTCTTAGAGTAATTTCCGTGTCTAAAACCATGCCTAGACTTAAGAGAGCAGGCCAAAAACCTCCTCGATCTAATGTAGAACAAGGGTCATCTTCCCAATCCATTCCTCCCTCTTCAGTCGCTACCTTCAACAGGTGTTTTAAAACACCTGCGAAAAGGAAGCGATATGAAGAATATTTTTCCACCATGCCAATTAAACAATGGCGAACCATCGATTTCTCCTTCTTAAACCGCATTGATTTTCCCTATCTGTCCAAATTTGAAGAATTTGGTTGGATGTCGTTCCTCAAAATCAATACTCCAGTACCTCCAAACATCGTTCGAGCATTCTTTTCCAATGCCGAACTCACCTATGATCCTAACGACACTTGTAAAATTCTCGGGTTTACAACGTATGTCATGGGTAAATCCATTACAATAGACACTGAAGTCCTAGCCCACGCTTTCAACATACGCGATGAAGGGTTGACAAATGAAGATGAGGAAGTCCCTTTGGAGTTTGATATTCCGGGGGATAAGGCGAGTGACCTCCCAATGCACCCACGGTTACTCCACCTCATCATATCTTGGAACCTTCATCCATTCGGTACCCGTCACTCCACCGTTAGGCGGTTAGATAGATTCTGGATTCACCACATTCACTCCACCAATCAAAAACCCAACCTCGTCCACTTTCTCTATCAAGACTGGTTGAAGATTGTACACGGCCAAGCCACAACAATAGTGTTTCCGTAACCATTGGCGTACTTTCTCCAACGACTCGGAGTGGACAGCAGCTGCAAAACGTGTGAAATGCCCTCTCCAAAGAGCGTCCTCAACATCGGGACACTCCACCACATGGGCTACTACAAGGACTTCCGGGGCGACTGGAAGAAGAAGAGGGAACAGCAGTCTGCTGCAGCTATGGAGGAAGATCCCTCCGATGAGCCTATGGATCCACCTGCTGCACCAACTGCGGGTCCATTGTCCTCGACTCCTCAGCCCACTGCACCTGCTTCCTCAACCGCTGACATGGAGTCCATTGTGACAATGTTGAGTGCACTGAACAGAAAGATCGATGAAGGCTTTGCAAACCTTCATGCAACCCAGCTGCGGATGTTCGAGGAGCTGAACCGCAAAGTGGATGAAGGCTTTGCAAATCTTCATGAGACTCAGGAGGCGATGTTTGATGAGCTTCAAGACACTCGCACTCACGTTGAGGATCTCATGGATCGATTTCCTCCTCCACCGTAGGACTTATTTGCTAGATCTAGTTTTGATTTCATTACTCGTTGTTGTTTGAACTGAATTTACTTGAATGAGCTGCCCTCTGTGTTATTAAATGAGTTTTTAATGAAATGTTAATTTGAAATGACAGGAGTATTGTTTAGATTTCTTTCTTGCCATTCATATGACAAAAAGGGGGAGAAGAAATAATGTTAAGAACACATGTGTTGGTTAAAACATGTTTAAATGACTTTAAGAATCATATCTAATGGTTTAAAAGGAATGATTAAAATGAGGGGGAGTTAAGAAAGTTTAGAGATCTAAAGCTAAAAGTAAGGGGGAGTTTACAAAAAGGGGGAGTTTGTGCAAACTGAAAATAGGCAACTAAACATGTTGATTGAATAGGTTTTGTCATATCAAAAAGGGGGAGATTGTTGAGTTAATGTATTTTGAAATGACAAAACAAGTAAATTCAATAATGTAAAGATGATATAAAAACATGTTTAGAGGTTATCAGTACCAGAACTTACAGTTCTGTTGATGAGGGATCGATCTGGGTTATGAGAGATCGATCTCCTGGGATTTTCTTGGATGAGAGATCGATCTCAGGAAGACATGAGATCGATCTGCCAAGCTTTGAACCTATACAAAGGTATTGAGGAAGAGTGAGATCGATCTATAAGGGTTATGAGATCGATCTGCCTAATACTGGAGTTGAGGAGATCGATCTGATCTAGAAAGAGATCGATCTCCCTCAAAGCAAAGACAGTAGATCGATCTGTAAGATCGATCCACACTCAAACAGAGAGCTTATGAGATCGATCTGGTAAGGAAGAGATCGATCTTCTCAAAGTCAGAGAGCTAAAGAGATCGATCTGGGTTATTGAGAGATCGATCTCCCCTAAAGTAAAGACAGTAGATCGATCTGTGAGATCGATCTATACTCAAACAGAGAGATTGGAAGATCGATCTGCCTATTCGACAGATCGATCTCCTCTAATATTTTCAAATCATGAGATCGATCTGCTCACATATGAGATCGATCTCCTTGTGTTATTTTGCTTTGATCTTGCAGGATTTATAACTAAGAGATCGATCTGGTCAAGATGGCAGATCGATCTGGCATTCTACTGGAGGTACCCAATGGCTAGTTCTGCAAAAATCTCAACGGAAAAAACAGCATTTAATGCTCCAACTACCAATCCTTCAGTATTTAACCAAGCATTGAAGACAATGAGAACAGAGACCATTGCTGCACATTTTTCTTACATTCTCAAGAGTTTAATTCTTTCATTCCTTGTGTCTTCATTCCTCATTTATTGAGTTTGTTGTAAAAGCTTAAGTGCAAAAGCTGTAATTGTCCTACCCACATTAAAGCTTGACATTGTATTCATCCTTACCTCAAAAGAGAAGAGGATTGTTCCTCAGTGAGAAAAACATTGTAAAAGGGTGATTACTTCTTTGTATTGCAAAGGGTAGAGAGGTTATTCCTTAACCTGAAAAAGGAACATTGTAACTTCTGTTGAAGGAGAGAAAGAAAGCACTTGACAAGAAGGTCAAGGAGAGAGGACGTAGGCAAGAGATTGGCCGAACCTCTATAAACGATTGTATTTGTTTCTCTCTTCCCTATCTTGCATTAAATTGTTTAATTTCATTGTATTGCTCATTATCATTTGCTGATTAAATTAGGATTAATTTAAAATTTGCCATTACCGTTAGAAAACCGATTCACCCCCCTCTCGGTAGAGCCAACAATGCAGAATTAATCCGTAAGACCCATAAAATAATCTTAACTCTGCATTAAGGACTCTAATTGTCGTAATTAAAATATACTTACCCAATGTTATGTGGGGTACGAAAATTGGAGCTCAATCGGCTCTCGTTCGGGTTCTATCGTAAAACTGCACAATTAGGTAAATTCGGGTTATTTTTCATTAAATATAATATTAAATAAATTTTTGAAATTTACCCGTAGGTCAATCTCGACCCTCGGTCAACTTACTCGAATCTCGAGTCGTCTCCGGTAATTTTTCTTTCCTTTTTCCCCTTTTTTCTTTCTTTTCTTTTCTTTTCCTTTCCTTCCCCTTTTTCCTTCCTTTTCCTTCCTTTTCCTTTCAGCCAAATGGTGCCATTTCTGGTTGTTTGTCGTCGCCGGCGGTTCTGGCGGTTTCGTCGGCCGCTATCGGTCTCGAAAGGACCGTCTCCTCCTCCCGATCACGCCGGTACCCACTGTTCGAGCCCAACTGCCGTAGATCGTCGAAAATCTGGCCATTTTCCTCACGGTTCTCTCTTCCTCCGTTCGTCGATTTCCGGCATCTAAACGGCGTGTCTTCGGTGCCGTGGAGTTCACCGGCCTCTCCTTTTCCTCCTCCGGTCTTTGTTTGAGGTCGTCAATCGCCGGTGGCCTTCGGGTCGCTCGGTCATGCACGGGTCTCCATTTTCAATTTCAGTTTTCTTTTGTTTTTCTCTCTCCCTAACCAAATTTTCGATTTCTCTTATTATTATTATAATTATTATTATTTATAATTTAGTTTATTATTATTATATTCATTAAAATAATCAAAAAAATTCTAAAAATATCTACTAATTTCTATATTTTATTAATAATTAATTAATTTAATTTATTTATTATATTTTAACCCTTTTTTTCGGTATAATTTCTCCGTATTTTTTGGATATTGTCCCGAGTGACTGTTTCGTATTTCTAAAAAATTTCGGATCTTGATCAATTGGACTCGAAATTTGATAATTTCCTCATTATTGATCAAGATGTCCTAAATCCTTATTTTTTAATTAAAATTTTCTTATCGAATTTATACTGAATTTTGATCTTTTGACCGTTTTACCCCTGCACTTGTTTTGAAACCAATTTAACCAAACTTTCCTTTATACACCCACTATCTTTTCTTATTTTAAATTCATATTTTTCGTCAACTTAATTTCGATCCCTTTCGTTTGGCCAATGGCCATCTCGGCCCTTATTTGGCTACTTCATACATTCACCGATATTTCATTTTATTCTATTTCAAAATTTAATTCAGTCAAAGCTCTTCTTATGATTCAATCAATATGTGGAAGTGTACAATACATGAATCCTAAGGAATGCATCAACAAGAAATAAAAAAACTGGGTCTTATAGATAAATACTCTACCTATATACTTATACCACAAATAAGTTTCTCATAAAATATACTGTACATTTTTAGTTCAATAAAATCAGAAATGGTAATCCACAAATAGTGTCTTCACAGTTTATTGTATGTAAACCCCACGAATTTTTGTCCTCGCATCTAATGATGTACAATAATTAGATAAATGGAATTGAGGACGGGCACATTGGAGGAGGATTAATTGGAAATATATTTGAGACATGAGAGAGATTTAAAAAAAAATAAAAAAAATAATTTAATTAAATTATATTGATTCTAAGGAAGAATATCTATGGGAGATAGAGGTAAGATTTATGTACATATGAGCTAGGAAATGTATATACATGTAATTTAAGTACAATTACTAGATTAAAGTCATTTTATATGTATATATATAAATAAATACTATAAGAAAAATTTACCAAGTGCACATATATATATGGGAGCATGACCGAGAGCACATTTAGGAAATATACATATGTATATGCTGCTGCTAGCAGCAATAGAATGGGAAACCGAGGCTTAGAATGGAAATGTTATGGTAAGTGGATTATCCCATCAGCTGGTCATGCATTGTTTAAAGGATTGGAGAGGGCGGCAAAGCTTAGTGTTAGTAGGCACAAAGAAATACAAGAAATGACAATTGTTTGGCAGAAAGGAGAGAAATGTGAAAGTGGCAGTGATAATGTCTGACGGAACCGGAGGGAAATGACGAAATAAGGGAAGGCTATAAACCATGGGATAAAGCTAGGAAACTGAGTATAACGGCAGACAACCATGCAGACCGAATTGTTAAGGCTTAAAATACTGGTATACTGCAAGTGGAAGCAAAGGAAACAGGCCTAGGATGTACAGCAACTGAAAGAGCTGGTGAAATGATACCCACTCTAGTAAATAAATGGTGACGTCTGGTGGTAGGCAAGGCAGGAAACGTGCAGGGCATGGGCAGTGAACAGAAAAGGGAAATAAAATTATTGAGAGTACCTAATGGTTCAGTGAAGGAGATACAAGAGGGGAAAGCAGATGGCTACCGAGAAAGATAATATGGAAACAAAAAGAAAGAAGTGCATGAGAGGTTGAGATAGCTGTCGGGAAATTCAGAGCAGGGGAAGCCATAGGAAAACTGATGACTAGATAGAGAAACAGCACAACCGAGAAGAGAAAATAGAGGAAAACGGGGGAAGGAAAGACAAGCAGAGAAGCCAAGGGAGAGCAGGTGACAGGCCTGGTAGCTTAAGTAGAATGGGGACAGACCGGAACACTCCCATTTTCCCCATTTCACACCGTCAGGAATTCTGTCACCAACTGCGCCTGCTCTGCTCGATTCGGTACCATGATATAAGCACGAAAGAAGTGGGGGAGATAGGAGGGCAGTGTAGGAGAGCAAAAGAGAGAGAGGTCTGAAGTAGCTATGAGGCTTGAAGGAGGGTAGCATGGGGTAAACAGGAAACTGAAAACAGAGAAACCTTTGAAACAGGGTGTCTCTCTCTCGGTTCCCTGCTTCCGACATTGAAGGGAGTCCATGGCGCGGTGTTGTGCATGGGCTGTGGAGGGAAACGCGTTGTAGGGCTGCTCGTACTAGGTGAACTGCTGGCTGCTGTGCTGTACAGGACACACAAAGGGAAGGTCCAAACATTGTCCGAGGAAGTGGGGAGAACCGAAAGCCATCGAGGAACTGAGGAAGTTCCTTCTCTGCAAACAGTGGTCACGGCGAGTAGCTGGGATGGAGCTGGCAGCACTGAGGGAGGTAGCCGAGACATAAGGATTATGATGGTGGTGCCGAAATCAAAGGAAGCAGTGGAGATGATGGTGTTGCCGAGAGGGGGAGGCGAACAGAGGGTGCAGGAAGGAAGGAATAGTAAAGAAGAAAAGAAATGAAAGAAGATGGGTTGGCGGGAAAGGTAATTAATTTAAAATAAATAAATAAATAAATTAGGGGAAGAAAAGAAAATAATATATATATATTTATTAATATATATATATATATATATATATTATTGGAAATAGAGGAAAAATCGAGGAAGGAAAATAAGTGTACTGTATTTTGGAAACCTGGGGAAAAAAGGATTCCGATCGAAATAACCCAAGTGGGCCGAATTCGTCGACTCGCTACGTTGAGACAACCAAAGATCGTAGACAGACACTGAGGTAAGGAAAATTCTCGTCGCTGCTAGAGATAAATATGCGTAATTTCCGTATATTTGTAGATATAAAATTTAGGTTGAATATCGCAGTATCGAAATTATCGAAAAGACTAGGTTGAGCTTTATGACTGAAAAATTAGAGATTTTTGCTTAGTTGGACAATCAAATTTTACGGATTAAATTTTAAGGATTTACAGAAATTACGATATGACTTGAAATCGGTTTTAATTATTGAAAATCTTGAATTTTGATTTTTCATAAACCGTTTTCTTAGATTTTTCGAAAAAGGGCTAGTCAGCCTGTTTTGAACGATTTCATCAAACAAATGAATTTATATGTGATTTAAGAAAAACGATCTGTTATAAATTATTTTGATGAAATGTGCTTGAGCGCGTACTGACTGTGTGTCGTACGGTCCGTCTCGCATTGATTTTGAGACAAAGGCATTGGTGAGATCATGCTGCACTTCTGTTCTGTATCTGTATCTGTATCTGTATCTGTGATCCACGAGTACAATGTACCGTGTTTCTGATTCTGTTTCTGGTCTTCGGACATTCTGATCTGTGAGCCGATTGGGTAGCTGACCACTCCCACGGCGATTGACATCCTGGCACACCTGACCCGTGAATTGCCCGGAGTCACCGACATTGGCCAATAGTCATTTCTGATATCTGATAGTATGCATGCCTTGTCTCGTCTATTTGAAAATATTTAATTGAATTTGTCTGCTTGAACTGAAATATCTACAAACCTGTTTGCTTTGCTACTGAAAACTCTGAACTTTCTTGATTTACAACAGTAGTTAAATGTATAACTGTTTCATATTCTGTTTCTGAAGAATTTGTTTCTGGTATTTGTGCTTCAGCAGAGACTAAATATATTTTCTGAATTTTACGAATCTGATATCTAAGAAAATCATCTGTGAAACTTTTCGGGATTTAGCAAATATAAAAATATATATATTTTGTAGGTAGTGTATTTATCTACCTGCTATGGGGTTTTTCTTACTGAGCTTGTTGAGCTCACCCCCCTTACTTTCATCCACAGAGTTCCTCTGTAGCTGGGATCGCTTCCGTTAGTAAGGTATTCCGCATAGTTATGAATTTACGGAGCGTATTTCTGCATCGAAGGTATACCCAGTTGTAAGAAATTCTTTTGTATCTAAAATTATGTAAGTACAGTAATGCAATACAAAATGTGTCTGGGGAATGTGAACATATTCTATTTAAATTTGCTACTGAGAAAAAATTAATCACACTGAACACTGTTCTGATATAATATCGACTTGTAGCCCAACCGAAATATCAGTAAATTCGGGTCGTTACATAAGTGGTATCAGAGCAAGGTTGGCCTGATACGAGTCGATATTAAAAGTTAAAAAGACTTTGAAAGTTCACATCTTCGGCATTACTGTACGTTGTTTAGATACAAACGGGTATACCTGACTGTGTTTTATAGAAAATTGTGTCAATGAATGAAGGAAAACTTATAGATATAGCTGATTAGTATTATAGCCACATTGGTAGATGGAAATGAACCATTCCTCGAGGCCGTAGAGATAGGCTCGAGAGGTGTAATGAACCCTCATCTTAGTGTACATCTTATAGTTTCAATAGAAATTTTGAAGTCTGCTTCGTAAGATTTGAGCGGGACATGGAAACGATGATGATATTATCGGGTCGAGTGATAGTGGCCCCGTGATAATGATAATGATTAAGGTGTGACTAAGAGAACGACCGAGTTAATTTCGAAAGATGGTATACTATTATATACTGGAGTTAAAATTCAAATGTGACAAAAAACTGGAATAAATGAATTGGAAGAATTTATATGGATTCGTTGGGTACGATTGTAAACCTAATAGAGGCAACTTCAGAAGTTTAAGCCTCCATTTTTTAGTGGAGTTAAGAAATCCAATGATTGTGGAAGATTGGATAAATGAGATAGAAAAGCTTGATGATTTTAGAAGTAACTCTACCGAGAAAGTTGCTTTTGCAATTTTGTGTTAAAGAATTGGGAAAGTTATATGGACTTTTGAAGTGCACTACTATAAAGAAGTAGTTCTTGTAGCATCAGTATTGAAATGGAAAATCGAACTCAGAGGGAAGTTTCTCGATTCAACCCAAGAGCCAAAAATTAGAAAAATACATGAGAAATATTTTTGGAGGCCTTTAGACAGAAACACATTCTGCATGAGGCATATTGGAAATTATAATTGAAATGACTGAATCAGACATGAGAAAATGAGTCTAAGAATGAATGTGAAATTAAATCGATTTACAAGGAGTATGATCCGGATAAGTAGATATGTGAAACGGAGAAAGTCCAAAAATTCATAAGAGATACTGAGATCCTCAGTCGAGCTAGTTTAGCTCCATTTGATGCTATTTTGAGGAAGCAATGTGCAATGCGCAACTGTGATGATATGAAATGTATATTTCGAGGTTACTAAGAAAATGAAAGGGTAAAGAGAGTGGCAGAAAAGTGATATACTAAGGAAGCAGTGAGAGTGATAGAATAGTCATTGTAACTGAACAGATGAATTTCAGAATTAAAAGTATAAGCGAAGGTCACACTGTTTATATGATTGATAAAGTTAGGGCGTGTCCGGAGTAAAAAGACACCCCAGTAGACAGAGGGATTTCTAACACGTTTTGGATGATCTATCAGAATTACCACTAAATTGAAAGATGAAGTTTGAAATTGAATTAGCAATGGTATCGAATTAATTATTTAGATCACTATACTGAATGACTTTAATTCAATTAGAAATGCTGAAAAGGGAATTACAAGGACTATATGAAGAGGGGATTATTGGACCAAGTGATCCATTTTGGAGTGTACTAGCGTTAATTTTTAAGGAGACTCGGAGTCTTCTGGATCACGTTGTATTAAGAACGAATGTCAATCGAATTTCCCAAACAAGGATTAGAGATTAGTGGGAATGACTCAAAACTGTCAAGATTATTCAGAGTTTGAGATATAGGGAGACCTTGGAATATGAATTACGTATCAAGTCTAAAGATTGTAAGTTGCTCATGCTTATGTTTCGAATGTGAGACTTAATTGGAATAAGGAAAGAGTTCTGATATAATTGACGTACGAAATAAGGCAAGTTTGAAATGTGATAGATTCTGAATACAGGTGATACTATGAACAAGAGATGTATATGATGTATGAATACTTCTGGTAAATTAAATTATTCAGATCAAGTGATATGAACATAGAATGAGTGTGACTAAAGGATAAATTGAAATTAATAGTGGTAATATTCGTGTTTGAAGTCAGGATGTCACTACTTGTGCTGCGAAGAATTGTGGAATTCTATTGATCATGAAGGTTTAAATATTAAATTCCACAAAAGCAGTTTAACGCAAGAAAAGAAATGGCTAGAGTTGATGCCTTAAACAGAAGTAACCTCGAAAACGATGATATATTTACATAATGACCAGGAAAATATGAAATGTTGGAACGTTTTGTGAACCTCAAATTGGATGCAGTTCTACTGATATTGATAATTTCTGTATGGTAGTTAACCTAAGATTTGAAGACTAGACTTGATTGATCGAATTGAATTGGTTCAGGTAACGATGAATACTGAATTGATATGACTAGTTAGATACCAAAGGGTACTATAACAGATTCGACAATCGATAACGATGATTTATTGAAATTTAAAAGTAGAATTATGTACCCAATGATCTATAATTAAAGGAATTGATGTCGTCAGAGGCTGATTTATAGAGATATACTCTGCATCCGGAGAATAGTAAAGATTTATCAAATCTCCTGAAGGTATGTTGGCAATCAAGTACGATAAGAGGTATAATTGGATGTATGACTAAATGTCTCATATGTCAATAAGTTAAGGAAGAGTATCAGAAGCCTGTAAGATTATTACAACCTTTAACCAAGCCAATAGGGAATCGAGAGTATTCGACTAGGAATTTAAAGGCTCTTGGAATGACCGTTTGTCATTAGCATAATTCGTATATTGGCTGACACTCAAGCATCGAAGTGACACCGTATGAGACGTAGTATGGTAAGAATAAAAAAATAATAATAATAATAACAAATAAAATGTCGTCCACTGATTAGATGGAAGAAGTGGGTGAAAGGAAGGTAATTGTTTTTGATTTGGTCAAGCAAGCTTCTGAGGAAGTATAATTAAGTTGTGAGAGAATGAGAACAGGTTAAAGCAGGCAAAAAAGAGTTATACTGACTAAAGACGAAGATCCTTGGAAATTTTGATTGGAAGTTCGGTGTTTCTTGAAGTTTCACCTTCTAAAGGCATAGTGAGAGTTAAAAAGAAGGGAAAGTTAAGTCTCCGCTATATCGAACCTTTTAAAATCTTAAACCGAGTAAGAAACAAGTTAATAGATTGGCGTTACAAATATCAGGTACCCACAACGACATCTACGCTTTGATGCTTCAAAAGTATCATCCAGATCCCACGCAAGTGATAAGTATGAGCCACTTGAAAGGAAAGAGGATATGGCATATGTTGAGAAATCGATTCAAATATTGGATAAGAAAAAAAATGTATTGAGGTTTAAGACGATTCCTTTGATCAAAGTTTTGTGGCAGTATCACACTTCGTAAGAGGCTATACGAGAATTGCAAAACTTAATGCATGAGGAATACTCACGATTATTTCAAGAACTAATGTACTTTTAAATTTGGGGACCAAATTTCCTAAGGTGGAGAGAATGTAAACCCCACGAATTTTTATCCTCGCATCTAATAATGTACAATAATTAGATAAATGGAATTGAGGATGGGCACATTGGAGGAGGATTAATTGGAAATATATTTGAGACATGAGAGAGATTTAAAAAAAAATAAAACAATAAAAAAATAATTTAATTAAATTATATTGATTCTAAGGAAGAATATCTATGGGAGATAGAGGTAAGATTTATGTACATATGAGCTAGGAAATGTATATACATGTAATTTAAGTACAATTAATAGATTAAAGTCATTTTATATGTATATATATAAATAAATACTATAAGAAAAATTTACCAAGTGCACATATATATATGGGAGCATGACCGAGAGCACATTTAGGAAATATACATATGTATATGCTGCTGCTAGCAGCAATAGAATGAGAAACCGAGGCTTAGAATGGAAATGTTATGGTAAGTGGATTATGCCATCAGCTGGTCATGCATTGTTTAAAGGATTGGAGAGGGCGGCAAGGCTTGGTGTTAGTAGGCACAAAGAAATATATGTACTCGTATACAAGAAATGACAATTATTTGGCAGAAAGGAGAGAAATGTGAAAGTGGCAGTGATAATGTCTGATGGAACCGGAGGGAAATGAAGAAATAAAGGAAGGCTAAAACCATGGGATAAAGCTAGGAAACTGAGTGTAACGGCAGACAACCATGCAGACCGAATTGTTAAGGCTTAAAATACTGGTATACTGCAAGTGGAAGCAAAGGAAACAAGCCTAAGATGTACAGCAACTGCAAGAGCTGGTGAAATGATACCCACTCCAATAAATAAATGGTGACGTCTGGTGGTAGGCAAGTCAGGAAACGTGCAGGGCATGGACAGTGAACAGAAAAGGGAAATAAAATTATTGAGAGTACCTAATGGTTCAGTGAAGGAGATACAAGAGGGGAAAACAGATGGTTACCGAGAAAGATAATATGGAAACAAAAAGAAAGAAGTGCATGAGAGGTTAAGATAGCTGTCGGGAAATTCAGAGCAGGGGAAGCCATAGGAAAACTAATGACTAGATAGAGAAACAACACAACCGAGAAGAGAAAATAGAGGAAAACGGGGGAAGGAAAGACAAGCAGAGAAGCCGAGGGAGAGCAGGTGACAGGCCTAGAAGCTTAAGTAGAATGGGGACAGACTGGAACACTCCCATTTTCCCTATTTCACACCGTCAGGAATTCTGTCACCAACTGCGCCTGCTCTGCTCGATTCGGTGCCATGATATAAGCACGAAAGAAGTGGGAGAGATAGGAGTGCAGTGTAGGAGAGCAAAAGAGAGAGAGGTCTGAAGTAGATATGAGGCTGGAAGGAGGGTAGCATGGGGTAAACTGGAAACTGAAAACTGAAAACAGAGAAACCTTTGAAACAGGGTGTCTCTCTCTCGGTTCCCTGCTTCCGACATTGAAGGGAGTCCATGGCGCAGTGTTGTGCATGGGCTGTAGAGGGAAACGCGTTGTAGGGCTGCTCGTACTAGGTGAACTGCCGGCTGTTGTGCTGTACAGGACACACAAAGAGAAGGTCCAAACATTGTCCGAGGAAGTGGGGAGAACCGAAAGCCATCGAGGAACAGAGGAAGTTCCTTCTCTGCAAACAGTGGTCACGGCGAGTAGCTGGGATGGAGCCGGCAGCACTGAAGGAGGTAGCCGAGACATAAGGATTATGATAGTGGTGCCGAAGTCAAAGGAAGCAGTGGAGATGATGGTGTTGCCGAGAGGGGGAGGCGAACAGAGGGTGCAGGAAGGAAGGAATAGTAAAGAAGAAAAGAAATGAAAGAAGATGGGTTGGCGGGAAAGGTAATTAATTTAAACTAAATAAATAAATAAAAAAGGGGAAGAAAAGAAAATAATATATATATATATTTATTAATATATATATTATTGGAAATAGAGGAAAAATCGAGGAAGGAAAATAAGTGTACTGGATTTTGGAAACCTGGGGAAAAAAGGACTCCGATCGAAATAACCCAAGTGGGCCGGATTCATCAATTCGCTACGTCGAGACAACCAAAGATCGCAGACAGACACTGAGGTAAGGAAAATTCTCGTCGCTGCTAGAGATAAATATGCGTAATTTTCTTATATTTGTAGATATAAAATTTAGGTTGAATATCGCAGTATCGAAATTATCGAAAAGACTAGGTTGAGCTTTTCTGACTGAAAAATTAGAGATTTTTGCTTAGTTGGACAATCAAATTTTACGGATTAAATTTTAAGGATTTGCAGAAATTACGATATGACTTGAAATCGGTTTTAATTATTGAAAATCTTGAATTTTGATTTTTCATAGACCGTTTTCTAAGATTTTTCGAAAAATGGCTAGTCAGCCTGTTTTGAACGATTTCATCAAACAAATGAATTTATATGTGATTTAAGGAAAACGATCTATGATAAATTATTCTGATGAAATGTGCTTGAGCGCGTACTGACTGTGTGTCGTACGGTCCGTCTTGCACTGATTTTGAGACAAAGGCGTTGGTGAGATCATGCTGCACTTCTGTTCTGTATCTGTATCTGTATCTGTATCTGTGGTCCACGAGTACAATGTACCGTGTTTCTGATTCTGTTTCTGGTCTTCGGACATTCTGATCTGTGAGCCGATTGGGTAGCTGACCACTCCCACGGCGATTGACATCCCGACACACCTGGCCTGTGAATTGCCCGGAGTCACCGACATTGGCCAATAATCATTTCTGATATCTGATAGCATGCATACCTTGTCTCGTCTATTTGAAAATATTTAATTGAATTTGTCTGCTTGAACTGAAATATCTGTAAACCTGTTTGCTTTGCTACTGAAAACTCTGAACTTTCTGGATTTACAACAGTAGTTAAATGTATAACTTTTTCATATTTTGTTTCTGAAGAATCTGTTTCTGGTATTTGTGCTTTAGCCGAGACTAAATATGTTTTATGAATTTTACGAATTTGATATCTAAGAAAATCATCTGTGAAACTTTTCGAGATTTAGTAAATATAAATATATATATATATTGTAGGTAGTGCATTTATCTACCTGTTATGGAGTTTTTCTTACTGAGCATGTTGAGCTCACCCCCTTACTTTCATCCACAGAGTTCCTCTGTAGCTGGGATCGCTTCCGTTAGTAAGGCATTCCGCATAGTTAAGAATTTGCGGAGCGTATTTCTGCATCGAAGGTATACCAGTTATAAGAAATTCTTTTGTATCTAAAATTATGTAAGTACAGTAATGCAATACAAGATGTGTCTGGGGAATGTGAACATATTCTATTTAAATTTGTTATTAAGAAAAAAATTTAATCACACTGAACACTATTCTGATATAATATCGACTTGTAGCTCAACCGAAATATCAGTAAATTCGGGTCGTTACACTGTAACAATTTCACAATTTCGACATTCAAGCAAAGAAACACAGTTCAAATCTCAACACAATTCTCATTTTCATTTCAGTAGTTTAAATAGTCGAGGCAAGACATTTCATAATACATCAGATATCATACGTGACTATTGGCTAATGTCGGTGACTCCGGGCAATTCACAGGCCAGGTGTGCCGGGATGTTAGGTGCCGTGGGAGTGGCCAATTATCCAAACGGCTCACACAGTACACTATTTTCCAATAACACGGTATATTGTACACACTTGCACACAGCATGGTACATCGTACTCTATGGACCTCGGCATCATTCACCACTGAATATAATTTCACTGTTCACAATTTCATATAATTTCACTGTCTCCTTTTTGTCTTAAATCACATGTAAGTAGGTAGTGCAAGATCACACAGCAATACACGTCTGACAGGTACGGTTTTAACATCAAAACGCTTTAAATCACGTGCAAGTAGGTAGTACAAGATCACACAGCAATACATGCCTAACTAGCACAATTTTAACCTAAAATACTTTAATATCGTTTCTGCTCATAAAATAGAGTAAAAGGGGCTAGTCTTGCCCTTTTTCAAAAAATACGATTTTTCAGTATAATTTCAAAATTTTTGATTTTTCACAAATATTTTAAAAAACTAGTCCAATATTTATTTAAATAGACTCGATAATACTATATCAAAAATCAGACTGTTTTTATGGAGTTTTAAAACTCTTCCTTAAATTCCAAAGCGTAAAATCGATCTAAAGTTTTCTATAATTCAGATGACTGAAAATTTCTATCCTAAAGTCTGCAGTCTCAAATACTCGAAAAACATACACAGATATTTTTAACAATTCACGAATAGTTTTTCACAGTAAAAATACGACCTAAATTTATATCTATAAAGCATAAGAAAATACGTGCAATTTATCTCTAGTAACACACGAAAGTTTCCTTACCTCGATGTTTGTCCGTTGTCATCGATTGTCTTAACGTAGCGAGTCAGCGGATTTGGTCCACTCGGTTTATTTTCCCTGAATTTTGTACCAGTATTTCTGAAATTTCGAACCGATATTTTCGACTGTCTTTCCCCAAATTTTTCCCAATTTCTTTGCATTTTTTCTCTATCCCAAATATATATATATATATATATATATAAATTTCCTTTTTCTTTTTTTTTTTCCTTTTTTTTTTCGGTTTGAAATTGGCGCTACAATTTTCTTTCTTTCTCCTTTTCTTTCTTTCTTTCTTGCAGGTAGCCGAAGCCCCTGTTCACGATTGTCGTCGCCTTCTTCCTCCCTTGGCGTTTCCGTCCGGCGGTGGTGTTTTCTTTCTTTCCTTGCCATTTTCCACCTCGGTCACAATCTTCAGCCGACCACTTGTGAGCTTCAACCGACCACCACCATCATCATCACCGTCCTCTGTACATCATTTTCATCATTGCCTTCTGTTTATCATCTTCATCAATTTTCTTTCCTTTATTTCTTCCACGATTCCACCACCCTTCCTTGTTCACGGTCCTGGCCCCCATTCTCGTTCTTGTCTTTCCAGCCTTACTGTCTCAAAACAACACCGTGACATCTAATATATCAAGAAAGTTTACCTTGAAAATTTTCCCCAGTCAACCTTGATTCACTTCTGCTTATTTCCTAAATGGCTGATCCTTCAACTTCGATTTTCTTCTCCATTTTTCAGTTTCTTTTCCTGGTAAGAGCAGCATGCTGGCTGCTGTTTCCAACTCTCGGTTAAGCTCTCTCTCGTGGCTGTTTCAACCTCCCTTCTCTGCTTCCAACATTGTTCTGTTTCAGTTTTTCCTTCCAGCCTCTTTTGTTCTCCAATGCCAGTTCTCTGCTAGCCTTATGTTTTGTTTTCTTTCCTTCTACCATGTCTTCGGTGCCTCTTACATATATATATATATGGCTACATTTATCCCCCTGCTTATCTGTAGCTTTGCAGCCTTTGCTTCTGCTCTTCGGTTTGATAAATCTCCCCTGCTGTTTTCAGACACCAACCACGCGATCCAGCTGCCTCAATCCCTATTGGCCACCAACCGCGCGATCCAACTGCCTCAATCCCTATTCAATCACCAGGCCCTTCATTAGATTTTCTGCTGCAGTTCACTACACTATAATGGCCCTCGGGTTTGGCTAGAAGCCAAACCAAGACTTTATTGCAGCTCATTTTGCTGTCGTTCCTGCATATACGTAATATACATATATATTATATTTGCTTCATTTCCTTTCTACGTTTGCTGCCCCTACCATCCCTCCACTCACTGCAATTTATATTTTTTTTATCTCTACGTTTGATGCCCCTACCATCTCTCTACTGACTGCCATTTATATTTTTTTTATCAGTCTGCATTTCACGCTTTCTCTTCGGGTTTTCCAGCCACTACTAACTATTCTTATTGATTTTCTTGCCTGCCATTCAACTGTAAGTACAACAATTTATGCTCTCCATTCAATTTGGCTCAGGCTTTCCCATACTCCTATATTGATTGGACTCCACTACCTTACCATATTTTCACTAAGTTTCCTGCTGCGGTATACCTCACGGGTTTGGCTTCATTTGAAGCCAAACCTCATGCATTAGAAATCTCTTTCCTCTTCATACAGAGTCTTCTTAATACATTTTATATTAATATAATCCTACATGCTGCTAACCATGGTTTTATTTCTTTTCCCTTTGGTTGTCGCGAACGGCAACAACTCATGCCCCTCAGCATTGGCTTCATTTGAAAGCCAATTCTTAGTATTATTCAGCATACATATCCGCTCTTCTGTTCATCGTATTTACTTGCATGTATACCGAATGGGGTTCTTGGCTTGGCTTATGAATATACATATATATATATATATATATATATATATATATATTCACATGTATATATGTATGTACCTTTCCATATGTATATTCAATTATATATATGTATACATTCGTATACCTTTATACATATACATACCTATACATTAATCTTGGAGGGTAAACAAAATATTTCATACGTATATATATACACACACACACACACACACATATATATATATATATATATGTGGTTAATTTAAGATTTATATTTAAATTAATCTATCACAATCGTATATTAAATTTTAATTGTCTATTTTTTTATAGACAATACCGAGTACATTGCAAATTTACGGTATTTACAATAACTTTATTTAAGGTATTAGTTTATTAATGATTTATTTTATATACTTAATCTTATATTATATGATGATAGGTGAATTAATGATATATAATAGAAATAAGAAACTAGAACTTAGAGTTAAGATCATGGTTTTGAAATTTATAATAAAGCATTTTTTCTAAATCACTTGTATTATAATAATAATAATAATAATAATAATAATAATAATAATAATAATAATAATAATAATAATAAGAAGAAGTTATAAAATTTATTTAAGAGTAATAATAATTGATTTGGTTCTATTTTGCATGATTAAATTTAGATGTTGGAATGACTTGATCTTGAAGTATTATGTTGTTTTTAGGAATGAAAAAACTTTGTTCATTGGATTTTACGTATCAAAAAACATTTTTATTTTGTTATATTTTTTTTATATATGTTATTGTTTTATTTAGCTATTTAACTTTTTTTTAAAAATTTTAAAAACAATAGATTTTAAAAACAATAAATTTTAAAAACAATAGATTATGTTTTTAAAATTTTAAAATTTTAAAAAACAATAGATTTTTATATTTTTTAAACTTTAAAAACAATACAATTTATATTTACTTTTTTTAATAATGTTCTTATTTTTTTTCTATAAAATATCAAATTCAAACAAATTAAAATTTTAATATGAAATAAATATAATAAAATACTATAATAAATATTTTTGTAATAAAATCAAATATTATCTTTAATAATATATTTATTATTTACTATTATAAATACAATAGGTATAATATTAAAAATTATTTGATATATATATATATATATATATATCGTGTTTTAAAGTAATTTTATTTAATAATTGAATTTAAATATTCAATCTTAATTTTGTTGATAATACATTACTGATAAAATTGTGTAATAAATGATGATTATTTTTAAAATTTCATAAATTTTAATTAGAAAATGTGTATCATTATTTTTTTATTTTTTAATAAAATAATCATATAATATTAATTTCTATTTATACGGGTTTCAGATTGAATCGGCCGTAGGTTCGGGTCGTATCGGTTTGAATTTTTTCGGGTTCAATCTTTTTTGAGTTCGAGTATTTTCAAGCTAAGTTTTTTTTTTTTTTTGGGTTTGGGCCTTTGATTTTTTTTTTTATTAATTAGAGCCAATCCCGAGTTCGGCTTCGAGTGAGTTCGGGTGGGTTTTCGAGCTTGAGCCAGCTTTTGCCAGTTCTAGAGAGACCTAAAAGAATTGGCTTAACAAGCCTTTGTGGATATGGAACTGGAGGCTGTAAATTACATGCTGAAAAGAGTTAGGCTCAATTGTCATATGTGGCTTTAAAGTTGTGGGCTCTAAAGGAATAGTCTCAACAAGAACAGGTGCAACATGAAATATATCGTAGAAATGAGCTTAAGGTCTAAGCCAAATGAAGCAAAAACTGAAGGTGAGTAGGAGCTGTACACAACTGAACTCACTCTACCAAAAAGAGAATGTGAACAGGAGCTAGGCTCAACTGTACTCATAACAATATCATAAGGACTAGGCTCATTCTTGTGGCTTATATCTGACTCCCCCTCAATTAATTGCCCCTCATCATCATCTAATTCAGTACACTTCTCCTTACCTAGTCTCTTAATAGGATTAGGCTCTATGTTGCTAGGTAAGGCACTTTGTAGGCGTTGACTGAGTGCACTAGCTATCTGACCCACCCCCGTGTCTCCAAATTCTTAACGGAAGCTGCTTGATTTTGTGGGATATGAGTGAACATTTCTCCAAGAGAGGCTTCTTTTCATTTACAGGCACAAGCTAGAACTATGCAGGTGGGAGTAAAATAGGTGGTGGCTGAATAGACAATGGCTGGTATGGTTGATAAAACTGCTGCTGCTAGAACTGCTAAGGTGGTGGTACTTGAGTGGGTGGAGAATAAAAGAAGTTGGAGGTTGAAAACCAGGGGATCCTACAGGTCTCAAAATGGAAGACTATGCCTAATTTTGGCTCCATGAAAAATTAAGGTGATTCATCCAACTTGGATTGTAGGTGTTAGCAAATGGTTAGGCAGTTGCCTAGAGGGTGGGGTAATATACTAAGCTTACTCAACCCTAATTGGACACCTATCTACTGAGTGAGCACCAGAGTAAGAAAATAGGCTCTTAATGACCATAACAGAACTATGGCTAAGGTGGGTACTTAAGGACTCTACCTTCTTACTCGGGGTAGCAATCGGTGAGGTCAAGGTAGATAAAACATTGAGCTTGTATACTTCTGTAGCCTTCTTAGGTGTGTGTTTGACCACTGATAATTATTGGTGGCCATCTTGTCCAACACAGAATAAACCTCTTCCTCCATCTTGCACATGAGTGTTCCTTCTGCTGCAGCATCGAGAATAGTCCTATTTTGACTAGTAAGACCATTGTAAAAGTCTGCACCTGAAGCAATAAGGGTAGGCCGTTTTGAAACCTAAAATTTTCCATTTCATTATTTATTTGGAAACTAGAAAGCAAATAAGATACTCGAAATAATATTATCCAGGCTAGAAATAACCGAAGCACTCCGGTTAGTGACTCGGAGCTTGGGGCATGAAAATCGAGGTAAGGCTTTAAGTTTAAGTATCTCTCAAAGATTGTAAATATATGCATGCTTTAGTGATTAGAAGGTCAAACTAAGGTATTAGAAATGAAAAAATTAGTAAAAACTCGAGTTAACACTAAACCGAGCAATTGGGCCTAGTAAGTGAAATAAATTTGGAATAAATTCTATAAAGTTGTAAAAATTATTTTGAGGTCATAGGAAATTAACATAATGTATAATTGACATGGGGAATGAAAATTGAGTGGAAATCTTGAGGTCTCGAATTAAATTTTAAAGGAAATCGAAAACCTTAAGTAATTTCAATCGATAATGATTAAATCAGGCAAAATGGGCTCAAACGGGGAACTTTTCTTAAACAAGTGGGTCCTAATTTTTTATGGGACATACTAGAGACTTATTATAACACTTGAGAAGTGTAAATTTGGATGAAAATGGGCTAGAAATATTTTTATGAATTTTACAAAAATAGGGCCGTTGGCAAGCCCAAGCCTAGCATCTGCTGGCCCAAACAAATGACACAATTTGAAGACCATCTAGAGTGTTTTTGAGCCCAATATTTTGCAGAATAAAAAATCACTTCATGCGCTTTCTGGAACACCAAAGAAAGCTCCAAACCGACTTGAAACTTGAAAGAACCACCTCTCAAATCTTACTGCTAACGTATTCTAATAGTCAAGCTTGTACAATTTTTTCGGCCACGTTCTGGCCACTTTTAGAGTTTGGTCAAGAAGGATAAAATCTGCCTTCCAAAGTGCTCTACAACATAAAACAAATCCAGCCTTATACAAGCTCGTTTACTTGGCGAAAAGCTAGAGAGAAGAACACGGGCAGAATCTGCCCTGTTTCTGGGTAAGAGAGAAACTTAAATTCATAAGTTCTTGGTTTGTTTTTGAGCTTGTTTTTGATGATTCTAAGTTGTATACATTTTGTTTTAGAGCTAAGAATCATTGCTGGAGCAAGAAGAAGTGGTCAAAGTTGGTCAAACAAGATGAGAAGTTGGTAGAAGATGATGAATGCTAGATAAGTTGTTGTTTGGTGAATTTAAATGATTTTTACTAAAGTAGAAAATTGAGAAATAATTTCTAGTGTATAGGGTGAATTCGGTCAGCCTTGAAATGTTAAGGAAATGCTGAAATTTGCTTGAATTTGATGTTGTTGAACGATTGTTTAATACCGAAAAGTTCGGTTTATAACTCAGTTTAGTGGAGAACTGTAAGAGTATGAAAGTTTGATAATTTGACAAGTTGTGGTGTGTTGGTTTTAGACTTGAATAAGTGTTTAGGTTATTTAGTTTATAAGTTTGAAGTTAGGAGAAAAGAAATTATTGAAAATAGCTTAAATCAGCACTTTTATCGGTAAAACCGAGAAAGTAAGGAAAGTGAGCAAAATGGCCAAATTTAATGAAGTTTATGTAAGATAATACATATTTAATTATGCTAAGATGGTTTTGTGCATTATTTGATGGTTTTGAAACTATTTTGGGTATCTCGAGTTATTGGCATGCAAAACGAGGTAAACCCGATACTCGGTGATTTAGTGCTGCCCCAACCTCGTCTAAGTAAGTGATCTAATTTAAAGAAGTATTGGCATCCAGTTACCTTATTTTCAAGATACAAATATGTTTGAAGTAAGAATTCGTATGTAGAATGTACTCGATAGCCGAGAAAGCACTATTCATGCATAACCTATGTTGGCTCTACCGAGAGGGGGTGAATCGGTTTTCTAATGTTAATGGCAAATTAAAATTAATTCGAACTTAATTAACAAACAATAAATAAACAATATAATGAAATGAATCAAATTAAAGCAAGATAAGGAAGAGAGTATCAAACACAGTTGTTTATAGAGGTTCGGCCAATCTCTTGCCTACGTCCTCTCTCCTTGACCTTCTTATCAAGTGCTTTCTTTCTCACTTCCAAAAAAAGTTACAACCTCCTTTTTCAGGTTAAGGAATAACCTCTCTACCCTTTTTAAACAAAGATGTATTCCCCTTTTTACAAGATTTATCTCACTGAGGAACAATCCTCTTTTCTCTCAAAAGTAAGAAGAATACAATATCAAGCTTTTAATGTGGGTAGGACAAATACAGCTTTTACACATGCTTATACAGCAAATTCAATGAATGAAGATTGAAGACAAATGGAATGAAATAATTAAACTCTTAAGAATGTACAGAGTGTGCAGCAATAGTCTCTGCTTCTCATTGTCTTCAATGCTTGATTATATACTGAAGGATTGGTAGTTGGAGCATTTAGTGCTATTTTTCCTGTTGAGATTTTACAGAAAGAGCCATTGGAAACCTCCAGTAGAGTGCCAGATCGATCTGCCATCTTGACCAGATCGATCTTTTAGTTATAATCCCTGCAAGATCAAGGCAAAAAGAAGCAAGGAGATCGATCTCATATATGAGCAGATCGATCTTATAATTTGAAAATATTAGAGTAGATCGATCTGTCGAACAGGCAGATCGATCTTCCAATCTCTCTGTTTGAGGCATGATCGATCTATAGATCGATCTGCCAGGTAATCTCGTAGTGAGGAGATCGATCTCTCATTAACCCAAATCGATCTCCTTAACTCTCTGACTTTGGGGAGATCGATCTCTTCCTATACCAGATCGATCTCTTGAGCTCTCTGTTTGAGTATAGATCGATCTTACAGATCGATCTACTGTCTTTACCTTTGTTTTAGGGGAGATCGATCTCTTGCTATACCATATCGATCTCATCAGCATCCTGTACTAGGCAGATCGATCTTATAACCCTTATAGATCGATCTCAATCTTCCTTGATACCTTTGAACAAGTTCAAAGCTTAACAGATCGATCTCATGTCTTCATGAGATCGATCTCTCATCCAAGAAAACCCAGGAGATCGATCTTTTATAACCCAGATCGATCTCTCATCCAAGAAAACCCAGGAGATCGATCTCTCATAACCCAGATCGATCTCTCATAACCCAGATCGATCTCTCATCTATAGAAACTTAAGTTCTGGTACTGATAACCTCTAAACATGTTTTTATATCATCTTTATATTATTGAATTTACTTGTTTTGTCATTTCAAAATATATTATCTCAACAATCTCCCCCTTTTTGATATGACAAAACCTATTCAATCAACATGTTTAGTTACCTATTTTCATTTTGCACAGCTCCCCCTTTTTGTAAGCTCCCCCTTTACTTTTGGCTTTTGGCCTCTTAACTTTCTTAACTCCCCCTCATTTTAATCATTCCTTTAAACCATTAGACATGTTTCTTTAACATATTTAAAACCATTTAAACGAGTTTTCTTATTCTTCTCCCCCTTTTTGTCATATCAATGGTGCTAAAAGGTTAAATCAGAGTAAACACTCTATTCATTTCAAAATGTAAGTCAAAAATAAGAAAAATAACTAATTTGACATTCCATGAAATACTCATTCAAGCAAAGTCAGTTAAACAACAACCAGTAATTAGAAAACATAGCAAAGATAGTCCTAACAAAGAAGTCCTAAGGTGGAGGAGGAAATCGATCCATGAGATCCTTAACGTGAGTGCGAGTGACCTGAAGCTCATCATACATCGCCTGCTGAGTAGCATGAAGATTTGCAAAGCCTTCATCTATTTTGCGGTTCAGCTCCATGATCATCGTCTGCTGGGTGGCATGAAGTTTTGTAAAACCTTCATCTATCTTCCTGTTCAGCGCACTCATCATTGTCACAATGGACTCTATGTCAGTGGGTGAGGGAGCAGCTGCAGTGGGCGGAGTAGTCGAAGATGATGGACCCGCAGTCGGTGCAGCAGGTGGATCCATAGGCTCATCTGAGGGATCTTCCTCCATAGCTGCTTCAGGCTGCTGTTCCCGCTTCTTCTTCCAATCCCCTCGGAAATCTTTGTAGTATCCCATGTGGTGAAGTGTTCCGATGTTTAAGACGCTCTTTGGGGAAGGCACTTCACACGTTTCACAACTACAGTCCACTCATAGTCGTTGGAGAAAGTACGCCAGCGGTTACGGAAAAACTATCGTGGTGGCTTGGCCGCGTACGATCTTCAACCAATCTTCATAGATAAAATGGACAAGGTTGGGTTTTTGACTTGTGGAGTGGATGTGGTGGATCCAAAAACAATCTAACCTCCTAACGGTGGAATGACGGGTACCGAAAGGACGAAGATTCCATGAGATAATGAGGTGGAGTAACAGTGGGTGCATTGGTAGGTCACTCACCTTATCCCCGGGAATATCAAACTCCAAAGGGACTTCCTCATCTTCATTGGTCAAGCCTTCATTGCTTATGTGGAAAGCTTGGGCTAAGATATCAGGGTCTATTGCAATTGACTTACCCAAGACATACGTGGTAAACCCGAGAATTTTACAAGTATTGTTAGGATCATAGGTGAGTTCGGCATTAGAAAAGAATGCCCTGACGATGTTTGGGGGTACGAGAGTATTGATTTTGAGAAACGAAATCCACCCAAACTCTTCAAATTTGGGTAGGTAGGGAAAATCAATGCGATTTAAGAAAGAAAAATCGATGGTTCGCCAATGTTTAATTGACATGGTAGAAAAATACTCTTCATATCTCTTCCTTTTTGTAGGTGTTTTAAAACACCTGTTAAAGGTAGTGACTGAAGAGGTGGAAGGTGGTTGGGAGGAGGTTGGTCTAGATTCTCTATTGGCTGTTCTCTTAATACGAGGCATTTTTCTAGACATAAGACACACTTAAAACTAGTTCTCTAAACAACTAACTAATGAAACAGTAACTAGTTTCGACCTAGAGAGAAATTGAGCACTTAGCTAAGAATTTTGAGAAAAAAATTTGCAATGTAGGTTACTAGATCAAGAATCGAAGAGAAGATTTGATAATTTTCTTACCGAAGATCGATCTGGAGGGAGAATCGAGAGATGAGGTGCGACAGGAGTTTAGGGATTTGAGATTTTGGAGATTTGAAATTTGGGGATTTTTCGCCAGTTTTTATAGTCCAGGGCATAGGAGATCGATCTGTCGAGACGATAGATCGATCTGTCATTTCCAGAAGCTCGAAGAGATCGATCTGTGGTACCACAAGATCAATCTTCACAATACAGAAGCTTGAGGAGATCGATCTGTCGTTTGCACAGATCGATCTGCTGGTAGACAGAGGCTTAGGGAGATCGATCTGCCAAATGCATAGATCGATCTGCTGCTTAAACAGAGGCTTGAGGAGATCGATCTGTCGTATGCACAGATTGATCTGCTGTTTAACAGAGGCTTAAGGAGATCGATCTTATGGATGAGAAGATCGATCTGTCGAGCTTAACCTTAATGCTTTAGGCTTATTTGAAGTATGGAGATCGATCTATATTGATAGGAGATCGATCTCTCATACTCTTTGCCCAGTAAAATCTTTGAAAAACTCTTTTAAAACCAACTTAAAATCAAGATTTTGAAGCATATACATCTTAAAAGACATTCATGAGTCCTAATTCACCTCTAAGGACACAAAACCTATCTCTATTAAGAGGTTTGGTGAATATATCAGCTATTTGATGTAAAGTGTCAATATACTCTAGAATTATATCCCCCTTTTGAACATGGTCTCTAAGGAAATGGTGCCTAATCTCAATGTGCTTAGTCCTAGAGTGTTGAATAGGATTTTTAGATAGATTGATGGCACTAGTATTGTCACATTTAATAGAGACTTGTTTCATGTCAATACCATAGTCTTTCATTTGTTGTTTAATCCATAACACTTGAGCACTACAACTACCTGCTGCTATGTATTCAGCTTCAGTTGTGGACTGAGCCACACTATTTTGTTTCTTAGAGAACCAGGAGATTAATCTATTCCCTAAGAATTGGCAAGTACCTGAAGTACTTTTCCTATCTATTTTGCATCCTTCAAAATCTGCATCTGAAAATGCATGAAGTGTAAAAGTGGAGTCCTTGGGGTACCAAAGTCCTATAGAGGGAGTGTCCTTAAGGTATCTAAAGATCCTTTTGGTTGCTAATAAGTGAGATTCCCTAGGAGAGGATTGAAATCTAGCACAAAGGAATACACTAAACAATATATCTGGTCTACTTGCAGTTAAATAGAGCAATGAACCAATCATAGACCTATAGAGTTTAGTGTCTACACACTTACCACTTTCGTCTTTATCAAGCTTGATGTTGGTGCCCATTGGAGTTGCTTGAGGTTTGCAATTGTCCATTCCAAATTGCTTGAGCAAATCCTTAGTATACTTTGCTTGATTGATGAATGTTCCATCCTTTGTTTGCTTAACTTGAAGTCCCAAGAAGAAAGTGAGCTCTCCCATCATGCTCATTTCAAATTCATCTTGCATGATCTTAGCAAACTCTTGGCATAAAGATTCATTAGTTGATCTAAAAATAATATCATCTACATACACTTGAACAACTAGTTAATCTTTATTTTTATTTTTAATAAACAAAGTGGTATCTACTTTTCCTCTTGAAAATCCTTTCTCTATTAGGAATTTTGACAATCTTTCATACCAAGCTCTAGGAGCTTGTTTCAAACCAGAGTGCCTTAGATAGTTTGAAAACATGTTCAGAAAATTCATGATTTTCAAAGCCGGGAGGTTGTTCAACATACACTTCTTCATTAATGAAACCATTTAAAAATGCACTCTTTACATCCATTTTATATAACTTGAAGTTTTTATAGCATGCAAAGGCAAGTAGCATTCTAATTGCTTCTAATCTAGCTACCGGTGCATAAGTTTCATCATAGTCTATTCCTTCCTCTTGTCTATAACCTTGTGCAACTAATCTAGCCTTGTTTCTTATAATCACACTATTTTCATCCATTTTGTTCTTGAATATCCATTTAGTTCCAATTATAGAGTGATCACTTGGCCTAGGAACTAGTTTCCACACTTTGCTTCTCTCAAATTGATTTAATTCTTCTTGCATTGCTAAGAACCAGTTATTGTCATCTAAGGCTTCATTGACATTTCTAGGTTCTATTTGAGATACAAAGGCTATAAATTGACACACATTCCTTAGAGATGATCTAGTTCTAACTCCAAGGGTTGGATCTCCTACTATTTCACAATCTTTTACATATCCTAATTCTCTTGGTGCTCTAGACTATCTTTCTAATACTCTGTTTCTTCTTCATCTTCTTTATTTAAGTCAAGTTATTCTAATAAATCTTCCTCTAAATTTAGACTTTCCTCAAATATTTCAACATCCTCATCATTGGTTGAATCTTTAACTACATCATTTGACTCATCAAATATAACATGAATTGATTCTTTAACCATCAATGTTCTTTTGTTATATACTCTATAAGCCTTTGAATTCAAGGAATATCCTAGAAAGATTCCCTCATCACTCTTGGCATCAAATTTTCCTAAATTATCTTTTCCATTATTTAAGACAAAACATTTGCAGGCAAAAGGATGGAAGTAGCTAATGTTAGGCTTCTTACCTTTGTAAAGCTCATAAGGAGTTTTCTTTAGCATGGGTCTAACCATAGCTCTAATGATATATCAAGATGTGTTTATAGCTTCAGCCCAAAAATATTTTGGTAAATTATTCTCACACAACAAGGTTCTAGCCATTTCTTCCAATGTTCTATTTCTTCTCTCAACTACTCCATTTTGTTGTGGTGTCCTAGGGGCTGAAAAATTATGACTAATTCATTGATCATTGCAATACTCATCAAATCCTATATTTTTGAATTCCTTGCCATGATCACTTCGAATACTAGTTATTGTGTATCCTTTTTCATTTTGAGTCACTTTTGTATAGGCTATGAATTTTTCTAAGGCTTCATTTTTTACTCTAAAAAAGAACACCTAAGTGAACCTAGTGTAATCATCAACTATTACAAATCCATAGTGTTTTCCACAAAGGCTTGTTGTTCTAGTTGGTCCAAATAAGTCTAAGTGGAGTAATTGAAGAGGCCTAGTGGTGGATACACTATTCTTAAGCTTAAATGTTGTCCTTTTATGTTTTCCTTTAACATAAGATTCACATATTTTTTTCATAGTCAAAGGACAACTTGGGTAACCCTATAACTAGATCCTTTCTAGCTAACTTAGATAACACATGCATGCTAGCATGACCTAGTCTTCTATGCCATAACCAAGATTCTTTTTCCTTGTCTACCATTAGGCATATGTTTTCATTTTTGAGTTCATTAAGATAGACAATGTATATATTACCTTCCCTATGCCCTAGAAAAAGAACTTTATTTGACTTAGGATCTATAACATGACATTTCATGTAATCAAAAATTACTTTGTAACCTTTGTCACAAAGTTGACTTATGCTTAGTAAGATATGCTTTAGACCCCTAACAAGCAATACTTTTTCTAATGAAAAATAGTCATTACCTATTGAGCCACTTCCTTCAACTTGGCCTTTGGAGTTGTCCCCAAATGTGACTTCTCCACCAACCTTTGATTTAAATGAGTTGAAGTGGCTTCTATCACCCGTCATGTGCCTTGAGCATCCACTATCCAAGTACCAAGCTTCCTTAGCTTTGTGGCAATGCTCAATTACCTACAAAAAATCAAACTCATATCTTAGGTACCCAAATTCTCTTGGGTCCTTTGAGGTTAGTGAATGCAATTCTTGATCTCTTTGGGATCCATTTTGCCAATGCATTGAAATCTTTTGAGTTAATTACTTCTTTTGGAACCTATATTCTTTTTACTATTTTTCCTTTAAGAGTGGTCATCTTCATATTGCAATTATATGATGCATGTCCCTTTCTTTTACAATATGAACAAGTAGTTGAAGGTTTATTCATGCTCTTTCTAGCAATGAAGCTTTTGAGATGAGTCTCTCTACTTTTTGCATTATATCCTAACCCATTTTTATCAAAGAATGCTCTTTGAGTTTCTAACATATTATCTAACTTTTGCTGACCCATATAAAATCTATTAAAGGAATTATGTAGATTACTATTTTTTTCTTTTAAGTCACAAATTTCAAGATTCGTAATTTCTAGTTTCTTTTCACATTCTAATTTGTCCTCTAGAATTAACTCATTTTCTTTCTTCAATTTAGATATTATCTTCTTATATTTCATATTCATGCATTCATATTCTAATGCAAGATCATAAAGGCATCTTGCAATTCATCAAAAGAATATTCATTGAGGTTTGAAGTTACCTTTTCATCCTCAATAGCCATGAAGCACAAGTTGGCAATGTCCTCATTTGAGTCATCATCGGAGAAGTCACTGTCGCTCCATGTAGCCACCATTGCCTTCTTTTTGTGGAACCTATCATTGGACCTTTTAAGAAGAGGGCTGTTAAACTTAATGTGTCCTAGTTTTTTACATTCATAACACACGATTGTATCTTTTCTTCCTACCTCTTCTTGATCTCTCTTGAGGTTTCTCCTATTACTACCACTAGCTCTCATTCTCATGAACTTGTTAAATCTTTTGGCAAACATTGCCATCTCAAGATCTTCTTCACTACCACTCTCATTTTTATTTTCCTCTTGAGTAGTAGATTTTAGAGCAACTCCTACTTTCTTGGGTGGCTCTTCATTTCTTCTTAATTTCATCTCATAAGTGAGTAGTGAACCTATTAATTCATCTAGTGACAATGTGTGAGGGTCCTTGGATTCCTCAATTGTAGTCACTTTAGCCTCCCATGATTTTGGTAGGCTATTTAATATTTTCTTGACCATTTCTATATTAGAGTATATTTTTCCTAATGATTTTAATCCATTAATTACATCACTGAATCTAGTGAACATATCACTGATTGACTCTCCATCTTTCATCCTAAATAGCTCATAGTCATGTGTGAGCATACCTACCTTAGTCTCCTTCACTTGGGTTGTACCTTCATGAGTTATTGCCAATTTATCCCAAATCTGTTTAGCATTATCACATCCAGAGACTCTATTGTATTCATTTGGCCCTAAAGCACAAAAGAGAGTGTGCATGGCCTTAGCATTCAGCTGAGCACATTTAATATTGTTTGAATCCCATCCATCTTCTTCCTTAGGGATATCTCTTCCCTCTATTCTTTTTATAAGGATTTGAGGTCCTTTAGTGATAATCCTCCATACTTCATAATCATTTGCTTGAATGAATAACATCATCCTAGTCTTCCAATAAGCATAATGTTCCCCATTGAACATAGGAGGCCTAACCGTAGAGTGCCCCTCTCCTACTAAACTAGTTGCTATATTGTTGTGAGCCATTTGATCGTTTCTAACTCTTAGGAAGTTATTCCTATGTGATCAAAGAGTCCTAGCTCTGATACCAATTGTTGGCTCTACCGAGAGGGGGGGTGAATCGGTTTTCTAATGTTAATGGCAAATTAAAATTAATTCGAACTTAATTAACAAATAATAAATAAACAATATAATGAAATGAATCAAATTAAAGCAAGATAAGGAAGAGAGTATCAAACACAGTTGTTTATAGAGGTTCGGCCAATCTCTTGCCTACGTCCTCTCTCCTTGACCTTCTTGTCAAGTGCTTTCTTTCTCACTTTCAACAAAAGTTACAACCTCCTTTTTCAGGTTAAGGAATAACCTCTCTACCCTTTTTAAACAAAGATGTATTCCCCTTTTGACAAGATTTATCTCAGTGAGGAACAATCCTCTTTTCTCTCAAAAGTAAGAAGAATACAATATCAAGCTTTTAATGTGGGTAGGACAAATACAGCTTTTACACAAGCTTATACAGCAAATTCAATGAATGAAGATTGAAGACAAATGGAATGAAAGAATTAAACTCTTAAGAATGTACAGAGTGTGCAGCAATAGTCTCTGCTTCTCATTGTCTTCAATGCTTGATTATATACTGAAGGATTGGTAGTTGGAGCATTTAATGCTATTTTTCCGGTTAAGATTTTATAGAAAGAGCCATTGGAAACCTCCAGTAGAGTGCCAGATCGATCTACCATCTTGACCAGATCGATCTCTTAGTTATAATCCCTGCAAGATCAAGGCAAAAAGAAGCAAGGAGATCGATCTCATATATGAGCAGATCGATCTCATAATTTGAAAATATTAGAGCAGATCGATCTGTCGAACAGGCAGATCGATCTTCCAATCTCTCTGTTTGAGGCATGATCGATCTATAGATCGATCTGCCAGGTAATCTCGTAGTGAGGAGATCGATCTCTCATTAACCCAGATCGATCTCCTTAGCTCTCTGACTTTGGGGAGATCGATCTCTCATTAACCCAGATCGATCTCCTTAGCTCTCTGACTTTGGGGAGATCGATCTCTTCCTATACCAGATCGATCTCTTGAGCTCTCTGTTTGAGTATAGATCGATCTTACAGATCGATCTACTGCCTTTACCTTTGTTTTAGGGGAGATCGATCTCTTGCTATACCAGATCGATCTCATCAGCATCCTGTACTAGGCAGATCGATCTTATAACCCTTATAGATCGATCTCAATCTTCCTTGATACCTTTGAACAAGTTCAAAGCTTAACAGATCGATCTCATGTCTTCATGAGATCGATCTCTCATCCAAGAAAACCCAGGAGATCGATCTCTCATATATCCTCTAAACATGTTTTTATATCATCTTTATATTATTGAATTTACTTGTTTTGTCATTTCAAAATATATTATCTCAACAACCTGAAAACCAAAAGAAAAAATGAACTTTACTAAGCAATCCGAATGTACTTTCTGGCAACTATAAAATGTTTTGACAATTGTGAGTTTTGTTATAGAAACGGGTTTTGATGAATAAATTTTAATAAATATGCAGTTTTGAAATATAAAACTCGATTTTGCTAGTATACGGGTTAATAAGCACGAAAAAGGATTTATAAGTTTCGTTTTGAGACTAAGATAACATGTAGTCCATGATATCTGTTATCCATGGCCCGTGTGGAGTTTGGTCCTTTGTGGTGTATGTCTTATACCACATTGTGCATGGTCAGTCCTTTGTGGTTGTGAAACCCAAATTTTTTCATCGTACTTATTATTAAAGTATTGAGAAGTGACTAAGAAAACCGTAATAATATTTTGTAGGCCCAAAAAAGACCAAAGCACTCAGATCAGTAGAGTGGGGCCCGATGGCATGCAAACCAAGGTAAGATCTTAAGCCTGATAATACATTAAGAATTACATAGTCAAGCATGAAATGATGTTTAGGAGTGAAGATTTAGTCATTGGAAGTGAAAAAGTTAGTTAAACTCGGGTTTTATATTAAATCAGGAAAATGGGCTTAGTTAGAAAATAAATTCAAATAAATTATAGAAATTTGAGAAAATTATTTTGATACCATGGGAAGTTAATGTAAGGTCATATTAATTTGGGAAAACTAAAATTAAGTGGAAAGGATGATGATTGAATGGTAAAATGAATTTTCAAAGTGAGTTAGGAAGCTTAAACCGTTTAGCTTGGTATTGACCAAGTCAAGACAATGAGCTCGATTTAGGAAACATTTCTTAAACAAGTGGCCCCAAAATTTTTATGAAAGATACTATAGACATGGTATAATATTGAAGAAGTGAAAATTTAAGAGAAATTGGACTAGAAAAACTTTTTTGGGATTTTACAAAACAGGACAGAAAATCTGTCCAACACAGTCAACTGACCAACTCATGTTCACCCTTGGATTTGAACCTCATCCAAAGGTCCAAAATTTCCCATCTCCTCCATATTTTAACTACACTTAATAAGGTAACTATGGGTGCTAGAATCACCCGAATATCATTAGCCAATTGAGAGAACCAGCCGTACCTTCTTTCCATTTCTTCTCCTGAAATGTTACAGTACAATCCTCATTGTACAATTTGTTTGAGGGCTTTCCAGCCAGATTCAGGTGACGTCCAAAACTACAGAAATCTTCCTCTCTTAACCCTCTTCAACATATAAAAATTTCGACAAAAACCATGTCCATTTTCTAGGGTAAAAGTTAGAGACAAGTGATGGATAGAAAACTGTCTTGTTCATGGTAAGTAGAGATTTGGATTTTTGATGATTTTTGTTAGGTTTTGTTTTGTGTTTTTAAGTAAATCTAAGTTGAATGTTTGTCAATTTACAGCTAGGCACTGATTTGGAGTAGTGTTGAAGTGATTTGTTTGGATTGAGGGTAAGAGAAAAATGATGAGTGTTGAAGATAATAAACTATGTATTTGATTATTTTATAGACTTTGTTATTGTGTAAGAGTGATGGAAAATAATTTTGAGGACAAGTAGGGTTTCAGCCAGCAAGGAATTTATTGTGTATATGATGTATGTGAGTTATTTTTAGTGAAAATATATTAAAGAACATACCGAAAATTTCGATTTGACATTTGGTATAGCGAAAAATTAAAAGATGAAAATTTTGATGGTGTAAGTTGACGATAAGTATAGATAGGATATGTGGAAGTTGTAAGTTATTTTGAGAATGGATATGGAAGTAGGATAACAAGATTTGTATATGAAGCTTAACCAAGGCTTAAATCGATAAAATCGAGGAAATGAACAAAGTTAGCAAAAAGGGTTGAGAATTGTTAATTTAAGGATATAAATGCATGTTTAAATGTTTTTAAGTTTTACCTATGTGTGATGAATTAGTGTTATTTTGACAGCTTGGGAAATCGACACAATTAACGAGACGATACTAGGTCTTGGGGAAATAGCGCCACTTAAACCCAGTAGAGGTAAGGGGTGTAATTTAATATGGTAATAGTATTTCTTTTTCTTAAGCCTCGATTTATGAAAATGTTCAAGTTTACTCAACTTCTCAATAAATGGTAAGAAATTATTAGGAGATTGTTTCTTTAGTTCAAACTAACCCTCGAATGAAAATTAAGCTTCACAGCTATCAAGCCTATGTTTCATTCAGTCATAATTTTTGAATTGAAGGAAAGCTTTATGAAATTAAATGCAAGATTTTTTAGCATGTTTTTTGAATCTGTCTTTTGAATAAGATGTTCTGATTTTCAATTTATGTATGAAATTATCATATGTTTTGAGACTAAAGGCCACCTATGTTGTAAGTTATCACATGTCATGCTCGCCTTCGTGGCATTTATGATTTTCGCCTTTGTGGCGTGTCTGTTTACCGCCTTCGGGTGTGTCTGTTTGCTGTACGACCTTGATTACGTCTACAACCTTACCATAGCCATAGGTATCTGATTATTTTTTTCATCCCTCTATGGAGGATGACTCTATTATTACCGCGTGATAGCTATATAGGCTAGCCTAGTCTCCATCCAATATGATCTTTGTTTTAAGATGTTGACTTTTCGATATATGTTTTATACTCAGCAATGCTTTTGAAGCTCTGTATATTTTGAAAGATTTGAATTTGTCTGTTAAGGTTTCTTATTTCGAAACAATGTTTCTGTTAAATATGTTTTCCATTTTACATGTTTTGGAAGTTATGTAATGTTTGCAAAGAAATGCCACCTTTTAGTATTAACCTGTTCTCTATATGTTTTAGACACTATGATCATTTTAAATGCATTACTTATTGGGCTTTTCCCAAAACTCACCCTTCTACCTTTCAGATTATTTGTAGTGATCTACAACTACTACCTGCTGCGTACACGATGTAGGCTGGTGGATACGAACTTCCCCAAGCTACCTTCTGTACACGCGTGAGGTATACATTCATATCTCTTCACCAGACACTTTTTATGTAGCACAGACACCTATTGTAAGCAATATGATTTGGAGAGCATGTCTGATAGTTGTGGATAGCTAGAGTTGTTAAATCACCTTAACTTTGAGTGGGCAGACTTATATATAAACCGTTATGCTGCCGAAATTTCTATCGACCATATAGATTTAAATTTTAAACTTAAATATATAATCATCGGTAAATAAGAAACTGAAAGGATTGATACTGTATAGGAATGCAATCTAAATGGGTAAAGGAATAAGTTGAAAAAAAATCTCCAAATTTCCATGGGTCGCGGGTCATTACAGTTTTAGGTTATTGTGACGACCGTGTGGCACTTTGTTCCCGCAGGATTCAAGAGGTGGCCCCCACAGTCTTACTCATCCGTACTATCCGCTTTGGAAGCCTCACAAGCCCCTCATGATTTTATCGAGGTAAAAACCAGTGGATCAATTGGTACCATGTGTATAAGGTTTAGGTACTTAAGGGTCCTAGGTTCGAACCACTTTGAGGATGCGAATTGGGGCATTTACCTCGATAAAATCATGAGGGGCTTGTGGGCCTTCCAAAGCGAACAATACAGATGAGTAAGACTGTGGGGGACACCTCTTGAATCCTACGGGAACAAAGTGCCACACGATCATCACAATAAAATGCGTGTTTTAGTGTGACGACTGTGTAAAGCTTTGTTCCCTTAGGATTCAAGAGGTGGCCCCCACATTCTCACTCAATGTATTGTCCTCTTTGGCTGTGCAGTGGAAGCCTCAAGGTTTTGTTCCCACAGGATGCATCCCCATGGGTTCAAACCTTGGAACCCTTAGGTATCCAAGCCTTACCACAATGGTACCAACTGTTTGGTAAGGCTTGGATACCTAAGGGTTCCAAGGTTCGAACCCATGGGGATGCATCATGAGGGAACAAAACCTTGAGGCTTCCACTGCGCAACCAAAGAGGACAATACGTTGAGTGAGACTGTGGGGGCCACCTCATGAATCCTACGGGAACAAAGTGCCACACAGTCGTCACAGTGGTGCATGTTTAACCACGTTGTGCATGTGTTGGCCACTCGGTGCCTTATCTTTCGCCACTTCGTGCATTGTTCGTTTCGGTCATTAGTGGCGTAGGGTACTGTATGACCCTGGTCCAATCTATAATCCCCTTACCATGGCCATCGGTACTGTCAGACCTGTATTTTTTATGTAGCCTATTCCTTATGATTCCTATGTGTATGAACACTTTATTATTATAGTTGAATCATAAGAAGAGTATTTACTAGATTTAAAGAGTATGTGAAATGATTTATCACGCATAAGCTACATAAAAGCCTAATGTGAGCTATAAGAGTCATAGGCTAAACCAAGTGGATCTGAATCATTCTGACTGAAAATAAGAACTTAAAATGAGAAAATATAGAGAGCTTATGAAGAAAAGTCAGTTTGATTTAGTTCCGAACACAGAGAACGAGAGTAAAAGCTAAAAAGGGTAAAATCGACCTTTTTAGCGAGTTAAGGTATTTCAGGTGTGCTTACCTACCAAAACCGGCTAAAACATAAAGACAAGAGTGTAAGACATAAGATATGACACTTTCAAAATTTTGAGAAAAAGTCAACTTGGTCAAGGATTAAGGACAAAGTCAACTATAGTTAAGAAAAGTGGACTTTTACCATAGTTGACTAACCATGGTTAAAAATTAACCGAAGTATGGAGAAAAAAATTAAGAAAAAATATTCTTGGTCAGAATACAAGATAATCATCCCTGAAAGTAAGGAAAATTTATTCAAAAGGATTCCAGATTTAATTTAATGGTTAAAAACGTAATGGGCCTAAAGTGAAGATTTTAAAGCCCATTAAGGTATACTAAACATAGATCGAAATTCTTAGGTCCCTTAAACCGAATTATTGGACCGATTAATAGGCCAAATATTGAGACAATAAATGGCCTGAGGTATAGTAAAAATTTCAGCCTGAAAGCCCATTATGAAAGCCCAAACCGAGAGGCCCAATTGTAAAGAACATTTGGATTAAATATCTAACCATAGTTAAAGCTAACTATGACTCATTAGATGACTCATTAGGTGACTCATAACTAAACCTTAGGAAGTAAATTTTAATGGCTGAAAAGTAAGACTTAATGGCTAAGTAAATAGCTTATAAAATCATCCACACCATTGTCATCTTCACCATACCATTCTCGGCTAGAAGGAGGAAACCATTGAAATGCATTATCCAAGCTTTCTCTCACTAGAAATCACTAGGAATTAGGCATATTTGGACCTTGCATTCTTCATGAAAGTTGTTAAAAATTGAGAGGAGAGTGACATATGTTGGAATTGGCTATCAAGAAACCATAGTGTGCAAACCGTGAGACTCCAAAGTTTCGGCCAAGTGTGAACACAAATACTAGGTATATTTTCAAGCTTTCAAATTCATATATGTTAATGTATGAATGATTTTAAGTATATTGGTATATGTTTTAAGCACTGAAACATATGAAATCACTATGATCATGATTCTGCCGAGAGTGAGTAGTGAAATATTGATGAATGCCCATATGATTAAGGCATAAATTAGTTAATGTACATGTGTTAATGGTTATGGTATAGTTAGAATTAATCAATTTGATTAATTAATACATGTATTAAGTTGGCAATCAAGGTGTTTGATAAAATACCTAAATGAACTATGTGATGCTTAAGAACATTGCCAACCAAGTGTTTGTGAAAATGCCTAAGTAAATTGACTAAGGAAATGGATATGGACGGTATACCATGGTGTGACCGACGACATGGAGTGCTCTCGGCCATGGCAAGTGGCCGAGAGGTCCAATGGTCCCAGCCCAACTATTTTAGGCCCAATGTGATATGATGGGTCTAGGATAAGCCCAATAAGAGTTGGTGGGCCCCACAAGCCCAATAGGCCCAACAAAAATGAATAGTAAAATGAAAATGGGCTTAAGGCATAGTTAGGCCGATTAAGGTTTATTAAAGCCTATTAAGGGAAATAGACTATATTTAATGTGAAATACAGTAGGAAAAGTATAATTAACTTGATAAATGGTTATATGCAGATCCAAATATTATTGGATGAGCAAATCGGACTGCTGGATCGAGCAGCGTTGAGATACTTGCATGTATTTCTCAAGTGATTGTAGGTAAGGGACTTTTGTGAGTAGTTAGAGATACCTGCATGTATTTTCATCTGCTTTTACATTCATTTAAAAACTCTGAGGGTCAGAGAAAGTGAATAATAATTATTGTGACCCGATAATGGCAAATTATGATTTTGCCCTTAGTTAGGAAAGAAGTCAACTTTTGTGAAAAGTTGTAAAAAGCATGGAAACCATCATTTTGAGTGTTTTACTGCTGTTTAGCAGAAGAATAAATAGATAGGTTAATGATTTTAAGGTTGATGTGAATTAAGCACACTTTATAATGCTGAATTTGATGTTTTGAAAATCATCCCTTTTTAAAGAGTCACCTATCGAATTATGTGAGAATAAATCGTGCTAGAGCACAGCTCGCACTTGATTTCATATATTTTCCACATATATTAGTGCTGGATTGTGATTCGCACTAGATTTTCATGACATGCATGATAGAGTGCTGGAGTTATTACTCGTACTTAGTTTTATATGATATATACATGAGAGAGTGCTGGAGCGATTAGCTCGTACTCGAATTTTACATGAGATACATGATAGAGTGCTAGAGCGTTGCTCGTACTCGATTATTCATGAATTATACATGACATAGTACTTGAGTTATTTCTCGTACTTGATTTGATGAGTTTTGTGCATAGCATGGTACTGGAGCTATTGCTCGTACTCGATTTGAAACATGAACTATGCATGACCTAGTTCCTGGAGGTTTACTCACACTAGAGTTTGAGTTTGTGATGTGAAACAATGTTTGAGCGGAGTGTCAACTGTGAGTCACGCTCAAAGGCGCACATTGTATTTTATGTGATATATAAGACATGTTGAAAACCATGCTTGATTTCCTCGTGTAGACTGAGTATCACACTATGAGAGGTTCGCATGTGGATTTAGAGACGTGGTATGATATTTCATGATTGGAGGGTTAAGACCTATGGCAGGCACCCCGACTGTGATATAGGGTCCATAGAGTACGTTGTACCGTGCGAGTGGCATGTAGTACACTGTACCGTGTGGTGTTGTGGAGTTGAGGAGGATATAGCTGGCGGTTATGATGGACTGACCCCCCTCCCATTGCAGTAGTGATGCCCCGCACACCGAGATCTGTGTTGCCTAGGATCACCATTATCTGATATGGCCATAATCCAGGATACTATTGCATTTCCCCACAGAGTCTCACATGATATATCCACCTGATTGACTGCTTTATTTACGGATAGACCTGAGGATGGGTCAGAATCTGATTGTTGTGATGTGAATGATTGAAATGCCATATTTAATGTGATTTAAATATACATGGCATGATTTATCTAAAGGTATTGTGATATTATAAAGATGCATTATTTTTCACTACATGCCTACATTTGAGAAAGCAAGCATGATTTCTGTACATGGAATTTAATCTGTAGAATTATATATATATATATATATTTAAAGACATTCTTTTAAAGTGAGTTAAGGAAATGATGTTTTCGAGGCATAACATTATTTTGAGTAGATAGTGTAGATGTCTACTTGCTTGCCTGATTTCCTTACTGAGCGTGTTGTATGCTCACCCCCTTTCTTTTACATCTCTCTACAGAGCATTAGCAGTAGAGTGAGAGCATTTAAGGGATAGTATTCCTGTTGTCCGCTGCTATTTCCTATCGATCGATAGGTATACATATTTTGTACGATTATGTATCTAAACATAGAAACAACACAGTGATGTATACGATATATATTATGGGGAATGTATTTGTATTAGCTTTTATATGATCTCACATGTATTATAAAAGAAGTTACAGCCAGTAACAGTATATTGACATGTTTATATGATAATGGATGATATGGTATGCGAGAAAGCTAATATCGAATCACAGCCCAACCATTGAAGAGAGGAAAAGTAAGTTAAAAATGCAAAAAATTTGTAGTAGTTTTTGGTTAAGTCATGTAGGGTCATGACATATACTATGTTTGTTTATCCCCCTCTTTGGAGGTTAAGTTTGTATGATCATGACTTATGCTTGCTATGTATACCTGCCTAGTCTCCACAATAGATTCTGTACGACTTCGAAAGAAAAGTGATATGTGATTTATGTGAATTGAAAATTGTTTGACTTACCTTTTAAGTAAGCATATTTTGATATATATGTATATATATATATATATATATATTTGTTTGCCAAAGGTTTGTACAAAGGCATTCGAATTTAGCATACTGTCATACTGAGACTGTTTTAAGCACATTTCTTACCGTTTTAAACACATTTCTTACAGGGCTTGAAGAGCTCATCCCTTTCTCTACCTTTCCCAGACTATTTACAGTGATCACTTTTTACACCTGCCTTGTAGTTGACGTAGGCTGGTGGACACGATACTCTTCCCAAGCTACCTCCGGTACATAAAAAGGTATACTCTTGTATTTATTACTAGACATCTTATATAGCATAGACAATGAATTGTAAAGAATATTTTGGGATATAATCTAGGCAAGTATGTATGTAAAGTTATGTCATAACCCATTTTACTTGCTTTTATATCATTATTTATCACAGTTCACGACTCACTCACATTGATTTGGTTGTGCTGTGAGTCAATGTCAATCACTTGATTCTTCATTTTTAACGTTCACATCATGCCATAATGAAATAGGCTGATAATTTTTTTTTTCTTAACTATAAATATATACATAACTGTATTTACAATATTTTACATCCCCTATGTTTACAAAATACATTATGTGCATATACATGTTCAGATACAAAATTTACTAATGTGTATATCTTATATCAATTAGGAGCTGTGCTAATGAATGCAGGAGGATGGCAGCGAATACACTACTGAAAATAAATCTTTGGAGAAAGGAGAGTAAAGGGATGAGCTAACACGCTCAGTAAAGAAAATATGTAAGCAGGTAGACAACTATACTATCTACATGCTTAAAATATCACCCTTATTCATGAAACAAATGCATCTTTCAAAACATAGTATCCTTTACTCAAAATTGATACGGATAGCGATCTTTTCGCTACAGACATATATATACATATATATGGAAAACTCATGCGGTGTAAAAACCGTTTCAGAATTTCACATTTTCAAATAAGACTTGACACATTTCATAGCTGTTTAGAAATAGAAATTCAATAACCGATTTCGATCAGTACATTCACACGATTATAGTAAAGTAGAGAGTGAATCTTCGCTACATCTCCGAATATATCAAACACATTTAGAGTGAACACTTTCATAGTTCAAATCAGAATGTACATTGCATAAAACGTTCAACAAACAAAAATCCATATCAGATTCAATAACAGATGAGACTAGGCAGGGATATACATTTCATAACATCAGATGACATATGGTCATAGTTAGTGACCCCCAAGCAATCACTAGCTAAGTGTGCAAGGGTGGTCCAGAAGCCTTTTGGCTCATGCAAATATGAAGTCCGAAGACTAGCGGTACGGTACAATGTATTCCGAATTGTCTATACGGTACAACGTACACCATAACCACAACATCATACACTGAAGGCTGTGGGGTGCCCTAATTAGGGACTTATCACCCTAACCTGAAATCATCAGCCATTGCTTGTCTCAAAATCCAATGCAAGCAATTCACTGCAAGATCACACAACAATATACGACGACTCCAGCACTGTTTTACACATAAATCATATCAAAATCCAGTGTGAGCAATTCAGTGTGACACATAGTCTACACGAGGGTTCTAGCACTATTTTCATTCTCAATATCATTTAAAACTTTGTATGAGCAAAGCTCTTGTAAGACACTGTATATGTATAATTGTATATATGTACATAGAAATGTAAATGGAGTTATACTATGAATTCATAAGTGAAATGACACGCCCAAAGGGTATTATCCGCAAGTGCACGGGTCGTCAAGTAATAATGGGATTTGAGTCCCGAGTTATTGTCCCACAGAGAAGTTAACTAGCCTAATTAACTACCGGTTAATCTTACCCTAAGTATATTCTAGTAAATTATGAAGTTTAGTTTGTGATCTACTAAGGCTAATTAAGAATTACTGAAAAACAAAAAAATAATAAAATAATAAAAACTAAATAAAATCGAGCTAAAATTTATATACCGAGCTTCACACAATTAAAAACAAATACCTACGAAAATAATTAAAACAGTTAACATTAATTAACGCAATTAAAATAAGATGCAAATATGAAAATAAAGAACTAAAATTAAAACAAACTTAAAATAAAAATGCATGTAATTAAACTAATAAAAATTGCAAATTAAACTAACCTCAAATCTAATAAAAATAAAAATTAAATTAAAAATGCATGAAGCACATTAATCTAAAATAACTCTAAATGCAACTAATAAAATACTAAATTAAAATAAAATCCTTAAATATATAATATAAAATTAACTACTAAATAAAAAATTAAAACTAAAATTTAAATTGACAAACTAACACATTAGATTTAGCCGACCATTATCAATTAAAAGATATCCTAAACTAACAACTAATTATCATAATCAAAAATAATAAAAATGCAATAACATTAAGCTAAACAAAAGGGAGGTGGCCAAACAAGGCCTTAAACAAATTTGGCAATTAAGTGTCTCGAGCATGTGCTGGTACTGTTCATTATCTTTCCAAATTCATTTTCAGTTTTGGCTCTATGCCAGCTTGCCCTGCACTCTGCTCTCGGTTCTGACTATACACTACTCCAGGCGAGGTCCGCTTCTGCTGTTCTACCCTGTGTTGCTCTTGCATCCAGCCACCACGTACTGCTTCAGCTCCATACGATATCCTTGTTGCCACTGTTGTCAAACCGTGCTCTGTACTGACATCCCGAATGCACTATTCTTCAATTCCAAATGCTGCAGATGCTGTGTCCAGCTGCTTCTTTTGCGTGTTGCAGTGCTATTCTGCACTCAAGCTGCTGTACATATTACACATCCTCGGCCTTCCCTCAGCACCAGTTATCTCCCATTGAAGTAAGCTGCAGTGGAATGTAACCATCACCAAGAATGCAAAGCAGTCAATTGCTGCAGCAGACTGATGTGCTCTGCTAAACAAGATGCGAACAACAATACAACTTAGGGCTGAATACTTCAATAAGAGCATGAAACAGGAAACCAATCTTGATTTAAAGCCAAATATCAGCAAAGGACATCAATGAACAATGCAAAAACATGAAACAGAGCTAAACAGAGATGTCAACAGCTGCTAAAAAGAAAATGAAACTGCTCCCCCTCATTATTAAAGAAAGTAAATCAAGCATCTAATGGAACTACAACAATTAATGAAAACTGAAAATGCACTAGATAACCGAATTGAAATTAAAAACACTGCAAGGAGTAGAGAACCATAGCTGCTGTCACCAGCTTTCTTCTACTCAATGCAGTGAACAAAAGATAAAAAAAAAATCAAGCTTACAAGCAGAAAAATGTATAAACAAATGTGCAGAAATTGAACACTAAAAAGTGGTGTCGGGATGAACTAAGTTCCAGTGATTCATGGCTCCTCACACCTGACTCATCATTTGTCTACGGAAGCTAATGCACAAACGGTAAGAAAAATGGAGTTTGAAGCGAAAGAAAATAATGCCAGTTCACTAATGGCTGTAGCGAAGGAAGGAGAGGGTGCTAGCCACTGTCACCCGCTAGAAAAACCTCTCATACCAATCGTCTACCTAAAGAACAAATCAACCCGAATGAACAAATGACATAACTAATAAAACCTCACTAAACCGAGAGCTTCAAACCATAAAAACTCATAAAAACATTTCATAACAAAAACAAAACTTGAAAATAGTGAAGGGAAATTTAACAAAACCGAGAAAAGAGAAAAAGATAAACTTGAAATTGGATGGTAATTAGCTAATGTAAAATGCTAAGAAACTAGAAATTAAAACAAACTTTTCATAACATTTAGATTGCATGAACAATAAAATAACATGGTAGCTAAAAATAAAAACAACAATCGAAAATCTAAAAAATTTTCAAAAACATAAACTACCCTAAATTAAAACTACTCCTAAGTTACTTCTATTCTAACCTAGGCTACCTCTCTCTTTTCAATTGCCATCATATTCTATTTATACACACACTTAGGGGTACAATGGTAATTTTTTCATCCTAGATGAGTTGGCATTGTTTGGCCACTTGTCTTCACACCATTGGCTCCTTGAAAAGATATTTCCTTGTCATCTGTCTCCTTGGCCAATTGAATGTGCTAGGTGGCATGGCTCGTGTTGTCCACGTGGTCCAATCTCAATCCATCCGGATTTAATTTATCTGCAAGTATGAGAATTTTAATTAAATAAAGGGGGTAATTAATAAAATAAATTGGGGATTTAAATAATTAATTAAAAAATTAAGCATAAATAATTCTATTTTCTTAGAATTATCACATCCCCAAACTTGAGCTTTGCTTGTCCTCAAGTAAAACAAAATAATTGTAGGAATGAGAAGTACTAAACAAAATATTTTCCCCAATGTTATCCTCAAAGATAAAGTACAAACTCTGATATCAAAGATTCATAATTACAAGTCCAACATTTACAATCATTCACTCATAAGTTCTAACCCAAATTGGACTCCTTATGTGTGTGTGAAAATGTCAAAGCCACTTCACAGTACATTACTCGGATAAGATTATGCAAACACAGTGAATGCAAAGTCAATGACATGTGATCATTCCCATAAGTTTGCTTTTCACTTCTCTCTCCACTAATGTAGTCTCACTTAACTAAAGATCAATAGGACTTCATTAAGCTTGTAATGTAAGGCTGGGGTTAAGGTATGATAAAGTCGATTTAGGTTTAATTACCCCTTAACATGCATTACTTCTAGGATCTTTAATGTAAGAGCTCTAATTTATTCCCCCGAACTTAGTTATTTCACTAAGCATTTTATTCTATTTTTGTATTTTTCTTCTTTTTTCTTTTCTTTTTCTTTTTCTTTCATTTTTCAATTTTTTTTCTTTCATTTTTTTGAACTTTCACTATCACCAGATACCCATTGTACAAAGCTCAAAAGATATCCAATGATTTCCCATGCTTTCAGGGTAAGGGATAGGAAAAGAGTGCTTTAGGCTAAGGAAAATTTGCAGGTGTATTTACAGAGAAAAGCTTATTTGGCTCAGATGGGTGACTAGGGGTAAAATATATACAAGGATGGCTAGAAAGGCTCAAACGATCCAAGGATGGCCTAAATCATCTCCCTAATTAAGTGTAATCTAATATTTCACCTCGAGATCAGATCAAGCAAATTCTAGAATATGATACACCAAATCAACTGAACAAATGCAATCCTAGGTCCACATAAGCTTTCTCTAAATAAATATACAATTTCATGACATGACATGTGTATAAAATGAGGACATCACAATCAGAATCAAGATAAATTCAAGAATTCAACTTTATGCTTTTCCTATAATCATGCTTCTCAGTCAATCAAAATCATACTTAATCATGGGGTCATATCATCGGAATATGGGAAAACTACATGCTAAGCACTAAATCATCCCAAAAGCAAACAATTTAAGTTCATATTTTTGAAAAAAAATTTCAAAAAATTTTAAATTTTGCCCAAATTTTTGAAAAATGCTCAAGTGATATCCCTTCCCCTAAACTTAAAGTGCACAGTGTCCTCAGTGTGCAGATAATATAAGAATTTAAGCTCAAGAATAGAGTACTCCCCTTTCTGATGATGATGAATAGCTGAAGCTTTGATTGAAAGCGTAAAACTAGAAAATAAACTTGCAAAATAAACAAAGAAAGAAACAGTAGAAAAGAAAAAGAACTATATACAAAAAGTGAAAAGGAAAACACAGCCACTTCAAATGCAGTTGAAGAAAACAACACTCAGTAGCAGGGCGAAGAGTAGGAGGGTCAGCCAAAATGGTGACAGAATGTTGACAGTTAATTCCTCCTTAGCTCTATCTACTTCTTGCTTTCTCTCAGATTTCTTATGTTCAAACATTTTATCTTCCTTAACCTCCATCTTAAAACGCTCGTGAGAGTCATCAGGGAGCTTCAAAGGTTTGAAAAATTAAACTGTACTTCCTGATCTTGGACTATCATCGTTAACTCCCCCTTTTGCACATCAATTATCATCCTACCAGTAGCTAGGAAAGGTCTGCCTAAAATAATGGGGACTTCCCTATCTTTCTCCATATCTAGTACAATAAAATCTGCAGGGAAAATAAACTTGTCCACCTTTACTAAGACATCCTCAATGACCCCCTTCGGATATTTAATGGATCGATCCGCTAGCTGAAGGGTCACTGTGGTGGGCTTGGCATCCCCTATTCATAACTTATGATAGATAGACAATGGCATTAAATTTATATTAGCTCCTAAATCACATAGGGCTCTACCAAAGAATAAATTTCCAATAGTGCAGGGTATGGTAAAACTCCCGGGATCTTTGAGCTTGAGGGATAATCTCCTCTGGTTAATGGCACTACATTCCTCAGTTAAGGACACCGTCTCATAATCTTCCCGTCTTCTCTTCCTTGAGAGGATATCCTTTAGAAACTTCACATAAATTGGCATTTTCTTTAAAGCATCTGCGAAAAGAATGTTGATGTGGAGTTTCTTAAAAACCTCAAGAAATTTGGCGAATTGTTGATCGAGTTTTTTATTTTGGAACCTTTGAGGAAAAGGTACTAGTGGTCTAACAGGAGAGGATGTAGTGGAAACATGTGTAGCATCAGAGGATGAGGAAGGCTGTGAAATAGAAGAAGTGCCTAGCTTGGATTCTTTTGCAGCCTGATCCTGATGTTCTTGCTCTTTCTGAGCTGCTTCGTTAGAACCTATGGGTTTTTCAACTATGGACTGTTCATGTCCAGACTTCACTTATGGCTCATCTAGCTCTCTGTCACTCCTAAGGGTGATGGATTTGACATGTTCCTTACCCTCTCTTTATTTAACAGGATTAGCTTCAGTGTTACTGGGAAGGGTCCCTTGAGGACATTGACTAAAAGCGTTTGCTATTTGTCCTACCTAAACCTCTAAGTTCTTAATTGAAGTAGCTTGATTTTGTAGGATCGTTGAGAACATTTCCTCAAGCGAGGGCTTCTTCTCAGCTGCTAGTAGGTGGTAATGTTGGGGTTGTATCTGTGGTGGTGGTGGTGGTTGGTGGAAGTGAGGTGGATGATGTTGAAATTGAGGTGGGGATGGTTGATGAGGCAGATGATATGGAAATTACGGCTATGGTGGTACATGAACCGGTGGAGCTTGAAAAACAGGGGGCTCTACAGGTCTAGAACTAAAAATTGCCCTTGGTTTTGGCTCCAGAAAAAGTTAGGATGGTTCTTCCGCCCTGGGTTGTAGGTGTTTGACAAGGGGTTATTCTATTGCTTTTGAAGTGGAGCAACATACTGAACTGATTCTAAGTTGAGTGGACACCTATCTACAGAGTGGGTACCGCTACACAGCTCGCTCGAAAGAAAAGGACTTTGGACAGAAAACACAGGGTTAGCATTGGTGGAAGGATTATGTTGGGTACTAAGCGACTCTACCTTCTTCGTAAGGTTAGCGATTTGAGAGGTCAAGGTAGACAGTGTGTCGAGCTCATAAATACCCACCGACTTCTTTGACAATTGCTTTTTCGAGGACCATTGATAGTTGTTAGCCGCCATCTTGTCTAGTAGCTCATAAGCCTCCTCCTCTGTTTTGCACATCAAGGCTCCACCCGAAGCAGCGTCCACTATGGTCTTGTTTTGGCTTGTAAGTCCATTGTAGAAGGTCTGGACTTGCAGCCATAAAGGTAGGCCATGGTGAGGGCACTTCCTAAGAAGCTTCTTATATCGTTCCCATGCCTCGTAAAGGGATTCAGAGTCGTACTGGGCAAAGGAGGATATATCGCTACGGAGTCAGGCCATTTTAGAGGGAGGGAAAAACTTAGCTAGAATGGATCCTGGATGCAGGGAGGTCAACCAGTGTCTCACCCTATCCCTAAGTGAGAAGGGGAAAATCTAAGCCTAAGCGCATCATCAGATAATCCATTGTGTTTGAACGTGTTGCACAAGTCCAGGAATTGCCTAAGGTGAGCATGTGGGTCATCGTGCAGAAGCCCACTGAACTGTAAAGAGATCTGGATCATCTGGAGGATGGAAGGCTTAATTTTGAAGTTATTAGCAGGGACAACTGGTGGCCTAATGCCGGTATAATATCCTTTAATCGTCGGCACCGCATAATCTTCAAAGGTCCTACTTTCCCTATGTTTTACCATCGTGTTTTGCTGCGGAGCTATAAATTTCCTAGAATCCTTTTGAATTTTTCTAAGAGTTCGTTCAATTTCAGGATCTAGAGGAAAGCAATCAAAACTCCTGACTCTACGCATGCAAACATTAGAAAGTCCTTAATTTTTTTTTTTGTTTTTTTACTTTTTCATTTTTTTTATTTTAATTAATTATAAGAAAATTAACTAAACTAAACTAAGGATCTAAATATTTACAACCTAAATATTTACAAGCTAGAATTACACCTAAGCATAATTTCACCGATATTAATTAACGACTAATTAAAACTTCCCTGGCAACGGCGCTAAAAACATGACACACCCAAAGGGTATTATCTACAAGTGCACGGGTCGTACAAGTAATAATGAGATTTGAGTCCCAAGTTATCGTCCCACAGAGAAGTTGTCTAGCCTAAATAACTACCGGTTAATCATACCCTAAGTATATTCTAGCAAATTATGAAGTTTAGTTTTTGATCTACTAAGGCTAATTAAAAATTACTGAAAACAATAAAATAATAAAATAATAAAAACTAAATAAAACCAAGCTGAGATTTACTTACAGAGCTTCACGCAATTAAAAACAAATACCTATGAAAATAATTAAAATAGTTAAAATTAATTATTGCAATTAAAATAAAATGCAAATATGAAAATAAAGAACTAAAATTAAACTAAAATTTAAACAAACTTAAAATAAAAATGCATGTAATTAAACTAATAAAAATTGCAAATTAAACTAACCTCAAATCTAACAAAAATAAGAATTAAATTAAAAATGCATGAAACACATTAATCTAAATTAACTCTAAATGCAACTAATAAAATACTAAACTAAAATAAAATCCTTAAATATATAATATAAAATTAACTACTAAATAAAAAAATTAAAACTAAAATTTAAATTGACAAACTAACACATTAGATTTAGCCCACCATTATCAATTAAAAGCTATCCTAAACTAACAACTAATTATCATAATAAAAAATAATAAAAATGCAATAACATTAAGCTAAACAAAAAGGAGGTGGCCAAACAAGGCCTTAAACAAATTTGGCAATTAAGTGTCCCGAGCATGTGCTGGTACTGTTCATTTTATTTCCAAATTCATGTTCAGTTTTGGTTCTATGCCAGCTTGCCCTGCACTCTGCTCTCGGTTCTGACTATACACTGCTCCAGGCGAGGTCCACTTTTACTGTTCTGCCCTGTGTTGCTCTGCATCCAGCCACCACGTACTGCTTTAGCTCCATACAATATCCTTGCTGCCACTGCTATCAAACCGTGCTCTGTACTGACATCCCGAATGCATTGTTCTTCAATTCCAGATGCTGCAGATGTTGTGTCCAGCTGCTGGTTTTGCGTGTTGCAGTGCTGTTCTGCACTCAAGCTGCTGTACATATTACACATTCCTCGGCCTTCCCTCAGCACCAGTCATCTCCCATTGAAGCAAGCTGCAGTGGTATCTAACCATCACCGAGAATGCACAGCAGTCAATTGCTGTAGCAGACTGATGTGCTTCGCTAAACAAGATGCGAACAGCACAACAACTTAGGACTGAATACTTCAATAAGAGCATGAAACAAGAAACCAATCTTGAGTTAAAGCCAAATATCAGCAAAGGACATCAATAAACAATGCAAAAACTTGAAACATGGCTAAACAGAGATGTCAACATCTGCTAAAAAGAAAATGAAACTACTCCCCCTAATTATTAAAGAAAGTAAATCAAGCATCTAATGGAACTACAACAATTAATGAAAACTAAAAATGCACTAGATAACCGAACTGAAATTAAAAACACTGTAAGGAGTAGAGAACCGTAGCTGTTGTCACCAGCTTTCTTCTACTCAATGTAGTGAACAAAAGATAAAAAAAATAAAGCTTACAAGCAGAAAACTGTATAAACAAATGTGCAGAAATTGAACACTACACAGTGGTGTCGGAATGAACTAAGTTGCGGTGATTCATGGCTCCTCACACCCGAATCATCATTTGTCTACGAAAGCTAATGCACAAACGGTAAGAAAAATGGAGTTTGAAGCTAAAGAAAATAATGTCAATTCACTAATGGCTATAGTGAAGGAATGAGAGGATGCTAGCCACTGTCACCAGCTATAAAAACCTCTCATACCAATTGGCTACCTAAAGAACAAATCAACCCGAATGAACAAATGACATAACTAATAAAACCTCACTAAACCGAGAGCTTCAAACCATAAAAACTCATAAAAACATTTCATAACAAAAACAAAACCTGAAAATAGTGAAGGGAAATTTAACAAAACCGAGAAAAGAGAAAAAGATAAACTTGAAATTGGATGGTAATTAGCTAATGTAAAATGCTAAGAAACTAAAAATTAAAACAAACTTTTCATAACATTTAGATTGCATGAACAGTCAAATAACATGGTAGCTAAAAATAAAAACTACAATCGAAAATCTAAAAAAATTTCAAAAACATAAACTACCCTAAATTAAAACTACTCCTAAGTTACTTCTATTCTAACCTAGGCTACCTCCCTCTTTTCAATTGCCATCATATTCTATTTATACACACATTTAGGGGTACAATGGTAATTTTTTCATCCTAGATGAGTTGGCATTGTTTGGCCACTTGTCTTCACACAATTGGCTCCTTGAAAAGATATTTCCCTGTCATCTGTCTCCTTGTCTAATTGGATGTGCTAGGTGGCATGGCTCGTGTTGTCAGCGTGGTCTAATCTCAATTTAGCCCAATTTCAGTCCATTTTCTACCGAAATTGTCAAAATTCATCCGAATTTAATTTATCTGCAAGCATGAGAATTTTAATTAAATAAAAGGGTAATTAACAAAATAAATTGGGGATTTAAATAATTAATTAGAAAATTAAGTACAAATAATTCTATTTTCATAGAATTATCATGAAGTATATGTGATGTAAGTCCATAAGTTAATGTACACACTTGTAATAAGAGTTGTGATTGTACGTACAAGTTTGCATTATGTATGGATATGAAGAAATGAACTTAAATATGTGAATAATGTGAGTAAAATGGAAATTGAGTAGAGTGGTAAAATGAAAGGAGGACTGCATAAGTTGTACACTTCCATTTGGTTTACATCATGTACCTTTGGCTATACAAAGATTCTACACAAGTTTTAATGTGTAATGCCATTTTCAAGTTTCAAAGATGATTGGATGAGAAAATGACCATGACAGCAAATTAAGGATGTTTGAGTATGAGTTGCTACTGAAAAACTACAGAAAATCTGAGAAATATAAAGGGCAGATCGATCTCAAAGGATGAGAGATCGATCTGAAAGAGCCAGAATGGTCTTATTCGAGTAATGGAATAGGGCTAATCGATCTCCAATGGAGCCAGATCGATCTCTTAAACATTTTTTAATGAAAAGATCGATCCTCAAGCATACAGATCGATCTCCTTAGCTCTCTGTTTGGGAGCAGATCGATCTCAAGCTTCGACAGATCGATCTCACGCTTAAAATGCCGTGAAAAAGAGGGATTTAAGGGGACCAGATCGATCTCCTCCTAGTGCAGATCGATCTCCTCAAGCTATTTCTATAAAAGGAGCTTTGAAAATCTGCAGATTTCTGGACAAAACCATTCCCTTCCCTTTCCAACCCAAAATCTAGTTTTCTCTCTCTAAATCCAACCATTTTTAAGGAGATTTGAGGGAAGACTATTAGAGGCAAAGTTGTTCACATCAAAGAGAATAACAACATAGTTTGGAGGCATTTACCCATTTGTTGGATTGAAGGAACAAGGGGCATTTCTATTCGGAGCAAAGAGGAAATCCAAAGAGGTGAGTTTCTAAAGCACCAACTTAAGTACATTATTAAGCTATTGATGTTTGGGGTTGATTGGGGTGCTTAGTATGGTTAGAAGCTATCTAAAATGCATTGGAATGATTATGACCTAGAAATGGTCTAGTGTGAGAGAGTGAAATGTGTTGAGTTTAATGATGAATGGGATATATTGGAGTTAATGATAGTGTTGTGGTATGATTTTAAGGTGTTGTTAGTTAATAAATTGTGAGATTTACCGAAAAGGGGAAAAATGTGGATTAAGGCATTGGTAAATGCAAAGATGGGCTATATTTATTAATGAGGTGAAATGTGAGTTAACAACTTTAACTCAAGTGGTTTGGATGATTGAATCACAGCTCCCGAGGATACACCGGAGCAAAGCAAGCCAAGAGTACAAGAAAGCTAAGAGGAAGAGAGTCATACTTAAGTAAATCGAGGTAAGGGAATTGTGTGAACTCTTAGAGATATTTGTACGCAATTTGGGCGCTTAAATGCTTTACTAGAATGCATGAGATGTTAGGAAATGAAATTGGTTGATTGAAGGGAAAACGTTGGGTGTTTGAGAAATGTGCATGAAAACAAAAGCATATTGCTTTGAAAATCATGTTTTATTACTTTTTAGCAAATGATTTGGCAGTTTGGCTGACATCTGAAATGATTTACAAAAGAAATGAGTTGTTTTGGTGTGTTAACCGTACTTTGCACAGAATTAAGCCACCTACATGGTTTTCGTGAGAACGAAAGCGTGCTAGAGTATAACTTGCACAAGATTTAACGTGTTTTATACACATGTGTGCTAGAGCTTCACTCGTACTAGTTTTCCCATGGATTTTTATATTGGTTTTAGCATGGTGCTGAAACATAGCTCGTATTAGATGCTTACCTTACTTGTTGTAGTGCTTAGAGCTTCGGGTAGACTGGGTGTCACACCGATTAAATAGGCGCGCACGTGCATTGTTTTGACATGTTGATAGTCGTGTTAGGAGCTTCGGGTAGACAAGAGGTCGTACTGATTAAATAGGCTCACACGTGCATTTTAGAGATGTGGCGTGATATGATGTGTTGATTGGGTCCACAAAGTACGCTGTACCTTACAAGTAGCATGGAGTACATTGTACCATGTTGAGATTGTGATATGCTGTCTTCGGACTAGATCTGCTATGGATCGGCGTGTAGGATTTGACCCACCTCCCGTGTGGAAGTAGATAGTGGTGATATCCTGCACACCTGATCCGTGTAGCCGGTATCACAGGTTATGGCCATAGACATAGAGGTTATTACCTTTTATTGAATTGCCTATCTCACATGTCTATTGTTTTGAGAATAAATCCATGTTTGAAATGATTTATGGGTCAGGACAGTCCGAGGGAGGGGCTGAGACCTGACAAGTGTTGAATTATTTTGAGATATTGATTGTTAATGGTTTAAAGTGCACCGAAGCATGATGATTAATGCCATGCTTTATTATGAAAAATGCATGATGGTGAATGCCATGCTTATTTGAGAAAAACGCATGATGGGTAATGCCATGCTTTATTGTGAATTATGCATGATGATTTATACCATGCTTTGAATTGAATTGTGCACTGGATTTTAATAGCATGAATGCTTTACATACCATTAACATAATCATACACTCATGTTTTGAGATAAAATGATGAACTAAATGCTTTTGAGCATGGCATCACGGTCACGTAGATAGTGCAGTATCTACGTGTTCGCATGATTGCCTTACTGAGAGTGTGGTTTACTCACCCCCTTATTTTCCCCATCTCTACAGAGATTTGAGTATAGAGTGAGCATGACTGGAGGATTTCCCTTTTGGTATTTGTTGCATCCCATGGCTAAAGGTATACACACTTGAATTATTTTGTATCTAAACTAGACATAGCACAGTAGCATTTTGTATGTAAACCTTGGGGATGTAAAGCAACGTAAACACTTGTAAACAGTAACTCTGATGTAATTATAAAAGTGTTTACTTTTGAAATTAAATCGTTATGGATTGATGAGGTAGACACTGACACACAGCCCAACCATTGAGTGTATAGCTCATCAGGATCGTGGTAAGGTAAGAACACATGATGAATAATGCATGGAAATACGGAAAATTTGCGCTAAATTTGACTAGTTGAGGGTCGTGACAGCTCCAGCACTACTTCATGCATAAACATGAAAAATCTTGCGCGAGCAAAGCTCCAACACGATGTCATCTATAAGTCATGTAATATTTAGTGCGACCAAGGCTCCTGAACCATGTCATTAATATATCATAGAAATCTAGTACAAGCGAAGCTGTAGCACTAATGCATGTACAAATCATATCAATTCTCATGAAAGCTAAGCTCCAGTACAATTTTTCTCTACATAAATCTGATAGGTGGCTCAATTCTGTTGAAAACAGCTCTAAAATCAGAGTTTTACACATAAAACAATGGTACATTAAGCGATGGGAGGTGACTTCCCATAAGGTCACCCATCATAAGATTACTCCCATCTCAACATGCTTAACTTCGTAAAACGTGCTTTTCTATGCATACTGTAAAAACATTAGCCAACCTATCCATATATCACTGGAAATAGACTTCAATGCTTAAAACACTGAGAACATGACATTTATAAAGTCATGCTTTACCGACTCTTTTTGGTGCAAGTTTCCCTATAATAGGGGCAATATGGTATTTTTCAAATACTAGGCAATTTCCTAGATTTTTCGGTAACTACATCTGCTATAGTATCTAATCACATATTGAGATTTATAAAATTACTACAGCTATCTCTAATAGCTAAAATAATTCCCCTACTTGGGTGCGGGTCGATTGAGTCGTGATCCCAGCACTTTCAGTAAATCAGTTCAATGAGCCCCAATTCATATCCTCTAGAGCTGCATAAGATCATAAATCACTTATTATTATCTCCCACACACACGTATACAGTCTTTCTAGATTTTAATTTCGATTCTAGGCCCAATTACTCTTTATTGGGCCTTATTTCTCTTTATTTGGCTTAATTCTATTCTAAGCCCATTTTCACCTTCTTATTCACTCTTTCAAAGCCTATTTAGCTCATTAGGCCCATTTACATTTATCGAGTCGTCTTAAGCCTTTTCTAGTCTCTTCGGGTAGTTTCCACAATTATTTTCGATATTCAATTTTCAATTCTGAATATAAAACAATTTATATGGAATTAATTCGTAACTATTCAATTAATCTCTAACTCGTATAACTATACAAGTTATAGTAAGGGAGATTCACGTACCTGAAATATTTTGTGATGACACACAAATCGAGGCTGAATCAAACTCTTGTTCATCTCCTATTGTCGCACTACATATTTATATATCTAAACCGGTCAATTTCAGATAAATATAAATTTAAATAAATTTTCAAAAATTGAAATTGTCAATTCTGACCACTTATCGGTCTATCGTTAAACCGAGCCATCATCAAATTTTTCTCTCTTTTTTTCTTTTTTTCTTTCCTTTTTCCTTGGCTGAACCGGTTTGGTCCGGTTTAGCTCACTCTCTTCAGCTAAACCGGCCTGAATCGGTTCAACTTTAATTCCATTGTTCTCGGCTCCGGTCACCGGTTCTCAGGCTGTTCCTTCCACCCATCGCCTCGGCTTGAGCTGGAAAGCCTTTGATCGGTGCTGGTACTAGCCAAATCAGCGCCAAGCTCGTGGATTTCTTTTCTCCCTTTTCGATCTTCTCTCTCATTGATCTCTCTAGCGCCGACGATCCTAGGCGGGTGAAGGCGCTCGGTGGTTCCTTGGATGCCGGTTGTTCCTTCGCCGATCCCCTCTTGCGTCATCTCCCTCCATGTCACCGTCGATGGGAAAACCAAGGGAGGATAGGGTTTTCGATCCTCTCCCCTTGTTTCGCGATTTCACTTCCTTTTATATATATATATATACATATATATATTATATTTTAAGATAATATAATCTATACAAAATATCTAAATCTTAGACTATAATATTATTATAATAATAATATAAAAATAAAATATCCCTTATTTATTTTATATTATTATTATAATAATATTATTACAATGTATCATTTATACATTGATATCCACCCAAACCCATATATTTTTAGACACATTTTTTTTTCTCTATATACTTTATAAGTATATATATAGAAATTATTATTTATTTTTATTTTCTTTGAAATATTTTTCCATATTTCTGAAATAAATTCTGAATGTAGAAAATTTCTTCAAAATAAATTCATATCTTGATCAATTGAACTTGGAATTCAATTATTTCTTCTTTATTGGTCAAGATTACACGAATCCATGTTTACAACGACAACTTCTTGAGGAGATGACACCGAATTTCGAGTTTTACATTCCTCACCTCTTTAAGAAATTTGGTCCTCCAAATTGAACCAAATCAGTTCTTGAATAGGTGCGGATACTTCTCACGCATCAGGCTCTTTAATTTTGACGTGACTTCCTCCGAAGCATTGTACTACCAGAGAACCTTGACTAGATAAATCATCTTAGACCATAGTACCTTCTCCTTCTTAGCTTCTCTATAGAAGACATGTCCTCTTTCAACTTCAGAGGCTTACAGTCAACCACCTGTATTGGATCCGGATGTTATTTTCGAAGCATAGAGATGTGGAAGACATTATGAATGTCTACTAGCTCAGGGGTAACGCTGGCCTGTAGGGCTTATCTCCCACTCGGTCTAATATCTCAAATGGTCTAATGTAATGAGGACTCAATTTACTTTTCTTTTCAAACCTCATTATAGTCTTGAAGGGAGAAACTTTCAAAAACACTGATTCACCAACCATACACTCTAATGGTCGTCGCCTCGTATCAGCAAACTCTGTTGTCTGTTTTGAGCTGTCCTCAACCTATCGCATATCAAACGGATGTCCTAAAAGGCTTGCTTCACTAAATCCAGAGTAATATCTTTTGATCACCCATTTTTCCCCAACCAATCAAAGAACGACATCTACGATCATATAATGCTTCATATGGTGCCATTTCAATACTCCAGTCATAGCTATTATTATAAGCGAATTCGGCTAATGGAAAATGATCATTCTAGAAGCCTTTATAGTCCATTACAGAAGCTCTCAACTTATCCTCCAGAGTTTGGATGGTTCACTCTGACTGACCATCTACCTAAGGATAGAAAGTTGTACTAACACTCAATTGAGTTCCCATAGATTCCTAAAAATGTCCCTAGAAGTGGGAAGTGAAGCGGGAATCCCTATCAGAGACAATGCTCACTGGAACGTCATATAGCCTCACAATCTCTCGTACATACAAATTCGCCAAAGTACTAAGAGTATCCATGGATTTCATGGTTAGGAAGTAGGCTGACTTCAACAATCAATCCACAATCACCTAAATGGCATCATGGTTCCTCCTGGTCCTTGGTAAACCCATGATGAAATCCATGGTGACGTGCTCCCATTTCTATGTCGATATAGGTAGAGACTACAATAACCCCTCAAGTTTCTGACACTCTACCTTAATCTGTTGACACACCAAACATTTAACCATATACTCTGCTATGTCTTTCTTCATCCCTAACCACTAATATACCTTTCGGAGATTCTGGTACATCTTATTACTCCCCGGATGTAATGTATACCACGGTGAATGAGCTTTTAACAAAATTAGTTTTCTCAACTTTGGATCATTGGGAACACACACTCTGCCTCTGAATCTCAGTAATCCATCAATACTCAACTCATAATCAGCACTAGTACCAATCTGTATCTGACTAGCCATATCAATATAGAAGCGATCAATATGTTGAGCTTGTCTGATCCGATCAATCAAATCTGGTTCTAACCTCAGACTAGCTGTCATAAAATGGGCATCAGTATCAGAAGGGATCACATCCAACTGAGGTGGGTGAACTGCTCTAACAGCTCTTGTTCCTTGATCATCATATGATATCATTCCTAGGCGTTTTCTGCTTAAGGCATTAGCAACCCCATTTGCCTTACCCGGGTGGTACAATATCTTGTAATTATAATCTTTCAGAAGCTCTAACCATCTTCCATTACCTCATATTTAACTCTTTCTGTAAAAATAGGCATTTTGTGATCAGTCAATACCTAAAATTTCTCACCGTACAAATAGTGGCACCATATCTTCAGTGCAAACATAACAACAGCAAACTCTAAATCATGGGTCGGGTAATTCTTCTCATGGTCCTTAAGCTGTCTGGATCCATAAGATGCTACCTTTCCATGTTGCATTAATACACCGCCTAGTCCTTATCCTAAGGCGTTAGTTTATACTGAGGAACCTTTTGAGCTGCTCATTATGGTGAGAATTGATGCGGTGGTTAGGTGATGTTTCAACTCTCAAAAATTTTTCTCACGTGTCATCCCACTCAAATACCACATTCTTCCGAGTGAGACGAGTCAAAGGAGCAGTAAATTTCAAAAAACCCTCATGAAACCATCGGTAATATCCAGCCAAACCCATAAAACTCCTGATCTTTGTGACTGTTCTGGGCCGTTCCCACTAAACCACAGTTTCTATCTTGGATAGAACCACAGACACCCCATCCTTCGATATCACATGACCCAAAAATGAAATTTGTTATAACCAAAAGTCACACTTACTTAGTTTGGCATACATCTGTTTCTCGGAGGGTCAGAAAAACAATTCTCAAGTGCTGCTTATGTTCCTCCCTGGACTTCACATATACTAATATATCATCAATACGGGGAAGGGTACTTGTTCTTCATGGTAGCCTTATTCAACAACCGATAGTCAATACATATTCTGAGTCTTCCACCCTTTTTTTCTTAACAAATAAGACCAGAGCTCCCCAAAATGAGACGCAAGGTCTAATGAACCCCTTATCCAAAAGTTACAGTAATTGTTTCTTTAGCTCGTCTAACTTAACTGGAGCCATTTGGTACAGTGGTTTGGATATTGGCTCAGTACCAGGCACCAAATCAATACAAAATTACTTTTCTCTTTCTGGTGGCAATCCTGGTAAGTCATCCAAAAGACATCAAGAAATTCCCTAACCATAGGGATATCAGTCAATTTCGAGCGTGCCTTATCCATGTCAACCACGTACACATTAAACATTTAATCACATCAGATGAAGCATCTGTAACGTCCTAGTCCAAGGCATACACACGACCTTGGCCTACAACTTGCTTCCTCATATCCTACAATATCTAACGGGGCCAGTCGATCTCAAATCGATGTCTCAGGCCTTTTATAAATTTATGGACTTTTCTCAATCCACTGCCCATAGTATCTAGATCATATCTACCCAAAGATGCAAACCAACATTCACTCGTCAACCGACTTACCTCTATGGGTCAAACTCATAAACTCAGTGTCACGACCCTCGATCCACTGAAAATTCACTACAAATTTTTTGTTTTTCATTTATTATTGATCCATTTCTTATTGTTTATTCTTTACCTTTACCTTACCCTAATCGTGAAAAACTACACCACTAACATTTAGGCTATGTATCAATGTAAATCTCATCCAAATCAAATAAATTCAAAGTATAATTCAATTAAGCGTAAACACTCGTATTTCTAAATCAGAGTTGTTGTTTACATGTGTTTACAATTCCTTACATCCCCAAAAATTACATTTAAAGACATTACTATGCTTTGACATGTCTAGATATAAAAACTATACAAGTGTGTATACCTTGTCTGATAGGATGCAGCGGACTCCAAAATCTAATCCTCAGTCGCTCTCTATTTACTGAAAGTGCTCTATAAAGGGAGAAAATAAGGGGGTGAGTAAACCATGCGCTCAGCAAGGCAATCATGCGAGTAGGTAGATAACTGTACTATCTACGTGATCGTGATGCCATGCTTCAATCACACATTTACTTGTCATACTCCAAAACGTAAGTTCATGCTTGAGTTCATGACATGTAAAGCAATTCATGCTTTTAAAATTAGTGAACAGTTCTTAAAACATAGCATGGAAAATCATCATGCGTAAATTGAAATCAAAGCATGGTAAATCATAATGCAAAGTGAACTTATAAAGCACCTTAAAACTTAACACAAATTATCACAAAATTCACCATTCGTCAGGACTCAACCCCTCCTATAGACTGTCCTGACCCAGAAACACATTACAAACATGGATTATCATAAAACAAGACATGTGAGATAGACAAATAATATAATAAGGGTAATAACTAGGACTATGGCCATATCCTCTGTGATCCCAAGCTACACGAATCCTAGTGTCCGGGTTTTCACCTCTATCTACTTCCGCACGGGAGGTGGATCACGTCCAACCTGTCGGTCCATAGCAGAATATTCATCGTTTGAAGACAACATATATAAAATATCACACATGGTACAGTGTACTCCATGCTACTTGCATAATACAACGTACTCCTTGGACCCATATCATCACATCATACATTGCAACATCTTAGTACGCACCTGCGAGCCTATTTAATCGACATGGCACATAGTCTACTCGAAGCTCCCAGCAGGGCTCCCATGTCAGAAAACTACGTGCAAATAGTCTCAAGCACGACAACAAGTATGGTGCTAGTGCGAGCAACGCTCCAGCATAATGTTAAGACCGGTATAAAAATCTATGCGAGCTAGGCTCCAGCACAATGTCATAAAAATCCATGTGTAAACTAGTGCGAGCTAGGCTCCAGCACTCATGTGTGTAAAATTCTAGTGCGAGCATCGCTTCAGCACTAATGCACGTATAAACACATCAAATCTCATGCGAGCAATGCTTTAGCGCGTTTTGTTTCCACAAAACTCATGTAGGTGACTCATTCTTTGCAAAACATGGTTATAAAACCAAATCAAGCTATTTTTTATGCAAATCATTTTAAATTCTAGCCAACCTACCAATCACATGCTAAAAAGCAATAAAAGATTCAAAAGCATCATTCTCTTTCTTTTCATGCACATTTCTCAAAACCCAATTCTTTGCCTTTCAAACAACTATTTCATCCTAAGACCCTTAGATATGTTAAGAAATCACCTATGCACCCGAAAGGCGTATATATATCCCTATGGCTAACACAATTCCCTTACCTCAATTCTCTTGGAAGCAACTCTTTATTCCTTTCTCGCTTTTCGCAATTGGCCTCAACTTGCTCCAGATATATCCTCGGGAGCTGCAACCATTCATCATTTATATGAGTTAATACCAATAACTCTTGTTCTGACTTCAATTAGTCAGTATATCTCCTCGAGCCTATATCATAAATTTTGGCCTATTATTTCATTTGGCCATCATTATACCATTTCTAGTCAATTTATCTAGTAACTCACCTAGTAGCTTATTAAACCCTTGGCATAAATGTTTTACCCATCATTTCTTATTCATTTATGCAATTATTATCACTTGACTAATCTCACAATGTGGCTTCATCCAATCATCTCAAAATCATGCATGTCACCTCAATAACACCTTAGTATAATCCATTTATCATTAAGTCAACCATATCATATTTTCTCATACTAAACCCATTCTAGGTTATGCTTGATTCATGACATTCTAGGTAGTTTCTATTAACAATTCATACACCAATCTACTCACAACAACATCTAGATATACATACTTAGAGTTGGTGTATAGGAAACTCACTTAGCTTGACTTTCCTCTTGTTTAAATTTGGAAGACTCCTTAGCTCCTTCATTCCAACCAATGAAATGTTGGCTCAAAGCTATGTTGTTCTTTCTCACAATGAACAACTTTACTCTAATAGCTTTTTCTCAAAACTTTATGGAAGGGGTGGTATTCTAGAGATAGAAAGCTTGGTATTTAGGTAAAAATGGAGGGAAAATGGTTTATTTGCTGAAGAATAAAGTTGGTCGTCGAGTTTTTATAGATTGAGAGTGATGAGATCGATCCCCTAAGGTAGGAGATCGATCTTCTCATGGTTTTTAACTCTTAAATTTTTAGGTTTAAATTGGGGGAGATCGATCTTCTCATTAAGGAGAGATCGATCTTTACTTGGCAGAAGCTTGAGGAGATCGATATGCTCTTGACAGAATCAAATGGAGATCAATCTGTACTTAAGAGGGGATTAATCTCTGCTAGGCAAAGGCAAATGCAGATCGATCTGCTCAATGGGAAGATCAATCTGGCCTTGGTCGATTCACTTGAAATCATTTTGCTTGCACAAGGGATCGATCTGCCTTGAATAGGAGATCGATCTGGCCTTCATCTATGGCATTCCTGCTGCATTTTTCTCATATTTTTCAAAGGTAATGTCCTATTTCATTACTCCAATACTCATTTTGCATTTTAATCCCATTTAGAGCATGGAAAGGCTCATTTCCTATGATTTTCGTGTTATGGAATTTGTGTGTATTACTTGGGATTAGAATGGATACAAAAAATTCACAATCCATGCATTATCATTTCATGTTTTAAATCCTTGTCTCCAGTTCGGATGCTTTAAGTTCTATTCGTTTAGTGTATGGCCACTTCAGCCTTTATTTAGCCTCTACATGCATCCATGATACTCATTCATTCTTATTTAAAATCCATTCACATTTATATGACCCACAAATCATCTATCTTATAATTCCATTAACATATAATAAAGTCATACATACATGGGGTCTCACACTAAGTCTGTAGCTTCAACTGAGCAGCGTTCGGAATATATTGCCCCCAGAAGGCATCCAAAAAGATCTCTCATGACAATTCATGATGTCAAACTCTCAAAATAGGCATGGCGGACTTCCACCATTGTTCTGCCTCACCCTCTTACACAAAGGCTGTAAAGGTCACTTTCTCTACAGAAGAATACTGAAAAAAACCTATATAACTTCTTCATCTTGTAAATCCAGTCCTCTGCCACTACCAGATTCTTAACCTCACTAATTGACAGTGGCTGAAGCTTCTAAAACTGCCTCAGTCGGTCTAACTCACAATCGTACCCTAGATCATCATTACCCTGACGTAGGGCCACTGTAGGAGGTATAATCAGAACAAGAGAGGTCTGTAGGGGTTTCAGCAGTCTATGGTACTGGTGCAGGTTGTGCAGGTGCAGGGGTCTCAGTGCAGCTGCTGATATAATCAGTACAGCCTATCCTGCTATACCCTGGGCACTGTCAAATCTAGCCATGATCTGCCCCAATAATGTCATCACAATGTCCATGCTTCACTCTAATTTCACAGAGCGAGCATCAGGACTCTCTGATGGGTTCCGAGAAACATGATCAGATAAAGGTCCACTACGTCTCTCGGGCCTATCACTATGGCCTCGAGATCGTGAACCCTCTCCTCTACCATGATGTTTGATTAAATCCTGTTTACATAATCAATTTTTAGCATAATCACAGCCCGATATACACAATTGTATCAAAATAATGCACAATAACATGAGGATGTACACTTTCCTAGTTACTAACACCGACTCATATCAGACCAACTTTGATTTAATACCACTTTCTGTTGTGACCTTTTTTACTTACATTTATATAATTATTTATCATAGTTCACGACTAACTCACATTGATTTGGTTGAGCTGTGAGTCAGTGTTAGTCACTCGATTCTTCCTTTTTAACTTTTACTTCATGCCATAATGAAATAGACTGATAATTTTTTTTTCATTTTCTTAACTATAAATATTTACATAACTGTATTTATAATATTTTACATCCTCCATGTTTACAAAATACATTACTGTGCATATTCATGTTCAGATACAAAATTTACTAATAGGTATACCTTTTATCAATTAGGAGTTGTGCCAATGGATGCAAGAGGATGGCAGCGAATACACTACGGAAAATAAATCTGTGGAGAAAGGAGAGTAAAAGGATGAGCTAACAAGCTCAGTAAGGAAAACATGTAAGCCGATAGACAACCGTACTATCTACATGCTTAAAATATCAGCCTTATGCATGAAACATATGCATCTTTCAAAGCACAGTAACCTTTACTCAAAACTGATACGGATAGCGATCTTTTCGCTACAGACATATATATATATACATATATATGGAAAACTCATGTGGTGTAAAAATCGTTTTAGAATTTCACATTTTCAAATCAAACTTTACACATTTCATAGCTGTTTAGAAATAAAAATTTAATAATCTATTCCGATCAGCATATTCACACGGTTATAGTAAAGCAGATAGCGAATCTTCGCTATACCTCCGAATATATCAAACTCGTTCGGAGTGAACACTTTCATAGTTCAAATCTGAATGCACATTACATAACTAATGCATGTACAAATCATATCAATTCTCGTGTGAGCTAAGCTCCAGCAAGATTTGTCTCCACATAAATCTGATAGGTGGCTCAATTTCGTATATCACTGAAAATATACGAAAAACATTAGTCAACCTTTCCATATATCACTGAAAATAGACTTCCATGCTTAAAACACTGAAAACATGAAATTTATAAAATCATGCTTTACCGACTCTTTTTGGTGTAACTTCCCTTATAGTATGGAGCAATATGGTCTTTTGCAAATACTAGGTAATTTCCTAGACTTTTCGGTAACTACATCTTCTATAGTATATAATCACATATTGGGATTTATAAATTATGTACGACTACCTCTAATTGCTAACCTAAATCCCCTACCTGGGTTCGGGTCGATCGAGTCCTGATCCCACCACATTCAATAAACCAGTTCAATGAGCCCCAATTTGTATCCTCTAGAGCTGTATAAGATCATAAATCACTGATCATTATCTCTCACACACATGTATACATTCTTTCTAGACTTTAATTTTGATTCTAGGCCTAATTACACTTTATTGGGCCTTATTGCTCTTTATTAGGCTTAATTCTATTCTAAGCCCATTTTCACCTTCTTATTCATTGTTTTAAAGCCCATTTAGCTCATTAGGCCAATTTGCATTTATCGAGCTGTCTTAAGCCTTTTATAGTCTCTTCGGGTAGTTTCCACAATTATTTTCGATATTCGATTTTCAATTTCGAATATAAAAGAATTTATATGGAATTAATTCGTAATTGATCAATTAATCTCTAACTTGTATAACTATACAAGTTATAGTAAGGGAGATTCACTTACCCGAAAATTCCATGATGGAACACAAATCGAGGCTGAATCAAACTCTTGTTCGTCGCCTATTATCGCGCCACACATTTATATATTTAAACCGGTCAATTTCTGTCAAATATAAATTTATATAAATTTTCAAAAATTGAAACAGTCAATTCCGACCGCTTATCGGTCTATCATTAAACCGAGCCATCATTAAATTTTTCTTCCTTTTTTTTCTTTTTTCTTTCCTTTTTATTTGGCTGAACCAGTTCAGTCTGGTTCAGTTCACTCTCTTCAGCTGAACTGGCCCGAACGGTTCAACTTTAATTCCTCCGTTCTCGGCTTAGGTGGTCGGTTCTCGGGCTGTTCCTTCCACCCATCGCCTCGGCTTAAGCTGGAGAGCCTTCGATCGGTGGTGGTACTGGCCAAATCGACGTCGAGCTCGTCGGATTTCTTTTCTCCCTTTTCAATCTTCTCCCTCGTCGATCTCTTCATCGACGGCGATCCCAGGTGAGTGAAGGTGCTCGGTGGTTCCTTAGGTTGTCCCTTCGCCAGTCCCTTCTCGCGTTGTCTCCCTCAATGTCACTGCCGGTGTGAAAACTAGGGGAGGATCAGGTTTTCGATTCTCTCCGCCCCCCTGTTTCGTGATTTCACTTCCTTATATATATTATATTTTAATATAATGTAATATATACAAAATATCTAAATATTAGACTATAATATTATTATAATATAATATAAAAATAAAATATCCCCTATTTAGTTTATATTATTATTATAATATTATTATTACAATGTATTATTTATACATTGATATCCACCCAAACCCATATATTTTTAGCAACCCATTTTTTTTTCTATATATACTTTATATGTATATATATAGACATTATTCATTCTTTTTATTTTCTTGGAAATATTTTTTCATATTTTCAAAATAAATTCTCGATGTAGAAAATTTTTTGGTCTTTATAATAAATTCATATCTTGATCAATTGAACTTGGAATTCAATTATTTCTTCTTTATTGATCAAGATTACATGAATCCATGTTTATAATGACAACTTCTTGAGGAGATGACACCAAATTTTAGGTCTTACAAGTTATCAAATCACAGTTTGTATAATAAAATGTAATGGTTACGAGAATCACTGTTAATTATGAAAAGTGGATAAAATCCATTGGTTGTGATACAAACTATATTTTACACACTACAGGGAGGTAAGTTCATGAATAAGTCGTTGTGCCAGTGAATTTTTGTAAAATGAAAGGTTAAGTAATCGGCACTGACAGGAATGCAACTGAAATAAAAAATTAAGAAAAAAATTAGTTTATATTTTCACGTTTTTGAGGCGTGACAATTTACGTGGTATCAGAACCAAAGTTGTCTAGTACTATCAGTGTCGACTAGTTGAAGTTAGATTACATCCCAATTATCTATGCTTGTCTGGTTATAAAGTGAGTATATCTGTTAAAGTTATGACAAAAACCTTGGTTTACCCGTAGGTAACTGATCACTAAACAATAATTAGGAGACACGATCCTCCACAGAGGCAAGCATAACCCTCTCCGCCATCTCCCCCTTAGCTTGAGAGCCCTAATACCAGAATGATGAGGCTCGAGCAAGGTATGCAAAGTATGAGAGAGGGAATTAGTGCACTCACTGCTATGTTTGCTTAGCAATTCGGGGAAAATACTTCTGGTACCAATGCTACTACACCCGCACATACTCCCCCACCTTCTCCACCTCAGGTTCCTCCGACACCCTTGGCTCCTCAGCCTGCATTGCCACAACCCAGAGATGATTGGAATACTCAGACTATAAGACTTTCTTAGGATGAACCCCCCAGAGTTTACAGGGGTTAAAGATCTGGTTAAGGCCGAGGGATGGTTACTGGATATCGAGACAAAATTCTAGTATTTTTGGTGTACAGATGTAGGGAGGGTAACTATGGCCAGTTATATGTTGAGGGGCTAGGCTAAGTTTTAGTGGAGGACCACTCAGACAGTGTTAGCAGACAGTCAGTAAACTATCTATTGGGATGCCTTTCTTGATGCATTCAGGACCCAGTATATTCTGCGCACTACTCAGAAAAAATATACAGATGTAATTTCTGAGTCTGGTTCAATGTAACATGACGCTGGATGAGTACGCGAACAAGTTCACCATACTGATGAGGTACGATCTCGAGACAGTTAGGGACCCAGAGCGTCGTACCTAGAGATTTTTTACCGGCTTGAGATTGAGGATCCATGATAGATTACTGGGACTCTGAGTCACTGATTTTAATTGAGAGAGGCTTGGATGTGACTCAAGCAGAATATGGATCTAGAAGTAAAGGCACAGATGAGGGAAAGATAGTAGAGACATCTTGATTTGAACTGAGGTGGGGTCAGCCCAAGAGACAGCAGATTGACGAGTCATGGGCGAGGGCTAGTAAGCCTAAAACCCCTATTGATAGTACAAACACCACCTGAGGCCTCAGGATTGAATTTCGATGATGTAAGAACTATGGTAGGCCGCATGGTAGGCCTTGCCACTGGGTCACGGGTGCTTGCTTTAGATACAAAAATGTGGGCCACCAGATTAATGGTTGTTCGCAGATGAGACCCACCGAGCCTTCGGAGCAGCCAAGGCAAATTGAGCTACAGGCTCCCTAAAGATAGGCCCTACAAAAAAAGGTCGCAGCCACAGACAATGGCAAGAAGCCTGTCTCAAAGGGACGTGTATTTTCCATTGACAGAGAGACAGCCGACACCTCCTCTGAAACTATTAGAGGTATACTCATTGTTTGTAATCATGAGGCACATGTTATATTTGACATAGGTTCCACATACTCCTTTATTTCCCCACAATTTGCACATAACTTGCATATAGAACTTGAGTCTCTAAATCACATATTGCACATAAGTATACCCATGCATGAATCACAGATAACTGATATGGTGTGTAAAAATTATGAAATCAAGGTAGGAGATAAGATAATGTTAGCAGCTCTAGTTTTAATAAAAATGTATGGCTTTCTTGTAATTTTGGGAATGGATTGGCTAGCTACCAATCGGTTAAGTCTAGACTGCTATACTAAGACTGTAACCTTCTCTCTACCCGATAAATTTAATGTATGTTTTGTTAATAAGAAATGAAACATATGGTATGAAGTTCTATGAAGTTATAAGTTGTCGATATGCTTAAAATATTCCGATGACATCAATTTTTCTGAAGGTTATATTACTTTTAGTTTTGATAATAGTCGGGAACCGTCAAGTATTCAGGATGTTCCTGTAGTATGAGAGTTTCTCAATATTTTTTCTGATGAATTGTAGGGGTTACCACCGAAGAGGGAAATTGAGTTTACCATTGATTTAGTTTTTGACACTCAACCTATCTCTAAGACACCTTATCGAATGGCACTGATCGAATTGGAAGAACTGAAGAACCAGTTGGAAGAGTTACTCGATCAAGGGTTTATTAGATCGGGTGTATCTACGTGGGGTGCTCCAGTATTATTTGTCAGAAAGAAAGATATGAGTCTCCATATGTGTATAGATTATCGACTTCTGAATAAAGTGACAATAAAGAATAAGTATCCTCTGCTAAGGATTGATGATTTGTTTGATCAGTTGAGAGGGACTTCAGTATTTTCTAAGATAGATTTCAGATTGGGTTATCACTAATTGAGGATTAAGGAGGCTGATGTACTGAAGATAGCTTTCAGGACCCAATAAGAGCATTTTGAGTTTCTGGTGATGCCCTTTGGACTGACTAATGCCCCTACTACTTTTATGAGAATGATGAATGATGTTTTTCTGGAGTATTTAGACAGATTTATTATTGTCTTTATCGATGGCATTTTAATCTATTCTGAGTCCTGGGAGGAGCACGAGTAGCATTTGAGGATTGTGCTCTAGATCCTTCTTTAGAAGAAATTATATGGGAAATTTAGTAAATGTGATTTCTGGTTGGATCAGATTATTTCCTCCGACATATTGTATCAAGGACGAGGTGTCTATCGATCTGTCCAAGATTGATGCAGTACTGAAGTGGGAAAGATCGAGGACAATGATGGAGGTTCGCAATTTCCTAGGATTAGTGGGATACTATAGGAGATTTGTTGAGGGCTTTTCCCAGATTGCTGCTCCATTGACCAGATTGACACATAAGGATGTCTCATTTAAGTGGTCTGATCAGTGTGAGTAGAGCTTCTAAGAGCTCAAGCATCGATTGACTACTGCACCAGGCTTGACCATTTCGGGTGGGTTAGGAGGGTTTATAGTGTACAGTGATGCCTTCCACCAAGGTTTGGATTGTATACTGATGCAGAATGGTAGAGTGGTCACTTATGGTTCTCGTCAGCTTAAGAACCATGAGCAGTTTATCCCACTCATGATTTGGAATTAGCCGCAATGATTTTTGCTCTGAATATATGGCGACATTATTTATATAGTGAGAAAATTTCAGATCTTCACTGACCACAATAGTCTTAAGTATCGTTTTTATCAAAAGGAGCTGAATATGAGACAAAGGAGATGGATAGAGCTTATGAAGGATTATAACTATGAAATATTGTACCATCCGAGCAAGGCGAATGTGGTGGTGGATGCCCTCAGTAAAAAGGGTATGATGTCCTATATGATGATCAGAGAATGAGAATTATTAGGATAGTTCACCGAGCTCAATATTAGTGTTGAGGAAGTTGATGATGGATTTACGGCTAGCCTATATATTTGTCTAGTATCTTAGATCATATCAGGTCAGGGCGGAGAAATGTTCAGAAGTTATTGGATATGGTTAGCCACACTGAAGAGAGATTGCAGTCAGACTTCTCGATCGGTGATGATAAACTGCTAAGGTTTCAAGGTCGTATTTGTGTGCCACATGATGACACCTTGAGATAGAGAATTTTGAGAGAGTCTCACTATTCTCGATTCACCATGAACCCAGGAAGTACTAAGATGTACCAGGACCTATGTAAGGTATACTAGTGGATTGGAATGAAGAGAGATATGGCAGACTTTGTGGCTAGATGTTTAGTCTACCAGCAGATTAAGGTTGAGCACCAGAAGCCAGTAGGGCTGCTTAAGCCACTACCGGTGCCTATATGGAAATGATAGCATATTACTATGGAATTCATTATGGGATTATCGAGGACTTAGAAGTACCATGACACAGTCTGGGTGATTGTGGACGGACTGACTAAGAGTGTCCACTTCCTCGCTATCAAGAGCACAAATTCCCTTAATGCTTTGGCAAACTTGTATGTTCAAGAGATTGGACGATTGCATGAGGCTCCCGTGAGTATTACAACTGATATGGAATCCTAGTTACATCTAAGCACTGCCTACCATCCTCAGACTGACGATCAGTCTGAGCGAATTATTTCGACCCTAGAGGACATGTTAAAGGCATGTGCATTAGATTTTAAAGGCTCACAGGATGATCATTTGCCTCTCCCAGAGTTTGCCTACAATAATAGTTACCATGCCAGTATTGGGATGGCACCATACGAAGCTCTATATGGCAAAAGGTGTAGATCCCTTGTAGCGTGGGAAGAGGTGGGTAACAAAAAAATATCTACTCCCGATCTTGTGGAACAAGCAACTAATGGTGTTTAGCTAATTTGTGATAGATTGAGGACAGCACAAACTGGATAGAAGAGTTATGCCGATGTGCAAAGACGTCCTCTAGAATTTTAAGTTAGGGACTCTGTATTTGTGAAAGTGCCTCTGATGAAGGGTGTCATGCACTTCAAAAAGAAAGGGAAGCTGAGTCTTCTCTTTATTGGTCCATTTGAAATATTGGAAAAAGTGGGAGATGTTGCCTACAGACTTGCTTTATCCCCACAGTTGCCTGAGGTACATGATGTCTTCCATGTTTCCATGTTGAGGAAGTATCATCAGGACCCTTCTCATGTTATTGAGTATGAACCGTTGGACATACAAGAAGATATGAATCATGTTGAGTAACTGGTCCAGATTCTTGACAGAAAAAAGAAGGTACTTTGATCTAAGACAATTTCCTTAGTAAAGGTTCTTTAGCAACATCACTCGATAAAAGAACCTACGTGGGAGCTAGAGAGCCACATGAGAGAGAAGTACCCTCAATTGTTCGATGGACCAACTTGAATTTAAAGGACCAAATTCTTAAAAGGTGGAGAGAAATGTGAAAGCAGGAATTTTTCGTTTCATTATTTATTTGGAAACTATAAAGGAATTAAGATACTCAAAATAATATTATGCAGGTCCGGAATAAACAAAGCACTCAGGTTACTGACTCGAAGCTTGGGTCACAAAAACCAAGGTAAGACTTTAAGTTTAAGTACCTCTTAGAGATTGTAAATATAAGTATGCTTTGGTGATTAAAAGGTGAAACTAAGGAATTGGAAGTGAAAAAGTTAGTAAAAACTTGAGTTAATACTAGACTGAGCAATTAGACCTAGTAAGTGAAATAAATTCGGAATAAATTCTATAAAGTTGGAAAAATTATTTTGAGGCCATAGGTGTAACGACCCTTGTCCCTTGAAAATCAAAATTTTTTTTTATTTGAATTTACTTTACCCACTTATTCCCTTATTCACTTAGGTTGTATTCCTGTGAAGTGTCAAAACACTTTTCCTAATACTTTACTCATGATTATAATTAATTTCTATATTTTAGCTTATGTGGCCGATAAAAATTTCGACAGCACAACGACTTATGTATGAGCCTACCCACCTGCAAATCAGTTGTTTTTTTGGCAATCCTAGATATCCACCACTACCAAGCATACTTTCTAAGTTCATCTTTACCACTCAACACATCCATTTCAATTTAATACTAGTCATCTCAAAACATTATACCAAAGTAGTAATGTTTACATCGTTCCTTACAAAATTACATCCCAACTGATATTTCCAATATGTGTCTGTGCATACAATTATGTCTGGTACATGAATGTAAATGTATACCTTTCTGCGTGTACAAAAAGTAGTCTAGGGAGCTCTCCCCACCAGCCTACGTCGTGTACGTGGCAGGTAGCACCTACGGATCACTGCAAGTGATCTGAGAGGTAGAGGGGTGAGCTTTCGAGAAAAAACCCAGTAAGAAGATGTATTTAAAACGATTCTAGCAATTTAAATATGTATAAAACATGATAATGCGTATGATGATACTTTCTGAAACTAATAATAATATTCACAGATTAAGGAAAATTAGAAACATCGAGATTCAAAAAGTAAATTTTTAGGTATTTGAACTTAACAGATATTACGTAAAACTAGTCGTACATTCAGAATTCCAAGCAAGAATACATATCAAATCACATACTACAAATCCAGTTTTGAAAACAGAGTTTAAATTTTCAAATTAAGACTAAATCGGCCATATAATTATCATGTGACAATAACGAATTTATCACGCGGCGATAACCAATTTATCACGCGGCAAAATAACCCAATCATCCTCTGTAGAGGGAATTCAGAACCCAAAGGTAATTTCAGACACCACAAAGGCGAAGTACAGGCGCCACGAGGGCGAAATACAGGCACCACGAGGGCGAAATACAGGCGCCATGAAGGCGAATTACAGGCGCCACACAGGCAAAATACAGGCGCCACGAAAGCGAATTACAGGCGCCACCCAGGCGAAATACAGGCGCTACACAGGCGAAATACAGGCGCCACAAAGGCTAATTACAAGCACCAAACAGGCGAAATACAAGCGCCACACAGGCAAAATACAGGTGCCACAAGGGCGAAATACAGGCGCCACGAAGGCGAAATACAATCGCCACGAAGGCGAAATATAGGCGCCACACAGGCGAAATACAGACGCCACACAGGCGAAATACAGGTGCCACACAGGCGAATTACAGGCGCCACACAGGCGAAATACAGGTGCCACACAGGCGAAATACAGGCGCCACGAAGGTGAATTATAGGCGCCACACAGGCGAGATACAAGCGCCACATAGGCGAAATACAGGCGCCACAAGGGCGAAATATAGGCGCCACGAAGGAGAAATACAGGCGCCACACAGGCGAAATACAAGTGCCACACAGGCGAAATACAAGCGCCACAAAGGCAAATTACAGGCGCCACACAGGCGAAATACAGGCGCCACACAGGCGAAATATAGGCTCCACGAAGGTGAATTACAGGCGCCACACAGGCGAAATACAGGCGCCACACAGGCGAAATACAGGCGCCACAAGGGCGAAATACAGGCGTCATGAAGGCGAAATACAGGCGTAAGAATACAACGTACGTGGCCCTTAGTCTCAAAACAACTATAGTTTTCATATACGAAAATATCGAAATAAATTCATCTTATTCGAAAGATCATTTTAAAAGACATGCTCATATTTCGAAATCAAATTCAGTTATATACAATTATTCAAAAACATAAACACAGAGAGCATAGTCTTGATCGGAAATATAATTTAGAAGCATGCATGAAAATCATACTTCATGTCTTTGCAAGCTTTCTTTATCAAGTTTCGGTAAGTAACTATTACCGTTTTAAATTATATCCCCTTACCTCGATCTATCGAAATCTCCGTGCTCGAGTGGTGACGCCTCTTAGTTCCGCCCTTAATTCCTTCTACGGTCACCTACACCGAAATCGTACACTTAGCAACCTATTCATGCGAATTGCCCGAATTGCGTTAAAATCGTAACCTATTCGTTACTACTGCGTGTGCACGTATTATTGTACGTACCTAAGTCAACACGCACGTTTATATATTTTCCCTTACCACATATTATTTTGTATGTACTATTATTGACATACACCTTATTATATACCTCTACATGTATGTACACATAAATACATATATATATACACTCCCATATATATATATTTATTTATTTGTTTTCACTCTTTTCCTATCTCATATATACATTCTTTGTATATATATACTAGCACAAATTCATCCTATAAACACCCATATGTATATGCATCTAATATATATATACATATATATATATATACAGTCCTATATATATATATTATTGTCTTCTATTTTTTTTCTTATCACATATATATATGTCCTTGTTTGTACATATACTAAAACACATTTATTTTATATAATCATTTGTATATACACCCAAGTATATACACATTTTTCATATACTCCTATATGTATACACACCTAAGTATATAGTCATATTTATTTTATCATTGGCTTTCCTTATTCATTATCAAATATATGTACATATACTAACATACCCTTTCATTATACATACCTATATGTAGATACCCAAATATATATATTTTTATTCACATAAATACATATATATTATCACTTGTCTCCATTATTCAATATCACAAATATATATTTCTTTGCCCACTTCTCATCATTCCATTTTTGTCTAATTCAAACTATACTAGCATGCTTATACATGTACCACACATATATATTCATGTACATTAATACACATAAATACATGTATGTAGCTTACCTCTTTTCTCTTCCTCTTTTTTTTTTTTTAAGCTTACTTTTCTTCTCTCACGATTTTCTCCTTTCTTCCTCAACCTCTCGGTTCCAGCTTGCCTCTCCCTGTTTCCTCCCTTCTTCCGCAACCTCTCGGTTCCAGTTTTCCTCTCCTTTCTTCCTCAACTCCTCGGTTCCAGCTTGCCTCTCTATTTTCTACCTTCAGCTCACGGTTCTGCTTCTCTCTCCTCAATTCCCCTGCCTCGGTTTGCTTCTTTTCCGTTGGCTTTAGCTTCGGCCTGTTCAGTCTTTATCTCCCCTCAAGCCTCTCGGTTTCAGGCTTCCATCATCATCATCCTTATTTCTCTTCTACACTTAATCTCGACTTTACCAAGTTCAGCCCCTGTTTTCTTCCATGACCGAAACCCAGCTAACTCAGCTCCATTTTCAGCCCTTCAATCTACTCCAATCCTTGTTGTTCTGCTTCGGTCTGCTTCAATCCTGTTTTGCTTCAGCTCCCAATTTCCCTGTCTTTCACTCTCTCTTTTGCTCACCCTTCTCCCTCCTTTCCAATCTTCTCTCTCGGTCAGCCTCCAGCAGCAACTTTCCTGCTCTGTTTCACATTTTCAGGGACTGCTCCTGCTTCACTTTTCAATCTCAGTCAGCAACAGTTCTCTCCCTCTTTCTCGCGGTCCTGATCCCAGTTTTTCTTCTTCCTCAATCTCGGTTCCAATTCCCTTCTACTATCTATTCCTTCCTTCTCCTTTTTCTCTCCCGATCAGCCTTAGTCCACGCACCTTTCCCTTCTCCCTTTCTTCTCTCCTTTCCTCCCTCGGCTGGACAGCTTCTCTTTTTCTTTCTTCCCTTTCTCTTCCGACCAACAGCCTCCTCTCTTCCCCCTTTCCTTCTTCTTCCTCCTCCCCTTTCTTTTCTTTCTCTTTTCTTTCTTTTGCTTCCCGCCCAACAGAGTAATTCTGCCCCTTTTCGAAATGAAGAAAACGGGATTGGCTTTCTTTGAAAGCCAATCCCGTACCATACATATATATATATATTATATTAATATATATATGTTATATTAATATATAATATATTAATATATATATATATAGATATATGTGTTATTTTAATATATATATATATATATTTGTTTTTGTTTAGTGTTAGTGTTATTTTTTTGTTTATTTGTTTTGTTTCCATTTTATTTTAAATGTCTGATACATTATACATTACAATATATATATATATATATATATATATATTTGTTATATATATATATATATCATCATTCATCCATTTTAAATTTGTCTAGTATATATATATTATACCTATGTATATATATATATATATATATACATTTTCTTTCCTTCCTTTTTTTATAAAATCACCTAATGACAATATTTATGCCTTCTATGAAATTTTTATTATTTCGAAAATGAAATATTATTGGGATCTTATCACTCCTTATAATTCCCGATATAAGTTTTCTCATCAAGATTATTTTTGATCCTTCCATGCTTACATTTGCTTCATCACATCTTGTATCTTCGGGTTCCCGATCATTCACGGGTTTCGCGGCCCCTATATTCTTGAGCCTTACAACGAACATCCACACTTCCATTAAACTATAATTTAATTAAACATAGAAAATTTCTGGGGTTTACATTCTCTCCACCTTAAAAGAATTTGGTCCTCCAAATTCATTCGGGTCCATCAAAATAGACGTGGGTGCTCTTAATCAATCTGTCTACGATCACCCAGATTGTATCATGTCCCTTTCTGGTTCTTGGTAATCCTACTTACACCCATTCTTAATGCACTGTGACCTAAGAGGCTCCGAGTCTCCTTAAATTTTAACACCAGTGCACTCCAAAGTGGGTCACTCGATCCGAAAATCTCCCCTTCATATAGCTTTTATAATTGCTCTCTCAGCATTTCACATCCAAGCAAGGTCACTCAGTACAGTGGTTTGAGTAATTTATTCGACACCCCATGCTAAATCAATTCTAAAACTTCTCCTTTTAGTTTAGGGGTAACTTTTATAAATTATTTGACCATGTGTTAGAAAACTTTCCCAGTTTACGGGATGTTTCCATACTCCGAACATGGCCTATCTTAATTTCACAATTCCTATACACCATATTAGTCCTTCGAGATTTATACAGGGGTGTGGTAACGTGTAACATGAAATCTAGAGGCTCAGGTTTCACAGGCATTTTACATGCCAAATGGGGTGATATATATATATAAAATAAATAAATAAATAAATAATGCGTAGAACTTGAATCCAATAATACATGTGCCTCGTGATTGCAAATTAAAAGCTTACCCTGGATGGTCTCAGCGGAGGCATCAGCAATCTCTGTATCCACTGCAAAGACCTTCCCATGAGTGACAGGCTTCTTGCCCTTCTCTACTGCGGTAGCCCGTCTCTGTGGGACTTATCCCGGGGGAGCTTACCTCTCAGGTTGTCGTGGTAGTTCTGGAAGCCGTGGAAACTTATTTAATAGACAATCTCAAATCCGGTGTCCCCTCTGTCCACACCTAAAACAGCTCCCTGAGGACCAGTGGCACACACCACTATGGAAATTACCACAACTATGGCACAATCACTCGTACTGCTGGAAGCCTCTGGTAGTCTGTGGCGTAGCTATAGGAGCCATGGGCCTATCAATCCTAGCCCGGGACTCATCTATCCTCTGCCTCTTAGGCTGGCCCCTCCTAAAATCCCCGTCTCGCCAACTCCATCTGTATATGATAATCTCTGGTCCTTCCCTTAAAACCATACTCCGTCTGGGTGACATTGAGGCCCTTCTCGACCATCTGCGCTCTACCCAGAGCATCCTGAAATTTCGTAATCCATAGCCCCAAAAGACGATCTCTGATAGCTGGCCTTAACCCTGCTAAGAACCTCTCAGTCCGACGCTCTTCATTCTGGAACGTCTCCGGGTCATACCTCATCAGCATGGTGAATTTACTTTCGTACTTATCCACGGTCATACTGCCCTGTACTAAACTCAAAATATCCATCCTCAACTTCTGCTGGGCAGCTAGTTTAACATACTACTTCCTAAAGGCTGTAGAGAAAGCATCCCAATTAATCACCGGATGCTGAGCAGTCAGAAGGACCTTGGTGGATCCCCACCAATACTCTGCTTGGCCCTACAGCATGTAAGCGGCCATAGAGACCTTCTCTACATCAGAACACCCCAGAAAGTCGAAGATCTTCCTAAGACTCACCAGCCACTCTTCGGCCTCTATCGGATTCTTAATTCCCTTAAATGCTCGAGAACTCATCTTCAGGAAATCTCTCATCCTACCGATATTTCTCTCCTCCCTCTGGGCCTGTACAGGTGGCTGAGGTGCCAAAGGTACTGGAGTAACTGGTGGAGGAGGAGGTGGCGGTGCTTGCGGAGGAGTCTGCACCAGAGTAGGAACTGGTGCCGTGCCAGCAGAATCAGAAACATTTGCCCCTAGGTATTGGGCAACCATGGCAGCTATCGACTCCAAACCTCGCTCGAGGCACTGCTCCAATCGCTGCTCAAACTGAGCCATACGGGTACGAAGACTCTCTGGCTCGGGTGAAGGAGGTAGAGGTTGTCACGACCCTCAACTTACCAAAATACATATAAATTTTTCGCATTTTCATGCATCAATCGTTAATCATCCTTCCTCGATCGTGAACAACCACACTCTTAACAGTTGGGCTGTGTGCCGACGTCAAACTCACTCCACCATACCAATTCAATTTGTATATTGTTCATAGGTAAACACTTGTATAAATGTATATATATCAGAGTTGTTACATGTGTTTACATTGTTTTACATCCCCAGTAGTTACATACAAAATGCTACTGTGTTATGTCTAGTTTAGATGCAAAATAATCCAAGTGTGTATACCTTTAGCGATGGGATGCAGCGGATTACCAAAAGGGAAACACCTCCAGTCACGCTCACTCTATACTCAATTCTCTGTAGAGAGGGGGAAAATAAGGGGGTGAGCAAATCACACGCTCAGTAAGGCGATCATGCGAACAGGTAGATACTGCACTATCTACGTGATCGTGATGCCATGCTCAAAAGCATTTTATTCATTATTTATCTCAAAACATGAGTGTATGATTGTATTAATGGTATGTAAAGCATTCATGCTATTAAAATCAAGTGCACATTTCAACTCAAAGCATGGTATAAATCATTATGCATAATTCACAATAAAAGCATGGCATTACCCATCATGCATTTTCATAATAAAGCATGGCATTAAACATCATGCATCTGTGCACTTTAAAAACCATTAACAAATAAATTTCAACATTGGTCAGGTCTCGGCCCATCCATCGGGCTTTCTGACCCACAAATCATTTTCAAACATGGATTTATTCTCGAATAGCAGTAGACTTGTGAGATAGGCAGTTCAACAATAAGTAATAACCTCAAGGCCTGTGTACATAACTTGTGATACCAGCTACACGGATCAGGTGTGCGGGATATCACCACTATCTGCTTCCACACGGGAGGTGGGTCAAATCCTACCCGCCGGTCCATAGCAGATCTCGTCCGAAGATGGCACATCACATCTCAACACGGTACAATGTACTCCATGCTACATGCACGGTACAACGTATTCCGTGGACCCAATCAACACATCATATCACGCCACATCTCAAACGCACGTGTGAGCCTATTTAATCGGTACGACCTCTTATCTACCCGAAGCTCCTAACACGGCTAATTAATCATGTCAAAATAATGCACGTGTGAGCCTATTTAATCGATGTGACACCCAGTCTACTCGAAGCTCCAAACACGGCAACATGCAAGGTGGGCATCCAGTGCGAGACAAACTCGAAGCACAATGCCAAAACAATTATGAATTCCATGTGAAAACTAGTGCCTCTTGCACTCATGTGTGTAAAACACGTCAAATCTCATGCTAGTCATACTCTAGCACGCTTTCAAACTCACGAAATCATGTAGGTGGCTCAAAACTTTGCAAAGTATGGTTAACAAAACCAAAACACACTCATTTCTTTTGCAAATCATTTCAATGTTAGCCAGCCTACCAAATCATTTGCTAAAAAGCAATAAAACATGATTTCAAAGCAATATGCTTTTATTTTCATGCACATTTTATCAAACTCCCAACTTTTGCTCTTCAATCACCCAACATCATTTCCTAATCTCATGCATTCTAGCAAAACATTTAAGCGCCCAAATTGCGCACAGATATCTCTAAGAGTCCACACAATTCCCTTACCTCGATTTACTTGGTGTGACTCCTTTCCTTTTAGCTTCTCACGCTCTTGACTCAACTCGCCTCGGCGTATCCTCGGAAGCTGCGATTCATTCATTAAATCAATTGAGTTAATGTATTTAACCCATAATTGACCTCACTAGTCAATATTATTAACTTATGCATTTTACAAATGCCTTAATCCACATTTTACCTCTTTTAGGTAAATCTCACAATTTATCCACTAACCACATCTTAAAATCATACCACAACACTATTAATAACTTCTACATATCTCATTCATCATTAATCTCCACACATTCCACTTTCTCACTCTAGACCATTTCTAGGTCATAATCATTCCAATGTATTTAGATAGTTTCTAACCATCCATACTCATGCCAAATAACTCCAAAATCAATTATATAAACAATATACCATAGTTGGAGTGTTAGAATCTTACCCAATTTGATTTCTCTTCTTGCTCCAAATGGGAAAATGCTTTCCAACTATGTTGTTCTTCTCGTTGATAGGAACAACTTTGCCTCTAATGGTCTCTCTTCAAACCTCACTGAAAATGGCTGATTTTAGAGAGAGAAAGTTAGGTTTTTGGGTTGAAAGTGAAAGGTTTGTGTTTTTCTCAAAATTTTTTGATTTTCAGCACTCCTTATATAGAAATAGCTTGAGGAGATTGATCTGGTCCAAGAGAAGATCGATCTGGTCCCCTTAAATCCCTCTTTTTCACGGTATTTTTAAGCATGAGATCGATCTGTCGAAGCATGAGATCGATCTGCTCCCAAACAGAGAGCTAAGGAGATCGATCTGGGTGCTTGGGGATCGATCTTTTCACTATAGAATGCTTAGGAGATCGATCTGGCTCCATTGGAGATCGATCTGCTCTATTCCTTTGCCCAAATAAGAGCATTCTAGCTCTTCCAGATCGATCTCTCATCCCATGAGATCGATCTGCCCTTCACAATTTCCAGATTTTCTGCAGTTCTTCTGCAGCAACACTTACCAAACATCCTTAATTTGCTACCATGATTATTTCCTCATTCATTCATCTTTGAGACTTGAAAATGGCATCCATCCTCACTTTATACACAGTAAAACTTGTGTAGAATCTTTGTATGACCAATGGTACTTAATATAAACAAAAATGGAAGTGCACAACTTATGCAATTCTACTTCCATTTTACCAAACTACTCATAATCCATTCTACACACATTCTCCACATGTTTAAGTCCATTTCTTCACATTCATACATAATGTAACTTGTATGTACAATTATCACTCTCATTACAAGTGTGTACATTACTTATGGACTTACATCACATATACTTCACTCATGATTTCATAGTACAACTCTATTTACATTTCTATGTACATATATACCCTTATACATATACGGGGTCTCACATTCTCCCCCACTTAGAAGATTTGGTCCTCCAAATTGGAACCAATTATTCTGTGAACAACTCGGGATACTTCTCCCGCATCAAACTCTCCAATTCCCATGTGGCTTCTTCCACAGTGTGATGTTGCCAAAGTATTTTCACCAAGGGAATTGTCTTTGTCCTCAGCACTTTCTCTTTTCTGTCCAATACCCGAACTGGCTTCTCCTCATAGGTCATACCTTCATTGAGCTCCAAAGGCTCATATCTTATCACATGTGCCGGGTCTGGGTGATACTTCCTCAACATGGATACGTGGAAGACGTTATGCACACTTGCCAACTCTGGTGGCAATGCCAACCTATACGCCTTGTCTCCCACCTTATCAAGTATCTCAAATGGCCCTATATATCGAGGGCTCAACTTTCCCTTCTTCCCAAATCTCATAATTCCCTTCGAAGGGGAAACTTTCAAAAACACTGACTCACCCACCTCAAACTCTAGTGGTCTCCGTCTCCTATCAGCATAACTCTTTTGCCTGCTCTGAGCTATCTGTAACCTCTCACATATCAATTGGACATCCTCAGAGGCTTGTCTAACCAAGTCAGGAGCAAAGATCTGTCTGTCACCAACCTCTTCCCATCCAATAGGGGAACGACATCTACGCCCATATAATGCCTCATATGGTGCCATCCCGATACTCGCATGAAAACTGTTATTATACGCGAACTCTGCGAGTGGCAAATGGTCATCCCAGGAGCCTTCAAAATCCAATGCACACGCTCTCAACATATCCTCCAGGGTCTGTATAGTCCTCTCTGACTGACCATCTGTCTGAGGATGAAACACGGTGTTAAAACTCAACTGGGTCCCCATCGCTTCCTGAAAACGTTCTCAGAAGTGGGAAGTGAAGCGGGCATCCCTATCAGAAACAACGCTCACTGAAATTCCATGTAGCCTCACTATCTCCCGCACATATAGGTTCGCTAACTGGCTCAGAGTATCGGTAGCTCTCATAGCTAGAAAATGGGCTGATTTCATCAACCGATCCACAATCACCCATATGGCATCATAACCTCTACGGGTCCTCAGTAATCCCATCACAAAATCCATGGTGACATGCTCCCACTTCCATGTCGGTATCGGTAGAGGCTGCAATAACCCTGCAGGCTTCTGACAAACGAGACACTTAGCAACATATTCAGCAATGTGCTTTTTCATTCCAGACCACCAATAAACTTTTCGAAGGTTTTGATACATCTTAGTACCCCCTAGATATATTGTATACTTCGATGAGTGAGCCTCTATCAGGATCAACCTTCTGATCTCTGCGTCATCAGGAACACACATCCGAACTCAACCCAAAATTCGTCTCTATACCCCTCTATATCTGCCCGACAATATCACTACACTGCTGATCAACTCGCTGAGCCTGTCAGATTCGATCCACCAGATCCGGTTCCAACTGCAGGCTAGCTATCATAAATCCACTATCAGCGTCAGGCGGAGTCATATCCAAACTGAGGTTCGTGAACTGTTCCAACAGCTCGTGTTCCCTGACCATCATGAATGATACTATCCCGAGATGCTTCCTACTCAATGCATCAGCAACCACATTTGCTTTACCCGGGTGGTATAGGATTTCACAATCATAATCCTTTAACAGCTCGAGCCATCTCCTCTGTCACATGTTCAACTCTTTCTATGAGAATAGGTATTTAAGGCTCTTATGATCTGTATAAATTTGAAATCTCTCACCATAGAGGTAGTGGCGCCATATCTTCAGTGCAAACACCACCGCTGCGAACTCCAAATCATGGGTCGGGTAGTTCCTCTCATGATCCTTTAATTGTCTTGATCCATAGGCTACTACCTTCCCATCCTGCATCAACACGCAGCCCAGTCCTAGGGGTGAAGCATCTATATACACCGAGAAACCTCCTGAGCTGGTAGGAATGGTGAGGATTGGAGCTGTGGTTAATCTCCTTTTCAGCTCCTCAAAACTTTCTTCACACTTATCGTCCCACATAAACTCCACATTCTTTCTTGTGAGGCGTGTCAAAGGAGCAGCTAACCTCGAAAATCCCTCTACAAACCTTCGATAATATCCAGCTAAACCCAGGAAACTTCTGATCTCTGTCACTGTCTGGGGTCTCTGCCACTGAACTACGGCCTCAATCTTAGATGGATCCACTGATACTCTATCCTTCGATACTATGTGACCCAGAAAAGAGATCTGTTCCAACCAAAAGTCGCACTTACTGAGTTTAGCGTACAACTTCTTCTCTTGAAGGGTTTGTAGTACTATTCTTAGATGTCTTTCATGCTCCTCTATAGACCTTGAATACACCAGAATATCATCAATAAACACAATAACAAATCGATCCAAATACTGGTGGAATACCTCATTCATCAAAGACATAAAAGCTGCGGGAGCATTCGTCAACCCGAATGGTATAACCATAAACTCATAATGTCCATATCGGGTGCGAAAAGCTGTCTTGGGTACATCTCCATCTCGTATCTTCAACTGATGGTACCCTGATCTCAGATCTATCTTGGAAAAGACCTGGGCTCCCTTAAGCTGATCCACAAATCATCGATGCATGGGAGGGGATACTTATTCTTGATGGTAGCCTTATTCAACAACCGGTAGTCTATACATAGTCGGAGGCTTCCATCCTTCTTCCTTACAAACAGAACCGGTGCTCCCCAATGTGAGACGCTCGGTCTGATGAACCCCTTCTCTAGTAACTCTTGAAGCTGTTTCCTTAATTCTTCCAATTCAACTTGAGCCATTCTGTATGGTGGCTTGGACATCGGCTCTGTACCAGGTGCCAAATCTATACCAAACTCCATCTCCCTATCTGGAGGTAACCCTGGTAACTCATCCGGAAAGATATCTGGAAATTCCCTAACCACTGGTATGTCTTCCAATTCCGGACGTGCCTTATCCGTCTCAATCACAAAAGTGATGAATCCTTCACATTATTCTTTCCACCATTAGTATCATAAATCATCACATCACATAGATAAATGAAATCAAATTTATCTTTCATACATCATGTATCAAGATTGTACTCATCACACTTATAATAATCATGTTCTTTAATTTCATTTTACAAAATTAACTACAAGATTGTCTATCTTTGGAAACATCAAAGTTTTTGCATGACAATCCATAACAACATGATTTACAGCCAACCAATCCATCCCTAAGATTACATCAAAATCACTCATATTTAATAAAATCAAATCGGCTGCCATTTCTTTACCTCCTATCCTCATCTTACAGTCTCTATATACATGCTCAGTCAACTGACTATCATTCATAGGGGTAGATATCAACAACATCTTATCAAGCAGTGTGGGTTTTACATGCTTCAACAATTTACATGCAAAGGATGGTGAAATAAAAGAATGCGTGGCACAAGGATCAAACAGTACATAAGCTTCTAAATCAAAGATTTGGATGGTACCTTTTACCACATCTGATGACTGATCTGTAGTATCCTGATCCAGTGCGTGCACTCATCCTCTGCTTACACCCACTGCTCGCTTCCCTTTTTCCTCAGCTGTAGCCCTCTTTCTCGGAGCAACTGTACCAACTGGAGCTCTCTCTGGCTCCTTGCCTTTCGTGGGGCTCTCTCTATTATCTCTGGGCAATCTCTGATTAAGTGCCCTGGCTTCCACATCTGAAGCATACTACAGGAGATCCATAGCATGGTCGAGTACCATGGTACCTACCACACTTGCCACACTGTTCTGTAGTAGGCCGTGGTCCTCCAATCACGATTCCCTTAGCTGGAGCAATGGCCGGATACATGGGAGTATCAACTGTCCTCTCCCGAATCTCATCAATTCTTGACCTCTTTCCAGAGAATCTCTTGCTTCCTTTATAACTGAAGCCTCTATCCATCACTGGTCTTTTCTTATCTCTGTCCCTCATCTTACTAACCTTTCCAAACTCTGAGGCAATCCTATCAACATCTTGTTCACATAGTTGTGCCCTGCGCACTGCCTCCTCATAGGTCGGTATGTTCAAAGGAACCAATCTGGATCTGATGGTTGGTCTCAATCCATCCACAAACTTTTGGATCTTCTCGACCTCATAACCCATCGTGTTGGGATCATATCTGCCCAGGGATATAAAAGCAGTCTCATACTCATACACAGTCCTGCTCCCTTGGGTCAGTCCCAAAAATGACATCTTTAGCTTCCGCTGTGCAGTATCCGGGACATACTGTCTCCGGAAGGCCTCTAAAAACACATCCCAGCTGATCTTAATATGTCGGGCTCTCAAAATAGACCTGGTGGACTTCCACCAATGTTCTGCTGATCCCTTCAGCATAAAAGCAGCAAATGCTACCATCTCGGTAGCAGTGCACTTAAGAACCCATATAATTTCTCGATTTCATTGATCCAATCCTCAGCCGCTACTGGGTCCTTTATTCTAGTGAAAGACGGCGGTCCAAACTTTTGGAACTGCCGCAGTCTATCCAAATCACATCCATATCCCCAACCTCTACTGCCTGGCATAGCAACCGGTGTAGGCACATCCTGTGTGGGTGGGGTATCGGTCGTCTGTGGCCTCTGGGCTTCCCTTGCTCGTGCCTCAGGAGCTATTGCCTGCTTGGCATCACCCTGTGTAGTGGGACTCTGTCTACCGCCAACTCCAGATAAAGATTGGGTGACCAACTCCGCAATCATCTCAATGCTCCACTCAATCCTCGCGAAGCGAGCCTCAGTACTCTTGGGCCTCTCCTCTGGACCCTATGGAGCGTGCTCAACATCGGCCTCCACCTCAACATCCTCCTGAGCCTCGTGTGTTTCTGGCTCAATACGACCCCCAGGCCTACCTCTATGGCCTCGAGCCTGTGCTCTCATCCCTCTACCTCGACTGGTATTAGGCATACTTACTCAATTCCCTACATTCACAACCAATTACTTAGTCAACCCATCGACACACACAATTTGTATCTAAATAAGCACAGTAACTTGGGGATGCAATTTTCCACTTATTAAGTATTTTAGACACGACACACGTCAAACCAACTCGAGCTCTGATACCAACTTCTGTCACGACGCTCAACTTACCAAAATACGTATAAATTTTTTGCATTTTCATACATCAATCGTTAATCATGCAAGTGATCTAATACCTGCGCGTAATTCCAAAGATCAAGTCTTACATTCATTAGGTATACATTACCTACTACCAGACAAGCACATACATTTGAGATGTAATTTTAATCCTTATTTTTGACACTGACAGTACTAGACAACCTTTGCTCTGATACCACTTAAACTGTAACGACCCTTGACCCTTGAAAATTGAAATTTTTTTTTTCAATTTTATTTACCCACTTATTCCCTTATTCACTTAGGTTGTATTCCTGTGCAGTGTCAAAACACTTTTCCTAATACTTTACTCGTGATTATAATTAATTTCTATATTTTAGCTTATGTGGCCGATAAAAATTTCGGCAGCACAATGGCTTATGTATGAGCCTACCCACATGCAAATCAGTTGTTTTTTTGGCAATCCTAGATATCCACCACTACCAAGCATACTTTCTAAGTTCATCTTTACCACTCAACACTTCCATTTCAATTTAATACTAGTCATCTCAAAACATTATTCCAAAGTAGTAATGTTTACATCGTTCCTTACAAAATTACATTCCAACTTATATTTCCAATATGTGTCTGTGCATACAATTATTTCTGGTACAGGAATGTAAATGTATACCTTTCTGCGTGTACAAAAAGTAGCCTAGGGAGCTCTCCCCACCAGCCTACGTCGTGTACGCGGCAGGTAGCGCCTACGGATCACTGCAAGTGATCTGAGAGGTAGAGGGGTGAGCTTTGGGGAAAAAGCCCAGTAAGAAGATGTATTTAAAACGATTCTAGCAATTTAAATATGTATAAAACATGATAATGCGTATGATGATACTTTCTGAAACTAATAATAATATTCACAGATTAAGGAAAATTAGAAACATCGAGATTCAAAACGTAAATCTTTAGGTATTTAAACTTAACAGATATTACGTTAAACTAGTCGTACATTCAGAATTCCAAATAGGAATACTTATCAAATCACATACTACAAATTCGGTTTTGAAAACAGAGTTTAAGTTTTCAAATTGAGACTACATCGGCCATATAATTATCATGTGACAATAACGAATTTATCACGCGGCGATAACCAATTTATCACGCGACAAAATAACCCGATCATCCTCCGTAAAGGTGAAGTACAGGTGCCACGGAGGCGAAATACAGGCGCCACAAGAGCGAAATATAGGCGCCACGAGGGCGAAATACAGGCGCCACGAAGGCGAAATACAGGCGCCACGAAGGAGAGATACAGGCGCCACAAAGGAGAGATACAGGCGCCACGAAGGCGAGATACAGGCGCCACACAGGCGAAATACAGGTGCCACACAGGCGAATTACAGGCGTCACACAGGCGAAATACAGGTGCCACACAAGCGAATTACAGGCGCCACAACGGCGAATTACAGGCGCCACACAGGCGAAATACAAGCGCCACACAGGTGAAATACAGGCGCGACAAGGGCGAAATACAGGCACCATGAAGGCGAAATACAGGCGCCACGAAGGCGAAATATAGGTGCCACGAAGGCGAAATACAGGTGCCACCCAGGCGAAATACAGGCGCCACACAGGCGAAATATAGGCGCCACACAGGCGAATTACAGGCGCCACACAGGCGAAATACAGGCGCTACACAAGCAAAATACAGGCGCCACGAAGGCGAATTACAGGCGCCACACAGGCGAAATACAGGCGCCACAAAGGCGAAATACAGGCGCCACGAAGGCGAAATACAGGCGCCACGAAGGCGAAATACAGGCGCCACACAGGCGAAATACAGGCACCACATAGGCGAAATATAGGCGCCACACAGGCGAAATACAGGCGCCACACAGGCGAAATACAGGTGCCACAAGCGCAAAATACAGGCGCCACGAAGGCGAAATACAGGCGTAAGCATACAACGTACATGGCCCTTAGTCTCAAAACAACTATAGTTTTCATATACGAAAATATCGAAATAAATTCATCTTATTCAAAAGATCATTTTAAAAGACATGCTCATATTCCGAAATCAAATTCAGTTATATACAATTATTCAAAAACATAAACACAGAGAGCATAGTCTTGATCCGAAATATAATTTAGAAACATGCATGAAAATCATACTTCATGTCTTTGCAAGCTTTCTTTATCAAGTTTCGGTAAGTAACTATTACCGTTTTAAATTATATCCCCTTACCTCGATCTATCGAAATCTCCGTGCTCGAGTGGTGACGCCTCTTAGTACCTCCTTTAATTCCTTCTACGGTCACCTACACCGAAATCGTACAATTAGCAACCTATTCGTGCGAATTGCCCGAATTGCGTTAAAATCGTAACCTATTCGTTACTACTGCGTGTGTACGTATTATTGTATGTATCTAAGTCAACACGCACGTTTATATATTTTCCCTTACCACATATTATTTTGTATGTACTATTATTGACATACACCTTATTATATACCTCTACATGTATGTACACATAAATGCATATATATATATATATACACTCCCATATGTATATATATATATTTTATTTGTTTTCACTATTTTCCTATCTCATATATACATTCTTTGTATATATATATACTAGCACAAATTCATCCTATATACACCCATATGTATATGCATCTAATATATATATACATATATATATATATACACTCCTATATATATATATATATTATTGTCTTCTATTTTTTTTCTTATCACATATATATATGTCCTTGTTTGTAGATATACTAAAACACATTTATTTTATACAATCATTTGTATATACACCCAAGTATATACACATTTTTCATATACTCCTATATGTATATAAACCTAAGTATATAGTCATATTTATTTTATCATTGGCTTTCCTTATTCATTGTCAAATATATGTACATATACTAACATACCCTTTCATTATACATACCTATATGTACATACCCAAATATATATATATATATATTTTTTTATTCACATAAATACATATATATATTATCACTTGTCTCCATTATTCAATATCACAAATATATATTTCTTTGCCTACTTCTCATCATTCCATTTTTGTCTAATTCAAACTATACTAGCATGCTTATACATGTACCACACATATATATTCATGTACATTAATACACATATATACATGTATGTATCTTACCTCTTTTCTCTTCCTCTCTTTTTTTTTTTAGCTTGCTTTTCTTCTCTCACGATTTTCTCCTTTCTTCCTCAACCTCTCGGTTCCAGCTTGCCTCTCCCTGTTTCATCCCTTCTTCCTCAACCTCTCGGTTCCAGTTTTCCTCTCCTTTCTTCCTTAACTCCTCGGTTCCAGCTTGCCTCTCTGTTTTCTCCCTTCAGCTCACGGTTCTGCTTCTCTCTACTCAATTCCCCTGCCTCGGTTTGCTTCTCTTTCGTTGGCTTTAGCTCTGACCGGTTCAGTCTTCTTCTCCCCTAAAGCCTCTCGGTTTCAGGCTTCCATCATCATCATCCTTATTTCTCTTCTTCACTTAATCTCGACTTTACCAAGTTCAGCCCCTGTTTTCTTCCATGACCGAAACCCAGCTAACTCAGCTCCATTTTCAGCCCTTCAATCGACTCCAATCCTTGTTGTTCTGCTTCGGCCTGCTTCAATCCTATTTTGCTTCATCTCCTGATTTCCCTGTCTTTCACTCTCTCTTTTGCTCACCCTTCTCCCTCCTTTCTAATCTTCTCTCTTGGTCAGCCTCCAGCAGCAACTTTCCTGCTCTGTTTCACATTTTCAGGGACTGCTCCTGCTTCACTTTTCGATCTCGGTCAGCAGCAGTTCTCTCTCTCTTCCTCGCAGTCCTACTCCCAGTTTTTCTTCTTCCTCAATCTCGGTTCCAATTCCCTGCGGCTATCTATTCCTTCCTTCTCCTTTTTCTCTCCCGATCAGCCTCAGTCCATGCACCTTTCTCTTCTCCCTTTCTTCTCTCCTTTCCTCCCTCGGCTGGATAGCTTCCCTTTTTCTTTCTTCCCTTTTCTTCCGACCGACAGCCTCCTCTCTTCCCCCTTTCCTTCTTCTTTCTCCTCCCCTTTCTTTTCTTTCTCTTTTCTTTCTTTTGCTTCCCGCCCAGCAGAGTAATTCTGCCCCTTTTCAAAATGAAGAAAACAGAATTGGCTTTCTTTGAAAGCCAATTCCGTACCATACATATATATTATATTAATATATATATGTTTTATTAAAATATAATATATTAATATATATATATGTGTGTTATTTTAATATATATATATATATTTGTTTTTGTTTAGTGTTAGTGTTATTTTTTTGTTTATTTGTTTTGTTTCCATTTTATTTTAAATGTCTTATACATTATACATTACAATATATTTATATATATATTTGTTATATATATATATATATATCATCATTCATCCATTTTAAATTTGTCTAGTATATATATATTATACCTATGTATATATATATACTTTTTCTTTCCATCCTTTTTTTATAAAATCACCTAATGACAATATTTATGCCTTCTATGAAATTTTTATTATTTCGAAAATGAAATATTATTAGGATCTTATCACTCCTTATAATTCCCGATATAAGTTTTCTCATCAAGATTATTTTTGATCCCTTCATGCTTGCATTTGCTTCATCACATCTTGTATCTTCTGGTTCCTGATTATTCACGAATTTCTCGGCCCCTATATTCTCGAGCCCTACAACGAACATCCACACTTCCATTAAAATATAATTTAATTAAACATAGAAAATTTTTGGGGTTTACATTCTCCCCACCTTAAAAGAATTTAGTCCTCAAAATTCATTCGGGTCCATCAAAATAGACGTGGGTACTCTTAATCAATTTGTCTACGATCACCTAGATTGTATCATGTCCCTTTCTGGTTCTTGGTAATCCTACTTACACCCATTCTTAATACACTGTGACCTAAGAGGCTCCGAGTCTCCTTAAATTTTAACACCAGTGCACTCCAAAGTGGGTCACTCGATCCGAAAATCTCCCCTTCATATAGCTTTTATAATTGCTCTCTCAGCATTTCACATCCAAGCAAGGTCACTCAATACAGTGGTTTGAGTAATTTATTCAACACCCCATGCTAAATCAATTCTAAAACTTCTCCTTTTAGTTTAGGGGTAACTTTGATAAATTATTTGACCATGTGTCAGAAAACTTTCCCAGTTTACAGGGATGTTTCCATACTCCGAACACACCCTATCTTAATTTCACAATTCCTATACACCATATTAGTCCTTCGGGATTTATACAGGGGTGTGGTAACGTGTAACATGAAATCTAGAGGGTCAGGTTTCACAGGCATTTTACATGCCAACTGGGGTGATATATATATATATATAAAATAAATAAATAAATAAATAATGCGTAGAACTTGAATCCAATAATACATGTGCCTCGTGATTGCAAATTAAAAGCTTACCCTGGATGGTCTCAGCGGAGGCATCAGCAGTCTCTATATTCATAGCAAAGACCCTCCCATGAGTGACAGGCTTCTTGCCCTTCTCAACTGCAGTAGCCCGTCTCTGTGGGACTTGTCTCGGGGGAGCTTGCCTCTCAGGTTGTCGTGGTAGTTCTGGAAGCTGTGGAAACTTATTTAATGGAAAATCTCTAATCCGGTGTCCCCTCTGTCCACACCTAAAACTGCTCCCTGAGGACCAGTGGCACACACCACTATGGAAATTACCACAACTAGGGCACAATCTCTCGTACTATTGGAAGTCTCTGGCAGTCTGTGGGGTAGCTATAGGAGACATGGGCCTATCAATCCTAGCCCAAGAATCGTCTATCCTCTGCCTCTTAGGCTAGCCCCTCCTAAAATCCCGTCTCGCCAACTCCATCTGTATACGATCATCTCTGGTCCTTCCCTTAAAACCATACTTCGTCTGGGTGACATTGAGGCCCCTCTCGACCATCTGTGCTCTACCCAGAGCATCCTGAAATTTCGTAATCCATAGCCCCAAAAGATGATCTCTGATAGCTGGCCTTAACCCTGCTAAGAACCTCTCAGTCCGACGCTCTTCATTCTGGAACGTCTCCAGGTCATACCTCATCAGCATGGTGAATTTACTTTCATACTCATCCACGGTCATACTGCCCTTGCACCAAACTCAAAAAATCCATCCTCAACTTCTGCTGGGCAGCTAGTGGAACATACTACTTCCTAAACGCTGTGGAGAAAGCATCCCAATTAATCACCGGATGCTGAGCAGTCAGAAGGACCTTGGTGGATCCCTACCAATACTCTGCTTGGCCCTGCAGCATGTAAGCGGCCATAGAGACCTTCTCAACATCAGAACACCCCAGAAAGTCGAAGATCTTCCCAAGGCTCACCAGCCACTCTTCGGCCTCTATCGGATTCTTAATTCCCTTAAATGCTCGAGAACTCATCTTCAGGAAATCTCTCATCCTACCGATATCTCTCTCCTCCCTTCAGGCCTGTACAGGAGGCTGAGGTGCCAAAGGTACTGGAGGAACTAGTGGAGGAGGAGGTAGCGGTGCTTGCGGAGGAGTCTGCACCGGAGTAGGAACTGGTGCCGTGCCAGCAGAATCAGAAACATTTGCCCCTAGGTATTGGGCAACCATGGCAGCTATCAACTCCAAACCTCGCTCGAGGTGCTGCTCCAATCGCTGCTCAAACTGAGCCATACGGGTACGAGGACTCTCTGGCTCGGGTGAAGGGGGTGGAGGTGGCTGAGCCTGCCTCCGAAGACGTCCACGTCTTCCACTCATCATGCAAGTGATCTAATACCTGCACGTAATTCCAAAGATCAAGTCTTACATTCATTAGGTATACATTACCTACTACCAGAAAAGCACAAACATTTGAGATGTATTTTTAATCCTTATTTTCGACACTGACAGTACTAGACAACCTTCGCTCTGATACCACTTAAACTGCAACGACCCTTGACCCTTGAAAATCGAGAATTTTTTTTTTTGAATTTACTTTACCCACTTATTCCCTTATTCACTTAGGTTGTATTCCTATGCAGTGTCAAAACACTTTTCCTAATACTTTACTCATGATTATAATTAATTTCTATATTTTAGCTTATGTGGCCGATAAAAATTTTGGCAGCACAACGGCTTATGTATGAGCCTACCCACCTCCAAATCAATTGTTTTTTTAGCAATCCTAGATATCCACCACTACCAAGCATACTTTCTAAGTTCATCTTTACCACTCAACACTTCCATTTCAATTTAATACTAGTCATCTCAAAACATTATACCAAAGTAGTAATGTTTACATCGTTCCTTACAAAATTACATCCCAACTAATATTTTCAATATGTGTCTATGCATACAATTATGTCTGGTACAGGAATGTAAATGTATACCTTTCTGTGTGTACAAAAAGTAGCCTAGGGAGCTCTCCCCACCAGCCTACGTCGTGTACACGGCAGGTAGCGCCTACGGATCACTGCAAATAATCTGGGAGGTAGAGGGGTGAGCTTTCGGGAAAAAGCCCAGTAAGAAGATGTATTTAAAATGATTCTAGCAATTTAAATATGTATAAAACATGATAATGCGTATGATGATACTTTCTGAAACTAATAATAATATTCACAGATTAAGAAAAATTATAAACATCGAGATTCAAAACGTAAATCTTTATGTATTTGAACTTAATAGATATTACGTAAAACTAGTCGTACATTCAGAATTCCAAACAGGAATACATATCAAATCACATACTACAAATCTGGTTCTGAAAACAGAGTTTAAATTTTCAAATTGAGACTACATCGGCCATATAATTATCATGTGACAATAACGAATTTATCACGCGGCGATAACCAATTTATCACGCCGTAAAATAACCCGATCATCCTCCGTAGAGGGAATTCAGAACCCAATGGTAATTTCAGACGCCACAAAGGTGAAGTACAGGTGCCACGAAGGCGAAATACAGGCGCCATGAGGGCGAAATACAGGTCCCACGAGGGCGAAATACAAGCGCCACGAAGGCGAGATACAGGCACCACGAAGGCGAATTACAGGCGCCACAATGACGAAATACAGGAGCCACGAAGGTGAATTACAGGCGCCACGAAGGCGAAATACAGGCGCCATACAGGCGAAATACAGGTGCCATGAAGGCGAATTACAGGCGCCACACAGGTGAAATACAGGCGCCACACAGGGGAAATACATGCGCCACGAAGGTGAAATACAGGCGCCACGAAGGCGAAATACAGGTGCCACACAGGCGAAATATAAGTGCCACACAGGTGAAATACGGGCGCCACACAGGCGAAATACAGGTGCCACAAGGGTAAAATACAGGTGCCACGAAGGTGAAATACATGCGCCACAAAGGCGAAATACAGGCGCCACACAGGCGAAATACAGGAGCCACACATACGAAATACAGGCGCCACGAAGGTGAAATACAGGCGCCACGAAGGCGAAATACAGGCGCCACGAAGGCGAATTACAGACGCCACACAGGCGAAATACAGGACCCACACAGGCGAAATACAGGCGCCACGAAGGCGAAACACAAGGGCCACACAGGCGAAACACAAGGGCCACACAGGCGAAATACAGGCGCCACAAGCGCAAAATACAGGCACCACGAAGGCGAAATACAGTTGTAAGCATACAACGTACATGGCCCTTAGTCTCAAAACAACTATAGTTTTCATATACGAAAATATCGAAATAAATTCATCTTATTCGAAAGATCATTTTAAAAGACATGCTTATATTCCGAAATCAAATTCAGTTATATACAATTATTCAAAAACATAAACACAGAGAGCATAGTCTTGATTAGAAATATAATTTAGAAACATGCATGAAAATCATACTTCATGTCTTTGCAAGCTTTCTTTAACAAGTTTCGGTAAGTAACTATTACCGTTTTAAATTATATCCCCTTACCTCGATCTATCGAAATCTCCATGCTCGAGTGGTGACGCCTCTTAGTACCTCCCTTAATTCCTTCTACGGTCACCTACACCGAAATCATACACTTAGCAACCTATTCGTTAAAATCGTAACCTATTCGTTACTATTGCGTGTGTACGTATTATTGTACGTACCTAAGTCAACACGCACGTTTATATATTTTCCCTTACCACATATTATTTTGTATGTACTATTATTGACATTCACCTTATTATACACCTCTACATGTATGTACACATAAATACATATATATATATACACTCCCATATGTATATATATATATATATATATACATTTTGTTTTCACTCTTTTCCTATCTCATATATACATTCTTTGTATATATATATACTAGCACAAATTCATCCTATATACACCCATATGTAAATGCATCTAATATATATATACATATATATATACACTCCTATATATATATTATTGTCTTCTATTTTTTTTTTCTTATCACATTATATATGTCCTTGTTTGTACATATACTAAAACACATTTATTTTATACAATCATTTGTATATACACCCAAGTATATACACATTTTTCATATACTGCTATATGTATATACACCTAAGTATATTGTCATATTTATTTTATCATTGGCTTTCCTTATTCATTATCAAATATATGTACATATACTAACATACCCTTTCATTATACATACCTATATGTACATACCCAAATATATATATATATATTTTTATTCACATAAATACATATATATATTATCACTTGTCTCCATTATTCAATATCACAAATATATATTTCTTTGCCTACATCTCATCATTCCATTTTTGTCTAATTCAAACTATACTAGCATGCTTATACATGTACCACACATATATATTCATGTAGATTAATACACATATATACATGTATGTATCTTACCTCTTTTCTCTTCCATTTTTTTTTTTTTAGCTTGCTTTTCTTCTCTCACGATTTTCTCCTTTCTTCCTCAACCTCTCGGTTCCAGCTTGCCTCTCCTTGTTTCCTCCCTTCTTCCTCAACCTCTCGATTCCAGTTTTCCTCTCCTTTCTTCCTCAACTCCTTGGTTCCAGCTTGCCTCTTTGTTTTCTCCCTTCAGCTCACGGTTCTGCTTCTCTCTCCTCAATTCCCCTGCCTCGATTTGCTTCTCTTCCGTTGGCTTTAGCTCCGACCTGTTCAGTCTTCTTCTCCCCTCAAGCCTCTCGGTTTCAGGCTTCCATCATCATCATCCTTATTTCTCCTCTTCTCTAAATCTCGACTTTACCAAGTTCAGCCCCTGTTTTCTTCCATGACAGAAACCCAGCTAACTCAGCTCCATTTTCAGCCCTTTAATCTACTCCTATCCTTGTTGTTCTGCTTCGGCCTGCTTCAATCCTATTTTGCTTCAGCTCCCGATTTCCCTGTCTTTCACTCTCTCTTTTGCACACCCTTCTCCCTCCTTTCTAATCTTCTCTCTCGGTCAGCCTCCAGCAGCAACTTTCCTGCTCTGTTTCACATTTTCAGGGACTACTCCTGCTTCACTTTTCGATCTCGATCAACAGCAGTTCTCTCCCTCTTCCTCGCGGTCATGCTCCCAGTTTTTCTTCTTCCTCAATCTCTGTTCCAATTCCCTGCTGCTATCTATTCCTTCCTTCTCCTTTTTCTCTCCCGATTAGCCTCAGTCCACGCACCTTTCTCTTCTTCCCTTTCTTCTCTCCTTTCCTCCCTCAGCTGGACAGCTTCCCTTTTTCTTTCTTCCCTTTCTCTTCCGACCGACAGCCTCCTCTCTTCCCCCTTTCCTTCTTCTTCCTCCTCCCCTTTCTTTTCTTTCTCTTTTCTTTCTTTTGCTTCCCGCCCAACAGAGTAATTCTGCCCCTTTTCGAAATGAAGAAAACAGAATTGGCTTTCTTTGAAAGCCAATTCCGTACCATACATATATATATATTATATTAATATATATGTTATATTAATATATATGTTATATTAATATATAATATATTAATATATATATATGTGTGTGTTATTTTAATATATATATTTGTTTTTGTTTAGTGTTAGTGTTATTTTTTTGTTTATTTGTTTTGTTTCCATTTTATTTTAAATGTCTTATACATTATACATTACAATATATATATATATATATATTTGTTATATATATATATATATATATATATATATATATATATATATCATCATTCATCCATTTTAAATTTGTCTAGTATATATATATATATATATATATATTATACCTATGTATATATATATATACATTTTCTTTCCTTCCTTCTTTTATAAAATCACCTAATGACAATATTTATGCCTTCTATGAAATTTTTATTATTTCAAAAATGAAATATTATTGGGATCTTATCGCTCCTTATAATTCCCGATATAAGTTTTCTCATCAAGATTATTTTTAATCCCTCCATGCTTGCATTTGTTTCATCACATCTTGTATCTTCGGGTTCCCGATCATTCACGGGTTTCTTGGCCCCTATATTCTCGAGCCCTACAACGAACATCCATACTTCCATTAAAATATAATTTAATTAAACATAGAAAATTTGTGGGGTTTACAATAGGAAATTAAAATAAGGTATAATTGACTTGATGAATGAAAATTAAGGGAAATCTTGAGGTCTCGGTAGTCGAATAAAATTTTAAAGGACTGAAAACCTTAAGTAATTTCAATCGGTAATGATTAAATCGGGCAAAATGGGCTCAAATGACGAACTTTTCTTTAACAAGTGGGCCCTAAAGTTTTACGGGACATATAAGAAACTTAGTATATGTGATGCCCCGGAAGCACAAAAAACAGGGTAAATTTAAAACTTATTTACATCAATACACCATTCTGGGTGCATTCCTGTGCTGTGTCATGCATCACGATACATAAATTATAAAACTTTCACCACAGGATCTCATCATCTAAAATTCATATATCATACCAATAAACATTTTCAATAGAGAGTTAATTAGTCCTAATACATCCCATATATCATTGTTCATCAAGTGTCTGTAAATACAACTTTAGTCTGGGTAAATGAAATGCTAAATTATACCTCAAATACAATATATGACCTGAGCTCAAGTCCTCCACTAGCCACTACTTTGTACGTCGCAGGAAAACTCTCTACACTTGACGAAATCTGGGGAGATATAAAAATATGGTGAGCTTCAAAATTGCTCAGTAAGAGGGTAAGGGACTCGTTAACAAAATAAGTAATTACACAGCACAATCACTTTGTTTTGTGAGTGAAACCTAATAAACTCAATCGAAAATGTAGCATGACTAATTAAAACACCATCTCAACTCATTTCTCAAAGCTCATGCAGAAACATAAGAGTAATTGGTTTAATATAAAAACCACAGTTACAAGCATATGTAAATTGGGATGCGATAATGGCTTTTCTCATAAAACGTGATAAAAATCACCTCAATAGTAATGCACGTGGCATAGCCACAAAACACAATCTCATACGTAAAATGAGACTAGGCAATTAAAATTCAGATAAAATACTTGTCATGGCACATCAATATAATTCTCCTCTAGGTGTGCATCCCAGACACCCTCAAAAGAGGGAACGTCGACAATATGGTCGTGTACATGGTGTATTGGGCTTACACGTTACCAGAACAAGGCCCGACCTTACATGCTACCAGACCAAAGCCTCTCCTCATGCACACTATCGGTCTTACATGCTACCAAAGCTAGTGCTACCAAAGCGGGGGAAAAATATCAGACTTACATGCTACCAAAGCAAGGCCACCCAGTGCTACTAGAGCGGGGGTCATCTCACGTTACCAGAACGGAGGAATATCAGACTTACATGCTACCAAAGCAAGGCCCAATGTGTATTCAACATGATTGCCTAAGTATTAGTAATAGCCATTATCATATAAAACCGTTTTGCCTTCACGTAGAACTCATAAGGGTTTTCTCTCATAAAATTCATCTAAAAACATTTGTGTACTCAACACAAAACATATTAAAACTGAGCTCAAAACGACAAAACCACGCACACATTTCTCAAACCTCAGTACGCCTTAACGAAGAGCCCAAATCACTTTTTACTTTTTAAACTCAAAATGGTTGTAAAACAATTTCACACTTAGTTTACAACTCATAAAAATTGGGTCCCAACCAGTTATAAAACCGTGTACAATAACTCATTCACATCCCATAAAAGATGCTTGTTTTCTCAAATCACATTTCATGCTACAATATCATCACAAATCACATACATAATCGAGTTTAAGTTTTCCCTTACCTCGTTGCACCTTGTATAGTGCAATCGCTTCCCCCTAACGACGGACTAGCCTCGCATTCCTCTTTGGAACTCCTGGGCTGTCCCAACGATGTAAAAACATCATCAATACATTATCAGATTGTCTCAAATCTCAATATCGAGCATAATTTCTCACATTCTCATTTAATATCTCAAAACCTCATTAACCAAATTCCTCATAATTTCTCAATATTCCTATCAACCCTAGTCATTTTCAGCTCATTTATCACAACATCTACAGCCACAAACATAGACATTTACTTCCAAATCAAAGATTAAAGCTTAGAAATTTACCCAAAACTTGTGGAGTGCTCAACTCACACCTCAGCTCAAATCGGCCTTCGATTTCCAAGTATGTTGTTCTCCTTTTAATGAGGAACAACTTTCCCTCTTGCCACAACTTCTGATTCGAACGAAAATGGGTGCCTTGGACAAGAGAGAAAGCTAGGGATTTTAATTTTTGGAGAGAGAAAGGATGAAATGCAGGAAAAATGCAGGAGTCCTTTTATAGGCGGAGGGCAGGAGATCGATCTGCTTCCATTGGATTTCGATCTACATTTGAATTTGGGAACATTTTAGGCACTTTTTATACCTACCAGATCAATTTGTCGAGGGGGTAAGATCGATCTCATAATCTTGAGGAGATGGATCTGCTCCTTGTGAGGAGATCGATATGCTATTTACATAAACATTTTTAGATCGATCTACTCTTGTAGGAGATCGATCTACTCTTGTAGGAGATCGATCTACTCTTTACAGAAGCATTTGGAGATCGATATACTTGCTTATGGGATCGATCTGTCTATCAGTTCTTGTACATTTCCTGCATCTTGGAGCCATGAGATCGATCTCTCATCCTTGGAGATCGATCTGGCGTTTACAGATTGCACGACTGCTACATCAATTTACAGAAAACTTAATGTAAAATTTTTCATAATCTACCCCATAGTCTATACTTCAATCCATACACATTCAAGACTTAAAAACCTCATCTTCTTATACTTCATCATATTTAAAAACTTTTGTGTACATCAACATATCATAATTACATACATCCAGTTACAATTCTTATAACTGGGGTGCATAAAATTCGCAGTTCTCACATCCTCCCCACCTTTAAAGAATTTGGTCCTCTAAATTCAACTTGACTCGTCAAACAGATGGGGGTACTTCTCCTTCATGAGGCTTTCCAATTCCCAAGTTGCCTCTTCCATTGAGTGATACTTCCATAAAACTTTCACTAATGGGATGTTTTTAGTCTAAAGCACCTTCTTATTCCTATCGATGATTCAGACGGGTTTTTCAGTGTAGCTCATGTCCTCTTGTATGTTCATCTCTTTATACTTTATGACATAAGAAGGGTCCGGGTGGTACTTCCTCAACATAAACACATGAAAGACGTTGTGTATTCCAAACATTTGTAGGGGTAATGCTAATCACATCCTCCCAGGACATCAGAATACTCTTGGTAGTATCCCACCAATCTCGAGTTCTCCCTTTCAACATATAGGCGCCTATACTGACCCTCTCAGTATTTGTGCATCCCAAATACTCATATATGACTCTCAACTCAGTCATCCACTCCTCAGCCTCTACGGGATCCTTTCTTCCCTTGAATACGGGTGGATTCATTTTCAAAAAGTCCCTCAGTCGAACCATATTTCTTTCATCGGGCTGAGTGGCGGGAAGCACCGGGTCCATCTGTACTGGGGGCGCGGGAGGTCCTAGTGGTGGTGTATGAGTGGTGCCCGAGATATTAACTCCAAAATGTTATGCGAATAACGCAGCCATTTGCTCGAAACCCTACCGTACAACTGTCTCAATCTAATTAAATCGAGAGTTAGGACTCTTTGGTTGTGGGGCAGGTGGCGGAGGTGGCTCTGCCTGCCTCTTCGAACGACCTCGTAGTCTACTAATTTTTCAATCTCAATATGTTTCCTGCGCGTACGCATCAAACTTGATTGAAATCTCAATCCTCAATTTCAGTTCATGACCAGACTTATACAGACACTTGGGATGTATTCTATTTCACTTAACCGACACTGACAGTAGTAAACACCCTAAGCTCTGATACCAAAAAAACTCTATGATGCCCCGAAAGCGTGAAAAATAGGGTAAATTTAAAACTTATTTACATCAATTACACAATTCTGGGTGCATTCCTGTGCAGTGTCATGCATCATGACACATAAATTATAAAATTTTTACCATAGGATCTCATCATCTAAAATTCATATATCATACTAATATATATTTCTCAATACAGAGTTAATTAATCCTAATACATCCCATACATCATTGTTCATCAAGTGTCTATAAATAAAACTTTAGTCTGGGTAGATGAAATATTAAATTATACCCTAAATACAATATACAGCCTAGAGCTCAAATCCTCCACTAGCCACCACTCCGTAAATCGTAAGAAAACTCTCTTCACTTGAAGAAATCTGGGGGGATATAAAAATAGGGTGAGCTTCTAAATCACTCAGTAAGGGGGTAAGGGACTCGTTAACAAAATAAATAATTACACAGCTCACTCACTTTGTTTTGTGAGTGAAACCTATTAAACTCAATAGAAAATGTAGCATGACTAATTAAAACATCATCTCAACTCATTTCTCAAAGCTCATGCAGAAACAGAAGAGTAATTGGTTTAATATAAAAACCACAGTTACAAGCATATGTAAATCGGGATGCGATAATGGCTTTTCTCCTATGATAAAAATCACATCAATTGTAATGCATGTGGCATAACCACAAAACACAATCTCATGCATAAAACGAGACTAGGCAATTAAAATTCAGATAAAATACTCGTCATGGCACATCAATATAATTCTCCTTTGGGTGCGCATCCCAAGCATCCTAAAAAGAGGGAACGTCGACAATATGGTCGTGTGCATGGTATATTGGACTTACGCGTTACTAGAACAAGGCTCGGCTTTACATGCTACCAGAGCAAAGCCTCTCCTCATGCACACTATCGATCTTACATGCTACCAAAGCAAGGCTCAGACTTACATGCTACCAAAGTAAGGCCTCCCAACGCTACCAAAGCGGGGGAAAAATATCAGACTTACATGCTACCAGAGCAAGGCCACCTAGGGCTACTAGAGCGGGGGTCATCTCATGTTACCAGAACGGAAGAATATCGAACTTATATGCGACCAAAGCAAGGCCCAGACTTACATGCTACCAAAGCAAGGCCCGATGTGTATTCAACATTACACGCCTATGTCTTAGTAATAGCCATTATCATATAAAATCATTTTGGCATAAGGGTTTTCTCGCATAAAATTCATCTAAAAATATTTGTGTACTCAACACAAAACATGTTAAAATCGAGCTCAAACCGCTAAAACCATGTACACATTTCTCAAACCTCAGTATGCCTTAACGTAAAGTCCAAATCACTTCTTACTTTTTAAACTCAAAATGGTTATAAAACAATTTCACACTTAGTTTACAACTCATAAAAATTGGGCCCCAATCGGCTATAAAACCATGTACAATAACTCATTCACAACCCATAAAACATGCTTGTTTTCTCAAATCACATTTCATGCTATAATATCATCACAAATCACATACACAATCGAGTTTAAGTTATCCCTTACCTCGTTGCACCTCATACAGTGCAATCGTTTCACCCTAACGACGGACTAGCCTTGCATTCCTCTCTGAAACTTCTGGGCTATCCCAACGATGAAAAACATCATCAATACGTTATCATATTGTCTCAAATCTCAATATCGAGCATAATTGCTCACATTCGTATTTAACATCTCAAATCCTTATTAACCAAATTCTTTAGAATTTCTCAATATTCCTATCAACCCTAATCATTGTCAGCTCAGTTATCACAACATCTACAGCCACAAACGCAGACATTTACTTTCAAATTAAAGATTAAAGCTTGGAAATTTATCCAAAACTTGTGGAGTGCTCAACTCACACCTCAGCTCAAATCACCCTTCGATTTCCAAGTATGTTGTTCTCCTTTTGATGAAGAATAACTTTCCCTCTTGCCACAACCTCTGATTTGAATGGAAATAGGTGCCTTAGAGGAGAGAGAAAGCTAGGGATTTTAATTTTTAGAGAGAGAAAGGATGAAATATAGGAAAAACGTAGGAGTCCTTTTAAAGGTGGAGGGCAGTAGATCGATCTGCTTCCATTGGAGATCGATCTGCATTTGAATTTGGGAACGTTTTAGGAACTTTTTATGCCTACTAGATCAATCTGTCGAGGGGGTAAGATCGATTTCATAATCTTGAGGAGATCAATCTGCTCTTTGTGAGGAGAGATCTGCTATTTACAGAAACATTTTTATATTGTTCTACTCCTGTAGGAGATCGATCTACTCTTTACAGAAACATTTGGAGATCGATCTACCTACTTATGGGATCGATTTGTCTATCAGTTCTTGTACATTTCCTACATCTTGGAGCCATGAGATCGATCTCTCATCCTTGGAGATCGATCCGGCCTTTACAGATTGCACTGCTGCTGCATCAATTTGTAGAAAACTCAATGTAAAATTTTCCATAATCTAACCCATAGTCCATTTTTCAATCCATACACATTCAAGACTTAAAAACCTCATCTTCTTATACTTCATCATATTTAAAACTTGTGTGTACATCAACATATCATAATTACATACATCTAATTACAATTCTCATAACTGGGGTACATAAAATTTACAGTTCTCATAGTATAACACTTAAGGAGTGAAATTTGGTTCAAAATGGGTTGAAAATATTTTTTATGGATTTTACAAAAATAGGGCTACTGGCAAGCCTAGGCCTAGCATCTGCTGGCCCAACAAAGTTGCCCAATTTGAAGCCCATCCAGAAGGCTTTTGAGCCCAATCTTCTGTAGAATAAAAGATCACTTCATGCTCTTTCTGGAACACCAAAGAAAGCTCCAAACCGACCTGAAACCTAAAAGAACCACCCATCTAATCTTACCGTTGACATCTTCCACTAGCCATGCTTGTGCGATTTTTTCGACGACCATCCGACCACTTTTAGAGTTCAGTCAAGAAGGATCAAATCTTCCTTCCAAAGTCCTCTACAACATAGAAAAAGCTAGCCTTAAACAAGCTCATTTGCTAGGTTAAAAGCTAGAGAGAAGAATAGGGGCAGAATCTGCCCTATTTTTGGGTAAGAGAGAAACTTAAATTCGTAAGTTCTTGGTTGGTTTTTGAGCATGTTCTTTATGATTTGTGTACATGTTGTTTCAGAGTTGAGAATCATTGCTGGAGTAAGAAATAAGTGGTCAAAGTTGGTCAAACAAGGTGAGAAGTTGGTGAAAGATGATGAATGTTGGATATGTTGTTGTTTGGTAAATTTGAATGATTTTTGCTAAAGTAGAAAATTGAGAAATAATTTCTAATGTATAGGATGAATATGGCTAGCCTTGAAATGTTAAGTAAATGCTGAAATTTTGTTGAATTTGATGTTGTAGAATGATTGTTTAATACTGAAAATTTTAGTTTATAGCTCAGTTTAGTGGAGAATTGTAAAAGTATGAAAGTTTGATAATTTGACAAGTTGTGGTGTGTTGATTTTAGACTTGGATAAGTGTTTAGGCTATTAAGTTTATAAGTTTGACGTTGTGAAACCCAAATTTTTTCCACTTTATTTCTTATTTGGAATAACTAAGAAGTAATTGAGAACTCAGAATAATGTTATGCAGACCCGAAACCATCGAAGCACTAGGGTTAATGGCGTAGGGCCCGACAGCATAAAAATTGAGGTAAGGCTCTAAGCCCGAGAATTACTTAAGAATTACATGTATAAGCCTAAAATGATGTGTAGAAGTGAAAACTAAGGTATTTGAAGTGAAAAAGTTAGTAAAACTCAGGTTTACGCTAAGCCGAGAAAAGAGCCTAGTAAGAGAAATAAATTCTAGAAATTCTGAAAAATTATTTTGAGACCATATGAAATTAGCATAAGGAATATTTAACATGGGGAATGAAAATCAAATGGAAAGATGGAGGTTTTGGGATCGAGTTAATTTTTAAAGTGAATCGAAAACATTAAGCTATTTTGCTCGATAATGACCAAATTGCGCGAATTGAGCTCAATCGGGGAACATTTCTTAAACAAGTGTCCCCTAAATTACATATTATATTACTTGGGAGTGAAAATTTGGAGGAAATCAGACTAGAAAAAATTTTTTATTAACTTTCTAAAACATAACAAGAATTTCCCCTAAGGAAACAGCCCAACCAGTAGAATTTTCAAAATTTGAAGACCTTATAGAAACCTTTTGACTCCTAAATTTTCTATATTAAAATAATACTTAATAAGATTTCTGTAGAGATAAAAATGAACCCCAACTGACCTAGAACCCGAAAACCCTAGCCACCCAAAGTTGACGTACGTGTCATCCTTGCTTTCAGATTGAATGATTTGTTCAGCAGCCTTCCGGCCACTTTCAAGTGACAGTAAAGAAGGATGAAATCTTCCCCCTTCATTCCTCTATAACATATAAAAAATCCAGCCACAAAGGAGTTCATTTTCTTGGTGAAAAACTAGAAAGAAGAACAGGGATGGAATCTGTTCTATTTCAAGGTGAGAGAAAGTTTGAATTATTGGAAGCTTTTGGTTGGTTTTTCTTGTAGTTTTTAATGATTATAAGCTATATATATGTTGAATTACAGTTGAAGATCAATTTGGAGGATAAAAAAGGTGGTCAACCTTAGTCAAAGTTTAGGTAAACTTGATAAATGATGATGAACTTGAGATATGTTGTTATTTGGTGTTTTTGAATGATTTTTAGTTAAGTAGAATTGAAAGAAATAATTTCTATGAGAGTGTATGAATTCAGACAGCCTAGGGTTCATGTGTTTGTGATGAAATTTGGATGAATTCAAGGTTGTTAACAGTTAAATTTATACCGAAAAAGTTTAGTTTATAGCTTAGTTTAGTGAAAATCGAAAGGTGTGAAAATTAGTAAAATTAGAATGATGACAAGTATGAATTATGGATGTGAATGAGCCTTAGGCTATTAAGATAGTGAAGGTGAAGTTAGAACAACAAAATTGGCTAAAATAGCTTAAACTGACACTTAAATCAGTAAAATCGAGAAAATATGAAAAGTTGACAAAAAGTCAAAATTGGTCGACATTTATGAAACTAAGCATATGTTTGAATATGTTGAGATGCTATTAAGCATTATTTGATGATTTTGTATCATTTGGGCAGCTTCAAAAATCGACACGTAAATCGAAGCTATCTCGAAACCCGATAATTTTACACTACCCCAAGGTTTAAGAGGTAAGGGATGTGTTTTAATGTAGTATTAGTATTCCAATACCTTACTTTGATTTATAAACTCATAAAGTATGCTCGTATTTATAAAAATGTATTCCCAAATGTAAAAAGTTACTATTCATATTAAACCGAGAAAACCAAAGAATAAGCCTTATTTTTTGAGCTCTTTAACTGTATTTTAGTACCTATGACAAGTTTTGGAATACGGTTTGCTACGCGAAAATGAAATTTTATAAATGATGCATATGCTTATGAAATGAAATAAAAACATTATTTCTATGAGGTTGCAGGCTAATAGACCCGAAAAATGATTTAAAATGTTTTGTTTTGAGACTGAGGCCACATTTAGTCTACACAAATTGTCATGTGTGGCTCGTGTGGACTTTGGACCTTCGTGGTGCATGTCATATGCCGCTTGGTGTACGTTCCGTCCCTTGTGGCGCATGCTTAACTGCGTCGGGTATTTGTGCCACTCGACGCCTTATTTCCACCATCTATTTAAGTGGCGTAGGGCGCTGTACCATATTAATCCAGTCTATAGTCCCATTACCATGGCTATAGGTACTCTGTCTACGTGAATTATCTAAGTGAACTACCTACGTGAAATATCTATGCGAATTTCACTTTTATTACTATGCGTCTCTGCCTAGTCTCCATGAAATTATTCAATATGATTTTAAAGAATGAGTATTAAGCTACGTGTTTCATATGTTACATGTTTTGACTTGATTTTTGAAATGAACTACGCGATATATGCTATGTGAAATGTAAACCTACGTGATATTTGCTACAAGATTTATATGGTACGTGAATTACATGCTACGTGGTTTATAAGATATTTGAAAACAAATGAGCTATGTGATTTTATATGTTACATATTACAATGTTTTGCTTTTACATATTTTATTGCTAAGACTACTTTAAACGCATGTCTTATGTCACGACCCAATTCCATTCTCTTTAACCGAAAATCACTGAAAATTTTTCGCGTTTTACTGTTACCTTACCCAGTCGTGAACTAAACTCACCACACACTGTTGTGCTGTGAGCCAATAATAAATGCCACATCTCATTCATTCTCAATTAATTAAAACGATGTCATACATGTGCATTTAATCGTGTACTTATACGAATACATGTTTTACTGACATCTACATCCCCCATAAGTACAACTCAAAAGAATACTGTGCTTTTACATTGTTTAGATACAAAAAGAATCACTGTGTATATACCTCTTAGCGGTGGAGATGCAGCGGAGTCCAAAATAATACGCCTCAGTCCTCACTGGGCTACTATGCACGCTCTGTAGGGGGAAAATAGAGTGGGATGAGCAACCACACGCTCAGTAAGGTAATAATGCAAGCATGGTAGATAACTACTCTATCTACATGCTGATAGTGTTATGCATAAATCATTTATAGTAGGAGCATGAGGAATAAAACTATGCCATGTGAATATACATATATATCTTGTATCAAAATCATGTGCATTGGCATATAAAACATGGTAGAGACATCATGTATAAATCATCTCATGCTCAATCTCATTTAAATTCATTAAAGGGCAATTCTTTAAGAAACTTCCTTTTTTAACCAACACCATAACACCACCAAATCAACTCACAACCACAACCACATTTACATTCCACAATTCACGCATGTGTATAAATCTAGGTCACTATATCAAAAGTGCCTATGTGAATCATTACATCATAAATCATCCCAGACCTCACGCATCCAGGTGTGCGGGGTATCATGCTGGCACGAAGATGGATTATCCCTCGCCAGACTTTCTCATCACATAACCATCATGCGGTGCATCGTACTCCGTAACTCATATCGTGATCGGGGGTGCCATTCCTAGGTCTTATCTACCCCATACCAAGAGTTTTCCATATTCCGTGAAGGAGAGCCTCCCTGCCGAACAAAGCCTCCCCGCCTAACAGAGCCTCCCTGCCTCCTCGGGCTTAAGGATGTTAGCTTAAGGATGTAGGGCTTAAGGATCCTTTCCGTAAGAGAGCCTCCCCACCGAACAGAGCCTCCCCGCCTAACAGAGCCTCCCTGCCTCCTCGGGCTTAAGGATGTTAGCTTAAGGATGTAGGGCTTAAGGATCTTACCGTACCCATGTAGGAGAGCCTCCCCGCCTAACAGAGCCTCCCCGTCTCTTTGGGCTTAAGGATGTTAGCTTAAGGGTCCCACCGTAAGAGAGCCTCCTTGCCAAACAGAGCCTCCCCACCTAACAGAGCCTCCCTGCCTCCTCGGGCTTAAGGATGTTAGCTTAAGGATGTAAGGCTTAAAGATCTTACCCACTTTCACAACCCTATACGAATCCCATTGTACAAGCTTGTGCGAGCAAAGCTCTAGCACGACTCATGCATCATGCATCTTCTCATAAAGAGGCGCGTACGAGCATAGCTCTAGTACGGTTATACTCATAAGACAACCACTCAAAATCCACGTACGAGCAGAAGCTCCAGTACGGTTTATAAATATCATTATAGATTCAAAATCAAGGTGCGAGTTAGGCTCCAGCACGTTTCATACAAATGAAAACATAGAAATCCAGCGCGAGCGAGGCTCTAGCGCGATTTATGTCATACAAGTGTGATAGGCGGCTCATATACAATTCATCAATCCCGGCAATTCGGGTTTAGCACTCACAAATACTTTTCTACAACAACAATACAATACTAGCCGTCCTATCTACGAGCTTGCTTAAAACCAAGCAATTCGTTTTGGAAAAACATCAAAACATTAGATTTATGCAATTATTAGCCTTACTATCCCATTTCATAAAATCCACTTCAAATCCAAAACCACGCATATACTCGTCATCATTCACGAATACCATCCATCATTTATTTGAGCAATTCATGCATTTCATACAACACCCAATATTCACCCACAAGTTCAAAGTACGAGCAGCTACCTCTATATACTCACAAAATTCCCTTACCTGGAATCGCGATGCGTGATTCCACTTCCTTAAGCTGCTTACTCGTACGGTTCGGTTCGCCTTCAACGAACTCTTCGGGGACTGCAAAAAATCGTATCTTGCATTATATTCGATCCGTACAATGCAACCCTTGCGCTTGCTATAGTCAATTTAACCTATAGCCTCTATTAACGCTTATATGGCCTCGTTTCATTACTTTACCCATAACTCGAGTCTATGGATCTTCTTAGGCCTATTAACTTATTCAAAATCGATATTAAATCGACATTAAGCTCATAGTGTTCATATTCCATGAATTCCCTCACTATGGCATTTATCAATCATATACATACCCATTTTCACAATTCCTCCTACTCACCAAGTAATTCCATCTAACCCTCTAAAATCATAACATTACCCCAATAACAACTTTAGCATGCCATAAACCATAAGCTCATTCAACCCCACATATCCTCACATTATACCCATTTTAGATTTCTAGGTCACACCAATTCCACACATTCCTAGGTAGTTTATACATCAATACTCATATCAATCAGCTCCAAAATCAATTAAATAGCTAATGCATTTGGATTGGAGTGTTAGAATCTTACCAATATGATTTCTCTTCTTGCTCCAATTGGTAATGCCCTTAACTCCTTCAATTCCAAGAATGGGAAAATGCCCTCTCACTATGTTGTTCTTCTCCTTGATAGGAACAACTTTGCTTCTAATGATCTCTCTCCAAATCTCACTGAAAATGGCTGATTTTATAGAGGAAAAGTTAGGTTTTTTGGGTTGAAAATGGGAGGTTAATATGTTTTTCTGAGATTTCCAGATTTTCAGCTCTCCTTATATAGAAATGGCTTGAGGAGATCGATCTGGTCCAAGAGGAGATCGATCTGGTCCCTTAAAATCCCTCTTTTTCACGGTATTTTTAAGCCTGAGATCGATCTGTTGAAGCAATGAGATCGATCTGTTGAAGTATGAGATCGATCTGTCGAAGCATGAGATCGATCTGGTCCCAAACAGAGAGCTAAGGAGATCGATCTGGGTGCTTGAGGATCGATCTTTTCACTTACAGAATGCTTGGCAGATCGATCTGGCTCCATTGGAGATCGATCTGCTCTATTCTTTCGCCCAAATAAGAGCATTCTGGCTCTTCCAGATCGATCTCTCATCCTATGAGATCGATCTGGACCTCATGTTTTCCAGATTTCCTGCAGTTTCTTTGCTGCAACTCATACCAACACATCCTTAATCTATTGCCATGGCCTTTTTCTCATCCATCCACCTTTATAACTTGAAAATGGCATCCATCCATACCTTATGCACATTGAAACTTGTGTGCATTCATTGTATGTTCAAAGGCATGCTACATAAAACCAAATGGAAGCATAACTCCATTCCATTTTACCACACTACTCATCTTGAGTCTCAATCACATCCATCACTTGCTAGAACTCATTTCTTCGTATTCATGCTCAATGAAACTTGTATGTACGTTACAATTTATATTACACATACATACATTGAATCCATGGACTTACATCAATCATACTTTACATTACAAGTCCATTCATATTATTTGATCCAAGTACACACATTACCCTTATACATATACGGGGTCTTACATTCTTCCCTCTTTCAAGGAATTTGGACCTCCAAATTAGAACCAAATCACTCTTCAAACAGTTAGGGGTACTTCTCCCGTATTAAGTTCTCCAATTCCCACGTGGCCTCTTCCGCCGTGTGGTGTTGCCAAAGAACTTTCACCAAGGGAATTGTCTTATTCCGCAACACTTTCTCTTTTCTGTCCAATATCCGAACCGGCTTCTCAACATACGTCATACTCTCATGGAGCTCCAATGGCTCATATTTTATCACGTGTGCCGGGTCCGGGTGATACTTCTGAAGCATCGAGACGTGGAAGACGTTGTGGACATTCGCCAAGTCCGGTGCCAATGCCAACATATATGCCTTATCTCCCACTCTCTCCAAAATCTCGAAGGGTCCGATATATCTAGGGCTCAGCTTGCCCTTCTTACCAAATATCATAATACCCTTCGATGGTGATACCCTCAGAAACACCTACTCACCCTCATCAAACTCCAGTGGTCTTCGTCTCTTGTCAGCATAACTCTTTTGCCGGCTCTGAGCTGTCCGTAATCTCTCACATATCAACTGGACGTCCTCAGATGCCTGCTGCACTAAGTCCGAAGCGAAAATCTGTCTGTCAGCAACCTTTTCCCATCCAATGGGGGAACGGCATCTACGCCCATATAATGCCTCATAGGGTGCCATCCCGATACTAGCATGATAGCTATTATTATAAGCGAACTCGGCTAACTGCAGGTGGTCATCCCAAGAGCCTCTATAATCCAGCACACACGCTCTCAACATATCCTCGAGGGTCTGTATAGTCCTCTCTGACTGCCCATCTGTCTGAGGATGAAAAGCGGTGCTAAAACTCAATCGGGTCCCCAGCGCTTCCTGAAAATGTTCCCAGAAATGGGAAGTGAAGCGGGCATCCCTATCAGAAACAACGCTCACTGGTACACCATGTAGCCGTACTATCTCTCGAATATACAGGTTCGCCAACTGACTCAGTGTATCGGTAGCTCTCATAGCCAAGAAATGGGCGGACTTAGTCAACCGGTCCACAATAACCCATATGGCATCATGACCTCTGCGGGTCCTCGGCAACCCCATCACAAAATCCATGGTGACATGCTCCCACTTCCAGGTCGGTATCAGTAGAGGCTGCAATAATCCTGCAGGCTTCTGATGCTCTACCTTCACTTGCTGACAAACGAGACACTTAGCGACATATTCCGTAATGTCTCTTTTCATTCCAGACCACCAATAAACCTTCCGAAGGTTTTGATACATCTTGGTACTTCCCGGATGTATCGTATACTTCGAAGAGTGAGCCTCTGATAAAATCGTTCTCCTGATCTCAGGATCCTTGGGAACGCATACTCTGCCTCTAAACCTCAATAAGCCATCAGCACTCTGCTCAAAATCAATACCCACACCTGTCTGTATCTGCCTCAGCCAATCGATACACCGTCGATCGCTCTGCTGGGCTTGCCGAATACGGCCAATCAACTCTGGCTCTAGTCTCAAACTAGCCATGATCTCAAGTCTCTCAGATCCAGGTGGGGTTACATCTAAACTGAGGTTCGCAAAGTGTTCTAACAATTCGTGTTCCCGTACCATCATATATGACACCAACCCAAGGTTCTTTCTACTCAAAGCATCGGCAACTACATTTGCCTTACCCGGGTGGTACATGATTTCACAATCATAGTCCTTCAAGAGTTCGAGCCATCTCCTCTGTCTCATATTCAGCTCTTTCTACGAGAACAGGTACTTAAGGCTCTTATGATCTGTGAACACCTGAAATTTCTCACCATAGAGATAGTGGCGCCATATTTTCAAAGCAAATACTACGGTCGCCAACTGTAAATCATGTGTCGGGTAGTTCCTCTCATGATCTTTCAACTGTCTAGATCCATAGGCAACTACCTTCCCATCCTGCATAAGCACACAGCCCATTCCCTGGTGTGATGCATCCGTATACACCGAGAATCCTCCTGAGCTGGTAGGAATGGTGAGAACTGGAGCAGTCGTCAATCGACGCTTGAGCTCCTTAAAACTCCTCTCACATGCCTCATCCCATGTAAACTTAACATCTTTACGTGTGAGGCGTGTCAACGGAGCAGCTAGTCTGGAGAAACCCTCTACAAATCTCCGATAATATCCTGCCAATCCCAGGAAACTCCTGATCTCAGTTACTGTCTTGGGCTGTTCCCACTGCATAACTGCCTCTATCTTGGATGGATCCACTGATACCGTATCCTTTAACACAACATGCCCCAGAAATGAGATCTGTTCCAACCAAAAGTTACACTTGCTGAGTTTGGCATACAATTCTCTCTCTCGGAGGGTCTGCAGAACTATCCTCAAGTGCTCCTCATGATCTTCCCTGGACTTGGAATACACCAAAATGTCATCTATGAAAACAATCACAAACTTGTCCAGGTATGGCTTGAATACATCATTCATCAATGCCATAAATGCTGCGGGAGCATTCGTCAATCCGAATGGCATCACCAAAAACTCGTAGTGGCCATAACGGGTACGAAATGCTGTCTTGGGTACATCTCCACTCCTGATCCTCAACTGATGGTACCCTGACCGCAGATCTATCTTAGAAAATACTTCGGCTCCCTGGAGCTGATACAACAAATCATCGATTCTTGGAAGGGGGTACTTGTTCTTAATGGTGGCCTTATTCAACAACCGATAATCTATACACAGTCAGAGGCTTCCATCCTTCTTCCTTACAAATAGAACCGGTGCTCCCCAAGGTGAGACACTCGGTCTAATAAACCCCTTCTCCAACAACTCTTGCAGCTGTTTCTTCAGCTCTCCCAACTCTATCGGAGCCATTCTATAGGGTGGCTTCGATATCGGCTCTGTACCAGGCACTAACTCAATGCAAAATTCTATTTCCCTTTCAGGTGGTAGTCCTGGTAATTCATCCGAAAAGACATCAGGGTAGTCCGTAATTACGGGTATGTCCTTCAATTCCGGGCGTGCCTCATCTATATCGACCACATAGGCAATGAACCCTTCACATTGTCCTCTCCATCGTTAGTAACATAAACCATCACTCCACATTCAACATTTATCATAAACAATAAATTTATCTCTCAAGCAATATGAATTTAAAATCATACTCCTTTATTTACAACAAACATGCTATTTTCATATCATTTCTTTTCATCAAAGTTTACAATAAGATTGTCTAATCCTGAAAACATCAATGTTTTGGCATGACAATCCATCACAACATGATTGGTAGCCAACCAATCCATTCCCAAAATTACATCAAAATCATTCATATTCAATAAAATCAGATTGGCTATCATTTCCTTCCCCTCTATCTTTAATTTACAATCCCTACATACATGCTCAGTCAATTGACTATCATTCATGGGTGTGGAAATCATCAACATTGTATCCAACAATGTTGGTTTCAAATATTTCAATAATTTATGTGCAAAGGAATGTGATATGAAAGAATACGTGGCACCAGGATCAAATAATACCAATGCTTCTAAATCAAAGATTCGGATGGTACCTTTAATCACATCCGTCGATGCGTCTGCAGTGTCCTGGTCCAGTGCGTGCACCCTTCCTCTGCTCACACCCGCAGCCTGTTTCCCTTTCTCCTCAGCTGTAGCCCTCCTCCTCGGGGCTGCTGTCTCAACTGGAGTTCCCTCAGGCTCCTTGCCCTTCTGTGGGGCAATCTCCATCTTCTCGGGACAATACTTAGCCATATGTCCTGGTCTCTCGCATCTAAAACACACCATAGGGGTCATCGGACAGGGCCTATTCCCATGGAATCTCCCACATCTCCTACACTGATCAGTAGTAGGCCGTGGTCCTCCAATAGTCATGCCCCTTGGCGCAGTCAAGGCTGGGTATACGGGAGGTCTAGCAGCTCTTTCCCGCACCTCCTCAATCTTTGGCCTCTTCTCGAAAAATCTTTGGCCATCTCTCTTGGCCACTCTTCCAATCCCGGATCTCTTTCGGTCCTTGTCCTTTCTAACACTGATCCTTCCAAGCTCGGAGGCATTTCGCTCAAAGTCTTGCTCACATAGCTGAGCCTTATGTACAGCCTCCTCATAAGTCAGGATATCAAAGGGGGCTAGCTTAGTCCGGATGGCCAATCTCAATCCATCCATGAACTTCTGAATCTTTTGGGTCTCACTACCCATCGTGTCAGGGTCATATCTCCCTAAGGACATAAACTTGGACTCATACTCGTCCACAGTCCGGTTCCCCTGAACCAAATTCATAAATTCCATTCGCAGTTTCCTCTGTACGGTAGCTGGGATGTACTATCTCCTGAAGGCCTATAGAAATATCTCCCACAAGATCTCAGAATATCTGGCCCTCAAAATAACCTCGGTGGACCTCCACCAATGTTCGGCCTCGCCTTTCAGCATAAACACGACAAAGGTAACCTTCTCACTTGAAGTGCATCGAAAAAACCTATATAGTTTCTCCATCTCATACACCAAATCCTCCGTAATCACTGGGTCCTTCACCCCTCTAAACACTGGGGGTTTTAGCTTGAAACTCTCGCAGCCTGCTCAAGTCGCAGTCATAACCCAAATCGCTACCGCTCTGCTGTGGAGCGATAGGAGAAGCTATATCCTGAGCTGGAGGTGGTGTAACTGTAGCTATCTCAGCAGTCTGAGGTCTCTCCGCCTCGCAGCTGCCTGTTCAGTAGTAGGATGTGCCGCGGGACCTCGTCTGTCACCGACGCCCAAGGCCTGCGTGACTATCTCCACCAAACTCTCAATACTCCGCTCTAATCTAGCGAAGCGAGCCTCAGTATCACCTGCTCTCTCAGCAGGGTTCTGTGTAGCCTGCTCAGTCTGTGGCTCCGCACGGCTCTCAGGCCTGCCTCTACGGCCTCTAGCATGTGTTCTCACCCCTCTACCTTGGCGTGTAACTGGCATAGTGCCTAACTCCCTATATTATAATAATTTATTAAGCTCAATCCATCACAGTATACACAGTTATATCTAAACAAAAGCACAGTACTATGGGGATGTACTTTCCTACATTTTATTAATGACTCACATCAGGCTAACACAGCTCTGATACCAATCTCTGTCACGACCCAATTCCATTCTCTTTAACCGAAAATCACTGAAAATTTTTCGCGTTTTACTGTTACCTTACTCGGTCGTGAACTAAACTCACCACACACTGTTGGGCTGTGAGCCAATAATAAACGCCACATCTCATTCATTCTCAATTAATTAAAACGATGTCATACATGTGCATTTAATCGTGTACTTATACGAATACATGTTTTACTGACATCTACATCCCCCATAAGTACAACTCAAAAGAATACTGTGCTTTTACATTGTTTAGATACAAAAAGAATCACTGTGTATATAACTCTTAGCGGTGGAGATGCAGCGGAGTCCAAAATAATACGCCTCAGTCCTCACTGGGCTACTATGCACGCTCTGTAGGGGGAAAATAGAGTGGGATGAGCAACCACACGCTCAGTAAGGCAATAATGCAAGCATGGTAGATAACTACTCTATCTACATGCTGATAGTGTTATGCATAAATCATTTATAGTAGGAGCATGAGGAATAAAACTATGCCATGTGAATATACATATATATCCTGTATCAAAATCATGTGCATTGGCATATAAAACATGGTAGAGACATCATGTATAAATCAACTCATGCTCAATCTCATTTAAATTCATTAAAGGGCAATTCTTTAAGAAACTTCCTTTTTTAACCAACACCATAACACCACCAAATCAACTCACAACCACAACCACATTTACATTCCACAATTCACGCATGTGTATAAATCTAGGTCACTATATCAAAAGTGCCTATGTGAATCATTACATCATAAATCATCCCAGACCTCACGCATCCAGGTGTGCGGGGTATCATGCTGGCACGAATATGGATTATCCCTCGCCAGACTTTCTCATCACATAACCATCATGCGGTACATCGTACTCCATGTGATATACACGGTACAACGTACTCCGTAACTCATATCGTGATCGAGGGTGCCATTCCTAGGTCTTATCTACCCCATACCAAGAGTTTTCCATATTCCGTGAAGGAGAGCCTCCCTGCCGAACAGAGCCTCCCCGCATAACAGAGCCTCCCTGCCTCCTCGGGCTTAAGGATGTTAGCTTAAGGATGTAGGGTTTAAGGATCCTTTCCGTAAGAGAGCCTCCCCACCGAACAGAGCCTCCCCGCCTAACAGAGCCTCCCTGCCTCCTCGGGCTTAAGGATGTTAGCTTAAGGATGTAGGGCTTAAGGATCTTACGTACCCATGTAGGAGAGCCTCCCCGCCTAACAGAGCCTCCCCGTCTCTTTGGGCTTAAGGATGTATGCTTAAGGGTCCCACCGTAAGAGAGCCTCCCTGCCAAACAGAGCCTCCCCGCCTAACAGAGCCTCCCTGCCTCCTCGGGCTTAAGGATGTTAGCTTAAGGATGTAAGGCTTAAGGATCTTACCCACTTTCACAACCCTATACGAATCCCATTGTACAAGCTTGTGCGAGCAAAGCTCTAGCACGACTCATGCATCATGCATCTTCTCATAAAGAGGCACGTACGAGCATAGCTCTAGTACGGTTATACTCATAAGACAACCACTCAAAATCCACGTACGAGCAGAAGCTCCAGTACGATTTATAAATATCATTATAGATTCCAAATCAAGGTGCGAGTTAGGCTCCAGCACGTTTCATACAAATGAAAACATAGAAATCCAGCGCGAGCGAGGCTCTAGCGCGATTTATGTCATACAAGTGTGATAGGCGGCTCATATACAATTCATCAATCCCAGCAATTCGGGTTTAGCACTCACAAATACTTTTCTACAACAACAATACAATACTAGCCGTCCTATCTACGAGCTTGCTTAAAACCAAGCAATTCGTTTTGGAAAAACATCAAAACATTAGATTTATGCAATTATTAGCCTTACTATCCCATTTCATAAAATCCACTTCAAATCCAAAACCACGCATATACTCGTCATCATTCACGAATACCATCCATCATTTATTTGAGCAATTCATGCATTTCATACAACACCCAATATTCACCCACAAGTTCAAAGTACGAGCAGCTACCTCTATATACTCACAAAATTCCCTTACCTGGAATCGCGATGCGTGATTCCACTTCTTTAAGCTGCTTACTCGTACGGTTCGGTTCGCCTTCAACGAACTCTTCGGAGACTGCACAAAATCGTATCCCGCATTATATTCGATCCATACAATGCAACCCTTGCGCTTGCTATAGTCAATTTAACCTATAGCCTCTATTAACGCTTATATGGCCTCGTTTCATTACTTTACCCATAACTCGAGTCTATGGATCTTCTTAGGCCTATTAACTTATTCAAAATCGATGTTAAATCGACATTAAGCTCATAGTGTTCATATTCCATGAATTCCCTCACTATGGCATTTATCAATCATATACATACCCATTTTCACAATTCCTCCTACTCACCAAGTAATTCCATCTAACCCTCTAAAATCATAACATTACCCCAATAACAACTTTAGCATGCCATAAACTATAAGCTCATTCAACCCCACATATCCTCACATTATACCCATTTTAGATTTCTAGGTCACACCAATTCCACTACATTCCTAGGTAGTTTATACATCAATACTCATATCAATCAACTCCAAAATCAATTAAATAGCTAATGCATTTGGATTGGAGTATTAGAATCTTACCAATATGATTTCTCTTCTTGCTCCAATTGGTAATGCCCTTAACTCCTTCAATTCCAAGAATGGGAAAATGCCCTCTCACTATGTTGTTCTTCTCCTTGATAGGAACAACTTTGCTTCTAATGATCTCTCTCCAAATCTCACTGAAAATGGCTGATTTTAGAGAGGGAAAGTTAGGTTTTTTGGGTTGAAAATGGGAGGTTAATATGTTTTTCCGAGATTTCCAGATTTTCAGCTCTCCTTATATAGAAATGGCTTGAGGAGATCGATCTGGTCCAAGAGAAGATCGATCTGGTCCCTTAAAATCCCTCTTTTTCACGGCATTTTTAAGCCTGAGATCGATCTGTTGAAGCAATGAGATCGATCTGTTGAAGCATGAGATCGATCTGTCGAAGCATGAGATCGATCTGGTCCCAAACAGAGAGCTAAGGAGATCGATCTGGGTGCTTGAGGATCGATCTTTTCACTTACAGAATGCTTGGCAGATCGATCTGGCTCCATTGGAGATCGATCTGCTCTATTCTTTCGCCCAAATAAGAGCATTCTGGCTCTTCTAGATCGATCTCTCATCCTATGAGATCGATCTGGACCTCATGTTTTCCAGATTTCCTGCAGTTTCTTTGCTGCAACTCATACCAACACATCCTTAATATATTGCCATGGCCTTTTTCTCATCCATCCACCTTTATAACTTGAAAATGGCATCCATCCATACCTTATGCACATTGAAACTTGTGTGCATTCATTGTATGTTCAAAGGCATGCTACATAAAACCAAATGGAAGCATAACTCCATTCCATTTTACCACACTACTCATCTTGAGTCTCAATCACATCCATCACTTGCTAGAACTCATTTCTTCGTATTCATGCTCAATGAAACTTGTATGTACGTTACAATTTATATTACACATATATACATTGAATCCATGGACTTACATCAATCATACTTTACATTACAAGTCCATTCATATTATTTGATTCGAGTACACACATTACCCTTATACATATACGGGGTCTTACATCTTACTGGGCTTGAAGAGCTCACCCCTTTCCTTTTTTTTTTCCTAAATTACCATAAGTGATTTCCCGACTCTACCTACCATATAGTAGTCGTGGACGAGTGGACCCGACCCCCTTTTTGAAGCTGCTTTTATATAAGTAAGGTATACTATTACTTTACTATCCAGACACCCTGTAAAGCATAGACATTGATTGTAAAGGAACTTTTAGGATGTAAACTATGTAGATATGAATGTAAATAAAGTTACAATTACGCAGTTTGCATAATATTGTATATTCCAAAATGTTAAAGTGTGGCAACGAGCATAGATGTACTCTTGAGTTAGAAAAAGAAATTAAAATCAAGTTGCAATTATAAACTACATTTTGTACCTTGTAGGAGGGTTAGGATAAAAATACATTGTTATGATGGTGAAATTTTGTCGAAATAAAAGGGTAAGAAACCGGCACTGATAGGAATACAATTTAAGTGAAGGATTTAGAAAGTTAAAAATTAGCTCATATTTCCACGTTTCTAGGGTGTCAGAGTTTACTTGGTATCAAAGCAAAAGTTGTCTAGTACTGTCAGTGTCGACTAGAAAAGTTAGATTGCATCCCAAATTATCTATGCTTGTCTGGTTATAAAGTAAACATATCTTTTAAGTTATGACTAAATCTTGGTATACGTGCTGGTAATCGATCACTGAACTATGAATGGTAGATGATACCGTCCAAGTAGACAGGCATAGCCTCCTCTCCCACCTCCCCCTCAGCCTGAGAGCCCTACTACCAGAATAATAAGGCTCAAAGATGACATGTAGAGTATGAGGGAAGTATTGAGTGCTTTTACTGCCATGTTTACCCAGCAGTTTGGGCTAAAATGTCCGGTACTGGTGCTACTACCACATCTGCAACTACTCTTCCTCCCCCACCACAGGACCCTCCAACAGCCCTAGTTCCTTAGCCTATAGTTCCACAACCTAGAGATTATAGAGATACATAAAGGCTACAAGACTTTCTGAGAATGGATCTCCTAGAGTTCACAAGGGTGAAAGATCTGATCAAGGTCAAGGAATGGTTACTAGACCTCGATACAGTATTTTAGTATCTATGGTGCACCGATGCGGCGGAAGTGACCATGGCTAGTTACATGCTTAGAGGTTAGGCTAAGTTCTGGTGGAGGGCCACGTAGACAGTCTTAAATAAGAATCCAGCAGATATTACATGGGATGCATTCCTTGATACATTCTGGGCCTAGTACATTTCGCCCACAACATAGAAGAAGATGCAAACAGAGTTTTTAAGTTTGGTTTAGGAGAGTTTGATCGTAGATAAGCATGAGAATTGATTCATTACCCTGTCAAGATATGACCCAGAAATTGTTAAGGATCTCATATGCCAGATTGAGATATTCTTAGCAGGTTTAAGATTAGGGATCCGAGATAGATTACTGGGATTTTGGTTCACAGATTTCAAGGATGCCCTAGGATGGGCTCAAGAAGCTAAAAGGGGCCTGGATGTGACACTGGTAGAGCACGGGTACAGAGGTAAAGGTCGAGACAAGGGAAAGAGAATACAAGCATCCCGATTTTAATTGAGATAAGGTCAGCCTAAGAGACAGAGAACAAAGGAATCTCAAACAAAGGCTGGGTAGCCCAAGACCCCCATAGATAGTGCTGACACTACCTGAGACCTTGGCACTGAGTTACGTAGATCTAAGAACTATAGCAAGCTATATTATGGACCATGTCGTTTGACTATGGGTGCTTGCTACAGATGTGGTGAGGTAGTACAACTGATTATGGATTATCCGTTGATGAGATCTTAAGAGCCTCTAGAGCAGCCAAGAAAGACTAAGAGGCAGGTACAGATCCCATCAAGATAGGCCCCACAGAAGAGGGCCACGACTGCAGACAAGGGTGAGAAGCCTGTCTCGCAGGGGCATGTGTACGCCACTATAAGGAGATAGCTGATACCTCCTTCAATGCTATTAGAGGTACACTCTTTATCTGTAATTATGAAGCACATGTACTATTTGACCCAGGTTCCACAACTCTTTTATCTCCCCACATTTTGCATGTAAATTGTATCTAGAACCCGAGTCCTTAGATTACATGTTACTTGTAAGTACACCTATGCACGAATCACAAATGGCTGATATGATATGTAAAAATTGTGAGATCATGGTAGGAGATAGGAAATTGTTAGCAGATCTAGTTTTATTGAATATGTATGAGTTTGATGTAATTTTGGGCATGGATTGGCTAGCCGCCAATCGTATAAGTCTAGACTGCTACACTAAGACCCTAACTTTCTCCTTACCTGAAAAGTTTGATGTGTGTTTTATTAGTAAGAAATAAAGTGCATGTTGTTAGATTTTACAAAGATATCAGGTATTGAATTAATTGAAAATTGCTGACAGTATAAATTTTTGTGAAGGTTATATAGCCTTTATTTCAGACAATAGTCGGGAACCACCAAGTATTCAGAATGTTTCAGTTGTATGTGAGTTTCCTAATGTTTTTCTAGATGAATTGTCGGGGCTACCATCCAAGAGGGAAGTTGAGTTCACAATTTACCTATTGCCCGACACTTAGCTTATCTCTAAGCCACCTTATGAAATGACATTGGTTGAGTTGGAGGAACTGAAAAAGAAATTACAAGAATTGCTCGATAAAGGATTTATTAGGCTGAGTGTGTCTCCATCGGGTGCTTTTGTATTGTTTGTAAAAAAGAATGATGGCAATCTCCGTTTGTGATTTAAGTATATATTGTTGAATAAGGTAACAATAACGAACAAACACCCCTTGCCAAGAATAGATGATTTGTTTGATCAGTTAAAAAGGGTTTCAGTGTTCTCTAAAATAGACTTGAGATTGGGTTATCATCAATTGAGAATTAAGAAGGCTAATAAATCGAAGACAGGTTTCTAGACTCAATACAGGTATTATGAATTTTTGGTGATGCCCTTTGGACTGACTAATACCCCTGCTGCCTTCATGAATTTGATGAATGATATTTTTAGTACTTTTTAGATAGGTTTGTGATTGTGTTCATTGATGATATACTGATCTATTCTAGGTCTCGGGAGGAGCATGAGCAGCATTCGAGGATTGTGCTCCAGACCCTCCATGAGAAGAAGATGCATGGGAAATTTAGTAAATGTACTTTCTGGTTGGAATAGATTACGTTCATTGGACACATTGTATCTAAGGACGGGGTATCTATTTATCCATGTAAGGCAGATGCAGTGCTGAAATAGGAGAGACTAAGGACAGTGACAGAGGTTTGGAGTTTCCTGGGATTGGTAAGGTACTACAGGAGATTTGTGGAATGATTTTTCTGGATTATAACTCCACTGACTAGACTGACTTGTAAAGATGTCCAATTTGAGTGGTCTGAGCAGTGTGAGAAGAGCCTTCAAGAGCTCAAACGTCGGTTGACCACAACATCAGTCTTAACTATTCCGAATGGTTCAAGAGGATTTTCAGTTTATAGTGATGCCTCCTACCAGGTTTTTGGCTGCGTGCTGATGCAAAATGGTAGAGTAGTTGCTTATGGCTCTCGTCAGCTTAAGGACCATGAGCGTAACTATCCCACTAATGACTTGGAATTGGCTACAGTAATTTTTGCACTGAAGATATGGTGGCATTACTTATATGATGAGAGATTCTAGATTTTTGCTGACCATAAAAGTCTCAAATATATCTTTTATCAAAAGGAGCTTAACATGAGACAGCTGATCGAGCCCTAAGGGTATCTTATCCGCAAGTGCACGGGTCGTCCAAGTAATAATGAGATTTGAGTCCCGAGATATCGTCCCACAGAGAAGTTGTTAGCCTAATTAACTACCGGTTACTTTTACCCTAAGTATATCCTAGCAAATTATGAAGTAATGGAGGGTGATCTACTAAGGCTAATTAAAAGTAATACTGGAAAGCAATAAAATAATAAGAAATATAGAAAATAAAAACGAGTTAAAATTACTTACAAATCTCCAAGCAATTAAAATTGAAAACCTGCAAAAGAAATTAAAACAGTTAAAACTAATTAATTCAATTAAAATAGAATGCAATTAAAAATTAACAAAACAAGATTAATTAGACTAAAATTAAACTAACCAAAAAAATGCATGTAATTAAACTAATTGCAAATTGAACTAACCTAACATCTAATTAAAAATGCATGAACATATTTTTGGAATTTTTATCTAAAACTAAAAATGCATAAAATGATTAAATTCCTAATGCTAGATTAAAATTACTTATAAAACTAATTAAATCTAAATTAACTAATTAAACAAGATAAGCTACACCTACATGCATATTTAAAATCACTAACTAATCTAACTAATTCATCTAACTAATCTATTTGAAATTAATCTACCTAAAAAATGCAAGTAAAATGAGTTAAATAATACAAAGCTAAACCAAACAGGGCCTTATCAACACAGGCACAAGTGGTCCCGAATCCACTGTTGCGCTGTCTTCTTCCCCGAGCTTCCCGCATCCCCTGCCACTGCGTTGTCCTGCTGTGGCTGTCTCCAGATGCTGACCACTGCGTCCTGCTCCCTGCTACTGCCGTGCAGCTGCTCCAACCTGCTGTTGCATTCGGTTAACAACCACCTCCACCGTACTGGTCTGCTTCACAAAGCCTCTGCTCAGCTACTGCCTGCTGGAATGACGAATCTGGTTTTGCACTCGTGTGCACAGTTGGATGTCCAAGGATTGCTTCACAATAGCAGCTGCTGCATCCCAGTATAACACCATCTTCTGCCTCATCGGTGACCATTTTAATGCTCAGTAACAATCACAACACAGCAACAAAACCGATTCATAAACCATTTATAGAAACAGCAAGCGAAAACTGAACCAGAGCAGAACAGAGAAGAAGTTACTCACCGACTTGCTGCTGTAATGATTCATGCTATAAACTATAATCAATGGTGACAAATTGTAACAAGGAACAAGATGAAATACTTAGCTAAACTACAAAAAAAAAAAAAAAACATGTAATGCAATGGTAACTGAAATGCAGAACCGAGAGCAAAAATAAAATCAATAGAAAATAACAGAGGCTAGATTTAATATGCAGAAGACAGGCAAGCATGAACACAGTTTCATTAATGGAGCAAAGACCAAACCTTTCAAAAATACCAATAATAAACTGAATAGGAGAAAGCACTAGTTAGCCACAAACATTAAAAATGGAACTGCAGATGACTGAATAGCAAGTGATGTAAAACCAGTCTCGGGTTGCTTTCATTCCCTTTCTCCAGTCACGGTTCCATATTGCCATAGATGAGAATAGATGCTAAGCATCAACCCACATCAAAGCATCAAAACCAGAAGGGATGATTAAGGGGAGAAAGTGCTGCCGAAACATCAAAGGAGCCTACACCGAAAACTTCATTTGCTGGGTTAACAAGATAAAGAAATCAAAGCACAAATGGTGCATTTAGGAGAGGAACCGAGACTTGAAATGATGAAGGTAAATGAAAGCTTGTGAACTAAAGGATTAAAGAAAGCAAATCAGAACAATGGAAGAAAACCGAGAAGATAAAACAAGAACATGAAATTAAATGAAAACCGAGAGCATGAACTTCTATTGCAAAAATAAATTGAAACATGAAAAATGAACAGTAAAGGTTTAGAAATGGCTAACGGAAAAACAAGGAAAAAATAAATCTAAAATACCCTAGCTTCTACTTTACCCTAAGCTACCCTACTTTACCCTACCTACACTACTTACACTACTTCTATTCTACTCTAAAAACTACTTGATTTTTCAATTGCCACCATGCTCTATTTATACACAAATCATAGGGGTACAATGGTAAATTGTCATCCTAGATGAGTTGGCATTGTTTGGCCACTTGTCTTCCTTTGATTTGCTGTAGAGTAGATATTTCCACGTCATCAGTTTTTTTTGTCCAATTAGCTGTGCGATGTGGCCCGGCGTGTGCTTTCCAGAATATTCGCTTGGTGTCTGTTGATCTTATCGTTTCAGAGCAAATAAAATATCGACACCTGGCATTACGCATGTCCAAACGACTGGTGACTCGGTCTGCAAATTGGAAGTGGTCCAGTCTCTTTTAGCCCGTTTTTAGCCCAATTTCATCTGAAATGACTGAATTTCATCTGGATTTAATTTATCTGCACAAATAGAAATTTTAATTAAATACAGGGGATTATTAAGGAATTAATATGGGGATTAAGTAAATAATTAGGAATTTAAGTACAAATAATTCTATAAAAAATAGAATTATCAACAGCAGAGATGGATAGAGCTCTTGAAAGATTATGACTGCGAGATTTTGTACCATTCGGACAAGACGAATGTGGTAGTAGATGCCATTAGAAGAAAGGGTATGGTGTCATACATGATGATCAAAGAATGAGAATTGTTGGGACAGTTCGTCGAGCTCAGAATCAGTGTTGATGAGGTTGAGGGTGAGTTTAAGGCTAGCTTACAAATGAAGCCCAGTATTTTGGATCAGATCAGTTAAGGTAGAGGAATAATCAGAAGCTACTGGACATGGTTACCTAGGCTAAGGAGAGATTGCAGTCAGACTTCTCGATCAGTGATGATGAGTTTCTGAGGTTTCGAGATCGTATTTGTGTGCTACATGATGACACTATGAGACAGAGTATTCTGAAAGAGTCTCATTGTTCTTAGTTCACCATGCACTCAAGTAGTACTAAAATGTACCACGATCTCCGTAAGGTGTATTAGTAGACAGGAATAAGGAGAGATGTGGCAGACTTTGTGGCTAGATGTTTAGTCTGCCAACAGATTAAGGTTGAGCACCAGAAACCAGCAGGACTGCTTAAGTCATTACCGGTGCCTACCTAAAAATGGTAGCATATCACTTTGGATTTTATTATTGGATTACCAAGGACCTAGAGGGGTCATGACGCAGTCTGGGTGATTGTGGACAGACTGACTAAGAATGCCCATTTCCTTGCTATTAAGAACACTGATTCTCTGGATAAGCTAGCAGATTTGTATGTCAGAAAGGTTACAAGATTACTTGGAGCTCTTATGAGCATTACTTCTGATAGTGATTCCTGGTTCATTTTGAGGTTTTGGACTCGTTTCTAGGATACCATGGGATCTCGGCTAAATTTAGGCACTGCCTACCATTCTCAGATTGACGGTCAGTCTGAGCGGATTATTTAGACCTTAGAGGATATGTTAAGGGCATGTGCATTGGACTTTAAGGGCTTATGGGATGATCATTTTTCTCTCACAAAATTTTCCTATAATAACATTTATAATGCTAGCATTGGGATGGCTCCTTATGAGGCTCTATATGGCAGACGATGCAGATCTCCTATAGCATGGGAAGAAGTGGGTGACAGGAAAAATACTTGCTCCCAAATTGGTTGAATTCGCAGCTAGAGGTGTTCAACTAATTTGTGATAGATTGAGGACGACACAGAGTAGATAGAAGAGTTATGCAGATGTGCAAAGATGTTCTCTGGAATTTCAAGTTGGGGACTTTGTATTTGTAAAGGTGTCTTCGATGAAGGGTGTCACGCGTTTTGGAAAGAAAATGAAGCTTAGTTCTCACTTCATTGGTCCATTTGAAATATTGGAGAAAGTGGGAGACGTTGCCTACCGACTCGCACTACCTCCACAGCTGTTAGGAATACATGATGTCTCCCACGTTTCCATGCTGAGGAAGTATTATCCAGACGCTTCTTATGTCATTGAGTATAAACTGTTGGAGATTTAGGAAGACATAAGTTATGTTGAACAATTGATTCGACAGAAAAGATAAGGTACTTCGATCTAAGATGATTTCTTTCGTTAAAGGTTCTTTGGCGACACGACTCGATAGATGAAGCTATGTGGGAGCTAGAGAGCCACATGAGAGAGAAGTACCTGCAGTTATTCGATGGACCAGCCTGACTTCGGAGGACCGAATTCCTAAAAGGTGAGGAGAAATGTGAAAATAAATTTTTCCCACTTTATTTCTTTTTTGGAATAACTAAGAAGTAATTGAGAACTCGGAATAATGTTATGCAGGCCCGAAACCACGCAAGCACTCGGGTTAGTATATGGGGCCCTACAACATGAAAATCAAGGTAAGGCTCTAAGCTCGAGAATTACTTAAGAATTACATGTATAAGCATGAAATGATGGGTAGAAGTGGAAACCAAGGTATTGGAAGCGAAAAAGGTAGTAAAACTCGGGTTTACGCCAAATTGAGAAAAATTGCCTAGAAGAGAAATAAATTCAAAATAAATTCTAGAAATTCTCGAATATTATTTCGACACCACAGAAAATTAGTATAAGGCATATTTAACATGGGGAATGAAAATTAAATGGAAAGATTGAGGTTTCGGGGATCGAATTAATTTTTAAACTCAAAAGAAAACCTTAAGCCATTTTGCTCAATAATGACCAAATCGCGCGAAATGAGCTCAATCAGGGAATTTTTCTTAAAAACGTGACCCCCAAATTTTTATGAGACACATACTAGGGACATAGCATAACACTTGGGAAGTTAAACTTTGTAGGAAATTAGACTATAAATAATATTTGTAAATTTTCCAAAACAAAACATGAATTTCTCGTACTTCAAGAAATAGATCAACCAATAGAATTTGCAAGATTTGAAGACCTTTTAGAAACCTTTTGACTCCCAAATTTTCCAAATTAAAATTAGACTTAATAAGCTTTTTGGAGAGATAAAAACTAACCTCAATCGACCTAGAACTAGAAAACCCTAGCCACCCAAAGTTGTCTTACGCGTCATCCCTGCTTTCAGATTACGTGATTTTTTCGGTTGCCTTTTTGCCACTTGCAGGTGACGAAGGATGAAATCTTCCCCCTTCAGACTTCTATAACATATCAAAAATCCAACTACAAAAGGAGTCCATTTGCTAGGTGAAAAACTAGAAAGAAGAACAGCGACAGAATCTGCCCTATTCCGAGGTGAGAGAAAGTTAAAATTTTGGAAGATTTTGGTTGGTTTTTCTTGTAGTTATTGATGATTCTAAGATATATATGTTGAATTACAGTTTAGGATCAATTTGGAGGATCAAAAAAGTGTTCAACCTTGGTCAAAGTTGAGGTAAACATGATGAATGATGATGAACTTGAGATACGTTGTTATTTGGTGTTTTTGAATGATTTTTAGTTAAGTGGAATTGAAAGAAATAATTTCTATGGGAGTGTATGAATTCAGCCAGCCTAGGGTTCATATGTTTGTGATGAGATTTGGATGAATTCAAGGTTGTGAACAGTTAAATTTATGCCAAAAAAGTCTGGTTTATAGTTTAGTTTAGTGAAAACTGAAAGGTGTGAAAATTGGAAAAAATGGAATGATGACAAGTATGAATTATGGATGTGAATGAGTGTTTAGGCTATTAAGATAATGAATGTGAAGTTAGAACAATGAAATTGGCTAACATAGCTAAAACCAGCACTTAAATTGGTAAAACTGAGAAAATAGGAAAAGTTGATAAAAAGTTAAAATTGGTCAACATTTATCAAACTAAACATATGTTTGAATATGTTGAGATGCTATTAAGGATTATTTGTTGATTTGGTATTGTTTTGGACAGCTCAAGAAATCGACACATAAATCGAGGTAATCCAAGAACCCGATAATTTTATGTTGCCCTAAGGTCTAAAAGGTAAGGGATGTGTTTTAAAGTAGTATTGGTATTCCAATACCTTACTTTGATATATGAACTTATAAAGTATGCTCATATTTATAAAAATATATTTTCGAACTCGAAAAGTTACTTTTCATATTAAACGGGAAAAGCAAAGAACAAGCCCTATTTTTTTAGCTCTTCAACCGTACTTTTAGTACCTATGACATGTTTCGAAATATAGTTTGCTACGTGAAAATGAAATTTTATAAATGATGCATATGTTTATGAAATGAAATAAAAACATTGTTTCTACGAGGTTACGGGCTAATAGACTTGAAAATGATTTTAAAAGTGTTGTTTTGAAACTGAGGCCACATGTAGTCTATGCGATTTGTCATGTGTGGCTCATGTGGACTCTGGACCTTCGTGGTGCGTGCCATATGCCGCTTGTTGTACATTTCGTCCCTTGTGGCTCATGCTTAACTGCTTCGGGTATTTGTTCCACTCGGTGCCTCATTTCTGCCATCTGTTTTAGTGGCATAGGGCATTGTACGACCTTAATCCAGTCTACAGTCCCCTTACCATGGCCATAGGTACTCTGTCTACGCGAATTATCTACGCAAACTACCTACGTGAAATATCTACGCGAACATGACTTCTATTACTATGTGTCTCTGTCTAGTCTCCATGAAACTATTTAGTATGATTTTAAAGAATGAATATTAAGCTACGTGTTTCATATGTTACATGTTTTGACTTCATTTTTGAAATGAGCTACGCGATATATGCTACCCGAAATGTAAACCTATGTGATATTTGCTACGAGAATTATATGCTACGTGTATTACATGCTACATGGTTTATAAGATATTAGAAAATAAATGAGCTATGTGATTTTATATGTTACACATTACAATATTTTATTTTTACATGTTTTATTGGTAAGACTGCTTTAAACGCATGTCTTTCTGGGCTTGAAGAGCTCATCTCTTTCCTTTTTCTCTCTCAAATTACCTTAAGTGATTTACCAACTCTACTTGCCGTATAGTGGTTGTGGACGAGTGGGCTTGACCCCCTTTTTGGAGCTGCTTTTTGTACAAGTAAGGTATAATGTTACTTTACTATCCACACACTCTGTAAAGCATAGATGATTATTGTAAGGGAACTTTTGGGATGTAAACTGCATAGATATGAATGTAAATAAAGTTGCAATTACGTAGTTTGCATAATATTGTATATTCTAAAATGTTAAAGTGTGGAAATGAGCATAGATGTACTGTTGAGTAAGAAAAAGAAATTAAAATCAACTGGTTGTGATTATAAACTGCGTTTTGTACCTTACAGGAGGGTTAGGATAAAAATACGCTGATATGCTGGTAAAAGTTTTACAAAATAAAAGGGTTAAGAAATCAGTGTGATAGGAATACAACTTAAGCAAAGGATTTAGAAAGTTAAAAATTAGCCCATATTTCCACGTTTTCAGGGCGTCACAGATGTTAGGAGAAAAGAAATTATCGAAAATAGCTTAAACCGGTGCTTTTATCAGTAAAATTGAGAAAGTAAAGAAAGTTGGAAAAATTTATTAAAGTTTATGTAAGATAATGCATATTTAAATATGTTAGGATGGTTTTGAGCATCATTTGATGGTTTTGAAACTATTTTGGGTAGCTCGAGGTATTAGCACGTAAAACGAGGTAAACCCGATACACGATGATTTAGTGCTGCCCTAGCCTCGTTTAGGTAAGGGATGTATTTTGAAGCGGTATTGGTATCTTGTTACCTTATTCTTAAGATACAAATATCTTTGAAGTAAGAATTTGTATGTAGAATATACTTGATAGTCAGGAAAATACTATTCATGCATAACCTGGAAACAAAAAGAAAAACCAACTTTACTAAGCCCTACGAATGTACTTTATGGCAACTATAAAATGTTTTGGAAAATGCAAGTTTTGTTATGGAAACGAGCTTTATGAATAAGTTTTCATAAATATGTAGTTTTGAAAAATAAAACTCGATTTTGCTAATATACGAGTTAACAAACCCCAAAAGGGATTTGTGAGTTTTGTTTTGAGATTAAGGCTACATGTAGTCCATGATATCTGTCATGCATGGCCTGTGTTGAGTTTGGTCCTTCGTGGTGCATGCCTTATACCACATTGCGCATGTTTAATCCTTTATGGTGCATGTTTAACCACGTTGTGCATGTGTTGCCTACTCGGTGCCTTATCTTCCGCCACTTTGTGCATTGTTCGTTTTGGTCCTTAGTGGCGTTGGGCGTTGTACGACCCAATCCAGTATATAGTCCCTTTACCATGGCCATCGATATTCTGTTTGTTTATCTCCCTCTTCAGAGGTTGAGTTTGTATGATCATGACTTATGCTTGCTATGTATACCTGCCTAGTCTCCATAATAGATTTTGTATAATTTCGAAAGAAAAGTGTTATGTGATTTATGTGAATTGAAAATTGTTTGACTTACCTTTCAAGTAAGCATATTTTGATATATATATATATATATGTATTTTTTTGCCAAAGGTTTGTACAAAGGCATTTGGTTTTACCATATTGTTATACTGAGACTGTTTTAAACGCATTTCTTACAGAGCTTGAAGAGCTCATCTCTTTCTCTACTTTTCCAAGATTATTTGCAGTGATCACTTTTTACACCTATCGTGTAGTTAACGTAGGCTGATGGACACGATACTCTCCCCGGGCTACCTTCGGTACACGAAAAGGTATACTCTTGTATTTATTACCAGACATCCTGCATAGCATAGACAATGGATTGTAAAGAATATTTTAGGATGTAATCTAGGTAAGTATGTTTGTAAAGTTATCAATTCACAGTTTGTATAATAAAATGTAATGGTTACGAGAATCACAATTAATTATGAAAAGAGGTTAAAATCAACTGAATGTGGATACAAACTGTGTTTTAAACATTGTTGGGAGGAAAGTTCATAAATAAGTCGTTGTGCTAGTGAATGTTCGTAAAATGAAAGGTTAAGTAATCGGTATTGACAGGAATGCAACTTAAATAAGAAATTAAGAAAAAAATTAGCCTATATTTCCACATTTCTGGGCCGTGACTACTGTGGTATGGGCACTTTCTAAGTATATTTTTATATATATCCCATGCCTCATCTAAGGACTCAAAATCAAACTGGACAAAGAGAGAGATGCCATTACGAAGCTGAGCCATTTTAGACGGAAGGAAAATTTTGGCTAAGAACTATTGTGCCAGCTCGTCCCATGTGGAAATAAGTACTAGAGGTAAAGATGTCAGCCAGTATTTGGCTCTATCACTAAGTGAGAAAGGGAATGACCTAAGCCTAATCGCGTCATCCGAAAGTCGATCATGCTTGAAAATATTGCAAAGCTCTAGGGAGCTACCTAAGTAAAAATCTAGGTCATCTTGAGGTAGTCCACTAAATTGAAGAGAAGTTTGGATCATTTGGATGATCATGGGTGTTGGCTCTACCGAGAGGGGGTGAATCGGTTTTCTAACGTTAATAGCAAATTTTAATTTAATCCTATTATAGTCACCAAATGAAAATGAACAATATAATAAAATTAAACAATTTAATGCAAGATAGGGAAGAGAGAAACAAACACAATCGTTTATAAAGGTTCGGCCAAACTCTTGCCTACGTCCTCTCTCCTTGACCTTCTTGTCAAGTGCTTTCTTACTCTCCTTCAATAGAAGTTATAATGTTCCTTTTACAGGTTAAGGAATAACCTCTCTACCCTTTGCAATATAAAAATGTATTCACCCTCTTACAAGTTTATCTCACTGAGGAACAATCCTCTTCTCTCTCAAGATAAGGATGAATATAAAATGAAGCTTTAATGTAGGTAGGACAAATACAGCTTTTGCAGTTAAGCTTATACAATAAATCTTAATAAATGAGGAATGAAGACACAAGGAATGAAAGTGTTTAAAGCTTGAGAATGTAGAAAATGTGCAACAATAATGTCTCACTTCTCATTGTCTTCAATGCTTGGTTAAATACTGAAGGATTGGTAGTTGGAGCATTAAATGCTTTTTTTCCCATTGAGATTTTGCAGAAACTAGCCGTTAGGTACCTCCAGTGGAGTGCCAGATCGATCTGCCATCTTGGCCAGATCGATCTCTTAGTTATAAACCCTGCAAGATCAAAGCACAATAACACAAGGAGATCGATATGTCGAATAGGCAGATCGATCTGTTGATTAGAAAATGAAAGCGGAGATCGATCTGTCGAATAGGCAGATCGATCTTCCAATCTCTCTGTTTAAGGCAAGATCAATCTACAGATCGATCTGCCATGCAATCTCGTAGAGGGAAGATCAATCTCTCAATACCACAGATCGATCTCCTTAGCTCTCCGACTTTGAGGAGATCGATCTCTTCCTTACCAGATCGATCTCACAAGCTCTCTGTTTGAGTGTGGATCGATCTTACAGATCGATCTTCAGTCTATGCTTTAAGGGAGATCGATCTCTTCCTAGATCAGATCGATCCCTCAACTCTAATATTAGGCAGATCGATCTCTTAACCCTTATAGATCGATCTCACTCTTCCTTAATACCTTTGTACAGGTTCAAAACTTGGCAGATTGATCTCATGTCTTCTTGAGATCGATCTCTCATCCAAGATACACCAAGGAGATCGATCTCTCATAAGCCAGATCGATCTCTCATCAACAGAACTCTAAGTTCTGGTACTGATAACCTCTAAACATGTTTTTATATCATCTTTATATTATTGAATTTACTTGTTTTGTCATTTCAAAATACATTAACTCAACAATCTCCCCCTTTTTGATATGACAAAACTTATTCAATCAACATGTTTAGTTAATTTGCAGAAACTCCCCCTTTTTGTGAGCTCCCCCTTTCTTTTAGCTTTTGACCTTGTTACTATCTTAACTCCCCCTCATTTTAATCAATCTTTTAAAACTTTAGAGAGGTTTCTTAAAGCCATTTACACATCTTTTAATTAACCACATGTACATGTTCTCTTTTCTTCTCCCCCTTTTTGTCATATCAATGGCAAGAAAGAAATAACATTCATGTCATTTCAAAATTAACATTTTCATTAAAACTTTAGTCAATCAACAAGACAAATGGCAGTTCATTCAAGCAAATGCATTTCAAAACAACAAGCAGTAATGAAAAACATATAACTAAACTAGTTCTAGTAACTAAGTCCTATGATGGAGGAGGAACGCGATCCAGGAGATCCTCAATATGTGTGCGAGCGACCTGAAGCTTATCATACATCGCCTCCTGAGTCTCGTGAAGATTCGCAAAACCCTCATCCACCTTACGGTTTAGCTCCTCAAACATCCGCTGCTAAGATGCATGAAGGTTTGCAAAACCTTCATCGATCTTCTGGTTGGGCTCACCCATCATCGTCATAATTAACTCCATACCAGCAGGGGAGGGTGCAGGTGCAGAGGGCTGAGCAGGTGGAGATGGTGGACGCGCAGTCGATGCAGCTGGTGGAGCAACAGGCTCATCGAGGGGATCTTCCTCCATAGCTGCTGCAGAAGGCTGTTCCCGCTTCTTCTTCCAGTCGCCCCGGAAGTCTTTGTAGTAGCCCATGTGATGGAGTGTCCCAATGTTGAGGACACTCTTCGGAGAGGGCATTTCGCAGGTTTTGCAACTGCTGTCTATTCCGAGTCTTTGGAGGAAGTACGCCAGTGGTTGCGGAAACACGATCGTTGTGGCTTGACCTCGGACGATCTTCAACCAGTCTTGATAAATAAAGTGAATGAGGTTGGGTTTTTGACTGGTGGAATGAATGTGGTGAAGCCAGAACCTATCCAACCGTCTAAAAGTGGAGTGACGGGTACCAAACGGACGAAGGTTCCAAGAGATGATGAGGTGGAGTAATCGGGGATGCATTGGGAGGTCACTCGCCTTATCCCCGGGAATATCAAACTCCAAAGGGACTTCCTCATCTTCGTTTATCAAGCCTTCATCGCGTATGTCAAACGCTTTGGCAAGAACTTCAGTGTTGACGACAATGGATTTACCCATGACAAACGTAGTAAATCCTAGAATGTTACAAGTGTCGTTGGGATCATAGTTAAGTTCGACATTGGAAAAGAATGCGCGAACGATATTTGGAGGGACTGGGGTATTGATTCTTAGAAAAGACATCCAACCAAAATCGTCAAGTTTAGACAAATACGAAAAATCAATTCGATTGAGAAAAGAGAAATCGATTGTGCGCCAATATTTAATGGGCATAGTTGAAAAGTATTCTTCATATCGCTTCCTTTTGGCAGGTGTTTTAAAACACCTGTTGAAGGTAGCGGCTGAAGAGGGAGGAATGGATTGGGAGGATGACCCGGTTTCTACATTGGATCGGGGAGGTTTTTGTCCTACTCTCTTAAGCCGAGGCATGGTTCTAGACACTAGATTTACGCTAAGACAGTTTTACAAACAAAAAACCAATGGAACAGTGACTAGATTTGCCATAGGGTGAAATTTAACAAAAACGAAATAAATTTTGGAAGAAAAATTTACCAATGTAGGTTACTGGACTTGGATTGATGAGTGATTCGTACCGAAGATCGATCTGGAGGAAGAATTGAGAGAGGATGTGCGACAGAGCTTTAGGGATTTGGGATTTGGAGTTTTGAAATTTGGGAATTTTTTGCCAGAATTTATAGTCCAGGGCACAGGAGATCGATCTGTCGAGACGACAGATCGATCTGTCATTTTCAGAAGCCCAAGGAGATCGATCTGTCGTATGCACAGATCAATCTGTTTTAAACAGAAGTGTGAGGAGATCGATCTGTCGTATGCACAGATTGATCTGTTTTGAACTGAGGCGTAAGGAGATCGATCTGCCAAATGCATAGATCGATCTTCAGAAGATAGAGGCTTGAGGAGATCGATCTATCGTATGCACAGATCGATCTGTTATCTAACAGAGGCTTAAGGAGATCGATCTTATGGATAGAAGATCGATCTGCCTAGCTTAACCTGAATGCTTTAGGCTTATTTGAAGTATGGAGATCGATCTATATGAATAGGAGATTGATCTCTCATACTTGTTGCCCAGAAAACTCATTTGAAAATCACTTTTAAGTCAATTTGAAATCAAGATTTTGAAGCACACACATCTTAGGGAACATTCATAAGTCCTAATTCACCTCTAAGAATGCAAAACCTATCTCTATCAAGGGGTTTGGTGAATATATCAGCTATTTGATGTAACGTGTTGATGTACTCTAGAATTCTACCCCCCTTTTGCACATGGTCTCTAAGGAAGTGATGCCTAATTTCTATGTGCTTGGTTCTAGAGTGTTGAATAGGATTTTTAGATAGATTAATGGCACTGGTGTTATCGCATTTAATAGAGACTTGTTTCATGTCAATACCATAATCTTTCATTTGTTGTTTAATCCACAACACTTGAGCACTACAACTACCAGCCGCTATGTATTCAGCTTTAGTTGTGGACTGAGCCACACTGTTTTGTTTCTTGGAGAACCAAGAGATTAGCCTATTTCCTAAGAATTGGCAAGTACCTGAAGTACTTTTCCTATCTATTTTGCATCCCCCAAAATCTGCATCTGAAAATGCATGAAGTGCAAAGGTAGAGTCCTTGGGGTACCAAAGTCCTAGATAGGGAGTGTCCTTAAGGTATCTAAAGATCCTTTTAGTGGCTAATAAATGTGATTCCCTAGGAAAGGATTGAAATCTAGCACAAAGGCATAAACTAAACAAAATATCTGGTCTACTTGCAGTTAAATAAAGCAATGAGCCAATCATAGACCTATAGAGTTTAGTATCTACACACTTACCTCTCTCATCTTTATCAAGCTTGATGTTGGTACCCATAGGAGTTGCTTGAGGTTTGGAATTATCCATTCCAAATCGCTTGAGCAAATCCTTAGTATACTTTGCTTGATTGATGAAGGTTTCATCTTTTGTTTGCTTTACTTGAAGTCCCAAGAAGAATGTGAGTTCTCCCATCATGCTCATTTCAAACTCACCTTGCATGATCTTAGCAAACTCTTGACATAAAGACTCATTAGTTGATCCAAAAATAATATCATCTACATACACTTGTACAACTAATAAATCCTTATTTTTATTTTTGATGAATAAAGTGGTATCCACTTTTCCTCTTGAAAATCCCTTTTCTATTAAAAATTTTGACAACCTTTCATACCAAGCTCTAGGAGCTTGTTTCAATCCATAGAGTGCCTTAGACAATTTAAAAACATGTTCAGGAAATTCATGATTTTCAAAGCCGGGAGGTTGCTCAACATAGACTTCTTCATTAATGAAACCATTTAAGAATGCACTATTTACATCCATTTGATACAATTTGAAGTTTTTATAACATGCAAAGGCAAGTAACATTCTTATTGCCTCTAGTCTAGCTACCGGTGCATAGGTTTCATCATAATCTATTCCTTCTTCTTGTCTATAGCCTTGTGCAACTAACCTAGCCTTATTCCTTATGATCACACTATTTTCATCCATCTTATTCTTGAATATCCATTTAGTTCCAATTATAGAGTGATCTCTAGGCCTATGAACTAGTTTCCATACTTTGCTTCTCTCAAATTGATTTAATTCTTCTTACATTGCTAGGAACCAATTATTGTCATCTAAAGCTTCATTGACATTCCTAGGTTCTATTTGAGATACAAAGGCTATATATTGACACATATTCCTTAGAGATGATCTAGTTCTAACTCCAAGAGTTGGATCTCCCACTATTTCACAATCTTTTACATATCCTAACTCCCTTGGTGCTCTAGATTCTCTCTCCAATATCTCTATTTCATCTTTATCTTCTTTATTCAAGTCAAGTTTTTCTAATAAATCATCTTCTAATTTTGAGTTCTCCTCCAAGTTTTCATCAAATATTCCAACGTCCTCATTATTTGTTGAATCTTTAGATAAATTATTTGACTCATCAAATATCACATGAATTGATTCTTCAACCATCAATGTTCTTTTGTTGTATACTCTATAAGCCTTTGAATTCAAAGCATATCCTAGAAAGATTCCCTCATCACTTTTGGCATCAAATTTTCCTAAATTATCTTTCCCATTAGTTAAGACAAAACATTTGCAGCCAAAGGGATGAAAGTAGCTAATGTTAGGCTTTTTACCCTTGTAGAGCTCATAAGGAGTTTTCTTAAGCATGGGTCTAATCATAGCTCTATTAATTATATAGTAAGATGTGCTTATAGCTTCAGCCCAAAAATACTTTGGCAAATTATTCTCACACAACATGGTTCTAGCCATTTCTTCCAAAGTTCTATTTCTTCTTTCTACTACTCCATTTTGTTGTGGTGTCCTAGGGGCTGAGAAGTTATGACTAATTCCTTGATCATTACAATACTCATCAAATCCTATGTTTTCAAATTCCTTGCCATGATCACTTCTAATCCTAGTTATTGTATACCCTTTTTCATTTTGAGTAATTTTTGTATAGGCTATGAATTTTTCTAAGGCTTCATTTTTTACTCTTAAAAAGAACACCCATGTGAACCTAGTGTAATCATCAACTATTACAAATCCATAGTGTTTCCCACCTAGGCTAGTTGTTCTAGTTGGTCCAAATAAATCTAAGTGAAGTAATTGAAGAGGCCTAGTGGTGGATACAATATTCTTAGGCTTAAATGTTGTCCTTTTGTGTTTTCCTTTAACACAAGCTTCACATATTTCTTAATGATCAAAGGATAGCTTGGGTAAACCTATGACTAGATCCTTTCTAGCTAACTTAGATAGCACATGCATGCTAGCATGACCTAGTCTTCTATGCCATAACCAAGATTCCTTTTTACTATCTACCATTAGGCATATATTTTCATTTTTGAGTTCATTAAGATATACAATATATATATTACCTTGCCTATGGCCTAGAAAGAGAGCTTTGTTAGTCTTAGGATCTACCACATTACATTTCATGCAATTAAAGATTACTTTGTAACCTTTGTCACAAAGTTGACTTATGCTTAGTAAGTTATGCTTTAGACCCCTAACAAGTAATACTTTTTCTAAAGAGAAGTAATCATTACCTATTGAGCCACTTCCTTCTACTTGACCTTTGGAGTTGTCCCCAAATGTGACCTCTCCACCAACCTTTGATTTAAAAGAGTTGAAGTGGCTTCTATCTCCCATCATATGCCTTGAGCCCGCTATCCAAGTACCATGCATCCTTTATTTTAGCTGTGTGGACATGCTCAATCACCTACAAGAAGATTTAAACTCAAGTCTTAGGTACCCAAATTTTCTTGGGTCCTTTGAGGTTAGTGAATGCAATTCTTGATCCTTTTGGGATCCATTTTGCTAATGCATTACAATCCTTGGAGTGAATTACTTCTTTTGGAATCCATATCCTTTTTACTATTTTTCCTTTTAGAGTTCTCATATTTATATTGCAATTATGTGATGCATGTCCCTTTCTATTGCAAAATGAACAAGTAATTGCATGTTTATTTATGCTCTTCCTAGCAATAAAACTTTTAAGATGAGTCTCTCTACTCTTTGCATTATATCCTAAGCCATTTTTGTCAAAGAATGCCCTTTGGGTCTCAGCATGCTATCTAACTTTTGTTGACCCATGTGAAACCTATTAAAGGAATTATGTAGATTGCTATTTTTCTCTTTAAGGTCACAAATTTCTAGATTTGAAATTTCTAGTTTCTTTTCACATTATAATTAATCCATTTACATTATCTCATTTTCTTTTCTCAATTTGGATATTATCTTTTTATATTTCATACTCATAGATTCATACTCTAATGCAAGATCATCAAAGGCATCTTGCAATTCATCAAAAGAATATTCATTGAGGCTTGAAGTTACCTTTTCATCCTCAATAGCCATGAAGCACAAGTTAGCAATGTCCTCATTTGATTCATCATCGGAGCAGTCACTGTCGCTCCATGTTGCCACCATTGCCTTCTTTTTATGGAACCTATCATTGGACCTTTTAAGAAGAGGGCAGTTGTGTCCTGGTTTTTTACACTTATAACACACAATTGAGTCTTTTCTACCTACTTCTTCTTGATCTCTCTTATTGTTTCTCCTATTACTACCACTAGCTCTCATCCTCATGAACTTGTTAAATCTTTTGGCAAACATTGCCATCTCAAAGTCCTCTTCACTACCACTCTCATTCTTAATCTCCTCTTGAGCAGTGGATTTTAGAGCAACTCCCACTTTCTTGGGTGGCTCTTCATTTCTTTTTAATTTCATCTCATAAGTGAGTAGAGATCCTATTAATTCATCTAAAGACAATGTGTGAGGATCCTTAGATTCCTCAATTGCAGTCACTTTAGCTTCCCATGATTTAGGTAAGCTATTTAATATTTTCTTGACCATTTCAATATTAGAATTTATTTTTCCTAAGGACTTTAGTCCATTAATTACATCTGTGAATCTAGTGAACATATCACTAATTGATTCTCCTTCCTTCATCCTAAAGAGCTCATAATCATGTGTGAGCATTCTTATTTTAGTCTCCTTCACTTGGGTTGTACCCTCATGAGTTATTGCCAATTTGTCCCAAATTTGTTTGGCATTATCACACCCGGAGACTCTATTATATTCATTTGGACCTAAGGCATAAAATAATTTGTGCATAGCTTTAACATTTAGCTGAGCACATTTAATACCATTTGAATCCCATTCATCTTCTTCTTTAGGGATATCTCTTCCCTCTATTCTCTTTGTAGGGATTTGAGGTCCTTTAATTATAATTCTCCACACTTCATAATCATTTGCTTGAATAAACAACATCATCCTAGTCTTCCAATATGCATAATGTTCTCCATTAAACATAGGAGGTCTAACCGTAGAGTGCCCCTCTCCTACCAAACTAGTTGCTACATTGTTATGAGCCATTTGATCGTTTCTAACTCTTAGGAAGTTGTTCTTATGTGATTAAAGAGTCCTAGCTCTGATACCAATTGTTGGCTCTACCGAGAGGGGGGGTGAATCGGTTTTCTAACGTTAATAGCAAATTTTAATTTAATCCTATTATAGTCAGCAAATGAAAATGAACAATATAATAAAATTAAACAATTTAATGCAAGATAGGGAAGAGAGAAACAAGCACAATCATTTATAGAGGTTCGGCCAAACTCTTGCCTACGTCCTCTCTCCTTGACCTTCTTGTTAAGTGCTTTCTTACTCTCCTTCAATAGAAGTTACAATGTTCCTTTTACAGGTTAAGGAATAACCTTTCTACCCTTTGCAATATAAAAATGTATTCACCCTCTTACAAGTTTATCTCACTGAGGAACAATCCTCTTCTCTCTCAAGATAAGGATGAATACAAAATGAAGCTTTAATGTAGGTAGGACAAATACAGCTTTTTCAGTTAAGCTTATACAATAAATCTCAATAAATGAGGAATGAAGACACAAGGAATGAAAGTGTTTAAAGCTTGAGAATGTAGAAAATGTGCAGCAATAATGCCTCACTTCTCATTGTCTTCAATGCTTGGTTAAATACTGAAGGATTGGTAGTTGGAGCATTAAATGCTATTTTTTCCGTTGAGATTTTGTAGAAACTAGCCGTTGGGTACCTCCAGTAGAGTGCCAGATCGATCTGCCATCTTGGCCAGATCGATCTCTTAGTTATAAACCCTGCAAGATCAAAGCACAATAACACAAGGAGATCGATCTGTCGAATAGGCAGATCGATCTGTTGATTTGAAAATGAAAGGGGAGATCGATCTGTCGAATAGGTAGATCGATCTTCCAATCTCTCTGTTTAAGACAAGATCGATCTACAGATCGATCTGCCATGCAATCTCGTAGAGGGAAGATCGATCTCTCAATACCACAGATCAATCTCCTTAGCTCTCTGACTTTGAGGAGATCGACCTCTTCCTTACCAGATCGATCTCACAAGCTCTCTGTTTGAGTGTGGATCGATCTTACAGATCGATCTTCAGTCTATGCTTTAAGGGAGATCGATCTCTTCCTAGATCAGATCGATCCCTCAACTCTAATATTAGGCAGATCGATCTCTTAACCCTTATAGATCGATCTCACTCTTCCTTAATACCTTTGTACAGGTTCAAAACTTGGCAGATCGATCTCATATCTTCCTGAGATCGATCTCTCATCCAAGATACACCTAGGAGATCGATCTCTCATAAGCCAGATCGATCTCTCATCAACAGAACTCTAAGTTCTGGTACTGATAACCTCTAAACATGTTTTTATATCATCTTTATATTATTGAATTTACTTGTTTTGTCATTTCAAAATACATTAACTCAACAATGGGCTTAATTTTAAGACTGTTGGTTGGAACTGCCGGTGGCCTGATGCCAATGTAATACCTTCCTATGGTTGGAACAACGTAGTCACCAATCATCTGAAACACTCTATGATCAACCATGGGTTCGTCTTATAGCAAAGTGACTAACTTCCTAGAATCCTTTCTAATTTTTCTTAGTGTACGCTTAATCGCAAGATCTAGGGGAAAACAATCAAAACTTTTAGCGCTACACATACAGACATAAAGAAACCCCTAAATGAATTTTTCATTTTTTATTTTTTTATTTTTTGATTTTTTTATGTTTGTATATATATATACATATCAAAAGAAAATAATCGTAATCTAACTTAAAGGCTCTAAGTACGTACATTTTAGAATAATACCTAGGTATGTTTTCTTCGATATCAACTAAGCTAGCCGAATTCCTCACAATGGCACTGAAAACTTGATGATTCTAAATGGTATCTACATGCAAGTATACACAGTCACACAAGTGATACGGAGGTGAGTCTGGAATATCATCTCACAGAGATTAGTAGCTTAATAACTTACTAGATAGTTGCATCCTAAGTACATTCCAGCCATTTATGAATGTGGGTGGTCTACAAGTCTACTAAAGCATGATGAAACAAAAATATAAAAAAAAAAACAAATAAAATAATAAACTGAAAAAAAAATGAAAATAATAAGAGAAATGAGAATAAGAAATACTTACAAAGCGCAAATAAGAAATCAAAAGCAACTGCAAAAGAAACATAACAAAATTAAAATCGAAAATGAAAATAGGCTAAAAATGCAAGTAATAGAAAATATGGGCATAAAATGCAAATAATGAAAATAAAACTATAAAATACTAATACCAAAATAAAAATGCATGGATTTAATCTAACAAATGAAATAAAAATGTAAAATATCCTAAACTAATGCATGATGAAATAAAATCATAATAAAATCCTTAAAAATCCTAAATGGTGATTCTAACCTTAAAATGACCTAAAAAAAGGCAAACCCTAAATTACTTCTAAACTAATAAAATGCATGATTAAATAATAAATTCTACTTTAAATGATGCATGAAAAAGAAAATATTTTTGGATTTTAAAAATTAAAATGAAAACAAATCTAAAAATGCACAAAATGAACTCTAATCCTAAACTAACCCTAAATGCATGACTTAAACCCTAAACTAATGTAATTGAATACCTAATTCATTAATAAAATGTACTTAAATCAGCCTAAAAACAGTAAATGCAAAATGCAGTATTACCTAACTAATGTATGAATTTACTTATGCTAATGACCTAGAAACTTAACCAAACTTTAACTTAACTTAACCTTATGGTAATGCAATCTAATGATACCTAAAATGAACCTAAAAATGTAGCTAAATTATTCCAAATAACATGATGTAAACACCATGAATTTTCATCTACTCGGTTTTATCGAGAAATAGTAATTAAGCCATTAGGATTAGAGAATGTGTTTCCTTGGTGAATGATTTAAATTAAAATTATAATTTACATGGGGTTCTAAGAGAATTTAATTAACTAAAATATTTTAGGTGGAGGAACAAATAATCATGAGAAATGAAACAAACCTTGATGAGTTGGGAATATTTCTTTATATATGTGTGTATATATATATATATATACACAATCCTTAGAATCAATTCATATTGTATACTATTAGGAAAATTTATTAAGTATATGACTATATGCGTATATGTGTAATATTTTATCATTCATCAAGTAAGGAATATAGGAATATACAAATGTAGATGAGAATGTATACGTAAACATTAATATATCCAATCCCGAGAGCAACCATTCCCATGCATACAAGAGAAGATAAATGAATGTATACTGTAAACCCCACAAATTTTCTATGTTCAATTAGATTATATTTTAATGGAAGTGTGGATGTTCGTTGTAGGGCTCAAGAATATAGGGGTCGAGAAACCTGTGAATGACCGGGAACCCGAGGATATAAAGAGTGAAAAGGCGAATGCAAGTACGGAGGGATTAGAGAATTTTAAATTGTTAAATTGAAAATTGTGGATGTAAACACTCGTATCGAGAATTTACGAAGAATGATGGAATCCCGATACAATTTTATTTTCGGAATAAGGAAAGTTTCATGGAAGGCATGATATTATGTCTTTGGACAAATTATAAGAGAAAATGTATATATGTAGATATATACATAGGTGAATATGTGTTGAGTTAATATATTTTGAAATGACAAAACAAGTTAATACAATAATGTTAAGATGGTATACAAACATGTTTAGAAGATATCAGGACCAGAACTTAGAGTTCTGCTGATGAGAGATCGATCTGAGGTGTGAGAGATCGATCTCCTGGGTTTATACTTTATGAGAGATCGATCTCATGATGGAAGAGATCGATCTGGCAAGCCTTAAAACGGTGTAAAGGGTTTAAGGTAAAAAGAGATCGATCTAGTAAGGAAGAGATCGATCTGCTCAAAGTCAGTGAGCTTAAGAGATCGATCTGGTGTATTAAGAGATCGATCCTGCCTCAAACAGAGAGGATAGGAGATCGATCTGCCTATTCGACAGATCGATCTGCCTCTGCCTATTCAAACTAACAGATCGATCTGGTAATATATGAGATCGATCTTCCTGTGTATTTATGCTTTGATCTTGCAGGATTCAAAACTAAGAGATCGATCTGGCCAAAATAGGAGATCGATCTGTCTGACCACTGGAGGTTCCCAACGGCTATTTTCTTCAAATCTCAACGGGAAAAACTGCATTTAATGCTTCAACTACCCAACCTTCAGTATATAACCAAGCATTGAAGACAAAGCAGATAGAGAGACTATCACTGCACATTCTCAATATTCTGAAGCTTTAATTCTTTCATTCCTTGTATCCCTATTGCTCATTAATTGAGATTTATTGTACAAGCTTAAGTACTACAAGCTGTGTTAGTCCTACCCACTGAAAAAGCCTTATTCTGTATTCATCCTCACCTTAAAAGAAAAGAGGATTGTTCCTCAGTGAGAGTTATTGTAAAAGGGTGAATACATTTTCTGTATTGCTAAGGGTAGAGAGGTTATTCCTTAACCTGTAAAAGGAACTTTGTAAACTCTATTGAAAGAGAGAAAGAAACCACTTGACAAGAAGGTCAAGGAGAGAGGACGTAGGCAAGAGTTGGCCGAACCTCTATAAGTCGCTGTGTTTGTTTCTCTTTCCCTCTCTTTGCATTAAATTGTTATATTGCACTGTTTTATTCATTATCATTTGTGTTTAAATTGCGATTAATTTAAAATCTGCCATAATTGTTAGAAAACCGATTCACCCCCCCTCTCGGTAGAGCCAACAATTGGTATCAGAGCTAGGACTCTTTAATCACGTAGGAACAACTTCCTAAGAGTAGAAACGATCTAATGGCTCTTAACAATGTTGCAACTAGTTTGATAGGAGAGGGGCACTCCACGGTTAGACCTCCCATGTTCAATGGTGAACATTATTCATATTGGAGGACTAGGATGATGCTATTTATTCAAGCAAATGACTATGAAGTATGGAGAATTATAGTTAAGGGACCTCAAATCCCTACAAAGAAAATAGAGGGAAGAGATATTCCCAAAGAAGAAGATGAATGGGATTCTAATGACATTAAATGTGCACAGCTAAATGCTAAAGCTATGCACGCATTATTTTATGCTTTAGGTCCTAATGAATATAATAGAGTCTCCGGGTGTGATAATGCCAAGCAAATATGGGATAAATTGGCAATAACTCATGAGGGTACAACCCAAGTGAAGGAAACAAAAGTAGGTATGCTCACACATGATTATGAGCTCTTTAGGATGAAGGAAGAAGAATCCATTAGTGATATGTTCACTAGGTTTACCGATATAATTAATGGATTAAAATCTTTAGGAAAAATATATTCTAATATTGAAATGGTAAAGAAAATTTTAAATAGCTTACCTAAGTCATGGGAAGCTAAGGTAACAGCAATAGAGGAATCTAAGGATCCACACACATTGTCCTTAGATGAATTAATAGGTTCCTTGCTAACTTATGAGATGAAGCTTAAAAGAAATGAAGAGCCACCCAAGAAAGTGGGTGTTGCTCTAAAATCCACTGCTGAAAAGGAAATTAAAAATGAGAGTGGCAGTGAGGAGGATATTGAGATGGCAATGTTTGCCAAAAGATTTAATAAATTCATGAGGATGAGAGCTGGTAATAGCAATAGGAGAAACAATAGGAGAGAACAAGAGGAAGTAGGTAGAAAAGACTCTATTGTGTGTTATGAGTGTAAAAAACCTGGACACATAAAATTTAACTGCCCTCTTCTCAAAAGATCTAATGATAGGTTTCATAAAAAGAAGGCAATGGTCGCAACATGGAGTGACAGTGACTGCTCCGATGATGAATCAAATGAGGACATTGCCAACCTATGCTTCATGGCTATTGATGATGATGAAAAGGTAACTTCTAATATCAATGAATACTCTTTTGATGAACTGCAAGATGCATTTGATGATTTAGCATTAGAGTATGAATCTATGAGCATGAAGTATAAGAAGTTAATATCGAAATTAAAAAGGGAAAATGAGATAATGTTAAAAGATAAATTGGAATGTGAGGAGAAACTAGAGACTGCTAATCTAGAAATTGGTGATCTTAAGGAGAAAAATAGCAATTTACATAACTCCTTTAATAGATTTCACATGGGGCAACAAAAGCTAGATAGCATGTTAGAAACCCAAAGGGCATTTTTTTGACAAAAATGGCTTAGGGTATAATGCACAAAGTAGGGAGACCCATCTTAAAAGTTTCATTGCTAGAAAGAGCATGAATAAACCTGCAATTACTTGTTCATATTGTAATAAGAAGGGACATAAGTCACATTATTGCACTATAAAGATGAGGAATCTTAAAGGAAAAATTATAAAAAGGATATTGATTCCAAAAGAGGTAATTCATTCCAAAGACTGCAATGCATTAGCAAAATGGATCCCAATGGGATCAAGAATTTCATTTACTAACCTCCAAGGACCCAAGAGAATTTGGGTACCTAAGACTTGAGTGTGTTTATTTTTTGTGTTATAGGTGATTGAGCATAGTCACAAAGCTAAAACAAAAGAAGCTTGGTACTTAGATAGTGGATGCTCAAGGCACATGACGGGTGATAAAAGCCATTTCAATTCCTTCAAATCGAAAATTGGTGGAGAAGTCACTTTTGGGGACAACTCCAAAGGCCAAGTGGAAGGGAGTGGCTCAATAGGTAATGATCATTTCTCTTTAGAAAAAGTATTACTTGTTAGGGGTCTAAAGCATAACTTGCTAAGCATTAGTCAACTTTGTGACAAAGGTTACAAAGTAATTTTTGATTGCATGAAATGTAATGTTATAGATCCTAAGTCAAATAAAATTCTTCTTCTAGGTCATAGGCAAGGTAACATATATATAGTCTACCTTAATGAACTCAAAAACGAAAACATATGCTTAATGGTAGATAACAAAAAGGAATCTTGGTTATGGCATAGGAGACTAGGTCATGCTAGCATGCATGTGCTATCCAAATTAGCAAGAAAGGATCTAGTCATAGGCTTACCCAAACTACCCTTTAATCATGAAGAAATATGTGAAGCTTGTGTTAAAGGAAAACACAAAAGAACAACTTTTAAGCCTAGGAATAGTGTATCCACCACTAGGCCTCTTCAATTACTGCATTTAGACTTATTTGGACCAACTAGAACCACTAGCCTAGGTGGGAAACACTATGGTTTTGTAATAGTTGATGATTACACTAGGTACACTTGGGTGTTCTTTTTGAGAGTAAAAAATGAAGCCTTAGAGAAATTCATAACTTACTCAAAGGTGACTCAAAATGAAAAAGGTTATACAATAACAAGCATTAGAAGTGATCATGGCAAAGAATTTGAAAATATAGGATTTGATGAGTATTGCAATGATCAAGGAATTAGCCATAATTTTTCAGCCCCTAGAACACCGCAACAAAATAGTGTAGTTGAGAGAAGAAATAGAACTTTGGAAGAGATGGCTAGGACCATGTTATGTGAAAATAACTTGCCAAAGTACCTTTGGGCTGAAGCTATAAACACATCATGTTATATAATTAATAGAGCTATGATAAGACCCATGCTAAAGAAAACTCCTTATGAGCTCTACAAAGGTAAGAAGCCTAATATTAGTTACTTCCATCCTTTTGGCTGCAAATGCTTTGTTCTAAATAATGGAAAAGATAATTTAGGAAAATTTGATGCCAAAAGTGATGAGGGAATATTTCTAGGATATTCATTGAATTCAAAGGCTTATAGAATTTATAACAAAAGAACATTGATGGTTGAAGAATCTATTCATGTTGTATTTGATGAATCAAATAATATATCTAAAGATTCAACCAACAATGATGAAAATGTTGAGATATTTGATGAAGGCTTAGAAGATGACTTTCTAGAAAAGCTTGATTTGAATAAAGAAGATGAAGAAGAAATAGAAGTTCTAGAAAGAGAACCTAGAGCACCAAGAGAGTTAGGATATGTAAAAGATTGTGAAATAGTAGGAGATCCAACTCTTGGAGTTAGAACTAGGTCATCCTTAAGGAATATGTGTCAATACATAGCCTTTGTATCTCAAATAGAGCCTAGGAATGTCAATGAAGCCTTAGAGGATAATAATTGGTTCCTAGCAATTCAAGAAGAGTTAAATCAATTTGAGAGAAGCAAAGTATGGAAACTAGTTCCAAGGCCTAGTGATCACTCTATAATTGGAACTAAATGGATATTCAAGAACAAAATGGATGAAAATAGTGTGATCATAAGGAATAAGGCTAGGCTAGTTGCTCAAGGCTATAGACAAGAGGAAGGCATAGACTATGATGAAACATATGCACCGGTAGCTAGATTAGAGGCAATAAGAATGTTACTTGCCTTTGCATGTTATAAAGATTTCAAGTTATATCAAATGGATGTAAAGAGTGCATTCTTGAATGGTTTCATTAATGAAGAAGTCTATGTAGAGCAACCTCCCGGATTTGAAAATCATGAATTTCCTGAACATGTTTTCAAATTGTCTAAGGCACTTTATGGGTTAAAACAAGCCCCTAGAGCTTGGTATGAAAGGTTGTCAAAGTTCTTAATAGAAAAAGGGTTCTCAAGAGGAAAGGTAGACACCACATTATTCATAAAAAATAAAAATAAGGACTTACTAGTTGTACAAGTATATGTAGATGATATTATTTTTGGTTCAACTAATGAGTCTTTATGCCAAGAATTTGCTAAGATCATGCAAGGAGAATTTGAGATGAGCATGATGGGAGAACTCACATTCTTCTTGGGACTTCAAGTGAAGCAAACAAAGGATGGAACATTCATCAATCAAGCAAAGTACACCAAGGACTTGCTCAAGAGATTTGGGATGGACAATTGCAAACCTCAAACCACTCCAATGGGCACCAACATCAAGCTTGACAAAGATGAAAGTGGTAAGTGTGTAGACACTAAACTCTATAGGTCTATGATTGGTTCTTTGCTTTATTTAACTGCTAGTAGACCAGATATATTGTTTAGTGTGTGCCTTTGTGCTAGATTTCAATCATCCCCTAGGGAATCACATCTATTGGCAACTAAGAGAATCTTTAGATACCTCAAAGATACTCCCTCACTAGGACTTTGGTATCCCAAAGACTCCACTTTTGCCCTTCATGCATTTTCAGATGCTGATTTTGGAGGATGCAAAATAGATAGGAAAAGTACTTCAGGTACTTGCCAATTCTTAGGAAATAGGTTAATTTCTTGGTTCTCCAAGAAGCAAAACAGTGTAGCTCAGTCCACAACTGAAGCTGAGTATATAGCAGCTGGTAGTTGTAGTGCTCAAGTGTTGTGGATTAAACAACAAATGAGAGATTATGGTATTGACATGAAGCAAGTCTCAATTAAATGTGATAATACCAGTGCCATTAATCTGTCTAAGAATCCTATACAACACTCCAGAACCAAGCACATAGAAATTAGACATCACTTCCTTAGAGATCATGTACAAAAAGGGGATATAATCTTAGAGTATATTGATACTACACATCAAATAGCTGATATATTCACCAAACCCCTTGATAGAGATAGGTTCTGTATCCTTAGAGGTGAATTAGGACTCATGAATATGCCCTAGGACTTTCATGTTGTAAAAATCTTGATTTCAAGTTGATTTTTAAAGAGTTTTTGCAAAAATTTTCTGGCAAAAAGGATGAGAGATCGATCTCCTTGAGATATAAGATCGATCTCTATCCCTTAAACAAGCCTAAATTATCAAGGTTAAGCTAAGCAGATCGATCTTCTAACCATAAGATCGATCTCCTTACGTCTCTGTTTAGAGACAGATCGATCTGTCCCCACGACAGATCGATCTCATCAAGCTTCCGCATTCTACAGATCGATCTATGCATGTACCAGATCGATCTCCTTAAGCCTCTGTTTGAGACCAGATCGATCTGTCCCTACGACAGATCGATCTCTCTTCGCTTCTGGGAGTACCAGATCGATCTGTCGCCTCGACAGATCGATCTCCTATGCCTTGGAGTATAAATAGCCGTGAAAAATTCCCAAATCTCCCAAAACCTAAAATTCAAATTCTCCAATTCCCTCGCATCCTCTTCTTCAATTCCTCCTCCGATCGATCCTCGTACGGTCTCCCTTGCGTCTCGGTGTCAAATTCCGGTATAGTAACCTACATCTCTCACTGATTTTATCAAAATCCTTCTTCGATTTGTGTTTGTTTTGCGTCTAGGGCAAACCTAGGTACTGTTTCATTGCCTTTCTTTTTGTTGAATTTAGTTATCAAATCTTTAAGGTCTAGAATAATGCCTAGGCTTAAGAGAGCAGGAACCAAACCACCTAGACCCAATGTAGAGGCAGGTTCTTCCTCCCAACCCACTCCACCTCCTATCGCTTCCTTCAATCGGTGTTTTAAAACACCAGCAAAAAGAAAGCGGTATGAGGAATACTTTTCAACTATGCCAATCAAGCATTGGCGCACCATTGATTTTTCCTTCCTCAATCACATAGACTTTCCATACCTATCAAAATTTGAGGAATTTGGTTGGGTGAAATTCTTGAGAATCAACACTCCTGTCCCTCCAAATCTCGTTCGCGCATTATTTTCAAATGCCGAACTCGTTTATGACCCCGATGACACCTGCAAAATCCTTGCCTTCAGAACCTTCGTCATGGGTCAATCAATTCTAATTGATTCTGAAGTTATAGCCAAAGTATTTGATATACGCGATGAAGGTTTAACTAATGAGGATGAGGAAGTCCCCTTTGCGTTTGAACTCCCAGGGGACAAGGCGAGTAACCTTCCAATGCACCTTCGGTTACTCCACCTCATAATCTCCTGGAATCTCCGCCCTTACGGTACCCGTCACTCAACCGTCAGGCGTCTAGATCGGTTTTGGCTCCATCACATTCACACCACCAGCCAAAAACCAAACCTCCCTCACTTTATATACGAGGATTGGCTGAAGATTGTGCGTGGCCAAGCTACCACAATAGTTTTTCCACAACCAGTGGCTTATCTTCTCCGTCGCCTTGGCATCGACTGCAGCGGCGAAACTGGCGAACTTCCATCTCCTAAAAGCGAGCTTAACATTGGGACCCTACATCATATGGGGTACTACAAAGATTTCCGGGGAGAGTGTGTGACGGCCAACCCCTGCCCGGCCAACCCCTGCCAACGGCCATGGCAACCAAGCCCAGGTCCACTGACCCGCAAGGCCCATCGACAACGTTGGTGGTCAAACAACGGGTGGTCAAACAACGCCAACAACTCCAACGTATTGTCCGCTCTGGGCCGAGGCCCGCACGGCTTTGTTTCATTCAGGGATAATTCCCCTCAGAACGCGTCCTCGGAGGCTCGAACCAGGGACAACACCCTTAGTTCTCACACTCCTTATGCCATTGAGCCAACTGGCATAAGGAGTGTGAGAACTAAGGGTGTTGTCCCTGGTTCGAGCCTCCGAGGACGCGTTCTGAGGGGAATTATCCCTGAATGAAACAAAGCCGTGCGGGCCTCGGCCCAGAGCGGACAATACGTTGGAGTTGTTGGCATTGTTTGACCACCCGTTGTTTGACCACCAACGTTGTCGATGGGCCTTGCGGGTCAGTGGACCTGGGCTTGGTTGCCATGGCCGTTGGCAGGGGTTGGCCGGGCAAGGGTTGGCCGTCACAATAAAAACGAATAATTGTCACGACCCAAACTACCCAAAAATCAGAGTTAATTTTTCGCGTTTTTATTATTTTCTTACTTTAATTCTTACCTGTCCTCGAATCGTGACCAACACTCCACTACTAATTGGGCTGTGCGTCAATGCCAGTCCCACCATACATCTACCCCAGTACTTATTTCTTCTCCAGTCATTTATAATTGTTATATTATTTATACATCCCCTAAAGTTACTTACAAACATGTTACTGTACTATGCTTATGTAGATACAATAAGTACAAGTGTATATACCTTATGTTGATGGGCAGCAGCGGATATCCGGAATGCAGTACTGAGTCGCCTCAACTTCAACTGGAGATCATCTGTGGGAGAAAATGAAAGGGGTGAGCACATCAAGCTCAGTAAGGCAATCCTACGAACAAGTAGGTAACCATACTACCTACATGAACGTAGTGCCATGCATAAACCACCCTTTCTCCACACATTTTAAAACATATGATATGATGTTGTGATGTTATGTAAATCAAGTTGCACGGAAAACTCAACATGCAATTATTTTAAATCATTTCTTTCTCTTTAAAAATTTCACAATGAAGTCAGGACTCGACCCCTCCTTCGGGTGATCCTGACTCACACAAAACCATAGAAATAGAATTTTTCAAAAGCATCGGTATCGAAAACATACGTATATATATACAAGATACGAGACTAGGCAATACTGTATATCGGTAATAACCAGGACTGGCCAATATGTCCTCGTGAGTCCTCTAGCTTCACGGATCCCAGTGTGCGAGGTCTCACCCTGATCGGGAACTGCCCGGGAGGTGGGTCAATCCAACCCGTCAGTCTTATCCGATCTCACGCATCCGTCGATGCCGTATCCGAAGATACCCCGTATCACGAAGATACCGTATCACAAAGATACCCCGTATCACAAAGATACTGTATCCGAAGATACTCTGTATCACAAAGATACCGTATCCGAAGATACCCCACGGTACATCGTACTCCATGCTACTTGCACGGTACATCGTACTCCATGGACCCATATCACTCTAGGTACTCCAGCCCAATTGGCCTGCTTCCCACAGAGGTTTTCATAACTCAATACTCGTTGCCATGTCTCAAAACGCACGTGTGAGCCTATTAAATCGGTGACACACAGTCTACCCGATGCTCCAAGCACGGCTCATTGTATGTTCTCTTAAAAATCAGTGCGAGCGATGCTCAGCACTCTCATCAAATCAAGTAAACTTGGCAGAGTCCGCTTTACATCTCCACAAGGCCGCCAACCTCATCCCTCACTCTCACCCTACTTAAGAGGTCTATTGAGCCTGTTGGGCCTTTTGGCTGACTCCAAGGGCAGACAGCGCTACTCCACAAATCCAGTAAAACCAGTGCGAGCTAGGCTCAGCACTCTGTATACAAATCGTATGAAAATCTTATAAAATCTGGTGCGAGTTAAACTCCCGCACCCTGTCATGAAAATCATGTAAAATCTGGTGCGAGTTAGACTCTAGCACCATGTCACGTAAAAGCATGTGAAATCTGGTGCGAGTTATACTCTAGCACCTATGCATGTAAAACTCTAGTGCGAGCTCTCGCTCCAGCACTAATGCATGCATCACACAAGTCAAACATCGTGCGAGCTGAGCTCTAGCACGTCACGTGTAAATAAAAACATGTAGGCGGCTCGGTTATTTCCAAATAGTTTTCACAGAAATCACATCAGTTAAGATATGCAATGCTATGCATTTTCTTTCAAGGTGAGCCAGCCTACTCATGCATGCGTTGAAATACCTCCAGAACGAGCAGGAACCTCTTGTCCTTGCTCCTCCCGTCTTTTTCCTAAATTTTTAGAATTTTACCCTTAGCAAGGGTATTTTGGTAATTTGCCCATACGGGGCACTAAAATTGTTTCTTCGACCTCTAGACCCTTCAATTAGTTTTAAAGGACTGCATATGAATTTAAAATTGCGTACTGTTACCTCTAGCAGTCCGCAGAATTCCCTTACCTCAATTCTCGTCGAGTCTGACCTTTTTCTTTTCCAATGTAGTCCCATCGCGCAGTCCGATATGCTTCCAATCCAATGCCCGGAACTGCGTATTAACATTCCTCAGGTCAGATATTATGCAATTTAATTGTATCTATTACTTTCTGGGCTTAATTTAAATCATTGGGCCCGTTTACCCTTATTGGGCCCGATTGCACCTTAATGGGCCTTAATCGGCCTTAAGCCCGCTTTTCACTAAATTCCCACTTATCGAGGCCTATTGGGCTCATTGGGCCCACCAATAATTTATCGGGCCTCGTTCTACTTCTCGAGTAGCTAAATTAAATATTTACGACAATTAATCTAAATTTCCAGAATTTTATTCAATTTATGCGGAAATTAACTCAACATCTCGCATAACGAGAAAATTGTCGTAAATAGGGATCACTTACCCGAGATTCCATGCTAGTCCGCAAATCGAGGCTGTCTCGAGCCCTCGGTTGATGCCAATCGTCGAGCTACACATTTAATTACATTTTCGGGTAAACTTTTCGGTCGAAATTTAATTAAATAAAATATTCCAAATTTAAATCGGGTCAATTTGACCGCTTATCGACTTACCCGAAGCTCGATTGCATCACCGGAATTTTCCCCAATTTTTTTCTCTTTTTCCTTTTCCCTTTTTCTCCCCTTTTTCTCCTCTTTTTGGCTGAACCGGTTCAGTCCGGTTCGGACCGGTTCAGACCGCCGGTTCACTCCGGTTCGGCCGGTTCACAGCCGGTTCGCCCCTTTTCCGGCCGGTTCTCCGCCGGCTTCCACCGCCATCAGCTCCGCAAGGCTGTCCGCAGCTTGAATCTGGGCTCGGTTTCGCCCAAGGCCGTCGGAACGCCTCCGGTTCGGCCTCTTCTCCTCTTCGCCGTCGGACCCGTCTCCCTCTTTTGGTCGTCGCCGCCGATTCCGGCCCTCTCGTCGGCTGGCACCGGTGCCAAAAGCACCGCCGTCGACTGGGCTCTCCAAATCGGGCCTTGGTTCCGGTCGGATCGTCGCCGTTCGCCGCCGGTGGCCTTCTCTTTCCCGCGGCCTTTCTCTCCTCCGATCGGCTTCCTCCGGCGTCGGTAGGCTGCACCGCCGGTGCCATTGAGATCACCGGCCTCCCCTCTTTCTTTTCCGGCCCTTGGTCGAGCCTTTGGCCGCCGGACGGTGGTCGGCCTTCTTCGGTCTTCTCGGTTCCGTTTTCTTCTCTCTCCCCGAAACTTTCGTTTTCTTCAGCCTTTCTCTCTCTTTTTTTTTTTGTTTCAATTCTTTTTTTTTTTTGTTTTATTATCTTATTTAACAATTTATTTTTATTTATTAAAATACACTAAAAATACCAAAATATCCCTTAAAATTATTATTTTTATTTTAATTCAATTTATTTAATTTTATTTAATTTATTTATTATATTTTAACCTCTTTTTCGGGTATAATTTCTCGATTATTTTCGGGATTATTTTTCCAAACTAAAAATCCCGATTAATTCCCATAAATTACTATCTTGATCAATTTAATCCGAAATAATTTTATTTCACTTTTATTGACCAAGATTTCTTAAATCCATATTTTTAATTAAATTCCCTTATCGAAATTATACCGGCTTTCGATCTTTTGACCATTTGGCCCTTACACGTGTTCGGGATTAATTTAACCCGACTTCCTTCATACGTCCCCCATCTTTTCTTATTTAATTTTTGTATTTTAATTAAATTCGGGTCTTACAAATCTCCCCCACTTAAGGAATTTGGTCCTCCAAATTAGAACCAATTCATATGAGTTTATATACAACTCCGGGTACATTAATTGTATCATACTTCTTTAATTCTTACGTGACCTTCTCCGGAATGTATTACTACCAAAGGACTTAATTGGGGAGATCATCTTAAACCTCAATACTTTCTCTTTCCTGTTTAATGCCCGAATCAACTTCTTCAATATACTTGTATTTTCCTCAAACTGAACTTTTGAATCTCATATCCTATCACCTACGCTGGATCTGGATAGTATTTCCGAAGCATCAAAAGCTGGGACACATTGTGGGTGCCTGTTAATTCACGTGATAACATCAACCTACAGGTCTTATCTCCCACTTGTCCAATCTCTCAAAATATTCCATCCAGCGTAACTTAATTTACCTTCTTCCAAGAGTTCGCCATGTCCTTTTTCTCTTAGGACAATAAATATTTCAATCATATTAATTCACCAAGGGTGAATTCCAATACTTGTCTATCTGCTCTGAGGTGTTCTTAATCTCTCATCCTTAACTAAACATCCTCAGAGACTTATTATCCCCAAAATCAGAATGATTCTATCTGTCACCCACTTTTTTTTTTTTTCCAACTCGGGGAATAACCCCTACAGCTGTACACTGTCTCATATATTGTTATCCCGATACTTAACTGCCAACTGTCGTTATTGGCAACTTTAATTAGAAATCAACTGATCATTCCAGGAGCTTATAAAATCAGTGGCACACGCTTTCATCGGATCCTCCAGAACTTGTACAGTTCTCTCTGACTGACCATCTGTCTGAGGATGAAAAGCTGTGCTAATACTTAGTCGGGTTCCCATAGCTTCCTAAAAATATTCCAGAGGTAGGAAGTGGAGCGAGAATCCTTATATGATACCATGCTCACTGGAACGTTACATAATGTTCCACAAACTGCCTTACACATAAATCCTCATACACATTCTGAGTATCTGGGGAGTTCATAACTAGAAGGTGGGTAGACTTAATCAATTTGGCGACTATCATCCAAATAGTCTCCTGATTTATCCGGGTCCTCTATAACCCATCACGACATTCATGGAGACTTACTCTCGTTTTTCGTGCCGTGTCGATATAGGTAGAAGCTGCAATAACTCTGCAGACTTTTAATACTCTACCTTATCCTGCTGACATACCAGACACTTTTTCACAATCTCCACCATATCTCTTTTCACATCTGACCACCAATACCCTTTTTAAGATTTCACTATATAATCATTACTTTTTCATATGCACTGTTTATCCCGAAGAGTGAGCTTCTGACAACATTACTATCTCATCCACTGTGGTCTTGGGGAGCACTCATACTGTCTCTGAATCCTCAGTAACTCATCATCACCCACTGTGAACTCTATCACTGTACCCTTCTGAATCAGACCCAAACCATCGACATCCTGTCGATCATCACGCTAAGCCTGGCAAGTCCGGGCACTCTCATCCGGTTCTAATCATCAGGCTAGCTATCACACAATCACTGTCATCATCAGAAGGGATCACATCTATACTGAGGTTCACAACTGCGTCTAGCAGCTCACGCTCCCTGACCATCATGTGTGGTACCATCCCGAGGCTCTTTCTACTCAAAGCATCGGTCATCACATTAGCCTTTCCTGGGTGGTACAATTTTCATAAATCAAAATCTCTCAGAAGCTCTAACCCAATATGTATTTTCATATTCGCCCCTTTCTGTGAAAACAGATACTCAGGCTCTATGATCAGTGCATATCCATAATTCCTCATCGAGTACCTAATAGTACCATATCCTCGGTACAAATACTGTTGCCAATTTTAAATCATGGGTCAGATAGTTTATTTCATGATCAAGGAGTTGTCTGACTCCATACTTGACTATCTTCCCATTACACATCAATACACAGCTCCATCATTATTTCGAGGTATTCATACTCACTGAGAACCTCTTGAGCTGTTGGGTATGACGAAATTAATCACGGTGGTCAGTTCATACTTTACTACACCGAAATCCATATCACATCCATCGTCTTAGTTATCATCTCATTCCAAGACCACGTTTCTTAGTTAAACGTGTCAACCAAGTATATCCTTTTTGAACTCGCAGCAGCCCATTTGTAAAAACCATTTCCTAATTGTTGCTTATAAACCACCCTAGACTTTAACTACACCTAGCATATCACCGATACTGCTGATTACAATTCGGTCCAATCCTTGACTTATTTACGCATAAGCGTATAAGATCCTTCTCAACCGCTTACATTTTCAGGTACTAACCTGCGTCATTTCCTTTTCTCATCTTAACGGCTCTTATTAAATTTTAATATGTTAACCTTTATGATTTGTCGAAATTTTTTTTATATTCTTATCATCTTAGTAATGGTATCCTAATGCTAAAGGTATCTATTACGCCGATCGATTTCACGTTATAGGTTATATATATATATACTTTTAGACGCTGTCAAGTCTTCAGGCGGGGAGGTATTTTGAAATACCTTTATTAGCCTTCAGACTTAACCACAACTACTGGTTATGGTTATACCCATCTTGTCCTTGGTTATAATTTGTATTCGCTACTAATTGCATTAATCCTAATGACTTCGTATCGTAAGGATGCTCTTACCTAGCATACGCCTCTTACCCCAATACATCTTGTATTTAGGATCAACACATATTCAAGATCATCTCCTTCGTATATCAATCATGACAAAACTCTAGTCATTATTCATTCCATGAGTACGATCCTTTACTCCTTTAATTTTTCAACTGTTGCACCCCTTTTTATTAACTTAAAATCTCTATATCCACGTTCTGTTAATTAATCCCCTTCCATTTGGGTACTCCTTTATCACTATTGTGGCCAATGATGTAGGCATTCATGCCTTTTTCTTACTTATATGCGAGTGAAGGCGGTATGATTAAATATGTGGCACCAGGATCAATAAACATATGTACTTTATTATTCATAACAAGTGTGGTATCTTACACCACATCCATGAAACATCAATAGTGTCCTGGTCCAAGACATCCTCTCGCCTTCGTCCAATAGCCTACTTTCCTTTTTCTCTTCGGCTATGTCCTCCCTTTTCGTTGCAACTATTCCAACGAAATTTTTTTTTCTGTCTCTTTACTTTTCCTGTGGGAAAATCTCGCTCAACTCTGAGCAATCAAAATCAATGGTCTGTCTTATCACACTTGACGACCATTTTCACCAATACCGTATAGGTATAGACCCTCCTTTCGTGGTATCCACCACATATCCCACACTGCTTACAGTACTTACACTGCTACTCTGTTTCGTAGCAGGTCGGGGTCCTCAAAATCACAATGCCCCTTCAGAGTGCCAAAATTGGATACGCTGGGGCCTTACCAATTATCTTACTCCATAACTTATCAAATTAAATCTCTTACCAGTTTCCATTTTTAACATCTTTGTCATTTCTCGATTCTCTTTTCTGTCTCTATTTCAGCCCTCATTACCTTTCTCAATCTCAGAGGCGTGCAATTCATGTTCTTATTTACCCAACTGTAAATCTGCGCACTGCCTCGGTATAGGTAATATCTCATGGGCCAACCGGATTCTAATTGAAAATCTGAGCCCTTCCATAAACTTTTAGACATCTCGACAGTCACCGTTCATTTGTCGAGGTAATAACTGGCCAGAATAAAATCGAGTTTCATACTTATAATTAAATCAAATCCTCTGGGTCAGAGTCGGGACTTTAATCCGAAATTTCCTTTAAATCATGTCCGGGATATCCTGTCATCGGAATACATCCATAATCATTTCTCATATCAGCTCTTAAGATGGGTCGAGCGGGTTTCCACCAATGCTCCGCTGCGCCCTCTGATCTCATACATAATCTGAGCAATTAGCTCCTCAAAATAATACCCATGCTCCGCTTCAATCTCGCGAAGCGTCTCTCAATACTGTCCGCTCACTCTGTCGGACTCTGTGAGGCATTCTCAACATTAGCCTCTATTTCAATTTCATCATGATTCTCATAGTCAAATTCAGCACGACTTAGCAGACTCAGGTCTACCTCCACGACCTCTGCCTCGTGCACTATCTCATCTGACGCGACTCATATTAGGCATTCCTGCATTCTCAACCATTTCTTAGTCAAGCCAATCTCGATATACACTATTGTATCTAACTAAGCACAGTAACACGGGGATGTAATTTCCTAACTTCTGACACTGATACACATCAGACCAATTATGCTCTGATACCAAAATAATTGTCACGACCCAAACTACCCAAAAATCAGAGTTAATTTTTTGCGTTTTTATTATTTTCTTACTTTAATTCTTACCTGTCCTCGAATCGTGACCAACACTCCACTACTAATTGGGCTGTGCGTCAATGCCAGTCCCACCATACATCTACCCCAGTACTTATTTCTTCTCCAGTCATTTATAATTGTTATATTATTTATACATCCCCTAAAGTTACTTACAAACATGTTACTGTACTATGCTTATGTAGATACAATAAGTACAAGTGTATATACCTTATGTTGATGGGCAGCAGCGGATATCCGGAATGCAGTACTGAGTCGCCTCAACTTCAACTGGAGATCATCTGTGGGAGAAAATGAAAGGGGTGAGCACATCAAGCTCAGTAAGGCAATCCTACGAACAAGTAGGTAACCATACTACCTACATGAACGTAGTGCCATGCATAAACCACCCTTTCTCCACACATTTTAAAACATATGATATGATGTTGTGATGTTATGTAAATCAAGTTGCACGGAAAACTCAACATGCAATTATTTTAAATCATTTCTTTCTCTTTAAAAATTTCACAATGAAGTCAGGACTCGACCCCTCCTTCGGGTGATCCTGACTCACACAAAACCATAGAAATAGAATTTCTCAAAAGCATCGGTATCGAAAACATACGTATATATATACAAGATACGAGACTAGGCAATACTGTATATCGGTAATAACCAGGACTGGCCAATATGTCCTCGTGAGTCCTCTAGCTTCACGGATCCCAGTGTGCGAGGTCTCACCCTGATCGGGAACTGCCCGGGAGGTGGGTCAATCCAACCCGTCAGTCTTATCCGATCTCACGCATCCGTCGATGCCGTATCCGAAGATACCCCGTATCACGAAGATACCGTATCACAAAGATACCCCGTATCACAAAGATACCGTATCCGAAGATACTCTGTATCACAAAGATACCGTATCCGAAGATACCCCACGGTACATCGTACTCCATGCTACTTGCACGGTACATCGTACTCCATGGACCCATATCACTCTAGGTACTCCAGCCCAATTGGCCTGCTTCCCACAGAGGTTTTCATAACTCAATACTCGTTGCCATGTCTCAAAACGCACGTGCGAGCCTATTAAATCGGTGACACACAGTCTACCCGATGCTCCAAGCACGGCTCATTGTATGTTCTCTTAAAAATCAGTGCGAGCGATGCTCAGCACTCTCATCAAATCAAGTAAACTTGGCAGAATCCGCTTTACATCTCCACAAGGCCGCCAACCTCATCCCTCACTCTCACCCTACTTAAGAGGTCTATTGAGCCTGTTGGGCCTTTTGGCTGACTCCAAGGGCAGACAGCGCTACTCCACAAATCCAGTAAAACCAGTGCGAGCTAGGCTCAGCACTCTGTATACAAATCGTATGAAAATCTTATAAAATCTGGTGCGAGTTAAACTCCCGCACCCTGTCATGAAAATCATGTAAAATCTGGTGCGAGTTAGACTCTAGCACCATGTCACGCAAAAGCATGTGAAATCTGGTGCGAGTTATACTCTAGCACCTATGCATGTAAAACTCTAGTGCGAGCTCTCGCTCCAGCACTAATGCATGCATCACACAAGTCAAACATCGTGCGAGCTGAGCTCTAGCACGTCACATGTAAATAAAAACATGTAGGCGGCTCGGTTATTTCCAAATAGTTTTCACAGAAATCACATCAGTTAAGATATGCAATGCTATGCATTTTCTTTCAAGGTGAGCCAGCCTACTCATGCATGCGTTGAAATACCTCCAGAACGAGCAGGAACCTCTTGTCCTTGCTCCTCCCGTCTTTTTCCTAAATTCTTAGAATTTTACCCTTAGCAAGGGTATTTTGGTAATTTGCCCATACAGGGCACTAAAATTGTTTCTTCGACCTCTAGACCCTTCAATTAGTTTTAAAGGACTGCATATGAATTTAAAATTACGTACTGTTACCTCTAGCAGTCCGCAGAATTCCCTTACCTCAATTCTCGTCGAGTCTGACCTTTTTCTTTTCCAATGTAGTCCCATCGCGCAGTCCGATATGCTTCCAATCCAATGCCCGGAACTGCGTATTAACATTCCTCAGGTCAGATATTATGCAATTTAATTGTATCTATTACTTTTTGGGCTTAATTTAAATCATTGGGCCCGTTTACCCTTATTGGGCCCGATTGCACCTTAATGGGCCTTAATCGGCCTTAAGCCCGCTTTTCACTAAATTCCCACTTATCGAGGCCTATTGGGCTCATTGGGCCCACCAATAATTTATCGGGCCTCGTTCTACTTCTCGAGTAGCTAAATTAAATATTTACGACAATTAATCTAAATTTCCATAATTTTATTCAATTTATGCGGAAATTAACTCAACATCTCGTATAACGAGAAAATTGTCGTAAATAGGGATCACTTACCCGAGATTCCATGCTAGTCCGCAAATCGAGGCTGTCTCGAGCCCTCGGTTGATGCCAATCGTCGAGCTACACATTTAATTACATTTTCGGGTAAACTTTTCGGTCGAAATTTAATTAAATAAAATATTCCAAATTTAAATCGGGTCAATTTGACCGCTTATCCACTTACCCGAAGCTCGATTGCATCACCGAAATTTTCCCCAATTTTTTTCTCTTTTTCCTTTTCCCTTTTTCTCCCCTTTTTCTCCTCTTTTTGGCTGAACCGGTTCAGTCCGGTTCGGACCGGTTCAGACCGCCGGTTCACTCCGGTTCGGCCGGTTCACAGCCGGTTCGCCCCTTTTCCGGCCGGTTCTCCGCCGGCTTCCACCGCCATCAGCTCCGCAAGGCTGTCCGCAGCTTGAATCTGGGCTCGGTTTCGCCCAAGGCCGCCGGAACGCCTCCGGTTCGGCCTCTTCTCCTCTTCGCCGTCGGACCCGTCTCCCTCTTTTGGTCGTCGCCGCCGATTCCGGCCGTCTCGTCAGCTGCCACCGGTGCCAAAAGCACCGCCGTCGACTGGGCTCTCCAAATCGGGCCTTGGTTCCGATCGGATCGCCGCCGTTCGCCGCCGGTGGCCTTCTCTTTCCCGCGGCCTTTCTCTCCTCCGATCGGCTTCCTCCGGCGTCGGTAGGCTGCACCGCCGGTGCCATTGAGATCACCGGCCTCCCCTCTTTCTTTTCCGGCCCTTGGTCGAGCCTTTGGCCGCCGGACGGTGGTCGGCCTTCTTCGGTCTTCTCGGTTCCGTTTTCTTCTCTCTCCCCGAAACTTTCGTTTTCTTCAGCCTTTCTCTCTCTTTTTTTTTTTGTTTCAATTCTTTTTTTTTTTTGTTTTATTATCTTATTTAACAATTTATTTTTATTTATTAAAATACACTAAAAATACCAAAATATCCCTTAAAATTATTATTTTTATTTTAATTCAATTTATTTAATTTTATTTAATTTATTTATTATATTTTAACCTCTTTTTCGGGTATAATTTCTCGATTATTTTCGGGATTATTTTTCCAAACTAAAAACCCCGATTAATTCCCATAAATTACTATCTTGATCAATTTAATCCGAAATAATTTTATTTCACTTTTATTGACCAAGATTTCTTAAATCCATATTTTTAATTAAATTCCCTTATCGAAATTATACCGGCTTTCGATATTTTGACCATTTGGCCCTTACACGTGTTCGGGATTAATTTAACCCGACTTCCTTCATACGTCCCCCATCTTTTCTTATTTAATTTTTGTATTTTAATTAAATTCGGGTCTTACAGAGTGGACGAAAAAGCAAGAACAGCAACCTGCTGAGGCTGAAGATGACCACACCGCTGAACCAGCACACCCACCTGCAGCACCCGCTCCAGAACCGTCGTCCTCCACGGCTGCGCCAACTGCACAAACCTCGTCTCCTGCTGACTTGGAGCTGATCGTGAAGATGATAAGCGACCTCAGTCAGAGAATCGATGAAGGACATACCACTCAGCAGCGTATGTTTGCCGAATTAACTCAACGAGTGGATAGGATTCAAGACACTCAAAAGGCGATGTTCGATAAATTTCAAGAAACTCAAGCGGCGATGTTCGATGAACTTCAAGTAACCCGCACGCATGTTGAGGAACTTTTGGATCGTGATCCTCCCTCACATTAGGCATTAGGCGTTTTAATTGAGTGTAGTTACAACATTATTAAGCTACTTGATGTTTTCTGTGAAAAATTTGCTTGAATGAAATGTGATTTGATTGAATATTGGATGTGTTAATGCAAATATTGATTTTGAAATGCCATAAGTCTTCGATCTTTTGTGACTGATATGACAAAAAGGGGGAGAAGAAACATGTGTTAAATGTTTAAAAGGGAGTTAGAGGATGATTTAATTGAGGGGGAGTTAAGAGCTAGAGCTAACTAAGGGGGAGTTAAGATTTAACTAAGGATGAGTTAAATCTTTAACAAAGTCAAAAGCTCACAAAAAGGGAATTTTGCAAATTCACTAAACATGTTTATTGGATGAGTTTTGTCATATCAAAAAGGGGGAGATTGTTGAGTTAATATATTTTGAAATGACAAAACAAGTTAATACAATAATGTTATGATGGTATACAAACATGTTTAGAAGATATCAGGACCAGAACTTAGAGTTCTGCTGATGAGAGATCGATCTGAGGTGTGAGAGATCGATCTCCTGGGTTTATACTTTATGAGAGATCGATCTCATGATGGAAGAGATCGATCTGGCAAGCCTTAAAACGGTGTAAAGGGTTTAAGGTAAAAAGAGATCGATCTGGTAAGGAAGAGATCGATCTGCTCAAAGTCAGTGAGCTTAAGAGATCGATCTGGTGTATTAAGAGATCGATCCTGCCTCAAACAGAGAGGATAGGAGATCGATCTGCCTATTCGACAGATCGATCTGCCTCTGCCTATTCAAACTAACAGATCGATCTGGTAATATATGAGATCGATCTTCCTGTGTATTTATGCTTTGATCTTGCAGGATTCAAAACTAAGAGATCGATCTGGCCAAAATAGGAGATCGATCTGTCTGACCACTGGAGGTTCCCAACGGCTATTTTCTTCAAATCTCAACGGGAAAAACTGCATTTAATGCTCCAACTACCCAACCTTCAGTATATAACCAAGCATTGAAGACAAAGCAGATAGAGAGACTATCACTGCACATTCTCAATATTCTGAAGCTTTAATTCTTTCATTCCTTGTATCCCTATTGCTCATTAATTGAGATTTATTGTACAAGCTTAAGTACTACAAGCTGTGTTAGTCCTACCCACTGAAAAAGCCTTATTCTGTATTCATCCTCACCTTAAAAGAAAAGAGGATTGTTCCTCAGTGAGAGTTATTGTAAAAGGGTGAATACATTTTCTGTATTGCTAAGGGTAGAGAGGTTATTCCTTAACCTGTAAAAGGAACTTTGTAAACTCTATTGAAAGAGAGAAAGAAACCACTTGACAAGAAGGTCAAGGAGAGAGGACGTAGGCAAGAGTTGGCCGAACCTCTATAAGTCGCTGTGTTTGTTTCTCTTTCCCTCTCTTTGCATTAAATTGTTATATTGCACTGTTTTATTCATTATCATTTGTGTTTAAATTGCGATTAATTTAAAATCTGCCATAATTGTTAGAAAACCGATTCACCCCCCCTCTCGGTAGAGCCAACAATATGTATATATATATATACATATATACTAGACATTTTAATAAAGGAAAAATAATATAAATGGCATATATATATATTATTTAGTGTGTAGATTTAATATACAGTATTAACAAATAAATAAATAAAACATGAGACAAATAAAAAAAATGAAAAAAATGATTAAATGATTAGATGAAATAAAAGGAAATGGAAAAAATAAATAAATAAATAGTAATAATAACAATAAATAAACCAAACAAACAAATACCTATCTACCTATTAAGATAACATATATATATAAATGTTAATATAATATATATATATATTGATATTATATATATATATATATATAAGTTGTTCGGAATTGGCTTTCAAAGAAAGCCAATTCCGTCTCCTGCTAATTGGAAAAAGGAAAGAAAACAAATCAAACAGAGGAGCTGGCCGGGAGAAGAAAAGAAAAGAAAGAAAGGAAGAGGAGGGAAGAGGAGAAAAAAGGAACTAGGAAAACAAATCAGGAGCAGGAGAGCTGATCGGGGAAGGGGGAAGGAAGAAAGAAAAGAGGAAAAGAAAGAAGAGAGAGACCGATTGGAGTTGCAGCAAACCGAGACTGAAGGAAGCAGACCGAAGTAGGGGAGGCTGAGTGAAAAGAGCAGGACCCGAGGAAGAAGAAGCAAACGAGAGGCAAGCTGGAAAACCGAGATTGATGAAGGAGGAACCGAGAGTCAGGGCTGGAAACCGAGACTGAAGAATGGATGAGGCTGAAACCGAGACTCCATTAAAGCAGGACTTGGGAAACAGAGAACAAAACTGAAACAGGGGCTGGAAATGGAGGGAAACCGAGAGGCTTGAGGGAAGAAGAAGACTGAACAGTGAAGATTGAAACCGAGGAAGGGGAATTGAGGGGAGAGAAGCAGAACCGTGAGGAAGAAGGGAGAAAATAGGAAAGAGGCAGGGGCTGGAAATTGAAACAATTGAGGAAGAAAGGAGAAAACCGTGAGAGAATAAAAGCAAGCTAGAAAAAAAAAGAGGAAGAGAAAAGAGGTAAGATACATACATGTATATATGTGTATAAATGTACATGAATATATATGTGTGATACATGTATAAGCATGCTAGTATAGTTTGAATTAGATTAAAAATGGAATGATGAGAAGTAGGCAAAAAATATATATATATATCTATATATATATTTGTGATATTGAATAATGGAACAAGTGATAATATATATATGTAATTATGTGAATAAAAAATATATATATATATATATTTGGGTATGTACATATAGGTATGTATAATGAAAGGGTATGTTAGTATATGTATATATATTTGATAATGAATAAGGAAAGCCAATGATAAAATAAATATGAGTATATACTTAGGTGTATATACATATAGGAGTATATGAAAAATGTGTATATACTTGGGTGTATATACAAATGATTGTTGTCACGACCCAAATTACCTAAAAATCAGAGTAAATTTTTTGCTTTTTCATTTATTATTTAATTCTTACCTTTCTCTCATCGTGACCATCCTACAAACAGTTGGGCTATGATTCGGTGTTAGTCACCTCACACTATTACCAATTCCATTTCCATAATCACATTTATACATCAGAGTTTACTATCCTTTGACTTTAATTAAATACATAGCCATTGGTATTTATAACTCTACATCCCCGACATCAATGTTCGTTTACAGTACTGTGCATTACATATTTAGATACAAGACCATACAAATGTGTATACCTGTCTCTTGATGGGAAGCACCAAGCATGCAAGTCCTCAGCCGCTTACTAATTTCTGTGAGTGCTCTGAAAAGATGGGAAAATAAGGGGAGTGAGCAAACCACACGCTCAGTAAGGCAATTATGCAAGTAAGTAGATAGCTCCACTATCTACATGCTCATAATGCCATGCCCTTAAATCCATTTCTTTTCATTTAAAATTTCACGCACAAAGTCATGCATATTCAATGCCATAGTTTATCCAAAACTATTTGTGCATATATAAATCATGTAATTCATGCATTCCAAGCATTTTATGTGACATCATTAAATTATAATAAGCATGAAGTAAAACAAGATCATGCATTCGTTTGTGTCATGTAAGACAAATCATGAATTTGAATTAAAAGCATGGAAAACAACATCATGCTTCTGCATTTAAATCAATTCATTTAAAACTGCAGTAAAAACTAACCCTTCCGGGTTAATAATCTCATTAAAACAATTCAGTAAAGCTCATTATAAAACTGCAGTTATAAAACCACCATTCTTTCAGGGTCACATATCATAAAATCATCTGAAATCTCATATCATAGTATAAAATCATAAAATCGGGGGCCTGACCCCTCCCTCGGGTCTACCCTGGTCTATCGACCAATAGTTATATCATGTGAGACATGTAATTGATTATATCAGTAACATCGAGGACTATTGCCATATCCTAGTGATCCCTGGCAACACGGTACCTAGTGTGCGGGGTATCACACCTGAAACGGGAGGTGGGTGGTCCTACCCGCCAGAACAGCATAACACCAGGATTGCGAGGGCAAGGCTTGCTGCCTCGTGGCTAATGCCACTCCACTCCAACAATCCCCATGGTACAGCGTACTCCGCATGACATACACGGTACAAAGTACTCCGTGAACCCAAGCTCAATCAGGGGTGCCTATAATAGGTCTTATCCACCCATATCATCTCTGTCTCAGAATGCACGTGCGAGTATATCATCTCACTGTGACACATAGTCTACAGGAGGCTCCAACATGGCTATATGCATGTAATACAATTCCCTGTGCGAGCGAAGCTCAAGCACGGCTCCATGCATATTCATGATATTAGAAAACCTTGTGTAAGCGAAGCTGTAGCACGGTGTTATAGAAATCAATGAAACTTTGTGCGAGCAAGCTCCAGCACAAATAAATGCTCAAGTAAATCAAATCTCATGCGAGTTACACTCCAGCACGACTTTATGCATAATTAAATCAAATCTCGTGCGAGTGACACTCCAGCACGGCTTTTATGCAATATCAAATCAAAACAGGATGCGAGCTAAGCTCCAGCATCTCTCATGCATGTCAAATCATTAAAACTAGTGCGAGCAATCGCTCCAGCACCATTTCATGCATACCACGTTAAAACAAGTCAAAACATGTCAAAACAGAGTGCGAGCTAGGCTCCAGCAGCTCTCATGCATATCAAATCATAAAATCAGTGCGAGCAACCGTTCTAGCACATTTTATGCATATGATGTCACACAAATCGGTGCGAGCAACCGCTCAAGCACATTTATGCACATTCACAAACGTAGATATAGTACGAACTACGTGTCAGCACTATCTGTTTCCATATAAACTTGATAGTTGGCCCTTTTTCCAAATAATTTCATTTAAATACCAATAACACTTACGTAGTGTTATTTTAGGAAACTTATGCAATTATTGGCCAATCTATCGTTTTCCTTTTGTTTAAAAATCAATAAAGTTTCTTAATTCAGAAATTACTTAAATCATGCATTTCGTGCATGTCATGCTTTCACCCTCCTTAGGTGAACTTCCCTCAATAGGGGTAAAATAGTCTTTTCACCTAATTCGATCCTTAAAATCATTTAAACCACTTTTAGGATCATTATACAATATCAATGTATACATACATATTCAATGTACAGAAAAGCTATCAAAATACGTGTAGCTACCTCTAGCTACTCACATAATTCCCTTACCTCATTTTTCTGTACAGTCTGACCTTTCTTCTGATGACTCGTCACGTAGTCCGATTTGCTCTCAATCCAAATCTCCGGAACTGCGGATACACATTCATCAAGTCAATTACAATACAATTTAATTGTATTTTATACTTTCTGGGCTTAATTTAAATCATTGGGCCCGATTGCACCTTAATGGGCCTTCATCGGCCTTAAGCCCGTTTATCACACTTTATCGAGGCCTATTGGGCTTATTGGGCCCAGCAGTATTTATTTAGCCTCGTTCTAAATTTTTGGATATCTTAATTTAATATTTACGGCAATTTATCCAATTTTCCAGAATTTAATTCATTTATGCGAAAATTAAATCCATAATTTATGCGTTAAATATCAATCACGCATAACGATGCAAAATTGTTGTAAATAAAGGTTACTTACCCGAGATTCCATGATAGTATGTGAATCGAGACTGTCTCGAGCTCTCGATTGATGCCAATTGTCGAGCTACACAATTTAATATTTTTCTAGGTAAACTTTCAGTCGATTAATAATAAAATTAAATATTTCGAAAATTAAATCGGTCAATTCGACCGCTTACCGACTTACCCGAAACTCGATTGCATCACTGAAATTTTTCCCAATTTTTTTCTCTTTTTCTTTTTCCCTTTTTCTTCCTTTTTTCTTTTCTTTTTTGATTTCAATTATTTTATTTTTATTTTTATTTTTTTAATATTATTTTATTTTTAATAATATTTTAATCAATTAAAATATTATTAAAATCCAAAAATATCTAAGAAAAATTATTATTTTATTCATTTATTCCGTAAATGAATTTATCAGTCCGATTTTACCATTTCGGTATATTTTTTGATTATTTTCGAGATTATTTTTTGAAATGAAAATTTCGATTTATTTCCATAAATTCATATCTTAATCAATTTAACCTAAAATTTAATTATTTCCTCGTTATTGATCAAGATTTCTCAATCCCATATTTTTAATTTAATTTTCTTGTCCCGATTAATACCAAATTTTGATCTTTTGACCGTTTTGCCCTTGCACGTTTTCAGGAATACCATTTAAGTCCTTTTGCATTTTTTTAAATGCACTTAAAAATATCAGGTCTTACAATCTCCCCCACTTAAGAAATTTGGTCCTCCAAATTAGAACCAAGTCAAATGAGTCCATAAATAACTCCGGGTACATCTATCGTATCATCTACTGTCATCGTCAAGTGACTTTCTCCGGAGTGTAATACTACCATCATACTTAACTAGGGAGATCATCTTAAACCTCAAAACTTTCTCCTTTTGTCTAATACCCGAATCAATTTTATACGTTATACTTTCATTGAGCTAAGCCGTTGAAGCTCATATCTGATCATATATGTCGGGTCCGGATATTATTTCCGAAGCATCTTAAGATAGTACACATTGTGGATGCCTGCTAATTCAAGTGGTAATGTCAACTTACAGGTCTTACCTTCCACTTCGTCCTATATCTCTATCTGAATCTTGTTACGTCCTTATGCTCTTAGGACAAGTAACTGCCAATAATACTGATTCACCCTCGGTGAATACTAATGGTTTCCTGTCTCTTGTCAGCATAGTCTTTCTGTCTGCTCTGAGGTGTTCTTAATCTCTCATAAATCAATTGAACATCCATAGAGGTTAATCTTATAAATTAGGGAACAATTCTCTATCTGTCACCCACTTCTTCTTATCCAAGTTATAGGGAACAACTCCCTACAGCCATACAATGCCTCATATAACATGTTATCCCGATACTCAAGTGACAACTGTCATTATTGGCGAATTTCATTAGTAACAACTGATCATTCCAGGAGCTTATAAAATCAATGGCACACGCTCTCATCACATCCTTTAAAACCTGTACAGTCCTCTCTGACTGACCATCTGTCTGAGGACGGAAGCTATGCTAACACACAATCAGGGTCCCATAGCTTCCAAAAACATATTCCCAGAAGTGGGAAGTGAAGGGGAAATCCCTATATGATATCATGCTCCCTGGAACGCTACATATTATTCCACAATTTTCCATACATAAAAATTCGCCTACACACTCAGAGTATTTGGGGATTTCCATAAACAGAAGGTGGGTAGACTAAATCAATCCATCGACTATCACCAGATAGCCTCGTGATTGATTCGGGTCCTCTGTAACCCATCACAAAATTCATGGTAACTTGTTCCCATTTTCGTGTCACTATAGGTAAAGGCTGCAATGACTCTGCAGACTTCTCGTACTCTACCTTACTCTGCTGACATATGAGACACTTATCCACAATCTCTACAATATATTTTTTTATACCTGACCACCAATACCCTTTTCAGAGATTCCAATATATATTTATTATTTCCTGGATGCATTGTATATCCCGAGGAGTGAGCTTCTGACAATTACTACTATCTCATCAATCTGGTCCTGGGGAGCACTTATACTATCTCTGAACCTCTGTAAATCATCTTCACTCACTGTGAACTCTGTCACTATACCCTTCTGAATCTGACCCACACTATCGACACCATGTCGATCATCACGCTAAGCCTGGCAAATCCAGTCACACAATCCGATTCTAACCTCAGGCTAGCTGTCACACAATCACCGTCATCATCAGAAGGGATCCCATCACTACTGAGGTTCACAACTGCTCTAGCAGTTCACGCTCCCTGACCATCATATGTGATGCCATCCCGAGGCTCTTTCTGCTCAAGGCATCAGCCATTACATTAGCCTTTCCTGGGTGGTATAATATTCACAATCATAATCCTTAGAAGCTCTAACCCTCTTGGTTACCTCATATTCTACTCTTTCTGTAAAAACAGATACTCAGGGCTTTTACGATCAGTGCATATCCGAAACTTCTTACCATTTAAGTGGTGGCGCCATACTTTCAGTGTAAACGCTACGGCTGTCAGCTCTAAATCATGGGTCGGATAGTTTCTCTTATGGTCCTTGAACTAACTGGATCCATAAACGACTATCTTCCCATTTTACATCAATACACAGCCCAATCCTTATTTTAAGGTATCCATACACACTAAAACCTCTTGAGCTGTTAGTCATGGTGAGAATACTTACGGTGGTCAGTTCATTACTTCAATATACCAAAACTCACCGAAGCCATTTACATACTTATCATACCATTCGTATGAAATCTTTTTCCAAACGAAACGTGTCAACTGAGTAGCCCATTTCAAGAAACTCATAACACCTTGTTTGTAAGACAGTTTCCTGTTGCTACTCAAGCTCTTCCCTGGACTTTGAATACATCATAATATCATCACTAAAGATGACAACCAATTGGTCCAGGTAAGGTTTAAATACCTCATCGTAGTTGAGTTCCACAAAATACTTCAATCATTCATATCTTGACTTATGTACGCATAAACGTATAAAGTCATTTCGAAATCGCTTCCGTTCAGGATACTAATTCCCGTCGTTTCCTTTTTCTTATATTGACGATTTTTATAAGATTTTAAATTTTTAAAACTTCATGGTTAATCAAATTTTGTATCTCTTTATCGTACTAGTAAAGGTACCCAAATTTTAAGTGCATATATATCACAATTGTTGATTTCAATTTATAGGTTATACGTGCGCTTCCAGACACTGTCAAATCTTCAAGCGGGGAAGTATTTTAAAATACCTTTATTAACCCTCAGATTTGACCACATCGACTGGGTGTAGATATATCTACCCCTTATCTTGGTCGCAATCCATATACACTACATATTGCTTAATCCTTACTTTGCATATCAATGATATCCTTACCTTGCATACGTCTCTTATTCCAATATATCTTCTTTAATATATCACTTATAACAAACTCTTTCATTATTTGTCAAACTTACAATACACTTTTCAAGGATGTTTTCACCCATATTTTCAACTTACAATCTCTATACCCATATTCAGTTAGTGAAAATCAACTAACCATCATCCTCATGCCTAAGGGTACAGGCTTTACATTTTTCACTAACTTATAAGCAACTGAAGATGTTATGAATAAATGCATGGCACCAGGATCAATTAAATAATTACTTCATTATTTACAACCAGTGTGATATCTTCCACAACATCAAATCAAACATCTGTAGTGTCCTGGTCCAAGGCATACACTCGCCCTCGTTCAACATCTTATCTCCGTGGTAACTACCACACATCTTACACTATTCACACTGCTACTCTGTTACACTGCTCAACTGTTACGGAGTAGGTCAGGGTCCTCAAATCACAATACCCCTCAGAATGCTGAAATTAGATATACTGGGGCCTTATCAATCAACTTACCCCCTGACTCATCAACTCTATGCTTTTACAAACTACCTTTTTCTCGTTCTGACATCTCTATCATTTTCTATTCTCTTTTGTCTCAATTTCGCCCCTTACTACCTTTCCCAATCTCAGAGGCATGCAACTCATGATCTTATTCACACAACTGTAGTTTGCACACTGCCTCGGCATAGGTAGTGATATCTAAAGCCCCAATCGGATTCTAATTAACAATCTGAGCCCTTCTATGAACTTTCAAACATCACGACTCTCACTGTTCATCGTGTCTAAGTCACATTTGCCCAGGAATATAAACTGAGTTTCATACTCGTTAATCAATCAGTTCCTCTGGGTCAGAGTAACGAATACCATCTGTTATTTCCTTTAAACAATATCCGGGATATTCTGTCACCGGAATACGTCTAGAATTATTTTCTCAAGTCCAATCTGGATGTCTAACTCTTAATATGGGTCGAGCGGACTTCCACCAATGTTTCAACTCGCCCTCAAATCTTATAGATACTCTGAGCAATTAGCTCTCAATATATTCTCCACACTCCGCTCCAATCTCGCGAAGTGTGTCTCAATACTGTCTGGTCTCTCTGTCAGACTCTGTCCGATCTCTCTATCAGACTCTGTGGGGCATGCTCAATATCAGCCTCCACGTCAATCTCATCTCGAGTCTCATGTGGCGAATTAGTACAACTCTTAGGCCTACCTCTACGGCCTCGAGCTCGTGTACTCGCCTCTCAACCATAGCGGCTATCAGTTAATAAGTATATTCTTGCATTTAAAACCAAATTCTTAGCTGCACTTCCATCTCGATATACACAATTGTATCTAAAAATGCACAGTACATGGGGATGTAAACTTCCTTAACCACTAACACCGACTCATATCAGGCCAACTTAAGCTCTGATACCATTAAACCTGTCACGACCCAAATTACCTAAAAATCAGAGTAAATTTTTTGTTTTTTTATTTATTATTTAATTCTTACCTTTCTCTCATCGTGACCATCCTACAAACAGTTGGGCTATGATTCGGTGTTAGTCACCTCACACTATTACCAATTCCATTTCCATAATCACATTTATACATCAGAGTTTACTATCCTTTGACTTTAATTAAATACATACCCATTGGTATTTATAACTCTACATCCCCGACATCAATTCCGTTTACAGTACTGTGCATTACATATTTAGATACAAGACCATACAAATGTGTATACCTGTCTCTCGATAGGAAGCACCAAGCATGCAAGTCCTCAGCCACTTACTAATTTCTGTGAGTGCTCTGAAAAGATGGAAAAATAAGGGGGTGAGCAAACCACACGCTCAGTAAGGCAATTATGCAAGTAAGTAGATAGCTCCACTATCTACATGCTCATAATGCCATGCCCTTAAATCCATTTCTTTTCATTTAAAATTTCACGCACAAAGTCATGCATATTCAATGCCATAGTTTATCCAAAACTATTTGTGCATATATAAATCATGTAATTCATGCATTCCAAGCATTTTATGTGACATCATTAAATTATAATAAGCATGAAGTAAAACAAGATCATGTATTCGTTTGTGTCATGTAAGACAAATCATGAATTTGAATTAAAAGCATGGAAAACAACATCATGCTTCTGCATTTAAATCAATTCATTTAAAACTGCAGTATAAACTAACCCTTCCAGGTTAATAATCTCATTAAAACAATTCAGTAAAGTTCATTATAAAACTCCAGTTATAAAACCACCCTTCTTTTAGGGACACATATCATAAAATCATCTGAAATCTCATACCACAGTATAAAATCATAAAATCGAGGGCCTGACCCCTCCCTCGGGTCTACCCTGGTCTATCGACCAATAGTTATATCATGTGAGACATGTAATTGATTATATCAGTAACATCGAGGACTATGGCCATATCCTAGTGATCCCTAGCAACACGGTACCTAGTGTGCGGGGTATCACACCTGAAACGGGAGTTGGGTCATCCTACCCGCCAGAACAGCATAACACCAGGATTGCGAGGGCAAGGCTTGCTGCCTCGTGGCTAATGCCACTCCACTCCAACAATCCCCACAGTACAGTGTACTCCGCGTGACATACACGGTACAAAGTACTCCGTGAACCCAAGCTCAGTCAGGGGTGCCTGTAATAGGTCTTATCCACCCATATCATCAATGTCTCAGAATGCACATGTGAGTATATCATCTCACTGTGACACACAGTCTACAAGAGGCTCCAACACGGCTATATGTATGTAATACAATTCCCTGTGCGAGCGAAGCTCAAGCACGGCTCCATGCATATTCATGATATCAGAAAACCTCGTGCAAGCGAAGCTGTAGCACGGTGTCATATAAATCAATGAAATCTACGTATGAGCAGCGCTCTAGTACGACTTAAACTAATTATAATTTCAAGTAAAATCCACGTACGAGTAATGCTTTAGTACGGATATGTATTAAAAACTCAGTGAAAATCTCGTACGAGAAAAACTCCAGTACGACATTCAAATGAATTATAAAAACCATATAAAACTTTGTGCGAGCAAGCTCCAACATAAATAAATGCTCAAGTAAATCCAATCTCGTGCGAGTTAAACTCCAGCACGGCTTTATGCATAATTAAATCAAATCTCATGCGAGTTACACTCCAGCACGGCTTTTATGCAATATCAAATCAAAACAGGATGCGAGCTAAACTCCAGCATCTCTCATGCATGTCAAATCATTAAAACTAGTGCGAGCAATCGCTCCAGCACCATTACATGCATACCACATCAAAACAAGTCAAAACATGTCAAAACATGTCAAAACAGAGTGCGAGCTAGTGTCTCGACCTAAAACTACCTAAAAATCAGAGTAAATTTTTCGCATTTTGTTATTTTTATTTCATACTTATTTATCCTCTGATCGTGACCACACTCCACTAACAATTGGGCTGTGCGTCAATGCCAGTCCCACCATTCATTTATCATATAACTTAATTCTTTCTCAGACATTTATAAGTGTTTACAATATTTATACATCCCCTAAAGTTACATACAAACATGTTACTGTGCTATGCTTATTTAGATACAATATGTACAAGTGTATATACCTTAAATGATGGGCAACAGCGGATATCCGAAATGCAGTACTCAGTCGCCTCAACATCTACTGGAGATTATCTGTGTGAGAAAATGAAAGGGGTGAGAACATCAAGCTTAGTAAGGCAATCCTACGAACAAGTAGGTAACCATACTACTTACATGAACGTGGTGCCATGCATAAACCACCCTTTCTCCAGACATTTCAAAACTGATGCAATGATTCCTGATGTCATGTAAAACACGTTCGCATGGAAAATTTCAACATGCAACTCTTTTTAAATCATTTCTTTCTCATTTAAAAATTTCACAATAAAGTCAGGACTCAACCCCTCCTTCGGGTGATCCTGACTCACACAAAACCCTGAAAATCAGTTTACATCACACATGGGTTTAAAAAGCATGGAAATAGCATCATGCAAATTTAGTTTAAAACCCAGTTTCAATCATCGTCAAGATCATCAACATGCGAGACTAGGTAACATCTGTATATCGGTAATAACCAGGACTATGGTCGTGTGTCCTCGTGAGCCCCTCTGCTACACGGATCCTAGTGTGCAGGGTCTCACCCTGATCGGGAACTGCCCGGGAGGTGGGTCACTCCATCCCGTCGATCTTATCCGACCCTACGCATCCGTAGATGCCACACGTATCCAAAGATACCACGCATCCGAAGATGCCACACGTATCCAAAGATACTACGCTTTATTTATTATTTACGACAATTTATCTAAATTTTCATAATTTAATTTATTTTATACGATAATTAAATTCGAAACACGCATAACGATGTAAATTGTCCTAAATAAGGGTTACTTACCCGAGATTCCATGCTAGTATGCAAATCAAGGCTGTCTCGAGCTCTCGTTTGAAGTCGATTGTCGAGCTACACAATTTCATAATTTTTGGGTAAATTTCCAGTAAAAAATTAATTAAATAAAATATTCTAAAATTTAAATCGATCATTTTTTACCGCTACTGACTTACCCGTAGCTCAATTACATCGTCGAGATTTTTCTCCGATTTTTCCTTTTTTTCTTTTTCCCTTTTTTCTTTTTTTCCTTTCCTCATTGGCTGAACCGGTTTGGTCCGGTTCAGACCCGGTTCGGACCGTCGGTTCACTCCGGTTCACTCCGGTTCGACTGGTTCAGGGCCTTGCCGGCCGGTTCTCCGTCGGCTTCCGCACCAGTGGCTCCGCTGGGCCATCCGTAGCACGAATCTACCCTCGGTTTCGTCCAAGGCCGCCGAAAAGTCGTCGGTCCGGCCTCCTCTCTCTCGGTTGTCGGAACCCATTTCTGGTCTTGGTCGTCGCAGGCGATTCCGACCGTTTCATCGACTGCTACCGGTCTCAAAATGACCAGTTCCTCCTTCTGAACTCGTCAGTGGCCTCCATTCAAGCCCAGCCGCCGTGGATCGTCGGGAATCAGGCCGTTTCCTCTCGGATTTTCCTTCGCTCCGTTCGGTGTCCTTCTGCCAGTACACAGCGCGTCTCCGGTGGCTGAAGGATCGTCGGCCTCTCCTCTTTCACCTCGGCTGCTCGTCAGCGGTCAAGGATCACCGGCGCGTCCTCGGGCTCGTCGAGTTCCCTCGTGGTCTTTTTCGGGTTTTTGTTTCGGGTTTATCCCCGATTTTTCCATTTGTGATCTTTTTTTTCCATTTATTAATTTATTTTTATATATTTATTTATTTATTTTATTAATATTTTAAATCATTAAAATACATTAAAAATACCCAAATATCTCTTAAAATATCCTTAAAATTATTATTTAATTCTAAATTCATTTATTTAATTTTATTTAATTTATTTAATTTATTTTAACCCTTTTCGATATATTTTTCGATTATTTTCGGGATTATTTTTCGAAATAAAATTCTCGATTTATTCGAATAAATTTATATCTTGATCAATTTAACCCGAAATTTAATTATTTCTTCGTTATTAATCAAGATTCTCAAATCCATTATTTTTAATTAAATTTCCTTATTGAATTTACATCGGCTTTCGATTTTTTGACCATTTTACCCTTCAACGTGTTCGAGAATTCCATTTTCAGTCCTTTTGCATTTTTAATTTCGTGTTTTAACTAAAATCGAGTTTTACATAATCTCCCCCACTTAAGGAATTTGGTCCTCCAAATTAGAACCAAGTCATATGAGTCCATAAACTACTTCGGGTACGTTTTCTCATATCATACTCCTTAATTCTTCTGTGACTTTTTTTCGGAGTGAAATACTACCAAAGGACTTTAATTAGGGAGATCGTCTTAATCCTCAATACTTTCTCTTTCCTGTTTAATGCCTGAATCAACTTTTTCAATATATTTATATTTGCACTGAGTTGAACTATTGGAGTTCATATCTGATCACCTATGCTGGATCTGGATAGTATTACCGAAGTATCAAAAGATGGGACACATTGTGGATGCCTGTTTATTCAAGTGATAACGCCAACCTACAGGTCTTATCTCCCACTTGTCCAATCTCTCAAAAATTCCATTCAGCAAAACTCAATTTGCCTTCTTCTCGAGTCTCGTTATGTCCTCATTCCCTTAGGACAAATAACCTCAACAATACTGATTCACCCTCGGTGAATTCCAATGTTTTTTGTATGCTCTGAGGTGTTCTTAATCTCTCACTCAACTGAACATCCTCAGAGACTTATTATACTAATTTGGAAGAAATTTCTATCTGTAACCCACTTTTTCTTGTCTGAGTCGGGAAAACAACCCCTACGGGCATACTATGCCTCATATCTTGTTATCTCGATACTCAAGTGACACATGTCGTTATTAATGGATCCAATTTGTAATAACTGACTATCCCAGGAGCTTATAAAATCAATGACACACGCTTTCATCGTATCCTCCAGAACCTGTACAGTCCTCTCTAATTAACCATCTGTCTGAGGATGGAAGGCTGTGCAAATACTAAATCGGGTTCTCATAGCTTCCTGAAAAATATTCTCAGAGGTGGGAAGTAAAGCGGGAATCCCTATATGATGCCATGCTCACTGGAATGCTACATAATGTTCCACAATCTTCCTTATACCTGATTCCTCATACACACTTTGAGTATCTGGGGGTTTCATAACCAGAAGGTGGTTAGACTTAGTCAATTTAGCGACTATCATCTAAATAGCCTCGTGATTCATCTGAGTCCTCTATAACCCATCATGAAATTTATGGAGACTTGCTCCCATTTTCGTGCTGTGTCGATATAGGTAACTCTGCAGACTTTTAATACTCTACCTTATCCTGCTGACATACTAAGCACTTTTCCACAATCTCTACCATATCTCTTTTCACATCTGACCACCAATACCCTTTTCAGAGATTTCATGTATATAATCATTACTTTTCGTATGCACTATATATCCCGAAGAGTGAGCTTCTGACAATATTACTATCTCATCAACTGTGGTCCTAGGGAGCAGTTATACTGTCTCTGAACCTCTCTGTAATTCATCAACACTCTCTGTGAACTTCGTCACTGTACCCTTCTGAATCTGACCCAAACTATTGACACCATGCCGATCATCTCGTTAAGCCTGTCAAATCCGGGCACTCTCATCCGGTTCTAGTCTCAGGATAGCTATCACACAATCACTGTCATCATCAGAAGGGATCACATCAATATTGAGGCTCACAACTGCTCTAGCAGCTCACGCTTCCTGACCATCATATGTAATACCATCCCGAGGCTCTTTCTGCTCAAGGCATCAGCCGTCACATTAGCCTTTCCTGGGTGGTACAATTTTCCACAATCAAAATCTCTCAGAAGCTCTAACCCACTTTATTATTTCATATTCGACTCTTTCTGTGAAAACAGATACTTGGGGCTTTATGATCAGTGCATACCCAAAATTTCTCACCATGTACATAATAGTACCATATCCTCAATACAAGTACTACCGCTGCCAACTTTAAATCATGGGTCAGATAGTTTATTTCATGATCCTTGAGTTATCTGGATCCATAATCGACTATCTTCCCATTTTGCATCAATACACAGCTCATTCATGATTTTAAGGTATCCATACACATTGAGGAACCTCTTGAGCTGTTGGGTATGGTGAAAATAATCACGGTGATCAGTTCATACTTCACTACACCGAAATTCATGTCACATCTATCATCCCACTTATCTCATTCAAATACCACACTTTCATAGTTAAACGTGTCAACAAAGTATACCCTTTTTAGAACTTGCAACAACCATCAGTAAAAGCAATTTTCCAATTGTTGCTTATAATTTGCCTTGGATTTTAACTACACCCAACATATCATCAATAAGGATGATGACAAATCGGTCCAGGTAAAGTTTAAATAACTCATTGTAGTTGAGCTCCATTACATATTTTAATCGCCCATATCCTTGACCTATGTACGCATAAGCGTATAATCACTTCAAAATTGCTTCTGTTCATGATACTAACCCGCGTCATTTCCTTTTTCTTATATTAATGGCTTTTATTAAATTGTAATAATTTTAACCTTCATAATAAATCGAATTTTATAGTTCTTTATCGTACTAGTAAAAGTATCCAAATTTTAAATTTATATCTTACTACGGTCGATTTCAAGTTATAGATTATATATATATTTCTAGACGCTGTCAAGTCCTCAGGCGGGGAGGTATTTTGAAATACCTTTATTAACCCTTAAACTTAACCACAATTACTTTACATATCAGTCCCTGTGGTCACAATTCATATTCGCTACTAATTGCTTTAATCCTAATTACTTCACGTATCATAGATATTCGTACCTTACAAACTCCTCTTATTCCAATATAACTCGTATTTAGGATCATGCATATCTCGAAGATTATCTCCTTAGTGTATCAATTATAACGAAACTCTGTCATTATTCATTCCATGAGTACAATCATTTGCTCATTTAATTTCAACCGTTGCACCTCTTTTTAGTACATATCAAAACTTATAGTATACTTTTCAGGGAAAACCATATCACTATCTTAGGATAGAAATTCGAACATCATAATATGCAGCCGATTACTTTATTCTCAAATATTACTTTAAATTATTCATAGTCCACTAAATAAAATCGGCTGACTCATACTTCTTCCCCCATTTTAAACTTAAAATCTCTTCACAATTTTCCGTTAGTTAACCTTCCTCTATTGGGGTACTCAATTATCAGTATTGTGCCCAAGAGTGTTGGCATTCATGTCTTTTACTCACTTACATGCGAATGAAGGCGGTATGAAGAAATACGTGGTACCAGGATCAATTAACACAATTACTTCTTTATTCATAAGTAGTGTGGTATCTTTCACCACATCCTGTGAAACATCAATAGTGTCCTGGTCCAAGACATACACTCACCTTCGTCCAGCAGCCTACTTTCCTTTTCTCTTCAGCGGCAGCCTCCCTTTTCGATGCAGCTATCTCAACAGGGTTTTCTCTATCTCTTTACCTTTCTGTGGGGCAATCTCGCCCAACTCTTAGCAATCATAATAAATGGTCCGTCTTACCACACTTAACGACCATTTTCACCAATAACATGTAAGTATAAGCCCTACATTCATGGTATTTACCACACATTCTACAGTGATCCGTAGCAGATCGGGGTTCTCTAATCACAATACCCCTCAAAAGTGCTACAATCGGATAACTGTGGCCTTACCAATCATCTTAGCCCATATTTCATCAAATCAAATCTTTTACCAAACCACCCCTTTTTCTCGTTCTGCCATCTGTATCATTCTCGATTTTCTTTCTATCTCTATTTCAGCCCTTACTACCTTTCCCAATCTTAGAGGCGTGCAACACTCGCTCTTATACACACAACTATATTCTACGCACTGCCTCGGTATAGGTAGTGATATCTAACGGGGCCAATCAGACTCTAATTGACAATCTGAACCCTTCCATAAACTTTTAGACATCTCGACTGTCACTGTTCATAGTGTCGAGGTAATATCTGCCCAAGAATATAACTGAGTTTCATACTCATAATTCATACTCATCAATAAATCAATTCCTCTGGGTCAGAGTAAGGAATTTTATCTATCATTCCTTTTAAACAGTGTCCATGATATTCTATCACCGGAATACAACCAGAAATATTTCTCTTGTCAACTTTGGATGTCTAACTCTTAAGTTGGGTCGAGCGGACTTCCATCAATACTCTGACTCGCCCTCAAATCTTATGCATACTCTGAGCAATTAGCTCCCAAAATATTCTCCACACTTCGCTCCAACCTCACGAAGTGTGTCTCAATACTGTTCCATCACTCTGTCGGACTCTGTGAGGCATGCTCAATATTAGCCTCTATTTCAATCACATCCTGATTCTCACAGGTCAACTTAGCACTATTAGCAGGCTCAGGTCTACCTCTACGACCTCTGCCTCATGCTCTACCTTCTCTATTACGACTAATATTATGCATTCCTGCATTCTCAACCATTTCTTAGTTAAAACCCATCTCGATATACACTATTGTATCTAACTAAGCACAGTAACACGGGGATGTAATTTCCTAATTACTGACATTGACACACATCAGACCAATTTCTGCTCTGATACCACCTTTATATGTCACGACCCAAAACTACCCAAAAATCAGAGTAAATTTTTTACGTTTTGTTATTTTTATTTCATACTTATTTATCCTCTGATCGTAACCACACTCCACTAACAAGTGGCCTGTGCGTCAATGCCAGTCCCACCATTCAATTACCATATAACTTAATTCTTTCTCAGACATTTATAAGTGTTTACAATATTTATACATCCCTTAAAGTTACTTACAAACATGTTACTGTGCTATGCTTATTTAGATACAATATGTACAAGTGTATATACCTTAAATGATGGGTAACAGCGGATATCCAGAATGCAGTACTCAGTCGCCTCAATATCTACTGGAGATTATCCGTGTGAGAAAATGAAAGGGGTGAGCACATCAAGCTCAGTAAGGCAATCCTATGAACAAGTAGGTAACCATACTACCTACATGAACGTAGTGCCATGCATAAACCACCCTTTCTCCACACATTTCAAAACTGATGCAATGATTCATGATGTCATGTAAAACATGTTCGCATGGAAAATTTCAACATGCAACTCTTTTTAAATCATTTCTTTCTCATTTAAAAATTTCACAATAAAGTCAGGACTCAACCCCTCCTTCGGGTGATCCTGACTCACACAAAACCCTGAAAATCAGTTTACATCACACATGGGTTTAAAAAGCATGGAAATAGCATCATGCAAATTTAGTTTAAAACCCAATTTCAATCATCGTCAAGATCATCAACATGCGAGACTAGGCAACATCTATATATCGGTAATAACCAGGACTATGGCCGTATGTCCTCGTGAGCCCCTCTGGTACACAGATCCTAGTGTGCGGGGTCTCACCCTGATCGGGAATCGCCCGGGAGGTAGGTCACTCCATCCCGTCGGTCTTATCCGACCCTACGCATCCGTAGATGCCATACATATCCGAAGATACCATGTATCTGAAGATGCCACATGTATCCGAAGATACCACGCATCCGAAGATGCCACACGTATCTGAAGATACCACGCATCCGAAGATGCTACACGGTACAACGTACTCCATGCTACTTGCACTGTACATCGTACTTTGTGGACCCATATATCATACCCTGTCTCAGAACGCACGTGCGAGCCTATTTAATCGGTGACACACAGTCTACCCGATGCTCCAAGCACGGCTCATTGTATGTTCTCATAAAATCAGTGCGAGCGATGCTCAGCACTCTCATCAAATCAAGTAAAACTAGTGCGAGCTAAGCTCTAGCACTCTCATCAAATCATGTGAAAAATTTGGTGCGAGTTAGACTTTAGCACTGTGTCACGAAAATCATATATATATGTATAAAAAGAATCTGGTGCGAGTCGGACTCCAGCACCAATGCATGTAAAACTCTAGTGCGAGCTCTCGCTCCAGCACTAATGCATGCATCACACATATCAAAACATCGTGCGAGCTGAGCTTTAGCACGTCACATGTCAATAAAAACACGTAGGCGGCTCTGTTTCCTTAAAACAGTTTTCACAACAATTTCATCATTGAAAATATGCAATGCTGTGCATTTTTCTTTCAAGGTTAGCCAACCTACTCATGCGTGCATCAAAACACCTCTAAAACGAGCAGGAACCTCTTGTTCTTGCTCCTCCCAATTTTTCCTAAAGTTATAAATTTTACCCTTAAAAAGGGTATTTTGGTAAATTTACCCATTCGGGGCACTAAAATTATTTATTTACTTCTAGACCCTTCAGATAATTTAAAAGATTGCATATAACTTTGAAATTTTGTAAAGTTACCTCTAGCAGTCCGTAGAATTCCCTTACCTTATTTTTTTTGTAGAGTTTGACCTTTCCTTTTCCATTGCTGTCTCATCACGCAGTCCGATCTGCTCTCAATCCAATGTCCGAAACTGCGTATAATTATTCCTCAGGTCAGATATCATACAATTTAATTGTATTTCCTATTTTTTGGGCTTAATTTAAATCATTGGGCCCTTTTACCCCTATTGGGCCCGATTGCACCTTAATGGGCCTTAATCGGCCTTAAGCCCGTTTTCCACTTAATTTTCACATTATCGAGGCCTATTGGGCTCATTGGGCCCACCAACAATTTCTTGGGCCTCGTTCTAATTCTCGAATAGCTAAATTTATTATTTACGACAATTTATCTAAATTTCCATAATTTAATTTATTTTATGCGATAATTAAATCCGAAGCACACATAACGATGTAAATTATCGTAAATAAGGGTTATTTACCCGAGATTCCATGCTAGTATGCAAATCGAGGCTATCTCGAGCTCTCGTTTGACGCCGATTGTCGAGCTACACAATTTCATAATTTTTGGGTAAATTTTCAGTCGAAAATTAATTAAATAAATATTCCAAAATTTAAATCGGTCATTTTTGACCGCTACTGACTTACCCGTAGCTCAATTAAATCGGCAGGATTTTTCTCTGATTTTTCCTATTTTTCTTGTTCCCTTTTTTCTTCTTTTTTTCCTTTCCTCATTGGCTGAACCAGTTCAGTCCGGTTCAGACCCGGTTCGGACCGTCGGTTCACTCCGGTTCACTCTGGTTCGACCGGTTCAGGGGCTTGTCGGCCGAGTCTCTGTCGGCTTCTGCCGCCAGTGGCTCCTCTGGGCCGTCCGCAGCACGAATCTGCCCTCAGTTTCGTCCAAGGCCGTCGAAAAGTCACCGGTCCGGCCTCCTCTCTCTCGGTCGTCGGAACCCATTTCTGGTCTTGGTCGTCGCCGGTGATTCCGACAATTCGTCTACTGCTACCGGTCTCAAAATGACCGGCTCCTCCTCCGAAACTCGTCGGTGGCCTCCATTCAAGCCCAGCAGCCGTGGATCGTCGAGAATCAGGCCGTTTCCTCTCGAATTTTCCTTTGCTCCGATCGGTGTCCTTCGGCCAGTACACGGCGCTTCTCCGGTGGTTGAAGGATCGTCGGTCGCTCCTCTTTCACCTCGACTGCTCTTCGGCGGTCAAGGATTGCCGGCGCGTCCTCGGGCTCGTCGGGTTCCCTCGTGGTCTTCTTCGGGTTTATCCCGATTTTTCCATTTCTGATCTTTTTTTCCATTTCTTAATTTATTTTTATATATTTATTTATTTATTTTATTAATATTTTAAACCATTAAAATACATTAAAAATACCCAAATATCTCTTAAAATATCCTTAAAATTATTATTTAATTCTAAATTCATTTATTTAATTTTATTTAATTTATTTAATTTATTTTAACCCTTTTCGGTATATTTTTCGATTATTTTCAAAATTATTTTTCGAAATAAAAATCTTGATTTATTCGAATAAATTTATATCTTGATCAATTTAACCCGAAATTTAATTATTTCTTCGTTATTGATCAAGATTCTCAAATCCATTATTTTTAATTAAATTTCCTTATCGAATTTACACCGGCTTACGGTCTTTTGACCATTTGCCCTTCAACGTGTTCGGGAATTCCATTTTCAGTCCTTTTGCATTTTTAATTTCGTGTTTTAACTAAAATCGGGTCTTACAGCTAGGCTCTAGCAGCTCTCATGCATATCAAATCATAAAATCAATGCGAGCAACCGCTCTAGCACATTTTATGCATATGATGTCACACAAATCGGTGCGAGCAACCGATCAAGCACATTTATGCACATTCACAAACGTAGATATAGTGCGAACTACGTGTCAGCACTATCTGTTTCCATATAAACTTGATAGTTGGCCCTTTTTCCAAATAATTTCATTAAATACCAATAACACTTACGTAGTGTTATTTTAGGAAACGTATACAATTATTGGCCAATCTATCGTTTTCCTTTTGTTTAAAAATCAATAAAGTTTCTTAATTCAAAAATTACTTAAATCATGCATTTCGTGCATGTCATGCTTTCACCCTCCTTAGGTGAACTTCCCTCAATAGGGGTAAAATAGTCTTTTCACCTAATTCGATCATTAAAATCATTTAAACCACTTTTAGGATCATTATACAATATCAATGTATACATACATATTTAGTGTACAGAAAAGCTATCAAAATACGTGTAGCTACCTCTAGCTACTCACATAATTCCCTTACCTCATTTTTCTGTACAGTCTGACCTTTCCTCTGATGGCTCGTCACGCAGTCCGATTTGCTCTCAATCCAAATCTCTGGATCTGCGAATATACATTCATCAGGTCAATTACAATACAATTTAATTGTATTTCATACTTTCTGGGCTTAATTTAAATCATTGGGCTCGTTTACTCATATTGGGCCCGATTGCACCTTAATGGGCCTTAATCGGCCTTAAGCCCGTTTACCACACTTTATCGAGGCCTATTGGGCTCATTGGGCCCAGCAGTATTTATTTAGCCTCGTTCTAAATTTTCGGATATCTCAATTTAATATTTACGACAATTTATCCAATTTTTCAGAATTTAATTCATTTATGCGAAAATTAAATCCATAATTTATGCGTTAAATATCAATCACGCATAACGATGCAAAATTATCGTAAATATGGGTTACTTACTCGAGATTCCATGATAGTATGTGAATCGAGACTGTCTCGAGCTCTCGATTGATGCCAGTTGTCGAGCTACACAATTTAATATTTTTTTGGGTAAACTTTCAGTCGATTAATAATAAAATTAAATATTTCAAAAATTAAATCGGTCAATTCGACCGCTTACCGACTTACTCGAAAATCGATTGCATCACTGAAATTTTCTCCAATTTTTTTCTCTTTTTCTTTTTCCCTTTTTCTTCCTTTTTTCCTTTTCTTTTTTGATTTCAATTATTTTATTTTTATTTCGTATTTATTATTTTTTTAATATTATTTTATTTTTAATAATATTTTAATCAATTAAATTATTATTAAAATCCAAAAATATCTAAGAAAAATTATTATTTTATTCATTTATTCCATAAATGAATTTATCAGTCCGATTTTACCTTTTCGGTATATTTTTCGATTATTTTTGGGATTCTTTTTTGAAATGAAAATTTCGATTTATTCCCATAAATTCATATCTTGATCAATTTAACCTAAAATTTAATTATTTCCTCGTTATTGATCAAGATTTCTCAATCCCATATTTTTAATTTAATTTTCTTGTCCCGATTAATATCGAATTTTGATCTTTTGACTATTTTACCCTTGCACGTTTTCGGGAATGCCATTTACGTCCTTTTGCATTTTTTAAATGCACTCAAAAATATCAAGTCTTACAATTGTATAAAATAAATGTGTTTTAGTATATGTACAAACAAGGACATATTTATATATATATATATGTGATAAGAAAAAAATAGAAGACAATAATATATATATAGGAGTGTATATATATAAATGTATATATATATTAGATGCTTATACATATAGGTGTATATAGGATGAATTTGTGCTAGAATATATATATACAAAGAATGTAGATATGAGATAGGAAAAGAGTGAAAACAAATAAATAAATAAATATATATATATATATATATATCTACATATGGGAGTGTATATATATGTATTTATGTGTACATACATGTAGAGGTATATAATAAGGTGTATGTCAATAATTGTACATACAAAATAATATGTGGTAAGGGAAAATATATAAACGTGCGTGTTGACTTAGGTATGTACAATAATATGTACACACGCAGTAGTAACGAATAGGTTACGATTTTAACGCAATTCGGGTAATTCGCACGAATAGGGTGCTAAGTGTACGATTTCGTTGTAGGTGATCGTAGAAGGAATTAAGGGAGGTACTAAGAGACGTCACCACTCGAGCTCGGAGATTTCGATAGATCGAGGTAAGGGGATAGAATTTGAAACGGTAATAGTTACTTTTCGAAACTTGATAAAGAAAGCTTGCAAAGACATGAAGTATGATTTTCATGCATGTTTCTAAATTATATTTCTGATCAAGACTATGCTCTCTGTGTTTATGTTTTTGAATAATTGTATATAACTGAATTTGATTTCGAAATATGAGCATGTCTTTTAAAATGATCTTTCGAATAAGATGAACTTATTTCGATATTTTCGTATATGAAAACTATAGTTGTTTTAAGACTAAGGGCCATGTACGTTGTATGCTTACGCATGTCAACTTCGCCTGTGTGGCGTCTGAACTCGCCTTCATGGCGCTTGTATTTCGCCTATGTGGCGCCTGTATTTTGCCTTCGTGGTGCCTATATTTCGCCTTTGTGGCGCCTGTATTTTGCCTGTGTGGTGCCTGTAATTCACCTTTGTGGCACCTGTATTTTGCCTGTGTGGCACCTATATTTCGCCTGTGTGGCGCTTGTAATTCGCCTTCGTGGTGCTTGTATTTGGCCTTCGTGGCACCTGTAATTCCCCTTCGTGGCGCCTGTATTTCGCCTTCGTGGCGCCTGTAATTCGCCTTCGTGGCACCTGTAATTCGCCTTTGTGGAGCCTGTATTTTGCTTTCGTGGTGCCTGTAATTTGCCTTCATGGCGCTTGTATTTCGCCTGTGTGGCGCCTGTATTTCACCTTTGTTGCACCTGTACCCTGCCTTTGTGGCATCTGAAATTACCCTTGGGTCCTGAATTCCCTCTGCAGAGGATGATCGGGTTATTTTGCCGTGTGATAAATTGGTTATTGCCACGTGATAAATTCGTTATTGTCACATGATAATTATATGGCAGATGTATTCTCAATTTGAAAATTTAAACTCTGTTTTCAGAACTGGATTTGTAGTATGTGATTTGATATGTATTCCTGTTTGGAATTCTGAATGTACGACTAGTTTTACGTAATATCTGTTAAGTTCAAATACCTAAAGATTTACGTTTTGAATCTCGATCTTTCTAATTTTCCTTAAGCTGTGAATATTATCATACGTATTATCATGTTTTATACATATTTAAATTGCTAGAATCGTTTTAAATACATCTTCTTACTGGGCTTTTTCTCGAAAGCTCACCCCTCTACCTCTCAGATTACTTACAGTGATCCGTAGGCGCTACCTGCTGTGTACATGACGTAGGCTGGTGGGGAGAGCTCCCTAGGCTGCTTTTTGTACACGCAAAAAGGTAAACATTTACATTCCTATACCAGACATAATTGTATGCACAGACATATATTGGAAATATCAGTTGGGATGTAATTTTGTAAGGAACGATGTAAACATTATTATTTTGGGATAATGTTTTGAGATAATATTTGAGATGACTAGTATTAAATTGAAATAGATGTATTGAGTGGTAAAGATGAATTTGGAAAGTATGCTTAGTAGTTGTGGATATCTAGGATTGCCCAAAAACAACTGATTTGCAGGTGGGTAGGCCCATATATAAGTCGTTGTGCTGCCGAAATTTTATTGGCCGTATAAGTTAAAATATGAAAATTAATTACAATTATGAGTAAAGAAAATTAGGAAAAGTGTTTGACACTGCACAGGAATACAACCTAAGTGAATAAGGGAATTAGTGGTTAAATTAAATAAATAAAAAAAATTTCCCCGATTTTCAAGGGTTAAGGGTCGTTACAGTTTCAGTGGTATCAGAGTGAAGGTTGTCTAGTACTATCAGTGCCGAAAATAAGGATTAAATTACATCCTAATGCCTGTGCTTGTCTGGTTATAGGTAATGTATACCTAATAACTTTAAGATTCGAACTTTGGAATTACGCGTAGGTATTAGATCACTGCACGATGAGTGGGAGTTGCGGACGTACTCGGAGGCAGGCTCAGCCACCTCCACCTCCTCCACCTGAGCCAGAGAGTCCTCATACTCGTATGGCTCAGTTTGAGCAGCGATTGGAGCAGTGCCTCGAGCGAAGTTTGGAGTCGATAGCTGCCATGGTTGCCCAACACCTAGGGGCAACTGTTTCTGATTCTACTGGCACGGCACCAGTTCCTACCCGGTGCAGACTCCTCCGTAAGCGCCGCCACCTCCTCCTCCACCAGTACCTTTGGCACCTCAGCTTCCTGTACAGGCCCGGAGGGAGGAGAGAAATATCAGTAGGATGAGAGATTTTCTGAAGATGAGGCCTCGAGCATTTAAGGGGATTAAGAATCTGGTAGAGGCCGAAGAGTGGCTGGTGAGCCTTGGGAAGATCTTCGACTTTCTGGGGTGTTCTGATGTTGAGAAGGTCTCTATGGCCATTTACATGCTGCAGGGCCAAGCAGAGTATTAGTGGGGATCCACCAAGGTCCTTCTGACTGCTCAGCATCCAGTGATTAGTTGGGATACTTTCTCCACGACCTTTAGGAAGCAGTATGTTCCACTAGCTGTCCAGTAGAAGTTGAGGATGGACTTTCTGAGTTTGGTACAGGGCAGTATGACCGTGGATGAATACGAGAGTAAATTCACCATGCTGATGAGGTATGATCCAGAGACATTCCAGAATGAAGAACGTCAGACTGAGAGGTTCTTAGCAGGGTTAAGGCTAGCTATCAGAGACCGTCTTTTGGGGCTATGGATTACGAAATTTCAAGATGCTTTGGGTAGAGCACAGATGGTCGAGAGGGGCCACAATGTCACCCAGACGGCATATGGTTTTAAGGGAAGGACCAGAGATAATCATGTACAGATGGAGTTGGCGAGACGAGATTTTAGGAGGGGCCAGCCTAAAAGGCAGAGGACAGATGAGTCTCGAGCTAGGATTGATAGGCCCATGGCTCCTATAGCTACCCCATAGACTACCAGAGGCTTCCAGCAGTACGAGAGATTGTGCCTTTGTTGTGGTAATTTTCATAGTGGTGTGTGTCACTGGTCCTCAGGGAGCTGTTTTAGTTGTGGATAGAGGGGACACCGGATTAAAGATTGCCCATTGAATAAGTTCCCACAGCTTCCAGAGCTACCACGATAACCTGAGAGGCAAGCTCCCCAGAGACAAGTCCTACAGAGACGGGCTACCGCAGCAGAGAAGGGCAAGAAGCCTGTCACTCATGGGAGGGTCTTTGCTGTGGATACGGAGACTGCTGATGCCTCCGCTGAGACCATCCAGGGTAAGCTTTTAATTTGCAATCACGAGGCACATGTATTATTGGATTCAAGTTCTACGCATTATTTATTTATTTATTTATTTTATATATATCACCCCATTTGGCGTGTAAACTGCCTATGAAACCTGAGCCTCTAGATTTCATGTTACACGTTACCACACCCCTATATAAATCCTGAAGGACTAATATGGTGTATAGAAATTGTGAAATTAAGATAGGGCGTGTTCGGGGTATAGAGACATCCCTGTAAACTGGGAAAGTTTGCCTACACATGATCAAATGATTTATCAAAGTTACCCCCAAAACTAAAAGGAGAAGTTTTAGAATTGATTTAGCAGGTGGTGTCGAATTAATTACTCAAACCATTATACTGAGTGACCTTGCATGGATGTGAAATGCTGAGAGAGCAATTATAAAAGCTATATGAAGGGGAGATTTTTCGAATCGAGTGACCCACTTTGGAGTGCACTGGTGTTAAAATTTAAGGAGACTCGGAGTCTATTGGGTCACAGTGTATTAAGAATGGGTGTAAGTAGGATTACCAAGAACTTGAAAGGGGCATGATACAATCTGGGTGATTGTAGACAGGTTGACTAAGAGTACCCACATCTATTTTGATGGACCCGAATGAATTTGGAGGACCAAATTCTTTCAAGGTGGGGAGAATGTAAACCCCATAAATTTTCTATGTTCAATTAGATTATATGTTAATGGAAGTGTAGATGTTCGTTGTAGGGCTTGAGAATATAGGGACCGAGAAACCCGTGAATGACCGGGAACCCGAGGATGTAAAGAGTGAAGAGGCGAATGCAAGTACGGAGGGATTAGAGAATTTTAAATTGTTAAATTGAAAATTGTGGATGTAAACACTTGTATCGAGAATTTATGAAGAATGATGGAATCCCGATACTATTTTATTTTCGGAATAAGGAAAGTTTCATGGAAGGCATGATATTATGTCTTTGGACAAATTATACGAGAAAATGTATATATGTATATATATATATATGTATATATATATACATATATACTAGACATTTTAATAAAAGAAAAAAAATATATATGGCATATATATATATATATTTTAGTGTGTAGATTTAATATATAGTATTAACAAATAAATAAATAAAACATGAGACAAAAAAATGAAAAAAATGATTAAATGATTAGATGAAATAAAAGGAAATGGAAAAAAATAAATAAATAAATAAATAGTAATAATAACAATAAATAAACCAAAGAAACAAATACCTATCTACCTATTAAGATAACATATATATATGTTAATATAATATATATATATATTGATATTATATATATAAATTTTACGGAATTGGCTTTCAAAGAAAGCCAATTCCGTCTCCTGCTAATTGGAAAAAGGAAAGAAAACAAATCAAACAGAGGAGCTGGTCGGGAGAAGAAAAGAAAAGAAAGAAAGGAAGAGGAGGGAATAGGAGAAAAAGGGAACCAGGAAAACAAATCAGGAGCAGGAGAGCTGATCGGGGAAGGGGGAAGGAAGAAAGAAAAGAGGAAAAGAAAGAAGAGGGAGACCGATTGGAGTTGCAGCAAACCGAGACTGAAGGAAGCAGACCGAAGCAGGGGAGCCTGAGTGAAAAGAGCAGGACCCGAGGAAGAAGAAGCAAACGAGAGGCAAGCTGGAAAACCGAGATTGATGAAGGAGGAACCGAGAGTCAGGGCTGGAAACCGAGACCAAAGAAGGGATGAGGCTGAAACCGAGACTCCATTAAAGCAGGACTTGGGAAACAGAGAACAAAACCAAAAAAGGGGCTGGAAATGGAGGGAAATCGAGAGGCTTGAGGGAAGAAGAAGACTGAACAGTGAAGATTGAAACCGAGGAAGGGGAATTGAGGGGAGAGAAGCAGAACCGTGAGGAAGAAGGGAGAAAATAGGAAGGAGGCAGGGGCTGGAAATTGAAACAATTGAGGAAGAAAGGAGAAAACCGTGAGAGAAGAACAGCAAGCTGGAAAAAAAAAAGAGGAAGAGAAAAGAGGTAAGATACATACATGTATATATGTGTATTAATGTACATGAATATATATGTGTGATACATGTATAAGCATGCTAGTATAGTTTGAATTAGATTAAAAATGGAATGATGAGAAGTAGGCAAAATATATATATATATATTTGTGATATTGAATAATAGAGACAAGTGATAATATATATATGTAATTATGTGAATAAAAAATATATATATATATATTTGGGTATGTACATATAGGTATGTATAATGAAAGGGTATGTTAGTATATGTACATATATTTGATAATGAATAAGGAAAGCCAATGATAAAATAAATATGAGTATATACTTAGGTGTATATACATATAAGAGTATATGAAAAATGTGTATATACTTGGGTGTATATACAAATGATTGTATAAAATAAATGTGTTTTAGTATATGTACAAACAAGGACATATTTATATATATGTGATAAGAAAAAAATAGAAGACAATAATATATATATATATATATATATATAGGAGTGTATATATATATATGTATATATATATATTAGATGCATATACATATAGGTGTATATAGGATGAATTTGTGCTAGAATATATATATATACAAAGAATGTATATATGAGATAGGAAAAGAGTGAAAACAAATAAATAAATAAATAAATATATATATATATATATATATATATATATATACATATGGGAGTGTATATAAATGTATTTATGTGTACATACATTTAGAGGTATATAATAAGGTGTATGTCAATAATTGTACATACAAAATAATATGTGGTAAGGGAAAATATATAAACGTTCGTGTTGACTTAGGTTCGTACAATAATATGTACACACGCAGTAGTAACGAATAGGATACTATTTTAACGCAATTCGGGTAATTCGCACGAATAGGGTGCCAAGTGTACGATTTCGTTATAGGTGATCGTAGAAGGAATTAAGGGAGGTACTAAGAGACGTCACCACTCAAGCACGGAGATTTCGATAGATCGAGGTAAGGGGATAGAATTTGAAACGGTAATAGTTACTTTTTGAAACTTGATAAAGAAAGCTTGCAAAGACATGAAGTATGATTTTCATGCATGTTTCTAAATTATATTTCTGATCAAGACTATGCTCTCTGTGTTTATGTTTTTGAATAATTGTATATAACTGAATTTGATTTTGAAATATGAGCATGTCTTTTAAAATGATCTTTCGAATAAGATGAATTTATTTCGATATCTTCGTATATGAAAACTATAGTTCTTTTGAGACTAAGGGCCATGTACGTTGTATGCTTACGCTTGTCAACTTCGCATGTGTGGCGTCTGAACTCGCCTTCGTGGCGCCTGCATTTCGCCTATGTGGCGCCTGTATTTCACCTTCGTGGTGACTGTATTTCGCTTTCATGGCGCCTATATTTCGCCTGTGTGGCGCCTGTAATTCGCCTTTGTGGCGCCTGTATTTCGCCTGTGTGGTGCCTGTATTTTGCCTGTGTGGCGCCTGTAATTCGCCTTCGTGGCGCTTGTATTTCGCCTTTGTGGCGCCTGTAATTCGCCTTTGTGGCGCCTGTATTTCGCCTTCGTGGCACCTGTATTTCGCCTTCGTGGCGCCTGTAATTCGCCTTCATGGCACCTGTAATTCGCCTTCGTGGCGCCTGTATTTCACCTTCGTGGCACTTGTAATTCGCCTTCGTGGAGCCTGTAATTCACCTTCGTGGCACCTGTATTTTGCCTGTGTGGCGCCTGTATTTCACCTTCCTTGCGCCTGTACCCCGCCTTTGTGGCGTCTGAAATTACCCTTGGGTCCTGAATTCCCTCTACGGAGGATGATCGGGTTATTTTGTCGCGTGATAAATTGGTTATTGCCGCGTGATAAATTGGTTATTGCCGCGTGATAATTATATGGCCGATGTAGTCTCAATTTGAAAATTTAAACTCTGTTTTCAGAATCGGATTTGTAGTATGTGATTTGATATGTATTCCTGTTTGGAATTCTGAATGTATGACTAGTTTTACGTAATATCTGTTAAGTTCAAATACCTAAAGATTTACGTTTTGAATCTCGATGTTTCTAATTTTCCTTAATTTGTGAATATTATTATTAGTTTCAGAAAGTATCATCATACGCATTATCATGTTTTATACATATTTAAATTGCTAGAATCGTTTTAAATACATCTTCTTACTGGGCTTTTTCCCGAAAGCTCACCCCTCTACCTCTCAGATAACTTGCAGTGATCCGTAGGCACTACCTGCTGCGTACACGACGGAGGCTGGTGGGGAGAGCTCCCTAGGGTACTTTTTGTACACGCAGAAAGGTATACATTTACATTCCTGTACCAGACATATATTAGAAATATCAGTTGGGATGTAATTTTGTAAGGAATGATGTAAACATTATTATTTTGGGAGAATGTTTTGAGATAATATTTGAGATGACTAGTTTTAAATTGAAATAGATGTATTGAGTGGTAAAGATGAATTTGGAAAGTATGCTTGGTAGTTGTGGATATCTAGGATTGCCCAAAAACAACTGATTTGCAGGTAGGTAGGCCCATATATAAGTCGTTGTGCTGCCAAAATTTTATCGGCCGTATAAGTTAAAATATGAAAATTAATTACAATTACGAGTAAAGAAAATTAGGAAAAGTGTTTGACACTGCACAGGAATACAACCTAAGCGAATAAGGGAATTAGTGGTTAAATTAAATAAATAAATAAAACTTTCCCCGATTTTCAAGGGTCAAGGGTCGTTACATATACGGGATGCGGTCGGAAGTATTGATCATTGGTGGGAGATGATAATTCTATATTTTTAGAATTATTTGTGCTTAATTTTCTAATTAATTATTTAAATCCCCAGCTTATTTTGTTAATTATCCCCTTTATTTAATTAAAATTCTCATGCTTGCAGATAAATTAAATCCGGATGAATTGTGAATATTTCGGTAGAAAATGGATCGAAATTGGGCTAAAATCGAGATTGGACCATGCGGACAACACGAGCCTAGCACATCCAATTGGACAAAAAGACAGATGACATGGAAATATTATTTTTCAAGGAGCCAATGGTGTGAAGACAAGTGGCCAAACAATGTCAACTCATCTAGGATGAAAATATTACAATTGTACCCCTAAGTTTGTGTATAAATAGGAAAAGATGTCAATTGAGAAAAAGGGGGAGCCTAGGTTAGAATAGAGGTAAATTAGGGTAGAATAGTTTTAGGGTTTATTTTAAATAGCTTTCTTGGCAATTTTCGAATAGTTTTTGGCTTTTAACCAAACAATTTTATTGTTCATGTATTTCCATTTTCTTTATGAAAAGATGGCATTTTCCCTTCCATTGTTCTCGGTTTACAAATGAACTTGTCTATTTTTTTCTTCACCGATTGTTAGACAGTAAAGAGGGGAAGGAGATGCTGGTGATAGTGGCCAATTCTTCAACTGTTTAACTGTTCACCGATTGTTCCTTTACACTTTAATTTTCATTCACTGCACATTTTTCCTTATGCTGGTTATCTTCCATTTTTCGGTTTGAGTGTTTTATCATTTTCTATTTTGTGTTTACAGTTCGGTTATTTCATTATCTATCCATTATTTTCTTTATGCATTTATTAGAGTTTAAAAATGAAAATGTATACCCCTATTCATGATTGAAGAAGCTCACGGTGGTAGTTCATTCGCAGCTTGTAAGTTGCTAGTGAAATTAGGATGTTAGGCTGTTCGGTGTTTTAAGTCATAGTTGGTTGTTGCAGTGAGATATGGTTTGATTTTCGGCAGCAGCAGTGGCAAAGAACACCCTCTGTTCTCCCCTGTTCAAGATTCCATTCACTGTTCATCTTCTTTTCATTCTTTAACCAGTGATTCAAGCATTGTGTTGTGTATTGGGTTGAAGTGTTTTAATCCTTCATGATGGCCACTTTTGTTTTAAATGAGTTAATCTTTTATTTGTATTATGGAAGGTTATATTAGTGAATGTGCAGGTCGGTATTAGGCTGAAGCAGGAAAGTTTTTTTCTTTGCTGTGCAACTTCTTTCGCTGGAAATGGCCACTGTCCAAGACGTGCGTACAGGATCAAGTCATTGGAGATGGCTTTCAAGCAGGAGTCAGCATGATATGAGCTTCTGGACAGATTGTTTTTGGCAGCACAACAGTGGCTGCAGAATTCTATTCTGCGTTGATGTGCAGGTAATGGAAGCAGTTCAATGCAGTAGGACAGCACTGGTAGTAGATGCACATCAGCCTGGGGCAGTAGTACGGACATCATCTGGACAGGTGCAGAGGACAACCGAGAGGCATGGAGCAGAAGCACGCCTGGCAAGGCTTGGAACCAAGCACGCCTGGAACCTAGAATGCTGGAAACCAGAAAATGAAATGAAGAACATGAACAGTATTTGGAGGGAATGGTTTAAATTATCTAAGGCCATGTTTGGTTATGGTTTCATTGGAATTTTATTGCATTTTTGATTATTTTCATTAGTATTAGTTAGAATAGTGGTAATTGATAGGTAAATTTAATATTTTAAGTCGTTAATTTAATCTTTAGTTTTAAGTCTTAGTTAATAGTTACTTTTAGTTTATACATGTTAGGATTTAATTTTTATTTTAGTATTTTATGAGTTATATTTAGAATTAATTTAGATTAAATTTATTTGCATGCATTAGTTAAATTTTGTTTTATTAGCATTTAGTTAGAGTTAAGTTTAAGAATTTCTTTAGGAAAGTAGATGTTTATCTTATTAGACTTTAAGTTAGTTTAAATTGCATTTTCTTAATTCGTTTAATTACATTCACATTTTACCTTAGGTTTGTTTAATTTTAGCTTAATTGATTTTGTTCTTTATTTTAGCATTTTATTTTGAGTGCGTAATTAATTGTCTTAATTTTCTTTTGTAGGTTGATTGCTTGGAGCATTGTAAGTATTTTTAGCTCGGTTTTATTTTAGTTAGTTGCTTTCCAGTAATTTTAATTTTTAGCCTTAATTGATCACCCACTTTTAATCTCATAATTTGCTAGGATATACCATAGGGTAAGATTAACAGGTAATTAATTAGGCTAACCAACTTCTCTGATGGACGATAACTCGGGACTCAAATCCCATTATTACTTGTACGACCCGTGCACTTGCGGACATATACCCTTAGGGCGTGTCAAGTTTTTGGCGCCGTTGCCGGGGAAGTTTTAATTAGTCGTTAATTAATATCGGTGAAATTATTATTAGATGCAATTCTAGCTTGTAAATATTTAGGTTGTTAATATTTAGAAGTTTAATCTAGATTAGTTAATTAAAAAGAATTCAAAATTTTAAAAATTCAAAAAACTTTTCTAAGGACTTTCTGATGTTTGCATGCGTAGAGCCAAGAGTTTTGATTGCTTTCCTTTAGATCCTGAAATTGAACGTACTCTTAGAAAAATTCGAAAGGACTCTAGGAAATTTATAGCTCCGCTGCAAAACACAATGATAGAAAATAGGGAAATTAGAACCGTTGAAGATTATGCAATGCCGACGATTGGAGGATATTATTCCGGCATTAGGCCACCAGCTATCCTTGCAAACAATTTTGAAATTAAGCCTTCGATCCTCCAGATGATCCAAAGTTCATTACAGTTCAATGGGCTTCCCCATGATGACCCACACGCTCACTTAGGGCAATTTTTAGATCTGTGCAATACTTTCAAGCATAATGGAATCTCGGACGATGCACTTAGGCTTAGACTATTTCCCTTCTCTCTTAGGGATAGAGCAAGACACTAGTTAACCACTTTACCTCCAGGATCCATCTCCACCTGGGACGAGTTAGCCCATCAATTTTTGGCTAAGTTCTTTCCTCCCTCAAAAATGGCTAAACTCCGTAGTGATATATCTTCCTTTGCTCAATTCGATTCTGAATCCCTTTATGAAGCATGGGAACGATATAAAGAACTTCTTAGGAAGTGTCCCCACCATGGCCTACCCTTATGGCTTCAAGTCCAAACCTTCTACAACGGGCTCTCTAGCCAGAATAGGACCATAGTAGATGCTGCTGCGGGAGGAGCTTTAATGTGTAAGACGGAGGAGGAAGCTTATGGTCTGTTAGATAAATGGCAGCTAACAATTATCTATGGTCCTCGGAGAGGCAGTTGCCTAAGAAAGCTGCGGGTATATATGAGTTAGACACACTGTCTACCTTGACTTCTTAAATAGCTAATCTTACAAAGAAGGTAGAGTCACTCAGTACCCAGCATAATACTCCCACCATTCCTAATTCGATTTATTATGTCCAAAGTCCCTTTCTTTCCTGCAAGCTGTGTAGTGGTACCTACTCTGTAGATAGGTGTCTGCTCAACTTAGAATCGATTCAGTATGTTGCCCATTCTCAAACGCAACAGAACAACCCTTTTTCAAACACCTATAATCCAGGGTGGAGGAACCATCCTAACTTCTCCTAGAGCCAAAACCAAGGGCAAACTTCTAGCTCTAGACCTGTAGGACTCCCTGGTTTTCAAGCTCCACCGGTTCAGGCACCACCACAGCCGCAATTTCCATACCATCCACCACATCACCCATACCCACATCATCCATTACCACCACCACCACCTATCCAGCCACAACATATACTTGCACCAGCACCAGCAGCTGAGAAGAAGCCCTCGCTTGAGAAAATGTTCACGACTATCCTGTAAAATCAAGCTGCTTCAATTAAGAACTTAGAGGTTCATGTAGGACAAATAGCTAATGCTCATAGTCAACATCCTCAAGGGACCCTCTCCAGTAACACTGAAGCTAATCCTGTTAGGCAAAAGGAGGGTAAGGAACATGTGAAATCCATTACCCTTAAGACCGGCAAAGACCTAGAGGAACCACAAGTTAAGTCCAATCCTGCTGAGCCCATAGTTGAAGAACTCATAAGTCCCAAAGAAGCAACTCTGAAAGAGCAAGAACATCAGGATCAAGCTGCAAAGGAATCTAAGTCTGGCGCTTCTTCATCTTTACCTTCTTCTTCTTCACAACCTTCCTCTTCATCTGATGCTATACATGTTACCACTACACTTCCTCCTGTTAGACCCCCATTACCATTTCCTTAGAGGTTAAAAAACCAGAAGCTTGATCAGCAGTTTGCTAAATTTCTTGAGGTTTTTAAGAAGCTTCACATTAACATTCCTTTCACGGATGCTTTAGAGCAAATGCCTAGTTATGTGAAGTTTATGAAGGATATCCTCTTGAGGAAGAGAAGATTAGAGGATTATGAGACAGTGGCCTTGACTGAGGAGTGTAGTGCTATTATTCAGAGGAAATTACCCCCTAAGCTCAAAGATCCAGGTAGTTTTACCATACCTTGCACCATAAGAGATCAGTTCTTTGGTAGAGCCCTTTGTAATCTAGGAGCTAGTATAAAACTTATGCCTTGGTCCATATACTAGAAGCTAGGAATAGGAGATGCAAAACCCACCACATTGACCTTTCAATTAGCTGATAGATCCATTAAATATCCGAAGGGGATCATTGAGGACGTGCTAGTTAAGGTGAACAAGTTTATTTTCCCTGTAGATTTTATCGTGTTAGATAAGGAGGAAGACAGGGAAGTCCCCATTATTCTAGGCAGACCTTTCCTAGCTATTGGTAGGACAGTAATTGACGTACAAAAAGGGGAATTAACCATGAGAGTCTTAGATCAGGAGGTGACATTTAATGTTTTCCAACCTTTGAAGCTCCCAGATGACTCTCAAGAGTGTTTTAAGATGGAGGTTAAGGAAGATAAAATGTTTGAGCATAGAAAATCTGAGAGAAAGAAGAAATAGATAGAGCTCAAGAGGATTTAACTGTTAACATTCTGTCACCATTCTGGATGATTCTCCTACTCTTTGTATTGCTGGTGAGTGTTGTGTTCTTTAGTTGCATTTGAAGTGGCTATGTTTTCCTTTTCACTTTTTGTATATAGTTCTTTTTCTTTTTCTTTTCTGTTGTTTCTTTCTTTGTTTATTTTGCAGGTTTATTTTCTAAGTTTTACGCTTTCAATAAAAGCTTCAGTTGTTCATCAATATCACATAGGGGAGTACAATGTTCTTGAGCTTAATTGTTTATATTTTCTGCACACCGAGGACACTGTGCACTTTAAGTTTGGGGGAGGGGATATTACTTGAGCATTTTTTGAAAAGTTGGGCAAAATTGAAAATTTTATCAAAATTTTTTCGAAAATCTGAGCTTAAATTGTTTGATTTTGGGATGATTTAGTGCTTAGCATGTAGTTTTCCCATATTCCGATGATATGACCCCATGATTAAGTCTGATTTTGATTTGACTAAGAAGCATGATTATAGGAAAAGCATGAAGCTGAATTCTTGAACTTGTCTTGATTCTGATTGTGACTTCCTCATCTTATGCACATGTCATGTCATGAATCTGTATATTTATTTAGAGAAAGCTTATGTGGACTTAGGATTGCATTTGTTTAGTTGATTTGGTGTATCATATTCTAGAATTTGTTTGATCTAGTCTTGAGGTGAAATATTAGATCACACTTAATTAGGGAGATGATTTAGGCCATATTTGGATCATTTGAGCCTTTCGAGCCATCCATGTACATACTTTATCCCTAGTCACCCATCCGGGCCAAACAAGCCTTTCTCTGTAAATACACATGCTTATAATTTTCCTTAGCTTAAATACTTTGTTCCTATCCCATACCCCGAAAGCATGAAAGTCATTGGGATATATTTTGAGCTTTGTACATATGGGTATCTGGTGATAGTGAATGTTCAAAAAAATAAAAATAAATGAAAGAAAAAGAAAAAAAAGAAAAAGAAATAGAAGAAAGAAGAAAAATACAAAAATAGAAAAATAAAATGTCTAGCAAAATAAATAAGTTTGGGGAAAATGATTTGAGCTCTTACATTAAGATCCTAGAAGCAATGCATGTTAAGGGGTAATTAAACCTAAATCGACTTTATCATACCTTAGCTCCAGCCTTACATTACAAGCTTAATGAAGTCTTATTGATCTTTAGTTAAGTGTGACTACATTAGTGGAGAGAGAAGTGAAAAGCAAACTTATAGAAATGATCACATGTCATTGACTTTGCATTCACTGTGTTTGCATAATCTAATCCGGATAATGTACTGTAAAGTGACTTTGACATTTTTCACACACTCACAAGGAGTCTAATTTGGGTTAGGACTTATGATTGAATGATTCTGAGTGTTGGACTTATAATTATGACTCTTTGATTTCATAGTATGTACTTTTTCTTTTGAGGATAATATTGGGGAAATTGTTGTGTTTTGTACTTGTCATTCCTGCAATCATTTTGTTTTGCTTGAGGACAAGCAAAAGCTCAAGTTTGGGGGTGTGATAATTCTATATTTTTAGAATTATTTGTGCTTAATTTTCTAATTAATTATTTAAATCCCCAATTTATTTTGTTAATTATCCCCTTTATTTAATTTAAATTCTCATGCTTGTAGATAAATTAAATCTGGATGAATTGTGAATATTTCGATAGAAAATGGATCGAAATTGGGCTAAAATCGAGATTAGACCACGCTGACAACACGAGCCTAGCACATCCAATTGGATAAAAAGACAGATGACATGGAAATATTATTTTTCAAGGAGCCAATGGTGTGAAGACAAGTGACCAAACAATGTCAACTCATCTAGGATGAAAATATTACAATTGTACCCTTAAGTGTGTGTATAAATAGAAAAAGATGTCAATTGAAAAAAGGGGGAGCCTAGGTTAGAATAGAGGTAAATTAGGGTAGAATAGTTTTAGGGTTTATTTTAAATAGCTTTCTTGGTAATTTTCGAATAGTTTTTGGCTTTTAATCAAGCAATTTTACTGTTCATGTATTTCCATTTTCTTTATGAAAAGATTGCATTTTCCCTTCCATTATTCTCGGTTTATAAATGAACTTGTCTATTTTTTTCTTCACCGATTGTTGGACAGTAAAGAGGGGAAGGAGATGTCGGTGACAGTGGCCAATTCTTCAACTATTTAACTGTTCACCGATTGTTCCTTTACACTTTAATTTTCATTCACTGCACATATTTCCTTATGCTGGTTATCTTTCATTTTTCGGTTTGAGTGTTTTATCATTTTCTATTTTGTGTTTACAGTCCGGTTATTTCATTATCTATCCATTATTTTCTTTATGCATTTATTAGAGTTTAAAAATGAAAATGTATACCCCTGTTCATGATTGAAGAAGCTCACTGTGGTAGTTCATTCGCAGCTTGTAAGTTGCTAGTGAAATTAGGATGTTAGGATGTTCGGTGTTTTAAGTCACGGTTGGCTGTTGCAGTGAGATATGGTTTGATTTCCGGCAGCAGCAGTGGCAAAGAACACCCTCTGTTCTCCCCTGTTCAAGATTCCATTCACTGTTCATCTTCTTTTCATTCTTTAACCAGTGATTCAGCCATTGTGTTGTGTATTCTATTGAAGTGTTTTAATCCTTCATGATGGCCACTTTTGTTTTAACTGAGTTGATCTTTTATTTGCATTATGGAAGGTTATATTAGTGAATGTGCAGCTCGGTATTAGGCTGAAGCAGGAAAGTGTTTTTCTCTGCTGTGTAACTTCTTTCGCTGGAAATGGCCGCTGTCCGAGACGTGCGTACAGGATCAAGTCATTGCAGATGGCTTTCAAGCAAGAGCCGGCATGATATCAGCTTCTAGACTGATTGTTTTTGGCAGCATAACAGTGGCTGCAGAATTCTGTTTTGCGTTGATGTGCAGGTAACGGAAGCAGTTCAATGCAGTAGGACAGCACCGGTAGTAGATGCACATCAGCCTGGGGCAGTAGGACGGATATCATCTGGATAGGTGCAGAGGACATGTAAGACCCGATTTTAGTTAAAAACATGAAAGTTAAAAATGCAAAATGATTGAAATAGAATTCTTAAACACGTGCAAGGGCAAAATGGTCAAAAGATCGAAAGCCGGTGTAAATTCGATAAGAAAAATTTATTAAAAATAATGGATTGAGAAATCTTGGTCAAGAAAGGTGAAATAAATTTATTCTGGGTTAAATTGATCAAGATATCAATTTATTGGAATTAATCGGGATTAATCGAAATTTTTAATTTGAAAATTATCCCGAAAATAATCAAAAAATATACCGAAAAGGGTTAAAAAAATTAAATAAAATTAAATAAATGAATTTAGAATAAAATAAGAAATTTGTAGATATTTGTAGAATATTTGAGAATATTTTAATGATTAAAATATAATAAAAATAAATAATAATTAAATTAATTAATTAGTTAAAAAAAGAAGGATAATTGAAAAAAAAAGATCGAAAACGCGGAAAGAAGAAGACGAAAAACCACCGAGGAAAACCATCACCGGCGAGCCACCACTGGCGCCAGATGACGGGCCACGACCACCGAAAAAGGAAGAGGAGCTTCAGGCGATCTCCCTGGTACCGACGGCACGACCCACCGACGTCGAAATTCGGCGAATCGGGGAGAGAAAGATCGACGGGAGAGAAGAGCTTGGTCCCGGCGATCCACGGCAGCTGGGCGTGAGCAAGGGCCACCGGTGTGATCGGGAGGAGGAACCGGTCATTTTTAGACCCGTAGCTGCCGGTGAAACAGTCAGAATCGCCGGCGACGGCCAAGCCCAAAAATAGGTACCGACGGCGGAGAGAACAAGCCTGACCGGCGACTTTTCGGCGACCTCGACCGAAACCGACCCCAGATCTGAGATGCGGACGACCCAGCAGAGCCACTGGTGACAAAAGCCGATGGAGAACCGGCCGACAAGGTCCTGAACCGGTCGAACCGGAGTGAACCGAGGTGAACCGACGGGTCCGAACCGGGTCTGAACCGGATCGAACCGGTTTAGCCAAGAAAGAAAGGAAAAAAGAAGAAAAAGGGAAAACAAAAAGAGGAAAAATTGGGGAAAAGTCTCGACGATGTAATCGAGCTACGAGTAAGTCAGTAGTGGTCGAAATTGACCGATTTAAATTTTAGAATATTTAATTTAATTAATTTTTGACTGGAAATTTACCCAGAAATTATAAAATTGTGTAGCTCAACAATTGGCATCCAACGAGAGCTCGAGACAGCCTCGATTTAAGTACTAGCATGGAATCTCGGGTAAGTAACCCTTATTTACGATAATTTACATCATTATGCGTGCTTCGGATTTAATTATCGCATAAAATAAACTAAATTACGAAAATTTAGATAAATTGTCGTAAATAATAATTGAGCTATTCGAGAGTTAGAACGAGACCCAATAAATTTTTGGTGGGCCCAATGAGCCCAATAGGCCTCGATAATGTGAAAATTAAGTGAAAAACGGGCTTAAGGCCGATTAAGGCCCATTCAGGTGCAATCGGGCCCAATAGGGGTAAATGGGCCCAATGATTTAAATTAAGTCCAAAAAATAAGAAATACAATTAAATTGTATGATATCTGACTTGAAGAATATTTATACGCAGTTTCGGATATTAGATTGGGAGCAGATCGGACTGCATGACGAGACAGCAGTGGAAAAAGAAAGGTGAGACTCTACAGAAAAATAAGGTAAGTGAATTCTATGGACTGCTAGAGGTAACTTTATGAAATTTCAAAGTCATATGCAGTCTTTTAAATTATCTGTAGGGTCTAGAAGTAAATAAATAATTTTAGTGCCCTGAATGGGTAAATTTACCAAAATACCCCAGTTAAGGGTAAAATTTACAATTTTAGGAAAAATTGGGAGGAGCAAGAACAAGAGGTTCCTGCTCGTTCTGGAGGTGTTTTGACGTATGCATGAGTAGGCTGGCTAACCTTGAAAGAAAAATGCACAGCATTGCATATTTTCAATGATGAAATTGTTTTGAAAACTGTTTTAAGGAAACAGAGCCGCCTACGTGTTTTTATTGACATATGACGTGCTAGAGCTCAGCTCGCACGATATTTTGATCTGTGTGATGCATGCATTAGTGTAGGAGTGAGAGCTCGCACTAGAGTTTTACATGCATTGGTGCTGAAGTCCAACTCGCACCAGATTATATGTATATATATACATGATTTTCATGATACGGTGCTAGAGTCTAACTCGCACCAGGTTTTATATGATTTTTGTGACAGGGTGCTAGAGTCTAACTCGCACCAGATTTTTCACATGACTTGATGAGAGTGCTAGAGCTTAGCTCGCACTAGTTTTACTTGAATTGACGAGAGTACTGGAGCATCGCTCGCACCCCCCACTGATTTTTTTATGAGGACATGCGATGAGCCGTGCTTGGAGCATCGGGTAGACTGTGTGTCACCAATTAAATAGGCTCGCACGTGCATTCTGAGACAAGGTATGATATATGGGTCCACAGAGTACGATGTACCATGCAAGTAGCATGGAGTACGATGTATCGTGTGGTATCTTCGGATACGTGGTATCTTCGGATACGACATCTTTGGATGCGTGGGATCGGATAAGACTGACGAGATGGACTGACCCACCTCTCGGGCGGTTCCCGATCATGGTGAGAACCCGCACACTAGGATCCGTGTAGTCGAGGAACTCCCGAGGACAGATGCCCATAGTCCTGGTTATTACCGATATACAGATGTTGCCTAGTCTTGCATGTTGATGATCTTGACGATGATTGAAACTGGGTTTTAAACTAAATATGCATAATGATTATTTCCATGGTTTTTAAACCCATGTGTGATGTAAACTGATTTTCATGGTTTTGTGTGAGTCAGGACCACCCGAAGGAGGGGTTGAGTCCTGACTTTATTGTGAAATTTTTAAATGAGAAAGAAATAATTTAAAAAAAGTTACATGTTGAATTTTTCGTGGATCGTGTTTTACATGACATCATGAATCATTGCATCAGTTTTGAAATGTGTGGAGAAAGGGTGGTTTATGCATGGTACCACGTTCATGTAGGTAGTATGGTTACCTACATGTTCGTAGGATTGCCTTACTGAGCTTGATGTGCTCACCCCTTTCATTTTCTCACACAGATAATCTCCAGTAGATGTTGAGGTGACTGAGTACTGTATTCCGGATATCTGCTGCTGCCCATCATTTAAGGTATATACACTTGTACATATTGTATCTAAATAAGTATAGCACAGTAACATGTTTGTAAGTAACTTTAGGGGATGTATAAATATTGTAAACACTTATAAATGACTGAGAAAGAATTAAGTTATATGGTAAATGAATGGTGGGACTGGCATTGACGCACAGCCCAATTGTTAGTGGAGTGTGGTCACGATCAGAGGACAGATAAGCATGAAAGAGAATAATAAAACACGAAAAATTTACTCTGATTTTTGGGTAGTTTTGGGTCGTGACATATAAATATGGTATCAGAGCAGAAATTGGTCTGATGTGTGTCAGTGTCAGTAATTAGGAAATTACATCCCCGTGTTACTGTGCTTGGTTAGATATAATAGTGTATATCGAGATGGGTTTTAATTAAGAAATGGTTGAGAATGCAGGAATACCTAATATTAGTAGCGATAGAGAAGGTAGAGCACGAGGCAGAGGTCGTAGAGGTAGACTTGAGCCTGCTAATCGTGCTGAATTGACCTATGAGAATCAGGATGAGATTGAAATGGAGGTTTATATTGAGCATGCCTCACAGAGTTCGACAGAGAGATCGGACATTATTGAGACACGCTTCGTGAGGTTGGAGCGGAGTGTGGAGAATATATTGGGAGCAAATTGCTCAGAGTATGCATAAGATTTGAGGGCAAGTCGGAGCATTGATGGAAGTCTGCTCGACCCAACTTAAGATTTAGACATCCAGAGTTGACAAAAGAAATATTTTTGGATGCATTCCGGTGATAGAATATCCCGGACACTGTTTAAATGGAATTGATTTATTGATGAGTATGAATTATGAGTATGAAACTCAGTTATATTCTTAGGCAGATATTACCTCGACACTATGAATAGTGACAGTCGAGATGTCTAAAAGTTTATGAAAGGGCTCAGATTGTCGATTAGAGCCCGATTGGCCCCGTGAGGTATCACTACTTATACCGAGGCAGTGCACAGAATACAGTTGTGTGAATAAGATCGAGTGTTGCACGCCTCTGAGATTGGGAAAGGTAGTAAGGGCTAAAATAGAGACAAAAAGAGATTCGAGAATGATAAAGATGGTAGAATGAGAAAAAGGGGTAGTTTAGTAAAAGATTTGATTTGATGAGTTATGGGCTAAAATGATTGGTAAGGCCACAGTTATCCGATTGTAGCACTTTTGAGGGGTATTGTGATTGGAGAACCCCGATCTGCTACGGATCACTGTTGAATGTGTGGTAAATACCACGGAAGTAGGACCTACACCTACATATTATTGATGAAAATGGCCGTTAAGTGTGGTAAGATGGACCATTTATTATGATTACTCAGAGTTGGGCGAGATTGCCCCACAGACAGGTAAAGAGATAGGGAAAATCCTGTTGTGATAGCTGCATCAAAAAGGGAGGCCACAGCCGAAGAGAAAAGGAAAGTAGGCTATTGGACGAAGGCGAGTGTATGTCTTGGACCAGGATACTACTGATGTTTGACAGGATGTGGTGAAAGATGCCACACTGCTTATGAATAAAGAAGAAATTGTGTTAATTGATCCTGGTACCACATATTTCTTCATACCGCCTTCATTCGCATGTAAGTGAGTAAAAGACATGAATACCTACACTCTTAGGTACAGTGCTGATAAATGAGTACCCCAATAGAGGAAGGTTAACTAATAGAATAATTATGAAGAGATTTTAAGTTGAAAACGGGGGAAAAAGTATAAGTCAGCCGATTTTATTCAATGGACTATGAATAATTTAAAGTAATATTTGAGAATAAAGTAGTCGGCTGCATATTATGATGTCCAAATTTCTATCCTAAGATAGTGATATGGTTACCCCTGAAAAGTATACTATAAGTTTTGATATGTACAAAAAAGAGGTGCAACGGTAGAAATTAAATGAGCAAATGATTGTACTCACGGAATGAATAATGACAGAGTTTCGTTATAATTGATACACTAAGGAGATAATCTTCGAGATATGCATGATCCTGAATACGAGTTATATTGGAATAAGAGGAGTTTGTAAGGTACGAATATCTATGATACGTGAAGTAATTAGGATTAAAGCAATTAGTAGCGAATATGAATTGTGACCACAGGGACTGATATGTAAAGTAATTGTGGTTAAGTCTAAGGGTTAATAAAGGTCTTTCAAAATACCTCCCCGCCTGAAGACTTGCCAGCGTCTAGAAACATATATATAATCTATAACTTGAAATCGACCGTGGTAAGATATAAATTTAAAATTTGGATACTTTTACTAGTACGGTAAAGAACTATAAAATTTGATTAATTATGAAGGTTAAAATATTAAAATTTAATAAAAACCGTTAATATAAGAAAAAAGAAATGACGCGGGTTTATACCTTGAACGAGAGCAATTTTAAAGTGATATTATAAGTTTATGCGTACATAGGTCAAGGATATGGGCGATTGAAATATGTAGTGGAGCTCAACTACAATGAGATTATTTAAACTTTACCTGGACCGATTGGTCATCATCCTTATTGATGATAAATTGGGTGTATTTAAAGTCCAGGGAAAATTATAAGCAACAATTGGAAAATTACTTTTACAGATGGTTGTTGTGAGTTCTAAAAAGGGTATACTTTGTTGACACGTTTAACTAAGAAGCGTAGTATTTAAAGTGAGATGATAGATGTGACATGAATTTCGGTGTAGTGAAGTATGAACTGACCACCGTGATTATTTTCACCATACCCAACAGCTCAAGAGGTTTCTCAGTGTGTATGGATACCTCAAAATCATGAATGAGCTAAGTATTGATGAAAAAGGGGAAGATAGTCGATTGTGGATCCAGACAACTCTAGGATCATGAAATAAACTATCTGACCCATGGTTTAAAAGTCGGCAGCGATAGTATTTGTACTGAAGAAATGGTACTATTATGTACATGGTCAGAAATTTTGGGTATGCACTGATCATAAAGCCCCAAGTATCTGTTTTCACAGAAAGAGGCGAATATGAGAATACAAAGTGGATTAGAGCTTTTGAGAGATTTTGATTGTGGAAAATTGTACCACCCAGGAAAGGCTAATGTAATGGTTGATGCTTTGAGCAGAAAGAGCCTCGGGATGGTATTACATATGATGGTCAGGGAGCGTGAGCTGCTAGAGCAATTGTGAGCCTCAATAGTGATGTGATCCCTTTTGATGATGACAGTGATTGTGTGACAGCTAGCCTGAGACTAGAATCGGATAAGAGTGCCCGAATTTGATAGGCTTAGCATGATGATCGGCATGGTGTCGATAGTTTAGGTCAGATTCAGAAGGGTACAGTGACAGAGTTCACAGAGAGTGTCGATGATTTACAAAGAGGTTTAGAGACAGCATAAGTGCTCCTCAGGACCACTGTTGATGAGATGGTAATATTGTCAGAAGCTTACTCTTCGGGATATACAGTGCATACGAAAAGTAACGAATATATATATGAAATCGCTGAAGAGGGTATTGGTGGTCAGATATGAAAAGAGATATGATAGAGATTGTGGAAAAGTGCCTAGTATGTCAGCAGAATAAGGTAGAGTATTAAAAGTTTGCAGAGTTATTGCAGCCTCTACCTATATCGACACGGCACGAAAATAGGAGCAAGTCTCCATGAATTTTGTGATGGGTTATAGAGGACTCAGATGAATCACGAGGCTATTTAGATAATAGTCGCTAAGTTGACTAAGTTTACCCACCTTCTGGTTATGAAATCCCCAGATACTCAAAGTGTGTATGAGGATTCAGGCATAAGGAAGATTATAGAACATTATGTAGCATTCCAGTGAGCATGGTATCATATAGGGATTCCCGCTTCACTTCCCACCTCTAAGAATATTTTTCAGGAAGCTACGGGAACCCGATTTAGTATTTGCACAGCTTTCCATCCTCAGATAGATGGTCAGTTAGAGAGGACTGTACAGGTTCTGGAGGATACGATGAAAGCGTGTGCCATTGATTTTATAAGCTCCTGGGATAATCAGTTATTGCAAATTGGATCCGTTAATAACGACATGTGTCACTTGAGTATCGAGATAACAAGATATGAGGCATAGTATGGCCGTAGGGGTTGTTTCCCCGACTTGGATAAGAAAAAGTGGGTGACAGATAGAAACTTCTTTCGAATTAGTGTAATAAGTCTCTGAGGATGTTCAGTTGAGTGAGAGATTAAGAACACCTCAGAGTAGACAAAAAGCATTGAATTCACCGAGGGTGAATTAGTATGGTTGAACTTATTTATCCTAAGGGAATAAGGACATAACGAGACTCGGGAATAAGGCAAATTAAGTTTTGCTGAATGAAATTTTTGAAAGATTGGACAAGTGAGAGATAAGACTCTTTTGATACTTTGGCAATACTACCCAAATCCAGCATAGGTGATCGGATATAAACTCCAACAGTTCAGCTCCGTGCAAATATAAGTATATTGAAAAAGTTGATTCGGGCATTAAACAGGATAGAGAAAGTATTGAGGATTAAGACGATCTCCCTAATTTAAGTCCTTCTGTAGTATTACACTCTGGAAAAAGGTCACATGAGAAATAAAGAGTATGATATGAGAAAACGTACCCGGAGTTATATATGGACCCATATGACTTGGTTCTAATTTGGAGGACCAAATTCCTTAAGTGGGGGAGATTATGTAAGACCCGATTTTAGTTAAAAACATGAAATTAAAAATGCAAAAGGATTGAAATAGAATTCTCAAACACGTGCAAGGGAAAAATGGTCAAAAAACCGAAAGTCGGTGTGAATTCGATAAGAAAAATTTATTAAAAATAATGGATTGAGAAATCTTGGTCAATAAAGGTGAAATAAATTTATTCTGGCTTAAATTGATCAAGATATCAATTTATTGGAATTAATCGGGATTAATCGAAATTTTTAATTTGAAAAATTATCCCGAAAATAATCGAAAAATATACTGAAAAATGTTAAAATAAATTAAATAAATTAAATAAAATTAAATAAATGAATTTAGAAAAAAATAAGAAATTTGTAGATATTTGTAGAATATTTGTGAATATTTTAATGATTAAAATATAATATAAATAAATAAATAAATAAATAATTAGTTAAAAAAAGAAGGATAATTGAAAAAAAAAGATCGAAAACGCGAAAAGAAGAAGAAGGAAAACCACTGAGGAAAACCATCACCGGCGAGCCACCACTGGCGCCGGATGAGGGGCCACGACCACCGGAAAAGGAAGAGGAGCTTCAGGCGATCTCCCTAGTACCGACGGCACGACCCACCGACGCCAGAATCCGGTGAATAGGGGAGAGAAAGATCGACGGGAGAGAAGAGCTTGGTCCCGACGATCCACGGCAGCTGGGCATGAGCGGGGGCCACCAGCGTGATCGAGAGGAGGAGCCGGTCATTTTGAGACCCGTAGCTGACGGCGAAACGGTCGAAATCACCGGCGACGGCCAAGCCCAAAAATGGGTACTGACGACGGAGAGAACAGGCCGGATCGACGACTTTTCGGCGACCTCGACCGAAGCCGACCCCAGATCTGAGATGCGGATGACCCAGAGGAGCCACTGGCGGTGAAAGTCGACGGAGAACCGACCGGCAAGGCCCTGAACCGGTCGAACCGGAGTGAACCGGGGTGAACCGACGGGTCCGAACCGGGTATAAACCGGACCGAACCGGGTCAGCCAAGAAAGAAAGGAAAAAAGGAGAAAAAGGGAAAAAGAAAAAGAGAAAAAATTGGAAAAAAATCTCGACGATGTAATCGAGCTACGGGTAAGTCAGTAGCGGTCGAAATTGATCGATTTAAATTTTAGAATATTTAATTTAATTAATTTTCGACTGGAAATTTACCAGAAAATTATGAAATTGTGTAACTCGACAATTGGCATCCAACGAGAGCTTGAGACGGCCTCGATTTGCGTACTAGCATGGAATCTTGGGTAAGTAACCCTTATTTACGACAATTTACATCATTATGCATGCTTCGGATTTAATTATCGCATAAAATAAATTAAATTACAAAAATTTAGATAAATTGTCGTAAATAATAAATTGAGCTATTCGAGAGTTAGAACGAGACCCAATAAATTTTTGGTGGGCCCAATGAGCCTAATAGGCCTCGATAATGTGAAAATTAAGTGGAAAACGGGCTTAAGGCCGATTAAGGCCCATTAAGGTGCAATCGAGCCCAATAGGGGTAAATGGGCCCAATGATTTAAATTAAGCCCAAAAAATAGGAAATACAATTAAATTGTATGATATCTGACCTGAAGAATATTTATACGCAGTTTCGGATATTGGATTGGGAGCAGATCGGACTGCGCGACGAGACAGCAGTTGAAAAAGAAAGGTCAGACTCTACAGAAAAATAAGGTAAGGGAATTCTATGGACTGCTAGAGGTAACTTTATGAAATTTCAAAGTCATATGCAGTCTTTTAAATTATCTGTAGGGTCTAGAAGTAAATAAATAATTTTAGTGCCTCGAATTGGTAAATTTACCAAAATACCCTTGTTAAGGGTAAAATTTACAATTGTAGAAAAAATTGGGAGGAGCAAGAACAAGAGGTTCCTGCTCGTTCTAGAGGTGTTTTGACGCATGCATGAGTAGGCTGGCTAACCTTGAAAGAAAAATGCACAGCATTGCATATTTTCAATGATGAAATTGTTTTGAAAACTGTTTTAAGGAAATAGAGCCGCCTACGTGTTTTTATTGACATATGATGTGCTAGAGCTCAGCTCGCACGATGTTTTGATTTGTGTGATGCATGCATTAGTGCAGGAGTGAGAGCTCGAACTAGAGTCTTACATGCATTGGTGCTGGAGTCCAACTTGCACCAGATTATATATATATACATGTTGTGATACGGTGCTATAGTCTAACTCGCACCAGGTTTTATAGGATTTTCGTGACAGGGTGCTAGAGTCTAACTCGCACCAGATTTTTCACATGACTTGATGAGAGTGCTAGAGCTTAGCTCGCACTAGTTTTACTTGAATTGACGAGAGTGCTGGAGCATCGCTCGCACCCCCCACTGATTTTTTTATGAGGACATGCGATGGCCCGTGCTTGGAGCATCGGGTAGACTGTGTGTCACCGATTAAATAGGCTCGCACGTGTGTTCTGAGACAAGGTATGATAGATGGGTCCACGGAGTACGATGTACCGTGCAAGTAGCATGGAGTACGATGTACCGTGTGGTATCTTCGGATACGGCATCTTTGGATGCGTGGGATCGGATAAGACTGACGAGATGAACTGACCCACCTCTCGGGGGTTCCCGATCATGGTGAGAACCCGCACACTAGGATTCGTGTAGTAGAGGAACTCCCGAGGACACATGGCCATAGTCCTGGTTATTACCGATATATAGATGTTGCCTAGTCTCGCATGTTGATGATCTTGATGATGATTGAAACTGGGTTTTAAACTAAATGTGCATGATGATTATTTTCATGCTTTTTAAACCCATGTGTGATGTAAACTAATTTTCATTGTTTTGTGTGGGTCAGGACCACCCGAATGAGGGGTTGAGTCCTCACTTTATTGTGAAATTTTTAAATGAGAAAGAAATAATTTAAAAAGAGTTGCATGTTGAATTTTTCGTGCGATCGTGTTTTACATGACATCATGAATCATTGCATCAGTTTTGAAATGTGTGGAGAAAGGGTGGTTTATGCATGGCACCACGTTCATGTAGGTAGTATGGTTACCTACTTGTTCGTAGGATTGCCTTACTGAGCTTGATGTGCTCACCCCTTTCATTTTCTCACATAGATAATCTCCAGTAGATGTTGAGGCGACTAAGTACTGCATTCCGGATATCCGCTGCTGCCCATCATTTAAGGTATATACACTTGTACATATTGTATCTAAATAAGTATAGCACAGTAACATGTTTGTAAGTAACTTTAGGGGATGTATAAATATTGTAAACACTTATAAATGACTGAGAAAGAATTAAGTTATATGGTAAATGAATGGTGCGACTGACATTGACGCACAGCCCAATTGTTAGTGGAGTGTGGCCACGATCAGAGGACAGGTAAGCATGAAAGAGAATAATAAAACGTGAAAAATTTACTCTGATTTTTGGGTAGTTTTGGGTCGTGACAGGACAACCGAGAATGCTAGAAACCAAAAAATGAAATGAAGAACATGAACTGTATTTGGAGGGAATGGTTTAAATTGTCTAAGGCCATGTTTGGTTATGGTTTCATTGGAATTTTATTGCATTTTTGATTATTTTCATTAGTATTAGTTAGAATAGTGGTAATTGATAGGTAAATTTAATATTTTAAGTTGTTAATTTAATCTTTAGTTGTAAGTCTTAGTTAATAGTTACTTTTAGTTTATACATGTTAGGATTTAATTTTTATTTTAGTATTTTATGAGTTATATTTAGAATTAATTTAGATTAAATTTATTTGCATGCATTAGTTAGATTTTGTTTTATTAGCATTTAGTTAGAGTTGAGTTTAAGAATTTCTTTAGGTAAGTAGATGTTTATCTTATTAGACTTTAAGTTAGTTTAAATTGCATTTTCTTAATTAGTTTAATTACATTCACATTTTACTTTAGGTTTGTTTAATTTTAGCTTAATTAATTTTGTTCTTTATTTTAGCATTTTATTTTGAGTGCGTAATTAATTGTCTTAATTTTCTTTTGTAGGTTGATTGCTTGGAGCATTGTAAGTATTTTTAGCTCGATTTTATTTTAGTTAGTTGCTTTCCAGTAATTTTAATTTTTAGCCTTAATTGATCACCCACTTTTAATCTCATAATTTGCTAGGATATACCATAGGGTAAGATTAACCGGTAATTAATTAGGCTAACCAACTTCTCTGAGGGACGATAACTCGGGACTCAAATCCCATTATTACTTGTACGTCCCGTGCACTTGCGGACATATACCCTTAGGGCGTGTCAGGAGACATATGGCTGACCGAAAACAGAGAAAGGAATAGGAAACTGTCATGAAAACAAGGTAGTTTTTGCTGGTGATGGGGATAAACCGAGAAATGTGAATTGGAAGCATACCGAGCTGTAGCAGGAGTAGACATGATAGGGACAGTTCGGTGGGAGTGATGATTGGAGATCAGGACAGAAATGAAATGGATGGGAGATTGATAGGGGTTAACAGAGCATGGGGAACAGAAGATAGTAGAAAGGAATGAGGGAAAGGTTTGAAACTTAGCAGGAATTATGGACAAATGATGGTGATATTTCCTGGAGAAAGAAAAGCAGAGAACCCGAGAAGTCTGTGATGTTGTAGTAAAATGCAGCAGGAAGATGTGATGAAGAAATGATGAAGGGTCGTGGTGGTCGGTGGGTTAAAAAGAAGGAAACGTGAAGTATGGTTTAGCACACATCTGAAATGAGGAATGACAAGAAACCTACTGTACTATGTGCCCTGGTTTACCACACCTATAACATGATCTCATCGATAACGGGCATGGTCTACTCCCATGATATCTACCACATAACCTTCACTGCTCTGTGGTAGGTTGAGGTCTGCCAATAATTATGCCTCTCGAAGCTGGAGGTAAAGTTGGATGAACTGGAGGCTTCGCAGGCCTCTCCCGTACCTCCTCAATCTTAGGCCCCTTACCAATTAACCTTTGGCCATTTCTGAACCATCTATCCTCGACTAACCTCTTTTGGTCTCTATCTTTGTCTTTACCACTCCTGCTCAATTCTGAGGCATGCAACTCATAATCCTGCTCACATAGCTGAGCTCTACGTACTGCCTCGTCGTAAGTGGTAATATCTAGTGGAGCTAATCAAGCTCTAATGGAAGGTTTCAACACCTCAAGAAATTTCTGAACCTTTCTGTCCTCAAGGCTCATTGTAACTGTATCATATCTGCCTAAGGATGTGAATCCAGACTCATACTCATCCACTGTCTGGTTCTCCTGGGTCAATGTCATAAATTTCATCTGCATCTTTCTCTGAGCAGTGGCTGGAATGTACTACCTCCTAAAGGCATCCAAGAATATATCCCATATCACAACCGGGTGTCATGCACTCAACATTGGCTGTGTGGCCATCCACTAATGCTCGGCCTCATCCTCTAATACAAAAATCATAAAGGTGACCTTCTCGGTGGCGGAGCAATGGAAAAATCGGTAGAGCTTCTCCATACCACGTATCCAATACTCAACTAACACTAGGTTCTTCACCCCACTAAATGAAGGTGGTCTAAACTTGTAGAACTCTCTCAATCTACCCAGATCACAATCATACACTCCTTCACCACCAACTTATTGTGGAGCTATAGGATCCTGAACTGGTGGGGGTGCAGGAATCTCTACCTCTGTAGCCCGAGGTCTCGGTGCAGGCTGTACTGGCTCTTATCTCTCAGGTGCAACAGCCTGACTAGAAGGGTTCCCCTGTCTACCCTCAAATTTGGCCATTGCCTGGGTAAACATCTCCATGACCGTATCTACATTGTGCTGTAATTACGCTATACGTGCCTGAGCGGTATCCTTAAGCTCAGGTGGATCTCTACTAGAACCAGACCCACTGCATCTCTCAGGCTCATTTCTATGCCCTTGAGAGCGCGAACTCTCTCCTCTACGAGTACGTCGTCTATCAAATATCCTGCATACTTAAAATAAGTGCCTCAGTCACATTTTCCAGTTTGGTATACACAATTGTATCCTAATAATGCACAATACTTTGGGGATGTATAATTTCCTAACTATGGATATTGACTCACATCAGACCAACTCTACTCTGATACCATTAATTCTTTCACGACCCTTTCCGTCTCTCTATTCGTGACCTTTACCTTACTTCCAACAGTTTGGTTGTGAGTCAACATCCAATCCATATCTCATCCATTTATAATTTAATAAATTCATTTAAATGAAGTAAAATAGAAACTGGACTTTTATATATATGTGCGGAAGCGTTTACACCAGTTTCTATTATATACATCCCCCAAAATACAAAATACAAACTTTACTGTGCATTAATTTACAGGATACAAAATTTTTCATCTCAAGTGTATACCTCTATACTACTAGATGACTGAAGAAACACGGTAACAGGAAGACTGCAATGTACTCACTATTGCATAGAATCTGTAGAGGAGAAATAAGGGGGTGAGCTAACACGCTTAGTAAGGAAAATATGAAAGCAGGTAGAAAACTACACTATCTACGTGCTTAAAATATAAATATTAATTTTCCTTACAAAACATATGCATTCTTTAAAATAACTTCCATCGATGAGAAATCATTAATTCGCTAGATGGGTATATGCATAATCACACATCATACTCTTTTCACACAACTCATCTTTAAAATCACAGAGTTCACATTTAGAAATCACTTTGCACTCAACAAATCAATATACGTGAGACATAATTATGGGTTATCATATCCCAGAAACATAGCAAGGGAAACATATGTCACCATACACAGTAGTGACAACATCATATCATTCCGATAAATAAAGGACTTATGGCCATAGTCGGATTTCAGGAAACATTGATAAGGTGTGCGGGAATCCCATGCTTGGGGAGGTGGATCAACCATCCCTTCAGCTCATACTGGAATAATGGCACATCGTACCCCATGGCTAACACTTACAATACATCGTGCTCCCGCGGATCCTTATCACCTATTTCCATTGTCTCAAAATCTCGTGCGAGTAGGTCTGTGCAAGACACACAGCAGTAGATGACGGCTTCAACACAGTTTTATATTCATTACATCACATCTATAAACCATGTGCGAGCAGGTCAATGCAAGACACACAGCAATACATGATAGCTCCAGCACAGTTTTACTCAACACACAACATAATCATAAAAACCTTGTGCGAGCAACTCAGCGTAAGAGCACAAAGCATACCTAAGGCATTAAGCACGATTTTACTAAGAAATTACATACGAGCATAGTCAGAGCAAGACACACAGCAATACTCGAAGGCTCCAGCATGATTCCAAAAAAATCTAGTATGAGCTCTCGAGTTGAACACGCAACATCACCTGAGGCATCAAGCACCCTTTTACTTTACTCAAAAATCTTTTTTTTTTTAAAAAAGCAATGTGCGAGCATGCTGGTATATCTATCATTGTCACATTGGCTCTAGCACAACTCACATATAAAAATCACTAGCTTGCTCTACACACAAGTATGAGTGAGAGGGCAATCTCCCTTCAGTAACTCGTTAAATACTTTTCACTCTGAATTACATGCATTTTATATGCAATAGTCAAACCGGGAGCCAATTTATGATTATACACAGTCAAAACATTTACAAACATTTTTTCACACCAAGACATTGTAGGCATATACTTATGCTCGATTTTCACATAGATAATTCAGTATTTATCTACTTATTGATATCATCCATTCACATACAGGGATTTATCAAAATATGTCTAGTTATCTCTATAGCTTTGCATAAATCCCTTACCTTGAATCACTTTCCTTCGATTTCCACTACTCATGATCCGGTCTTATCGACTCCAATTTTATCTTCAGGAGCTGAAATTGTATATTACTCACATCAATATACTTTCATATACTTCATTTCATTTGCATGATATTCAAATCAATGCATTGGCCATTTACATCTTATTGTACATGATTCTCTCTTACGTCCATTTCGATCATACGATTCATTTCTTGAGAATCTCTACTAGTTCACATTAAATCGACATAAAACTTAAATGCCTTAAGTTCATTATATACCTCATATGCTTATTTTCAACCATTATTGTTTCTAGCATATGGATTTCACCAACTATCTTACAATCATATAAATATACTTACTAACATCATTCCATGCCTAATTCACATCAATTCTATGCCTCGGCTAGTTTCTCACACTAAGCAATTTGTAGGTCATGGAAGATTAAGCATGTTCATGGATGTTTCAACCATCAATATAAACACCAATCAACTCATCAACACATTTAGATTAATATACTAGAAGTTGGTGTATTGAAATCTTACCTATCTCAACTTTTCTCCTTTTTGGCAACTTTGGGGGAAAACTCCTTTTCTCCTTCAATTGATCAACTCAACCTCTAGTTTTCAACTATGTTGTTCTCTTTCTCTTTAGGAACAACTTTGCTGAAATGAACTTCTCTCCAATCTCTATGGAAGGTGTTGATAATTTAGAGAGATGAAGTTTACTTTCTTTGAGTAAAAATTGAAGGTTTTGATGTTTTCTGGAAAAGAAGCTAAATGTCGGGCTCCTTTATATAGAATTCACCTTGTGAGATCGATCTCCTAGGGTCGAGATCGATCTCCTCTTGCTCCAACTACACGATTTATAGCCTTGGAGATCGGTTTGCTCTAAGGGATAGGATCGATCTTTGCCAGGTAGAGAGCTTTAGAGATCGATCTGTAAGAGGGATGAGATTAATCTGCTTTTGGCCGAGACATAATGAGGTCTATCTGCTTGAGGATAAGATCGACTTTTGCTTGGCAGAAGCATACTGAGATCGACCTGGCTTGAAGGAGTGATCGATCTCCCCTTGCTCTGCAGCATACTTAGCTTGAATTTTTCCTAGATTTTCAAAACTAACTTCATATCAATTTGTCTCACTACTCATTTTGCATTCAATCCACATTTATGACTTGAAAAGTCCATTTCTTATAATTCATACATAACGAAACTTATGTGTACATCACAAACTCATATAACAAGTGTGTACATCAAATTTATGGACCTTACATCTATTACATGAATAAGTGTATACTTAGGGAATCATAGGGATAGATATGAAAATATGGGCCTTACATTCATCCCCTCCTTCAAGAATTTTGGTTCTCCAAATTAGAACCAAGTTACTCCTCAAAAGGTCGGGGGTATTTTTCCCGTATGAGGTTCTCCAACTCCCAAGTAGCTTCCTCTGAAGTATGGTGGTGCCAGAGAACCTTAATAAGCAGAATCGTCTTGTTCCATAGCACATTTTCCTTCATATCCAGTATCTGGATAGGTTTCTCTACATATGAAAAATCATTCTTGAGCTCCAATGGCTCATACCGAATCATATGAGTTGGATCTCGATGGTACTTTCGAAGCATAGAGACATGGAATACATTATGTATGCCTGCTAGCTCCGATGGCAATGCTAGCCTATAGGCCTTATCTCCCACTCGCTCCAATATCTCAAACGGTCTGATATATCGATGGCTCAACTTATCCTTCTTACCGAACCTCATAATCCCTTTTGAGGGAGAAACTTTCAAGAAAACTCAACCAAATAAAACTCTGATGGCCTCCGTCTCATGTCTGTGTAACTTTTCTGTCTGCTCTGAGCTATTCTTAATCTCTCACATATCAGCTGAATAACCTTAGGAGCTTGTTGTACCAAATCGGGAGCAAATATTTTCCTTTCACCCACTTCTTCCCGACCAATAAGGGAACGACACCTTCTACAATACAAGGCCTCATACAGTGCCATCCCGATACTCGAGTGGTAACTATTGTTGTAAGCAAATTTGGCTAACGATAGGTGATCATCCCAGGAGACGTTAAAATCTATAACACTTGCTCTCAGCATATCCTCTAACGTTTGGATGGTTCTCTCTGATTGACCATCAGTCTAAGGATGGAAAGCGGTACTAAAACTTCATCGAGTTCCCTTAGCTTCCTGAAATTTTTCCCAAAAGCGAGAAGTGAAGTGGGAATCCCTATCCGATACGATGCTCACTAGTATACCATATAGCCTTATAATCTCCCGTACATACAAGTCTACCGAACTACTCAAAGTATCTGTAGATTTCATAGCTAGAAAGTAGGTAGATTTCGTCAGTCTGTTAACCATTACCCAGATGGCATCATGGTTCCTCTTAGTCCTCGATAATCCCATGATGAAATCCATGGTGACATGCTCCTATTTTCAAGTTGGAATAGGTAAAGGCTGCCATAACCCTGCAGGCTTCTGATGCTCTACCTTCACTTATTGACATACTAGACATCTTGCCACAAAATCTACGATATCTTTTTTCATCCATGACCACCAATGCACTTTTCAGAGGTCTTGATACATCATATTACTCCTCGGATGCATTCCATCCATAACCACCAATGCACTTTTCAAAGGTCTTGATACATCATATTACTCCTCGGATACAATGTATATCTAGATGAATGAGCTTCTGTCAAAATCAATCTCTTTAACTCTGGGTCATCGAGAACGAAAATCTTACCTCTAAACCTCATTAGGCCATCATCACTCACTAAGAAATCAGCCACATCACCCCTCTAAATCTGACTCGCACAATCTTCACACAGTAGATTGGCATGATGAGCCTGGCGTATCCAGTCTATCAAATTCGCTTCCACTCATAGGCTAGCTATCACATAGTCACTGTCAACATTAAGAGGGTCTATATCCAACCTAAGGTGAGCAAACTGCTTGAGCAGCTCATATTCCCTGACCATCATGTGCGATACCATTCTGAGGCTCTTTCTACTCAGGGCATTAGCCACAACATTAACCTTCTCTGGATGGCACAGTATCTCGCAATCATAATCCTTCAGAAGCTCTATCCATCATCTCTACCTCATATTCAACTCTTTCTATGAAAATAGATATCTGAGACTCTTATGATCAGTATACACCTGAAATTTCTCACCATAAATGTAATGGCGCTAAATCTTTGATGCAAAAACCATGACTGCCAACTCTAAATCATGGGTCGGGTAGTTCCTCTTGTGATCCTTAAGTTATCTAGAATCGTAGGCTACTACCTTCCCATCCCGCATCAACACACAACCCAATCCCTATCTCGAGGCATTTGTATATACTGAATAACCTCTTGAGCTAGTGGGTATGGTGAGAATAGTTGCAGTGGTCAGTCTGTGCTTTAACTAGCAGAAACTTCTTTCACATTTATCATCCCACTCAAATACATATTCTTTCGAGTGACACGTGTCAATGGAGCAGCCACCTTAAAGAATCCCTCGATAAATCGTCGATACTAACTTGCTAAACCCAGGAAACTGTGAATTTTTGTAACCATTTTGGGTCTTTCCCACTCTATCACAGACTCTATCCTTGACGGATCCACTGATACACCATCTCTTGAAACTACGTGACCCAAAAATAATATCTCACTCAGTCAGAAATCACACTTGTTGAGTTTAGCATACAACTCCTGATCTCGGAGGGTCTATAACACAGTTCTCAAATGCTGATCATGCTCTTCTCTGGACTTCGATTACACCAATATGTCATATGTAAATATGATCACGAAGTTATCCATGTATGGCTTAAAAACATCATTCATTAAAGCCATAAATGTTGTAGGAGAATTCGTCAACCCAAATGGCATAACCTAAAACTCATAATGGCCATAACGGGTCCAAAAACGCTGTCTTGGGTACATCTCCACTCCGAATCCTCAACTGATGATACCCAGACCTCATATCAATCTTTAAAAATACTTGTGCTCCTTGTAACTAATCCAATAGATCGTCTATCCGTGGAAGGGGGTATTTATTCTTGATGGTAGCCTTATTCAACAATCGATAATCTATACAAAGTTGGAGACTCCCATCTTTCTTCTTTACAAACAGAACCGGTGCTCCCCAAGGTGATACACTCGGTCTGATGAACCCCTTGTCCAACAACTCTTGCAATTGCTTCTTTAGCTCCTCCAATTCTATCGGAGCCATTCTATATGGTGGTTTGGATATCAGTTCAATTCCAGACACCAAATCAATACAAAATTCCACTTCTCTGTCTAGTGGCAACCCTGGTAATTCTTTCGAAAAGACATCTAGAAATTATCTAACCACTGGGATGTCAGCTATATCCAGATATACCTTATCCAAGTCAACTGCATAAGCGATAAAATCTTCAAGACATTATTATTACATTCGTTAGCAAAATCATCCATCCTTGAAAATAATTTACTACTTCTTTCATTACTTTTCAAATCTTACAATGTACTTTTCAGGGATGAAAAACATCACCGTCTTAGCATAACAGTCTAAAACAGCATGGTTTGCAGTCATCCAATCCATTCTTAGTATTACATCAAAGTTCTTCATAGTTAATAGGATGAGATCGGTTGACATGTCATTTTCCCCTACTTTTAACTTACAACTCTTACATACATACTCTGTCATTACATTGTCTCTCACTGGAGTGCTTATAAGTAAAACTCTATTTGAGGGTACAGGTTTCACATGTTCATATAGTTTGCATGCAAATGAAATCAATATGAATGAATGCGTGGCACCAGGATCAGTCAATGTAATGCTTCAAAATCAAAGACTAGGATGGTACCTTTAATCACATTCGAGGAAGCCTCTGCAGATGCCTGGTCTAATGCAAATACTCACCCTTGACCAACAGCTTGCTTCCCTTTCTCTTCAGTTGTGGCCTTCCTCTTAGGTATAAGTGTTTCAATAGTAGCCTTCTCTAGCTATTTGCCCTTCGGTGGGGCTGCATCAATCAACTCTAGGCATTCATGAGCTATGAGCATTGGTTTACCACACCTATAACATGATTTCATCAATAACGGGCATGGTCTACTCCCATGATATCTACCACATAACCTGCACTGCTATGTGGTAGGTCGAGGTCTGCCAATAACTATGCCCCTCAAAGCTGGAGGTAAAGCTGGATGAACTGGAGGTTTCGTAAACCTCTCTCGCATCTCCTCAATCTTAAGCCCCTTACCAATTAACCTTCGGCCCTTTCTGAACCCTCTATCCTTGACTGACCTCTTTCGATCTCTATCTCTGCCTTTACCACTCCTGCTCAATTATGAGGCATGCAACTCATAATCTTGCTCACATAGCTGAGCTCTACGTACTGCCTTGTCGTAAGTGGTAATGTCCAGTAGAGCTAATCGAGCTTTGATGGAAGGTCTCAACCCCTCAAGAAAGTTTTGAACCTTTCTGTCCTCAAGGCTTATAATAATTGTATCATATCTGCCCAGGGATGTGAATCCATACTCATACTCATCCACTGTCCAGTTCCACTGAGTCAATGTCATAAATTCCATCTATATCTTTCTCTAAGTAGTGGCTAGAATATACTGCCTCCTAAAGGCATCCAAGAATATATCTCGTGTTACAATCGGGTGTCGTGCACTCAACATCGGCTATGTGGCCATCCACCAATGCTCGACCTCATTCTCTAATATAAAAGCTACAAAGGTGACCTTCTCGGTGGTGGAGCAATGGAAAAATCGGTAGAGCTTCTCCATTCTACGTATCCAATACTCATCTAACACTGGGCTCTTCACCCCACTAAATGAAGGTGGTCCGAACTTTCAAAACTCTCTCAATCTACCCAGATCACAATCGTACACTCCTTCACCACCAACCTGTTGTGGAGCTACAGGATCATGAACTGGTGGGGGAATGTCCTGAACTGGAGAAGGTGCAGGAATCTCTGCCTCTGCAGCCCAAGGTCTCGGTGCACGCTGTGCTAGCTCTTGTCTCTCAGGTGCAGCAGCCTGACCAGTAGGGTTCTCCTGTCCACCCTCAAATTTGGCCATTACCTGTGTAAACATCTCCATGACCGTGTCTACACTACGCTGTAGCCTCAGCAACATCACTAAGCTTAGGTGGATCTCTACTAAAACTAGACCTACTGCGTCTCTCGTGCTCATCTCTACGCCCTTGAGAGCCCGAACTCTCTCCTCTACGAGTACGCCATCTATCAAACATCCTGCATACTCAAAATAAGTGTCTCAGTCACATTTTCCTGCTTAGCATACACAATTGTATCCTAATAATGCACAGTACTTTGGGGATGTATAATTTCCTAATGATAATTCTATTAAAATAGAATTATTTGTGCTTAATTTCTTAACTAATTATTTTGATGCCCGTATTATTTTATTAATTATCCCTTTTATTTAATTAAAATTCTTTAATCTGTAGGTAAATTAAGTCCAGATTAAATTCAACCGTTTTAGTCGATAATGGGTTGAAAACGGGCTAAAGGTGACTGGACGACTGCCAATTTGCAGACCGAGTCACCATTCGCCTGGACACTTGGGATGCTGGGTGTTAATATTTTATTCACTTCGAAAAGATAAGATCGACTGATACCGTGCCCCCTCATGGAGACACATGTCGGGCCACAACGTACATCCAAGTGGACAAAAAAACAAGTGACGTGGAAATATCAACTCTGTAGCGAATGGAATGAAGACAAGTGGCCAAACATTGCCAACTCATCTAGGATGAAAAATTACCATTGTACTCCCAAGTTTGTGTATAAAAATAAAACATGATCAGCAATTGAAAAACCAAGTAAGTAGGTATGGTAGAATAAAAGTAAATTAGGGTAGAAGGTAGCCTAGGGTAAAGTAGTTTAGTTTTTTAGGTTAATGTTTTATTTCCCTTAGTTTCTTCAAGTTTTTTCGATTAGCTTTGTCAAGCTGCCATTTTTATTCTTGTTTAGCTACTCTTCATAGCAATTGTTACTTTTATTTTTAGAGAAATTTCATTTCTTTTCTAGTCTTTTGTAGTTCACGTTGGCAGCTTCCATGGATATAGGTTTTTACAAGTTTTTATTTTACTAAAGTTTGGACCTTTAAAACTATTCAATGAAAAGCTTTATTTCTTTTTCTTTTCCTGTTCATTTTCGCTGTTTCCTTTCTATGGTTCTTACTTTCCATTCGGGTGTAAGGAACCAGTGAACCACAGCCATGTAGCTCATCCTGACGCCACTGTTTATTGTTCATTTCCTGCATATTTGTTTTGACATTTTCCAGCTTGTGTGCTTGATCATTTTGTTCTCTCTTGACTGTTGGATTGGGTACTAGAAAGCTGGTGACAACAGCTAATTTCTTCTACTATTTGTTATGTTTTCAATCTTAGTTTTGTTGCCCATTTCGTTTCTATTTTGCTAGTCATCAACTACACTAATCACCACTGTGAGTTTAGTATTGTTGTTGCTCGAAGTAACTTTGCTTTCGGTTGGAGTCGAGGGCATGACTGGTGACAGCGGTCAAATATCCTTTTCCTGCTCTGCATCGTTCTTAAACAATCTGGTCTTCCATTCCCTTTGTTTTTCATTCCATTATGTTTACATTAGTTGATGAGCATTTTTGGGCAACATGAAGAGTTGGGTAAAATCAAGAGTAGGCAATCATGGCTTTAACTCTCAGTTTTAGTCTAGTTGCATTTTCTGTTTTCATTAACTATTGTAGTTTCCATTAGATGCATGTCCTATTTTCCTTAATAATGTTAAGGATTAGTTTTATTTTTTTAGCATCCGTTGGCATCTCTGTTTAACTCTGTTTTCCTTTACTTGCACTGTTTACGTTATTTCTATGCTTTTATTCTACATTAACTTTATATTTGGTAGTTGAAGCTTATGGTTGTTGTGGTTACTACTTAACCAAACTACTGCATAAGGATGATGTTTGGGTTTCCTGGCTGGTAACTGATTGAAGCAGAAAATGAAGGCAGCTACTGGTGAAGCAAATGGCCTCTCCTGAATTAGAGGACGTGTGCAGCTGAAGTAGATGTTGGCAGCAGCTGTTGTGTGTACTGGGTTGTGCAGAATAAAGCTAGCAACGTGCTGCAGGATGTGGTGACTGGGCAACAACAGGCATGGCTGGATGTCCCCTGGTGTACTCTGTGTTGCTAAGCATGGTGACAAGCTGAAGGAAATCAGTAAGGGACAAGTATAGTGCAGGAAAGAGCAGAAAACTGGTGTACCCTTTTCTTTATTGCGTGCTATTATTGTAGGGAATAGAGCAGGAGCAGTCAAATAATACCTGGACGCAGAAGCAGCTAGACAGTACAAGGAGCAGGAGCAGGAGCAGGAGCCGGACATCGCCTGGCCCACCTGGAAATGAAGTAACATGCATAGTACAGTGCACGGGTTTGCAAGCTAGCTGGAATTTAGCTTAAGGCCATGTTTGGCATTGCAATTCTGCCACAATTCTATTTTTATGCATATCTATTATTTTATTCCATTATTATTATTTCTTTTAATTGTATTTTTTTTGCTTAGGTTAGTTTAGGTAAAAATAGTCTTAATTTAATTTGCATATTATTAATTCCTTGCTTATTAGTATAAATTTAGTTTTAATTAGGTTGAAGGTTAATTAAGTATTAATATCTTGCATTTAAGAATTAGATTAAGGATGGATGTATTTCATGTACTTTTAAGTTAGATTTTATTTTGAATCTAAAAGTCCAAAAATATTTATTTCTCATGCATTATTTAGATTTTATTCTTAAGTTAGTAATTACCTATAGTTAGGATTAATTTAGAATCAGCACTTTAGACAATTAGATTTATAGTTATTTTCTTAATTTTCTAGGATTTTATTTCATTAAATTTTAAGTTAGTTTAATTTGCATTTTTATTAATAAGTTTAATTACATGCATATTTTCTTTTAGGCTTGTTTAATTTTAGTCTAATTAATTTTGTTTCTTTATTTTCATATTTGCATTCTAGTTTATTTGCATTAATTAATTTTAACTGTTTTAATTATCTTTTGTAGGTTATTGCTTTTATTTACTTGGAGCTCTGTAAGTAATTTTAGCTCTGTTTTATTGTCTTAGTTTATAATTTTTCTTGTTTTTAATACTGTTTAAATTTAGCCTTGTAGATCACCCACTAAAACTTCGTAATTTGCTAGGATATACTTAGGGTAAAATTAACCGATACTTAATTAGGCTAATTCGATTCTCTTTGGGACGATAATCCAAGACTCAAATCCCGTTATTACTTGTACGACCTGTGCGCTTGCGGATAACACGTCTAGGTCACTTAGAGTGGGCATAGTCAGACATCAAGTTTTTGGCGCCGTAGCCGGGAAATCACAATTAGCCATTAATTAATATCGGTGAAATATGCTTATGTATAATTCTAGTTTGTAAATACTTAGGTTGTAAATATTTAGAGCCTTAGTTTAGATTAGTTCAATTTCCTCTAAAAAATTTTTTTTCAGGACTTTTAAATGTTTGCATGCGTAGAGCCAAGGGTTTTGATTGCCTTCCTTTAGATCCTGAGATAGAACGAACACTGAGAAAAATTAGAAAGGATTTTAGGAAATTATTAGCTTCGCTGCAAAACACGATGTCTAAGAACAGAGAAATTAGGACTGTAGGTGATTATGTTGTCTCGACTTGTGGAGGTTATTATACTGTCATTAGGCCACCAGTTGTCTAAGCAAACAATTTTGAAATTAAGCCTTTGATCCTCTTGATGATCCAAACTTCACTACAGTTCAGTGGGCTTCCTCATGACGACCTACATGCTCACTTAGGGCAATTCTTAGATCTGTACAACAGCTTCAAGCACAATGGATTATCTGATTATGTGTTTAGGCTTAGTTTATCCCCCTTCTCGCTTAGGGATAGGGTGCGACACTGGTTAACCTCCTTTCCTCCAGGATCCATTTCTACTTGGGATGAGTTAGCCCATCAATTTTTAGCTAAGTTTTTCCCTCCCTCTAAAATGGCCAAACTTCGTAGTGACATATCTTCCTTTACCCAATTTGATTCTAAATCTCTTTACGAAGCATGGGAACGATATAAGGATATTTTTAGGAATTGCCCTCATCATGGCCTACCTTTATGGCTGCAAGTCTAGACCTTCTGCAACGGACTTACAAGCCAAAATAGGACCATTGTTGACGCTGCTGCGGGAGGAGCTCTAATGTGCAAAATGGAGGAGGAAGCTTACGGTTTGTTAGACAAGATTGCTGCTAACAACTATCAGTGGTCTTCGGAGAGGCAGCTGCCTAAGAAGTCGGCGGGTATCTATGAGTTAGACACATTATCTACCTTAACCTCTCAAATATCTAACCTTACAAAAGAGGTAGAGTCACTTAGTACCCAGCATAATCTTGCCACCATTTCTAGCCCTGTTTATTATGTACAAAGTCCTTTTCTTTCATGTGATCAGTGTGGTGGTACACACTCTGTAGATAGGTGTCCACTTAATTTAGAATCGGTTCAGTACGTTGCCCCATCTCAGAAGCAACTGAACAACCCTTTTTCAAACACCTACAATCCAAGGTGGATGAACCATCCTCATTTTTCTTGGAGCCAAAATCAAGGGCAATCTTCTAATTCCAGACCTGTAGGACCCCCTGGTTTTCAAGCTCCAGCAATTCATGTACCACCACATCAGCAATTTCCATACCATCCACCACCTCAATTTCAACATCATTGACCACTGCCACCACTTATGCAGCCCTAGCATTTACCTGCACCAGTAGGTGAGAAGAAGCTTACACTAGATGAGATGTTCACGACTATCCTACAAAATCAAGTTGCTTCAATTAAGAATTTAGAAGTTCAGGTTGGACAAATAGTTACTGCTCTTAGCCAGTGTGAGACCTCGTATATGTATAATGGTATATATGTACATAGAAATGTAAATAGAGTTGTACTATGAATTCATGAGTGAAGTATATGTGATGTAAGTCCATAAGTAATGTACACACTTGTAATGAGAGTGGTAATTATACATACAAGTTACATTAAGTATGAATGTGAAGAAATGGACTTAAACATGTGGAGAATGTGTGTAGAATGGATTATGAGTAGTTTGGTAAAATGGAAGTAGAATTGCATAAGATGTGCACTTCCATTTTTGTTTATATTAAGTACTATTGGTCATACAAAGATTCTACACAAGTTTTAATGTGTATGAAGTGAGGATGGATGCCATTTTCAAGTCTCAAAGATGAATGGATGAGAAAAGGATCATGGTAGCAAATTAAGGATGTTTGGTAAGTGTTGCTACAGAAGAACTGCAGAAAATCTGGAAATTGTGAAGGGCAGATCGATCTCATGGGATGAGAGATCGATCTGGAAGAGCCAGAATGCTATTATTTGGGCAAAGGAATAGAGCAGATCGATCTCCAATGGAGCCAGATCGATCTCCTAAGCATTCTGTAGTGAAAAGATCGATCCCCAAGCACCCAGATCGATCTCCTTAGCTCTCTGTTTGGGAGCAGATCGATCTCATGCTTCGACAGATCGATCTCATGCGTAGAATGTCGTGAAAAAAGAGGGATTTAAGGGGACCAGATCGATCTCCTCTTGGACCGGATCGATCTCCTCAAGCTATTTCTATATAAGGAGTGCTGAAAATCAGAAAATTTTGGGAAAAATATAAACTTTCCACTTTCAACCCAAAAACCTAACTTTCTCTCTTTAAAATCAGCCATTTTCAGTGAGGTTTGAAGAGAGACCATTAGAGGCAAAGTTGTTCCTATCAAAGAGAAGAACAACATAGTTGGAAAGCATTTTCCCATTGTTGGTATTGAAGGAGTTAATGGCATTACCATTTGGAGCAAGAAGAGAAATCAAATTGGGTAAGATTATAAAACTCCAACTATGGTACATTGTTTATATAATTGATTTTGGAGTTGTTTGGCATGAGTATGGATGGTTAGAAACTATCTAAATACATTGGAATGATTATGACCTAGAAATGGTCTAGAGGGAGAAAGTGGAATGTATGGAGATTAATGATGAATGAGATATGTAGAAGTTATTAATAGTGTTGTGGTATGATTTTAAGATGTGGTTAGTGGATAAATTGTGAGATTTACCTAAAAGAGGTAAAATGTGGATTAAGGCATTTGTAAAATGCATAAGTGAATAATATTGACTAGTGAGGTCAATTATGGGTTAAATACATTAACTCAATTGATTTAATGAATGAATCGTAGCTTCCGAGGATACGCCTAGGCGAGTTGAGCCAAGAGCGTGAGAAGCTAAAAGGAAATGAGTCACACCAAATAAATCTAGGTAAGGGAATTGTGTGGACTCTTAGAGATATCTGTGCGCAATTTGGGCGCTTAAATGTTTTGCTAGAATGCATGAGATTAGGAAACAATGTTGGGTGATTGAAGGGTAAAAGTTGGGAGTTTGAGAAATGTGCATGAAAACAAAAGCATATTGCTTTGAAAATCATGTTTTATTGCTTGTTAGCAAATGATTGGTAGGTCGGCTGACATTGAAATGATTTGCAAAAGAAATGAGTGTGTTTTGGTTTGTTAACCATACTTTGCAAAGTTTTGAGCCACCTACATGATTTCGTGAGTATGAAAGCGTGTTAGAGTATGACTCGCACCAGATTGATGTGTTTTATACACATGAGTGCAAGAGGCACTAGTTTTCACATGGATTTCATAATTGTTTTGGCATTGTGCTTCGAGTTTGTCTTGCACTGGATGCCTATCTTGCATGTTGCCATGTTTAGAGCTTCGAGTAGACTGGGTGTCACATCGATTAAATAAGCTCACACGTGCATTGTTTTGACATGATTAATTAGCCGTGTTTGGAGCTTCGGGTAGACAAGAGGTCGCACTGATTAAATAGGCTCACACGTGCGTTTGAGATGTGGCGTGATATGATGTGTTGATTGGGTCCACAGAGTACGTTGTACCGTGCATGTAGCATGGGGTACATTGTACCGTGTTGAGTTGTGATGTGCCGTCTTCGGATGAGATCTGCTATGGACCGGCAGGTAGGATTTGACCCACCTCCCGTGTGGAAGCAGATAGTGGTGATATCCCGCACACCTGATCCGTGTAGCCAGTATCACAGGTTATGTACATAGGCCTTGAGGTTATTACCTATTGTTGAACTGCCTATCTCACATGTCTACTGCTATTTGAGAATAAATCCATGTTTGAAAATGATTTGTGGGTCAGAAAAGTCCGAGGGATGGGCCGAGACCTGACCAGTGATGAATTGATTTGTTAATGGTTTTTAAAGTGCACGGATGCATGATGTTTAATGCCATGCTTTATTGTGAAAATGCATGATAGGTAATGCCATGCTTTTATTGTGAATTATGCATGATGATTTATACCATGCTTTGAGTTGAAATGTGCACTTGATTTTAATAGCATGAATGCTTTACATACCATTAACACAATCATACACTCATGTTTTGAGATAAATAATGAATGAAATGCTTTTGAGCATGGCATCACGATCACGTAGATAGTGCAGTATCTACCTATTCGCATGATTGCCTTACTGAGCGTGTGGTTTGCTCACCCCCCTTATTTTCCCCTCTCTACAGAGAATTGAGTATATAGTGAGCGTGACTGGAGGCTTTTCCCTTTTGGTAATCTGCTGCATCCCATCACTAAAGGTATACACACTTGGATTATTTTGTATCTAAACTAGACATAGCACAGTAGCATTTTGTATGTAACTACTGGGGATGTAAAACAATGTAAACACATGTAACAACTCTGATATATATACATTTATACAAGTGTTTACTCATAAATAATGTTTCAAATTGAATTGGTATGGTGGAGTGAGTTAGAGGTCGACACACAGCCCAACTGTTAAGAGTGTGGTTGTTCACGATCAAGGAAGGATGATTAAAGATTGATGCATGAAAATGCGAAAAATTTGTACGTATTTTGGTAAGTTGAGGGTCGTGACAGCCAGCATCCACAGGGGACCCTTCCTAGTAACACCAAAGTTAATCCTGTTAGGCAGAGGGAGGGTAAGGAACATGTTAAGGTCATCACCCTTAGGAGCGGCAGAGAGCTAGATGAACCATAAGTTAAGTCCAATCCTATTAAGCCCATAGTGGTAGAGCCCATAAGTTCTAATGAAGCAGCTCAGAAAGAGCAGGAACTAAATGATCAAGCTGCAAAGGAAATAAATATATGTGCTTCTTCATCTTTACCTTCTTTTTCTTCTTCACAGCCTTTCTTTTCATCTGATACTACACATGTTACCACTACACTTCCTCCAGATAGACCACCATTACCTTTTCCTCAAAGGTTCCAAAACCATAAGCTCGACCAGCAATACGCTAAATTTCTTGAGGTTTTTAAGAAGCTTTATATCAACATTCCTTTCGCAGATGCTTTAGAGCAAATGTCGAGTTATGTGAAGTTTATGAAGGATATCCTCTCTAGGAAAAGAAGATTGGAAGACTATGATACGGTGGCCTTGACTGAGGAGTGTAGTGCAATTATTCAGAGGAAATTACCCCCCAAGCTTAAAGATCCAGGAGTTTTACCATACCATGCACCATAGGAGATCAATTTTTTGGTAGAGCTTTGTGTGATCTAGGAGTAAGTATCAATCTTATGCCTTACTCTATTTACCAGAAGCTAGGAGTAGGGGATGCTAAGCTGGTAGATCAATTAAATATCCGAAAAGGATCATCGAGGATGGTTAGTAAAGGTGGAAAAGTTTATTTTACCTACAGATTTTATTGTATTAGATATGGAGAAAGACAGGGAAGTCTCCATTATTTTAGGCAGACCTTTCCTAGCTACTGGTAGAACATTAATTGATGTACAAAATGGGGAATTGACCATGAGAGTCCTAAATCAGGAGGTAACATTTAATGTTTTCAAACCTTTGAAGTTCCCTGATGACTCTCAAGACTGTTTTAGGATGGAGGATGTGAGGCTTGAGCATAAGAAATTTGAAAGAATGATGGAAGTAGATAGGCTAAAGAGGATTTAACTGTCAACATTCTATCACCACTTTGGCTGACCCTCCTACTTCTCACCCTGCTGCTGAGTGTTGTTTTCTTTAGCTGCATTTAAAGTGGCTTAATTTTTCTTTTCACTTTTTGTATAGTTCTTTTTCTTTTTCTTTTTCGTTGTTTCTTTCATTATTTCTTTTGCAGATTGCTTTTCTAGTATGTTCCTATCAAGCTTCAATTATTTGTCATCATTATCAGATATGAGAGTATTCTATTCTTGAGGTTCAATTTTGATATTATCTACACACTGAGGACACTGTGCACTTTAAGTTTGGGGGAGGGGATATCACTTGAGCATTATTCAAAATTTTGGACAAAATTGAAAAAAAAAATCGAAAATATGAGCTTACATTGTTTGATTTTGGAATGATTTAGTGCTTAGCATGTAGTTTTCCTATATTCCGATGATATAACCCCATGATTTAGTCTTACTTTGGTTGAATAAGAAGCATGGTTATAAGAAAAAGCATAAAGTTGAATTCTTGAATTTGTCTTGATTCTGATTGTGATTTCCTCATCTTATGCACATGTCATGTCATAAATCTGTATATTTATTTAGAGAAAGCTTATGTGGACATAGGATTGCATTTGTTCAGTTGATTTTGTGCATCATATTCTAGAATTTATTTGATATGGTCTCGAGGTGAAATATTAGATCACACTTAATTAGGGAAATGATTTAGGCCATCTTTGGATCGTTTAAGCCTTTATAGCTATCCTTGTACATATTTTACCCCTAGTCACCCATCTGGGCCAAATAAGCTTTTCTTTGTAAATATACCTGCTTATTTTTTTTCCTTAGCTTAAATATTGTTTTCCTATCCCTTACCTCTAAAGCTGTAAATTCACTATGATATATCTCGAGCTATGTACATATGGGTTATAGGTGATAGTGAAATTCAAAAAAAAAATTGAAGAAACGAAAAGGAAAAGAAGAAATATACAAAATAGAATAAAAAGGTTTACAAAATAAATAAGTTTGGGGGAAAGAATTATGAGCTCTTAGATTAAAGATCGTAGAAGTAATACATGTTGAGGGGTAATTAAACCTAAATCAACTTTATCATACCTTAGCCCCAGCCTTACATTACAAGCCTAACGAAGTCCTATTGATCTTTGGTTAAGTGTGACTACATTAGTGGAGAGATAAGTGAAAAGCAAACTTATAGGAATGATCATATGTCATTGACTTTGCATTCACTATATTTGCATAATCTAATCCAGGTAATGTACTATGAAGTGGCTTTGGCATTTTCACACACACACGAGGAGTCTAATTTGGGTTAGGACTTATGATTGAATGATTCTGAATGTTGGACTTATAATTATAAATCTTTGATTTTAGAGTAGGTACTTTTTCTTTGAGGATAATATTGGGGAAATTATTGTGTTGGGTACTTGTCATTCCTACATTTGTTTTGTTTTGCTTGAGGACAAGCAAAAGCTCAAGTTTGGGGGTGTGATAATTCTATTAAAATAAAATTATTTGTGCTTAATTTCTTAATTAATTATTTTAATCCCTATATTATTTTATTAATTGTCCCTTTTATTTAATTAAAATTCTTTAATGTGTAGGTAAATTAAATCCAGATGAAACTCAGTCGTTTCAGTAAAAAATGGGCTAAAAACGGGCTAAATAAGATTAGACGACTTCCAATTTGCAGACCGAGTCACCATTCATCTAGACACCTAGGATTCTAGGTGTTAGTATTTTATTCGGTTCGAAAAGATAAGATCAACGGATGTCATGCACACTTCATGGAAGACACACGTCGGGCCATATCACACATCCAAGTGGACAAAAAGACAAGTGACGTGGAAATATCAACTCTGCAGTGAATGGAATGAAGACAAGTGGCCAAACAATGCCAACTCATCTAGGATGGAAAATTACCATTGTACCCCCAAGTTTGTGTATAAATAGAACATGATGAGCAATTGAAAAACCAAGTAAGTAGGTAGGGTAAAATTGAAGTAAATTAGGGTAGAAGGTAGCATAGGGTAAACTAGTTTAGTTTTTTAGGTTAAACTTTTCTTTCCCTTAGTTTCTTCAAGTTTTTCCGATTAGCTTTGTCAAGCCACCATTTTTATTCTAGTTTAGATATTCTTCATAGCAATTGTTACTTTTATTTTAAGATAAATTTCATTTCTTTTCTAGTCTTTTATAGTTCACGTTGGTAGCCTCTATGGATATGGGTTTTTACAAGTTTTTATTTTACTAAAGTTCGGACCTTTAAAACTATTCAATGAAAAGCTTTATTTCTTTTTCTTTTCATGTTAATTTTTGCTGTTTCCTTTCTATGGTTCTTACTTTCCATTCGAATGTGAGGAGCCAGTGAACCACAGCCATGTAGCTCATCCCAACGCCACTGTTTATTGTTCATTTCCAGCATATTTATTTTTACATTTTCCAGCTTGTGTGCTTGATCATTTTATTCTCTCTTGACTGCTGCATTGGGTACTAGAAAGCTAGTGACAGTAACTAATTTCTTCTACTCTTTGTAGTGTTTTCAATCTTAGTTCTTTTGCCCATTTCATTTCTATTTTACTAGTCAACAACTACACTATTCATCACTATGAGTTTGCTATTGTTGTTTCTCGAAGTAACTTTGCTTTCGGGTGGATTCGGGGGCGTGACAGGTGACAGCGGTCAAACATCCTTTTCCTGCTCTGCATCGTTCTTAAACTATATGGTCTTCCATTCCCTTTGTTTTTCATTTCATTATGTTTACATTAGTTGATGAGCATTTTTGGGTAACGTGAAGAGTCGGGTAAATGCAAGAGTAAGCAACCATGGCTTTAACTCTCGGTTTTAGTCCAGTTGCATTTTTTGTTTTCATTAACTATTGTAGTTTCCATTAGATGCATGTCTTATTTTCCTTAATAATGTTGAGGACTAGTTTTATTTTTTGTAGCATTTGTTGGCATCTCTGTTTAACTCCATTTTCATTTACTTGCATTATTCATGTTATTTCAATGCTTTTATTCTGCATTAACTTGATATTTGGTAGCTGAAGATTATGGTTGATGTGGTTACTACTTAACTGAGCTACTGCATAAGGATGATGTTCGGGTTTCTTGGTTGGTAACTGACTGAAGCAGAAAATGAAGGAAGGCAACTGCTGGTGAAGCAAATGGCCTCTCCTGAATCAGAGGACGTGTGCAGCTGAAGCATATGTTGGCAGCAGCTATTGTGTGTGTTGGGCTTTACAGAATAAAGCTGGCGACGTGCTACAGCATGTGGTGAGTGGGCAGCAACAGGCATGGCTAGATGTCCCCTGGTCTACTCTGAGTTGCTAAGCATGGTGAAGAACTGGAGGAAATCAGCAAGGGACGGGTACAGCATAGGAAAGAGCAGAAAGTTGGTTCACCTTTTTTTTGCTGCGTGTTGTTGTTGCAGGGAATGGAGCAGGAGCAGTCGGACAATACCTGGACACAGAAGCAGTTCGACAGTACAGGGAGCAGGAGCAAGAGCGGATATCACCTGGCAGACCTGGAAATGAAGCAACGTGCATAGTATAGTGCAGGCGTTTGCAAGCTAGCTGGAATTTAGCTTAAGGCCATGTTTGGCATTGCAATTCTGCCACAATTCAATTTTTATGCATATCTATTATTTTATTCCATTATTATTATTTTTTTAATTGTGTTTTTTTAGCTTAGGTTAGTTTAGGTAAAAATAGTCTTAATTTAATTTGCATATTATTGATTCCTTGCTTATTAGTATAAATTTAGTTTTAATTAGGTTGATGGTTAATTAAGTATTAATATCTTGCATTTAAGAATTAGATTAAGGATAGATGTATTTCATACATTTTTAAGTTAGATTTTATTTTAAATTTAAAAGTCCAAAAATATTTATTTCTCATGCATTATTTAGATTTTATTGTTAAGTTAGTAATTAGCTATAATTAGGATTAATTTAGAATCGGCACTTTAGACATTTAGATTTATTGTTATTTTCTTAATTTTCTAGGATTTTATTTCATTAAATTTTAAGTTAGTTTAATTTTCATTTTTATTAATTAGTTTAATTACATGCATATTTTATTTTAGGCTTGTTTAATTTTAGTCTAATTAATTTTGTTTCTTTATTTTCATATTTGCATTCTAGTTTATTTGCGTTAATTAATTTTAATTATTTTAATTATCTTTTATAGGTTATTGCTTTTATTTGCTTAGAGCTCTGTAAGTAATTTTAGCTCTGTTTTATTGTCTTAGTTTATAATTTTTATTGTTTTCAATACTCTTTAAATTTAGCCTTGTAGATCACCCACTAAAACTCCATAATTTGCTAAGATATACTTAGGGTAAGATTAACCTGTACTTAATTAGACTAATTCGATTCTCTGTGGGACGATAATCCGGGACTCAAATCTCATTATTCTTGTATGACCCGTGCACTTGTGGATAACGCGTCTAGGTCACTTAGAGTGGGGATAGTCGGACATCACCTAACTATGAATACTTACTCGTATCAGACCAACTCTGGTATGATACCATTAATTCTGTCACGACCCTCTCCCTCTCTTTGTCCGTGACCTTTACCTTACTTCCTACAGTTGGACTGTGAGTCAACATCCAATCCATATCTCATCCATTTATAATTTAATAAATTCAATTAAATGAAGTAGAATAGAAGCTAGACTTTTATATATGTGTGCGGAAGCATTTACATCAATTTTTTATTATATACATCCCCCAAAATACAAAATACAAACTTTAATGTGCATTAATTTACAGGATACAAAATTTTTTATCTCAAGTGTATACCTCTATACTGCTGGATGACTAAAGAAACACGATAGCAGGAAAGACTGCTGTGGACTCACTTCTGCGTAGAATCTATAGAGGAGAAATAAGGGGGTGAGCTAACACGCTCAGTAAGGAAAATATGAAAGCAGGTAGATAACTATACTATCTACATGCTTAAAATATAAATATTCATTTTCCTTATAAAACATATGCATTCTTTAAAATAACTTGCATCGATCCGTAATCATTAATTCCCTAGATGAGTATGTGCATAATCACACAACATACTCTTTTCACACAGCTTATCTTTAAAATCACAAAGTTCAAATTTAGAAATCACTTTCCACTCAGCAAATCAATATACGTGAGACATAATTATTGGTTACCATATCCTCAGACACACAGTAAGGGAAACATATATCACCACACACAGTAGTGACAATGTTATATCACTCAGATAAGTAAAGGACTTATGGCCATAGTCGTATTCCAGGTAACACTGATCAGGTGTGCGGGAATCCCATGCTTGGGGAGGTGGATCAACCATCCCTTCAGCTCATATTGGAATCACGGCACATCATACTCCATAGCGAACGCTCACGGTATATCGTGCTCTCATGGAACCTTATCACCCATTTCCATTGTCTCAAAATCTCATGCGAGCAGGTATGTGCAAGACACACAGCAGTACACGATGGCTCCGGCACGATTTTGTATTCATTACATCACATCTATAAACCACGTGCGAGCAAGTCAATGCAAGACACACAGTAATACATGACGACTCTAGCACGATTTTACTCAACACACAACATAATCATAAAAACCTCGTGCGAGCAACTCAGCTAAAAGCACAAAGCATACCTGAGGCATCGAGCACGGTTTTACTAGGAAATTACATGCGAGCATAGTCAGAGCAAGACACACAGCAATACTCGAAAGCGCCAACACGATTCCCAAAAATCTAGTGTGAGTTCTCGAGTGGAACAGCATCAACCGAGGCATCGAGCACCCTTTTGCTTTACTCAGAAATCCCTTTTTTAAAAAATGATCTGCGAGCATGACTGGTATATCTACCATTAAGTCACACATAAAAATCACTAGCTGGCTCTACACACAAGTTTGAGTGAGAGGGTGTGAGAACTGTGAATTTTATGTACCCTAGTTATGAGAATTGTAATTTGGTGTATGTAATTATGATATATTCATGTACACGCAAGTTTTAGATATGATGAAGTATAAGAAAATGAGGTCTTTAAGTTTTGAATATGTATGGGTTGAAATATGGACTATGGGGTAGATTATGGGAAGTTTTACATTGAGTTTTCTACAAATTGATGCAACAACAATGTAATCTGTAAAGGCTAGATCGATCTCTAAGGATGAGAGATCAGTCTCATAGCTCCAGAATGCAGGAAATTTATAAGAACTGATAAGCAGATTGATCCCATAAGCAAGTACATCGATCTCCAAGTGTTTCTGTAAAGGGTAGATCGATCTCCTATAGGAGCAGATCGATCTAAAAATGTTTCTGTAAATAGCAGATCGATCTCCTCATAAGGAGTAGATCTGTAAGACCCGGTTGTTATCGTATTTCCTTATGATTCACACATTTTATGGATATGGTTAAATGATAATGGAATCGTAAGATGGATGATTTGATCATATAAATATGAATGAAGTAGTCAAACGTACGTTAAATTCGAAAACGGAGAATTAAGGAATTTCAAATTTTAATTTATGAGATTTCGATTGTCCGGACAGAGATATGAATTGTAAATGAGAAATTATAGTGGGTCTAAGAAGGAAAGTCGGTCTAAATTGGTCCCGAACGTGTAGAAGGGTAAAATGGTTAAAAGACCTAAAATTCGGTATAAATTCGATAAGAAATTATTATTAAAAATATGAATTTAGGAAATCTTGATCAATAAAGAGAAATTATTGAATTTCGAGTCCAATTGATCAGGATATGAATTTATTGAAATTAATCGAAATTTTTACTTCAAAAAATTATCTCGAAATTATTGGAAAAATATACCGAAAAAACGAAATAAGCTAGATAAATTTATTTATGGATTAAATGAATGAAATATGATTTTTTTTGAGATATTTTAGAATTTTTAATATTATTTTAATGATTAGAATAATATTGAAATAAATTATAATTAATTAATTAATTAAAAAATAATAATTCAAAAAAAGAAATAGGAAAACAAAAAAGAGAGAAATAGGATCGATCTTTTGATTTCCCGATGAATGGCAGCGACACGAGGGGAAGAGATGACCTGTGAAGCAAGGCTAGCACCGAGGAAGAGTTCACCGGCCAGCACGCATGCCCCCAGCCACCAGAAAACATGAAATCGCCGAGGAGAAACCGAAAAGGGGAAGAGAAAATTCGTTGTCGCCGGCACCGATTTGGCCAAAACCACTGGCAACCAAAGGTCCCCCATACGATGTCGAGCCGATTGGTGGTTGAAACAGCCCGGTAAATGGCCGGTAACGCCGTCAACGGCGAGAAAGGAGAATTGATAGCAAGACTGAGGAGAGAAGAGGTCGAACCGGCAACTTTTCGACCACCGTTGGTGAAACCGAGGCCAGATTCGTGAATCGAACTACCCCGTGGAGCTGCTGGTGGTGCAAGCCGACGAAGAACCGGCAGACAGAGCTTCGAACGGTGAAGAAGAAAATCAAACCAGACTGAAGTGGCTGAATCGGACCAGTCTGGACTGGGCTTAATCGGACCGAACCTGTTCAGCCATAAAATAAGAAAAAAAAGAGCAAAAGGGAAAAAGAAAAAGAGGAAAAATTGAGAAAAAATCTCAGTGATGCGATCGAGCTATGGGTAAGTCGGTAAGCAGTCGAAATTGATCGATTTAAATTTCGAAATATTTAATTTGATTAATATCTGACTGAAAATTGACCCGGGAAAAATATGTAATTGTGTAACTCGACAATTGATGTCAAATGAGAGCTTGAGCCAACCTCGATTTACGTATCAACATGGAATCTAGGGTAAGTGAAGCTCGATTTCTATAAAGTTGATAGTTATACGAGTTAGGAATTAATCGCGTACGTTGCGATTTAATTTTCGTATAATTTCGTAATGTTTGGAATTGGAAATTAATTATCTTAAATAACTGTAGAAGTTATCCAAAGATCCTAGAACGATGCCCAATAAGTGTTGAGAGCCCAATAGGGCTCGATGATGTGAATAGTAAGTGGAAATGGGCATAAAACCGGAGTAAGGCCCATTAAGGTGTAATCAGGCCCAACATTTTAAATTTAAGTTCAATAAAGGTTAAATATGGATAAGTGTATTGTATTTAACCCGATAATGATTATATGCAGCTCCAGAGATTTAATTGGGAGCAAATCGGACTGAGCGGAATTCTATGCATTGGAAAAGTCAGACTGTACAGAGAATCGAGGTAAGGGAATTTTATAAGCGCTTAGAGAAACCTGCGCATATTTTTGGGGTTATTTACATTACATAGAATTTCTTAAGGTATTTAGAAATAGAATAATAATTTTTACGAAAATCATAGTATATGTAAGAAAATTACGATTTTACCCCTAGTTAAGAAAATTTCAAAAAGGGTAGTAAGGCTATGAAATTGCATGATTTTCATGTTTTTGATATTTCTATGATTATATTGCTTTAATTTAAGCAAATTATGGATAGGCTGGCTGTTTATTTCATGTTTGCATGAAAGGGCACGAGTTAGGTGCTAGTTGTGATTTTTTATTTGTTTTAGTGAAATTGAGCAGCCTATCATGTTTTTATGAGTTTTAAATCGTACGTGGATTTTACTTGGTTTTATGTATTCGTACTAGAGCATTGCTCGTATGTGAATTTAAATTGAATTTATAATTATTTTTAAGTCGTACTGGAGCGCTGCTCGTACGCAGATTTCATTGATTTTTATGAAAGTGCTGGAGCTTCGCTCGCACGAGGCTTTTTCTGATATCATGAATATGCATGGAGCCGTGCTGGAGCTTCGCTCACACAGGAATCTTATGACATGCATATGATCGTGCTGGAGCCTCATGTAGACTGTGTGCCACAGTGAGAAGATATGTTAGCACGTGTAGATTGAGACATGGGTTGGTTATCAACATTGTTTGGAGTGGGATAAGACCTATGGCAGGCACTCCCAGACTTTGATATTGGGTTCATGGAGTACGTTGTACTGTGTATGTCACACGGAGTACGTTGTACCATGTAGTCATGACTATTGTATTCACGTGATGTGATATTCTGGCAGGTAGGGTGACCCACCCCCCTTTACAGTTGTGATACCCCGCACACCGGGATCCGTGTAGCCTGGGATCACAGGGACATAGTTCTTGATCTTTTCCATACAGTAATCTGCATGTCTCACATGATATATATTTGATTGGTCTTGTTAGACCAGGGTAGACCTGAGGGAGGGGTCGAGCCCCGATTTGTGACGATTTTCATGAAATGTGGTATTAAATGAGAAATTGATGGGTTTTATGAGGATATTAATGATTTTAAAGATGTGTTGAATCCTTCTGGGATTGTTTTGATGAGTTGTACTGTATCGAGCATGATAGATTTTACATGAGATGTTTTTCATGTTTTATATGCCGATTCATTTTTTACGATATATTATATACTCATACATGGCATGGTTTTAATTGCCTCATGCTCGAGATATAAATGTTTTACATGTCATATCTTTACCAACATGTAGATAGTGTAGTTATCTACATGCTTGCATTATTGCCTTACTGAGCAAGTTGCGCTCACCCTTTCATTTTTCACCCTACAAGGTACATTCAATAGAAGTGAGCGACACTAGTCTTGCATTTTGGTTATCCGTTGCTTCCTATCAAGACCAGGTATACACATTCGTATAATTTTGTATCTGAACATATAGAGGCACGGTACTGTACACGGATGTAATATTGGGGATGCATTTAGTTAAAATAAATTGATATGTAAATAAAATATGGAAAATAGATGTTAAGGTAAGTAACATGACAGGAGGGACTAACATCGACTCATAGCCCAATTGCTAGTAGTGAAATTGTTTATGACAGGTAAGGAAATGAAAAAGCGAAAAATTTGTAGGGGTTTTAGGAAAAATGGGTCGTGACAAGATCTATCTCCTCAAGATTATGAGATCGATTTGTTAGGCATAGAAAGTGCCCAAAACGTTCCCAAAATTAAAAGGCAGATCGATCTCCTACAATAGCAGATAGATCTCCTACCCTCCGCCTATAAAAGGACCCCTACGTTTTTCCTGCATTTCATCTTCTCTCTCTAGAAAATTGAATCCCTAGCTTTCTCTCTCCTCTAAAGCACCCATTTCTGTTTGAATCAAAGGTTGTGGCAAGAAGGAAAGTTGTTCCTCATCAAAAAGAGAACAACATACTTTGAAATCGAAGGACTATTTGAGCTGAGGTTTGATTTGAGCACTCCACAAGTTTGGTAAATTTCTAAGCTTTAATCTTTGATTTGGAAGTAGATTTCTATAATTTTGGTTGTACATTTGTGATAAATGGGCTGAAAATGATTAGGGTTGATAGGAATATTGATAAATTATGAGGAATTTGGTTAATGAGGATTTTGGGATGTTAAATGAGAATGTGAGCAATTATGCTCGATGTTGAGATTTGAGACAATGTGATGATGTATTGATGATGTTTTTGCATCGTTGGGATAGCTTAGGAGTTCGAGAGAGGAATGCGAGGCTAGTCCGTCGTTTGGGGGAATGATTGCATTATACGAGGTGCAACGAGGTAAGGGAAAACTTAAAACTCATTGTGTATGTGATTTTGTGATGATAATTGTAGCATAAAAACATTTTGAGAAAACAAGCATGTTTTATGAATTGTGATTGAGTTATTACACATGGTTTTATAGTCGGTTGGGGCCTAATTTTTATGAGATGTAAACAAAGTGTGTAATCATTTTGCAAACCGTTTGAGTTTAAAATGTGAAACGGGATTTGGGCTCTACATTAAGGCGTAATGAGATTTAAGAAATGTGTACGTGGTTTTGCCGATTTGAGCTCGGTTTTGACAAGTTTTGTAAATGAGTACAAAATAATTTTTAGATGAGTTTTATGAGAAAAACCATTATGAGCTTTACGTGAAGGAAAAACGGTTTTATATGATAATGGCTGATATTGAGACTTATGCGTGTCATGTGAATACACATCAAGCCTTGCTCTGGTAGCATGTAAGCCCGGGCCTTGCTTTGGTAGCATGTAAGTCTGATATTCCTCTATTTTGGTAATGAGAGATGCCTCTGTTCTGGTAACGTGAGGTGACCCCCTCTCTGGTAGTGTCACGCCCTCCTCCCACACGCGACTTTACCAAAAACCACAACAAATTTTTCACTTTTTACTTACCTTTATTTCCTCAACAGTTGGGCTGTGAATAGGTATTAGTCTCCTCATCCATACATACCTTACCGTTCTTTTTCGTATCATACATACATGACATTCATATCATAAGTAAATTCATATACTTAATATAATTACATCATTACATTTATATCCCCAACATTAAAATTGTGTACATCACTGTGTTTATGCATTGTTCAGACACAAAAGAGTACGCATGTGTATACCTTTCGCTAGATTGGGAGTGGCAGCGGATCAAAGGAATGCAATACCCTGGCCGACTCGATCTACTGACGAAAATCTATAGAGATGGGAGGAAAATGAATGGGATGAGCTATCAACGCGCTCAGTAAGAAAATCAGGCAAGCAAGTAGACATCCATACTATCTAATTGAAAATAGTGTTTTGCCTTTCCTTCTCTTGTCAGGACCCTCTTCTCAATCCATGACTTTATCTAAAAATCACTATAAATTTTCCCTCTCTTCAATGGTTGGGCTATGATTCATGTCAGAGTGCTCACTTACCACATCATCCATTTCATACATGCATGTCAATATATTATTACTGACTGTAACTGCTTTTATTATACATGTAAGATTATATAAAATCTAATACAAATACATTCCCCATAATATATATCGTATACATCACTGTGCTGTTTCTATGTTTAGATACACAACTGTACATAATAAGTGTACCTGGCGATCGATAGGAACTAGCAGTGGACTCTGGGACACTATCCCTCGATAGCTCTGGCTCTACTAACGCTCTGTAGAGAGATGTGAAGAAAGGGGGTGAGCATACAACGCGCTCAGTAAGGAAATCAGGCAAGCAAGTAGATATCAACACTATCTACTCAAAATAATGCTATGCCTTGAAAACATTATTTCCTTTACTCGCTTTAAAAAGCATGTCTTGAAATATAGTATATATACTTGTACAGAATAAATCCATTTACAGAAAATCATGCTTTCTTTTCTCAAATGTAGGCATGTAGTGCAAAACAATGTATCGTATATAAATCATGCCTTTATGTAAATCATGCCATGTATATTTAAATCACAATAAATATGGCATCAAATGATTCACAACACAAAATCGGAGTCTGACCCATCCCTCAGGTCTATCCGCAGTTTATATCATTCAATCAATGTGATATATCATGTAAGACTATGTGGTTAAATGCAAATAGTATCCTGGACTATGATCATATCCGAAATGTGATCCCAAGCAACACAGATCTCGGTGTGCGGGGCATCACTGCTGCAACGGGAGGATGGTCAGTCCACTACAGCCGTCAGCTATGCGTAACACACGGTACAGAGTACACCTCGTGCCACTCAGACACGGTACAAAGTACACCCATGGACCCTCACAGCCAGGGTGCCTCCCATAGGACTTAGCCCTCGTAACTATGGAAATATTTATACCACATTCACAAATACCCTCATGCTGGCCATCCTCTCAAAATGTGACACTCAGTCACACAAGAATACGGCATGAATAGGTACCATGTATATAATATCACATACAGTGTGCGTCCTCGAGTGCGACACACAGTCGACACTGCACTCGAACACTGTTTCACATCACAAACTCAACTCTAGTGCGAACAATCTCCAGCAACTAGGTCAATGCATAGTTCATGTATTAAATCAAGTACGAGCAATAGCTCTCAGTACTATGCTATGCATATATCAAATCAAGTACGAGCAATAGCTCCAGTACTATGTCATGTATAAACCATGAAGAATCGAGTACGAGCAACGCTCCAATACTCTGTCATGTATCTCATGTAAAACTCGAGTACGAGCTAATCGCTCCAGCACTCTGTGTCATGCATATATCATATAAAACTGAGTACGAGTAAAACTCCAGTACTCTATCATGCATGTCATGGAAATCTAGTGCGTATAAAAATCCAGCACTAATGTTTGTGGAAAACATATGAATCCCAGTGCGAGCTGTGCTCTAGCACGATTCATTCTCACATAATATGATAGATGGCTCTTTAAAAGGGATTGTTTATAAAACATCAAAATCAGCACTATAAAGTGTGCTTAAGTCACATCAACCTTAAAATCATTAGCCCATCTATTTATTTTCATGCTAAACAGCAATTAAACACTCACAATAATTGTTTCCATGCTTTTTGCAACTTTTCACAAAAGTTGACTTTTTGACAACTAGGGGCAAAATCATAATTTGCCACTATCGGGTCGCAATAATTATTATTCACTTTCTCTAACCCCAGAGTTTTTAAGTGACTGTAAAAGCAGACGAAAATACGTGCAGGTATCTCTAACTACTCGCAAAAGTCCCTTACCTCGGATCACGTCACGTGACCTCACTACCTCGGTGCTGCTAAATCCCGCAGTCCGATCAGCTCTCAATGTAAACTCCGGAGCTGTAAATAACCATTCCTCAGGTTAATTATACTTTTCCTACCGTATTACACATTAATACAGTCTTTTTTCCCTTAATGGGCCTTAATAATCCTTAATGGGTCTTAATCAGTATTAAGCCCGTTTTCCACTTATTATTTCCCTTCATTAGGGTCTATCGACTCATTGGGCCTATCAATACCCATTGGGCTTTATTCCAAGCTGTTTGGATAGCCCGTATATCATTTACGACATTTAATTCAAGATTCTGAATATAATTCACTAAATACGGAATTTAATCCGAAATGCGTAAAATAAATCTTAAATACGCAATAATCACATAATTTATTGTAAATGAACTTTACTTACCCGAGAATATGTGATGGTACGTAAATCGAAGTTCGATCAGGCTTCCGTTCGAAATTTATCGTCGAACTTCACAATTTATTATATTTAACTCCGGGTAAATTTTCGATTTAATATAATTTAAATAAATTCATCGGAAATTAAATCGGTCACTTTTAACCTCGTATCGACTTACCCGAAGTCTGGTGAAATCCCAAAAATTTCCCTTTTCTTTTTTCTTTCTTTTTCCTCTTTTCCCCCTTTTCTCCTTGGCTGAACCGGTCCGGTCCGGTTCAGCACTGAACCTTCTCCCTTGAACCGTCGATCGGTTCAGGCATCCTTTGGTCGTTCCAGCATATTCCAGCCGGTTCTCGACCCATCACCACCGCCGTTCGGTGCGCCTAAGCCTGGGCAACACTCGGCTGGGCTCGATCGGGACCAAGCACCACCAATGGCCGCCGGATTCCTTCTTTTCCTCCGCGGCTTCACCTCTTCGATTCGTCGGCGTCCGGCGTCGGTGGATGGCATGACCGGTGCCGATGGGTGCGCATGGACATGCTCTTCCTTTTTCGGTCTCTGTCCTGGCCGTGGGGTCACCGGTGATCTTCTCCGTCCGTCGGTTTACACGCGGTTTCCCCCAATTTTTTTCTCTCTCCCCGCGTCCCAATTTCAGATTTCATTTTTTTTATAATATATTTTTATTATTATTTTATTATAAAATAATAATAAAAATCCCATAAATATCCTATAAATATCCCAAAAATATTTAAAAATATCTCAAAAAATCATATTAAATTCATTTAATCCGTAAATGAATTTATCAGTCCAATTTTACCTTTTCGGTATATTTTTCACTATTTTTGGGCTCATTTTTAGAGGCAAAAATTCCGATAAATTCTAATAAATTTATATCTTGATCAATTGGGCTCGAAATTAAATATTTTCCTCGATTTTGATCAAGATTCCTCAATTTCATATTTTTAATGAAATTATCTTATCGAAATTATACCGAATGTCAGTCATTTGACCGTTTTACCCCTGCACTTGTTCGGGAATCAATTTAACCCTTATCTCGCTGTTATGTAGCTTACATGCATTTTTAATTTATCAAATTGTCGATTGCATGTTAGTAAATACTCTTCTTATGATTCAACTATAATTACATAGTGTTCATACACATAAGAATCATAAGGTATAAGTTACAAAAATCCGGGTCTGACAATCCTCCCTCACTCAAAAAATTTGGTCCTCCAAATTAGAACCAAACCAGTCCTCAAATAGGTGAGGGTACTTCTCTCGCATCAGACTCTCTAGCTCCCAAGTAGCTTTCTCTGAAGTATGATGCTGCCAGAGAATCTTCACTAATCTGATGGTCTTCGATCTCAATACCTTCTCCTTCCTATCCAATATCTGAATCGGTCTCTCAACATATGACATGTCCTCTCGGAGCTCCAAAGGCTCGTAACTAATCAAAGTCTGCTACATCTTTCTTCATACCCGACCACCAGTATACCTTCCGGAGGTTCTGATACATCTTGTTACTTCTCGGATGTAACGTATACCTCGACGAATGAGCTTCCGCCAATATCAATCTCCTGAGTCCTGGATCCTCGGGAACACACAATCTGCCTCTGAACCTCAGTAGTCCATCAGAACTCAACTCAAAGTCAGTCACGGTGCCCTTCTGCATTTGACTACCCACATCCATACAAAATGGATCAGTCTGCTGAGCCACCCTGATCCTGTCCAACAGATCCGGCTCCAAGCATAGACTAGCTATCACATAGCCTGTATCCATGTCAGAAGGCACGACTCCCAAACTGAGGCTAGCAAACTGCTCTAGTAAATCATGTTCCCTAACCATCAGGTACGATACCATCCCCAGGCTCTTCCTGCTTAAGGCATCGACTCCAACGTTAGCCTTACTCGGATGATAAAGTATCTCGCAATCGTAGTCCTTCAGAAGCTCTAGCCATCTTCTCTGTCTCATGTTCAGCACCTTCTGTGAGAACAGATACTTGAGGCTCTTGTGGTCGGTAAATATCTGGAACTTCTCACCATATAAGTGTAGTGGCGCTATACCTTCAACGCAAACACTACTGCAGCTGCCTCCAAATCATGGGTCGGATAGTTCTTCTCATGATCCTTCAGCTGTCTGGATCCATAAGCAACTACCTTCCCATCCTGCATCAATACGTGACCAGTCCCTGATGCGAAGCATCAGAATACACTGCAAAACCTCCTGAGCTGGTAGGGATAGTGAGAATCGGAGCGGTGGTCAATCAACGCTTCAACTCCTCAAAACTCTTCTCACAATCCTCGTTCCATACGAACGGTGTACTCTTACGAGTAAGACGTGTCAACGGAGCAGCCAACTTCGAAAATCCCTCAACGAATCTCCGATAGTATCCAACTAAACCCAGAAAACTCATGATCTCTGTGACTGTCCTCGGCTGTTCCTACTGAACTACAGCCTCTATCTTAGATGGATCAACTGATACACCATCTCTCGATACAACATGTCTCAAAAACGAGATCTGTGACAACCAAAAGTCACACTTACTGAGCTTAGCATATAACTCATGCTCCCGTAACGTCTGCAACACGATCCTGAGGTGCTCCTCATGCTCCTCCTTGGATCTCGAATACACCAATATGTCTTCGATGAAGATGATAACAAATTGGTCCAAATATGGCTTAAACACATCGTTCATCAAAGCCATAAAAGCAGCTGGAGCATTCGTCAATCCGAATGGCATGACCAAGAACTAATAATGGCATATCGGGTACGAAATGCTGTCTTGGGTACATCTCCACCCCGAACCTTCAGCTGATGGTACCCAGATCTCAGGTCAATCTTGGAAAAGACTTGTGCTCCCTGAAGCTGATCTAACAAGTCGTCAATGCATGGAAGGGGGTATCTATTCTTGATGGTGGCCTTATTCAACAATCGGTAGTCTATACACAATCGGTAGCCAATCTATTCCTAATATTATATCAAAGTCACTCATACTTAGTAATATTAGATTGGCTGTCATCTCCTTATCCCATACTCTCAACTTGCAGTCTTTATATACATATTCTACAACCTGACTACTATTTATAGGCGTACTAATCAACATTATCATACATAAATGTGTACGCTCTACATGTCTTGCTAATTTACATGCAAATGAAGGCGGTACAAAAGAATGTGTGGCACTAGGATCAATTAAAACATATGCTTCAATATCATAAATCAGGATGTTACCTCGAATCACATCCGATGAAGCATCAGTTGTTCCCTGGTCCAAAGCATGTACTCGCCCTTGATCCATCACTTGTTTTCCCTTCTTCTCTGCCGTCGCTCTACCTCTCTGAGCAGACGTACCAGCTGGGGTTCTATCAAACTCCCTGCCCTTCTGTGGTGCAGTCACAAATGGCGCTGGGCACTCTCTAGCCATGTGCCCCTGTTTCCCACATCGGAAACATACCATAGCACCCTGTGAACATGGTCTATCTCCATGTGATCTACCGCATCTTTTACACTGATCTGCAGCAGGTCTCTGTCCTCCTATGACAATGCCCTTTGCTGGGGCTACGGTCGGATAAGCAGGAGGTTTAGCATATCTCTCTCGTGCCTCCTCTACTTGTGATCTCTTACCGAAGAGTTTCTTCCCTCCTTGATAACTGAAATCTCTAGCCGACCTCTTCTTCTGTATATCTCAGCTACGGCTAAACTTTCCAAACTCGGAAGCATTTCTCTCGTAATCCTGCTCACATAATTGCGCCCTGCGCACTGCTTCCTCATAGGTCACTATGTCTAATGGGACCAACTTGGACCGTAGCACCGGTCTCAAGCCGTCAATAAACCTGTGGACCTTCCTGGTCTCACTGTACATGGTATCCGAGTCATATCTTCCTAGGGATAGGAATCGAGTCTCATACTCGTCCACAGATAAACTCCCCTGGTGTAGTCCCAAAAACTCTGCCTGAAGTTTTCGCTGCGCGGTGTCGGGAACAAACTGCCTCTTGAAGGCCTCCCGAAATATATCCCAACTGATATCCGTGTGTTGGGATCTCAATATAGGTCGGGTAGACTTCCACCAATACTCTGCGGCTCCTTTCAGTAGGAACGCAGCAAACGTGACCATCTCCGAGGTCGTACACTCGAAGAATCCATAAAGCTTCTCCAGCTCTGCTAACCACTCCTCAGCAGCCACTGGGTCTTTGACCCCACTAAAGGATGGAGGTCTAAACTTCTGGAATTCTCGCAACCGATGCAAATCACATCCATATCCTAATCCACTACCACCCGAAATCGGTAGGGGTGTAGGAGTATCTACAGTCCTCTGTGCATCAGCTGTCTGCGTAGGTGTATCAGGGGCAACTGCCTCTCCTGTAGCAGCTCCTGCCTCCTGTCCCTGCCTACCTGGTATCGTCTATGCCAGTATCTCGATAATAGTCTCGAGACCACGCTCTAATCTCGTGAAGCGCATCTCTACACACTCGGGTGCCTCAGTAGCACCTGGAGTCTCATGCGTAGGTAATGGTCCGGCAGCGGCTCGTCCCTCGGGTCTATCTCCCCGACCTCGAGCCCTACCTCTCATACCTCTACCACTACGCGTATTTACCATATAGGCAAAGTTCCTGCATTCCTAATAATGAATTAGGCCATCTCCTATCCGGTATACACAGTTATATCTAAACACAGCACAGTACATGGGGATGTACACTTTCCTATTTTCTAACACCGACTCACATCAGACCAACCTCTGCTCTGATACCATTCTGTCAGGACCCTCTTCTCAATCCATGACTTTATCCAAAAATCACTATAAATTTTTCCTTTCTTCAATGGTTGGGCTGTGATTCGATGTCAGAGTCGTCACTTACCACATCATCCATTTCATACATACATGTCAATATATTATTACTGACTGTAACTGCTTTTATTATACATGTAAGATTATATAAAATCTAATACAAATATATTCCCCATAATATATATCGTATACATCACTGTGTTGTTTCTATGTTTAGATACACAACTGTACATAATAAGTATACCTGGCGATCGATAGGAACTAGCAGTGGACTCTGGGACACTATCCCCCGATAGCTCGCGCTCTACTGACGCTCTGTAGAGAGATGTAAAGAAAGGGGGTGAGCATACAACGCGCTCAGTAAGGAAATCAGGCAAGTAAGTAGATATCAACACTATCTACTCAAAATAATGCTATGCCTTGAAAACATTATTTCTTTTACTCGCTTTAAAAAGCATGTCTTGAAATATAGTATATATACTTGTACAGAATAAATCCCATGTACAGAAAATCATGCTTTCTTTTCTCAAATGTAGGCATGTAGTGCAAAACAATGCATCGTATATAAATCATGCCTTTTATGTAAATCATGCCATGTATATTTAAATCACCATAAATATGGCATCAAATGATTCACAACACAAAATCGGAGTCCGACCCATCCCTCAGGTCTGTCCACAATTTAAATCATTCAATCAATGTGATATATCATGTAGACTCTGTGGTTAAATGCAAATAGTATCCTGGACTATGATCATATCCGAAATGTGATCCCAAGCAACACAGATCTCGGTGTGCGGGGCATCACTGCTGCAACGAGAGGATGGTCAGTCCACTACAGCCGTCAGCTATGCGTAACACACGGTACAACGTACACCTCGTGCCACTCAGACACGGTACAAAGTACACCCGTGGACCCTCACAGCCAGGGTGCCTCCCATAGGACTTAGCCCTCGCAACTATGGAAATATTTATACCACATTCACAAATACCCTCATGCTGGCCATCCTCTCAAAATGTGACACTCAGTCACACAAGAATGCGGCATGAATAGGTACCATGTATATAATATCACATACAGTGTGCGTCCTCGAGTGCGACACACAGTCGACACTGCGCTCGAACACTGTTTCACATCACAAACTCAACTCTAGTGCGAGCAACCTCCAGCAACTAGGTCAATGCATAGTTCATGTATTAAATCAATTATGAGCAATAGCTCCCAGTACTATGCTATGCATATATCAAATCAAGTACGAGCAATAGCTCCAGTACTATGTCATGTATAAACCATGAAGAATCGAGTACGAGCAACGCTCTAATACTCTGTCATGTATCTCATGTAAAACTCGAGTACGAGCTAATCTCTCCAGCACTCTGTGTCATGCAAATATCATATAAAACTGAGTACGAGTAAAACTCCAGTACTCTATCATGCATGTCATGGAAATCTAGTGCGTATAAAAATCCAGCACTAATGTATGTGGAAAACATATGAATCCCAGTGCGAGCTGTGCTCTAGCACGATTCATTCTCACATAATATGATAGATGGCTCTTTAAAAGGGATTGTTTATAAAACATCAAAATCAGCACTATAAAGTGTGCTTAAGTCACATCAACCTTAAAATCATTAGCCCATCTATTTATTTTCATGCTAAACAGCAATTAAACACTCACAATAATTGTTTCCATGCTTTTTGTAACTTTTTACAAAAGTTGACCTTTTGACTAACTAGGGGCAAACTGTAATTTGCCACTATCGGGTCGCAATAATTATTATTCACTTTCTCTGACCCTCAGAGTTTTTAAGTGAATGTAAAAGCAGACGAAAATACGTGCAAGTATCTCTAACTACTCGCAAAAGTCCCTTACCTCGGATCACGTCACGTGACCCCACTTCCTCGGTGCTGCTAAATCCCGCAGTCCGATCAGCTCTCAATGTAAACTCCGGAGCTGTAAATAACCATTCCTCAGGTTATTTATACTTTTCCTACTGTATTACTGTCACGCCCCAAAAATGCGGAAAATAGGGCTAATTTAAAACTTTTTTTTCTCATTAATTCACAATTAAGAGTGCATTCCTGTGCAGTGTCATACATCATCATAATTATCATGCCTCAGGATCTCAACATAATATAACGTATATTGTACCGTATACAAATACTCAATTCCAAGTTAATTAATCCTAATACATCCCATATAATGTTGTACAACAAGTGTCTGCAATTACAATAATAGTCTGGGTACATGAAAAGATAAAATATACCTCAAGATACAATATATATGGCCTGGAGCTCGAATCCTCCACTAGCCACTACTCCGCACGTCGCAGGGAAGTCCTTATTCACTTGAAGAACTCTGGGGGGAAAGAAAAACAGGGTGAGCTTCTAAATCGCTCAGTAAGGGGGGTAGGGGACTCATTTCATAAACCAAAATGCACATCACAAAACATTTATTTGTATGTGAAACTCATTTGAAAACCATAGCATGAAAGTACTCAAAACGACACTCTCACGTGTCAAGTCATGTGAAAACATGAAGTAAAAGGCTCACTCTAGAGCATTAACAAAGCATGTGAAAACAACGCGATAAACGCTTTCTCAAATACGTGATAAAATCACAGTAAAAATAATGCACGTGGCACAGCCACAAAACACACGTGGCAAAGCCACTGATTTAATTTCTCACGTGGCATAGCCACAAAACACACGTGGCAAAGCCACTGATTTAATTTCTCACGTGGCATAGCCACAGAATAGGGTTTCTCAACGTGGCACAGCCACCAATGGGGTATAACGTGGCACAGCCACCAATGGGGTTTCTCAACGTGGCACAGCTACCAATGGGGTTTCTCAACGTGGCACAGCCACCAATGGGGTTTAACGTGGCACAGCCACCAATGGGGTTTCTCAACGTGGCACAGCCACCAATGGGGTTTCTCAACGTGGCACAGCCACCAATGGGGTTTAACGTGGCACAGCCACCAATGGGGTTTCTCAACGTGGCACAGCCACCAATGGGGTTTTCTCAACGTGGCACAGCCACCAATGGGGTTTTCTCAACGTGGCACAGCCACCAATTTTACGTGGCATAGCCACGGAATAGGTTATTCTCACGTTACCAGAACGGAGAAGAATTCGGGCTTACATGCTACCAGAGCAATGCCCGGTGTGTGCTCACAGCTACACACCCATGTCTTATCTCATAAGACAGGTTTGCCTTCACGCAGAACTCGTAATGGTTTTTCTCTCATAAAACTCATTTAAAAATCGTTTTGTACTCAACACAAAACGTAATAAAACCGAGTTCCAACCGGCAAAGCACACGCACACATTTCTCAAATCACAATATTGCCTTAACGTAGAGCCCAGTTATAAACTCATAAAACATTGGGCTCCAACCGGCTATAAAATCGTGTGCAATTTAATCTCAACACAAAACACTCAACATGCTTGTTTTATAAACCACAAATCATGCTAAAACAGTTTGCAATTCACATACACAAATGGTTTAGATTTCCCTTACCTCTTTGCACCTCGTATAGTGCAATTGTTTCCCCCGTATAACGGACTAGCCTCGCATTCCACTCTGGAACTCCCGAGCTGTCCAAACGATGTTAAAACATCAATACTCAATTATCTCATACCCTCAATTCTCAAAATCGAGCATAATTGCTCATAACACCTCAAATCTCTTGATTTCTCGTAAACCAACCCTAAACTACAACCTCATTCACGATATCTCAATGTCCTATATTCCTAATGCCAATTATCTAAGCTAATTCTCCACATTGTCTATATTTCCATTTATAGCACAATTCTCAAAATTACTAAAATTATCAAATATCTACATTTCTCTAACTACATTGCAATTCATCAATCCCTAATCCTTTCTCAACTATTTCAACGCAATGACAACCACCAATAGCATCAAAATCAGCTCAAATATCAAGATCGAGGTTTAGAAATTACCCAAAGCTTGTGAGACGCACAACTCACGCCTCGATCCGATTCGTCCTTGGATTTCCAAGTATGTTGTTCTCCCTTTGATGAGGAACAACTTTCCTTCTTGCCACAACAGCTGATTCGGCCGAAAATGGGTGATTTGGAGGAGTGAGAAACTAGGTTTTCGGTGGAAATGGGTTTTAGAAGAGAGAGAAAGTGAAATTGCAGAGAAAACACGGGTTCCTTATATAGACTGGAGGTAGGAGATCGATCTGCCTCTTGATGAGATCGATCTGTGTTTGAAATTTGGGGACGATCTGGGTAATTTTATGCCTAGGAGATCGATCTGTCGAGGGGTGAGATCGATCTCTTTATGGCTTTATGAGATTGATCTGCTCCTAAGGAGATCGATCTTCTCCCCAAACAGAAGCATTTAGAGATCGATCTCTTCCTCATGAGATCGATCCCTTCTTAAACAGATTCATAAGGAGATCGATCTCTTCCATTGGAGATCGATCTGCTCCTCAAATTTCTCATTCCTTGTCATTTTTAGCTCACCAGATCGATCTCTCCTTCTCCCAGATCAATCTGCTCCTTAAATTTCTCCTTCTTTGTCTTTTATAACTCACCAGATCGATCTCTCCTTCTCCCAGATCGATCTGTCCTCATAGTTCATGCTTATTTTACACACTTAACATATAAATCTCCAATTATAATTCCCACAATTCACTTAGCTCAATAAATTACACTTCAAATTCTTATTACATCATTAAAATATGTCTGAAATTCTCAGATCTCACATCCTCCCCACCTTAAAAAGAATTTGGTGCTCCAAATTCAACTGAACTAGTCAAAGAGATGGGGGTATTTCTCCTTCATGAGACTCTCTAGTTCCCACGTTGCCTCATCCCTTGAGTGATGTTTCCACAAAACTTTCACTAATGGGATGCTCTTGGTTCTCAGTACCTTCTCCTTTCTATCGAGAATTCGGACGGGTTCCTCAGTGTAGCTCATGTCCTCCTGTATGTCCATCTCATCATACTCTATGACATGAGAAGGGTCTGGGTGATACTTCCTCAACATAGACACATGAAAAACATTGTGTATTCCGGACATCTGTGGGGGTAGTGCTAATCTGTAAGCTACCTCTCCCACTTTCTCAAGAATCTCGAATGGTCCTATGTATCGAGGACTCAATTTTCCTTTCTTCCCAAATCGCATGATACCCTTGCTCGGTGATACTCTCAAAAATACTGCATCACCAACATCAAACTCAAGTAGCCGTCTACGCACATCCGCGTAGCTTTTTTGTCTACTCTGTGCAGCCCGTAACCTCTCACATAAGAGTTTCACACTCTGTACGGCTTGCTCAACAAGCTCGGGAGCATTTATCTTTCTGTCACCGACCTCTTCCCAAGCTACAGGGGATCTACACCTCCTACCATATAGAGCCTCAAAAGGTGCCATTCCAATACTCGCATGATAGCTGTTATTGTACGTAAACTCTGCTAGGGGCAGGTGATCATCCCATGATCCCTTAAAATCCATCGTACACGCCCTCAACATATCCTCCAGGGTCTGAATAGTCCTCTCTGACTAACCATCTGTCTGAGGATGATAGGCGGTACTAAAACTCAATCGAGATCCCATGGACTCCTGAAACTGGGTCCAAAATCTGGAAGTAAATCGGGAATCTCTATCAGAAGTAATACTCACTAGAGCCCCATGTAATCTAGCTATCTCGCTGACATACAGTTCAGCTAAGGCATCCACAGTATTTGTGCTCTTGATGGCAAGGAAGTGGGCACTCTTGGTCAATCTATCCACAATGACCCATATCGCGTCACGACCTCTCCGGGTCCTCGGTAAACCCATAATAAAGTCCATAGTGACATGCTCCCATTTCCATGTAGGTACAGGTAAGGGCTGTAGTAGTCCTCCGGGCTTCCGATGCTCAGCTTTCACTTGCTGGCATACTAAACACCTGGCCACATACTCGGCCACGTCTCGCTTCATACCACCCCACCAATACACCTTTCTCAAGTCTCGGTACATCTTAGTACTTCCTGGGTGCATGGTGTATCGCGAGCAGTGGGATTCTCTCAGTATCTGTCTCTTCAGGGTATCATCGTCCGGTACACAAATCCGTCCTCTGAACCTCAACAATCCATCCTCACTGATGGTGAGATTCGACTGCGAACTCTGCTCAGCTTGGCTAACCATGTCTATCAATCTCTGATCACTGCGCTGCCCAGTTCTAATCTGATCCATGATCCTGGGCTCTATCCGCAGGCTAGCCAAAAATCCAGTCTCTATCTCTTTAACTCTGATCCGAAGTTCGACGAACTGCTCTAACAAATCCCATTCCCTGATCATCATAGCAGATATCATACTCTTCCTGCTCAGGGCATCAGCAACCACATTCGCCTTACCCGGATGATAAAAAATCTCGCAGTCATAATCCTTAAGGAGTTCCATCCATCTCCTTTGTCTCATGTTTAACTCTTTCTGATCAAAGAGATATCTCAAACTCTTGTGATCAGTGAAGATCTGGAATCTTTCCCCATATAAGTAGTGTCGCCAGATCTTCAAAGCAAATACCACAGCGGCTAACTCCAAATCATGCTTGGGGTAATTTCGCTCCTGGTCCTTCAGGTGTCGCGATCCATATGCGACCACTCTTTCGTGCTGCATAAACACACACCCCAATCCTTGATGAGATGCATCACTATATACCGAGAATCCTCCTGATCCCTCAGGGATAGTTAACACAGGTGCCGCTGTTAATCTCCTCTTTAACTCTTGAAAACTGAGCTCACATTGATCAGTCCATATAAATGGAGTCTTCTTACGCGTGAGCTTAGTCAAAGGAGCGGCAATCCTTGAAAATCCTTCCACAAATCTCCTGTAATACCCTGCCAAACCAAGGAAGCTTCGTACCTCAGTCACTGTCCTCGGTCTCTCCCAATTAAGCACAGCTGCTATTTTACTCGGATCCACTGATACTCCTTCCTCTGAGACTATATGCCCAAGGAAAGCTAGTCAGTTCAACTAAAACTCACACTTACTAAGCTTTCCGTATAATTGCTTATCTCGGAGTATCTGAAGTACTAACCACAAATGCTGTGCATGCTCCTCATACGACCGAGAGTACACCAGGATATCATCAATAAAGACTATCACAAATTTATCTAGATAGTCTCTAAACACCTCGTCCATCAATCTCATAAATGCTGCAGGGGCGTTCGTCAATCCAAAGGACATCACCAGAAATTCGTAATGGCCATACCTTGTCCTGAAGGCCGTCTTCGGAATATCTTCTTCCTTGATCCTCAATTGGTGATAGCCCGATCTCAAATCAATCTTGGAAAAGACTGATGCCCCTCTCAGTTGATCAAGTAGATCATCAATCTTTGGTAGTGGGTATTTATTCTTCATCGTGGCTTTATTCAACAATCGGTAGTCTACACATAATCTGAGACTACCATCCTTCTTCTTAACAAATAGTACTGGCGCTCCCCACGGTGAAACACTGGGTCTAATAAACCCTTGATCCAATAACTCCTGTAGTTGTCTCTTCAATTCCTCAAGTTCCACTAATGCCATCCTGTAAGGAGGTTTAGAGATCGGCTGAGTATCTGGTACCAAATCAATGGTAAACTCCAGCTCTCTCTCTGGTGGTAAACCTGGCAATTCATTTGGGAAAACATCCAGAAATTCACAAACCACAGGTATATCCTCAATCCTCGGATGTTCCCGCTCATCGTCTGAGATGAGTGTCTCATAACCTTCACATGAATAATCATATTTAATATTCTCCAAAATAATGTTAAAATTCTCAAATTACTTCCTAGAAATCCACATAATTATTTCCTCAATATCTCAATTGTACACTGTAAGGTTCAGGTAGGGAGAAAGTTACAATCTTAGTGTAGCAGTCTAAACTCACTCGATTGGTTGCCAACCAATCCATCCCCAGGATTACATCAAACCCATGTATATTCAACATGATTAGATCTGCTAACATCACTCTATCTCCCACCTTTATCTCACATCCTCTACAAATTAACTCAGTTCTCTGGGATTCACGCATAGGGGTATTTACATGTAGTATATATTCTAGAGGTTCAAACTTTAAGTTTAATATACATGCAAAATGCTCAGAAATAAACGAATGCGTGGATCCTGAATCAATCAACACATGAGCCTTATGATTACAGACAGAGAGTGTACCTCTTATAGTTTCTGTCGAAGTGTCTGCGGTCTCCTTATCCAGGGCAAACACACGTCCCTGTGCCACAGGTTTCTTCCCTTTCTCTACCGCAGTGGCCCGTCTCCGGGGATCCACTCTCTGAGGCTGTTGTCTTGTGGGCTCCGGAGCATGTGGTATCTGAGGTTGGGGACAGTCCTTCACTCTGTGACCCATGTCACCACATCTGAAACATCCATGGATCGACCCAGTACAACTTCCCTCATGCGATCGGCCACAGTCTCTACAAATCCTCATCTCCGGCCTGACATATCGTGGGGTCTCCTTGATAATAGGATAGGCTCTGGGTCTCTCCAATCTGTCCCTCTGCACCTCAATCCTTCCTCTTCTGAAGGAACCTCTCCGAGCCTCTGTTTGGAAAAGTGCTGGCCTCTTGCCCTTATCTCTATTCACCGCTCTGAGCTCATTCTGGGATTGTACCATCTCAATCCCTCTTTCAATCTCTTGTGCTCGTCTCAGAGCATCTCCAAACTCAGTAATGCATAACCCTATCAATCTATCTCTGATGACGGGCTTCAACCCATACACAAACTTCTCTGTGCGGAGCTCTTCACTCTTGAAGGTCTCTGGCTCATATCTCAATAGCGCTGTGAATTGGCTCTCATAGTCATCCACAGGCATGTCACCCTGTACCAAACTCAAAAACTCGGCCTGTTTCTTTCTCTGAGCGGCCCGTGGTACATATTGGGTCCTAAAAGCTGTCTGAAACTCTTCCCAACCAATCACACCATGGTGGGACATCAAAATACCCTGGGTAGTACCCCACCAATCTCGAGCTCTCCCCTTCAGCATATAGGCACTCATACTGACCCTCTCAGCATCGGTGCACCCCAGAATATCAAATATAATTCTTAATTTCGTCAACCACTCCTCAGCCTCTGTAGGATCCTTCTTTCCCTTAAATGCGGGTGGATTCATCTTCAAAAAATCCCTTAGTCGGACCATGCTTCTGTCCTCAGGCTGAGTGACGGGAGGCACTAGGGGTATGGGAGGTCCTTATGGTGGTGTAGGGGTAGTATCCGAGGCATTAACTCCAAAGTGTTGAGCGAATAACGCTGCCATCTGCTCAAAACCTTGCCTCACATCGGTCTCAATCCGATTAAATCGAGAGTTAGGACTCTCTGGTTGTGGGACAGGTGGCGGAGGGGACTCTGCCTGCCTCCTCGAACGACCTCGTCGTTTACTCATTCCTTATCTCAACTCGTCTCCTGCGCGTACATATCAAAATTGATTGAAATCTCAATCCTCAATTTCAGTTCATGACCTATTACAGACACTTGGGATGTATTCTATTTCACTTAACCGACACTGACAGTACTAGACACCCTAAGCTCTGATACCAAGAAAACTCTGTCACGCCCCGAAAATGCGAAAAATAGGGCTAATTTAAAACTTTTTTTTCTCATTAATTCACAATTAAGAGTGCATTCCTGTGCAGTGTCATACATCATCATAATTATCATGCCTCAGGATCTCAACATAATATAACGTATATTGTACCGTATACAAATACTCAATTCCAAGTTAATTAATCCTAATACATCCCATATAATGTTGTACAACAAGTGTCTGTAATTACAATAATAGTCTGGGTACATGAAAAGATAAAATATACCTCAAGATACAATATATATGGCCTGGAGCTCGAATCCTCCACTAGCCACTACTCCGCACGTCGCAGGGAAGTCCTTATTCACTTGAAGAACTCTGGGGGGAAAGAAAAACAGGGTGAGCTTCTAAATCGCTCAGTAAGGGGGGTAGGGGACTCATTTCGTAAACCAAAATGCACATCACAAAGCATTTATTTGTATGTGAAACTCATTTTAAAACCATAGCATGAAAGTACTCAAAACGACACTCTCACGTGTCAAGTCATGTGAAAACATGAAGTAAAAGGCTCACTCTAGAGCATTAACAAAGCATGTGAAAACAACGCGATAAACGCTTTCTCAAATACGTGATAAAATCACAGTAAAAATAATGCACGTGGCACAGCCACAAAACACACGTGGCAAAGCTACTGATTTAATTTCTCACGTGGCATAGCCACAAAACACACGTGGCAAAGCCACTGATTTAATTTCTCACGTGGCATAGCCACAGAATAGGGTTTCTCAACGTGGCACAGCCACCAATGGGGTATAACGTGGCACAGCCACCAATGGGGTTTCTCAACGTGGCACAGCCACCAATGGGGTTTCTCAACGTGGCACAGCCACCAATGGGGTTTAACGTGGCACAGCCACCAATGGGGTTTCTCAACGTGGCACAGCCACCAATGGGGTTTCTCAACGTGGCACAGCCACCAATGGGGTTTAACGTGGCACAGCCACCAATGGGGTTTCTCAACGTGGCACAGCCACCAATGGGGTTTTCTCAACATGGCACAGCCACCAATGGGGTTTTCTCAACGTGGCACAGCCACCAATTTTACGTGGCATAGCCACGGAATAGGTTATTCTCACGTTACCAGAACGGAGAAGAATTCGGGCTTACATGCTACCAGAGCAATGCCCGGTGTGTGCTCACAACTACACACCCATGTCTTATCTCATAAGACAGGTTTGCCTTCACGCAGAACTTGTAATGGTTTTTCTCTCATAAAACTGATTTAAAAATTATTTTGTACTCAACACAAAACGTAATAAAACCGAGTTCCAACCGGCAAAGCAGACACACACATTTCTCAAATCACAATATTGCCTTAACGTAGAGCCCAGTTATAAACTCATAAAACATTGGGCTCCAACCGGCTATAAAATCGTGTGCAATTTAATCTCAACACAAAACACTCAACATGCTTGTTTTATAAACCACAAATCATGCTAAAACAGTTTGCAATTCACATACACAAATGGTTTAGATTTCCCTTACCTCTTTGCACCTCGTATAGTGCAATTGTTTCCCCCGTATCACGGACTAGCCTCGCATTCCACTCTGGAACTCCCGAGCTGTCCAAACGATGTTAAAACATCAATACTCAATTATCTCATACCCTCAATTCTCAAAATCGAGCATAATTGCTCATAACACCTCAAATCTCTTGATTTCTCGTAAACCAACCCTAAACTACAACCTCATTCACGATATCTCAATGTCCTACATTCCTAATGCCAATTATCTAGGCTAATTCTCCACATTGTCTATATTTCCATTTATAGTACAATTCTCAAAATTACTAAAATTATCAAATATCTACATTTCTCCAACTACATTGCAATTCATCAATCCCTAATCCTTTCTCAACTATTTCAACGTAATGACAACCACCAATAGCATCAAAATCAGCTCAAATATCAAGATCGAGGTTTAGCAATTACCCAAAGCTTGTGAGACGCACAACTCACGCCTCGATCCGATTCGTCCTTCGATTTCCAAGTATGTTGTTCTCCCTTTGATGAGGAACAACTTTCCTTCTTGCCACAACAGCTGATTCGGCCGGAAATGGGTGATTTGGAGGAGTGAGAAACTAGGTTTTCGGTGAAAATGGGTTTTGAAAGAGAGAGAAAGTGAAATTACAGAGAAAACACGGGTTCCTTATATAGACTGGAGGTAGGAGATCGATCTGCCTCTTGATGAGATCGATCTGTGTTTGAAATTTGGGGACAATCTGGGCAATTTTATGCCTAGGAGATCGATCTGTCGAGGGGTGAGATCGATCTCTTTATGGCTTTATGAGATCGATCTGCTCCTAAGGAGATCGATCTTCTCCCCAAACAGAAGCATTTGGAGATCGATCTCTTCCTCATGAGATCGATCCCTTCTCAAACAGATTCATAAGGAGATCGATCTCTTCCATTGGAGATCGATCTGCTCCTCAAATTTCTCATTCCTTGTCATTTTTAGCTCACCAGATCGATCTCTCCTTCTCCCAGATCGATCTGCTCCTTAAATTTCTGCTTCTTTGTCGTTTATAACTCACCAGATCGATCTCTCGTTCTCCCAGATCGATCTGTCCTCATAGTTCATGCTTATTTTACACACTTAACATATAAATCTCCAATTATAATTCCTACAATTCACTTAGCTCAATAAATTACACTTCAAATTCTTATTACATCATTAAAATATGTCTGAAATTCTCAGATCTCACAATTACACATTAATACAGTCTATTTTCCCTTAATGGGCCTTAATAATCCTTAATGGGCCTTAATCCGTATTAAGCCCGTTTTCCACTTATTATTTCCCTTCATTAGGGTTTATCGACTCATTGGGCCTATCAATACCCATTGGGCTTTATTCCAAGATCTTTGGATAGCCCGTATATCATTTACGACATTTAATTCAAGATTCTAAATATAATTCACTAAATACGAAATTTAATCCAAAATGCGTAAAATAAATCTTAAATATGCAATAATCACATAATTTATCGTAAATGAACTTTACTTACCTGAGAATATGCGATGGTACGCAAATCGAAGTTCGATCGAGCTTCCGTTCGAAATTTATCGTCGAATTGCACAATTTATTATATTTAACTCCGGGTCAATTTTCGATTTAATATAATTTAAATAAATTCATCGAAAATTAAGTCGGTCACTTTTGACCTCGTATCGACTTACCCGAAGTCCGGTGAAATCCCGAAAATTTCCCTTTCCTTTTTCTTTCTTTTTCCTCTTTTCCCCCTTTTCTCCTTGGCTGAACCGGTCCAGTCCGGTTCAGCACAGAACCTTCTCCCCTGAACCGCCGACCGGTTCAGGCATCCTTTGGTCGTTTCGGCGTATTCCGGCCGGTTCTCGACCCATCACCACCGCCGTTCGGCGCACCTAAGCCTGGGCTCGGCTGGGCTCGATCGGGACCAAGCACCGTCGATGGCCACCGGATTCCTTCTTTTCCTCCGCGGCTTCACCTCTTCGATTCGCCGGCGTCCGGCGTCGGTGGATGGCGTGACCGGTGCCGATTGGTGCGCATGGACATGCTCTTCCTTTTTCGGTCTCTGTCCTGGCCGTGGGGTCACTGGTAGTGGCCATCCGGTGATCTTCTCCTTCCATCGGTTTCCACGTGGTTTCCCCCCATTTTTTCTCTCTCCCCGCGTCCCAATTTCAGATTTCATTTTTTTTATAATATATTTTTATTATTATTTTATTATAAAATAATAATAAAAATCCCATAAATATCCCAAAAATATCTAAAAATATCTCAAAAAATCATATTAAATTAATTTAATCCGTAAATGAATTTATCAGTCTGATTTTACCTTTTTGGTATATTTTTTCACTATTTTTGGGCTCATTTTTCGAGGTAAAAATTTTAATAAATTCTAATAAATTTATATCTTGATCAATTGGGCTCGAAATTAAATATTTTCCTCGATTTTGATCAAGATTCCTCAATTTCATATTTTTAATGAAATTATCTTATTGAAATTATATCGAATGTCAGTCATTTGACCGTTTTACCCCTGAACTCGTTCGGGAATCAATTTAACCCTTATCTCGCTGTTATGTAGCTTACATGCATTTTTAATTTATCAAATTGTCGATTGCATGTTAGTAAATACTCTTCTTATGATTCAACTATAATTACATAGTGTTCATACACATAGGAATCATAAGGTACGAGCTACAAAAATTCGGGTCTGACATCTCTCAATTCAAAAGCATGTTTAAAATATATATAATATAGTATAGATTTAAAATCCCATGTACTAAACACATGCTGGTTTGTCAATCAGAAGCATTCGTGCAAAACAATGCATATTTAATCATTTAAGAATGCCTTTATATAAAATATGCCATTTACATTCAAAACACGGTAAATATGGCATTTCTCATCACAACACAAAGAAATCGGGTTCCGACCCATCCCTCAGGTATACCCGTATCATAAAACACATGTGATATATTATGCGAGACTCAGTGGCTAAATGCAATCTCTCTAGACTATGTAAGAGAGCCTCCCCGTCGAACAGGCTTAAGGATGTTGGGCTTAAGGATCTTACCGTAAGAGAGTATCTCCGGACTATGGCTATATCCTAACAATGGTGATCCCAGGCAACACAGTACTCGGTGTACGGGGCAATCACTGATGTAACGGGTGGGGGGTCAGTCCATCACAACCGCCAGCTATCAACACACTCCTCCACAACTCCACAACACAAAACACGGTACAATGTATTCCATGCCACATGCACGGTACAACGTACACCCGTGGACCCATACATCATGGTCGGGGTGCTTGCCATAGGTCTTAGCCTCTCATACCATGGAAATACATCATAGTCGGGGTGCCTCCCTTAGGTCTTAGCCCTCATACTATGGAATCAATGCCACGTCTCTAAATCCACGTGAGAACATCTCAAAAGTGTGACACTCAGTCTACACGGAGGAAATCGTCACGATTTTTTTAACATGTGTATATATCACGAAAAACTACAGTGCGCGCCTTGAGTGTGACACACAGTCAACACTCCGCCTCAAAACACTGTATATGCATGTCAAAATATCAACACTAGTGCGAGTAAACCTCCAGCACTAGGTCATGCATAGTTCTCATTACAAATCAAGTACGAGCAAATCGCTCTAGTACGATGTCATGTAGAAATCATGAAAAATCGAGTACGAGCAACGCTCTAGCACTCTGTCATGCATCTCATGTAAAACTCGAGTACGAGCTAATCGCTCCAGCACTCTATCATGCACAAATCACATAAAAACTGAGTACGAGCAATGCTCCAGTACTCTATCATGCATGTCAAATAAATGTAGTGCAAGTCAACCTCCAGCACCAATGTATGTGAAAAACATCTGAAATCAAGTGCGAGTTGTGCTCTAGCATGATTGTTTCCACATAATTCGGTAGATGGCTCTTTAAAAATAAGGATGTTAAAAATCACTAAAATCAGCACTATAAAGTGTGCTTAATTTACATCGACCTCAAAACATTAGCCTATCCACCTACTATTCTGCCATACAGCAGGAAAAACCACTCAAAAGATCATTTTCATGCTTTTTACAACTTTTCCCAAAGTTTCACTTTTTGCCTAACTAGGGGTAAAATCATAATTTACCCATATCGGGTCCCTATAATTATTATAGATTTTCTCTGACCCTCAAACAATTTCAGTGAATGTAAAATCCAACTAAAATATGCACAGATATCTCTAGCTACTTGCAAGAGTCCCCTACCTTGGATCACGTCGTTGGACCTCTCTTCCTCTGTGCTGTCTAATCTCGCAGTCCGGTTAACTCTCAATATGAGTCTGGAGCTGCATTTAAATCATTCACTGAGTTAATTACACTTTTCCTATTGTATTACACTTTTAATACAGTTTATTTCACTTAAATGGGCCCGTTTACTCTTAATGGGCCTTAAACAGTTAATCGGGCCTTAATCCATATTAAGCCCGTTCATCAGGGTCTATCGACTCATTGGGCCTATCAATACCCATTGGACTTTATTCCAAGCTCTTTGGATAGTCCGATATCATTTACGACATTTTATTCAATTTTCTGAATATAATTCACTAATTACGAAATTTAATCCGAAATGCGTAAATTAAATCTTAAATACGCATAAATCACATAAATTGTCGTAAATGAGCTTTACTTACCCGAGATTGTGCGATGGTGAGCGAATCGAAGTTCGATCAGGCTTCCGTTCGAAATTAATCGTCGAACTGCACAATTTCGTATATTTAACTCCGGGTCAATTTCTGATTAAATATAATTTAAATAAATTTATCAGAAATTAAATCGGTCACTTTTGACCTCGTATCGACTTACCCGAAGTCCGGTGAATTCCCAAAAATTTTTCTTTTTACTTTCCCTTTCTTTTTTCCTCTTTTCCCCCTTTTCTCCTTGGCTGAACCGGTCCGGTCCGGTTCAGTTTGGAAGGTTCTGCCCTGAACCGCCGATCGGTTCAGGGGTGATTTAGTCGTGCCGATGTTATCCGACCGGTTCCCGGTGTGCCGCTGCCGCCGTTCGACGCGTCTTGGATAGGGGACCTCTCGGTTGGCCTCGATCGGAGCCAACTCCCGTCGGTGGCCGCCGAATGCCCTCTTTTCCTCCGTGGCTTTCTCCCTTCGATTCGTCGGATTCCGGAGCCGGTGGCGCGCGTCCTGATTGCTGGGAGGTCGCGGACTTGCGCTCTTCCTTTTTCGGTCGTTCGCTGGCCGCTGGGTCGCTAGATTGGTGGCCGTCCGGTGAGCTCTTCTTCCCTCGGTTTACGTCGGCTTCGTTTCTCTCTCCCCAAAATTTCTCTTCTGATTTCAATTTCGTTTTTTTTTCAATTTCTTTATAATATATTTTTAATATTATTTTAATCCTTAAAATAATATTAAAAATCCTAAAATATCCCAAAAATTCATATTAAATTCATTTAGTCCGTAAATGAATTTATCAGTCCGATTTTACCTTTTCGGTATATTTTTCCACTATTTTCGAGCTCATTTTTTCGAGACAAAAATTCCAAAAATATCAAATAAATTCATATCTTGATCAATTAGACTCAAAATTAAATATTTACCCCGTTATTGATCAAGATTTCTCGATTTCATATTTTTAATGAAATTTTCTCATCGGATTTATACCGAATTTTGGTCCATTGACCGTTTTACCCCTGTACTTACTCAAAAATAGATTGAACCCTTATCTCGCTATTATGTAGCTTACATGCATTTCTTAAATTCTCAATTAGTCGGTTGCATGATAGTAAATACTCTTCTTATGATTCAACTATGAAATATAACGTTCGTACACATAGGAATCATAAGGTACAAGCTACATACGTAAATCGAAAAGTCGGGTCTGACAGTCCTTCCCAACTAAAAGAATTTGGTCCTCCAAATTAGAACCAAATCAATCCTCAAACAACTGGGGGTGCTTCTCTCGCATCAAGCTCTCTAACTCCCAAGTAGCCTCCTCGGAAGTGTAATGCTGCCATAGTACCTTCATAACCCGATAGTCTTCGATCTTAAAACCTTCTCCTTCCTATCCAGTATCCGAATCGGCCTCTCAACATATGACATGTCCTCACTGAGCTCCAATGGCTCATAACTAATCACATGCGCTGGATCTGGGTGATACTTTCGAAGCATCGAAATGTGGAAGACGTTGTGCACGCCTGACAAATCTGGTGGCAATGCCAACCTATAGGCCTTATCTCCCACTCGATCGAGTATCTTAAAGGGTCCAATGTAGCGAGGACTCAGCTTACCTCTCTTCCCAAACCTCGCTATACCCTTGGAAGGAGAAACCTTCAGAAACATGGACTCACTAACTGCGAAGTCAAGTGGCCTACATCTCCTGTCAGCATAACTCTTCTGTTGACTCTGAGCTGTCCTCAATCTCTCAACTATCAACCGGACATCCTCAGAAGCCTGTGTAACCATATCAGGAGCAAAAATCTTTCTCCCGATACTCGAATGATAACTGTTGTTGTAGGCGAACTCGGCTAATGGCAAATGATCATCCCAGGAGCCTCTAAAATCCAGCACACATGCTCTCAACGTATCCTTCAGAGTCTGTATCGTCCTCTCTGACTGACCATCTGTCTGAGGATGGAAAGCTGTGCTCAAACTCAACTGGGTTCCCATGGCTTCCTCAAAATATTCCCAAAAGTGGGAAGTGAAGCGGGAATCCCTATCTGAAACAATGCTCACTGGAACACCATACAACCTCACTACCTCGCGTACATACAACCCTGCCAATGTACTCAGAGTATCGGTAGCTCTCATAGCTAGGAAGTGGGCTGACTTCGTTAGTCTATCAACGATCACCCATATAGCATCGTGATTCCTCCGGGTCCTCGGTAAACCCATCATAAAATCCATGGTGATAAACTCCCATTTCCATGTCGGTATAGGTAGAGGCTGCAACAATCCTGCAAGTTTCTGATGCTCTACCTTCACCTGCTGACATATGAGACATATCACCACAAAATCTGCCACATCTCTTTTCATACCTGACCACCAGTATACCTTCCGGAGGTTCTGATACATCTTGCCACTCCCCGGATGCAACGTGTACCTCGATGAATGAGATTTTGACAATATCAATCTCCGGAGCTCTGGGTCCTCGGGAACACACAATCTACCTCTGAACCTCAATAGTCCATCAGGACTCAACTCAAAATCTATCATTGTGCCCCTCTGCATCTGACCAATCACATCGATGCAATACGGATCAGTCTGTTGAGCCCGTCTGATCCTGTCCAATAGATCTGGCTTTAAGCGTAGACTCGCAATCATACAATCTGCATCTCTATCCGAAGGCACAACTCCCAAACTGAGGCTAGCAAACTGCTCTAGCAGCTCGTGCTCCCTGACCATCATATACGATACCATCCCAAGGCTCTTCCTACTCAAAGCATCTGCTACAACATTAGCCTTACCCGGATGATAAAGTATCTCACAATCATAATCCTTCATAAGCTCTAGCTATCTTCTCTGTCTCATGTTTAGTTCCTTCTGTGAGAATAGGTACTTAAGGCTCTTGTGGTCGGTAAAAATCTGAAACTTCTCACCATACAAGTAGTGGCGCCATACCTTCAACGCAAACACTACTGCTGCTAACTCTAAATCGTGGGTCGGATAGTTCTTCTCATGGTCCTTCAACTGTCTAGATCCATAAGCAACTACCCTCCCATCCTGCATCAACACACAGCCCAGTCCCTGATGCGAAGCATCGGTATATATTGAAAATCCTCCTGAGCTGGTAGGAATAGTGAGAATCGGAGCGGTGGTCAATCGACTCTTCAGCTCCTGAAAACTCCTCTCACAATCCTCGTCCCACACGAATGCAACACTCTTCCAAGTGAGACGTGTCAACGGAGCAGCCATCTTCAAAAATCCCTCAACAAATCTTCGATAGTACCCTGCTAAACCTAAAAAACTCCTGATCTCGATAACTGTCCTCGGCTGTTCCCACTGAACTACAGCCTGAATCTTGGATGGATCTACTGATACACCATCCCTCGACACTACATGTCCCAAAAATGAGATCTCTGTCAACCAAAAATCACACTTGTTAAGTTTAGCATACAACTGCTACCTTCGTAGAGTCTGCAATACAATCCTGAGGTGCTCCTCATGCTCCTCCTCGGATCTTGAATATACTAATATGTCATCGATGAATAAGATAACAAACTGATCCAAATATGGCTTGAATACATCGTTCATCAAAGCCATGAAAGCTGCGAGAGCATTCATCAGTCCGAATGGCATAACTAGGAACTCATAGTGGCCATATCGAGTCCTAAATGCTGTCTTGGGTACATCTCCACTCCGAACTCTCAACTGATGACACCCAGACCTCAGATCAATCTTAGAAAAGACCTGTGCTCCCCGAAGCTGATCCAGTAAGTCGTCAATGTGTGGAAGGGGATATCTATTCTTGATGGTAGCCTTATTCAACAATCTGTAGTCTATACACAATTGGAGGCTTCCATCCTTCTTCCTCACAAATAGAACTGGTGCTCCCTACGGTGAAACACTCGGTCTGATAAAACCGCTATCCAACAGCTCCTGCAACTGTCTCTTGAGCTCCTCCAGCTCAACTAAGGCCATGCGATACGGTGGTCTCGAAATAGGCTCAGTACCAGGCACCAAATCTATACAGAACTCCATCTCTCTGTCTGGTGGTAACCCTGGCAACTCATTATGGAAAACATCTGGGTACTCACTGACCACAGGAATATCTACCAACTCCGGATGTACCTTATCTATATCCACCACGTACGCAATGAAACCTTTAATCACATTCGTATAAGCATCAGTTGTGTCCTGGTTCAAGGCATGTACTTGCCCTCGACCCATCACTTGCTTCCCCTTCTCCTCTGCCGTCGCTCTACCTCTCTGAGCTGACGTACCAGTTGGAGCTCTATCATGCTCCCTGCCCTTTTGTGGGGTAGTCACATATGTCTCTGGGCACTCTCTAGCAATATGCCCCTGTTTCCTACATTGGAAACACACAACAGGGCTCAACGGACAAGGTCTACTACCATGATGTCTACCACATCGACTGCACTGATCAGTAGTAGGCCTCGATCCTCTAATCACAATGTCATTGGTCGGAGCTATGGCCTGGTATATAGGAGGTCTAACTGGTCGCTCTCGCACCTCCTCTATCCGTGGTCCCTTACCGAAGAGTCTCTCCCTCCTCGATAACTGAACCCTCTATCTCTAACCGGCCTCTTCCTCTCTCTATCTCGGCTTTGACTGAACTTCCCAAACTCAGAGGCATTTCTCTCGTAATCCTGCTCACAAATCTGCACTCTGCGCACTGCCTCATCGTATGTACCAATATCCAGTGGTACCAATTTAGACCGCAACACCGATCTCAATCCGTCTACAAACCTATGGACCTTCCTGGTCTCGCTGTACATGGTATCGGGATCATACCTCCCCAGGGCCAAAAATCTAGTCTCGTACTCATCCTCTGTGAGATTCCCCTGGCTCAATCCCAAAAACTCAGCCTGCAGTCTACGTTGCACTGTATCAGGAACAAACTGTCTCCTGAAGGCCTCCAGAAACATCTCCCAACTGATCTCAGCATGTCGTGCTCTCAATATCGATCTGGTGGACTTCCACCAATGCTCTGCCGTTCCCTTCAGTAGGAACGCAACAAATGCGACTCTCTCAGAAGTTGTACACTCAAAGAAATTGTACAACTTCTTCATCTCGCTAATCCACTCCTCTGCACTAGCTGGGTCCTTAACCCCTCGAAAAGATGGAGGTCCAAGCTTCTGGAACTGTCACAACTGATTAAGATCACACCCATATCCTCTACCAACCTGAACTGGTGGGGATGTAGGAGTATCAGTAGTCTGTGGCCTCTGTACAGGCTGCGCAGGTGTATCAGGTACAACTGCCTCCCCTATCCCAGTCTCCGCATCCTGCCTCTGTCTACCTGGCAAAGTCTGTGCCAACAGCCCTACTATCGCCTCTAGGCTACGATCTATCCTCGTGAAGCGTGCCTCAGTAGTATCCGGTACCTCAGAAGTATCCGATACCTCAGTAGTACCTAGGGGTGTATGGGTAGTCGAAGACTCACCCTGGCTAGCCGACCTACCTCTGCGACCTCTAGCCCTACCTCTCGCCCCTCTACCACGGCGGGTAATTGCCATAATGGCTAGATTTCTGCATTCACAAACATTAATTTGTCAACTCCCATCTTGTATACATAATTGTGACTGAACAAAAACACAGTGATATGGGGATGTACATTTTCCTAATTACAAATGCCTAGACACATCAGACCAACTAGGCTCTGATACCACTCTGTCATGCCTTCCTCCCACACGTGACTTTACCAAAAACCACAACAAATTTTTCACTTTTTACTTACCTTTATTTCCTCAACAGTTGGGCTGTAAATAGGTATTAGTCTCCTCATCCATACATACCTTACCGTTCTTTTTCGTATCATACATACATGACATTCATATCATAAGTAAATTCATATACTTAATATAATTACATCATTACATTTACATCCCCAACATTAAAACCATGTACATCACTGTGTTTATGCATTGTTCAGACACAAAAGAGTACGTATGTGTATACCTTTCGCTAGATGGGGACTGGCAACGGATCAAAGGAATGCAATACCCTGGCCGACTAGATCTACTGACAAAAATCTGTAGAGATGGGGGGAAAATGAATGGGATGAGCTATCAACGTGCTCAGTAAGGAAATCAGGCAAGCATGTAGACATCCATACTATCTATTTGAAAATAGTGCTTTGTCTTTCCTTCACTCAATTCAAAAGCATGTTTAAAATATATATAATATACTACAGATTTAAAATCCCATGTACTAAACACATGCTGGTTTGTCAATCAGAGGCATTCGTGCAAAACAATGCATATTTAATCATTTAAGAATGCCTTTATATAAAATATACCATTTACATTCAAAACATGGTAAATATGGCATTTCTCATCACAACATAAACAAATCGGGTTCTGACCCATCCCTCAGGTCTACTCGTATCATAAAACACATGTGATACATTATGCGAGACTCAGTGGCTAAATGCAATCTCTCTAGACTATGTAAGAGAGCCTCCCCGCCGAACAGAGCCTCCCCGCCGAACAGGCTTAAGGATGTTGGGCTTAAAGATCTTACCGTAAGAGAGTATCTCCGGACTATGGCCATATCCTAACAATGGTGATCCCAGGCAACACAGTACTCGATGTGCGGGGCAATCACTACTGTAACGGGTGGGGGGTCAGTCCATCACAACCACCAGCTATCAACACACTCCTCCACAACTCCACAACACAAAACACGGTACAATGTATTCCATGCCACATGCACGGTACAACGTACACCCGTGGACACATACATCATGGTCGGGGTGCCTGCCATAGGTCTTAGCCTCCCATACCATGGAAATACATCATGGTCGGGGTGCCTGCCATAGGTCTTAGCCCTCATACTATGGAATCAATGCCACGTCTCTAAATCCACGTGAGAACATCTCAATAGTGTGACACTCAGTCTACACGGAGGAAATCGTCACGAGTTTTCTAACATGTGTATATATCACGAAAAACTACAGTACGCGTCTTGAGTGTGACACACAGTCAACACTCTACCTCAAAACACTGTATATGCATGTCAAAATATCAACACTAATGCGAGTAAACCTCCAGCACCAGGTCATGCATAGTTCTCATTACAAATCAAGTACGATCAAATCGCTCAAGTACGATGTCATCTACAAATCATGAAAATTTGAGTACGAGCAATGCTCCAGCACTCTGTCATGCATCTCATGTAAAACTCGAGTACGAGCTAATCGCTCCAACACTCTATCATGCACAAATCACATAAAAACTGAGTACGAGCAATGCTCTAGTACTCTATCATGCATGTCAAATAAATGTAGTACGAGTCAACCTCCAGCACTAATGTATGTGAAAAACATCTGAAATCAAGTGCGAGTTGTGCTCTAGCACGATTGTTTTCACATAATTCGGTAGATGGCTCTTTAAAAATAGGGATTTTAAAAATCACTAAAATCAACACTATAAAGTGTGCCTAATTTACATCGACCTCAAGACATTAGCCTATCCACCTACTATTCTGCCATACAGCAGGAAAAACCACTCAAAAGATCATTTTCATGCTTTTTACAACTTTTCCCAAAGTTTCACTTTTTGCCTAACTAGGGGTAAAATCGTAATTTACCCATATCGAGTCCCTATAATTATTATAGATTTTCTCTGACCCTCAAACAATTTCAGTGAATGTAAAATCCAACGACAATATGCACAAATATCTCTAGCTACTTGCAAGAGTCCCCTACCTCGGATCACGTCGTGTGACCTCTCTTCCTCTGTGCTGTCTAATCTCGCAGTCCGGTCAGCTCTCAATATGACTCTGGAGCTGCATTTAAATCATTCACTGAGTTAATTACACTTTTCCTACTGTATTACACATTTAATACAGTTTATTTCACTTAAATGGGCCAGTTTACTCTTAATGGGCCTTAAACACGTTAATCAGGCCTTAATCCATATTAAGCCCGTTCATCAGGGTTTATCAACTCATTGGGCCTATCAATACCCATTGGGCTTTATTCCAAGCTCTTTGGATAGCCCGTATATCATTTACGACATTTTATTCAATTTTTTGAATATAATTCACTAATTACGGAATTTAATCCGAAATGCATAAATTAAATCTTAAATACGTATAAATCACATAAATTGTCGTAAATGAGCTTTACTTACCCGAGATTGTGCGATGGTACGTGAATCGGAGTTTGATCGGGATTTCGTTCGGAATTAATCGTCGAACTACACAATTTCGTATATTTAACTTCGGGTCAATTTCTGATTAAATATAATTTAAATAAATTTATCAGAAATTAAATCGATCACTTTTGACCTTGTATCGACTTACCCGAAGTCTGGTGAATTCCGAAAAATTTTCCTTTTTCCTTTCCCTTTCTTTTTTCCTCTTTTTCCCCTTTTCTCCTTGGCTGAACCGGTCCGGTCCGATTCAGTTTGGAAGGTTCTGCCCTGAACCACCAATCGGTTCAGGGGTGATTTAGTCGTGCCGACATCGTCCGGCTGGTTCCGGGTGTGCCGCTGCCACCGTTCGACGCGTCTTGGACAGGGGACCTCTCGGTTGGCCTCGATCGGAGCCAACTCCCGCTGGTGGCTGCCGAATGCCCTCTTTTCCTCCGCGGCTTTCTTCCTTCGATTCGTCGGATTTCGGCGCCGATGGCGTGCGTCCTGGTTGCTGGGAGGTCGCGGGCTTACGCTCTTCCTTTTCCGGTCGTTCGCTGGCCGCTGGGTCGCCGGATTGGTGGCCGTTCGATGAGCTCTTCTTCCCTCGGTTTGCGTCGGCTTCGTTTCTCTCTCCCTGAAATTTCTCTTCTGATTTTAATTTCGTTTTTTTTTCAATTTCTTTATAATATATTTTTTAATATTATTTTAATCCTTAAAATAATATTAAAAATCCTAAAATATCCCAAAAATTCATATTAAATTCATTTAGTCCGTAAATGAATTTATCAGTCCGATTTTACCTTTTCGGTATATTTTTTCACTATTTTCGGGCTCATTTTTCGAGATAAAAATTCTTAAAATATCAAATAAATTCATATCTTGATCAATTAGACTCAAAATTAAATATTTACCCCGTTATTAATCAAGATTTCTCGATTTCATATTTTTAATGAAATTTTCTCATCGGATTTATATCGAATTTTGGTCAATTGATCGTTTTACCCCTGTACTTACTCGAAAATAAATTGAACCCTTATCTCGCTGTTATGTAGCTTACATGCATTTTTTAAATTCTCAATTAGTCGATTGCATGATAGTAAATACTCTTCTTATGATTCAACTATGAAATATAACGTTCGTACACATAGGAATCATAAGGTACAAGCTACATACATAAATCGAAAACTCGGGTCTGACAGGTAGCGCTGGGTGGCCTTGGTTTGGTAGCATATAAGTTTGGGCCTTGCTTTGGTAGCATGTAAGACCAATAGTTTGCATGAGGAGAGGTTTTGCTCTAGTAGCATGTAAGTCCGAGCCTTGTTTTGTTAACACATAAGACCAATACACCATGCATACGACCATATTGTCGACGTTCCCTCTTTAGAGGATGCCTGGGATGCGCACCTAGAGGAGAATTATATTGATGTGCCATGACGAGTATTTTATTTGAATTTCAATTGCCTAGTCTCGTTTTACGCATGAGATTGTGTTTTGTGGCTACGCCACTTGCATTACTATTGAGGTGATTTTCATCACGTTTTATGAGAAAAGCCATTATCGCTTCCCGATTTACATATGCTTGTAACAGTGGTTTTTATATTAAACCAATTACTCTTATGTTTCTGCATGAGCTTTGAGAAATGAGTTGAGATGATGTTTTAATTAGTCATGCTACTTTTTTCTATTGAGTTTATTGGGTTTTCACCCACAAAAAAAAAATGATTGTGCCGTGCAAATCATTATTTTATCAATGAGTCCCTTACCCCTTTACTGAGCGATTTAGAAGCTCACCCTGTTTTTCTATTCCCCCCAGATTTCTTCAAGTGAAAAAAATTTCCTACGACGTACAGAGTAATGGCTAGTGGAGGGCTTGAGCTCTAGGCCATATATTGTATTTGAGGTATACTTTAACATTTCATGTACCCAGACTAAAGTTGTATTTATAGACACTTGATGTACAATGATGTATGGGATGTATTAGGACTAAATTAAATCGGTATTGGGGATTGTATGCGCTATGATATATTAAATGATGAGATCCTGAGGTGAGAGTTTTCTAGTATACATATATAATGATCCATGACACTACACAGGAATGCACCCATAATTGTGTATGGATGAAAATAAGTTGTAAAAAATTGTCCTATTTTTCCACGCTTTTGGGGCGTCATAGAGGGCAATCTCCCTTCAATCACTCGTTAAATACATTTCACTCAGAATTACATGCATTTTATATGCAATAGTAAAAGCGAGAGCCAGTTTATGATTATACACAGTCAAAACATTTATAAACATCTTTTCACACCAAGAAATTGTAGGCATATAATTCATGCATATGAGCTTATACTTATGCTCATTTTTCACATAGATAATTCAGTATCTATCTACTTATTGATATCATCCATTCACATACAGGGATTTATCAAAATACGTCTAGCTATCTCTATAAGCTTTGCATAAATCCCTTACCTCGAATCACGCTCGAATCACTTTTCTTCGATTTCCACTACTCGTATCCGATTTTATCGACTACAATTTCATCTTCAGGAGCTCAAATTGTGTACTACTCACATCAGTATACTTTCATATACTTCATTTCATTTGCATTGGCCATTTACATCTTATTGTACATGATTCTCTCTTACGTCTATTTCTATCATACGATTCATTTCTCGAGAATCTTTACTAATTCACACTAAATCGACATAAATCTTACAATGCCTTAGTTCATTATATACCTCCTATGCTTATTTTCAACCATTATTATTTCTAGCATATGGATTTCACACACTATCTTACAATTATATAAACATACTCACTAACATCATTTCATGCCTAATTCATCATCAATTCTATGCCTCAGCTAGTTTCTCACACTAAGCCATTTGTAGGTCATGAAAGATTAAGCATGTTTATGGATGTTTCAACCATCAATATATACACCAATCAACTCATCAACATATCTAGATTAATATACTAGAAGTTGGTGTAATGAAATCTTACCTATCTCAACTTTTCTCATTTTTGGTAACTTTGGGGGAAAACTCCTTTTCTCTTTCAATTGATCAACTCAACCTCTAGTTTTCAACTATGTTGTTCTCTTCCTCTTTAGGAAGAACTTTTCTAATATGAACTTCTCTCTAATCTCTATGAAAGGTGTTGATAATTTAGAGAGACGAAGTTTACTTTCTTTGAGTAAAAACGGAAGGTTTTGATGCTTTTTGGAGAAGAAGCTAAATGTCGGGCTCTTTTATATAGAATTCACCTTATGAGATCGATCTCCTAGGGTAGAGATCGATCTCCTCTTGCTCCAATTACATGATTTACAGCGTTGTAGATCGGTTTACTCTAAGGGATAGGACCGATCTTGGCCAGGCAGAGAGCTTCAGAGAACGATCTGCCAAAGGGATGAGATCGATCTATGAGATCGATCTACTTTTGGTCGAGACACAATGGATCGATCTGCTTGGCAGAAGCATACCGAGATCAATCTGGCTTAAAGGAGGGATTGATCTCCTCTTGCTTTGCAGCATACTTAGCTGGAATGTTTTCCAAATTTTCAAAACTAACTTCATATCAATTTGTCTCACTACTCATTTTGCATTCAATCCACATTTATCACTTGAAAATGTTCATTTCTTATAATTCATACATAACAAAACTTGTGTGTACATAACGAACTCATATAACAAGTGTGTACATCAAATTTACAGTCTTTAAATCTCTTATGATTCATATTACATGAACAATTGTATACTTAGGGAATCATAGGGATACATATGAAAATACGAGCCTTACAGAAGAAGTTGTGGCTGAGATAGGGGAGAAGACCGAGAGAAGTGCAGGTGAACGGGAGGCTAAACGTGGTTATCGAAAATGGGGTGAATGGGAGGTCATCGGCGCCGACGCAGAGATGTTAGGATAATGAAGGTGGCAGCATCGAGAGCCGGGTGAAGGCAATGAACAGGGGCATGTGACCAGCAAGGAAGGAGAAAGAAAGAGAAAAAAGAAAAAGGAAAAAAATGCGAAAGGAAATTCAATAAACAAGAAGAAAATATATTTATATATTTTTATGTATATTGGATTATATATATACATAAACATACATAAATAGAAGTATTAAAGATAGAATAGAGGTACAGAGAAAATTGGGAAACCTGAGGGAACGAGCTCCGGAGGAATAAACTGAATAGAGTGGACCCACTGACATGTAACGTTGAGGCATTGAGGATTACTGATAGACTCCGAGGTAAGAAAAATTCTATGCGCTACTAGAGATAATTATGCGTAATTTCTGTGGAATTGTATATAAAAAATTCTAGGCTGAATTTCATAGTTACCGAAATTACATTAAATTACTAGGCCAATTTTATAACTCTGATAAAAAATATAGATTTTTGGCCTTTGTTAAACAGTCTAGCCTTACCATTATAAATCTACTTTGTTTGCAGAGACACTGATATAACATGAATTATAGTTTTAAATCGAAAATCCTGAATTTAATTACTATAGACTATTTACTGGGATTTTGATCGAAAAAGGGCAAGTCTACTCCTTTTAAATTGCTTTATGCATGTATTGAGTTTTAGAACTGTTTTGATTAAAATAATTTCCTTTTAAATTAGTACTGATAAATGTGTTTGAGTGCGTGCTGACTATGTGTCACATAGTCCGACTTGCACTAATATTGTGTGACGCCCCGGGAGCGCGAAAAATAGGGCTAATTTAAAACTTTTAACTCATTAGTTCACAATTAAGGGTGCATTCCTGTGCAGTGTCATACATCATCATAATTATCATGCCTCAGGATCTCATCATAATATAGTATATATTGTATTATATACATTACTAATTCCAAGTTAATTAATCCTAATACATCCCGTACATCACTGTACAATAAGTGTCTGTAAATATAACTCTAGTCTGGGTACATGAATATTAAATATCTACCTCAATACATAAAATTCGGCCTGGAGCTCAAGTCCTCCACTAGCCTCTAACCCGTACTTCGCAGGTAACTCACTTCACTTGAAGCGATCTGGGGGGAAAAGAAAACAGGGTGAGCTTCCAAATCGCTGAGTAAGAGGGGTAAGGGAACTCAGTTATATAAACCATATCACACATCACAAATATGTATTTATTTATGAAGCTCATTTGAAATTGTAGCATGAAAGATTCTCAAAACATCATCATCTCATAACTCATAAATCATGTGAAAACATGAAGGTAAAAAGTTTCAATATCGAGCACTCACAAGCATGTGTAAATATATGCGATAATGGCTGTTCTCAAAATACGTGATCAAAATCACCTCAGTAAATAGCACGTGACAAGGTCACAAAACACAACTCATGTATAAAATGAGACTAGGCAATAAAACTCAATTAAAACTCGTCATGGCACATCAAATATGTAATCTCCTCTGGGTGCGTATCCCAGGCATCCTCATATAGAGGGAACGTCGACAATATGGTCCTATGCATGGTATATTGGACTTATATGTTACCAGAACAAGGCCCGACCTTACATACTACTAAAGCAATACCTCACCTCATGCACACTATCACGTGGTCCCTGGGTCAGTTCCCAGGCGGCCCACTCTCTCAGTCTTACATGCTACCAAAGCAAGGCCACCCAGCATTACCAGAACGGGGGTCATCTCACGTTACCAAAACGGAGGCATCTCTCGTTACCAAAACGGAGGAATATCGGACTTACAAGCTACCAGAGCAAGGCCTTCCAACGCTACCAAAGCGGAGGAATAATCAGACTTACATGTTACCAGAACAAGGCCTGTGGTCCCTGGGTCGGTTCCCAGGTGTCCCACTATATTGGTCTTACATGCTACTAGAGCAAGGCCCGATGTGTATTCAACATGACACGCCTAAGTCTCAATCATTAGCCATTATCTTATAAAACGTTATGCCTTCACGTAGAACTCATAATGGTTTTCTCTCATAAAACTCATTTAAAACATTTGTGCACTCAACACAAAACATATTAAAATCGAGTTCCGACCGGCAAAACACACACACATTTTCTCAAATCTCAATATCGCCTTAACGTCCAATTTACTTTTCACTCAAACTCAAAGGTTTATAAAGCAATTTCACACTCAACTTATAAACTCATAAAATAATGGGCTCCAACCGGCTATAAAAACCGTGTGCAATTATATCACAACACAACACCAAGCATGCTTGTATTCTCAAATCATGGTTCATGCTACAACGATTCATCAAAACACATACACAAATGGTTTAGTTTTCCCTTACCTCTTTGCACCTCGTATAGTGCAATCGTTTCCCCCGTATCACAGACTAGCCTCGCATTCCACTCTGGAACTCCCGAACTGTCCAAACGATGTTAAAACATCAATACTCATTATCACATCAACCTCAATTCTCAAAATCGAGCATAATTGCTCGTAACTCCTCAAATTTCTCAATTCTCATAACTCCATCACAAACCACAATCTCGCTCACGACACCTCAACATTCTATATTTCCTATGCCACAATATCTATGCTAATACACCACATTGTCTAAATCTCCATTTATAGCTCAAAATTCCTAAATTTACCAAAGTTGCCAAATATCATCATCACTCCAACTACATTATAATTTCATCAATCCCTAATCATTTTTCAGCTATTTCAACACAATGCCAACAACTATCATCACCAAAATCATCTCAAATATAAGGACCGAAGTTTAAAAATTACCCAAAACTTATGGAGAGCTTATCTCTTGTCTTGATTCGATCCGTCTTTCGATTTTCAAGTATGTTGTTCTCCCTTTGATGAGGAACAACTTTCCTTCTTGCCACAGCCTCTGATTTGGACAAATATAGTGCTTTGGATGAGTGAGAAAGCTAGGGTTCGGTGAAAATGGGGGTTGGGAGAGAGAGAAAGTGAAATTGCAGGAGAAAGCAGGGATTCCTTATATAGACTGAGGGTAGGAGATCGATCTGGCTCTTGATGAGATCGATCTGCATTTGAATTTGGGGACGATTTGGGGTAATTTATGCCTAGGAGATCGATCTGTCGAGGGGTGAGATCGATCTCTCTATGGCTTTATGAGATCGATCTACGCCTTGGAGAGATCGATCTTCTCCCAAATAGAAACATTTGGAGATTGATCTCTTCCTCATGAGATCGATCTTCTCTCAAACAGAATCATAAGGAGATCGATCCTCTTCCATTGGAGATCGATCTGCTCCTTAAATTCCTCCTTCCTTGTCATTTTTTAACTCACCAGATCGATCTCTCCTTCCCCCAGATCGATCTGTCCTCATAACTTTATACTTATTTTAAACACATAACATATAAATCTCCAATTATCATTCCCCAATTCACTTAGCTCAATAAATTATACTTCAAGTTCATATTACATAATTAAAATATGTCTGAAATTCTCAGATCTCACATTTTGAGACAAAGGTGATGATTAGTCATGTTGCACTGTTACTGTTACTGAACTGTTATTGTTACTGAACTATTACTATTACTGTGGTCCACAAAGTATGATGTACCTTACAACTCGCATGTGAGTATGTTGTACCGTGTTACTACTCTTCAGACATACTATGCTGTGAGCCGTTTGGGTAGGTGACCACTCCCACAATGATTGACATCTAGGCACACCTGATCAGTGATTCTCGAACTCACCGACATTGGCCAATTGTCATACTGATTACTGTTTATAGCATGTTCTACCTTGTCTCGTCTATTTGAACTATTGAACTGATTGTATGAACCAAAATACTGCAAGAAAGGGATTTATTTCATCGTATAAACTTTTAAATACTATATTATTGCAGTACAATGTTTACATTATTGATATTGTTATCGTTAATGATTTTACTGAACTGTTAACGAACTGACATTTTCATTACAAGCTTATATAGATAGATATTGTATTTATCTGCCTACCACGTAATTTTTCTTATTGAGCACGTTGAGCTCACCCCTTACTTTCCTCCACAGAGCCTCATTAGTAGCTGGGACCGTTTCTCTATGTCAAATTATTTTGCATAGCCATACATCAGTAAAGTATTCCCCCACGTTAAAGGTATACCCAGTATAGACATTTATTTTGTATCTAAACTTGGTAAATACTGTAATGTGATGAAGATGTGTCTGAGAAATGTGAATAAGAATGTTTTTGTAAAAAGAACTATTGTGTTGATTAATTGGAAAGCAGCTCCATTGGTTCTTATTTAAATTGATTACCATGAAAACATATGAATATAGACAAGTTCACTGTATTGATCCAGCATCGACTCATAGCCCAACCATATTTTACCGTAAATTAGGGCGTTACAAAAGTTGGTATCAGAGCCCGATTGGTCTGATATGAGTCGATGATTGGAGTAAGAGAAAAGCAGCAAAGTTCACATCCCTAACATTATTGTACATTATTTAGATACAAACGGGTATACCTGGCTGTGTTTCGCTAAGGAATTGCTACTGAGTGCAGGAAAACGAATAGATATGCCTAGTAGACCACATGGTCGATCGAGAGGATGAGGGGGCAGGTCATCCCAAAGCCATAAGGATAGGCCTAAAAGACAGGGTGGTCCTTCAGCTGAGCAGACCGCTCGTAACCCTACTGAGAGCTCCAAAACTCGAATTTCTAGCTTGAAACAGGGCATAGAGTCGATACTGAACTTGATTGGGCATATTGGATAACACACTGGCGACTACTGCTCAGGTTGGACCAACTACTCCAACAGTCGTGCCAGCCCAAGCAGTGCTAGTGCCACCAGCGGAAGAAATAGTTGAGTAACAGTAACAGTTCAGTAACAGTAACAGTGGCCCCACAACAGTGTAGTAACAGTAACAGTAATAGTTCAGTAACAGTAACAATAAGGAACCACAGAGCTAAAATAAAATAAAACAGAGCTAAAATTACTTACGGAGCTCCAAGCAATTAAAAGCGAAAACCTACAAAAGATAATTAAAACAGTTAAAATTAATTAATACCAATAAACTAGAATGCAAATATGAAAATAAAGAGACAAAATTAATTAGACTAAAATTAATCAATCCTAAAATAAAATATGCATGTAATTAATCTAATTAATTTGAAAATAAAAATGCAATTTACTCTAACCTAAAGTCTAATAAAATAAAATTCTATTAACCTAAAGAAATTGCTAATATAACTAAGAAACTAATTAACTATAAAATGATCCTAAATTAATTAAAAATCTAACTAATTACTAACTTAACTAAATGTTTAAATAATAAAATCTAAATAATGCATGGGAGATAAATATTTTTGGATTTTAAATTTAAAATAAAAACTAACTTAAAAATGCATACAATAACTCTACCCCTAATTTTAATTCTACATGCACTACCTAAACACTTGAATTAACTCTTAAATCCTCTTGCATAAAATTAACTATTAATCTAATTAAATCTGAGTTTTATACTAATAATCAAGAACACTAACATGCAAATTAATTTAAGACTCTAACCTAAGCTAACAAATAAAATTAAAAGGAGTAATAACAATAGAATAAAATAATAGTCATGCATGAAAAATGGATTTGTGACAGCCATCTAATGCCAAACATGGCCTTAAACTAATTTCCAGCCAATGCTAGACCCGTGCACTGTACTGTGCATGTTTCTTCCTTTTCTGCTCCAGTATTATCCTGCACTTTTGTTTGCTGCACATTCCTTAGCCAAACCTGCCCAGCTCCCAGTAACACAACACCCCTCCGCTTTCTGCCCCGCTAGCAGGCACATCCTCCTCTACTACATTGTCCTGTACTGCCTCTGCATCTAGTACATGCAGCTACCATATGTGTCTTTAGTCCTGCACACGTCCTCTCGTGCTGATGCTGCTTCAGTTACCATGTCCCTGCTATGCACCTTGGTTTCCTGCCTTGTACAGATTATGCCTTGTACGATTTAGAATCATGCCTCAGTCCCAGCTGCCACCATTTAGCTTACGTCTACCTCTGTACCGGCAATAGATATCCAAGAATGTCTTGACTGGAGTAGCAACAGTCCAGCCTTCTACAGCAGCACTAATCAACAAATACAAAAGGAAATCGTACATGCAAAAATTATTAAATTGTGAGTTTAAGACACTGATCAAAAATAGAAAACATGAAATGATTAAAACCAATAGTTAAAGTAGAAAAAAGAAAATGAACAGTAAATGAAAGCATGGAACAGGGGAGAACAAAGAGGTGGATTCAAGTTGAAAAAGTTTTGGAACAAAGAAATAATTATGTAATGTTGGAGGAAATAAAAACATAAACACATAAAGCAGTAAACGAAAACAAAAAGAAAGAAAACAAATGGCTCAATTCCAACCTCACGACACAACACTTGTGATGCCAACCACTACTCCCGCTTCACTCGCGTCCTACTACGCGTCCAGCTTTTGTACAACAACCTTGTGGGGTGACCAGGATTCGATAGCAGCCTTGCTCCTTCCTGCCACGCTCAACATTAGCTCACGCCAACAGCTGCGTAAGATGACACCACTCAACCCGAGAGCACAGTAGAAATAGAAACGGGACCGAGAAGACAAACAAAATAGAGGAGTGGTAATCAAGGAATGTATAATCACTCTTTCCTCAACCTAAAACAAAGAACTAGATAGTATTGATTTGCAAGAAAGAAATAAATCACTGGCTGAAGCAACTGAATAAAGCAATAAAAACAATATAAGAAACTGAGAAACATATTAAAGGCAGTAACAAAACAGAGAGAAGCAAAAATATAGAGGTTAGAATTAAAACAGCCTACATAAATATCTGGTGCAGAAACACGAATAAGGATTATGGCTACTGTCACCAGCCACCCTTCTCTCCTACAACGTAAGGCACACAGAAACAAGGGAATATAAAAATTAAAGGTGCAAACCAAGAGCTACAATAGAAAAATAATAGCTTTTCATTAAAACTCAAACAGTAAAACAATAAAGGAATAGAACTTGAACGAAAACGACAAGAAGAAAATGGAAATGGTTGCTATTCATAAAACTAACGTGAAAGCTTTGAAAAAAAACAAAAGAAAGAAAACTTTAACCTAAAAAAAACTATTCTAAAATTACCCTAGCACTACTCTTACCCTAAAATTAATTTCTACTCTACCTACACTACTTCTACCTTAAAATTACTTCTACCCTACCTACATTACTTGGTTTTTCAATTGCTCATCATGTTCTATTTATACACAAACTTGGGGGTACAATGGTAATTTTCAATCTTAGATGAGTTGGCATTGTTTGGCCTCTTGCCTTCATTCCATTCGCTGCAGAGTAGATATTTCCACGTCACTTGTCTTTTAGTGCATTTGGCTATGCGATGTGGCACGACGTGTGTCTCCCATGAGGTGGGCACGGTGTCCGTCGATCTTATCTTTTAGAGGTAAATAAAATAAAAACATCCGACATCACACGTGTCCAGACGAATGGTGACTCAGACTGTGAAATGGTAGTGGTCAGTCTCCTTTTAGCCCATTTTTAGCTTATTTTCGACTAAAATTCATCTGAATTTAATTTACCTGCACAAAAGAGAATTTTAATTAAATTGAGGCGATAATTAATAAAATAATATGAGGATTAAAATAATTAATTAAGAATTAAGCACAAATAATTCTATTTTAATAGAATTATCAAACTCTACCGAGAAAGTTACTTTTGCAGCTTTTGTCCTGAAAGGAGAAGCTGAACGCTGGTGAAAGTCCACCCGACCGATCCTAAGAGTCAGACATAGGGTGATTTCATGGGACTTGTTTCTTGATACGTTCCGGAGGAAATACATCTCGGATACTGCCCAAATAAGATTATAGATAGAATTTTGAACTTGACTATGGGGAAAAAGTTCATAAACGAGTATGAGTCTAAGTTCACCTCACTGGGAAGATATGATCAGACACTATGAATAATAAGGCAAAGAAGGTTCAAAAGTTTATGGATGGACTGAGGCCCTCGATTCGAGCCCGATTAGCTTCGTTGGACCTCAGTACCTATAAGGAAGTGGTTCACTGGGCCAAGCTATGCAAACAGGAATATGAGATGTATACCTCCGAGTTTAATAAAGTGGGCAAAGGGAAGGACCGATATCAGAAGAGATCTGCTTAGGATAGAAGTATCAGAGAGGGCAGGAGGCTATTTGTTAAGCGACAAAGGGGTTACGATGAGTCACGAGGCAAAACTGTTAAACCACATGTTTATCCATCCTCAGCTCTAACTAAGGGAATTGTGATTGGAGGACCCCAGCCTATTATTGAGGTATGCAGGCGTTGTGAGAGGAGTCATGGTAACAGGCCCTGCTATTTGATGACTGGGGCTTGCTTTAGATGTGGTAAGATGGGGCACTTAGTCAACGATTATCCAGAGAGTACTGCCACAGCCCCACTGAGGAACACAAAATAGAGAAGAGCACCTGTTACTACCTCTACAACGAGGAGGAAGGCCATAGTGAAAGAGAAGGTTGAGTAGGTTGCAGGACAGGGGCGAGTGTATGCCCTTGAGCATGAGGTAACAGAAGCCGATGCACCATCTGAAGCGTTTAAAGGTACTATTCTAATTTTTTATATTAAAGCATTAGTTTTATTTGACTTTGGTGCAACTCATTCATTTATATCACCCAAGTTTGCATTTAAATTGACTTCTTATGTACAACTTAAACCAATGGGAAGGATGTTAATGATTAGGACACTAATAAAAGATAGTCAAATGACAAAACAACTATATAAGGATTATATGCTCAAAATAGGAGACAAGAATATGTTAGCAGACCTGGCCCTATTGGACTTGTATGATTTTGATGTGATATTGGGCATGGACTAGTTAGCAGCAAATCAAGCTATTCTTGATTGACATAATAGGACAGTAACATTTTTGCCCGAGGAATATGTTGTGAGTTTTTGTGAGAACTAATGAAAAAGAATTGGTAGTATAATGACAAAATTCTTACTAACTATATGAATAACATTTTGAAGGTTACATTGCCTATGTGATCAATACTGTAAGACCCGAAATTATATTGTAATTTCTTATAAAAGATTGAAAATGGTCACAAATTTAAACGAATGAGATTCGAACTGGAGATAAGGATTTAAAATACGAAATGAGTGAGTGTTAGTTAAGGGAAGTTGGATTTGGTTGATCCCAAACACGTACAAGGGTAAAACGGTCAAAAGATCGAAATCCGGTATAAATTCGATAAGAAAATTTTAATTAAAAATAGGGATTTAGGACATCTTGCTATTTCAAGTCCAATTGATCAAGAGCCGAAATTATTAAGGTTTACCAAAAATTCACTCGGGATAATATCTCGAAAATACAGAGAAAATATACCGAAAAAAGGATTAAAATATAATAAATTAATTAAATAAATTAATTTGAATAAACTATAATTTTTTAAGGATATTTTGGGATTTTTAGAATAATTTAATGATTAAAATAATATTAAATTATAATAAAAAAGAGAAATTGAATCTGAAAACGCGAAATGAAGAAGTCGAAACCGAGGAGATGATAGAACGACCACCGGCGGCCAAGCGAAGTGCCGAAAAAAGAAGAGGATGTCGGCGCGCCCTCCCTGGTACCAGTGACGTGGCACACTAATGACGAAATCCGGCGGATCGAGGGAGAGAAGCCTCAGAGAGGAGAAGCGAAATCAGCGGCCACCAGCGTCGATTCGGCCCCAGCCACTGCCAACTGAAGCTCCCCCATTCGATGGCACGCTGATGGGTGCCAAAAACAGCCAGAGAAAATGACGAACGGCGTCGAAAATGATGAGAAAGGAAAATAGGTACCGACGCCGGAAGGCAGAAGAGCCGGACCGACCACTTTTCGGCCATCGTTGGTGAAACAGAGGCCAGATTCGTGAATCGGACTACCCCGCGGAGCTGCTGGAGGCAAAAGCCGGTGAAGAATGGTCGGCAGAGCTCTGAACGGCGAAGAAGAAAATTGAACAGGACTGAGCTGACTGAACCAGACCGGTCTGAATCGGGTTGAATCGGATCGAACCGGTTCAGCCAAGAAAGAGAGGAAAAATGGAGAAAAAGGAAGAAAAAGAGAAAAAAAGGGAAGAATTTTTGGGGATACACCGGACTTCGGATAAGTCGGTAAGAGGTCAAAAGTGATCGATTTGAGTTTTGGGAAATTTATTTAAATTATATTTAATCAAAAATTAACCCGAAATTAAATATAAAATTATGCAATTCGACGATAAATCGTGTACGTGAGCCCGATTGAACTTCGATTGTGCACCATCGCATAATCTCGGGTAAGTAATTCTCATTTACGACAATTTATGAGAAATGATTTAAAAGAGTTGCATGTTGAATTTTTGATGCTCTTTGAAATCCACATGCAAACTTGTTTTACATGACATCATGAATTATAACATTTGTTTTGAAATGTGTGGAGAAAGGGTGGTTTATGCATGGCACCACGTTCATGTAGGTAGTATGGTTACCTACTTGTTCATAGGATTGCCTTACTGAGCTTGAGGTGCTCACCCCTTTCATTTTCCTATACAGATTCCCTCCAGTAGACTTTGAGGCGACTAAGTACTGCATTCCTGATATCTGCTGCTGCCCATCATTTTGAGGTATATACACTTGTACATATTGTATCTATATAAGAATAGCATAGTAACATATTTGTAAGTAACTGTCAGGGATGTATAGATAATGTAAACACTTGTAAATGAATGGAAAAGAATAAATGAAAAACGCATGTGTTTACCTTTTTCTGTAATAAGGAATCAAGTTATATGGTGATTAAATGGTGGGACTGGCATGGACGCACAACCCAATTGTTAGTGGAGTGTGGTCATGATCAGAAGGCAGGTAAGTATGAAAGAAAAATGAAAAATTTACTTTGATTTTTGGGTTGTGACAGATACAGACAAGGCAAGTCCAGAGTTGAGTGATATTCCCATAGTTAGGGAGTTTTCCAACGTATTCCCGGATGATTTATCAGGGTTACCTCCAGATAGAGAGATGAAGTTCTATATTAACTTAGTTCCTAGTACTGAGCTGATATCGAAACCACCTTACAGAATGGCTCCAGTTGAGCTGGAAGAGTTGAGGAAGAAGTTAGAAGAATTACTAGATAATGGATTTATTAGGCTGAGTGTTTCACCATAGGGTGTACTGATTTTATTTGTTAAAAAGAAAGATGAGAGTCTCAGGCTGTGTATCGATTATAGATTGCTGAACAAGGCGTCCATCAAGAAAAAATATCCATTGCCCCTTATCGATGATTTGCTAGACCAACTACAAGGAGCACAATTTTTTTCCAAGATTGATCAGAGGTCAGGGTACCATCAGTTGAAGATCAGGAGTAAGGACCTACCCAAGATAACTTTCAGAACCTGATACGAACATTATGAGTTTTTGGTTATGCCTTTTGGGTTGACGAATGCTCCTGCAACTGTCATGGTATTGATGAACAAAGTACTTAAGCCATACTTGGACAGATTTGTCATAGTTTTTATTAATGATATTTTAGTATATTTAAAGTTCAGAGAAGAACATGAGCAACATTTGAGGATGGTTCTACAAACCTTTAGGGAGAAGAAATTGTATGGCAAGCTCAGCAACTATGAGTTTTGGTTAGATTAGATACCTTTTCTGCGTCACCTCGTGCCTAAAGACGGGGTGTCTGTAAATCCTTCCAAGATCGAAGTAGTAGTGCAATGGGAAAGACCCAGGACTGTTATTGAGATTCAGAGTTTCCTGGGTTTGGCTAGATATTACAGAAGGTTTGTCGAGGGTTTCTCTAAGTTGGCTACTCTACTGACATGGCTTATGAGAAAGAATATTAAGTTTAAGTGGAGTGAAGCGTGTGAAAGAAGTTTCCAGGAGTTGAAGCATAGATTGACCACCACACCCATTTTGAATGTACCCGCTACATCTAGTCATGGTTTGGGATGTGTGTTGATACAGAATGGGAAGGTAGTTGCTTATGATTCTCACTAACTAAAAAACCATGAGAGGAACTATCGAACCCACGATTTGGAATTGGCAGTCGTAGTGTTTGCAATGAAAATATGACGCCATGACCGATATTGAGAGAAATTCCAAATTTTCACAAACAATAAAAGCCTCTAGTATTTATTTTCACAAAATGAGCTGAATATGAGGCAGAGAAGATGGATACAACTTCTAAAAGACTATGACTGTGAAATCCTTTACCACCCGGAAAAGGCAAATGTAGTAGCAGATGCCTTAAGTAGAAAGAATATCGGGTTGGTATCTTGCATGATGATTTGGGAATATGAACTACTGGAGCAGCTTGTGAACCTCAACTTGGACATTAAGCCATCTGACACTGCCAATTATGGTGTGATAAGTAGCTTCAGAATAGAACTAGATTTGATTGACGAAATTTGACAGGCTCAGCGTACTGATTGATATTGTACAGACGTGGCTAGTCAATCCAATTGGGAACTGTGATAGATTTTGATGTAAGCCTTGATGCATAGTTGAAAAAACTGATAGTGACAGAAGCTCATTCCTCGAGGTACACCTTACACCTGGGAAGTAATAAGATGTACCGAAATTTATGAAAAGTGTATTAGTGGTAAGGGATGAAGAAAGATGTAGCTGAGTTTGTGGCCTGATGTCTGGTGTGTCAGCAAATTAAAGTAGAGCATCAGAAACCTGTAGGGTTGTTATAGCCTCTACCAATACCAACATGGAAATAGGAGCTTGTCACCATGGATTTCATTATGGGATTGCCAAGGACCTGTAGAAATCATGATGCAATTTGGGTAGTAATTGATAGATTGACAAAGTCTGCCCACTTCCTGGCTATGAAGTCTACTAATAATTTGAGTGCTCTAGCGGATCTATATGTATGGGAGATTATAAGATTACATGGCATACCAGTGAGCATTGTATTTGACAGGGATTCCCGATTCACTTCACACTTCTGGGAACATTTTCAAGAAGCCATGGGAACCCAATTGAATTTTAACTCAACTTTCCACCCTTAAACAGATGGCCAATCGGAGAGAACTATTCAAACACTAATGGATATGTTGAGAGCTTGTGCTCAAAATTTTAAAGGCTCATTTGATGACCATTTATCGCTAGCAGAGTTTGCATATAATAACAGCTACCACTCAATTATCAGAATGGCACCGTATGAAACGTTAAATGGTCGAATGTGTCGTTCACTAATTGAATGGGAAGAAGGGGTGAAAGAACGATATTTACTCCTGATCTGGTTAAGCAAGCTTCTAAGGATGTTCAATTAATTTATGAGAGGTTGAGGACAGCTCATGGCAGGTAAAAGAGTTATGTTGACCAAAAACGAACACCTTTGGAATTTTCAGTAGGAGATTTGGTGTTTTTGAAAGTTTCTCCTTATAAGGGCATAATGAGGTTTAAAAAGAAAGGAAAGCTAAGTCCCCGATATATTAGGCATTTTGAGATCTTAGACCGAGTGGGAGACAAAGCTTACAGATTGACCTTACCGCCGAAGTTATTGAATATTCATAATGTCTTCCATGTGTCGATGTTACGCAAGTACCAACCAGATCTGACGCATGTAATAAAGTATGAACCACTAGAGTTAAAGGAGGATATGACCTATGTTGAGAAGCCTGTAAGACCCAATTTTAATCAAACACAAAATGAGTGAGTGTTCGTGAAGGGAAGTCGGGTTAAATTAATCCCGAACACGTGCAAGGGCAAAATGGTCAAAAGATCGAAAGTCGGTATAAATTCGAGAAGAACAATTTAATTAAAAATAATGGATTGAGAAATCTTGGTCAATAAAGGTGAAATAAATTTATTTTAGGTTAAACTAATCAATATATCAATTTATTGGAATTAATCGGGATTAATCAAAATTTTTAATTTGAAAAATTATCTCGAAAATAATCGAAAAATATACCGAAAATTCAAAATAATACTGATAAATTCAATTAGGGATTAATTGAATAAATTAATAATTTGTTTTAGATATTTTGACAAAATAATAGTATTTTAATGATTAAAATAATAAAAAAATAAAAAATAAATAAAAATAAAATTTATTATAAAAAAAGAAGAATCAGAAATTGAAAATTGGGGAGAGAGAAAGAAGAGAGAAATGAAAAATGGAGCCGAAATCGAGGAGAAGATCGGACGACCACCGATAACCAAATCGGCCAAGTGAGGACCGAAAAAGGTAGAGGGCGTCGGCGCGACCTCCCTGGTACCAGTGACCCGCCACATCGACGCCGGAGAACATTGGATCTAGGGAGAGAAGTCACGGAGAGGGGAAGCGAAATCGACGGCCACCGGCACCGATTCGGCTACAACCACCGTCCACCAAACCTTCCCCACCTAATGCCGAATCGATTAGTACCGAAAACAGCCACCAAAACCCACGAACGGCGCCGAAAACGACAGAAAGAGGAAATAGGTACCGACGGTGGAGAGAACAGGCCGGACCGGCGACTGTCTGGCGGCCTTGGACGAAATCGAGGGCAGATTCATGCTGTGGACTGCCCAGCGGAGCCATTGGCGGTGAAAACCGGTGGAAAATCGGTCGGTAAGGCACTGAACCAGTCGAACCGGAGTGAATCGACGGTCCGAACCGGGTTGTACCGGACCGAACCAGTTCAGCCAAGAAAGAGAGGAAAAAAGGAGAAAAAGGGAAAAAGAAAAAAGAAAAAAATTGGCGAAAAATCTCGGTGATGTAATCGAGCTACGGGTAAGTCGGTAAGTGGTCGAATTTGACCGATTTAAATTTTGGAAAATTTAATTTAATTAATTTTCGACTGGAAATTTACCCAGAAATTTATGAAATTGTGTAGCTCGATAATTGACGTCAAACGAGAGCTCGAGACAGCCTTGATTTGCGTACTAGCATGGAATCTCGGGTAAGTAACCCTTATTTACGATAATTTACATCGTTACACGTGCTTCAGATTTAATTATCGCATAAAATAAATTAAATTATGGAAATTTAGATAAATTGTCGTAAATAATAAATTGAGCTATTCGAGAGTTAGAACGAGGCCCAAGAAATTATTGGTGGGCCCAATGAGCCCAATAGGCCTCGATAATATGAAAATTAAGTGGAAAACGGGCTTAAGGCCGATTAAGGCCCATTAAGGTGCAATCGGGCCTAATAGGGGTAAATGGGCCCAATGATTTAAATTAAGCCCAAAAAATAGGAAATACAATTAAATTGTATGATATCTGACTTGAGGAATATTTATACGCAGTTTCGGACATTGGATTGGGAGCAGATCGGACTGCGTGACGAGATAGCTGTGGAAAAGGAAAGGTCAGACTCTATAGAAAAATAAGGTAAGGAAATTCTACGGACTGTTAGAGGTAACTTTACAAAACTTCAAAGTTTATATGCAGTCTTTTAAAGTATCTGAAGGGTCTAGAAGTAAGTTAATAATTTTAGTGCCCTGAATGGGCAAATTACCAAAATACCATTGTTAAGGGTAACATTTTCAATTTTAGGAAAAATTAGGAGGAGCAAGACCAAGAGGTTCCTGCTCATTCTGGAGATGTTTTGACGCATGCATGAGTAGGCTGGCTAACCTGGAAAGAAAAATGCACAACATTGCATATTTTCAATGAGGAAATTGTTTTAAAAACTGTTTTGAGGAAACAGAGCCGCCTACATGTTTTTATTGACATGTGACATGCTAGAGCTTAGCTCACATGATATTTTGATTTGGGTGATGCATGCATTAGTGCTGCGAGAGCTCGCACGAGAGTTTTACATGCATTGGTGCTGGAGTTTAACTCGCACCAGGTTTTATATCATTTTCGTGACAGGGTGCTAGAGTCTAACTCGCACCATATTTTTATATGATTTTTGAGACAGGGTGTTGGAGCTTCGCTCGCACCAGATTTTCACATGGTTTGCATACAGAGTGTTAGAGCTTAGCTCGCACTAGTTTTACTTGATTTGATGAGAGTGCTGAGCATCCCTCGCACTGATTTTATGAGAACATGCGATGAGCCGTGCTTGGAGCGTCGGGTAGACTGTGTGTCACCGATTAAATAGGCTCGCATGTGCGTTCTGAGATAGGGTATGATATATGGGTCCACGGAGTACGATGTACCGTGCCAGTAGTATGGAGTACGATGTACCGTGTGGCATCTTCGGATGCGTGGTATCTTCGGATACGTGTGGCATCTTTGGATGCGTGGGATCGGATAAGATCGACGAGATGGACTAACCCACCTCTCAGGCGGTTCCTAATTGTGGTGAGACCCTACACACTAGGATCCGTGTAGACAGAGGGACTCCCGAGGACACATGGCCATAGTCCTGGTTATTACTAATATACAGATGTTGCCTAATCTCACATGTTAATGATTTTGATGAGATTGAAAATTGGGTTTTAAACTAAATTTGCATGATGTTTCCATGCTTTTTAAACCCATGTGTGATGTAAATCGATTTTCACGATTCTGTGTCAGTCAGGACCACCCAAGGGATGTGTTGAGTCCTAGATTTGTTGTGAAATTTTAAATGAGAAAGAAATGATTTGAAATAGTTGCATGTTGAATTTTCCATGCAAACTTGTTTTACATGACATCATGAATCATAGCATCAGTTTTGAAATGTGTGGAGAAAGGGTGGTTTATGCATGGCACCACGTTCATGTAGGTAGTATGGTTACCTACTTGTTCGTAGGATTGCCTTACTGAGCTTGATATGCTCACCCCTTTCATTTTCTCACACAGATAATCTCCAGTAGATGTTAAGGCGACTGAGTACTGCATTTCGGATATCCGCTGCTGCCCATCATTTAAGGTATATACACTTGTATATATTATATCTAAATAAGCATAGCACAGTAACATGTTTGTAAGTGACTTTAGGGGATGTATAAATATTGTAAACACTTATAAATGATTGAGAAAGAATTAAGTTATATGGTAAATGAATGGTGAGACTGGCATTTACGCACAGCCCAATTGTTAGTAGAGTGTGGTCACGATCAGAGGATAGGTAAGAATCTTAGAATAAACAAAAAGCGAAAAATTTACTCTGATTTTTGGGTAGTTTTGGGTAGTGACATATAATGGTGGTATCAAAGTCTGATGTGTGTCAGTGTCAGTAATTAGGAAATTACATCCCCGTGTTACTGTGCTTGGTTAGATACAATAGTGTATATTAAGATGGGTTTTAACTAAGAAATGGTTGAGAATGCAGGAATGCCTAATATTAGTCGTGATAGAGGAGGTAGAGCACGAGGCAGAGGCCGTAGAGGTAGGCCTGAGCCTGCTAGTCGTGCTGTGTTGACCTAGGAGAATCAGTATGAGATTAAAATAGAGGCTAATGTTGAGCATGCCTCACAGAGTCCGACAGAGTGATCGAACAGCATTGAGACACGCTTCGCGAGGTTGGAGTAAACTGCGGAGAATATTTTATGAGCTAATTGCTCAGAGTATGCATGGGATTTGAGGGCGAGACGAAGCATTGATGGAAGTCCGCTCGACCCATTTTAAGAGTTAGACATCCAGAGTTGACAAGAGAAATATTTCTGAATGTATTCCGGTGACAAAATATCCCGGACACTTCTTAAAGGAAATTATAAATAAAATTCCTTACTCTGACCCAGAGGAATTGATTTATTGACGAGTATGGAACTCAGTTTATATCCCTTGGCAGGTATTACTTTGACATTATGGGCAGTGAGCGTTGGAAAGCCCAAAAGTTCATGGAAGGGCTCAAATTGTCAATTAAAGTCCGATTGGCCCCGTTAGATATCACTACCTATACCGAGGAAGTGCGCAGAATACAGTTGTGTGAATAAGATTGAGTGTTGCACGCCTCTGAGATTGGAAAAGGTAGTATGGGCCGAAATAGAGACAGAAAGAGAATCGAGAATGATAAAGATGGCAGAACGAGAAAAAAAGGGTAGTTTAGTAAGAGATTTGATTTAATAAGCTATGGGCTAAGATGATTGGTAAGGCCACAGTTATCCGATTGTAGCATTTTTGAGGGGTATTGTGATTGGAGAACCCCGATCTGCTACGGATCACTGTAGAATGTGTGGTAAATACCACGGAAGTAAGACCTACACCTACATATTATTGATAAAAATGGTCGTTAAGTGTGGTAAGATGGACCATTTATTATGATTGCTCAGAGTTGGGTGAGATTGCCCCACAGAAAGGTAAAGAGATAGAGAAAACCCTGTTAAGATAGCTGCATCGAAAAGGGAGGCCACAGCCGAAGAGAAAAGGAAAGTAGGCTGTTGGACGAAGGTGAGTGTATGTTTTGGACCAGGATATAATCTTTGAGATATGCTTGATTCTGAATATAAGATGTATTGGAGTAAAAGGCGTATGCTAGGTAAGAATACCCTTAAAATATGAAGTAGTTTGGATTAAAGCGATAAGTAGTAAATATGAATTATAACCAAGGATAAGGGTGGATATAACCATAACTAGTCCCTGTGGTTAAGTCTAAGGGTTAATAAAGGTATTTCAAAATACCTCCCCGCCTGAAGACTTAACAGCGTCTAGAAATATATATATAATATATAACTTGAAATCGACCGTGGTAAGATATAAATTTAAAATTTGGATACTTTTACTAGTACGAGAAAGAACTATAAAATTCGATTAATTATGAAGGTTAAAATATTAAAATTTAATAAAAGCCGTTAATATAAGAAAAAGGAAATGAAGCGGGTAAGTACCTTGAACGGGAGCAATTTTAAAGTGATACTACACGTTTATGCGTACATAGGTCAAGGATATGGGCGATTGAAATATGTAGTGGAGCTCAACTACAACGAGTTATTTAAACTTGACCTGGACCGATTTGTCATCATCCTTATTGATGATATGTTGGGTGTAGTTAAAGTCCAGAGAAAATTATAAGCAACAATTGAAAAATTGCTTTTACAGATGGTTGCTGCGAGTTCTAAGAAGGGTATACTTTGTTGGCACGTTTAACTATGGAAACGTGGTATTTGAATGAGATGATAAGTGAGATGATAGATGTGACATGAATTTCAGTGTAGTGAAGTATGAACTGACCATCGTGATTATTTTCACCATACCCAACAGCTCAAGAGGTTTCTTAGTGTGTATGGATACCTCAAAATCATGAATGAGCTAGGTATTGATGCAAAAAGGGAAGATAGTCGATTGTGGATCCAGACAACTCAAGGATCATGAAATAAACTATCTGACCCATGATTTAAAGTTGGCAGCGGTAGTACTTGTACTGAGGATATGGTACTATTATGTACATGGTGAGAAATTTTGGGTATGCACTGGTCATAAAGCCCCAAGTATCTGTTTTCACAGAAAGAGCCGAATATGAGAATACATAGTGGGTTAGAGCTTCTGAGAGATTTTGATTGTGGAAAATTATACCACCTAGGAAAGGCTAATGTGATGGCTGATGCCTTGAGCAGAAAGAGCCTCGGGATGGTATTACATATAATGGTCAGGGAGCGTGAGCTGCTAGAGCAGTTGTGAGCATCAATAGTGATATGATCCCTTCTGATGATGACAGTGATTGTGTGACAGCTAGCCTGAGACTAAAACTAGATAAGAGTGCCCGAATTTGACAGGCTTAGCATAATGATCGGCATGGTATCGATAGTTTGGGTCAGATTCAGAAGGGTACAATGACAGAGTTCACAGAGAGTGTAGATGATTTACAGAGAGGTTCAGAGACAGTATAAGTGCTCCCTAGGACCACAGTTGATGAGATAGTAATATTGTCAGAAGCTTACTCTTCGGGATATATAGTGTATACGGAAAGTAATGAATATATATATATATATGAAATCTCTGAAAAGGGTATTGGTGGTCAGATGTGAAAAGAGATATGGTAGAGATTATGGAAAAGTGCCTAGTATGTCAGTAGAATAAGGTAGAGTATTAAAAGTCTGCAGAGTTATTGCAGCCTCTACCTATATCGACACGGCACGGAAATGGGGGCAAGTCTCCATGAATTTCGTGATGGGTTATAGAGGACTCAGATGAATCACGAGGCTATTTAGATGATAGTCGCTAAATTGACTAAGTCTACCTACCTTCTGCTTATGAAATCCCCAGATACTCAGAGTGTGTGCCGTTAATTTTATAAGCTCTTGGAATGATCAGTTGTTACAAATTGAAGTCGCCAATAATGACAGTTGGCACTTGAGTATCGAGATAACAATTATGAGGCAGTGTATGGCTGTAGGGGTTGTTCCCCGACTCAGACAAGAAAAAGTGGGTGACTGATAGAAATTTCTTCTGAATTAGTAGATTAAGTCTCTGAGGATGTTCAGTTGAGTGAGAGATTAAGAACACCTCAGAGCAGACAAAAAACATTGGAATTCACCGAGGGTGAATCAGTATTGTTGAAGTTATTTGTCCTAAGGGAATAAGGACATAACCAAAATCGGGAAGAAGGCAAATTGAGTTTTGCTAAATGGAATTTTTGAGAGATTGGACAAGTGGGAGATAAGACCTGTAGGTTGGCATTATCACCTGAATAAACAGGCATCCATAATGTGTCCCATCTTTTGATACTTCGGCAATACTATCCAGATCCAGCATAGGTGATCAGATATGAACTCCAACAGTTCAGCTCAGTGCAAATATAAGTATATTGAAAAAGTTGATTCGGGCATTAAACAGGAAAGAGAAAGTATTGAGGTTTAAGATGATCTCCCTAATTAAAGTCCTTTGGTAGTATTACACTTCGGAAAAAGGTTACATGAGAATTAAAAAAGTATGATACGATTGATGTACCCGGAGTAGTTTATGGACTCATATGACTTGGTTCTAATTTGGAGGACCAAATTCCTAAAGTGGGGATCAAACACGAAATGAGTGAGTGTTCGGGATGGGAAGTATGGTTAAATTAATCCCGAACACGTGCAAGGGCAAAATGGTTAAAAGACTGAAAGTCGGTATAAATTCGAGAAGAAAAATTTAATTAAAAATAATGGATTGAGAAATCTTAGTCAATAAAGGTGAAATAAATTTATTTTGGGTTAAACTGATCAAGATATCAATTTATTGAAATTAATCGCGATTAATCGAAATTTTTAATTCAAAAAATTATCCCGAAAACAATCAAAAAATATACCGAAATGTCAAAATAATACTGATAAATTTAATTAGGGATTAATTGAATAAATTAATAATTTTTATAGATATTTTGACAAAATAATAGTATTTTAATGATTAAAAAATTAAAAAAAAATAAAAATAAAATTTATTATAAAAAAAGAAGAATCAGAAATTGAAAATCGGGGAGAGAGAAAGAAGAGAGAAACGAAAAATGGAGCCGAAATCGAGGAAAAGACCGGACGACCACCGACGACCCAATCGGCCAGGTGAGGGTCGAAAAAGGTAGAGGACGTCGGCGCGACTTCCCTGGTACCGGCGACGCGCCACACCGACGCCGAAGAACGTCAGATCTAGGGAGAGAAGTCACGGAGAGGGGCAGCAAAATCGGCGGCCAGTGGCGCCGATTCAGCTACAACCACCGTCCACCGAACCTTCCCTACTTAATGTCGAACCGATTGGTACCGAAAACAGGCACCAAAACCCACGAACGGCGTCGAAAACGGCGAAAAGAGGAAATGGGTACCGACGGTGGAGAGAACAGGCCGGACCGGTGACTTTTCGACGGCCTTGGACGAAACCGAGGGCAGATAAATGCTGCAGACGACCCAGCGGAGCCACTGGCAGTGGAAACCGGTGGAGAACCGGTCAGCAAGGCACTGAACCGACCGAACTGGAGTGAATTGACGGTCTAAATTGGGTTGAACCGGACCGAACCGGGTTGAACCGGACCGAACTGGTTCAGCCAAGAAAGAGAGGAAAAAAGGAGAAAAGGGAAAAAGAAAAAAGAAAAAAAATTGGAGAAAAATCTCGGGGATGTAATCGAGCTACGGGTAAGTTGGTAAGCGGTCAAATTTGACCGATTTAAATTTTGAAATATTTAATTTAATTAATTTTCGACTGGAAATTTACCCGAAAATTTATGAAATTGTGTAGCTCGATAATTGACGTCAAACGAGAGCTTAAGACAGTCTCGATTTGCGTACTAGCATGGAATATCGGGTAAGTAACCCTTATTTAAGATAATTTTCATCGTTATGCGTGCTTTAAATTTAATTATCGCATAAAATAAATTAAATTATGGAAATTTAGATAAATTATCGTAAATAATAAATTGAAATATTCGAGAGTTAGAACGAGGTCCAAGAAATTTTTGGTGGGCCCAATGAGCCCAATAGGCCTCGATAATGTGAAAATTAAGTGGAAAACGGGCTTAAGGCCGATTAAGGCCTATTAAGGTGCAATCGGGCCCAATATGGGTAAATGGGCCCAATGATTTAAATTAAGCCCAGAAAATAGGAAATACAATTAAATTATATGATATCTGACCTGAGGAATATTTATATGCAGTTTCAGACATTGGATTGAGAGCAGATCAGACTGCGTGACGAGACAGCAGTGGAAAAGGAAAGGTCAAACTCTACAGAAAAATAAGGTAAGGGAATTCTACGGACTGTTAGAGGTAACTTTATGAAACTTCAAAGTTCATATGCAGTCTTTTAAAGTATCTGAAGGGTCTAGAAGTAAGTTAATAATTTTAGTGCCCCGAATGGGCAAATTACCAAAATACCCTTGTTAAGGGTAAAATTTTCAATTTTAGAAAAAATTGGGAGGAGTAAGAACAAGAGGTTCCTGCTCATTCTGGAGATGTTTTGACTCATGCATGAGTAGGCTGGCTAACCTTGAAAGAAAAATGCACAGCATTGCATATTTCCAACGAGGAAATTGTTTTGAAAACTGTTTTGAGGAAACAGAGCCGCCTACGTGTTTTTATTGACATGTGACGTGCTAGAGCTTAGCTCACACGATATTTTGATTTGGGTGATGCATGCATTAGTGCTGGAGCGAGAACTCGCACTAGAGTTTTACATGCATTGGTGCTGGAGTTTAACTCGCACCAAGTTTTACATAATTTTCGTAACAGGGTGCTAGAGTCTAACTCGCACCATATTTTTATATGATTTTTGAGACAGGGTGTTGGAGCTTCACTCGCACCAAATTTTCACATGGTTTGCATACAGAGTGCTAGAGCTTAGCTCGTACTAGTTTTACTTGATTTGATGAGAGTGCTGAGCATCGCTCGCACTGATTTTATGAGAACATGCGATGAGCCGTGCTTAGAACGTCGGGTAGACTATGTGTCACCGATTAAATAGGCTCACACGTGCGTCCTGAGACAAGGTATGATATATGGGTCCACGGAGTACGATGTACCATGCAAGTAGCATGGAGTACGATGTACCGTGTGGCATCTTCGGATGCGTGATATCTTCGGATGTGTGGGATTGGATAAGACCGACGAGATGGACTGACCCACTCCCGAGTGGTTCCCAATCATGGTGAGACCCCGCACACTAGGATCCGTGTAGGCAGAGGGACTCCAGAGGACACATGGCCATAGTCCTGGTTATTATCGATATACAGATGTTGCCTAGTCTCGCATGTTGATGATTTTGATGAGATTTAAAACTGGGTTTTAAACTAAATTTGCTTGATGTTATTTGCATGCTTTTTAAACCCATGTGTGATGTAAACTGATTTTCATGGTTTTGTGTGAGTCAGGACCACCCGAGGGATGGGTTGAGTCCTGGATTTGTTGTGAAATTTTAAATTAGAAAGAAATGATTTGAAATAGTTGCATGTTGAATTTTCCATGCAAACTTGTTTTACATGACATCATGAATCATAGCATCAGTTTTGAAATGTGTGGAGAAAGGGTGGTTTATGCAGGGCACCACGTTCATGTAGGTAGTATGGTTACCTACTTGTTCGTAGGATTGCTTTACTGAGCTTGATGTGCTCACCCCTTTCATTTTCTCACACAGATAATCTCCAGTAAATGTTGAGGCGACTGAGTACTGCATTCTGGATATCTGCTGCTACCCATCATTTAAGGTATATACACTTGTATATATTGTATCTAAATAAGCATAGCACAGTAACATGTTTGTAAGTGACTTTAGAGGATGTATAAATATTATAAACACTTATAAATGACTGAGAAAGAATTAAGTTATATGGTAAATGAATGGTGGGACTGGCATTGTCGCACAGCCCAATTGTTAGTGGAGTGTGGTCACGATCAGAGGACATGTAAGAGTCTAAGAATAAACAAAAAGCGAAAAATTTACTCTGATTTTTGGGTAGTTTTGGGTCATGACAAAGCCGATTCGAATCTTGGATAGGAAAGAAAAAGCATTACGGCTTAAGACAATTCCTTTAATCAAGGTTTTGTGGCAGTACCACACCTCGGAGGAAGCCATGTAGGAATTAGAAAGTTTAATGTGAGAGAAGTACCCACATCTGTTTAAGGATTATTGTACTTTTAAATTTGGGGACCAAATTTCCTAAGGTGGGGAGAATGTAAACACCATAAATTTTTATGTATGTGGTTTCAACAAGGAATAATACATAAGCCAATGGAATTAAAAATGTGTTTTCCCTTAGTTAATGATTAAAAATTTAATTATATTCTCCACTGTGAGACTTGGAGGAAATAATCAAATAAATCATATTAATGCTAAGAGCAACTGACTATGGAAATATATACATATATATTTGGGTGTGTAATATTATGTTCAATGTTTAAATTAGGTGTATGAGTATATGTATATATATATACACTTGGATATTCATATATATATATACATACAAATATACATACATATCTATTTAGGGCCGAGAGCTTTGCTTTGTAGAATATACATATAAAGAAGTATGTATATATATATATATGTAGGGTGCAAATTAGAGAGACAATGATCAATAACAGGAAAAAACAAACAATACACTAATAGACACAAGATATAACACATGGTAGGAGAGGGAGTGGATAGGCAGATAGGTAGCCTGGCAGTGAAAGGAAATGAAACTGACAAAGGTTGTGTAAAAGTGGATGGAAATCTGTGAGATCTGAGAATTGTAGATATATTTTAATGATGTAATAAGAACTTGAAGTGTAATTTATTGAGCTAAGTGAATTGTGAAAATTATATTTGGAGATTTATATGTAAGTGTTTAACATAACTGTAAAACTAAGAGGTTAGATCGATCTTCGAGAAGGAGAGATCGATCTGGTGAGTTAAAAATGACAAGGAAAGAGGAATTTAAGGAGCAGATCGATCTCCAATGGAAGAGGATCGATCTCCTTATGATTCTGTTTGAGAGAAGATCGATCTCATGAGGAAGGGATCGATCTCCAAAAGTTTCTGTTTGGGAGAATATCAGTCTCCTCAAGGAGCAGATCGATCTCATAAAGCCATAAAGAGATCTGTGAGATCCCGTATATGTATAGCTGTATATAGGAACATAGAAATGTAAATGAAATCATGAGTATGATAATACATTCGGAATACAAAGTATATGCAATGTAAGTTCATAAGATTATGTACGCACTTGTAATAAGAGTCGTGATAGTACGTAAAAGTTGCGTTATGAATGAGTATGAAGAAATGAACTTAAATACGAGAAGAATGTGATTGAAATGGAATAAGAGTAGTGTGGTAAAATGGAAGGAAAGATTTACATAAGCATATATTTCCATTCAGGTAATATCGTGTATATTTGGTTATACAAAGATTTTCCCACAAGTTTTAATATGTACTAAGTGTGATTGGATGACATTTTTAAGCTTCAAGGAGGGATGAATGAGGAAAGGACTATAGAGGTAAATTGAGGAAGTTTTGAATGAAGTTGTTGCAGAAAAACTGTAGAAAATCTGGAAATATGGAGGCCAGATCGATCTCATAGGATGAGAGATCGATCTGGAAGAGCCAGAATGCTCTTATGTGAGTAATGGAATGGAGCAGATCGATCTCCAAGGGAATCAGATCGATCTCCTTAGCTCTCGGGTTGGAAGCAGATCGATCTCCCCTAAGACCAGATCGATCTCCTTAAGCTTCTGTTTGACAGCAGATCGATCTCAAGCCTCGACAGATCGATCTCCTGCTTTTAAAATGTCTTAGGAAAGAGGAATTTTTAGAGGACCAGATCGATCTCCACCCAAGGAAGATCGATCTCATCAAGTTAAAACTATAAATAGGAGTAGTTGGATCTGCAGATTTTTGGGATAAACCATTTCTTTCCACTTCAACTCAAAAACCTAGCTTTCTCACTCCTAAATCCAACCATTTTCAATAAGATTTGAGGAAAAGCTATTAGAGACAAAGTCGTTCACGTCTAAGAGAAGAACAACATAGTCTAGAGGCATTTCCCCATTTGTCGGATTGAAGGAATAAAGGGCATTTCTAATTGGAGCAAAGAGGAAATCCAATGAGGTAAGTTCTAGTGCACAAATCCAAGTACATTGGTCTAGTTAATGATTATGAAGTTAATTGGGTGTGCACCTTGTGGGTAGAACTACCTAGAATGGCATGAAATGAATATAACTTAGAAATGGTCTAGTGTGAGAAAGTGGAATGTAGAAGTGTTAATGATGATTGAGATATCTTGAGAGGATGATTATGTTGTGGGCATGGTTTGGGTATGTTGATATTGGGATAAAAATTATGAGATTTACCACAAGGGGGTGAAATGTATATTTAAGGCATTGGATAAATGCTTAGTTGAACAAGAGTTAGAAACGTTAAGTCGAGTGTTTGATGGATGAATTTCAGTTTCGGATGATACGCCGGAGCAAGTCGAGAGGAGAACGAGAGAAGCATAAAGGCAGATAGTTGCACACAAGTAAAGCGAGGTAAGGGACTGTGTGTTAGCTATAGAGATGTTCGTGCGTATTTTATAGCAATTTCGTAGATATATTGCTAGAACTAGTACGATATTATAATTCTATGAAATGATATGGAAGCATGAAAAGTACTATGATGTATATATGTATTGAGAAATGGATAGGGTAAGGAAATGACATGATATGCATGTTTTCAATGTTTTTCTCTAATTTACATTGATCTTGATGATTGAGAAATGTTGATGATAGGTTGGCTAATTTTACATGTTTTAGCATGAAGAGGCATGCTGAATGAATAAACATGTTTTGAGTTTTAAAAAGAGAAAAATAGCCATCTATCAGTTTTGAGATGAGATTCGGTGTTGAAGCGCTAGTTCACACCTGTTTTAATGCCTTTGATGTACCATGCTGGAGTTTTAACTCGCGTGAGGGTTTTGAGAAAGTGCAGGAACTTTGCTCGCACCTGTTTTATTAAGTTGAGGTAAACCTGGGGGTTTGGGACCTAAGGGGATACCAGCCGATGGCCATTTGAACGGGCTGGGCCTTAACGATAGATCGTACCGCGCTGGAGCCTTGCGATGACTGTGTGTCACGCTGCTTGCTCGCCTAGTATATGAGACATGGTTTAGGATAAAAGCTCCATCGGAGTTGGAGTATGGACTTGGGTCCACGGTCGTATGTAGAACAGTGCAGTTATCCTTTAGTATACTATGTATCATGCTGGGTGCACGTGAGTACGAGTATCGCGTAGATGACACACGGTGTATTCTTACCGTGAGTATACGAGGAGATGTGGTTGATTGAGATGAGCCGGAGGGCAGGACTGACCCATTCCCCTTCAGGCGAAGTGATGCCCTGTGCCCACCTGATCAGTGAGGCTCGGGATCACTGACTATGGCCATATGTCGTGGATATTAGATTGCCGAAAATTCCATGCCTGTCTCAAAGATTCGAGAAACAGAGATAATCTCAGAAAAGAAAGAGATTTACAGAAAAAAGTGAATTAAGGGAAGAAAGAGATTGTGTTTTTGATAAATCGCCGATTTCACATTTGTGCCGTGAGGGCACTATTTATAAGCATGTTTTAAATGGAAGCTTGATATTTGATTTACACGAAAATGTTATCGAGAAATATATGATTAAATGCATTTTTCGTATGGTATTTCCATTTGTACTGAAAACATGGTTTTGGTTTATACATGCATGGGCTATGTAGGTAGTACGATATCTACCTGCTAGCATACATTTCCTTACTGAGCTGTGGTTTGCTCATCCCACTATTTTCCCCCTCCAGGTACTGAGAAGTAAGAGAGCGGTGGTCTCTAGGTCTTTTGTGTTGAACAGCTCCCACAATTCCATAAAGGTATAAGATTTATATACATGAGTATTTTGTATCTAATTTATCGTATCACACAGTTATATCTTGGAATTGTAAACAGTATTATGGGGATCATATGTAAGCACATGGTATTTATACAATTGATTTTGTATATCTACACACATACCTGGGAGTGTGAATTAAAGATTTAAATCTTCCGCTGTAAATGAATGAATTTTAGTAATTGCATCTTCTCACAGCCCAACCGTAGTAGAGAATGTATGGATAGAAGGGTTCCCAGAAGTGGGGTGTGACAAGATCAATCTCACCCCTCGATAGATCGATCTCCTAGGCATAAAATTACCCCTGATTGTCCCCAAATTCAAATGCAGATTGATCTCATCAAGAGCCAGATCGATCTCCTACCTTCAGTCTATATACAGAACCCCTGCTTTCTCCTGTAATTTCATTTTCTCTCTCTTCCAAACCCCATTTTCACTGAGCCCTAGCTTTCTCACTCATCCAAAGCACCCATTTCTGTCCAAATCAGAGGCTGTGGCAAGAAGGAAAGTTGTTCCTCATCAAAGGGAGAACAACATACTTGGAAATCATAAGACGGGTCGAATCGAGGGAAGAGATAAGCTCTCCACAAGTTTTGGGTAATTTCTAAACCTCGATCTTGATATTTGAGGTGATTTTGGTGATAATGGTTGTTGGCATTATGTTGAAATAGCTGGAAAATGATTAGGGATTGATGAAATTACAATGTAGTTGGGGTGATAATGATATTTAGCAATTTTGGTAATTTTGGGAATTTTGAGTTATAAAAGAAAATTTAGACAATGTGGTGATTTAGCATAGATATTGTGGCATGGAAAGTGTAGGATGTTGAGATGTTGTGAATAAGATTGTGGATTGTGATAGAGTTACGGGAATCGAGCGATTTAAGGTGTTCTAAGCAATTATGCTCGATTTTGAGAATTGAGGTTACTGTAATGATGAGTATTGATGTTTTAACATCGTTTGGACAGCTCGAGAGTTTCAGAGTAGAATGCGAGACTAGTCCGTGACAAGGGGGAAACGATTGCACTATACGAGGTGCAAAAGGGTAAGGGAAACTAAACCATTTGTGTATGTGATTTGTGAACTATTATAGCATGATTTGCGATTTATAAAACAAGAATGTTTGATGTGTTGTGTTTTGATGAGAATGCACACGATTTTTATAGTCGGTTCGAGCCCATTATTTTATGAGTTTATAAGCTGAGTGTGAAATTGCTTTATAAACCGTTGAGTTTATGTGAGAAATGAATTGGGCTCTACGTTAAGGCAATATTGAGATTTGTGAAATGTGTGCGTGCTTTGCCGGTTGGAACTCGGTTTTAATATGTTTTGTGTTGAGTACAAACAGTTTTACATGAGTTTTATGAGAAAGAAACCACTATGAGTTCTACGTGAAGGCAAGCCAGTTTGACATGATAATGGCTATTGATAAAGACTTAGGTGTGTAATTTTGAATACACACTGGGCATTGCTCTGGTAGCATGTAAGTCCGATTCTTCTCCGTTATAGTAACGTGAGGAACCCCATTCTGTGGTTGTGCCACGTATATTTGGTGGTCGTTGCCACGTGAGGAACCCTATTCTGTGTCTGTGCCACGTATATTTGGTGGTCGTTGCCACGTGAGGAACCCTATTTTATGGCTGTGCCATGTATATTTGGTGGCCATTGCCACGTGAGAAACCCCATTCTGTGGCTATACCACGTATATTTGGTGGCCGTTGCCACGTGAGAAACCCCATTTTGTGGCTATGCCACGTATATTTGGTGGCTGTTGCCACGTGAGAAACCCTAATCTGTGGTTGTGCCACGTGTGAATCTAAATCAGTGGCTATGCCATGTGTGTTTGGTGGCTGCGCCACGTGCATTATTATTACAGTGATTTTATCACGTATATTGAGAAAGCCATTATTGCATTATTTTCACATGCTTGTTATTGCTCTATACTGAGCATTTTACTTCATGTTTCCACATGATTTTGAGATATGAGAATGTTGTTTTGAGAACTTTCATGCTATGGTTTTCAAATGAGTATACTGAGTTTCACATGCAAATAAATATTTTATGATGTGCATTATGGTTTATATAACGAGTCCCTTACCCCCCTTCCTGAGCGATTTAGAAGCTCACCCTGTTTTCTTTTCCACCCAGATTTCTTCAAGTGAAAAGGGTTTTCCTACGACGTAGGTGTGTAATTTTGAATACACACTGGGCATTAATAAGTCTGATTCTTCTCCATTCTAGTAACGTGAGGAACCCCATTCTGTGGCTGTGCCACGTATATTTGGTGGCTGTTGCCACGTGAGGAACCCCATTCTGTGGCTGTACCACGTATATTTGGTGGCCGTTGCTACGTGAGAAACCCCATTATGTGGCTATGCCACGTATATTTAGTGGCCGTTGCCACGTGAGAAACCCTATTTTGTGGCTATGCCACGTATATTTGGTGGCCGTTGCCATGTGAGAAACCCTATTCTATGGCTGTGCCACGTGTGAATCTAAATCAGTGGCCATGCCACGTGTGTTTGGTGGCTGCGCCACGTGCATTATTATTACAGTGATTTTATCACGTATATTGAGAAAGCCATTATCGCATTATTTTCACATGCTTGTTACTGCTCTATACTGAGCATTTTACTTCATGTTTCCACATGATTTTGAGATATGAGAATGTTGTTTTGAGAACTTTCATGCTACGGTTTTCAAATGAGTATACTGAGTTTCACATGCAAATAAATATTTTATGATGTGCATTATGGTTTATATAACGAGTCCCTTACCCCCCTTAATGAGCGATTTAGAAGCTCACCCTGTTTTCTTTTCCCCCCAGATTTCTTCAAGTGAAAAAGGTTTCCCTGCGACGTACGGAGTAGTGGCTAGTGGAGGACTTGAGCTCCAGGCCACATATATTGTATTTTGAGGTATCTTTTATCTTTTCATATACCCAGACAATTATTGTAATTACAGACACTTGATGTATAACATTGTATGGGATGTATTAGGATTAATTAACATGAGATCGAGTAATGTATATGATATAATATATACTATTTAATGACGAGATCCTGAGGTATGATAAGTGTGATGATGTATGACACTGCACAGGAATGCACTCTTAATTGTGAATTGTTGAGTAAAAAGTTTTAAATTGGCCATATTTTCTGCGTTTTCGGGGCATGACAAAATCAAGGAAAAATATTTTTATAATAGAAATACATGTTGAATCAGCAGCAGAGGAAGTCAGATTAGAGAGGAGGTTGAGGTAGACTTGTATCGAGGAGGATAGAGCAGACAGCAGCAAAGCAGATCGAGCAAGAAAGGGAAGGCTGAAGAGATGGTCTGCTACTAATAAAGATGGGACAGTACCAAGGGAAGAGGTCTAGAATTGGTAGGGAATGGGAACGATGAGGGAGATACAGAGGGAGCATGAGAAGAAAATTGAAAACTGAAGATGAGATAGACCAGAGATGAGGACGTGGGGAGTATGGTGAAATTTAGTTTTGCGTGTGTTAGCTATTGGAATAGAGGGGTGTACTGAACTGGAAATATAAAGAGATTAAACAAAGATAGGGATGGAACGGAGGGAGAAAAGTGTGTAGGTAGAAGAAGGGTGACCTAAACCGAGAGAGAGTGACAAGCTGGCTGAGAAAGGGCCTCAAAACAGGGATTGTATCAAGAGGTTTGGGCAACTGTTACTGCAGCAAAAAAAATACATGAGGAAGATGGTTCAGTAAGAAATAGAGAACGAGATGGAAACAGAGAAAGATAGAAACAGATGGAATTGATGATGTTGTTACAACATTGAAGGTAGGAAACGTGAAGGAAATAAGAAAGATCTGAAGAAAGGATGGAAGGTTGAGGACTGAGAGTCGTGAAGAAGAGCTAAAACAGTGAGATTGAAGGAAAGGAATGCAAGAGATGAGTGTGAGTGCAAGGTAGGAAAACAGAAGCTGGAAACCGAGAAGAAGTTGTGGTTGAGATAGGGGAGGAGACCGAGAGAAGCGTAGGTGAACGAGAGGCTAAACATGGCCGTTGAAAACGGAGTGAATGGGAGGTCACCGACCCCGAGGCGGAGATGTTAGGATGATAGAGGTGGCAGCGTCGAGAGCCGAGTGAAGGTGATGAATAGAGCCGTGTGACCAGTGAGGAAGGAGAAGGAAGAAGAAGAAAGAAAAAGGAAAAAAAACGTGTGAAAGAAAATTCAAAAAAAAAAAAGGAAGAAAATATATTTATATATATGTGTATAGGATTATATATATATATATATATAGAAGTATCGAAGATAGAATAGAGAAGCAAAGAAAATTGGGAAACTTGAGGGAAAGAGCTCCAAAGGAATAAACCGAATAGAATAGACCCACCAACTCGTAACGTTAAGGCATTGAGGATTACTGACAGATACTGAGGTAAGGAAAATTCATGTGCGCTACTAGAGATAATTACGCGTAATTTCTGTGGTATTGTATATATAAAAGTCTAGGCTGAATTTAATAGTTACCAAAATTACATAAAAATACTAGGCCAATTTTATATCTCTGATGAAAAATATAGATTTTTGGCATTAGTTAAACAATCAAGCCTTACCATTGTAAATCAAATTTGTTTGCAGAGACACTAATATAACGTGAATTATGGATTTGAATCGAAAATTCTGAATTTAATTACTATAGACTGTTTACTGGGATTTTAACCGAAAAAAGGCCAAGTCTGCTCCTTTTAAATTGCTTTATGCACTGTAATGAGTTTCAAAAACGTTTTGATGAAAATAATTTTCTTATAAATTAGTATTGATAAATGTGCTTGAGTGCGTGTTGACAGTGTGTCGCATAGTCCGACTCGCACTAATTTTGAGACAAATGCAATGATTAGTCATGCTGTACAGTTACTGTTACTGAACTGTTACTATTACAGAACTGTTACTGTTACTGTGGTCCAAAAAGTACGATGTACTGTGCAACACGCATGTGAGTACGCTGTACCATGTTATTGGTCTTTAGACATACTTTACCATGATCCGTTTGGGTAGCTGACCACTCCCATGGCAATTGACATCCCGGTATACCTGATCAATGATGCCCAGAGTCATCGACATTGGGCAATTGTCATACTGATTACTATTTATAGCATGTTCTACCTTGTCTCGTCTATTTAAACTACGCAACTGACTGTATGAACTGAAATACTGCATGAAGAGGATTTGTTTCATCGTATAAAATTTTAACTAATATATTATTGCAATACAATGTTTACATTATTGATATTGTTATCGTTACTGATTTGACTTTGATTTTACTGAATTGTCAACGAACTGATATTTTCATTACAAGTTTATATAGATAAATAGTGTATTTATCTACCTGCCACATAATTTTTCTTACTGAGCACGTTGAGCACACCCCTTACTTTCCTCCATAGAGTCTCATCAGTAGCTGGGACCTTTTCTGTACGTCGAATTATTTTGCACAGCTATACATCAGCAAAGTATTCCCCCATGTTAAACGTATATCCAGTATAACCATTTATTTTGTATGTAAATTTTGTAAGTACAGTAATGTATGTGAAGATGTGTCTGGGAATATGAACAAGAATATTTTGTAAGAGAACTATTATGCTGATTAATTGGAAAGCAGCTCCATTGGTTTTTATTTAAATTGATTACCATGAAAGCATATGAATATAGACGAATTCACTGTATTGATCCAGCATCGACTCATAGCCCAACCATATTATACCGTAAATTAGGTGACATCGTAGATATAAATTCTAGGAAGATTTTACAGTAAATTTTTTTTTTGTGCTATTAGAGAAATCGACACGTAATTTTGAGACTGTTGAATTGAGATAAAAATACTATGCCAAATTTATAGATATCGAAATTATAGGAAATTCTAGCCTTAGTTAAACGACCTATCCTTACTCGATAAAGTCTGTTTTAATTTCACGATTATCGAAATATGCCAGTTTTATTATCTGAAACTGATACCCCTAGTTTTAATTGCCACGTATTGTAAACTGAGATTTTAAATCGAAGAAGGATGAGCTAGCCTCTTTTTGAAATGTTATATTTTTACCGAACTGAATTTATAGTTGATTTTAATGAAAATGATTTGCTTATAAAGTAATACTGAGGATATGTGCTTAAGTGCATGCTGACTGTGTGTCGCACGGTCTAACTCGCACTGATTTTATCTTGCCTATTTGATTTACTTATTTGACCATATGAACTGTATTATTGTATGGAACTATATTATTCTACTCCATAAACAGACAATGGGGACCACCTCTTGAATCCTACGGTAACAAAGTGCCACACAGTCGTCACAATAAAACGTTGTATAAAGTTTTAGAACTTGTATTTATTGCAATACAATGTTTATACTATCGATATTGATATTCTTATGGATATTTCAACTCTGATTTTACAGAATTGCCAATGGCTCTGTATATTTTCATGATAAGCCTATTTTACAAATATGTATATAGATAGTGTATTTATTTACCTGCCATGTAATTTTTCTTACTGAGCAAGTTGAGCTCACCCCTTACCTTCCTCCACAAAGCCTCATCAGTAGCTGGAACGCTCTTGTAAGTAGGATTTTTGTGCACAACCATACTTTCGTAGAGTAATCTTTTACGTTAATGGTATACCCAGGGCAAATATTATTTTGTATCTAAAATTTTTTGTATGTGCAGCAATGTAAACGATTGTAAATCTAGGGATGTAAATGTCAATATTTTTGCATAGGAATAATTATTCTGGTTAATCGAAAGATATTTTCTTTGGCTTTGTTCAAAGATTTATTGTTCTAATCTAACATCGACTCGTAGCCCAACCATATTGTATCTTAAATTGGGGCGTTATAGAAGTTGGTATCAGACCAAGATTGGTCTGATACGAGTCGATGATTGGAGTAGAGAAAAGTAGGAATGTTCACATCCCCAACATTACCGTACATCGTTTTGAAACAAACGGGTATACCTAGTTGTGTTTTACTGATAAACTGTGTCATTGAATGAAGGAAAACTAATAGATATGGTTGGTAGGTATTGCAGCCATACTAGTAGACGAGAGGAAATCATTTCTCAAGGTCATAGAGATAGGCCCGAGAGATATAGTGAATCCTCATCTGAGTGTGCACCTCATAGTTTAACCAAAAATTTTGAAGTCTGCTTCGTAAGATTAGAGCGGGGCATGGAGACCATGATGATATTGTTTGGTCAAGTGATAGTAACGTAACAATAATGATGATGATTAAGGTATGACTGTGACTTAGAGAAAGACTAAGATTGTTTCGGAAGATAGTACACTATCATTTACTAGGGTAGGAATCCAATTATGATGAAAACTGGATAAATGAATTGGAAAAGTTATGTGGGTCCTTTAAGTGTACAACTATAAAGAAGGTAGGTTTTGTAGTATTGATATTGAAATGGGAAGTTGAACCTTAATAGAAGTTCCCCTGATCTAATTTGAGGACCCGATATTAAGGGTTATAAGGGATATTTTTCTGGATATCTTTATATGGTAATACATCCCGGATATGGCACAACAGTAATTACTAAATGAAATGTTTGAATTAGACATAACGTATAAGTTTGAGGATGAATATGAATCAAAATTTATAGTTTCAGAAGAAGTATAATCCAGATACATTGAGTTGTGAAATTAAGAAAGTTCAAAAACTCATAGGAGAGATTGGGATCCTCAATCGAGCTAGGTTAGCTTCATTTGATGTTATTATTTTTAGGAAGTAATTCATGATACACAACTGTATGGATATGAGGTGCATGTCTTCGAAGTACTAGAAAAGGAAAGGTAAAGAGCATGACTAAAAGAGATCATTTTAGTGAAGATAGGGAAGTAATGAAAGAGTAAAGTTACTATAACTGGAAGAATGAATTACTGAACTAGATGTATGAATGAAATATTTAAGCCCTACCTAGATAAATTTGTTTTAGTATTTATCAATGATATTATGGTGTATCCTAAGTTCTGGAAAGAAACAAAAAATCAGCAATTGAGAACTGTTTTACAAACCCTCAGAGAGAAGAGAAAGTATACCAAGTTCGGTAAATGTGATTTTAATTATAACAAATATCTCTTCTGGGTCACGTTGTATCAAGAACGGGTGTCAATTGAATTCTCCCAAAACAGAAGTTATAGATCAGTAGGAAAAACTCAAAATTATTAAGACTACTCGGAGTTTCTGGGGTACAAAGAGAGTTTGGAATATGTAATATGTTTTAAATATAAGGATTGTAATTTGCATATGTTTATGTTTCAGATGTGAAACTTAATTCGAACAAGGAAAAAATTTCGATATAAATGACGTTTAAAAATAACACAAGTTTTGAAGCATGATAAATTTTGAATATAGATCATGTTTAAATAAGAAATGTTTTCGACATATGAATATTATTGGGTATATGAAATGATTCAGATTAAGTGATATGATTGAGATTGGTTGTCCAAGGGGTTACGATAAACTTTGGTATCCTACTTTTAATTAGGATTGAATCTTGAACCCCTATGGCTATGATTAGTTCATGTGGTCAGGTTTAAATGCTAATAAAGGTATTTCAAAATATCTCTCTGCCTGAAATACTTGACAGCATAAAAAAAACCTAACCCATAATCCAAGAGAAAAATGTATATAGATACCTCGAGAGAGGGACTAGGTTGTGTATTAATGCATAATAGAAAGGTAACTGCTTACAAATCTTGGCAATTATAATATCATGAGAAGAACTACCTAACCCATGAATTGGAATTGGCAACTGTAATGTTTACATTGAGAATATGGTGCCATTACTGGTGTAGTGAGAAGTTATAGGTTTTTATTAATCATAAAAGTCTTAGATATTTATTTTCACAGAAGGAATTGAACATGAGATAAACAAAATGACTAGAGTTAGTACCTTGAGCAGAAGTGACCTCAGGACAGTATTATATATATATACTAGTCTGGGAACATGAGTTATTGAAATAATTTGTGAGCCACAACTTGGATGTGGTCCCCTTTGATCCTGACATTTATTACAAGGTAGCTAGCTTGAGAGTTGAAAATGGACTTCATTAATTAAATCAAATGGGCTCAGCATAATGATAAGTACTGTATTGATGTAGCTAATCAGATCCAGATGGGTACTACAACAGGTTTTGGTATTAGTACTGATGGTTTGTTGAGGTTTAGAGATACAATATGTGTACTCGATGATTCATAATTAAAGAAGGAGATTCTATGAGAAGCTCATTCATCGAGATATACTCTGTATTCGGAGAAGAGTAAGATGTATCAAAATCTCCTGAAGGTATATTGGTAAACAGGTATGATAAGAGATATAACTGAATTTATGACTAATTGTCTCAAATGTTAGCAAATTGAGGTAAAGCACCAGAACCCGACGGGGTTATTACAACCTTTACCTATGCCAATATGGGATTGAGATCATGTGCCAAAGATTTAAAGGCTTCTGGGATGACCATTTGTCATTAGCAAAATTCACATATAATAATAGCTACCACTCAAGTATTGGAATGGCATCGTACGAAGTGTTGTATGGTCGACGGTGCTGTTCGCCAATTGAATGGGAAGAAGTGGGTGAAAAAAAGATATTTGCTCCCGATTTGGTTAAACAAGCTTCTAAGGATGTGTAATTGATTTGTAGGAGGTTGAGAATAGCTCAAAATAGGCAGAAAAATTACGATGACCAAAGACGAAGACCTTTAGAATTTTCAGTAGGAGATTCGGTATTTTTGAAAGTTTCACCTTCTAAAGGTATAATGAGATTTGGAAAGAAAGGAAAGTTAAATCCCCATTATATTGGGCTTTTCGAGATCTTAGACCGAGTGGGAGACAAAGCTTACAGATTGGCGTTACCGCCAGAATTATCAAGTATCCATAATGTCTTCCACCTTTAGATGCTACGCAAGTACTATCCGGATTCGACGCATGTGATTGAGTATGAACCATTGAAGTTGAAGGAGGATATGACGTATGTGGAAAATCGATTCAAATTTGGGATAGGAAAGAGAAACCATTACAGTCTAAGATAATTCCTATGGTCAAGGTTCTATGGTAGTACCAGACATCGGAGGAGGTTACGTGGGAATTGGAAAGCTTAATGCGAGAGAAATACCCACATTTGTTTATGGATTAATGTACTTTTAAATTTGAGGACCAAATTTCCTAAGATAGGGAGAATGCAAATACCATGAATTTTCATGTACTCGGTCTTATCGAGAAATAGCAATTAAGCTATTGGGATTAGAGAATGTGTTTCCTTGGTGAATGATTTAAATTAAAATTATAATTTACATGAGGGTCTAAGAGAATTTAATTAACTAAAATATTTTAGGTAGAGGAACAAATAATCATGAGAAATGGAAACAAACCCTGATGAGCTGGGAATATTTCTTTATATGTATGTATATATATACAATCCTTAGAATAAATTCATATTGTATACTATTAGGAAAATTTATTAAGTATATGACTATATGCGTATATGTGTAATATTTTATCATTCATCAAGTAAGGAATATAGGAATATACAAATGTATATGAGAATGTATAAGTAAACATGAATATATCTAATCCTGAGAGCAACCATTACCATGCATACAAGAAAAGATAAATGAATGTATACGAGATGCGATCGGAAGTATTAATCATTGGTGTGAGACAAGAAACATAAAGAATATATATATAAGTATGGAAGTCAGAATGAAGAATTGTGGTGGCTGACTAAAAACAGAGAAAGGAACAGGAAACTATCGTGAAAAGAAGGCAGTTTCTGTTTGTGATGGGGATAAACCGAGAAACGTGAATAGGAAGCATACCGAGCTATAGCAGGAGTAGACATAATAGGGGGCAGTTCGGTGAGAGTGATGGCCAGAGATCATGATAGAAACAAAATGGATGAGAGACTAAAAGGGGTCGACAGAGCATGGGGAACGGAAGAGAGTAGAAAGGAATGAGGGAAAGGTTTGAAACTTAACAGGAATTATGGACAGATGATGGTGATGGTTCTTGGAGAAAGAAAAGTAGAGAGCTCGAGATGTCTGTGGTGTTGCAATAAAATGCAGCAGGACGATGTGATGAAGAAATGTTGAAGGGTCATGGTGGTCGGTGGGTTAAGAAGAAGGAAACGTGAAGTATGGTTTAGCACGCATAGGAAGTGAGGAATGGCAGGAAACCTATTGTAATACACTACACAAAATCTTAAAAAAATTGAATTATATATGTATATAAAAGAGAGGGCAAAGGAACGATAGTCATGCTACTCGGCAAGAAAAAGTGGGGACTACAGTAGAGACGTGTAAGGGGACTAAAATTGGCAGTAAGAGAAGGATATGAGCTGACTAAAAGTTGGCCATGACAGTGGACTGTTATACATATAAGGGCACACAGAAAACTGCAGTAGAAAAAAATAAGGAAGTTTGAATGACCGATACAAAAGGAGAAGATAAACTGAAGACCAAAGCTACATGCGTATGGTTTGGCATCCCATGGATCAAAACCCGAGGCAACCACTCTTGCTGCAGTGGAAGAAAGATCCAGTAAAAGAAATGGGAAGGGTTCTGTTAGGAGAAGAAATAAAATGGGAAATAAAGAAAGAGATAATGATAGCTCACGGTGAGAAGAAAACAAAGAAATTGTGTCACGACCCAATTCCATTCTCTTTAACCGAAATCGCTGAAAATTTTTCGCGTTTTACTATTACCTTACCCAGTCGTGAACTAAGCTAACCACACACTGTTGGGCTGTGAGTCAATAATAAACACCACATCTCATTCATTCTCAATTAATTAAAACGATGTCATACATGTGCATTTAATCGTGTACTTATACGAATACATGTTTTACTGACATCTACATCCCCCATAAGTACAACTCAAAAGAATACTGTGCTTTTACATTGTTTAGATACAAAAAGAATCACTGTGTATATACCTCTTAGCGATGGAGATGCAGCGGAGTCCAAAATAATACGCCTCAGTCCTCACTGGGCTACTATGCACGCTCTGTAGGGGGGAAAATAGAGTGGGATGAGCAACCACACGCTCAGTAAGGCAATAATGCAAGCATGGTAGATAACTACTCTATCTACATGCTGATAGTGTTATGCATAAATCGTTTATAGTAGGAGCATGAGGAATAAAACTATGCCATGTGAATATACATATATATCATGTATCAAATCATGTGCATCGGCATATAAAACATGGTAGAGACATCATGTATAAAACATCTCATGCTCAATCTCATTTAAATTCATAAAAGGGCAATTCATTTAGAAACTTCCTTTTTGAACCAACAACATAACACCACCAAATCAACTCACAATCACAACCATATTTACATTCCACAATTCACGCATGTGTATAAATCTAGGTCACTATATCAAAAGTGCCTATGTGAATCATTATATCATAAATCATCCCAGACCACACGCATCCAGGTGTGCGGGGTATCATGCTGGCACGAAGATGAATTATCCCTCGCCAGACTTTCTCTTCACATAACCATCATGCGGTACATCGTACTCCATGTGATATACACGGTACATCGTACTCCGCAACTCATATCATGATTGGAGAGTTTTCCATATTCCGTGAAGGAGAGCCTTCCTGCCGAACAGAGCCTCCCCGCCTAACAGAGCCTCCCTGCCTTCTCGGGCTTAAGGATGTTAGCTTAAGGATGTAGGGCTTAAGGGTCCTTTCCGTAAGAGAGCCTCCCCACCGAACAGAGCCTCCCCGCCTAACAGAGCCTCCCTGCCTCCTCGGGCTCAAGGGTGTTAGCTTAAGGATGTAGGGCTTAAGGATCTTACCTTCACCATACCCATGTAGGAGAGCCCCCCGGCCTAACAGAGCCTCCCCGCCTCTTTGGGCTTAAGGATGTTGGCTTAAGGATCCCACCTTTACCATACCCATGTAGGAGAGCCCCCCTGCCTAACAGAGCCTCCCCGCCTCTTTGGGCTTAAGGATGTTGGCTTAAGGATCCCACCTTTACCATACCCATGTAGGAGAGCCCCCCTGCCTAACAGAGCCTCCCCGCCTCTTTGGGCTTAAGGATGTTGGCTTAAGGATCCCACCGTAAGAGAGCCTCCCCACCAAACAGAGCCTCCCCGCCTAACAGAGCCTCCCTGCCTCCTCGGGCTTAAGGATGTTAGCTTAAGGATGTAAGGCTTAAGGATCTTACCCACTTTCACAACCCTTTACGAATCCCATTGTACAAACTTGTGCGAGCAAAGCTCTAGCACGACTCATGCATCATGCATCTTCTCATAAAGAGGCGCGTACGAGCATAGCTCTAGTACGGTTATACTCATAAGATAACCATTCACAATCCACGTACGAGCAGAAGCTCCAGTACGGTTTATAAACATCATCATAATTCAATTTCAAAGTGCGAGCTAAGCTCAAGCACGTTTCACACAAGTGAAAACATAGAAATCTCGCGCGAGAGCGAGGCTCTAACGCGAATTATATCACATACACGCGATAGGCGGCTTACGTGCATTCAAAACATCACATAATATGCTTAGTGCCTCGTATGGGCTATTTCACAACATCATTCGAGTACTAGCCAGCCTATCCTTTTATTTGCTCAAATCAAAGCATTGTGTTTTGTAAAAGCATTCAAAACACATGATTTATGCAATTATTAGCCTTACCATCCCTTTTTCATAACATCCACTTCGAAACCAAAACCACGCATATACCCATCATCTTTCACAAATACCATCAACATTTATTTGAGCAATTCATGCATTTCATACAACACCCAATATTCACCCAGTTCAAAATACGAGCAGCTATCTCTATATACTCACAAGATTCCCTTACCTGGAATTGCGATGCGTGATTCCACTTCCTTAAGCTGCTTACTCGTACTATTTGGTTCGCCTTCAACGAACTCTTCGGGACTGCACAAAATCGTATCCCGCATTATATTCGACCCATATATTGCAACCCTTGTGCTTGCTATAGTCACTTTAATCTATAGCCTCTATTAAAGCTTATTTGGCCTCGTTTCATTACTTTATCCATAACTCGAGTCTATGGATTTTCTTAGGCCTATTAACTCATTCAAAGTCGATATCAAATCGACATTAAACTCATAGTGTTCATACTTCATGAATTCCCTCACTATGGCATTTATCAAGCATATTCATACCCATTTCCACAATTCTTCCAAACTCACAATGTAATCTCATTTAACCATCTAAAATCATAAACAATACCCCAATAACAACTTTAGCATGCCGTAAATCATAAACTCATTCAATCCCACATATCCTCACACTATACCCATTTTAGATTTCTAGGTCACACCACTTCCACTACATTCTTAGGTAGTTTATCCATCAATACTCACACCAATCAACTCCAAAATCAATTAAATAGCTAATGCATTTAGATTAGAGTGTTAGAATCTTACCAATATGATTTCTCTTCTTGCTCCAATTGGTAAAGCCCTTAACTCCTTCAACTCTAAGAATGGGAAATTGCCCTCCCACTATGTTGTTCTCCTCTTTGATAGGAACAACTTTGCCTCTAATGATCTCTCTTCAAATCTCACTGAAAATGGTTGATTTTTAGAGAGGGAAAATTAGGTTTTTGGGGTTGAAGTTTTAGGGTTAAGTGTTTTCCGAGATTTCCAGATTTTTCAGCTCTCCTTATATAGAAATGACTTGAGGAGATCGATCTGGTCCAAGAGGAGATCGATCTGGTCCCTTAAAATCCCTCTTTTTCACGGCATTTTTAAGCCTGAGATCGATCTGTCGAAGCAATGAGATCGATCTGTTGAGGCATGAGATCGATCTGTCGAAGCATGAGATCGATCTGGTCCCAAACAGAGAGCTAAGGAGATCGATCTGGCTGCTTGAGGATCGATCTTTTCACTTACAGGATGCTTGGCAGATCGATCTGGCTCCATTGGAGATCGATCTGCTCCATTCGTTCACCCAAATAAGAGCATTCTGGCTCTTCCAGATCGATCTCTCATCCTATGGGATCGATCTGGACCTCATGTTTTCCAGATTTCCTGCAGTTTCATTGCTGCAACTCATACCAACACACCCTCAATCTATTGCCATGGCCATTTCCTCATCCATCCACCTCTATAACTTGAAAATGGCATCCATTCATACCTTATGCACATTGAAACTTGTGTGCATTCATTGTATGTTCAAAGGTATGCTACATACAACCAAATGGAAGCATAACTCCATTCCATTTTACCACACTACTCATTTTGAGTCTCAATCACATCCATCACTTGCCATATCTCATTTCTTCGCATTCATACTCAATGAAACTTGTATGTGCGTTACAATTTATATTACACATACATACATTAAATCCATGGACTTACATCAATCATACTTTACATCACAAGTCCATTCATATTATTTAATCCAAGTACACACATTACCCTTATACATATACGGGGTCTTACATTCTCCCCTCCTTCAAGGAATTTGGTCCTCCAAATTAGAACCAAGTCACTCTTCAAACAGTTGGGGGTACTTCTCCCGTATTAAGTTCTCCAATTCCCACGTGGCCTCTTCCGCCGTGTGGTGTTGCCAAAGCACTTTCACCAAGGGAATTGTCTTATTCCGCAACACTTTCTCTTTTCTGTCCAATATCCGAACCGGCTTCTCAACATACGTCATACTCTCGTGGAGCTCCAACGGCTCATATTTTATCACGTGTGCCGGGTCCGGGTGATACTTCCGAAGCATCGAGACGTGGAAGACGTTGTGGACATTTGCCAAGTCCGGGGGCAATGCCAATCTATACGCCTTTTCTCCCACTCTCTCTAAAATCTCGAAGGGTCCGATATACCTAGGGCTCAGCTTGCCCTTCTTACCGAATCTCATAATACCCTTCGATGGTGATACCCTCAGAAATACCGACTCACCCTCATCAAACTCCAGTGGTCTTCGTCTCTTGTCAGCATAACTCTTTTGCCGGCTCTGAGCTGTCCGTAATCTCTCACATATCAACTGGACGTCCTCAGATGCCTGCTGCACTAAGTCCGGAGCAAAAATTTGTCTGTCACCAACCTCTTCCCATCCAATAGGGGAACGGCATCTACGCCCGTATAATGCCTCATAGGGTGCCATCCCGATACTAGCATGATAGCTATTATTATAAGCGAACTCGGCTAACTGCAGGTGGTCATCCCAGGAGCCTCTATAATCCAGCACACATGCTCTCAACATATCCTCGAGGGTCTGTATAGTCCTCTCTGACTGCCCATCTGTCTGAGGATGAAAAGCGGTGCTAAAACTCAGTCGGGTCCCCAGCGCTTCCTGAAAGTGTTCCCACAAATGGGAAGTGAAGCGGGCATCCCTATCAGAAACAACGCTCACTGGTACACCATGTAGCCGTACTATCTCTCGGATATACAGGTTCGCCAACTGACTCAGTGTATCGGTAGCTCTCATAGCCAAGAAATGGGCGGACTTAGTCAACCGGTCCACAATAACCCATATGGCATCATGACCTCTACGGGTCCTCGGCAACCCCATCACAAAGTCCATGGTGACATGCTCCCACTTCCATGTCGGTATCGGTAGAGGCTGCAATAATCCTGCAGGCTTCTGATGCTCTACCTTCACTTGCTGACAAACGAGACACTTAGCGACATATTTCGCAATGTCTCTTTTCATTCCAGACCACCAATAAACCTTCCGAAGGTTTTGATACATCTTGGTACTTCCCGGATGTATCGTATATTTCGATGAGTGAGCCTCTGATAAAATCGTTCTCCTGATCTCAGGATCCCTGGGAACGCATACTCTGCCTCTGAACCTCAATAAGCCATCAGCACTCTGCTCAAAATCAATACCCACACCTATCTGTATCTGCCTCAGCCAATCGATACACCGTCGATCGCTCTGCTGGGCTTGCCGAATACGGCCAATCAACTCTGGCTCTAGTCTCAAACTAGCCATGATCTCAAGTCTCTCAGATCCAGGTGGGGTTACATCCAAACTGAGGTTCGCAAAGTGTTCTAACAATTCATGTTCCCGTACCATCATATAAGACACCAACCCAAGGTTCTTTCTACTCAAAGCATCGGCAACCACATTTGCCTTACCCGGGTGGTACATGATTTCACAATCATAGTCTTTCAGGAGTTCGAGCCATCTCCTCTGTCTCATATTCAGCTCTTTCTGCGAGAACAGGTACTTAAGGCTCTTATGATCTGTGAACACCTGAAATTTCTCACCATAGAGATAGTGGCGCCATATTTTCAAAGCAAATACTACGGCCGCCAACTCTAAATCATGTGTCGGGTAGTTCCTCTCATGATCTTTCAACTGTCTAGATCCATAGGCAACTACCTTCCCATCCTGCATAAGCACACAGCCCAGTCCCTGGTGTGATGCATCCGTATACACCGAGAATCCTCCTGAGCTGGTAGGAATGGTGAGAACTGGAGCAGTCGTCAATCGACGCTTAAGCTCCTCAAAACTCCTCTCACATGCCTCATCCCATGTAAACTTAACATCTTTACGCGTGAGGCGTGTCAACGGAGCAGCTAGTCTCGAGAAACCCTCTACAAATCTCCGATAATATCCTGCCAATCCCAGAAAACTTCTGATCTCAGTTACTGTTTTGGGCTGTTCCCACTGCATCACTGCTTCTATCTTGGATGGATCCACTGATACCCCATCCTTTGACACAACATGCCCCAGAAATGAGATCTGTTCCAACCAGAAGTTACACTTGCTGAGTTTGGCATACAGTTCTCTCTCTCGGAGGGTCTGCAGAACTATCCTCAAGTGCTCCTCATGGTCTTCCCTGGACTTGGAATACACCAAAATGTCATCTATGAAAACAATCACAAACTTGTCCAGGTATGGCTTGAATATATCATTCATCAATGCCATAAATGCTGCGGGAGCATTCGTCAATCCGAATGGCATCACTAAAAACTCATAGTGACCATAACGGGTACGAAATGCTGTCTTGGGTACATCTCCACTCCTGATCCTCAACTGATGGTACCCTGACCGCAGATCTATCTTAGAAAATACCTCGGCTCCCTGGAGCTGATCCAACAAATCATCGATTCTTGGAAGGGGGTACTTGTTCTTAATGGTGGCCTTATTCAACAACCGGTAATCTATACACAGTCGGAGGCTTCCATCCTTCTTCCTTACAAATAGTACCGGTGCTCCCCAAGGTGAGACACTCGGTCTAATAAACCCCTTCTCCAACAACTCTTGCAGTTGTTTCTTCAGCTCTTCCAATTCTATCGGAGCCATTCTACAGGGTGGCTTCGATATCGGCTCTGTACCAGGCACTAACTCAATATAAAATTCCATTTCCCTTTCAGGTGGTAGCCCTGGTAATTCATCCGGAAAGACATCGGGGTAATCCGCAATTACGGGTATGTCCCTCAATTCCGGGGGTGCCTCATCTATATCGACCACGTATGCAATGAACCCTTCACATTATCCTCTCCATCGTTAGTAACATAACCCATCACTCCACATTCAACATTTATCATAATAAATGATTTATCTCTCAAGCATTATGCCTTTAAAATCATACTCCTTTACTTACCACAAGTATACAAGTTTTCATATCATTTCTTTTCATCAAAATTTACAATAAGATTGTCTAGTCCTGAAAACATTAACGTTTTGGCATGACAATCCATCACAACACGATTGGTAGCCAACCAATCCATTCCCAAAATTACATCAAAATCATTCATATTTAATAAAATCAGATTGGCTATCATTTCCTTCCCCTCTATCTTTAATTTACAATCCCTACATACATGCTCAGTCAATTGACTATCATTCATGGGTGTGGAAATCATCAACATTTTATCCAACAATGTTGGTTTCACATATTTCAACAATTTATGTGCAAAGGAAGGTGATATGAAAGAATGTGTGGCACCAGGATCAAATAATACCAATGCTTCTAAATCAAAGATTCGGATGGTACCTTTTATCACATCCGTCGAAGCATCTGCGGTGTCCTGATCCAGTGCATGTACTCTTCCTCTGCTCACACCCGCAGCCTGTTTCCCTTTTTCCTCAGCTGTAGCCCTCCTCCTCGGGGCTGCTGTCTCAACTGGAGCTCCCTCAGGCTCCTTGCCCTTCTGTGGGGCAATCTCCATCTTCTCGGGACAATACTTAGCCATATGTCCTGGTCTCTCGCATCTAAAACACACCATAGGGGTCATCGGACAGGGTCTATTCCCATGGAATCTCCCACATCTCCTACACTGATCAGTAGTAGGTCGTGGTCCCCCAATATTCATGCCCCTCGGCGCAGTCAAGGCTGGGTATACGGGAGGTCTAGCAGCTCTCTCCCGCACCTCTTCAATCTTTGGCCTCTTCTCGAAAAATCTTTGGCCATCTCTCTTGGCCACTCTTCCAAACCCGGATCTCTTCCGATCCTTGTCCTTTTTAACACTGACTCTCCCAAGCTCGGAGGCATTTCGCTCAAAGTCTTGTTCACATAACTGAGCCTTATGTACCGCCTCCTCATAAGTCACAATATCGAAGGGAGCTAGCTTAGTCCGGATGGCAAATCTCAATCCATCCATGAACTTCTGAATCTTTCGGGTCTCACTACCCATCGTGTCCGGGTCATATCTCCCCAAGGACATAAACTTGGACTCACACTCGTCCACAGTACGGTTCCCCTGAACCAAATTCATAAATTCCATCCGCAGTCTCCTCTGTGCGGTAGCTGGAATATATTGCCTCCTGAAGGCCTCTAGAAATATCTCCCACGAGATCTCAGAATGTCTGGCCCTCAAAATAGTCTCGGTGGACCTCCACCAATGCTCGGCCTCGCCTTTCAGCATAAACACGGCGAAGGCAACCTTCTCACTTGAAGTGCATCGAAAAAACCTATACAGTTTCTCCATCTCATACACCCAATCCTCCGTAATCATTGGGTCCTTCACCCCTCTGAACACTGGGGGTTTCAGCGCTTGAAACTCTCGCAACCTGCTCAGGTCGCAGTCATAACCCACATCACTACCGCTCTGCTGTGGAGCGATAGGAGAATCTGTATCCTGGGCTGGAGGTGGTGTAACTGTAACTGTCTCAGCAGTCTGAGGTCTCTCCGCCTCTGCAGCTGCCTGTTCAGTAGTAGGCTGTGCCGAGGGACCTCGTCTGTCACCGGCGCCCAAGGCCTGCGTGACTATCTCCACCAGACTCTCAATACTCCGCTCTAATCTAGCGAAGCGAGCCTCAGTATCACCTGCTCTCTCAGCAAGGTTCTGTGGAGCCTGCTCAGTCTGTGGCTCCGCACGGCTCTCAGGCCTACCTCTACGGCCTCTAGCACGTGCTCTCACCCCTCTACCTTTGCGTGTAACTGGCATAGTGCCTAACTCCCTGTATTATAGTAATTTATTAAGCTCAATCCATCACAGTATACACAGTTATATCTAAACAAAAGCACAGTACTATGGGGATGTACTTTCCTACATTTTATTAATGACTCACATCTGGCCAACACAGCTCTGATACCAATCTCTGTCACGACCCAATTCCATTCTCTTTAACCGAAATCGCTGAAAATTTTTTGCGTTTTACTATTACCTTACCCAGTCGTGAACTAAGCTAACCACACACTGTTGGGCTGTGAGTCAATAATAAACACCACATCTCATTCATTCTCAATTAATTAAAACGATGTCATACATGTGCATTTAATCGTGTACTTATACGAATACATGTTTTACTGACATCTACATCCCCCATAAGTACAACTCAAAAGAATACTGTGCTTTTACATTGTTTAGATACAAAAAGAATCACTGTGTATATACCTCTTAGCGATGGAGATGCAGCGGAGTCCAAAATAATACGCCTCAGTCCTCACTGGGCTACTATGCACGCTCTGTAGGGGGGAAAATAGAGTGGGATGAGCAACCACACGCTCAGTAAGGCAATAATGCAAGCATGGTAGATAACTACTCTATCTACATGCTGATAGTGTTATGCATAAATCGTTTATAGTAGGAGCATGAGGAATAAAACTATGCCATGTGAATATACATATATATCATGTATCAAATCATGTGCATCGGCATATAAAACATGGTAGAGACATCATGTATAAAACATCTCATGCTCAATCTCATTTAAATTCATAAAAGGGCAATTCATTTAGAAACTTCCTTTTTGAACCAACAACATAACACCACCAAATCAACTCACAATCACAACCATATTTACATTCCACAATTCACGCATGTGTATAAATCTAGGTCACTATATCAAAAGTGCCTATGTGAATCATTATATCATAAATCATCCCAGACCACACGCATCCAGGTGTGCGGGGTATCATGCTGGCACGAAGATGAATTATCCCTCGCCAGACTTTCTCATCACATAACCATCATGCGGTACATCGTACTCCATGTGATATACACGGTACATCGTACTCCGCAACTCATATCATGATTGGGGGTGCCATTCCTAGGTCTTATCTACCCCATACCAAGAGTTTTCCATATTCCGTGAAGGAGAGCCTTCCTGCCGAACAGAGCCTCCCCGCCTAACAGAGCCTCCCTGCCTTCTCGGGCTTAAGGATGTTAGCTTAAGGATGTAGGGCTTAAGGGTCCTTTCCGTAAGAGAGCCTCCCCATCGAACAGAGCCTCCCCGCCTAACAGAGCCTCCCTGCCTCCTCGGGCTCAAGGGTGTTAGCTTAAGGATGTAGGGCTTAAGGATCTTACCTTCACCATACCCATGTAGGAGAGCCCCCCGGCCTAACAGAGCCTCCCTGCCTCTTTGGGCTTAAGGATGTTGGCTTAAGGATCCCACCTTTACCATACCCATGTAGGAGAGCCCCCCTGCCTAACAGAGCCTCCCCGCCTCTTTGGGCTTAAGGATGTTGGCTTAAGGATCCCACCTTTACCATACCCATGTAGGAGAGCCCCCCTGCCTAACAGAGCCTCCCCGCCTCTTTGGGCTTAAGGATGTTGGCTTAAGGATCCCACCGTAAGAGAGCCTCCCCACCAAACAGAGCCTCCCCGCCTAACAGAGCCTCCCTGCCTCCTCGGGCTTAAGGATGTTAGCTTAAGGATGTAAGGCTTAAGGATCTTACCCACTTTCACAACCCTTTACGAATCCCATTGTACAAACTTGTGCGAGCAAAGCTCTAGCACGACTCATGCATCATGCATCTTCTCATAAAGAGGCGCGTACGAGCATAGCTCTAGTACGGTTATACTCATAACATAACCATTCACAATCCACGTACGAGCAGAAGCTCCAGTACAGTTTATAAACATCATCATAATTCAATTTCAAAGTGCGAGCTAAGCTCAAGCACGTTTCACACAAGTGAAAACATAGAAATCTCGCGCGAGAGCGAGGCTCTAACGCGAATTATATCACATACACGCGATAGGCGGCTTACGTGCATTCAAAACATCACATAATATGCTTAGTGCCTCGTATGGGCTATTTCACAACATCATTCGAGTACTAGCCAGCCTATCCTTTTATTTGCTCAAATCAAAGCATTGTGTTTTGTAAAAGCATTCAAAACACATGATTTATGCAATTATTAGCCTTACCATCCCTTTTTCATAACATCCACTTCGAAACCAAAACCACGCATATACCCATCATCTTTCACAAATACCATCAACATTTATTTGAGCAATTCATGCATTTCATACAACACCCAATATTCACCCAGTTCAAAATACGAGCAGCTATCTCTATATACTCACAAGATTCCCTTACCTGGAATTGCGATGCGTGATTCCACTTCCTTAAGCTGCTTACTCGTACTATTTGGTTCGCCTTCAACGAACTCTTCGGGGCTGCACAAAATCGTATCCCGCATTATATTCGACCCATATATTGCAACCCTTGTGCTTGCTATAGTCACTTTAATCTATAGCCTCTATTAAAGCTTATTTGGCCTCGTTTCATTACTTTATCCATAACTCGAGTCTATGGATTTTCTTAGGCCTATTAACTCATTCAAAGTCGATATCAAATCGACATTAAACTCATAGTGTTCATACTACATGAATTCCCTCACTATGGCATTTATCAAGCATATTCATACCCATTTCCATAATTCTTCCAAACTCACAATGTAATCTCATTTAACCATCTAAAATCATAAACAATACCCCAATAACAACTTTAGCATGCCGCAAATCATAAACTCATTCAATCCCACATATCCTCACACTATACCCATTTTAGATTTCTAGGTCACACCACTTCCACTACATTCTTAGGTAGTTTATCCATCAATACTCACACCAATCAACTCCAAAATCAATTAAATAGCTAATGCATTTAGATTGGAGTGTTAGAATCTTACCAATATGATTTCTCTTCTTGCTCCAATTGGTAAAGCCCTTAACTCCTTCAACTCTAAGAATGGGAAATTGCCCTCCCACTATGTTGTTCTCCTCTTTGATAGGAACAACTTTGCCTCTAATGATCTCTCTTCAAATCTCACTGAAAATGGTTGATTTTTAGAGAGGGAAAATTAGGTTTTTGGGGTTGAAGTTTTAGGGTTAAGTGTTTTTCGAGATTTCCAGATTTTTCAGCTCTCCTTATATAGAAATGACTTGAGGAGATCGATCTGGTCCAAGAGGAGATCAATCTGGTCCCTTAAAATCCCTCTTTTTCACGGCATTTTTAAGCCTGAGATCGATCTGTCGAAGCAATGAGATCGATCTGTTGAGGCATGAGATCGATCTGTCGAAGCATGAGATCGATCTGGTCCCAAACAGAGAGCTAAGGAGATCGATCTGGCTGCTTGAGGATCAATCTTTTCACTTACAGGATGCTTGGCAGATCGATCTGGCTCCATTGGAGATCGATCTGCTCCATTCGTTCACCCAAATAAGAGCATTCTGGCTCTTCCAGATCGATCTCTCATCCTATGGGATCGATCTGGACCTCATGTTTTCCAGATTTCCTGCAGTTTCATTGCTGCAACTCATACCAACACACCCTCAATCTATTGCCATGGCCATTTCCTCATCCATCCACCTCTATAACTTGAAAATGGCATCCATTCATACCTTATGCACATTGAAACTTGTGTGCATTCATTGTATGTTCAAAGGTATGCTACATACAACCAAATGGAAGCATAACTCCATTCCATTTTACCACACTACTTATTTTGAGTCTCAATCACATCCATCACTTGCCATATCTCATTTCTTCGCATTCATACTCAATGAAACTTGTATGTGCGTTACAATTTATATTACACATACATACATTAAATCCATGGACTTACATCAATCATACTTTACATCACAAGTCCATTCATATTATTTAATCCAAGTACACACATTACCCTTATACATATACGGGGTCTTTCAAATTGCCAAAATACTGTTGCAACAGTCTAGGAAATGGGATATGATGGAATTGGATTTTTCTATCGCCTGCATTTTTATTGTTTATGGGAAAATTCAGAATAGAGAAATGTAGAGAAGCTGAACTGATAAGATAGGAAAAACAGAGGTGTTGTAGCTGTAGCAGGATGACAACCCGAAAGGGAAAGGGAAGCTGTATTTTTCATGTTGGTCTATTGGGTATTAATAAGGTAGTCAAGGAAGACATAGGACGTAAGCTAAGAGAGACCAGTGGAAACAGGTAGAAAGGGGGCTATTGATCATCGAAGAAATGGGAAAAAAATGGAGGCTGGAAATAAACTGTATGAAGGGGAGGAGAGACCAGTGAAACTATTGTTTTCTAAAGGATAGAAAGAGCTGAGAAAGAGGATTTCTTTTTAGTTTCTTAGTTAGCTGATCCAGGGATTGTGAGAACAAGGCAATATAAATGGAGGTGTACACAGCCGAACGAGGCTACCTTCACGTTGAAGAACAGAGAGCTCTCAGTATTTTTTGGCATTCTCGCATGAATGTTAAAATTGAAGCATTAATTTCGAGGGTCAAAATATTTGTTGCAATTTTAGAATTTTTAGGGAAAGGAAATAATTGAGGAAAATAAAAAGGAATTATATTCGGTATATTAGGCCAAGTGTAAGGTTCAATCAAGGTAACTGAAAAATTTACTGCAGCTCTGGAGGAAGCAAACTCACAAGAAACGTACCAATTGACTCGCATACCAAGGCATGAAAGAACTAATGTCTTCTATTGGGGGTAAGAAAAATTGTTGTGCTGTTAGTGATATCTACCCATATTTTCTGTTAGACCGTAGAAATAAATTCTAGGAAAATTTTACAGTAAGGAAAATTCTATGTGCTACTATAGATATCTACACGTATTTTGAGACTGTTGAATTGAGATAAAAATACTAGGTCGAATTTATAGATATCAAAATTATAAGAAATTCTAGCCTCAGTTAAATGACTTATCCTTACCCGATAAAGTTTGTTTTAATTAGCGATTATCAAAATATGCTAGTTTTATTATCTGAAACTGATACCCCTAGTTTTAATTGCCACGTGTTGTATACTGAAACTGATACCCCTAGTTTTAATTGCCATGTGTCGGACAGTCCGACTCGCACTGATTTTGAGACAAAGGCGATGGTTAAATCATGCTACGCTACTGTCTGCTGCATTGTTTCTGTTTCTGTGGTCCACAGAGTACGATGTACCGTGCAACACGCACATGAGTACGATATACCGTGTTTTTTGGTCTTCGAACATTTTGTACTATCAGCCGTTAGGGTAGCTGACCACTCTCACGACGATTGACATCCCGGTACACCTAATCAGTGAAGCCCGGAGTCACCGACATTGGCCAATTGTCGTACTGATTACTATTATAGCATGTTCTGCCTTTTCTTGTCTATTTGATTTATTGAATTGACCGTATGAACTATATTATCGTATGGAACTGTATTATTCTACTCCATAAACAAACTATGGGGGCCACCTCTTGAATCCTGTGAGAACAAAATGCCACACAGTCGTCACAATAAAACATTATATAAAGTTTTAGAACTTGTATTTTATTAGGATACAATGCTTATACTATCGATATTGATATTGTTATGGATTTTACGACTCTGATTTTACTAAATTGCTAATGGCTCTGTATATTTTCATGATAAGCCTATTTTGCAAATATGCATATAGATAGTATATTTATCTACCTGCCATATAATTTTTCTTACTTAGCATGTTGAGCTCATCTCTTACCTTCCTTCACAGAGTCTCATCAGTAGCTGGGAGCGCTCTTATAAGTAGGGTTTTTGTGCATAGTCATACTTTCACAAAGTAATTTTCTGCGTTAAAGGTATACCCAGGACATACATTATTTTGTGTATAAAATTTTTTGTATGTGCAGTAATGTAAACAATGGTAATCTGGGGATTTAAATGCGAATATTTTTCGATATGAATAATTATTCTAGTTAATCGAAAGATATTTTCTTTGGCTTTATTCAAAGATTTATTGTTCTGATCTAATATCGACTTGTAGCCCAACCATATTATACTGTAAATTAGGGCATTACACATGAAATGCAAACCTATATAGAATTGAAAAATGTTGCAAAACAATGCCTAAATGTTATGAATATGCTATGTAAAATAACTCTAAATGTATATATATTTTAACTACTAATTACATGACCTAAATGCACCATATGAACTAATGAAAGGAACCAATTAAATCTTTAAAATGACCACCAAAACTAATCGGGTTAGCAAGCTAAATTCATGCCTAAAGCTATGTAAAATGGTGAAAACATGTAGTAAATGGTAAAAAAAACAAAATAAAAATAAAAATTATCTTAACTAACTCTAAAAGTCAACTAACATATGAAAGACTCTACAAACACCTAAACACCAACTAACATGGGTCAAAGCAGTAAACATAAAAATTCTAGAAAATGACACCTCAAGTAGGGAAAAAAACTGCAAAACCTAAATTTTTTCCATCGTACTTATTATTAAAGTATTGAGAAGTGACTAAGAAAACTCGGAATAATATTATGCAGGTCCAAAGAAGACCAAAGCACTCAGATCAGTAGCGTAAGGCTCGATGGCATGCAAATCGAGGTAAGGTCTTAAGCCCCAGAATACATTAAGAATTACATATTCAAGCATGAAATGATGTCTAGCAGTGAAGATTTAGTCATTGGAAGTGAAAAAATTAGTTAAACTCGAGTTTTATATTGAATTGGGAAAATTGGCTTAGTTAAGAAAATAAATTCAAATAAATTATAGAAATTTGAGAAAATTATTCCAAGACCATGGGAATTAATTTAAGGTCATATTGATTTGGGAAAATTAAAATTAAGTGGAAAGGATGAGGATTGAATGGTCAAATGAATTTTTAAAGTGAGTTAGGAAGCTTAAACCGTTTAGCTCGGTACTAACCAAGTCAAGAAAATGAGCTCAATTTAGGAAAATTTTCTTAAACAAGTGATGACCTCTAAATTTTAATGGGAGATACTAGAGACATGATATAATATTGTAGAAGTGAAAATTTTGGAGAAATTGGACTAGAAATATTTTTTTGTTATTTTACAAAACAGGGCAGAAAATCTGCCCAGCACAGTCAACTGACCAATACATGTTCACCCTTAGATTTGAAGCTCATCCAATGGTCTAAAATTTCCCATCTTCTCTCGATTCTAACTACACTTAATAAGCTAACTATGGGCACTGGAATCACTCGAATATCATTAGCCAATTGAGAGAACCAGCTTGTCTTCTTTCCCCCTCTTCTCCCAAAACGTTACTATACACTCCTCATTGTGAAATTTTTTCGAGGGCCTTCCAGCCAGATTAAGACAATGGCCAAGAAGAAAAAAATATTCCAATCTTAACCTTCTTCAATATATAAAAATTTCAACAAAACCAAGTACATTTACTAGGGGAAAAGTTAGAGAGAAGTACTAGACAAAAAATTATCCTGTTCATGGTAAGTAGAGATTTGGATTTTTGATGAAATCTACTTGGATTTTGATGTGTTTTTAGTAAATCTAAGTTGTATATTTGATGACTGATTTGGATTATTTGTGGAGTGATTTAATTTGATCAAAAGGTAAGAGAAATTGATGAATGATGAAAAACATGTGATATGTTCTTGTTTGGTATTTTTAAATGATTTTTAGTGAAATGGAATTGGATGAATTAATTTGTATGAATTGATGTAGTTGCTGCCGACATGAGGAAATTATGGAAATGGTGAATTTTGATTAGTTCAAGGATGTTTACAGTTAAATTTATACCGTAAGAGTCCAATTTAAAGCCTACCGGTGAAATATCGAAAATCGTAAGAATAGGCAATTTAGCAAGTTGTTTAGGGTGAATTATGAGCTTGAATGAATAAGTAGGCTATAAGAGTGTTGAAATTGAAGTTGGAAATGTCAAATCAGTCAAAATAGCTTAAATCGATACTTAAACGGGAAAAATCGAAAAAATGGGCAAAGTTAACAAAAAAAGTCAAACTTGGTCAACAAAAGGGAAAGTAATCACATATTTGAACATGTTAAGATGTTATTAAGTATTGTTTGATGAATTGGTCATGTTTGGGCAGCTCAGGTTATTGGCACGTATATCGAGGCAAACTCGAGAATTGACGTTTTGCACCATCTAAGGTTTCAAAGGTAAGGGGTGTGATTTAAGATGGTAATATTATTCTTTTTTTCTCTAACCTCGATTTATGAAAACGTTCAAGTTTACTCAACTTTTCAATAAATGGTTAGAAAATTATTAAGAGATTTTTTTTTAGTTCAAACTAACCCTCGAACGAAAAGCAAGCTTCACATCTATCACATCTATCAAGCCTATGTTTCATTCGGTCATAATTTTTGAATTGAAGGAAAACTTTATGAAATTAAATGCAGGATTTTCAAGCATGTTTTCTGAATCTGTCTTCTGAATAAGATGTTCTGATTTTCTATTTATGTATGAAATTATCACACGTTTTGAGACTAAAGGCCACCTATGTTATAAGATATCACATGCCATGCTCGCCTTCGTGGAGTATGTGATTTTCGCCTTTGTGGCGTGTCTGTTTACCGCCTTCAGATGTGTTTGTTTACCGCCTTTAGGTGTGTCTGTTTACCGCCTTCGGGTGTGTCTGTTACCGCCTTCGGGTGTGTCTATTTGTTAAACAACCTTGATCATGTCTACAGCCTTACCAAGGCCATAGGTATCTGATTATTCTTTTCATCCCTCTATAGAGGATGACTCTGTTATTACCGCGTGACAGCTATCTAGGCCAGCCTAGTCTCCATCCGATATGTTCTCTGTTTTAAGATGTTAACTTTTCGATTTATGTTTTATACTCAGCATTGCTTTTGAAGTTTTGTATATTCTGAAAGATTCAGATCCGTCTATTAAGGCTTCTTATTTCGAAACAATATTTTTGTTAAATATGTTTTCCGTTTTATGTGTTTTAGAAGTTATGAAATGTTTGTAAAGAAATATCACCTTTTAGTATTAACCTGTTCACTGTATGCTTTAGATGCTATGATCATTTTAAATGCATTATTTATTGGAGTTTTCCCGAAGCTCATCCCTCTACTTTTCAGATTATTTGCAGTGATCTACAACTAGTGCCTGCTGCGTACATGATGTACGCTGGTGGATACGAGCTTCCCCAGGCTACCTTTTGTAAACGCGTGAGGTATACATTCATATCTCTTCACCAGACACTTTTTGTGTAGCACAGACACCTATTGTAAACAATATGTGGTGATGTATTCTATGTGAAGATGAAAGGAATAAGTTATCTTAGGAATTGTTTTTTAGAATAACTAGATGTGATTGAAATGTATGGAATGATTGAGTGATATGATTTGGAACGCATGTCTAATAGTTGTGGATAGCTAGAGTTGTTAAATTACCTTGATTTCGAGTGGGCAGACTTATATAGAAGTCATTATGCTGCCAAAATTTCTATTGGCCATATAGATTTAAATTTTAAACTTAAATATATAATCATAGATAAATAAGAAAGCTGAAAGGATTGACACTGTACAACAATGTAGTCTAAATGGATAAAGGAATGAGTTGAAAAAAATCTCTAAATTTCCATGGGTCGCGTGTCGTTACAAAAATATAAGTGAAAAATGCATGAAATTACATGTAAACTAATTTAAATGCATCCTAAAAGTTATCAAATAAATATATAATGTAAATATGACCTAAAACTACCTAAATGACACTAAAAACTAACCCAAACAGCAGCTAAATTACTCCTAGATAGTACACATGAACAGTAAAGAAAATGTGAAAAATGGAACTAAAATGCAATATAACCTAATCAAAATGCATCTTTAAAATTACCAAATAATTATATAATGTAAATATAACCTAAAACTAGATACGAACCCAAAAAAATTCCTAAAATTAATGCTTAAAGTGATAAAAAAATGGGAGATAACAAAATCAACCATGAACTTAACTTAAAATCTATGATTCCTAACCTTAGAAAATAATTTTTAAACACTTCAAAACTATTATAGAAATTAAAAATCAAGCTTAAAACAGTAAATAAACTTCCCCAAACAGCAAATAAAAAATAAAAAATAAAACAAATAGCTAAAACAAATAAGAAAATAAATACGAATCATGTTTAGTTACAAAAGTTATGGAAGTAATTTTTCAACCTCTTAAGCTTTCATAACCTTAAAGCTCAATCAAAAACTAAAATGGAAGATGAGAAAGGAGTAGAATAAGAGCTTAAATGCTGAAAATAAAAGAACATAAGTGAAATGCAAGATTAAACTTGAAATGTGAAGAAAACAAATAAATTGTAAGAGAAATGTAAAAGGTACTTAGGAAATAAGTTGGTGGCCACCCTAAACTATGAAAAACATTATAGAAAGCTTGAAAATAACCTTAAAATCCTAGGTAGCCGATCACCCCTTTCTTCACTATCATTTAGTTTATATACATAGGAAAATTAAAGGTAAAGGGGGAAAAGCACAAGGTAAATGAGTTGACAATTAATTGCCATGTGTCCTATTATACATGGCTTCAGTAACAATATATTTCCATGTCATCCTAAGCTATACATCATCCCATGGTGTCACGACCCAAACTACCCAAAAATCAGAGTTAATTTTTCGCATTTTGTTATTTTCTTTATTAAATTCTTATCTGTCCTCTGATCGTGACCACACTCCACTAACAAATTGGGCTGTGCGTCAATGCCAGTCCCACCACACATTTACCATGTAACTTATTTCTTCTCCAGTCATTTATAAAATGTCTACAATATTTATACATCCCCTAGAGGCACTTACAAACATGTTACTGTGCTATGCTTATGTAGATACAATATGTACAAGTGTATATACCTTATGTTGATGGGCAGCAGCGGATATCCGGAATGCAGTACTGAGTCGTCGCAACTTCAACCGGGAGATTATCTGTGGGAGAAAATGAAAGGGGTGAGCACATCAAGCTCAGTAAGGCAATCCTACGAACAAGTAGGTAACCATACTACCTACATGAACGTGGTGCCATGCATAAACCACCCTTTCTCCACACATTTTAAAACAATGATATGGGTTATGATGTTATCTAAAACACATTTGCACGGAAAATCAACATGCAATTATTACAAATCATTTCTTTCTCAATTAAAATTTTCACAATAAAGTCAGGACTCAACCCCTCCTGCGGGTGATCCTGACTCACACAAAACCATGAAAACGGTTTACATCACACGTGGGTTTGAAAAGCATGGAAATATCATCATGCAATTTAGTTTAAAAATTCAGTTTAAATCATCGAAATCGTCGACATGCGAGACGAGGCAATATCTGTATAACGGCAATAACCAGGATTATGGCCATATGTGTCCTCGGGAGTTCCTCAGCTACACGGATCCTAGTGTGCGGGTTCTCACCATGATCGGGAATCGCCCAGGAGGTAGGTCAATCCATCCCGTCAGTCTTATCCGATCCCAGGCATCCGAAGATGCTGCATCCGAAGATGCCGTATCCGAAGATACCACACGGTACATCGTACTCCATGCTACTTGCACGGTACATCGTACTCCGTGAACCCATATAATATCTCTATACTCATGCCATGTCTCAAAACGCACGTGCGAGCCTATTTAATCGGTGACACACAGTCTACCCGATGCTCCAAGCACTGCTCATCGCATGTTCTCATAAAATCAGTGCGAGCGATGCTCAGCACTCACATCAATCAAGTAAAACTGGCAGAGCTCGCTTTACATCTCCACAAGGCCGCCAACCTCATCCCTCACTCTCACCCCACCTAAGAGGTCTTTTGAGCCTGTTGGGCCTTTTGGCTGACTCCAAGGGCAGACAGCGCTGCTCCACAAATCCGGTAAAAATAGTGCGAGCTATGCTTAGCACTCTGTATATAAATCACATGAAAATCTTATAAAATCTGGTGCGAGTTAAACTCTAGCACCTTGCCTCGAAAAAGCATATGAAATCTGGCGCGAGTTGTACTCTAGCACCTATGCATGTAAAACTCTAGTGCGAGCTCTCGCTCTAGCACTAATGCGTGCATCACACAAATCGACAACATCGTGCAAGCTGAGCTCTAGCACGTCACACGTCAATAAAAATACGTAGGCGGCTCTGTTTCCTCAAAACAGTTTTCAAAACAATATCACGTTGAAAGTATGCAATGCTGTGCATTTTCTTTCAAGGTGAGCCAGCCTACTCATGCATGCCTCAAAACACATCCAAAATGAGCAGAAACCTTTTGTTCTTGCTCCTCCCAAATTTTTCCTAACTTTGTAAATTTTACCCTTAACAAGGGTATTTTGGTAATTTGCCCATCCGGGGCCCTAAAATTATTAGTTGACCTCTAGACCCTTCAGGTAATTTTTAAATGACTGCAAATGAATTTAAAACTTCGTAAAGTTTACCTCTAGCAGTCCGCAAAATTCCCTTACCTTATTTTCCTGTCGAGTCTGACCTTTTCTTTTCCAATGTAGTCCCGTCGCGCAGTCCGATATGCTCCCAAATCAAATGCCCGGAACTGCGTATTAATATTCCTCAGGTCAGATAACATACAATTTAATCGTATTTAATCTTTTCTGGGCTTAATTTAAATCATTGGGCCCATTTACCCCTATTGGGCCCGATTGCACCTTAATGGGCCTTAATCGGCCTTAAGCCCATTTACCACTTAATTTTCACTTTATCGAGGCCTATTGGGACCATTGGGCCCACCAATAATTTATTGGGCCTCGTTCTAATTCTCGAATAGCTAAATCGATTATTTACGACAATTTATTTAAATTTCCATAATTTAATTCAATTTATGCAGAAATTAAATCAATATCACGCATAACGAGGTAATTATCGTAAATAAGGGTCACTTACCCGAGATTCCATGCTAGTATGAAATTCGAGGCTGTCTCGAGCCCTCAGTGGATGCCAATCGTCGAGCTACACAATTCCACAATTTTTTCGGGTAAGTTTTCAGCCCAAAATTAATTAAATTAAATACTCCAAAATTTAAATCGGGTCAATTCGACCGGTCACTGACTTACCCGAAGCTCGATTACACCACAGGAATTTTCCCCAATTTTTTCTCTTTTTTTCTTTTTCCCTTTTTCTTCCTTTTTTCCTCTCTTTTTGGCTGAACCGGTTCAGTCCAGTTCGGACAGGTTCAGACAGCCGATTTTCTCCGGTTCAACCGGTTCACCACCGGTTCACCACCTTGCCGGCCGGTTCTCCGCCGGCTTCCACCTCCAATCGCTCGGCTGGGTCGTCCGCATCACGAATCTGACCTCGGTTTGGGTCGAGGTCGCCGAAACGCTGCCGGTCCGGCTCTTCTCCCTCGGCCGTCGGACCCATTTTCTTCCCTTGGCCGTCGCCGGCGTTTCCCGCCATCTCGTCGGGTGCTATCGGTCTCAAAAGCACCGCTGTCGCCTGGGCTCTCGAAATCGGGCCTCGGTTTCGCCCGGATCGCCGCCGTTCGCCGGGACCGAGCCCCTCAATCCCGTCGGCCTTTCTCTCCTCTGATTGGCTTCCTCCGGCCACTGCACGGTGCGATCCCGTTACCATCTTGCTCGCCGATCTCTCCTTTACCTCCTCGTGGCCTCGTCGGAGCCGTTGGTCGCCGGACGGGGGTCCAGTCTTCCTCGGTTGTCGCGGCTTCCGTTTTCCTTTCCGTTTCGCTCCTCTCTCCCCGACCCGTTTCCTGACTTTTTTTTTTATTTCTTTTATTAATTATTTTTATTATTATTATTTATTTTAATTATTACACTATTCCTTAAAATACTCTATAAAAATCCAAAATATCCCTTAAAATTATTATTTAATTCTAAATTAATTAATTTAATTTAATTTAATTTATTTATTATATTTTAACCCTTTTTCGGGTATAATTTCTCTGTATTTTTCGGGATATTGTCCCGGGTGACTTTTCGGTATATTTTTCGATTATTTTCAGGATTATTTTTTCGAACTAAAAATTTCGATTAATCCCGATTAATTCCCATAAACTAATATCTCGATCAATTTAACCCGAAATAAATTTATTTCACTTTTATTGACCAAGATTTCTTAAATCCATATTTTTAATTAAATTTTCTTATCGAAATTATACCGACCTTTGATCTTTTGACCATTTTGCCCTTACACATATTCGGGATTAATTTAACCCGACTTTCGTCATACTTCTCCCATCTTTTCTTATTTAATTTCTGTATTTTAATTAAATTCGGGTCTTACAACTCTCCCCCACTTAAGGAATTTTGGTCCAAATTAGAACCAATTCATATGAGTCCATATACAACTCCGGGTACATCGATCGTATTATACTCTTAAATTCTTATGTGACCTTCTCCGGAGTGTATTACTACCAAAGGACTTTAATTAGGGAGATCCTCTTAAACCTCAATACTTTCTCTTTCCTGTTTGATGCCCGAATCAACTTATCAATATACTTATATTTTCATTAAACTGAACTTTTTGAGTTCATATTCGATCACCTATGCTGGATCTGGATAGTATTGTCGAAGCATCAAAAGCTGAGACACATTGTGGGTGCCTGTTAATTCAAGTGATAACACCAACCTACAGGTCTTATCTCCCACTTGTCCAATCTCTCAAAATATTCCATCCAGCGCAACTCAATTTACCTTCTTCCAAAAGTTCGCTATGTCCTTATTCTCTTAGGACAGTAAACATTTCAATCATACTAATTCACCATCGGTGAATTCCAATACTTTTCTATCTGCTCTGAGGTGTTCTTAATCTATCACTCTTAACTAAACATCCTCAGAGACTTATTATCCAAAGTCGAAAATGATTCTATCTGTCACCCACTTTTTCTTATCCAATTCGGGGAACAACCCCTACAGCCATACACTGTCTCATATCTTGTTATCCCGATACTCAAGTGACAACTGTCACCATTATCGAATTCAATTAGAAATCAACTAATCATTCTAGGAGCTTATAAAATCAATGGCACACGCTTTCATCGGATCCTCCAGAACTTGTACAGTCTTCTCTGACTGACAATCTGTCTGAGGATGGAAAGCTGTGCTTAATACTCAGCCGGGTTCCCATAGCTTCCTGAAAATATCCTCCGAAGTAGGAAGTGAAGCGGGAATCCCTATATGATACCATGCTCACTGGAACGCTACTTAATGTTCCACAATCTGCCTTACACATAAATCCTCATACACACTCTGAGTATCTGGGGATTTCATAACCAGAAGGTGGGTAGACTTAATCACTCTATCGACTATCATCCACATAGCCTCGTAATTCACCTGGGTCCTCTGTAACCCATCATAAAATTCATGGAGACTTGCTCTCATTTTCGTGCCGTGTCGATATAGGTAGGTGCTGCAATAACTCTGCAGACTTTTAATACTCTACCTTACTCTGCTAACATACTAGGCACTTTTCCACAATCTCTACCATGTCTCTTTTCACATCTGACCACCAATACCCTTTTCAAGATTTCAATATATTTTTATTACTTTCCGTATGCACTGTATATCCCGAAGAGTGAGCTTCTGACAATATTACTATCTCATCAACTGTGGTCCTGGGGAGCACTTATACTGTCTCTGAACCTCTCTAAAATTATTATCATACTCTGTGAACTCTATCACTGTACCCTTCTGAATCTGACCCATACTATCGACACCATGCCGATCATCACGCTAAGCCTGGCAAATCCGAGAACTCTCATCCGGTTCTAGTCATCAGGCTAGCTGTCACACAATCACTGTCATCATCAGAAGGGATCACATCAATATTGAGGCTCATAACTGCTCTAGCAGCTCACGCTCCCTGACCATCATGTGTGGTACCATCCCGAGGCTCTTTCTACTCAAAGCATCAGCCTTTCTTGGGTGGTACAATTTTCACAATTAAAATCTCTCAGAAGCTCTAACCCACTATGTATTCTCATATTCGCCTCTTTCTGTGAAAACAGATACTCGAGCTTTATGATCAGTGCATATCCATAATTTCTCACCCTGTACATAATAGTACCATATCCTCGGTACAAATACTGTTGCCAACTTTAAATCATGGGACAGATAGTTTATTTCATGATCAATGAGTTATCTGACTCCATAATTGACTATCTTCCCATTTACATCAATACACAGTTCCTTCATTATTTTGAGGAATTCATACTCACTGAGAACCTCTTGAGCTGTTGGGTATAGTGAAAGTAATCATGGTGGTCAGTTCATACTTCATTACACCAAAATTCACGTCACATCTATCATCTTATTTATCATCTCATTCTAAGATCACGTTTTCTTAGTTAAACGTGTCAACCAAGTATATCCATTTAGAACTCGCAGCAACCCATTTGTAAAAGTAATTTTCCAATTGTTGTTTATAAATCGCCCTAGACTTTAACTACATCCAACATATCATCGATACTGATGATTACGAATCGGTCCAATCCTTGGCTTATCTATGCGTAAGCGTATAAGATCCTCCAAAATCACTTACGTTTTTAGGTACTAACCTGCGTCACTTCCTTTTCTTATCTTAACGGCTCTTATTAAATTTTTATTATGTTAACCTTCCTGATTTGTCGAATTTTAATATTCTTATCGTCTTAGTAAAGGTATCCTAATGCTAAAGGTAGTTATTACAATGATCGATTTCATGGTATAGGTTATATATATACTTTTAGACGCTGTCAAGTCTTTAGGTGGGGAGGTATTTTGAAATACCTTTATTAGCCTTCAGACTTAACCACAACTACGTTATATCTCAATCTCTGTGGTCACAATTTATATTCGCTACTAATTGCTCTAATCCTAATGACTTCATATATTAGGGTATTCCTTACCTAGCATATATCTCTCACTCCCATACATCTTGTATTCAGAATCTATCTTATCTTAAAGATTATCTCCTTTGTATGTCAATTATAACGAAACTCTTGTCATTATTCATTTCGTGAGTACAATCCTTTACTCCTTTAATTTCAACTGTTGCATCCCTTTTTATCACCTGTCAACACTTACAGTATACTTTTCAGGGATGTTTTCACCCCTTTTTTCAACTTAAAACCTCTATATCCATATTCCGTTACTTAATCCTCCTTTATTGGGGTACTCATTTATCTGTATTTGCCCAATGATGTAGGCATTCATGCCTTTTACTCACTTATATGCGAATGAAGGCGGTATGAATAAATGTGTGGCACCAGGATCAATGAACATATGTACTTCATTATTCATAACAAGTGTGGTATCTTACACCACATCCATGAAACATCAATAGCGTCCTGGTCCAAGACATCATTTCACCTTCGTCCAACACCTACTTTCCTTTTTCTTTTCGGCTATGGCCTCCCTTTTCGTTGCAGCTATACCAACGAAGTTTTTCTCTCTTTACTTTTCTGTGGGACGATCTCGCCCAATTCTGTGTAATCAAAATCAATGGTCCGTCTTACCACACTTAACGGCCATTTTCATCAATACAGTGTAGGTATAGACCCTCCTTTCAAGGTATCCACCACACATCCCACACTGCTTACACTGCTACACTGCTTCGTAGCAGGTCGGGGTCCTCCAATCACAATGCCCCTCAAGAGTGCCAAAATTGGATGCACTGGGGTCTTATCAATTATCTTACTCCATAACTCATCAAATCTAATCTTTAACCAATTACCATTTTCTCATTTTTAACATTTTTGTCATTTCTCGATTCTCTTTTCTGTCTCTATTTCAGCCCTCATTACCTTTCCCAATCTCAGAGGCATGCAATTCGTGTTCTTATTTACCCAACTGTAAATCTGCGCACTGCCTCGGTATAAGTAATATCTCACGGGCCAATCGGACTCTAATTGAAAAGTTGAGCCATTTCATGAACTTTTAGACATCTCGACTGTCACTTTTCATAGTGTCGAGGTAATATCTGTCAAAGAATATAACTGAGTTTCATACTCATAATCAATTTAGTATTCCTGGGCAGTGTAAGAAATTTTTCCTTTAAATCATGTCCGGGATATCCTGTCACCAGAATACATCCAATAAGATTTCTCATCTTAGCTATGGATGTTTAACACTTAGGATGGGTCGAGCGGACTTCCACCAATGCTCCGCTGCGCCCTCTGATCTTATTCATAATCTGAGCAATTAGCTACTCAAAATAATCTCCACACTCCGCTCCAATCTCGCGAAGTGTGTCTCAATACTATCCGATCACTCTGTCGGACTCTGTGAGGCAAGCTCAACATTAGCCTCTATTTCAATCTCATACTGATTCTCATAGTCAAACTCAGCACGACTTAGCAGACTCAGGTCTACCTCTACGACCTCTGCCTCGTGCACTATCTCATATAACGCGACTCATATTAGGCATTCCTGTATTCTCAACCATTTCTTAGTCAAAACCCATCGCGATATACACTATTGTATCTAACCAAGCGCAGTAACACGGGGATCTAATTTTCTAATTACTGACACTGACAACATCAGACCAATTGCCGCTCTGATACCATAATAATTGTCACGACCCAAACTACCCAAAAATCAGAGTTAATTTTTCTCATTTTGTTATTTTCTTTATTAAATTCTTATCTGTCCTCTGATCGTGACCACACTCCACTAACAAATTGGGCTGTGCGTCAATGCGTCAATGCCAGTCCCACCACACATTTACCATGTAACTTATTTCTTCTCCAGTCATTTATAAAATGTCTACAATATTTATACATCCCCTATAGAGCTTACAAACATGTTACTGTGCTATGCTTATGTAGATACAATATGTACAAGTGTATATACCTTATGTTGATGGGCAGCAGCGGATATCCGAAATGCAGTACTGAGTCGTCGCAACTTCAACTGGAGATTATCTGTGGGAGAAAATGAAAGGGGTGAGCACATCAAGCTCAGTAAGGCAATCCTACGAACAAGTAGGTAACCATACTACCTACATGAACGTGGTGCCATGCATAAACCACCCTTTCTCCACACATTTTAAAACAATGATATGTGTTATGATGTTATGTAAAACACATTTGCACGGAAAATCAACATGCAATTATTACAAATCATTTCTTTCTCAATTAAAATTTTCACAATAAAGTCAGGACTCAACCCCTCCTGCGGGTGATCCTGACTCACACAAAACCATGAAAACGGTTTACATCACACGTGGGTTTGAAAAGCATGGAAATATCATCATGCAATTTAGTTTAAAAACTCAGTTTAAATCATCGAAATCGTCGACATGCGAGACGAGGCAATATCTGTATAACGGCAATAACCAGGACTATGGCCATGTGTGTCCTCGGGAGTTCCTCAGCTACACGGATCCTAGTGTGCGGGTTCTCACCATGATCAGGAACCGCCCAGGAGGTGGGTCAATCCATCCCGTCAGTCTTATCCGATCCCAGGCATCCGAAGATGCTGCATCCGGAGATGCCGTATCCGAAGATACCACACGGTACATCATACTCCATGCTACTTGCACGGTACATCGTTTTTTGTGAACCCATATAATATCTCTATACTCATGCCATGTCTCAAAACGCACGTGCGAGCCTATTTAATCGATGACACACAGTCTACCCGATGCTCCAAGCACGGCTCATCGCATGTTCTCATAAAATCAGTGCGAGCGATGCTCAGTACTCACATCAATCAAGTAAAACTGGCAGAGCCCGCTTTACATCTCCACAAGGCCGCCAACCTCATCCCTCACTCTCACCCCACCTAAGAGGTCTTTTGAGCCTGTTGGGCCTTTTGGCTAACTCCAAGGGCAGACAGCGCTACTCCACAAATCCGGTAAAACTAGTACGAGCTATGCTCAGCACTCTGTATATAAATCACATGAAAATCTTATAAAATTTGGTGCGAGTTAAACTCTAGCACCCTACCTCGAAAAAGCATATGAAATCTGGCGCGAGTTGTACTCTAGCACCTATGCATGTAAAACTCTAGTGCGAGGTCTCGCTCTAGCACTAATGCGTGCATCACACAAATCGACAACATCGTGCAAGCTGAGCTCTAACACGTCACACGTCAATAAGAACACGTAGGCGGCTCTGTTTCCTCAAAACAGTTTTCAAAACAATATCACGTTGAAAGTATGCAATGCTATGCATTTTCTTTCAAGGTGAGCCAGCCTACTCATGCATGCTTCAAAACACATCCAGAATGAGCAGAAACCTTTTGTTCTTGCTCCTCCCAAATTTTTCCTAACTTTGTAAATTTTACCCTTAACAAGGGTATTTTGGTAATTTGCCCATCCGGGGCCCTAAAATTATTAGTTGACCTCTAGACCCTTCAGGTAATTTTTAAATGACTGCAAATGAATTTAAAACTTCGTAAAGTTTACCTCTAGCAGTCCGCAGAATTCCCTTACCTTATTTTCCTGTCGAGTCTGACCTTTTCTTTTCCAATGTAGTCCCGTCGCGCAGTACGATATGCTCCCAAATCAAATGCCCAGAACAGCGTATTAATATTCCTCAGGTCAGATAACATACAATTTAATCGTATTTAATCTTTTCTGGGCTTAATTTAAATCATTGGGCCCATTTACCCCTATTGGGCCCGATTGCACCTTAATGGGCCTTAATCGGCCTTAAGCCCATTTACCACTTAATTTCCACTTTATCGAGGCCTATTGGGACCATTGGGCCCACCAATAATTTATTGGGCCTCGTTCTAATTCTCGAATAGCTAAATCGATTATTTACGACAATTTATTTAAATTTCCATAATTTAATTCAATTTATGCGGAAATTAAATCAATATAACGCATAACGAGGTAATTGTCGTAAATAAGGGTCACTTACCCGAGATTCCATGCTAGTACGAAATTCGAGGCTGTCTCGAGCCCTCAGTGGATGCCAATCGTCGAGCTACACAATTCCACAATTTTTTCGGGTAAGTTTTCAGCCCAAAATTAATTAAATTAAATACTCCAAAATTTAAATCGGGTCAATTCGACCGCTCACTGACTTACCCGAAGCTCGATTACACCACAGGAATTTTTCCCAATTTTTTCTCTTTTTTTCTTTTTCCCTTTTTCTTCCTTTTTTCCTCTCTTTTTGGCTGAACCGGTTCAGTCCGGTTCGGACAGGTTCAGACCGTCGGTTCTCTCCGGTTCGACCGGTTCACCGCCGGTTCACCACCTTGCCGGTCGGTTCTCCGCCGGTTTCCACCGCCAATCGCTCCGCTGGGTCGTCTGCATCACGAATCTGACCTCGGTTTGGGTCGAGGTCGCCGGAACGCCGCCGGTCCGGCTCTTCTCCCTCGGCCGTCGGACCCATTTTCTTCCCTTGGCCGTCGCCGGCGTTTCCCGTCGTCTCGTCGGGTGCTATCGGTCTCAAAAGCACCGCTATCGCCTGGGCTCTCGAAATCGGGCCTCGGTTCCGCCCGGATCGACGCCGTTCGCTGGGACCGAGCCCCTCAATCCAGTCGGCCTTTCTCTCCTCCGATCGGCTTCCTCCGGCCACTGCACGGTGCGATCCCGGTACCATCTTGCTCGCCGATCTCTCCTCTACCTCCTCGTGGCCTCGTCGGAGCCGTTGGTCGCCGGACGGGGGTCCGGTCTTCCTCGGTTGTCGCGGCTTCCGTTTTTCTTTCCGTTTCGCTCCTCTCTCCCCGACCCGTTTCCTGACTTTTTTTATTTCTTTTATTAATTATTTTTATTATTATTATTTATTTTAATTATTACACTATTCCTTAAAATACTCTATAAAAATCCAAAATATCCCTTAAAATTATTATTTAATTCTAAATTAATTAATTTAATTTAATTTATTTATTATATTTTAACCATTTTTCGGGTATAATTTCTCTGTATTTTTTGGGATATTGTCCCGGGTGACTTTTCGGTATATTTTTCGATTATTTTCAGGATTATTTTTCCGAACTAAAAATTTCGATTAATCCCGATTAATTCCCATAAACTAATATCTCGATCAATTTAACCCGAAATAAATTTATTTCACTTTCATTGACCAAGATTTCTTAAATCCATATTTTTAATTAAATTTTCTTATCGAAATTATACTGACCTTTGATCTTTTGACCATTTTGCCCTTACACATATTCGGGATTAATTTAACCCGACTTTCGTCATACTTCCCCCATCTTTTCTTATTTAATTTCCGTATTTTAATTAAATTCGGGTCTTACACATGGACCACTCCTTCTTTAATAACCACCAATTTTGTCTTCTAATCCACCTATGCCCAATGTGGCAAAGCCCATTTTAAATCCTTGTGAAAGTTGGTAATCACATGTGACTTCTTGTTGGTTGAATATAACTATGTCCTGTGAAGTGCTTAGTTGGTAAGAAAAAAATCTCATGTAAGTGAGTCAATTTCCATTTAAAGCCCAAATTCCTCTCTTGAAGACCAAAATCCACAATTTACTATATTTCCAACAAAAAATTATTTATCTGCAAAATTAGGGGAAATTGAAAAAAATTACTGGATAATTAATATAATTACAAGAGAATCGAGCAATAATCAAGGAAAATAAGCACACAAATATAAAATAGAATTATCACATGTCAATATGGATTTCATTATAAGACTCCTAAGGACATGAAGGGGTCATGATTTTAATTCGGTGATTATTGATAAACTGATTATGTTTGTCCATTTCCTACATATGAGAGTCAAAAATTCCCTCAGTTCACTCGCATAGCTATATGTTAGGGAGATTGTTAAGCGACATAAGGTTCTTGTGAGCATAGTATCTATTAGGGATTCCAGATTCACATATCTAATATAGTTTAGCACTGTCTTTCATCCTTAAACTAACAGTCAGTCTGAGTAAACTATTTAGACCTTGGAAGATATGCTTAGGGCATGTGCCAATAACATTTTAAGCTCTTGGAACAATTATCTTGCCTTACCCTAGTTCGCCTACAACAATAGCTATCATTCGAGTATCAGAATGACTTTTTATGAGGTAATCTATGGATGAAGATTTCAATCATTGATCGCATGGGAAGAGGTAGGCAAGCGAAACATATTTGCTTCGAACTGGTTGAGAAAGGCTCTGACACAGTCAAACTCGTATGAGACATATTGAAAGTAGAATAGAGTTCTCAAAAACGTTATGTTGACATTAAGAGAAGACAAAGGATATTATGTCACAACCCCTTTTCATCCTTTTCATCCGAAAATCAGCATAAATTTTTCACTTTTTCATTTCCTTTCCCGTTCGTGAACAACTCTCACCAATAACAGTTGGGCTATGAGTCAGTATTAATCATCATTTACAATTCATCTTTCAATTATTCAAGAGCAAACACATACATTTGAAAGTTTAAGTTCTATACTTATACATGTTTGCTAACACTTACATCCCCTATATTAAAATTCAAAATGATTATTGTGCTATTACATGATTAGATATAAAAAGATTTCCTGTGTATACTTCTTGGCGATGGAGAGCAGCAAATGTCATGACCCAAATTACCTAAAAATCAGAGTAAATTTTTTGCTTTTTCGTTTATTATTTAATTCTTACCTTTCTCTCATCGTGACCATCCTACAAACAGTTGGGCTATGATTCGGTGTTAGTCACCTCACACTATTTACCATTCCACTTTCATAATCTCATTCACATATCAGAGTTTACTATCATTTGACTTTAAATAAATACATACTCATTAGTATTTATAACTCTACATCCCCAACATCATATCCATTTACAGTACTGTGCATTACATATTTAGATACAAAACTATAAAATGTGTATACCTGTCTCTCGATGGGAAGCAGCGGATACCAAGCATGCAAGTCCTCAGCCGTTCAATAACTATTACGAGTGCTCTGAAAGGATGGGAAAATAAGGGGGGTGAGCAAACCACATGCTCCGTAAGGCAATTATGCAAGTAAGTAGATAGCTCCACTATCTACATAGTCATAATGCCATACCCTTAAATCCATTTCTTTTCATTTAAAATTTCACGCACAAAGTCATGCAAACATCGATGACTTAGTTTATAAAACTGTTCGTGCATATATAAATCATACTATTTATGCATCAAAGCATTTTATGTGACATCATTAAATCATAATAAACATGAATTTAATCAAGATCATGCAGTCTTTCATGTCATGTAAGACAAATCATGGATTTCAAATGAAAGCATGGAAAACTTCACATGCTACTGCATTTAAATCAATTCATTAAAACTGCAGTAAAAACTAACCCTTCCGGGTCAATCAACTCATAAAACAATCTCATAATTCCATTTCAATCTCATAGTTCCATTTCAAACTCATAAACAATTCGTTAAAATTCATTATAAAACTTCGATTATAAAACCACCCTTTCTTCAGGGTCACATATCATAAAATCATCTGAAATCTAGCAATCATAGTATAAAATCATAAAATCGGGGGCCTGACCCCTTATTCGGGTCTACCCTGGTCTATCGACCAATAGTTATATCATGTGAGACATGTAAGTGACTATCAAAAACAACATAGGACTATGGCCATAACCTCGTGATCCCTGGCAACACGGTACCTAGTGTACGGGGTATCACACCTGAAACGGGAGGTGGGTCGTCCTACCCGCCAGAACAGCATAACACCAGGATTACGAGGGCAAGGCTTGCTGCCTCGTGGCTAATGCCACTCCACTCCAACAATCCCCACGGTACAGCGTACTCCGTGTGACATACACGGTACAACGTACTCCGTGAACCCAAGCTCAGATAGGGGTACCTGTAATAGGTCTTATCCACCCAAATCATCTCTGTCTCAGAATGCACGTGTGAGCATATCATCTCACTGTGACACACAATCTACGGGAGGCTCCAACATGGCTATATGCATGTAATATAAATCCCTGTCCGAGTGAAGCTCTAGCACGGCTCCATGCATATTTATGATATCTGAAAATCTCGTACGAACGAAGCTCTAGCACGGTTTTTTAGAAATCAATGAAATCTGCGTACGAGCAATGCTCCAGTACGACTTAAAATAATTATAAATTCAAATAAAATCTACGAACGAGCAATGCTCTAGTATGGATATGTATAAAAACTCAGTGAAAACCTCGTACGAGAAAAACTACAGTACGACTTTAAAATGAATTATAAAACCATATAAAACTTTGTGCGAATAAGCTCCAGCACAAATGAATGCTCAAGTAAATCAATTCTCGTGCGAGTTACACTCCAGTACAGCTTTATGCATAATTAAATCAAATCTCGTGCGAGTCACACTCCAACACGACTTTTATGCAATTATTATATCAAACATGGATGCGAGCTAGGCTCCAGCACCTCTCATGCACATCAATCATAAAAACTAGTGCGAGCAATCGCTCCAGCATCATTTTATGCATACCACATCTAAACAAGTCAAAACATGTCAAAACAGAGTGTGAGCTAGGCTCCAGCAGCTCTCATGCATATCAAATCATAAAATCAGTGCGAGCAACCGCTCTAACACATTTTATGCATATGATGTCACACAAATCAGTGCGAACAACTGCTCAAGCACATTTTATGCACACTCACAAACGCAGATATAGTGCGAACTATATGCCAGCACTATTTGTTTCCATATAAACTTGATAATTGGCCTATTTTCCAAAGAAATTTCCATTTAAATACAAATAACACTTACGTAGTGTTATCATATGATATTCATGCAATTACTGGTCAATCTATCGATTTGCTTTGATTAAAACCAATAAAATCCTTAAACCATAAATTTCCTTAAATCATGCATTTCATGCATGTCATGCTTTCACCATCCTTAGGTGAACTTCCCTCAATAGGGGTAAAATAGTCTTTTCACCTATTTCGATCCTTAAAATCATTTAAACCACTTTTAGGATCATTATACATAGTCAAGGTATACATACATATTCAGTGTACAGAAAAGCTATTAAAATAAGCGTAGCTACCTCTAGCTACTCACACAATTCCCTTACCCCATTTTTCTGTACAGTCTGACCTTTCCACTGATGACTCGTCACGCAGTCCGATTTGCTCCGAATCCAATCTCCGAAACTGCGAATAAATATTCAGCAGGTCAAATACAGTACAATTAATTGTATTTCATAATTTTCTAGGCTTAATTTAAATCATTGGGCCCGTTTACCCATATTAGGCCCGATTGTACTATAATGGGCCTTAATTGGCCTTAAGCCCATTTACCACACTTTATCGAGGCCTATTGGGCTCATTGGGCCCAACAGTATTTATTGGACCTCGTTCTAAATTCTCAGATATCTCAATGAATTATTTACGATAATTTATCTCAATTTCCAAAATATAATTCATTAAATGCAGCATTTAAATCTGTAATTTATGCGATAAATTCTAACACGCATATCGATGTAAAATTATCGTAAATAAGGGTTACTTACCCGTAATTCCATGATAGTACGTGAATCGAGGCTCTCTCGAGCTCTCGGTGGATGCCAATTGTCGAGCTACATAATTAAATATATTTTCAGGTAAACTTTCAGTCGTTTATTTATCAAACTAAATATTTCAAAGATTAAATCGGTCAATTCGACCGCTTATCGACTTACCCGAAACTCGATTGCATCACTAAAATTTTCTCCAATTTTTTCTCTTTTTCTTTTTCCCTTTTTCTTCCTTTTTCCTTTTCTTTTTTGCTGAACTAGTCCGGTCCGGTTCGATTCAACCCGGTTAAGACCGTCGGTTTAGTCCTGTTTGATGGCTCACCGGCTGGTTCTCCGCTGGTTTTCGTCGCCAGTGGCTCTGCTGGGCCGTCCGATGCACGGATCTGGGGTTTGTTTCGCTCAACGTCGTCGAAAAGTGGTCGGTCCGACCTTTTCTCCTTTTCGCCGGTGGCTTCCTCTTTCCTTCGCCGTTTACGACGTTTTCGGTGACTAGGGGCCCGTGTTCTTGTGGCTAGGGGGTCTCAAGGGGTCGGGCTTCCCTCGACTGTCAGTGGCTGGGCCTAAATCGGCGTCGGTCACCGTTTTCCCTCTCTCGGCTTCGCTCTTTCCCGACGTTTCTCTCGTCGATCCTTTCTCTTCACCGCTTATCACCGCCTGGGTCGGCGTCGGCTGGGCTTCCTTCACCTGGGCTGCCGCCGGCCGCCTCCCTCCGGTGAAGGTAAGGGCTCAGCTTCGTTGAGCTTTCCCAGAAATCGCATTTTGCGATTTCTGCATTTCTCTTTTTTTTTTAAATTTTATTATTATTTATTTTTATTATTATTTTATTTTTAATAATATTTTAATCAATAAAATAATATTAAAATCCCAAATATCTAAAAAAAATTATTATTTTATTCATTTAATCCGTAAATGAATTTTTCAGTCCGATTTTGCCTTTTCGGTATATTTTTCAATTATTTTCGGGATTATTTTTCGATACAAAAATTTTGATTTATTCCAATAAATTCATATCTTGATCAATTTAACCCGAAATTTAATTATTTCTTTGTTATTGATCAAGATTCTCAAATCCCATATTTTTAGTTAAATTTTCTTGTCCCGATTAATATCGAATTTTGATCTTTTGACCATTTTGCCCTTACACATTTTCGAGAATACCATTTCAATCCTTTTGCATTTTTCAATGCACTCAAAAATTTCTATTAATTCCCTTTTTGCTCTCACGATAAAATCAGGTCTTACAATCTCCCCCACTTAAGAAATTTGGTCCTCCAAATTAGAACCAAGTCAAATGAGTCCATAAACAACTTCAGGTACATCTTTCGTATCATATATTGTCATCCTCAAGTGACTTTTTTCGGAGTGTAATACTACCATCATACTTAACTAGGGAGATAATCTTAAACCTCAACACTTTCTCCTTTCGTCTAATACCCGAATTGATTCTCCAATCATACGTTATACTTTCATTGAGCTAAACTGTTGGAGCTCATATCCGATCACATATGCTGGGTCCGGATATTATTTTCGAAGCATCAAAAGATGGGACACATTGTGGATGCCTGTTTATTCAAGTGATAATACCAACCTACAGGTCTTACCTTCCACTTTGTCCAATCTCTTATCCGAATCTCGTTACGTCTTTAAGACAAGTAACTGCTAACAATACTAATTCACCCTCAGTGAATTTCCAATGGTTTCCCATCTCTTGTCAGCATAGATTTTCTGTCTGTTCTAAGGTGTTCTTAATCTCTCATAATCAAATGAACATCCTCAGAGGTTTGTCTTACCAATTTAGGAACAATTCTCTATCTGTCACCCACTTCTTCTTATCTAAGTCAAGGAACAACTCCCTACGACCATACAATGCCTCATATAAAGTCAGCCCGATACTCAAGTGACAATTATCATTATTGGCAAATTTAATTTGTAACAACTGATCATCCCAGGAGCTTATAAAATCAATGGCACACGCTCTCATCACATCCTCCAAAACCTGTACAGTCCTCTCTGACTGACCATCTGTCTAAGGATGGAAGCTGCGCCAACACACAATCGGGTTCTCATCGCTTCCTAAAAAATATTCCCCAAAAGTGAGAAGTGAAGCGGGAATCCCTATCTGATAACATGCTCACTGGAACGCTACATAATATTCCACAATTTTCCATACATATAATCCGCCTACACACTCAGAGTATCTGGAGATTTCATAACCAGAAGGTGGGTAAACTTAATCAATCTATCGACTATCATCCAGATAGTCTCGTGATTCATCCGGGTCCTCTATAACCCATCATGAAATTCATGGTAACTTGTTCCCATTTTTGTGTCACTATAAGTAGAGGCTGTAATAATCCTGTAGACTTCTATTTCTCTACCTTACTCTGCTGACATACGAAACACTTCTCCACAATCTCTACAATGTCTCTTTTCATATCTGACCACCAATACCATTCTCAGAGATTCTGATATATTTATTATTTCTCAGATGCACTGTATAACCCGAAGAGTGAGCTTCTGTTAATAACACTATCTCATCAACTGTGGTCCTAGGGAGCACTTATACCGTCTCTGAACCTCTGCAAATCATCATCACTTACTGTGAATTCTGTCACTATACCCTTCTGAATCTGACCCACACTATCGACACCATGCCGATTATCACACTAAGCCTACCAAATCCGATCACTCAAATCTGTTTCTAACCTCAGGCTAGCTGTCACAAAATCACAATCATCATCAGAAGGGATCACATCACTACTGAGGCTCACAACTGCTCTAGCAGCTCACGCTCCCTGACCATCATATGTGATACGAGATCCCGTACATGTATAGCTATATATAGGAACATGGGAATGTAAATAAAATCATAAGTATGATGATACATTGTGATGTGAAGTATATGCAATGTAAGTTCATAAGATTATGTACGCACTTGTAATAAGAATTGTGATTATACGTACAAGTTACATTATGCATGAGTAGGAGGAAATGAACTTAAAACGAGAAGAATGTGATCAAAATGGAATTTGAGTAGTATAGTAAAATGGAAGGAAAGAATTACATAAGTGTATATTTCCATTCGAGTAATATCGTATATAATTGGTCATACAAAGATTCTACACAAGTTTTAATGTGTATGTAGTGAGGATGGATCCCATGTTCAAGTCTCAAAGATGAATGAATGAGGAAATGATCATGGAAGCAAATTAAGGGTGTTTGGTAAGGGTTGTTGCAGAAAAACTGCAAGAAATCTGGAATTTGTGAAGGCCAGATCGATCTCATAGGATGAAAGATCGATCTGGGAGAGCCAGAATGCCCTTATGTGGGAAATGGAAGGGAACAGATCGATCTCCAAAGGAAGCAGATCGATCTCCTTAGCTCTCGGGTTGGAAGCAGATCGATCTCCCCTAAGACCAGATCGATCTCCTTAAGCTTCTGTTTGACAGCAGATCGATCTCCAGTCTCGACAGATCGATCTCCTGCCTTTAAAACGTCTTAGAAAAGAGGGATTTTAGAGGAACAGATCGATCTCCACCCAAGGAAGATCGATCTCATCAAGTCAAAACTATAAATGGGAGCAGTTGGATCATCAGAATTTCGGGACAAACATTTCCTTTTCACTTCAACTCAAAGAAATCTAGTTTCTCACTCCTAAATCCAGCCATTTTCAGTGAGATTTAAGGAGAGGCTATTAGAGACAAAGTTGTTCACATCAAAGAGAAGAACAACATAGTCTAGAGGTATTTTCCCATTTGATGGATTGAAGAAATAGAGGGCAATCCTAATTGGAGTAAGAGAAAATCCAATGAGGTAAGTTCTAATGCACAAATCCAAGTACATTGGTTTAGTTAATGCTTATAAAGATATTTGGGTGTGCATATTATGGATAGAACTACCTAGAATGGTATGAAATGAATATAACTTAGAAATAGTCAAGTGTGAGAAAGTGGAGTGTGGGAGTGTTTTTGATGAATGAGGTATCTTGAGTGGATGTACATGTTGTGAGAATGATTTGGACATGTCGATATTAGGATAAATTGTGAGATTCACCACAAAGGGTAAAAATGTGTAATTAAGGCATTTGACAAATGCTTAGTTGAATAAGAGTTAGAAACATTAACCCAAATGTTAATGGATGAATTTCAGTTTCAGATGATACGTCGGAGCAAGTCGAGATGAGAACGCAAGAAGCATAAAGGCGGATAGTTGCATACAAGTAAAACGAGGTAAGGGACTGTGTGTTAGCTATAGAGATGTTCGTACGTAATTACAGCAATTTCGTAGATATATTGCTAGGACTAGTACGATATTATAATTGTATTAAATGATGTGGAAGTATGAAAAGTGCTATGATGTATATATGTATTGAGAAATGGGATAGGGTAAGGAAATAGCATGATATGCATGTTTTCAATGATGTTCTCAATTTTATAATGTTATTGATGATTGAGAAATGTCGATGATAGGTTGGCTACTTTTACATGTTTTAGCATGAAGAGTCATGCTGTATGAATAAACGTGTTTTGAGTTTTAAAAAAGAAAATAGCCATCTATCAGTTTTGAGATGAGATTTGGTGTTGAAGCGCTAGCTCACACCCGTTTTAATGCCTTGATGTACCGTGCGGGAGTTTTAACTCGCACGAGGGTTTTGAGAAAGTGCGAGAACCTTGCTCGCACCTGTTTTGTTGAGTTGAGGTAAACCTGGGGGTCTGGGACCCAAGGGGATACCAGCCGATGGCCATTTGAATGGGCTGGGCCTTAACGACAGATCGTACCGTGCTGGAGCTTTACGTTGACTGTGTGTCACGCTGCTTGCTCGCCTGGTATATGAGACATGGTTTAAGGATAAAAAGTCCATCGGAGTTGGAGTATGGACTTGGGTCCACGGTCGTACGTAGAATAGTGTAGTCACCCGTTGGTATACTATGTACCGTGCTTGGTGCACGTGAGTACGAGTATCGCGTAGATGACACACGACGTATCTTCACCGTGAGTATACGAGGAGATGATGTGGATTGAGATAAGCCGGAGGGTAGGACTGACCCATCCCCTTTCAGGCGAATTGATACCCTGTGCACACCTGATCAGTGAGGCCTGGGATCACTGACTATGGTCATAAGTCGTGGATATTTGATTGCCGAAAATTCCATGCCTGTCTCAGAGAATCGAGAAACAGAGACAATCTCAGAAAAGAAAGAGACTTGCGAGAAAGAATGATTTGAGAAGTGAAAGAGATTTCGTGTTTTAATAAATCTCTGATTCCACATTCGTGCCATGAGGGCACTATTTATGAGCATGTTTTAAATGGAAGTTTGACATTTGATTTACACGAAAATGCTATGGAGAAATATATGTTTAAATGCATTATTCGTATGATATTTCCATTTATAACGAAAACATGGTTTTGGTTTATGCATGCATGGGCTATGTAGGTAGTACGATATCTACCTGCTAGCATACATTTCCTTACTGAGCTGTGGTTTGCTCATCCCACTATTTTCCCCCTCCAGGTACTGAGAAGTAAGAGAGCGGTGATCTCTAGATCTTTTGTGTTTAACAGCTCCCACAATCCGCAAAGGTATAAGATTTGTATACACGAGTATTTTGTATCTAATATATTGTATCGCACAGTTTATATCTTGGAATTGTAAACAGTATTATGGGGATGATATGTAAACACTTGGTATTTATACAATTAATTTTGTGTATTTACACACACACTTGGGAGTGTGAATTAAAGTTTTAAATATTCCGCTGTAAATGAATGAATTTTTAGTAATTACATCTTCTCACAGCCCAACCGTAGTAGAGAATGTATGGATAGAAGCGTTCACAAAAGCGGGTATGATAGGCTTGGTATCAGAGCGTGGTTGGTCTGATGTGAGTTGATGCTTAGGACTAAGAAAACATACATCCCCAAGTTACTGTGCGATATTTAGATACAAATGTGTATACGGAGCTGGTAGTGAATTAAATGTTTGTTATAACGCAGGAAAGTTATCAGGCTAGTGAGTTATGCCTGAGAGACACCGCAAGAGGGGAGAGAGCTCGAGAGCTCGAGGGTAAAATGACAGGACTGAGAGGCACAGTAGATCATCCTCTAGTCATGAGCCCCAGGAACAGATAGAGGCTTATGATCCTCGAATAACTCGATTGGAGGAAGACATGCGCACGATGATGACCATGATGGGTCAGATTATGGCTAGGTTTGAGGGTACACCTGGTACAGCGGACAGGCTGCACCGAATCCCCCAGCAGTTGCACCTGAACTTGAGAATGTTGCACCTGTGCAAGCTGAACCGGCTAGGCCACGGGAACCTCATATTCGACCGGTACCTCCTCCGGTAGCCCCACATCAGCATGATGATGATTTGGGGTATGGATATGATTGTGATATGGAAAGATTGAGGCACTTTATGGACTTTAAGCCTCCTTCGTTTAGCGGGATAAAGGATCCGACGGTGGCTGAGGACTGGATCAGTCAAATGGAGAAGTTATTCGACTTCTGTAGATGTTCAGCTACGGAGAGAGTAGCGCTTGCGGCCTTTGTATTGAGAGGCGAAGCAGAGCACTGGTGGAAGTCCACTAGGCCGATGTTAAGAGCTCAAGGAATGGTTATCACTTGGGATATGTTCTTGGACATTTTCAGAGAGCAATACATCCCAGATACTGCTCAACGGAGACTACAGATGGAATTTCTGAATCTGACTCAAGGGAATCGAACAGTTGATGAGTACGAGTCATGATTCACTTCACTGGGTAGATATGATCCGGACTCGATCAGGAGTGAGGCTATCAGAGTCCGTAGATTTGTAGATGGACTGAGGCCTTCGATCCGAGCGAAGTTGGCCCCATTTGATGTCGCTACGTATAGAGAGGCCATGAGACAGGCCCAGTTATGCGAGCAGGATTATGACTTGCAGATTTCTGAGTTTAGTTGGGGTAAGGACAAGGGTCCGAGGAAGCTGGGAGATGGCAAGAGTGCCAAATTTGGTCGAAAATTCATGAGTAAACGTCGGAGAGAGGTAGATGAGTTCCAGAAAAAGGTTGCTAGACCTTTTATACCTCCGACTCAGACACCAGCCAGGGGTATAGTGATTGGTGGACCCCGATCGACTACAGATCAGTGTAGGTTATGCGGTCGATACCATGGTGGTAGGCCATGTCATCTTCAGGGTACCCGATGCTTCAGATGTGGTAAATTTGGACATTATGCCAGAGAGTGCCCGGAGATAGTTGAGGCAGTTCCACAGAGGGGTAAAGAGCCAGAGAGGGTTCCTACAGTTGCACCTCCTGCAAGAAAGAAAGCCTCAGCTGAAGAGAAAGGAAAACAAGTTGTGGGTCAAGGCAGGGTGTATGCGATAGACCAGGCATCGGCTGATACCTCTTCTGAAGTGATAAAAGGTACAATCTTGATTTTCAATCTAGAGGTTATAGCTTTGTTTGATTCTGGTGCTACGCATTCCTTCATATCACCTGCATGTGCATCTAAGTTAAAAGGTTTTGTAGAACCCACATACTTGAGTAGGACCTTACTAATAAGTACTCCAATGAGAGTTAGCCAATTAGTTGAACAAGTGTATAAAGATTGTAAAGTGAGGGTGGGAGATAAGTGCATGACAGCCAACTTGATTTTGTTGAATATGTATGACATTGATGTAATTTTGGGAATGGATTGGTTAGCCGCCAATCATGCTGTCATAGACTATCGTTCTAAGTCCATTAAGTTTTCTCTACCTGAAGAATGTGTTGTAAGATTTTAAGAGAAGAAATGAAATCTTAAATTTTGTATTAAGTAAAGTACTTTGGTATAAATGGCTTGAGTGTTGCTTTGAAGGTTTTGTTGCTTATGTGGTGGATTTGAACAAAGTACACCCGGATATGGAGGACATCTCAGTGGTCAGAGAATTCCCTGATGTCTTTCCAGACGATCTACCAGGATTGCCACCTGATAGAGAAACGAAATTCGGTATAGACTTGACGCCTGGAACCGAACTAATATCGAAGTCACCATATAGGATGGCTCCAGTTGAGTTAGAGGAATTAAGGAAACAGCTGCAAGAGTTGTTAGAGAAGGGGTTCATAAGACCGAGCGTCTCACCATGGGGAGCCCCGGTATTGTTTGTGAAGAAGAGAGATGGGAGCCTCAGGTTGTGCATTGACTATCGGATGTTAAACAAGGCTACCATCAAGAATAAGTAGCCCTTGCCACGCATTGACGATTTATTGGATCAGCTTCGGGGAGCACAGATCTTCTCCAAGATAGATCTGAGGTCTGGGTATCATCAATTGAAGATTCGAAAGGAGGATGTGCCCAAGACAGCATTTCGTACCCGCTATGGCCATTACGAATTCTTAGTGATGCCTTTTGGGTTGACCAATACACCGGCAGCTTTTATGGCTCTAATGAACGAAGTATTCAAGCCATACCTGGACCAATTCGTAATTATTTTCATTGATGATATATTGGTGTATTCAAGGTCCAGAGAAGAGCATGAGCAGCACTTAAGGATTATTTTGCAGACCCTCCGAGAGAAAAGGTTATATGCCAAGCTTAACAAATGTGACTTTTGGCTAGAACAGGTTTCTTTTCTAGGCCATGTTATATCGAAGGATGGGGTGTCAGTAGATCCATCCAAGATTGAGGCAGTTGTTCAGTGGGAACAACCTAGGACAATCACAGAGATCAAAAGTTTTCTGGGTTTTGCTGGTTACTACAGGAGATTTATAGAAGGTTTCTCTAAATTAGCTGCTCCATTGACACGTCTTACGAGGAAGAGTGTGGAGTTTTCATGGGATGAAGCTTGTGAGAGGAGTTTTCAGGAACTTAAGCGCAGATTAACTACCGAGCCAGTTCTTGTCATCCCTAACAGTTCAGGGAATTACTCGGTGTATACAGATGCTTCGCATCAAGGACTAGGCTGTGTTTTGATACAAGATGGAAGGGTAGTAGCTTATGGATCTAGACAGCTGAAAGATCATGAGAAGAACTACCCCACTCACGATTTGGAGTTAGCGGCAGTAGTGTTTGCGTTGAAGATATGGCGCCACTACTTATATGGTGAGAGATTTCAGATCTTTCCGGATCATAAGAGTCTGAAATATCTATTCTCACAAAAGGAGTTAAACATGAGACAGAGGAGGTGGTTGGAACTCCTCAAGGACTATGATTGTGAGATCTTATACCACCCGAGGAAGGCAAATGTGGTTGCCGATGCATTGAGTCGGAAGAGTCTCGGGTTGGTATCTCATATGATGGTTAGAGAGCACGAGTTGTTGGAACAATTCACGAACCTTAGTCTGGATATGACCCTACCTGAGATTGGCAGCTATGGGATTTTTGCTAGCTTGAGATTAGAACCGGAGTTGATTGAGAGAATCCGACAAGCTCAGCAAATTGATCAATGGTGTATTGAGATGATTAGCCAACTTCGGAAAGGGAAGGGTGCCGATTTTATATTGAGTCCAGATGGAATACTAAGGTTTAGAGATAGAATATGTGTTCCTAAGGATGTAGAACTGAGAAAGCTGATCTTATCAGAGGCACACTCGTCGAGATACACGATACACCCGGGGAGTAGTAAGATGTATCAAAATCTTCGAAAAGCATATTGGTGGTCTGGAATGAAGAGAGACATAGCTGAGTATGTCGCTAGATGTCTCATTTGTCAGCAAGTAAAAGTCAAACATCAGAAACCAGGAGGATTATTACAACCTCTATCGATACCAACATGGAAGTGGGAGCATGTCACCATGGATTTTGTGATGGGGTTACCGAGAACCCGTAAGAACCATGATGCGATATGGGTGATAATGGATCGGTTAACGAAATCGGCACATTTCTTAGCCATGAGATCTACAGATACATTGAGTGCATTGGCGAGCCTGTATGTGCGAGAAATAGTGAGATTGCATGGAGTCCCAGTGAGTGTTGTTTCTGATCGGGATACCCGCTTCACTTCCCACTTTTGGGGACATATCCAGGAAGCGATGGGGACCCAGTTGAGTTTTAGCACCGCTTTTCATCCTCAAACAGATGGTCAGTCAGAGAGGACTATACAGACCCTGGAGGATATGTTGAGAGCGTGTGTGCTGGATTTTAGAGGCTCATGGGACAATCACTTGCCATTGATTGAGTTCGCCTACAATAACAGTCATCACTCAAGTATTGGTATGGCCCCTTATGAGGCACTATATGGTCGTAGATGTCGATCGCCCATTGGTTGGGAAGAAGTTGGTGACAGACAATTGCTCGCTCCCGATTTGGTTAAGCAAGCCTCTGAGGATGTTCGGATAATAAGCGAGAGGCTGCGAACAGCTCAAAGTCGACAAAAGAGCTACGCTGACAGGAGACGGAGACCACTTGAGTTTGATGTTGGCGAGTCCGTATTTTTGAAAGTATCTCCTTCTAAGGGAATAATGAGGTTTGGGAAGAAAGGAAAATTAAGTCCTCGTTACATTGGTCCCTTCGAGATTTGTGATAGAGTGGGAGAAGGAGCATATAGGCTAGCCTTACCACTTGAGCTAGCAGAAGTCCACAATGTCTTCCACGTTTCTATGCTTCGGAAGTACTACCCGGATCCGACACATGTAATTAGTTATGAGCCATTGGAGCTCAAGAAAGATATGTCGTATGTCGAGAGACCGATCAGGGTGTTGGACAGGAAAGAGAAGGTGTTGCAGAATAAGACGATTTCATTGGTTAAAGTTTTATGGCAACATCACACTGAGGAAGAGGCCACATGGGAACTGAAAATTTTGATACGGGAAAAGTATCCCGAGTTATTCACGGATTGAATTGGTTCTAATTTGGAGGACCAAATTCTCTAAGTGGGGGAGAATGTGAGATCCCGTACATGTATAGCTGTATATAGGAACATGGGAATGTAAATAAAATCATAAGTATGATGATACATTGTGATGTGAAGTATATGCAATGTAAGTTCATAAGATTATGTACGCACTTGTAATAAGAATTGTGATTATACGTACAAGTTACATTATGCATGAGTAGGAGGAAATGAACTTAAAACGAGAAGAATGTGATCAAAATGGAATTTGAGTAGTATAGTAAAATGGAAGGAAAGAATTACATAAGTGTATATTTCCATTCGAGTAATATCGTATATAATTGGTCATACAAAGATTCTACACAAGTTTTAATGTGTATGTAGTGAGGATGGATCCCATGTTCAAGTCTCAAAGATGAATGAATGAGGAAATGATCATGGAAGCAAATTAAGGGTGTTTGGTAAGGGTTGTTGCAGAAAAACTGCAAGAAATCTGGAATTTGTGAAGGCCAGATCGATCTCATAGGATGAAAGATCGATCTGGGAGAGCCAGAATGCCCTTATGTGGGAAATGGAAGGGAACAGATCGATCTCCAAAGGAAGCAGATCGATCTCCTTAGCTCTCGGGTTGGAAGCAGATCGATCTCCCCTAAGACCAGATCGATCTCCTTAAGCTTCTGTTTGACAGCAGATCGATCTCCAGTCTCGACAGATCGATCTCCTGCCTTTAAAACGTCTTAGAAAAGAGGGATTTTAGAGGAACAGATCGATCTCCACCCAAGGAAGATCGATCTCATCAAGTCAAAACTATAAATGGGAGCAGTTGGATCATCAGAATTTCGGGACAAACATTTCCTTTTCACTTCAACTCAAAGAAATCTAGTTTCTCACTCCTAAATCCAGCCATTTTCAGTGAGATTTAAGGAGAGGCTATTAGAGACAAAGTTGTTCACATCAAAGAGAAGAACAACATAGTCTAGAGGTATTTTCCCATTTGATGGATTGAAGAAATAGAGGGCAATCCTAATTGGAGTAAGAGAAAATCCAATGAGGTAAGTTCTAATGCACAAATCCAAGTACATTGGTTTAGTTAATGCTTATAAAGATATTTGGGTGTGCATATTATGGATAGAACTACCTAGAATGGTATGAAATGAATATAACTTAGAAATAGTCAAGTGTGAGAAAGTGGAGTGTGGGAGTGTTTTTGATGAATGAGGTATCTTGAGTGGATGTACATGTTGTGAGAATGATTTGGACATGTCGATATTAGGATAAATTGTGAGATTCACCACAAAGGGTAAAAATGTGTAATTAAGGCATTTGACAAATGCTTAGTTGAATAAGAGTTAGAAACATTAACCCAAATGTTAATGGATGAATTTCAGTTTCAGATGATACGTCGGAGCAAGTCGAGATGAGAACGCAAGAAGCATAAAGGCGGATAGTTGCATACAAGTAAAACGAGGTAAGGGACTGTGTGTTAGCTATAGAGATGTTCGTACGTAATTACAGCAATTTCGTAGATATATTGCTAGGACTAGTACGATATTATAATTGTATTAAATGATGTGGAAGTATGAAAAGTGCTATGATGTATATATGTATTGAGAAATGGGATAGGGTAAGGAAATAGCATGATATGCATGTTTTCAATGATGTTCTCAATTTTATAATGTTATTGATGATTGAGAAATGTCGATGATAGGTTGGCTACTTTTACATGTTTTAGCATGAAGAGTCATGCTGTATGAATAAACGTGTTTTGAGTTTTAAAAAAGAAAATAGCCATCTATCAGTTTTGAGATGAGATTTGGTGTTGAAGCGCTAGCTCACACCCGTTTTAATGCCTTGATGTACCGTGCGGGAGTTTTAACTCGCACGAGGGTTTTGAGAAAGTGCGAGAACCTTGCTCGCACCTGTTTTGTTGAGTTGAGGTAAACCTGGGGGTCTGGGACCCAAGGGGATACCAGCCGATGGCCATTTGAATGGGCTGGGCCTTAACGACAGATCGTACCGTGCTGGAGCTTTACGTTGACTGTGTGTCACGCTGCTTGCTCGCCTGGTATATGAGACATGGTTTAAGGATAAAAAGTCCATCGGAGTTGGAGTATGGACTTGGGTCCACGGTCGTACGTAGAATAGTGTAGTCACCCGTTGGTATACTATGTACCGTGCTTGGTGCACGTGAGTACGAGTATCGCGTAGATGACACACGACGTATCTTCACCGTGAGTATACGAAGAGATGATGTGGATTGAGATAAGCCGGAGGGTAGGACTGACCCATCCCCTTTCAGGCGAATTGATACCCTGTGCACACCTGATCAGTGAGGCCTGGGATCACTGACTATGGTCATAAGTCGTGGATATTTGATTGCCGAAAATTCCATGCCTGTCTCAGAGAATCGAGAAACAGAGACAATCTCAGAAAAGAAAGAGACTTGCGAGAAAGAATGATTTGAGAAGTGAAAGAGATTTCGTGTTTTAATAAATCTCTGATTCCACATTCGTGCCATGAGGGCACTATTTATGAGCATGTTTTAAATGGAAGTTTGACATTTGATTTACACGAAAATGCTATGGAGAAATATATGTTTAAATGCATTATTCGTATGATATTTCCATTTATAACGAAAACATGGTTTTGGTTTATGCATGCATGGGCTATGTAGGTAGTACGATATCTACCTGCTAGCATACATTTCCTTACTGAGCTGTGGTTTGCTCATCCCACTATTTTCCCCCTCCAGGTACTGAGAAGTAAGAGAGCGGTGATCTCTAGATCTTTTGTGTTTAACAGCTCCCACAATCCGCAAAGGTATAAGATTTGTATACACGAGTATTTTGTATCTAATATATTGTATCGCACAGTTTATATCTTGGAATTGTAAACAGTATTATGGGGATGATATGTAAACACTTGGTATTTATACAATTAATTTTGTGTATTTACACACACACTTGGGAGTGTGAATTAAAGTTTTAAATATTCCGCTGTAAATGAATGAATTTTTAGTAATTACATCTTCTCACAGCCCAACCGTAGTAGAGAATGTATGGATAGAAGCGTTCACAAAAGCGGGGTATGATAGGCTTGGTATCAGAGCGTGGTTGGTTTGATGTGAGTTGATGCTTAGGACTAAGAAAACATACATCCCCAAGTTACTGTGCGATATTTAGATACAAATGTGTATACGGAGCTGGTAGTGAATTAAATGTTTGTTATAACGCAGGAAAGTTATCAGGCTAGTGAGTTATGCCTGAGAGACACCGCAAGAGGGGAGAGAGCTCGAGAGCTCGAGGGTAAAATGACAGGACTGAGAGGCACAGTAGATCATCCTCTAGTCATGAGCCCCAGGAACAGATAGAGGCTTATGATCCTCGAATAACTCGATTGGAGGAAGACATGCGCACGATGATGACCATGATGGGTCAGATTATGGCTAGGTTTGAGGGTACACCTGGTACAGCGGACAGGCTGCACCGAATCCCCCAGCAGTTGCACCTGAACTTGAGAATGTTGCACCTGTGCAAGCTGAACCGGCTAGGCCACGGGAACCTCATATTCGACCGGTACCTCCTCCGGTAGCCCCACATCAGCATGATGATGATTTGGGGTATGGATATGATTGTGATATGGAAAGATTGAGGCACTTTATGGACTTTAAGCCTCCTTCGTTTAGCGGGATAAAGGATCCGACGGTGGCTGAGGACTGGATCAGTCAAATGGAGAAGTTATTCGACTTCTGTAGATGTTCAGCTACGGAGAGAGTAGCGCTTGCGGCCTTTGTATTGAGAGGCGAAGCAGAGCACTGGTGGAAGTCCACTAGGCCGATGTTAAGAGCTCAAGGAATGGTTATCACTTGGGATATGTTCTTGGACGTTTTTAGAGAGCAATACATCCCAGATACTGCTCAACGGAGACTACAGATGGAATTTCTGAATCTGACTCAAGGGAATCGAACAGTTGATGAGTACGAGTCACGATTCACTTCACTGGGTAGATATGATCCGGACTCGATCAGGAGTGAGGCTATCAGAGTCCGTAGATTTATATATGGACTGAGGCCTTCGATCCGAGCGATGTTGGCCCCATTTGATGTCGCTACGTATAGAGAGGCCATGAGACAGGCCCAGTTATGCGAGCAGGATTATGACTTGCAGATTTTTTAGTTTAGTTGGGGTAAGGACAAGGGTCCGAGGAAGCTGGGAGATGGCAAGAGTGCCAAATTTGGTCGAAAATTCATGAGTAAACGTCGGAGAGAGGTAGATGAGTTCCAGAAAAAGGTTGCTAGACCTTTTATACCTCCGACTCAGACACCAGCCAGGGGTATAGTGATTGGTGGACCCCGATCGACTACAGATCAGTGTAGGTTATGCGGTCGATACCATGGTGGTAGGCCATGTCATCTTCAGGGTACCCGATGCTTCAGATGTGGTAAATTTGGACATTATGCCAGAGAGTGCCCGGAGATAGTTGAGGCAGTTCCACAGAGGGGTAAAGAGCCAGAGAGGGTTCCTACAGTTGCACCTCCTGCAAGAAAGAAAGCCTCAGCTGAAGAGAAAGGAAAACAAGTTGTGGGTCAAGGCAGGGTGTATGCGATAGACCAGGCATCGGCTGATACCTCTTCTGAAGTGATAAAAGGTACAATCTTGATTTTCAATCTAGAGGTTATAGCTTTGTTTGATTCTGGTGCTACGCATTCCTTCATATCACCTGCATGTGCATCTAAGTTAAAAGGTTTTGTAGAACCCACATACTTGAGTAGGACCTTACTAATAAGTACTCCAATGAGAGTTAGCCAATTAGTTGAACAAGTGTATAAAGATTGTAAAGTGAGGGTGGGAGATAAGTGCATGACAGCCAACTTGATTTTGTTGAATATGTATGACATTGATGTAATTTTGGGAATAGATTGGTTAGCCGCCAATCATGCTGTCATAGACTATCGTTCTAAGTCCATTAAGTTTTCTCTACCTGAAGAATGTGTTGTAAGATTTTAAGAGAAGAAATGAAATCTTAAATTTTGTATTAAGTAAAGTACTTTGGTATAAATGGCTTGAGTGTTGCTTTGAAGGTTTTGTTGCTTATGTGGTGGATTTGAACAAAGTACACCCGGATATGGAGGACATCTCAGTGGTCAGAGAATTCCCTGATGTCTTTCCAGACGATCTACCAGGATTGCCACCTGATAGAGAAACGAAATTCGGTATAGACTTGACGCCTGGAACCGAACTAATATCGAAGTCACCATATAGGATGGCTCCAGTTGAGTTAGAGGAATTAAGGAAACAGCTGCAAGAGTTGTTAGAGAAGGGGTTCATAAGACCGAGCGTCTCACCATGGGGAGCCCCGGTATTGTTTGTGAAGAAGAGAGATGGGAGCCTCAGGTTGTGCATTGACTATCGGATGTTAAACAAGGCTACCATCAAGAATAAGTAGCCCTTGCCACGCATTGACGATTTATTGGATCAGCTTCGGGGAGCACAGATCTTCTCCAAGATAGATCTGAGGTCTGGGTATCATCAATTGAAGATTCGAAAGGAGGATGTGCCCAAGACAGCATTTCGTACCCGCTATGGCCATTACGAATTCTTAGTGATGCCTTTTGGGTTGACCAATACACCGGCAGCTTTTATGGCTCTAATGAACGAAGTATTCAAGCCATACCTGGACCAATTCGTAATTATTTTCATTGATGATATATTGGTGTATTCAAGGTCCAGAGAAGAGCATGAGCAGCACTTAAGGATTATTTTGCAGACCCTCCGAGAGAAAAGGTTATATGCCAAGCTTAACAAATGTGACTTTTGGCTAGAACAGGTTTCTTTTCTAGGCCATGTTATATCGAAGGATGGGGTGTCAGTAGATCCATCCAAGATTGAGGCAGTTGTTCAGTGGGAACAACCTAGGACAATCACAGAGATCAAAAGTTTTCTGGGTTTTGCTGGTTACTACAGGAGATTTATAGAAGGTTTCTCTAAATTAGCTGCTCCATTGACACGTCTTACGAGGAAGAGTGTGGAGTTTTCATGGGATGAAGCTTGTGAGAGGAGTTTTCAGGAACTTAAGCGCAGATTATCTACCGAGCCAGTTCTTGTCATCCCTAACAGTTCAGGGAATTACTCGGTGTATACAGATGCTTCGCATCAAGGACTAGGCTGTGTTTTGATACAAGATGGAAGGGTAGTAGCTTATGGATCTAGACAGCTGAAAGATCATGAGAAGAACTACCCCACTCACGATTTGGAGTTAGCGGCAGTAGTGTTTGCGTTGAAGATATGGCGCCACTACTTATATGGTGAGAGATTTCAGATCTTTCCGGATCATAAGAGTCTGAAATATCTATTCTCACAAAAGGAGTTAAACATGAGACAGAGGAGGTGGTTGGAACTCCTCAAGGACTATGATTGTGAGATCTTATACCACCCGAGGAAGGCAAATGTGGTTGCCGATGCATTGAGTCGGAAGAGTCTCGGGTTGGTATCTCATATGATGGTTAGAGAGCACGAGTTGTTGGAACAATTCACGAACCTTAGTCTGGATATGACCCTACCTGAGATTGGCAGCTATGGGATTTTTGCTAGCTTGAGATTAGAACCGGAGTTGATTGAGAGAATCCGACAAGCTCAGCAAATTGATCAATGGTGTATTGAGATGATTAGCCAACTTCGGAAAGGGAAGGGTGCCGATTTTATATTGAGTCCAGATGGAATACTAAGGTTTAGAGATAGAATATGTGTTCCTAAGGATGTAGAACTGAGAAAGCTGATCTTATCAGAGGCACACTCGTCGAGATACACGATACACCCGGGGAGTAGTAAGATGTATCAAAATCTTCGAAAAGCATATTGGTGGTCTGGAATGAAGAGAGACATAGCTGAGTATGTCGCTAGATGTCTCATTTGTCAGCAAGTAAAAGTCAAACATCAGAAACCAGGAGGATTATTACAACCTCTATCGATACCAACATGGAAGTGGGAGCATGTCACCATGGATTTTGTGATGGGGTTACCGAGAACCCGTAAGAACCATGATGCGATATGGGTGATAATGGATCGGTTAACGAAATCGGCACATTTCTTAGCCATGAGATCTACAGATACATTGAGTGCATTGGCGAGCCTGTATGTGCGAGAAATAGTGAGATTGCATGGAGTCCCAGTGAGTGTTGTTTCTGATCGGGATACCCGCTTCACTTCCCACTTTTGGGGACATATCCAGGAAGCGATGGGGACCCAGTTGAGTTTTAGCACCGCTTTTCATCCTCAAACAGATGGTCAGTCAGAGAGGACTATACAGACCCTGGAGGATATGTTGAGAGCGTGTGTGCTGGATTTTAGAGGCTCATGGGACAATCACTTGCCATTGATTGAGTTCGCCTACAATAACAGTCATCACTCAAGTATTGGTATGGCCCCTTATGAGGCACTATATGGTCGTAGATGTCGATCGCCCATTGGTTGGGAAGAAGTTGGTGACAGACAATTGCTCGCTCCCGATTTGGTTAAGCAAGCCTCTGAGGATGTTCGGATAATAAGCGAGAGGCTGCGAACAGCTCAAAGTCGACAAAAGAGCTACGCTGACAGGAGACGGAGACCACTTGAGTTTGATGTTGGCGAGTCCGTATTTTTGAAAGTATCTCCTTCTAAGGGAATAATGAGGTTTGGGAAGAAAGGAAAATTAAGTCCTCGTTACATTGGTCCCTTCGAGATTTGTGATAGAGTGGGAGAAGGAGCATATAGGCTAGCCTTACCACCTGAGCTAGCAGAAGTCCACAATGTCTTCCACGTTTCTATGCTTCGGAAGTACTACCCGGATCCGACACATGTAATTAGTTATGAGCCATTGGAGCTCAAGAAAGATATGTCGTATGTCGAGAGACCGATCAGGGTGTTGGACAGGAAAGAGAAGGTGTTGCAGAACAAGACGATTTCATTGGTTAAAGTTTTATGGCAACATCACACTGAGGAAGAGGCCACATGGGAACTGGAAATTTTGATGCGGGAAAAGTATCCCGAGTTATTCACGGATTGAATTGGTTCTAATTTGGAGGACCAAATTCTCTAAGTGGGGGAGAATGTGAGATCCCGTACATGTATAGCTGTATATAGGAACATGGGAATGTAAATAAAATCATAAGTATGATGATACATTGTGATGTGAAGTATATGCAATGTAAGTTCATAAGATTATGTACGCACTTGTAATAAGAATTGTGATTATACGTACAAGTTACATTATGCATGAGTAGGAGGAAATGAACTTAAAACGAGAAGAATGTGATCAAAATGGAATTTGAGTAGTATAGTAAAATGGAAGGAAAGAATTACATAAGTGTATATTTCCATTCGAGTAATATCGTATATAATTGGTCATACAAAGATTCTACACAAGTTTTAATGTGTATGTAGTGAGGATGGATCCCATGTTCAAGTCTCAAAGATGAATGAATGAGGAAATGATCATGGAAGCAAATTAAGGGTGTTTGGTAAGGGTTGTTGCAGAAAAACTGCAAGAAATCTGGAATTTGTGAAGGCCAGATCGATCTCATAGGATGAGAGATCGATCTGGGAGAGCCAGAATGCCCTTATGTGGGAAATGGAAGGGATCAGATCGATCTCCAAAGGAAGCAGATCGATCTCCTTAGCTCTCGGGTTGGAAGCAGATCGATCTCCCCTAAGACCAGATCGATCTCCTTAAGCTTCTGTTTGACAGCAGATCGATCTCCAGTCTCGACAGATCGATCTCCTGCCTTTAAAACGTCTTAGAAAAGAGGGATTTTAGAGGAACAGATCGATCTCCACCCAAGGAAGATCGATCTCATCAAGTCAAAACTATAAATGGGAGCAGTTGGGTCATCAGAATTTCAGGACAAACATTTCCTTTTGACTTCAACTCAAAGAAATCTAGTTTCTCACTCCTAAATCCAGCCATTTTCAGTGAGATTTAAGGAGAGGCTATTAGAGACAAAGTTGTTCACATCAAAGAGAAGAACAACATAGTCTAGAGGCATTTCCCCATTTGATGGATTGAAGAAATAGAGGGCAATCCTAATTGGAGCAAGAGGAAATCCAATGAGGTAAGTTCTAATGCACAAATCCAAGTACATTGGTTTAGTTAATGCTTATAAAGATATTTGGGTGTGCATATTGTGGATAGAACTACCTAGAATGGTATGAAATGAATATAACTTAGAAATAGTCAAGTGTGAGAAAGTGGAGTGTGGGAGTGTTTTTTATGAATGAGGTATCTTGAGTGGATGGACATGTTGTGAGAATGATTTGGACATGTCGATATTAGGATAAATTGTGAGATTCACCACAAAGGGTAAAAATGTGTAATTAAGGCATTTGACAAATGCTTAGTTGAATAAGAGTTAGAAACATTAACCCAAATGTTGATGGATGAATTTCAGTTTCGGATGATACGTCGGAGCAAGTCGAGATGAGAACGCAAGAAGCATAAAGGCGGATAGTTGCACACAAGTAAAACGAGGTAAGGGACTGTGTGTTAGCTACAGAGATGTTTGTACGTAATTACAGCAATTTCGTAGATATATTGCTAGGACTAGTACGATATTATAATTGTATGAAATGATGTGGAAGTATGAAAAGTGCTATGATGTATATATGTATTGAGAAATGGGATAGGGTAAGGAAATAGCATGATATGCATGTTTTCAATGATGTTCTCAATTTTATAATGTTATTGATGATTGAGAAATGTCGATGATAGGTTGGCTACTTTTACATGTTTTAGCATGAAGAGTCATGCTGTATGAATAAACATGTTTTGAGTTTTAAAAAAGAAAATAGCCATCTATCAGTTTTGAGATGAGATTTGGTGTTGAAGCGCTAGCTCACACCCGTTTTATTGCCTTGATATACCGTGCGGGAGTTTTAACTCGCACGAGGGTTTTGAGAAAGTGCGAGAACCTTGCTCGCACCTGTTTTGTTAAGTTGAGGTAAACCTGGGGGTCTGGGACCCAAGGGGATACCAGCCGACGGCCATTTGAACGGGCTGGGCCTTAACGACAGATCGTACCGTGCTGGAGCTTTGCGCTGACTATGTGTCACACTGCTTGCTCGCCTAGTATATGAGACATGGTTTAAGGATAAAAAGTCCATCGGAGTTGGAGTATGGACTTGGGTCCACGGTCGTACGTAGAATAGTGTAGTCACCCGTTGGTATACTATGTACCGTGCTGGGTGCACGTGAGTACGAGTATCGCGTAGATGACACACGACGTATCTTCACCATGAGTATACGAGGAGATGAGGTGGATTGAGATGAGCCAGAGGGTAGGACTGACCCATCCCCCTTCAGGCGAAGTGATACCCTGTGCACACCTGATCAGTGAGGCCTGGGATCATTGACTATGGCCATAAGTCGTGGATATTTGATTGCCGAAAATTCCATGCCTGTCTCAGAGAATCGAGAAACAGAGACAATCTCAGAAAAGAAAGAGACTTGCGAGAAAGAATGATTTGAGAAGTGAAAGAGATTTCGTGTTTTAATAAATCTCTGATTTCACATTCGTGCCATGAGGGCACTATTTATGAGCATGTTTTAAATGGAAGTTTGACATTTGATTTACACGAAAATGCTATGGAGAAATATATGTTTAAATGCATTGTTCGTATGATATTTCCATTTATAACGAAAACATGGTTTTGGTTTATGCATGCATGGGCTATGTAGGTAGTACGATATCTACCTGCTAGCATACATTTCCTTACTGAGCTGTGGTTTGCTCATCCCACTATTTTCCCCCTCCAGGTACTGAGAAGTAAGAGAGCGGTGATCTCTAGATCTTTTGTGTTTAACAGCTCCCACAATCCGCAAAGGTATAAGATTTGTATACACGAGTATTTTGTATCTAATATATTGTATCGCACAGTTATATCTTGGAATTGTAAACAGTATTATGGGGATGATATGTAAACACTTGGTATTTATACAATTAATTTTGTGTATTTACACACACAACTGGGAGTGTGAATTAAAGTTTTAAATATTCCACTGTAAATGAATGAATTTTTAGTAATTGCATCTTCTCACAGCCCAACCGTAGTAGAGAATGTATGGATAGAAGGGTTCACAAAAGCGGGGTATGACATGTGATACCATCCCGAGGCTCTTTCTGTTCAAGGCATCAGCCATTACATTAGCCTTTCTTGGGTGGTACAATGTTCACAATCATAATCCTTAGAAGCTCTAACCCTCATAGTTATCTCATATTTTACTCTTTCTGTAAAAACAGATACTCGAGGCTTTTACAATCAGTGCATATCCGAAATTTCTTACCATTTAAGTGGTGGCGCCATACTTTTAGTGTAAATGCTACGGCTGCTAACTCTAAATCATGGGTCAGATAGTTTCCCTCATGATCCTTGAACTATCTGGATCTATAAACAACTATCTTCCCATCTTACATCAATATACAGCCCAATCCTTATTTTGAAGTATCCATACACACTAAAACCTCTTGAGCTGTTGGTTATTGTGAGAATAATTACGGTGGTCAGTTTATTACTTCAATATACCAAAACTCACTGAAGCCATTTACATACTTATCATCCCACTCATATACAATCTTTTTTCGAAAGATAAATGTCAACTGAGTAGCCAATTTCGAGAAACTTTCAACACTCGTCTGTAAGACAATTTCCTGTTGCTATTCATACTCTTCCCTGGACTTCGAATGCATCAAAATGTCCTCGCTAAAGATGACAACCAATCGGTCCAAGTAATGGTTTAAATACCTCATCGTAGTTAAGTTCTACTCAATATTTCAATCATCCATATTCTTAACCTATGTACGCATAAACTTATAATGTCATTTCAAAATCGCTTCTGTTCAAGATACTAATCCGCGTCATTTCCTTTTTCTTATATTAACGGCTTTTATAAAATTTTAATTTTTAAACCTTCATATATTACTTATAATAAACTCTTTCATTACGTGTCAACTTACAATCCCTATACCCAAATTCAATTAGTGAAAATCAACTAACTATAATCATCTTACCTAAAGGTACAGGCTTCACATTCTTTCACTAGCTTATAAGCAACTGAAGGTGGTATGAATAAATGCGTGGCACCAGGATTAATTAAAATAATTACTTCATTATTCACAACCAGTGTGGTATCTTCCACCACATCAAATGAAACATCAGTAGTGTCATGGTCCAAGGCATACACTCGCCCTTATCCAACATCTTATTTTCGTGGTAACTACCACATATCCTACACTATTTACACTGCTACACTGCTCTCACTAATACGGAGAAGTTCGGGGTCCTCAAATCACATTACCCCTAAAAAATATTGTATTTGGATACACTAGGGCTTCTAATCATCTTACCCCGTGACTCATCAGCTTTAAACTTTTACAAAACTACTTTTTTTCCCGTTTTGACATCTTTGTCATTCTCTATTCTCTTTCTATCTCAATTTCGGACATTACTACCTTTCTTAATCTCAGAGGCATGCAACTCATGATCTTGTTCACACACTGTAGTCTGCACACTGCCTCGGCATAGGTAGTGATATCTAACGGCCCAATCGGACTCTAATTGTCAATCTGAGCCCTTCCATTAACTTTCAAACATTCCGACTCTCACTGTTCATAGTGTCAGAATCATATCTGCCCAGGAATATAACTGAGTTTCATACTTGTCAGTCAACCGATTCCTCTGGGTCAGAGTAAAGAATTTTATTTGTAATTTCCTTTAAACAGTGTCCGGGATATTCTGTCACCGGAATACATGTAGAATTATGTTTCATATCCATTTTGGATGTTTAACTCTTAATATGGGTCGAGTGGACTTCCACCAATGCTCTGACTCGCCCTCAAATCTCATTCATACTCTGAGCAATTAGCTCGTAAAATGTTCTCCACACTTCGCTCCAACCTCGCGAAGCGTGTCTCAATACTGTCCGATCTCTCTGTTGGACTCTATGGGGCATACTCAATATCAGTCTCCACTTCAATCTCATCTCGAGTCTCATGTGACGACTCAGTACAACTCTCGGGCCTACCTCTACGGCCTCGAGCTCAAGTACTCGCCCTTTTACCATAACGGCTATCAGTTAATGAGTTTATTTTTGCATTCAAAACCAAATTCTTAGCTGTAGTTCCATCTCGATATACACAATTGTATCTAAATAATGCACAGTACATGGGGATGTAAACTTTCTTAACCACTAACACCGACTAATATCAGGCCAACTCAGCTCTGATACCATTAAACCTGTCACGACCCAAATTACTAAAAAATCAGAGTAAATTTTCCACTTTTTCATTTATTATTTAATTCTTACCTTTCTCTCATCGTGACCATCCTACAAACAGTTGGGCTATGATTCGGTGTTAGTCACCTCACACTATTTACCATTCCACTTTCATAATCTCATTCACATATCAGAGTTTACTATCATTTGACTTTAAATAAATACATACTCATTAGTATTTATAACTCTACATCCCCGACATCATATCCATTTACAGTACTGTGCATTACATATTTAGATACAAAACTATACAAATGTGTATACCTGTCTCTCGATGGGAAGCAGCGGATACTAAGCATGCAAGTCCTCAGCCGCTCAATAACTATTACGAGTGCTCTGAAAGGATGGAAAAATAAGGGGGTGAGCAAACCACACGCTCAGTAAGGCAATTATGCAAGTAAGTAGAGAGCTCCACTATCTACATGCTCATAATGCCATGCCCTTAAATCCATTTCTTTTCATTTAAAATTTCACGCACAAAGTCATGCAAACATCGATGACTTAGTTTATAAAACTGTTCGTGTATATATAAATCATACTACTTATGTATCAAAGCATTTTATGTGACATCATTAAATCATAATAAGCATGAATTTAATCAAGATCATGCAGTCTTTCATGTCATGTAAGACAAATCATGGATTTCAAATGAAAACATGGAAAACTTCACATGCTACTGCATTTAAATCAATTCATTAAAACTGCAGTAAAAACTAACCCTTCCGGGTCAATCAACTCATAAGACAATCTCATAATTCTATTTCAAACTCATAAAACAATTCGTTAAAAATCATTATAAAACTTCGATTATAAAACCACCCTTTTTTCAGGGTCACATATCATAAAATCATCTGAAATCTAGCAATCACAATATAAAATCATAAAATCGGGGGCCTGACCCCTCCTTCAGGTCTACCCTGGTCTATCGACCAATAGTTTTATGTGGACATGTAAGTGACTATCAGTAACAACATAGGACTATGGCCATAACCTCGTGATCCATGACAACACGGTACCTAGTGTGTGGGGTATCACACCAGAAACTGGAGGTGGGTCGTCCTACCCACCAGAATAGCATAACACCAGGATTGCGAGGGCAAGGCTTGCTGCCTCATGGCTAATGCCACTCCACGCCAATAATCCCCACGATACAGCGTACTCCGCGTGACATACACGGTACAACGTACTCCGTGAAACCAAACTCAGTCAGGGGTGCCTGTAATAGGTCATATCCACCCAAATCATCTCTGTCTCAGAATGCACGTGTGAGCATATGATCTCACTGTGACACACAGTCTACAGGAGGCTCCAACACGGCTATATTCATGTAATATAAATCTCTGTGCGAGAGAAGCTCTAGCACACTCCATGCATATTTATGATATCTGAAAATCTCGTGCGAGCGAAGCTCCTGCACGATTTCATAGAAATCAATGAAATCTGCGTACGAGCAGTGCTCCAGTACGACTTAAAATAATTATAAATTCAAATAAAATCCACGTACGAGTAATGCTCTAGTACGGATATGTATAAAAACTCAGTGAAAACCTCGTACGAGAAAAACTCCAGTACGACTTTAAAATGAATTATAAAACCATATAACACTTTGTACGAGCAAGCTCCAGCACAAATGAATGCTCAAGTAAATCAATTCTCATGTGAGTTACACTCCAGCACGGCTTTATACATAATTAAATCAAATCTCGTGCGAGTCACACTCCAGCACGACTTTTATGCAATTATTATATCAACAATGGATGCGAGCTAGGCTCCAGCACCTCTCATGCATGTCAATCATAAAAACTAGTGCGAACAATCGCTCCAGCACCATTTTATGCATACCACGTCAAAACAAGTCAAAACATGTCAAAACAGAGTGCAAGCTAGGCTCCAGCAGCTCTCATGCATATCAAATCATAAAATCAGTGCGAGCAAATGCTCTAGCACATTTTATTCACACTCACAAACGCAGATATAGTGCGAACTATATGCCAGCACTATCTGTTTCCATATAAACTTGATAGTTGGCCTATTTTCCAAAGAAATTTCCATTTAAACACAAATAACACTTACGTAGTGTTATCATATGATATTCATGCAATTACTGGCCAATCTATCGATTTGCTTTGATTAAAACCAATAAAATCCTTAAACCATAAATTTTCTTAAATCATGCATTTCATGCATGTCATGTTTTCACCATCCTTAGGTGAACTTCCCTCAATAGGGGTAAAATAGTCTTTTCACCTATTTCGATCCTTAAAATCATTTAAACCACTTTTAGGATCATTATACATAGTCAAGGTATACATACATATTCAGTGTACAGAAAAGCTATTAAAATACGCGTAGCTACCTCTAGCTACTCACACAATTCCCTTACCTCATTTTTCTGTACAATCTGACCTTTCCACTGATGACTCGTCACGCAGTCCGATTTACTCCGAATCCAATCTCTGAAACTGCGGATAAATATTCAGCAAGTCAAATACAACACAATTAATTATATTTCATAATTTTTTGGGCTTAATTTAAATCATTGGGCCCGTTTACCCATATTGGGCCCGATTGTACCATAATGGGCCTTAATTGGCCTTAAACCCGTTTACCACACTTTATCGAGGCCTATTGGGTTCACTGGGCCCATTGGTATTTATTGGACCTCGTTCTAAATTATCGGATATCTCAATGAATTATTGACGACAATTTATCTCAATTTGCAGAATATAATTCATTAAATGCGAAATTTAAATCCGTAATTTATGCGATAAATTCTAACACACATATCGACGTAAAATTGTCGTAAATAAGGGTTACTTACCCGTGATTCCATGATAGTATGTGAATCGAGGTTAGCTCGAGCTCTCGGTGGATGCCAATTGTCGAGCTACATAATTAAATATATTTTAAGGTAAACTTTAAGTCGATTATTTATCAAATTAAATATTTCAAAAATTAAATCAGTCAATTCGACCGCTTACCGACTTACCCGAAACTCGATTGCGTCACTGAAATTTTCTCCAATTTATCCTCTTTTTCTTTTTCCCTTTTTCTTCCTTTTTCCTTTTCTTTTTGGTTGAACCGGTCCGGTCTGGTTCGATTCAACTCGGTTCAGACCGTCGATTTAGTCCGGTTAGGCCGGTTCGGTGGCTCGCGCGTCGATTCTCCACTGGTTTCCACCGCCAGAGGCTCCGCTGGGCCGTCCGATGCATGGATCTGGGGTTGGTTTCGTTCAACGTCGCCGAAAAGTGGCCGGTCCGGCCTGTTCTCCTTTTCGCCAGTGGCTTCCTTTTTCCTTCGTCGTTTACGGCGTTTTTGGTGACTGGGGGCCCTTGTTCTGGTGGTTGGGGGGTCTCAAGGGGTTGGGCTTCCCTCGACTGTCGGTGGTCGGGCCTGAATCGGCACCGATCATCGTTTTCCCTCTCTCCCTCTCTCGGCTTCGCTCTTTCTCGACGTTTCTCTCGTCGATCCTCTCTCTTCACCGCCGATCACCGCCTGGGTCGACATCGACTGGGCTTTCTTCGCCTGGGCTGCCGCCGGCCGCCTTCGTCTAGTGAAGGTAAGGGCTCGACTTTGTCGAGCTTTCCCAAAAATCGTATTTTGCGATTTCTGCGTTTCTCTTTTTTTTTCAAATTTTATTATTATTTATTTTTATTATTATTTTATTTTTAATAATATTTTAATCAATAAAATAATATTAAAATCCCAAATATCTAAAAGAATTATTATTTTATTCATTTAATCCGTAAATAAATTTATCAGTCCAATTTTGCATTTTCGGTATATTTTTTGATTATTTTTGGGATTATTTTTCGATACGAAAATTATGATTTATTCCAATAAATTCATATCTTGATCAATTTAACCCGAAATTTAATTATTTTCGTTATTGATCAAGATTCTCAAATTCCATATTTTTAATTAAATTTTCTTGTCCCGATTAATATCGAATTTCGATCTTTTGATCGTTTTGCCCTTGCACGTTTTCGGGAATACCATTTCAATCCTTTTGCATTTTTCAATGCACTCAAAAATTTCTATTAATTCCCTTTTTGCTCTCACGATAAAATCGGGTCTTACAAATGTTCGGATACAGCTCCTCAATCCCTCACTAGACTACTGTGTATGCTCTATAGAAGGGGAAAAATGATAGGGATGAGCAACTACACACTCAGTAAGGCAATAATACAAGCATGGTAGATAACTACACTATCTACATGCTTATAATGTCATGGCATAAAAATCATTTATATCTGAGCATAAGGAAATATTAAAACTATGTCACATGTTTATACATATATCATGCACTGAAAAGAAGACATGAAAGTAGGCATGTAAACATGGAAAATCATCATGTAAAACCTCTCATGCTCATCATAATAAAACTCATCACAAAACCATTCCTCAGGGTTTAACATCAAATCAAAACTTATTAAAACTCATCACAGTCAGCATATCATCCTTTTAAAAATATCCCACAAGGTTAGACCACTCCCTCGGGTCTGCTCTGGACAACACAAATCATGTTCAGTATATAAAACCATGTGTGAGACAGGTGGTCATTAAATATAATTGAGGACTCTGTTGCCAACTATGTCATTATCATCCCAGACCACACGGATCCCGGTGTGCGGGGCATCAGGCTGGAACAGAGGTAGGTTAGTCCTACACCAAACTTTCAAATCAACATCATAACCACATGGTACAGTGTACTCCATGTGATATACACGGGACAATGTACTCCGTGGACCCATATCAAGGTTGAGGGTGCCTGCCGTAGGTCTTATCTACCCCATGCCATGTATATCCTACTTAGTCTCAAGTGCACATGCGAGCATCTCATCTGTGTGACTAGCAGTTTACACAAGGCATCCAGTATGGCTTGTGCGAGCATCTCATCCATGTGACACAAAGTCTACATGAGACATCTAGCATGACTCATTACATATCACAGTGTAAGCAAAGCTCTAGCACGATTTTATGCATCATCAGTAAATATCCTCCTACAAGCAACGCTCTAGTATGACTTTATGCATAAAAATAATAAGGAAATAATGTACGAGCATAGATCCAGTACGATTATATGTATAAGAAAATCAATAGAAACCCACATACGAGCAAAAGCTCCAATACGGCTTGTAAAACATCACAACTCAAAACATGGTGCGAGCTAAGCTCCAGAACATTTCATGCATATTAAAACATCAAAATCCGGTGTGAGTGAAGCTCCAGCACGATTTATCTCATATAAATCTAAAAGGTGGCTCTATTTGAACAAAACACGTTCAAATCACAGTTAGAACTTGACTCGTGCTATTTCTCAAATTTATGAAGTCAATAGCCAATCTATCCGTAAATTTTGCTTAAAACAAAGCAATGTGGTTCATAAAAATATCAAAACATTATGTTCCATGCAATTGTTAGCCTTACTACCCCTTTTATAAGATTTACTTCAAAAACCAAAATCACCTATATCCGAAATCATTCGTACAAATCATTATTTCTTTTCTAGATAACCAAGCAATTACAAAGCCCTATAAATACCCTCAAAATACAAGCAGCTACCTCTAGATACTCACAAAAATCCCTTACTCGGAATCGCGTCAAGTGATTCCACTTCCTCAAAGCTGCTCGACCGCGCAATCTTATTTGCTCCCAATGAAATCTCTGGAGCTGTACAAATTACTTATCACATCAATTTAACCCAATATAACATAATTCTCGCTTTTATTATAGCTAATTCGACTTATTGGGTTCATTAACACTTGTAAGGCCTCACTTTCTCTTAAGTCCATTTTGATTGCTCTATTCATTCCCGAGAATCTATTGAACTCTTTAGGTCTATTGATTCACACTAAACCGGCATTGAGCTCATAATGCCTCTAGTTCATTATTTCCTTCACTATGGGAATTTATCAAACACCTCTTATGCCCATTTCCAGTCATCATCCATTCCAACATATGGATTTCATAAAGTTATCTTAAAATCATCTATACATGCTTACTAACATCTCTACATGTTTAAATCATCATCAACTTCATGTCTTTTCAACTTTCTCTCACTAAACCTATTCTAGATCATGGTTGTTTAAGCATGTACATGAACATTTCAGCCAACATTATATAGACCAATCAACTCATCAAAATGTCTAGATTAACATACTGGTAAATGGTGTATAGAAATCTTACCTAGTTTAACTTTTTTGTCTTTTTGCCAAATTGGGGAAAACCCTCTTTACTCCTTCAGTCAAAAGTTTGAGCTTCCAATCTTTGACTATGTTGTTCACTTCCTTACTAGGAACAACTTTGCTCAAAAGAATTTCTCTCAAAACTGATTGGGTGGTGGTGATTTTTAGAGTGAGAAAGTTAGGTTATTGTTAAAATGGAGGATTTTTTGGATGTCTCGTGGAAAATGAAGATTCAGCTGTCGAGTTTCATAGAATTGGCTTCACCAGATTGATCTCCTATGGTGGGAGATCGATCTGCCCTTTTTTAAACTCCAAAATTCGGTAATGCATGCTAGGGGATCGATCTGCCTATTTGGATGAGATCGGTCTGCTCAAGGGATAGGATCGATCTTTGCCAGGCAGAGAACTTTAGAGATAGATCTAGCCTTGATGAAGAGATCGATCTTGCTAAGCAGAGGCACTAGAGATTGATCTGCCTTATGAGAGGAGATCGATCTGGCTCAAACAGAAGCAACTTGAGATCGATCTGCTTTGAATGAGGGATCGATCTCCCTCTTCCATAATGCATGGCATTTTATTTCAAGGCAATGAGATCGATCTTCCTTACATGTAAGATCGATCTAGCTTTCATCCTGCAGCATTTCAGCTGTAATTTTCTAGATTTTTCAAAGTTAAACTCCTATTCAATCACTCTGATACCCATTTTGCATTTCATTCACACTTAACACTAAAAAATATCCAATTCTTATGATTCATTTATTGTGTAACTTGTCTGTACATCATGGAAATCATAAGGTTAAATAGAAATTCATGAGCCTTACATTTCTCCCCTCCTTCAAGAATTTTGGTCCTCCAAATTAGAACCAAGTTAACCTGAGAATAACTCCGGTTACTTCTCTTGCATCATACTCTCCAACTCCTATGTAGCTTCCTTCGGAGTGTGATATTGCCAACGAACTTTTACTAAGGGAATTGTCTTCGACTCAACACCTACACTTTCCTATCCAATATCCGAATCAACTTCTCAACAAATGGCATACTCTCATTGAGCTCCAATGGCTCATATCTTATCACATGTGCCGGATCCGGACGGTACTTCCAAAGCATGGAGACGTGGAAGACGTTATGAACACCTGCTAACTCCGGTGGTAATGCCAACCTATAAGCCTTGTCTCACACTCTCTCCAAAATCTCAAAGGGTCTGATATACCGAGGGCTCAACTTACCATTCTTACTGAACCTCATAATCCCTTTCGAGGGAGAAACTCTCAAGAATATCAACTCACCCATAGTAAACTCCTGTGGTCTCCGTCTCTTATCAGCATAACTCTTTTGCCGGCTTTGAGCTATCTGTAACCTCTCACATATCAACTAGATGTCCTCAGAGGCTTGCTGCACTAAATCGAGAGCAAAAATTTATCTGTCACCAACCTCTTTCCATCCAATAGGGGATCAGCATCTGCGTCCATACAGTGCCTCATATGGTGCCATCTCGATACTTGCATGATAGCTGTTATTATAGGCGAACTCGGCTAACAGTAGGTGATCATCCTAGGAGCCTCTAAAATCCAGCACACACGATCTCAACATATCCTCCAGAGTCTGTATAGTCCTCTCTGACTGACCATCTGTCTGAGGATGAAAAGCGATGCTAAAACTTAATTAGGTCCCTATCGCTTCCTAAAAATGTACCCAGAAATGGGAAGTGAAGCGGGCATCTTAATCAGAAACAACGCTCACTGGAACACAATGTAACCGAACTATCTCTCGAACATACAAGTTCACTAACTGACTCAGAGTATCGATAGCTCTCATAGCTAAGAAATGGGTTGACTTCGTCAACCGATCAATAATTGCCCAGATGGAATCATGATCTCTGTTGGTCCTTGGTAAACCCATCACAAAATACATGGTGACGTGCTCCCACTTCCATATAGGTATTGGTAGAGGCTGTAATAACCCTATAGGCTTCTGGTACTCTATCTTCACTGCTGACAGACGAGACATCTAGCGACATATTCAGCAATGTCTCTTTTCCTTCCCGACCACCAATAAACTTTTGGAAGATTCTGATACATCTTGGTACTCCCTAGATGTATCGTATACCTCGATGAGTGAGCCTCTGATAAAATCAATCTCCTAATCTTCAGATCCTCGGGAACACATACTCTACCCCTGAACCTCAGTAATCCATCTGTACCAATCTCAAAATCAGTACCCGCACCTATCTGTGTCTAACTCAACCAATCGGTACACTGTCGATCACCCTATTGAGCCTGTTAAATACAACTAATCAACTCTGGCTCTAATCTCAAACTAGCCATAACATCAAATCTTTCTGTATCAGGTGGGGCTACATCCAAACTGAGGTTCGCCAACTGCTCTAATAACTCATGTTCTCGAACCATCATATAAGACACCAACCCAAGGTTCTTCCTGCTCAAGGCATCGGCAACTACATTCGCCTTACCCGGGTGGTACAAGATTTCACAATCATAGTCTTTTAAGAGTCCAAACCATCTTCCCTGCCTTATATTTAGCTCTTTCTGCAAGAACAGATACTTAAGGCTCTTGTGATCTGTATATACCTAGAATTTCTCAACATAGAGATAGTGGCGCCATATCTTCAACGCAAACACTACGACCACCAACTTTATATCGTGAGTAGGATAGTTCCTCTCGTGATCTTTCAACTGTCTGGATCCATAGGCAACTACCTTCCAATCCTGCATAAGTTCACAGCCTAGTCCCTGGTGTGATGCATCCGTATACATAGAGAAACCTCCTAAGCTGGTAGGAATGGTGAGAATCGGAGTAGTGGTCAATCGACGCTTAAGCTCTTGAAAACTCTTCTCACAAGCCTCGTCCCACACAAACTTAACATCCTTCTACGTGAGACGTGTCAATGGAGCAGCTAGTCTAGAGAAACCCTCAACAAATCTCCGATAATAACCTGTTAATCCTAGAAAACTTCTGATCTCAGTAACTTCCTTGGGCCGTTCCCACTGTACAACTACCTCAATCTTTGATGGATCCACTGATACCTCATCCCTCGATACAATATGGCCCAGAAATAAGATCTACTCCAACAAAAAATTACACTTACTGAGTTTGGCATATAATTTTTTCTCTCGGAGGGTCTGCAGAACTATCCTCAAGTGTTGCTCATGTTCTTCCCTAGACTTTGAATAAACCAAAATATCATCAATAAATACAATCACAAACTGGTCCAGGTATGGCTTAAATACATCATTCATCAAAGTCATAAATGTTACGGGGGCATTCGTCAATTTGAATGGCATAACTAGGAACTCATAGTTGCCATAACGGGTACGAAATGCTGTATTGGGTATATCTCCACTCCGTATCCTTAACTGATGTTACTCAGATCACCGATCTATCTTAGAAAAGACTTGTGCTCCTCGAAACTGATCTAACAAATCATCAATGCATGGAAGGGGGTACTTGTTCTTGACGGTAGCCTTATTCAACAACCGGTAATTTATGCACAGTCGGAGGCTCCCATCCTTCTTCCTCACAAACGATACCGGAACTCCCCAAGGTGAGATGCTCGATCTAATAAACCCCTTCTCTAGCAACTCTTGCAATTGTTTCTTTAACTCCTCCAACTCAATCGGAGCCATTATGTATGGTGGTTTAGATATCGGCTCTGTATCAGGTACCAACTCTATACAAAACTCCATTTCTATGTCGGGTGATAACCCTGGTAAATCATATGGGAAGACATCAAGAAATTCTGCAACCATTGGATTGTCTCTCAATTTCAGATGTGCCTTATCTGTGTCAACAACATATGCAATGAACCCTTCAAATTATCCTTTCCATCGTTAGTAACATATTTCATCATATTAACATTCATAATTAATAAGCAGATTCATCTCTTAAGGATGATACATTAAAATTAAACTCTTCCCATTACAATAATCATATTTCTTCATTTCTTTTCAGCAAAACTTACAGTAAGGTTATTTATCTCTAAAAACATCACTGTCTTAGCTTAACAATCCAAAATAACACGATTTGCAGCCAACCAATCCATTCCTAAAATTACATCAAAATCACTCAGAGTCAATAGAATTAAATCGGCTGCCATATATTTTTCTCCTATTTTTAACCTACAATCCTTATACACATATTCAGTCAACTGACTATCATTCATAGGTGTAGAAATCAACAACATTCTATCTAACAATGTAGGCCTTACTTGTTTCAACAACTTATCTGCAAAGGAAGGCGATATAAAGGAATGCATGGCACCAGGATCAAATAATACAAATGCTTCTAAACCAAAAATTAGGATGGTACCTTTAATCACATCCATTGAAGTGTTTTCGATGCCCTGGTCCAGTGCATGTACTTGCCCCCTGCCAACCGCATATTTCCCTTTTTTCTCAGTTGTGGCTTTCCTATTTGGAGCAGAAGTCTCAACAGGAGCTCTCTCCAACTTCTTGCCCTTCTATGGGACAGTCTCAATCATCTCTAGACAATACCTTGTGATATGTCCCGGCTTCCCACATCTATAACACACAACAGGGATCGTCGGACAAGGCCTGATACCATGAAATCTACCACATCTCCTACCTGCTCAGTAGTAGGCCGTGGTCTTCCAATGACTATACCCCTCGGTGGAGCTAAAGCTGGGTACATAGGAGGTTTAGCAGCTCTCTCCTGCACCTCTTCAATCTTTGGTCTCTTCTCAAACAGTCTCTGACCCCCTCTCCTGACCACTCTATCAACCCCAGATCTCTTCTGGTCTCTATCTCTTCTGCCACTAACCTTCCCAAACTCGAAGGCATTCCGTTCAAAGTCATACTCACACAATTGTGCCCTGTGAACTGCCTCCTTATAAGTGGGGACGTCAAATGGAGCTAATTTAGTCCAGATGGCAGGTCTCAATCCGTCCATGAACTTCTGAACCTTCTGAGCCTCACTGCTCATCGTATCAGGGTTATACCTCCCCAAGGATATAAGCCTTGACTCATATTCGTCAACGGAGCGGTTCCTCTGAACCAAATTCGTAAACTCATTCACAGCTTCCTATGCACAATGGCTGGAATATACTTCCTCCTAAAGGCCTTTAAGAATATCTCCCATGTAATCTCGAAGTGTCAGACTTTCAGAATAGATACAGTGGATCTCCACCAGTGTTCTGCCTCACCTTTCAGTATAAATACAGCTAAAGTAACCCTCTCAGTCGATGTACATCTGAAGAACCCATAAAATTTCTCCATCTCATATACTCAATCCTTAGCCACAACTGGGTCCTTCACTACTTTAAAGACTGGAGGCTTCAACTCTTGGAACTGTCGTAACCTACTAAACTCACAATCATAACCTAGGTCACTTCCTCTTGTCTGTGGAGTGATAGGAGAAGCCGTATCCGAAACTAGGGGTGATGTAACAGTCCTTGTAGTCTAAGGTCTCTCTGCCTTTGCAGCTGCCTGTCCCGTAGTGGTAGGCTCACGGCTGGACCTCGTCTATCGCTAGCACCCAACGCCTACTTGACTATCTCCACAAGGCTCTCAATACTCCGCTCTATCCTAGAAAAGCGTACCTCAGTATCTGTACCCCCTGGTCTCTCAACAGGGTCTTGTGAAGCCTAATCAGTCTATGGCTCCGCAAGGCTCTCAGGCCTACCCCTACGATCTATAGCACATGAACTCACCCCTCTACCTCGACGGCTGACAGGCATAATGAATAATTTCCTGTATCCATACCATATATTAGTCTTATTCCATCTCGGTATACACAGTTATATCTAAATAAAAGCATAGTAATATGGGGATGTACCTTTCCTACTTATTCGTACCGACTCATATCAAGCCAACTCATTTTTGATACCAATTCCTGTCACGACTCCTTTTCATCCTTTTCATCCAAAAATCACCATAAATTTTTAGCTTTTTTATTTCCTTTCCCGGTCATGAACAACTCTCATCAATAACAGTTAGGCTATGAATCAGTATTAATCATCATTTACCATTCATCTTTAAATTATTCAAGAGCAAACACGTACATTTGAAAGTTTAAGTTCTATACTTATACATGTTTGCTAACACTTACATCCCTCATATTACAATTCAAAATGATTATTGTGCTATTACATGTTTAGATACAAAAAAGATTTCATGTGTATACTTCTTGGCGATAGAGAGCAGCGGATGTCCGGATACACCTCCTCAATCCCTCACTAGACTACTATGTACGCTCTGTAGAGGGGAAAAATGATAGGGATGAGCAACCACACGCTTAGTAAGGCAATAATGCAATCATGGTAGATAACTACACTATCTACATGCTTATAATGTCATGACATAAAAATCATTTATATCCTGAGCATGATGAAATATTGAAATTATGCCATATGTTTATACATACATCATGTACTGAAAAGAAGAAATGAAAGTAGGCATGTAAACATGGAAAATCATCATGTAATACCTCTCATGCTCATCATAATAAAATTCATCATGAAACCATTCCTCAGGGTTTAACATCAAATCAAAACTTAGTAAAATTCATCACAGTCAGCATATCATCCTTTTAATAACATCCTACAAGGTTAGACCCCTCCCTCGGGTCTACCCTGGACAACACATATCATGTTCAGTATATAAAACCATGTGATATCATGTGAGACATGTGGTCATTATATATAATCGAGGACTCTGTTGGCTAACTATGTCATTATCATCCCAAACCACATGGATCCCGGTATGCTGGGCATTATGCTGGAACGAAAGTGGGTTAGTCCTACGCCAGACTTTCAAATCAAAATCATAACCACATGGTACAGCGTACTCCATGTGATATACACAGTACAACGTACTCCATGGACCCATATCATGGTTGGGGGTGTCTACTGTAGGTCTTATCTACCCCATGCCATGTATAACCTACTCAGTCTGAAGTGCACATGCGTGCATCTGCTCCATTTGACTAGCAGTCTACACAAGGCATCCAGCACGGCTCGTGCGAGCATCTCATCTGTGTGACACAAAGTTTACACGAGGCATCTAGCACGACTCATTACCTATCACAGTGTGAAAAGCCCAGTGCGAGTAAAGCTCTAGCACGATTTTATGCATCATTAGTAAATACCCTCGTATGAGTAACACTCTAGTACGGATTTATGCATAATAAATAATGAGGAAATCACGTACGAGCATAGCTCCAGTATGGTTATATGTATAAGAAAATCAATAGAAACCTACGTACGAGCAAAAGCTCCAATACGGCTTATAAAACATCACAACTCAAAATATGGTGTGAGCTAGGCTCCAACACATTTCATACATATTAAAACATTAAAATCCAGTGTGAGCAAAGCTCCAGCACGATTTATCTGATATATAGGTGGCTCTATTTCAACAAAACACGTTTAAATCACAGTTAGCACTGACTCGTACTATTTCTAAAATTTATGAAGTCAATAGCCAACCTATCCATAAATTTTTCTTAAACAAAGCAATTTGTTTCATAAAAAATATAAAAACATGATGTTTCATACAGTAGTTAGCCTTACTACACCTTTTTGTAAGATTTACTTCCAAAACAAAAATAATCTATATTCGAAATCGTTTGTACAAATCATTATTTCTTTTCTAGATAACCAAGCAATTACAAAGCCCTATAAATACCCTCAAAATGCGTGCAGCTACCTCTAGATACTCATAAAATTCCCTTACCTGGAATCGCATCGAGTGATTCCACTTCCTCAGAGCTACTCGATCGTGCAATCCTATTTGCTCCCAATGAAATCTCCGGAGCTGTACAAATTACTTATCACATCAAGTTAACCCAATATAACACAATTCTCGCATTTATTATAGTCGATTCGACTTATTGGGTTCATTAACACTTATAAGGCCTCACTTTCCCTTAACTCCATTTTGATTGCTCTATTCATTCTCGAGAATCTATTGAACTCTTTAGGTCTATTGATTCACACTAAACTGGCATTAAGCTCATACTACCTCTAGTTCATCATTTCCTTCACTATGGAAATTTATCAAACACCTCTTATGCCCATTTCCAATCATCATCCATTCCAACATATGGATTTCACAAAGTTATCTTAAAATCATCTATACATGCTTACTAACATATCTACATGTTTAAATCATCATCAACTCCATGCCATTTCAACTTTCTATCACTAAACCCATTCTAGGTCATGGTTGTTTAAGCATGTACATGAACATTTCAGCCAACATTATATACACCAATCAACTCATCAAAATGTCTAGATTAACATACTAGAAGATGGTGTATAAAAATCTTACCTAGCTTGACTTTTTCCTCTTTTTGCCAAATTGGGAAAAAACCTCTTTGCTCATTCAATCCAAAGTTTGAGCTTTCAATCTTTGACTATGTTGTTCTCTTCCTCACTAGGAACAACTTTGCTCAAAGGAACTTCTCTCAAAACTGATTGGGTAGTGGTAATTTTTAGAGTGAGAAAGCTAGGTTATTGTTAAAATGGAGGATTTTGGGATGTCTCGTGGAAAATGAAGATTTAGCTATCAGGTTTTATAAAATTAGCTTCACCAGATCGATCTCCTAGGGTGGGAGATCGATCTGCCCTTGTTTAAACTTCAGAATTCGATAATGCATGCTAGGGGATTGATCTGCTCAAGGGATAGGATCGATCTTTTCCAAGTAAAGAACTTCAGAGATCGATCTGGCCTTGATGAAGAGATCAATCTTGCTAACCAGAGGCACTAGAGATCGATCTATCTTATGGGAGGATATCGATCTGGCCCAAACAGAAGCAACTTGAGATCAATCTGCTTTGAATGAGGGATCGATCTCCCTCTTCTAGAATGCATGGCATTGTATTTCACGGCAATGAGATCGATCTTTCTTGCGTGTAAGATCGATCTGACATTCATCCTGCAGCATTTCAGCTGTAATTTTTAAGATTTTTAAAAGTTAAACTCACATTTAATCACTCCAATACCAATTTTGCATTTCATTCAGACTCAACACTAAAAAATTTCCAATTCTTATGATTCATTTATTATGTAACTTATCTGTACATCATGGAAATCATAAGGTTACATAGAAATTCATGGACCTTACAAATTATGTAGTTCAGAGAGAAAGGAATGCTCACTCATCGATTCATCAGTATTTTTGATATTCTTGAGAGGGTAAGAAACATTGCATACCTACTAGCACTTCCACCTCATTTTGCTGGTGTACATGATGTCTTTCATGTGTCTATACTTAAAAAGTATCAGTTAGATCAATCCCACATTATTCAGTATGAACTACTCAAGATTCGAGAGGATTTGAGTTATAAACAACGATTGATTCGGATACTAGATCATAAAGAAAAAGGCACTCAAATCGAAATTGATTTCATTTGTTAAAGCTTTCTAGTGGCATCACACTTTAGAGGAAGCAACATGAGAGCTAAAGAGATTGATGTGGAAGAAATACCATCACTTATTTAATTAGACTAAGTCGAATTTGGAGGGCCAAATTTCTTAAGGTGGAGAGGAAGTAATAACTATAAATTATATGTTTATTGTAACATTGTACGATCATAGAATGTTGTAAAATGACTGAATTACTTATTTTACTATTTTTGGTGCAAATAGAACCACTTGCTTACAGAGAGGTTCAGGGGCCCCATACGAGTATGCACCTACACAAACGTATCCAAATCATCATAAAATGATGATATCTTACTTAAGGTAAACTTTCAAAACCCTCAAAATGTAAATTTTTTACTTTTCTCGATAAACGTGTAATAATTGTAAAAATGACAATATTGTCCATAGGTCAATTTTTTCACATAGACCAAATAGACACTATGAATGGATTTAATGGTATATAATGAGTCATATCAAGCTCTAAAATCCTTATGTCAGACTTCATATCGAGATGTTAATGGATAGAATCGAAAATATCAAAATTAAAGGATTATGAGAGTTATCTGTGAATTGCGAAAGATACAAGCTCTTAAATCCTTGTAAGCATTGTGATTTCAGAATGTGGTTACCATTTTAAAACTAAATAAAGTTATTAAAGAAAGTTTAATGTTATATGTTGAGTTAAATATATTTTGAAATGACAAAACAAGTAAATTCAATAATATAGAAATGATTTAAAACATGTTTAGAGATTATCAGTACGAGAAACTAAGTGTTTAAGGATGAGAGATCGATCTGGTGAGATGAGAGATCGATCTCATGAGGATATGAGATCGATCTGCTAAAGGATTGAATTCTCAAAAGATCTGTACAAAGTATTGAGGAAGTAGAGATCGATCTATAAGGGTTATAAGATCGATCTGTCTATTACAAGATGTTTATGAGATCGATCTAGCCTAGGAAGAGATTGATCTCCTCTAAAACAAAGGCTAAAGGCAGTAGATCGATCTATGCTCAAACAAAGAGTTTATAAGATTGATCTGGTATAGGAAGAGATCGATCTCCTTTAAAACAAAGGCTAAAGGCAGTAGATCGATCTGAAGATCGATCTATGCTCAAACAGAGAGTTTATGAGATCGATCTGGCATAGGAAGAGATCGATCTCCTCAAAGTCAGAGAGCTAAGGAGATCGATCTAGGTTAATTAGAGATCGATCTCCTCGCTACGAGAATACTTGTTAGATCGATCTGAAGATCGATCTTGCTCAAACAGAGAGATTAGAAGATCGATCTTCTGGTTCGACAGATCAATCTTCACTAACATTTTCAAATTGTAAGATCGATCTCTACATATATGAGATCGATCTCCTTGCTTCAATTTGCTTTGACATCGCAGGAAATTAAACTAAGAGATCAATCTGGTCAAGATTGGAGATCGATCTGGCACTCTACTGGAGATTCCTAACGATTCTTTCTGCAAAACCTTCAACGGGAAAAACAACATTAAATGCTCCAACTACCAATCCTCCAGTTTAAAATCAAGCATTGAAGACACTGAAAAAGTGAGAGACTATTGCTGTAAACTCTGTATATTTCTGAAGAATTTCATTTCAACATTCTCTTTGTCTTCAATCTTCATTTATTGATAGTGTTGTAAAACTCTTGGTGTAAAAGCTATATCTATCCTACCCACATAAGAAAAGCTGTATTTTGTATTCATCCTTATTTCAAGAGAGAAGAGGAGTGTTCCTCAGTGAGATAAACTTTGTAAAAGGGTCAATATTCATTTGTGTAAAATAGGTAGAGAGGTTATTCCTTAACATGAAAAAGGGAGTGTGTAACATTCATTGATAGAGTGAAAGGAAGCTCTTGACAAGGAGGTCAAGAAGAGAAGACATAGGCAAAAGATTGGCTGAACCTCTATAAACTACTGAGTTTGATTTTTCTTACCCTTATCTTCTTTCAATTTATTCTATTACATTATATTGATTATTCATTATTTGCAATTTGACTTAATATAGTTTAAATTTGTCATAAACCTTAGAAAATTGATTCACCCCCCTCTCGGTAGAGCCAACAATTGGTATCAGAGCTAGGACTCTTTGATCATAGAGGAATAACTTCCTAAGAGTTAGAAACGATCTAATGGCTCATAACAATGTAGCAACCAATCTAGTAGGAGAGGGGCATTCTATAGTTAGGCCTCCTATGTTCAATGGTGAACATTATGCTTATTGGAAAACTAGGATGATGCTCTTTATTCAAGCAAATGATTATGAGGTATGGAGGATTATAACTAAAGGAGCTCAAATCCCAACTAAAAGAATAGAGGGAAGAGATATCCCTAAAGAAGAAGATGAGTGGGATTCAAATGATGTAAAATGTGCTCAGCTAAATGCTAAGGCCATGCACACCCTATTTTGTGCTTTAGGGCCAAATGAATATAATAGAGTCTCCGGTTGTGACAATGCCAAACAAATTTGGGATAAATTGGCAATAACTCATGAAGGTACAACCTAAGTAAAGTAGGAATGCTCACACATGACTATAAGCTATTTAGGATGAAAGAAAGAGAGTCAATTAGTGATATGTTCACTAGATTCACTAATGTAATAAATGGATTAAAATCCTTGAGAAAAATCTACTCTAATATAGATATGGTCAAGAAAATATTAAATAGTCTACCAAAATCATGGGAAGCTAAAGTGACTGTAATTGAGGAATCTAAAGACCCTCACACACTGTCACTAGATGAATTAACAGGATCACTACTCACTTATGAAATGAAGTTAAGAAGAAATGAAGAGCCACCCAAGAAAGTGGGTGTAGCTCTGAAATCTACTACTCAAGAGGAGAATAAAAATGAGAGTCGTAGTGAAGAAGATCTTGAAATGGCAATGTTTGCCAAAAGATTTAACAAATTTATGAGGATGAGAGCAAGTGGTAGTGGTAGGAGAAACCACAACAAAGATCAAGAAGAGCTAAGTAGAAAAGATACCATTGTATGTTATGAATGTAAAAAACCAGGACATATTAAATTTAATTGCCCTCTTCTTAAAAGAACAAATGATAGGTATCACAAGAAGAAGGCAATGATGGCAACTTAGAGGGACAATGATAGCTCTGATGATGATTCACATGAGGACATTGCCAACATTTGCTTCATGGCTATTGAAGATGAAAAGGTAACTTTAGACCTCAATGAATATTCGTTTGATGAATTGCAAGATGCCTTTGATGATCTTGCATTGGAATATGAATGCATGAGTATGAAGTACAAAACAATTAATATCCAAATTGAAGAAAGAAAATGAGTTAATACTAAAGGATAAGTTAGAATGTGAAAAGAAACTATAAATTACAAATCTTAAAATATGTGACCTAAAAGAAAAAAATAGTAACTTGCATAATTCTTTTACTAGATTCTATATGGGTCAACAAAAGTTAGATAACATGCTAGAAACTCAAAGGGCCTTCTTTGATAAAAATGGATTAGGATATGATGGAAAAACTAGAGAGACCCATCTCAAAAGTTTCACAACTAGAAAGAACATGTATAAACCCTCAACTATTTGTTCACATTGTAATAAGAAGGGGCATGCATCATATAATTGCAATATGAAGTTAACCACTCTTAGAGAAAAAATATTAAAAAGAATTTGGGTTCCAAAAGAAATAGTTAACTCAAAAGATATTAATGCTTTAGTAAAATGGATCCTAAAGGGATCAAGAATTGCATTCACTAACTCCAAAGGATGCAAGAGAGTTTGGGTACCTAAGACATGAGTTTGAATATTGATTATAGGTGATTGAGCATTGCCACAAAGCTAAAGCAAAGGAGGCTTGGTACTTGGATAGTGGATGCTCAAGACACATGATCGGTGATAGAAGCCACTTCAACTCATTCAAATCAAAAGTTGGTGGAGAAGTCACATTTGGGGACAACTCCAAAGGCCAAGTTGAAGGAAGTGGATCAATAGGTAATGACTACTTTCCATTAGAAAAGGTGTTGCTTGTTAGGGGTCTAAAACATAATTTACTAAGTATTAATCAACTTTGTGATAAAGGTTACAAAGTAATTTTTGATTGCTTGAAATGTCATGTTATAGATCCTAAATCTAATAAAGTTCTTTTCCAAGGTCATAGGCAAGGTAATATATATATTGTCTATCTAAATGAACTTAAAAATGAAAACATATGCCTAATGGTAGACAAGAAAAAAGAACCTTAGTTGTGGCATAAAAGACTAGGTCATGCTAGCATGCATGTGTTATCTAAGTTGGCTAGAAAAGATTTTGTTATAGGATTACCTAAGTTGTCCTTTGACCATGACAAAATATGTAAAGCTTGTGTTAAAGGAAAACATAAAAGAACAACATTTAAACCTAAACATAGTGTATCAACCACTAGGCCTCTTCAATTACTTCATCTAGATCTATTTGGACCAACTAGAACAACAAGCCTAGGTGGGAAACATTATAGGTTTGTAATTGTAGATGATTACACTAGGTTCACTTGGGTGTTCTTTTTTAGAGTAAAAACTGAAGCCTTAGAAAAATTCATTGCCTATACAAAAGTGACTCAAAATGAAAAAGGTTACACTATAACTAGTATTAGAAGTGATCATGGCAAGGAGTTTGAAAATATTGGATTTGATGAATATTGCAATGATCAAGGAATTAGTCATAACTTTTCAGCCTCTAGGACACCACAACAAAATGGGGTAGTTGAGAGAAGAAATAGAACATTGGAAGAAATGGCTAGAACCATGTTGTGTGAAAATAATTTACCTAAATATTTTTAGGCTGAAGCTATAAATACATCTTGTTGTATCATTAATAGAGCTATGATTAGACCAATCTTAAAGAAAACCCCTTATGAGCTTTACAAGGGTAAGAAGCCTAATATTAGCTATTTTCACCCCTTTGGTTGTAAATGCTTTGTCTTAAATAATGGAAAAGACAATTTAGGAAAATTTGACGCCAAAAGTGATGAGAGAATCTTTTTAGGGTATTCTTTGAATTCAAAGGCGTATAGAGTATATAACAAAAGAACTTTGATGGTTGAAGAATCAATACATGTAATTTTTGATGAGTCAAATGATTTATCTAAAAGTTCAACCAATGATGAGGATATAGAAATATTTGATGAAAACTTGAAAGAAATCTCAAACTTAGAAAATGATCTATTAGAGAAACTTGACATCAATAAAGAGGATGAAGAGGAACTAGAAATATCAGAAAGAGAGGCTAGAGCACCAAGAGAATTAGGATATGTAAAAGATTGTGAAATAGTAGGAAATCCAACTCTTGGAGTTAAAACTAGATCATCACTAAGGAATGTGTGTCAATATATAGCCTTTATATCTCAAATTGAACCTAGAAATGTCAATGAAGCCTTAGATGACAATAATTGGTTTTTAGCCATGCAAGAAGAATTAAATCAATTTGAGAGAAGCAAAGTATGTGTTGGCTCTACCGAGAGGGGGGTGAATCGGTTTTCTAACAATTACGACAAATTTTAATTTAATCTTACTTCAATCAGAAAATAGAATTGAGCAATAATGAAATTAAACAATTTAATGCAAGATAGGGAAAGAGAAACAAACACAGTCACTTATAGAGGTTCGGCCAAACTCTTGCCTACGTCCTCTCTCCTTGACCTTCTTGTCAAGTGCTTTCTTTCTCTCTTTCAATAGAGCTTACAATGTTCCTTTTGCAGGTTAAGGAATAACCTCTCTACCCTTAGCAATACAGAAATGTATTCACCCTTTTACAATGTCTCTCACTGAGGAACAATCCTCTTTTCTTTTTGGGTATGGATGAATACAGAATAAGGCTTTATAATGGGTAGTGCTAACCAAGCTTGTTGCCCTTAAGCTTATACAATGAATTTCAATTAATGAGCAATAGGGACACAACGAATGAATGAATTAAAGCTTGAGAATGTTTGGAATGTGCAGCAATAGTGTCTCTATTCTCTTTGTCTTCAATGCTTGGTTATATACTGAAGGATTGGTAGTTGGAGCATTAAATGCTGTTTTTTCCATTGTGATTTGCAGAAACTAGCCGTTGGGTACCTCCAGTAGAGTGCCAGATCGATCTGCCATCTTGGCCAGATCGATCTCTTAGTTATAAATCCTGCAAGATTGAAGCACAAATACACAAGGAAATCGATCTCATAGGTTAGCAGATTGATCTGTTAGTTTAAAAATAATGAGGCAGATCGATCTGTCGAATAGGCAGATCGATCTCCTAATCTCTCTGTTTAAGGCAAGATCGATCTCTAGATCAATCTGCCATGCAATCTCGTAGAGAGGAGATCGATCTCTCAACAACGCAGATCGATCTCTTTAGCTCTCTGACTTTGAGGAGATCGATCTCTTCCTTACCAGATCGATCTCATAAGTTCTCTGTTTGAGTGTACATCGATCTCTCAGATCGATCTATAGTCTTAAGCTCTTAAGGGAGATCGATCTCTTCATAGACCAGATCGATCTCTCAACTCTAGCTTTAACCAGATCGATCTCTTAACCCTTGCAGATCGATCTCATTCTTCCTAAATACTTTTGTAAAGATTTAAGGCTTGCCAGATCGATCTCTTCCATCATGAGATTGATCTCTCATCAAGTAAAAACCCAGGAGATCAATCTCTCATCAGCCAGATCGATCCCTCATCAACAGAACTCTAAGTTCTGGTACTAATAACCTCTAAACATGTTTCTATATTAACTTAATGTTATAGAATTAACTTGTTTTGTCATTTCAAAATACATTAACTCAACAATCTCCCCCTTTTTGATATGACAAAACATAAAACAAACATGTTTAGTGAATTTTTGCAAAAGCTCCCCCTTTTTGTGAACTCCCCCTTGCTTTTATCTTTTACTTTGTTATTGACTTAACTCCCCCTCAATTTAATCATTCTTAGAAACCTTTATGTATCTTAGCACAAACAAACACACACACTTCTCCCCCTTTTTGTCATATCAATAACACGAAACTATAAAACTCATGGCATTTCAAAATTAATATTTTCATTAACACAACCAATAACAAGTCAAAAGGTATTTCATTCAAGCAAATTCATCATAATTAACATCACGTAACTAACATGATATCACTAAACAAAAAACAAACACCTAAGGCCTATGGTGAGGGAGGAGCACGATCCGAAAGATTCTCAACATGCGTGCGTGTTACTTGGAGCTCATCGAACATCGCCTCTTGAGCCTCTTGAATCTTATCCACTCTTTGGGTTAAATCCTCGATCATACGCCGCTGAGTGGCAAAGCCGTCATCTATCTTGTGACTGAGGTCACTCATCATCTGCATGAGCATCTCCAAGCCAGCAGGAGACGATGTTGGTGCAGTGGGCGGAGCAGTTGAGGACGATGGTTCAGGAGCTGGTGCTGCAGGTCGGTGCACTGGCTCAACAGTGGGGTCCTCCTCCATAGCCTCTGCAGGTTGCTGGTCCCTCTTTTTCTTCCACGCTCCCCGGATGTCTTTGTAATAGCCCATATGATGAAGGGACCCAATGTTGAGGACGCTCTTGGGAGATGGCAGTTCTCCGATTTTGCCGCTGCAGTCGACGCCAACGCGGTGGAGAAGATAGGCTACCGGTTGCGGAAAAACGATCATGGTAGCTTGTCCACGCACTATCTTCAGCCAGTTTTCGTATATGAAATGGACAAGATTTGGTTTTTGGCTTGTTGAGTGAATGTGATGGAGCCAAAAACGATCTAAGCGCCTAACGGTGGAATGACGGGTACCGAAAGGGCGGAGGTTCCAAGAGATTATGAGGTGGAGTAACCGAATGTGCATTGAAAGGTTACTCGCCTTGTCCCCAGGGAGATCAAACTCAAAGGAGACTTCCTCATCTTCATTGGTCAAGCCTTCATTTTTCATGTGGAAGGCCTGAGCTAGGATATCAGTATCGACAAGAATGGTTTTACCCATGACATATGTTTTGAAACCGACAATTTTGCAAGTGTCATTTGGGTCAAAAATGAGTTCGGCATTGGAAAAGAATGCACGAACGAGATTTGGAGGGACGGGAGTGTTGATTTTTAAAAACATCATCCAACCAAATTCCTCAAATTTTGACACGTATGGAAAGTCTATGCGATTGAGGAAGGAAAAATCTATGGTTCGCCAATGCTTAATTGGCATGGTCGAGAAGTATTCCTCATATCGCTTTCATTTTGATGGTGTTTTAAAACACCGATTGAAAGAAGCGATAGAAGGTGGAGGAATGGGTTGGGATGAGGAACCGGCCTCTACAGTGGTTCTAGGGGGTTTGTGTCCTACTGTCTTATGCCTAGGCATGATTCTAGACTCTAAAGATGCGCTAAATAGATTCAAAACCGAGAAAAGCAATGAAACAGTACATAGGTTTGCCCTAGAATTAAAATGAACACAAATTGAAGAAAAATTTTGAGAAAATCAGTAAGGAATGTTGGTTACAATACCGGAATTTGACACCGAGACGTAAGGAGGACCGTACGGAGATCGATCTGAGGAGAAATCGACAGTGATGGTGCGAGGGAATTTGGGAATTTGAAAGTTAGGTTTTTGAAATTTGGGGATTTATTCACTTGAATTTATACTCCAGGGCACAGGAGATCGATCTGTTACCTCGACAGATCGATCTGTCACTTCCAGAATCCAAGAGAGATCGATCTATCGTATGGGCAGATCGATCTGTTCGCAAACAGAGGCTTAAAGAGATCGATCTGTTACATGCACAGATCGATCTGTAGTGAAACCGAGACTTAGAGAGATCGATCTGCCAAATGCATGGATCGATCTTCAGAATGCAGAGGCTTTGAAGAGATCGATCTGTCGTGTGAACAGATCGATCTGCTCTTTAACAGAGGCGTAAGGAGATCGATCTTATGGTTAGAAGATCGATCTGCTTAGCTTAACCTTGATGATTTAGGCTTGTTGGAAGTGAGGAGATCGATCTATATTGCAAGGAGATCGATCTCTCATCCTCATTGCCAAAAAATCTTTGCAAAAACTCTTTTAAAATCAACTTGAAACCAAGATTTTTGAAACACATAAGTCTTAAGAGATATTCATGAGTCCTAATTCACCTCTAAGGATACAAAACCTATCTCTATCAAGTGGTTTGGTGAATATATCTGCTATTTGATGTAAAGTATCCATGTACTCTAAGATTATATCCCCTTTTTATACATGATCTCTAAGGAAGTGATGTCTAATTTCTATGTGCTTGGTTCTGGAGTGTTGAATAGGATTCTTAGACAGATTAATGGCACTGGTATTATCACATTTAATAGTGACTTGCTTCATGTCAATACCATAATCTCTCATTTGTTGTTTAATCCACAACACTTGAGCACTACAACTACCAGCTGCTATATATTCAGCTTCAGTTGTGGACTGAGCCACACTGTTTTGTTTCTTGGAGAACCAAGAAATTAACCTATTTCCTAAGAATTGGCAAGTACCTGAAGTACTTTTCCTATCTATTTTGCATCCTCCAAAATCAGCATCTGAATATGCATGAAGGGCAAAAGTAGAGTCCTTGGGGTACCAAAGTCCTAGTGAGGGAGTGTCTTTGAGGTATCTAAAGATTCTCTTAGTTGCCAATAGATGTGATTCCTTAGGAGATGATTGAAATCTAGCACAAAGGCATACACTAAACAAAATATCTGGTCTACTTGCAGTTAAATAAAGCAATGAGCCAATCATAAACCTATAGAGTACCTATAGAGTTTAGTGTCTACACACTTACCACTTTCATCTTTATCAAGCTTGATGTTGGTGCCCATTGGAGTTGCTTGAGGTTTGCAATTGTCCATTCCAAATCGCTTGAGCAAGTCCTTGGTATACTTTGCTTGATTGATGAAGGTTCCATCCTTTGTTTGCTTCACTTGAAGTCCCAAGAAGAATGTGAGTTCTCCCATCATGCTCATCTCAAATTATCCTTGCATGATCTTAGCAAACTCTTGGCATAAAGACTCATTAGTTGAACCAAAAATAATATCATCTACATACACTTGTACAACTAGTAAATCCTTATTTTTATTCTTAATGAATAAGGTGGTATCGACTTTTCCTCTTGAAAATCCCTTTTCTATTAAGAATTTTGACAACCTTTCATACCAAGCTCTAGGAGCTTGTTTTAACCCATATAATGCCTTAGATAATTTGAAAACATGTTCAGGAAATTCATGATTTTCAAATCCGGGAGGTTGCTCAACATAGACTTCTTCATTAATGAAACCATTTAAGAATGCACTCTTTACATCCATTTGATATAGCTTGAAGTTTTTATAACATGCAAAGGCAAGTAACATTCTTATTGCCTCTAATCTAGCTACCGGTGCATATGTTTCATCATAGTCTATGCCTTCCTCTTGTCTATAGCCTTGTGCAACTAGCCTAGCCTTATTCCTTATGATCACACTATTTTCATCCATCTTATTCTTAAATATCCATTTAGTTCCAATTATTGAGTGATCACTAGGCCTAGGAACAAGTTTCCATACTTTTCTTCTCTCAAATTGATTTAATTCTTCTTGCATTGCTAGGAACCAATTATTGTCTTCTAAGGCTTCATTGACATTCCTAGGCTCAATTTGAGATACAAAGGCTATATATTGGCACATATTCCTTAGAGATGATCTAGTTCTAACTCCAAGAGTTGGATCTCCTACTATTTCACAATCTTTTACATATCCTAACTCTCTTGGTGCTCTAGGTTCTCTTTCTAGAACCTCTATTTCTTCTTCATCTTCTTTATTCAAGTCAAGCTTTTCTAGAAAGTCATCTTCTAAGTTTTCATCAAATATTCCAACATTCTCATCATTGGCTGAATCTTTTGATATATTATTTGACTCATCAAATATAACATGAATAGACTCTTCAACCATTAATGTTCTTTTGTTATATATTCTATAAGCCTTTGAATTCAATGAGTATCCTAGGAATATTCCCTCATCACTCTTGGCATCAAATTTTCCTAAATTATCTTTTCCATTATTTAGAACAAAACACTTACAGCCAAAAGGATGGAAGTAACTAATGTTAGGCTTCTTGCCTTTGTAGAGCTCATAAGGAGTTTTCTTTAGCATGGGTCTTATCATAGCTCTATTAATTATATAACATGATGTGTTTATAGCTTCAGCCCAAAAGTACTTTGGTAAGTTATTCTCACATAACATAGTTCTAGCCATTTCTTCCAAAGTTCTATTTCTTCTCTCAACTACACCATTTTGTTGTGGTGTCCTAGGGGCTGAAAAGTTATGGCTAATTCCTTGATCATTGCAATACTCATCAAATCCTATATTTTCAAATTCTTTGCCATGATCACTTCTAATGCTTGTTATTGTATATCCTTTTTCATTTTGAGTCACCTTTGAGTAAGTTATGAATTTCTCTAAGGCTTCATTTTTTACTCTCAAGAAGAACACCCATGTGTACCTAGTGTAATCATCAACTATTACAAATCCATAGTGTTTCCCACCTAAGCTAGTGGTTCTAGTTGGTCCAAATAAGTCTAAATGCAGTAATTGAAGAGGCCTAGTGGTGGATACACTATTCTTATGCTTAAAAGTTATCCTCTTGTGTTTTCCTTTAACACAAGCTTCACATATTTCTTCATGATCAAAGGGTATTTTGGGTAAGCCTATAACTAGATCCTTTCTAGCTAATTTAGATAGCACATGCATGCTAGCATGACCTAGTCTTCTATGCCATAACCAAGATTCCTTTTTGTTGTCTACCATTAAGCATATGTTTTCATTTTTGAGTTCATTAAGATAGACAATATATATGTTACCTTGCCTATGACCTAGAAAAAGAATTTTATTTGACTTAGGATCTATAACATTACACTTCATGCAATCAAAAATTACTTTGTAACCTTTGTCACAAAGTTGACTAATGCTTAGTAAGTTATGCTTTAGACCCCTAACAAGTAATACTTTTTCTAAAGAGAAATGATCATTACCTATTGAGTCACTTCCTTCCACTTGGCCTTTGGAGTTGTCCCCAAAAGTGACTTCTCCACCAATTTTTGATTTGAAGGAATTGAAATGGCTTTTATCACCCGTCATGTGCCTTGAGCATCCACTATCTAAGTACCAAGCTTCTTTTGTTTTAGCTTTGTGGCTATGCTCAATCACCTACAAAAAATCAAACTCAAGTCTTAGGTACCCAAATTTTCTTGGGTCCTTGGAGGTTAGTAAATGCAATTCTTGATCCCATTGGGATCCATTTTGCTAATGCATTACAGTCCTTGGAATGAATTACCTCTTTTGGAATCCATATCCTTTTTACTATTTTTCCTTTAAAATTCCTCATCTTCATATTGCAATAATGTGACTCATGTCCCTTTCTATTACAATATGAACAAGTAATTGCAGGTTTATTCATGCTCTTCCTAGCAATAAAACTCTTAAGATGGGTCTCCCTACTTTGTGCATTATAACCTAAGCCATTTTTGTCAAAAAATGCCCTTTGGGTTTCTAGCATGCTATCTAGCTTTTGTTGCCCCATGTGAAATCTATTAAAGGAGTTATGTAGATTGTTATTTTTCTCCTTAAGGTCACAAATTTCTAGATTTGAAATCTCTAGTTTCTTTTCACATTCTAATTTATCTTTTAACATTATCTCATTTTCCTTTTTTAATTTAGATATTAACTTTTTATACTTCATGCTCATACATTCATACTCTAATGCAAGATCATCAAATGCATCTTGCAATTCATCAAAAGAGTATTCATTGAGATTAGAAGTTACCTTTTCATCATCATCAATAGCCATGAAGCATAAGTTGGCAATGTCCTCATTTAATTCATCATCGGAGCAGTCACTGTCACTCCATGTTGCTACCATTGCCTTCTTTTTATGGAACCTATCATTGGATCTTTTAAGAAGAGGGCAGTTAAATTTTATGTGTCCAGGTTTTTTACATTCATAACACACAATAGAGTCTTTTCTACCTACTTCCTCTTGTTCTCTCCTATTGTTTCTCCTATTACTACTACTAGCTCTCATCCTCATGAACTTATTAAATCTTTTGGCAAACATTGCCATCTCAATATCCTCCTCACTGCCACTCTTATTTTTAATCTCCTCTTGAGCAGTGGATTTTAGGGCAACTCCCACTTTCTTGGGTGGCTCTTCATTTCTTTTAAGTTTCATCTCATAAGTGAGCAAAGATCCTATCAATTCATCTAGGCACAATGTGTGAGGATCCTTAGATTCCTCAATTGCCGTCACTTTAGCTTCCCATGATTTAGGTAAGCTATTTAAAATTTTCTTTACCATTTCAATATTAGAATATATTTTTCCTAAAGATTTTAATCTATTAATTACATCTGTGAATCTAGTGAACATATCACTAATTGATTCTCCTTCCTTCATCCTAAAAAGCTCATAGTCATGTGTGAGCATACCTACTTTTATCTCCTTCACTTGGGTTGTACCCTCATGAGTTATTGCCAATTTATCCCATATTTGCTTGGCATTATCACACCCGGAGACTCTATTATATTCATTAGGACCTAAAGCATAAAATAATGTGTGCATAGCTTTAGCATTTAGCTGTGCACATTTAATGTCATTAGAATCCCATTCATCTTCTTCTTTGGGGATATCTCTTCCCTCTATTCTCTTTGTAGAGATTTGAGGTCCCTTAACTATAATTCTCCACACTTCATAATCATTTGCTTGAATGAATAACATCATCCTAGTCCTCCAATACGAATAATGTTCACCATTGAACATGGGAGGTCTAACCGTAGAGTGCCCCTCTCCTACCAAACTAGTTGCTATATTGTTAAGAGCCATTTGATCGTTTCTAACTCTTAGGAAGTTGTTCCTATGTGATTAAAGAGTCCTAGCTCTGATACCAATTGTTGGCTCTACCGAGAGGGGGGTGAATCGGTTTTCTAACAATTACGACAAATTTTAATTTAATCTTACTTCAATCAGAAAATAGAATTGAGCAATAATGAAATTAAACAATTTAATGCAAGATAGGGAAAGAGAAACAAACACAGTCACTTATAGAGGTTCGGCCAAACTCTTGCCTACGTCCTCTCTCCTTGACCTTCTTGTCAAGTGCTTTCTTTCTCTCTTTCAATAGAGCTTACAATGTTCCTTTTGCAAGTTAAGGAATAACCTCTCTACCCTTAGCAATACAGAAATGTATTCACCCTTTTACAATGTCTCTCACTGAGGAACAATCCTCTTTTCTTTTTGGGTATGGATGAATACAGAATAAGGCTTTACAATGGGTAGTGCTAACAAAGCTTGTTGCCCTTAAGCTTATACAATGAATTTCAATTAATGAGCAATAGGGACACAGAGAATGAATGAATTAAAGCTTGAGAATGTTTGGAATGTGCAGCAATAGTGTCTCTATTCTCTTTGTCTTCAATGCTTGGTTATATACTGAAGGATTGGTAGTTGGAGCATTAAATGCTGTTTTTCCTGTTGTGATTTACAGAAACTAGCCGTTGGGTACCTCCAGTAGAGTGCCAGATCGATCTGTCATCTTGGCCAGATCGATCTCCTAGTTATAAATCCTGCAAGATTGAAGCACAAATACACAAGGAGATCAATCTCATAGGTTAGCAGATCGATCTGTTAGTTTAAAAATAATGAGGCAGATCGATCTGTCGAATAGGCAGATCGATCTCCTAATCTCTCTGTTTGAGGCAAGATCGATCTCTAGATCGATCTGCCATGCAATCTCGTAGAGAGGAGATCGATCTCTCAACAACACAGATCGATCTCTTTAGCTCTCTGACTTTGAGGAGATTGATCTCTTCCTTACCAGATCGATCTCATAAGTTCTCTGTTTGAGTGTACATCGATCTCTCAGATCGATCTATAGTCTTAAGCTCTTAAGGGAGATCGATCTCTTCATAGACCAGATCGATCTCTCAACTCTAGCTTTAACTAGATCGATCTCTTAACCCTTGCAGATCGATCTCATTCTTCCTAAATACTTTTGTAAAGATTTAAGGCTTGCCAGATCGATCTCTTCCATCATGAGATCGATCTCTCATCAAGTAAAAACCCAGGAGATCGATCTCTCATCAGCCAGATCGATCTCTCATCAACAGAACTCTAAGTTCTGGTACTAATAACCTCTAAACATGTTTCTATATTAACTTAATGTTATAGAATTAACTTGTTTTGTCATTTCAAAATACATTAACTCAACAGTATGGAAACTAGTTCCTAGACCTAGTGATCACTCTATGATTGGAACTAAATGGATCTTCAAGAACAAAATGGATGAAAATAGTGTGATCATAAGAAATAAAGCTAGGCTAGTTGCACAAGGCTATGGACAAGAAGAAGGAATAGACTACGATGAAACTTATGCACTGGTAGCTAGATTAGAAGCAATAAGAATGCTACTTGCCTTTGCATGTTATAAAAACTTCAAGTTATATTAAATTGATGTGAAGAGTGCATTCTTAAATGGTTTCATTAATGAAGAAGTTTATGTTGAGCAACCTCCTAGTTTTGAAAGTCATGAATTTCCTGAACATGTATTCAAACTCTCTAAGGCACTATATGGTTTGAAACAAGCTCCTAGGGCATGGAGTGAAAGGCTGTCAAAATTCTTAATAGAAAAAGAATTTTCATGAGGAAAAGTAGACACTACCTTGTTTATCAAAAATAAAAATAAAGATTTACTAGTTGTTCAAGTGTATGTAGATGACATTATTTTTGGATCAACTAATGAATCTTTATGCCAAGAGTTTGCTAAGATCATGCAAGGTGAATTTGAAATGAGCATGATGGGAGAGCTCACTTTCTTCTTGGGACTTCAATTAAAGCAAACTAAGGATGGAACCTTTATCAATCAAGCAAAATATACTAAGGAATTGCTCAAATGATTTGGAATGGATAATTGCAAACCTCAAGTAACTCCAATTGGCACCAACATCAAGCTTGATAAAGATGAAAGTGGTAAGTGTGTAGACACTAAACTCTATAGGTCTATGATTGGTTCATTTCTTTACCTTACTGCAAGTAGACCAGATATTCTGTTTAGTGTATGCCTCTGTGCTAGATTTCAATCCTCTCCTAGGGAGTCACACTTATTAGCAACTAAAAGAATCTTTAGATATCTTAAGGACACTCCCTCTCTAGGACTTTGGATCCCAAAGACTCCACTTTTGCTCTTCATGCATTTTCTGATGCAGACTTTGGGGGCTGTAAAATAGATAGGAAGAGCACTTCAGGTACATGTCAATTCTTAGGGAATAGATTAATCTCATGGTTCTCTAAGAAACAAAATAGTGTAGCTCAATCCATAACTGAAGCAGAATATATAGCAGCAGATAGTTGTAGTGCTCAAGTGTTATGGATTAAACAACAAATGAAAGACTATGGTATTGACATGAAGCAAGTCTCAATCAAATGTGATAATACCATTGCCATAAATCTATCTAAGAATCCTATTCAACACTCTAGAACTAAGCATATTGAGATTATGCATCATTTTCTTAGAGACCATGTACAAAAAGGAGATATAATTCTAGAGTATATTGATACTTTACATCAAATAGCTGATATCTTCACCAAACCTCTTGATAGAGATAGGTTTTGTATTCTTAAAGGTGAATTAGGACTCATGGATGTTCCTTAAGATTTATCTGCTTCAAAACCTTTATTTTAAAATGACTTTAAACGAATTTTTCAATGATTTTTCTGGGCAAAAAGTATGAGAGATCGATCTCCTATCACCATAGATCGATCTTCATGCTACAAATTGGCCTAAAGCAGTAAGGTTTAGCTAAGAAGATCGATCTTCTATCCCATAAGATTGATCTCCTTAAGCTTCTGTATTTCACAGATCGATCTATGCATTCGGCAGATCGATCTCCTTAAGCCTTTGTAAAACAGCAGATCGATCTATGCACTTGGCAGATCGATCTCCTTAAGCCTCTGTAAAATAGCATATCGATCTATGCCTTTGGCAGATCGATCTCCTTGAGCTTCTGTATTTTGAAGATCGATCCCTTGATTCAACAGATCGATCTCCTTAAGTCTCTGGAAATAACAAATCGATCTGGTTTCGCGACAGATCGATCTCCTTAGCCCTGTACTATAAAAACTGCTCAAAATCCCCAAATTTTGAAAATCCCAAAATCTTCAAATCCTTAACCCCCTGTCGCACCTCAACCTTCGACTCTCCCTCCCAGATCGATCTCAGTAAGGTTTTTGTCAAATCTCTTCATCGTTTAGTGTTTTAGTAACCTACATTACTGAATTTTTCTTCAAAAATTTCTTATTTTTTGCTGAAATCTTCATTAGGGCAATTCTAGCACTATTTCATTGCCTAGGTTTTAGAGAACTCTTCAAACTAGTGCTTAGGTGTGTTTAGTACAAATCCTTGTGTGTGTCTAAGTCATCTCTTAGTATATAATTATGCCTCGTCTTAAGAGAGCGGCCAATAGAGAGCCTAGACCCTCTTCCTCACAACCACCCTCTGTCTCTTCTGTCACTACCTTTAACAGGTGTTTTCAAACACCTGCAAAAAGAAAACGATATGAAGAGTATTTCTCGACTATGCCAATTAAACATTGATGAACAATTGATTTCTCGTTTTTAAATCGCATTGACTTTCCATACCTGTCAAAAATGGAAGAATTTGGTTGTCTTCCATTTCTTAAAATCAATACCCCCGTACCTCCAAACATCATCAGGGCATTCTTTTCTAACGCTAAACTCATCTATGACCTTGATGATGCCTACAAAATTCTAGGGTTTAAAACTTACGTCATGTCTAAATCAATCCCTATAGATACATCTATATTAGCCCAAGTGTTTAAAATAAAAGATGAAGGGTTGACCAATGAAGAGGAAGAAGTCCCTTTAAAATTTGACCTTCTCGGGGATAAGGCGAGTGACCTACCGATGCACCCGAGGTTACTCCACCTTATTATCTCGTGGAATCTTAGACCCTTTGGTACCTGTCATTCCACGGTTAGGAGATTAGATCGATTTTAGCTCCACCACCTCTACTCCTCAAGTCAAAAACCCAATCTGGTCCACTTAATATACGAAGATTGGCTGAAGGTCATACGAGGCCAAGCCTCCACGATAGTTTTTTCACAACAGTTGGCATGCCTACTACAACGACTTGAGATCGATTGTAGCTGTGAGACTTGTGAAGTGCCTTCCCCAAAGAGCGTATTAAATATTGGCACACTTCACCACATGGGGTACTATAAGGACTTTCGAGGAGAATGGAGGAAGAAGCGAGAACAGTAGTCTGAGGCAGCCATGGAAGAAGACCCATCAGCAGAGCCCACTAATCCACTTGCTGCACCTACTGAGGGTCCATCTTCGACGACTGCTCAACCCACTGCACCTGCACCATCATCTGATGGGATGGAATCAATTGTGACGATGATTATGGAACTTAACCGAAAGATGGATGAAGGTTTTACAAACCTTCATGCCACACAGCAGGCGATGTTTGATGATCTGTAGGTTACTTGCACTCGCGTCGAGGAACTTCTGGAGCGATTTCCTCCTTAGCCGTAGGACATAAATGTTAGGAATAGTTTAGATAGTTTTTCATGTTTACTATTTGTTGTTAGAAACATCATTTGCTTGAATGCTTATTTTATGAAATGATATGATAGTTCTGTTTGAAATGTGTTATAATGAGTTTCCATTTTGAAATGACATGACATTTCTTGTGAAAGTTAACTGCCTCTATATATTTGTTGCCATTGATATGATAAAAAGGGGGAGAAGAACGTTAACAAAACATGTTTAATGGTTTAAAGGAATGATTAAATTAAGGGGGAGTTAAGAGACTAGAAGTAAGGGGAAGCTTACAAAAAGGGGGAGTTTGTGAAAGTAAAATACAGTTTGTACATAATGCAAATGAGTAACTAAACGTGGTTATTGAATAAGTTCTATCATATCAAAAAAGGGAAGATTGTTGAGTTAAATATATTTTGAAATGACAAAACAAGTAAAATCAATAATATAGAAATGATTTAAAACATGTTTAGAGATTATCAGTACCAGAAACTAAGTGTTTAAGGATGAGAGATCAATCTGGTGAGATGAGAGATCGATCTCCTGGGTTTTCTAGTATGAGAGATCGATCTCATGAGGATATGAGATCGATCTGCTAAAGGATTGAATTCTCAAAAGATCTGAACAAAGTATTGAGGAAGTAGAGATCGATCTATAAGGGTTATAAGATCGATCTGTCTATTACAAGATGTTTATGAGATCGATCTGGCCTAGGAAGAGATCGATCTCCTCTAAAACAAAGGCTAAAGGTAGTAGATCAATATGTAGATCGATCTATGCTCAAACCGAGAGTTTATGAGATCGATCTGGTATAGGAAGAGATCGATCTCCTCTAAAACAAAGGCTAAAGGTAGTAGATCGATCTATAGATCGATCTATACTCAAACAGAGAGTTTATGAGATCGATCTGGTATAGGAAGAGATCGATCTCCTCAAAGTCAGAGAGCTAAGGAGATCGATCTGGGTTAATTAGAGATCGAACTCCTCGCTATGAGAATACTTGGTAGATTAATCTGAAGATCGATCTTGCTCAAACAGAGAGATTGAAAGATTGATCTTCTGGTTCGATAGATCGATCTTCACTAACATTTTCAAATTGTAAGATCGATCTCTACATATATGAGATCGATCTCCTTGCTTCAATTTGCTTTGACATCACAGGAAATTAAACTAAGAGATCGATCTGGTCAAGATTGGAGATCGATCTGGCACTCTACTGGAGGTTCCCAACGGCTCTTTCTGCAAAACCTTAAACGGGAAAAACAACATTAAATGCTCCAACTACCAATCCTCCAGTATAAAATCAAGCATTGAAGACACTGAAAAAGCGAGAGACTATTGCTGTTAACTCTGTATATTTCTGAAGAATCTCATTCCAACATTCTCTTTGTCTTCAATCTTCATTTATTGATAGTGTTGTAAAATTCTTCGTGTAAAAGTTATATCTATCCTACCCACATAAGAAAAGCTGTATTTTGTATTCATCCTTATTTCAAGAGAGAAGAGGAGTGTTCCTCAGTGAGATAAACTTTGTAAAAGGGTGAATATTCATTTGTGTAAAAAGGGTAGAGAGGTTATTCCTTAACCTGAAAAAGGGAGTGTGTAACATTCATTGATAGAGTGAAAGGAAGCTCTTGACAAGGAGGTCAAGAAGAGAGGACGTAGGCAAGAGATTGACCGAACCTCTATAAACTACTGAGTTTGATTTTTCTTACCCTTATCTTCTTTTAATTTATTCTATTACATTATATTGATTATTCATTATTTGCAATTTGACTTAATATAGTTTAAATTTGTCATAAACCTTAGAAAACCGATTTACCCCCCCTCTCAGTAGAGCCAACATTATACAAATTATTTTATGATAGTGCATCGATTTATCATTTTCAGAGCTGTTTTTCATTACCAATATCAGCACCTAAATGTTATCATAATTGTTTTAGTGTGGTTAAGTCAAAAAGAAAATGAGGTACTTCTAATGATAGCGTTTAGAGAAAGCTTTATTCTGAAACCCAAAAAGATAAGTTTTATAGAAAAGTTATAGAAAGTGTTACATGATTTTGTTACATGAAATATTATTGTGAAATGTATTTTCATACAACATGCATATTTGATCCAGTATCCTATATGTAATTAATTCGTCTCTTGCGTGGTTAACTTACTGGGCTTTAAAGTTCACCTCCTCTGTTTTTCATCACAAGTTAAGCGTAGAGTTTCGTTCGCTTATTAGTATCTTGCACCAAACTTTTGATTTCGGCAATTTTGCAGCATACTTTCGGTATAGTTTTATACAGTCTAAATGACTTTAATTTCAAATAAATTTAAAAAAAGTAATTAGGACGGGGTTTGTATTAAGCCTGTATATGTTTATATAATTGATATTCAGGATATTGGGATGTAAATGAATTGTTATTGCTAAAAAAGTCAAATGAGAGAAAAATAATAAAATGTTTGTAAAACAATATTTTTTGACAGATCGAGTTATCCAAAAATTATTAAAATGTTGGTGAAGATATATTATCAAGTGTTATAGATGATTGGTTATTGAAATTGAAATTTTGACTATTGGTGAATAGTAAAATGCTATTTGTCTGAATTCATATTGACACGAGAAATACACGTTTACGTGGAAACTCTGCCGGATTTGTTTTAGTATCGATTTTGAATGTTAATAGACTGGGGCCCTAGTTTGAAGCTTTCAATCGAATTAGGTAGTTTTGACCTAGACATAATGTAGGACTATGCTCACATGACAAACCATTGTTAGTGTAAAAGTAAAAGTTAGCCCTATAGCTATGTTTTTTTCAATAAGTGACAGTAACGTCGTATCCTTTGGGATGTGACAATTTCAAATAGGTTTGGGTACGAGTGTGGTGCACCACGAGCCTTACGCACATGTTGCGGAGCTTTTTAACTTTTGTAATGAGGTATAAATCCTCTTAATGATTTGTTTATGTTCCAGACACTAAGATTCTTTTTGTACACACGATGCATTGGATATTAGGTGAAGTACTAAGCTTGTATTGAGATTATAATTGAATTGTGCCTTGTAATGAAAAGTATATTGATATGATGAATTTATGATAATGCAATATCTTGAATGGTGTATTGAGATTATTAGTGTGCCACAAGTTGAATTTTTATTGTGTTGTGGTATGAGGAGGGGAAATAGATGTGTGTGTGTGTGTGTGTTATATATATATATATATATATATATATATATATATATATATATAACGGCGAAATATTTCAACCTCAGTTTTGGCACGCATTGCAAGGTAACCAAATGGGACCTTAGATAATTAGTCTTAGAAAGTTAAAATAAATAGTAATTTGTTTACATTGTGCGAGTGACAAATATAGGAATTAAGGAGAAAGTTAGCCCAAAATTCCTAATTTCTAATGGCGTTACACCTATGCAACGTGTCTTTATGTAGAGGACGCCCTAAGATATTTAGATGTTGGTTCATTTAATAAAATTTGACTAGTTTTATTAGTTGGTTGTCCAAACTTACCGTCATCCTTCTCCCTTATTTGAGCTTAGGACTAGTGCATTAACACTCAACACAGGTGAAGGTCATTTTTTTTATAAGATATTAAAGTTAAATTCGATAACGAAGCCTTTTCAAGAAAATTTAAGAGAATGAGTGATTTTTTTAGTACTCTTGAAATGAAGAAATTTCTTCAGTTATATCAAAAGTGTCAAACAAGTTTAAGGAAGTTTCAATACTTAAATAGTAAATTAAAGAAAACAAAAAATAATAATAAAAAGTTAAAAATATAAAATCATTTAATTAACACTATTTCAAGAAAACACAAGATTACTCGACATCATATTAAGATGAATATTGTGAAAGTGTTAATCTTTACTTACGTGTAACAATATTGCTGAAGCCTAAACTTTCAAGTGTAGATTAATATTTATTCTTAGATTTGAGTATGTTACCAATAGACCCGGTAAATGTAGATACGACACGAGTGACATGACACGAACACGATACAAAAAAATCGTATACGTATTTGAAAAATTTGTGTTTCGTGTTTAGTCGTGTCGACACGAATTTTGACATGGTAATTTTCGTGTTTAGTCGTGTCAGACACGACTAAACACGTATAAGACACGGAAACACGTTTTCTTAAATCGTGTCACACGAATACATGATTAATACGTACACGACACGAGAAACACGTTTTCTTAAATTATTATTTCTTGCATTGTATTGAGTTGGTATATGCAAATTTAATATTTGAATGTTTGTTGACTATTTATGTTTTATGACTTAATGTTAACTCTTTATATTTTGTTTGTACATTTTGTAATTTTAAATAAATATTATGGATGATATGGATTGAAAATTATTATTATGTTATATTTGTTAATAATATTTGAATGTATGTAAATTAAATTATTACTGTAAATCAGTAAATATTATGTTTTATTTGAATTATTTCGTGTTTTATTTGAATGTCGTGTCGTGTGATACGAATACTTATAATGTGTCAACCATGTCGTGTCACATGTCATATGTATAAAATATATGTCATGTTCGTATTTACGTTTCAGACACGTTTTATAATTCGTGCCGTGTTTATGTTTCATAAATTCGTGTTGTATTTTAATTCGTGTCGTGTCGACACAGATTGACAGGTCTAGTTACCAATCATACATAGATTTAACAAGGATTGGTGAAGATTCCCATAATTTCTGTCTTTAATTTTAAAACCTCCGATCAAGAAAAAAAAAGTTTTAAAACCTAGATGTTCCAACAATTTCGATATGTAATTTTGCCTTTTCTACTTTAGTTGTTTGGATTTAATTATATTTGTGCTAATTTTGAAGAAAGCTTCTCAAGAATTGAGCATGGAGCAATGAAGAGCATGTTAATATTTTGTAACCATATGAGAATCTTCTTCCTTTCTAGTATTTGTTTTTTTTTTTTTCCTAGCATAAAATTAGAGCTTTATACTTCAATGATTCAATCCATGCATCTATTGAACGAATAATATACATTAACTTTTAGTTTTTCAAAATTTTCACTAGATTGTAATATTTTTTGTATGTATAACTCATAATCATTCTGGGTTTAGGCCAAAACACATTATTATGTATTTAAAGGAATCCCTGGTGCTTCCCAAACAGAAATAATTCAATGACCCAATAAAATCCGACTTGAGATTGTACATTGAAATCGCTGTCCTCCTCAGCTCTCAAAGAGAAATATTCAAGGCCTATTTTTTTTTTTTTTTTGTTGGATAATGGATCATGTGTTTCACATTTCGTATATTACATTCGCCACTGAACTATTGGCTGTGAATGCCGACGCGTAGTGCGGACAGTGCAAAAATATCATAAATCTTTTCGACTTATGCAATGTTTAGCTCACTAAATGTTGCCGGTGAGTCAGGCTGAGTTTGATTTGGGAGAAACGGACATAATATATATTATTAATAGATTATTCATACCATTTTTTTAGTTTTTTATTATTTTATTTAAAATATATATTATTCATACCATTTTTTTTTTCATCAAAATTCATCATACCGACCGCTCAAATCAACCTTTAACAGAAAATTTTTAATAGATATTACGGTCAACCACATGACACTACCAGACAAAAGGCCCAAGTCCTTTCCTTTTCATTCCCCTCAATTTTCAGATAATGTTAATTTTCAATTTTGAAATATATTATTTTCACATAAGATTTTAATTATATAGTAGAAAATAATAAACTCATCCTATAAAATTTATCCTTTTTATCTCAAAATCAGAATAAAAAACTCTAAAATGTAATTTCAAATTGAAATCTATTTCATGTCCATGCTCATAGGAGCAAAATTTCATTTATTTTGAGTTTAATTTGGATGGACGATAAAATTGATTCGGTGTGATTGAAAATAATAAAAAGACAATTAAAAATATACATTTTTAATAAAATAATAAAAAAATTAAGGGGATTGCAATTTTACTCTGCTAATTTATCTTCATCCATCTAACTACGTCGTGTCAACGCTCATCGAGCATCCAAATGAACACTTGATAAGTTAAATTTTTTTACATGTAAAAGTAAAAATGCACTCAACAATTTGAGAGGAAAAAAAAAAATATATATATATATATATTCTATTTTTATCTCAAAATCCGAACAGAAAACTCTAAAATCAAAGGTCAAATCTAATATATATATATATATATATATATATATATATATATATTTATATATTACAAGGTATTTATTGGTAAAATGTCTATATGGATGTTTATATTGACATTCTCTTTGAATGACACATAAAAATTCATTAATTTAACGTACACCTAAGAAAAACTACATTAAATGCTAAACTTCTCTACCTTTTTTACTTTCTTAAATCCTCTCTAATCTAAAAAATTTTTCTTTTTTTTAATCAAAATAAATTTAAATACTATCTAATCCAACAATTTAAAAAAGATATTTAATTTTAACATTATCTATTTAGAAAAAAAAATAAAATATTAATTGATATCTATTTAAGTTAATTTTTTTTAGATCTTAAAAAGCCTAAAAAAAATTATATTACCATCTATTATAAAAAAATACATTTCATCTCCAAATTAAAATATGGACTTGATAAGCTATTTTTGTGATTGGTAATATTTGAAAATTTATAGCACAATCATATTATAAGTCATAAATCTAATTTAATAATAAAATATTTTAAAATATAATTTTAATATTATCTATTTATAAAATTGAATAAAATATTAATATTTATTAATATTATAAATTAAAATAATTTTAATTTTTTTTAAATTATTAACTAAACTAAAAATTATAAAAGTTAACTATCAATATCATGTATATTATTTACATATTTAAAATTATTATTTTTTAAATAAATAAAATCATATATATTATATAACAAGGTACATGCACTTATGTCAAAACTTTGTTTATGCGGTTGCTTATGTGTATACTCTATTTTTATGACATATAAGCAGCATTTTAACAATCATTTTTTTCTTATTTGGTATCCCATGATTAAATAGGTTATTGAAAAACGTTTTGTTGATCTCTTTATGAGTTGTGGATCTGTGTTCTCCGTACATTTGATTTTATTTTCAATTCAGGTAATTTTTAATTTAGATTTCCGTAAGTTTTTAATATGCTATCTAAAATTTTATTATTTTAATATAACTATTTATCAATTTAGTATTTACAAATACTATTAATTCTAATTGTAATATTTAATATTTTTCAAATCTACATTATTTTTTTCAAATACCAATAATTCTAATGGTAATATTTAATATTTTACAAATACCATTAGTTTGTAAATGTAAAATGTTTTATATTTTCAATAACTTAATATGTCACGATTTTTTATAAAATAATTAAATTTATTATATATAAAAAATATTATAATAATAAATTCATTAAACGTATATATAATCTTTTATTATATTTTTAAATTAAATAAAAAATTTATTACTTAAAATCCGGACGTTGCACGAGATATATAAACTGGTTTAATATATTTCATTTTCATCTGATATTAGAAAATTGGCACAAAAAAAAAATTGCTATAAACCACGGCAAGAATTAAGGTGGAAGAGATTATAGCAGTCAAAGTGGGGATAAAAAATATTGTGTACACGTCAAAGCAAATGACAATTTTCTCATCCTTTCGCTGTCATGTGGGCATGCCGTAATGGTAACCCACGTGTCTTAATTTATGATTATCATTTTTTATTGCGTGCTCCCACGGAAACAGTTTTTCTTTTGTTTTACGAGTTCTCACTTTTCAGAAATCTCACGCAGTCTGCCATGTATATTTTAACAGTACATTCACTACTACATTAACGCGTTATTAACATAGGTAACAAGGAAACAAGTAACAAACGAATGGTATAATAACAATAATAATAATAATAATTAATGAAGGTAATTTACATCAAATCCACGTAGACAACATTAGCTAACGAGTGACAGTCATGTGTCAAGTCATAATGTCACATGATATATGTCACGTATCAAGTCATAATGCCACGTGACAATTACCGAAGAGCCAATGACACCTCTGCACCTTGCAGCAGACCTTTGCACCTCTGGTGCCCTGCGGTAGACCTCTGCACCCCTGGAGCCCTGCGGCAGTCCTCTGCACCCCTGGTGTAAGATTAGACCTCTGTCGCAGGGTGACAGATTTTTGAACCCTGTGACAGAGGTTCTCATAGTTCTGCATCCCTGAGACTGAGCTCTCAGAACTCACTTCTGATAGCTCAGTCGCGCGCCTGAGCCTTAGAACACGGAAGACCCAAAACAATAAAATTTTGGACCCAAATACCTATAAGTCCTGAGCTTATTGAAACCACACAATAGACATCTATAAATACCCCACAAGCATGATAAAAAAATCCCAAGCTCTATTTCATTGACTAAGACTTTACTTAAACATCTTTTTTTTACTTAAGTATCAGAGTGCTCACGCAGGGATAGATCCTTGCGCCTCTTTGACTTTAACTATTTTTGCAGAATCTTCAGTACACGTGAAGAAGACAACAAGGAAGATTACATCAGTATCATTTCATTGTTATTGAGAGCAACAGCAATTAACGCCGTCTGTAGAAATCAAACATAAAAGCGAAATATTTTAGCGAAATGGTGAGAATACGTTCGATAAAAGCAGCGAACTTGGGGGAGAAAAATTCTGTGAGCCCTCCCATCAGACTTGTGAGAAGCTAGAAGCAGATTGGAGAAGGAAATGGGGCTGCCACAGTTTTCCTAGAGGAGTTTGAGGCTTTGAGATGTCAAAATGAGGAGGTTACTCAAGCACTCGAACACCAAAATGAGTATACGATTGCAGCCTTAAGGGCCATGGTGGATTTCTTCACAAATACACTGCCACAGTTTAGTCTACCCCCAGAAGTGCAGCACTTGATGAGAGAGAATATCTCACGGCACACCTATGAGGAAGGTCAGCCCTTTGCAGCGACGAATTCGGGACAACTAGAATGAGGGCCGACAGGCAGCATGTTGTGCATTACTCAGCATCGACAGGACCTTGTCGCAGGGTTTCAGGAGCCGCAGGGGTGAGGGAGTCGAACCCTTTCGCAGGGGTCCAGAGTCAAGACCCTGCCGCAGGTCTAAGGGAGCTTAACCTTGTTGCAGGGTTTCAGGAGCAGTACCCTGCCGCAGGAGTGAGGGAGCCAAACCTTGCTGCAGGGTCATGAGTCAAGACCCTGCCGCAGGTTTGAAGGAGTTCAACCTTGCCGCACAGTTTTAGGAGTAATACCCTGCCGCAAGGGTGAGGGAGATGAACCTTGCCGCAGTGGTTAGGAGTCAAGACCTTGTTTCAGGCCTGAGGGAGTTCAACCCTTCCGCACGATTTCAGGAGCAGTACCATGTCGCAGGGGTGAGGGAGATGAACCCTGCTGCAAGGGTCATGAGTTAAGACCCTGCTATAGGTTTGAGGGAGTTCAACCCTGCTGCACGGTTTCAGGACCGATACCTTGGCCCAGGGTTCAGGAGGCAGACCTCTGTCTCAGAGTTCAAGAGGCAGACCTTCGCCACAGAGTTTGGGCGACATAATTTCGAAGTTCGTCGATCTGGGGAGCCTTGAAAATAGAACTCTCCCTCAGTGGACAAAATGTGACAGGCTTATGGGCAGGATAGTCTTGAGTCCTTAGACTATTTTGAAGGCTCAATGCCAAATCATGAAATGGGAGGTGTTAGAAGGAAGCATTCGATGCGAGGACCCGGGGCAAGGGAGATTACAGACAATGTGGAGGTCCCTAGCAGCGAAATGAACCATATAGGGGATCTAGAAAGGGAGAGTATAATGAACCCTCGAGTCATGACGCAGAGGGTGCCATTGAACAAGCCACGAAACAGGGGAAGAAGGGGCTCTCACTCAAATTACTTAGACTCTTCTAGTACAGAGGAAAGGGGAGCAAACTTGACTTGGGAATCGGAGAACATGGAAAAAGTCATAGAGAGGATTTTGGAAAAGAAGAAGTTGGTGTCTGCTGAAGATAACCAGAGAAGAAGAATCCCTTTCAGCTCCGAGATTATGGAGAAATCGCTACCGAAGAAATTTAAGATGCCCTCTATGGGTACTTATGCTGGCAAAGCCGACCCATGTGACAATATGCAAATTATTAGTCTCTCATGTTACTCCATGGATGGAAGATGAGATAATGTTGCTCACACTAACAAGACATGCTATGAAATGGTTTAATGGACTGAAGGAAGGTTTCATCTCATCTTTTGATCAGTTGCGAAGTGAGTTTTTGAAAACATTCATGATCAATAGCCAGAGAAAAAAAGACATCACCTACCTGCTTACACTCAATCAAGGGAACAAGGAGTCTTTGAAAAGTTATGTGGATTGCTTTCGGGATGCGACTTTAGAGGTGAAGGATCTACAAGTAGGAGTAGCTATAGCAGCGATGCTGCAAGGAAAAAAATCTGAGAAGTTACAAGAGTCTTTGTCCCTAGATCAGCTTGCAATTATCTCAGATTTATTTGCCTGTGTGAATAAGTATATTGCCCAAGAGGAAGTGATGAGAATGGTGCAGTCTCGAGAGGCGAAGGCGGGAAGAAAAAGAGAAAGAGACATGACTGAAAGGAGTTCTTCTATGCTCGACAGATCAGACAAGACTCCTAGGCTTAGGTACGAAAACTATACCCAACTAAACGAGCCTAGGGACTGAATTGTTGGAGTTCCTAAGGAAAAAGAAGGAAACTTAGGGTGAAATGTAGATGCCTACTGTAGTTTTCACTCTGCTCATGGACATCCTACGGAAAGATGCAGAGAATTGATGGATCAGTTGGAAAAGCTAGCTTAGGAAGGGAAGATTAATCATTTCCTTTGGAGAAGTGAAAGGGCTCGTTACCTCTCGCGAGATCGAAGGGATAACCGTCCGCAGAATAGACAGACTAATGATGGCAGAAATAGGGGAAGAAGGCCGAGAGATGAGGAAGAAGCTAGACCAGATCCTAGGGGTAACTAACAAGATAATAAACCAACTATTCCAGTAGTTAATGTCATTGCAGGTGGAGATTCGATGGTAGGGAACTCCTCTGCCTCTTGTAAAGCTTACGCGAGGTAAGCATATCAAATTCATGTTATTATGGAGGAGAAGGTGGATGAAGAGCCTATTGTGTTTACTCTAACAAACAAGGGAGATATTGTCATCCCCCATGATGATCCTATGGTAGTCTCAGCTGTGGTGGCGAAACACCCAGTTGGAAGAATCCTAGTTGATAAAGCTCGGTGAATTTAATCTATTGGAATTGTTTTGAGAAGATGAACGTATCGCAGGATAGATTAAAACCAGTTGTGATGCCACAGTATGGATTTTCAAGGGAGAAGATGAAAGTTGTCGAATCCATTCAGTTACTCGTAACTCTTGGGGAAAGTCTAAAGGATGAGACTCGACAGGTGTTATTCATGGTCATGAAATCAATTTCGATTGCTTATAACATGATCTTGGGAAGACCTCTGTTGAATGACATGAGGACTGTAATCTTTTCATGCTACCTGTTAATGAAGTTTCCTACCTCTAATGGAGTTGGACAAGTGCGAGGAGATCAAAAGAAGGCTCGTACATGTTATATCGCCTCTACTACTTGTAAAGGAATACAGAGGAAAGAGACGCTAACTATAGCCGACCCTCCTAAGCCTTAACCTGTTGAAGAGATGGAAGCTATTGAGCTGATAGAAGGAGATGGAGAAAAGAAGGTTTTCATTGGAACTCAGCTTGATGAATAAACAAGGAGAAAGATAGTGGAATGCCTAAGGAAAAACTCTGATGTTTTTGCTTAGACGCTAACTGATATGCCCGAGATTAATCTAGGAGTAATCTGCCATAGACTCAATGTTCTACTTGGGCATAAGCCTGTCAAACAAAAGAAGAGAAATTTTAACTCGGAAAGATAAAAAGTGATCATTGAAGAGGTTAATAAGCTTTTAGAGACTGGATTTATTAGAGAAGTTAACTATCCAGGGTGGCTGGCCAATGTTGTAATGGTAAAGAAGTCTAATAGGAAATGGAGGATGTGTGTGGACTTTACCGACTTGAATAAAGCTTGTCCTAAAGATTCCTATCCTTTGCCTGAATTGATAAGCTTGTAGATGAAACGTCGGTATATGAACTTCTTAGTTTTCTAGATGCTTTTTTCGGATACCACCAGATTATGCTTCATCCAGAAGATGAAGAGAAGACTTCCTTTATAATAGATGATGGGACATACTGTTATCGTGTGATGCCATTCGGTTTAAGGAATGCTGGAGCCACATATCAGCAGATGGTAAACAAAGTCTTTAAGGATCTCCTGGGAAACTCCATGGAAGCTTATGTGGATCACATGATCATTAAAAGAAAAGCAGGGGAGATGTCTAAGGTGTTCAAAGTGTTGAGGGAGTTTAATATGAAGCTAAACCAAAACAAGTGTTCCTTCGGAGTCAGATCTGGAAAGTTCTTGGGATTCATGATCACTAAAAAGGGCATTGAGGCAAACCCTAAGAAGGTACAAGCGATCATAGATATGAAGCTACCAACTACAGTGAGAGAAGCCCAAAGATTGACGGGCAGGATAGCAGTTTTGAACCGTTTTCTATCGAAATCTACGAGAGGAGCTTGTCATTCTTCAAAACTCTATGAGGTGGAAAGAATTTCAAATGGACAGATGAGTGCCAAGCAGCTTTTAAAGACTTAACGGAGTATTTGAAAGAGTTACCTTTATTGACAAGGCCTCAAGTAGGGGAACATTTGTTTATGTACCTAAGAGTTGGTGAATATGCTGTCAATGTAGTATTGTTGAGAAAAGATGAAATGGCGGATCGCCCTATTTATTATGTAAGTAAGGTGTTGCTAGACCCTGAGACACTCTATCCGTTAGCTTAAAAGTTTGCATTAACCCTCGTGATGGCCTCTCGTAAATTGCACCCTTACTTTCAAGCACACCCTATCACAGTTCTGATAGATCAACCATTACGACAAATTCTTCAAAAGCCTGAACATTCAATAAGATTGGTGAAATGGGAAGTAGAACTTGGAGAGTATGATATCACATTTCAGCCCCGACAAGCCTGTCACGACCCTCAACTTACCAAAAATTAGCATGAATTTTTTTTTTGCTTTTCATACATTATTTATTTTTTGTCCTTACCTTACCTTGATCGTGATCAGCTACACTCTCAAACCTTTGGACTGTGTGTCAATGTCTACCTCATTCAACCATAATAATTTAATTTGCAATATAACTTATAAGTAAACACTTGTATAAATAAATCAGAGTGTTGTTTACATGTGTTTACATTGCTATACATCCCCAATAGTTACATACAAAATGCTACTGTGCTATCGAAAGTTTAGATACAAATTTACATCAGTGTGTATACCTTAAGCGATGGGATGCAACGGATACCACAAGGGAAAGCCTCCAGTCGCTCTTGTCTAAACTAAAATCTCTATAGAGAGGGGGAAAATAAAGGGGGGGTGAGCAAACTACACGCTTAGTAAGGCAATCATGCGAACAGGTGGATATTGCACTATCTACGTAATCGTGATGCCATGCTCAAAGCCATACAGTTTCTCATTCACAACTCAAAAGCATTAGTTCATGCTTGTGTTAATGGCATGTAAAGCAAAGCATGCTATTTGTTAGTGCACAAAATAAATTCAAAGCATGGCATAAATCATCATGCATATTTCATAAGTAAAACATGGAAAACCATCATGCATAAGTGCACTTTAAAGCCATTATCATGCTTTCTCATCTCAATCAAATCAACATCAACACTTGTCAAGATTCCAGCCCCTCCCTCGGACTGTCCCGACCCATAATGCATTTCAAACATGGATTTATTCATAACAATAGACATGTGAGATAGGCAATATAATAAGGGAAATCTCCTCCAGGACTATGGCCATATCCTGTGATCCCAGGCTACACTGATCAGGTGTGCGGGGTTTCACCACTATCTACTTCCACACGGGAGGTGGGTCACATCCAGCCCGTCGGCCCATAGTAGATCTCGTCCGAAGACGGCATATCACAATCTCAACACGGTACAACGTACTCCATGCTACCTGTACAGTATAACGTACTCTGTGGACCTATATCAACACATCATATCACGCCACATCTAAAAAATGCACGTGTGAGCCTATTTAAACGGTAGAACCTCTTGTTTACCTGAAGCTCCTAGCACGACTATCAACATGTCAATTCTAAAAAATGCATGTGCGAGCCTATTTAATCGGTGCGACACCTAGTCTACCCAAAGCTCCCAGCATGACAACAAGTATGGTGGGCATCTAATGTGAGCTATGCTCCAGCACCATGCCAAAACTAGTGTAAAGTCTGTGCGAGATCAAGTCTAGCACATCATAAAAATCTATGTGAAAACTAGTGCGAGCTATGCTTTAGCACTCATGCGTATGAAAACACATCAAATCTCGTGCGAGTCATACTCTAGCACGCTTTCATTGTCACGAAATCCATGTAGTTGGCTCAATTCTTTTCAAGACATGGTTATCAACCAAATCAAATCATTTCTTTTGCAAATCATATCAAATGTTAGCCAACCTACCAATCATTTGCTAAAAAGCAACAAAATAAGGTTTTCAAAGCATCATGCTTTTGTTTTCATGCACATTTCTCAAAACCCAACTCTTTGCCCTTCAGTCACCCAATTTCATTTCCTAGTGTCACATGCACTCTAGCAAAACATTTAAGCGCCCAAATTGCGCGCAGATATCTCTAAGAGTTCACACAATTCCTTTACCTCGATTTACTCAAGGTGCGACTCTTTTCCTTTACGCTTCTCATGCTTTTAACTCAACTTGCTCCGGTGTATCCTCGGGAGTTGAAATTCATTCATCAAATGCTCGAGTTAGTGTTGCTAACTCTCATTCAACTATGCATTTTACCCAATGCCTTAACTATTCATTTTACCCTTTTTGGGTAAGTCTCACAATTCATTCCATAACACCATCTTAAATCCATACCCATAATACCATTATCATCTTAAGATGTCCTATTCATCATTTATTCCACTACATTTAACTTTCTCACACTAACTTATTTCTAGGTTATAATCCTTCCATTGCATTCTAGATAGTTCTACCATTAATATGCACACCAAATCAACTTCACATCAAGAACTAAACAAATGTACTTGGATTGGTGCACTAAAAACTCACCTCTTTGGATTTCCTTCTTGCTTCAAATGAAAATGCTCTTAACTCCTTCAAGATAATAAATGGGAAAGTGCCTCCAAGCTATGTTGTTCTTCTCTTTGATGTGAATAACTTTTTATCTAATAGCCTTCCCTCAAATATTCTTAAAAATGGGTAGATTTTAGAGAGAGAAAACTAGGTTTTTGGATTGAAAATGGAAGGAAATGGTTTTATCTCGAAATCTGTAGATCCAACTGCTCCTATTTATAGATTTAGCTTGATGAGATCGATCTGTCGAGACATGAGATCGATCTGGTCCCCATAAAATCCCTCTTTTCATGATAATTTGAAGGCATGAGATCGATCCGTCGAAATCTTGAGATCGATCTGTCTCAAACAGAAAGTTGAGAAGATCGATCTAGCTAGGGTGGAGATCGATCTGCTCCAACTCGAGAGCAAAGGAAATCGATCTGTTTGCCTTAAGAATCGATCCTCATTTTACAGAATGTTTAGGAGATCGATCTGGCTCCATTGGAGATCGATCTGCCCTATTCCATTGCTCGAATAAGAGCATTTTTGGCTCTTCCAAATTGATCTCTCATACTATGAGATTGATCTGACCTTCATATTTTCCAGATTTTCTACAGTTTTTCTGCAGCAACTCACAGCCAAACATCCTTAATTTGCTGCTGTGGTCATTTTCTCATCCGATCACCTTTGAGACATGAAATTGGCATCAATTAATACTTCATACACTTTAAAACTTGTGCAGAATCTTTGTATAAGCAAAGGTATGTAATATAAACTAAATTGAAGTGCATACTCATGCAAATCTTCATTCTATTTACCACACTACTAATATTCCATTCCACTCACATTCATCACATGCAAAAGTCTATTTCTTCATATTTATACTTAATAAAACTTGTACGTACATCAAAACTCTTATTACAAGTTTGTACATTAAACTTATGGACTCTACATCATTTATGCTTCACATTACAAATACATCACCATTTACATATATACAAGGTTATACATATATGGGGTCTCACAAAGCCATTAAAGGCCAAGTTCTAGCGCACTACATAGTCATGCACTAACCTAAGGGGCAACAATGAAGAAGAAACTCAGTCATGACTATTGCATGTTGACAGAGCGTCAAGTGCGAATGGTAGTGGGGTTGGCATAGTCCTGGTATCACCTGAAGGGAAATCTTTAGAAAATTCTTTGCACTTTGGATTCCCCAGTTTAAATAACATAGCAGAATATGAGGCCTTGGTTCCTGGAATGAAGTTAGCAGAGAGGTTACAAGTTCGCAATCTAGTGGCACATAGTGACTCCCAATTAGTGGTGAACAAATTCAACGGATAGTACGAGACTCAAGAGCTGATGTTAATCCCATACCTAAAGAAAGTCCAATCATTGGCTTAAACTTTTGAGAACTTTCAGTTGGTACAAATTAACCGATCCGAAAACACCTATACAGACTCACTGTCTAAATTAGCCTTTTCTAATGAGACCGAAGGAAGAGTAGTGAAGGTGAAAAGGCTAGAAAGGCCTATATTGAGGTGGGAGACGATTGGAGGACACCATTTAAATAGTACCTAACTGATAGCATACTTCCACATGACAAGGAAGTAGCTCAGCGCTTAAAGATGTAAGAGGCAAAGTTCACGTTAATAAATTGGGAGCTGTACAAGAGGGGGTATACATCACCTTTGTTGAAGTGTTTAAGGTCAGAAAAGGCTAACTATGTCCTAGAAGAAGTACATGAAGGAATTTGTGGCAAACATTTGGGAGCTAGAGCCCTTGCTTCCAAAATATTACGCTCGGGATTCTATTGGCCAACATTGAAGAAAGACACGGTGGATAAAGTCCGCAAATGTGACAAGTGCCAAAGGTTTGAGTTGATAACAACGGCTCCAATTACTCCATTTCAAGGCACGGTGCAACCAACGCCCTTTGTATAATGGGGGATAGACATTTTGGGACCCTTTTCATTAGTTACGAGACAAAGAAAGTTTCTACTAATAGCTATCGATTACTTTACAAAATGGATTGAGGCAGAACCGTTAGCTATTATTACTGAGAAGAAAGTTGAGGCGATGGTATGGAAGGATATTATATGTCGATTTAGGATTCCACGCGTCCTAAACGCTGACCATGGGAAGCAGTTTTATTGTGATGCTTTTCGTGAGTTTTGTAAACGCCTTAATATTCAGTTGATGATTTCTTCTATTTCATACCCTTAAGCTAATGGGCAAGTAAAAGTCAGCAACCGAACCATCCTTTACAGTTTGAAGACCAGATTGAATAAGGTTAAAGGAGCGTGGGTGGATGAGTTACCTAGTGTCTTGTGGGCGTATCGCACCACCAGTCGAGTGTCAACCAGTGAAACACCATTTAGTTTGGTATACGAAACTGAAGCATTGAACCCCTTGGAAATTGGAGCACTTTTACCGAGAATGATACCCTTAGTAGAGGAAGAGAATTCAAAAGGTTTAAGGGAAAACCTAGATCTGCTTGACAAACATAGAAAAGCTGCGGCTATTCGACTTGCATCCTACCACCAAAGGGTAGGTAACTACTATAACAGTCGAGTTAAAGAAAGACCAATGTTGGAGGGAGATTTGGTGTTAAGAAAGTCACACATAACCAATGCACTGAAAGAGGATGAAAAATTCAAAGTCAATTGGGAAGGTCCATATTGAATCAGATGAATGATTGGGCCTAACACCTGTATCTTAGAAACTTTGCAAGGGAAGAAAATAAGGAAGACATGGAACTCAAACCACTTAAAGTTGTATTGGAGTTAATCATTTATATTATGTCTTCTTTTCGAATTTTTGTATTTCCATGCGATGAATAAATCAAATGATCTCTTCATTCATACTTATCTTTCTAACATTTACGAATATGAATCTTATGACAGAAGAGATTGTGCCACAGTGCCAGAGACGTGAATGCGTCACGGCGGCCAAGCATTAGAAAGAAGACATGCCATAGTGCTAGAGGCGCGAATGCATCATGGCAGCCAGGCATTAGAAAGAAGACATGCCGCAGTGCTAGAGGCACGAACGCATCAGATATGCCAGGCATTAGAAAGAAGACATGTCGCAGTGCCAGAGGTACAAATGCGTCACAGTGGCAAGACATTAGAAAGAAGACATGCCACAGTGCCAGAGGTGCGGAAGCGTCATAGCAGCCAGGCATTAGAAAAAAGACATGCCATAGAGTCAGAGGCGCGAATACGTCATGGTGGCCAGGCATTAGAAACAATACATGCCATAGTGACAGAGGCGTGAATGTGTCACGACGACCAGGCATTAGATAAAAGACACGCCATAGTACTAGAGACGCGAATGCGTCGTGGCGATCCAGCACCAGAAAAAGAAAAAGGTATGTTTAAATGCACAATTCTTTCTAAAGGTTTACATCTTTTATTAAGAATTTGGGGAGCATATATATATGATGTTTACAAATAGATGATGATAACAGAAGTCAAATGAGTACATGCATTAATAAAAAGAAAAAAGAAGACTAAACAGTTTTTATTATTCTTCTCAAAAGAGTACATGCATTAATAATGAGGAATAAATAATTTTTTATAATTAAAATTCTGCTGTAAAAATTCTGTAACAATAGAATGATTCGTTACAAGAAAATCTAATTAAAAAAGAAAAAGAAATCAATCTCGATGATCAGACTTCTGGCATTGGTGGCTCATCACCATCTAACTCATCAAGGGCACCAATTCGCTCAGGAGCATTATATGGGCTCAGAGGCTGCTAAGGTCCAGTCTGGTTAGCCAGGTCATCCTGAGCAGCTTTCTTCAAAAACTCATCTGTTGGCTCAGCATCAGGCTCATATTTAGTCCAATCATGAGCTTCAAACAACATAGCTTCTGGCGTATATAAGAGTTCGGGGAACTCTTCGCCCTCCTTGTGATTCTCTAGCCTAGATCGGGTGAGATAGAAACCATATTTCACAAACCCTGTGGAGTAGTCCTCTTTTCGCCTAAAGTAATCTTTAGAGAGTCGATACTCCCTTACGGTTTTTTCCCTGATACGGTCAATCTCTGTTTGGCCAAAAGAAGTAGAAGGTCGACTCTCCAAATCCATAATATGTTACTCTAACTCCTGATTGCGATCAGCTAACCCGTTAAAACTGGTGAAAAGGGAATCATATTTGGACTGCGAATTGTCAAGCTCAGTTTTCTTTTGTTGAAGATCGTCATTAAGTTTTCTAGACCTAGCAGTCTCAACAGTAAGATCCCCTTTGGCAAGCGTCAAGTCTTGAAGAGCCTTTGAAAGTTGTTCTTCCAGATCTCTCACCACCCTTGGTAGCCCAGATAGTTGATTATTAGCATTTGCCAACTCCATATTCCTATCCCTTAGTGCCTTGAGCTCTTTCTCAGTTTGATCACGGTAAGCTCTATGTTGAGCATTATTGATGATGGTCCTTTGAGTAGCCTGAAAAGAAACATGAAAAGTTAAAACTCAAAATAAGGCGAAGAGAAATATAATGAACGAGAGTCGAAAGATTACCCCCATTAGCTCCAAATCAGCTAAGTCCTCTCCCTCTAAAAAATTCCTAAATAATCGATGTTCGTCTCTGGGAAGGATGGTGGCATTTCCAAAGTGTTTCCAAAGTGTCATTATCAAGATGCATTTCCCATAGCCTAATCGAGATGCTACTCCGAGCGTTTCGAAAGTGTCATTATCAATAATTCCCGGGTATACTCAAAATTTTGATCCTTTCATCGTGTAGCCACCATCCACTTGGTATGACCCCTTGTCTACAGGACCTATCTTAGGAAGAATAAGCCTGTTTTCCATAGCATACTCAGTGTATAAATGCCTCTGGTTCTTTTGATGTGGCAAGGTCACGTTGCATTCAGCACGATCCTCAGACTGAGACCGATCAGAGGAGATTGAAGTTCTCAGAGAATGCGATGAAGCCTTCCCTTTACCTCAGGAAAGGTATCTTGATCCTCCATCCTGAAATTGAGTCGGAGCTGGAGGAGGGGTTGCTTATCTGGAAGGAGGAGTTCGAACTCAGGACACCGAAGGTGAAATTGACATATCTCCGGAAGCAGTAGCTATGGAGGGGGGTCTCTTCTCAGTAGGATCACTAGACGAACCTTCTTGAGCCCTTTGACAGATCAAAACACGTCTGACGCTGCTCATTTCTGCAAAAAAGAACCTACAAAATTGTTAAGATAGTCACATAAGTAAGCAATAATGAATTATAAAGCATAAAGGGTTACCTTCAGGAGAGTTAAGATACTCCTGAAGGGACTCTACGTTTAACATTTCATCATCTGGGAGGACCATAAAAGTGGAACTAAACCCTTTCCAGCCGCTCACATAATCTAGAGGGTCACTTTTAGGGCTAGATTCCCTATTTGTAGGATTTGGTTCAAAAGGAACAAATGATGGAGGATTTGAAGGAGAAACAAAAGGATTGGTGGCATGAACACTTCCCATACCCCAACGGCAGATGCCAAATTTTCAGATGATAGGAAGTTATAAAGGTTAATTGGCCTATCGACTAAAGCTCGTTGATACCTGAAGACAATTATCTCCTAAAAGTAGTAATACGAGGGCCTTTTGGGAGACTACGCTTGGCTTCCCATCGAGTAGGGAAGTTAAGACCTTCAGGTACCTCTACAACGAGCCATTCCGACTCGAACCCATGGAGTTTGTTAGTAAGTTTTTCGAATAACTTGCTTTCAAACCTAGGTTCGGATACACTTTGACTAGAATATGAGATCAACCCAAAACTATCCTGAAACCTGAAAAAAAGTATAGAATAAAAGGAGAGAAGGGGGAACACCCTGCCACGACCCTTTTTATCCTTTTTAACCGAAAGTCACTATAAATGTTTTACGTTTTCCTTTCCTTACCCGATCGTGAACATACTCACCACTACATAGTTGGGATGTGAGTCAATAATAATCATCACTCATCATTCATTCTCAAATAAATCTAAATAAGTGTCATTCATTTGAAAGTTAAGTTATACACTTATACATGACACGTTTTCCAACTTTAACATCCCCTACATTACGATACAAAATGACTACTGTACTTTTACAATTGTTTAGATACAAAAAGAATCTTCATGTGTATACCTTTTAGCGATGGATGGAGCGGATGTCAAAAATACAATGCCTCAGTCCTCACTGGGCTGCTATGTATACTTTGTAGAGGGGGAAAGTAGAGAGGGATGAGCAACCACACGCTCAGTAAGGCAATAATGCAAGCATGGTAGATAACTACTCTATCTACATGCTGATATTGTTATGCATGAATCATTATAATTGGAGCATTAGGAAATAAGACTATGCCATATGAGTATACATACATCATGTATGGAAAGTCATGTAAACAGGCATAAAACATGGAATATCAACATGTAAAATCAACTCATGCTCAACCTTATTTAAAACTCATCACAAAGGGGAATTCATTTAAGAAACATCCTTTTAAATCGATCTCTTACACAAAACATCTCACAAGAGTTATCACTTTTCAAAACACATCAATCTCATCACAAATCTCTTTAAATCACAAATCCTTCAAGGTTCAACCCCTCCCTCAGGTTTACCCTGGACAAAACACAATCACACTCATGTATCAAAACCATGTGGTACTATGTAATATCATATGAGACAGGTCCCCATATCTCAATGGACTATGTTGGCCAACTATGTTATAAATCATCCTAAACTATGCGCATCCAAGTGTGCGGGGTATCATGCTAGTACAAAGGTGTGTTAGTTCTTTGCCAAACTTTCTCATCACTTAACCACCACGTGGTACATCGTACTCCATGTGATATACACGGTACAGCGTACTCCGCGGACCCATATCATGGTTAGGGTTGCCAGCAGTAGGTCTTATCTACCCCATACCAAGCGTAACCTTCATTGTCTTAAGTGCACGTAGAGCTTTCCATACCCACGTAAGAGAGCCTCCCTGCCGATCAGAGCTTCCCCACCTCCTTTGGCGTAAGGATGTTGTGCATGAAGGTCTTACTGTAAGAGAGCCTCCCTACCCTCTCTGGCTTGAGGATTTTACCAACTGCCACGACATCATACATACCACAGTGTGAAAACTTGTACGAGCAAAAATCTTGCACGATTCATACATCATAACTAAACCACCTCGTACGAGCAACGCTCTAGTACGACATTTATGCATCAAATCATTAAGAAATCACGTACGAGTACAACTCCAGTACGGTTATATGCATAAGAAAACCACTCAAAATCCACGTATGAGCAGAAGCTGCAATACGGTTTATAAAACATCATCATAGTTTCCAAATAAAGGTGCGAGCTAAGCTCTAACACGTTTCATACAAATGAAGGCATCAAAATCTAGCGCGAGCAAGGCTCCAGCGCGATTTATATCACACAAATACGATAGGCGGCTCATTCACAATCAAAATAATCCCAAAACTGAGTTTAGCACCTCACAAGTGCTATTTCACAAAATCATTCAAACACTAGCCAACCTATCCATTAATTTGTTCAAAACCAAGCTTGGTGTTATGTGGAAACATTTCAAACACATGATTTATGCATTTATTAGCCTTACTCTCCCTTTTATAATAATCATTTCAAAACAAAATCTAATCCATACTCGTAGCTATTTGCATACATCATTAATCATTTTCTCAAACAGTCATGCATTTCATAAATGCTCTATATCCACCCACAAAATAAGAGCAGCTACCTCTATATACTTACAGAATTCCCTTACCTGGAATCACGTCGCGTGATTCCACTTCCTTAGAGCTACTTTCTTGTGTGGCCCGATTCGTCTCCAATGAACTCTCCAGAACTGCACAAAGTCGTATATTACCTCGATTTAGTCCATATTCTCAACTCGGGTGTTTGTTATAGTCGATTTAACTTATACCCCCCATTAACACTTATAAGGCCTAGTTTTATTGTTCTACTCATATCTCGAGTCTATCGATTCCATTAGGCTTATTGATTCATACCAAATCGATATTAAATCGACGTTAAGCTCAAAGTGTTCTTATTTCATCAATTTCTTCACTATGGCCTTTTATCAAACGTCTTATAAATTCATTTTTATAAATTCTCTAAACTCACAATGTAACTTCATTTAACCATCTCAAATCATTCACATTACTTTAATAACAACTTTAGCATGCTCATAAATCATCAACTCCTTCAACCCATATCTTCTCACACTAGACTTATTCTAAGTTCCTAGGTCACACCAGTTCCATCACATCCTAGGTAATTTTAACCATCAATACACATAAAAATCAACTCCAGAATCAATAAATAGACCAATGTACTTGGGCTGAAGTATTAGAAACTTACCAAATCTAGTTTCTCTTCTTGCTCCAATTGAAAATACACCTTGCTCCTTCAATACCACAAATGAGGCTTGAATTCCAAAGTATGCTGTTTTTCTCTTTGATAGGAACAACTTTGTATCTGATGGTCTTTCCTCAAATCTTGTTAGAAATGGCTAGATTTAGGAGTGAGAATGTGAGGTTTTAGGTTGAAATGGAAAAGAGAGATTGTTTCCCGAAATCTGCACATTTCACTGCTCTTATTTATAGAAATTACTTGATGAGATCGATCTGTCAAGGCATAAGATCGATATGGTCCTCTTAAATCCCCCATTTTCACGCCAATTTGAATGCATGAGATCAATCTGTCGAGGGCTTGAGATTGATTTATCCCAGGCAGTAGCTTAAAGAGATCGATCTGCACCCAGGGGAGATCGATCTGCTCCAACCCGAGAGCTATGGAAATCGATCTGTTTGTATCAAAATCGATCTTCTCATTACAAAATGTTTAGCAAATCGATATGGCTGCATTGGAGATCGATCTGGCCTGTTCCATTTCTAAAATAAGAGCATTTTGGCTCTTCCAGATCATCTCTCATCCTATAAGATCGATCTAGCCTTCATATTTCCAAATTTTTCTGCAATAACTCATACCTAACTTCATACATTTTGCTGCCATAGTCATTTTCTCATCCAACCACCTTTAAGACTTGAAAATGACATCCATTCATACTTTATACACATTAAAACTTGTGTGCATTCATTGTATAACCAAAGGTATACAATATAAAGCCAAATGGAAGTACAACTTCATTCCATTTTACCACACTACTCATTTTTCATTCCATTCACATTCATCATATACAAAAGTCAATCTCTTTATATTCATACATAATGAAACTTGTTCGTATATCACAAACTCTTATTACAAGTATGTACATTGAATTTATGGACTTTACATCACTTATGCTTCACGTTACATGTAAATTATCATACTTTTGAGGTCATAAGGTTACATATGAAATACGAGTCTTACACACCCCTCATTTGGCAAGGCGCGGTAAAACCAATTAGTTGCATCCAACCATGAGGGTGTAACTAGCCAGGAGCGATCCCTCGTTCCCTCAGAAAAGAAACCTTAAAATTGGAGATTGGGAAATGACAACCTAACTATAAAGATATCTTAAAAAAAGCCACTCCACTCGATACGCTAAGTACACTCCTTTCTTCTGGACTTAGAAGCCTATAAAAGTACCCTTCGAGTAATGGGAACCTATGCCTAATATCTTGGAGGTCAACCTCTGTCAAAGTCGATTTAAGCCCTAACTCCATATGCTTTCCTACACCATGACCTACCATCATAGACCTAAAAAAGAGAGTGTGAAATAATCCTAAATGCGATGGGGTTGAAACTTGAAGGTTTAGCAGCAGAGTTCAGGGTCTAGTGAGAGAGATCAGGGTTTCAGAAGTAGGCGATAGGGTTCTGGTTCAGAAACGTGAAAGGGTTACGATTTAGAACTACGACAGAGATAGGCGATAGGTATGCGATAGAGTATGCAGGGGTGCGACAGAGTACGCGATATTATTTTGTGGCAAAGTATGAAAGTGGTGATAGAGTTTACGACAGAGTATTCAAGCGGGGACAGAGTTTACGATATGATTTTACGGCAGAGTATGCAAGAGGCGACAGAGTATACGATAGGGTTTTTGGTATAGTGCGACAAAGTACGATAGGATTTGCGGTAGAGTTACGGTAGGGATGTAATAATTTTTGTAAACTATCTGTGTCAAGACCCATCCTGACTTAACCAAAACCACTACAAATTTTTCACATTTTTAACTTATCTTTCCTCTCTTCAATGGTTCGGCTATGATTCGATGTCAGAATCCTCAGTTACCATATCCATCATCCACTTTCATACATACAAGTCAATACATTATCTAGTGACTGTAATTTCTTTTATAATACTTATGAGATCATATAAAAGCTAATACCAATACATTCCCCATAATATATATTGTATACATCACTGTGTTGTTTCTATGTTTAGATACATAACCGTACAAAATATGCATACCTGTCGATTGATAGGAAATAGCAACGGACAACAGGAATACTTTCCCTCAAAAGCTCTCACTCTACTGCTGATGCTCTGTAGAGAGATGTAAAGAAAGGGGGTGAGCATACAACGCGCTCAGTAAGGAAATCAGGTAAGCAAGTCTACTCAAAATAATGTATGCCTCAAAACGTTATTTCCTTAACTCATTTTCAAAGCATGTCTTTAATATATATATATACTTGTACAGATTAAATCCCATGTACAGAAATCATGTTATCAAATGTAGGCATGCAGTGCAAAACAATGCATCTTTATAATATCACAATGCATTTAGATAAATCATACCATTTATATTGAAATCACAGTAAATATGGCATTTAAATCATTAACAACACAAAATCGAAGTCTGACCTATCCCTCAGGTCTATCCGCAATTAAATTAGTGAATCAGATGATATATCATGTGAGACTCTGTAGTGAAAATGTAAATAGTATCCTGGACTATAATCATATCCGATAATGGTGATCTCAGGAAACACAGTACTCAATGTGCAGGGCATCATTGCTGCAATGGGAGGGGGTCAGTCCATCAGAACAGCCAGCTATATCCTCCTCAACTTCACAACACCACACGGTACAGTGTACTCCATGCCACATGCACGGTACAACGTACTTCTTGAACCCTACATCACAGTCGAGGTGCTAATCGTAGGTTTTAGCCCTCAAACCGTGGAATATCATACCACGTCTCTAAATCCACATGCGAACCTCTCATAGTGTGACACTCAGTCTACACGAGGAAATCAAGCATGGTTTTCAACATGTATTATATATCACATTACAGTGCGCGCCTTTGAGCGCGACTCAAAGTCGACACTCCTCTCAAACACTGTTTCACATTGCAAACTTAACTCTAGTGCGAGTAAACCTCCAGCAACTAGGTTAATGCATAGTTCATGTTTCAAATCAAGTATGAGCAATAGCTCCAGTACCATGCTATGCACAAAACTCATCAAATCAAGTACAAGCAATAGCTCTAATACTATGTCATGTATAAATCATGAAGAATCGAGTACGAGCAACACTCCAGTACTCTGTTATGCATCTCATGTAAAACTCGAGTACGAGCTAATCGCTCTAGCACTCTCTCATGCATAAATCACATAAAACTAAGTACGAGTAAAAACTCCAGCACTCTATCATGCATGTCATGGAAATCTAGTGCGAATCATAATCCCGCAATAATATATGTGAAAAATATATGAAATCCAGTGCGAGCTGTGCTCCAGCATAATTTATTCTCACATAATATGATAGATGGCTATTTAAAAAAGGATGATTTTCAAAATATCAAAATCAGCACTATAAAGTGTGCTTAATTCATATCAACCTTAAAATCATTAACCCATCTATTTATTCTTCTGCTAAACAGTAGTAAAACACTCAAAATGGTGGTTTCCATGCTTTTTACAACTTTTCACAAAAGTTTACTTTTTTCCTAACTAAGAGCAAAATCGTAATTTTCCACTATCGGGTCACAATAATTATTATTCACTTTCGCTGACCCTCAGAGTTTTTAAGTGAATTTAAAAGCAGACGAAAATACGTGCAGGTATCTCTAACTACTCACAAAAGTCCCTTACCTGCAATCACTCGAGAAATTTCACTTTCTCAACGCTGCTCGATCCAACAGTCCGATTTGCTCCTCCAATAATTTTTGGAGCTGCATATAACCATTTATCAGGTTAATTATACTTTTCCTACTGTATTTCACATTAAATACAGTCTATTTCCCTTAATGGGCTTTAATAAACCTTAATGGGCCTAACTATGCCTTAAGCCCATTTCCATTTTACTATTCATTTTTGTTGGGCCTATTGGGCTTATGGGCCCACCAACTCTTATTGGGCTTGTCCTAGACCCATTACATCACATTGGGCCTAAAATATTTGGGCTTGGCCTATTGGGCCTCTCGGCCACATGCCATGGCTAAGAGCTCTCCATGCCGTCGGTCACACCATGGCATACCGGCCATGTCCCTTTTCTTAGCCAATTCACTTAGGCGTTTTCACAAACACTTGGTTGTCATGTCTTAAGCCTTTCCTATAGTTCATGCTGGCATTTTATCAAACACCTTATGTGCCAATATCATACCACCATCCATATGAATAAATTGATTATAACTAACCATGCCATAATCATGTCTACATGCATATCAACCTATACATGTCTTAAAATCACATGGGTATTTATCAAAACTCATATACCAACTTTCGGCCATCACATGTTCATAGTGTTTTCATGTGTTTCAATCCATAAAACATATACTAATCAACTCCATATAACTCATAGATTAACATATATGAAGTTGGAAGCTTGAAATTATACCTAGTATTTGTGTTCACACTTGGCCGAAACTTTCAAGCCGCACGGTCTGCACATTATGGCTCCTTGATAGCCAATTCCAACATATGTCACTCTCCTCTCAATTTGGAACAACTTTCGTGAAGATTGCAAGTTCCAAATATGTATTTTTCCTAGTAATTTCTAGTGAGAGAAAGCATAGAAAACTTTTCGATTATGGTTTCTTCACTTTGTCGAAAATGAAAGGATGAAAATGATTGTGTTGGCTGGTATTTATAAGTCCATTACTTAGTCATTAAGCTAAAATCCAGTCACCTTAATTGACTTCCAAAAAGTTTAGGTAATGGTTATCATTTTAGACTTTGTTACCTTTCATTAATGGCTTTTAACTTATTCAAATGGGCTTTCAATTGGGCTTCTCAGTTTGGCCTTTTCCTTTGGGCTTTTGGGCTGAAATTTTTACTACCTATTGGGGCTTCAATTATCTCAATATTGGGCCCACAAATTGGCCCAACAATTCGACCCATTAGGCTTTCCAAATTCAGCCCACACTTATGATACCTTAATGGGTTTTAAAATTTCCAACTTTGGCCCATTGCATTTTTAATCATTAAATTAAATTCGGAATCCTTCCGAATAAATTTTTCTTAGTTTCGAGGATGATTATCATGTATTCTGACCAAGAATATTTTTTTCCCAATTTTTTCTCCATACTTAGGTAAATTCCTAACCATGGTTAGTCAACTATGGTAAAAGTCCATTTTTCTTAACTATATTGACTTTTTCCTTAATCATTGACCAAGTTAACTTTTTCTCAAAGTTTTGAAAGTGTTATATCTTATGTCTTACACTCTCGTATTTACGTTTCAACCGTTCTCGATAGATAATTACACCCGAAACACCTTAACTTGCTAAAAAGGTCCATTTTACCCTTTTTAGCTTTTACTCTCGTTTATGTGTTCGGAACTAAATCAAACTGATTTTCCTTCATAAGCTCTCTATATTTTCTCATTTTAAGTTCTTCTCTTCAATCAAAATGATTCAGATCCACTTGGTTTAGCCTGTGACTCTTATAGATCACATTAGGCTTTTTATGTAGCTTTTGCGTGTTAAATCATTTCACTAACACTTAAATCTAGTAAATACTCTTCTTATGATTTAAATTACTCGATACATGTCTGTACATGTATAAATCATAAGGAACAAGCTACATAAAAATACGGGTCTGACAATCCTCCCATACTCAAAAAATTTGGTCCTCCAAATTAGAACCAAATCAGTCTTCAAATAGCTGGGGGTGCTTCTCTCGAATCAGACTTTCCAGCTCCCAAGTAGCCTCCTCTGAAGTATGATGCTGCCAGAGAACCTTCACTAATTCGATAGTCTTTGATCTCAAGACCTTCTCCTTCCTATCCAGTATCCGAATCGGTCTCTCAACATATAACATATCCTCACGGAGCTCTAAAGGCTCATAACTAATCACATGTGCTGGATCCGAATGATACTTTTGAAGCATCGAAATATAGAAGATATTATGTACGCCTGACAAATCTTGTTGTAATGGCAACCTATAGGCCTTATCTCCTACTCGATCAAGTATCTCAAAGGGTCCAATATAACGAGGACTCAACTATCCTCTCTTCCCAAATCTTGCTATGCCCTTGGAAGGAGAAACTTTCAAAAACACGGATTCACCAATTGCAAACTCTAGTGGCCAACGTCTCCTATCAGCGTAACTCTTCTGTCTACTCTGAGTTCTCCTCAGTCTCTCTACAATCAAGTGGACATCCTCAGATGCTTGCGTAACCATGTCAGGAGCAAAAATCTTACAGTCACCCACTTCTTTCCATCGAATAGGGAAACGACATCTACGACCATATAAAGCCTCATACAGTGCCATCCCGATACTCGAATGAAAACTATTGTTGTAGGCGAACTCGGCTAGTGGCAAGTGGTCATTTCAGGAGCCTCTAAAATCTAGCACACATGCTCTCAATATATCCTCCAAGGTCTGTATAGTCCTCTCTGACTGACCATCTGTCTGAGGATGGAAAGCGATGCTTAAACTCAACTGGGTTCCCATGGCTTCCTGAAAATGTTCCCAAAAGTGAGAAGTGAAGCGGGAATCCCTATCAGAGACTATGCTCACTGGTTGTGAAACCCGATATTTTTCCATATTATGATGCTTATGAGAAGTAAATTATAGCTCAATGTAACATTTTACAGGCCCGTAGACGATTAAAGCACTCGGTTGTAGCATGACACCCAATGGCATGCAAATCGAGGTAAGGTGCTAGACTCGAGAATTCCTTTCAAATGTCATGTTCATGGATGGAATGATGTGTAGAAGGGAAAACTAAGTGATTGGAAATGCAAAAGTTAGTTAAACTCGGGTTTTAAATTAAATCGAGAAAACAGACATAATAAGGGAAATAAATGCGTATAAAATTCTACAATTTTGTGAAAATTATTTCGAGGCCATAGAAAATTATTATAAGGTGAAATTGAAATGAAAAATAAAAATCATGAAGAAATATGGAGATTTAGGGGTTCAAATAAATTTTTAAAGCTAACCGAAAGCATATTTCCATTTTGCTCTGTATTTGCCAAACCGCACAAAATGAGCTCGTTCATGAAATATTTCTTAAACAAGTGATCCATAAATTTTTATGGGACATACTATAGACATATTATAACAATTGAGAAGTGGAATTTTGAAGAAATCTGATCAGAATTAATTTTGGTAAATTTTATAAAACAGAACAGTCATTTCCCCTGCACTTAGTAAACTGTCAGCCAATGAAAACAATCTCATTTGATGACCTTCCCGATTTTCTTTGCCTCTGATATTTTCCAGATTGAAATTCAACTGGATAAGCTTCATAAAAAGGTAAGAACCATCCCAAACTGTTACAAAACCCGAGAGTTATCCCTCACCCATTCTACCGAAGACGTTACCCCTGTTCCTGACTGGCGTGAATTTTCCGGCCACCTTCCGGCCATTTTCAGGCAACGGTCCCTTCATGTGAAATATTCCTCTTCCTCCCCTATACCACATATGAACAATTCAGACCTAAATGAAGTCATTTACCCCCCTGAAACGTTAGAGAGACGAACAGGACAGAAAACTACCCTGTTCCGAGGTAAGTAAAAATTCAATTTTTGGATGAATTTGATGAGGTTCTTGGATGATTCTGAACACTTATAAGCTCTATACATGTTTTATTACAGCTGCGTGACAATTTGGAGACCTAAAACTGAAGTCAAACTTAGTCAAAGGAGTGAAGAAGTTGAGGTATGGTGATGATGATGTGATAAGTTGTTAATTTGTGAATTTTGATGAATTCTTGTTGAAAGAAAGTTGATGAATTGAATTATATGATTGAATTCAATTGCTGCCTGCATGATTTAGCTGCTGGAATGATGAAGATGGATATAATTAAAATGAATTTACAGTTAAAATTATACTGTAAAGGTTCGGTTTAGTGTTTAACTAGGTGAATTATCGAAATAATGCAAGAATCGATACTTTAAGGTCTTGTATGAAGTGGAATGAGTTGCTGGAATGTAAGACACCATATAGAGGTATTGAAAATGAATTTAAAGGTGTCAAATATGTTAAGTAAGCTTAAATCGAGGTTTAAATCGATAAAACCGAGCAAAATGAGCAAAGTAGCAGAAAGTCAACTTTTGGTCAACATTTTAGATGTAATCACATATTGAATATATTAACATGAATTTGAGCTATATGTGATGAGATAACTTGGTATGTGACAGCTCGGGTTATCGGCACGTATTTCGAGGCGAGCTTGAAAATCGAAGAACGTGCACTACCCTCGACGTTAAGAGGTAAGGAATATAATTTAGAGTAGCATTAGTACTCCTCAACCTTACCAAATGTTTATATGGATAGTTAGTTTATTTTCCATGAAAAATGGCTTTCTCGAAAATTGGGAAGAATACTATTCACTCAAACCGGAATAAACTTATCCTAACCTTTCAAAATGACTTTTATTTCATGAGATACATTTTAGTAATTATGTTTATGTATATAAAACTGATTTTCACTTATGAAATGAAAGCATAGTCTTTTCATGTGAGATTTCAGGTTAAAGTCCCGATATATTTTATGAAACAATGTTTTCATGATACGGGTTAAAACCCCGAAACAGCTTTTAAGCTATATTTTCATGGTACGGGTATGAGTCCCAAGAAATAACTATTATAACTATGCTTTCCATATTTACACGAGCTAGAGTCTCGTAATGATTTATGAAAATTATGTTTTCTATGAGAAACGGGCTAGAGTCCCGTAATGATTTATAAAAACTACGTTTTCTTTTAAAAACGGGTTAGAGTCCCATAACGATTTTGAAAATCGGGTTAACGTCCCGTAATGATTTTTAATACACGAGAATGAGGCCCGAAATGATTTTGATAAAATGGGTAAGAGGCCCAAAATGATTTTTATGGGGTAAAAAAAAGGCGTGATATGACGATAGTCAGAGGATCTGGGGTCGATCTCGCATACATAGGGTAGCGTATGGAGACGATCGAGGATCTACCTAGCCGACGGCCAGAGAACGGGCAGGCTCTGACTTGACATGAAAAATGTGTGCACAGTCCACACTTGGTGATGCACGTGAGTTCGTGCGTATAGTCCCCATTTAGTGGTGCATGAGAGATAGGGCAGCGTAAGACCCTGATCTAGTCCTACGGCTCCCCTGTACAATGGCTATATGTACCTACGATGAACGTCCTACGGGACCAGTTGTATGATATCCTTCGAGACTAGTATATGAGACGATTGCCTGACCCTACACGATGAATTGACGGAATGATATATATATATATGTTTTCACACATTTCATGCTACCTATTTTATGATTTGCTATTGAGCACATATTTTTTTAAGATGAGATTTTAAAGGTAGCCATGAATTATGTTTTATGAAATGTGCATATGATAGTACGACTTCACTTTCAAATTGATAAGCATGTTATGATATGCATGATTAAGTTTTGAGATGCTTTTTACTTGTTTACACAACGTGATCTGCATACTATATATGAGTTTTACCAAAAAGATGCATGATGTGTAAACTAATGATTTAAGCATGCTTTAACTGCTTTTACTAAATGTAAGCATCTCTACTCCAATACATGTTTATGCTGATTTGTAAACCCAAGAGTTTTACCATGTTTTGAGTATTTAAAGCTATTTTCAATGTATCTCTTATTGAGTCTGAAAAACTCACCCCTCATCTCTATCTCCCAGATTATCTATAGCGAGTCTATTGCACCTACGAGACTGTGGTCGTTGACAAGGTAGTCTGACCTTTCACGGATACTTTCATAACCTTGAGGTACAACTTTGCTCATATTCCAGACATGATGTAATGCATGGACACTATAGTATATAACTTTTGGGATGTAATAGATGTAAATGATTGTATACATAGTCTTAGTTACGCAGTATAAATGAATGAATATATTTAGTTGTTATATGATTCTAAGATATGAATGAAAAGTATCGAGGATGTGGGTTGAATAATATAAACTGCGTTTCAAACTCTGCAGGTTGGGTTAAGTCATAACGCAGCCGTTATGTTGCCGAAATTTTTAAAATAAAAGTGGTTTTAAATCTAGACATGGACAGGAAAACAACATAGTTAATGGATAAAAAGTTTAAATTAGCCCCATTTTTTCGCACTTTTGGATCGTGACAGTTTTCATGGTATCAGAGAAAATGTTGTGTAGTACTGTCGTGTCTAGTAATTAGAGTGTATTACATCCCAATTTGTCTATGCATGTCTGGTAATAAGGTAATCTTACTTGTCAAAGTATGACTTAATTTATGGATTTTGTGCAAATAGTAGATTGCTAATCATGAGTTGTAGATGGGGCCATTCATAGAGACGAGCTCAACCCACTCTACCATCTTTCCCTCAACCAGAGAGCCCTACTGATAGAATAAGGAGGCTCGAAGAGATAGTATATGGTATGAGGGAAAGACTTACAACCTTTACCACTATGTTTACCCAGCAGTTTAGGGTACGTACACCTGGTACAGAGACAGCTACTCTTATGCATAATCCTCCTCCCCCACCAGTTCCTCCAATAGCCCTAACCCTTAGCCAGCAGTTACCCAGCATAGGGATGACAAAGAGACTCAAAGGGTGCGAGATTTTCTTGAGTATGCATCCTCCGGAGTTCACAGGGCTTAAGGACCCGGTTAAGGATAAGGAGTGAATCGTTGATATTGAGGCAATATTTCAGTTTTAGGGTGTACTGATAGGGAGAGAGTGACTATGGCAGGTTAAATGATGAAGGGACAGGCTAAGTTTAGGTAGAGGTCGACACAGAGGATATTAGCTGAGGATCCCTCAGAGATCACATGGAATGCTTTCTTAGTCGCATTCCAAGAGCAGTATGTACCGCTTGCAGCTCGAAAGAAGATGCATGCAGAGTTTTTGGATCTGTAACAGGGAAGTTCTACAGTAGACAAGTATGAGAATAGATTTACAACCCTGATGAGATACGATCCAGAGATAGTTAGATATCCCGAGCACCAGACAGAGAGATTTTTGGCGAGACTGAGATCTAGGATCGAAGATAAGCTGTTGGGTCAGAATATCATATATTTTAGAGATGCTCTGAGGCGAGCCCAGGAGATAGAGAGGGGCTTAGACATTACTCAAGCAGAGCATGGTCTCAGGAGATCAGTCAGGGTTAAGGGGAAGAGAGCAATTGCTTCTCGACATGAGTTGAAAGGGGCTCAACCCAAGAGATAGAGGGTGGAAGGACCTCAGATAGGGGCCGGTAAGCCTAAGACTACTGTTGGTGTCATAGGGATGATTAGAGGCCTTGAGATAAGAGTGCCACGGTGTAGGATATGTGGCAATATTCACACTGGACCTTGTCGCGTAGGTACCTTTACTTACTACAGATGTGGTGAAACAGAACACCTGATGAGAGAGTGTCCACTTATGAGATCTCAGGAACCTCGTGAGGCACCTAGATAGATAGAGAGACCAACTCAGGCTCAACAGAGGAGACCTACAGCCGCAGACAAGGGCAAAAAGCCTGTCTCCTAGGGTCGAGTGTTTGCTATTAATCAAGAGACAGCAGATACATCCTTCGATGTTATCCGAGGTACTCTCCTTGTCTGTAACCAATAAGCACATGTACTGTGTGACCTAAATTCCACACACTGGTTTATGTTACCACAATTTGCATGTAAGTTTCATAGGAAACCTGGAGTCATTAGATTACATGTTGCACATAAGTACACCTATGCACGTGATACAGAAAACAGATATGATATGTAAAGCTTGTGATATGATGGTAGGAGATAAGAAGTTGTTAGCAGATCTAGTATGGTTGAATATGCAAGAATTTGATGTAATATTTGGCGTGAATTGGTTAGGTACCAATTATATAAGCCTAGACTGCTACACTAAGACCTTAACTTTCTCATTATCAGAAAAGTTCAGTGTATGTTTATTAGAAAGTAATAAAAGTGCATAGTGTTAAAGTTATGAAATGATATAATGTTTATGTATTAGATTGACGTATGATGTTTGATTGTGTGAAGGATATATTGCTTTCATTTCTGATGAGAGTCAGAACCACCTAGTATATAGGATGTTTCGGTGGTATGTGAGTTTCCCGAAGTATTCCTAGAGGACTTACTGGGATTACCACCCGAGAGAGAGGTTGAGTTTGCCATTGAGCTAATACCAGATACTTAACCCATCTCCAAGCCACCTTATCGAATAGCATTGGTAGAGTTTGGAAGAATTAAAGAAGTAGATCAAAGGATTACTCAATAAGGGGTTTATAAGGACTAGTGTGTCACCATGCGGTGCACTAGTACTATTTGCCAGAAAGAAGGGTGGTAGTTTTCGTCTATGTATAGACTACAGGCTTTTGAATAAAGCAACAGTTGAGAATAAGTACCCCCTGTCAAGGATTGATGACTTATTTGATCAGCTGAGAGGGGCTTCAGTGTTTCAAGGATAGATTTGAGATCGAGTTATCATTAGCTAAGGATTAAGGAGGCTGATGTACCGAAGACAGCATTTCGAACCCGATATGGGCACTACGAGTTCCTAGATATGCCTTTTGACTAATGCCCCAGTTGCATTCATAAGTCTTATGAACGATGTCTTTCAAGAATACTTAGATAGATTGATGATAGTATTCATCGATGACATCTTGATTTATTCTAGATCTTGGGAAGAGCACGAACAATATTTGAGGACTGTGCTCCAAACTCTCTGTGAGACAAAGATATAAGGTAAATTTAGTAATTATGCCTTCTTGCTAGATCAGATTGCATTCCTCGGACATGTGGTATCTAAGGACAGGGTGCCAATAGATCTGTCCAAAGTAGATGCAATATTGAGATGGGAAAGACTAAGGATAGTCACAGAGGTTAGAAGCTTATTGGGATTAGCATGGTATTACAGACAGATTGTCGAAGGGTTTTCACAGATAACAGTTCCATTAACCAGACTGACTCATAAAGAGGTTCAGTTTATATGGTCTGAGTAGTGTGAGCAGAGCTTTTAAGAGCTCAAACATCGGTTGAATACGACACCAGTCTTGACCATTTCGAGTGGTCTGGGGGATTTGTGGTATACAATGATGCTTCCCACTAAGGTCTCGGCTATGTGCTTATGCAGCATGGTAGAGTGGTAGCTTATGGATCTCGTCAGCTAAAGGATCATGAGTGTAATCATTCCACTCGCGACTTGGAGTTAGCTGCAGTAGTGTTTGCACTCAAGATATGGCAGCATTAATTATATGAAGAAAGATTTCAGATCTTCACTGACCACTAGAGTCTTAAGTACTTGTTTGATTAGAAGGATCTGAATATGAGATAGTGGAGATGGATAGAGCTCCTGAAAGACTATGATTGCGAGATCCTATATCATTCAGCCAAGGCGAATGTGGTAGCCGATGCCCTGAGTAGAAAGGGTATGGTGTCCTACATGATTTAAGAGTGGGACTTATTGGAACAATTCGCCAAACCCAGGATTAGTATGGATGAGATTGAGCATGGATATATGGCTAGCCTACAAATTGAACCAAGTATACTAGACCAGATTAGAGCTGGATAGCGAAACGATCAAAGATTACTGGATATGGTTAACCAGGCAGAAGAGAGATTGCAGTCTGAGTTTACGGTCAGTGATGATGAATTACTCAGGTACCCAGGGCCGTATCTGTGTGCCACATGATGACACCTTGAGACAAAACATTCTAAAGGAGTCCCATTATTCTAGATTCACTATGCTTTCGATTTAATGGAATAGGCAACTAAGGGTGTTCAGCTTATATGTGATAGATTGAGGATAGCATAGAAAAGTTATGTCAATGTGCGCAGACGCCCTCTTGAATTTCAAGTTAGGGACTCCGTATTTGTTAAGGTGCCACCGATGAAGGGTATACTACGCTTCAAAAAAAAAAGAGGAAGTGCTGTAATTTAAGACTATTCCACTAGTAAAGGTTCTCTGGCAACATCATAAGACAGAAGAAGTCACTTGGGAACTAGAGAGCCAAATGTGGGAGAAGTACCCTCACCTGATTGATAGACCAGCTTGAATTCAGAGGACTGAATTCTTAAAAGGTGGGGAGAAATGTGAAACCCGATATTTTTCCATATTATGATGCTTATGAGAAGTAAATTATAGCTCAATGTAACGTTTTACAGGCCCGTAGACGATTAAAGCACTCGGTTGTAGCGTGAGAACCAATGGCACGCAAATCAAGGTAAGGTCCTAGACCTGAGAATTCCTTTAAAATGTCATGTTCATGGATGGACTGATGTGTAGAAGGGAAAACTAAGTGATTGGAAATGTAAAAGTTAGTTAAACTCGGGTTTTAAATTAAATCGAGAAAACGGACCTAATAAGGGAAATAAATGCGTATAAAATTCTAAAAATTCGTGAAAATTATTTCGAGGCCATAGAAAAGTATTATAAGGTGAAATTGACATGGAAAATAAAAATCATGAAGAAATATGGAGATTTAGGGGTTCAAATAAATTTTTAAATCTAACCGAAAGCTTATTTCCATTTTGCTCGGTATTGGCCAAATCGCGTAAAATGAGCTCGTTCGTGAAATATTTCTTAAACAAGTGATCCCTAAATTTTTATGGGACATACTATAGACATATTATAACAATTGAGATGTGGAATTTTGAAGAAATCTGATCAGGATAAATTTTGGTAAATTTTATAAAACAGAACAGTCATTTCCCCTGCACTTAGTAAACTGTCAGCCAATGAAAACAATCCCATTTGATGACCTTCCCCATTTTCTTTGCCTTTGATATTTTCCAGATTGAAAGTCAACTGGATAAGCTTCATAAAAAGGTAAGAACCATCCCGAACTATTGCAAAACCCGAGAGTTATCCCTCACCCATTCTGCCACAGACGTTACCCCTGTTCCTGACTGGCGTGAATTTTGCGGCAACCTTCTGGCCATTTTCAGGCAACGGTCCCCTGATGTGAAATATTCCTCTTCCTCCTCTATACCACATATAAAAAATTCAGACCTAAATGAAGTCATTTACCCCCCTGAAAAATTAGAGAGACGAATAGGACAGAAAATGGCCCTGTTCTGAGGTTAGCAAAAATTCAATTTTTGGATGAATTTGATGAGGTTCTTGGATGATTCTGAATACTTATAAGCTCTATACATGTTTTATTACAGCTGAGTGACAATTTGGAGACCTAAAACCGAAGTCAAACTTGGTAAAAGAAGTGAAGAAGTTGAGGTATGTTGATGATGATGTGATAAGTTGTTAATTTGTGAATTTTGATGCATTCTTGTTGAAAGAAAGCTGATGAATTGAATTATATGATTGAATTCAATTGCTGCCAGCATGATTTAGCTGCTGGAATGATGAAGATGGATGTAATTAAAATGAATTTATAGTTAAAATTATACTGTAAAGGTTCGGTTTAGTGTTTAACTAGGTGAATTATCGAAATAATGCATGAATCGATACTTTAATGTCTTGTATGAAGTGGAATGAGTTGCTGGAATGTAAGACACCATATAGAGGTATTGAAAATGAATTTAAAGGTGTCAAATATTTTAAGTAAGCTTAAATTGAGGTTTAAATCGATAAAACCGAGAAAAACGAGTAAAGTATTAAAAAGTCAACTTTTGGTCAACATTTTAGATGTAATCACATATTGAATATATAAACATGAATTTGAGCTATATGTGATGAGATAACTTGGTATGTGACAGCTCGGGTTATCGGCACGCATTTCGAGGCGAGCTTGAAAATCAAGGAACGTGCACTACCCTCGACATTAAGAGGTAAGGGATATAATTTAGAGTAGCATTAGTACTCCTCAACCTTACCAAATATTTATGTGGATAGTTAGTTTATTTTCCATGAAAAAGGGCTTTCTCAAAAATTGGGAAGAATACTATTCACTCAAAACCGGAAGAAACTTATCCTAACCTTTCAAAATGACTTTTATTTCATGAGATACATTTTAGTAATTATGTTTATGCATATAAAAGTGATTTTCACTTATGAAATGAAAGCATAGTCTTTTCATGTGAGATTTCGGGTTAAAGTCCCGATATGTTTTATGAAACAATGTTTTCATGATACGGGTTAAAGCCCCGAAACAACTTTTAAGCTATATTTTCACGGTACGAGTATGAGTCCCAAGAAATAACTATTATAACTATGCTTTCCATATTTACGCGAGCTAGAGTCTCGCAATGATTTATGAAAACTATGTTTTCTATGAGAAACAGGCTAGAGTCCCATAATGATTTATAAAAACTACATTTTCTATGAAAAACGGGTTAGAGTCCCATAACGATTTTGAAAATCGGGTTAAAGCCCCGTAATGATTTTTAATACACGGGAATGAGGCCCGAAATGATTTTGATAAAATGGGTAAGAGGCCTAAAATGATTTTTGTGGGGTAAAAAAAAAGGCATGATATGACGATAGTTAGAGGATCTGGGGTCGATCTCGCATACATAGGGTAGCATATGGAGACGATCGAGGATCTACCTAGCCGACGGCTAGAGAACGGGCAGGCTCTGACTTGACATGAAAAATGTGCGCACAATCCACACTTGGTGATGCACGTGAGTTCGTGCGTATAGTCCCCATTTAGTGGTGCACGAGAGATAGGGCAGCGTACGACCCTTATCTAGTCCTACGGCTCCCCTGTACAATGGCCATATGTAACTACGATGAATGTCCTATGGGACCAGATGTATGATGTCCTTCGGGACTAGTATATGAGACGATTGCCTGACCCTACACGATGAATTGACGGAATGATATATATATATATATGTTTTCACACATTTCATGCTACCTATTTTATGGTTTGCTATTGAGCACATATTTTTTTATGATGAGATTTTAAAGGTAGCCATGAATTATATTTTATGAAATGTGCATATGATAGTACGACTTCACTTTCAAAGTGATAAGCATGTTATGATATGCATGATTAAGTTTTGAGATGCTTTTTACTTGTTTACTCGACGTGATCTGCATACTATATATGAGTTTTACCGAAAAGATGCATGATGTGTAAACTTATGATTTAAGCATGCTTTTACTGCTTTTATGAAATGTAAGCATCTCTACTCCAAGACATGTTTATGCTGATTTGTAAACCCAAGAGTTTTACCATGTTTTGAGTATTTAAAGCTATTTTCAATGTATCTCTTACTGAGTCTGAAAAACTCACCCCCTCCTCTACATCTCCCAGATTATCTATAGCGAGTCTACTGCACCTACAAGACTGTGGTCGTTGACAAGGTAGTCTGACCTTTCACGGATACTTTCGTAACCTTAAGGTATAACTTTACTCATATTCCAGACATGATGTAATGCATGGACACTATTGTATATAACTTTTGGGATGTAATAGATGTAAATGATTGTATACAAAGTCTTAGTTACGTAGTATAAATGAATGAATATATTTAGTTGTTATATGATTCTAAGATATGAATGAAAAGTATTGAGGATGTGGGTTGAATAATATAAACTGCATTTCAAACTCTGCAGGTTGGGTTAAGTCATAACGCAGCCATTATGCTACCGAAATTTTTAAAATAAAAGAGGTTTTAAATCTAAACATGGATAGGAAAACAACATAGTTAATGGATAAAAAGTTTAAATTAGCCCTATTTTTCCGCGCTTTCAGGTCGTGAAACTGGTACACCGTGTAACCTCACTACCTCGCGTACATACAGCTCTGCTAATGAACTCAGAGTATCGGTCGCTCTCATATCTAGGAAGTGGGCTGACTTCATCAGTCTGTCGACGATCACCCATATAGCATCGTGATTACTGCGGGTTCTCGGTAAACCCATCACGAAATCCATGGTGGTATGCTCCCATTTCCATGTTGGTATAGGTAGAGGCTACAATAACCCTGTAGGTTTTTGATGCTCTACCTTCACCTGCTGACATATGAGACACTTTGCCACAAAGTCTACTACATCTCTCTTCATACCTAACCACCAGTATACCTTCCGGAGGTTCTGATACATTTTCTTACTCCCCTGATGTAACGTATACCTCGACGAATGAGCTTCCGCCAATATCAATCTCCTGAGTCCTGGATCCTTGGGAACACCCAATCTGCCTTTGAACCTCAATAGTCCATCAGAACTCAACTCAAAATAAGTCACTGTGCCCTTCTGCATCTGACCACTCACATCCATACAAAATGGATCAGTCTACTGAACCACTTTAATCATATCCAACAGATCTGGCTCCAAGCGTAGACTAGCTATCACATAGCCTGTATCCATGTCAGAAGGCACAACTCCCAAACTAAGGCTAGCAGACTACTTTAGCAACTCATGTTCCCTAACCATCATATACGATACCATTCCTAGGCTCTTTCTACTCAAAGCATCAGCTACAACGTTAGCCTTCCCTGGATGATAAAGTATCTCGCATTCTTAGTCCTTCAGAAGCTCTAGCCATCTTCTATGTCTGGAAGTAATCCTGGCAACTCATCCGAAAAACATCTGGGTACTTCTAACCACAGGAATATCTAACAACTCCAGATGCGCCTTATCCATATCTACCATGTACGTAATGAAACCTTGATGTGTTGAAGGTTTTCTAAGTTAGTAAACCATATCATAATCATAACTTCTCCTTTCATTTATTCTCATTAAACTTTACAACATATCTAGTAGGGTTGGGAAACATAACTATTTTAGCATAACAATCTAAAACAGCATGGTTACAGATAACCAATCTATTCCTAAGATTATATCAAAGTCGCTCATACTTAGCAATATTAGATTGACTTTCATATCCTTATTCCCTACTCTCAACTTGCTTCCCCTTCTCTTCTGTTGTCGCTCTCCTCCTCGAAGCAGAAGGATCAACTGGAGCTCTCTCTGGCTCTCTGCCCTTCAGTGAAGCAGTCTCAACCATCTTCGGGCAAGCTCTAGCAATATGCCCTGGTTTCCCACATCAAAAACACACTATAGGAGTCAACGGACACGGTCTACCTCCATGTGGCCTACAGCATCTTCTACACTGATCAGTAGTAGGTCTCTTTCGTGCCTCCTTAATCTGTGGTTTCTTACCGAAGAGTTTCCTCCCTCCTCGATAACTGAAACCCCTATCTCTAGCTAGCCTCTTCTTCTGTATATCTTGGCTCCGGCTAAACTTCTCAAACTCGGAAGCATTCCTCTCATAATCTTGTTCACACAGTTGCGCCCTACGCACTGCTTCCTCATAGGTGGTTATATCTAATGGGACCAACCTGGATCGCAGAACCGGTCTCAACCCATTGATGAACATGTGGACCTTCTTGGCCTCACTATACATGGTATTTGGGTCATATCTCCCTAGGGATAGGAATCGAGTCTCATACTCGTCCACTGACAAACTCCCCTGGTTCAGTCCCAAAAACTTAGCCTGTAATTTCTGCTGTGCAGTATCGAGAACAAACTGCTTCCTAAAGGCATCCTGAAATATCTCCTAACTAATATCTGTGTGTCGGGCTCTTAATATAGGTCGGGTGGACTTCTACTAATGCTCTGCAGCTCCTTCCAGTAGGAACGTAGCAAATGCGACCATCTCCGATGTCCTACACTCGAAAAATCCATAAAGCTTCTCCATCTCAGCAACATACTCCTCGGCAGCTAAATGGGTCCTTGACCCCACTAAAAGATGGAGGTCTAAACTTTTGGAATTCTCGCAATCGATATAGATCACATCCGTACCCTAATCCACTACTACTCGAAACTGGTGGGGGTGTAGGAGTATCTACAGTCCTCTATGCATAAGCTGGCTGTGTAGGTGTATCACGGGCAACTGCCTCTCCTGTCGCAGCTCCTGCCTCCTGTCCCTGCCTATCTGGCATCGTCTATGCCAATATCTCAACTATCGTCTCTAGACAAAGCTCTAATCTCTTAAAGCGCATCTCAGCACACTTTGGTGCCTCAATAGCACCTGGAGTCTCATGGGTAGGTAATGGTTCGGCAGTAGCTCGTCTCTCAGGCCTACCTCCATGGCCTCGAGCCCTACCTCTCATACCTCTACCACTACGAGCATTTCCCATATAGGCAAAGTTCTTGTATTCACAATCATGAATTTATCCGTCTCCTATCTGGTATACACAGTTGTATCTAAACACAGCACAATACTATGGGGATGTACACTTCTCTATTTTCTAACACCGACTCACATCAGACTAACCTCGACTCTGATAACATTCTGCCAAGACCCATCCTGACTTAACCAAAACCACTACAAATTTTTCGCATTTTTAACTTACCTTTCCTCTCTTCAATGGTTGGGCTGTGATTCGATGTTAGAATCCTCACTTACCATATCCATCATCCACTTTTATACACACAAGTCAATACATTATCTATTGACTGTAATTTCTTTTATAATACTTATGAGATCATATAAAAGCTAATACCAATACATTCCCCATAATATATATCGTATACATCACTGTGTTGTTTCTATGTTTAGATACATAACCATACAAAATATGTATACTTGTCGATCGATAGGAAATAGCAACAGACAACAGAAATACTATCCCTCAAAAGCTCTCACTCTACTGCTGATGCTTTGTAGAGAGATGTAAAGAAAAGGGGCTGAGCATACAACGTGCTCAGTAAGGAAATCAGGCAAGCAAGTAGATATCTACACTATCTACTCAAAATAATGCTATTCCTCAAAACGTTATTTCCTTAACTCATTTTCAAAGCATGTTGTTAAAATATAATATATATACTTGTACAGATTAAATCCAATGTACAGAAATCATGCTTTCTTTATCAAATGTAGGCATGTAGTGCAAAATAATGCATCTTTATAATGTCACAATGCATTTAGATAAATCATGCCATTTATATTGAAATCATAGTAAATATGGCATTTAAATAATTCACAACACAAAATCGGAGTTCGACCCATCACTCAGGTCTATCCGCAATTAAATCAGTCAATCAGGTGATATATCATGTGAGACTCTATGGTGAAAATGTAAATAGTATCCTGGACTATGATCATATCTGACAATGGTGATCCCAAGCAACACAGTACTCGGTGTGCGGGGCATCACTGCTACAACGGGAGGGGGGTCAGTCCATCACAACCGCCAGCTATATCCTCCTCAACTCCACAACACCACACGGTACAGTGTACTCCATGCCACATGCACGGTACAACGTACTCCATGGACCCTACATCACAGTCGGGGTGCCTGCCATAGGTCTTAGCCCTCAAACCATTGAATATCATACCACGTCTCTAAATTCACATGCAAATCTCTCATAGTGTGACACTCAGTCTACACGAGGAAATTAAGCATGGTTTTCAACATGTATTATATATCATTTTACAGTGCGCGCCTTTGAGCGCGACTCAAAGTCGACACTCCGCTTAAACACTGTTTCACATCACAAACTCAACTCTAGTGCGAGTAAACCTCCAGCAACTAGGTCAATACGTAGTTCATGTTTCAAATCAAGTACGAGCAATAGCTCCAGTACCATGCTATGCACAAAACTCATCAAATCAAGTACGAGCAATAGCTCTAGTACTATGTCATGTATAAATCATGAAGAATCGAGTATGAGCAATGCTTCGGTACTCTGTCATGCATCTCATGTAAAACTCGAGTACGAGCTAATCGCTCCAGCACTCTCTCATGCATAAATCACATAAAAATGAGTACGAGTAAAAACTCCAGCACTCTATCATGCATGTCATGGAAATCTAGTGCGAATTAGAATCCTGCACTAATATGTGTGGAAAATATATGAAATCCAGCGTGAGCTGTGCTCCAGCACGATTTATTCTCACATAATATGATAGATGGCTCTTTAAAAATGGATGATTTTCAAAATATCAAAATCAACTCTATAAAGTGTGCTTAATTCATATCAACCTTAAAATCATTAGCCCATCTATTTATTATTCTGCTAAACAGCAGTAAAACACTCAAAATGGTGGTTTCCATGCTTTTTACAACTTTTCACAAAAGTTGACTTTTTTCCTAACTAAGGGTAAAATCGTAATTTACCACTATCGGGTCACAATAATTATTATTCACTTTCTCCGACCCTCAGAGTTTTTAAGTGAATGTAAAAGCAGATGAAAATACGTACAGGTATCTCTAACTACTCACAAAAATCCCTTACCTGCAATCACTCGAGAAATTTCACTTTCTCAACGCTGCTCGATCCAGCAGTCTGATTTGCTCCTCTAATAATCTCTGGAGCTGCATATAACCTTTTATCAGGTTAATTATACTTTTCCTACTATATTTCACATTAAATACAGTCTATTTCCTTTAATGGGCTTTAATAAACCTTAATGGGCCTAACTATGCCTTAAGCCCATTTCCATTTTACTATTTATTTTTGTTGGGTCTATTGGGCTTGTGGGGCCCACCAACTCTTATTGTGCTTGTCCTAGACCCATTACATCACATTGGGCCTAAAATATTTAGGCTTGGCCTATTGGGCCTCTCGGCCATATGCCATGGCCGAGAGCTCTCCATGCCGTCGGTCACACCATGGCATGCCGGCCATGTCCCTTTCCTTAGCCAATTCACTTAGGCATTTTCACAAACACTTGGTTGGCATGTCTTAAGCCTTTCCTATAGTTCATGTTGGCATTTTATCAAACACCTTATGTGCCAATATCATACCACCATCCATATGAACAAATTGATTATAACTAACCATGCTATAATCATGTCTACATGGATATCAACCTATACATGTCTTAAAATCACATGGCTATTCATCAAAACTCATATACCAACTTTCGGCCATCACATGTTCATAGTGTTTTCATGTGTTTCAATCCATAAAACATATACTAATCAACTCTATATAACAATAGATTAACATATATGAAGTTGGAAGCTTGAAATTATACCTAGTATTTGTGTTCACACTTGGCCGAAACTTTGAAGCCTCAAAGTTTGCACACTATGGCTCCTTGATGGCCAATTCCAACATATGTCACTCTCCTCTCAATTTGGAACAACTTTCATGAAGATTGCAAGTTCCAAATATGCTTTTTTTCCTAGTGATTTCTAGTGAGAGAAAGCATAAAAAACTTTTCGGTTATGGTTTCTTCACTTTGTCGAAAATGAAAGGATGAAGATGATTATGTGTTAGCTGGTATTTATAAGTTCATTACTTAGTCATTAAGCTGAAATCCAGCCACCGTAATTGACTTCCAAAAATTTTAGGTAATGGTTATCATTTTAGACTTTGTTACCTTTCATTAATGGCTTTTAACTTATTCAAATGGGCTTTCAATTGGGCTTCTCGATTTGGGCTTTTCCTTTGGGCTTTTGGGCTAAAATTTTTACTACCTATTGGGCCTTCAATTATCTCAATATTAGGCCCACAAATTTGCCCTACAATTTGGCCCATTGGGCTTTCCAAATTCGACCCACACTTATGATACCTTAATGGGCTTTAAAATTTCAACTTTGGCCCATTGCGTTTTTAACAGTTAAATTAAATCCGAAATCCTTTCGAATAAATTTTTCTTACTTCCGGGGATGATTATCTTTTATTCTGACCTATAATATTTTTTCCTCAATTTTTTCTCCATACTTAGGTAAATTCCTAACCATGGTTAGTCAACTATGGTAAAAGTCCATTTTTCTTAACTATAGTTGACTTTTTCCTTAATCATTGACCAAGTTGACTTTTTCTCCAAATTTCAAAAGTATCATATCCTATGTCTTACACTCTCATCTTTACGTTTCAACCGTTCCCGATAGATAATTACACCCGAAACACCTTAACTTTCTAAAAAGGTCCATTTTACCCTTTTTAGCTTTTACTCTCGTTCTCTGTGTTCGGAACTAAATCAAACTGACTTTCCTTCATGAGCTCTCTATATTTTCTCATTTTAAGTTCTTCTCTTCAGTCAGAATGATTCGGATCCACTTGGTTTAGCCTGTGACTCTTATAGCTCACATTAGGCTTTTTATGTAGCTTTTATGTGTTAAATCATTTCACTAACACTTAAATCTAGTAAATACTCTTCTTATGATTTAAATAACTCAATACATGTCTGTACATGTATAAATCATAAGGAACAAGCTACATAAAAATACAGGTCTGACAATCTGGCAGCATCTTACCCTTATATAGTCATGACCGAGATGACTGAAACGTCGTGTTCTTATAGAAGCTTAAATGTCTCTCGCGAGTAAAACGTTGCGCCCTTAATAGCCATCCCAAAAAGACATAATCCTCTTTTTATACTCTCCCATAGGGAATTTCCCTATGCAAGAGTGGGGAGCAATTGATGAAGGTAATTTACATCAAGTTCACATAGGCAACATTAGCTAACGAGTGACAGCCACGTGTCAAGACACAATGCCACATGGCATGTGCCACGTGTCAAGTCATAATGCCACGTGGCAATCACTGAAGAGCCAAGGACACCTTTGCACCCCTGGTGCCCTGCGTCAGACCTCTGCACCCCTGGAACCTTACGGCAGACCTCTGCACCCCCGGTGCGAGATCAGACCTCTGCACCCTATAGCAGACCTCTGCACCCCTGGTGCCCTGCGGTAGATCTCTACACCCCTGGTGTAAGATCACACCTCTACCGTAGGGTGACAGACTTATGAACCCCGCGACAGTGGTTCTCAGAGCTCTGCACCCCTGAGACTGAGCTTTGAGAACTCACTTCTGATAGCCTAGTCGCGTGCCTAGGCCTCAGAACATGGAAGGCCCAAAACAATAAAATTTTGGCCTAAATACCTATAAGTCCTGAGGTTATTAAAGCCACACAGTGGATATCTATAAATACCCCACAGGTATGATAAAAAACCCTAAGCTCTATTTCATTGACTAAGACTCTGCTTAAACACATTTTTTTGACTTAAGCATCGGAGTGCGTACGCAGGGACAAATCCCTGCGCCCCTCTGACCTTGATTTTTTTTTGCAGAATTTTCAGTACACATGGAGAAGACAATAAGGAAGATTACATCAGCATCATTTCATTGTTGTTGAGAGCAACAACAACAACAACAACAACAACAACAACAACAACAACAACAACAACAACAACAACAATAATAATAATAATAATAATAATGATGGTGGAATATTGTGAAACATAAATTGCTATGATATAATATAGCTATTTTCTTTTGTTTCAATATTTACTCCTCATGCATCAATTGATAAAAGTGCTCAGATTTAGTAAATATTTATTCATCCGAAAACATTAAATGAAAATTGAAATAAATTTTTACTGATAAAATTTTTTGTCACAAAATATTTTTTTTTAAACCCAATCAAAAAATTTAAAGACACTTAATGTATTTCATAAAAAAAAAATGAAAAATTTAGTCAAAAATAGGGTAACTTTTATTGTCGAAAATTTTCTTTAAAAATTTATAAAATTTGGTCGCTAAAATTATTCTTAAAAAATACTAAATTTGATTCAGTTTTTGAAATTTTTTGTCAAAAAAATTAATGAAGGAATATTTCATTAGAAATATTACTACCAACAAATTTATAAATTTGTGATAATTACTTAATTGAATTAAATTGTTAAAAATATTTTGTCAGCAAAACTTTTACCTACAAAACTTTTTTCTCAGAAAAATCAATATTGATGGAAAAACCAAACCCAAATAATAGAATCTTGACTGAAAATATGTAATAATTATCATCAATTAATTTTTTATTTTATATTATTTTTTCTTTTCCATCTTATTTGATCTTTATCTAATTTCTTAAAATTTTCTTTAAAGTAATCAAATGTAAATTAAAATGTACGAAGATTAATAGAATATATATAAATAAATAAATAAATTAATTAACTTTTACATTTGACTGATAAGAAAATATGGTAAACTTTTATAAAATTACTCATTAATTCTAATAATATATGTAAGAACAAAAAATTTTTCAAACTTTACAAAAATATTTGAATAATACGCGCAAGCCAAATAATTTCTTTCCAAATTAAACAATAGAAGCCTATAAGATAGAGTGAGAATAATTAAATTATAATCTAAATTAAGTTAACATATAATATAATTATTATAATTAGCACTAAGAGTTATAAAATTAAATATGGAGTGAAAAAAGAATACTTCTTGATCTAAAATCTATTTAGTTTTTTAGCATCTATGGATGGAGTGATAATGGTGTAGGGAAGAGAAATAATCATCCCTACTTAGAAACCGATCAAAGATCTATACCTAAAGTCGGGCAAATTAATATATAAAATATTAAATATAAATTACATAAAATAAAAAAAAATTCTTTGCTTACAAATAAAGATGACACAATATAATTGTTCTCTACGACATTTTATAAAATGAATGGTTGGAAATTTTTCAATCAATATTACAAACCTCTCTCTCTCTCTCTCTCTCTATATATATATATATATATATATATAACCGGACAATTATTCATTCAAAAATCTCTCATTTGGTTGAACGAATAATTTCTCATAATCTTCAAGGCAGGAAAAGAAAACTATTTCAATTGATGCAGTGAAGATTGGTAAGTAAACCTGTTTAAAGGCCGAGATATTCACGTCCAAAGGCTTGCCCATTTTTTGAGAAGGTGATAGACAAAAATATTAAGCCCATTAAATAGGCTTGATCTTCAAAATTGAGGCCGATAAAAAACAAGTTGGACTTGGGTTCACCATTTTAAGTTCAAGCCCAACCTAACCGGACCTAATAATTATACTTGTTTTTACTATTTTTTATACAAATGCATTTTTAATTACTTTTATTTTTATTTTTTAAGGCAATTTAATTTGAACTTGTATTTTTTATATTGTAATTTAAATTTTCATGTTTCTTATAATATTTTTGTAAGAATTTATTTAAATTTATCATGTTATACTCATTAACTATTATGTGTTTTAAGTATTTTATATTATATTACAATTTTTTTTAAAATTAATAATATTTTGGCAACTTGGACGGGTTTGAGCTTATTCATTGCATATAAAAAATGAGTTTGGATGCAAACCCCTCATGTTGTGTCATGTATGCTTTATCTTGGAGATTCCTATTAAAGAATGTGGTTTTAACATCCATTTATCAGATTTCATAATCATGGCGACGGTGAGAAGGTCTTCTCATAGTCTATACCTTTTCTTTATCTATAACCCTTGGCTACCAGTCTGGCTTTGTACATTGCCATCCATGTTGGTCTTTCTTTTAAAGACCCTTTACACCATATAAGCTTTAAACCTTCTGGTGGGTCAACCAAAATTCATACTTTGTTGATCTCTACTACCTCTATTTTAGATCTCATGGCTTTAAGTCATTTCGCAGAATCAATATCAGACATTGCTTCCTCGAAATTAGTAGGCTCATTGTCCATAGATAATGCATCCATTTTATAAGAGAAAGCCATATCTCTTAGAAACTTGTCTTGGTTTACGAGATCTTTGCAAGCCTTGAGTTTATTGAGTATTGGTCTGTGCATCCGATGCATTAATCATAGGCTTAGGTTCCACTTGAATGTTAGCTTATTGATCTTACACATTATCAAATACAATTTTACTCCCACTAGTTTTTTTGTGCGAGAAACTTTTTTTCTAAGAAAACATGTCTTAAGACAAATACCTTTTGCTCAATGGGATTATAAAAGTAGTATCTAATACTATCATTTAGATATCCAACAAACTTACACTTGTTTAATTTTGGGCTTAGCTTATTAAATGTTGGACACTTCATATAAGCATCACGTCCCCAAATCCTAGTATAAGAAAAGATTAGCTTCTTTCCTTTCTAGATCTCATATGGGTTCTTGTCTCCAAATTTAGTTGGAACCTTATTAAAAGTAAAAATCAATCTTTAATTCATATCCTTAAAAGGATATTAGAAAGTCTACCTTCAACATCATGGACCGAACCATGTCTAACAAAGTTCTATTTCTTCTTTTAGACACTACATTGTGTTAGGGAGTTTCAAGAAATGTCCACTATGATAGAATCCCATGTTCTGTCAGATAATCCAAGAAGTGTTGGCTTAAATATTCTTCTCCTTGATTAGATCTAAGAATGAACTTTTTAAAGGTTTCAGACTTATACTTCATTAAGTATACATACCTATATCTTCAGTGATCATCAATGAACATAACGAAATACAAATAACCACTTATGGCATCAATGTTCATTGGTCCACATACATCATAATGTATTAGGCTAAATAATTGTTTTGCTCTATCACTTTTATTAGTGAAGGGGATCTTAGTCATCTTTTGAAGGAGACAACATTCAAATGTACCATATGATTCATAATCAAATGGATCAAGATAGCCACCTTTATGCAATTTAGCCATCCTTGTCTAATTGATAATTGGCTTAAGTTAACAATACCAAATATAGATAGGAGATGGATCGTCCTTTCTTGCTCTCTTGACAATAATGTTGAGTTAGGCTTTGTAAAATCCAATACATAAATCCCATTTCTTTTAGAATTATTGAGCAATTATTGCCATTATGTTTAAATTTGAAATCATAATGTATCACAAGGTATGAAATTTCTATGATGTTTCTAGTTAATGTCGAAACATAATAACAATCTTCAAATTTTAGCATCAGCCAGTTAATAGATGAAAAATGCAAGTCCTTATGTCAGTGGCAACAATTCATGCTTTATTGCCTATAAGTATAACTACATTGTTCTTGTCAAGTTTTCTACTATCCTTAAGCAACTTTATGTCAATTCATAAGTGCAACTACATCATGAATCTAATATCCAAGAATTATTTGTGATGATAGAAAAGTTTAACTATATCATGTTGACCATTAAGTAAGTATATACCTTCCTTTTATTGAAAACGTTTCCTAATGTTATATACCTTTCCAAACAATTTTGGCAAGTTGCATCAGTTATGCATCGTAAAACAATGTTTGTATTGCCCATTCTAACAACCTAAGTGTAGATAAATTATAATTATTTATTCATGTCATAGCCAAATTTATACGAAGTATTAAATATTTATTTTATTTCACCATTAACTTTTTGAAACAATAACCCTCACTATCAAACGAAAGTCTTTACAAGGTACTTCTAATGTTGGGACCCCTTTCAATCTTATTGCAATCTTATGTTAAACTAGCCATAACAATAAGGCCTAATGGGTAGACAACATAGTTTATCAACTTCATCAATAATGAAACTTTCTTAAATCAGGCCCACCTTTGATTATCTCGAGCCATCACTTTGTAAGACCCGGATTTAATTAAAATATGAAATGAACGAGTATTCGTGAAGGGAAGTCGGGTTAAATTAATCCCGAACACGTGTAAGGGCAAAATGGTCAAAAGATCGAAAGTCGGTATAATTCGATAAGGAAATTTAATTAAAAATATGGATTTGAGAAATCTTGGTCAATAAAGGTGAAATAAATTTATTTCGGGTTAAATTGATCAAGATATTAATTTATGAGAATTAATCAGAATTAATCGGGATTGTTAGTTCGGAAAAAAAATAATCCTGAAAATAATCGAAAAATATACAAAAAAGTCATTCGGGACAATATCTCGAAAATACGGAGAAATTATACCCGAAAAATGGTTAAAATATAACAAATAAATTAAATAAAATTAAATAAATGAATTTAGAATTAAATAATAATTTTAAGGATATTTTAAGGGATATTTGGGTATTTTTAAGGTATTTGAATGATTAAAATAATAAAAATAAATTAATTAATAAGTTTAAAAAAAAGGAATCAGGAACCTTATCGAGGAGAGAGAAGAAGAAATGGGAAACCGAGGTAGGAGATCACGCGTGGCCGACCGACGAGCCACCACCGGCGATCCTTGACCGCCGACAACGAGCCGACGAGGAAGAGGAGAGGCCGGCGATCCTTCAGCCACCGGTGACGCGCGTCGGAGAAGCCTGAATCCGGCGAAACAACGGACAAAAATCGAGAAGGAAAATCGAGTCGGTCTCGGCGAACGGCGGCATCTTGGCTCCGATCCGACCCCGCAAAACGATCCCTAGGCCGAGACAGTTCTGTTGAGGCCATTGGATGCCGACGAAACGACGGGAATCGCCGGCGGCGGCGAAGAGAAGGAAATGGGTTTCCGACGCCGGGGAGAAGAGGTCGAACCGGTGGCATTCCGGCGGACTTGGGTGAAACCGAGGGTAGATTCGTGTTGCGGACAACCTCACGGAGCTGCTGGCAGTGGAAGCCGTAGGAGAACCGGCTGGCAAGGCAGTGAACCGGTCGACCCAGAGTGAACCGGGGTGAACTGGCGGGTCTGAACCGGTCCGAACCGGACTGAACCGGTTCAGCCAAAAAGAGAGGAAAAAAAGGGAAAAAGAAAAAGAGAAAAAGTTGGGGAAAATTCCTGTGATGCAATCGAGTTTCGGGTAAGTCAGTAGTGGTCGAAAGTGACCCTATTTAAATTTTGGAGTATTTAATTTAATTAATTTTGGACTGAAAACTTACCCAAAAAATTGTGAAATTGTGTAGCTTGACAATTGGCATCCAACGAGAGCTCGAGATAGCCTCGATTTACGTACTAGTATGGAATCTTGGGTAAGTGACCCTTATTTACGACAATTTACATCGTTATGCGTGATATGAATTTAAATTCCGCATAAATTGAATTAAATTATGAAAATTTAGATGAATTGTCGTAAATAATAAAATTAGCTATTCGAGAGTTAGAACGAGGCCCAATAAATTGTTGGTGGGCCCAATGAGCCCAATAGGCCTCGATAAGGTGAAAATTAAGTGGAAAACGGGCTTAAGGCCGATTAAGGCCATTGAGGTGCAATCGGGCCCAATAGGGGTAAATAGGCCCAATGATTTAAATTAAGCCCAGAAAATAGGAAATACAATTAAATTGTATAATATCTGACCTGAGGAATAATTATACGCAGTTTCGGACATTTGATTGGGAGCATATCGGACTGCGCGACGAGACAACAGTGGAAAAGAAAAGGTCAGACTCGACAGGAAATTAAGGTAAGGGAATTCTACGGACTGCTAGAGGTAACTTTATGCAATTTTAAGTTCATTTGCAGTCTTTAAAAATTACCTGAAGGGTCTAGAGGTCAAATAATAATTTTAGTGCCCCAAATGGGCAAATTACCAAAATACCCTTGTTAAGGGTAAAATTTATAAATTTAAGAAAAATTGGGAGGAGCAAGAACAAGAAGTTTCTGCTCATTCTGGAGGTGTTTTGATGCATACATTAGTAGGCTGGCTAACCTTGAAAGAAAATGCACAGCATTACATACTTTCAACGTGAAATTGTTTTGAAAACTGTTTTGAGGAAACAGAGCCGCCTACGTGTTTTATTGACATGTGACGTGCTAAAGCTCAGCTCGCACGATATTTTCGATTTGTATGATGCACGCATTAGTGCTGGAACGAGAGCTCGCACTAGAGTTTTACATGCATAGGTGCTGGAGTCCAACTCGCACCAGATTTATATATATATGATTTTGGTGACAGGGTGCTAGAGTCTAACTCACACCATATTTTTATATGATTTTGAGACAGGGTGTTAGAGCTTCGCTCGCACCAGATTTTTATACGGTTTGCATACAGAGTGCTAGAGCTTAGCTCGCATTAGTTTTACTTGATTTGATGAGAGTGCTGAGCATTGCTCGCATCGATTTTATGAGAACATGTGAATAGCCGTGCTTGGAGCATCGGGTAGACTGTGTGTTACCGATTAAATAGGCCTGCACGTGCGTTTTGAGACATGGCATGTTAAAAACAACCTGATGAGCCCGAACGAGGTATAAGGGTTAGAGAAACAACCTGATGAGCCCGAACGATGGATAAGGGTTAGAGAAACAACCTGATGAGCTCGAACGAGGGATAAGGGTTGGAGATCCACCTGATGAGCCCGAATGAGGGATAAGGGTTGGAGGACTAGCTGATGAGCCCGAACGAGGGATAAGGCTGGGGGTCCACGGAGTACGATGTACCGTGCAAGTAGCATGGAGTACGATGTACCGTGTGTTATCTTTGCATACGTTGGTATCTTTGTGATACTTGGTATCTTTGTGATACGTTAGCATCTTCGGATGCATGGGATCGGATAAGACTGATGGGTTGGATTGACCCACCTCCCGGGTGGTTCCCGATCAGGGTGAGACCTCGCACACTAGGATCCGTGTAGCTAGAGGGACTCACGAGGACACATATGGCCATAGTCCTAGTTATTTGCCTATATACAGACGTTGCCTAGTCTCGCATGTCGACGATTTTGATGAGATCAAACTGAGTTTTAAACTAAATTTGCATGATGGTATTTCCATGCTTTTCAAACCCATGTGTGAATGTAAATCGATTTTTATGGTTTTGTGTGAGTCAGGATCACCTGAAGGAGGGGTCGAGTTCTGACTTTATTGTGAAAATTTTAATTGAGAAAGAAATGATTTGAAATAATTCCATGTTGAATTTTCCGTGCAAACTTGATTTACATACATCATAACTCATATCATCTGTTTTAAAATGTGTGGAGAAAGGATGGTTTATGCATGGCACTACGTTCATGTAGGTAGTATGGTTACCTACTTGTTCGTAGGATTGCCTTACTGAGCTTGATGTGCTCACCCCTTTCAATTTCTCCCACAGATAATCTCCAGTTGAAGTTGAGGCGACTCAGTACTGCATTCCGGATATCCGCTGCTACCCATCAACATAAGGTATATACACTTGTACATATTGTATCTACATAAGCATAGCACAGTAACATGTTTGTAAGTAACTTTAGGGGATGTATAAATAATGTAAACAATTATAAATGACTGGAGAAGAAATAAGTTAGATGGTAATTGAATGGTGGGACTGGCATTGACGCACAGCCCAATTATTAGTGGAGTGTGGTCACGATTCGAGGACAGGTAAGAATTTAAGTAAATAAACAAAACGCGAAAAATTAACTCTGATATTTGGGTAGTTTGGGTCGTGACACACTTCTACCATATAAAATAGGAAGCAACACCAAAAGCCACACACATCTAGGTATAATTATAAAGCTTTTAAATTTTGCATCTTAGGGATTTCTTGGATTTTTTGTTTTAGGTCTTCGTATGGTATTTTGAGCCACCACTTTCACTGCACTTAGGAGATTGTAGTACAAGGTCAAATATACCAAAATCCCTAAAAATAGAAACTCCCATTAAAATGTAGAGTCAATTGAAATCACAAACCACAAAGAGCTTTAGGTTTTGTTTTCATAACTTTTTATGAACAATTCATGATCCTGTGATCCCCAAATCGTGTTAGCATGTACGTAACATAGTTTTACACATATCCAATCTTAAGATTCAACAAATTATAGCAACAACTATAATTACCTTACTCAAACCAAAATCATCATGAACAAGGTTACATTCAAATTTCCAAACTCCTCAATTTTGTCTCAAAACTTTGCATAACATATTTCACATTTCTAAATCATTATTAAAACATCAAAAATTAGTTATTAACATCAACTTCAAAAAATTGAAAACCTTTTCAAAATCAAATTTTTAAACATCCAATTTCATCAAGAAATTTCATCATACACCCAACATGCAGTATATGTATCAATGGCAACATCTTGAAAACCTCATCATGATTCCTATCATATTAAGCGAGGTTATGATACCAATTGAAGGTTACGGTTCATGCTCAAACTGTCACGACCCAATTTACCTAAAAATCAGAGTAAATTTTTCACTTTTTCATTTATTATTTATTTCTTATCTTTCTCTCATCGTGACCATCCTACAACACAGTTGGGCTATGATTCGGTGTTAGTCACCTTACACTATTTACCATTTCATTTTAATAATCACATTCATATTGTCACGACCCTTAACTTACCAAAATACGCGTAAATTTTTTTTGCATTTTCATACATCAATTATTAATCATCCTTCCTTGATCGTGAACAACCACACTCTCAACAGTTGGGCTGTCTGTCGACGTCTAACTCACTCCACCATACCAATTAAATTTGAAACATTATTTATAAGTAAACACTTGTATAATTGTATATATATCAGAGTTGTTATATGTGTTTACATTGTTTTACATCCCAGTAGGTACATACAAAATGCTATTGTGCTATGTTTAGTTTAGATACAAAATAATCCAGGTGTGTATACCTTTAACGATGGTATGCAGCAGATTACCAAAAGGGAAACGCCTCCAGTCACGCTCACTCTATACTCAAATCTCTGTAGAGAGGGGGAAAAATAAGGGGGTGAGCAAACCACATGCTCAGTAAGGCAATCATGCGAACAGGTAGATACTGCACTATCTACGTGATCGTGATGCCATGCTCAAAAGCATTTAATTCATTATTTATCTCAAAACATGAGTGTATGATTGTGTTAATGGTATGTAAAGCATTCATGTTATTAAAATTCAGTGCACATTTCAACTCAGAGCATGGTATAAATCATCATGCATAATTCACAATAAAAGCATGGCATTACCCATCATGCATTTCTACAATAAAGCATGGCATTAAACCTCATGCATCCGTGCACTTTAAAAACCATTAACAAATCAATTCAACACTGGTCAGGTCTCAACCCATCCCTCGGATCGTCCTGACCCACAAATCATTTCAAACATGGATTTATTCTCAAATAGCAGTAGACATGTGAGATAGGCAGTTCAACAATAGGTAATAACCTCAAGGCCTATGTACATAACCTGTGATACCGGCTACACGGATCAGGTGTACGGGATATCACCACTATCTGCTTCCACACGGGAGGTGGGTCAAATCCTACCCGTCGGTCCATAGCAGATCTCGTCCGAAGACGGCACATCTCAACACGGTACAATGTACTCCATGCTACATGCACGGTACAACGAATTCCGTAGACCCAATCAACACATCATATCACGCCACATCTCAAATGCACGTGTGAGCCTATTTAATCGGTAAGACCTCTTGTCTACCCGAAGCTCCTAACACGGCTAATTAATCATGTCAAAACAATGCAGGTGTGAGCCTATTTAATCGATGTGACACCCAGTCTACTCGAAGCTCCAAACACGGCAACATGCAAGGTGGGCATCCAGTGCGAGACAAACTAGAAGAACAATGCCAAAACCATTATGAAATCCATGTGAAAACTAGTGCCTCTTGCACTCATGTGTATAAAACACGTCAAATCTCGTGCGAGGCATACTCTAGCACGCTTTCATACTCACGAAATCATGTAGGTGGCTCAAAACTTTGCAAAGTATGGTTAACAAAACAAAAACACACTCATTTCTTTTGCAAATCATTTCAATGTCAGCCAACCTACCAATCATTTGCTAAAAAGCAACAAAACATGATTTTCAAAGTAATATGCTTTTGTTTTCATACACATTTCTCGAACTCCCAACTTTTACCCTTCAATCACCCAACATCATTTCCTAATCTCATGCATTCTAGCAAAACCTTTAAGCGCCCAAATTGTGCAAAGATATCTCTAAGAGTCCACACAATTCCCTTACCTCGATTTACTTGGTGTGACTCCTTTCCTTTTAGCTTCTCACGCTCTTGGCTCAACTCGCCTCGGCGTATCCTCGGAAGCTGTGATTCATTCATTAAATCAATTGAGTTAATGTATTTAACCCATAATTGACCTCACTAGTCAATATTATTCACTTATGCATTTTACCAATGCCTTATTCCACATTTTACCTCTTTTAGGTAAATCTCACAATTTATCCACTAACCACATCTTAAAATCATACCACAACACTATTAATAACTTCTACATATCTCATTCATCATTAATCTCCATACATTCCACTTTCTCACTCTAGACCATTTCTAGGTCACAATCATTCCAATGCATTTAGATAGTTTCTAACCATCCATACTCATGCCAACAACTCCAAAATCACTTAAATAAACAATGTACCATAGTTGGAGTGTTAGAATCTTACCAAATTTGATTTCTCTTCTCGCTCCAAATGGCAGTGCCTTTAACTCCTTCAATACCAACAATGGGAAAATGCCTTCCAACTATGTTGTTCTTCTCTTTGATAGGAACAACTTTGCCTCTAATGGTCTCTCTTCAAATCTTACTGAAAATGGCTGATTTTAGAGAGAGAGAGTTAGGTTTTTGGGTTGAAAGAGGAAGGTTAGCGTTTTTCTCGAAATTTTCTGATTTTCAGCACTCTTTTTATAGAAATAGCTTGAGGAGATCGATCTGGTCCCCTTAAATCCCTCCTTTTTACGGTATTTTAAGCATGAGATCGATCTGTCGAAGCATGAGATCGATCTGCTCCCAAACAGAGAGCTAAAGAGATCGATCTAGTGCTTGAGGATCGATCTTTTTACTACAGAATGGTTAGGAGATCGATCTGGCTCCATTGGAGATCGATCTACTCTATTCCATTGCCCAAATAAGAGCATTCTGGCTCTTCTAGATCGATCTCTCATCCCATGAGATCGATCTGCCCTTCATAGTTTCTAGATTTTCTGCAGTTCTTCTGCAGCAACACTTACCAAACATCCTTAATTTGCTACCATGATCCTTTTCTCATTCATTTATCTTTGAGGCTTGACAATGACATCCATACATACGTTATTCCTATTGAAACTTGTGTGGAATCCTTGTATAACCAAAAGTATACGTTATAAACCAAATGGAAGTGCATAACTTATGCAATTCTACTCCCATTTTACCACACTATTCATAATCCATTCCACTCACATTCTCCACATGTTTAAGTCCATTTCTTTACATTCACACAGAGTGTGACTTGTATGTACAATCACAACTCTTATTACAAGTGTGTACATTAACTTATGGACTTACATCACATATACTTTCCTTATGAATTCATAGTACAACTCTATTTACATTTCTATGTACATATATACCATTATACATATACGGGGTCTCACATTCTCCCCCACCTAGAAAATTTGGTCCTCCAAATTAGAACCAATTATTCTGTGAACAACTCGGGATACTTCTCCCGCATCAAACTCTCCGATTCCCATGTGGCTTCTTCCACAGTGTGATGTTGCCAAAGTATTTTCACCAAGGGAATTGTCTTTGTCCTCAGCACTTTCTCTTTTCTGTCCAATACCCGAACTGGCTTCTCATCATAGGTCATACCTTCATTGAGCTCCAAAGGCTCATATCTTATCACATGTGCCGGGTCCGGGTGATACTTCCTCAACATGGATACGTGGAAGACGTTGTGCACACTTGCCAACTCTGGTGGCAATGCCAACCTATAAGCCCTATCTCCCACTCTCTCCAAAATCTCAAAGGGTCCGATGTATCTAGGGCTCAGCTTGCCCTTCTTACCAAACCTCATAATACCCTTCGAAGGGGAAACTTTCAAAAACACTGACTCACCCACCTCAAACTCTAGTGGTCTTCGTCTCCTGTCAGCATAACTCTTTTGCCTGCTCTGAGCTGTCCGTAACCTCTCACATATCAATTGGACGTCCTCAGAGGCTTGTCTAACCAAGTAGGGAGCAAAGATCTGTCTGTCACCAACCTCTTCCCATCCAATAGGGGAGCGACATCTACGCCCATACAATGCCTCATATGGTGCCATCCCGATACTCGCATGAAAACTGCTATTATACGCAAACTCTACGAGTGGCAAATGGTCATCCCAGGAGCCTCCAAAGTCCAATGCACACGCTCTCAACATATCCTCCAAGGTCTATATAGTCCTCTCTGACTGACCATCTGTCTGAGGATGAAACGCGGTGCTAAAACTCAACTGGGTCTCCATCGCTTCTTGAAAACGTTCCCAAAAGTGGGAAGTGAAGCGAGCATCCCTGTCAGAAACAATGCTCACTGGAATTCCATGTAGCCTCACTATCTCAGGCACATATAGGTTCGCTAACTGGCTCAGAGTATCGGTAGCTCTCATAGCTAGAAAATGGGCTGATTTCAATAACCGATCAACAATCACCCATATGGCATCATGACCTCTACGGGTCCTCGGTAATCCCATCATAAAATCCATGGTGACATGCTCCCACTTCTATGTCGGTATCGGTAGAAGCTGCAGTAACCCTGCAGGCTTCTGATGCTCTACCTTCACCTGCTGACAAACGAGACACTTAGCAACATATTCAGCAATGTGCTTTTTCATTCCAGACCACCAATAAACCTTTCGAAGGTTTTGATACATCTTAGTACTCCCTGGATGTATCGTATACTTTGATGAGTGAGCCTCTGTCAAGATCAACATTCTGATCTCTGTATCATCAGGAACACATATCCTACCTCTAAACCTCAACAATCCATCCGGACTCAATCCATAGTCTGTGTCTGTACCCCTCTGTATCTGCCCGACAATATCACTGCACTGCTGATCAACTCGCTGAGCCTGTCAGATTCGATCTACTAGATTCAGTTCCAACTGCAAGCTAGCTATCATAAATCCACTATCAGCGTCAGGCGGGGTCATATCCAAACTGAGGTTCGTAAACTGTTCCAACAGCTCGTGTTCCCTGATCATCATAAGTGATACCATCCTGAGATGCTTCCTACTCAATGCATCAGCAACCACATTTGCTTTACCCGGGTGGTATAGGATTTCACAATCATAATCCTTTAACAGCTCGAGCCATCTCCTCTGTCTCATGTTCAACTCTTTCTGTGAGAATAGGTACTTAAGGCTTTTATGATCTGTATAAACTTGAAATCTCTCACCATAAAGGTAGTGGCGCCATATCTTCAGCGCAAACACCACCGCTGCCAACTCCAAGTCATGGGTCGGGTAGTTCCTCTCATGATCCTTTAACTGTCTTAATCTATAGGCTACTACCTACCCATCCTGCATCAATACACAGCCCAGTCCCAGATGTGAAGCATCCGCATACACCGAAAAACCTCCTGAGCTGGTAGGAATGGTGAGGATTGGAGCTGTGGTTAATCTCCTTTTCAGCTCCTCAAAACTTTCTTCACACTTATCATCCCACACAAACTCCGCATTCTTTCTTGTGAGGCGTGTCAAAGGAGCAGCTAACCTCGAAAATCCTTCTACGAACCTTCGGTAATACCCAGCTAAACCCAGGAAACTTCTGATCTCTGTCACTGTCTGGGGTCTTTGCCACTGAACTACGGCCTTAATCTTAGATGGATCCACTGACACTCCATCTTTTGATACTATATGACCCAGAAAAGAGATCTGTTCCAACCAAAAGTCGCACTTACTGAGTTTAGCATACAACTTCTTCTCTCGAAGGGTCTGTAGCACGATCCTTAAATGCCTCTCATGCTCCTCTCTAGACCTTGAATACACCAGTATATCATCAATAAACACGATCACAAATCGGTCCAAATACTGGTGGAATACCTCATTCATCAATGACATAAAAGCTGCGGGAGCATTCGTCAACCCGAATGGCATAACCATAAACTCATAATGTCCATATCGGGTGCGAAAAGCTGTCTTGGGTACATCTCCATCTCGTATCTTCAACTGATGGTACCCTGATCTCAGATCTATCTTGGAAAAGACCTGCGCTCCCTTAAGCTGATCCAACAAATCATCGATGCGTGGAAGGGGATACTTATTCTTGATGGTGGACTTATTCAACAACCGGTAATCTATACACAGTCGGAGGCTTCCATCCTTCTTCCTTACAAACAGAACCGGTGCTCCCCAAGGTGAGACGCTCGGTCTGATGAACCCCTTCTCTAGCAACTCTTACAGCTATTTCCTTAATTCTTCCGACTCAACTTGAGCCATCCTATACGGTGGCTTGGACATCGGCTCTGTACCAGGTGCCAAGTCTATACCAAACTCCATCTCCCTATATGGAGGTAACACTGGTAACTCATCCGAAAAGACATCTGAAAATTCCCTAACCACTGGTATGTCTTCCAATTTCGGACGTGCCTTATCCGTCTCAATCACAAAAGCGATGAATCCTTCATATTATTCTTTCCACCATTAGTATCATAAATCATAACATCACATACATAAATGAAATCAAATTTATCTTTCATACATCATGTATCAAGATTGTACTTATCACATTTATAATAATCATGTTCTTTAATTTCATTTCACAAAATTAACTACAAGATTGTCTATCTTTGGAAACATCAAAGTTTTTGCATGACAATCCATAACAACATGATTTGCAGCCAGCCAATCCATCCCTAGGATTACATCAAAATCATTCATATTTAATAAAATTAAATCGGCTGCCATCTCTTTACCTCCTATCCTCATCTTACAATCCCTATATACATGCTCAGTCAACTGACTATCATTCATAGGGGTAGATATCAATAACATCTTATCGAGCAGTGTGGGTTTTACATGCTTCAACAATTTACATGCAAAGGATGGTGATACAAAAGAATGCGTGGCACCAGGATCAAACAGTATATAAGCTTCTAAATCAAAGATTTGGATAATACCTTTTACCACATCCGATGACTGATCTGCAGTGTCCTGGTCCAGTGCATGCACTCGTCCTCTGCTTACACCCACTGCTTGCTTCCCCTTTTCCTTGGCTGTAGCCCTCCTCCTCGGAGCAGCTGTACCAACTGGAGCTCTCTCTGGCTCCTTGCCCTTCTGTGGGGCTCTCTCTATCATCTCTGGGCAATCTCTGATTATGTGCCCTGGCTTCCCACATCTGAAGCATACTACAGGAGATCCATAGCATGGTCGAGTACCATGGTACCTACCACACTTGCCACACTGTTCCGTAGTAGGCCGTAGTCCTCTAATCACGATTCCCTTAGCTGGAGCAATGGTCGGATACATGGGAGTATCAGCTGTCCTCTCCCGGATCTCATCAATTCTTGGCCTCTTTCCAGAGAATCTCTTGCTTCCTTTATAACAGAAGCCTCTATCCATCACAGGTCTTTTCTTATCTCTATCCCTCATCTTACCAACCTTTCCAAACTCTGAGGCAATCCTATCAACATCTTGTTCACATAGTTGCGCCCTGCGCACTACCTCCTCATAGATCGGTATATCCAGAGGAACCAATCTAGACCTGATGGTCGGTCTCAATCCATCCACAAATTTCTGGATCTTTTCGACCTCATTACCCATCGTGTTGGGATCATATCTGCCCAGGGATATAAAAGCAGTCTCATACTCATCCACAGTCCTGCTCCCTTGGGTCAGTCCCAAAAATGCCATCTTTAGCTTCCACTGTGCGCTATCTAAAACGTACTGTCTCCGGAAGGCCTCTAGAAATACATCCCAGCTGATCTCAGTATGTTGGGCTCTCAAATAGGCCGGTGGACTTCCACCAATGTTTTGCTGATCCTTTCAGCATAAAAGCGACAAATGCTGCCATCTCGGTAGTGGTGCACTCAAAGAACCCATATAATTTCTCGATCTCATTGATCCAATCCTCAGCCGCTACTGGGTCCTTTATTCCACTAAAAGACGGTGGTCCAAAGTTCTGGAACTGCCGTAATCTATCCAAATCACATCCATATCCCCAACCCCTACTGCCTGGCATAGCAACCGGCGTAGGCACATCCTGTGTGGGTGGGGTATCTGTCGTCTGTGGCCTTTGGGCTTCCCTTGCCCGTGCCTCAGAAGCTGCCGCCTGCTCGGCATCACCCTGTGTAGCAGGACTCTGTCTACCGCCAACTCCAGATAAAGATTGGGTGACCAACTCCACAATCATCTCAATGCTCCCTCAATCCTCGCGAAGCGAGCCTCAGTACTCTCGGGTCTCTCCTCTGGACCCTGTGGAGCGTGCTCAACATCAGCCTCCACCTCAACATCATCCTGAGCCTCGTGTGTTTCTGGCTCAACACGACCCCCAGGCCTACCTCTACGGCCTCGAGCCTGTGCTCTCATCCCTCTACCGCGACTGGTATTAGGCATACTTACTCAATTCCCTACATTCACAACCAATTACTTAGTCAACCCATCGACACACACAATTTGTATCTAAATAAGCACAGTAACTTGGGGCTGAAAATTTTTTTTCAACTTATTAAGTATTTTAGACACGACACACGTCAAACCAACTCGAGCTCTGATACCAACTTCTGTCACGACCCTCAACTTACCAAAATACGCGTAATTTTTTTTTTTGCATTTTCATACATCAATTATTAATCATCCTTCCTTGATCGTGAACAACCACACTCTCAACAGTTGGGCTGTGTGTCGACGTCTAACTCACTCCACCATACCAATTCAATTTGAAACATTATTTATGAGTAAACACTTGTATAATTGTATATATATCAGAGTTATTACATGTGTTTACATTGTTTTACATCCCCAGTAGTTACATACAAAATGCTACTCTGCTATGTGTAGTTTAGATACAAAATAATCCACGTGTGTATACCTTTAGCGATGGAATGCAGCAGATTACCAAAAGGGAAACGCCTCCAGTCATGCTTACTCCATACTCAAATCTCTATAGAGAGGGGAAAAATAAGGGGGTGAGCAAACCACATGCTCAGTAAGGCAATCATGCGAACAGGTAGATACTGCACTATCTACGTGATCGTGATGCCATGCTCAAAAGCATTTAATTCATTATTTATCTCAAAACATGAGTGTATGATTATGTTAATGGTATGTAAAGCATTCATGTTATTAAAATTCAGTGCACATTTCAACTCAAAGCATGGTATAAATCATCATGCATAATTCACAATAAAAGCATGGCATTACCCATCATGCATTTTTACAATAAAGCATGGCATTAAACCTCATGCATCCGTGCACTTTAAAAACCATTAACAAATCAATTCAACACTGGTCAGGTCTCAGCCCATCCCTCGGATCGTCCTGACCCACAAATCATTTCAAACATGGATTTATTCTCAAATAGCAGTAGACATGTGAGATAGGCAGTTCAACAATAGGTAATAACCTCAAGGCCTATGTACATAACATGTGATACCGGCTACACGGATCAGGTGTATGGGATATCACCACTATCTGCTTCCACACGGGAGGTGGGTCAAATCCTACCCGTCGGTCCATAGCAGATCTCGTCCGAAGATGGCACATCACATCTCAACACGGTACAATGTACTCCATGCTACATGCACGGTACAATGTACTCCGTGGACCCAATCAACACATCATATCACGCCACATCTTAAACACACGTGTGAGCCTATTTAATCGGTACGACCTCTTGTCTACCCGAAGCTCCTAAAACGGCTAATTAATCATGTCAAACAATGCCTGTGTGAGCCTATTTAATCGATGTGACACCTAGTCTACTCGAAGCTCCAAACACGGCAACATGCAAGGTGGGCATCCAATGCGAGACAAACTCGAAGCACAATGCCAAAACAATTATGAAATCCATATGAAAACTAGTGCCTCTTGCACTCATGTGTATAAAACACGTCAAATCTCGTGCGAGTCATACTCTAGCACGCTTTCATACTCACGGAATCATGTAGGTGGCTCAAAAATTTGCAAAGTATGGTTAACAAAACCAAAACACACTCATTTCTTTTACAAATCATTTCAATGTCAGCCAACCTACCAATCATTTGCTAAAAAGCAACAAAACATGATTTTCAAAGCAATATGCTTTTGTTTTCATGCACATTTCTCAAACTCCCAACTTTTACCCTTTAATCACCCAACATCATTTCCTAATCTCATGCATTCTAGCAAAACCTTTAAGAGCCCAAATTGTGCACAGATATCCTAAGAGTCCACACAATTCCCTTACCTCGATTTACTTAGTGTGACTCCTTTCCTTTTAGCTTCTCACGCTCTTGGCTCAACTCGCCTCGGCGTATCCTCGGAAGCTGCGATTCATTCATTAAATTAATTGAGTTAATGTATTTAACCCATAATTGACCTCACTAGTCAATATTATTCACTTATGCATTTTACCAATGCCTTATTCCACATTTTACCTCTTTTAGATAAATCATACAATTTATCCACTAACCACATCTTAAAATCATACCACAACACTATTAATAACTTCTACATATCTCATTCATCATTAATCTCCATACATTCCACTTTCTCACTCTAGACCATTTCTAGGTCATAATCATTCCAATGCATTTAGATAGTTTCTAACCATCCATACTCATGCCAGCAACTCCAAAATCACTTAAATAAACAATGTACCATAGTTGGAGTGCTAGAATCTTACCAAATTTGATTTCTCTTCTTGCTCCAAATGGCAATGCCATTAACTCCTTCAATACCAACAATAGGAAAATGCCTTCCAACTATGTTGTTCTTCTCTTTGATAGGAACAACTTCGCCTCTAATGGTCTCTCTTCAAATCTTACTGAAAATGGTTGATTTTAGAGAGAGAGTGTTAGGTTTTTAGGTTGAAAGTGGAAGGTTAGTGTTTTTCCTGAAATTTTCTGATTTTTAGCACTCCTTTTATAGAAATAGCTTGAGGAGATCGATCTGGTCTAAAAGGAGATCGATCTGGTCTCCTTCAATCCCTCTTTTTCACGGCATTTTAAGCATGAGATCGATTTGTCGAAGCATGAGATCGATCTGCTCCCAAATAGAGAGCTAAGGAGATCGATCTGGTGCTTGAGGATCGATCTTTTTACTACATAATGCTTATGAGATCGATCTGACTCCATTGGAGATCGATCTGCTCTATTCCATTGCCCAAATAAGAGCATTCTGGCTCTTCTAGATCGATCTCTCATCCCATAAGATCGATCTGCCCTTCATAGTTTCAGATTTTCTACAGTTACCATGATCCTTTTCTCATTCATTCATCTTTGAGGCTTGACAATGACATCCATACATACCTTATTCCTATTGAAACTTGTGTGGAATCCTTGTATAACCAAAAGTATACGATATAAACCAAATGGAAGTGCACAACTTATGCAATTCTACTCCCATTTTACCACATTATTCATAATCCATTCCACTCACATTCTCCACATGTTTAAGTCCATTTCTTTACATTCACACATAATGTGACTTGTATGTACAATCACAACTCTTATTACAAGTGTTTACATTAACTTATGAACTTACATCACATATACTTCACTTATGAATTCATAGTACAACTCTATTTACATTTCTATGTACATATATACCATTATACATATACGGGGTCTCACACATATATCAGAGTTTACTATCTTTTGACTTTAAATAAATACATACACATTGGTATTTATAACTCTACATCCCCGACATCATATCTGTATACAGTACTATGCATTGCATATTTAGATACAAAACCATAAAATGTGTATACCTGTCTCTCGATGGGAAGCAACGGATATCAAGCATGTAAGTCCTTAGCTGCTTAATAACTATTGCAAGTGCTCTGAAAAGATAGGAAAATAAAGGGGGTGAGGAAACCACAAGCTCAGTAAGGCAATTATGCAAGTAAGTAGATAGCTCCACTATCTACATGCTCATAATGCCATGCCCTTAAATCCATTTCTTTTCATTAAAATCATCAAGCACAAAGTCATGTAAACGTCAAAGACTTAGTTTATAAAACTGTTCGTGCATATATAAATCATACTACTTATGCATCAAAGCATTTTATGTGACATCATTAAATCATAATAAGCTTGAATTTAATCAAGATCATGCAGTCTTTCATGTCATGTAAGACAAATCATGGATTTCAAATGAAAGCATGGAAAACATCATCATGCTACTGCATTTAAATCAATTCATTAAAACTGCAGTAAAACTAACCCTTCTGGGTCAATCATCTCATAAAACAATTCATTTAAAATTCATTATAAAACTTCGGTTATAAAGCCACCATTCTTTTAGGGTCACAAAATCATAAATCATGAAATCATAAAATCGTCAAATCGAGGGCCTGACCCCTACTTCGGGTCTACCTTGGTCTAACAGACCACAAGTTATATCATGAGAGGCAAACAGCTGATTATATCAGTAACATCGAGGACTATGGCCATATCCTAGTGATCCCTGGCAACACAGTACCTAGTGTTCGGGGTATCACACCTGAAATGGGAGGTGGGTCGTCCTACCCGCCAGAACAGCATAACACCAGGATTGCGAGGGCAAGGCTTGCTGCCTAGTGGCTAATGCCACTCCACTCCAACAATCCCCATAGTACAGCATACTCCGTGTGATAACATGGTAAAACGTACTCCGTGAACCCAAGCTCAATCAGGGGTGCCTGCAATAGGTCTTATCCACCCATATCATCTCTGTCTCCGTATGCACGTGTGAGCACATCATCTCACTACGACACACAGTCTACAGGAGGCTCCAACATGGCTATATGCATGTAATATAAATCCCTGTGCGAGCGAAGCTCAAGCACGGCTCCATGCATATTCATGATATCAAAAAACCTCGTGCGAGCGAAGCTCTAGCACAGTGTCATAGAAATCAATGAAATTTGCATGCGAGCAGCGCTCCAGTATGACTTAAACTGATTATAAATTCAAGTAAAATCCACGTACGAGCAATGCTCAAGTACGGATATGTATAACAACTCAGTGAAAACCTCGTACGAGAAAAACTCCAGTACGGCTTTAAAATGAGTTATAAAACCAATTAAAACTTCGTGCGAGCAATTTTCCAGCACGAGTGAATGCTCAAGTAAATCAAATCTCGTGCGAGTTAGACTCCAGCACGGCTTTGTGCATAATTAAATCAAATCTCGTGCGAGTTACACTCCAACACGGCTTTATACATAATTATATCAAAACAGGATGCGAGCTAAGCTCCAGCATCTCTCATGCATGTCAAATCATTAAAACTAGTGCGAGCAATTACTCCAGCACCATTTTATGTATACCACGTCAAAACAAATCAAAACATGTCAAAACAGAGTGCAAGCTAGGCTCCAGCAGCTCTCATTTCACAATAATAAAAATCAGTGCGAGCACCATGCTCTAGCATATTTCATGCATATGATGTCACACAAGTCGGTGCGAGCAACCGTTCAAGCACATTTATGCACATTCACACACGCAGATATAGTGTGAACTACGTGTCGGCACTATCTGTTTCCATATAAACTTGATAGTTGGCTTATTTTCCAAAGAAATTTCCATTTAAATATAAATGACACTTACGTAGTGTTATCATGTGAAATTCATGCAATTACTGGCCAATCTATCGATTTGCTTTGATTAAAACCAATAAATTTCCTTAATCATAAAATTTCTTAAATCATGCATTTCATGCATGTCATGCTTTCACCATCCTTAGCTGAACTTCCCTCAATAGGGGTAAAATAATCCTTTTTACCTATTTCGATCCTTAAAATCATTTAAACCATTTTTAGGTTCATTATACAATAACCGTGTATACATACATAATCAGTGTACAGAAAAGCTATTAAAATACGCGTAGCTACCTCTAGCTACTCACACAATTCCCTTACCTCATTTTTATGTATAGTCTGACATTTCCACTAATGACTCGTCACGCAGTCCGATTTGCTCCCAATCCAATCTCCGAAACGGCAGATACACATTCATCTAGACAATTACAATACAATTTAATTGTATTTCCTGTTTTCTAGGCTTAATTTAAATCATTGGGCCCGTTTACCCATATTGGGCCCGATTGCACCTTAATGGGCCTTAATCGGCCTTAAGCCCGTTTACACACTTTATCGAGGCCTATTGGGCTCATTGGGCCTAGCAGTATTTATTTAGCCTCGTTCTAAACTCTCAGACAGCTTAGGAATTATTTACGACAATTTATCCCAATTTCCAGAATTTAATTCATTTAATGCGAAAATTAAATTCATAATTTATGCGGTAAATTCTAACACGCATATCGACGTAAAATTGTCGTAAATAAGGGTTACTTACCCATGATTCCATGATAGTACACGAATCGAGGTTGTCTCGAGCTCTTGGTGGATGCCAATTGTCGAGCTACACAATTAAATATATTTTCGGGTAAACTTTCAGTCGATTATTTATCAAATTAAATATTCCAAAAATTAAATCGGTCAATTCGACCGCTTACCGACTTACCCGAAGCTCGATTGCATCACTGGACTTTTCCCCAATTTTTTCTCTTTTTCTTTTTCCCTTTTTTTCTCTTTTTTCCTTTTCTTTTTGACTGAACCGGTTCGGTCCGGTTTGGTTCAACCCGGTCCAAACTGTCGGTTCAGTCCGATTTGGCTGGTTCAGTGCCTTGCCGACCGATTCTCTGTCGGTTTCCACTGCCAGTGGCTCCGCTGGGTCGTCCGCATCTTGGATCTGGGGTTGGTTTCGTTCAAGGCCACTGGAAAGTGGCCGGTTCGGCTCTTCTCTCCTCCGCCGGCGGTACCGTTTCTTTTCCTCGTCGTTTCCAGCTAGCCACCTCCCCACAGGCCGATTCAGCCATCGATCGGCCGGTCTCCACGTGGGCTACCTTCGGGTGGTGGTGGTCGGGCCCGAATCGGCACTGATCACCGGTTTCTCCCTTTCCTCTCTCGGCCTCACTCTCTTTCATTCCGCTGGCCGCCGTTCATTGCTTCTTCGGGCCAATGGTGCTGGTGGATGGCTCAGTTGGGCTACTTCCTCATCGGCCGCTCCTCTATCCTGGTCGTCGGCCTCCGATCATCGGTGAAGAAGGGAAGCTCGGCTTCCGTCTCGTTTTCCAGCTTGCGTTTCGCGAGTTTCCTTTTTTTTCAATTGTTTTCTTATTTTATTTATTATTTATTTTTCATATTATTTTATTTTTAATAATATTTTAATCAATTAAAATATTATTAAAATCTAAAAATATCAAAAAATTTTATTATTTTATTCATTTATTTCGTAAATGAATTTATCTGTTCGATTTTACCTTTTTGGTATATTTTTCGATTATTTTCGGGATTATTTTTCGATACGAAAATTTTGGTTTATCCCAATAAATTCATATCTTGATCAATTTAACCTAAAATGTAATTATTTCTTCGTTATTGATCAAGATTTCTCAATCCCATATTTTTAATTAAATTTTCTTGTCCCGATTACTACCGAATTTCAGTCTTTTGACCTTTGGCCCTTGCACGTGTTCGGGAATACCATTTCAATCCTTTTGCATTTTTAAATTCACTCAAAAATTTCTATTCATTCCCTTTTGCTCTTACGATAAAATCGGGTCTTAAAATCTCCCCCACTTAAGAAATTTAGTCCTCCAATTTGGAACCAAGTCATATGAGTCCATAAATAATTCCGGGTACATCTATCGTATCATATACTGTCATCCTCAAGTGACTTTCTCCGGAGTATAATACTACCATCATACTTAACTAGGGAGATCATCTTAAACCTCAATATTTTCTCTTTCCGTCTAATACCCAAATCAATTTTCCAATCATACGTTATACTTTCATTGAGTTAAGTTGTTGGAGCTCATATCCAATCACATATGCTGAGTCCGAATATTATTTCTAAAGCATCAAAAGATAGGACACATTGTGGATGCCTATTAATTCAAGAGGTAACGCCAACTTACAGGTCTTACCTTCCACTTCGTCCAATATCTCTATCTGAATCTTGTTAAGTCCTTAAGACAAGTAACTGCCAACAATACTAATTCACCCTCGGTGAATTTCCAATGGTTTCCCATCTTTTGTCAGCATAGCTTTTCTATATGCTTTGAGGTGTTCTTAATCTCTCATAATCAACTGAGCATCCTCAGAGGTTTGTCTTACCAATTTGGGAACAATTCTTTATCTGTCACCCACTTCTTCCTATCCAAGTCGGGAAACAACTCCCTACGGCCATACAATGCCTCATATAATCTCATCCCGATACTCGAGTGACAACTGTAATTATTGGCGAATTCTATTATTAACAACTGATTATCCCAGGAGCTTATAAAATCAATGGCACACGCTCTCATCACATCCTCCAAAACCTGTACAGTCCTCTCTGACTGACCATCTGTCTGAGGACAGAAGCTGTACTAACACACAATCGGGTTCCCATAGCTTCCTAAAAAAATATTCCCAAAAGTGGGAAGTGAAGTGGGAATCCCTATCTGATATCATGCTCCCTGGAACGCTACATATTGTTCCACAATTTTCCATACATAAAAATCCGCCTACACCCTCAGAGTATATGGGGATTTCACAACTAGAAAGTGGGTAGACTAAATTCATCTATCGACTATCACCCAGATAGCCTCATGATTCATCCGGGTCCTCTGTAACTCATCACGAAATTCATGGTAACTTATTCCCATTTCCGTGTCAATATAAGTAGAGGTTGCAATAATCTTGCAACTTCTCGTACTCTACCTTAATCTGCTGACATACGAGACACTTTGCTACAATTTCTACAATGTTTCTTTTCATATCTGACCACCAATACCCTTTTTCAGAGATTCCGATATAATTATTACTCATCGGATGCATTGTATATCTCGAAGAGTGAGCTTATGACAATAACACTATATCATCATCCGTGGTCCTGGGGAGCACTCATACTGTCTCTGAACCTCTGTAAGTTATCATCACTCTCTGTGAACTCTGTCACTATACCTTTCTGAATCTGACCCACATTATCGACACCATGCCGATCATCACGCTAAGCCTGGAAAATTCGGTCATACAAATCCGGTTCTAACCTCAAGCTAGCTGTTACATAATCACCGTCATCATCAAAAGGGATCACATCACTACTGAGGCTCATAACTGCTCTAGCAGCTCACGCTTCCTGACCATCATATGTAATACCATCCCGAGGCTCTTTCTATTCAAGGCATGAACCATTACATTAGCCTTTCCTGGGTGGTACAATGTTCACAATCATAATCCTTAGAAGCTCTAACCCTCTTGGTTATCTCATATTCTACACTTTATGTGAAAACAGATACTCGGGGCCTTTATGATTAGTGCATACCTGAAAATTCTCACTGTATAAGTGGTGGCGCCATACTTTTAGTGTAAACGCTACGGCTGCCAACTCTAAATCATGGGTCGAATAGTTTCTCTCATGGTCCTTGAACTATCTGGATCCATAAACGACTATCTTCCCATTTTACATCAATACACAGCCTACCCATTATTTTGAGGTATCCATATACACTGAAACCTCTTGAGCTGTTGGTTATGGTGAGAATAATTATGGTGGTCAGTTCATTCCTTCAATATACCAAAACTCACTGAAGCTACTTTCATACTTATCATCCTACTCGTAAGCAATCTTTTTCGAACAAAATGTGTCAACTGAGCAGCCCATTTTGAGAAACTCTCAACAACTCGCCTGTAAGATAGTTTCTTGTTGCTACTCATGCTCTTCCCTGGACTTCGAATACATCAAAATATCAATGCTCGAGATGACAACCAATCGGTCCAGGTAAGCTTTAAATACCTCATTGTAGTGGAGTTCCACTAGATATTTCAATCACCCATATCCTTGACCTATGTACTCATAAAACATATAATGTCATTTTGAAATCGCTTCCGTTCAAGATACTAACTCACGTCATTTCCTTTTTCTAATATTAATGGCTTTTTATAAAATTTTAATTTTTAAACCTTCATGATTAATCGACTTCTATATTTCTTTATCGTACCAGTAAAGGTACCCAAATTTTAAATGTATGCTTTACGACTGTCGATTTCAATTTATAGTTTATGTGTGCGCTTCTAGACGCTATCAAATCTTCAGGCGGAGAAGTATTTTGAAATACCTTTACTAACCCTCAAACTTGACCACAATTACTTTACATAACGCTACTCCTCTTTCATTACTTGTCAAACTTATAGTACACCTTTCAGTGATGTTTTCACCCATATTTTCAACTTACAATCTCTATACCCATATTCAATTAGTGAAAATCAGCTAACCATCTTCATCTTGCTTAAGGGTACATGCTTCACATCTTTCACTAGCTTATAAGCAACTGAAGGCGGTATGAATATATACGTGGCACCAGGATTAATTAAAATAATTACTTCATTATTCACAACCAGTGTGGTATCTTCCACCACATCCAATGAAACATCAATAGTGTCCTGGTCCAAGGCATACACTCGCCCTCATCCAACATCTTACTTCCATGGTAACTACCACACATCTTACACTATTTACACTGCTACGTAGCATGGCGGGGTCCTCAAATCACAATACCCCTCAAAGTGTTGAAATTGTATACACAGGCTTTACCAATCATCTTACCACGTGATTTATCAACTCTAATCTTTTACCAAACTACCTTTTTCCCGTTCTGACATTTCTGTCATTTTCTATTCTCTTTTTTTTGTCTCAATTTCGGCCCTTACTACCTTTCTCAATCTCAGAGGCGTGCAACTCATGATCTTATTTACACAACTGAAATCTGCGCACTGCCTCGGCATAGGTAGTGATATCTAATGGCCAATCAGACTCTAATCGACAATCTGAGCCCTTCCATGAACTTTCAGACATCTCGACTCTCACTGTTTATTGTGTCCGAGTCATATCTACCCAGGAATATAAACTGAGTTTCATACTCGTCAATCAACATGTTCCTCTGGGTCAGAGTAAAGAATTTAATCTTTAATTTCCTTTAAACAATATTCGGGATATTCTGTCATTGGAATATATCTAGAATTATTTTCCATGTCCATTCTGGATGTCAATTCTTAAGGTGGGTCGAGCTGACTTCCACCAATGCTCCAACACACCCTCAAATCTCATACATACTCTGAGCAATTAGCTCTATAATATTCTCCACACTCTGCTCTAACCTCGCGAAGCTTGCCTTAATACTGTCTGATCTCTCTATCGGACTCTGTGGGAAATACTCAATACTAGCCTCCATGTCAATCTCATCTTGAGTCTTATGTGGCGACTCAGTATGACTCTCAGGCCTGCCTCTATGGCCTCGAGCTCATATACTCGTCTCTCTATCATAGCGGCTATCAGTTAATGAGTCTATTCTTGCATTCAAAAATAAAATTCTTAGCTGCACTTCCATCATGATATACACAATTGTATCTAAACAATGCACAGTACATGGGGATGTAAACTTCCTTAACCACTAACACCGACTCATATCAGGCCAACATTAAGCTCTGATACCATTAACTTGTCACGACCCAAATTACCTAAAAATCAGAGTAAATTTTTCACTTTTTCATTTATTATTTAATTCTTACCTTTCTCTCATCGTGACCATCCTACAACACAGTTGGGCTATGATTCGATGTTAGTCACCTTACACTATTTACTATTTCATTTCAATAATCACATTCATATATTAGAGTTTACTATCTTTTGACTTTAAATAAATACATACACATTGGTATTTATAACTCTACATCCTCGACATAATATCTGCATACAGTACTGTGCATTGCATATTTAGATACAAAACCATACAAATGTGTATACCTGTCTCTCGATGGGAAGCAGCGGATATCAAGCATGCAAGTCCTCAGCCGCTTAATAACTATTGCAAGTGCTCTGAAAAGATAGGAAAATAAGGGGGGTGAGCAAACCACACGCTCAGTAAGGCAATTATGCAAGTTAGTAGATAGTTCCACTATCTACATGCTTATAATGCCATGCCCTTAAATCCATTTCTTTTCATTAAAATCATCAAGCACAAAGTCATGCAAACGTCAATGACTTAGTTTATAAAACTTTTTGTGCATATATAAATCATACTACTTATGCATCAAATCATTTTATATGACATCATTTAATCATAATAAGCATGAATTTAATCAAGATCATGCAGTCTTTCATGTCATGTAAGACAAATCATGGATTTCTGTCACGCCCCGAAAGTTTGCGGAAAGTAGGGCAAATTTAAAACTTTTTACTCGTTAATTCACAATTAAAGGTGCATTCCTGTGCAGTGTCATACATCATCATAATTATCATGCCTCAAGATCTCATCACGACATAGTGTATATTGAATCATATACATTACTCAATTCCAAGTTAATTAATCCTAATACATCCCATATAATGATATACATCAAGTGTCTGTAATACATTAATAGTCTGGGTACATGAAAAGATAAAATATACCTCAAATACAATATATAGGGCCTGGAGCTCAAGTCCTCCACTAGCCACTACTCTGTACGCCGCAGGGAGATCCTTTTTCACTTGAAGAACTCTGGGGGGAAAGGAAAACAGGGTGAGCTTCTAAATCGCTCAGTAAGGGGGGTAAAGGAACTCAGTTATATAAACCATTTCACACATCACAAATATGTATTTGTTTATAAAACTCATTTGAAATCGTAGCATGAAAGTTCTTAAAACATCATCTCATAACTCGTTAAATCATGTGAAAACATGAAGATAAAATGCTCAACATCGAGCACTCACAAGCATGTGTAAATATATGCAATAATGGCTGTTCTCAAATACGTGATAAAAATCACCTCAGTAAATCACACGTGACAAGGTCACAAAACACAACTCATGTGTAAAATGAGACTAGGCAATAAAACTCAATTAAAACTCGTCATGGCACATCAAATATGTATCTCCTCTGGGTGCGCATCCCAGGCATCCTCGTATAAAGGGAACGTTGACAATATGGTCGTATGCAAAGTATATTGAACTTATATGTTACCAGAACAAGGCCCGGCCTTACTTGCTACCAGAGCAATGCCTCGCCTAATGCACACTGACACGTGGTCCCTGGGTCGGTTCCCAGGCGGCCCACTCTCTTGGTCTTACATGCTACCAGAGCAATGCCTCCCAACGCTACCAGAGCGGAGGAATAATCGGACTTATATGTTACCAGAACAAGGCCTGTGGTCCCTGGGTCGGTTCCCAGGCGTCCCACTATATCGGTCTTATATGCTACCAGAGCAAGGCCCGTGGTCCCTGGGTCGGTTCCCAAGCGTCCCACTATATCGGTCTTATATGCTACCAGAGCAAGGCCCGTGGTCCCTGGGTCAGTTCCCAGGCGTCCCACTATATCGATCTTATATGCTACCAGAGCAATGCCCGATGTGTATTCAACATGACACGCCTAAGTCTCAATCATTAGCCATTATCTTATAAAACGTTATGCCTTCACGTAGAACTCATAATGGTTTTCTCTTAAAACTCATTTAAAACATTTGTGTACTCAACACAAAACATATTAAAACCGAGTTCCAACCGGCAAAACACGCACACATTTTCTCAAATCTCAATATCGCCTTAACGTAGAGCCCAATTTACTTTTCACGCAACTCAAAGGTTTATAAAGCAATTTCACACTTAGCTTATAAACTCATAAAATAATGGGCTCCAACCGGCTATAAAAACCGTGTGCAATTATATCACTACACAACACCAACATGCTTGTATTCTCAAATCATGGTTCATGCTAACAATTCAACAAAATACATACACAAAATGGTTTAGTTTTCCCTTACCTCTTTGCACCTCGTATAGTACAATCGTTTCCCCCGTATCACGAACTAGTCTCGCATTCCACTCTGGAACTCCCGAGCTGTCCAAACGATGTTAAACATCAATACTCAATTATCTCATAAATCTCAATTCTCAAAATCGAGCATCATCGCTCATAACACCTCAATTTTCTCAATTCTCGTCACTCTACCCTAAACTACAACCTCATTCACAATATCTCAACGTCCTACATTTCTCAAGTTAAATCGTCTACGCTAATTCACCACATTTTCCAATTTTCCATTTATAGCTCACAATTTCCTAAATTCACCAAAATCGCTAAATATCATTATCACTCTATCCACATTGAAATTCATCAATCCCTAATCATTTCTCAACTATTTCAACACAATTACAACCACCAATAACATCAAAATCAGCTCAAATATCAAGATCGAGGTTTAGAAATTACCCAAAGCTTGTGAGACGCACAACTCACGCCTTGATCTGATTCGTCCTTCGATTTTCAAGTATGTTGTTCTCCCTTTGATGAGGAACAAATTTTCTTCTTACCACAATAGCTGATTCGGCCGGAAATGGGGGATTTGGAGGAGTGAGAAACTAGGTTTTCGGAAAAATGGAGGTTTTGGAAGAGAGAGAAAGTGAAATTACAGAGAAAACACGGGTTCCTTATATAAACTGGAGGTAGGAGATCGATCTGCCTCTTGATGAGATCGATCTGTGTTTGAAATTTGGGGACGATCTGGGCAATTTTATGCCTAGGAGATCGATCTGTCGAGGGGTGAGATCGATCTCTTTATGGCTTTATGAGATCGATCTGCTCCTAAGGAGATCGATCTTCTCCCCAAACAGAAGCATTTGGAGATCGATCTCCTCCTCATGAGATCGATCTTCTCTCAAACAGATTCATTTGGAGATCGATCTCTTCCTCATGAGATCGATCCCTTCTCAAACAGATTCATAAGGAGATCGATCTCTTCCATTTGAGATCGATCTGCTCTTCAAATTTCCCCTTCCTCGTCATTTTTAACTCACCAGATCGATCTCTCCTTCTCCCAGATCGATCTGTCCTCATGCTTCATGCGCATTTTACACACTTAACATATAAATCTCCAATTATAATTCCTACAATTCACTTAGCTCAATAAATTACACTTCAATTTATTATTACATCATTAAATATGTCTGAAATTCTCAGATCTCACATCCTTCCCACCTTAAAAAGAATTTGGTCCTCCAAATTCATCTCAACTAGTCAAAATAGATGGGGGTATCTCTCCTTCATGAGACTCTCTAGTTCCGACGTCGCCTCTTCCCTTGAGTGATGCTTCCACAAGACTTTCACTAATGGGATGCTCTTGGTTCTCAGTACCTTCTCCTTTCTATCGAGAATCCGGACGGGTTCCTCAGTGTAGCTCACGTCCTCTTGCATGTCCATCTCGTCAGACTCTATGACATGAGAAGGGTTCGGGTGGTACTTCCGCAACATAGACACATGAAAAACGTTGTGTATTCCGGACATCTGTGGGGGTAATGCCAATCTGTAGGCTACCTCTCCCACTCTCTCAAGAATCTCGAATGGTCCTATGTATCGAGGACTCAATTTTCCTTTCTTCCCAAATCGCATGATACCCTTGCTCGGTGATACTCTCAGAAATACTGCATCACCAACATCAAAGTCAAGTGGCCGTCTACGCGCATCCGCGTAGCTTTTCTGTCTACTCTGTGCAGCTTGTAACCTCTCACATATGAGTTTCACACTCTGTACGGCTTGCTCAACACGCTCGGGAGCATTTATCTTTCTGTCACCGACTTCTTCCCAAGCTACAGGGGATCTACACCTCCTACCATATAGAGCCTCAAAAGGTGCCATTCCAATACTCGCGTGATAGCTGTTATTGTACGCAAACTCTGCTAGGGGCAGGTGATCATCCCATGATCCCTTAAAATCCATCGTACACGCCCTCAACATATCCTCCAGGGTCTGAATAGTCCTCTCTGACTGACCATCTGTCTGAGGATGATAGGCGGTACTAAAACTCAATCGAGATCCCATGGACTCCTGAAACTGGGTCTAGAATCTGGAAGTAAATCGGGAATCTCTATCAGAAGTAATACTCACTGGAGCCCCATGTAATCTAGCTATCTCGCTGACATATAGCTCAGCTAAGGCATCTACAGTATCTGTGCTCCTGATGGCAAGGAAGTGGGCACTCTTGGTCAATCTATCCACAATGACCCATATCGCGTCACGACCTCTTTGGGTCCTCGGTAAACCCATAATAAAGTCCATAGTGACATGCTCTCATTTCCATGTAGGTACAGGTAAGGGCTGTAGTAGTCCTCCGGGCTTCCGATGCTCAGCTTTCACTTGCTGGCATACTAAACACCTGGCCACATACTCTGCCACGTCTCGCTTCATACCACTCCACCAATACACCTTTCTCAAGTCTCGGTACATCTTAGTACTCCCTGGGTGCATGGTGTATCGCGAGCAGTGGGATTCTCTTAGTATCTGTCTCTTTAGGGTATCATCGTCCGGCACACAAACCCGTCCTCTGAATCTCAATAATCCATCCTCACTGATGGTGAGATCCGACTGCGAACTCTGCTCAGCTTGGCTAACCATATCTATCAATCTCTGATCACTGCGCTGCCCAGTTCTAATCTGAGCCATGATCCTGGGCTCCATCCGCAAGCTAGCCAAAAATCCAGTCTCTACCTCTTTAACTTTGATCCGAAGTTTGGCGAACTGCTCTAACAAATCCCATTCCCTGATCATCATAGCAGATATCATACTCTTCCTGCTCAGGGCATCAGCAACTACATTCGCCTTACCCGGATGGTATAGAATCTCGCAGTCATAATCCTTAAGGAGTTCTATCCATCTCCTTTGTCTCATGTTTAACTCTTTCTGATCAAAGAGATATCTCAAACTCTTGTGATCAGTGAAGATCTGGAATCTTTCCCCATATAAGTAGTGTCACCAGATCTTCAAAGCAAATACCACAGCGGCTAACTCCAAATCATGCGTGGGGTAATTCCGCTCATGGTCTTTTAGCTGACGCGATCCATATGCGACCACTCTCCCGTGCTGCATAAGCACACACCCCAATCCTTGATGAGATGCATCACTATACATCGAGAATCCTCCTGATCCCTCAAGGATAGTTAACACAGGTGCCGCCGTCAATCTCCTCTTTAACTCTTGAAAACTGAGCTCACATTGATCAGTCCATATGAACGGAGTCTCCTTACGCGTGAGCTTAGTTAAAGGAGCGGCAATCCTCGAGAATCCTTCCACAAATCTCCTGTAATACCCTGCCAAACCAAGGAAGCTTCGTATCTCAGTCACTGTCATCGGTCTTTCCCAATTAAGCACAGCTGCTATTTTACTCGGATCCACTGATACTCCTTCCTCTGAGACTACATGCCCAAGGAAAGCTATCTGGTTCAGCCAAAACTCACACTTACTAAGCTTTTCGTACAATTGCTTATCTCGGAGTATCTGAAGTACTAACCACAAATGCTGTGCATGCTCCTCATACGACCGAGAGTACACCAGGATATCATCGATAAAGACTATCACAAACTTATCCAGATAGTCTCTGAACACCTCGTTCATCAATCTCATAAATGCTGCAGGGGCGTTCGTCAATCCAAAGGACATCACCAGAAATTCGTAATGGCCATATCTTGTCCTAAAGGCCGTCTTTGGAATATCTTCCTCCTTGATCCTCAATTGGTGATAGCCCGATCTCAAATCAATCTTAGAAAAGACTGATGCCCCTCTTAGCTGATCAAGTAGATCGTCAATCCTGGGCAGCGGATATTTATTCTTTACCGTGGCTTTATTCAATAGCCGGTAGTCCACACATAATCTGAGACTACCATCCTTCTTCTTAACAAACAGTACTGGCGCTCCCTATGGCGAAACACTGGGTCTAATAAACCCTTGATCCAATAACTCCTGTAGTTGTTTCTTTAATTCCTCAAGTTCCACTAATGTCATCCTGTAGGGAGGTTTAGAGATCGGCTGAGTATCCGGTACCAAATCAATGGTAAACTCCAGCTCTCTCTCTGGTGGTAAACATGGCAATTCATCTGGGAAAACATCCAAAAATTCGCAAACCACAGGTATATCCTCAATCCTCGGATGTTCCCGCTCATCGTCTGAGATGAGTGTCTCATAACCTTCACAGGAATAATCATATTTAATATTCTCCAAAATAATATCAAAATTCTCAAATTACTCACTAGAAATCCACATATAGCTTTCCTCAACATCTCAACCTTACACTATAAGGTTCAGGTAGGGAGAAAGTTACAATCTTAGTGTAACAGTCTAAACTCACTCGATTGGTCGCCAACCAATCCATTCCCAGAATTACATCAAACCCATGTATACTCAACATGATTAGATCTGCTAACATCACTCTATCTCCCACCTTAATTTCACATCCTCTACAGATTAACTCAGTTCTCTGGGATTCACGCATAGGGGTATTTACATGTAGTATGTATTCTAGAGGTTCAAACTTCAAGTTTAATCTACATGCAAAATGCTCAGAAATAAACGAATGCGTGGATCCTGAATCAATCAACACATGAGCCTCATAATTACAGACAGAGAGTGTACCTCTTATAGTTGCTGCCGAAGCGTCTGCAGTCTCCTTATCCAGGGCAAACACTCGTCCCTGTGCCACAGGTTTCTTCCCTTTCTCTACCGCAGTGGCCCGACTCCGGGGATCCACTCTCTGAGGCTGTTGTCTAATGGGCTCCGGAGCATGTGGTATCTGAGGTTGGGGACAGTCCTTCACTCTGTGACCCATGTCACCACATCTAAAACATCCATGGATCGACCCAGTACAACTTCCCTCATGCATTCGGCCACAATCTCTGCAAAACCTTGTCTCAGGCCTGACATCTCGAGGGGTCTCTCTAATATTAGGGTAACCTTTGGGTCTCTCTAATCTGCCCTTCTGTACCTCAATCCTTCCTCTTCTGAAGGAACCTCTCCGAGCCTCTGTTTGGAAAATCGCTGGCCTCTTGCCCTTATCTTTATGCACTGCTCTGAGCTCATGCTGGGATTGTACCATTTCGATTCCTCTTTCAACCTCTTGTGCTCGTCTCAGAGCATCTCCAAACTCAGTAATACATAGCCCCATCAATCTATCTCTAATGACAGGCTTCAACCCATACACAAACTTCTCTGTGCGGAGCTCTTCACTCTTGAAGGTCTCTGGGTCATATCTCAGTAGTGCGATGAACTGGCTCTCATAGTCATCCACCGACATGTCACCTTGTACCAAACTCAAAAACTCGGCCTGTTTCCTTCTCTGGGCGGCTCGTGGTACATATTGGGTCCTAAAAGCTGTATGGAACTCTTCCCAACCAATCACATCCTGGCGGGACATCAAGATACCCTGGGTAGTACTCCACCAATCTCGAGCTCTCCCCTTCAGCATATAGGCACTCATACTGACTCTCTCAGCATCGGTGCACCCCAGTAAATCAAATATAACTCTCAACTCCGTCAACCACTCCTCAGCCTCTGTAGGATCCTTCTTTCCCCTAAATGCGGGTGGATTCATCTTCAGAAATTCCTTTAGTCGGACCTTACTTCTGTCCTCAGGCTGAGTGACGGGAGGCACTGGGGGTATGGGAGGTCCTGGTGGTGGTGTAGGGGTAGTATCCGAGGCATTAACTCCAAAGTGTTGCGCGAATAGCGTCGCCATCTGCTCAAAACCTTGCCTCACATCGGTCTCAATCCGATTAAATCGAGAGTTAGGACTCTCTGGTTGTGGGACAGGTGGTGGAGGGGACTCTGCCTGCCTCCTCGAACGACCTCGTCGTTTATTCATTCTCAATCTCAACTCGTCTCCTGCGCGTACATATCACAATCGATTGAAATCTCAATCCTCAATTTCAGTTCATGACCAGACTATTACAGACACTTGGGATGTATTCTATTTCACTTAACCGACACTGACAGTACTAGACACCCTAAGCTCTGATACCAAGAAAACTCTGTCACGCCCCGAAAGTTTATGGAAAATAGGGCAAATTTAAAACTTTTTACTCGTTAATTCACAATTAAAGGTGCATTCCTGTGCAGTGTCATACATCATCATAATTATCATGCCTCAGGATCTCATCACGACATAGTGTATATTGAATCATATACATTACTCAATTCCAAGTTAATTAATCCTAATACATCCCATATAATGATATACATCAAGTGTCTGTAATCACATTAATAGTCTGGGTACATGAAAAGATAAAATATACCTCAAATACAATATATAGGGCCTGGAGCTCAAGTCCTCCACTAGCCACTACTCCGTACGCCGCAGGGAGATCCTTTTTCACTTGAAGAACTCTGGGGGGAAAGGAAAACAGGGTGAGCTTCTAAATCTCTCAGTAAGGGGGGTAAAGGAACTCAGTTATATAAACCATTTCACACATCACAAATATGTATTTGTTTATAAAACTCATTTGAAATCGTAGCATGAAAGTTCTCAAAACATCATCTCATAACTCGTTAAATCATGTGAAAACATGAAGATAAAAGGCTCAACATCGAGCACTCACAAGCATGTGTAAATATATGCAAAAATGGCTGTTCTCAAATACGTGATAAAAATCACCTCAATAAATCACACGTGACAAGGTCACAAAACACAACTCATGTGTAAAACGAGACTAGGCAATAAAACTCAATTAAAACTCGTCATGGCACATCAAATATGTATCTCCTCTGGGTGCGCATCCCAGGCATCCTCGTATAGAGGGAACGTCGACAATATGGTCGTATGCAAAGTATATTGGACTTATATGTTACCAGAACAAGGCCTGGCCTTACTTGCTACCAGAGCAATGCCTCGCCTAATGCATACTGACACGTGGTCCCTGGGTCGGTTCCCAGGCGGCCCACTCTCTCGGTCATGCTACCAGAGCAATGCCTCCCAACGCTACCAGAGCGAAGGAATAATCGGACTTATATGTTACCAGAACAAGGCCTGTGGTCCCTGGGTCGGTTCCCAGGCGTCCCACTATATCGGTCTTATATGCTACCAGAGCAAGGCCCGTGGTCCCTGGGTCGGTTCCCAGGCGTCCCACTATATCGGTCTTATATGCTACCAGAGCAAGGCCCGTGGTCCCTGGGTCGGTTCCCAGGCGTCCCACTATATCGGTCTTATATGCTACCAGAGCAATGCCCGATGTGTATTCAACATGACACGCCTAAGTCTCAATCATTAGCCATTATCTTATAAAACGTTATGCCTTCACGTAGAACTCATAATGGTTTTCTCTTAAAACTCATTTAAAACATTTGTGTACTCAACACAAAACATATTAAAATCGAGTTCCAACCGGCAAAACACGCACACATTTTCTCAAATCTCAATATCGCCTTAACGTAGAGCCCAATTTACTTTTCACGCAACTCAAAGGTTTATAAAGCAATTTCACACTTAGCTTATAAACTCATAAAATAATGGGCTCCAACCGGCTATAAAAACCGTGTGCAATTATATCACTACACAACACCAACATGCTTGTATTCTCAAATCATGGTTCATGCTAACAATTCAACAAAATACATACACAAAATGGTTTAGTTTTCCCTTACCTCTTTGCACCTCGTATAGTGCAATCGTTTCCCCCGTATCTCGGACTAGTCTCGCATTCCACTCTGGAACTCCTGAGCTGTCCAAACGATGTTAAACATCAATACTCAATTATCTCATAAATCTCAATTCTCAAAATCGAGCATCATCGCTCATAACACCTCAATTTTCTCAATTCTCGTCACTCTACCCTAAACTACAACCTCATTCACAATATCTCAACGTCCTACATTTCTCAAGTTAAATCGTCTACGCTAATTCACCACATTGTCCAATTTTCCATTTATAGCTCACAATTTCCTAAATTCACCAAAATCGCTAAATATCATTATCACTCTATCCACATTGAAATTCATCAATCCCTAATCATTTCTCAACTATTTCAACACAATTACAACCACCAATAACATCAAAATCAGCTCAAATATCAAGATCGAGGTTTAGAAATTACCCAAAGCTTGTGAGACGCACAACTCACGCCTCGATCCGATTCGTCCTTCGATTTCCAAGTATGTTGTTCTCCCTTTAATGAGGAACAACTTTCCTTCTTACCACAATAGCTGATTCGGCCGGAAATGGGGGATTTGGAGGAGTGAGAAACTAGGTTTTCGGAAAAATGGAGGTTTTGGAAGAGAGAGAAAGTGAAATTGCAGAGAAAACACAGGTTCCTTATATAAACTGGAGGTAGGAGATCGATCTGCCTCTTGATGAGATCGATCTGTGTTTGAAATTTGGGGACGATCTGGGCAATTTTATGCCTAGGAGATCGATCTGTCGAGGGGTGAGATCGATCTCTTTATGGCTTTATGAGATCGATCTGCTCCTAAGGAGATCGATCTTCTCCCCAGACAGAAGCATTTGGAGATCGATCTCCTCCTCATGAGATCGATCTTCTCTCAAACAAATTCATTTGGAGATCGATCTCTTCCTCATGAGATCGATCCCTTCTCAAACAGATTCATAAGGAGATCGATCTCTTCCATTGGAGATCGATCTGCACTTCAAATTTCCCCTTCCTCGTCATTTTTAACTCACCAGATCGATCTCTCCTTCTCCCAGATCGATTTGTCCTCATGCTTCATGCTCATTTTACACACTTAACATATAAATCTCCAATTATAATTCCTACAATTCACTTAGCTCAATAAATTACACTTCAATTTATTATTACATCATTAAATATGTCTGAAATTCTCAGATCTCACAATTTCAAATGAAAGCATGAAAAACATCATCATGCTACTGCATTTAAATCAATTCATTAAAACTGTAGTAAAACAAACCCTTCCGGGTCAATCATCTCATAAAACAATTCATTTAAAATTCATTATAAAACTTCGGTTATAAAAGCACCCTTCTTTCAGGGTCACAAATCATAAATCATGAAATCATAAATCGTCAAATCGGGGGCCTGACCCCTCCTACGGGTCTACCCTGGTCTAACAGACCACAAGTTATATCATGTGAGAGAAACAGCTGATTATATCAGTAACATCGAGGACTATGGCCATATCCTAGTGATCCCTAGCAACACAGTACCTAGTGTGTGGGGTATCACACCTGAAACGGGAGGTGGGTCGTCCTACCCGCCAGAACAGCATAACACCAGGATTGCGAGGGCAAGCTTGCTGGCTCGTGGCTAATGCCACTCCACTCCAACAATCCCTACGGTACTGCGCACTCCGTGTGATATACACGGTACAATGCACTCCGTGACCCCAAGCTCAATCAGAGGTGCTTGCAATAGGTCTTATCCACCCATATCATCTCTGTCTTAGTATGCACGTGTGAGCATATCATCTCACTGTGACACATAGTCTACAGGAGGATCCAACACGACTATATGCATGTAATATAAATCCCTGTGCGAGAGAAGCTCAAGCACGGCTCCATGCATATTCATGATATCAGAAAACCTCGTGCGAGCGAAGCTCTAGCACGGTGTCATGGAAATCAATGAAATCTGCGTACGAGCAGCGCTCCAGCACGACGTAAACTGATTATAAATTTAAGTAAAACCCATGTACGAGCAGTGCTCTAGTACGGATATGTATAACAACTCAGTGAAAACCTCGTACGAGAAAAACTCCAGTACGACTTTAAAATGAGTTATAAAACCATTTAAAACTTCGTGCGAGCAACGCTCCAGCATTAATAAATCAAATCTCGTACGAGTTAGACTCCAGCATGACTTTATGCATAATTAAATCAAATCTCGTGCGAGTTACACTCCAGCACGACTTTATGCATAATTATATCAAAACAGGATGCGAGCTAAGCTCCAGCATCTCTCATGCATGTCGAATCATTAAAACTAGTGCGAGCAATTGCTCCAGCACCATTTTATGCATACCACGTCAAAACAAATCAAAACATGTCAAAACAGAGTGCGAGCTAGGCTCCAGCAACTCTCATTTCACAATAATAAAAATCAGTGCGAGCACTATGCTCTAGCACATTTCATGCATATGATGTCACAAAAGTTGGTGCGAGCAACCGCTCAAGCACATTTATGCACATTCACACACGCAGATATAGTGCGAGCTACGTGTTGGCACTATTGTTTCCATATAAACTTGATAGTTGGCCTATTTTCCAAAGAAATTTCCATTTAAATATAAATAACACTTACGTAGTGTTATCATGTGAAATTCATGAAATTACTGGCCAATCTATCGATTTGCTTTGATTAAAACCAATAAAATTCCTTAATCATAAAATTCCTTAAATCATGCATTTCATGCATGTCATGCTTTCACCATCCTTAGGTGAACTTCCCTCAATAGTGGTAAAATAATCCTTTTTACCTATTTCAATCCTTAAAATCATTTATACAACTTTTAGGATCATTATACAATAACCGTGTATACATACATAATCAGTGTACAGAAAAGCTATTAAATTACGCGTAGCCACCTCTAGCTACTCACACAATTCCCTTACCTCATGTTTCTGTACAGTCTGACATTTCCACTGCAGACTCGTCACGCAGTCCGATTTGCTCCCAATCCAATCTCCGAAACTGCGGATACACATTCAACAAGTCAATTACAATACAATTTAATTGTATTTCATATTTTCTGGGCTTAATTTAAATCATTGGGCCCGTTTACCCATATTGGGCCCGATGCACCTTAATGGGCCTTAATCGGCCTTAAGCCCGTTTACCACACTTTATCGAGGCCTATTGGGCTCATTGGGCCCAGCAGTATTTATTTAGCCTCATTCTAAACTCTCAGACAGCTTAGGAATTATTTACGACAATTTATCCCAATTTCCAGAATTTAATTCATTTAATGCGAAAATTAAATCCGTAATTTATGCGGTAAATTCTAACACGCATATCGACGTAAAATTATTGTAAATAAGGGTTACTTACCCATGATTCCATGATTATACGTGAATCGAGGCTGTCTCGAGCTCTTGGTGGATGCCAATTGTCGAGCTACACAATTAAATATATTTTCGAGTAAACTTTCAGTCGATTATTTATCAAATCAAATATTCAAAAAATTAAATTGATCAATTCGATAGCTTACCGACTTACCTGAAACTCGATTGCATCACTGGAATTTTCCCCAATTTTTTCTCTTTTTCTTTTTGCCTTTTTTTCTCTTTTTTCCTTTTCTTTTTGGCTGAACCGGTTTGGTTCAACCCGGTTCAGACCGTCAGTTCAGTCCGGTTCGATCGGTTTAGTGCCTTGCCGGCTGGTTCTCCATCGGTTTTCGTCGCCAGTGGCTCTGCTGGGTCGTCCGCATCTCATATCTGGGATTGGTTTCGTTCAAGGCTGCTGGAAAGCGGCCGGTTCGGCTCTTCTCTCCTCCGTCGGCGGTACCGTTTCTTTTCCTCGTCGTTTTCGACACTAGCCACCGCCCCACCGACCGATTCAGCCGTCGATCGGCCAGTCTCCGCGTGGGCTACCTTCGGGTGGTGGTGGCCGAGCCCGAATCGGCACTGGTCACCAGTTTCTCCCTTTCCTCTCTCGGCTTCACTCTCTTTCCTTCCGTCGGCCGTCGTTCGTCGCTTCTTCTGGCCGCTGGTGCTGGTGGATGGCTCGGTTGGGCTACCTCCTCGTCGACCGCTCCTCTATGCTGGTTGTCGACCTCCGATCATCGGTGAAGAAGGGAAGCTCAGCTTCCGCCTCGTTTTCCAGATCGCGTTTCGCGAGTTTCCTTTTTTTTTCAATTGTTTTATTATTTTATTTATTATTTATTTTGAATATTATTTTATTTTTAATAATATTTTAATGAATTAAAATATTATTAAAATCCAAAAATATCAAAAAAAATTTATTATTTTATTCATTTATTTCGTAAATGAATTTATCAGTCCGATTTTACCTTTTTGGTATATTTTTTGATTATTTTCTGGATTATTTTTCTATACGAAAATTTTGGTTTATCCCAATAAATTCATATCTTGATCAATTTAACCCGAAATTTAATTATTTCTTCGTTATTGATCAAGATTTCTCAATCCCATATTTTTAATTAAATTTTCTTGTCCCGATTACTATCGAATTTTGGTCTTTTGACCTTTTGCCCTTGCACGTGTTCGGGAATACCATTTCAATCCTTTTGCATTTTTAAATGCACTCAAAAATTTCTATTCATTCCCTTTTGCTCATACGATAAAATCGGGTCTTACACAAACAATCATATAACATGGTGCAGTGGATTATATAAGCAAACAAGTTAATACCGAAACTAACCATTGGATCAATCTTAATAAATAAAAATCTGCATGCATGAAGATAATGAATTCTAAAAATTTGTCACATATCTTTGCCTTGAGAGGACTTGTAAGTCAAGACTACAAAACTCTACTTGTTCACATACTCATTTTTAGGTTACTTCAAACTGATAGTCGTTCAATTACTCGACCTCTAACGGTAATCCACACAGGTAATAGTAGAAACCTTCAAATGGGGAAATCGTATTATAGCATACTATATACTAGTAGATTGATATTCAAAATCTCACCACCCAATGTTAAGAAACATTTTCTTATCCTTGAAGAAACTAGGACATAAATAAAAAAAAAAAAGGATCAAGAATCATGAGACATAAGGGGTGTTGCCAATAAAACTATTTCACAAGATTTTTGTCGTAAACTCTAAGGTTCCAATTCTCCTTGGAGGGCTACCCATAATAGGGCTCATATAATCTTGGGATTTCTCCTTTTTAATTGGTATAGTTGCCTATAACCCTTAAACTTATTATAATAATAATTAGAACTACAACTTATGTCACGACCCTCTATGACTTAACCAAAACCACTACAAATTTTTCGTATTTTTAACTTACCTTTCCTCTCTTCAATGGTTAGGCTGTGATTCGATGTTAGCTTCCTTGCATACCATATCATCCATTATCATACATACATGTTAATATACTGTTACTGGCTGCAACTTCTTTTTTAATACATGTGAGATCATATAAAAGCTAATACAAATACATTCCCCATAATATATATCGTATACATCACTGTGCTGTTTCTATGAATTAGATATATAACTGTACAAAATATGTATACCTGTCGATCGATAGGAAATAACAGTGGACAACAGGAATACTATCCCTCAAATGCTCTCACTCTACTGCTGATGCTCTGTACAGAGATGTAAAAGAAAGGGAGGTGAGCATACAACACGTTCAGTAAGGAAATCAAGCAAGCAAGTAGACATCTACACTATCTACTCAAAATAATGCTATGCCTCGAAAATATCATTTCCTTAACTCACTTTAAAAGCAAGTCTTTAAATATATATATATATATACTTGTACGAATTAAATCCCATATACAGAAATCATGCTTGCTTTCTCAAATGTAGGCATGTAGTGCAAAATAATGCATCCTTATAATATCACAATGCCTTTAGATAAATCATGCCATGTATATTTAAATCACATTAAATATGGTATTTAAATTATTCACATCACAATAATCGGATTCCAACCCATCCCTCAGGTCTATCCTTAAATAAATCAGTCAATTAGGTGATATATCATGTGAGACTTTATGGTGAAATGCAATAATATCCTAGACTATGGCCACATCCTATAATGGTGATCCCAGGCTACACGAAATCCTAGTGTGCGGGGCATCACTACTATAAAGGGAGGGGGGTCAGTCCATCACAACCGCCAGCTATATCCTCCTTAACTCCACAACAACACATGGTACAGTGTACTCCATGCCACTCGTACGGTACAACGTACTCCGTGGACCCTACATCACAGTCGGGGTGCCTACCATAGGTTTTAGCCCTCAAACCATGGAATATCATACCACGACTCTAAATCCACATGTGAACCTCTCATAGTGTGACACTTAGTCTACACGAGGAAATCAAGCATGGTTTTCAACATGTATTATATATCACATAAATTACAATACGCACCTCTGAGCACGACTCACAGTTGACACTCCGCTCAAACACTGTTTCACATCACAAACTGAACTCTAGTGCGAGTAAACCTCCAACAACTATGTCAATGCATAGTTCATGTTTCAAACCAAGTACGAGCAATAGCTCCAATACCATGCTATGCACAAAACTCATCAAATCAAGTATGAGAAATAGCTCAAGTACTATGTCATGTATCTCATGTAAAATTCGAGTACGAGCTAATCGCTCCAGCACTCTATCATGCATAAATCACATAAAACTGAGTACGATTAATAACTCCAGCACTCTATCATGCATGTCATGGAAATCTAGTGTGAATCAAAATCCAGCACTAATATATATGAAAAATATATGAAATCAAGTGCGAGCTGTGCTCTAGCACGATTTATTCTCACATAATTCGATAGATGGCTCTTTAAAAAGGGATGATTTTCAATACATCAAAATCAGCACTATAAAGTGTGCTTAATTCATATCAACCTTAAAATCATTAGCTCATCTATTTATTCTTCTGCTAAACAGCAGTAAAACACTCAAAATGATGTTTTCCATGCTTTTTACAACTTTTCATAAAAGTTAACTTTTTTCCTAACTAAGGGGAAAATTGTAATTTGCCACTATCGGGTCACAATAATTATTATTCACTTTCTTTGACCCTCAGAGCTTTTAAGTGAATGTAAAAGCAGACGAAAATACGTGCAGGCATCTCTAACTACTCACAAAAGTCCCTTACCTGCAATCACTCGAGAAATTTTACTTTCTCAACGCTACTCGATCCAACTATCCGATTTGCTCCTCCAATAATCTCTGGAGCTGCATATAACCATTTATCAGGTTAATTATATTTTTCCTACTATATTTCACATTAAATACAGTCTATTTTCCTTAATAGGCTTTAATAAACCTTAATGGGCCTGACTATGCATTAAGCCCATTCCCATTTTACTATTCATTTTTGTTGGGCCTATTGGGCTTATGGGGCCCACATGACCCATTAGACCTCTCGGCCACATGCCATGGCCGATAGCACTCCATGCCGTCGGTCACACCATGGCATGCCGTCTACGTCCATTTCCATAGCCAATTCACTTAGGCATTTTCACAAACACTTGGTTGGCAATGTTCTTAAGCATCACATAGTTCATTTAGGCATTTTATCAAATACCTTGATTGCCGACTTAATACATGTATTAATTAATCAAATTGATTAATTCTAACTATACCATAATCATTAACACATGTACTTTAACTCATTTATGCCTTAATATCATATGGGCATTCATCAATATTTCACTACTCACTCTCGGCCTAACCATGATCATAGTGATTTAATATGTTTCAATACTTAAAACATTTACCAATATACTTAAATTTATTCATACATTAACATATAGGAATTTGAAAGCTTGAAAATATACCTAGTATTTGTGTTCACACTTGCCTGAAACTTTGGAGCATCACGGTTTGTACACTATGGCTTCTTGATAGCCAATTCCAACATATGTTACTCTCCTCTCAATTTGGAACAACTCTCATGAAGAATGCAAGTTCCAAATATGCCTAAATTCTAGTGATTTCTAGTGAGAGAAAGCTTGGACAAATATATTTCAATGGTTTCCTTGTGTAGCCGAGAATGGTATGGTGAAGATGACAATGGTGTGGCTGATTTTATAAGCCATTTACTTAGCCATTAAGCCTTACTTTTCAGCCATTAAAATTGACTTCCTAAGGTTTAGTTATGAGTCACCTACTGAGTCATCTAATGAGTCATAGTTATCTTTAACTATGGTTAGATATTTACCTAATGGGCTTTACAATTGGGCCTCTCAGTTTGGGCTTTCTTAATGGGCTTTCGGGCTGAAATTTTTACTATACCTCGGGCCTTATATTGTCTCAATATTTGGCCTATCAATCAGTCCAACAATTCAGTCTAAGAGACCTAAGAATTTTGATCTACGTTTAGTATACCTTAATGGGCTTTAAAATCTTCACTGTAGGCCCATTACGTTTTTAACCATTAAATTAAATCTGGAATCCTTCTGAATAAATTTTCCTTACTTTCGAGGATGATTATCTTGTATTCTAACCAAGAATATTTTTCCCCAATTTTTTCTCCATACTTAGGCTAATTCCTAACCATGGTTAGTCAACTATGGTAAAAGTCCACTTTTCTTAACTATAGTTGACTTTTTCCTTAATTATTGACCAAGTTGACTTTTTCTCAAAATTTTGAAAGTGTCATATCTTATGTTTTACACTCTCGACTTTACGTTTTGGCCGTTTTCGATAGATAAATACACCCGAAACACCTTAAATACTTTAACTCGCTAAAAAGGTCCATTTTACCTTCTTTAGCTTTTACTCTCGTTCTTTGTGTTCGGAACTAAATCAAACTGACTTTCCTTCATATGCTCTCTATATTTTCTCTTTTTAAGTCCTTATTTTCAGTTAGAATGATTCAGATCCACTCGGTTCAGCCTGTGACTCTTGTAGCTCACATTAGGCTTTTATGTAGCTTATGCGTGTTAAATCATTTCACATACTCTTTAAATCTAGTAAATACTCTTCTTATGATTCAACTATAATAATATAGTGTTCATACACATAGGAATCATAAGGAACAGGCTGCATAAAATGCAGGTTTGACAACTTAATCAAATCTTTATAATTAAGCCTAATTATAATTCTTTTTAAATAAGTTCAATGAGGAAATTCCAAATTTCAAGCCTATCAATCTAATTTAATCATATTATTACCCTTATGGGGCGTTTGGTATCATGCATGTAATCACTTTGCACTGTAATTTCATTGGGCACAAAGTAATTACAACGTTTGGTATCAAGAAAATTGGATGTAAAGTGATTGCAGTTGCAATCACTTTACATCCAAAAGCTGTAAAGTTAATATTACTTGAGTTGCCCTTTTAACAAAACACCCAAAAATTATTATGACTTCTATGAATGTTTATGGGGTATTATCATGTATGAGAAATATTTTATTAGGATTTGTCAAGACCCATCCTGACTTAGCCAAAACCACTACAAATTGTTCGCATTTTAACTTACCTTTCCTCTCATCAATGGTTAGGCTGTGATTAGATGTTAGCTTCCTCGTATATCATATCATCCATTATCATACATACATGTCAATAGACTTTTACTGACTATAACTTCTTTTATAATACATATGAGATCTAAAACAAATACATTCCCCATAATATATATCGTATACATTACTGTTCTGTTTCTATGTTTAGATACATAACCATACAAAACATGTATACATGTCGATCGATAGGAAATAGCAGCGGACACAGGAATACTATCCCTCAAAAGCTCTCACTCTACTGTTGATGCTCTGTAGAGAGATGTAAAGAAAGGGGGTGAGCATACAATGCGCTCAGTAAGAAAATCAAGCAAGCGAGTAGATATCTACACTATCTACTCAAAATAATGCTATGCTTCAAAACGTTATTTCCTTAACTCATTTTCAAAGCATGTCTTTATATATATATATATGTACTTGTACAGATTAAATCCTAAGTACAGAAATCATGCTTTATTTTTCAAATGCAGGCATGTAGCGCATTTAAATCATTCACAACACAAAATCAGAGTCTGACCCATCCTTCAGGTCTATCCGCAATTAAATCAGTCAATCAGGTGATATATCATGTGAGACTCTATGGTGAAAATGTAAATAGTATCCTGGACTATGATCATATCCGACAATGGTGATCCCAGGCAACACAGTACTCGGTGTGCGGGGCATCACTGCTACAATGGGAGGGGGGTCAGTCCATCACAACCGCCAGCTATATCCTCCTGAACTCCATAACACCACATGGTACAGTGTACTCCATGCCACATGCACCATATAACGTACTCCGTGGACCTTACATGTCAAGGTACCTGCCATAGGTCTTAGCCCTCAAACCATGGATATCATACCACGTCTCTAAATCCACATGCGAAGATCTCATAGTGTGACACTCAGTCTACACGAGGAAATCAAGCATGATTTTTCAACATGTCTTAAATATCACATAAAATACAGTGAGCACTCTGAGCGCAACTCACAGTCGGCACTCCGTTCAAACATTATTTCACATCACAAACTCAAACTCTAGTGTGAGTAAACCTCCAGTAACTAGGTCAATGCATAGTTCATGTTTCAAATCAAGTACGAGCAATAGCTCCAGTACCATGCTATGCACAAAACTCATCAAATCAAGTACGAGCAATAGCTTAAGTACTATGTCATGGATGAATCATGAAGAATCGAGTACGAGCAACGCTCTAGCACTTTGTCATGTATCTCATGTAAAATTCAAGTACGAGCTAATCGCTCCAGCACTCTCTCATGCATATATCATATAAAACTGAGTACGAGTAATAACTCCAACACTCTATCATGCATGTCATGGAAATCTGGTGCGAATCATAATGCCGCACTAATATATGTGGAAAATATATGAAATCCAGTGCGAGCTGTGCTCTAGCACGATTTATTCTCACATAATATGATAGTTGGCTCTTTAAAAAGGGATGATTTTCAAAACATCAAAATCAGCACTATCAAGTGTGCTTATTTCACATTAACCTTAAAATCATTAGCCCATCTATTTATTCTTCTACTAAATAGCAGTAAAACACTCAAAATGGTGGTTTCTAAGCTTTTTACAACTTTTCACAAAAGTTAACATTTTGACTAACTAGAGGTAAAATCGTAATTTGCCACTATCAGGTTACAATAATTATTATTCACTTTCTCTGACCCTCAGAGTTTTTAAGTGAATGTAAAAGCAAATAAAAATACGTGCAGGTATCTCTAACTACTCACAAAAGTCCCTTACCTGTAATCACTCGAGAAATTTTACTTTCTCAACGCTGCTCGATCCAGCAGTCCGATTTGCTTCTCCAATACTCTCTGGAGCTGCAAATAACCATTTATCAGGTTAATTACACATTTTCTACTGTATTTCACATTAAATACAATCTATTTCCCTAAAAATAGTCTATTTCCCTTAATGGGCTTTAATAAACCTTAATGGGCCTAACTATGCCTTAAGCCCATTTCCATTTTACTATTCATTTTCGTTGGGCCTATTGGGCTTGTGGGGCCCACCAACTCTTATTGGGCTTGTCCTAGACCCATTACATCACATTGGGCCTAAAATATTTGGGCTTGGCCCATTGGACCTCTCGGCCACATGCCTTAGCTGAGAGCTCTCCATGTCGTCGGTCACACCCTGGCCTGCCGGCCATGTCCCTTTCCTTAGCCAATTCACTTAGGCATTTTCACAAACACTTGGTTGGCAACATTCTTAAACATCACATAGTTCATTTAGGCATTTTATCAAACACCTTGATTACCAACTTAATACATGTATTAATTAATCAAATTGATTAATTCTAATTATGCCATAATCATTAACACATGTACATTAATCCATTTATGCATTAAAATCACATGGGCATTCATCAATATTTCACTACTCACTCTCGGTCTCACCATGATCATATTGATTTCATATGTTTCAATGCTTAAAACATATACCAATATACTTAAAATCATTCATACATTAGCATATATGAATTTGAAAACTTGAAAATATACCTAGTGTTTGTGTTCACACTTGGCCAAAACTTTGGAGGCTCACGGTTTGCACACTATGGGTTCTTGATAGCCAATTACAACATATGTTACTCTCCTTTCAATTTGGAACAACTTTCATGAAGAATGCAAGTTCCAAATATGCCTAATTCCTAGTGATTTCTAGTGAGAGAAAGCTTGGATAAATGTATTTCAATGGTTTCTTCTTCTAGCCGAGAATGGTGTGGTGAAGATGACAATGGTGTGGCTGATTTTATAAGCCATTTACTTAGCCATTAAGCCTTACTTTTCAGTCATTAAACTTGACTTTCTAAGGCTTATTTATGAGTCACCTAATGAGTCATAGTTAGCTTTAAATATGGTTAGATATTTATCTAATGGGCTTTCCAATTGGGCCTCTTGATTTGGGCTTTTTTAATGAGATTTTGGGCTGAAAATTTTACTATACCTCAGGCCTTTTATTGTCTCAATATTTGGCCTATCAATTGGTCCAACAATTTGGTCTAAGGGACCTAAGAATTTTGATCTACGTTTAGTATACCTTAATGGGCTTTAAAATCTTCACTTTAGGACCATTACGTTTTTAACCATTAAATTTAATCTTGAATCCTTTCGAATAAAGTTTCCTTAATTTCGGGGATGATTATCTTGTATTCTGACCAAGAATATTTTTACCCAATTTTCTCCATACTTGGGTTAATTTTTAACCATGATTAGTCAACTATGGTAAAAGTCCACTTTTCTTAACTATAGTTGATTTTTTCCTTAACCATTGACCAAGTTGACTTTTTTTTAAAATTCTAAAAGTATCATAACTTATTTCTTACACTCTCGTCTTTATGTTTCAGCCATTTTCGGTAGGTAATTACACCCGAAACACCTTAACTTGCTACAAAGGTCCATTTTACCCTTTTTAGCTTTTACTCTCGTTTTCTGTGTTCGGAATTAAATCAAGCTGACTTTCCTTCATATGCTCTCTATATTTTCTCATGTTAAGTTCTTATTTTTGGTCAGAATTATTCAGATCCACTCGGTTTAGCCTGTGACTCTTATAGCTCACATTAGGCTTTTTATGTAGCTTTTGCGTGTTAAATCATTTTACTAACACTTTAAATCTAGTAAATACTATTCTTATAATTCAACTATAATAATCGAGTGTTCAGACACATAGGAATCATAAAGTACTGGCTACATAAAATGTGGGTCTGACAATCCTCCCCCACTCATAAAATTTGGTCCTCCAAATTAGATCCAAGTCAATCATCAAATAGGTGAGGGTACTTCTCTCGCATCAGACTCTCTAGCTCCTAAGTAGCCTCCTCTGAAGTATGACGCTGCCAGAGAATCTTCACTAACCCAATGGTCTTCGATCTCAATACCTTCTACTTCCTATCCAATATCCGAATCGGTCGCTTAACATATGACATGTCCTCTCGGAGCTCCAAAGGCTCATAACTAATCACATGTGCCGGATCCGGGTGATACTTCCGAATCATCGATATGTGGAAGACGTTATGGACACCTGATAAGTCCGATGGCAACGCCAACCTATAAGCCTTATCTCCCACTCAATCAAGTATCTCAAAGGCTCCAATATAGCGAGGATTTAGATTCCTTCTCTTCCCAAATCTCACTATGCCCTTGGAAGGAGAAACTTTCAAAAACACGGATTCACCAACTGCAAACTCTAGTGGCCTACGTCTCCTGTCAGCGTAACTCTTCTGTCTACTCTGAGCTATCCTCAGTCTCTCTATAATTAAGTGGACGTCCTCAGATGCTTGTGTAACCATGTCAGGAGCGAAAGTCTTACGGTCACCCATTTCTTCCCATCTAATAGGGGAATGAAATCTACAGCCATATAAAGCCTCATACGGTGCTATCCCGATACTCAAATGATAACTATTGTTGTAGGCGAACTCGGCTAGTGGCAAGTGGTCATCCGAGGAGCCTCTAAAATCTAGCACACATGCTCTCAACATATCCTCCAAGGTCTGTATAGTCCTCTTTGACTGACCGTCTGTCTAAGGATGGAAAGCGGTGCTCAAACTCAACTGGGTTCCCATGGCTTCCTAAAAATTTTCCCAAAAGTGGGAAGTGAAGCGGGAATCCCTATCAGAGACTATGCTTACTGGTACACCATGTAACCTCACTACCTCGCGTACATACAGCTTTGCTAATGAACTCAGAGTATCGGTCGCTCTCATAGCTAGGAAGTGGGCTGACTTTATCAGTCTGTCGATGATCACCCATATAGCATCGTGATTCCTGCGGTTTCTCAGTAAACCCATCACTTAATCCATGGCGATATGCTCACATTTTCATGTCGGTATAGGTAGAGACTGCAATAACCCTACAGGTTTCTGATGCTCTACTTTCACCTGTTGACATACGAGACAATTTGCCACAAAATCTACTATGTCTCTCTTCATACCCTACCACCAGTATACCTTCCGGAGGTTCTGATACATTTTCTTACTCCCCGGATGTAACGTATACCTCGACGAATGAGCTTTTGCCAATATCAATCTCCTGAGTCCTAGATCCTTGAGAACACACAATCTGCCTTTGAACCTCAATAGTTCATCAAAACTCAACTCAAAGTTAGTCACTGTGCCCTTCTACATCTGACTACTCACATCTATACAAAATGGATCAGTCTGTTGAGCCACTCTGATCCTGTCCAACAGATCCGGCTCCAATCGTAGACTAGCTATCACATAGCCTGTATTCATGTCAGAAGGCACAACTCCCAAACTGAGGCTAGCAAACTGCTCTAGCAACTTATGCTCCCTAACCATCATATACGATACCATCCCTAGGCTCTTCCTACTCAAGGCATCAGCTACTACGTTAGCCTTTCTCGGATGATACAGTATCTTGTAATCGTAGTCCTTCAGAAGCTCTAGCCATCTTCTCTGTCTCATGTTCAGCTCTTTTTGTGAGAATAGATACTTGAGCTCTTGTGGTCGGTAAATATCTGGAACTTCTCACCATACAAGTAGTGGCGCCATACCTTCAACGCAAACACTACTGCTGCTAACTCCAAATCATGGGTCAGATAGCTCTTCTCATGGTCCTTCAGCTGTCTGGATCCATAAGCAACTACCCTCCTATCCTGCATCAACACATAGCCTAGTCCCTGATATGAAGCATCGGCATATATTGCAAATCCTCCTAAGCTGGTAGGGATAGTAAGAATCGGAGTGGTGGTCAATCGACGCTTCAACTCCTAAAAACTCTTCTCATAATCCTCGTTCCATACGAACGGTACACCCTTTCGAGTAAGACGTGTCAACGGAGCAACCAACTTCAAAAATCCCTCAACGGATCTTCGATAATATCCAGCTAAACCTTAAAAACTCCATATCTCAGTGACTATTCTTGGTTGTTCCCACTGAACTACAGCCTCTATCTTAGATAGATCTACTGATACACCATCTCTCGATACAACATGTCCCAAAAACGAGATCTGTGACAACCAAAAGTCACACTTACTGAGCTTAGCATATAACTTTTGCTCTCGTAGAGTCTGTAATACGATCTTGAGGTGCTCCTCATGCTCCTCCTTGGATCTTAAATACACCAATATGTCGTCGATAAAGACGATAACAAACTGGTCCAAATATGGCTTGAATACATCGTTCATCAAAGCCATGAAAGTAGGTGGAGCATTCGTCAATCTGAATGGCATGACCAAGAACTCATAATGGCCATATCGGGTACGAATTGTTGTCTTGGGTACATCTCCACTCTGAACTTTCAGCTGATGATACCCAGACCTCAAGTCAATCTTGAAAAAGACCTGTGCTCCCTAAAGCTGATCTAACAAATCGTCAATGCGTGGAAGGGGATACCTATTCTTGATGGTGGCCTTATTCAATAATCAGTAATCTATACACAATCAAAGGCTCTCATCCTTCTTCCTCACAAACAAAACCGGTGCTCCCCAAGGTGAAACACTCGATCGAACAAAACCCCTATCCAACAGCTCCTGTAATTACTTCTTGAGCTCTTCCAGCTCAACTAAGGCCATGCAATATGGTAGTCTCGAAATAGGCTCTGTACCAGGCACCAAATCTATACAGAACTCCATCTCTCTGTCTGGTGGTAACCCTGGCAACTCATCCGAAAAAATATCTGGGTACTCACTGACCACAGTAATATCTAACAACTCCAGATGTGCCTTATCCATATCTACCACGTACATAATGAAACCTTGATATGTTGAAGGTTATATTAGTCAATATATAGTATTATAATCATAACTACTCCTTTCATTTATTTTTATTTAACTTTACAACATATCTAGTAGGGTTAGGAAACATAACTATCTTAGCATAACAATCTAAAACAACATGGTTTGCAGATAACCAATCCATTCCTAAGATTAGATCAAAGTCACTCATACTTAGCAATATTATATTGGTCGTCATCTCCTTATCCCCTACTCTCAACTTGCAGTCATTAAATACATACTCTACAACTTGACTACCATTCATAGGCATACTAATCAACATCATCATACATAACGGTGTACGCTCTACATGTCTTGCTAATTTACATGCCAATGAAGGCGATACAAAAGAATGTGTGGCACTAGGATCAATTAAAACATATGCTTCAATATCATAAATCAGGATGTTACCTCGTATTACATCCGATGAAGTATTAGTTGTCCCCTAGTCCAAAGCATGTACGCACCCTCGACCAATCACTTGTCTCCCTTTTTCTTCTGCCGTCGCTCTACCTCTCTGAGCAGACGTACCAGTTGGAGCTCTATCAAGCTCCCTGCCCTTCAATGGGGTAGTATCAACCATCTCTGGGTAAGCTCTAGCAATATACCCTTGTTTCCCGCATCGAAAACACACTATAGGAGTCAGTGGACACGGTCTACCTCCATGTTGTTTACCACATCTTCTACACTGATCGGTAGTAGATCTCTGTCCTCCTATGACAATACCCTTTGCTGGAGCTACGGTCGGATAAGCAGGAGGTCTAGCAAGTCTCTCTCGTGCCTCCTCAACCTGTGATCTCTTACTAAAGAGTTTCCTCCCTCCTCGATAACTGAAATCCCTAGTCGGCCTCTTCTTCTTTAGATCTTGACTTCGGCTAAACTTCCCAAACTTGGAAGCTTTCCTCTCATAATCTTGCTCGTACAGTTGTGCCCTGCGCACTGCTTCCTCATAGATAGTTATATCTAATGGAACCAACTTGGATTGTAGAACCGGTCTTAATCCATCGATGAACCTATGGACCTTCTTGGCCTCACTATACATGGTATCTGAGTCATATCTCCCCAGGGATAGGAATCGAGTCTCATACTCGTCCACTGACAAGCTCCCTTGGTTCAATCCTAAAAACTCTGCATGTAGTTTTCGCTGTGTGGTATCAGGAACAAACTGCCTCCTAAAGGCATCCTGAAATATCTCCCAAATGATATCTATGTGTCGGGCTCTCAATATAGGTCAGGTGGACTTCCATCAATGCTCTGCAGCTCCCTTCAGTAGGAACGCAGCAAATGGAACCATCTCCGATGTGGTACACTCGAAGAATCCATAAAGCTTCTCCATCTCAGCAACCCACTAATCAGCAGCAACAGGGCCCTTGACCCCACTAAAAGATGGAGGTCTAAACTTCTGGAACTATTGCAACCGATCCAGATCACATTCGTAACCTAATCCACTATTACCCAAAACTGGTAGGGGTGTAGGAGTATTTGTAGTTTGTGGTGCATGAGCTGGTTGTGTAGGTGTATCAAGGTCAACTGCCTCTCCTGTCGCAGTTCCTGCCTCCTGTCCCTACCTACCCGGCATCGTCTATGCCAATATCTCAACTATCGTCTCTAGACTACGCTCTAATCTCATAAAGCGCATCTCAACACACTTTGGTGCTTTAGTAGCAGTTCGAGTCTCATAGGTAGGTAATGACTAGGCAGCAGCTAGTCTTTCAGGCCTATCTCTACGGCCTCAAGCCCTACCTCTCACCCTTCTACCACTACGAGTATTTGCCATATAGGCAAAGTTCCTGTATTCATAATCATGAATTTGTCCGTCTCCCATCTGGAATACACAATTGTATCTAAACACAGCACAGTACTATGGGGATGTACACTTTCCTATTTTCTAACATCGACTCACATCAGACTAACCATTGCTCTAATACCATTCTGTCAAGACCCATCCTGACTTAGCCAAAACCACTACAAATTTTTCGCATTTTAACTTACCTTTCCTCTCATCAATGGTTGGGCTGTGATTCGATGTTAGCTTCCTCGCATATCATATCATCCATTATCATAAATACATGTCAATATACTTTTACTGACTATAACTTCTTTTATAATACATATGAGATCTAATACAAATACATTCCCCATAATATATATCGTATACATTACTGTGCTGTTTCTATGTTTAGATACATAACCGTACAAAACATGTATACCTGTCGATCGATAGGAAATAGCAGCGGACACAGGAATACTATCTCTCAAAATCTCTCACTCTACTGTTGATGCTCTGTAGAGAGATGTAAAGAAAGGGGGGTGAGCATACAACGCGCTTAGTAAGGAAATCAGGCAAGCAAGTAGATATCTAAACTATCTACTCAAAATAATGCTATGCCTCAAAATGTTATTTCCTTAACTCATTTTCAAAGCATGTCTTTAAATATATATATATATATATATACTTGTACAGATTAAATCCCATGTACAGAAATCATGCTTTCTTTTTCAAATGTAGGCATGTAGTGCAAAACAATGCATCTTTATAATATCACAATGCCTTTATATAAATCATGCCATTTATATTTAAATCATAGTAAATATGGCATTTAAATGATTCACAACACAAAATCGGAGTCTGACCCATCCCTCAGGTCTATCCGCAATTAAATCAGTCAATCAGGTGATATATCATGTGAGACTGTGTAGTGAAAATGTAAATAGTATCCTGGACTATGAACATATCCGACAATGGTGATCCCAGGCAACACAGTACTCGGTGTGCGGGGCATCACTGCTGCAACGGGAGGGGGGTCAGTCCATCACAACCGCCAGCTATATCCTCCTTAACTCCATAACACCACACGGTATAGTGTACTCCATGCCACATGCACGGTACAACGTACTCCATGGACCCTACATCACAGTCGGGGTGCCTGCCATAGGTGTTAGCCCTCAAAACCATGAAATATCATACCATGTCTCTAAATCCTCATGCGAACCTCTCATAGTGTGAGACTCAATCTACACGAGAAAATCAAGCATGATTTTCAACATGTATCATATATCACATAAAATACAGTGCACGCCTTTGAGCGCGACTCACAGTCGACACTCCGCTCAAACACTATTTAACATCAAAAACTCTACTCTAGTGCGAGTAAACCTCTAGCAACTAGGTCAATGCATAGTTCATGTTTCAAATCAAGTACGAGTAATAACTCCAGTACCATGCTATGCACAAAATCATCAAATCAAGTACGAGCAATAGCTCAAGTACTATGTCATGTATAAATCTTGAAGAATCGAGTACGAGCACCACTCTAGCACTCTGTCATGTATCTCATGTAAAATTCGAGTACGAGCTAATCGCTCCAGTACCATGCTATGCACAAAATCATCAAATCAAGTACGAGCAATAGCTTAAGTACTATGTCATGTATAAATCATGAAGAATCGAGTACGAGCAACGCTCTAGCACTCTGTCATATATCTCATGTAAAATTCGAGTACGAGCTAATCGTTCCAGCACTCTCTCATGCATATATCATATAAAACTGAGTACGAGTAATAACTCCAGCACTCTATCATGCATGTCATGGAAATTTGGTGTAAATCATAATCCTGCACTAATATATGTGGAAAATATATGAAATCCAGTGTGAGCTGTACTCTAGCACGATTTATTCTCACATAATATGATAGATGGCTCTTTAAAAAGGGATGATTTTAAAAACATCAAAATCAGTACTATCAATTGTGCTTATTTCACATCAACCTTAAAATCATTAGCCCATCTATTTATTCTTCTGCTAAATAGCAGTAAAACACTCAAAATAGTGGTTCCATGCGTTTTACAACTTTTCACAAAAGTTAACTTTTTGACTAACTACGGGCAAAATCATAATTTGCGACTATTGGGTCACAATAATTATTATTCACTTTCTCTGACCCTCAGAGTTTTTAAGTGAATGTAAAAGCAGATGAAAATACGTGCAGGTATCTCTAACTACTCACAAAAGTCCTTTATCTGCAATCACTCGAGAAATTTCACTTTCTTAGTGCTGCTCGATCCAGCAGTCCGATTTGCTTCTCCAATACTCTCTGGAACTGGATATAACCATTTATCAGGTTGATTACACTTTTCCTATTGTATTTCACATTAAATATAGTCTATTTCCCTTAATGGGCTTTAATAAACCTTAATGGACCTAACTATGCCTTAAGCCCATTTCCATTTTACTATTCATTTTCGTTTGGCCTATTGGCCTTGTGGGTCCCACCAACTCTTATTGGTCTTGTCCTAGACCTATTACATCACATTAGGCCTAAAATATTTGAGCTTGGCCCATTGGACCTCTCGACCACATGCCATGGCCGAGAGCTGTCCATATCGTCGGTCACACCATGGCATGCCGGCCATGTCCCTTTCCTTAGCCAATTCACTTAGGCATTTTCACAAACACTTGGTTGGAAAAATTCTTAAACATCACATAGTTCATTTAGGCATTTTATCAAACACCTTGTTTGCCAACTTAATACATGTATTAATTAATCAAATTGATTAATTGTAATTATGCCATAATCATTAACACATGTACATTAATCCATTTATGCCTTAAAATCACATGGGCATTCATCAATGTTTCACTACTCACTCTCGGTCTCACCATGATCATACTGATTTGATATGTTTCAATACTTAAAGCATATACCAATATACTTAAAATCATTCATACATTAACATATATGAATTTGAAAACTTAAAAATATACCTAATGTTTGTGTTCACACTTGGCCGAAACTTTGGAGGTTCATGGTTTGCACACTATGGCTTCTTGATAGCCAATTCCAACATATGTCACTCTCCTTTCAATTCGGAACAACTTTCAAGAAGAATGCAAGTTCCAAATATGCCTAATTCCTAGTAATTTCTACTGAGAGAAAGCTTGGATAAATGTATTTCAATGGTTTCTTCTTCTAGTCGAGAATGGTGTGGTGAAGATGACAATGGTGAGTTCCAAATATGCCCAATTCCTAGTGATTTCTAGAGAGAGAAAGCTTGGATAAATGTATTTCAATGGTTTCTTCTTCTAGCCGAGAATAGTGTGGTGAAGATGACAATGGTGTGGCTGATTTTATAAGCCATTTATTTAGCCATTAAGCCTTACTTTTCAGCCATTAAACTTGACTTTCTAAGGCTTAGTTATGAGTCACCTAATGAGTCATAGTTAGCTTTAACTATGGTCAGATATTTATCTAATGGGCTTTCTAATTGGGCCTCTCGATTTGGGCTTTCTTAATGGGCTTTCGGGCTAAAAAATTTCCTATACCTCAGGCCTTTTATTGTCTCAATTTTAAGCCTATCAATTGGTCCAAAAATTCGGTCTAAGGGACCTAAGAATTTCGATCTACGTTTAGTATACCTTAATGGGCTTTAAAATCTTCACTTCAGGCCCATTACGTTTTTAACCATTAAATTTAATCGGAATCCTTCCGAATAAATTTTCCTTACTTTCGGGGATGATTATCTTATATTCTCACCAAGAATATTTTTCCCCAATTTTTTCTCCATACGTAGGTTAATTTTTAACCATGATTAGTCAAGTATGGTAAAAGTCCACTTTTCTTAACTATAGTTGACTTTTTCCTTAACCATTGACCAAGTTGACTTTTTCTCAAAATTTTGAAAGTGTCATATCTTATGTCTTACACTCTCGTCTTTATGTTTCAGCCGTTTTCGATAGGTAATTACACCCGAAACACCTTAACTTGCTAAAAAGGTCCATTTTACCCTTTTTAGCCTTTACTCTCATTTTCTATGTTCGGAACTAAATCAAGCTGACTTTCCTTCATAAGCTCTCTATATTTTCTCATGTTAAGTTCTTATTTTCAGTTCGAATGATTCAGATCCACTCGGTTTAGCCTGTGACTCTTATAGCTCACATTAGGCTTTTTATGTAGCTCGTATGTGTTAAATCATTTTACTAACACATAGGAATCATAAGGTATTGGCTACATAAAATGCGGGTCTGACAGGATTTGTATGAATTATTATAACTTCCATGGATGTTATAGGTACTATGTTGATGCCATGATAATTGAAAATTAATAATTGATACATTAAAATTTCGAATTACATTAATGATACATGAATTCTTAATATTATACTAATTAAAATTTAAATTAATAATAATACATGACAATTTAAAATTACAAATGATGAGTAATATTAATAATAAAAGTTTTATTTTAATTAATTTTCATTGGAAAGTTCTTTTTATAGTTATGGGTATTTTTGAAATTTGTCTCTACTTTCCAGTAAAGTGACTGCATACTAAATGATGCAAAGTTACTTTCCCTGCAATTAAAATAGAACTTTACATTGTCATACCAAACACTGTAAAGTTACTTTCCTAACAATCACTTTCCCTGCAATCACTTTCTTTGCAATCACTTTACACTGCAATCACTTTCCCTGCAAGTTACTAAATGCTACCTTATTGTCAGTGACCCATTAGGTTTCCAATATGTTGGAAATGAATTAAATCTCTATTTAATTCGTAGATCGAGAGCGACATCTAGCAATGTATCATGACCACCATTTGACCAACTTATTCAGTGTATAGCATCTTAGTATACTTCGACCCTTTCATCTCAATATCTCAAAAATGGATAAAGTATGGCACAATGTCTACACTATGTACATTTTCATATTTACCTGTGAGTTACCAATATTAACTCTAACTATTAATTTGCCTTAGCCAAAGACTTCAGAGTTAATACAAGCTAAAATACGCGAGATATTATCATTTTATGTTACTCAGGGACATGAATCATCATCTTGACTAGCCACCTTCATATGCTTCATCTTAGCTTATTACTAAATCGAGAAGAGAGTGAATCAGTTTTAAGTTTCTGTCTAAGTTTTGCTTTCTATTTCAAGTTCTTCCTACAAAACTAATCAATATCTAAGCATACAATAAGTACAATGATAATGCAGTAAATAATATAAGCATAAGGAAGAGTGATAATACACAGTCGATTTATAAAGGTTCAACACCCTTGCCTATGTCATTTACCTTTAGTCCATCCTAAGGTTTTCTACCAAATTCACCATTGAAATTGGGTTACAACCTTCTCCCTTTTGTAGGCTTAAGGAGACAATCTTCCTCACAGGCTCAACGATAACAATACAAGCTTTCCTTTTTCACAGGCTCAAGGAGAAAACCTACACATTCCCTTTCCATGGTTCAAGGATGCAACCTTTACAAAGACTATTTTTTTGGCTCAATGAGCAAACCTTAATTCTACCCAATCCTCACTTATAAGCTGAGCTCTTTAGGGTACTTTCCCCTATTGAAAATATGGAATGGGCTTCCAATTGATATTCTAATGCCTCTACAAGGTTAAGTGAATACCAATTAGTAAATGAAAGGAATTACAAGCGAGACAACAAATGGAAACTATGAATAATTTGTCTCTTTTCTTCTTTCCTCTTGAATGAAGCTTGGATATGAGTATAACAATAGATTTGGAACCTTGGCTCTCTCTTGTTTAGCTCTTAACTTCTTCCTTAAATAACTTCACTTAAGTTTCTGATTGTTGATGATGAGATTTCAAGATTCTTCTCGTTGGTAGACTTAAAAATTTGATAGTTAGGATTTGCCAAACTTAAAGGTAATGATACATTCCTTCTGTGTATCAATAATTCATGAGGAAATCATGTATATTTAAACATACATGTATTAACACTAAACTTAACCATATTGATTCCAACATAAAACATAAAGCTTTCATTTTATGGTAATGATAGGGTATCGATACATCATCAATCCCACCAATATTTAAACCTAAAGTATCGATACGTATTCATAGTTTATTGATACTAAGACCAGTAAACACATATGATTGGCAGTCATTTTAGGATACCATCTTACTCTAAGTCATCCAACATACATAAATAAGTTACCATTTTAAGTACATGCATATTTGACAATTTATTTGTGATGCATGTTTATATAAGATCTATACTAATAAGTATTTCATGCTTATAACTAAAATTACATTCTTCTTTAAGTTTAAAGAAAGTCATATCAAAATCGTAAGCATTTCAAAGCTAACACTTCAAGACATTTAAAAAAACACTTATTTTAGGCATTTAGCAATCTTTACTTGTAAGGTTGAAATCAAAGGATGATTGTTAACATATAAGATGACTTGGCAACTCAAATCTAAGGATTACTTACACTACTGTCACACGAGAGTATAACCCATAAACATGCAACTGACACTACCAAATGGAACTCTTATAGCGGGTTATGTTTAGTGAAATTATTCTCTAATAAGCACTGACATGTTATCTTCAAATATCTCCATATTTCAACTTATTGGATGTGACTGTGAGACCCCATGTATGTATGACTTTATTATATATTAATGAAATTGTAAGATAGATGATTTGTGGATCATATAAATGCGAATGGATTGCAAATGAGAATAAATGAGTATCATGGATGCATGTAGAGGCTAAATAAGGGTTGAAGTGGTCATAAACTAAACGAATAGAACTTAAAGCATCTGGATTGGAGATAAGGATTTAAAACACGAAATGATAATGCATGGATTGTGAATTTTGTGTATCCTTTCTGATTCCAAGCAATACACACAAGTTCAATAACATGAAAATCATAAGGAATGAACCTTTCCATGCTCAAACTGTGAATAGATTGCAAAATGACTAGTGAAGTAATCAAACACAAATTTTTCCCTTGAAAAATTAGAAAATTTTCAGCAGGAAGCCTACAGATGAAGGCCAGATTCATCTCCTATTCAAAGCAGATCGATCCTTTGTGCAAGCAGAACAATTTCAAGTGAATTTGTTAAGGCCAGATCGATCCCGCCATTGAGCAGATCGATCTTCCCCATGAGTCGATCAATCTGCATTTACTGCTGCCTAGTAGAGATAGATCACTTCCTAAGTGCATATTGATCTCTATTTAATTCTGTTAAGAGCAGATATATCTCTCCCAATTAGCAAATTGATCTCCCGTTACCTCTGCCTAGCAAAGATCGATCTCTTCCCAATGAGCAGATCGATCTCTCCCTTTCAAAACCTAGAAATTTGATAGCCAAAACCAAGGAAAGATTGATCTTCACCCTAGCAGATCGATCTCATTATCCTTGCTCTATAAAAACCTGACGGCCAAAACCTCATTCTCAGCAGACCAAACCTTTCCCTTCATTTTCCACCCAAAAAGCAAGCTTTCTCTCTTTAGAATGCCACCATTTCCAAAACGATTTGAGAAAAAGCTATTAGAGCAAAGTTGTTCATTGTAAGGAGGAGAACAATATACCTTGGAATTAAAACTCAACTTGTTGGATTGAAGGATCAAATAAGTCTTCTTATTTGAGACAAGAGGCAAGTCAAGCTAGGTGAGTTTCCAATACACCAACTCTAAGTATATTTATCTAGATGATGTTGTGAGTAGATTAGTTTATGTATTGATGGTTGAAACTACCTAGAATTAATGAATCAAGCATGAACTATAATGGGTTTAGTGTGAGAAAAGAAGATATGGTGGAATTGATGATAAATGGGTTATACCAAGGTGTTAATAATGTTGTATGCATGACATTAAGATTGTTATGTGGAATCAAACTTATGGGATTAGTCAAAGTGATGAAATGTGCATATATAATGTTGTAGAAATGTAAGAATGATGAGAAATTATGGATAAAACATCTATGCCAAGTGTTGATAAGTTACTAAGTGAGTTGCTAGCTAAATTGACTAGCAATGACATAATAATGGCCAAATGTGATAATAGGCCAAACTTGATGAAATAGGCTCGATAAAATATATTGACTAGTTAAAGTCAGAACATGAGTTATCGGTATTGACTCATATGATTGAAAAATGCTTACATCTACAGAGGATATATCCAAACCAAATTTAGCCCAATCGCGAGAAGCGAGAAAGGAAGAAGGGGTTACTTCTAATTGAATCGAGGTAAGAGAATTGTGTTAGCCTTAGAGGTATCTGTACATGTTATTTGGCACATGAGTGGATTCTTTGAGTGTCTACGGGTCTCAGAATGAAATGGATGCTTGAAGGGAAAAAAATTGGGGAACTTTGAGAAATGTTTGTGAAAAGCAAGAACATGATGATCTTGGGTTTTTACTACTTTTTAGCATGCTAATTGGTAGGTTGGCTAGCATTTTAATTGATTTGTATGAAAAATAATTTGATTTGGTTGTTATAACCATGTTTGCAAAGGATGAGCCACCTTCATGAGTTTTGTGGAAATGAGACGTGCTAAAGCATTGCTCGCACCAGTTTTGATGTGGTTACACGTGCATTAGTGCTGGAGCTTAGCTCGCACTAGTTTTTAAACGGATTTCATGATATAGTGCTGGAGCATAGCTCACAGTATAATTCTACATGCAGGAGTGCTGGAGCCTAGCTCGCACTAGTTTTCACATGGATTTTTATGGTATTGTGCTGGAGCCTAGCTTGTACTGGTTTTGATATTGGTTTTGACATTGTGCTGGAGCGTTGCTCACACTAGATGTCCACTATACTTGTTGTCGTGCTTGAGACTACTCATACTTGATTTTATGTCATGTTGGCAGCCGTGCTGGGAGCTTCAGGTAGGCCGTGTACCATACCGATTAAATAGGCTCGTACGTGCGTATTAAGATGTGGCAGTGTATGATGTGATGATATGGGTTTGTAGAGTACGTTGTACCGTGCATATAGCATGGAGTACATTGTACCGTGTATGTATATTATATATAAACCAACTTTAGACGATGGATACTCTGTTATGGACCGACGGGTTGGATGTGACCCACTTCCCGTGCTAAAGCAAATAGAGGTGATACCCCGCACACTAGGATCCGTGTAGCCTGAGATCACAGAGGATATGACCATAGTCCTAGTTATTACCCATATTGATATTTTATGCCTATCTCACATGTCTATTATTTTATGAAGAATCCATATTTTGAAATGTGTTTGTGGGTCAAGACATTCTATGGGAGGGGCTGAGTCTTGACAAATGGTGATTTGTATCGATTTGTGTTGAGTTTTTGAATGCTTTAAAGTGAACATTGCTTGATGATTTACCGTACTTTGATTTTAATTTACGCATGTTGATTTTCCATGCTTTGTTTAAGAATTGTGCATAGTTTTAAATAGCATGAACTGCTTTACAAACATGAACACGGGCAAGAACTATTATATCTTGGGTATGACAAGTAACTGTGTGATTTAAGCATGGTATCACGATCACGTAGATAGGGCAGTTATCTACTTGCTCGCATGATTGCCTTACTGAACCCGTGGTTTGCTCACCCCCTTATTTTTCCCCTCTACAGAACACTTACAGTAGATAGTGAGTGACTGAGGATTGGATTTTTGGTGTCCGCTGCATCCTATCACACAAGGGATACACATTTATATTTTTTTGTATCTAGACATGCTATAGCATAGTAATATTTTAGAATGTAACTTTTGGGGATGTAAAGAATTGTAAACACATGTAACAGCAACTTTGATTTAGAAATACAAGTGTTTACATTTAAATGAATTTTAAATTGAAATGATTTGATTGGATGAGATTTACATCGATACACAGCCCAACTTTTGGTGGTGTAACTATTCACGATCATGTAAGGTAAAGGTAAAGAACAAATAATAAAAAATGGATCAAATCACAAACAAAAAATGAAAAAAAAAATTGTAGTGAATTTTCGGTGAATTGAGGGTCATGATAATTTATTTGGTATCAGAGCTGAGTTGGTCTGATGTGTGTCGGTGTAAAAAGAAATTTAGAAAAATTACATCCCCATGTTACTGGGCGTGTCTAGATACAATTGTGTATATCGAGATGGGTTTGACTAAGAAATGATTGTGAATGTAGGAATCTTGGCATAATGCCTAATAACAGTCACGGTAGAGGGGCCAGAGCACGAGCTAGAGGCCGTAGGGGTAGGCTTGGGGGCCGTGCTGAATCGATACCACATGAGGCTCATGAGGAAGTATAGGTGGAGGCTGATGTTGAGCATGCTCCACAGGGTCCGACAAAGAGATCGAAAAGTACTAAAGCACGCTTCGTAAGGATAGAACGAAGCTTAGAGGCGATTTTAGAATTGATTGCCCAGACGATACTTGGAGCGAAGGGCGGGCAGGGGGCCAGCTACATGAGGTGATGCTGAATAAGTGGTTGCTCCTGAAAGGCCTGCACAGTAAGCCCAAGAACCTCAAACTACAGATACTTCCACACCCCCCACACTACAGGATACACCATCTACTATTGCTCCACCACAGGGTAGTAGAGATTGGGGTTATGGATGTGACCTAGATAGGTTACGACAATTTCATAAATTTAAGCCACCATCTTTCAGTGGAGTTAAGGACCTAGTAGTTGCAGAGGATTGAGTGAATGAGATTGAGAAATTATACAGATTTTTTAAGTGCACTACTATCGAGATGGTAACGTTTGCCGTATTCATGCTGAAATGATCGACAAAGCATTGGTGGAAGTCCACCAGACCCATTTTGAGAGCCCGACATACAGAGATCAGTTGGGATGTATTTTTGGAGGCCTTCCAGAGGTAATATGTGAAACCCCATATATGTATAACCTTGTATATATGTATATTGGATTGTGAAATGAATACACGCAAGTTTTAAAGTTTATAGTGAGTGTAAAAAGGATATTTTCATGAGTGGAATGTAAATATATTGAATTTTGAGTTGTGTGGTAAAATGGAATGAAGATTTGCATGAGTTGTACACTTCCATTTAGTTTATAGTATATATCTTTGATTATACGAGGAATACACACAAGTTTGAATCTGTATAAAGTAGGAAGGGATGTCATTTTCAAGCCTTAAAGGTGATTGGATGAGAAAATGATTATGGCAACAAAATGTATGAAGTTTGGTATGAGTTACTGCAGAAAACTACAGAAAATCTAGAAAATATGAATGCCAGATCGATCTCATAGGATGAGAGATCGATTTGGAAGAGCCAAAATACTCTTATTCGAGCAATAGGAATAGTGTAGATCGATCTATAATAGTGCCAGATTGATCTGCTAAACATTCTCTAATGAGAGGATCGATTCTTGAGGTAAGCAGATCGATCTCCTCCCTAGCCAGATCGATCTCCTCAACTCTCTTCCTGAGACAGATCGATGTCAAGGTTTCAACAGACCGATCTTATGCCTTCAAATGTCATGGAAAAGAGAAATTTTAAGAGGACCAGATTGATCTCCACCCAAGGTAGATTGATCTCATTAAGCTAAATCTAAAAATAGAAGGAGTTGGATCTGCAAATTTCAAGAAAACACTCTCACTCTACCAATTTGAACCCAAAAACTTAGTTTTCTCTCACTAAATCCATCCATTTTCAAGAAGATTTGAGGGAAGGCTATTAGACATAAAGTTGTTCACATCAAAGAAAAGAACAACATAGCTTGGAGGCATTTTCCCCATTTGTTGGATTTAAGGAACAAAGGGCATTTCTATTTAGAGCAAGGAGGAAATCCAAAGAGGTGAGTTTCTAAAGCACCAACTCAAATACATTTGTTTAGTTTTTGATGTTGAAGTTGATTTGGTGTGCATATTAATGATAGAACTACCTAGGATGCAATGGAATGATTAAAACCTAGAAATGGGTTAGTGTGAGAAAGTGACATGTGGTGGAATAAAATGATGAATAAGGTATTTTAAGATGAAGATGGTGAATATTTAGGGCATTGGGTAAAATGCATAGTTGAATGAGAGTTAACAACATTAAATCAAGTGTTTGATGAATGAATTGCAGCTCCTGATGATACACCGATGCAAGTTGAGTCAAAAGCGCGAGAAACGTAAAGGAAGAGAGTCGCACCCGAGTAAATCAAGGTAAGGGAATTATGTAGACTCTTAGAGATATCTGTGTGCAATTTGGGTGCTTATATGTTTTGCTAGAGTCTATGTGATACTAGGAAATGATATTGGGTGATTGAAGGGCAAAGAGTTGGGTTTTGAGAAATGTGCATGAAAACAAAAGCATGATGCTTTGAAAACCTTGTTTTATTGCTTTTTAGCAAGTGATTGGTGGGTTGGCTAACATCCGAAATGATTTGCAAAAGAAATGATTTGATTTGGTTGATAACTATGTTTTGCAAAGAATTGAGCCACCTACATGGATTTCATGAGAATGAAAGCGTGCTCGAGTATGACTCGCACGAGATTTGATGTGTTTTCATACATATGAGTGCTAGAGCTTAGCTCGCACTAGTTTTCACATGGATTTCTATGATGTTGTGTTAGAGTTGAGCTCACATAGACTTTATACTGGTTTTGGCAAGGTGCTGGAGCTTAGCTCGCATTAGATGCCCATCATACTTGTTAATGTGCTAGGAGCTTTGGTTAGACTGGGTCTCGCACCAATTAAATAGGTTCACACGTGCATTTTTTAGAATTGACATGTTGATAGTCGTGCTAGGAGCTTCGGGTAGACAGGATGTCATACCGATTAAATAGGCTCGCACATGCATTTTTTAGATGTGGCGTGATATGATGTGTTGATATGGGTCCACGGAGTACCCGGTACCGTACAGGTAGCATGGAGTACGTTGTACCATGTTAAAATTGTGATATGTTGTCTTTGAAAAATGTTAGATCTACTATAGACCGACGAGTTAGACGTGACGAACCTCCCGTGTGGAAGAAAATAGTGGTGATACCCCGCATACCTGATCAGTGTAGCCTGGGATCACAGGATATGACCATAGTCCTAGAGGAGATTTCCCTTATTATATTGCCTATCTCACATGTCTATTATTTATGAAATGAATCCATGTTTGAAATGTTTTGTGGGTCAGGAGAGTCCAAGGGAGGGGCTGAGACCTGACGAGTGTTGATTTAATTGAGATGATAAAGCATGATTTGCTTGAGAAATGATGAGAGTGGTTTTAAAGTGCACTAATGCATGATGATTTTCCATGCCTTATTTGTGAAATATGTGTGATAATGTGGGGCTTTTTCAATCATCTCAGGGCAGTTCCTTACGATATGCCTTGGTTTTCCACATCTATAACATACTCCAAGGGTCATTAGTAGGTCGTGGTCCTCCAATGACTATATCCCTCAGTGGAGCTAAGGTCGGGTACACAGGAGGTCTAGCAGCTCTCTCCTGTATCTCCTTAATCTTTGACCTCTTCTCAAAGAACCGTCTCCCTCTCTTGACCACTCTATCACCCCCGGATCTCTTTCGATCTCTATCTCTGGCTCTGTTGACCTTTCCCAACTCTGAGGCACTACGCTCGAAATCCTGTTCACACAACCGTGCCCTGTGCACTGCCTCCTCATAAGTAGAGATGTCAAACAGAGCTAACCTAGATCTTATGGCTGGTCTCAATCCATCCATGAATTTCTGGACCTTCCGAGCCTCACTGCTCAATGTATTAGAGTCATACCTCCCCAAGGACATAAACCTCGACTCATACTCATCAACAAAGCGGTTCCCCTGAACCAAATTCATAAACTCCATTCGCAACTTCAGCTGTGCAGTGGCCAAATTATACTACCTCCTAAAAGCCTCCAAAAATATCTCTCATGTAATCTCTGGGTGTCGGGCTCTTAGGATAGATACTATGGATCTCCACCAGTGCTCTGCCTCACCCTTTAATATAAATACGGTAAAGGCAACCCTCTCCATCGATGTGCACCTGAAAAACCCATATAATTTCTCCATTTCATATACCCAATCCTCAACAACTACCGGGCCCTTCACTCCTCTAAAGACTGGAGGTTTCAACTCCTGAAACTGTCATAACCTATCCTACTCACAGTCATAGCCTAGATCACATCCGTTCGGCTGTGGAGCAACAAGAGAAGCGGTATCCTGAACCAGTGGTGGTGTAACAGTCTCTGTAGTCTAAGGTCTCTCTGCAGCCGTCTGTCCAGTAGCAGTTGTAAGACTCGATTTTTATTGTAAGAGCAAAAGGGAATGAATAGAAATTTCAAAATGCATTTTAATAATGCAAAGGATTGAATTGGCATTCCCGAACACGTGCAAGGGTAAAATGGTTAAAAGATCAAAACTGGTATTAATTCGACAAGAAAATTTAATTAAAAATATGAAATTGAGAAATCTTGATCAATAACGAAGAAATAATTAAATTTCGGGTTAAATTGATCAAGATAAGAATTTATTGGAATTAATCAAAATTTTCACCTCGGGAAATAATCCCGAAAATAATCAAACATTATACCGAAAAATTGAAATAATATCGATAAATTCATTTAGTGATTAAATGAATAAAATATAAATTTTTTAAGGTATTTGTGGATTTTAATATTATTTTAATCAATAAAATAATATTATAAATAAAAAATAAAATAAAAAAAGAAAATTTTCTCGAAAAATGCAAACTGAAGAAACTAAAAACGAAGCTAGCCGACTGAGGTGATTTCCCTCACGGACGGAGTGGCCGGAGGCAGCCCAGGCGAAGGAAGCCCAGCCGAGCCACCACCGGCACCAACAAAGCAGCGAACGGCGGTGCATGGCGAAGAGAAAGGAAAACGGAGAGAACCAAGAGGGAGAAAGGGATTTCCCAGCGACCGACGCCGATTCGAGCCCGGCCACCACCAGCCGAGCTTTCTCTAGGCACAGGCGGCGTGATTGGTGGTAGCCTTGGTCGGTAGAACAGCGGCCAGCGCGGCAACGACGGAAGAAAAGAAAGCCACTGACGCCGGAAAGGAGAAGAGCCGGACTGGCCACTTTCTGGTGACCTTGGACGAAATCGACCCCAGATTCGAGCTACGGATGACCCCACGGAGCTGCTGGCGGCAGAAACGGTTGAGAACCGATCGACAAGGCATAGAACCGACCGAACCGGACTGAACCACCGGTCTCAATCGAGTTGAACCAGACCGAACCGGTTCAGCCAAAAAGAAAAGAAAAGAAAGAGAAAAAGAGGAAAAAGAAAAGAGGAAAAATTGGGAAAAAATCCCAGTGATGCAATCGAGCTACGGGTAAGTCGGTAAGCGATCAAATTGACCGATTTAAATTTTGAAATATTTGATTTGATAAATAATCGATTGAAAGTTTACCCGAAAAAATATTAAATTATGTAGCTCGACAATTGATGTAGAACGAGAGCTCGAGACAGCTTCGATTTTCGTACTATCATGGAATCATGGGTAAGTAATCCTTATTTAATTAATTTGCATCCTTATGCGTGTTAGATAAATTACGGATTTAATTTTCGCATTAAATGAATTAAATTCTGGAAAATTAGATAAATTGCCGTAAATAATTAATTGAGATATCCGAGATTTTAGAATGAGGTTCAATAAATACTGATGGGCCCAGTGAGCCCAATAGGACTCGATTATGTGAATAATAAGTGAAAAACGGGCTTAAGGTCGATTAAGGCCCATTATGGTACAATCGCGCCCAATATGAGTAAACGGGCCCAATGATCTAAATTAAGCCCTAGAAAATATGGAATACAATTAATTGTATTGTATTTGACCTGATGAATATGTATCTACAGTTTTAGAGATTGGATTGAGAGCAAATTGGACTGCGTGACTAGTCATCAGTGGAAAGGTCAGACTGTATAGAAAAATGAGGTAAGGGAATTGTGTGAGTAGCTAGAGGTAGCTACGGATATTTTAAATAGCTTTTGTATACATTGAATATATATGTATACATTGATATTGTATAAAGGTCCTAAAAATGGTTTCAAGATTTTAAGGACTTGAAATAGGAAAAGACTATTTTACCTCTATTAAGGGAAGTTCACCTAAGGATGGTGAAAGCATGACATGCATGAAATGCATGATTTAAGGAATTTTTCGATTAATGAATTTTCTTCGTTTTTAAGCAAAGCAAATCGGTAGATTGGCCAATAATTGCCTAAGTTTCATAAAATAACACTACGCAAGGGTTATTAAGATTTAAATGAAAATTCTTTGGAAAACGGGCCAACTATCAATTTTATATGGAAACAGATAGTGTTGGCGCGTAGCTCGCACTATATCTGAGTTTGTGAGTGTGCATAAAATGTGCTTGAGCGGTTGCTCGCACCGACTTGTGTGACATCATATGCATGAAATGTGCTAGAGCGGTTGCTCGTACTAATTTTTATAATGTGAAATGCATGAGAGGTGCCGAGCTTAGCTCGCACTCTGTTTTGACTAGTTTTGACTTGATATGCATAAAAAGGTGCTGGAGCGATTGCTCGCACTAGTTTTAATGATTTAAAATGCATGAGAGGTGCTGGAGCCTAGCTCGCATCCAGTTTTGATATGATAATTACATAAAAAAAGTCGTGCGGAGTATAACTCGCATGAGATTGATTTAATTATACATAAAGCCGTGCTGGAGTGTAACTCGCACGAGATTTGATTTACTGATGCATAAGACTGTGCTAGAGCTTGCTCGCACGAAGTTTTGTATGGATTTATAACTCATTCATTTTAAGTCATACTGGAGCGCTGCTCGTACGCGGGTTTCATTGATTTCTATGAAACCGTGCTAGAGCATCGCTCGTACGAGATTTTTTGATATCATGAATATGCATTAAGTCGTGCTAGAGCTTCACTCGCACAAGGATTTATATGACATGCATATAGCCATGTTGGAGCCTCCTGTAGATTGTGTGTCATATTGAGATGATATGCTCACACGTGAATACTGAGACAGAGATGATATGGGTGTATAAGACCTATTGGAGGCACCCCTGACTGAGCTTGGGTTCACGGAGTACGTTGTATCGTGTATGTCACGCGGAGTACGCTGTACCGTGGGGATTGTTGGAATGGAGTGGTATTAGCCACGAGGCAGCAAGACTTACCCTTGTAATCCTGATGTTATGTTGTTTTGACGGGTAGGACCGACCCACCTCCCATTTCTGGTGTGATACCCCGCACACTAGGTACTGTGTTGCCAAGGATCCCGAGGTTGTGGCCATAGTCCTATGTTGTTCATGATAGTCACCTACATGTCTCACATGATATAACTATTAGTCGATAGGCCAAGGTAGACCCAAGGGAGGGGTCAAGCCACCGATTTTATGATTTTATGATATGTGACCCTGAAAGAAGGGTGGTTTTATAACCGAAGTTTTATAACAAATTTTAATGAATTGTTTTATGAGTGTCGAATTGAATTATGAGATGCTTAACCCCTTTGGGTTATTTTATACTGCGTTTTAAATGAAATGATTTCAATGCAGTAGCATGATCTGTTTTCCATGCCTTAATGATAAATTCATGAAATGATTATATCTCATGATTTGTTTTATATCGCCTGAAATAATGCATGATTTTGATTTAATTCATGCTAAGTATGATTTAAGGATGTCACATAAAATGCCATTGATGCATAAGTAGTATGATTTATATATGCACGAACAATTTTATAAACTAAGTCATTGATGACATACCTGAATTTGTGCTTGAGTTTTTAATGAAAAGAAATGGATTTTAAGGGCATGTCATTATGAGCATGTAGATAGTGGAGCTATCTACTTACTTGCATAATTGCCTTACTGAGCGTGTGGTTTGCTCATCCCTTTATTTTCCCATATTTTCAGAGCACTCAGAATAGTTAGTGAACGGCTGAGGACTTGCATTCTTGGTATTCGTTGCTTCCCATTGAGAAACAGGTATACACATTTGTATGGTTTTGTATCTAAATATGAAATGCACAGTACTGTAAACGTATATGATGTCGGGGATGTAAAGTTATGTAAGTACCATTGGTTATGAATTTATTAAAGTCAAATGATAGTAAACTCTGATATATGAATGTGAATATAGAAAAAAATTGTAAATAGGTAAGGGGTGACTAACACCGAATCATAGCCCAACTGTTTGTAGGATGGTCACGATGAGAGAAAGGTAAGAATTAAATAATAAATGAAAAAGAAAAAAATTTACTCTGATTTTTAGGTAATTTGGGTCATGACAGTTTAATGGTATCAGAGCTTAAGTTGGCCTGATATGAGTCGGTGTTAGTGATTAAGGAAGTTTACATCCCCATGTACTGTGCATTATTTAGATACAATTGTGTATATCGAGATGGAAGTGCAGCTAAGAATTTGGTTTTTGGATACAAGAATAGACTCATTAACTTATAGCCGCTATAGTAGAAGGGTGAGTACACGAGCTCGAGGCCGTAGAGGTTAGCCCGAGAGTCATACTGAGTCGCCACATGAGACTCAAGATGAGATTGAAGTGGAGGCTGATATTGAGCATGCCTCACAGAGTCAGACAGAGTGATCGGATAGAGTTCGACAGAGAGATCGGACAATATTGAGATATGCTCCACGAGGTTGGAGCGGAGTGTGGAGAATATTTTGAGAGCTAATTGCTCAGAGTATGCATGGTATTTGAGGGTGAGTCAGAGCATTGGTGGATGTCCGCTCGACCCATCTTAAGAGTTAAACATCCAGAATGTATATGAAAAATAATTTTAGATGTATTTCGGTGACAGAATATCCCGAACACTGTTTAAAGGAAATTACAAATAAAATTCTTTACTTTGACCCAGTGGAACTGGTTGATTGATGAGTATGAAACTCAATTTATATTCGTGGGCAGGTATGACTCCAACACTATGAACTGTGAGAGTCGGAATGTCTGAAAGTTTATGGAAGGGCTCAGATTGTCAATAAAAGTCTGATTGGGCCATTAGATATCACTACCTATGCCGAGGCAGTGCGCAGACTACAATTGTGTGAATAAGATCATGAGTTGCATGCCTCTGAGATTGGGAAAGGTAGAAAGGGTCGAAATAAAGACAGAAAGAAAATAGAGAATGACAGAGATGTCAGAATGTGAAAAAGGTAGTTTGGTAAAAGCTTAAGCTGGTGAGTCACGGGGTAAGATGATTGGTAAGGCCCCAGTGTATCCAATTTCAACACTTATGTGTGGTATTGTGATTGGAGGACCCCGACCTATTCCGTAGCAAGTGTAAACAGTGTAAGATGTGTGGTAGATACCACAGAAATAAGATGTTGGATGAGGACGAGTGTATACCATGGACCAAGACACTACTGATGTTTCATTAGATGTGGTGGAAGATACCACACTGGTAGTGAATAATGAAATAATTATTTTAATGGATCCTGATGCCATGCATTTATTCATACCGCCTTCAGTTGCTTATAAGCTAGTGAAAGATGTGAAGCTTGTACCCTTAGGCAAGATGATGATAGTTAGCTGATTTTCACTAACTAAATATGGGTATATGGATTATAAGTTGAAAACAGGGGAAAGAGGATATGTCAGCCAATTTTATTCAATTGAATATGAATAATTTTGAAATAATATTTCAGAATAGATTGATTCGGCTACAAACTATGCTGTTTAGATTGCTATCCTAAGATAGTGATGTTTCCAACCCTGAAAAGTGTATTGTAAGTTTTAATAAGCAATGAAAGAGTTGTTATAAGTGATATATGAAAGGAGATAAACTTTTAGTTGTGATAGATCCTGAATACGAGATATATTGGAATAAGAGGCGTATGCAATGTAAGAATATCTTTGATATGTAAAGTAATTTGGATTAAGCGATATGCAGTGAATATGAATTGCGACCAAGGATAAGAGGAGGCTATATCCATAACCAGTCTATGTGGTCAAGTCTGAGGGTTAATAAAGGTATTTCAAAATACTTCCCTGCCTGAAGATTTGACAGCGTCTAGAAGCGCACACATAACCTATAAATTGAAATCGACAGTCATAATATATACATTTAAAATTTAGGTACCTTTACTGGTAGAATTCGATTAATCATGAAGGTTTAAAATTTTAAAATTTTACAAAAGCCGTTAATATAAGAAAAAGGAAATGACGTGGGTTAGTATCTTGAACGAAAGCAATTTCGAAATGACATTAGACGTTTATGCGTACATAGGTCAAGAATATGGGTGATTGAAATATTGAGTGGAACTCAACTATGATAAGGTATTTAAACCTTACCTGGACTGATTAGTTAACATCTTTAGCGATGATATTTTGATGTATTCAAAGTCCAGGGAAGAGCATGAGTAGCAACAGGAAACTGTCTTCCAGACGAGTTGTTGAGAGTTTCTCAAAATTGGCTGTTCAGTTGACAGGTCTCGTTTAGAAAAAGATTTCATACGAGTGGATGATAAGTATGAAAATGGCTTCGGTGAGTTTTGGTATATGAAGAAAGAAACTGACTACCGTAATTATTCTCACCATAACCAATAGCTCAAGAGGTTTCAGTGTGTATGGATACCTCAAAATAAAGATTGGGCTGTGTATTGATGTAAAATGGAAAGATAGTCATTTATGGATCCAGATAGTTCAAGGACCATGAGAGAGACTATCCGACCCATGATTTAGAGTTGGTAGCCGTAGCATTTACACTAAAAGTATGGCGCCACCACTTCAATGGTAAGAAATTTCGAGTATGCACTGATCGTAAAAAACCCTAAGTATTTGTTTTCACAGAAAGAGTAGAATATGAGATAACCAAGAGGGTTAGAGCTTCTAAGGATTATGATTGTGAACATTGTATTACCTAGACAGAAAGAGCCTCGGGATGGTATCGCATACGATGGTCAGGGAGCGTGAGCTGCTAGAGCAGTTGTGAGCCTTAGTAGTGATATGATCCCTTCTGATGATGATGGTGATTTTGTGACAGCTAGCCTGAGGTTAGAACCGGATTTGAGTGACCGGATTTGCTAGGCTTAGCGTGATGATCGGCATGGTGTCGATAGTGTGGGTTAGATTCAGAAGGGTATAGTGACAGAGTTCACAGTGAGTGATGATGACTTACAGAGGTTCATAGATAGTATAAGTGCTCCCCAGGACCACAATTGCTGAGATAATGTTATTGTCAGAAGCTCATTCTTCGAGATATACAGTGCATCCGAGAAGTAATAAATATATCAGAATCTCTGAAAAAGGGTATTGGTGGTCAGATATAAAAAAAATATATATTATTGAGATTGTGAAAAAGTGTCTCGTATGTCAACAGATTAAGGTAGAGCAAAAGAAGTCTGCAGGATTATTACAGCCTCTACCTATATTGACACAGAAAATGGGAACAAGTTACCATGAATTTCGTGATGGGTTACAGAGGACCCGAATAAATCATGAGGCTATATGGGTAATAGTTGATAGATTGATTTAGTCTACCCACCTTCTGACTATGGAAATCCCTAGATACTCTAAGTGTGTAGATGAAATTATGTGTAAGGAAAATAGTGAAACATTGTGTAGCGTTCTAAGGAGCATGATATCAGATAGGGATTCCCGCTTCACTTCCCACTGCTGGAAATATTTTTTAGGAAACTATGGGAACCCGACTGAGTGTTAGCATAGCTTTTCGTCCTTAGACAGATGGTCAGTCAGAGAGGACTGTACAGGTTCTGGAGGATATGATGAGAGCGTGTGCCATTGATTTTATAAGCTCTTGGGATGATCAATTGTTACTAATCGAATTCGCCAATAATGACAGTTGTCACTCGAGTATCGAAATGAGATTATATGAGGCATTGTATGGCAATGGGGAATTGTTTCCCCGACTTAGATAAAAAGAAGTGGGTGACAGATAGAGAATTATTCCCGAATTGGTAAGATAAACTTCTAAGGATGTTCAGTTGATTGAGAGAGATTAAGAATACCTCAGAGCAGACAGAAGCTATTCTGACAAGAGACAGAAAACCATTGGAATTCACCGATGGTGAATTAGTATTGTTGGAAATTACATGCCCTTAGGACATAGCATAAGGACATAACGAGATTCGGAAAGAATGCAAATTGAGTTTCGTTAGATGGAATCCTTTGAGAGATTGGACAAAGTGGAATGTAAGACCTGTAGGTTGGTATTACCACTTGAATAAACAGGCATCCACAATGTGTTCTATCTTTTGATGCTTTGAAAATAATATCCGGACCTAGCATATGTGATTGGATATGAGCTCCAACAGCTTAGCTCAATGAAAGTATAACGTATGTTGAAAACTCGATTCGGGTATTAGACGGAAGAAGAAAGTGTTGAGGTTTAAGATGATCTCCCTAGTCAAAGTCCTTTGGTAGTATTACACTTAGAAAAAAATCTCATGAGAATTAAAGAGTTTGATACAATAGACGTATCCAGAGTTGTGTATGGACCCATTTGACTTGGTTCTAATTTGGAGGACCAATTTCTTAAGTGGGGGAGATTGTAAGACCCGATTTTTATCCTAAGAGCAAAAGGGAATGAATAGAAATTTCTGAATGCATTTTAATAATGCAAAGGATTGAATTGGCATTCCCGAACACGTGCAAGGGCAAAACGGTTAAAAGACTAAAAGTCGATATAAATTCGACAAGAAAATTTAATTAAAAATATGAAATTGAGAAATCTTGATCAATAACAAATAAATAATTAAATTTTGGGTTAAATTGATTAAGGTATTAATTTATTGGAATTAATCAGAATTTTCACATCGGGAAATAATCCTAAAAATAATCAAAAATTATACCGAAAAATCGAAATAACACCGATAAATTCATTTAGTGATTAAATGAATAAAATATAATTTTTTTATAGATATTTATGGATTTTAATTGTATTTTAATGAATAAAATAATATTAAAAATAAATTATAAATAAATAAATAAAATTAAATTAAAAAAGAAATTTTTCTCGAAAAACGCGAACTGAAGAAACCGTAAACGAAGCTAGCCGACCGAGGTGATTTCCCTCACTGGACGGAGCGGCCGACGGCAGCCCAGGCGAAGGAAGCCCAGCCGAACCACCACCAGCACCAACAAGGCGACGAACGGCGGCGAACGGCGAAGAGAAAGGAAAACAGAGAGAACCGAGAGGGAGAAAGGGATTTCCCGACGACCGGCGTATATTTGAGCCTGGCCACCACCAACCGAGCATTCACCAGGTGCAGGCGGCGCGATTGGTGGCAGCCTTGGTGGGTAGAACGGCGGCCAGCGCCGGCAACAGAGGAAGAAAGGAAAGCCACTGACGCCGAAAAGGAGAAGAGCTGGACCGACCACTTTTCGACGACCTTGGACGAAACCGAACCTAGATCCTAGCTGCGGACGACCCCACGGAGCTGCTGGCAGTGAAAACCAGTGGAGAACCGGTCGGCAAGGCACTGAACCGGGTGAACCGGACTGAACCGACTGTTTGAACTGGGTTGAACCGCACCGAACCGATTCAGCCAAAAAGAAAAGAAAAGAAAGAGAAAAGGGGAAAAAGAAAAGAGGAAAAATTGGGAAAAAAATTTCAGTGATGCAATCGAGCTACGGGTAAGTCAGTAAGCGGTCGAATTGACCGATTTGAATTTCAAAATATTTAATTTGATAAATAATCGACTGAAAGTTTACCCGAAAAAAATATTAAATTGTGTAGCTCGACAATTGACGTAGAACGAGAGCTCGAGACAGTTTTGATTTGCGTACTATCATGGAATCACGGGTAAGTAACCCTTATTTATGACAATTTGCATCGTTATGCTTGTTAGATAAATTACGGATTTAATTTTCGCATTAAATGAATTAAATTTTGGAAATTTGGATAAATTATCGTAAATGATTAATTGAGATATCCGAGAGTTTAGAACGACGCTGAATAAATACTGATGGGCCCAGTGAGCCCAATAGGCCTCGATTATGTGAATAGTAAGTGGAAAACGGGCTTAAGGCCGATTAAGGTCCATTATGGTACAATCGGGCCTAATATGAGTAAACGGGCCCAATGATCTAAATTAAACCCTAGAAAATATGAAATACAGTTAATTGTATTGTATTTGACCTGATGAATATGTATCCGCAGTTTTGGAGATTGGATTGAGAGCAAATTGGACTGCGTGACGAGTCATCAGTGGAAGGGTTAGACTGTACAGAAAAATGAGGTAAGGGAATTGTGTGAGTAACTAGAGGTAGCTACGCGTACTTTAAATAGCTTTTGTACACACTGAATATGTATACATTGATATTGTATAAAGGTCCTAGAAATGGTTTAAAGATTTTAAGGACTTGAAATAGAAAATGACTATTTTACCCCTATTGAGCCAAGTTCATCTAAGGATGGTGAAAGCATGACATGCATGAAATGCATGATTTAAGGAATTTTTTGATTAATGAATTTTCATGGTTTTTAAGCAAAGCAAATCGGTAGATTGGCCAATAATTGCATAAGTTTCACAAAATAACACTACGTAAGTGTTATTAAGATTTAAATGAAAATAGAGAGTGCTGGCACGTAGCTCGCACTATATCTGAGTTTGTGAGTGTGCATAAAATGTGCTTGAGCGGTTGCTCGCACCGACTTGTGTGACATCATATGCATGAAATGTGCTAGAGCAGTTGATCGCACTAATTTTTATAATGTGAAATGCATGAGAGGTGCTAGAGCTTATCTCGCACTCTATTTTGACTGGTTCTGACTTGATATGCATAAAAAGGTGCTGGAGCGATTGCTCGCACTAGTTTTAATGATTTGAAATGCATGAGAGGTGCTGGAGCCTAGCTTGCATCCAGTTTTGATATGATAATTGCATAAAAAAGCTGTGCTGGAGTATAACTCGCACGAGATTTGATTTAATTATGCATAAAGTCGTGCTGGAGTATAACTCGCACAAGATTTGATTTACTGATGTATAACACCGTGTTGGAGTTTGCTTGCACAAAGTTTTGTATGGATTTATAACTCATTCATTTTAAGTCGTACTGGAGCGCTGCTTGTACGTAGATTTCATTTATTTCTATGAAACCATGCTAGAGCATTGCTCGCATGAGATTTTCTGATATCATGAATATGCTTGGAGCCGTGCTAGAGCTTCGCTCGCACAGGGATTTATATGACATGCATATTGCCGTGCTGGAGCCTCCTGTAGACTGTGTGTCACAGTGAGATGATATGCTCACACGTTCATACTGAGATAGAGATGACATGGGTGGATAAGACCTATTGCAGGCACCCCTAACTGAGCTTGGGTTCACGGAGTACATTGTACCATGTATGTCACGTGGAGTACGCTGTACCGTGGGGATTGTTGGAGTGGAGTGGCATTAGCCACAAGGCAACAAGCCTTGCCCTCGCAATCCTGATGTTATGCTGTTATGACGGGTAGGACCGACGCAGCTCCCGTTTCAGGTGTGATACCCCGCACACTAGGTACCGTGTTGCCAGGGATCACGAGGTTATGGCCATAGTCCTATGTTGTTACTGATAGTCAACTACATGTCTCACATGATATAACTATTGGTCGATAGACTAGGGTAGACCCGAGGGAGGGGTCAGGCCCTCTATTTTCTGATTTTATGATATGTGACCCTGAAAGAAGGGTGGTTTTATAACCAAAGTTTTATAACAAATTTTAATGAATTTTTTTATGAGTTTGGAATTGAATTATGAGATGCTTAACCCTTTTGGGTTATTTTATACTGCGTTGTTAATGAAATAATTTAAACGTAGTAGCATGATATGTTTTCCATGCCTTAATGATAAATTCATGAAATGATTGTATCTCATGATTTGTTTTATATCGCATGAAATAATGCTTGATTTTGATTTAATTCATGCTAAATATGATTTAAGGATGTCACATAAAATGCCATTGATGCATAAGTATTATGATTTATATATGCACGAACAGTTTTATAAACTAAGTTATTGATGACATACATGAATTTGTGCTTGAGATTTTAATGAAAAGAAATAGATTTTAAGGGCATGGCATTATGAGCATGTAGATAGTGGAGCTATCTACTTACTTGCATAATTACCTTACTAAGCATGTGGTTTGCTCACCCCCTTATTTTCCAATCTTTTCAGAGCACTCAGAATTGTTAGTGAGCGGCTGAGGACTTGTATTCTTAGTATCCGCTGCTTCCCATTGAGAAATAGGTATACACATTTGTATGGTTTTGTATCTAAATATGAAATGCACAGTACTGTAAACGTATATGATGTCAGGGATGTAAAGTTATGTAAGTACCATTGGTTATGAATTTATTAAAGTCAGATAATAGTAAACTCTGATATATGAATGTGAATATGGAAAAAGAATGGTAAATAGGTAAGGGGTGAATAACACCGAATCATAGCCCAATTGTTTGTAGGATGGTCACAATGAGAGAAAGGTAAGAGTTAAATATTAAATGAAAAAGCAAAAAATTTACACTTATTTTTAGATAATTTGGGACATGACAGCAGTATGCTGTCCGGTTGGACCTCGTTTATCACAAGCACCCAACGCCTGCATATCTCCACAAGGCTCTCAATACTTCGCTCTATCCTAGCGAAGCGTGCCTTAGTATCCACTGGTCTCTCAACAAGGTTCTGTGGAGTCTGATCAGTCTGTGGCTTTGTACGGCTCTCAAGCCTACCCCTATGACCTCTAGCACGTGAACTCGCCCATCTACCTCGACGGGTGATAGGCATAATGCCTAATTTCCTATACCCATAACTATTTATTAATCTAATCTATCTCGATATACATAGTTATATCTAAACAAAGCACAATACTATGGGGATTTAACTTTCTTACTTACTAATACCGACTCATATCAGGCCAACTTAGCTTTAATACCAATCTCTATCACGACCCATTTTACCCAAAATCGTTAAAAAATTTCACTTTTTGTCAATTCCTTTCCCGGTCGTGAAGATTCTCACCACCAACAGTTAGGTTATGAGTCAGTATTAGTAACTTTTACCATCCATCTTTTAATTAATCAAGAGCAAACACATACATTTGAAAATTTAAGTTCTATACTTATACATGTTTGCTAACATTTACATCCTCCATATTACATTTCAAAATGATTACTATGCTAATACATGTTTAGATACAAAAAGATTCTAATGTGTATAACTGTTGGTGATGAAGAGCAGCAGATATCAGGATGCAACTCCTCAATCCCTCTATAAACTACTGTGTGCGCTCTGTAAAGGGGGAAAATGAAGGGGATGGGCAACCAGATGCTCAGTAAGGCAATAATGCAAGCATGGTAGATAACTACACTATCTATATGCTTATAATGTCATGGCATAAAATCATTTATATCCAGAGCATGAGGTAATGTTAAAACTATGCCACATGTATATACATATATCATGTACTGAAAACATGAAAATAGGCATGTAAACATGGAAAATCATCATGTAAAACTTCTCATCCTCATCATAGCAAACTTATCATTTTCATCTCAAATCATAGATTTCATACTTTTCATAACAAGGAAAAATCATCATAAAACCATCCCTCAGAGTTTAACACCTTCTCAAAACATAGTAAAACTTATCACAGACAACATATCATCCCTTTAAAAACATTCCACAAGGCTCAACCCCTCCCTCGGGTTTACCCTGGATAACACATAGTCTACAAAACCATGTGATATCATCTAAGACAGGTGGTCACTATTTATAATCGAGGACTCTATTGGCCAACTATGTCACTATCATGCCAGACCACATGGATCTCAGTGTGCGGGGCATCATGCTGGAACAGGAGGTGGGTTAATCCTACCCGTCAGACTTTAAATCAACATCAATCACCGCACGGTGTAGCGTACTCCATATGATATACATGGTACAACATACTCGTGGACCCATATCACGGTTAGGGGTACCTGTTCTTATCTACCCATACAATTAATAACCGACTCAATCTGAAGTACACGTGCGAGCATCTCATCCGTTTGACTAATATTCTACATGAGGTATCAAGCACGACTCATTACATATCGTAGTGTGAAAAGCCTAGTGCGAGCAAAGCTTCAGCATGATTTCATGCATAATTCGGTAAAATCCTCATATGAGCAACGCTCCAGTATGGCTTTATACAAAATAAGCAATGATCAAATCATGTACAAGCATAGATCCAGTGCGGTTATATGCCTAAGAAACAAATGTAAACCCACGTACGAGAAAAAGCTCCAGTACGGCTTGCATGCATCTCAACTCAAAACATGGTACGAGCTAGGCTCCAGCGCATTTCATATATGTCAAAATATCAAAAAACCAGTGCGAGTAAAACACCAGCACGAATAAACTAATATAAATCTGATAGGCAACTCTATTTTTGTGAGACCCCGTATATGTATAATAATATATATGTACATAGAAATGTAAATTAAGTGACGTATATGTGATGTAAGTCCATAAGTTAATGAACACACATGTAATAAGAGTTGTGATTGTACATACAAGTTACATTATGTGTGAATGTAAAGAAATGGACTTAAACATGTGGAGAATGTGAGTAGAATGAATTATGAGTAGTGTGGTAAAATGGAAGTAGAATTACATAAGTTGTGCACTTCCATTTGGTTTATATTATGTAATTTTGGATATACAAAGATTCTACACAAGTTTTAATAGGTATGAAGTATTATGGGATATCACATCCAAGTCTCAAAGATGATTGGATGAGAAAATGATCATGGCAACAAAATGTATGAAGTTTGGTAAGTGTTGCTGCAGAAGAATTGCAGAAAATCTGGAAATTGTGAAGGGCAGATAGATCTCATAGGATGAGAGATCGATCTGGAAGTGCCAGAATGCTCTTATTTGGGTAATGGAATAGAGCAGATCGATCTCCAATGGAGCCATATCGATCTCCTAAGCATTCTGTAATGAAAAGATCGATCCTCAAGCACCCAGATCGATCTCTTGCTTCGACAGATCGATCTCATACTTAAAATGCTGTGAAAATGAGGGATTTAAGGGGACCAGATCGATCTCCTCTTGGTGCAGATCGATCTCCTCAAGCTATTTTTATAAAAGGAGTGCTGAAAATCAGAAAATTTTGGAAAAAACACCATTCTTCCATTTTCAACCCAAAAACCTAACTTTCTCTCTCTAAAATCAACCATTTTCAGTAAGATTTGAAGAAAGACCATTAGAGGCAAAGTTGTTCCTATCAAACAGAAGAACAACATAGTTGGAAGGTATTTTCCCATTGTTGGTATTGAAGGACCTAAGGGCATTGTCATTTGGAGCAAGAAGAGAAATCAAATTGGGTAAGATTCTAACACTCCAACTATGGTACATTGTCTATTTAATTGACTTTGGAGTTGTTTTGCATGAGTATGGATGGTTAGAAACTATCTAAAATACATTGGAATGATTATGACCTAGAAATGGTCTAGTGTGAGAAAGTGGAATGTATGGAGATTAATGAGAAATGAGATGTCTAGAGGTGACAATAGTGTTATGGGTATGATTTTAAGATGTTATTGCTGAATAAATTGTAAGATTTACCTAAAAGGGGTAAAATGTGGATTAAGGCATTGGTAAAATGCATTAGTGAATTATATTGAATAGTGAGGTCAAATATGGGTTAAAAACGTTAACTCAATTGATTTGGATGAATGAATTGCAGCTTTCGAGGATACGCCGGAGCGAGTTGAGCCAAGAGCGTGAGAAGCTAAGAGGAGAAGAGTCACACTAAGTAAATCGAGGTAAGGGAATTGTGTGAACTCTTAGAGATATCTGTGTGCAACTTGGGTTTCATTAAATGCTTTGCTAGAATGCATGAGACATTAGGAAATGATGTTGGGTGATTAAAGGGAAAAAGTTGGGTGTTTGACAAAATGTGCATGAAAACAAAAGCATATTTCTTTGAAAATCATGTTTTATTGCTTTTTAGCAAATGATTGGTAGGTTGGCTGACATTGAAATGATTTGCAAAAGAAATGAGTGTGTTTTGGTTTTGTTAACCATACTTTGCAAAGTTTTGAGCCACCTACATGATTTCGTGAGTATGAAAGTATGCTAGAGTATGACTCGCAAGAGATTTGACATGTTTTATACACATGAGTGCTAGAGGCACTAGTTTTCACATGGATTTCATATTTGTTTTGGCATTATGCTTAGAGTTTGTCTCGCACTAGATGCCCACCTTGCATGTTGTCGTGTTTGGAGCTTCGAGTAGACTGGGTGTCACATTGATTAAATAGGGTCACACGTGCATTGTTTTGACATGATTAATTAGCCATGTTAGGAGCTTCGGGTAGACAAGAGGTCGTACCGATTAAATAGGCTCACACGTGCGTTTGAGATGTGGCGTGATTGGGTCCACGGAGTACATTGTACCATGCATGTAGCATGGAGTACGTTGTACCTTGTTGAGTTGTGATGTGCCGTCTTCGGACGGGATCTGCTATGGACCGACAGGTAGGATTTGACCTACCTCCTGTGTGGAAGCAGATAGTGGTGATATCCCGCACACTTGATCCGTGTAGCCGGTATCACAGGTTATGTACATAGGCCTTGAGGTTATTACCTGTTGTTAAACTGCCTATCTCACATGTCTATTGCTTTGAGAATAAATCCATGTTTGAAATGATTTGTGGGTCAGGAAAGTCCAAGGGATGGGATGAGACCTGACCAGTGTTGGATTGATTTGTTAATGGTTTTTAAAGTGCACGGATGGATGATGTTTAATGCCATGCTTTATTGTGAAAATGCATGATGTTTAATGCCATGCTTTATTGTGAAAATGCATGATGGTTAATGCCATGCTATTTGAGAAAATGCATGATGGGTAATGCCATGCTTTTATTGTGAATTATGCATGATGATTTATACCATGCTTTGCGTTGAAATGTGCACTGGATTTTAATAGCACGAATGCTTTACATACCATTAACACAATCATACACTCATGTTTTGAGATAAATGATGAATTAAATGCTTTTGAGCATGGCATCACGATCACGTAGATAGTGCAGTATCTACCTGTTCGCATGATTGCCTTACTGAGCGTGTGGTTTGCTCACCCCCTTATTTTCCCCCTCTTTACAGAGTGTTGAGTATAGATTGAGCGTGACTGGAGGCATTCCCTTTTGGTAATTCACTGCATCCCATCGCTAAAGGTATACACACTGTTGAAATTTTGTATCTAAACTTACGATAGCACAGTAGCATTTTGTATGTAACTATTGGGGATGTAAAGCAATGTAAACACATGTAACAACTCTGATATATATATATATTTATACAAGTGTTTACTTATGAATAATATGCAAATTGAATTGGTATGGTGGAGTGAGTTAGACATCGACACACAGCCCAACTATTGAGGAGAGTTGCTGTTCACGATTGAGGTAAGGATGAATGATAAATGATGCATGAAAATGCGAAAAATTTGTACGTATTTTGGTAAGTTGAGGGTCGTGATAGAAGTTGGTATATCTGAGTTGGTCTGACGTGTGTCGTGTCTAAAATACTTAAAAAGTTAGAAAATTACATCCCCATGTTACTGTGCTTGTTTAGATACAATTGTGTGTGTCGATGGGTTAACTAAGTAATTGGTTGTGAATGTAGGGAATTAAGTAAGTATGCCTAATACCAGTCGCGGTAGAGGGATGAGAGCGTAGGCTCGAGGCCATAGAGGTAGGCCTGGGGGTCTTGTTGAGCCAGAAACACACGAGGCTGAGGAGGATGTTGAGGTGGAGGCTGATGTTGAGAACGCTCCACAGGGTCCAGAGGAGAGGCCCAAGAGTACTGAGGCTCGCTTTGCGAGGATTGAGCGGAGCATTGAGATGATTGTGGAGTTAGTCACCCAATCTTTATCAGGAGTTGGTGGTAGATAGAGTCCCACTACACAGGGTGATGCCGAGCAGGCGGCAGCTCCTGAGGCATGGGCAGGGCCAGCCCAGAGACCTCAGACGACAGATACCCCACCCACACAGGATGTGCCTACATCGGTTGCTATGCCAGGCAGTAGAGGTTCGGGATATGGATGAGATTTGGATAGACTGCGATAGTTCCAGAAGTTTGGACCTTGTCTTTCAGCGGAATTAAGGACCCAGTGGCAGCTGAGGATTGGATAAGTGAAATCGAGAAGTTGTATGGGTTCTTTGAGTGTACTACCACCGAGATGGTAGCATTTGCCGCTTTTATGCTGAAGGGATCAACAGAACAGTGGTGGATGTCCACTAGGCCTATTTTGAGAGCCTGGTATACTGAGATCAACTGGGATATATTTTTATAGGCCTTCCGGAGACAGTACATTCTGAATACCACACAGCGAAAGCTAAAGATGGCATTTTTGGGACTGACCCAAGGGAGCAAGACTGTGGATGAGTATGAGATTGCTTTTATATCCCTAGGCAGATATGATCCCAACACTATGAGTAATGAGGTCAAGAAAATCCAAAAGTTTGTGGATGCATTGAGTCAGGTCAAGATTGGTTCCTCTGGATATACCGACCTACGAAGAGGCAGTGCACAGAGTGCAATTGTGTGAACAAGATGTTGATAGAATCGCCTTAGAGTTTGGGAAGGTTGGTAAGATGAGGGACAGAGATAAGAAAAGACCAATACTATTTTATTCATTTAATTCATAAATTAATTTCTCAGTCCAGTTTTACCTTTTAGGTATATTTTTCGATTATTTTCGAGATTATTTTTCGATACGAAAATTTTGGTTTATTCCAATAAATTTATATCTTGTTCAATTTAACCTGAAATTTAATTATTTCTTCGTTATTGATCAAGATTTCTAAATCTCATATTTTTAATTAAATTTTCTTATCCTGATTAATACCGAATTTTAGTCTTTTGACCGTTATGCCCTTGCACGTGTTCGGGAATACCATTTCAATCCTTTTGCATTTTTTTTAAATGCACTCGAAATTTCTATTTATTCCCTTTTGCTCTTATGATAAAAAAATCTGGTCTTACAATCTCCCCCACTTAAGAAAGTTGGTCCTCCAAATTAGAACCAAGTCAAATGATTCCTTAAACAACTCCGGGTACGTCTATCGTATCTTATACTATCATCTTTAAGTGACTTTCTCCGGAGTGTAATACTACCAACATACTTAACTAGGGAGATCATCTTAAACCTCAACACTTTCTCCTTCCTGTTTAATACCCACATCGATTTTCCAATCATACGTTATACTTTCATTGACCTAAACTGTTGGAGATCATATCCGATCACATATGGGTTCGGATAATATTTCTTAAGCATCAAAAGATGGGACACATTGTGGATGCCTGCTAATTCAAGTGGTAACGCCAACCTACAGGTCTTATCTCCCACTTGTCCAGTATCTCTATCCGAATCTTGTTACGTCCTTAGGAAATGTAAGTGCCACAATACTAATTCAACCTTGGTGAATTCCAATGGTTCCTGTCTCTTGTCAGCATAGCTTTTCTATCTTCTTTGAGGTGTTCTTAATTTCTCACAAATCATCTGAACATTCTCAGAGATTTATCTTACCAATTCAGGAACAATTCTCTATCTGTCACCCACCTCTTCTTATCCAAGTCAGGGAATAACTCCCTACGGCCATACAATGCCTCATAAATTCTCATCCCGATACTCAAGTGAAAACTGTCATAATTGGCAAATTCAATTAGTAACAAATGATCATCCCAGGAGCTTATCAAATCAATGGCACACGCTCTCATCACATCCTCCAGAACTTGTACAGTACTCTCTGACTGACCATCTGTCTGAGGATGGAGGCTATGCTAACACTTAATTAGGGTCCCATAGCTTCCAAAAATAATATTCCCAAAAGTGGGAAGTGAAGTGAAGCGGGAATCCCTATCTCATACCATGCTCACTGGAACGCTACATAATGTTCCACAATCTTCCTTACATATAACTTCGCCTACGCACTCAGAGTATCCGAGGATTTCATAACCAGAAGGTGGGTAACTAAATCAATCTATCGGCTATCACCCAGATAGTCTCGTGATTCATCCGGGTCCTCTGTAACTCATCACAAAATTCATGGTAACTTGTTCCCATTTTCGTGTCAATATAGGTAGAGGCTACAATAACTCTACAGACTTCTAGTACTCTACCTTACTCTGCTGACATATGAGACACTTTGATACAATTCTACAATATCTCTTTTCCATATCTGACCACCAATACCTTTTTTGAAGATTCTAATATATTTATTACTTTTCGGATGCACTGTATATCCCAAAGAGTGAGCTTCTGACAATAAAACTATTTCATCAATTGTGGTCCTGGGGAGCACTTATACTGTCTTTGAACCTCTGTAAGTCATCATCACACACTGTGAACTCTGTCACTATACCCTTCTGAATCTGACCACACTATCGACACCATGCCGATTATCACGCTAAGCCTAGCAAATCCGGTCACACAAATCAAGTTCTAACCTCAGGCTAGCTATCACAAAATCACCGTCATCATCAGAAGGGATCACATCACTACTGAGGTTCACAACTGCTCTAGCAGCTCACGCTCCCAGACCATCATATGTAATACCATCCTGAGACTCTTTCTGTTCAAGGCATGAGCCATTACATTAGCCTTTCTTGGGTGGTACAATGTTCACAATCTTAATCCTTAGAAGCTCTAACCCTCTTGGTTATCTCATATCCGACTCTTTATGTGAAAACAGATACTCGAGGCTTTTAAGATTAGTGCATACCCGAAATTTCTTACCATTTAAGTGGTAGCGCCATATTTTTAGTATAAACGCTATGGCTGCCAACTCTAAATCATGGGTCGGATAGTTTCTGTCATGGTCCTTGAACTATCTGGATCCATAAACAACTATCTTCCCATTTTACATCAATACACAGCCCAATCCTTATTTTGAGGTATCCATACACACTGAAACCTCTTGAGTTGTTGGTTATGGTGAGATTACTTACGGTGGTCAGTTTATTACTTCAATATAACCAAAACTCACTGAAGCTACTTTCATACTTATCATACCACTTGTATGCAATCTTTTTTCGAACAGGATGTGTCAACTGAGCAGCCCATTTCGAGAAACTCACAACACCTCGTCCGTAAGACAATTTCCTATTGCTACTCATGCTCTTCCCTGGACTTCGAATAAATTGCAATATCATCGCTAAAGATGACAACCAATCAGTCCAGATAAGCTTTAAATACCTCGTCATAGTTGAGTTCCACTAAATATTCCAATCACTCATATCCTTGATCTATGTACGCATAAACGTACATTTCTTTTTTTATATATATTAACGGCTTTTATAAAATTTTAATTTTTTAAACCTCCATGATTGATCGAATTCTATATTTCTTTATCGTACCAGTAATGGTACCCAAATTTTAAATGTATATATTACAACTGTCGATTTCAATTTATAGCTTATGTGTGCGCTTCTAGACGCTGTCAAATCTTTAGGCAGGGAAGTATTTTAAAATACCTTTATTAACCCTCAGACTTGAGCACAATTACTTTACTTATCAGTCCATGTGGTCACAATTCATAGTCACTACATATCGCTTAATCCAATATATCTCGTATGCAGAATCTATCATATCTCCAAGCTTATCTTATTTCATATATCACTTATGACAAACTCTTTCAATACTTGTCAAACTTATAATACACTTTTCAATGATGTTTTCACCCCTATTTTCAACTTACAATCCCTATACCCATATTCAGTTAGTGAAAATCAGCTAACTATTATCATCTTGCCTAAGGGTACAGGCTTTACATCTTTCACTAGCTTATAAGCAACTGAAGGCTGTATGAATAAATGCGTGGCACTAGGATCAATTAAAATAATTACTTCATTATCTTCCACCACATCTAATGAAACATCAGTAGTATCTTGGTCCAAGGCATACACTCACCCTCGTCCAACATCTTATTTCCGTGGTATCTACCACATATCCTTCACTATTTACACTGTTTACACTGCTACACTTCTACGTAGCAGGTCGGGGTCCTCAAATCACAATACCTCTCATAAGTGTTGAAATTAGATATACTGGGGTTTATCAATCAACTTACCCCGTAACTCATCAGCTCTAATCTTTTACCAATTACCTTTTTCCCGTTCTGACATCTTTGTCATTCCCTATTCTCTTTTGTCTCTATTTCGACATTTCGGCCCATACTACCTTTTCCCAAACTCAGAGGCGTGCAACTCATGATCTTATTCACACAACTGTAGTGTGTGCATTGTCTCGGCATAGGTAGTGATATCTAACGGGCTAATCGAACTGTAATCGACAATCTGAGCCCTTCCATGAACTTTCAGACATTTCGACTCTCACTGTTCATCGTGTCTGAGTCATAACTGCCCAGGAATATAAACTGAGATTCATACTCATTAATCAACTAGTTCCTCTGGGCCAGAATAAAAAATTTCATCTGTAATTTCCTTTAAGCAATATGTAGGATATTCTGTCACCGGAATACATATAGACATTATTTCTCATGTAAGCTCTAGATGTATATGGAAAATAATTCTAGATGTCTAACTCTTAAGATGGGTCTAGCGGACTTCCACCAATGCTCTAACTCGCCCTCATATACTAAGTATACTCTGAGCAATTAGCCCACAAAATATTCTCTACACTCCGCTCGAACCTCATGAAGCATGTCTCAATACTGTCCGATCTCTCTGTCAGACTTTGTCTGATCTCTCTGTCGGACTCTGTGGGGCATGCTCAACATCAACCTCCACGTCAATCTCATCTCGAGTCTCATGTGGTGACTCAATACGACTCTCAGGCCTATCTCTACGGCTTCGAGCTCATGTACTCGCCCTTCTATCATAGCGGCTATCAGTTAATGATTTTATATTCTTGCATTCAAAATCAAATTCTTAGCTGCACTTCCATCTCAATATACACAATTGTATCTAAACAATGGACAATACATGGGGATGCAAACTTCCTTAACCACTAACACCGACTCATATCAAGCCAACTCCAGCTCTGATACCATTAAACCTATCACGACCCATATTACCTAAAAATCAGAGTAAATTTTTCACTTTTTCATTTATTATTTAATTCTTACCTTTCTCTCTTCATGACTATCCTACAAACAGTTGGGCTATGATTCGGTGTTAGTCACCTCACACTATTACCAATTCCATTTTCATAATCACATTTATATATCAGAGTTTACTATCTTTGACTTTAATTAAATACATACACAATGGTATTTACTTAAACTTACATCCTCGACATCAGATACGTTTACAGTACTATGCATTACATATTTAGATACAAAACTATACAAATGTGTACACCTGTCTCTAGATGGGAAGCAGCAGATACCAAGCATGCAAGTCCTCTGCCGCTTACTAAATTACTGTGAGTGCTCTGAAAAGATGGGAAAATAAGGGGGTGAGCAAACCACACGCTCAGTAAGGCAATTATGCAAGTAAGTAGATAGCTCCACTATCTACATGCTCATAATACCATGCCCTTAATTTCATTTCTTTTCATTTAAAATTTCACGCACAAAGTCATGCATATTCAATGCCATAGTTTATCCAAAACTATTTGTGCCTATATAACTCATGTAATTCATGCATTCTTAGCATTTTATGTGACATCATTAAATCACACTTGGCATGAATTAAAACAAGATCATGCATTCTTTCATGTCATGTAAGACAAATCATGAATTTGAATAAAAACATGGAAAACATCATCATGCTGCTGTATTTAAATCAATTCATTAAAACTGTAGTATAAACTAACCCTTATGGGTCAATAATCTCATAAAACAATTCAATGTAAAACTTCAGTTATAAAACCACCCTTCTTTCAGGGTTACATATCATAAAATCATGAAATCATAAAATCAGGGGCCTGACCCCTCCCTCGGGTCTACCCTGGTCTATCGATCAATAGTTATATCATGTGAGACAAGCAGGTGATTATATCAGTAACATCGAGGACTATGGCCATATCCTAGTGATCCTTGGCAACACAGTACCTAGTGTGCGGGGTATTACACCTGAAACGGGAGCTGGGTCGTCTTACCCGCCAGAACAGCATAACACCAGGATTGCGAGGGTAAGGCTTGCTGCCTTGTGGCTAATGCCACTCCACTCCAACAACCCCCACGGTACAGTGTACTTCGCGTGATATACACGGTACAACGTACTCCGTGAACCCAAGCTCAATCAGGGGTGCCTGAAATAGGTCTTATCCACCCATATCATCTCTGTCTCAGTATGCACGTGGGAGCATATCATCTCACTATGGCACACAGTCTACAGGAGGCTCCAACACGGCTATATGCATGTAATATAAATCCCTGTGCGAGCGAAGGTCAAGCACGACTCCATGCATATTCATGATATCAGAAAACCTCGTGCGAGCGAAGCTCTAGCACGGTTTCATAAAAATCAGTAAAATCTGCGTACGAACAGCGCTTCAGTACGACTTAAACTGATTATAATTTCAAGTAAAATTCACGTACGAGCAATGCTCTAGTACGGATATGTATATAAGACTTAGTGAAAACCTCGTACGAGAAAAACTCCAGTACGACATTCAAATGAATTATGAAAACAATGTAAAACTTTGTGAGAGCAACGCTCCAGCACAAATGAATGCTTAAGTAAATCAAATCTCGTGTGAGTTACACTATAGCATGGCTTTATGCATAATTAAATCAAATCTCGTGCGAGTTACACTCCAGCACGGCTTTTATGCAATTATTATATCAAAAATGGATGCGAGCTAGGCTCCAGCACCTCATGCACGTCAATCATAAAACCTAGTGCGAGCAATCACTCCAGCACCATTTCATGCATACCATGTCAAAACAAGTCAAAACAGAGTGCGAGCTAGGCTCCAGCAGCTCTCATGCATATCAAATCATAAAATCAATGTGAGCAACGGCTCTAGCACATTTTTTGCATATGATGTCACATAAATTGGTGCGAGCAACCGCTCAAGCACATTTATGCACATTCACAAACGCAGATATAGTGCGAACTACGTGTCAGCACTATCTGTTTCCATATAAACTTGATAGTTGGCCTATTTTCCAAGGAAATTTCATTTAAATACCAATAACACTTACGTAGTGTTATTTTGGGAAACTTATGCAATTATTGGCCAAACTACCGTTTTGCTTTGCTTAAAACCACTAAAATCCCTTAAATCAGAAAATTCATAAATCATGCATTTCATGCATGTCATGCTTTCACATCCTTAGGTGAACTTCCCTCAATAGGGGTAAAATAGTCTTTTCACCTATTTCGATCCTTAAAATCATTTAAACCACTTTTAGGATCATTATACATAATCAGGGTATACATACATATTCAGTGTACAGAAAAGCCATTAAAATACGCGTAGCTATATCTAGCTACTCACATAATTCCCTTACCTCATTTTCCTCTGCACAGTCTGACCTTTCCACTGATGACTCGTCGCGTAGTCCGATTTGCTTCCAATCACATCTCTAGAACTGCGGATACATATTCATCAGGTCAATTACAATACAATCAATTGTATTTCATAATTTTTTGGGCTTAATTTAAATCATTGGGCCCGTTTACCCATATTGGGCCCGATTGTACCATAATGGGCCTTAATCGGCCTTAAGCCCGTTTACCACACTTTATCGAGGCCTATTGGGCTCATTAGCCCAGAAGTAATTTATTTAGCCTCGTTCTAAATTCTCAGATATCTCAAATTAGTATCTACGACAATTTATCCAATTTTCCAGAATTTAATTCATTTATGCGGAAATTAAATCCGTAATTTATGGGTTAAATATCAATCACGCATAGCGATATAAAATTGCTGTAAATAAGGGTTACTTACCTATTATTCCATGATCGTACACAAATCGAGGCTGTCTCAAGCTCTCGGTGGATATCAATTGTCGAGCTACACATTTAAATAATTTTTTGGGTAAATTTTCCAGTCTATTAATAATCAAATTAAATATTCCAAAATTTTAATCGGTCAATTCGACCACTTACTGACTTGCCCGAAACTCGATTGCATCACTGAAATTTTTCCTAATTTTTTCTCTTTTTCTTTTTCCCTTTTTCTTCCCTTTTTTTCCTTTTCTTTTTGGCTGAACCGGTTCGGTCCGGTTCGGTTCAACCCTGTTCAGATCGCCGGTTTAGTCCGGTTCGATTCAGCGGTTCAGTCCGGTTCGGCTGGTTCATGCAACATTTGGTCGTTCCAACGCCATCCGGCTGGTTCTCCGGTCGATTCCGCCACCAATCGGCGCACCACGGCCTGGGCTTCCATAATCGGTCCTCGGGTTGGACCAAATCGACGCCATCTTCGACGAATCAAGGTATCGCTCCCGCGACATTTCCTCTTCCAATCTGTTGATTCCGGCGACTCCACGGCGCGTCGCCGCCGCTGGTGGGTCGAGGTGTGGTCGGGCTCCTCTCTCGGTCATTACCCGCACCTCTGCTTCGCCGGTGGCTTGCCGGACGGAGGGAACCGACTCCCTCGGTTCCATCTCCTTCAGTTCGCTTGTTTCTTCTTTCCCTCTGTTTCTTTCTCCAAAAATTCGCAAATTACGATTTTTCTGGTTTTTTAATTTATTATTTATTATTTATTATTATTTTATTTTTAATAATATTTAAATCAATTAAAATATTATTAAAATCCAAAAATATCTTTAAAAAATACTATTTTATTCATTTAATCCGTAAATGAATTTTTCAGTCCGATTTTACCTTTTCGGTATATTTTCGATTATTTTCGGGATTATTTTTCGATACGAAAATTTTGGTTTATTCTAATAAATTCATATCTTAATCAATTTAATCCGAAATTTAATTATTTCTTCGTTATTGATCAAGATATCTAAATCTCATATTTTTAATTAAATTTTCTTATCCCGATTAATATCGAATTTTGGTCTTTCGATCATTATGCCCTTACACGTGTTCGAGAATATCATTTCAATCCTTTTACATTTTTTTTAAATGCACTCAAAATTTTTATTTATTCCATTTTGCTCTTACGATAAAAAAATCGGGTCTTACAATCTCCCCCACTTAAGAAATTTTGTCCTCCAAATTAGAACCAAGTCAAATGATTCCTTAAACAACTCCAGGTACGTCTATCATATCTTATATTATCATCTTTAAGTGACTTTCTCCGGAGTGTAATACTACCAACATACTTAACTAGGGAGATCATCTTAAACCTCAACACTTTCTCCTTCCTTTTTAATACCCACATCGATTTTCCAATCATACGTTATACTTTCATTGAGCTAAACTGTTGGAGCTCATATCCGATCACATATGGGTTCGGATAATATTTCTTAAGCATCAAAAGCTGGGACACATTGTGGATGCCTGCTAATTCAAGTGGTAACGCCAACCTACAGGTCTTATCTCCCACTTCTCTAGTATCTCTATCCGAATCTTGTTACGTCCTTAGGAAATGTAAGTGCCATAATACTAATTCACCCTTGGTGAATTCCAATGGTTTCCTGTCTCTTGTAGCATAGCTTTTTTATCTTCTTTGAGGTGTTCTTTGTCAGACCCAGATTTTTATGCAGCTTGTACCTTATGGTTCCTATGTGTATGAACACTTTATTACATAGTTGAATCATAAGTAGAGTAATTACTAACATGCAATCGACAATTTGAGAAATTAAAAATGCATGTAAGCTACATAACAGCGAGATAAGGGTTAAGTTAATTCTCGAATGAGTGCAAGGGTAAAACGGTCAAATGACTGAAATTCGGTATAATTTCGATGAGAAAATTTCATTAAAAATATGAAATTTAGGAATCTTGATCAAAATCGAGGAAAATATTTAATTTCGAGCCCAAATGATCAAGATATAAATTTATTTGAATTTATCAAAATTTTTATCTCGAAAAACGATCCCAAAAATAGTGAAAAAAATATATCGAAAAAGGTAAAATCGGACTGATAAATTTATTTACGTATTAAATGAATTTAATATGATTTTTGGAGATATTTATAGATATTTTTGGGATATTTATGGGATATTTTTGGGATTTATTATTATTTTATAATAAAATAATAATAACAATATATTATAAATAAAAGAAAAAAAAGAAATGGATTGAAAATCGGGGAGAGAGAATAGAGGAAACGGAAGCAAACCGACGGAAGAAGAAGACCACCGGACGGCGAGCACCGGCCACCCCACGGGCAGGCAAGCGGCCTAAAAAGGAAAAGGAGGACCGTGCGCACCCATCGGCACCGGTCACGACCTCCACCAACGTTGGACGCCGGCGAATCGAAGAGGAGAAGCTACGGAGGAAAAGAAGAGATTCGGCGGCCACTGGCGGTGATTGGTACCGATCGAGCCCAGCCGAGTGTTGCCTAGGCTGAGGCGCGCCGAACTGCGGTGCTGATGCTTCTGGAACCGGTCGAAAGACGTCGGCACGACCAAAGGATGCCTGAACCGGTCGGCTGTTCAGGGGAGAAGGTTCTGCGCTGAACTGGACCGGATCGGTTCAGCCAAGGAGAAAAAGGGAAAAAGAGGAAAAAAAGAAAGAAAAAGGAAAAGGGAAATTTTCGGTATTTCATCAGACTTTGGGTAAGTTGATACGAGGTCAAAAGTGACTGATTTGATTTCTGATGAATTTATTTAAATTATATTTAATTGGAAATTGACCCAGAGTTAAATATAATAAATTGTGCAGTTCAACGATAAATTCCGAACGGAAGCCCGATCGAACTTCGATTTACGTACCATCGCATATTCTCGGGTAAGTAAAGTTCATTTACGATAAATTATGTGATTATTGCGTATTTAAGATTTATTTTACGCATTTCAGATTAAATTTCGTATTTAGTGAATTATATTCGAAATTTCGAACTAAATGTCGTAAATGATATACGGGTTATCCAAAGAGCTTGGAATAAAGCCCAATGGGTATTGATAGACCCAATGAGTCGATAGACCTTGATGAAGGGAAATAATAAGTGGAAAACAGGCTTAATACGAATTAAGGCTCATTAAGGATTATTAAGGCCCATTAAGGGAAAATGGACTGTATAAATGTGTAATAGAGTAGGAAAATTATAATTAACCTGAGGAATGATTATTTACAGCTTCGGAGTTTACATTGAGAGCTGATCGGACTGTGAGATTGAGCAGCACCGAGGAAGTGAGGTCACTTGACGTGATATGAGGTAAGGGACTTTTGCGAGTAGTTAGAGATACCTGCACGTATTTTCGTCTGTTTTTACATTCACTTAAAAACTCTGAGGGTCAGAGAAAGTGAATAATAATTATTCAGACCCGATAGTGGTAAATTTCGATTTTGCCCCTAGTTAGTCAAAAAGTCAACTTTTGTGAAAAATTGCAAAAAGCATGGAAACTACTATTATGAGTGTTTAACTACTGTTTAGCATGAAAATAAATAGATGGGCTAATGATTTTAAGGTTGATGTGACTTAAGCACACTTTGTAGTGCTGATTTTAATATTTTGTAAACAATCCCTTTTAAAGAGTCATCTATCATATTATGTGAGAATGAATCGTGCTAGAGCATAGCTCGCACTGGATTTCATATATTTTTCACATACATTAGTGTTGGATTTTGATACGCACTAGATTTCCATGACATGCATGATAGAGTATTGGAGTTTTACTCGTACTCGAGTTTTACATGAGATACATGACAGAGTACTGGAGCGTTGCTCGTACTCGATTCTTCATGGTTTATACATGACATAGTACTGGAGCTATTGCTCGTACTTGATTTGATATTATGCATAGCATGGTACTGGAGCTATTGCTCGTACTTGATTTAATACATGAACTATGCATTGACCTAGTTGCTGGAGGTTTACTCGTGCTAGAGTCGAGTTTGTGATGTGAAACAGTGTTTGAGCGGAGTGTCGACTGTGGGTCGCACTCAAGACGCACACTGTATGTGATATATAATACATGTTAAAACCCATGCCCGAGTTCTTGTGTGACTGTGTGTTACATCTTGTGAGAGGATATCCGCATGAGGGTAATATAGACGTGGTATGATATTCCACAAGTACGAGGGCTAAGGCCTATGTTAGGCACCCTGACTGTGATGCAGGGTCCACGGGTGTACTTTGTACCGTGCCTGGGGGCGCGAGGAGTACGCTGTACCGTGTGTTACGTATAGCTGGCGGCTGTAGGGGACTGACCATCCTCCCGTTGCATCAGTGATGCCCCGCACACCGAGTACTGTGTTGCTTGGGATCACATTTCGGATATGATCATAGTCCAGGATACTATTTGTATTTAACCACAGAGTCTCACATGATATATCACATTCATTGACTGATTTAAATTGCGGACAGACCTGAGGGATGGGTCGGACTCCGATTTTGTGATGTGAATTATTTTAATGCCATATTTATTGTGATTTAAATATACATGGCATGATTTACATAAAGGCATGATTTATATACGATGCATTGTTTTGCACTACATCTACATTTGAGAAAGAAAGCATGATTTTTGTACATGGGATTTAATCTGTACAAGTATATATATTATATTTCAAGACATGCTTTTAAAGTGAGTAAAGGAAATAATGTTTTCAAGGCATAGCATTATTTTAGTAGATAGTGTAGATATCTACTTGCTTGCCTGATTTCCTTACTGAGCGCGTTGTATGCTCACCCCCTTTCTCTACATCTCTCTACAGAGCATCGGTAGTAGAGCGAGAGCTATCGAGGGATCGTATTCCTAAGTCCACAGCTAGTTCCTATCGACCGCCAGGTATACAGATTTTGTACAGTTGTGTATCTAAACATAGAAACAGCACAGTGATGTATACGATATATATGTTATGGGGAATATATTTGTATTAGATTTTCTATAATCTTACATGTATGATAAAAGCAAGTACAGTCAGTAATAGTATGTTGACATGTATGTATGATATTGGATGATGTGGTAAGTGAGGACTCTGACATCGAATCACAACCCAACCATTGAAGAGAGGAAAGGTAAGTCAAAATGCAAAAAATTTGTAGTGATTTTGGTTAAAGTCATGGATTGAGAATGGGTCCTGACAGAATGGATCAGAGTAGAGGTTGGTCTGATGTGAGTCGGTGTTAGAAAATAAGAAAGTGTAAATCCTCATAGTACTGTGTTGTGTTTGATATAATTGTGTATACCAGATAGGAAACGGACTAATTCATTATTATGAATGTAGGAACTTTGCCTATATGGCAAATACGCGTAGTGTTAGAGTTACGAGAGGTAGGGCTCGAGGCCGGGGAGATAGACTCGAGAGACGAGCCGCTGTCGGACCATTACCTATGCATGAGACTCCAGGTGCTACTGAGGCACCCGAGTGTGCCGAGACGCATTTCACGAGATTAGAGCGTAGTCTCGAGACGATTGTAGAGATACTGGCACAGACAATGCCAGGTAGGCAAGGACAGGAGGTAGGAGCTACTACAAGAGAGGCAGTTGCCCCTAATACCCCTACGCAGACAGCTGATGCACAGAGGACTGTAGATACTCCTACACCCCCACCGATTTTGGGTGGTATTGGATTAGGGTATGGATGTAATCTGCATCGGTTGCGAGAATTCCAGAAGTTTAGACCTCCATCCTTTAGTGGGGTCAAGGACCCCGTAGCCGCTGAGGATTGGTTAGCAGAGCTAAAGAAACTTTATGGATTCTTCGAGTGTACAACCTCGGAGATGGTCGCGTTTGCTGTGTTCCTACTGAAATGAGCTGCAGAGCATTGGTGGAAGTCCACCCGACCTATATTGAGATCCCGACACACAGATATCAGTTGAGAGATATTTCGGGAGGCCTTCAGGAGGCAGTTTGTTCCCGACACCGCACAGCGAAAACTACAGGTAGAGTTTTTGGGACTAAACTAGGGGAGTTTATCTGTGGACGAGTATGAGAATCGATTCCTATCCCTAGGAAGATATGACCCCGATACCATCTATAGTGAGACCAAGAAGGTCCACAGGTTTATTGATGGGTTGAGACTAGTGCTACGGTCCAAGTTGGTCTCATTAGACATAGTGACCTATGGGGAAGCAATACGCAGGGCGCAACTGTGTGAGCAGGATTACGAGAGGAATGCTTTCGAGTTTGGGAAGTTTAGCCGTAGCTGAGATATACAAAAGAAGAGGTCGGTTAGAGATTTCAGTTATCAAGGAGGGAAGAGACTCTTCGGTAAGAGATAACGGGTAGAGGAGGCACGAGAGAGATATGCTAGACCTCCTACTTATCCGACTGCAGCCCCAGCAAAGGGCATTTTCATAGGAGGATAGAGACCTGCTGTTGATCAGTGCAGAAGATGCGGTAAACAACATGGAAATAGATTGTGTCGCTAACTCCTATTGTGTGTTTTCGATGTGGGAAACAAGGGCACATTGTTAGAGAGTGCCCAGAGACATTTGTTACTGCACCACTGAGGGGCAGGGAGCCTGATAGAACTCCAGTTGGTAGGTCGGCTCAAAGAGGTAGAGCGATGGCAGAGGAGAAGGGGAAATAAGTGATGGGTCAAGGGTGAGTACATGCTTTGGACCAGGGGACAGCTGATGCTTCATCGAATGTGATTCGAGGTAACATCCTGATTTATGATATTAAAGCATATGTTTTAATTGATCCTGGTGTCATGCATTCTTTTGTATCGCCTTCATTTGCATGTAAATTAGCAAGACATGTAGAGCGTACGCATTTATGTGTGATGATGTTGATTAGTACGCCTATAAATAGTAGTCAAGTTGTAGAATATGTATTTAATGACTGCAAGTTGAGAGTAGGGGATAAGGAGATGATAGCCAATCTAATATTACTAAGTATGAGTGACTTTGATATAATATTAGGAATGGATTGGCTATCTGCAAACCATGCTGTTTTAGATTGTTATGCTAAGACAGTTATGTTTCCTAACCCTACTAGATATGTTGTAAAGTTTAATAAGAATAAATGAAAGGAGTAGTTATGATTATTACATGATTTCTGATTTAGAAAACCTTCAACATATCAAGGTTTCATTGCGTACATGGTAGATATGGATAAGGCACATCCGGAGTTGTCAGAGATTACTGTGGTCAGTGAGTAGCCAGATGTTTTTTCGGATGAATTGCCAGGGTTACCACTAGACAGATAGATGGAGTTCTGCATAGATTTGGTACCTGGTACGGAGCCTATTTCGAGACCACCATATCGCATGGCCTTAGTTGAGCTGGATGAGCTTAAGAGACAGTTGCAGGAGCTGTTGGATAGGGGTTTTGTTCAACTGAGTGTTTCACCTTGGGGAGCACCGGTTCTGTTTGTGAGGAAGAAGGATGGGAGCTCCAATTGTGTATAGATTACCGATTGTTGAATAAGGCCACCATCAAGAATAGGTACCCCCTTCCACGCATTGATGACTTGTTAGATCAGCTTCAGGGAGCACAGGTCTTTTCCAAGATTGACCTGAGGTCTGGGTATCATTAGTTGAAAGTTCGGGGTGGAGATGTACCCAAGACAGCATTTCGTACCTGATATAGCCACTATAAGTTCTTGGTCATGCCATTCGGATTGACGAATGCTCCAGCTGCTTTCATGGCTATGATGAACGATGTGTTCAAGCCATATTTGGACCGGTTTGTTATCGTCTTCATCGATGACATATTGGTGTATTCGAGATCCAAGGAGGAGCATGAGGAGTACCTCAGGATCGTGTTGCAGACGTTACGGGAGCATGAGTTATATGCTAAGCTCAGTAAGTGTGACTTTTGGTTGTCACAGATCTCATTTTTGGGACATGTTGTATCGAGAGATGGTGAATCAGTTGACCCATCTAAGATTGAGGCTGTAGTTCAGTGGGAACAGCCAAGGATAGTCACTGAGATCAGCAGTTTTCTGGGTTTAGCTGGATACTATCGGAGATTCGTTGAGGGATTTTTGAAGTTGGCTGCTCCGTTGACACGTCTTACTCGAAAGAGTGCACCATTCATATGGAACGACGATTGTGAGAAGAGTTTTGAGGAGTTGAAGCGTCGATTGACCACCGCTCCGATTCTCACTATCCCTACCAGCTCAGGAGGATTTGCAGTGTATACCGATGCTTCGCATCAGGGATTGGGCTGTGTATTGATGCAGGATGGGAAGGTAGTTGCTTATGGATCCAGACAACTGAAGGATCATGAGAAGAACTATCCGACCCATGATTTCGAACTAGCAGCAGTAGTGTTTGCGTTGAAGGTATAGCGCCACTACTTATATGGCGAGAAGTTCCAGATATTTACTGACCACAAGAGCCTCAAGTATCTGTTCTCACAGAAGGAGCTGAACATGAGATAGAGAAGATGGCTAGAGCTTCTGAAGGACTACGATTGTGAGATACTTTATCATCCGGGTAAGGCTAATGTTGTAGCCGATGCCTTGAGTAGGAATAGCCTGGGGATGGTATCGTACATGATGGTTAGGGAACATGATTTGCTAGAGCAGTTTGGGAGTCGTGCCTTCTAACATGGATACAGGCTATGTGATAACTAGTCTACGCTTGGAGCCGGATCTGTTGGACAGGATCAGAGTGGCTCAGCAGACTGATCCATTTTGTATGGATGTGAGTAGTCAGATGCAGAAGGGCACAGTGACTGATTTTGAGTTGAGTTCTGATGGACTACCGAGGTTCAGAGGTAGATTGTGTGTTCCCGAGGATCTAGGACTCAGGAGATTAATATTGGCGGAAGCTCATTCGTCGAGGTATACATTACATCCGGGGAGTAACAAGATGTATCAGAACCTCCGAAAGGTATATTGGTGGTCGAGTATGAAGAGAGATGTAGCAGACTTCGTGGCAAAGTGTCTCGTATGTCAGCAGGTGAAGGTAGAGCATCAAAAACCCGCAGGGTTATTGCAGCCTCTACCTATACCGACATGGAAATGGGAGCATATCACCATGAATTTTATGATGGATTTATCGAGAACCCGCAAGAATCACGATGCTATATGGGTGATCATTGACAGACTGACAAAGTCAGCCCACTTCCTAGCTATGAGAGCGACCGATACTCTGAGTTCATTAGCAGAACTGTATGTACGCGAGGTAGTGAGGTTACACGGTGTACCAGTGAGCATAGTCTCTGATAGGGATTCCCACTTCACATCCCACTTTTGGGGACACTTTCAGGAAGCCATGGGAACCCAGTTGAGTTTGAGCACCGCTTTCCATCCTCAAACAGATGGTCAGTCAGAGAGGACTATACAGACTCTGGAGGATATGTTGAGAGCATGTGTGCTAGACTATCGAGGCTCTTGGGATGACCACCTGCCAGTAGCCGAGTTCGCCTACAACAACAGTTATCATTCGAGTATCGGGATGGCACCGTATGAGGCTTTGTATGGCCGTAGATGTCGATCCCCTATTGGATGGGAAGAAGTGGGTGACCGTAAGATTTTTGCTCCTGACATGGTTACATAGGCATCTGAGGACGCCCATTTGATTGTAGAGAGACTGAGGACAGCTTAGAGCAGACAGAAGAGTTACGCTGACAGGAGACATAGGCCACTAGAGTTTGCAGTTGGTGAATCCGTGTTTTTTAGAGTTTCTCCTTCCAAGGGTGTAGCGAGATTTGGGAAGAGAGGGAAACTAAATCATCGCTATATTGGACCCTTTGAGATACTTGATCGAGTGGGAGATAAGGCAATTAGATTGGCATTGCCACCAGACTTATCAGGTGTCCATAACGTCTTCCACATATCGATGCTTCGAAAGTATCACCCGGATCCGTCACATGTGATTAGTTACGAGCCTTTGGAGCTTCGAGAGGACGTGTCATATGTAGAGAGAACGATTCAGATATTGGATATAAAGGAGAAGGTATGGAGATCGAAGACCATCGGATTGGTGAAGATTCTCTGGCAGCATCATACTTCAAAGGAAGCTACTTGGGAGCTAGAGAGTCTGATGCGAGAGAAGTACCCTCACCTATTTGATGACTGACTTGGTTCTAATTTGGAGGACCAAATTTTCTGAGTGGGGGAGGATTGTTTGACCCAGATTTTTATGTAGCTTGTACCTTATTATTCCTATGTGTATGAACACTTTATTACATAGTTGAATCATAAGAAGAGTAATTACTAACATGCAATCGACAATTTGAGAAATTAAAAATGCATGTAAGCTACATAACAGCGAGATAAGGGTTAAGTTAATTCTCGAATGAGTGCAAGGGTAAAACGGTCAAATGACTGAAATTCGATATAATTTCGATGAGAAAATTTCATTAAAAATATGAAATTTAAGAATCTTGATCAAAATCGAGGAAAAAATTTAATTTCGAGCCCAAATGATCAAGATATAAATTTATTTGAATTTATCAAAATTTTTGCCTCGAAAAATGATCCCAAAAATAGTGAAAAAATATACCGAAAAGGTAAAATCGGACTGATAAATTCATTTACGGATTAAATGAATTTAATATGATTTTTAGAGATATTTTTAGATATTTTTGGGATATTTATGGGATATTTTTGGGATTTTTATTATTATTTTATAATAAAATAATAATAAAAATATATTATAAATAAAAGAAAAAAAGAAACGGATTGAAAATCGGGGAGAGAGAATAAAGGAAATGGAAGCAAACCGACGGAAGAAGAAGATCACCGGACGGCGAGTACCGCTCACCCCACGGGCAGGCAAGCGACCGAAAAAGGAAGAGGAGCACCGTGCGCACCCATCGGCACCGATCACGACCTCCACCGACGTCGGACGTCGACGAATCGAAGAGGAGAAGCCGTGGAGGAAAAGAAGAGATTTGACGGCCACCGACGGTGATTGGTCCCTATCGAGCCCAGCCGAGTGTTGCCCAGGCTGAGGTGCTTCGAACTGCGGTGGTGATGCGTCGAGAACCGACCGGAAGACACCGGCACGGCCAAAGGATGCCTGAACCGGTCGGCGGTTCAGGGGAGAAGGTTCTTCGCTGAACCGAACCGGACCGGTTCAGCCAAGGAGAAAAGGGGAAAAAGAGGAAAAAAAGAAAGAAAAAGGAAAAGGGAAATTTTTGGGATTTCACAGGACTTCGGGTAAGTCGATACGAGATCAAAAGTGACCGATTTGATTTCTGATGAATTTATTTAAATTATATTTAAATGGAAATTGACCCGGAGTTAAATATAATAAATTGTGCAGTTCGACGATAAATTTCGAACGGAAGCCTGATCGAAGTTCGATTTGTGTACCATCGTATATTCTCGGATAAGTAAAGTTCATTTACGATAAATTATGTGATTATTGCGTATTTAAGATTTATTTTACGCATTTCGGATTAAATTCCGTATTTAGTGAATTATATTCGAAATTTCGAATTAAATGTCGTAAATGATATACGGGTTATCCAAAGAGCTTGGAATAAAGCCCAATGGGTATTGATAGACCCAATGAGTCGATAGACCCTGATGAAGGGAAATAATAAGTGAAAAACGGGCTTAATACGAATTAAGGCCCATTAAGGATTATTAAGGCCCATTAAGGGAAAATGGACTGTATTAATGTGTAATACAGTAGGAACATTATAATTAAACTAAGGAATGGTTATTTACAGCTCCGGAGTTTACATTGAGAGCTGATCGGACTGCGAGATTGAGCATCACCGAGGAAGTGAGGTCACTTGACGTGATCCGAGGTAAGGCACTTTTGCGAGTAGTTAGAGATACCTGCACGTATTTTCGTCTGCTGTTACATTCACTTAAAAACTCTGAGGGTTAGAGAAAGTGAATAATAATTATTGAGACTCGATAGTGGAAAATTACGATTTTGCCCCTAGTTAGTTAAAAAGTCAACTTTTGTGAAAAGTTGCAAAAAGCATGGAAACTACTATTGTGAGTGTTTAACTACTGTTTAGCATAAAAATAAATAGATAGGCTAATGATTTTAAGGTTGATGTGACTTAAGCACACTTTGTAGTGCTGATTTTAATATTTTGTAAACAATCCCTTTTAAAGAGCCATCTATCATATTATGTGAGAATGAATTGTGCTAGAGCATAGCTAGCACTGGATTTCATATGTTTTCCACATACATTAGTGCTGGATTTTGATACGCACTAGATTTCCATGACATGCATGATAGAGTACTGGAGTTTTACTCGTACTCAGCTTTAAATGATATATGCATGACAGAGTGCTGGAGCGATTAGCTCGTAATCGAGTTTTACATGAGATACATGACAGAGTACTGGAGCGTTGCTTGTACTCGATTCTTCATGGTTTATACATGACATAGTACTGGAGCTATTGCTCGTACTTGATTTGATATTGCGCATAGCATGGTACTGGAGCTATTGCTCATACTTGATTTAATACATGAACTATGCATTGACCTAGTTGCTGGAGGTTTACTCGTGCTAGAGTCGAGTTTGTGATGTGAAACAGTGTTTGAGCGGATTGTCGACTGTGGGTCGCACTCAAGACGCACACTGTATGTGATATATAATACATGTTAAAACCCATGCCTGAGTCCTTGTGTGACTGTGTGTCACATCTTGTGAGAGGATATCGGCATGAGGTTAATATAGACGTGGTATGATATTCCACTGGTGCGAGGGCTAAGACCTATGTTAGGCACCCTGACTGTGATGTAGGGTCCACGGGTGTACTTTGTACCTTGCCTGGGGGCGTGAGGAGTACGCTGTACCGTGTGTTACGTATAGCTGGCGGCTGTAATGGACTGACCATCCTCCCGTTGCAGCAGTGATGCCCCACACACCGAGTACTGTATTGCTTGGGATCACATTTCAGATATGATCTTAGTCCAGGATACTATTTGTATTTAACCACAGAGTCTCACATGATATATCACATTGATTGACTAATTTATATTGCGGACAGACCTGAGGGATGGGTCGGACTTCGATTTTGTGATGTGAATTATTTTAATGCCATATTTATTGTGATTTAAATATACATGGCATGATTTACATAAAGGCATAATTTATATACGATGCATTTTTTTGCACTACATGCCTACATTTGAGAAAGAAAGCATGATTTTTGTACATGGGATTTAATCTGTACAAGTATATATATTATATTTCAAGACATGCTTTTAAAGTGAGTAAAGGAAATAATGTTTTCAAGGTATAGCATTATTTTAGTAGATAGTGTAGATATCTACTTGCTTGCCTGATTCCCTTACTGAGCGCGTTGTATGCTCACCCCCTTTCTCTACATCTCTCTACAGAGCGTCAGCAGTAGAGTGAGAGCTACCGAGGGATAGTATTCCTGAGTCCACAGCTAGTTCCTATCGATCGCCAGGTATGCAGATTTTGTATAGTTGTGTATCTAAACATAAAAACAATACAATGATGTATACGATATATATATTATGGGGAATGTATTTGTATTAGATTTTATATAATCTTACATGTATGATAAAAGCAAGTACAGTCAGTAATAGTATGTTGACATGTATGTATGATATTGGATAATGTGGTAAGTGAGGACTCTGACATCGAATCACAGCCCAACCATTGAAGAGAGGAAAGGTAAGTCAAAATGCGAAAAATTTGTAGTGATTTTGGTTAAAGTCATAGATTGAGAACGGGTCCTGACATTCTTAATTTCTCACAAATCATCTAAACATCCTCAGAGATTTATCTTACCAATTCGAGAACAATTCTCTATCTGTCACCCACTTCTTCTTATCCAAGTCAGGGAACAACTCCCTACGGCCATACAATGGCTCATAAATTCTCATCCCGATACTCAAGTCAAAACTGTCATAATTGGCGAATTTGATTAGTAACAAATGATCATCCCAAGAGCTTATCAAATCAATGGCACACACTCTCATCATATCCTCCAGAACCTGCATAGTCCTCTCTGACTGACCATCTGTCTGAGGATGGAGGCTGTGCTAACACTCAATCAGGGTCTCATAGCTTCCAAAAATAATATTCCCAAAAGTGGGAAGTGAAGTGAAGCGGGAATCCCTATCTGATACCATGCTCACTGGAACGCTACATAATGTTCCACAATCTTCCTTACATATAACTTCGCCTACGCACTCAGAGTATCCGGGGATTTCATAACTAGAAGGTGGGTAACTAAATCAATCTATCGACTATCACCCATATAGTTGGTGTGTAGCTGCTGCTGGACGTGCGCTGCAGCTGGTGTCCTGTTGTTGTACATGAGGACAAGTGAGGCATTGCAGAAGCTTGTGGCACAACTAGACAGTGCTCAGCAGAGCAGGATGCACGTACAGGGGTGTGGGTGTAGTTGGCGACTGATTGCTATGCAATACAGTTGGTATTATTATTATTATTTTCTTTTGTTTTCTATTGTTAGTTATAATAGTTTAAAAGTTTAATATTAGAAATTTAATGTTATTTTAGTAGAGTACAACTTTTAATTAGTTTAGGTGTACATTAAATAGCATAATAGTTTAATTTTCTTAGTTTATTAGTTTAAGGTTTAGTTTAATTTTATTAATAGCTAACTTGTGATTATATTAGGAGTTATGAATAAGATGTTACATTTAGGATTAAATTAGAGGACTATTATTTTGTGCATTTTAAGTTTTCATTTTAAATTGAAAAATCCAAAAATATTAGTTCTCATGCATTAATTAGATTTTGTTTTAGTATTAGTAATTATTTAGAGATAGATTTAATTTATGATTATTTTACAGGTAGCTAATTTCTTAATGAGATTTAAGAATTTCCGTAAGGTAATAGGATTTTATTTCATTAGACTTTAGGTTAGTTTAATTTGCATTTCTATTAATTAGTTTAATTACATGCATATTTTACTTTTAGGATTGTTAAATTTTAGTTTAATTAATTTTGTTTCTTATTTTCATATTTACATTTTTAATTGCGTTAATTAATTGTTTTAATTATCTTTTGTAGGTTGTTGTTGTTAATTACTCAGAGCTCTATAAGTAATTTTAGCTTGGTTTTATTTTCTTTAGTTTATAGTTTTTATTATTTACAGTGTTTCTAGCTTTGTAGATCATCCACAAAAATTCATAATTTGCTTGGATATACTTAGGGTAAGATTAACCGGTAGTTAATTAGGCTAATCACTTCTCTGTGGAACGATAATCCGGGACTCAAATCTCATTATTACTTGTATGACCCGTCCACTTACGGATAGAACGTCTAGGTCACTTAGAGTGGGCATTAGTCTCGTACCAAGTTTTTGGGGCTATTACCAGGGAAGATAATTAGCCAGTAATTAATATCGGTGAAATTATGCTTAGGTGTAATTCTAGCTTGTAAATACTTAGGTTGTAAATATTTAGAGCTTTAATCTAGATTAGTTAATTTTCTCTTTCTTAAAAAATTTTTAAAAAAAATGAAAAATATAAAATTTTAAAAAAATTTCTGAGGACTTTTTGATGTTTGCATGTGTAGAGCCAAGAGTTTTGATTGCTTTCCTCTAGATCCTGAAATTAAACGAACTCTTAGAAAAATTCGAAAGGATTCTAGGAAATTAATAGCTCCGCTGCAAAACACCATGATAGAAAATAGAGAAATTAGGACCGTTGGAGATTATGCAGTGCCGACGATTAGAGGGTATTATACCGGCATTAGGCCACCAGCTGTCCCTGCAAACAATTTTGAAATTAAGCCTTTAATCCTTCAGATGATCCAGACTTCTTTACAGTTTAGTGGGCTTCCTCGTGACGACCCAAATGCTCACCTCGGTCAGTTTCTGGACCTATGCAATACATTCAAGCACATTGGATTATTAGATGATGCGCTTAGGCTTAGATTATTCCCCTTCTCGCTTAGGGATAGGGCGTGACACTGGTTAACCTCCTTACCTCCAGGATCCATTTCTACATGGGACGAGTTAGCCCATCAATTTCTAGCTAAGTTTTTCCCTCCCTCTAAAATGGCCAAACTTCATAGCGACATATCTTCCTTTACCCAGTTTGATTCTGAATCTCTTTACGAAGCTTGAGAACGATATAAGGAGCTTGAGAACGTTGCCCCATCTTAGAAGCAACAGAACAACCCCTTTTTCAAACACCTACAACCCAGGGTGGAGGAACCATCCTAACTTCTCCTGGAGCCAAAATTAAGGGCAATCTTCTAATTCTAAACCTGTAGGACTCCCTAGTTTTCAAGCTCCACCAGTTCATATTCCACCACAGCATTAATTTCCACACCATCCACCACTTCAGTATCCACATCATCCACCTAATCATTCCCATCCACCTCACTTCCATTCACCACCACCACCACCACAACCCTAGCACTTACCAGAAGCTGAAAAGAAGCCCCCGTTTGAGGAAATGTTTACAACGATCCTGTAAAATCAAGCAGCTTCAATTAAGAACTTAGAGGTTCAGGTAGGACAAATAGCGAATGCTCTTAGTCAGCGTCCTCAAGGGACCCTTGCTAGTAACAGTAAAGCCAATCCTATTAGGCAAATGGAGGGTAAAGAACATGTGAAAGCCATTACCCTTAGGAGTGGCAGAGAGCTAGTCGATCCACCAGTTAAGTCTAGACCTAAAAACCCCATAGTTGAAAAACCCATAAGTTCTAAAGAAGTAGCTCAGAAAGAGCAGGAGCATCAGGATTAAGCACAAAGGAATCCGAGTTAGGCGCTTCTTCATCTATACCTTCTTCTACTTCACAACCTTCCTCGTCCTCTGATGCTATACATGTTTCCACTACATCCACTCCAGTTAGACCACCAACACCTTTTCCTCAGAGGTTCCAAAATCAAAAACTGGATCAACAATTTGCCAAATTCCTTGAGGTTTTTAAGAAACTTCACATCAACATTCCTTTTACAGATGCTTTAGAGCAAATGCCAAGTTATGTGAAGTTTTTGAAGGATATCCTCTCTAGGAAAAGAAGATTGGAAGATTATGAGACGATGGCCTTAACTGAGGAATGTAGTGGAATTATTCAGAGGAAATTACCCCCCAACCTCAAAGATCCTAGGAGTTTTACCATACCCTGCATGATAGGAAATCTGTTCTTTGGTAAAGCCCTGTGTGATTTAGGAGCTAGTATAAATCTGATGCCTTTGTCTATTTATCAGAAGTTAGGAGTAGGGGATGCCAAGCCCACTACAGTGACCCTTCAGCTAACTGATCGATCCATTAAATATCCGAAGGGGGTCATTGAGGACATGCTAGTGAAGGTGGACAAATTTATTTTCCTTGCAGATTTTATCGTGTTGGACATGGAAGAAGACAGGGAAGTCCCCATTATACTAGGCAGACTTTTCCTAGCGACTGGTAGAACTTTAGTTGATGTACAAAAAAAGGAGTTATCAATGAGAGTTCAGGATCAGGAAGTGAAGTTTAATGTTTTCAAACCTTTGAAGCTCCTTGATGACTCTCAAGAGTGTTTTAAGATGGAGATTAAGGAGGATATAAGGCTTAAGCACAAGATATATGAGAGAATGAGGGAAGTAGATAGAGCTTAGGAGGATTTAATTGTCAACATTCTGTCACCACTTTGGCTGACCGTCCTACTCTTCTCCCTACTACTGAGTGTTGTTTTCTTCAGCTGCATTTGAAATGGCTTAATTTTTTATTTTCACTTTGTATATAGTTTTTTTTTCTATTTCCTTTTCTGTTATTTCTTTCTTTGTTTCCTTCGCAGATTGCTTTTGTATTACATTTTCAATCAAGCTTCGATTGTTCATCATCATCAGAAAGGGGAGTACTCTGTTCTTGAGCTTAAATTCTTATATTATCTGCACACTGAGGACACTGTGCACTTTAAGTTTGGGGGAGGGGATATGACTTGAGTAATATTGGGAAAAATTGGAAAAAAATTCAAAAAATTTTCGAAAATCTGAGAAAGAATTTTTAAAATTTTTTCGAAAATATAAGTTTTTTTTTATTATTTTGGGATGATTTAGTGCTTAGCATATAGTTTTTCCATATTCCGATAATATGACCCCATGATTTAGTCCGACTTTGATTAAATAAGAAGCATGATTATAGGAAAAGCATGAAGTTGAATTCTTGAATTTATCTTAATTCTGATTGTGATTGCCTCATCTTATGCACATATCATGTCATGAATCATATATTTATTTAGAGAAAGCTTATGTGGACATAGGATTGCAGCTGTTCAGTTGATTTTGTGCATCATATTCTAGAATTTATTTGATCTGATCTCAAGATGAAATATTAGATCACACTTAATTAGGGAGATGATTTAGGCCATCTTTGAATCGCTTGAGCCTTTCTAGTCATCCTTGTACATATTTTACCCCTAGTCACCCATCTGGGCCAAATAAGCTTTTATATGTAAATACACCTGCTTATTTTTTCCTTAACTTAAATAATCTGTTCCTATCCCTTACCCCGAAAGCATGAAAAGTCATTGGGATATATTGTGAGCTACGTACATATGGGTATTAAATGATAGTAAAGGAGTATATATTTAACAAAAAATTGAAAATGAAGGAAAAAGAAAAAAGAAGAAAGAAGAAAAATAAAAAAATAGAATAAAAAGTTTAGTGAAATAAATAAGTTTAGGGGAAATAAATTTGAGCTCTTACATTGAAGATCCTAGATGTAATGCATGTTAAGGGGTAATTAAACTTAAATCGACTTTATCATATCATAGCCCCAGCCTTACATTACAAGCTTAATGAAGTCCTATTGATCTTTAGTTAAGTGTGACTACATTAGTAGAGAGAGAAGTGAAAAGCAAACTTATGGGAATGATCACTTGTCATTGCCTTTGCATTCACTATGTTTGCATAATCTAATCCGGGTAATGTACTGTGAAGTGACTTTGACATTTTCACACACACACGAGGAGTCAAATTTGGGTTAGGACTTATGATTAAATGATTCTGAATGTTGGACTTGTAATTGTGAATCTTTGAGATCATAGTCTGTATTTTTTCTCGGAGGATAATATTGGGGAAATTATTATGTTGGTACTTGTCATTCCTGCATGAATTTTATTTTGATTGAGGACAAGAAAAAGCTCAAGTTTGGGGGTGTGATAATTCTATTTTTAATAGAATTATTTGTACTTAATTTCCTAACTAATGATTTAAATCCCCAATTTATTTTATTAATTATCCCATTTATTTAAGTAAAATTCTTTAATGTGCAGGTAAATTAAATCCGGATGAAACTCAGTCGTTTCAGTAAAAAATGGGCTGAAAATAAGCTAAAAGAGACTACACCACTTCAAATTTGTAGAGCGAGTCAACAGTCGTCTGAAAACGTGGGATGCCGGGTGTTAGTATTTTATTCGCTCCGAAACGATAAGATAGACGAACACCGTGCTAATCTTCTGGAAGACACACGTCGGGCCACATCGTACAGTCAAGTGTACTAGAAGACGAATGATGCGAAAATATCTACTCTGCAGCAAATAAAATGAAGACAAGTGGCCAAACAATGCCAACTCATCTAGGATGAAAAATTACCATTATACCCCTAAGTGTGTGTATAAATAGAACATGATAGCAATTGAAGAAAAATTATGTAGTTTTAGGGTAGAAGTAATTTAGGAGTAGTGTTAGAATAGTTTTAGTTTTATTTTCCTTGTTTTTAGAAGCTTTCCTGTTGGTTTCATGTTTATTTTTATTTTAGCAGCCACCATGGTTTCTCTATTTTGCAAGTTCATTTCTTTCTTGTTGATCGGCACATTTAAGTTTGAATGAAAAGCTTTCATTTTTCCTTTCTTTAGTCTCGGGTATTGTAAGACCCGAATTTAATTAAAATACGAAATGAATGAGTATTCGTGAAGGGAAGTCGGGTTAAATTAATCCCGAACACGTGTAAGGGTAAAATGGTCAAAAGATCGAAAGTCGGTATAATTCGATAAGAAAATTTAATTAAAAATATGGATTTGAGAAATCTTGGTCAATAAAGGTGAAATAAATTTATTTTGGGTTAAATTGATCAAGATATTAATTTATGAGAATTAATCGAGATTTTTAGTTCGAAAAAATAATCCCGAAAATAATCGAAAAATATACCGAAAAGTCATTCGGGACAATATCCCGAAAATACGGAGAAATTATACACGAAAAAGGGTTAAAATATAATAAATAAATTAAATAAAATTAAATTAATTAATTTGGAATAAAATAATAATTTTAAGGGATATTTGGGTATTTTTAAGGTATTTGAATGATTAAAATAATAAAAGATAAATAATAAATAAATATGAAAAAAAGAATTGAAAAAAAAAAGAAAAAAAAAGAGAGAAACTGGAAAATGTCGGGGAGAGAGAAAGAGGTAAGAAAACGGAAAACGGAAGGCAAAAACTGAGGAAAATCGGACCCCCGTCCGGCGACCAACGACCCCGACGAGAAGCCGAAGAGGAAGAGGAGAGACCGGCGATCCTTCAGCCACCGGTGACGCGCGCCAAGGACGCCGGAATCCGGCGAAAAACGGAGGAGAAGGCCGCGGGAAAGAAAGGGTCACCGGCGACGAACGGCGGCGAATCCGGCTGAACCGAGGCCAGATTCCGAAAGCCCAGGCGACGGCGGTGCTTTTGAGACCGGTAGCAGCAGACGAAACGGCAGGAATCGCCGGCGACGACCAAGGGAAGAAAATGGGTCCGATAGCCGAAGGAGAAGAGGCCGAACCGACGGCGTTCCGGCGAGCCCGACCTAATCCGAGGGTAGATTCGAGATGCGGACGACCTTACGGAGCCACTGGCGGTGGAAGCTGGCGGAGAATCGACCAGCAAGGCGGTGAACCGGCCGAATCGGGGTGAACCGACGGTCTGAACCGGTCCGAACTGGATTGAACCGGTTCAGCCAAAAAGAGAGGAAAAAAGGAAGAAAAAGGGAAAAAGAAAAAGAGGAAAAAATTGGAGAAAATTCTAGTGATGCAATCGAGCTTCGGGTAAGTCGATAAGCAGTCAAATTGACCGATTTAAATTTTGAAGTATTTTATTTAATTAATTTTGGACTGGAAACTCACCCGAAAAATTATGAAATTATGTAGCTCGACGATTGGCATCCATCGAGAGCTCGAGATAGCCTCAATTTACGTACTAGCATGGAATCTCGGGTAAGTGACCCTTATTTACTACAATTTACATCCTTATGCGTGTTTCGAATTTAAATTCCGCATAAATTGAATTAAATTATGGAAATTTAGATAAATTGTTGTAAATAATACATTTAGCTATTCGAGAGTTAGAACGAGGCCCAATAAATTGATGGTGGGCCCAGTGAGCTCAATAGGCCTCGATAAAGCGAAAATTAAGTGGAAAATGAGCTTAAGGCCGATTAAGGCCAATTAAGGTGCAAACGGGCCCAATAGGGGTAAATGGGCCCAATGATTTAAATTAAGCCCAGAAAATATTAAATACAATTAAATTGTATAATATCTGACCTGAGAAATATTAATACGCAGTTCCGAGCATTTGATTGGGAGCATATCGGACTGCGCGACGAGACAACAGTGGAAAAGAAAAGGTCAGACTCGACAGGAAAATAAGGTAAGGGAATTCTACGGACTTCTAGAGGTAAACTTTACAAAATTTCAAGTTCATATGCAGTCTTTAAAATTTATCTAAAGGGTCTAAAGGTCGAATAATAATTTTAGTGCCCCGAATGGACAAAATTACCGAAATACCCTTGTTAAGGGTAAATGTTTCCAACTTTAGGAAAAATTTGGAAGAGCAAGGACAAGAGGTTCCTGCTCGTTCTGGAGGTATTTTAACACATGCATGAGTAGGCTGGCTCATTTTTAAAGAAAAATGCATAGCATTTCATACCTTAAACGATGTAATTTCTGTGAAAACTATTTGGAGATAACCAAGCCGCCTATGTGTTTTTATTTACATGTGACGTGCTAGAGCTCAGCTCACACGATGTTTGATTTGTGTTATGCATGCATTAGTGCTGGAGCGAGAGCTCGCACTAGAGTTTTACATGCATGGGTGCCAGAGTCTAACTCGCACCAGATTTTACATGATTTTCGTGACAGGGTGCTAGAGTCTAACTCGCACCATGTTTTTACATGATTTTCGAGACAGGGTGCTGGAGTTTAACTCGCACCAGATTTTATAAGATTTTCATATGATTTATATATAGAGTGCTGAGCTTAGCTCGCACTAGATTTACTGGATTTGTGGAGTAGCGCTGTCTGCCCTTGGAGTCAGCCAAAAGGCCCAACAGGCTCAAAAGACCTCTTAGGTGGGGTGAGAGTGAGGGATGAGGTTGGCGGCCTTGTGGGGATGTAAAGCGGGCTCTGCCAGTTTTATTTGATTTGATGAGAGTGCTGAGCATCGCTCGCACTGATTTTATGAGAACATGTGATGAGCCGTGCTTGGAGCATCGGGTAGACTGCGTGTCACCGATTAAATAGGCTCGCACGTGCGTTTTGAGACGTGGCATGAGTATTGAGAAACAAAACCTCTCTGTGGGAAGCAGGCCATTTGGGCTGGAGTACCTAGAGTGATATGGGTCCATGGAGTACGATGTACCGTGCAAGTAGCATGCAGTACGATGTACCGTGGGGTATCTTCGGATACGGTATCTTTGTGATACGGGGTATCTTCGGATACGGCATCTTCGTATGTGTGAGATCGGATAAGACTGACGGGTTGGATTGACCCACCTCCAGGGCAGTTCCCGATCAGGGTGAGACCTCGTACACTGAGATCCGTGAAGCTAGAGGGACTCACGAGGACATATATGGCCAGTCCTGGTTATTACCGTTATACAGATATTGCCTCGTCTCGCATGTCGACGGCTTCGATGATTTAAACTGGGTTTTTAACTAAATGTGCATGATGGTTATTTTCATGCTTTTCAAACCCATGTGTGAATGTAAACCGATTTTAATGGTTTTGTGTGAGTCAGGATCACCCGCAGGAGGGGTCGAGTCCTGACTTTATTGTGAAAATTTTAATTGAGAAATAAATGATTTGAAATAATTGCATGTTGAATTTTCTGTGCAAACTCGATTTACATAACATCATAACTCATATCATCTGTTTTAAAATGTGTGGAGAAAGGGTGGTTTATGCATGGCACCACGTTCATGTAGGTAGTATGGTTACCTACTTGTTCATAGGATTGCCTTACTGATTGATGTGCTCACCCCTTTCATTTTTTCCCACAGATAATCTCCAGTTGAAGTTGAGGCGACTCAGTACTGCATTCTGGATATCCGCTGCTGCCCATCAACATAAGGTATATACACTTGTACATATTGTATCTACATAAGCATAGCACAGTAACATGTTTGTAAGTGTCTCTAGGGGATGTATAAATATTGTAGACATTTTATAAATGACTGGAGAAGAAATAAGTTACATGGTAAATGTATGGTGGGACTGGCCTTGACGCACAGCCCAATTTGTTAGTGGAGTGTGGTCACGATCAGAAGAAAGGTAAGTATGAAATAGAAATAACGCGAAAAAATTAACTCTGATTTTTGGGTAGTTCGGGTCGTGACATACAAAGGTGGTATCAGAGCAGCAATTGGTCTGATGTGTGTCAGTGTCAGTAATTAGAAAATTACATCCCCGTGTTACTGTGCTTGGTTAGATACAATAGTGTATATATCGAGATGGGTTTTGACTAAGAAATGGTTGAGAATGCAGGAATGCCTAATATGAGTCGCGTTAGATGAGAAAGTGCACGAGGCAGAGGTCGTAGAGGTAGACCTGAGTCTACTAAGTCGTGCTGAGTTTGACTATGAGAATCAGTATGAGATTTGAATAGAGGCTAATGTTTAGAATGCCTCACAGAGTCCGACAGAGAGATCGGACAGTATTGAGACACGCTTCGCGAGATTGGAGCGGAGTGTGGAGATTATTTTGAGGAGCAAATTGCTCAGAGTATACATAAGATCAGAGGGCGCAGCGGAGCATTGGTGGAAACCCGCTCGACCCATCTTAAGTGTTAAACATCCAGAGCTAAGATGAGAAATGTTTATGGATGTATTCCGGTGACAGAATATCTCGGACACTATTTAAAAGGAATTGATTTATTGATGAGTATGATTTATGAGTATGGAACTCAGTTATATTCTTTGGTAGATACTACCTCGAAACTATGAACAGTGACAGTCGAGATGTCTAAAAGTTTATGAAAGGGCTCATGTTGTCAATTAGAGTCCAATTGGCCCCGTGAGATATTACCTATACCGAGGCAGTGCGTAGATTTACAGTTGGGTAAATAAGAACATGAATTGCACGCCTCTGAGATTGAGAAAGGTAGTGAGGGCCGAAATAGAGACAGAAAGAGAATTGAAAATGACAAAGATGTTAAAATGGAAAAAATGGTAATTGGTAAAAGATTTAATTTGATGAGTTATGGAGTAAGATGATTGGTAAGGCCCCAGTGCATCCAATTTTGGCACTCTTGAGGGGTATTGTAATTGGAGGACCCCGACCTACTACGAAGCAGAGTAGCAGTGTGATCACTGTAGAATGTGTGGTAGATACCACGAAAGGAGGGTCTATATCTACACTGTATTGATGAAAATGGCCGTCAAGTGTGATAAGACGGACCATTGATTTTGATTGCACAGAGTTGGGCGAGATCGCCCCACAAAAAAGTAAAGAGACAGAAAAACTTCGTTGGTATAGCTGCAACGAAAAGGGAGGCAATAGCCGAAAAGAAAAGAAAAAGGAAAGTAGGTTGTTGGACGAAGGCGAGAGGATGTCTTGGACCAGGACACTATTGATGTTTCATGGATGTGGTGTAAGATACCACACTGTTATGAATAATGAAGTACATATGTTCATTGATCCTGGTGCCACACATTTATTCATACCGCCTTCATTCGCATATAAGTGAGTAAAAGGCATGAATGCCTACATCATTGGGCATAATACTGATAAATGAGTACCCCAATAGAGGAGGATTAATTAACGAAATATGGATATAGAGATTTTAAGTGACAAAAAGGGGTGCAACAGTTGAAATTAAAGGAGTAAAGGATTATACTCACGAAATGAATAATGACAAGAGTTTCGTTATAATAGATACACTAAGGAGATAATCTTCGAGATATGCTTGATTCTGAATACAAGATGTATTGGAGTAAGAGGCGTATGCTAGGTAAGAACATCCTTATGATATGAAGTCATTAGGATTAAAGCAATTAGTAGCGAATACAAATTGTAACCACATGGACTGGTATATAAAGTATATATGGTTAAGTCTGAAGGTTAATAAAGGTATTTCAAAATACCTCCCCGCCTGAAGACTTGACAGCGTCTAAAAGTATATATATATAACCTATAACGTGAAATCGATCGTCGTAATAAATACCTTTAGCATTAGGATACCTTTACTAAGACGATAAGAATATTAAAATTCAACAAATCATAAAAATTAAAATAGTAAAATTTAATAAGAGTCGTTAAGATAAGAAAAGGAAATGACGCAGGTTAGTACCTGAAAACGTAATGCGATTTTGAAGGATCTTATACGCTTATGCGTGGATAAGTCAAGGATTGGACCGATTTGTAATCATCATTATCGATGATATGTTGGGTGTAGTTAAAGTCCAGGGCAAATTGTAAGCAATAATTGAAAGGGCTCTTACAAATGGGTTGTGGTGAGTTCTTAATATGGTCCACTTGGTTGACACGTTTAACTGAGAAAACGTGGTCTTGGAATAAGATGATAGATGTGACATGGATTTCGGTGTAGTGAAGTATGAACTGACCACCGTGATTATTTTCACCATACCCAACTGCTCAAGAGGTTCTCAGTGAGTATGGATACCTCAAAATTATGAAAGAGCTGTGTATTGATGTATAATGGGAAGATAGTCAATTTTGGAGTCAGACAACTCCTTGATCATGAAATAAACTATCTGACCCATGATTTAAAGTTGGCAGCGATAGTACTTGTACTGAGGATATGGTACTATTATGTACACGGTGAGAAATTGTGGATATGCACTGATCATAAAGCCCGAGTATCTGTTTTCACAGAAAGAGGCGAATATGAGAATACATAGTGGGTTAGAGCTTCTGAGGGATTTTGATTTGTGAAAATTGTACCACCCAGGAAAGGCTAATGTGATGGCTGATGCCTCGAGTATAAAGAGCCTCGGGATGGTACCACACATGATGGTCAGGGAGCGTGAGCTGCTTGAACAGTTGTGGACCTCAGTAGTGATGTGACCCTTTCTGATGATGACAGTGATTATGTGACGGCTAGCCTGAGATTAGAACCGAATGAGAGTGCCCGGATTTGACAGGCTTAGCGTGATGATCGACAGGATGTCGATGGTTTGGGTCAGATTCAGAAGGGTACAGTGACAGAGTTCTCAGAGTATGATAATAATTTACAAAGAGGTTCAGAGACAGTATAAGTGCTCCCCAGGACCACAGTTGATGAGATAGTAATATTGTCAGAAGCTCACTCTTCGGGATATACAGTGCATACAGAAGTAACGAAAATATATCGAAATCTCTGAAAGCGGTATTGGTGGTCAGATGTGAAAAGAGATATGGTAGAGATTGTGGAAAAGTGCCTAGTATGTCAGCAGGATAAGGTAGAGTATTAAAAGTCTGCAGAGTTATTGCAGCCTCTACCTATATCGACACGGCACGAAAAATGGGAGTAAGTCTCCATGAATTTTATGATGGTTTACAGAGGACCCAGGTGAATCACGAGACTATTTAGATGATAGTCGATAGAGTGACTAAGTCTACCCACCTTCTGGTTATGAAATCCCAAAATACTCAAAGTGTATATGAGGATTTATGTGTAAGGAAGATTGTGGAACATGATGTAGCGTTCCAGTGAGCATGGTATCATATAGGGATTCCCGTTTCACTTCTTACTTCAGGGAATATTTTTCAGGAAGCTATGGGAACCCGACTGAGTATTAGCACAGCTTTCCGTCCTCAGACAGATGGTCAGTCAAAGAGGACTGTACAAGTTCTGGAGGATCCGATGAAAGCGTGTGCCATTGATTTTAGAAGCTCTTGGAATGATCAGTTGATTTCTAATTGAATTCGCCAATGGTGACAGTTGTCGCTTGAGTATCGGGATAACAAGATATGAAGCAGTGTATGACTGTAGGGGTTGTTCCCCAAATTGGATAAGAAAAAGTGGGTGACAGATAGAATTATTTTTGACTTTTGGATAATAAGTCTCTGAGGATGTTTAGTTAAGGATGAGAGATTAAGAACACCTCAGAGCAGATAGACAAGTATTGGAATTCACCATTGGTGAATTAGTATGGTTGAAATGTTTCTTGTCCTAAGAGAATAAGGACATAGCGGACTTTTGGAAGAATGTAAATTGAGTTTCGCTGGATTGAATCTTTTGAGAGATTGGACAAGTGGAAGATAAGACCTGTAGGTTGGCGTTATGACTTGAATAAGCAGGCACTCACAATGTGCTCTAACTTTTGATGCTTCGGCAATACTATCTAGATCCAACATAGGTGATCGATTATGAACTCCAAAAGTTCAGTTTAATGAAAATATAAGTATATTGATAAGTTGATTCGGCATTAAACAGGAAAGAGAAAGTATTGAGGTTTAAGATGATCTCCCTAATTAAAGTCTTTTGGTAGTGTTACACTCTGGAAAAGGGTCACATAAGAATTAAAGAAGTATGATACGATTGATGTACCTGGAGTAGTTTATGGACTCATATGAATTGGTTCTAATTTGGAGGACCAAATTCCTTAAGTGGGGGAGAGTTGTAAGACCCGAATTTAATTAAAATATGAAATGAATGAGTATTCGTGAAGGGAAGTCGGGTTAAATTAATCCCGAACACGTGTAAGGGTAAAATGGTCAAAAGACCGAAAGTCGGTATAATTCGATAAGGAAATTTAATTAAAAATATGGATTTGAGAAATCTTGGTCAATAAAGGTGAAATAAATTTATTTTGGGTTAAATTGATCAAGATATTAATTTATGGGAATTAATCGGGATTTTTAGTTCGGAAAAATAATCCCGAAAATAATCGAAAAATATACCGAAAAGTCATTCGGGACAATATCCCGAAAATACGAAGAAATTATACCCGAAAAAGGGTTAAAATATAATAAATAAATTAAATAAAATTAAATTAATTAATTTGGAATAAAATAATAATTTTAAGGGATATTTGGGTATTTTTAAGGTATTTGAATGATTAAAATAATAAAAGATAAATAATAAATAAATCTGAAAAAAAGAATTGAAAAAAAAAGAGAGAAACTGGAAAATGTCGGGGAGAGAGAAAGAGGTAAGAAAACGGAAAACGAAAGGCAAAAATCGAGGAAGACCGGACCCCCGTTTGGCGACCAACGACCCCGACGAGAAGCCGAAGAGGAAGAGGAGAGACCGGCGATCCTTCAGCCACCGGTGACGCGCGCCAAGGACGCCGAAATCCGGCGAAAAACGGAGGAGAAGGCCGCGGGAAAGAAAGGGTCACCGGCGGCGAACGGCGGCGGAACCGAGGCCAGATTCCGAAAGCCCAGGCGACGGCGGTGCTTTTGAGACCGGTAGCAGTCGACAAAACGGCGGGAATCACCGGTGACGGCCAAGGGAAGAAAATGGGTCCGACGGCCGAGGGAGAAGAGGCTGAACCGGCGGCGTTCCGACGAGCCCGACCGAATCCGAGGGTAGATTCGAGATGCGGACGACCTTGCGGAGCCACTGGCGGTGGAAGCTGGCGGAGAACCGATCGGCAAGGTGGTGAACCGGTCGAATCGGGGTGAACCGGCGGTCTGAACCGGTCCGAACCGGACTGAACCGGTTCAGCCAAAAAGAGAGGAAAAAAAGGAAGAAAAAGGGAAAAAGGAAAAGAGGAAAAAATTGGAAAAAATTCCAGTGATGCAATCGAGCTTCGGGTAAGTCGATAAGCGATCGAATTGACCGATTTAAATTTTGGAATATTTTATTTAATTAATTTTGGACTGGAAACTCACCCGAAAAATTATGAAATTATGTTGCTCGACGATTGGCATCCACCGAGAGCTCGAGATAGCCTCAATTTACGTACTAGCATGGAATCTCGAGTAAGTGACCCTTATTTGTGACAATTTACATCGTTATGCGTGTTTCGGATTTAAATTTCGCATAAATTGAATTAAATTGTGGAAATTTAGATAAATTGTCGTAAATAATACATTTAGCTATTCGAGAGTTAGAACGAGACCCAATAAATTGATGGTTGGCCCAGTAAGCCCAATAGGCCTAGATAAAGCGAAAATTAAGTGAAAAATGAGCTTAAGGCCGATTAAGGCCCATTAAGGTGCAAACAGGCCCAGTAGGGGTAAATGGGCCCAATGATTTAAATTAAGCCCAGAAAATATTAAATACAATTAAATTGTATAATATCTGACCTGAGGAATATTAATACGTAGTTCCGGGCATTTGATTGGGAGCATATCCGACTGCGCGACGAGACAACAGTGGAAAAGAAAAGGTCAGACTCGACAGGAAAATAAGGTAAGGGAATTCTACGGACTGCTAGAGGTAAACTTTACAAAATTTCAAGTTCATATGCAGTCTTTAAAATTTATCTGAAGGGTCTAGAGGTCGAATAATAATTTTAGTGCCCCGAATGGGTAAAATTACCGAAATACCCTTGTTAAGGGTAAATGTTTCCAACTTTAGGAAAAATTGGGAGGAGCAAGGACAAGAGGTTCCTGCTCGTTCTGGAGGTATTTTAACACATGCATGAGTAGGCTGGCTCACTTTTAAAGAAAAATGCATAGCATTGCATACCTTAAACGATGTAATTTCTGTGAAAACTATTTGGAGATAACCGAGCCACCTACGTGTTTTTATTTACATGTGACGTGCTAGAGCTCAGCTCGCACGATGTTTGATTTGTGTTATGCATGCATTAGTGCTGGAGCGAGAGCTCACACTAGAGTTTTACATGCATAGGTGCTATAGTCTAACTCGCACCAGATTTTACATGATTTTCGTGACAGGGTGCTAGAGTCTAACTCGCACCATGTTTTTACATGATTTTCGAGACAGGGTGCTGGAGTTTAACTCGTACCAGATTTTATAAGATTTTCATATGATTTATATAGAGAGTGCTGAGCTTAGCTCGTACTAGATTTACTGGATTTGTGGAGTAGCGCTGTCTGCCCTTGGAGTCAGCCAAAAGGCCCAACAGGCTCAAAAGACCTCTTAGGTGGGGTGAGAGTGAGGGATGAGGTTGGCGGCCTTGTGGGGATGTAAAGCGGGCTCTACCAGTTTTATTTGATTTGATGAGAGTGCTGAGCATCGCTCGCACTGATTTTATGAGAACATGTGATGAGCCGTGCTTGGAGCATCAGGTAGACTGTGTGTCACCGATTAAATAGGCTCGCACGTTCGTTTTGAGACGTGGCATGAGTATTAAGAAACAAAACCTCTCTGTGGGAAGCAGGCCATTTGGGCTGGAGTACCTAGAGTGATATGGGTCCATGGAGTACGATGTACCGTGCAAGTAGCATGAAGTACGATATACCGTGGGGTATCTTTGGATACGGTATCTTTGTGATACGGGGTATCTTCGGATATGGTATCTTTGTGATACGGGGTATCTTTGGATACGGCATCTTCGGATGCGTGAGATCGGATAAGACTGACAGGTTGGATTGACCCACCTCCCGGGCGGTTCCCGATCTGGGTGAGACCTCGCACACTGGGATCCGTGAAGCTAGAGGGACTCACGAGGACACATACGGCCAGTCCTGGTTATTGCCGTTATACAGATATTGCCTTGTCTCGCATGTCGACGACTTCGATGATTTAAACTGGGTTTTTAACTAAATGTGCGTGATGGTTATTTTCATGCTTTTCAAACCCATGTGTGAATGTAAACCGATTTTAATGGTTTTGTGTGAGTCAGGATCACCCGCAGGAGGGGTCGAGTCCTGACTTTATTGTGAAAATTTTAATTGAGAAATAAATGATTTGAAATAATTGCATGTTGAATTTTCTGTGCAAACTCGATTTACATAACATCATAACTCATATCATCTGTTTTAAAATGTGTGGAGAAAGGGTGGTTTATGCATGGCACCACGTTCATGTAGGTAGTATGGTTACCTACTTGTTCGTAGGATTGCCTTACTGAGCTTGATGTGCTTACCTCTTTCATTTTCTCCCACAGATAATCTCCAGTTGAAGTTGAGGCGACTCAGTACTGCATTCTGGATATCCGCTGCTGCCCATCAACATAAGGTATATACACTTGTACATATTGTATCTACATAAGCATAGCATAGTAACATGTTTGTAAGTGTCTCTAGGGGATGTATAAATATTGTAGACATTTTATAAATGACTAGAGAAGAAATAAGTTACATGGTAAATGTATGGTGGGACTGGCATTGACGCACAGCCCAATTTGTTAGTGGAGTGTGGTCACGATCAGAAGAAAGGTAAGTATGAAATAGAAATAACAAAACGCGAAAAAATTAACTCTGATTTTTGGGTAGTTCGGGTCGTGACAGGTATGCATCTTTCTCCTTTTAGTGGAACCAGAGGAAAGTGTGAATGAACCTCGGTAACAGTAGCTCCATCTTCTCCATTTTGTTCTTGCTTTTCTCTACTGTTTTCCTTAACTTAGAAAGTAGATTAGCTTGTTGTTTATCTGCGTAGCTTAGATTAAAAGGTGAGGAATCATTGCTTTGTGAGAGAGAAAAGTTACTTTCCATATGCTTTTCTGGGTTTTTGACTATTTTAGTTCATTTACTGTTTGAATTTTTTGTTGATTCGATTTCAGCTGCATGCTTCTATTTCCTAGTGTGTGAAAGGCTGGTGAAGTGTTGTCGATGCTGCAGGCTGGTTCGATTGGGTGACAGGATATTGAATCCTTTGTTACAAAGCACTGCTCAGTTTCTATTCAGCACTGTTTTTCCTACAACACAACTGATTTTTAGTTCTTTAGTGTTTTACGTTTTCTGCTATTACATTGCTTTATTTATCTCATAGTTTGAACAAGAATTTTAAGTTTCATGGATTAAATAAAAGTTTGATGAATAAGTTATTTTGTTCCTTTACTTTCTTACTGTGTTGCCTGTCTTGTTTCTTCTACATTTACGTTGTCACTTTCATGCACACACTGCTTTCACCATACTATTTTCTACACTATCGAGTTCTACAAATTAAAGATTTTGGTCACAGCAGTTACGAAGCTGCCAGTATTTCTAGCTTGGTAGATCACCCACAAAAATTCATAATTTGCTAGGATATACTTAGGGTAAGATTAACTGGTAGTTAATTAGGCTAATCACTTCTCTATGGGACGATAATCTGGGACTCAAATCCCATTATTATTTGTACGACCCGTGCACTTGCGGATAGAACATCTAGGTCACTTAGAGTGGGCATTAGTCTCGTATCAGCTCGCATTTAAAATCGGATTCATCCCTTACCTCTTACACCTTTAGTAGTGCACTATCGTTGGGTCCCAAGTTTACCTTAATTTACATGTCGAATTCTCGAGCTGCCCAAAAAGTATACCAATTTATCATATATAGATCAATTCCACTTTAACATATTCAAATATGCATTTACTTTCTTAAAGTTTGACTAATCTTGACTTTTCAGTCAACTTTTCTTATTTTCTTGATTCTACCGATTTAAGTACCGGTTTAATCTATTCTTGCCAAATTTATTATTCTAACCTCATATTCACAATCTTAATAGTCTAAATATTCATTCACATACTTTATTTATACTTTTCATCAAACCCATTTTCCAAAATTTCATACTTTTCAATTTTTTGTTAAACTAAGCTATAAACCAGACTTTTTCACCAAAACCTTAGGAATTCTATGCTGGCCGAAACTATACTTGTCTCATCATCTTCATCATTCATTAAGTTTCTCTCACCTTTGACTAATGTTAACCACCTCTTTGATCCTCCAAATTGCTCCTTAACTATAAATCATCATGTATATAGCTTAGATTCACTCAAAAACACAAGAAAAACCAACTAGATTCATCCAAAATTTCAACTTTCTCTTACCCATGAACAGAACAGTTTTGTACCTTATTTTTCTTTCTCAGATTTCACCTAGTAAATGAACTCCTTTTGAGCTAAATTTTTTATATGTTATATAAGACTAAAGGGGGAAGATTTCATCCTTTTCTTTTGAGTCTAAAAATGGTCAGAAGGAGGTCAAAAAAAATTCAAGAATGGAGACTGTACAGTGATGCCTGCGAAAACTTTCAGAGGGAGGTGAAGGCGCTTGAGGAATGGTTTCGAGATGTTTTTGGCTTCTTCCAAAAACTTAATGAGTCTTATTTATACCATAAAAAATTGAGGATGGTCAACTAATTTAATCGTTTTTATTGACTGGTCAGATTACTGGAACAGGAAAGTTTGTTGTTCTGTTTTGTAAAACTCCAAAGAATTAGTTCTAGTCCAATTTCTTCCAAAAATCCACTTCTCAAGTGTTCTACTATGTCTCTAGTATCTCTCATAAAAATTTAGGGGTCACTTGTTTAAGAAAGTTTCCCGATTGAGTTCATTTTATGCGATTCAGTCAATATCGAGCAAAATAGATTAAACTTTTCGATTGACACTAAACAAAATTATTTCGATCCCCGGAACCTTCATATTTCCTCTTGATTTTAATTTTCCAAGTCACTTTCACTTTATACTAATTTCCTATGGCCTTAGAATGATTTTCATGAATTTCTAGAATTTATTTCAGATTTATTCTTCTTATTGAGCCCATTTGCTCGGTTTAGGAGAAATTTGAGTTTCACTAACTTTTTCACTTCTAACACCTTAGTTTCACTTCCCAATCATCAATTCATGTTTTAAATCATACTTTTTAAGAATTATTAAAATTAGGTTCTTACCTCGAAGTGCTTGCCTCGGGCTTTGTGCCACTATCTCGAGCTTCTCGAGCATTCTAGGCCCTACATGAACATTGACACGAGTCTTAGACTTCTCAGCTTAACTGAAAATGATTAGTAGTAGTAAAAAATTTGAGTTTCACATTGGATCGGTTGTATATTTCACAAGTATGAGGCTTTGCATGAATTGATTTTTTAGCGCAATCAATGCCAATTTGTTATAGTACAATGATTATGAACAAGTTCATAAGCAAAACTTTGATGCATAGTGATCCAACAGCTGTAACACATTACAATTCACTTGTAAGGATATTATGTTCCATGGGCTTTATCTACATAAGTACAATAATCACATTATTTTCTAGACTTATGTATTTAGAACTACTGACACGCCCTGAAGGTATTATTCGCAAGTGCACGGGTCGTACAAGTAATAATGGGATTTGAGTCTCGAGTTATCGTCCCTCAGAGAAGTTAGTTAGCCTAATTAACTACCGGTTAATCTTACCCTAAGTATATGCTAGTAAATTATGAAATTTAAGGTGGGTGATCTACATGGCTAACATTAAAATTTTCGGAAAGCAATAAAATAATAAAAACTAAATAAAACCGAGGTAAGATTACTTACAGTGCTCCACGCTATTAAAAGTAAGTACCTACAAAAATAATTAAAACAGTTAAATATTCATTAACGCAATTAAAATAAAGTGCAAATATAAAAATAACAAAACAAGATTAATTAAACTACAATTAAACTAATCTAAAATAAAATATGCATGTAATTAAACTAATTAATAAAAATGCAAATTAAACTAAACTAAAATTGAATGAAAATAAAATCCTAGGAAATTAAGAAAATAACTATAAAACTACATGTCTAAAATATTAACTCAGAACTAATCCTAACTATATCTAATTACTAACTTAACCATAGAATCTAACTAATGCATGTAACAAATTTAATATAACTTAATTCTAAATGCAGCTCACAAAATACTAAACTAAAATAAAATCCTAAAACATATAATATAAAATTAACTACTAACTAAAAAATTAAAACTGAAAATTAAATTAACATGCAAAAACTATAAAACTACAGATTAACTCAATTTGTCCTCTGCTCCAGGCTGTTGTCCTTTGTCTGACCAGCTAACTGCTACATACTCGCGATCTATGCCTAGCTATCGCATACAGATTGAACGTCTCTACCTGCTTTTGCTGCCCAGGCGTGTCCAGCTCACTACCCGGTTCAGTCCTGCACACAGTACAGCCTCTGTACGTCTCCAACTGCTTCAAGTTTCATTCATCAGCAAGCCACGCAATTGCTCTCAGTTTGATCCAGATTTTTGCCCATGTCGCTAGCAGTAACGTGCTCTTGTATCCTAAGTTCGACTGCAGCCCGCACATGTCCTGCTCCTGCATCCATTTCCAGGTTTGTGTGCTGTCTGTGGCTTCTGCATCCGGCGTTATCTGGCTCCTGTACTGCACTTCTGCATTTGCTTCGGTTCACAACCAGCTTGCAGGATCTGTCTACCTTGCAATAGAACGAAGTGCACACAGTACAGGGGAAACATCATCATGGAGTCCATTGCATGAGAAACATCATCATGAACAGTAATGGAAACATATAACATGGGAGAACAGAGGAAAGCTCTCGGTTTGCAGGATACTCCCTACTGCACCATGGACACCATTTTATGCCAAACAAAGTGAGTAAAGAGTTTAGAGAGATCAAAGATAAATTGATGATATGAAAAGTAGTGATTAAGGAGGGATTACAGCAGCATAAGGAAAAGCAATAAAACAAATGGAAGCTAATACTCTAGAGTCATCCGTGAGCTTCATCATCTTGAATAAGCATCATCATTGGGTTACTTTCATTCCAACTCCTACTGCCATTGTTCCACATTGCCATTGATGTGGAGTGATGCCCAGCATCAGCCCACATCAAAGCATCAAAACTGATAGGTAGATATGGAGAAGGAAGCTTATCACCTGAATGCACAAAGAGAGCTAACCTGAGAACTTCAAAACATAAGAACACTTAAGCATTTCATAACAAAATCGACATGAATAAACTGAAAATGAACCTTCACGAAACTGAGCATAAGAAACTTTTCATAACATATAACAAAAGAAAATTGACATGACAAATAGTTGTGGAGAAAAATAAAATGATGAAACAGAAAAAAGAAAGCTAATCGAGAAAGATTGTAAGATAATGTAAAAAATAAAAAATAAAAACTTAACAAAGAAAACTAAAATAAAACTATTCTAAAAACTAGCATAAAATTACTCTACTCTACTCTATCTTAGACTACTTCTAAAAACTACACTACTTACCCTACTCCTACTTCTAACTTACATTTTCAATTGCCATCCTTTCCTATTTATACACACACTTAGGGGTACAATTGTAATTTTTCCATCCGAGATGAGTTGGCTTTTTTTGGCCACTTGTCTTCACACCATTGGCTCCTTAAAAAGATATTTCCATGTCATCTGTCTTCTTGTCCAATTGGATGTGCTAGGTGGCATGGCTCGTGTTGTCCGCGTGGTTCAATCTTGATTTTAGCCTAATTCCAGTCCATTTTCTATCGAAATATTCAAAATTCATTCGGATTTAATTTATCTGCAAACATGAGAATTTTAATTAAATAAAGGGGATAATTAACAAAATAAATTAGGGATTCAAATAATTAATTTAAGAAATTAAGCATAAATAATTCTATTTTTATAGAATTATCAAATACTACATTATTATAAAAACTCCAAGTGATAATGTATAATGATATAAAGAATAGCCACAAAGTGTTTACAACCATAACAAATGGGCTTACACCAATAGTTACTTGCAACATTATCACTGCATTAGCCAAGCTAATACTAGTATAACAATTGGAAGAATCTGCAAGACATATTTTAACAGTATAATTATTGTCTTATTTAGGTAAAAAAATAGCTATTAGACACAATTCAATAAACTAAAATGTTACTACACAAAATTAACCTTCTCATCAAACAACATTACAATAATACATAAAACTCTTTGAAGAAACCAAAACTATTAAATGCATAAAACTCTTTAGAGAAACCAGAACTACTAAATGCAATGAGCCAAAATATCAATCATTATTAAAATCAAGCTTGTAAATAAACAATCATATGCATGTTCAATAAAATCTAAGCTTTCAAAAATATGGACTACTAAAGAAATACAAAAATATTGCTATCAAAATCATAAACAAATTAACAAAGAAAAATTATTGATTTTACACAATTCAAAAATGGTTCTCTTTCCCATATAAGCTTAGACATATAACAATTTTGCACCTTTTACCAGACAATTTAGTAGCTTTACAACCATTAAATGTATGTTTGACGCAACTTTTGTTGATCCCAACTAATGGTAAGTAATAAACCCTTATTGATTGACAAAAATGATGATGGGAAGGACTTGATAGCATTGCCCAACAAGAAAAGGGTTACTGAAAAGATGTCATGAAAACATAAATGCAAACATCAAATATAGCGACAATAAATATAATAAGTAAAGAAAATGTTCAAGAAATGTGTAAATAGATACCCTAGAGCCAACTCACTTGGTGAGAGGTACGGTACCATAGCAAAACATGTTAACTTAGGGAAATAACATGAAAGGTTTCCCTTCAGCATCTTAGTATATTATTTTAACATAATGACTTCAAGATAAGGTGAAGTTCATGGAATAATAAATGCCATGCAAGGCATTTGAAATGTGCTTACAATATGAGAATCTTTATGTATCAAGGCTTAGTTTAAAAAAAAAAACTATTCTTGGTCATTATACTATCGAGAAAGTGCATTGAAAGTGCTCAAAGATCGGTACATGGTAAGCTTTCTTATTTATGAAATAAGAATAATTATCATAAATTGAAATATGGAGATATTTGAAGATAGCATGTGAGTGCTTGTTAAAGAATAAGTTCACTAAACATGAACCAAATTAGGAGTTTCATTTGGTGGTGTCACTTGAGTGTTTATGGAATATACTCCCACGTGTTAGTAGTGTAAGTAATTTTTCGACTTGAGATGTTAGGTCATCTTATATGTGTTTCGTCAGACTTTGATTTCATCTTTACGGGTTTGCATATACAAATGCTTAAAACTGGTACCTGTAGGTATGGCCTAAAGCATATGAAGGTAGATGAGTAATCAACATGAGGATTCATCTCTCTAAGTGACTTAAGAGAATAATATCTTATGTATCCTGGCTTGTATTAACTTATAAAGTGTAACGACCCAAATTTCACGCATTTTGGTTGGGCTATGAGTCGATATCAGATTAAAACTATAAATCTAACTACTCAATTTAATTTAATTTTAGTAATAATTTAAACAAAACCAAGGATAAATACTTCTCCAATTTAATCAGCATAATAATTTATTCACAAAATAGTCACATTCCCCAGACACGTTTCTCTATACATTACTGTACTTACAAAAATTTTAGATACAAAAACAAATGTCTATACTGCTTATACCTTTACCATGGACGAGTACCTTGTTGACGTATGACTGTGCAAATTTATTCATCTTACAGAAGCGGTCCTAGTTACTGATAGGGTTCTGTGGAGGAAAGTGAAGGGTGAGCTTAACGTGCTCAGTAAGAAAATTATGTAAGCAGTAGAGAACCATACTATCTACATACTTATAATGCATGCCATGATCAGTTATAGAACACTGTAAAACACTTACATTTAATTTGATTCGATAATACTAAAAACTATTCACACTCGATGCACTTCTCTTTGAAAACACTTCCAATAACGATCCATTTTCAATATGATACTTTAACACTTGTAAAACATATGCATTCGATACAGCCGACACGATGAAATAGTTTTTTGTTCAATCAATGCAAATAAAACACTTGAAATCGTTTCTTTAAAGCGTTTCATTCATTCAGTAAATAGTTCAATTCACTTTCAGTTCGTTTAATAAACAATTCAGTTCACTGGAGACTAGACTGGGATTCAATCAATAACAATACAGTGGACATATGGCCATAGTCAGTGACCCCAAGCAATCACGGGCCAGGTGTGCAAGGGTGTTATGAGCCTTAGGGGGGATGGGTCAGTCCAGCCCCTCGACCAATCAATACAATACAATCAATACATTATGATAATCCGTAGACTCAATGCATGATGTAACGTACTCCATGTGCATCTACATGGTACAACGTACTCCGTGGACCCCGATACAGTACAATATGACTGGGGGCACCGAGTAATCTCGAGTATTTACCCCCCAACATCAATATTAACCATCACCTTGTCTCAAAATCTTGTGTGAGCAGGTCAGTGTAAGATCACACAGTAATAAACGATGGCTCCAGCATAGTTTTACTCAAAAATCATTTAAAATCCAGTGTGAGTAATTCAGTGTGACACAATTTACACGAGGGCTCTAACACTATTTCATTCAAAAATCGGATAGGTGGTTCAATTCTTTCAAAAATGATATAAAAATCAATGTTCTATACAAAAATAGTGCATAAACGATATGCGAGTGGAGACTTCCCAAGAGGTGACCCATCGTGGAATTTCTCCCACTCAAGCACACTTAACTTCGTAAAACGTGCTATTTTATGCAGACAATAGAAACAATAGTCAACCTATCCATATACCGATGGAAATAATATTCAACAATGAAAACATTAAAAACATGAAATTTATGCATTTATGATGTTCCAACAGTTTATAGTACGATTCAATCTATAGGTAGGGGTAATATGGGATTTTCTATCTCCAGGTTCTTACCTAGATTTTTTTTATTATCTATTTTCTCTATGGTATCCATTTAGCTACTGGAGATTATAAAAATACGTACAAGTATCTCTAATATCTTGCATAAATCCCTTACCTCGGTGTTCTGCCTGCAGTCCTTAATGCCTTTAGTTACTAGAGTCAGTGGGTTCGGTCTGCTCGTTTAATTTCTTCGGAACTCTTTCCTTCATTTTTCCCAATTTTCTCTATGCTTTCTTTCCTATCTTCAAATATATATATATATATATATATATATATTCTTATATATATATATAAATACTTCTCTTTTGTTTGTCAATATCTTTTTCATTTCCCGCCTTTTTTCTTTCTTTCTTTTCCTTCTTCTTCTTCTTCCTTGTTGATTACCCAAGGTTATTGTTCATCATTATCACCATTTCTTCCTCATCGTTGACATCTTCCTCTCTTACTGTCAGTGCTGTTCTCCTACTGTCACCGTCTCTAGGACCGCCGCCTGACCCTCTCTACTCCTCTTTTTCGTCTCTTCCAAACATCTACTCCTGCTTCAAGTCTCAGTTCAGCTTCAACCTCAGCCTTTACTCTCTCTCCCTCATTCTCTCGTTCATTCTCTCGACAATTTGAAGAAGAATGGGATTACAAAGGAGCTTCGGTCTCTTCTTCCTCTGATTCCCTCTACTTTGACTTCTCAAATCAAACCCTTCAATGTCTTTGTTTCACGTATCGGGACTATCTCTCCCAGCACACCTCTGCATCAGAATTTCTCTACTCTATCTATATTCTTCCACTGCTAGTTTTTCGTCTAACTCTTCCTTCTCTTATTCCAACCACACTCTCACAATGCTACTAGCCCCTACTATTACCAACACCATCTCCTCTGACTCCCCTGTTTCATCGCCTTCTTCAACTCCAACCCAAGCACCACCCTAGTGCCTTCAGCTAAGTCATCCCGTCTTTGAGTAAGGTAGAGAGGAATGCTGCTCCTTCTCGATTTGTCTAATCATTCAACAACTCAGTTTCTTCCCTTGTTTTTCTTCATTTTTTTATTTCTGTTCTTTACAATTCTTCCTTTTATTATTTCTTTCCATTTTCTACTTCCACTCATGTTCTTGCTTTGTACTAAAACTCTCAACAATGCCTCTTTTCTGCTTCTGTTTGGTGAGGAGACGTGATGGTGAGGAGTTTGATGGCGTGAAAGTGTAGAGAAAACGAGAATGGCTCAGCAGTTAGCTCCCTTATGTCTTCTATCTATACATACATTCCACTATATACACATATATATATATATTTCTATTGTATTGCCTTCTCTTCAGTAGTCAATCTTCACCCAACTGTCACTACCATCGCCAACCTCTCACTGCGTTTTCTGCTTTCTCTTCGTACCTTCTTTCAATCAACATATATATATATATATGTACACCAAGAAGAAAACCTTTCCATTCCCGTGTTTCATACTTCTCTATTGTTTTTGGTAAGTCTCTTTCCATCAGTACATCATCACAAAAATTGCAGCCTTTCACGCTACTGTTTCAGTGTTACACTTGCATATTTTCCTACTTAACTAACCAATTGTCTGGCCATCACAATTACCCTTCAATCACAAGGCTTGTCAATCAGTTTTTTTATCTAGGTTTTCAGATCCTACTTACCTGTTGTAGCTTTCATTTTGTTTCCTTCTCTATTCACATTGGTCTGTTGTAGTTTAGAATGCCTTACTGTCACGACCCTCAGTTTACTGAAAATCCACTACAAATTTTTTATTTTTCGTTCCATTATTTATTATTTTGTTCTTTATTCTTACCTTACTCTGATCGTGAACAACTACACCACCAACAATTGGGTTGTGTATCATTGTTAATCTCATCCAACCATACCATTTCAAGTTACAATTCATCTAAATGTAAACACATATATTTCTAAATCAGAGTTGCTATTTACAAGTGTTTATAATTCTTTACTTCCCCAAAAGTTCATTCAAAATATCACTGTACTATGGCATGTCTAGATACAAAAAATATACAAATGTGCATACCTTGTATGATGGGATGCAGCGGTCACCAAAATGAAATCCTTAGTCACTCTCAATCTACTGAAAGTGCTCTGTAGAGGGGGGAAATAAGGGGGGTGAGCAAACCACACACTTAGTAAGGCAATCATGTGAACATGTAGATAACTGTACTATCTACAAGATCGTGATGCCATGCGTAAAACCACGCAATTATTCATCATACACAAAATCATCAGTTCACGCACGTGTTCATGATATGTAAAGCAGTTCATGCTATTCAAATCATTGCACAAATCGATAAATAAAGAATAGAAAATTATCATGCAAGGTGCACTTAAAAATAATTCATGCTCAGTTCAAAATCAGTCCACAAGTCATAAATAAAGCATGGAAAATCATCATGTGATGTGTACTTAAAAATACTTTATACTCAACACAAATCAACATTCATCAGGACTCAGCCTCTCCCTTGGACTGTCCTGACCCACAAAACATTTTAAAACATGGATTCATCATAGTATAAGTGACATGTGAGATAGGTAAAAATAATAATAATAAGGGCAATTGTAAGACCTGTATTTTTGGATGTAAAATTTATGAAATCATGAGTATGGTGATGTATTTACAAATGTAAAGCATGAATGATATAAGTCCATGGATTCGATGTACATAGTTGTAACTTGAATTTGTAATGTACACACAAGTTTCATTTTATATGAATATGAAGAAATGAGCTGTTATAAGTGATGATGAGATGGACACTCAAAATGAGTAGTGTGGTAGAATGGAATGAAGTTGTACTTCCATTTAGCTTGGTATGGTATACCTTTGGCTATACCATGAATACAAACAAGTTCTAATGTATATAAAAAATGAATGGATGCCATCTTCAAGTCTTAAAGGTGGTTAGATGAGAAAATGACCATGGCAGTAAATTAAGAATGTTGGGGTGTGAGTTGCTGCAGAAAATCTGGATAACATGAAGGACAGATCGATCTCATAGAATGAGAGATCGATTTGGAAGAGCCAAAATGCTCTTAGTCGAGCAATAAGAATAGTGCAGATCGATCTCCAATGGAGATAGATCGATCTAATAAACATTTTGTAAAATAAGGATCGATTTTTAAGGCAAACAGATTAATTTCCTTAGCTCTCGGGTTGGAGCAGATCGATCTCCCCAGGAAGCAGATCGATCTCCTTAAACTACTGCCTGAGAACAGATCGATCTCAAGCACTCGATAGATCGATCTCATGCATTCAAATTGGCATGAAAATGAGGGATTTAAGAGGACCAGATCGATCTCATCAAGTGATTTTTATAAAAAGGAGTAGTGAAATCTGTATTTTTTCAGATCGAACCTTTCCTTCCCATTTTCCACCCAAAACCTATATTTTTTTCTCTCTAAAATCAGCCATTTCCACTAAGAATTGAAAGGGAGCTATTAGATACAAAGTTGTTCATCTTAAAGAAGAGAGCAACATAGTTTAGAATCAAAACCTCATTGTTGTTATTGAAGGAGCAAGAAACATTTCCTTTGAAGAAAGAAGAGAAACTAGATTAGTAAGTTTCTAATACTGCAGCCCAAGTACATTTGTCTATTTGTTGATTTTGGAGTTAATTGGTATGTATATTGATGGTTGAAACCACCTAAGATGAAATGGAACTAATGTAACCTAGAAAATGGAATGAGTCTAGTGTGAGAAAGTGTGATTTGGGTGTGTTGATGATGTAAGGATTATGTTAAGTTATTATTGGAGTAATGTGGATGACTTGAGATAGTTAAATGAAGTTGCATTGTGAGTTTGGGGAAAATTTAGAAAATGAGTATGTAAATGCCATAGTGAAGAAATCAAAGAAATATGAATGCTATGAGCTTAGTATCGATCTAATATCGATTTGGAATGAGTTACTAAGCCTAAAAGGATCCATAGACTCGAGTTATGGATATAGTAATGAAACGAGGCCTCATAAGCGCTAATAGAGACTATAGGTCGAATCAACTATAGTAAACGTAAGTGTTGGATTATAATGGGCTAAAATGTTTTGAAATATGTTTATGTGCACTTTCGAAGAGATCGTTAGAGATAAATCAGACTGCACGAGTGCGTAGCTTTAAGGAAGTGGAATCACGTGTCGCGATTCCAAGTAAGGGAATTTTTTAAGTATATGAGGTAGCTACTCGTATTTTGTAGGTATATAGGGCTTTGGAAATGTGCATGAGTTTATAGAAACGTGTTTGACAATGTATGGAAATTACTACAAGTAATCGTATGAGATTTGGTTGTTTGAAATGGTATTGAAAAGAAGTGGGATAGTAAGGCTAATAATTGCATAAATCACGTGTTTTGAATGTTTTCACAAAACACCTTGCTTTGTTTTAAGCAGATTGATTGATAGGCTGACAAATTTTGAACATCTTGTAAAATAGCACAAGTGAGGTGCTAAGCATGGGTTGTGAATGTTTTGGTTGTTTTATGAGCCGCCTATCCGGCTTTACGTGAATGAAACCGTGCTGGAGCCTAGCTCCCATTGTATACTGATGTTTTTCAGATGTTTGAAACGTGCTGGAGCTTAGCTCACACTTGAATTTGAATTGTGGTGATGTTTTATAAACCATACTGGAGCTTTTGCTCATACGTGGATTTCGAGTGGATATCTTATGCATATAATTGTACTGGAGCTATGCTTGTACGTGGTTTTCTTAATGTTTTATATGTAAATGTTGTACTAGAGCATTGCTTGTACGAGGTGATTTGATGATGATGCATAAATTCGCACTAGAGTGTAGCTCGCGCAGGTTCTCACATTGTGGTATGTATGATGTCATGGTGAGGGTAATACGGCTTAGTGTTCATGGAACCCAACAGGCTTAACAGACCTCTTGAGTGGGGTGAGGGTGAGGGGCTAAGAGTTGATACTAATCCATTCAGAGAACCTAACAGGCCTAACAGACCTCTTGAGTGGGCTGAGGGTGAGGGGCTAGGACCTAAATCGGGGAACCCAAAAGGGGCGACCAAGGCCATGAAGGGCTAAGACCTGGTATTGAGAGTACTCCCAGGTACACACTGAGACTAGAAGTTTCACTCGGCATGGGGTAGATAAGACCTACTACAGGCACCCCCAACCATGTTATGGGTCCGCAATGTATGATATACCATGTGGTTGAGATACAGATAAGAAAGTCTAGCGGAGAACTAACCCACCTTCGTTCCAGCATGATACCCCGCACACTGAGATCCGTGTGGTCTGGGAGGAGTTATGACATAGTTGGCCAACATAGTCTATTGAGCTATAGTGACCTATCTCCTTGCTTATTACATAATACCACACGGTCTTGATACTTGAGTGTGATTTTGACTGTCCAGGGTTATCCCGAGGGAGGGGTTGAGCCTTGTGGGGTTTGATTTGTGAAATGGTAATGATGTTTGTGAATGAGAAAATGATTTGTGAAGGGATCGTACGTATTTGAGAAAGAGATACGATTTCAAAAAGATGTTTCTTAAATGAATTGCCCCTTTTATGAGATTTGACGATTGATGAGCATGACATGACGATTTTACCATGTTTAATATGCTAATTTCCATGATTTAAATACTTGATATATGTATACTCATATGACATAGTTTTAATTCCTCATGCTCCTATTATAAATGATTTATGCATAACATTATCAGCTTGTAGATAGAGTAGTTATCTATAAATGCTTGCATTATTGCCTTACTGAGCGTGTGGTTGCTCATCCTTCTCTACTTTTCCCTTCTACAGAGTGTACATAGTGGCCTAGTGAGGACTGAGGCATTTTGTTAAGACATCGGCTGCATCTCCATCACCCAGAGGTATATGCACAAAGATTCTTTTTATATCAAAACAATTGTAAAAGCACAGTGATCATTTGAATTTGTAATATGGGGGATGTAAATGTCATAACACTTAGTATGTATGAACATACCACTTAATATTTGGATATATAACAATACTTTTATTTTATTTGGAAAGTGAATGGTAAAGAATGATTATTATTGCCTTATAGCCCAACTGTGTAGCGGTGAGTTTGTTCACGACCGGGTAAGGAAAAAGGAAAACACAAAAAATTGGCAGTGATTTTTAAACGAATTGGATAAATAAGGTCGTGACAACAATAACTAGGACTATGGCCATATGCACTGTGATCCCAGGCTACACAGATCGTAGTGTGCGGGGTATCACCTCTATCTTCTTTCGCACGAGAGGTGGGTCACGTCCAACTCACCGATCCATAGCAGATTATCCATCGTCCGAAAACGGTATATATATATAATATCCATACACGGTACAACGTACTCCATGCAATATGCACGGTGCAACGTACTCCGTGGACCCATATTATCACATCTTATTGTGCCACATCTTAATAAACACATGCGAGCCTATTTAATCAGTATGACACACAGTCTACCCGAAGCTCTCAGCACAGCTCCAATCATGTCATAAAATCACGTGCGAGTAATCTCTAGCACTGCTGCTAATATATAGTGAACATCTAGTACGAGCAATGCTCTAGAACCATGTCATAAAATCCATGTGAAAACTAGTGCAAGCTAGGCTCTCGCACTCATGCATGTAAAACTCTAGTGCGGGCATCGCTCCGGCACTAATGCATGTACAAACATGTCAAATATCGTGCGAGCAATGCTCTAGCACGCTTTATTTCCATAAAACTCATGTAGGTGGCTCATTTGTGTGTAATAAAAAGTTATTAACATTAGATCAAACTATTTTCTTGCAAAGCATTTAAATGCTAGCCAACCTACCAATCCACATGCTAAAAAACAGTAAAAAGACTCAAGAACATCATGTTCTTGCTTTTCATGAATCTTTCTAAAATCCCACATTCCTTGCCCTTCCCTAGGAAAATGATAACATATCATTTCAAACCTCTTAAAGTATTAATCCTTTTTGGTGATCCTTAAACATTTTAGAAAGTGTAAATTCGCTCAAAAATGCGTACAGGTATCTCTAAGAGCCAACAAAATTCCCTTACCTTAATTCTCTGTACTGTCTGACTTTTTCCAACGCTGAGTATTCTGCTCAATTTGATTTGCTCCCAGTCAACTCTCTGGAGCTACGTATAACCATATATAAGGTTAATTACGATACATTTATCAATCATATTAGTCTACATTGAAAACTCATTTCTCTGACTTCAGCTTAGTCATTATGTCTTATTGGCCTAATTACACCTCAATGGCCTTATCCTATTTTAAGTCCATTTACCTAGCTCTATTCATTTCACCTAGGCCCATTGGGTATTTAGGTTCATTATCTCTTGTTGGACTAAATTCTAGGTCCATTTTTCCTTATCGAGTCAATTTCATTAAGCTTGGCCTCTAATCACATTCGGCCATGACATGGTGGTCGAACACCCATCACACCATTCCTAGTCCAATTTTGTTGTAGCAACTCACTTAATTATACTATCTAGCACTTAGCTTGCATGCTCTAACCTTAGTTCTTCCATTCATTCATGCATTTTCACAAGCATATTTTATGTACATTTTAATAACTTCATCCTATTTTATAAATTTATTTCATAAAACCATCTCAAAATCATACATATGACACCATCAACACCTTAGTTCATTTTCTCACACTAAACCTATTTTTAGGTCATGGTTGATTCATCATATTCTAGGTAGTTTCAGTTAACAATACATACACCAATCAACTCATAACAATGTCAAGATAAGTAGACTTGGAGTTGGTGTATTGGAAACACACCTAGCTTGTCTTTTCTCTTGTCCAAAATTGGAAGACCCGTTTGCTCCTTCAATCCAACAAGTTGAATGTTGATTCCTAACTATGCTGTTATCCTCCTTACAATGAACAACTTTACTCAATGAAACTTTTCTCAAATCTTTTTGGAAGGGGATGGTATTCTAGAGTGAGAAAGCTTGTTCTTTTAGGTAAAAATAGAGAGGTGTTTTGTTTTTTTTAGAAAGAAGATGTAAGACTCGTATTTCATGTGTAACTTTATGGATTTATAAGTATGGTAATGTACTTGTAATGTGAAGTATAATTGATGTAAAGTCCATAAATTCAATAAACACACTTGTAGTAAGAGTTTGTGATGTACATATAAGTTTCATTGTGTATGAATATGAAGAAATGAGCTTTTATAAGTGGTGAATGTGATTAGAACTCAAAATGAGTAGTGTGGTAAAATGGGATGAAGTTGTACATCCATTTAGTTTTAAATTGTATACCTTTGGCTACGTAATGAATGCACACAAGTTTTAATATATATAAGGTATGGATGGATGCCATTTCCAAGTCTTAAAGGTGGTTGGATGAGAAAATCGTCATGGCAGCAAATTAAGCATGATTGTGTGACGTTACTACAGAAAACTGTAAAAAATCTAGAAAGTATGAAGGTCAGATCGATCTCATAGTATGAGAGATCGACCTGAGAGATCGATCTGGAAGAGCCAAAATGCTCTTATTCGAGTAATAGGAATAGTGCAGATCGATCTCCAATGGAGACAGAATGATCTACTAAATATTTTGTAAAATGAGGATCGATTCTTAAGGCAAACAAATCGATTTCTTTAGCTCTCGGGTTGGAGCAGATCGATCTCCCCGGGATGCAGATTGATCTCCTTAAGCTACTACCTGAGACAGATCGATCTCAAGCTTTCGACAAATCGATCTCATGCATTCAAATTAGCGTGAAAATAAGGGATTTAAGTGGACCAGATCGATCTCATGCTTCGACAGATCGATCTCATAAAGCTATTTCTATAAAAGGAGCAGTGAAATCTGTATTTTTCGGAGATAGAACCATTCTTTCCATTTCAACCTTCAAAGCCTAGTTTTATCTCTCTAAAATCAGCCAATTTCTAATAAGAAGTGAGGGGAAGCTATTAGATACAAAGTTGTTCACCTTAAGGAAAAGAACAACATAGTTGAAATCAAAGCTTCATTTGGGGTATTGAAGGAGCAAGGTGTATTTTCACTTGGAGCAAGAGGAGAAACTAGATTTGGTGAGTTTTAGTACTTTAACCCTAGTACATGGTCTACTTATTGATTTTTGGAGTTGATTGGCATGTGTATTGATGGTTAAAACTACCTAGGTTATGATAGAACTAGGGTAACCTAGAAAAGAGAATGTGTTAGTGTGAGAAAGTGTGTTAGATGAACTAAGTTGGTGTGATATACAATTGTGTGCAATTTCGGAGAGATCGTTGGAGATGAATTGAACTGCACGAGTACGCATCTTGAAGGAAGTAGAATTTCGCGACGCGATTTCCAGGTAAGGGAATTCTATAAGTTTATGAGGTAGCTGCTCGTACTTTGTGGGTGAATATAGGCTGTTTCTGAAATGTATGAATGTTGGAGAAAATGGTTGTTGGTATACGTGAATAGCTACAAGTAGTTGTATGAGATTTGGTTTTTTTAAAATGATTATTATGAAATGATTCTTAAAAAGGGGATAGTAAGGCTAATAAATGCATAAACCACATGTTTTGGCGTTTTAAGAAATCCATTGCCTTGTTTTTAAGCGAATTAATGGATAAGCTGGCTAGTGTTTTAATGATGTTGTGGAAAAATAATTATGAGGTGCTAATCCCGGTTTGTGGGATTATTTTGATTGTATATGAGCCGCCTATCGTATTTCTGTGATGTAAATTACGCTGGACCTCGCTCGTGCTAGATTTTATGCTCTTTCTTGTATGAATAGTGTTAGAGCTTAGGTTGCACCTTGATTTGATTTGTGATTATGTTTTATAAATCGTACTAGAGTTTCTACATGTAAGCGGATTTTAAGTGGTTTTCTTATGCATATAACCGTACTGGAGCTATTCTCGTACATGGTTTTTCTCATGTTTTATGCATAAATGTCATACTAGAGCATTGCTCGTACGAGGTGGTTTAGTTATGATGCATGAATTGTTCTAGAGCTTTGCTCGCACAAGTTTTCATACTATGGTATGTATGAGGTCGTGGAAGTTGGTAAGATCCTCAAGCCTTACATCCTTAAGCTTGAGGAGGCGGGGAGGCTCTGTTCAGTGGGGAGGCTCTCCTACGGTAAGATCCTCAAGCCCTACATCCTTAAACCCAAGGAGGCAGGGAGGCTCTCTTACAGAAGGATCCTTAAGCCAACATCCTTAAGCTCTAGAGTGATGGGGAGGCTCTGTTCGGCGAGTAGGCTCTCCTACATGAATACGAAAAACTCTTGGTATGGGGTAGATAAGACCTACAGCTGGCACTCGTATCCACAATATGGGTCCGCGGAGTACGTTGTACCATGTATATCACATGAGTACGTTGTACCGCCTGATTGAGATATTGATGAGAAAGTCTGGCGACGGGCTAACCAACCTTCATACCAGCACGATACCCCGCACATCGAGATACGTGTGGTCCGGGAAGAATTATGACATAGTTGGCCAACATAGTCAGTTGAGATATAGTGACCTGTCTCACTTGATTTACATAGTACCACATGTTTTAATATATAAGTGTGATTATAACTGTCCAGGGTAGACCCGAGGGAGGTGTCGAGCCTTATGGGATTTTTGATTGAGAAACGATAATGATGTTGCGATTGTGAAATGAATTTGATGGGATTTTGATGTATTGAGAATGAGATAAATAAAAAAGGAGGTTTCAAATTGAATTCCCTTTTATTATGAGATTTGACAAGGATGAGCATGAGACGATTTGTCCATGATGATTTTACCCTGTTTTATATGCCAATTTCAATGATTTATTTACATGATATATGTATATTCATATGGCATAGTTTTAATTCCTCATGCTCCGATTATAATGATTTATGCATAACATTATCAGCATGTAGATAGAGTAGTTATCTACCATGCTTGCATTATTACCTTACTGAGCGTGTGGTTGCTTATCCCTCTCTATTTCCCCCCTCTACAGAGCGTACATAGTAGCCCAGTGAGGACTAAGGCATTTTATTTTGGACATCCGCTGCATCCATCACCAAAAGGTATACACACAGGGGTTCTTTTTGTTTCTAAACATGTAAAGGTCGAATAGTCAGTTGTATCGTAATGTGGGGGATGTAAAAGTTAGAAAACATGTCATGAATAATTCAACCTTAAATGAATGACACTTCTTTTGATTTAATTGAGAATGCATGTTGAGTGATATTTATTATTGACTCACAGCCCAACTTGTGTGGGGTGAGATTGTTCACGGCCGGGTAAGGAAAGAAAAACGTGAAAAATTTGCACTGATTTTTAGACAAATTGGATAAATAAGGACATGGAAGAGATTGGTCTCAAAGCTGTGTTGGCCTGATGTGAGTCAGTAATAAAACATAGGAAAAGTACATCCCTATATTACTATGTTTTTGTTTAGATATAACTGTGTTTACCGTGATGGATTGAGTCTAATAATGATTTTAATACAGGAAGTTAGGCATTATGCCAGTTACGCACCAAGGTAGAGTGGCGGGAGAACGTGCTAGAGGCCGTAGAGGTAGGCTTGAGAGCCGTGCGGAGCCACAGACTGATCAGGTTCCACAATTTTGAGAGATCAGGGGATACTGAGGCTCGCTTTGCTAGGATAGAATGGAGTATAGAGAGCCTAGTTGAGATAGTCAGGCAGGCATTGGGTGCTGGTGATAGATGAGGTCCCACGACGCAGCCTACTACTACTAGGGATGCAGCTGCAGAAGCGAACAGACCTCAGACTGTAAAGACTGCTATTATTACACCACCACCAGTATGGGATACGATTTCACCTATCGCCCCACAACAAAGCGATAGCAATTTGGGGTATTACTGGTAGTTAAGCATATTGCGAGAGTTTCAAGGGTTGAAACCTCCAATGTTCGGAGGGGCAAAGGACCCGGTTATTACGGAGGATAAGGTGTACGAGATGGAGAAGTTATACAGATTTTTCAGATGTACATCTGTTGAGAAGGTAACCTTTACCGTGTTTATACTGAAAGGCTAGGCAGAGAACTGATGGAGATCCACCGAAGTTATATTGAGGGCTCGACACTTCGAGATCACCTAGGAGATATTCTTAGAGGCCTTCAGGAGATAATACAACCCAGTTATCGTACAGAGGCAATTACAGATGGAATTCATGAACTTAGCTCAGGGGAACCGTACATAGGATGAATACGAGTCCAGATTCATGTCTTTGGGGAGATATAACCCAGATACTATGGACAGTGAGACTCAAAAGATTCAAAAGTTTGTTGACGGATTGAGACTGGCCATCTGAACTAAGCTAGCCCCATTTGACCTTAAGACCTATGAGGAGGCAGTACACAAGGCTCAGTTATGTGAGTAGGATTTTGAGCGAAACATCTTCGAGCTAGGGAAGATTAGTGTCAGAATAGATAGAGACCGAAAGAGATCCGCGATGGATAGAGTGGCCAGGAGAGGCGGCCATAGATATCTTGAGAAGAGACATAAGATTGAGGAGGTGCAGGAGAGAGCTGCTAGACCTCCTGCATATCCAACTTTGACTGCACCGAGGGGTATGGCTATTGGAGGACCACGACCTACTACTGAGTGGTACAGGAGATTTGATAGATTTCATGGGACTAGGTATTGTCCAAAGACCCTCACAGTGTGTTACCAATGCGAGAAACCTAAACATATAGCAAAGTATTGTCCCGAGAGGATGGAGATTACCTCATAGAAGGGTAAGGAGCCAGAAAGGGCTCCAGTTGAGATAGATACCCCAATGAGGAGGGCCACAACTGATTTAAAGGGGAAGCAGGCAGTAGGTATGAGCAAAGGAAGAGTGCATGCACTGGACCAGGACTGTGTAGACTCATCGACGAATGTGATAAAAGGTCCCATCTGAATCTTTGATTCAGAAGCATTGGTATTAATTGACCTTGGTGCCATGCATTCTTTCATGTCACCTTCCTTTGCACAAATTGTTGAAGTATGTGAAACCTACATTGTTGGATAAAATGTTGATGATTTTTACACCTATGAATGATAGTCAATTGATTAAGCATGTATGTAAGGGTTGTAAATTGGAGATAGAGGGAAAAAATGATAGCTGACTTAGTTTTATTGAAGATGAATAATTTTGATGTGATACTAGGAATAGATTGGCTGGCTGCTAATCGTGTTATTATGGATTGTCATGCCAAGACATTGATGTTTTCAGGATTAGAGAATCTTATTATAACCTTTGATGAAAAAAAATGAAAGAATATAACCATGATAAATGAAAAGAGTATGATTTTGTCAATCTGTTTGAAAGATGAATTTATTTATTTATGATGAATATTGATATGATGGTTTATCTTACTAATGGTAGAAGGAATGATGTGAAGGGTTCATCGCCTACGTGGTCGATATAGATAAGGTAGACCTGGAATTGAGGGACATACCCATAATTACAGATTACCCTGATGTCTTTCAAGACAAACTACCAAGACTACCACCTGAAAGGGAAATGGAATTTTGCACAGAGTTATGCCTTGTACAGAGCCAATATCGAAACCACTATATAAAATGGCTCCGATAGAGTTGGAAGAGCTAAAGAAGCAGTTACAAGAGTTGCTGGAGAAGGGGTTTATTCGATTGAGTGTCTCACCTTAGGGAGCACCGGTTCTGTTTGCAAGGAAGAATGATGGAAGCCTCCGACTGTGTATAGATTACTGGTTGTTGAATAAGGCCACCATTAAGAACAAATACCTCATTTCACGTACAGATGATTTGTTGGATCAGCTCTGAGGAGCCCAAGTATTTTCAATGATAAATCTGCGATCAGGGTACCATCAATTGAGGATCAAGAGTGGAGATAGACCCGAGACAGTATTTCTTACACTGTATGGCCACTACGAGTTCTTAGTGATGCCATTCGGATTAACGAATGCCCTCACAACAATTATGGCATTGATGAATGATATGTTTAAGCCATACTTGGACAAGTTTGTGATTGTGTTTATTGATGACATTTTGGTTTATTCTAAGTCCAGGGAAGATCATGAGGAGCACTTGAGGATAGTTCTGCAGACCCTCCGAGAGAAAGAGTTATAGGCTAAACTTAGCAAGTGTAACTTTTGGTTAGAGCAGATCTCATTTCTGGGCTATATTGTGTTGAAGGATGGGGTATCAGTGGATCCATCTAAGATAGAGGAAGTTGCACAGTGGGAACAACCCAAAAGAGTTACTGAGATAAAAAGTTTTTTAGGATTGTCAGGGTATTATCAGAGATTTGTTGAGGGTTTCTCCAGACTAGCTGCTCCATTGACATGCCTGACACATAAGGATGTTAAGTTTGTGTGGGATGAAGCATGTGAGAGGAGTTTTGAGGAGCTTAAGTGCCGATTGACTACTGTTCTGGTTCTCACCATTCCCACCAGCTCAGTAGGGTTCTCGATGTATACGGATGCATCACACCAGGAACTGGGCTGTGTACTTATGCAGGATGGGATGCTTTGAGCAGGAAGAACCTCGAGTCGGTGTCTTATGTGTTGGTACGGGAACATGAGTTATTAGAATAAATTTCAAACCTCAGTTTGGATATGTCCCCACCTAGATCAGAGAGGGTCGAGATTATGGCTAGTATGAGATTAGAGCCAAAGTTGATTGGCCGTATTTGGTAGGCTCTGCAGAGCGATCGACGGTGTATCAATTAGTTGAGTCAGATACAGGCAGGTGTGGGTATTGATTTTGAGCTGAGTACAGATGGTCATTGAGGTTTAGAGGCAGAGTATGCATTCCCAAGGATCCGAAGATCAGGAGACTGATTTTATCTGAGGCTCACTCATCGAGTACACGATACATTCGGGGAGTACCAAGATGTATCAAAACCTTCGAAAGGTTTATTAGTGGTCTGGAGTGAAAAGAGATATTGCAGAAAATGTCGCTAGGTGTCTCGTTTGTCAGCAGGTGAAGGTAAAGCATCAGAAGCCTGCAGGGTTATTGCAGCCTCTATCGATACCGACATGGAAATGGGAGCATGTCACCATGGATTTTGTGATGGGATTGTCGAGGACCCACAGAGGTTATGATGCCATATGGGTTATTGTGGATCGGTTAACTATGTCAACCCATTTTTTGGCTATGAGAACTGCCAATACTCTGAGTTAGTTGGCGGACCTGTATGTTCGAAAGATAGAACGACCACTTAGTGTACCTGTGAGCGTTGTTTCTGATAGGGATGCCTGATTCACTTCCCATTTCTGGGAACACTTTCAAGAAGCGATGGGGACCCACTTGAGTTTTAGCATTGCTTTTCATCCTCATATAGATGGGCAGTCAAAGAGGACTATACAGACCCTGGAGGACATGTTGAGAGCGTGTATGCTAGATTTTGGAGTCTCCTGGGATAATCAGCTATAGTTAGTTGAGTTCGCCTATAATAACAGCTATCATGCGAGTATCAGGATGGCATCCTATGAGGCACTGTATGAATGCTGATGTCAATCCCCCATTGGATGGGAAGAAGTTGGTGACAAATAAGTTTTTACTCTGGACTTAATGCAACAAGTATCTGAGGACGTCCAATTGATATGTGAGAGATTATGAACAGCTCAGAGCAAACAAAAAAGTTATGCTGACAAGAGACGACGACCACTAGAATTTGATGTGGGTGAGTCGGTATGTCTAAGAGTTTCACCTTCGACGGTATTATGAGATTTGGTAAGAAAGGCAAGCTAAGCCGTAGATATATCGGACCCTTTGGAGAGAGTGGGAGATAAGGCGTATAGGTTGGCGTTACCACCGGACTTGGCAAATGCTCACAATGTCTTCCACGTCTCTATGCTTCGAAAGTATCACCCGGACCCTGCACATGTGATAAGATATGAGCTATTTGAGCTTAATGAGAGTATGACATATGTTGAGAAACCGGTTTGAATATTGGACAGAAAAGAGAAAGTGTTACGAAATAAGACAATTCCCTTGGTGAAAGTTCTTTGGCAACATCACACGGTGGAAGAGGCCACATGGGAATTAGAGAATTTGATACGGGAAAAGTACCCCCAACTTTTTGAAGAGTAACTTGGTTCTAATTTGGAGGACTAAATTCCTTGAAGGAGGGGAGGATTGTAAGACCCGTATTTCATGTGTAACTTTATGGATTTATAAGTATGGTAATGTACTTGTAATGTGAAGTATAATTGATGTAAAGTCAATAAATTGAATGTACACACTTGTAGTAAGAGTTTGTGATGTACATACAAGTTTCATTGTGTATGAATATGAAGAAATGAGCTTTTATAAGTGGTGAATGTGACTGGAACTCAAAATGAGTAGTGTGGTAAAATAGGATGAAGTTGTACATCAATTTAGTTTTAAATTGTGTACCTTTGGCTACGCAATGAATGTACTCAAGTTTTAATGTATATAAGGTATGGATGGATACCATTTTGAAGTCTTAAAGGTGGTTGGATGAGAAAATGGTCATGGCAGCAAATTGAGTATGTTTGTATGACATTACTACTGGAAACTTCAGAAAATCTGGAATGTATGAAGGCCAGATCGATCTAATAGGATGAGAGATCGATATGGAAGAGCCAAAATGCTCTTATTCAAGCAATAGCAACAGTGCAGATCGATCTCCAATGGAGACAGATCAATCTGCTAAACATTCTGTAAAATGAGGATCGATTCTTAAGGCAAACAAATCGATTTCCTTAGCTCTCGGGTTAGAGCAGATCGATCTCCTCGGGATGCAGGTCGATCTCCTTAAGCTACTTCCTGAGACAGATCGATCTCAAGAGTTTGACAGATCAATCTCTTGCATTCAAATTGGCATGAAAATGAGGGATTTAAGAGGACCAGATCGATCTCATCAAGCTATTTCTATAAAATGAGCAGTGAAATCTGCATTTTTATGAGATAAAACCCTTCTTTCCATTCCAACCTTCATAACCTAGTTTTATCTCTCTAAAATCAGCCCATTTCCAATAAGAAGTGAGGGGAAGCTACTAAATACAAAGTTGTTCATCTTAAAGAAGAGAACAACATAGTTGAAATCGAAGCTTCATTTGGGGTATTGAAAGAGCAAAGTGTATTTTCACTTGGAGCAAGAGGAGAAACTAGATTTGGTAAGTTTTAATACTTCAGCCCCAGTACATTGTCTACTTATTGATTTTAGGAGTTGATTAGCATGTGTATTGATGGTTAAAACTACCTAGGTTATGACAGAACTAGGGTAACCTAGAAAAGAGAATGGGCTAGTATGAGAAAATGTGTTAGATGAACTAAGTTGGTGCGATATACAATTGTGTGCAGTTTTGGAGAGGTCATTGGAGATGAATCGAACCGCACGAGTACGCTGCTTTAAGGAAGTGGAATTCTGTGACGCGATTTCCATGTAAGGGAATTATGTAAGTGTATAGAGGTAGCTGCTAGTACTTTGTGGGTGAATATAGGGTGTTTTTGAAATGCATGAATGTTGGAGAAAATGGTTGTTGGTATACGTAATAGCTGGGAGTAGTTGTATGAGATTTGGTTTTTTTGAAATGATTATTATGAAATGCATAATAAATGCATTTTGAAATGATTAAGGCTAATAAATGCATAAACCACATGTTTTGGTGTTTTGAGAAACCTATTACCTTGTTTTTAACAGAATTAATGGATAGGCTGGCTAGTAAGATAAACCATCATATCAATATTTGTGTTTTTAACAGTATTTGTGTGATGTAAATTGCGGTGGAGCCTCGCTTGCGCTAGATTTTATGCTCTTTCTTGTATGAATAGTGTTAGAGCTTAACTCGCACCTTGATTTCATTTGTGATGATGTTTTATAAGCCGTACTGGAGCTTCTGCTCATATGTGGATTTTGAGTTGTTTGCTTATGCATATAACCGTATTGGAGCTATGCTTGTACGTGGTTTTTCTCATGTTTTATGTATAGATATTGTACTAGAGCGTTACTCGTACGAGGTGGTTTAGTTATGATGCATGAATCGTGCTAGAGTTTTGCTCGCACAAGTGATCACATTGTGGTACATATGAGGTCGTGGAAGTTGGTAAGATCCTTAAGCCTTACATCATTAAGCCTAAGGAGGTGGGGAGGCTCTGTTCGATGGGAGGCTCTCTTACGATAAGATCCTCAAGCCCTACATCCTTAAGCCTGAGGAGGCAGGGAGGCTCTATCCGGTGGGGAGGCTCTCTTACGGATGGATCCTTAAGCCAACATCCTTAAGCCCTAGAGGGGTAGGGAAGCTCTGTTCGGTAGGGAGGCTCTCCTACATGGATGCGTAAAACTCTTAGTATGAGGTAGATAAGACATTCAGCTGGCACCCCCAATCCACAATATGGGTCCGTGGAGTATGTTATACCGTGTATATCACATGGAGTACGTTGTACTGCGTGATTTAGATATTGAGGAGAAAGTCTAGCGAAGGGCTAACCCACCTTCGTACCAGCACGATACCCCGCATACCGCGATGAATTATGACATAGTTGGCCAACATAATCTGTTGAGATATAGTGACCTATCTCACTTGATTTACATAGTACAACATGTTTTGATATATAAGTGTGATTGTTACTGTCTAGGGTAAACCTGAGGGAGCGATCAAGCCTTATGGGATTTTTTATTGAGAAACGATAATGATATTGTGATTGTGAAATGAATTTGATTGGATTTTGATGTATTGAGAATGAGATAAATAAAAAAGAGGTTTCAAATTGAATTTCTCTTTTGTTATGAGATTTGACAATGATGAGCATGAGATGATTTGTACATGATTTTACCCTGATTTATATGACAATTTCCATGATTTATTTACATGATATATGTATATTCATGTGGCATAGTTTTAATTCCTCATGCTCTGATTATAATGATTTATGCATAACACTATCAGTATGTGGGTAGAGTAGTTATCTACCATGCTTTCATTATTGCCTAACTGAGCATATGGTTGCTCATCCCTCTTTATTTTACCCCTCTACAGAGCGTACATAGTAGCCTAGTGAGGCCTGACGTGTTTTATTTTTGATATTCGCTGCTTCTATCGCCAAAAGGTATACACACAAGGGTTTTTTTATCTAAACATGTAAAGGCACAGTAGTAAGTTGTATCGTAATGTGGGGGATGTAAAAGTTAGAAAACGTGTCATGTATAATTCAACTTTAAATGAATTACAGTTCTGTTGATTTAATTGAGAATGCATGTTGGGTGATGTTTATTATTGACTCACAGCCCAACTGTGTGGGGTGAGTTTGTTCACGACCGGGCAAGGAAAGGAAAACGCGAAAAATTTGCACTGATTTTTAGACGAATTGGATAAATAGGGTCGTGACAGAAGACTTTTTCGTCGGGTTTTTTATAGAACAGGGGTGGTGAGATCGATCTCCTAGGGTAAGAGATCGATGTTCCTTTGGTTTAAACTATCAAAATGTTCAGGTAGGTGAGTATGGGATCGATCTGCTCTTTGGAAAGAGATCGATCTTTGCTAGGCAGATGCAAATGGAAAACACGAAAAATTGGCAGTGATTTTTAAACGAATTGGATAATTAAGGTCGTGACAGCAATAACTAGGGCAATGGCCATATGCATTGTGATCCCAGGCTACACAGATCCTAGAGTGCGGGGTATCACCTCTATCTGCTTTCGCACAGGAGGTGGGTCACGTCCAACCCGCCGATCCATAGCAGATTATCCATCGTCCGAAAACAGTATATATATATATATAATATCCATTCACGGTACAACGTACTCCATGCAATATGCACGGTACAACATACTCCGTGGACCCATATCATCACATCTTATCGTGCCATATCTTAATAAAAACGTGCGAGCTTATTTAATCCGTATGACACACAGTCTACCGAAGCTCTCAGCACGGCTCCAATCAAGTCATAAAATCACGTGTGAGTAATCTCCAGCACTGCTGCTAATATATAGTGAACATCTAGTGCGAGCAATGCTCCAGAACCATGTCATAAAATCCATGTGAAAGCTAGTGCAAGCTAGGCTCCCGCACTCATGCATGTAAAACTCTAGTGCGGGCATCACTCCAACACTAATGCATGTACAAACATGTCAAATCTCGTGCGAGCAACGCTCTAGCACGCTTTATTTCCATAAAACTCATGTAGGTGGCTCATTTGTGTGCAAAGAAAAGTTATTAACATCAGATCAAACTATTTTCTTGCAAAACATTTAAATGCTAACCAACCTACCAATCCACATGCTAAAAAACAGTAAAAAGACTCAAGAACATCATGTTCTTGCTTTTCATGAATCTTTCTAAAATCCCACTTTTCTTGCCCTTCCCTAGGAAAATGAAAATATATCATTTAGAACCTCTTAAAATATTAATCCTTTTCGGTGATCCTCAAAAATTTTAGAAAGTGTAAATGCTCCCGAAAACGCGTACAGGTATCTTTAAGAGCCAACAAAATTCCCTTACCTCAATTCTCTGTACTGTCTGACTTTTTCCAACGCTGAGTATTCTGCTCAGTTCGATTTGCTCCCAGTCAACTCTCTGGAGCTACGTATAACCATATATAAGGTTATTTACGATACATTCATCAATCATATCAATCTACATTGATAACTCATTACTCTGACTTGAGCTTAATCATTATGTCTTATTGGCTTATTTACCTCAATGGCCTTATCCCATTTTAAGTCCATTTACTTAGCTCTATTCATTTCACCTAGGCCCATTGGGCTATTTAGGTTCATTATCTCTCGTTGGACTAAATTCTAGGTCCATTTTTCCTTATCGAGTCAATTTCATTAAGCTTGGCCTCTAATCACATTCAGCCATGGCATGGTGGTCGAACACCTATCACACCATTCCTAGTCCAATTTTGTTGTAGCAACTCACTTAATTATACTATCTAGCACTTAGCTTGCATGCTCTAACCTTAGTTCTTCCATTCATTCATGCATTTTCACAAACATATTTTATGCACATTTTAATAACTTCATCCTATTTTATAAACTTATTTCATAAAACCATCTCAAAATCATACATATAACATCATCGACACTTTAGTTCATTTTCTCACACTAAGCCTATTTTTAGGTCATGGTTGATTCATCATATTCTAGGTAGTTTTAGCCAACAATACATACACCAATCAAATCATAACAATGTCCAGATAAGCAGACTTGGAGTTGGTGTATTGGAAACTCACCTAGCTTGTCTTTTCACTTATCTGAAATTGGAAGACCCTTTTGCTGCTTCAATCTAACAAGTTGAATGCTAATTCCAAACTATGTTGTTCTCCTCCTTACAATGAATAACTTTACTCAATGAAACTTTTCTCAAATTGTCACGACCCAATTCCATTCTCTTTAACCGAAAATCACTGAAAATTTTTCGCGTTTTACTGTTACCTTACCCTGTCGTGAACTAAACTCACCACACACTGTTGGGCTGTGAGCCAATAATAAACACCACGTCTCATTCATTCTCAATAAATTAAAACGATGTCATACATGTGCATTTAATCGTGTACTTATACGAATACATGTTTTACTGACATCTACATCCCCCATAAGTACAACTCAAAAGAATACTGTGCTTTTACATTGTTTAGATACAAAAAGAATCACTGTGTATATACCTCTTAGCGATGGAGATGCAGCGGAGTCCAAAATAATACGCCTCAGTCCTCACTGGGCTACTATGCACGCTCTGTAGGGGGAAAAATAGAGTGGGATGAGAAACCACATGCTCAGTAAGGCAATAATGCAAGCATGGTAGATAACTACTCTATCTACATGCTGATAGTGTTATGCATAAATCGTTTATAGTAGGAGCATGAGGAATAAAACTATGCCATGTGGATATACATATATATCATGCATCAAATCATGTGCATTGGCATATAAAACATGGTAGAGACATCATGCATAAAACATCTCATGCTCAATCTCATTTAAATTCATAAAAGGGCAATTCCTTTAGAAACCTCCTTTTTGAACCAACAACATAACAGCACCAAATCAACTCACAACCACAACCATTTCACAATTCACGAATGTGTATAAATCTAGGCCACTATATCAAAAGTGCCTATGTGAACTATTACATCATAATTCATCCCAGACCACACGCATCCCGGTGTGCGGGGTATCATGCTGGCACGAAGATGGATTATCCCTCGCTAGACTTTCTCATCACATAACCATCATGCGGTACAGCGTACTCCATGTGATATACACGGTACAGCGTACTCTGCAACTCATATCGTGATCGGGGGTGCCATTCCTAGGTCTTATCTACCCCATACAAAGAGTTTTCCATATTCCGTGAAGGATAGCCTCCCTGCCGAACAGAGCCTCCCCGCCTAACAGAGCCTCCCTGCCTCCTCGGGCTTAAGGATGTTAGCTTAAGGATGTAGGGCTTAAGGGTCCTTTCCGTAAGAGAGCCTCCCCACAGAACAGAGCCTCCCCGCCTAACAGAGCCTCCCTGCCTCTTCGGGCTTAAGGATGTCAGCTTAAGGATGTAGGGCTTAAGGATCTTACCTTTACCATACCCATGTAGGAGAGCCTCCCTGCCTAACAGAGCCTCCCCGCCTCTTTGGGCTTAAGGATGTCGGCTTAAGGATCCCACCGTAAGAGAGCCTCCCCACCAAACAGAGCCTCCCCGCCTAACAGAGCCTCCCTGCCTCTTCGGGCTTAAGGATGTTAGCTTAAGGATGTAAGGCTTAAGGATCTTACCCACTTTCACAACCTTATACGTATCCCCTCGTGCAAACTTGTGCGAGCAAAGCTCTAGCACGACTCATGCATCATGCATCTTCTCATAAAGAGGCGCGTACGAGCATAGCTCTAGTACGGTTATACTCATAAGACAACCATTAACAATCCACGTACGAGCAGAAGCTCCAGTACGGTTTATAAATATCATTATAGTTTCCAAATCAAGGTGCGAGCTAGGCTCCAGCACGTTTCATACAAATGAAAACATAGAAATCCAGCGCGAGCGAGGCTCTAGCGCGATTTGCGTCATACAAGTGTGATAGACGGCTCATATACAATTCATCAATCCCGACAATTCGGGTTTAGCACTCACAAATGCTTTTCCACAACAACCATACAATACTAGCCGTCCTATCTACGAGCTTGCTTAAAACCAAGCAATTCGTTTTGGAAAAACATCAAAACATTAGATTTATGCAATTATTAGCCTTACTATCCCATTTCATAAAATCCACTTCAAATCCAAAACCACGCATATACTCGTCATCATTCACGAATACCATCCATCATTTATTTGAGCAATTCATGCATTTCATACAACACCCGATATTCACCCAGTTCAAAATACGAGTAGCTATCTCTATATACTCACAAAATTCCCTTACCTGGAATCGCGATGCGTGATTCCACTTCCTTAAGCTGCTTACTCGTAATATTCGGTTCGCCTTCAACGAACTCTTCGGGACTGCACAAAATCGTATCCCGCATTATATTCGACCCATATATTGCAACCCTTGTGCTTGCTATAGTCAATTTAGTCTATAGCCTCTATTAAAGCTTATTTGGCCTCGTTTCATTACTTTATCCATAACTCGAGTCTATGGATTTTCTTAGGCCTATTAACTTATTCAAAATCGATATCAAATCGATGTAAAGCTCATAGCGTTCATATTCCATGAATCCCCTCACATGGCATTTATTCATCACATACATATCCATTTTCACATTTCTTCCAACCCACCATGTAATTCCATCTAACCATTAAAAATCATAACATTATCCCAATGACAACTTTAGCATGCCATAAACCATAAGTTCATTCAATCCCACATATCCTCACATTATACCCATTTTAGATTTCTAGGTCACACCAATTTCACAACATTCCTAAGTAGTTTATCCATCAATACTTCTATCAATCAACTCCAAAATCAATTAAATAGCTAATGCATTTGGATTGAAGTGTTAGAATCTTACCAATATGATTTCTCTTCTTGCTCCAATTGGTAATGCCCTCAACTCCTTCAATTCCAAAAATGGGAAAATGCCCTCTCACTATGTTGTTCTCCTCTTTGATAGGAACAACTTTGCCTCTAATGATCTCTCTTCAAATCTCACTGAAAATGGTTGATTTTAGAGAGGGAAAGTTAGGTTTTTGGGGTTGAAATTGTAAGGTTAAGTGTTTTCCGAGATTTTCAGATTTTTCAGCTCTCCTTATATAGAAATGACTTGAGGAGATCGATCTGGTCCAAGAGGAGATCGATCTGGTCCCTTAAAATCCCTCTTTTTCATGGCATTTTAAGCCTGAGATCGATCTGTCGAAGCAATGAGATCGATCTGTTGAGGCATGAGATCGATCTGTCGAAGCATGAGATCGATCTGGTCCCAAACAGAGAGCTAAGGAGATCGATCTGGCTGCTTGAGGATCGATCTTTTCACTTACAGAATGCTTGGCAGATCGATCTGGCTCCATTGGAGATCGATCTGCTCTATTCGTTCACCCAAATAAGAGCATTCTGGCTCTTCCAGATCGATCTCTCATCCTAGGAGATCGATCTGGACCTCATGTTTTCCAGATTTCCTGCAGTTTCATTGCTGCAACTCATACCAACACACCCTCAATCTATTGCCATGGCCATTTCCTCATCCATTCACCTCTGTAACTTGAAAATAGCATCCATTCATACCTTATGCACATTGAAACTTGTGTGCATTCATTGTATATTCAAAGGTATGCAACATAAAACCAAATGGAAGTATAACTCCATTCCATTTTACCACACTACTCATTTTGAGTCTCAATCACATCCATCACTTGCTAGAACACATTTCTCCGTATTCATACTCAATGAAACTTGTATGTACGTTACAACTTATATTACACATACATACATTGAATCCGTGGACTTACATCAATCATATTTTACATCACAAGTCCATTCATATTATTTGATCCAAGTACACACATTACCCTTATACATATACGGGGTCTTACATTCTCCCCTCCTTCAAGGAATTTGGTCCTCCAAATTAGAACCAAGTCACTCTTCAAACAGTTGGGGGTACTTCTCCCGTATCAAGTTCTCCAATTCCCACGTGGCCTCTTCCGCCGTGTGGTGTTGCCAAAGCACTTTCACCAAGGGAATTGTCTTATTCCGCAACACTTTCTCTTTCCTGTCCAATATCCGAACTGGCTTCTCAACATACGTCATACTCTCATGGAGCTCCAACGGCTCATATTTTATCACGTGTGCCGGGTCCGGGTGATACTTCCGAAGCATCGAGACGTGGAAGACGTTGTGGACATTCGCCAAGTCCGGTGGCAATGCCAATCTATACGCCTTTTCTCCCACTCTCTCCAAAATCTCGAAGGGTTCTATATATCTAGGGCTCAGCTTGCCCTTCTTACCAAATCTCATAATACCCTTCGATGGTGATACCCTCAGAAACACCGACTCACCCTCATCAAACTCCAGTGGTCTTCTTCTCTTGTCAGCATAACTCTTTTGTCGGCTCTGAGCTGTCCGTAATCTCTCACATATCAACTGGACGTCCGCAGATGCCTGCTGCACTAAGTCCAGAGCAAAAATTTGTCTGTCACCAACCTCTTCCCATCCAATGGGGGAACGGCATCTACGCCCGTATAATGCCTCATAGGGTGCCATCCCGATACTAGCATGATAGCTATTATTATAAGCGAACTTGGCTAACTGCAGGTGGTCATCCCAGGAGCCTCTATAATCCAGCACACACGCTCTCAACATATCCTCGAGGGTCTGTATAGTCCTCTCTGACTGCCCATCTGTCTGAGGATGAAAAGCGGTGCTAAAACTCAATCGGGTCCCCAACGCTTCCTGAAAGTGTTCCCAGAAATGGGAAGTGAAGCGGACATCCCTATCAGAAACAACGCTCACTGGTACACCATGTAGCCGTACTATCTCTCGAATATACAGGTTCGCCAACTGACTCAGTGTATCGGTAGCTCTCATAGCCAAGAAATGGGGGGACTTAGTCAACCGGTCCACAATAACCCATATGGCATCATGACCTCTATGGGTCCTCGGCAACCCCATCACAAAATCCATGGTGACATGCTCCCATTTCCAAGTCGGTATCAGTAGAGGCTGCAATAATCCTGCAGGCTTCTGATGCTCTACCTTCACTTGCTGACAAATGAGACACTTAGCGACATATTCTGCAATGTCTCTTTTCATTCCAGACCACCAATAAACCGTCCGAAGGTTTTGATACATCTTGGTACTTCCCGGATGTATCGTATACTTCGATGAGTGAGCCTCTGATAAAATCGTTCTCCTGATCTCAGGATCCTTGGGAACGCATACTCTGCCTCTGAACCTCAATAAGCCATCAGCACTCTACTCAAAATCAACACCCACACCTGTCTGTATCTGCCTCAGCCAATCGATACACCGTCGATCGCTCTGCTGGGCTTGCCGAATACGGCCAATCAACTCTGGCTCTAGTCTCAAACTAGCCATGATCTCAAGTCTCTCAGATCCAGGTGGGGTTGCATCCAAACTGAGGTTCGCAAAGTGTTCTAACAATTCATGTTCCCGTACCATCATATAAGATACCAACCCAAGGTTCTTTCTACTCAAAGCATCGGCAACTACATATGCCTTACCCGGGTGGTACATGATTTCACAATCATAGTCTTTCAGGAGTTCGAGCCATCTCCTCTGTCTCATATTCAGCTCTTTCTGCGAGAACAGGTACTTAAGGCTCTTATGATCTGTGAACACCTGAAATTTCTCACCATAGAGATAGTGGCGCCATATTTTCAAAGCAAATACTACGGCCGCCAACTCCAAATCATGTGTCGGGTAGTTCCTCTCATGATCTTTCAACTGTCTAGATCCATAGGCAACTACCTTCCCATCCTGCATAAGTACACAGCCCAGTCCCTGGTGTGATGCATCCGTATACACCGAGAATCCTCCTGAGCTGGTAGGAATGGTGAGAACTGGAGCAGTCGTCAATCGACGCTTAAGCTCCTCAAAACTCCTCTCACATGCCTCATCCCATGTAAACTTAACATCTTTACGCGTGAGGCGTGTCAACGGAGCAGCTAGTCTGGAGAAACCCTCTACAAATCTCCGATAATATCCTGCCAATCCCAGGAAACTTCTGATCTCAGTTACTGTCTTGGGCTGTTCCCACTGCACAACTGCCTCTATCTTGGATGGATCCACTGATACCCCATCTTTAGACACAACATGCCCCAGAAATGAGATCTGTTCCAACCAAAAGTTACACTTGCTGAGTTTGGCATACAATTCTCTCTCTCGGAGGGTCTGCAGAACTATCCTCAAGTGCTCCTCATGATCTTCCCTGGACTTGGAATACACCAAAATGTCATCTATGAAAACAATCACAAACTTGTCCAGGTATGGCTTGAATATATCATTCATCAATGCCATAAATGCTGCGGGAGCATTCGTCAATCCGAATGGCATCACCAAAAACTCATAGTGACCATAACGGGTACGAAATGCTGTCTTGGGTACATCTCCACTCCTGATCCTCAACTGATGATACCCTGACCGCAGATCTATCTTAGAAAATACTTCGGCTCCCTGGAGCTGATCCAACAAATCATCGATTCTTGGAAGGGGGTACTTGTTCTTAATGGTGGCCTTATTCAACAACCGGTAATCTATACACAGTCGGAGGCTTCCATCCTTCTTCCTTACAAATAGAACCGGTGCTCCCCAAGGTGAGACACTCGGTCTAATAAACCCCTTCTCCAACAACTCTTGCAGTTGTTTCTTCAGCTCTTCCAACTCTATCGGAGCCATTCTATAGGGTGGCTTCGATATCGGCTCTGTACCAGGCACTAACTCAATGCAAAATTCCATTTCCCTTTCAGGTGGTAGTCCTGGTAATTCATCCGGAAAGACATCAGGGTAATCCGTAATTACGGGTATGTCCTTCAATTCCGGGTATGCCTCATCTATATCGACCACATAGGCAATGAACCCTTCACAATATCCTCTCCATCGTTAGTAACATAAACCATCACTCCACATTCAACATTTATCAAAAACGAATAATTTATCTCTCAGCAACATGCATTTAAAATCATACTCTTTTATTTACCACAATTATACAAGTTTCATATCATTTCTTTTCATCAAAATCTACAATAAGATTGTCTAATCCTGAAAACATCAATGTTTTGGCATGACAATCCATCACAACATGATTGGTAGCCAACCAATCCATTCCCAAAATTACATCAAAATCATTCATATTCAATAAAATCAGATTGGCTATCATTTCCTTCCCCTCTATCTTTAACTTACAATCCCTACATACATGCTCGGTCAATTGACTGTCATTCATGGGTGTGGAAATCATCAACATTTTATCCAACAATGTTGGTTTCACATATTTCAACAATTTATGTGCAAAGGAAGGTGATATGAAAGAATGCGTGGCACCAGGATCAAATAATACCAATGCTTCTAAATCAAAGATTCGGATGGTACCTTTAATCACATCCGTCGAAGCATCCGCAGTGTACTAATCCAGTGCATGTACTCTTCCTCTGCTCACACCCGCAGCCTGTTTCCCTTTTTCCTCAGCTGTAGCCCTCCTCCTCGGGGGCTGCTGTCTCAACTGGAGCTCCCTCAGGCTCCTTGCCCTTCTGTGGGGCAATCTCCATCTTCTCGGGACAATACTTAGCCATATGTCCTGGTCTCTCGCATCTAAAACACACCATAGGGGTCATCGGACAGGGCCTATTCCCATGGAATCTCCCACATCTCCTACACTGATCAGTAGTAGGTCGTGGTCCCCTAATAGTCATGCCCCTCGGCGCAGTCAAGGCTGGGTATACGGGAGGTCTAGCAGCTCTCTCCCGTACCTCATCAATCTTTGGCCTCTTCTCGAAAAATCTTTGGCCATCTCTCTTGGCCACTCTTCCAAACCCGGATCTCTTTCGATCCTTGTCCTTTTTAACACTGACTCTCCCAAGCTCGGAGGCATTTCGCGCAAAGTCTTGTTCACATAACTGAGCTTTATGTACCGCCTCCTCATAAGTCACAATATCGAAGGGAGCTAGGTTAGTCCGGATGGGCAATCTCAATCCATCCATGAACTTCTGAATCTTCCGGGTCTCACTACCCATCGTGTCAAGGTCATATCTTCCCAATGACATAAACTTGGACTCATACTCGTCCACAGTCCGGTTCCCCTGAACCAAATTCATAAATTCCATCCGCAATTTCCTCTGTGCGGTAGCTGGAATATACTGTCTCCTGAAGGCCTCTAGAAATATCTCCCATGAGATCTCAGAGTGTCTGGCCCTCAAAATAACCTCGGTGGACCTCCACCAATGCTCGGCCTCGCCTTTCAACATAAACACGGCAAAGGCAACCTTCTCACTTGAAGTGCATCGGAAAAACCTATACAGTTTCTCCATCTCATACACCCAATCCTCCGTAATCACTGGGTCCTTCACCCCTCTAAACACTGGGGGTTTTAGCGCTTGAAACTCTCGCAGCCTGCTCAAGTCGCAGTCATAACCCAAATCACTACCGCTTTGCTGTGGAGCGATAGGAGAAGCTATATCCTGAGCCGGAGGTGGTGTAACAGTAGCTGTCTCAGCAGTCTGAGGTCTCTCCGCCTCTGCAGCTGCCTGTCCAGTAGTAGGCTGTGCCGCGGGACCTCGTCTGTCACCGGCGCCCAAGGCCTGCGTGACTATCTCCACCAGACTCTCAATACTCCGCTCTAATCTAGTGAAGCGAGCCTCAGTATCACCTGCTCTCTCAGCAGGGTTCTGTGGAGCCTGCTCAGTCTGTGGCTCCGCACGGCTCTCAGGCCCACCTCTACGGCCTCTAGCACGTGCTCTCGCCCCTCTACCTTTGCGTGTAACTGGCATAATGCCTAACTCCCTGTATTATAATAATTTATTAAGCTCAATCCATCACAGTATACACAGTTATATCTAAACAAAAGCACAGTACTATAGGGATGTACTTTCCTACGTTTCATTAATGACTCACATCAGGCCAACACAGCTCTGATACCAATCTCTGTCACGACCCAATTCCATTCTCTTTAACCGAAAATCACTGAAAATTTTTCGCGTTTTACTGTTACCTTACCCTGTCGTGAACTAAACTCACCACACACTGTTGGGCTGTGAGCCAATAATAAACACCACGTCTCATTCATTCTCAATAAATTAAAACGATGTCATACATGTGCATTTAATCGTGTACTTATACGAATACATGTTTTACTGACATCTACATCCCCCATAAGTACAACTCAAAAGAATACTGTGCTTTTACATTGTTTAGATACAAAAAGAATCACTGTGTATATACCTCTTAGCGATGGAGATGCAGCGGAGTCCAAAATAATATGCCTCAGTCCTCACTGGGCTACTATGCACGCTCTGTAGGGGGAAAAATAGAGTGGGATGAGCAACCACACGCTCAGTAAGGCAATAATGCAAGCATGGTAGATAACTACTCTATCTACATGCTGATAGTGTTATGCATAAATCGTTTATAGTAGGAGCATGAGGAATAAAACTATGCCATGTGGATATACATATATATCATGCATCAAATCATGTGCATTGGCATATAAAACATGGTAGAGACATCATGCATAAAACATCTCATGCTCAATCTCATTTAAATTCATAAAAGGGCAATTCCTTTAGAAACCTCCTTTTTGAACCAACAACATAACACCACCAAATCAACTCACAACCACAACCATTTCCCAATTCATGAATGTGTATAAATCTAGGCCACTATATCAAAAGTGCCTATGTGAACTATTACATCATAATTCATCCCAGACCACACGCATCCTGGTGTGCGGGGTATCATGCTGGCACGAAGATGGATTATCCCTTGCCAGACTTTCTCATCACATAACCATCATGCGGTACAGCGTACTCCATGTGATATACACGGTACAGCGTACTCCGTAACTCATATCGTGATCGGGGGTGCCATTCCTAGGTCTTATCTACCCCATACCAAGAGTTTTCCATATTCCGTGAGGGATAGCCTCCCTGCCGAACAGAGCCTCCCCGCCTAACAGAGCCTCCCTGCCTCCTCGGGCTTAAGGATGTTAGCTTAAGGATGTAGGGCTTAAGGGTCCTTTTCGTAAGAGAGCCTCCCCACCGAACAGAGCCTCCCCGCCTAACAGAGCCTCCCTGCCTCTTCGGGCTTAAGGATGTCAGCTTAAGGATGTAGGGCTTAAGGATCTTACCTTTACCATACCCATGTAGGAGAGCCTCCCTGCCTAACAGAGCCTCCCCGCCTCTTTGGGCTTAAGGATGTCGGCTTAAGGATCCCACCGTAAGAGAGCCTCCCCACCAAACAGAGCCTCCCCGCCTAACAGAGCCTCCCTGCCTCTTCGGGCTTAAGGATGTTAGCTTAAGGATGTAAGGCTTAAGGATCTTACCCACTTTCACAACCTTATACGTATCCCCTCGTGCAAACTTGTGCGAGCAAAGCTCTAGCACGACTCATGCATCATGCATCTTCTCATAAAGAGGCGCGTACGAGCATAGCTCTAATACGGTTATACTCATAAGACAACCATTCACAATCCACGTACGAGCAGAAGCTCCAGTATGGTTTATAAATATCATTATAGTTTCCAAATCAAGGTGCGAGCTAGGCTCCAGCACGTTTCATACAAATGAAAACATAGAAATCCAGCGCGAGCGAGGCTCTAGCGCGATTTGCGTCATACAAGTGTGATAGGCGGCTCATATACAATTCATCAATCCCGGCAATTCGGGTTTAGCACTCACAAATGCTTTTCCACAACAACCATACAATACTAGCCGTCCTATCTACGAGCTTGCTTAAAACCAAGCAATTCATTTTGGAAAAACATCAAAACATTAGATTTATGCAATTATTAGCCTTACTATCCCATTTCATAAAATCCACTTCAAATCCGAAACCACGCATATACTCGTCATCATTCACGAATACCATCCATCATTTATTTGAGCAATTCATGCATTTCATACAACACCCAATATTCACCCAGTTCAAAATACGAGCAGCTATCTCTATATACTCACAAAATTCCCTTACCTGGAATCGCGATGCGTGATTCCACTTCCTTAAGCTGCTTACTCGTACGATTCGGTTCGCCTTCAACGAACTCTTCGGGACTGCACAAAATCGTATCCCACATTATATTCGACCCATATATTGCAACCCTTGTGCTTGCTATAGTCAATTTAGTCTATAGCCTCTATTAAAGCTTATTTGGCCTCGTTTCATTACTTTATCCATAACTCGAGTCTATGGATTTTCTTAGGCCTATTAACTTATTCAAAATCGATATCAAATCGATGTAAAGCTCATAGCATTCATATTCCATGAATCCCCTCACTATGGCATTTATTCATCACATACATATCCATTTTCACATTTCTTCCAACCCACCATGTAATTCCATCTAACCATTAAAAATCATAACATTATCCCAATGACAACTTTAGCATGCCATAAACCAAAAGTTCATTCAATCCCACATATCCTCACATTATACCCATTTTAGATTTCTAGGTCACACCAATTTCATAACATTCCTAAGTAGTTTATCCATCAATACTTCTATCAATCAACTCTAAAATCAATTAAATAGCTAATGCATTTGGATTGAAGTGTTAGAATCTTACCAATATGATTTCTCTTCTTGCTCCAATTGGTAATGCCCTCAACTCCTTCAATTCCAAAAATGAGAAAATGCCCTCTCACTATGTTGTTCTCCTCTTTGATAGGAACAACTTTGCCTCTAATGATCTCTCTTCAAATCTCACTGAAAATGGTTGATCTTAGAGAGGGAAAGTTAGGTTTTTGGGGTTGAAATTGTAAGGTTAAGTGTTTTCTGAGATTTCCAGATTTTTCAGCTCTCCTTATATAGAAATGACTTGAGGAGATCGATCTGGTCCAAGAGGAGATCGATCTGGTCCCTTAAAATCCCTCTTTTTCACGGCATTTTTAAGCCTGAGATCGATCTGTCGAAGCAATGAGATCGATCTGTTGAGGCATGAGATCGATCTGTCGAAGCATGACATCGATCTGGTCCCAAACAGAGAGCTAAGGAGATCGATCTGGCTGCTTGAGGATCGATCTTTTCACTTACAGAATGCTTGGCAGATCGATCTGGCTCCATTGGAGATCGATCTGCTCTATTCGTTCACCCAAATAAGAGCATTCTGGCTCTTCCAGATTGATCTCTCATCCTAGGAGATCGATCTAGACCCCATGTTTTCCAGATTTCCTGTAGTTTCATTGCTGCAACTCATACCAACACACCCTCAATCTATTGCCATGGCCATTTCCTCATCCATTCACCTCTATAACTTGAAAATAGCATCCATTCATACCTTATGCACATTGAAACTTGTGTGCATTCATTGTATATTCAAAGGTATGCAACATAAAACCAAATGGAAGTATAACTCCATTCCATTTTACCACACTACTCATTTTGTGTCTCAATCACATCCATCACTTGCTAGAACACATTTCTCCGTATTCATACTCAATGAAACTTGTATGTACGTTACAACTTATATTACACATACATACATTGAATCCATGGACTTACATCAATCATATTTTACATCACAAGTCCATTCATATTATTTGATCCAAGTACACACATTACCCTTATACATATACGGGGTCTTACACAAATTGTTTTGGAAGGGGATGGTATTCTAGAGTGAGAAAGCTTGTTCTTTTAGGTAAAAATAGAGAGGTGTTTTGTTTTTTTTTTTTTTGAGAAAGAAGATGTAAGACCTGTATTTCATGTCTAACTTGATGGATTTATAAGTATGGTAATGTACTTGTAATGTGAAGTATAATTGATGTAAAGTCCATAAATTCAATATACACACTTGTAGTAAGAGTTTGTAATGTACATACAAGTTTCATTGTGTATGAATATGAAGAAATGAGCTTTTATAAGTAGTGAATGTGATTGGAACTCAAAATGAGTAGTGTGGTAAAATGGGATGAAGTTGTACATCCATTTTGTTTTAAATTGTGTACCTTTAGCTACGCAATGAATGCACACAAGTTTTAATGTATATAATATATGGATGGATGCCATTTTCAAGTCTTAAAGGTGGTTGGATGAGAAAATCCTCATGGCAGCAATTAAGCATGTTTGTGTGACGTTACTGCAGAAAGCTACAGAAAATCTGGAAAGTATGAAGGCCAGATCGATCTCATAGGATGAGAGATCGACCTGGAAGAGCCAAAATGCTCTTATTCGAGTAATAGGAATAGTGCAGATCGATCTCCAATGGAGACAGATCGATCTACTAAACATTTTATAAAATGAGGATCGATTCTTAAGGCAAACATATCGATTTCCTTAGTTCTTGGATTAGAGTAGATCAATCTCCCTAGGATGCAGATCGATCTCCTTAAGCTACAACCTGAGACAGATCAATCTCAAGCTTTCAACAAATCGATCTCATGAATTCAAATTGGGGCAAAAATGAAGGAATTAAGAGGACCAGATCAATCTCATGCTTCGACAGATCGATCTCATAAAGCTATTTCTATAAAAGGAGCAGTGAAATCTGCATTTTTCTGAGATAGAACCATTCTTTCCATTTCAACCTTCAAAGCCTAGTTTTATCTCTCTAAAATCAGCCTATTTCCAATAAGAAATGAGGGGAAGCTATTAGATACAAAGTTGTTCATCTTAAAGAAAAGAACAACATAGTTGAAATCAAAGCTTCATTTGGGGTATTGAAGGAGCAAGGTGTATTTTCACTTGGAGCAAGAGGAGAAACTAGATTTGGTAAGTTTTAATACTTCAGCCCCAGTACATGGTCTACTTATTGATTTTTGGAGTTGATTGGCATGTGTATTGATGGTTAAAACTACCTAGGTTATGATAGAACTAGGGTAACCTAGAAAAGAGAATGGGTTAGTGTGAGAAAGTGTGTTAGATGAACTAAGTTGGTGTGATATACAATTGTGTGCAGTTTCGGAGAGATCGTTGGAGACGAATTTTACCGAACGAGTACGCATCTTTAAGGAAGTAGAATTTCATACGTGATTTCCAGGTAAGGTAATTCTGTAAGTGTATAGAGGTAGCTGCTCATACTTTTTGGGTGAATATATGGTGTTTCTGAAATGCATGAATGTTGGAGAAAATGGTTGTTGGTATACGTGAATAGTTGGGAGTAGTTGTATGAGATTTGGTTTTTTTTAAAATGATTATTATGAAATGATTCTTAGAAAGGGGATAGTAAGGCTAATAAATGCATAAACCATATGTTTTGGCATTTTGGGAAATCCATTGCCTTGTTTTTAAGCGAATTAATGGATAAGTTGGTTAGTGTTTTAATGATGTTGTGGAAAAACAATTGTGAGGTGCTAAACCCGGTTTGTGGGATTGTTTTGATTGTATATGAGCCGCCTATCATATTTGTGTGATGTAAATTATGCTGGAGCCTCGCTCGCATTAGATTGTATGCTCGTTCTTGTATGAATAGTGTTAGAGCTTAACTTGCACCTTGATTTGATTTGTGATGATGTTTTATAAATCGTACTGGAGCTTCTACACGTACACGAATTTTAAGTGGTTTTCTTATGTATATAACCGTATTGAAGCTATTCTCGTACGTGGTATTTCTCATGTTTTATGCATAAATGTCGTACTAGAGAGTTGCTCGTACGAGCTGGTTTAGTTATGATGCATGAATTATGCTAGAGCTTTTCTCGCACAAGTTTTCACACTATGGTATGTATGAGGTCATGGAAGTTGGTAAGATCCTCAAGCCTTACATCCTTAAGCCTGAGGAGGCGGGGAGGCTCTGTTCGGTGAGGAGGCTCTCTTACGATAAGATCCTTAAGCCTTACATCCTTAAGCCTGAGGAGGCAGGGAGGCTCTGTTCGGTGGGGAGGCTCTCTTACGGACGGATCCTTAAGCCAACATCCTTAAGCCCTAGAGGGGTGGGGAAGCTCTGTTCGGTAGGGAGGCTCTCCTACATGGAAGAAGAAAACTCTTGGTATGGGGTAGATAAGACCTACAGTTGGCACCCGCATCCACGACATGGGTCCGCGGATTACGTTGTACTGTGTATATCACATGGAGTACGTTGTACCGCCTGATTGAGATATTGATGAGAAAGTCTGGCGACGGGCTAACCCACCTTCGTACCAGCATGATACCCTGCACACCGGGATGAATTATGACATAGTTAGCCAACATAGTCAGTTGAGATATAGTAAACTGTCTCACTTGATTTACATAATACCACATGTTTTGATATATAAGTGTGATTGTAACTGTCCAGGGTAGACCCGAGGGAGGGGTCGAGCCTTATGGGATTTTTGATTGAGAATGATGTTGTGATTGTGAAATGAATTTGATGAGATTTTGATGTATTGAGAATAAGATAAATAAAAGAAGAGGTTTCAAATTGAATTTCCTTTTATTATGAGATTTGACAATGATGAGCATGAGATGATTTATACATGACGATTTTACCCTGTTTTATATGCCAATTTCCATGGTTTATTTACATGATATATGTATATTCATATGGCATAGTTTTAATTCCTCATGCTCCGATTATAATGATTTATGCATAACATTATCAGCACCTAGATAAAGTAGTTATCTACCATGCTAGCATTATTGCCTTAGTGAGCGTGTGGTTGCTTACCCCTCTCTATTTTCCCCTCTACAGAGCGTACATAGAAGCCCAGTGAGGACTGAGGCGTTTTATTTTGGACATCCTCTGCATCCATTGCCAACAGGTATACACACAAGGGTTCTTTTTGTATCTAAACATGTAAAGGTACAATAGTCAGTTGTATCGTAATGTGGGGGATGTAAACGTTAGAAAACGTGTCATGTATAATTCAACCTTAAATGAATGACACTTCTTTTGATTTAATTGAGAATGCATGTTGAGTGATGTTTATTATTGCCTCACAGCCCAACTGTGTGGGGTGAGTTTGTTCACGGCCGGGCAAGGAAAGGAAAACATGAAAAATTTGCACTGATTTTTAAACGAATTGGATAAATAGGGGCGTGACAGAGATTGGTCTCAGAGCTGTGTTGGCCTGATGTGAGTCAGTAATAAAACATAGGAAAAGTACATCCCTATATTACCCTATATTACTATGCTTTTGTTTAGATATAACTATGTATACTGTGATGGATTGAGTCTAATAATGATTTTAATACAGGAAGTTAGGCATTATGCCAGTTACGCGCCAAGGTAGAGGGGCGGGAGCACGTGCTAGAGGCCGTAGAGGTAGGACTGAGAGCCGTGCAGAACCATAGACTGATTAGGTTCCACAGAACCCTTTTGAGAGATTAAGGGATACTGAGGCTCGCTTTGCTAGGATAGAACAGAGTATAGAGAGCCTAGTTGAGATAGTGAGGCAGGCATTTAGTGCCGGTGATAGACGAGGTCCCACGACGCAGCCTACTACTACTAGGCAGGCAGCTGCAAAGGCGGAGAGACCTCAGACAACAAAGATTGCTATTGTTACACCACCACCAGTACGGGATACGATTTCACCTATCGCCCCACAACAAAGTGATAGCGATTTGGGGTATGATTGCGAATTGAGCAGATTATGAGAGTTCTAAGGGTTGAAACCTATAGTGTTCGGAGGGGCAAAAGGACCCAGTTATTACGAAGGATTGGGTGTACGAGATGGAGAAGTTATACAAATGTTTCAGATGTACATCCGCTGAGAAGGTAACCTTTGTCATGTTTACACTAAAAGGCTAGGCAGAGCACTGGTGGAGATCCATCGAAGCTATATTGAGGGCTCGACACTTCAAGATCACTGAGAGATATTCTTAGAGGCCTTCAGGAGATAGTACATCCCATCTACCACACAGAAGAAATTACGGATGGAATTCATGAACTTGGTTCAGGGGAACTGTACATAGGATGAATACGAGTCCAGATTCATGTCTTTGGGGAGATATAACCCAGATACTATGGACAGTGAGACTTGAAAGATTCAAAAGTTCATTGACGGATTGAGACTGGCCATCCAAACTAAGCTAGCCCCATTTGACCTTCAAACCTATGAGGAGGCAGTACACAAGGCTCAGTTATGTGAGCAGGATTTTGAGTGGAACACCTCCAAGCTGGGGAAGATTAGTGTCAGAAGAGATAGAGACCGAAAAAGATCCAGGATGGATAGAGTGGCCAAGAGAGGGGGCTATAGATATTTTGAGAATAGACATAAGATTGAGGAGGTGTAGGAGAGAGCTACTAGACTTCCTGCATATCCAACTTTGACTGCACCGAGGGGTATGGCTATTGGAGGACCACGACCTACTACTGAGTGGTATAGGAGATGTGATAGATTCCATCGGACTAGGCATTGTCCAATGACCCCTCCAGTGTGTTACCAATGCGAGAAACCTGAACATATAGCAAAGTATTGTCCCGAGAGGATGGAGATTACCCCATAGAAGGGCAAGGAGCCAGAAAGGACTTGAGTTGAGACAGATGCCCCGAGGAGGAGGGCCACAACTGATTTAAAGGGGAATTAGGTAGTAGGTGTGAGCAGAGGAAGAGTGCACGCACTGGACCAGCACACTGCAGACTCATCGACAAATGTGATAAAAGGTACCATCTGAATCTTTAATTTAGAAGCATTGGTATTAATTGACCTTGGTGCCATGCATTCTTTCATGTCACCTTCCTTTGCACATAAATTGTTGAAGTATGTGAAACCTACATTATTGGATAAAATGTTGATGATTTTCACACACATGAATGATAGTCAATTGACTGAGCATGTATGTAAGGGTTGTAAATTAGAGATAGAGGGAAAAAAATGATAGCCGACTTAGTTTTATTGAATATGAATAATTTTGATGTGATACTGGGAATGGATTGGTTGGCTGCTAATCCTGTTATTATGGATTGTCATGCCAAGACATTGATGTTTTTAGGATTAGACAATCTTATTGTAAACTTTGATGAAAAGAAATTAAATAATGTCACCATGATAAATGAAAAGAGTATGATTTTGTTAATCTGTTTGAGAGATGAATTTATTTATTTATGATGAGTATTGATGTGATTGTTTATGTTACTAATGGTAGAAGGAATGATGTGAAGGGTTTATCGCCTATGTGGTCGATATAGATAAGGCAAACCTGGAATCGAGGGATATACACATAATTATGAATTACCCTGATGTCTTTCTAGACAAACTACCAAGACTACCACCTGAAAGGGAAATGGAATTTTTGCATAGAGTTAGTGCCTCGTACAGAGCCAATATCGAAACCACTATATAAAATAGCTCCGATAGAGTTGGAAACGCTAAAGAAGCAGTTACAAGAGTTACTGGAGAAGGGGTTTATTCGATCGAGTGTCTCACCTTGGGGAGCACCAGTTCTGTTTGTAAGTAAGAAGGATGGAATCCTCCGACTGTGTATAGATTACTGGTTATTGAATAAGGACACCATTAAGAACAAATACCCCCTTTTCACGTATAGATGATTTGTTGGATCAGCTCTGAGGAGCCCAAGTTTTTTCAAAGATAGATCTGCGATCAGGGTACCATCAGTTGAGGATCAAGACTGGAGATAGACTCGAGACAGCATTTCATACACGTTATGGCCACTACGAGTTCTTAGTGATGCCATTCGGATTGATGAATGCCCTCACAGCAATTATGGCACTGATGAATGATATGTTTAAGCTATACTTGGACAAGTTTGTGATTGTGTTTATTGATGACATTTTGGTTTATTCCAAGTCTAGGGAAGATCATGAGGAGCACTTGAGGATAGTTATGCAGACCCTCTGAGAGAGAGAGTTATATGCTAAACTCAGCAAGTGTAACTTTTGGTTATAGCAAATCTCATTTTCGGGCTATATTGTGTCGAAGGATAGGGTATCAGTGGATCCATCTAAGATAGAGGCAGTTGTACTATGGGAACAGCCCAAGACAGTTACTAAGATCAGAAGTTTTTTAGGATTGTTAGGGTATGATCGGAGATTTGTTGAGGGTTTCTCTAGGCTAGCTGCTCCGTTGACACGCCTCACGCTTAAGGATGTTAAGTTTGTATGGGATAAAGCATGTGAGAGGAGTTTTGAGGAGCTTAAGTGTCGATTGGCTACTGCTTCGGTTCTTACCATTCCTACCAGCTCAGTAGGGTTCTCGATGTATACGTATGCGTCACACCAGGAACTGGGCTGTGTGCTTATGCAGGATGGGAAGGTAGTTGCCTATGAATCTAGACAGTTGAAAGATCATTAGAGGAACTACCTGACACATGATTTAGAGTTGGTTGTCGTGGTGTTTACTTTGAAAATATGGCGCCACTACCTCTATGGTGAGAAATTTCAGGTTTTCACAGATCATAAGAGCCTTAAGTACCTGTTCTTACAGAAGGAGCTGAACATGAGATAGAGAAGACGGATCAAACTTTTAAAGGATTATGATTGTGAAATTATGTACCACCCGGGTAAGGTAAATGTAGTTGTCGATGCTTTGAGAAGGAAGAACCTCAGGTTGGTGTCTTATATGTTGGTATGAGAACATGAGTTATTGGAATAAATTTTGAACCTCAGTTTGGATGTGTCCCCACCTGGATCAGAGAGAGTCGAGATTATGGCTAGTATGAGATTAGAGGCAGAGTTGATTGGTCGTATTCGATAGGCTCTGCAGAGCGATTGACAATGTATTGATTGGTTGAGTCAGATATAGGCAGGTGTGGGTATTGATTTTGAGCTGAGTACAGATGGCTTATTGAGGTTTAAAGGTAGAGTATGTGTTCCCAAGGATTCGAAGATCAGTAGACAGATTTTTTCATAGGCTCACTCATCGAAGTACATGATACATTAGGGGAGTACCAAGATGTATCAGAACCTTCGAAAGGTTTATTGGAGGTCTAGAATGAAAAGAGACAATGTAGAATATGGCGCTAGGTGTCTCGTTTGTCAACAGGTGAAGGTAAAGCATCAAAAGCCTACAAGGTTATTGTAGCCTCTGTCGATACCGACATGGAAGTGGGAGCATGTCACCATGGATTTTGTGATGGGATTGTCGAGGACCCATAGAGGTCATGATGCCATATGGGTTATTGTGGATCGGTTGACTAACTCAGCCCATTTCTTGGCTATGAGAATTGCCAATACTCTGAGTTAGTTGGCGAACCTATATGTTCGAGAGATAGAACGACTACTTGGTGCACCTGTGAGAGTTGTTTTTGATAGGGATGCCTACTTCACTTCCCATTTCTATGAACACTTTCAGGAAGCAATGGGGACCCACTTGAGTTTTAGCACCGCTTTTCATCCTCAAATAGATGGGTAGTCAGAGAGGACTATACAGACCCTGGAGGATATGTTGAGAGTGTGTGTGCTAGATTTTGGAGGCTCTTGGGACGATCACCTATAGTTAGCCGAGTTCGCCTATAATAACAGCTATCATGTGAGTATCAGGATGGCATCCTATGAGGCACTGTATGAACGTAGATGTCGATCCCCCATTGGATGGGAAGAGGTTGGTGACAAACAAGTTTTTACTCCGAACTTAGTGCAACAAGCATTTGAGGATGTCCAATTGATACGTGAGAGATTAGGACAGCTCAGAGCCAATAAAAAAGTTATGCTGACAAGAGACGACGACCACTAGAATTTCATGTGGGTGAGTCGGTATGTCTAAGATTTTCACCTTCGACGGGTGTTATGAGATTTGGTAAGAAAGGCAAGCTAAGCCATAGATATATCGGACCCTTCGAGATTTTGGAGAGAGTGGGAGATAAGGCATATAGGTTAGCATTGCCACCAGACTTGGCAAATGCTCACAATGTCTTCCACATCTCTATGCTTCGAAAATATCACTCGGACCCGGCACAAGTGATAAGATTTGAGCTATTTGAGCTCAATGAGAGTATGACATATGTTGAGAAGCCGGTTCGGATATTGGACAAAAAAGAGAAAGAGTTACGAAATAAGACAATTCCCTTAGTGAAAGTTCTTTGGCAACATCACACGGTGGAAGAAGCCACATGGGAATTGGAGAATTTGATACGGGAAAAGTACCCCCAACTTTTTGAAGAGTAACTTGGTTCTAATTTGGATGACCAAATTCCTTAAAGGAGGGGAGGATTGTAAGACCCGTATTTCATGTGTAACTTTATGGATTTATAAGTATGGTAATGTACTTGTAATATGAAGTATAATTGATGTAAAGTCCATAAATTCAATGTACACACTTGTAGTAAGAGTTTGTGATGTACATACGAGTTTCATTGTGTATGAATATGAAGAAATGAGCTTTTATAAGTGGTGAATATGATTGGAACTCAAAATGAGTAGTATGGTAAAATAGGATGAAGTTGTACATCCATTTAGTTTTAAATTGTGTACCTTTGGCTACGCATTGAATGCACGCAAGTTTTAATGTATATAAGGTATGGATGGATGCCATTTTCAAGTCTTAAAGGTGGTTGGATGAGAAAATGGTCATGGCAGCAAATTGAATATGTTTCTGTGACATTACTGCAGAAAACTGCAAAAAATCTGGAAAGTATGAAGGCCAGATCGATCTTATAGGATGAGAGATCGATATAGAAGAGCCAAAATGCTCTTATTCAAGCAATAGGAACAGTGCAGATCGATCTCCAATGGAGAGAGATCTGTCTGCTAAACATTCTATAAAATGAGTATCGATTCTTAAGGTAAGCAAATCGATTTCCTTAGCACTCGAGTTGGAGCAGATCGATCTCCCCGAGATGCAAATCGATCTCCTTAAGCTACTTCTTAAGACAGATCGATCTCAAGAGTTTGACAGATCAATCTCCTGCATTCAAATTGGCATAAAAATGAGGGATTTAAGAGGACCAGATCGATCTCATCAAGCTATTTCTATAAAAAGAGCAGTGAAATCTGCATTTTTTTGAGATAGAACCATTCTTTCCATTTCAACCTTCATAACCTAGTTTTATCTCTCTAAAATCAGCTCATTTCCAATAAGAAGTGAGAGGAACCTAGTAAATACAAAGTTGTTCATCTTAAAGAAGAGAACAACATAGTTGAAATCGAAGCTTCATTTGGGGTATTGAAGGAGCAAGGTGTATTTTCACTTGGAGCAAGAGGAGAAACTAGATTTGGTAAGTTTTAATACTTCAGCCCCAGTACATTGTCTACTTATTGATTTTAGGAGTTGATTGGCATGTGTATTGATGGTTAAAACTACCTAGGTTATGATAGAACTAGGGCAACCTAGAAAAGAGAATGGGTTACTATGAGAAAGTGTGTTAGATGAACTAAGTTGGTGCGATATACAATTGTGTGCAGTTTCAGAGAGATCATTGGAGACGAATCGAATCGCACGAGTACGCAGCTTTAAGGAAGTGGAATTCTGTGACGCAATTTCCATGTAATGGAATTATGTAAGTGTGTAGAGGTAGCTGCTAATACTTTGTGGGTGAATATAGGGTGTTTCTGAAATGCATGAATGTTGGAGAAAACGGTTATTGGTATACGTGAATAGCTTCGAGTAGTTGTATGAGATTTGTTTTTTTTTTTTTAAATGATTATTATGAAATGATTAAAGGGGATAGTAAGGCTAAACCAAATGTATAAACCAAATGTTTTTAATGATGAAATGCATAAACCAAATGTTTTGGTGTTTTGAGAAACCCATTACCTTGTTTTTAAGTGAATTAATGGATAAGCTGGCTAGTGTTTAATGATGTTGTGGAAAAGCAATTGTGAGGTGCTAAACCCAGTTTGTGGGATTGTTTTGATTGTGTATGAGCCACCTATCGTATTTGTGTGATGTAAATTGTGGTGGAGCCTCGCTCGTACTAGATTTTATGCTCTTTCTTGTATGAATAGTGTTGGAGCTTAGCTCGCACCTTGATTTCATTTGTGATGATGTTTTATAAACCGTACTGGAGCTTCTGCTCGTATGCGAATTTTGAGTCGTTTTCTGATGCATATAACCGTATTGGAGCATGCTTGTACCTGGTTTTTCTCATGTTTTATGCATAAATCTCGTACTAGAGCGTTGCTCGTACGAGGTGGTTTAGTTATGATGCATGAATCGTGTTAGAGCTTTGCTCACACAAGTTTTCACACTGTGGTATGTATGAGGTCGTAGAAGTTGGTAAAATCCTCAAGCCTTACATCCTTAAGCTTAAGCAGGCGAGGAGGCTCTATTCGATGGGGAGGCTCTCTTATGGTAAGTTCCTCAAGCCCTACATCTTTAAGCCGTAAGAGGCAGGGAAGCTCGGTTCGGTGGAGGCACTCTTACGGACGGATCCTTAAGCCAACATCCTTAAGCCCTAGTGAGGTGGGGAGGCTTTGTTCGGTAGGGAGGATCTCCTACATGGATGCGAAAAACTCTTAGCATGAGGTAGATAAAACCTACAGCTGGCACCCCCATCCACGATATGGGTCCGCAGAGTACGTTGTACTGTGTATATCACATGGAGTACGTTGTACCGCTTGATTTAGATATTGAGGAGAAAGTCTGGCGAAAGGCTAACCCACCTTCATACCAGCACGATACCCCGCACACCGGGATGAATTATGAGGTAGTTGGACAAAACAGTCTATTGAGATATAGTGACCTATCTCACTTGATTTACATAGTACAACATGTTTTGACATATAAGTGTGATTGTAACTGTCCAAGGTAAACATGAGGGAGTGGTTAAGCCTTATGGGATTTTTTATTAAGAAACGATAATGATGTTGTGATTATGAAATGAATTTGATTGGATTTTGATGTATTGAGAATGAGATAAACATAAAAGAAGGTTTCAAATTAAATTTCCCTTTTATTACGAGATTTGACAATGATGAGCATGAGATGATTTGTACATGATGATTTTACCTTGTTTTATATGCCAATTTCCATGATTTATTTACATGATATATGTATATTCATGTGGCATAGTTTTAATTCCTCATGCTCTGATTATAATGATTTATGCATAACACTATCAGCATGTGGATAGTGTAGTTATCTACCATTCTTGCATTATTGCCTAACTGAGCATGTGGTTGCTCATCCCTCTCTATTTTCCCCCTCTACAAAGCGTGCATAACAGCCCAGTGAGGCCTGAGGTGTTTTATTTTTGACATCCGCTGCTTCTATCGCCAAAAGGTATACACACAATGGTTCTTTTTGTATCTAAACATGTAAAGGGACAGTAGTAAGTTGTATCGTAATGCGGGGGATGTAAAATTTAGAAAATGTGTCATGTATAATTCAACTTTAAATGAGTGACAGTTCTTTTGATTTAATTGAGAATGCATGTTGAGTGATGTTTATTATTGACTCACAACCAAACTTTGTAGGGTGAGTTTGTTCACGACCGGGCAAGGAAAGGAAAATACGAAAAATTTGCACTGATTTTTAGATGAATTAGATAAATACGGTCGTGACAGAAGACTTTGCTGTCAGGTTTTTTTATAGAACAGGGGTGGTGAGATCGATCTCCTAGGGTAAGAGATCGATGTTCCTTTGGTTTAAACTATCAAAATATTCAGGTGGGTGAGTATAGGATCGATCTGCTCTTTAGAAAGAGATCGATCTTTGCTAAGCAGATGCAAATGGAGATCGATCTGCTCATGGGCAAAGATCGATCTGGTTTTGGCAGAATCAAGTGGAGAGCGATCTATTTTGAGGAGGGGATCGATCCTCTCTAGGCAGAATTGAATAGAGATCGATCTGCTTGTGGGAATAGATCGATCCTCTCTAGGCAGAACCCAGTTGAGATCGATCTGCTTGAACAACAGATCGATCTGCTTTGAAGAGGGGATTGATCTTGCCTTGATATGTAGGTTTCCAACTGTAGATTTTTCCAAATATTTAAAGGAAAACTTGCCTTTGATTGCTTCACTAGTCTTTTTTCATTCTATTCACACTTCGAGGATAAAGAGGTTCACTTCTTATGATTCTCGTGTTAAGAAACTTCTGTGTACTGCTTGAAATCATAAAAGGGTGCTTAAAATCCGCAGGCCTTACATTATTAATTCGTGTTTTAAGTCCTTATCCTCAATCTGAAGGGTTTTAATTCCGTTCATTAAATCTGTGGCCACTTCAGCCCTTATTTAGCCATTAAATGGATTTATGAATGTTCATCCATTCTCTTTGCAACTTTATTCAAGCCAAAATCTCTTCTTATGATTCAATTAACATATGGAAATGTGTTACATCACATGAATCATAAGGAATACATCATCAAAAGCGGGTCTTACATAATCTCCCTCAGTAAGGAAATTTAGTCCTCCAAATTGAAACCAAATCAACCGGTGAATAACTCTGGATACTTCCCCCGCATCTCTAATTCCCATGTAGCTTCCTCCACAGTGTGATGCTACCAAAGAGCTTTCAGTAAGGGAATCATCTTCGATCTCAACACCTTCTCTTTCCTATCCAATATCCAAACCCGTTTCTTAACATACGACATGCTCTCGTCGAGCTCCGATGGCTCATATCTTATCACTTGTGCCAGGTCCGGGTGGTACTTTCATAACATAGAGATGTGGAAGACGTTGTGAACGCCCGCTAGCTCAGGTGGTAATGCTAGCTTGTAGGCCTTATATCCCACTCTATCAAGTATTTCAAAGGGTCCAATGTAACGAGGACTTAACTTCCCTTTCTTTCCGAATCTCATTTTACCCTTGGAAGGAGAAACTCGTAAAAATACTGATTCACCCATTGTAAACTCCAATAGTCTCCATCTCCTATCAGCATAACTCTTTTGTCTGCTCTGAGCTATCTGTAACCTCTCACAAATCAACTGGACGTCCTCAGAGGCCTCTCTCACTAAGTTGGGAACAAATATCTGTCGGTCACCTACCTCTTCCCATCCAATAAGGAACGACATCTACGGCCATACAAAGCCTCATGCGGTGCCATCTCGATACTTGAATGATAACTGTTATTATAGGTGAACTCGACGAGTGGTAAATGGTCATCCCAAGAGCCTCCAAAATCCAATGCACACGCTCTCAACATGTCCTCCAGGATCTGTATAGTCCTTTCTGACTAACCATTTATCTGAGGATGGAACGCCGTGTTAAAACTCAGTTGGTTCCCATAGCTTCCAGAAAATGTTCCCAAAAGTGGGAAGTGAAGCAGGAATCGCTATCTGACACTATACTCACTGAAATACCACGCAACCTTACTATCTCAAGCACATACAATTCCGCTAATGTACTCAGAGTATCGGTGGCTCTCATAGCTAAGAAGTATGCCGATTTCCTCAATTTGTCCACTATTACCCAAATAGCATCGTGATTCCTGCGAGTCTTGGGTAAACCAATCACGAAGTCTATAGTGACATGCTCCCATTTTCAAGTCAGTATAGGTAGAGGTTGTAATAACCCTGTAGGCTTCATGCTCTACCTTCACCTGCTGACAGATGAGACACTTTGCCACATGCTCCGCTACATCTCTCTTCATCTCTGACCACCAATACACTCTTCGAAGGTTCTGATACATCTTGTTACTCCCAAAATGCAACGTATACTTCGATGAATGTTAAGATCAACCTCCTGATCTCAGGGTTATCGAGAACACATATCCTACCCCTGAACCTCAACAATCCATCTGAACTCAACTTAAAATTAGTCTTTGTACCCCTCTGTATCTTCCTGATAATATCATTGTACTATTGATCAATCTGCTGAGCCTACCAAATACGATCTACCACATTTGATTCCAACCACAGGCTAGCTACCATAAAGCCACTATCAGTATCAAGCGAGGTCACATCCAAACTAAGGCTCACGAACTGTTCCAACAGCTCGTGTTCCTTGATCAACATGTATGATACAAACCTAAGATGCTTCCTACTTAGTGCATTGGCTACTACATTCGTCTTACTCGGGTGGTACAAAATCTCACAATCGTAGTCCTTCAGAAGCTCGAGCCATCTTATTTGTCTCATGTTTAACTACTTCTATGAGAACAGATACTTAAGGTTCTTGTGGTCAGTAAATACTTGCAATTTCTCATCGTATAGGTAATGGCGCCATATCTTCAAGGTGAATACCATGGCCACCAACTCTAGATCGTGGGTCGGGTAGTTCCTCTCATGATCCTTCAGTTGTCTAAATTTATAGGCGACTACCTTCCCATCTTGCATTAGTACACAGCCTAATCCTTGGTATGAAGCATCTATATATATAGAAAAACCTCCTGAGCTGGTAGGAATGGTGAGAATCGCAGTAGTGGTCAATCTCTATTTCAACTCTTGAAAACTCTTCTCACATCTATCATCCTACACGAATTCAATATTCTTCCTTGTGAGACGTGTCAGTGAAGCAGCTAATCTCGAGAATCCCTCTACAAACTGTCTATAATATCCAACTAAACCCAAAAAACTCCTAATCTTCGTGACTGTCTGGGGTCTCTGCCACTGAACCACTACTTCAATCTTGGATGGGTCTACTGACACACCATCCTTCAATACAATATAACCCAAAAAAAAAAGATCTGCTCTAGCCAAAAGTCGTACTTACTAAGTTTAGCATATAACTTCTTCTCTCGGAGGGTATGTAGTAGTATCCTTAGGTGCTACTCATGCTCTTCTCTAGATCTCGAATACACCAAAATGTCATCGATGAAAATGATAACAAATCGATCCAAGTATTCGTGAAACACCTCATTCATCAATGACATAAAAGATGCGGGAGCATTCATCAACCCGAATGGCATAACCATAAACATATATTGACCATACCGGCTGTGAAAAGCTATCTTGGGTACATCCCCATCCCGAATTCTCAACTGATGGTACCCAGATCTCATATCTATCTTAGAAACTACCTATGATCCCTGAAGCTGATCTAACAAGTCATCGATGCATGGAAGGGGGTACTTATTCTTGATGGTCACCTTATTTAACAACCTGTAGTCAATACACAGTCGGAGGCTCCCATCCTTCTTCTTTACAAACAGTACTGGTGCTTCCCAAAGTGATACACTCGGTCTGATGAACCCCTTATCCAACAACTCCTGTAATTGATTCTTTAGTTCCTTCAACTCAATCGGAGCCATTCTGTACGATGGCTTGAATGTCGACTCTGTACCAGGAGCCAAACCTATACAAAACTCCATCTCTCTACCTGGCGATAACCCTGGTAAATCATCCGGAAAGACATCTGGAAATTCCTTGATCATGAGGATGTCTCTCCATTTTGGGCGTGCCTTATCCACCTCAACCATGTACGCAATATAACCTTTCAAAACATTTATCTTTTAGTTAGCATAGAAATGCATCTATTTTGCTTACAATAATCACTGCTTTCATTATTTTTCAAGGACACTTTACATTACAGTTTTTGGGGAAACTTACAGTAGCCCTTGAAAACGTTACCGTCTTAGAAAAACAATCTACCATAGCACTATTTACAGCCAACCAATCCATTCCTAGGATTACATCAAAGTCTCTCATATACATTAAAATGAGGTCGGTTGACATTTCCTTTTCCCCTACTTTCAACTTACAATCCCTAAACAAATATTCCACTAGCTGACTATTGTTCATGGGAGTGCTTATTAGCATCCTCCTACTTAACGGGGTAAGCTTCACATATTTAAACAATTTATATGCAACTGAAGACGATACAAATGAATGTGTAGCACCAGGATCTATCAAAACATAAGCTTCAAGATCAAATATAAAGATGGTACCTTTCACCACATCTGACGACTGATCTGCAGTATCCTGGTCTAGAGCGTGTACTTGCCCTCTGCCAACTACCTGCTTCCCCTTCTCTTCAGCTGTCGCTCTTCGTCTCGGAGTAGGAGTATCATCAGAAACTCTCTCCAACTCCTTGCCTTTTTGTGGGGCACTCTCAGTCATCTCTGGGTAATTTGGGATCACATGCCCTAGCTTGCCACACTGGAAACATACTGCAGGAGGTCCAAAACATGGTCGAGTACCATGGTACCTATTACACTTACTTGATACGATATAAACGTTTTATCCGCAAGTGCACGGGTCGTACAAGTAATAATGGGATTTAAGTCCCGTGTTATCGTCCCTCAGAGAAGTTGGTTAGCCTAATTAACAATTGGTTAATCTTACTCTAAGTATAATCTAGCAAATTATGAATTTTAAGGGAATGATCTACATGGCTACCAATACAGAAAATAATAAAAGCTATAAAATAAAGAAAATAAAATAGAGCTAAATTTACTTACAGTGCTCTGAGTAATTAAAAGCAAAAACCTACAAAAATAATTAAAACAGTTAAAATTAATTAATGCAATTAAAATAAAATGCTAAAATAAAGAAGCAAAATTAATTAAGCTGAAATTGAACAATCCTAAAATGCAATTAAACTACTTAATAAAAATGCAAATTAAACTAACTTAAAATTTAAGGAAATTAAATCCTAGGAAAATTAAGAAAATAACTACAAGCCTAAATGTCTAAAATATTAATTCTACATTACTCCTAATTATATCTAATTACTAATTAAAAAAATGAAATCTAACTAATGCATGATAAATATCTTTTGCATGATAAATTCTAAATTAATCCTAATGCATGATAACTTAACTAATGCATGATAAAATATAAATGAACTAAGGACATAATTAAATCTAATTCATGAACTAATCAAGCTATTGACTATAACTAATCATGCAACTAAGTTAAGAATTTTACTCCTTAAGCTAACACATTAAAGCGAAATTAGGCAATGCAAGAAAAATGGATTATTGTGCAAAGGTTAAATGCCAAACAAAGCCTTGATTAAATTGCAAAACTAGTCTCGGTCCCGTGTAGAAGTGCATTGTTCACATCTTCTTTGTTTCATTTTCATTTTGCTGCTAGGCGTGTCCAGCTGCTTCCTGCTCTGCACTCTCACCAACTCTACTCTCGGTTCCGTGCACTTCTTCATTCTCTGCACAACTCCAACACCTCACGCTACCAACCACTCCAGCTTCATTCCCTGCCCATACCGCTACCTGCCCAGACATGCTCTACACGTCCTCAGCTCCATTCCCTGCAACCATCTGCTATTTCGTGTTGTCTCCAGGTTCAGCTCCAGGACACTGTCCAGCTAGCAGGTGCATCCAAGTGCTCTCGATTCCAGATTTGCTTCAAGTGCTACCTAAGTGATGCCATGCTAGTGTCGGCTTCAGCTGAAATAAATGTTCTGCTCCAGACCTTGTATCAGTGGCTATAGCAACATGTAAACATCCTCAATCAACATGCACTGATCAGCTATTGTATGAAATGGAAGAAAAACTATCAAATGGTAAATCTAAGACAATGAATGAAGTAAAACAACATTAACACCAGCAATTCACATGAAAAATGAAAATGAACAGTAATGGAAACATAGAACAGGGGATAACAGAGGCTGCTCTCGGGTTGCTGCTGATAATTCTATTTTTTATAGAATTATTTGTGCTTAAATTCCTAATTATTTATTTAATTCCCATATTATTTTATTAATAATACCCTTTATTTAATTAAAATTCTTTAATGTGCAAATAAATTAAATCCGGATGAAACTCAGTCGTTTCAAGCGAAATTGGGCTGAAAACGAGCTAAAGGAGACTGGACCACTTTCAATTTACAGACTGAGTCATCAGTCGTCTGGACACGCGTGATGCTAGGTTTTCGTATTTTATTTGCTCCGAAACGATAAGATCGAAGGACATCGTGCCAACCCTCTGGAAGACACACTTCAGGCCACATCGCACAGCTAATTGGACAAAAAGACTGATGACGTTGAAATATCTACTCTACAGCAAATCAAATGAAGACAAGTGGCCAAACAATGCCAACTCATCTAGGATGAAAATTACCATTGTACCCCTATGTTTGTGTATAAATAGAACATGATGGCAATTGAAAAATGAAGTAGAAAGTAGAAAGTAGGAGTAGGGTAGGCTAGAGTAAGAGTAATTTAGGAGTAGGAGTAGAGTAGGTAGAGTAGTTCTTAGAGTTATTTCCTTTCTAGTATTTTTTACTTTCCCATTTGTTTTATTTTGCAATTTTCGTTAGCCACTATTTTAGTTTATTGTTCATTCAATCTTCATTTTATGAAAAGCTTCTTCATTTTCTAGTCTTTGATAATTTCATTAATGGCAATCAATTTCCTTTCCTTATTCTCGATTTTGTTTAAATCACTACTCCTATTTTTCAGTTCTACTACATAGCTTCTATTTCCATTTAGTTTGCTCTCGGGTTGCTCTTTTTATGCATTCGGTGCGTTAACTTTTTCTTCATCTCTGCCTTTCAGTTTTGGTGTGTTGATGTGGGTTGATACTGAGCATTGCTCCTCATCAATGGCAATGTGGAACTATGGCAGTAAGAGTGGGAATGAGAGCAATCTGATGATGATGAATATCCATTTTATTGTATTCCCGAGGGGTGTTTCTTTGTTTTTATTTTCAGTTCTTGATGCATAGTCATTTCTCTTTGGTGTTCTTTTTAAATACTGCATTAACTGGTTGTTTGTTTTCAATTTCTAGTGTTTATTTCATTTGTTTTAGTTTATGTTCCATGGTTTCATAAATTTTCTGCCTTTAGAGTTAGTTTAATTTTTTTATTTTGGTAGTCACAACATGCTTTCCCTTGCCTTGCATTTTGTTATTCTCGGTACTTTTAAGGTTTATGGATCGTTAATAATTGCTGGCCGGTATTAAAGGTTGATGAGCTAAGAACAATTGGTACATTAACACTTCACGGGTGCAGTGGATAGGAACCATATTTGTTTAACTCTGTTATGCTCTGTTTCGGTTATTGTTTACTGTTTCTATGAGTGTTGTGTTATCTGGTTTTTGTTGCTTTGTTGTTAAGGTTGCTGAGAAGAAGTTGGGCATCGAGGAGGCTAAAGATGATGTTAAACTAGGATGCAGCTGCTGCTGTTAAAGCAGTCCCTGGGTGCCCGACTGTTGTACACGAGATGAGCGATGTAGAAACCAGAAGCAACATGCTGCAGCAGACAGCATCTGAGCAGAGTGCCGAGAGCCTATGAAGCTACCCATGCAGAGAGGAGTACGTGCAGTGAGCTGGGTAAAGCTGAGATGTGTGGACAGAATGACATTGCAGTATGGTGTGGCAGTACAGAGCAGCCGGATAAGAACCTGGACATCGCCTATGAAGAATTATGCACAACAGCCCTGTGCAGCAGAACCGAGCACCAGTGGACAGACTGGGTGCAGCAGACACCAGGCCTGGACGTGCGCTTCAACAAGTAGACCGAGAGCATGTATGAAGGACCTGAGCAGAGGACATAACAGAACACGCCTGGAGCAACTGATGGAAGAAGACATGCACAGTACACATGCACAATCGGGACCACTTGGTGTTTTGCAATTCGGTTAAAGCGTTGTTTGGCCACCTCTATTTTGCTTAGTTTAATTTTTATGGCATTTTTATTATTTTAATTGTTTCATTAGTTGTTATTTTAGTGTAGTTGTTAGTTGATAATTGTAGGATAAATTTAATGTTTTAAGTTGTTAATTTAATCTTAGTTTTAAGTCTTAGTTAATAGTTAATTTTAGATTATATGTGTTAGGATTTAATTTTTAGTTTAGTATTTTATGAGTTATATTTTAGAATTAATTTAGATTAAATTTGTTTCATGCATTTTTAAGTTAATTTTTTTTATTAGATTTTAGGTTAGTTTAATTTGAAATTTTCATTAGTTTAAATTCATGCATTTTTTTTCTAAGTTTCTTTAAATTTTAGTTTAATTTTATTTCTTCATTTTTCATATTTGCATTTTATTTTAGTTGCGTTAATAAATTTTAACTGTTTTAATTTTCTTTTGTAGGTTGTTGTTTTCAATTGCTTGGAGTATTGTAAGTACTTTTAGCTCGGTTTTATTTTCTTTAATTCTTATTATTTTATTATTTTCAGTATTTTTTAATTTCAAACTTAGTAGATCACCGATAATCAAGAATTCATAATTTGCTAGGATATACTTAGGGTAAGATTAACCGGTAGTTAATTAGGCTAGTCAACTTCTCTATGGGATGATAACTCGGGACTCAAATCCTATTATTACTTGTACGACCCGTGCACTTGCGGACAATACCCTTAGGGCGTGTCAGCTGCTGCTGCTGCTCTCGGGTTGCTACTGTTGCTTTGGTCTTGGGTTTCTTTCTTGGCTCATGAGATCAAATCAGCTAACCACAACCTTGAGTAACAATGAAAGCTAACAAGAAAGAAAAATAAATAAATAAAACAAATATGGGAAGCAAACCGAGAGTCATTGAACAAAAACAAAACAACAATCATGGAACCTTAGATTGAAGCAAACCGAGAGTCATTAAACAAAAACAAAGTAACAAACATGGAACCTTGGATAAAAGCAAACCTAGAGCTTTCATTGAACAATTAACAAAACACAAAACAACTACAAATAGGAAGCAAAACCGAGAGCTATATAAGAAAAGATAAAGATTCTTCAAATAAAAACAAAAGCAGTTTTTTTGTTTTCTTTTATGGCAACTGAGAGCTACACTAGGAGATAAATGCTATATATTAAAACTTGAAAGATAAAAGAATTAAATTAAACCAAACCGAGAAGAAGGATAAACAATGGTGGCTGCAAATACAACATGAAAAACTTTTCATAAAAGATAACAATTGAAGATTAACATGAACAGTAAAATATAAAATGGTTTTCGAGAAAAGCTTCTAAAAAACTAAACTAATCTAACTAAGATACTCTAACAAGTTCTACACTACACTACTTTTACACTAACACTACTTAGTTTTTTCAATTGCCATCCTTTCCTATTTATACACACACTTAAGGGTACAATTGTTATTTTTCCATCCTAGATGAGTTGGCATTTTTTTGGACACTTGTCTTCACACCATTGGCTCCTTGAAAAGATATTTCCATGTCATCTGTCTTTTTGTCCAATTAGATGTGCTAGGTGGCATGGCTCCTGTTGTTTATGTGGTCTAATCTCGATTTTAGCCCAATTCTAGTCCATTTTCTACCGAAATATTCAAAATTCATCCGGATTTAATTTATCTGCAAACATGAGAATTTTAATTAAATAAAGGGGATAATTAACAAAATAAATTAGGGATTTAAATAATTAATTAGGAAATTAAGCACAAACAATTCTAAAAAATATAGAATTATCATTACTGCACTGTTCTGTCATAGGCCGTGGCCCTCTAATCACTATACCCTTTCCTGGAGCTATGGCCGGATACACGGGAGGCTTAAGTGTCCTCTCCCAGATCTCCTCAATCATCGACCTCTTCCCAGATAATGTCTTGCTCCCTCTATAACTGAAGCCTCTATCCATTGCCTCTCTCTTCCTATCTCTATCCCTCACTCTACCAACCTTCCCGATCTCTAAGGCATTTCTCTCAATGTCCTGTTCACATAACTGTGCCTTGTGCACTGCCTCCTCAAAGGTCTGTATGTCAAAGGGAACCAATCAAGATCTGATGGCTGGTCTCAGTCCATCCATAACATTCGGACCTTCTTAACCTCACTATCCATTGTGAGGATCAGACCTGCCCAAGGAGATAAATTTTGTCTCATACTCGTCCACCAATCTGCTCCCCTGGGTCAATCCCAAAAATTCTGCAGCTTTCGCTGCGTAGTATCCAAAACATATTGCCTTCGAAAGGCCTCAAAAAATATATCCCAGCTGATCTTTGTATGTCGGGCTCTCAAAATGGGCTGGTAGACTTCCACCAATGTTCTACCGATCTCTTCAACATGAATGTGGTAAAAGCAACCATATCTGTACTGGTGCACTCGAAAAACCCATATAATTTCTCAATCTCATTCACTCAATCCTCTGCAGCTACTGGGTCCTTAATCCCACTGAAAGACATCGGTCTAAACTTCTGGAACTACCTCATTCTATCCAGGTCACATCTATAACCCTAACCACTACTACCTTGTGGTGGATCAATAGTAGAAGGCGTATCCTGTACTGGTGGGGGTGTGGGAGTATCCGTAGTCTGGGGTCTGTAGGCTGGCTATGCAGGCATCTCAGGAGGAGCCGTCTATTTGGCATCACCTTATGCAGTCGGTCCTTACCCACCCCCAACTCCAGGTATCGACTGGGCAATCAACTCCAAAATTGTCTCTAAGCTCTGTTCTATCCTCGTGAAGTGTGCCTCAGTACTCTTTGGTCTCTTTGTCAGACCCTGTAGGGTATGCTCAACATCAGGCTCCACCTCTATCTCCTCTTGAGTCTCATGTGGTAACGACTCATCACGACTCCTAAGCTTACCCTTGCGGCCTCTAGCTCGTGCTCTCGCCCCTCTACCGCGACTAATATCAGGCATAATGCCAAGATTCCTACATTCACAATCATTTCTTAGTCAAACCCATCTCGATATACACAATTGTATCTAGACAAGCATAGTAACAAGGGGGTGTAATTTTCCTAATTATTTACATCAACACACATTAGACCAACTCTGCTCTGATACCACCTCCATGACGACCCTAAGTCTACCGAAAATTCACCATAAATTTTTCATTTTTCTTTCCATTATTTATTGTTTTGTTCTTTATTCTTACCTTACTTTGATCTTGAACAGTTACACCACCAATAGTTGGGTTGTGTATTTGTGTTAATCTCATCCAACCATACCATTTCAAGTTACAATTCATTTAAACGTAAACACTTGTATTTCTAAAACAGAGTTGCTATTTACAGGTGTTTACAATTCTTTACATCCCCAAAAGTTACATTCAAAATATCACTGTGCTATGGTATGTCTAGATACAAAAACTATACAAATGTGTATACCTTGTTCAATGGGATGCAGCGGTTACTAAAATCAAATCCTCAGTCACTCTCAATCTACTCAAAGTGCTCTATAGAGGAGGGAAATAAGGAGGGTGAGCAAACTACACGCTCTGTCATGACCCAAACTACCCAAAAATTAGAGTTAATTTTTCGCGTTTTATTATTTACTTAAATTCTTACCTGTCCTCGAATCGTGACCAACACTCCACTAATAATTGGGCTGTGCGTCAATGCCAGTCCCACCATTCAATTACCATCTAACTTATTTCTTCTCCAGTCATTTATAATTGTTTACATTATTTATACATCCCCTAAAGTTACTTACAAACATGTTACTGTGCTATGCTTATGTAGATACAATATGTACAAGTGTATATAATACCTTATGTTGATGGGCAGCAGCGGATATCCGGAATGCAGTACTGAGTCGCCTCAACTTCAACTGGAGATTATCTGTGGGAGAAAATGAAAGGGGTGAGCACATCAAGCTCAGTAAGGCAATCCTACGAACAAGTAGGTAACCATATTACATACATGAACGTGATGCCGTGCATAAACCACCCTTTCTCCACACATTTTAAAACAAATGATGTGAATTATGATGCTATGTAAATCGAGTTTGCACGGAAAATTCAACATGCAATTATTTTAAATCATTTCTTTCTCTTTAAAAATTTCATAATAAAGTCAGGACTCGACCCCTCCTTCGGGTGATCCTGACTCACACAAAATCATGAAAAATCCAGTTTCTCGAAAACATCGATATCCGAAAACGTATGTATATATATACACAAGATACGAGACTAGGCAATAACTGTATATCGGTAATAACCAGGACTGGCCAATATGTCCTCGTGAGTCCCTCTAGCTTCACGGATCCCAGTGTGCGAGGTCTCACCCTGATCGGGAACCACCCGGGAGGTGGGTCAATCCAACCCTTCAGTCTTATCCGATCTCACGCATCCGAAGATGCCGTATCTGAAGATACCCCGTATCATAAAGATACCGTATCACAAAGATACCCCGTATCACAAAGATACCGTATCCGAAGATACCCCACGGTACATCGTACTCCATGCTACTTGCACGGTACATCGTACTCCATGGACCCATATCACTCTAGGTACTCCAGCCCAATGGCCTGCTTCCCATAGAGGTTTGTTTCTCAATACTCGTGCCATGTCTCAAAACACACGTGCGAGCCTATTAAATCGGTGACACACAGTCTACCCGATGCTCCAAGCACGGCTCATCGCATGTTCTCATAAAATCAGTGCGAGCGATGCTCAGCACTCTCATCAACTCAAATAAAACTAACAGAGCCCGCTTTACATCCCCACAAGGCCGCCAACCTCATCCCTCACTCTCACCCCACCTAAGAGGTCTCTTGAGCCTGTTGGGCCTTTTAGCTGACTCCAAGGGCAGACAGCGCTACTCCACAAATCCGGTAAAACTAGTGCGAGCTAAGCTCAGCACTCTGTATATAAATCACATGAAAATCTTATAAAATCTGGTGCGAGTTAAACTCTAGCACCCTGTCTCGAAAAAGCATATGAAATCTGGCGCGAGTTGTACTCTAGCACCTATGCATGTAAAACTCTAGTGCGAGCTCTCACTCTAGCACTAATGCGTGCATCACACAAATAGACAACATCGTGCGAGCTGAGCTCTAGCACGTCACATGTCAATAAAAACACGTAGGCGGCTCTGTTTCCTCAAAACAGTTTTCAAAACAATATCACGTTGAAAGTATGCAATGCTGTGCATTTTCTTTCAAGGTGAGCCAGCCTACTCATGCATGCATCAAAACACCTCCAGAATGAGCAGAAACCTTTTGTTCTTGCTCCTCCAAATTTTTCCTAACTTTGTAAATTTTACCCTTAACAAGGGTATTTTGGTAATTTGCCCATCCGGGGCCCTAAAATTATTAGTTGACCTCTAGACACTTCAGGTAAATTTTTAAAGACTGCAAATGAACTTAAAATTGCGTAAAGTTACCTCTAGCAGTCCGTAGAATTCCCTTACCTTATTTTCCTGTCGAGTCTGACCTTTTCCAATGATGTCACGTCGCGCAGTCCGATATGCTCCCAATCAAATGCCCGAAACTGCGTATCAATATTTCTCAGGTCAGATAACATATAATTTAATTGTATTTAATCTTTTCTGGGCTTAATTTAAATCATTGGGCCCGTTTACCCTTATTGGGCCCGATTGCACCTTAATGGGCCTTAATCGGCCTTAAGCCCGTTTTCCACTTAATTTTCACTTTATCGAGGCCTATTGGGCTCATTGGGCCCACCAATAATTTATTGGGCCTCGTTCTAATTCTCGAATAGCTAAATCGATTATTTACGACAATTTATCTAAATTTTCATAATTTAATTAAATTTATGCGGAAATTAAATCAATATCACGCATAACGAGGTAATTATCGTAAATAAAGGTCACTTACCCGAGATTCCATGCTAGTACGAAATTCGAGGCTGTCTCGAGCCTTCGGTGGATGCCAATCGTCGAGCTACACAATTAATTACATTTTCGGGTAAACTTTTCGGTAAAAATTTAATTAAATAAAATATTTCAAATTTAAATCAGGTCAATTTGACCGCTTGTCGACTTACCCGAAGCTCGATTGCATCACAGGAATTTTCCGCAATTTTTTCTCTTTTTCTTTTTCCCTTTTTTCTTCCTTTTTTCCTCCTCCTTTTGGCTGAACCGATTCAGTCCGCTTTGGACCGGTTCAGACCGCCGGTTCTCTCCGATTCGATCGGTTCACCGCCGGTTCACTGCCTTGCCGGCCGGTTCTTCGCCGGCTTCCACCGCCAATCGCTCCGCTGGGTCGTCCGCATCTCAGATCTGCCCTCGGTTCCGCCAGAAAGTCGCCGGTCCGGCCATTCTCCTCTTCCGTCGGTACCCATTCCTCTTTCCGCCGTTTTTCGGCGCCGTCCGCCGATTTCGGTGGCTGCCACCACCACCAATCTGCTCGTCTTGGCCTCGGGAACGTTCGGCTAGGGGTGGGATTGGCCAGATCGGCGCCGTTCGCCGCCGATCTCCCTTTTTCCTCTCGGCTTCGTTCTCGTCGTTTCTCTCGTCGGTGGTCTCAGTTCGGGCCTCCATGGGGCCGGTAGTGGGTAGGCCCTCGTAGGGCTTGCCTTCGCCGGCCTCGCCTGGTCGCCTGGCCGTCGGTGGCTCCTCGGCATTTTGGCTGCTTCGTTTTCTTCCGTTTTCGCGCGATTTCGCGTTTCAGCTGTGTTTTTTTATTATTATTTTTATTATTATTATTATTTATTTTTATACTATTCATTAAAATATATTAAAATACCCAAAATATCACTTAAAATTATAATTTTATTCTAATTTAATTAATTTAATTTTATTTAATTTATTTATTATATTTTAACCTCTTTTTCGGGTATAAGTTCTCCGTATTTTCGGGATATTGTCCCGGATGATTTTTCGGTATATTTTTCGATTATTTTTTAGATTATTTTTCCGAACTAAAAATTCCAATTAATCCCGATTAATTCCAATAAATTAATATCTTGATCAATTTAACCCAAAATAATTTTATTTCATCTTTATTGACCAAGATTTCTCAATGCGTTATTTTTAATTAAATTTTTCTTCTCGAATTTATACCGGCCTTCAGTCTTTTGACCGTTTTGCCCTTACACGTGTTCGGGATTAATTTAACCCGACTTCCTTCATACTTCCCCCATCTTTTCTTATTTAATTTCTGTATTTTAATTAAATTCGGGTCTTACACGCTCAGTAAGGCAATCATACGAGCAGGTAGATAATTGTACTATCTACATGATCATGATGCCATGCAAAAAGCCACGCAATTATTCGTCATACCAAAAATCATCAGTTCATGCACGTGTTCATGATATGTAAAGCTGTTCATGCTATTCAATTCAGTGCACAAATCGGTAAATAAAGCATGAAAAATCATCATGCAAGGTGCACTTTAAAACAATTCATGCTCAGCTCAAAATCAGTGCACAAGTTGTAAATAAAGCATGGAAAATAATCATGCGAGGTGCACTTAAAAATAGTTCATACTCAACACAAATCAACATTCGTCATGACTCAACCTCTCCTCTGAACTGTCCTGACCCACAAAACAATTGAAAATATGGATTCATCATAATATAAGTAGCATGTGGGATAGGCAAATAATAATAATAATAAGGGAAATAACTAGGACTATGGCCTTATCCACTGTGATCCCAGGCTACACGGATCCTAGTGTGCGGGGTATCACTCTATCTACTTCTGCACAAGAGGTGGGTCACGTCCAACTCGCTGATCCATAGCAGATTATCCATTGTCTGAAGATGGTATATATATATATATAATATCCATAAACGGTACAACGTACTCCATGCTATATGCATGGTACAACGTACTCTATGGACCCATATCTCAATACGAACGTGCGAGCCTATTTAATCGGTGCGACACACAGTCTACCCGAAGCTCCTAGTACGGCTCCAAACATGTCATAAAATCACGAGCGAGTAATCTCTAGCACGACTTCAAATATATAGTGAACATCTAGTGCGAGCAATTCTCTAGCACCATGTCATAAAATCCATGTGAAAACTAGTGTGAGCTAGGCTCCAGCACTCATGCATGAAAAACTCTAGTGCGAGCATCGCTCTAGCATTAATGCATGTATTAACATGTCAAATATTGTGCGGGTAACGCTCTAGCACGCTTTATTTCCATAAAACTCATATAGGTGGCTCATTTGTGTACAAAGAAAAGCTATTAACATCAAATCAAACTATTTTCTTACAAAGCATTTAAATGCTAGCCAACCTACCAATCCACATGCTAAAAAGCAGTAAAAAGACTCAAGAACTACACTCATCATTGCTTTTCATGAATCTTTCCAAAATCCCACTTTTCTTACCCTTCCTCGGGAAAATGATAATTTATCATTTCGAACCTCTTAAAATATTAATCCTTTTCGGTGATCCTCAAACATTTTAGAAATTGTAAATGTGCCTAAAAACGCGTACATGTATCTCTAAAAGCCAACAAAATTCCCTTACCTCGATTCTCTATACCATCTGACTTTTTCCAACGCCGAGTATTTCGCTCAGTTCGATTTGCTCCCAGTCAACTCTCTAGAGCTGCGTATAACCATATATAAGGTTAATTATGATACATTCATCAATCATATCAGTCTACATTGATAACTCATTACTCTGACTTCAACTAAGTCATTATGTCTTATTGGCCTAATTGCACCTCAATGGCCTTATACCATTTTAAGTCCATTTACTTAGCTCTATTCATTTCACCTAGGCCCATTGGGCTCCTTAGGCTCATTATCTCTCGTTGGACCGAATTCTAGGTCCATTTTTCCTTATTGAGTCGATTTCATTAAGCTTGGCCTCTAATCACATTAGGCCATGGCATGGTGGTCGAACACCCATCACACCATTCCTAGTCTAATTTTTTTTTTTTTGTAGTAACTCGCTTAGTTATACTATCTAGCACCTGGCTTGCATGCTCTAACCTTAGTTCTTCCATTCATTCATGCATTTTCACAAACATCATTTATGCCCATTTCAATAACTTCATCCTATTTTATAAACTGATTTCACAAAACCATCTTAAAATCATACATATAACATCATCAACACCTTAGTTCATTTGCTCACACTAAACCTATTTTTAGGTCATGGTTGTATCATCATATTCTAAGTAGTTTCAGCCAACAATACATACACCAATTAACTTATAACAATGTCTAGATAAGCATACTTGGAGTTGGTGTATTGGAAACTCACCTAGCTTGTCTTTTCTCCTGTCTGAAATTAGAAGACCCTTTTGCTCCTTCAATCCAACAAGTTGAATGATGATTCCTAACTATGTTGTTCTCCTCCCTACAATGAACAACTTTGCTTAAAGTAACTTTTCTCAAATCTTTTTGGAAGGGGATGGTATTCTAGAGTGAGAAAGCTTGTTCTTTTAGGTAAAAATGGAGTGGTATTTTGTTTTTCTGAGAAGGAAGACTTTGTCGTTGGGTTTTTATAGAACAAGGGTGGTGAGATCGATCTCCTACAGTAAAAGATCAATCTTCCTTTGGTTTAAACTATCAAAATATTCAAGTGGGTGAGTATGGGATCGATCTGCTCTTTAGGAAGAGATCGATCTTTGCTAGGCAGAAGCAAATGGAGATCGATCTTTTATCGTAGGAGATCGAGATCGATCTGGTCTTGGCAGAATCAAGTGGAGATCGATCTATTTTGAGAAGGGGATCGATCCTCTCTAGGCAAAATTAAATGGAGATCGATTTGCTTGTAGGAAGAGATCGATTCTCTCTAGGCAGAACCAAGCTGAGATCGATCTGCTTGAACAAGAGATCGATCTGCTTTGAATAGGGGATCGATCTGGCCTTTATCTATAGGTTTCCAACTACAGATTTTCCAAAAATTTAAAGGAAAACTTGCCTTTGATTGCTTCACTAGTCATTTTGCATTCTATATACACTTAGAGGATAAAGAGGTTCACTTCTTATGATTCTTGTGTTAAGAAACTTGTGTGTACTGCTTGAAATCGTAAAAGGGTGCTTAAAATCCGCATGCCTTACATTATAAATTTGTGTTTTAAGTCCTTATCCTCAGTCTGAAGGGTTTTAATTCCATTCATTAAATTTGTGTCCACGCCAGCCCTTATTTAACCATTAAATGGATTCATGAATGTTCATTCATTCTCTTTGCAACTTTATTCAACCCAAAATCTCTTCTTATGATTCAATTAACATATGGAAATGTGTTACATCACATGAATTATAAGGAATACATCACCAAAACTTGGTTTTACACTCACCTATGCAGGCATATATTTATTTAATTAGCTTCCCTTTTTCTATCCACCGAATACACCCTCACTTTCCACTATCAATTCTGTACTTACATACATATATATGTACATAATTATACCTTATGTGCAAATGGTGGGAGGGCTCAGTGTGTAGTTGTACATGCCCATTTATGAAACCATATGTATATACATGGATATACAAATATACCTATACAGTTACACCTATCTATATATATATATACACATATATATATATATATATCCTGGTACTTGGTAAATTTCTTATGTAATATATAAAATGAATCGAATTTTGATATTTATCCATATGTATTTATGTAGAACTTTATTTCTACTTCATATATATATATATATATTCATTCCTAAAGTTAATATATATTTTTAATCAGATTAATTCTCCAAAGTCTCACTATGGAAAAAGGGTAGAATTTTTATTTAAATCCTTGGCTAATGGGACAAATTCTTTAACCTCAATAATTAAATAGTTAATTGTGGATAAAACCAAGTACATAAATTTATCGTGTTTACATAAAGTTCTTGGCCAAAGCATTTAATGAGAGGAGTTAATATTTGAAGCTTGAGGATAAATATCAAAATATACTTAAAGCAAATACTGCAATTTTTGAGATATTATAATGAAAGGATTGGATTACACTAAAATATTGCACACTAGAAGGTAGGTCAAATCATCTTAATCTTTCTAACAATTAGGTGGTCATGATTCTTTACTAGGTACCGCTTATGACTATGTATTTAAATAAAAATTTAAATTCATTGCCAACATGTTAGAAACCTAACAGGTCATACATAAAGAGTAAGATAAGAATTAAATATAATCACAAATTTAATGTCACACCCCACTTACGGGTGTCCTTTATCCATACTTATGCTAGTACGGTTGGGCCGTGAGGTGACGCAATTACTAAAGTTCCAAAAATTTACAACGAAGATATTTAAAATTTAATTCACACTCTCAGGCGTGTAAATATACAAAATTAATTGTATAATAATATCTTTACATAACATCCCATACCACTATTTACATGTTCGATTTGTAACTATGTGATACAATATAATAGATACAAAATATTAATGTGTATACAAATCTTATACCTTTGCAACTGGTTGGACCTGTCCAACACAAAAAGGGATCCAGAAACCACCGCACTGCCTTACTCCTTAGTATCTGGAGGGGGAAAATAGTGGGGTGAGCAAACCACAGCTCAGTAAGGAAATGAATGCTAGCAGGTAGATATCGTACTACCTATATAGCCCATGCATGTATAAACCAAAACCATGTTTTCATTATAAATGGAAATGTTATCTGAAAATGCAGTTAAACGTATATTTCTTATTTAGTATTTTCATGTGACACAAATATTCAGTACTTCCAATTAAAACATGTTTCATAAAACAGTGCTCTCATGACACAAGTGTTTAATTCAAAGTTTTATTAAATACACAAAATCTCTTTCTTTTCTGAGTTCTACTCAATCTCTCGAACCTGTGAGATAGGCATGGAATTTTTGGCAATCAAATATTCACGACGTATAGCTATAGTCAGTGATCTCAGGCCTCACTGATCAGGTGTGCACAGGGTATCACTTCACCTGAAGGGGGATGGGTCAGTCCTATCCTCCGGCTCATCTCAATCAACCTCATCTCCTCATATACTCACTGTATAAGGTACGCCATGTGTCATCTACGCGATACTCGTACTCAGTGCATCCAGCACGGTACATAGTATACCAACAGACAACTACACAGTACTACGTACGATCATGGACCCAAGTCCATACTCCAACTCCGATGGACTTTTCATCCTGAACCTTATCTCATATACCAGGCAACCAATCAGCGTGACACACAGTCATCGCAAGGCTCCAGCGCGGTACGATTCATTGTTAAGGCCCAGCCTATTTCGAGGTCATCGACTGGCATCCCCTTGGGTCCCAAACCCCTAGGTTTACCTTAACTCAATAAAAACATATGCGAGCTAACACTCTAGCACATTATCATTATAAAACCACGTGCGAGTCACGCTCCAGCACAGTTTATCAAATCATGCAGACGTATGCTTGTGAAACTCTAGCATAGTCAAAATCATTAAAACAAGTGTGAGCTAAAGCTCCAACACCATTTCACATCTCAAATCCGATAGGTGGCTACTTTCCCTTTTAAAACTCAAAACAAGTTTATTTATGCAGCATGCCTTTCCATGCTAAAACATGTAAAACTAGACGACCTATCCTTATCATTCCTCAATAACAAAGTCAATACAAATTTGAGAAAACATTGAAATCATGCATATCATGCTATTTCCTTACCCCATCCCATTTCTCAATACACATATATCATAGTACGTGTCATGCTTCCATATCATTTCACAGAATTATAGTATCTTACTAATTCTAGTGATATAACTATGAAATTGTCGTAAAATATGTACGAACATCTGTATAGCTAACACACAGTCCCTTAGCTCGAATCGTACGCGTATCTCCTTTGTCACGTTTGCTCCGTTCGCAATTCGAGTTATCCGTGTTCGCATATTTCAAGCTACACGTATAAATTATCAAGTTATTTTCTTTTTCCTCTTCTAAGCCTCCACATTGTCATTTATTTATTTATTCATACTCCTCAACCAATTAAATCACATTTCATCTTTACACAAATCTCATTAAACTTCTCTTAAGTTTTCCACCATTTCTTATAGATCTTCTCTCCATAAATCCCTTTCAATATTACTTACTCATCACTACACTCATCATTGCTAACAATATTTCACATCTCATTCAACCCATAAATGTCTAGAAACCATATTTAGAAGCTTAAAGGTTGAAGAGCTTACCCTTTTACTTAGTCAAACTTGTGGTAGCCACAACTCCTTCTCTTGACCACACCAATGTGTGATTTTTGGGTATGTTGTTCTCCTTGCTCCAAGGAATAACTTTCCCTTCTTGAACTTCTTCCAAAATTGGTTGAAATGTGGTGATTTCTAGAGTGAGAAAGCTTGGGTTTTTGAGAGAAAATGGCATGTGAGGTTTGGTGGGGGAAGAGTTCTGAGTTTTCATCTCTATCATGCTCTTTTTATAGATGCAAGCTTATGAGATCGATCTGGTCCTTGTAGAGATAGATCTCTACACGTTTGGTAGTCCTTTTCACCTTACATAACCACTCCCAGATCGATCTTCTCCCTTGATGAGATCGATTTGTCAAAGGACAATTTTCCTCTTAGAGATCTATCTGCCTCTTGTAGGAGATTGATCTACTTTTTACAAAACCCTTAAGGAGATCGATCTGTCTAGTCTTGAGATCGATCTGTCTCAAACAGAGAGTTAAGGAGATTGATCCTCTTGCCTTAAAATTGATCTTCTCATTATAGAATGTTTATCAGATCGATCTGACTCCTTTGGAGATCGATCTGTCCTGTTTCATAGCTCAAAATAAGAGCATTTTGGCTCTTCCAGATCGATCTCTCATCTTATGAGATCGATCTGACTCTAATATTTTCTAGTTTTCCTATAATTTTTCTGCAGTAACTTCACTCAAAACATCTTAAATTTGTTTCCATGGTCATTTTCTCATTCATCCACCATTGAGACTTGGAAATGACTTTCATTCCTACTTTATACATATTAAAACTTGTGTGAAACCTTTGTATAACCAAAGGTGTATAAAGGTAACTAAATGGAAGTGCACAAGTCATGCAAATCTCCCTTCCATTTTACCACACTACTCATATTCCATTCCACTCACATTCATTATATATCAAAGTCTATTTCTTCATATTCATGCTTAATGCAACTTGTACGTACATCAAAATTCTTATTACAAGTGTGTGCATTCAACTTATGGACTTTGCTTCACATATGCTTTACATTACTAGTACATTACAATACTTCATGAATTCATTTACATATGTACAAGGTTAAAACTATACAGGGTCTCTCATTCTCCCCCACTTGGAAAATTTGGTCCTCCAAATTGGGACTAATCATTTCGTGAATAACTCGGGATACTTCTCCCGCATCAAACTCTACAATTCCCATGTGGCTTCTTTCGATGTATGATGTTGCCACAAAACCTTAACCAATGAAATCGTCTTGTTCTGTAACACCTTCTCTTTTCTGTCCAATATCCGGATCGGTTCCTCTATATACGACATGTCCTCTTTGAGCTCCAATGGCTCATAGCTAATTACATGTGTTGGATCCAGATAGTACTTCCGAAGCATAGAAACATGGAAGACATTGTGGACTTCTGCTAGTTTAGGTGGCAAGGCTAGCCTATATGCTCCATCTCCCACTCTATCCAAAATCTCGAAGGGATCGATATAACGAGGGCTTAGTTTTCCTTTCTTCCTAAACCTCGTTATTCCCTTAGAAGGAGACACTTTCAAAAATATGGACTCACCCACATCAAACTTAAGTGTTCTCCGTCTCCTGTCGGCATAGCTCTTTTGTCGACTTTGAGTTATTCGTAGCCTATCACATATTATCTGATTATCCTCGGAGGCTTGTTTAACCAGATCGAGAGTGAGCAACTATCTGTCACTAACTTCTTCCCAACCAATGGGTGATTGGCATCTACGACCGTATAATGCCTCATAAGGGGCCATACCAATACTTGAGCGATAACTGTTATTGTAGGGAAACTCAATCAATGGCAAGTGATCGTTCCATGAGCCTCTAAAATCCAGCACACACGTTTTCAACATATCCTCCAGAGCCTGTTTAGTCCTCTCTGACTGACCATCTGTCTGAGAATGAAAAGTGATGCTAAAGGTCAACTGGGTCCCTATCGCTTCTTGAAAATGACCGCAAAAGTCAAAAGTGAAGCGGGCATCCCGATCCGAAACAACACTCACTGAAACTCCATACAATCTCACTATCTCCTGTACATACAAGTTTGCCAATGCACTTAAGGTGTCTATAGATCTCATGGCTAAGAAGTGTGCTAATTTCGTTAACCTATCTACTATAACCCATATAGCATCATGATTCTTACGGATTCTTGGTAACCCCATCACAAAATCCATGGTGACATGCTTCCACTTCTATGTCGATATCGGTAGAGGTTGCAATAATCCTTTAGGTTTCTGATGTTCAACCTTTACTTGCTGACAAATGAGACATCAAGTGACATACTCAGCTATGTACCTCTTCATCCCAGACCACCAATACACCTTCCGGAGACTCTGATACATTTTACTACTCCCCGGGTGTACTGTGTATCTCGATGAGTAAGCCTCTGATATTATCAACTTCCTCAACTCCGAATCCTTAGGAACACATATTCTCTTTCTGATCCTTAGTACTCCATCTGAACTTAATACAAATTGCGTGCCCTTACCCTTCTAGATTTGGCAAATCACATCAATACACCATTGATCAATTTGCTAAGCTTACCGGATTCTCTTAATTAACTCCAGTTCTAATCTCAAGCTAGCAATAATCCCATAGCTGCCAATCTCAAGTAGGGTCAAATCCAGACTAAGGTTCGTGAATTGCTCCAACAACTCGTGTTCTCTAACCATCATATGTGATACGAACCTAAGACTCTTTCTACTCAATGCATCAACAACCACATTCGCCTTCTCTGGTGGTATAAAATCTCACAATCGTAGTCTTGAGGAGTTCTATCCACCTTCTCTGTCTCATATTTAACTCCTTCTATGAGAATAGATACTTCAGACTCTTATGATCTATAAAGATCTGAAATCTCTCACCATACAAGTAGTGGCACCACATCTTCAATGCAAATACTACGACCGCCAACTCTAAATCATAAGTGGGGTAGTTCTTCTTATGCTCTTTTAGTTGTATAGATCCATAACCTACTACCCTTCCATCCTGCATCAAAACACATCCTAGCCCTTGATGTGAAGCATCTGTCTACACAGAGTAGTTTCCTGAACTGTTAGGGATGATAAGAACTGGCGCGTTGGTTAACCTACGCTTGAGTTCTTAAAAGCTCCTCTCACATGCTTCATCCTATATAAACTCCATATCTTTTCTCGTAAGACGTGTTAACAGAGCAGCCAATCTAGAAAATCCTTCTACAAATCTCCTATAGTATCCTACCAAACCCAAAAAGCTCCTGATTTTTGTGACTGTCCTGGGCTCTTCCCACTAAAAAACTGCCTCAATCTTGGATGGATCTACTGACACCTTATCCTTCAATACAATATGGCCCAGAAAGGAAATCTGCTGTAGCTAGAAGTCACATTTACCAAGTTCGATATACAACTTTCTCTCTCTAAGGGTTTACAAAACATTCCTTAAGTGTTGCTCATGATCTTCCTTGGACCTTGAATACACCAATATATCATCAATGAAAACAATCACGAACTAGTCCAGGTATAGCTTGAATATCTCATTCATTAAAGCCATGAAAGCTGCTAGTGTATTTGTTAGCCCGAAAGAAATCACTAGAAATTCATAATGACCTTAGCGGGTGCGAAAAGCTGTCTTGGGCACATCCTCCTTCTGAATCCTCAATTGATGATACCAGACCTCAGATCTATCTTGAAAAAGATTTGTGCTCCCCGAAGCTGATCCAATAAATCATCGATGCGCGGCAAGGGGTACTTATTCTTGATGGTAGCCTTGTTCAACATCCGATAATCTATACACAACCTGAGGCTCCTATCTCTCTTCTTCACAAACAATATCGAAGCTCCCCATGGTGAGACGCTCGATCTTATAAACTCCTTATCTAGCATATCTTGCAATTGTTTCCTTAATTCCTCTAGCTCAACTAGAGCCATCCTATATGGTGACTTGGATATTGGCTCGGATTCAGGTGTCAAGTCGATACCAAATTCCATTCCTCTATCCGGTGGCAATCCTGGTAGGTCGTCTGGAAAGGCATTAGGGAATTCTCTAACCATGGAATGTCATCAATATTCGGATGTGTTTTGTCAAAATCCACCACATAAGCAATAAAACCTTCAAAACAACATTCAAGTCATTTATACCAATGTACTTTACTTGTTACAAAATTTAAGATTTTATTACTTTTCTAAAATCTTACAACACATTCTTCGAGTAGAGAAAATGTAATAGACTTAGTGTGGCAATCTAAGACAGCATGATTGGTAGCTAACCAATCCATTCCTAAGATTACATCAATATCATATATATTTAACAAGATCAAGTTGGCTGTCGCACACTTATCTCCTACCCTCACCTTACAATCCTTATACACTTGTTCAACTAATTGACTAACTCTCATTGGAGTACTTATTAACAAGGTCCCATTTAAGTATGTGGGTTCCACAAATCCTATTAACTTAGATGCACATGCAGGTGATATGAAAGAATGCGTAGCACCAGAATCAAACAAAGCTATAGCGTCTAAGTTATAAATCAAGATTGTACCTTTTATCACTTCAGAAGAGGTATCTACTGATGTTTGGTCTATCGCATACCCCCTGTCTTGACCCACAACTTGCTTCCCTTTTTCTTTCACCTTGGCTCTCTTCTTTGTAGGAGGTCTAACTATAGGAACTCCCTCTGGCTCCTTACCCCTCTGTGGAACTACCTCAACAGCCTCTGGACATTCCTTTGCATAATGTCCAAACTTGCCACATCTGAAGCATCGTGTACCCTGTAGATGACAGGACCTATTACCATGATATCGGCCGCATATTCTGCACTGATAAGTAGTTGGTCGTGGTCTACCAATCACTATACCTCTAGCTGGTGTCTGAGTTGGAGGCATAAAATGTCTAGCAACATTTTTCTATGACTCATCTGCCTCCCTCCGACGCTTACTCAAAAATCTCCGACCAAATTTGGCACCTTTGCCATCTCCTAGCTTCCTCATACCCTTATCCTTATTCCAACTGAACTAAAAAATCTATAGGTCATAATACTGCTCACACAATTGGGCCTATCGCAGAGCCTCTCTATATGTAGTGACATCAAACGGCGCCAACTTAGCTCGAATCAAAGGCCTCAGTCCATCCACAAATCTACGGACCCTGATAGCTTCACTCCTGATAGAGTCCGGATCATATCAGCCCAATGAAGTGAATCATGACTCATACTCATCTACAGTTTGATTCCCTTGAGTCAGATTAAGAAATTCCATCTGCAACCTACGTCGAGCGGTATCTGGGATGTATTGCTCTTTAAAAGCACCCAAAAACATATCCCACGTGATAGCTACACCCTGAGCTCTCAACATAGGCCTGGTGGACTTCCACTAGTGCTCTGCTTTGCGTCTCAGTACAAAAGCCGCAAGCGTTACTCTCTCCATAGCTAAACATCTACAAAAGTCAAACAACTTCTCCATCAGACTGATCCAGTCCTCAGCCACTGTCGGATCCTTTACCCCTCTAAAAGAAAAAGGCTTGAAATCCCTGAAATGCCTCAAACTTTCCACATTGCAGTCATATCCATACCCCAAATCATCATCATCACACTGTTGTGGGGCTACTGGAGGAGGTACTAGTTGAATATGGGGATCTCATGGCCAAACCGGTTCAGGTTGTGCAGGTGCAACATCCTCATCTTTAGGTGTAGTTGTTGGGGGATTCGGTGTAGCCTGTCCCTTTGTACCAGGTGTACCCTCAAACCTAGCCATAATTTGACCCATCATGGTCATCATAGTTCGCAAGTCTTCCTCTAATCGGGCTATCCGAGGATCGAAAGCCTCTATATGTTCCTGGGTCTCATGACTAGAGGACAGTTTACTGTGCCTCTCAATCCTGTCATTCCACCCTTGAGCTCTCGAGCTCTCTCCCCTTTTACGGTGTCTCTCAGGCATATCTCACTATCTTGATAACTTCTTGCATTTACAATAAACTTTTTATTTACCACCAGCTCCGTATGCATATTTGTATCTAAATATCACACAGTAACTTGGGGATGTATGTTTCTTAGTCCTAAACATCGACTCACATCAGACCAACCATGCTTTGATACCAAATCTGTGACACCCCACTTACGAGTATCCTTTATCCATACTTACGCTACTACGGTTGAGTTGTGAGGTGATGCAATTACTAAAGTTCCAAATATTTACAGCGAAAATATTTAAAATTTAATTCACACTCCAAAGTGTGTAAATATACACAATTAATTGTATAATAATATCTTTACATAACATCCCCATACCACTATTTACATTTTCGATTTGTAACTGTACGATACAATATAATAGATACAAAATATTCATGTGTATACAAATCTTATACCTTTGCAACTGGTGGGACCTATCCAACACAAAAAGGGATCCAGAGACCACCGCATCGCCTTACTTCTCAGTATCTGGAGGGTGAAAATAGTGGGGTGAGCAATCCACAGCTCAGAAATGAAATGAATGCTAGCAGGTAGATATCGTACTACCTAGATAGCCCATGCATGTATAAACCAAAACCATGTTTTCATTATAAATGGAAATGTTATCAGAAAATGCAGTTAAACGTCTATTTCTTATTTGGCATTTTCATGTAACACAAATATTCAGTATTTCCACTTAAAACATGTTTCATAAAATAACGTTCTCACGGAACAAGTGTTTAATTCAGAGATTTATCAAATACACAAAATCTCTTTCTTTTCTGAGTTCTACTCAAACTCTCGAACCTCTGAGATAGGCATGGAATTTTCGACAATCAAATATTCACGACGTATGACCATAGTCAGTGATCCCAAGCCTCACTGATCAGGTGTGCATAGGGCATCACTTCGCCTGAAGGGGGATGGGTTAGTCCTACCCTTCGGCTCATCTCAATCAACCTCATCTCCTCATATACTTACGGTATAAGGTACACCATCTGTCATCTACGCGATACTCATACTCACATGCACCCAGCACGGTACATAGTATACCAATGGACAACTACACAGTACTACGTATGACCATGGGCCCAAGTCCATAGTCCAACTTCGATGGACTTTTCATCCTGAACCTTGTCCCATATACCAGGTGAGCAATCAGCGTGACACATAGTCATTGTAAGGCTCCAGTGTGGTACCATTTATTGTTAAGGCCCAGCTCGTTCCGAGGCCATCGGCTGGCATCCCCTTGGGTTGCAGACCCTCAGGTGTACCTCAACTCAGTAAAAACATGTGCGAGCTAACACTCCAGTACATTATCATTATAAAACCACGTGCGAGCCACGCTCCAGCATGATTTATCAAATCATGCAGACGTATGCGAGTCAAACTGCAGCATAGTCAAAATCATTAAAATAGGTGTGAGCTAAAGCTTCAACACCACTTCACATCTCAAATCCGATAAGTAGCTACTTTCCCTTTTAAAACTCAAAACATGTTTATTTATGCAGTATGCCTTTCCATGCTAAAACATGTAAAACTAGCCAACCTATCCTTATCATTCCTCAATCACAAAGTCAATACGAAATTGAGAAAACATTGAAATCATGCATATCATGTTATTTCCTTACTCCATCCCATTTCTCAATACATATATATATCATAGTACGTGTCATGCTACCATATCATTTCATAGAATTGTAGTATCTCACTAATTCTAGCGATATATCTACGAAATTATCGTAAAATATGTACGAACATCTCTATAGCTAACACACAGTCCTTACCTCGAATCGTACTCGTATCTCCTCCGTCACGTTTGCTCCGTTCGTGCTTCGAGTTATTTGCGTTTCGCGTATTTCAAGCTACATGTATAAATCATCAAGTTATTTTTTTTTCTCTTCTAAGCCTCCATATTGTCATTTATTTATTTATTCATACTCCTCAACCCATTAAATCACATTTCATCTTTCTCACAAATCTCATTATATTTCTCTTAAGTTTTCCACCCTTTCTCATGGATCTCCTCTCCATAAATCCCTTTCAATATTACTCACTCATCACTACACTCATCATTTCTAACAATATTTCACATCCTATTCAACCCATAAATGTCTAGAAAGCTTGAAGGTTGAAGAGCTTACCCTTTTACTTAGTCAAACTTGTGGTAGACACAACTCTTTCTCTTAACCACACCAATGTGTGATTTTTGGGTATGTTGTTCTCCTTACTCCAAGGAATAACTTTCCCTTCTTAAGTTTCTTCCAAAACTGGCCAAAATGTGGTGATTTCTAGAGTGAGAAAGCTTGGGTTTTTGAGAGAAAATGGCAGGTGAGGTTTAGTGGGGAAGAGTTTTGAGTTTTCAACTCAATCCCTTGCTCTTTTTATAGATGCAGTCTTATAAGATTGATCTGGTCCTTGTAGAGATCGATCTCTGCACGTTTGGTAGTCCTTTTCACCTAACATAACCACTCCCAGATCGATCTTCTCCCTTGATGAGATAGATCAGTTGAAGGATAATTTTCCCCTTAAAGATCGATCTGCCTCTTGTAGGAGATCAATCTTCTCTTTACAGAACTCTTAAGGAGATCGATCTGTCTAGTCTTGAGATCGATCTGTCTCAAACAAAGAGTTAAAGAGATCGATCCTCTTGCTTTAATATCGATCTTCTCATTATAGAATGTTTATCAGATCGACCTGGCTCCTTTGGTGATCGATTTGTCCTATTTCATAGCTCAAAATAAGAGCATTTTGGCTCTTCTAGATCAATCTCTCATCCTATGAGATCAATCTGACCCTTATATTTTCTAGTTTTTCTGTAGTAACTTCACTCAAAACATCTTAAATTTGTTGGCATGGTCATTTTCTCATTCATCCACCTTTGAGACTTGGAAATGACTTTCATTCCTACTTTATACACATTAAAACTTATGTGAAACCTCTGTATAACGAAAGGTGTATAAAGGTAACTAAATGGAAGTGCACAACTCATTCAAATCTCCCTTCCATTTTACCACATTACTCATATTCCATTCCACTCACATTCATTATATATCAAAGTCCATTTCTTCATATTCATGCTTAATGCAACTTGTACGTACATCATAACTTTTATTACAAGTGTGTGCATTCAACTTATGGACTTTGCTTCACATATGCTTTACATTACTAGTACATTATAATACTTTAAGAATTCATTTACATAGGTACAAGGTTAAACCTATACGGATTCTCACATTTAAAATTTTAAAATTCTCCATTTGGACTTATTGAAAAATAATTATAATTAAATTACCTAATTAAATCTGTTCAATTAAAAGGATTTAATTAAATAACTTAATTAAATTATAAAAGCCCACATTTAATTATAATAGATTTAATTTAGGGGCTTAATTAAATCTGTTGGTCCAATAATTAATTGAAAGAATTTACGGGCTTGACTTTGGTCAAGAAATTTTAATAAGAATGTTTAATTAAATTATTAAACCCATCTTTTATTTAGTATAGGCAGCACATTGAGAGAGAAATGTAGTAAGGAGATGTGATATTCTATCTTAATATGCCCTATAAAGTGCAGCAATTATACCCTGTTAATCGTTATGATTTTTGGCAATCAAGGGAAGAGAAAGGTTCTCTAGTATTTGAGATACCTTGTTGGCTTTGATGATTTATCTAATAAAATTGGTATTGGAGTAACCTTATAAGAAACCTTAATCTTATAGCTGCTCTCTATCCTTGTGCAAATCAAGACTTGTTCTTGATATTCACTAGTAATGAGTTTCAAGAAACTTAGGCTACTAGCATAATTGCGACCATAACCCGATTCAACTTTAATGAAGGTTTGTGCATTGCTCGTGTGTATCACCATTAGAGGTCGAGCGCTGAATGAATTTTGTTTGAGAATAACTAAGAACATGCTGGAATCAACTTGGGGCAAGATTCTCGGATTACTATATTCAAGATTCAAGTTATGAAAATTTTAAAAACTCCATGGTAACTTATAATAGTGACAAACTGATTTCTAGTTTATTATTAGGTGTGATCTTGTGAATTGAGATATTTTATAGCTTAACTATATATTCGGCTGTGTACTCAAATGATGTATGTATATAATTGAGTATGAATTGAAACCTGCAATTGGTATCAAACCCTCACTTAATGGGATAGAAATCGATAAATCAAGTTTTATGATGTTGCATGATGTATCTAGATGCATGTTAGATTTTTGATACAATTGTTGATAATTTCAAATCTTTTAAAATATGTTTTAATAATGATTTCAATTCTGAAATTTGTTTAACTGATTGATAAACATGTTTATATAATGATTTAAACAAGAGGAAAGATTGCATGCAAGTTTAGGAGATAGTTTATGAAACTATGAATATGCATAATTCCTTGATTGTGGTGGATTGATGTCAATTTAGAATTGAATTATTAGCTACTGATTTTGATCAATCTTGAGCATTCTAAGTATGTTAAATTAGTTTACATATAGAAAGATTCTAGGGTGATAGATAGTGAATTGTTCATAAAAGGCCATGAAAATGAAACTCAGTGAAATCCAGAGACTATAAAAGTCAACTAGGTGTAACTTTCACTATGATTGTCAAATTTATGACTTCTTGGTGTCTATGACCCCGTACTACTATCCCTTACATGTGGTGAAAGTGGTGACCTAATATAACCTTGAAAACATATAAAATCGAAAACCTAGTGAAATAAATTTAAGGAAGTTTGACAAGGTCTATTTCTCACCCTAGTGCTTTGATTTTTTCATACAAGATGTTTTTCACCTTATATTGCATCTCTTTATAAGTGATGAAAGTAGTAGCACGAAATAATCATTTGATGATACAATACGAAAAACCTCAGAAATGGCGACCATATAGAATTTTGTAGAGTTAATAATTGAACCTACCATTGTCTTTGGTGGTTTTGATAGTTTGACCTTGTACTACTATCCTCTGTATGACATGTGAGTGGTGGCTTGAAATAATTAAAGGTAGGCCCAAATCGGGTTACTTTAAAAGAAAAGTCTTTAGAAAAGTCAATCTTTTTGTAATGGGATAACATATCAAACAATTTCTAATTAACTTTAAGATGGAAATTAATTAACATGATTAGTTATAGTTGATTAGAATTTATTTTAATATGATTGAAATGAATATTAATCAAGAATAGTATTATATCATGGTACATCATGCATGGCAACTTGAACTCTATCATTCCACTTGATTTTAAGTTATTGATGCATGAGGATGATTGTGCACTTAGGATATGGATGGTTATATGCCATGACTAATTTTTACCAAAAACCACTATAAATATTTTGTGTTTTTCTTACCTTTCTTTCTGTCATAATTCAACCACCAACAGTTGGGCTGTGATTCGGTATTAGTATCCTCACCTTTACTTACCATGTCAATCGTTCATATCGATGTATGCATGTCAATAATAACTATCTATTGACTGTAATTAACTTTTGTACCATAAGTGAATTTACTATAATAGTATACAAATACATCCCCAATATTACATACGTTTACATCATTGTGCTGTTTTATTGTTCAGATACAAAATTGTACGTGTATATGTATACCTTTTGCTCGATGGGAATGCAGCTAACAAAAGGAATACTAGTTCTCAGTCGTACACTATCTAATGTGGATGCTCTATAGAGAGGGGGAAATAAAAAGGGGTGAGCTCACTAGCTCAGTAAGGAAATCAGGCAAGCAAGTAGATAACCACACTATCTACATGAATATAATGTCGTGCATTGAAAATATTCCTTTTCATTTCACATCTAAAGCATGTATCTTGTCACGACCTAATTCCATTCTCTTTAACCGAAAATCACTAAAAATTTTTCGCATTTTACTGTTACCTTACCCGGTCGTGAACTAACTCACCACACACTGTTGGGCTGTGAGTCAATAATAAACACCACATCTAATTCATTCTCAGTTAACTAAAACGATGTCATACATTTGCATTTAATCGTGTACTTATACGAAAACATGTTTTACTGACATCTACATCCCCCATAATTACAACTCAAAAGAATACTGTGCTTTTACATTGTTTAGATAAAAAAAGAATCACTGTGTATATACCTCTAAGCGATGGAGATGCAGCGGAGTCCAAAATACTACGCCTCTGTCCTCACTGGGCTACTATGCATGCTCTGTAGGGGGGAAAATAGAGAGGGATGAGCAACCACACGCTCAGTAAGGCAATAATGCAAGCATGATAGATAACTACTCTATCTACATGCTGATAGTGTTATGCATAAATCTTTGTAGTAGGAGCATGAGGAAGTAAAACTATGCCATATGAGTATACATATATTTCATGTATCAAAATCATGTACATTGGCATATAAAACATAGTAAAAACATCATGTATAAATCATCTCATGCTCGATCTCATTTAAAATCATAAAAAGGGTAATTCATTAAGAAACCTCCTTTTTAAACCCACGTCATAAAACTCTTTCTCAACACATACAATCTCATCACATCAATTCACAATCACAACCTCATTTTCATTTCACAAATCAAATCCACGAGGCTCGACCCCTCCTTCGGGTCTACCTTAAACAATCACAAATCACACTTAAAGATTTAAAATCATGTGGTAGTAAGTAAATCAAGTAAGGAGACAGGTTACTATATCTCAAGTGACTACGTTAGCCAATCGTCACATATCATCCCAGACCACACGGATCCCGGTGTGCGGGGTATCATGCTGGCACGAAGGTGGGTTAGTTCTCCGCCAGACTTTCTCAAATCAAGTAACCACCACGCGGTACATCGTACTCCATGTGATATACACGGTACATCATACTCCGCGAACCCATAACATGGTTGGGGGTACCTGCCATAGGTCTTATCTACCTCATACCAAGTGTAACCTTTATAGTCTCAAGAGCGCGTGGGAGTAACCTCAATACCAGGTCCTAGCCCCTCATGGCCTTGCTCGCCCCTGTTGGGTTCCCTGATTTAGGTCCTAGCCCCTCACCCTCACCCCACTCAAGAGGTCTATTAGGCCTGTTGGGTTCCCTGAATGGATTATGTCAAGTCCTAGCCCCTCACCCTCACCCCACTCAAGAGGTCTGTCAGGCCTGTTGGGTTCCCTGAGTTAATCCGTATCTCTCACCACGGCCGCATACATACCACAGTGTGAAAATCGACGCGAGCTATGCTCTAGCGTGAATTCATGCATCAAAACCAATCACTTCGTACGAGCAACGCTCTAGTACGACATTTATGCATAAAATATGAAGAAACCACGTATGAGCATAGCTCCAGTACGGTTATATGCATAAGAAAAACCACTCAAATCCAAGTATGAGCGTAAGCTCCAGTACGGTTTATAAAACATCATCACAATTCAAATCAAAGTGCGAGCTAAACTCAAGCACGTATCACACAAGTGAAAACATAGAAATCCAACACGAGCGAGGCTCTAGCGCGATTTATGTCATGCAAATACGATAGGTGGCTCATACACAATCAAACAATCCCGGCAATCGGGTTTAGCACTTCACAAATGCTTTTCTACAACATCAATAAAACACTAGCCGGCCCATCTACAAGCTTGCTTAAAACCAAGCAATTCTGTTTCGAAAAACATCAAAACATTAGATTTATGCAATTATTAGCCTTACTATCCCATTTCTTTACAATACCATTTCAACCACCAAATCTCATACAATTATTCATAGTCACATCCATACATCTTCAAAACACATTTCTATAAATCCATGCACATTTCCAAAGCCCTATACACCCACAAAATACGAGCGGCTACCTCTATATACTTACAGAATTCCCTTACCTGGAATCGCGATGCGTGATTCCACTTCCTTAAGCTGCTTACTCGTACGGTTCGATTCATCTTCAACAACTCTTCGAGACTGCACACAATCATATTTCACATTATATTTGATCTATATAATGCAACCCTTGTGCTTGCTATAATCAATTTAATCTATAGCCTCTATTAACACTTATATGGCCTCGTTTCATTACTTTACCCATAACTCGAGTCTATGGATCTTCTTAGGCCTATTAACTTATTCCGAATCGATATTAAATCGGCATTAAGCTCATAGTGTTCATATTTCATGAATTCCCTCACTATGGCATTTTATCAAGCATATACATACTCATTTTCACAATTTCACTTAAACCCATATTATAACTCCACATAACCATTCCAAATCACCCACATTACTCATTTAACAACTTATCATAACCCATAAACCACCAATTCCCCAAATCATACTTTCTCACACTAGAGGCATTCCATTTTCTAGGTTACATTAGTTTCTAACACAACCTAGGTGTTTCCATCCATACATACTCATGCCAAACAACTCCAAAATCAATTAAATAGACAATGTACTCGGATTGGAGTGTTAGAATCTTACCAAATATGATTTTTCTTCTTGCTCCAAATGTCAATGCCCTTATCTCCTTCAATACCCACAATGGGATTTTGGGTTCCAACTATGTTGTTCTCCTCCTCAAGATGAACAACTTGATGTCTAATGGTCTCCCCTCAATTCTTGCTGGAAATGGCTGATTTTAGAGAGAAAAAGTTAGGTTTTTGGGTTAGAAATGGAAGATTGGTGTTTTTCCCAAAATTTTCATATTTTCAGCCCTCCTTATATAGAAATAGCTTGAGGAGATTGATCTGGTCCAAGAGGAGATCGATCTAGTCCCCTTAAATCTCTCATTTTCATGAAATTTTAAGCATGAGATCGATCTCTCGAAGCATAAGATCGATCTGGTCCCAAACAGAGAGTAAGGAGATCGATTTGGGTGCTTGAGGATCGATCTTTTCATCACAGAATGCTTAGGAGATCGATCTGGCCCCATTGGAGATCGATCTGCTCTATTCCATTGCCCAAATAAGAGCATTCTGGCTCTTCCAGATCGATCTCTCATCCTATGAGATCGATCTGGCCTTTATGTTTTCCAGATTTCCTGCAGTTTTCTTGCTGCAACTCACACCAACACATCCTTAATCTGTTGCCATGGCCATTTTCTCATCCATCCACCTTCGTAACTTGAAAATGGCATCCATTCATACCTTATGCACATTGAAACTTGTGTCCTTCATTGTATGTCCAAAGGTATGCTACATAAAACCAAATGGAAGCATAATTTCATTCCATTTTACCACACTACTCATTTTGAGTTTCAGTCACATCCATCACTTATAAGAACTCATTTCTTCATATTCATACTCAATGGAACTTGTATGTACGTTACAAATCATATTACACATATGTACATTGAATCCATGGACTTACATCAATCATACTTTACATTACAAGTCCATTCATATTTATTTGATCCAATTACACACATTACCATTATACATATACGGGGTCTTACATATCTTTCTTTAAAGCATTTATGCAAGTATATATATATATATAGTTTCACACTCATTCGTGTATACTAAAAACATGTTTGTTTATAAATATCAACAAATCAAGCAAAATATTGCACATTCATGTAAATAATGTAAATCACATTATATTATATCATTTCAATTAAATGAAAGTAAAGATGACATTTTATCATGTTAAAACATGGAAATCGAGGCTTCACCCATCCCTCAGGTTTACCCTTTATAAAACACAGTCACATGTCAAGGCTCAATCCATCCCTCGGATCTACCCAATTTCATAAAATCATGTGACAATTCAAACAAGAAATATCAGGTGAGATTGGTGACTACTTGTTTTTAGCTTCAAGAATTATGATCATATCCCTTTTTCGGTGATCCCAGGCTACACAGATCCTAATGTGCAAGGCATCACTTGCTGTAATAGAAGGTGGGTCAAATCCTCAAGCGTCTACTAACAACTCCATAACTCCATAACTCTATAACACATAACAATATGTACATACGGTATAACATACTCCGTGTGCTGTACACGATACAAAGTACTCCATGGACCTAATAATAGTTTTGATAGCCATCTGCCATATCTCAAAATACACGTGCGAGCATATAAATCAGTGCAGCACACAGTCTGCACAGGGCTCCAACACGGCTGTTTCATGCTATCTCTTTCAAAACTAGTACATTCAAGTAAACTCCAGCACGACCCCATGAACAATTCATAAAGATCTAGTGTGAGCAATGCTCTAGCATTATGTCATGCACAATTATGTAAAACTGAGTACAAGCAATGCTCTAGTACTCTATCATGCATCAATCATATAAAATCAAGTACGAGCAATGCTCCAGTACTTTGTTATGAAGAATACATATAAAATCAATTGTGAGCAGTGCTTCAGCACGATTTGTTTTTATTCACTTTCTCTGACCCTCAGACTTTTTAAGTGAATGTAAAAGCAGATAAAACTACATGTAGATATCTCTAACTACCTGTAAAATTTGCTTACCTGGAATCACTTCGAGAAATTTCACTCTTTCAAAGCTGCCCAATCTCGCAATTCGATTCGCTCCTACTATAATCTTTAGAGCTATATATAACCATTTATTTGGTTAATTACACTTTTTCATATGTATTTCACTTTAAATACAGTCTATTACACTTAATGCGCATGTTTACTAATATTTGGCCTTAATGACTCTTAATGGGCCTAACATTGTCCCTCATTTCACTTTACTATTTATTTCAATTGGGCCTATTGGGCTTGTCGGGCCCACCAACTCTTATTGGGCTTGGTCCAAAGCCCATGATCACTTATTGGGTCGAGACCACTTCGGCAAGACCCATTGGCCTCTCACCCATGGCATGTGGCCGAGAGCCATCTCACCACACCATGCCGAGCACCACGCCACTAATTGCCCTTTGGCTAGCCTTTCACTTAGGCATTTCATTAAACAGCATGTGTGCATGCCTTAGCCTTAGGTTATGTTCACTTAGGCATTTTATCAAACACCTAGTGTGCCATTTCCAATTCACTAACCAATTGATAAAATTGATTTAAATTAACTATACCATAATCATGCACACATACATACCAACTTATACATGTCTTAAAATTAAGTGGGTATTCATCAAAACATAAATACCCATTTTTGGACAACATGGATTTATGGTGTTTTCATGTGTTTTGATCTATAAAACATACACCAATCAACTTGAATTAATCCATAGATAAACATATATGAGATTAGAAGCTTGAAATTATATCTAGCTTTGTGTTCTCCCTTGTGGTCGAGACTTTGAAGAATTCCTCCTCTGTCAATATGGCTTCATGATAGCCAATTCTAAGATATGTTAATCCTCTCTCAATTTGGAACAACTTCCATGAAGATTGTAAGTTCCAAATATGTCTCTAGCTTAGTTATTTCTAGTGAGATAAAGTTTAAAACTAAGTTTGGTAATGGCTTCCCTTGTTTGTCGAAAATGAAAGGATGAAGATGATGATGTGTTGGCTGATTTTTAAGCTAATAGACTTAGTCATCATGTCACAAATTTATCCTTAAATTAGGCTTGAAATGGTTTGGGCCATAGTTTACCAATTGGGCTTTTAACTATTTTACTAATGGGCTTGAATTTGGCTAATGGGTTTCTAGGTTTGGGCTTCTCGGTTTGGCCTTTTAATTTAGTCCTTTGGGCTGAAAATTTTTTTCCAATTGGGCCTTAAATTAACTTAATATTGGACCTACCAATTGGCCCAACAACTCGACCCAATGGGCCTAAGAAATTCGGCCCACACTTGGTATACCTTAATGGGCTTTAAAAATTCCAACTTTGACCCATTGCATTTTACCTGTTTAATTTAATCCGAATTTCAATTAAATAAATTTTCCATACTTTAGGGGATGAATATCGAGTGCTTTAACCAAAAATATTTCTTCTCGACTTTTTATGTCACGACCCTCAACATACCAAAATTCGTCACAAATTTTTCGCTTTTTATACCTTATTTATTACTCGTTCTTACCTTGTGAGAACTAAGAACTCTGTATACCCCAGTTATGAGAATTGTAATTTGGTGTATGTAATTATGATACGTTAATGTACACACAAGTTTTAAATATGATGAAGTATAAGAAGATGATGTTTTTAAGTCTTGAGTATGTATGGATTGAAATATGGACTATGGTGTACATTTTTGGAAGTTTTACATTAAGTTTTCTACAAATTTATGCAGCAGCAGTACAATCTATGAAGGCCAAATCGATCTCTAAGGATGAGATATCGATCTCATTGCTCCAAAATGTAGAAAATGTGCAAGAACTAATAGGCAGATTGATCTTATATGAAAGCAGATCGATCTTCAAATGTTTTGGTAAAGAGAAGATCGATCTCCTCAAGGAGCAGATCGATCTCATGAAGTATTCTATAAACAGAAGATCAATCTCCTCAATGAGCAGATCGATCTCATGAAGCAATTATGAGATCGATCTCACCCCATGACAAATCGACCTCCTAGGCATAAAATTACCCCAAAACGTTCTCAAATTCAAAGACAGATCGATCTCATCAAAGACCAGATCGATCTCCTACCTTCGGCTTATATAAGAACCCCTTTATTTTTTTAAAATCGATCTCTCTCTCTCTCTCTAAATCACCATTTTCACAATCGTATCTTTCTCTCTCCTCTAAAACCCCCATTGCTATCAAAATCTCAGGCAGAGGTAAGAAGAAAAGTTATTCCTCATCCAAAAGAGAACAACATACTTGGAAATCGAAGGACGAATTGAATCGAGGTGTCAATAGAGATCTTCATAAGTTTTGGGTGAATTGCTAAGCTTTAATCTTTGACATTGAGGTGATTTTCGTGATTGCGACTACGGGTTAGTTGGTCATGCGCTCAGTAGCCACTGCGCTAGTCGGCCCAAGGGGACCCCAGCGGGGGTTGTTGCCCATGGAGGCTAGTGGGCCTTTGGTGTTGAGTGGGTCTTGACAGAAAGACCGAGGATAGTTATAGATGTACGAAGTTTCCTTTGGTTAGCAGGGTATTACAGAAGATTTGTTGAAAGATTTTCTAAGATTTTCGCTCTTTTGACCAAGCTCACGCACAAGGAGACTCCATTCATATGGACTGATCAATGTGAGCTCCACTTTCAGTAGTTAAAGAGGAGATTAATAGCGGTGTCTATGTTGACTATCCCTGAGGGATCAGGAGGATTTTCAGTATGTAGTGATTCTTCCCATCAAGGATTAGGGTGTGTGCTCATGCAGTATGGAAGAGTGGTCGCCTATGGATCGCGACAGTTGAAAGATCATGAGCAGAATTACCCCACGCAATATTTAGAGTTAGCCGCTGTGGTGTTTGCATTGAAGATCTGGCGGCATTATTTATATGTGGAAAGATTCCAGATCTTCACTGACCACAACAGTTTGAGGTATCTGTTTGATCAGAAAGAGTTAAACATGAGACAAAGAAGATGGATGGAACTCCTTAAGGATTATGACTGTGAGATTCTGTACCATCCGGGAAAGACGAACGTAGTTGCTGATGCTCTAAGCAAGAAGAGTATGATATCTGCTATGATGGTCAGGGAATGGGATTTATTAGAGCAGTTCATCGAACTCTAGATCAGAGTTAAAGAGGAAGAGACTGGATTTTTAGTTAGCCTGCAAATAGAGCCCAGGATCATGGATCGGATTAGAACTGGGCAGCATGATGATTAGAGGTTTATTGATATGGTTAGCCAAGCCGAGCAAACATCGCAGTCAGATCTCGTAGTCAGTGAGGATAGAATGTTGATATTCAGAGGATGAATTTGTGCACCAAATGATGATACCCTGAAGAGACAGATACTGAGAGAATCTCACTGCTCGCGATACACCATGCACTCAGGGAGTACTAAAATGTACCAAGATTTGAGAAATGTATATTGGTGGAGTGGTATGAAGCAAGACATGGCAGATTTTGTGGCCAGATGTTTAGTGTGCCAGTAAGTGAAAGCTGAGCATCGAAAGCCCAAAGGATTATTGTAGCCTTTACATGTGCCTACATGGAAATGGGAGCATGTCACCATGGACTTTATTATGGGTTTACCGAGGACCCAAAGGGGTCGTGATGCGATATGGGTCATAGTGGATAGACTGACAAAAAGTGCCCACTTCCTTACCATCAAGAGCATCGATTCTGTGGATGCCTTAGCTGATTTGTATGTCAGTGAGATAGCTAGATTACATGGGGCTCCAATGAGTGTTACTTTTGACAGAGATTCCCAATGTACTTCTAGATTTTGGACCCAATTTCAAGAATCCATGGGATCTCGATTGAGCTTTAATACCGTCTATCATCCTCAGACAGATGGTTAGTCAGAGAGGACTATTTAGACCCTGGAGGATATGTTGATGGTGTGTATGATGAATTTTAAGGGATCATGGGATGATCACATGCCCCTAGCAGAGTTTGTGTACAATAATAGCTATCATGCGAGTATTGGAATGGCACCTTCTGAGGCTCTATATGGTAGGAGGTATAGATCCCATGTAGCGTGGGAAGAAATGGGTGACAGAAAGATAAATGCTCTCGAACTTGTTGAACAGGCTATACAAGTGTGAAACTCATATGTGAGAGATTACGGGCTGCACATAGTAGACAGAAAAGCTACGCGAATGTGCGTAGATGGCCAATCGAGTTTGATGTTGGTGATGCAGTATTTCTAAAGATATCACCAAGTAAGGGTATCATGAGATTTGGAAAGAAAGGGAAGTTGAGTCCTCGATACATTGGACCATTCGCGATTCTTGAGAGAGTGGGAGAGGTAGCCTACAGGTTAGCATTACCCCCACAGATATTCAGAATGCACAATGTCTTTCATGTATCTATGTTGAGGAAGTACCACCTGGACCCTTCTCATGTCATAGAGTATGAAGAGATGGACATATAAGAGGACATGAGCTACACTGAGGAACCTGTCTAAATTCTCAATAGAAAAGAGAAGGTACTTAGAACCAAAAGCATCCCATTAGTGAAAGTTTTGTGGAAATATCACCCAATGGAAGAGATAACTTGGGAATTGGAAAGCCTCATGAAAGAGAAGTACCCCCATCTGTTTGATGAGTCGAGTTAAACTTGGAGGACCAAATTCTTTAAAGGTGGGGAGGATATGAGAAATGAGAATTCTGTATACCCCAGTTATGAGAATTGTAATATGGTGTATATAATTATGATATGTTAATGTACAACTAGTTTTAAATATGATGAAGTATAAGAAGATGAGGTTTTTAAGTCTTGAATGTGTATGGATTGAAATATAGACTATGGGATAGATTTTAGGAAGTTTTACATTAAGTTTTCTATAAATTGATTCAGCAGCAGTACAATATGTGAAGGTCAGATCGATCTCTAAGGATGAGAGATCGATCTTATGGCTCCAAAATGCAGAAAATGTGCAAGAACTAATAGGTAGATCGATCTCATATGCAAGCAGATCGACTTCAAATGTTTCTGTAAAGAGAATATCGATCTCCTCAAGGAGCAAATCGATCTCATGAAGTATTCTGTAAACAGAAGATCGATCTCCTCAATGAGCAGATCGATCTCATGAAGCAATTATGAGATCGATCTCACCCCACGACATATCGACCTCCTAGGCATAAAATTAGCCCAAAATCTTCCTAAATTCAAAGAGAGATCGATCTCATCAAGGACCAGATCGATCTCCTACCTTCGACCTATATAAGGTCCCTTTTATTTTTTAAAAATCGATCTCTCTCTCTCTCCAAATCGCCATTTTCGTAACCCTAGCTTTCTCTCTCCTCTAAAACCCCTATTTTCGTCCAAATCTCAGGCAGAGGCAAGAAGAGAAGTTGTTCCTCATCAAAACTAGAACAACATACTTGAAAATCGAATGACGAATTGAATCGAAGTGTGAATAGAGCTCTCCATAAGTTTTAGGTAAATTTCTAAGCTTTAATCTTTGACATTGAGGTGATTTTGGTGATTGTGACTATGAGTGTTGTGATTAAATAGCTAGGAAATGATTAGAGTTGATGAAATTGTTATTTTGTTGGGAGTGATGATGATATTATACGATTTGTGGTGATTTTTTAAGATTTTTGCTATAAATTGGAATTGAGGCAATGAGGTGATTTTGGCATGGATATTATGCATGAAAAATGTAGGATTTGAAATGTAATGGATGAGAATGTGGATTATGATAGGAATATGAGAAAAATGAGGTTTGTACTATTTAACGAGAATATGAGCAAATATGTACTTACTGATGTGATTGAGATGAATTATTGATGTTTTAGCATCGTTTGGACAGTCCAGGAGTTTCAGAGAGGAATGAGAGGCTAGTCCGTCGTTTGGCTAAATGATTGCACTATACGATGTGCAACGAGGTAAGGGAAACTTAAACTCATTTGTGTATGCGATTTTGTGATGATATTGTAGCATGAAATGTGATTTGAGAAAACAAGCACGTTTTTATGAGTTGTGAATGTGTTATCTCACACGGTTTTATAGTCAGTTGGGGCCCAATTTTTATAAGTTGTAAACTAAATGTGAAATTATTTTACAACCGTTTTGAGTTTAAAAAGGTGAAAAGTGATTTGGGCTCTACGTTAAGGCGTATTGAGATTTGAGAAAAGAGTTTGTGGTTTTGCAGGTTTGAGCTCAGTTTTACATGTTTTGTGTTGAGTACAAAATGGTTTTGAGATGAGTTTTATGAGAAAAACCATTATGAGCGCTACGTGAAGGCAAAACGATTTAATATGATAATGGCTATTACTGACACTTAGGCGTGTCATATTGAATACACATTGGGCCTTGCTCTGGTAGCATGGAAGTCCTGGTATTGCTCTGGTAGCATGTAAGTACGATATTCCTCCGGTTTGGTAATGAGAGATGCCTCCGTTCTGGTAACGTGAGATGACCCCCGCTCTGGTAGCGCTAGGTGGCCTTGCTCTGGTAGCATGTAAGTTCGGGCATTGCTCTGGTAGCATGTAAGTCTGATATTTTCCCCCGTTCTGGTAGCGCTGGGAGGCCTTGCTTTGGTAGCATGTAAGTTTGGGCCTTGCTTTTGTAGCATGCAAGACCGATAGTGTGCATGAGGAGAGGCTTTGCTCTGGTAGCATGTAAGGCTGGGCCTTGTTCTGGTAATGCGTAAGTCTAATATACTATGTACACGACCATATTGTCTACATTCCCTCTTTCGAGGATGCCTGGGACTCGCACCCAGAGGAGAATTATATTGATGTGCCATGACAAATATTTTATCTGAGTTTTATTTTCCTAGTCTCGTCTTACACATAAGATTATGTTTGGTGGCTGTGCCACGTGCATTACTATTGCGGCGATTTTTATCACTTTTTATGAGAAAAGCCATTATCGCATCCTGTTTTCTACATGCTTGTAACTATGATTTTGTACTGAGCCATTTATTATCATGTTTCTGCTTGAGCTTTGAGAAATGAGTTGAGATGGTGTTTTGATTATTCATGCTACACTTTTCTACTGAGTTTATTGGGTTTTCACCCACAAGATAAAATGATTGTGCTGTGCAAATTATTATTTTGTTAATGAATCCTTTACTCCTTTACTGAGGGATTTAGAAGCTCACCTTATTTTATCTCCCCCAGATTTCTTCAAGTGAAGAGAGTTTTCCTACGACGTACGGAGTAGTGGCTAGTAGAGGACTTGAGCTCCAGGCCACATATTGTGCTTGAGGTATTTTTTTAATATTTCATGTACCCAGACTAAAGTTGTATTTACAGACACTTGATGAACAATGATGTGTGGGATGTATTAGGATTTATTAATTCGGAGCTTAGGAACGTATATGGTGTGACATGTAAATTGGATGATGAGATCCTGAGGTTAAAGTTTTATAACACATGTATATATGATGATGCATGACACTGCACAAGAATGCACCTAGAATTGTGAAATGATGTAAATAAATTTTAAATTTACCCTATTTTTCGTGCTTCCCAGGCGTCACATACCTTACTTCGATCGTGATCAGCTACACTCTCAACAGTTGGGTTGTGTGTCGATGTCTATCTCATCCAACCATAACAATTTAATTGGCATTAAATTTTAGAAGTAAACACTTTTATAAATAATCAGAGTTGTTTACATGTGTTTACATTGCTTTACATCCTCAATAGTTACATTCAAAATGCTATTGTGCTATGGAAAGTTTAGATACAAAATTACATCAGTGTGTATACCTTAAGCGATGAGATGCAGTGGATACCAAAAAGGAAACCTCTAGTCGCTCTCAGTCTATATACAATGCTTTGTAGAGAGGGGAAAATAAGGGGGTGAGCAAACAACACGCTCAGTAAGGTAATCATGCGAATAGGTAGATACTGCACTATCTACGTGATTGTGATGCCATGCTCAAAATCATACAATTTCTCATTACACCTCAAAAACATTAGTTCATGCTTGTGTGATAATTCTATTAAAATAGAATTATTTGTGCTTAATTTCTTAATTAATTATTTTAATCCCCATATTATTTTATTAATTATCCCCTTAATTTAATTAAAATTCTCTTGTGTGCAGGTAAATTAAATCAGGATGAATTTCAGTCGTTTCGATAGAAAATGGGCTGAAAATGGGCTAAAAGATACTGGACCACTACCATTTCGTAGTCTGAGTCATCATTCGTTGTAGAAACGTGTGATGCCGGGTGTTCATATTTTATTCGCCTCAAAAATATAAGATCGACGGATACCGTGCCCACTTTCTGGAAGACACACGTCGTGCCACATCGCACATCCAAGTGGACAAAAAGACAAGTGACATGGAAATATCTTCTCTGAAGCGAATGGAATAAAAACAAGTGGCCAGACAATGCCAACTCATCTAGGATAATAAAATTACAATTTTACCCCCAATTTTGTTTATAAATAGAATATGATGAGCAATTGAAGAGGTGTTTTTTTTTTTAGAGTAGCTTTAATTTTTTTTTTTGTTTAAAATTTTAATTGTTAGGTGATATATTTTCCTTAGGTTTTCTTTTAGGTTTTTCACGGTGGCTGGTGACAGCAGCCACCATATTTCTTCTCAGTTTTGTTTAATTCCTTTATTGTTTTACTGTTTTAGTTTTTGATGAAAAGTTTTTATTTTTCTATCTGTTGCTCTTGGTTTATTTTCTTGTTTGGTTTCTCTGCTTTATTTCTTCATTGCTCATTCAGGTAATTCATTCTCCTTCATTATTGTCCCTCTCGTTTCTGGTGCTTTGATGTGGTCTTAATGCCTAACATTATTTCCACATCAATAGCAATATGGAATCACGGTTGGAGCAGGAATTGAAGCAACCCAAAGATGTTAGATATCCATTTTTATGTGTTCCACGGTTATTGATAGTTTTGGGTTTAATTTTTAGTTGCTGATTTTAATTATTTCTTTTCAGTTCTATGCTTATGTTTTGTAATGGTTCATTATTTCGTTATTTCATTTTTCTTTAGTTACACTACATGATTCAGCTCTTTATTGCATTTCAATGTTAGCTTTTAATGTTTTTACTGAATTTTCTTATGTTATGTATGTCATGCCATTTGCTATATTTCATTCTAGAAATTTTTCATTGATCCCTATAGACTCGCCAACTAGTTGATGTTTGATATAAGCTGGTTTTCATGAGAGCAGTGGGGAGTGTCCATAAGTTTACTCTGTTCAGCTCTGTTTCTTCATTAATGTACTGTTCATTGATGCAGAAGAGGTGTTGGGCACGTTGTGGTTGCTTCTGCCATTTGCTGGCCAACTGACCTGTAAGACCCGATTTTTTTTATCGTAAGAGCAAATGGAATGAATAGAAATTTTTGAGTGCATTTAAAAATGCAAAAGGATTGAAATGGTATTCCTGAACACGTGCAAGGGTAAAACGGTCAAAAGATCAAAATTCGGTATTTAACGGGACAAGAAAATTTAATTAAAAATAATGGCTTGAGAAATCTTGATCAATAACGAAGAAATAATTAAATTTCGAGTTAAATTGATCAAGATATGAATTTATAGAAATTAATCGAAATTTTTGCCTTGGAAAATGATCCCGAAAATAATCGAAAAATATACCAAAAAGTCGAAATAAGACCGAGAAATTCATTTATTGATTAAATGAATTAAATATAATTTGTTTTTGATATTTTGACAAAAATAATAATATTTTAATTGAATAAAATAATAATAAAAATATATTATAAAATATATATATGAATTGGAAAACTTGAAAAAATCGGGGAGAGAGAAACAAATTGAATATAAAAACGCGAAACAAAACAGGAAACCAACGGAAGGTTTCCCTCTGACCGGTGAGCCACCACCGGCAGCCAGCGACCCCAGGCGAAGGCCGGCGAAGGTCGACGAGTCTCGGGGGAACCAGCGGCAGTCGGCACGTGCGTCGATGTCGTCGAAAAACACCAAAAATGGAGGTAGATGCCGCAGGAGAAAATCTTCGATCGGCGGCCATCGACGCCGATTTGGTCCAACCCGAGGCCCGATTATGGAAGCCTAGGCCGTGGCGCTCCGATCGGTGCTGAAATCACGTCAGGAACCGACCAGATGGTGCCAGAAGGACCAAATGTTGCCTGAACCAGTCGAACCAGACTGAACTGGCTGAACCAAATTGGACTGAACTGACAGTCTGAACCGGGTTGAACCGGACCGAACCGATTCAGCCAAAAAGAAAAGGAAAAAGGAATATAAATGGAAAAAGAAAAAGAGGAAAAATTGATAAAAATTTCAATGATGCAATCAATTTACGGGTAAGTCGGTAAGCGGTCGAATTAACCGATTTAAATTTTGAAATATTTAATTTGATTAATATTCGATTGGGAATTTACCTGAAAAAATATTTAAATTGTGTAGCTCGACAATTGGCATCAACCGAGAGCTCGAGACAGCCTCGATTTGCGTACTATCAAGTAATCACAGGTAAGTAACCCTTATTTACAACTATATTGCATAGATATGTGTGTTAGAAATTACCGTATCAATTACGGATTTAATTTCTGCATTAAATGAATTATATTCTAGAAATTGAGATAAATTGTCGTAAATAATTCATTAAACTATCCAAGAATTTAGAACGAGACCCAGTAGATACTGATGGGCCCAATGAGCCCAATAGGCCTCGATAATGTGAATAGTAAGTGGGAAAATGGGCTTAAGGCCGATTAAAGCCCATTATGGTGCAATTGGGCCCAACCAGAAAAATATGAAATACAATTAAATTGTATTGTATTTGACCTGATGAATGTGTATCCGTAGTTCTGGAGATTGGATTGATAGCAAATTGGACTGCGTGACGAGTCATCAGTGGAAAAGTCTGACTGTATAGAAAATGAGGTAAGGAAATTGTGTGAGTAGCTAGAGGTAGCTACGCGTATTTTAATAGCTTTTCTGTACACTGAATTGTATGTATACCCTAATTATGTATAAAGGTCCTAAAAATGGTTTAAAAATTTTAAGGACTCGTAATAGGAAAAGACTATTTTACCCTTATTGAGGGAAGTTCACCGTAGGATGGTGAAAGCATGACATGCATGAAATGCATGATTTAAGGACTTTTATGATTAAGGAATTTTATTGGTTTTAATCAAAGAAAATCGATAAATTGGCCAGTAATTGCATGAATTATATGATTTCTATATGCACAAATAGTTTTGATAAACTATAGCATTGAAATATGTATGATTTTGTGCGTGAAATTTTAAATGAAAAGAAATGGATTTAAGGGTACAGCATTATGAGCATGTAGATATTGGAGCTATCTACTTACTTGCATAATTGCCTTACTAAGCGTGTGGTTTGCTCACCCCCTTATTTTTCCATCTTTTCAGAGCACTCACAGAAATTAATAAGCGGCTGAGGACTTGCATGCTTTGTATCCGCTGCTTCCCATCGAGAGACAGGTATACACATTTTTATGGTTTTGTATCTAAATATGTAATGCACAATACTGTAAACATATATGATGTCGGGGATGTAAAGTTATAAATACCAACGTGTATGTATTTAGTCAAAGTCAAAGGATAGTAAACTCTGATATATGAATGTGATTATGGAAATGGAATGGTAAATAGATGAGAGGTGACTAACATCGAATCATAGCCCAACTGTTTGTAGGATGGTCACGATGAAAGAAAGGTAAGAATTAAATAATAAATGAAAAAATAAAAAATTTAGTCTGATTTTTAGGTAATTTGGGTCGTGACATGACCAGTGCTTATAAGGTTGAAGTTACCGCTGTCTGGAGCGATGAAAGCTTAGATGGGCATTGTTAGATAGCTTGGTGAATCTACTGTTGCCATAAGATCAAGGTGAGAGACGTGTTCGGGGCAGCAGGGGCAGTAAGTATTAAGCGGTATAGGGAAGCTAGGCTGGTATTTGGTAGCTACATCACGTTCCATTTTCCTAGTGGTTGCTATTCGGCTTAAGTCATTCAATTTATTATTATGATCCCCAACACTTTTATTTTCATGCTCTGTCTTTGAGTTATTATATTGTTTCAGTGTCTCTTTGTGAGATCTGAGAATTTTACACTTATCAAATTATGTAATGAGAACATGAAGTGTAATTGATTGAACTAAATATGATGTATTCATATATTGAGGTGGTATGGTATGAAATTTTAAATGATGAATAAGTTATAAATGAGATGTTATGTTAAAGTGTGAAACTATGGGGCCAGATCAATCTTGGAGAAGAGAGGATCGATCTGGTAAGTTAAAAATGACAATGAAGGAGGAAATTAAGTGAGCAGATCGATCTCTAATGGAAGAGGAAATTAAGTGAGCAGATCGAGGTGTGAGTTGAGCACTCCACAATTTTGGGTAATCTCTAAACTTCAATCTTGGATTTTAAAGTGATTTTTGGTGATTATGAACATGGGCATTATGATGAAATAGCTAGGAGATGGTTAGAGATTAATGAAATTGTGATTTTATTGGAGTGATGATGATATTAAGTAAAATGTGGTAAATTGGAAATTTAGGCAATGAGGTGATTTTAGTATGGGTATTATGCATGAGGAATGTAGAATGTTGAGATGTAGTGGATGAGATGGCGTATTGTAATAGTCATAAGAAATGGGATGATTGAGAGATTTAGGTGTTAGAGAGAAATATGAGCAAATGTATGCTCAATAATGCGATTGTGTTGAGATATTATTGTTTTTAACATCGTTTAGACAGCTCGAGAGTTCCAGAGTGGAATGCGAGGCTAGTCCGTGATACAGGGGAACGATTGCACTATACGAGGTGCAAAGAGGTAAGGGAAAACTTAAACTCATTTGTGTAGGTGATTTTGTTGATGATATTGTAGCATGAAATGTGATTTGAGAAAACAAGCATGTTTTTTATGTGTTGTGAATGAGAATTGTACACAATTTTATAGCCGGTTGAGGTCCAACTTTTATGAGTTGTAAACTATATGTGAAAACTTTTTATAACCATTTTTTGTTTAAAATGTGAAAAGTGTTTTGGGCCCTACGTTAAGGCGTACTGAGGTTTGAGAAAATGTGTGCGTGGTTTTACTGGTTGAAGCTCGATTTTAACATGTTTTGTATTGAGTACAAAACGGTTTGAAATGAGTTTTATGAGAGAAAACCATTTTGAGCTTTACGTGAAGGCAAAACTATTTTTATGATAATGGCTATTGATTAAGACTTAAGTGTGTCATTTTGAATACACACCAGGCATTGCTCTTGTAGCATGTAAGTCCGATATTCCTCCGTTCTGGTAACGTGAGATGACCCCTACTCTGGTAGTGTTGGTTACCTGCCACGTGTGAATCCTAATCAGTGGCTATGCCACGTGTATTTGGTGCCTGAGCCACGTGCGAATCTTGATCAGTGGCTGTGCCACATGTATTTAGTGAGTGTGTCATGTGCGAATCTAAATCAGTGGTTGTGCCACGTGTGTTTTGTTGTTGTGCCACGTGCAGATTTCAATTAGTGGCTGTGCCACGTGTAGATTTTATTTAGTGGTCGAGCCACATGCATTACTATTGCAGTGATTTTTATCACGTTTTAAAGAGAAAAGCCATTATTGCATCTTGATTTCTACATGCTTGTAACCTTGAATTGAGCCATTTATTATCATGTTTTTACATGGGCTTTGAGATGATGTTTTAACTATTCATGCTACATTTTTCACTGAGTTTATTGAGTTTATCATGTAAAACAAAATGATTCTGTTGCGCAAATCATTTTCTTATTAATGAATCTCTTACCCTCTTACTGAGCGATTTAGAAGCTCACCCTGTTTTACCTTTCACCCAGATTTATTCAAGTGAAAAAGGTTTCCCTATGACGTACAGAGTAGTGGCTAGTGGAGGACTTGAGCTCCAGGCCATATATTGCATTTTGAGGTATCATTTATCTTTTCATGTACCCAAACAATTATTGTAATTACAGACACTTGATGTACAACATTGTATGGGATGTATTAGGTTAACTAACTTGGGATTGAGTAATGTATATGATATGATATATACTATTTAATGATGAGATCCTGAGGCATGATATGTATGATGATGTTTGACACTGTACAGGAATGCACCCTTAATTTTGATTTGAATTTGAAAAGTTTTAAATTTACCCTATTTTTCGCGCTTTCGAGGTGTGACAGAGTTTTCTTGGTATCAGAGCTTAGGGTGTCTAGTACTATCAGTGTCAGTTAAGCAAAATTGAATACATCCCAAGTGTCTGTAATAGTCTGGTCATGAACTAAATTTGAGGATTGAGATTTCAATCATGTTTGATGTGTACGCGCAGGAAACGAATTGAGATCGAGAATGAGTGGACGACGAGGTCGTTCGAGGAGGCAGGTAGAGCCAACTCCACCACCTGCCCCACACCCAAAGAGTCCTAACTCTCGATTTAATCGGATTGAGACCGATGTGAGGCAAGGTTTTAAGCAAATGGCCGCGCTATTCGCGCAACACTTTGGAGTTAATTGCTCGGGTACTACTCCTACACCACCTGTCATGACCCAAAAATCAGAGTAAATATTTTTTGTTTTTCTTTCATACTTACGTGTCCTCTGATCGTGACCACACTCCACTAACAATTGGGTTGTGCGTCAATGCCAGTCCCACCATTCAATCATCATATAACTTAATTTCTTATTAAATGAAAGGTAAACACATGTGTTTTTCACTAATTCTTTCCCATTCATTTACAAGTGTTTACAGTGTCTATACATCCCCGACAGCTACTTACAAACATGTTACTGTGCTATTCTTATTTAGATACAATATGTACAAGTGTATATACCTCGGAATGATGGGCAACAACGAATCCCAGGAATGCAGTACTCAGTCGCCTCAAAGTCTACTAGAAATGATCTGTCTGAGAAAATGAAAGGGGTGAGCACATCAAGCTCAGTAACGCAATCCTACGAACAAGTAGGTAACCATACTACCTACATGAACGTGGTGCCCTGCCTAAACCACCCTTCCTCTATACATTTCAAAATAGATACTACAATTTGTGATGTCATGATGTCATGTAAAACAAATTCACATATGGATTTCAAAGAGCATGGAAAATTCAACATGCAACTCTTTTAAATCATTTCTCATTAAAATTTCACAACAAAGCTAGGACTCAACCCATCCCTCGGATGTTCCTGACTCACATAAAACCATGAAATCAAATATTTTTCAAAGCAATAGTGACATGTGATACAATGAATGTCATGTAAAACCAGTTTACATCATTCATGGGTTTAAATAGCATGGAAATAACATCATGCAAATTTAGTTTAAAACCCAGTTTCATTCTCATCAAAATCTTAGATTAGGCAATATATGTATAGATCTCAGGCAAATAACTAGGACGATGGCCATATGTCCTCGTGATCTCACTGCTACACAGATCCTAGTGTGCGGGTCTCACCACTATCGGGAACCGCCCCGAGAGCTGGGTCAGTCCATCCCGTCGGTCCTGCCCGATCTCTCGCATCCAAAGATGCCACTCGCATCCGAAGATACCACTTGCATCCGAAGATGCCACGCATCCGAAGATGTTGATACGATCTAAACGTATTATCCGCAAGTCCACGGGTCGTACAAGTAATAATGGGATTTGAGTCCCGAGTTATCGTCCCACAGAGAAGTTGATTAGCCTAATTAACTACTGGTTAATCTTACCCTAAGTATATCCTAGCAAATTATGAATTGATGATGAGTGATATACTAAGTCTAAAATTAAACAAGTACTGAAAATAATAAAACTATAAAATAAAGAAAATTAAACAAAGCTAAAATTACTTACAAAGCTCGAAGCAATTAAAAGCAAATAACCTACAAAAGAAAATTAAAAGAGTTAAAATTAATTAACGCAATTAAAAATGCAAATATGAAAATAAAGAAACAAAATTAATTAAACTAAAATTAAACTATCCTAGAATAAAAATATGCATGTAATTAAACTAATTAATAAAAATGCAAATTAAACTAACCTAAAATTTAATGAAATAAAATCCTAAAAAAAAAATAACTACAAATCTAAATGTCTAAAATACTAATTCTAAATTAATCCTAATTATATCTAATTACTAATTTAACAATAAAATCTAACTAATGCATGATAAATAAATATTTTTGGATTTTTACATTTAAAATAAAAACTAACTTAAAATTGATTGAAATAAATCTACCCCTAATTTTAATCCTAAATGCAATACATAAACTCTACCCTCAAAAAAATAAATCTTAAATTCTATTGCCTTCCAAATTGAAATATGATTAAAATTAAAGTTTAAACTAAAAGCACATAAAATTAAGCTACCATTACCTAATCTAACAAATATTAACTAAAGGAAAATTAACATCTAACAAATGGAAAAACACTATAAGTTAAACTGCAAAGATAAAACGTAAAAGTTAAACTTTGGCTTTGCAGTGCTCTAGGTAGTGTGCAGCTAGTGTACTGTACTATAATCTGCATTGTACAGCTATGTGCGCAAGTCATCTGCTCTGCAAATCGTTGGGCGCCCGACTCCTGCTCACGCAGCAAATTCCCTGGCCTGTCCTGCCTGCGTTAGAGCACACATCCATTCTCTGCCCAGCTACTAGGCAACGTCTTCCTCCACTAACTTGTCCTGCAATGCCTCTGCTATTACCTTCAATGTTGATGCAGCTTGGTTGTCATCTGCTTCATGCGCCACTTCGGTCTAGTAGTAAGCAGCATCTCTACATCACCTCTACACCTACAACGACATCAGCTGTAACCTGCCAAAGTTCTACATAGCAGCTCAGTGTTAGTGTAGGGGCACAACCATGAACCTGCATACAGCCAATCACAATATTAGATCAGAATAACAGCAACTTAGAGACGATGAACAGTGCAAAATCACATGAAACAGGGCAGAACAGAAAAGATGAAATGATCCCTGTTCACCACATTAATGTATTCAACCTTTGTTTTGTACCACACGGCAGTAGTCTGGCCAACATTATTAGCAATGAAATGAAGAAAGGCTTTTGTTTAATCGAAATAGAAGATACTAGACCGAAACAAAAAATGCACATGTAGTAGTTGAAATATCCTTTAACGTAAACAGTGAAAACTAGAAAATGTAAAGATCCTAACACCATGAAATACTTCCTCCTCTAAGCAGTCATCATCATTCTGCTATGCCAACGACTTGGGAGCAATACTCGACATTCAACTCTCATCAAAATACCAGAATAAGACAAAAGCAGTAAAAATTGAAGCATCCAAAGTGATTGTGGCTACATACGACTAAGCAGTATGAAAACAAAGAAAGAAAACTGAAAATTAAATGGAGCTAGAGAGACTAAGGTTAGGCAACAAATCAAGCTGCAACAGAATTCAAATCGCAATCAACGGAAAATGTAAAGAAAAGCATGGAAATATAAAATGTTCGTCTACTGTCACCAACCCTTCAATCAAACCGAATGAACAACAAATGGAAAATGAAAAATAAATGTGATAAAAGATAATACTAACTACTAGAATGAGACTTTTCATTTTAATAGAATAAAAATGAAAGCTTGTAAAATTTTAACAATGGTGGCAAAAAAAAAAAAACTAATGGGAAATGCTTGAAGAAAACTAAGGAAAATAAAACTTTTCTAAAAACTACTTTAAATCTACCTAGAGTTACAACTACTCCTAATTTACTTCTAAAAACTACTCCTAAATTACTCTACACTACTCCTACCTTAGACTACTCTACTTACCCTACTCCTACCTGATTTTTTCAATTGCCATCATATTCTATTTATACACACACTTAGGAGTACAATAGTAATTTTTCCATCCTAGATGAGTTGGCATTGTTTGGCCACTTGTCTTTATTTTATTTGCTGCATAAATGATATTTCCACGTCACTCGTCTTTTTATCTAATTGGTTGTGCGATGTCGTCGGCGTGTGTCTTCCAGAAGGTTGGCACGGTGTCCGTCAATCTTATCGTTTCGGAGCAAATAAAATACGGACACCTGGCATCACGCGTGTCCAGATGACTGGTGACTTGATCTGTAAATTGGAAGTGGTCCAATCTCCTTTAGCCCGATTTCAGCCCAATTTCGACTAAAACGACTGAGTTTCATCCAGATTTAATTTACCTACACATTAAAGAATTTTAATTAAATAAAGGGGATAATTAATAAAATAATATGGGGATTTAAATAATTAAATAATTCTATTAAAAATAGAATTGTCACACCCCCAAACTTAAGCTTTTGCTTGTCTTCAAGCAAAACAAAATAATTATAGGAATGACAAGTACTAAATACAATAATTTCTCCAATATCATCCTTAAAGAAAAAGTACAAACTATGATCTCAAAGACTCACAATTACAAGTCCAACACTTAGAATTATTCCATCATAAGTCCTAACCCAAATTGGATCCCCTGTGTGTGTGTGAAAATGTCAAAGTCACTTCACAGTACATTATCCGGATCAGATTATGCAAACATAGTGAATGCAAAGTCAATGACAAGTGATCATTCCCATAAGTTTGCTTTTCACTTATCTCTCCACTAATGTAGTCACACTTAACCAAAGATCAATAGGACTTCATTAAGCTTGTAATGTAAGGTTGGGGTTAAGGTATGATAAATTCGATTTAGGTTTAATTACCCCTTAACATGCATTACTTCTAGGATCTTTAATGTAAGAGCTCAAATTATTTCCCCAAACTTATTTCTTGTGCTAAACATTTTATTCTTTCTTTGTATTTTTCATATTTCTTCTTTTCTTTTTCTTTTTCTTCATTTTTTTCTTTTTTTTTCAAAATTTTTTAATTTTTAACTTTCACTATCTCCCAAACCCATATGTACAAAGCTCACAATATATCCTAATGACTTTCATGCTTTCGGGGTAAGGGATAGGAATAAAGTATTTAAGCTAAGGAAACTTTTGTAGGTGTATTTACATAGAAAAGCTTATTTGGCCCAGATGGGTGACTAGGGGTAAAATATGTACAGGGTGGCTAGAAAGGCTCAAATGATCCAAAGATGGCCTAAATCATTTCCCTAATTAAGTGTGATCTATTATTTCACCTCGAGACAAGATCAAACAAATTCTAGATTATGATGCACAAAATCAATTGAACAAATGCAATCCTATGTCCACATAAGCTTTCTCTAAATAAATATGCAGATTTATTTATGACATGTGCATAAAATAAGGGAATCACAATCAGAATCAAGACAAATTCAAGAATTCAACTTCATGCTTTTCCTATAATCATGTTTCTCATTCAATCAAAGTCAAACTAAATCATGGGGTCATATCATCGAAACATGGGAAAACTACATGCTAAGCACAAATCATCCCAAAATCAAACACTTTAAGCTCAGGTTTTAAAAAAATATTTGAAAAATTTTTCAATTGGCTCAAAAGTTTTGAAAAATGCTCAAGTGATATCCCCTCCCCCAAACTTAAAGTGCACAGTGTCCTCAGTGTGCAGATAATATAAACATTAAAGCTCAAGAACAAAGAACTCCCCTTTCTAATGATGATGACGAACAACTAAAGCTTGATTGAAAACGTAAAACTAGAAAAGAAATCTGCAAAATAAATAAAGAAAGAAACAACAAAAAAGAAAAAGAACATATACAAAGTGGAAAGAAAAATTAAGCCACTTCAAATGCAGCTAAAGAAAACAACACTCAGCAACAGTCGAAGAGTAGGAGGATCAGCCAGAGTGGTGACAGAATGTTGACAGTTAAATCCTTTTGAGCTCTATCTACTTCCATCATTCTTTCACATTTCTTGTGCTTAAGTCTTATATCCTCCTCAACACCCATCTTAAAACACTTTTGAGAGTCATCAGGGAGCTTCAAAGGTTTGAAAACATGAAATGTCACCTCTTAATCTAAGACTCTCATTGTTAACTTCCTCTTTTGTACATCAATTAAGGTTCTACCAGTCGCTAGGAAAGGTCTGCCTAGTATGATCGGGACTTCTCTATCTTCTTCCATGTCCAACACGATAAAATCCGCAGGGAAAATAAATTTGTCCACCTTTATTAACACATCCTCAATGACCCTCTTCAGATATTTAATGGATCGATCAGCTAGCTGAAGGGTCACTGTGGTGGGCTTGGCATCCCCTATTCCTAACTTCTGATAGATAGATAAAGGCATTAGATTTATACTGGATCCTAAATCACACAGGGCTCTACCAAAGAACAGATTTCTAATAGTGCAGGGAATGGTAAAACTCCCGAGATCCTTGAGCTTGGAGGGTAATTTCCTCTGGATGATTGCACTACATTCCTCAGTTAAGGCCACTGTCTCATACTTTTCCAATCTTCTCTTCCTCTAGAGGATATCCTTCAGGAACTTAACATAACTTGGCATTTTCTCTAAAGCATCTGTGAAAGGAATGTTGATGTGAAGTTTCTGAAAAACCTCAAGAAATTTAACAAATTGTTGATCGAGTTTTTGATTTTGGAACCTCTGAAGAAAAGGTACTGGTGGTCTAACTGGGGAAGGTGTAGTGGTAACATGTATAGCATCAGAGGATGATGAAGGCTGTGAAGTAGAAGAAGGTCTAGATGAAGAAGCGCCTAGCTTTGATTCCTTTGAAGCCTGATCTTTTGGTTCCTGCTCCTTCTGAGCTGCTTCTTTAGAACCTTTGAGTTTTTTAACTATGGGCTCAATAAGATTGGACTTAATTTGTGGCTCATCTAGCTCTCTGCCGCTTCTAAGGGTGATGTATTTCACATGTTCTTTACCCTCCCTTTGCCTAACAGGATTAGCTTCAGTGTTAGTAGGAAGGGTCCCTTGAGGACATTGGCTAAGAGTATTTGCTATTTGTCCTACCTGAACCTCTAAGTTCTTAATTGAAGTAGCTTGATTTTGCAGGATCATTGTCAACATTTGCTTAAGCGAGGGCTTCTCTTTGGCTGCTGGTGTAAGTATATGTTGGGGTTGCATAGGTTGTGGTGGAAGATGAAATTGATGTGGGGATGGGTGATGAGAAAGCGGATAATGAGGAAATAGATGTTGTGGTGGTACCTGAATCAATGGAGCTTGAAAACCAGAGGGTCTTATAGGTCTAGAGCTAGAAGTTTGCCCTTGGTTTCGGCTTCAAGAGAAGTTAGGATGGTTCCTCCACCCTGGATTATAGGTGTTTGAAAAAGGGTTGTTCTGTTGCTTAGGAGGGGCAACATACTGAACCAATTCTAAGTTAAGTAGACACCTATCCATAGAGTGTGTACCACTACACAGATCACAAGATAGAAAAGGACTTTGGACAGAAAACATAGGGTTAGGACTGGTGGAAGGATTATGTTGGGTACTAAGCGACTCTACCTTCTTCGTAAGGATAGCGATTTGAGAGGTCAAGGTAGACAGCGTGTCGAGATCATAGATACCCGTCAATTTCTTAGGCAATTGCCTCTCCGAGGACCATGGATAGTTGTTATCAACCATCTTGTCTAAAAGCTCGTAAGCTTCCTCCTCTGTTTTGCACATTAGACCTCCACCCGCAGCAGCACCAACAATGGTCCTATTTTTGCTTGTAAGTCCGTTGTAGAAGGTCTGGACTTATAGCCATAAAGGTAGGCCATGATGAGGGCACTTCCTAGGAACCTCCTTATATCGTTCCCATGCTTCGTAAAAAGATTCAGAATCGAATTGGGCAAAGGAAGATATGTCACTACGGAGTTTGACCATTTTAGAGGGAGGGAAAAACTTAGCTAGAAATTGATGGGCTAACTCGTCCCATGTAGAAATGGATCCTAGAGGCAAGGAGATTAACCAATGTCGCGCCTTATCCTTAAGCGAGAAGGGGAATAATCTAAGCCTAAGCGTATCATCAGATAATCCATTGTGCTTGAATGTGTTGCATAGGTCCAAGAATTGCCCATGGTAAGCATGTGGGTCGTCGTGTGGAAGCCCACTGAACTGTAAAGATCTCTGGATCATCTGGAAGATGGAAGGCTTAATTTCGAAGTTGTTTGCAAGGACAACTGGTGTCCTCATGCCTGTATAATAACCTCCAATAGTCAGCATTGCATAATCTCCAATGGTCTTAATTTTCCTATTTTCTACTATAGTGTTTTGCAGCGGAGCTGATAATTTCCTAAAATCCTTTCGAATTTTTCTAAGAGTTCATTCAATTTCAAGATCTAAAGGAAAGCAATCATAACTCCTAGCTCTATGCATGCAAACATCATAAAGTCCTTAGAAAAGTTTTTTAATTTTTTTAATTTTTTATTTTTTTTAGAGAAAATTAACTAAACTAAACTGAGGATCTAAATATTTACAACCTAAATATTTACAAGCTAGAATTACACCTAAGCATAATTTCACCGATATTAATTAATGGCTAATTAAGACTTACTCGGCAACGACGCCAAAACTTGATACGATCTAAACGTATTATCCGCAAGTGCATGGGATGTACAAGTAATAATGAGATTTGAGTCTCGAGTTATCATCCCACAGAAAAGCTGATTAGCCTAATTAACTACCGGTTAGTCATACCCTTAGTATATCCTAGCAAATTATGAATTGATGATGGGTGATCTACTAAGTCTAAAATTAAACAAGTACTGAAAATAATAAAACTATAAAATAAAGAAAATCAAACAGAGCTAAAATTACTTACAAAGCTCGAAGCAATTAAAAGCGAATAACCTACAAAAGAAAATTAAAACAGTTAAAATTAATTAACGCAATTAAAAATGCAAATATGAAAATAAAGAAACAAAATTAATTAAACTAAAATTAAACTATCCTACAATAAAATATGCATGTAATTAAACTAATTAATAAAAATGCAAATTAAACTAACCTAAAATTTAATGAAATAAAATCCTAAAAAAAAAAAAAGTAAATAACTACAAGTCTAAATGTCTAAAATACTAATTCTAAATTAATCCTAATTATATCTAATTACTAATTTAACAATAAAATCTAACTAATGCATGATAAATAAATATTTTTGGATTTTTACATTTAAAATAAAAAACTAACTTAAAATTGCTTGAAATAAATCTTCACCTAATTTTAATCCTAAATGCAATACATAAACTCTACCTTAAAAAAATTAAATCTTAAATTCTATTACCTTCAAAATTGAAATATGATTAAAATTAAAGTTTAAACTAAAAGCACATAAAATTAAGCTACTATTACCTAATCTAACAAATATTAACTAAAGGAAAATTAACATCTAACAAATGGAAAAACACTATAAGTTAAATTGCAAAGATAAAACGTAAAAGTTAAACTTTGGCTTTGCAATGCTCTCGGCAGTGTACAGCTAGTGTACTGTACTATAATCTGCACTGTACTGCTATGTGCACAAGTCATCTGCTCTGCAAATCGTTGAGCGCCCGACTCCTGCTCGCGCAGCAGATTCCCTGGCCTGTCCTACCTGCATCAGAGCACACATCCATTCTCTGCCCATCTACCAGGCAACGTCTTCCTCCACTAACTTGTCCTGCAATGCCTCTGCTATTACCTTCAATGTTGGTCCGGCTTGGTTGTCATCTACTTCATGCGCCACTTCGGTCTAGTAGTAAGCAGCATCTCTACATCACCTCTGTACCTACAACGACATGAGCTGCAACCTGCCAAAGTTCTACATAGCAGCTCAGTGTTAGTGTAGGGGCACAACCATGAACCTGCATACAACCAATCACGATATTAGATCAGAATAACAGCAACATAGAGACGATGAACAGTGCAAAATCACTTGAAATAGGGGAAAACAAAGAAGACGAAATGATCCCTGTTCACCTGTCAAATTCGGTCACTCAAATTTGGTTCTAATCTCAGGCTAGCTGTCACACAATCAATGTCATCATCAGAAGAGATCACATCATGACTGAGGCTCACAACTGCTCTAGCAACTCACGCTCCCTGACCATCATATATGATACCATCCCGATGCTCTTTCTGCTCGAGGTATTAGCCATTACATTAGCCTTTCCCGGGTGGTACAATTTCCACGATCATAATCCCTCAGAAGCTCTAACCCTCTTTATTTTCATATTCTACTCTTTTTGTGAAAGCAGCTACTCGGGGCTTTTATGATCAATGCATACACAAAATTTCTGACCGTATAAATGGTGGCACCATACCTTCAGTGTAAATGCTACGGCTGTGAATCGCTAAATCATGGGTCAGATAGTTTTTTTCATGATCCTTGAGTTGTCTGGATTCAAAATCGACTATCTTCCCAGTTTGCATTAATACATAGCCCATTCATTATTTTGAGGTATCCATATACACTGCGAAACCTCTTAAGTTGTTGGGTATGGTGAAAATAATTATGGTGGTCAGTTCATACTTCAATGTACCAAAACTCCTATCACGTTTATCATCCCATTCAAATACCACTTTTTCTTAGTTAAACGTGTCAACAAAGTAGTCCATTTCGAGAACTCTCAACGAACCATTTGTAAAAACAATTTTCAATTATTGCTTATAATTTTCCCTGGACTTTAAATACACCCAAAATATCCTCAATGAGGATGATAACAAATCGGTCCAGGTAAAGTTTAAATACCTCATCGTAGTTGAGTTCGACTAAATATTTCAATCACCCATATCCTTAACTTATGTACGCATAAATGTATAATGTCATTTCAAAATCGCTTTCGTTCAAGATACTAACCCGCGTCATTTCATTTTTCTTATATTAACGGCTTTTATGTAAATTTTTTTTAAACTTTCATGATTAATCGAATTCTATATTTCTTTATCGTACCAGTAAAGGTACCCTAATTTTAAATATATATATATTCGACTATCGATTTCAATTTATAGGTTATGTGTATTTCTAGACGCTGTCAAGTCTTCAGGCGGGGAGGTATTTTGAAATACCTTTATTAGCCCTCAGACTTGACCACATGGAGTGGTTATGGATATATCCACCCCTTATCCTTGGTCGCAATTCATATCTACTACATATCGCTTAATCCAAATTATTTCACATATCAGAGATATTCATACCTTGCATACACCTCTTATTCCAATATATCTTGTATTCAAAATCTATCACATCTTAAAGCTTATCTCCTTTCGTATATCACTTATAACAAACTCTGTCATTACTAATTCTGTGAGTACAATCATTTACTCCTTTAATTTCAATCGCTACACCCTTTTTATTACTTGTCAAAACTTATAGCATACTTTTCAGGGGTAACCATATCACTATCTTAGGATAGAAATCTGAACATCATAGTTTGCAGCCGACCAATTTATTCTCAAATATTACTTCAAATTATTCATAGTCCATTGAATAAAATCGGTTGACTTATACTTCTTTCCCCGTTTTCGACTTATAACCTTTTTATAATTATTTTTGTTAGTTAACCCTTCTTCATTAGGATGCTAACTATCAGCATTATGCCCAAGGGTGTAGGCATTCATGTCGTTCACTAACTTATCTGCAAATAAAGGCGGTATGAATAAATGCATGGCACTAGGATCAATTAAAATAATTACTTCATTATTCATAACCAGTGTGGTATCTTTCACCACATCATCTGAATCATCAGTAGTGTCCTGGTCCAAGGCATACACTCCCCTCGTCCAACAGCCTATTTTCCCCTTTCTCTTTAGTTCTAGCATCCTTTTTCGGTGCAGAAATATCAATAGGGTTTTCTCTGTCTCTTTGCTCTTCTGTGGGGCAGTCTCACCCAACTCTGAGCAATCATTAAATAAATGTCTCATCTTACCACACTTAACGCCTATTTTAGTTAATAATGTATAGGTGTAGGCCCTACTTGTCACGACCCGAATTACCTAAAAATCAGAGTAAATTTTTCGTTTTTTCATTTATTATTTAATTCTTAACTTTCTCTCGTCGTGACCATCCTACAACACAGTTGGGCTATGATTCGGTGTTAGTCACCTCACACTATTTAACATTTCATTCCCATAATCATATATCAGAGTCTACTATCCTTTTTACTTTAAATAAACACATACCCAATGGTATTTACATGACTCTACATCCCCGACATCATATCCATTCACAGTACTGTGCATTACATATTTAGATACAAAACCATACAAATGTGTATACCTGTCTCTCGATGGGTAGCAGCAAGCAGCGGATATTAAGCATGCAAGTCCTCAGCCGCTCAATAATTATTACAAGTGCTCTGAAAAGATGGGAAAATAAGGGGGGTGAGCAAACCACACGCTCAGTAAGGCAATTATGCAAGTAAGTAGATAGCTCCACTATCTACATGCTCATAATGCCATGCCCTTAAATCCATTTCTTTTCATTTAAAATTACACGCACAAAGTCATGCATATTCGATGCCATAGTTTATCCAAAACTATTTGTGCATATATAAATCATGTAACTCATGCATTCAAAGCATTTTATGTGACATCATTAAATCATATTAAGCATGAATTTAATCAAGATCATGCAGTCTTTCATGTCATGTAAGACAATTCAAGGTTTTCAAATGAAAGCATGGAAAACACATCATGCCACTGCATTTAAATCAATTCATTTAAAACGCAGTATAAAATAACCCCTCTGGGTCAATCATCTCAAAACTCATAAAACAATTCGTTATACTTCATTATAAAACTTGAGTTATAAAACCACCCTTCTTTCAGGGTCACATATCATAAAATCATCTGAAATCATCAAATCATCAAATCGGGGGCCTGACCCCTCCTTCGGGTCTACCCTGGTCTAACAGACCACAAGTTATATCATGTGAGACAATTAGGTAAGTATCAGTAACATCGAGGACTATGGCCATATCCTAGTGATCCCTGGCAACACGGTACCTAGTGTGCGGGGTATCACACCTGAAACGGGAGGTGGGTCGTCCTACCCGCCAGAACAGCATAACACCAGGATTGCGAGGGCAAGGCTTGCTGCCTCGTGGCTAATGCCACTCCACTCCAACAATCCCCACGGTACAGCGTACTCCGCGTGACATACACGGTACAAAGTACTCCGTGAACCCAAGCTCAGTCAGGGGTGCCTGTAATAGGTCTTATCCACCCATATCATCTGTCTCAGAATGCACGTGTAAGCATATCATCTCACTGTGACACACAGTCTACAGGAGGCTCCAACACGGCTATATGCATGTAATATAAATCCCTGTGCGAGCGAAACTCAAGCACGGCTCCATGCATATTCATGATATCTGAAAATCTCGTGCGAGGGAAGCTCTAGCACGGTTTCATAAAAATCAGTGAAATCTGCGTACGAGCAGCGCTCCAGTACGACTTAAACTGATTATAATTTCATGTAAATTCCACGTACGAGCAACGCTCTAGTACGGATATGTATATAAATTCAGTGAAAACCTCGTACGAGAAAAACTCCAGTACGGCATTCAAATGAATTATGAAAACCATATAAAACTTTGTGCGAGCAACGCTCCAGCACAAATGAATGCTCAAGTAAATCAAATCGCGTGCGAGTTATACTCCAGCACGGCTTTATGCATAACTAAATCAAATCTCGTGCGAGTTACACTCCAGCACGGCTTTATGCAATATTAAATCAAAACAGGATGCGAGCTAAGCTCCAGCATCTCTCATGCATGTCAAATCATTAAAAGTAGTGCGAGTAATCGCTCCAGCACTATTTTATGCATACCACGTCAAAACAAATCAAAACATGTCAAAACAGAGTGCGAGCTAGGCTCCAGCAGCTCTCATTTCACAATAATAAAAATCAGTGCGAGCACCATGCTCTAGCACATTTCATGCATATGATGTCACACAAGTCGGTGCGAGCAACTGCTCAAGCACATTTATGCACATTCACAAATGCAGATATAGTGCGAACTACGTGTCGGCACTATCTGTTTCCATATAAACTTGATAGTTGACCTCTTTTCCAAAGAAATTTCATTTAAATATTAATAACACCTACGTAGTGTTATTTTGTGAAATTCATGCATTTACTGGCCAATCTATCGTTTTACTTTGATTAAAATCAAGAAAATTCCTTAATCATAAAAATCCTTAAATCATGCATTCCATGCATGTCATGCTTTCACCATCCTTAGGTGAACTTCCCTCAATAGGGGTAAAATAGACATTTCACCTATTTCGATCCTTAAAATCATTCAAACCATTTTTAGGATCATTATACAATATCCATGTATACATACATACTCAGTGTACAGAAAAACTATTAAAATATGCGTAGCTACCTCTAGCTACTCACACAATTCCCTTACCTCATTTTCTGTACAGTCTGACCTTTCCCACTGACGTCTCGTCACGCAGTCCGATTTGCTCCGAATCCAAATCAAATCTCCGGCACTGCGGATACACATTCATCAGGTCAAATACAATACAATTAATTGTATTTCATAATTTTCTGGGCTTAATTTAAATCATTGGGCCCGTTTACCCATATTGGGCCCGATTGCACCATAATGGGCCTTAATCGGCCTTAAGCCCGTTTACCACACTTTATCGAGGCCTATTGGGCTCTCTGGGCCCATCAGTAATTTATTTAGCCTCGTTCTAAATTCTCTGATATCTCAATTTAATATTTACGACAATTTATCTAATTTTCCAGAATTTAATTCATTTATACGGAAATTAAATCCGTAATTCATGCGTTAAATATCAATCACGCATAACGATATAAAATTGTCGTAAATAAGGGTCACATACCCGTTATTCCATGATCGTACACAAATCGAGGCTGTCTCGAGCTCTCAGTGGATGCCAATTGTCGAGCTACACAATTAAATATATTTTCGGGTAAACTTTCAGTCGATTATTTATCAAATTAAATATTCTAAAAATTAAATCGGTCAATTTGACCGCTTACCGACTTACCCGAAGCTCGATTGCATCACAGGAATTTTCCCCAATTTTTTTTTTTTTTTCTTTTTCCCTTTTTCTTCCTTTTTTTTCTTTCTTTTTGGCTGAACCGGTCCGGTCCGGTTCAGACCGCCGGTTCAGTCCGGTTCACCCATCATTTTGCCTTTCCGGCGCCGTCCGGCCGGTTCCCGGTGCGATTTCGGTGCCGTTCAGCGCGCCATGGCCTGGGCTTCCTAAATCGGGCCTCGGCTGGGGTCTAATCGGCGCCGATGGCCGCCGATCGACGTTTCTTCCCCGCGGCATCTCCTTCGCTTTTCGGCGTTTTCCGGCGACTCCACGGCGCGTCCTGGCCGCTGGTGGTTCGCCCGAGGTCGGCCGACCTTCGCCGACCCTCGTCGGCCCCTCAGCCTCGCCGGTGGTGGCTCGCCGGTGAGTCTCTCTTCTTCCCTCGGTCTCGCTTCTCGCGTTTTCTGTTTCTTTTCGCCACTGTTTCTTCCAGATTTCGTTTCTTTCTTTTTTTTTTTTTTTTATTTATTTATAATTTATTTTTAATATTATTTTAATCAATAAAATAATATTAAAATACACAAATATCTTTTAAAAATTTATATTTTATTCATTTAATCTGTAAATAATTTTCTCAGTCCGATTTTACCTTTTCGGTATATTTTTCGATTATTTTCGGGATTATTTTTCGATACGAAAATCCCGGTTTATTCCAATAAATTCATATCTTGATCAATTTAACCCGAAATTTAATAATTTCTTCGTCATTGATCAAGATTTCTCAATCTCATATTTTTAATTAAATTTTCTTATCCCGATTAATACCGAATTTTGGTCTTTTGACCATTTTGCCCTTGCACGTATTCGGGAATACCATTTAAGTCCTTTTGCATTTTTAAATGCACTCGAAAATATCGGGTCTTACAATCTCCCCCACTTAAGAAATTTGGTCCTCCAAATTAGAACCAAGTCAAATGAGTCCATACCCAACTCTGGTACATCTATCGTATCATATACTGTCATCCTCAAGTGACTTTCTCCGGAGTATAATTCTACCATCATACTTAACTAGGGAGATCATTTCAAACCTCAACACTTTGTCCTTAAGTTTAATGCCCGAATCGATTCCTCCAATCATACGTTATATTTGCATTGAGCTAAATTGTTGGAGCTCATATCTGATCACATATACTGGGTCCGGATAGTATTTCTTAAGCATCAAAAGATAAGACACATAGTGGATGCCTGCTTATTCAAGTGGTAACGCCAACCTACAGGTCTTACCTCCCACTTTGTCCAATATCTCTATCCGAATCTTGTTACGTCCTTAAGACAAGTAACTGCCAACATAATGATTCACCCTCGGTGAATTCCAATGATTTCCTGTCTCTTGTCAGCATAGGCTTTTCTATCTGCTCTGAGGTGTTCTTAATCTCTCTCAAATCAACTGAACATACTCAGAGGTTTGTCTTACTAATTCGGGAACAATTTTCTATCTGTCACCCACTTCTCTTATCAAAGTCAGGGAACAACTCCCTACGGCCATATAATGCCGAATATAATCCCATCCCGATACTCAAGTGACAACTATCATCACTGGCGAATTTGATTAGTAGCAACTGATCATCCCAGGAGCTCATAAAATCAATGGCACACGCTCTCATCACATCCTCCAGAACCTGTACAGTCCTCTCTGACTGACCATCTGTCTGAGGGTGGAAGCTGTGCTAACACACAATCAGGGTCCCATAGCTTCAAAAAAACATATTCCCAGAAGTGGAAAGTGAAGCGGGAATCCCCATCTAATATCATGCTCCCTGGAACGCTACATATTGTTCCACAATTTTCCATACACATAAATCCGCCTACGCACTCAGAGTATCTCGGGATTTCATAACCAGAAGGTGGGTAAACTTAATCAATCTATCGACTATCACCCAGATAGCCTCGTGATTCTTCCGGGTCCTCTATAACCCATCACAACTTCATGGTCACTTGTTCCCATTTCCATGTCAATATAGGTAGAGGCTGCAATAACTCTGCAGACTTCTAGTACTCTACCTTACTCTGCTGACATACGAGACACTTGCTATACAATCTCTACAATATCACTTTTCAAACCTGACCACCAATACCATTTTCAGAGATCTCGATATATTTATTATTTCTCGGATACACTGTATATCTCGAAGAGTGAGCTTCTGACAATAACACTATATCATCAACTGTGGTCCTGGGGAGCACTTATACTGTCTCTGAACCTCTGCAAGTTATCATCACTCACTGTGACCTCTGTCACTGTCCCCTTCTGAATCTGACCCATACTATCGACACCAAGTCGATCATCACGCTAAGCCTGGCAAATCCGGTCACACAAATCCGGTTCTAACCTCAGGCTAGCTGTCACAAAACCACCGTCATCATCAGAAGGATCACATCACTACTGAGGTTCACAACTGCTTTAGCAGCTCTCGCTCCTTGACCATCTTATGTGATACCATCCCGAGGCTCTTTCTGCTCAAGGCATCAACCATTACATTAGCCTTTCCTGGGTGGTACAAAGTTCACAATCATAATCCTTAGAAGCTCTAACCCTCTTGGTTATCTCATATTCTACTCTTTCTGTGAAAACAGATACTCGGGGTTTTTACGATCAGTGCATACCCGAAATTTCTTACCATATAAGTGGTAGCGCCATACTTTCAGTGTAATCGCTACGGCTGCCAACTCTAAATAATGGGTCAGATAGTTTCTCTCACGTTCCTTGAATTGTCTGGATCCATAAACGACTATCTTCCCATTTTACATCAATACATAGCTCAATCCTTATTTGGAGGTATCCATACACACTGAAACCTCTTGAGCTGTTAGTTATGGTGAGAATACTTACGGTGGTCAGTTCATTACTCCAATATACCAAAACTTTACCGAAGCTACTTTCATATATATCATAACACTCGTATGAAATCTTTTTCCAAACGAGACGTGTCAACTGAGCAGCCCATTTCAAGAAACTCATAAAACCTTGTCTGTAAGGCAGTTTCCTGTTGCTACTCATACTCTTCCCTGGACTTCGAATACATCATAATATCATCATTAAAAACGATAACCCTATCGGTCCAGGTAAGGTTCAAATACCTTAACGTAGTTGAGTTCTACTCAATATTTCAATTTTTCATATACTTGACCTATGTACGCATAAACGTACAATGTCATTTCGAAATAGCTTTCGTTCAAGATACTAGCTCACGTCATTTCTTTCCTCTTATATTGACGGCTTTTTTTTTTTTTTTATAAAATTTTAATTTTTTAAACTTTCATGATTAATCAAGTTCTATATTTCTTTATTGTACCAGCAAAGGTACCCAAATTTTAATGTATATATTATGACCGTCGAATTCAATCTATAGATTATGCGTGCGCTTCCAGACGCTGTCAAATCTTCAGGCAGGGAAGTATTTTAAAATACCTTTATTATCCCTCAGACTTGACTACATACCGCTTAATCCAATTTACTTTGCATATCAAGGATATCCTTACCTTGCATACGTCTCTTATTCCAATATATCTCCTTTTATATATCACTTGTAACAAACTCTTTCCTTACTTGTCAAGTTACAATACACTTTTCAGTGATATTTTCACTCCTATTTTCAACTTACAATCCCTATACTCATATTCAGTTAGTGAAAATCAACTAACTATCATCCTCTTGCCTAAGGGTACAGGCTTCACATTTTTCACTAACTTATAAGCAACTGAAGGCGGTATGAATAAATGCGTGGCACCAGGATCAATTAAAATAATTATTTCATTATTCACAACCAGTGTGGTATCTTCCACCACATCCTATGAAACATCAATAGTGTCCTGGTCCAAGGCATACACTCGCCTTCATCCAACATCTTATTTTCGTGATAACTACCACACATCTTACACTGTTCACACTGCTACTCTGTTATACTGTTACGTAGCAGGTCGGGGTCCTCAAATCACAATACCCCTCAATAGTGTTGAAATTAAATACACTGGGGCCTCCAATCATCTTACCCCGTGACTCATCAACTCTAAGCTTTTACCAAACTACTTTTTTCTTGTTCTGACATCTTTGTCATTCTCTTTTCTCTTTTTGTCTCAATTTTGGCCCTTACTACCTTTCTCAATCTCAGAGGCGCGCAATTTATAATCTTATTTAACACAACTGTAGTCTGCGCACTGCCTCGGCATAGGTAGTGATATCTAACAGGCCAATCGGACTCTAATTGAAAATCTGAGTCCTTCTATGAACTTTCAAAAATCTCGACTCTCACTGTTCATCGTGTCTGAGTCACATCTGCCCAGGAATATAAACTGAGTATTATACTCGTCAATCAACATGTTCCTCTGGGTCAGAGTAAATAATGTTATTTGTAATTTTCTTTTAAACACTGTCCGGGATATTCTGTCACCGGAATACATCTGAAATTATTTTTCATGTCCATTCTGGATGTCTAACTCTTCAAATGGGTCGAGCGAACTTCAATTAATGCTCCAACTCGCCCTCCAATCACAAACATACTCTGAGCAATTAGCTTGCAAAATATTGCCCACACTCCGCTTCAACCTCGCGAAGCATGTCTCAATACTGTCTGATCTCTCTGTCAGACTCTGTCCGATCTCTCTGTCAGACTCTGTCCGATCTCTCTGTCGGACTCTGTGGGGCATGATCAACCAGCCTCCACGTCAATCTCATCTCAAGTCTCATGTGGCGACTCAGTACAACTCATGGGCCTACCTCAACGGCCTTGAGCTCGTGTACTCGCCTCTCAACCATAGCGGCTATCAGTCAATGAGTCTATTCTTGCATTTAAAACCAAATTCTTAGCTGCACTTCCATCTCGATATACACAATTGTATCTAAGCAATGCACAGTACATGGGGATGTAATTTCTTAACCACTAACACCGACTCATATCAGGCCAACTCAAGCTCTGATACCATTAAACCTGTCACGACCCGAATTACCTAAAAATCAGAGTAAATTTTTCGTTTTTTCATTTATTATTTAATTCTTAACTTTCTCTCGTCGTGACCATCCTACAACACAGTTGGGCTATGATTCGGTGTTAGTCACCTCACACTATTTAACATTTCATTCCCATAATCATATATCAGAGTCTACTATCCTTTTTACTTTAAATAAACACATACCCAATGGTATTTACATGACTCTACATCCCCGACATCATATCCATTCACAGTACTGTGCATTACATATTTAGATACAAAACCATACAAATGTGTATACCTGTCTCTCGATGGGTAGCAGCAAGCAGCGGATATTAAGCATGCAAGTCCTCAGCCGCTCAATAATTATTACAAGTGCTCTGAAAAGATGGGAAAATAAGGGGGGTGAGCAAACCACACGCTCAGTAAGGCAATTATGCAAGTAAGTAGATAGCTCCACTATCTACATGCTCATAATGCCATGCCCTTAAATCCATTTCTTTTCATTTAAAATTACACGCACAAAGTCATGCATATTCGATGCCATAGTTTATCCAAAACTATTTGTGCATATATAAATCATGTAACTCATGCATTCAAAGCATTTTATGTGACATCATTAAATCATATTAAGCATGAATTTAATCAAGATCATGCAGTCTTTCATGTCATGTAAGACAATTCAAGGTTTTCAAATGAAAGCATGGAAAACACATCATGCCACTGCATTTAAATCAATTCATTTAAAACGCAGTATAAAATAACCCCTCTGGGTCAATCATCTCAAAACTCATAAAACAATTCGTTATACTTCATTATAAAACTTGAGTTATAAAACCACCCTTCTTTCAGGGTCACATATCATAAAATCATCTGAAATCATCAAATCATCAAATCGGGGGCCTGACCCCTCCTTCGGGTCTACCCTGGTCTAACAGACCACAAGTTATATCATGTGAGACAATTAGGTAAGTATCAGTAACATCGAGGACTATGGCCATATCCTAGTGATCCCTGGCAACACGGTACCTAGTGTGCGGGGTATCACACCTGAAACGGGAGGTGGGTCGTCCTACCCGCCAGAACAGCATAACACCAGGATTGCGAGGGCAAGGCTTGCTGCCTCGTGGCTAATGCCACTCCACTCCAACAATCCCCACGGTACAGCGTACTCCGCGTGACATACACGGTACAAAGTACTCCGTGAACCCAAGCTCAGTCAGGGGTGCCTGTAATAGGTCTTATCCACCCATATCATCTGTCTCAGAATGCACGTGTGAGCATATCATCTCACTGTGACACACAGTCTACAGGAGGCTCCAACACGGCTATATGCATGTAATATAAATCCCTGTGCGAGCGAAACTCAAGCACGGCTCCATGCATATTCATGATATCTGAAAATCTCGTGCGAGGGAAGCTCTAGCACGGTTTCATAAAAATCAGTGAAATCTGCGTACGAGCAGCGCTCCAGTACGACTTAAACTGATTATAATTTCATGTAAATTCCACGTACGAGCAACGCTCTAGTACGGATATGTATATAAATTCAGTGAAAACCTCGTACGAGAAAAACTCCAGTACGGCATTCAAATGAATTATGAAAACCATATAAAACTTTGTGCGAGCAACGCTCCAGCACAAATGAATGCTCAAGTAAATCAAATCGCGTGCGAGTTATACTCCAGCACGGCTTTATGCATAACTAAATCAAATCTCGTGCGAGTTACACTCCAGCACGGCTTTATGCAATATTAAATCAAAACAGGATGCGAGCTAAGCTCCAGCATCTCTCATGCATGTCAAATCATTAAAAGTAGTGCGAGTAATCGCTCCAGCACTATTTTATGCATACCACGTCAAAACAAATCAAAACATGTCAAAACATGTCAAAACAGAGTGCGAGCTAGGCTCCAGCAGCTCTCATTTCACAATAATAAAAATCAGTGCGAGCACCATGCTCTAGCACATTTCATGCATATGATGTCACACAAGTCGGTGCGAGCAACTGCTCAAGCACATTTATGCACATTCACAAATGCAGATATAGTGCGAACTACGTGTCGGCACTATCTGTTTCCATATAAACTTGATAGTTGACCTCTTTTCCAAAGAAATTTCATTTAAATATTAATAACACCTACGTAGTGTTATTTTGTGAAATTCATGCATTTACTGGCCAATCTATCGTTTTACTTTGATTAAAATCAAGAAAATTCCTTAATCATAAAAATCCTTAAATCATGCATTCCATGCATGTCATGCTTTCACCATCCTTAGGTGAACTTCCCTCAATAGGGGTAAAATAGACATTTCACCTATTTCGATCCTTAAAATCATTCAAACCATTTTTAGGATCATTATACAATATCCATGTATACATACATACTCAGTGTACAGAAAAACTATTAAAATATGCGTAGCTACCTCTAGCTACTCACACAATTCCCTTACCTCATTTTCTGTACAGTCTGACCTTTCCCACTGACGTCTCGTCACGCAGTCCGATTTGCTCCGAATCCAAATCAAATCTCCGGCACTGCGGATACACATTCATCAGGTCAAATACAATACAATTAATTGTATTTCATAATTTTCTGGGCTTAATTTAAATCATTGGGCCCGTTTACCCATATTGGGCCCGATTGCACCATAATGGGCCTTAATCGGCCTTAAGCCCGTTTACCACACTTTATCGAGGCCTATTGGGCTCTCTGGGCCCATCAGTAATTTATTTAGCCTCGTTCTAAATTCTCTGATATCTCAATTTAATATTTACGACAATTTATCTAATTTTCCAGAATTTAATTCATTTATACGAAAATTAAATCCGTAATTCATGCGTTAAATATCAATCACGCATAACGATATAAAATTGTCGTAAATAAGGGTCACATACCCGTTATTCCATGATCGTACACAAATCGAGGCTGTCTCGAGCTCTCAGTGGATGCCAATTGTCGAGCTACACAATTAAATATATTTTCGGGTAAACTTTCAGTCGATTATTTATCAAATTAAATATTCTAAAAATTAAATCGGTCAATTTGACCGCTTACCGACTTACCCGAAGCTCGATTGCATCACAGGAATTTTCCCCAATTTTTTTTTTTTTTTCTTTTTCCCTTTTTCTTCCTTTTTTTTCTTTCTTTTTGGCTGAACCGGTCCGGTCCGGTTCAGACCGCCGGTTCAGTCCGGTTCACCCATCATTTTGCCGTTCCGGCGCCGTCCGGCCGGTTCCCGGTGCGATTTCGGTGCCGTTCAGCGCGCCATGGCCTGGGCTTCCTAAATCGGGCCTCGGCTGGGGTCTAATCGGCGCCGATGGCCGCCGATCGACGTTTCTTCCCCGCGGCATCTCCTTCGCTTTTCGGCGTTTTCCGGCGACTCCACGGCGCGTCCTGGCCGCTGGTGGTTCGCCCGAGGTCGGCCGACCTTCGCCGACCCTCGTCGGCCCCTCAGCCTCGCCGGTGGTGGCTCGCCGGTGAGTCTCTCTTCTTCCCTCGGTCTCGCTTCTCGCGTTTTCTGTTTCTTTTCGCCACTGTTTCTTCCAGATTTCGTTTCTTTCTTTTTTTTTTTTTTTATTTATTTATAATTTATTTTTAATATTATTTTAATCAATAAAATAATATTAAAATACACAAATATCTTTTAAAAATTTATATTTTATTCATTTAATCTGTAAATAATTTTCTCAGTCCGATTTTACCTTTTCGGTATATTTTTCGATTATTTTCGGGATTATTTTTCGATACGAAAATCCCGATTTATTCCAATAAATTCATATCTTGATCAATTTAACCCGAAATTTAATAATTTCTTCGTCATTGATCAAGATTTCTCAATCTCATATTTTTAATTAAATTTTCTTATCCCGATTAATACCGAATTTTGGTCTTTTGACCATTTTGCCCTTGCACGTATTCGGGAATACCATTTAAGTCCTTTTGCATTTTTAAATGCACTCGAAAATATCGGGTCTTACACTACTTCCATAGTATCTACCACCCATTCTAGATTGCTTACACTGCTACAGAGCATATCGAGGTCCTCTAATCATAATACCCCCCAAAAGTGCTGAAATTAGATACATTGGGGCCTTACCAATCATCTTATCCCGTGACTCATCAACTTTAATGTAAGACCCGAATTTAATTAAAATACGAAAATTAAATAAGAAAAGATGGGGGGTGTATGAAGGAAGGTCAGGTAAAATTGATTTTCGAAACAAGAGCAGGGGTAAAATGGTAAAAATACCAAAACCTGGTATTAAGGCTATAAAACAATTTTAATTTAAAATAAGGATGTAAGATATCTTGATCGATAATGAGGAAATTATACAATTTGGGTCAATTGATCAAGATTCAAAAATTTTAAAAATACCAAAAAATTACCGGAACGATATCTCGAAAAGCGCGAAGGAATAATATCAAAAATTTGGAGAAAAATATATTTAATAAATTAAATTTAAATTAAATAAATTAAATTAGAATAAAAATAATATAAGTGTAGATATTTTGGATTTTATGGAGTATTTTAATGAATAGTGAAATAATTAAATAAACTATAATAATAATAATAAAAAAAAAGAATCTGAAACAAAAAAAGGAGAGAGAATGGCTCGGGAGAACCCGAAACTAGGAAACTGAAAGTGACCCGCGACCCTCACCGTCGATTCCAGCACACCGACGACCGACGGGCTCCGACGAAGCTACCAGGAGGAAGAGGAGAGACCGACGAGCACGTGGGCACCGGAATCACGCCGCCAGGTGGTCGGAGCAGGCCGATCGGAGCGAAGGAAGATCGAAGGAGAAACGGGCCGATTCCCGGTGAATCACCGCGTCTGGGCTGAAGCGGAGGCTACCGACGCACTCAGGGGAAGAAGCTGGTTCTTTTGAGACCGATCTTGGCCGGTGAGACCGTCGAAAATGCCGGCGACGGTAATTGGCAGTAAACGGCACCGTTTGGCCGAAAAGAAAGAAAAGAAAGGAAAAGGAAGGAAAGAGGAAAGAAAAGAAAGGAAAAAGGGAAAAAGGAAAGAAATTTATCGGGGACGACTCGAGGTTCGGGTAAGTTGACCGAGGGTCGAAATTGACCTACGGGTAAATTCCAAAAATTTAATTTAATATTATTTTAATGGAAAATAATCCGGATTTACCCAATTGTGCAGCTTTACGACAGAGACCGAACGAGAGCCGATCGAGCTCTGATTCTCGTACCCCGCATCGTATCGGGTAAGTACAGTTTAATTTCGACAATCAGAGTTCTTTATATATCGAGTTTTAATTATTTTACGGAATTATGGATTAATTTCGCGTAGGAAGGAATATTATTCGGAGTCGTAATATAATTGTCGTAAATGGTATACGGGCTATCCAATAAATTTGGATCGAAGCCCGATAATTATTAGAAAGCTGTATAAGCTCGGTATACCCGAAGAAGGGAATTAATAAATATAAAAAGGGCTGAAATGGGTCGAGACCCAATAAGGTAGATAAGGTCCAATACTTTAAAGTTGATCAGTAAATGCAATATACTGATCAGGATAATTGAATTAACCTCGACTATGTGGTTATATGCAGTTACGTGCTTTTGGTTGGCGCGCACTTGGGCCGAGAGGTTCGGTATCATCGAGACAGGTTTAGTCAACCCGCGATTCCAGGTAAGGGAATTCTATGGACTGCTAGAGGTAAACTTTACGCAATTTCAAGTTCATATGCAGTCTTTAAAAATTATCTGAAGGGTCTAGAGGTCAAATAATAATTTTAGTGCCCCGAATGGGTAAATTACCAAAATACCCTTGTTAAGGGTAAAATTTATAAATTTAGGAAAAATAGGGAGGAGCAAGAACAAGAGGTTCCTGCTCATTCTGGAGGTGTTTTGATACATGCATGAGTAGGCTGGCTAACCTTGAAAGAAAATGCACAGCATTACATACCTTCAACAATATAATTGTTTTGAAAACTGTTTTGAGGAAACAGAGCCGCCTACGTGTTTTTATTGATATGTGACGTGCTGGAGCTCAGGCTCGCACGATGTTTTGATTTGGGTGATGCATGCATTGGTGCTGGAGCGAGAGCTCGCACTAAAGTTTTACTTGCATAGGTGCTAGAGTATAACTCGCACCAGATTTCGCAGGCCATTTGGGCTGGAGTACCTAGAGTGATATGGGTCCATGGAGTACGATGTACCGTGCAAGTAGCATAGAGTACGATGTACCGTGGGGTATCTTTGGATACGGTATCTTTGTGATACGGGGTATCTTCGGATACGGTATCTTTGTGATACGGGGTATCTTCGGATATGGCATCTTCGGATGTGTGGGATCGGATAAGACTGACGGGTTGGATTGACCCATCTCTCGGGCAGTTCCCGATCAGGGTGAGACCTCGTACACTAGGATCCGTGTAGCTAGAGGGACTCACGAGGACACACATGGCCATAGTCTTGGTTATTGCCGATATACAGATGTTGCCTAGTCTCGCATGTCGACGATTTTAATGATATCAAACCGGGTTTTAAATTAAATGTGCATGATGGTTATTTCCATGCTTTTTAAACCCATATGTGATGTAAAGGGATTTTCATGATTTTGTGTGAGTCAGGATCACCCGAAGGAGGGGTCGAGTCCTAATTTTACTGTGAAATTTTAAACGAGAAAGATATGATTTGAATATAATTGCATGTTGAATTTTTCGTGCAAACTTGATTTACATAACATCATAACTCATATCATTTGTTTTAAAATGTGTGGAGAAAGGGTGGTTTATACATGGCACCACATTCATGTAGGTTGTATGGTTACCTACTTGCTCGTAGTATTGCCTTACTGAGCTTGATGAGCTCACCCCTTTCATTTTCTCCCACAGATAATCTCCAGTTGAAGTTGAGGCGACTCAGTACTGCATTCCGGATATCCGCTGCTGCCCATCAACATAAGGTATATACACTTGTACATATTGTATCTACATAAGCATAGCACAGTAACATGTTTATAAGTAACTTTAGGGGATGTATAAATATTGTAAATAATTATAAATGACTGGAGAAAAAAATAAGTACTATGGTAAATGTATGGTGGGACTGGCATTGACGCACAGCCCAATTAGTTAGTGGAGTGTGGTCACGATCAGAAGACAGGTAAGAATTTAAGTAGGAAAATAAACAAAAGCGAAAAATTAACTCTGATTTTTGGGTAATTTGGGTCGTGACATCTAATCTCTTACTAAGCTACCTTTTTCTCGTTCTGACATCTCTGTCATTCTCTATTCTCTTTTGTCTCTATTTCGACCCTTACTACCTTTCCCAATCTCAGAGGCGTTCAACACATGATCTTATTCACACAACTGTAGTCTGCGCACTGCCTCGACATAGGTAGTGATATCCAACAGGGCCAATCGGACTCAAATCGACAATCTAAGCCCTTCCATGAACTTTTGGGCTTTTCGACTCTCACTGCCCATAGTATCAAGGTAATACTTGGCCAGAGATATAAATTGAGTTTCATACTCGTCAATTAACCAGTGCCTCTGGGTCAATGTAAGGAATTTTACCTGTAATTTCCTTTAAGCAGTGTCCGGGATATTCTGTCACCGGATTACATCTAGAAATATTTCTTATGTCAACTCTGGATGTCTAACTCTTAAAATGGGTCGAGCGAACTTCCACCAATGCTCTGACTTACCCTTATATCCCATGCATACTCTAAGCAATTAGCTCCCAAAATATTCTCCATACTCTACTCCAACCTCTTGAAGCGTGTCTTAATATTGTTCGATCTCTCTGTCGGACTCTGTGGGGCATGCTCAACATCAGCCTCCATTTCAATCTCATCCTGGTTCTCATAGGTCAACACAGCACGACTAGCAGGCTCAGGCCTACCTCTACCTCCTCTACCGCGACTAATATTAGGCATAATGCCTATATTCCAGCATTCTCAACCATTTCTTAGTTAAAACCCATCTCAATATACACTATTGTATCTAACCAAGCACAGTAACATGGGGATGTAATTTCCTAATTACTGACACTGACACACATCAGACCAATTTCGCTCTGATACCACCATTTGTCACGACCCAAAAATTAGAGTACATTTTTCTGTTTTTCTTTCATACTTACATGTCCTCTAATCATGACCACACTCCACTAACAATTGGGTTATGCGTCAATGCCAGTCCCACCATTCAATCATCATATAACTTAATTTCTTATTAAATGAAAGGTAAACACATGCGTTTTTCACTAATTCTTTCCCTTTCATTTATAAGTGTTTACAGTGTCTATACATCCCCGATAGTTACTTACAAACATGTTACTATGTTATTCTTATTTAGATACAATATGTACAAGTGTATATACCTCAAAATGATAGGCAACAGCGGATACCAGGAATGTAGTACTCAGTCGCTTCAAAGTCTACTGGAAATGATCTGTGTGAGAAAATGAAAGGGGTGAGCACATCAAGATCAGTAAGGAGATCCTACGAATAAGTAGGTAACCATACTACCTACATGAACGTGGTGCCATGCATAAACCACCCTTCCTCCACACATTTCAAAATAGATACTACAATTCGTGATGTCATGATGTCATGCAAAACAAATTCACATATGGATTTCAAAGAGCATAGAAAATTCAACATGCAACTCTTTTAAATCATTTCTCATTAAAATTTCATAACAAAGCCAGGACTCAACCCATCCCTCGGGTGTTCCTGACTCACATAAAACCATGAAATCAAATGCTTTTCAAAGCAATAGTGACATGCAACACAATGAATGTTATGTAAAACCAATTTACATCATTCATGGGTTTAAATGGCATGAAAATAACATCATGCAAATTCAGTTTAAAACCCAGTTTCATTCTCATCAAAATCTTATCTCATCTAACCCCTCCCTCGGGTGATCCAGACTCACACAAAATGAGTTTCTTAAAAGATCAGCATGCGAGACTAGGCAATATATGTATATATCTCGAGCAAATAACTAGGACGATGGCCATATGTCCTTGTGATCCCACTGCTACACGGATCCTAGTGTATGGGGTCTCACCACTATCGGGAACAGCCCCGAGAGGTGGGTTAGTCCATCCTGTTAGTCTTGCCCGATCACTTGCATCGAAGATGCCACTCGCATTCGAAGATGCCACGCATCTGAATATGCCACGCATTCGAAGATGCCACATAATCAATCCCAGCACAGTACAGCATACTCCATGCCACTTGCACGGTACAACGTACTCCGTGGACCCATATCTCATATCCATACTTATACCTTGTCTCAAAATGCATGTGCAAGCCTATTTAATCGACGTGACATACAGTCTACCCGACGCTCCAAGCACGGCTCATCGCCTGTTCTCATAAAACCACAATGAACCATGCTCCAACACTCTCATAAAATCAAGGAAAATCTCGTACGAGCCAAGCTCTAGCACGCGTTTCATAAAATCTCATAAGAATAGTGCGAGCTAAGCTCCAACACTCTGTCAAAATCATGTAAAACTAGTGTGAGCTAGGCTCCAGCACTCTGTTATAACAATTCAAGTGAAAATCTGGTGTCAGTTAGACTCTATCACCCTGTCACAAAAATCATATGAAAATCTAATGCGAGTTAGACTCCAGCACCAATGCATGTAAAACTCTAGTGCGAGCTCTTGCTCCAGCACTAATGCATGCATCACACAAATCGAAAGCTCGTGCGAGCTGAGCTCTAGCACGTCACATTTTTATAAAAGGCGGCTACATTTCTCAAATCAATTTTAGAGAAATCAACAGTGATTAAAGTTATGCAATGTTGTGCATTTTATTTAAAAGTTAGACATCCTACCCATGCATGTGTCAAAACACCTCAAGAATAAGCAAGGATTTCTTATTCTTACTCCTCCCAATGTTTTTCTAAATTTGGAAATTTTACCTTTCACAATGGTATTTTGGTAATTTGCTTATCTAGGGCACTAAAATTTTTATCTAAAATCTAGACCCTTCTGACAATTTAAGATATTGTAAATGAAGTTAAAATTGCATAAAGTTACCTCTAGCAGTCTGTAAAATTTCCTTACCTGGAATCACGCGTAAACTTATCCTGCCTCGACCGTACCAGGTCTATCAGTCCAATTCGCTTCAGACCAAGTCTATGGAGTTGCATATAACCATGTATTTGGGTCAGTTCTAATATACTTATCAGTATTTCACTTATACTGATCGAATCAAAAACACTGGGCCCGATTGCACCTTAATGGGTCTCGACCCATTTCCAGCCCGTTTCCACTTATTAAATCCCTTCTTCAGGTTTATTGGGTTCTCAATACCCATTGGCCTTCGTTCCAAACTCTTTAGATAGCCCGTATATCACTTACGACAATTAATTCAAAAATCCCAATATAATTCACTAAATGTGGAATTTAATCCGTAATTCATAAAATAAATCTTTAATACGAGAATAATTATTTAAATTGTCTAAAATGAACTTTACTTACCTGATATTATGCGATTCTATGTAAATCGAAGTTCAATCGAGCTCACATATACGATTTATTGTTGAACTGCATAATTTATATTTAATTTCGGGTTAATTTTCGATCAAATATAATTTAAAGAAATTTCTTCAAAATCAAATCGATCACTTTTGACCTCTTACTGACTTACCCGAAGTCCGGTGTATCCCCAAAAATTCTTCCCATTTTTCCTTTCTCTCTTTTTCTTCCTTTTTCTCTTTCTTTTCCTTCTTTTCTAGCTGAACCGATTCGACCCGGTTCAACCTGGTTCAGACCGATCCAGTTCAGTCGATTCAGTTCGGTTTGATTGATTCAAGGCTTCATCGGTCGGTTCTTCACTGGCTTCCATCGCCAACAGCTCCGTGGGATCATTCGGTGCACGGATCTGCCCTCGGTTTAGCCATGGTTGGCCGAAAAATGGTTGGTCCGGCTCTTCTCCTTTCCAGCGTCGATGCTTTCTTTTCTGCCATCGATGACAGCGTTACCGACCATTCTACTGGCCGATGCAGCCATCGATCGGTCGGTCTTCACATGGGGCTTCTTCAGTTGGCGGTGGTCGGGCCTAGATCGACGCCGATCATCGAATTTCTCATTTTTCTCCCTCTCGTTCTCTCTTTTTCCCTTTCGTCGATGTTTCTCTTACCATTCGTGGTCCGTTAGGCTGATGGTGGCTCGGCTCTCGTCTGGGCTTCCTTCGTAAACCTCACCTGGCCTTCTCGCCGGTGGCCGTCGATGATGCAGAAGGGCTCTCGGCTTCTGCTTCCAAAATCGCAACGTGCGATTTCGATTTCGTTTTCTTTTTTTCTTTTTTATTTTATTTTATTTATTTTTTTAATTTATTATATTATCATTTTATTCATTATTATATTCTAAAAATCCCAAAAATAACTAAAAAAAATTATATTTTATTCCTTTAATCAATAATTGAATTTATTTATCTTATTTCGTCTTTCTGGTATATTTTTCCAATATCTTCGGGATATTTTTCGAGGTAAAAATTTCGATGTATTCCAATAAATTTATATCTTGATCAATTTAACTTGAAATTTATTTATTTCTTCGTTATTAATCAAGATTTCTCAATCCCATATTTTTAATAATATTTTCTTGTCACCATTAATACCGAATTTCTATCTTTTGATCGTTTTACCCTTGCATGTGTTCGGGATCAATCCAATCCAACTTCCTTTTATGAACACTCACTCATTTCGTATTTTAAATCCTTATCTCCAGTTCGAATCTCATTCGTTTAAATTTGTGACCATTTTCAATCCTTTATAAGAAATTACGATATAATTTTGGGTCTTCCACCAGCACAGGGGCCTCTCGTACCCTAAGTACAGATGGACCCAGTGCCACCCGTCACTCAGCCTGATGACAGAAGTATGGTCCAACTGAAGGACTTTTTGAAAATGAATCCACCCGCATTCAGAGGGAAAAAGGATCCCGCTGAGGCTGAAGAGTGGCTGATGGAGTAGAGAGTCATATTTGACTATTTGGGGTGCACAGATGCTGAAAGGGTCAGTATGGGTGCCTATATGTTGAAAGGGAGAGCTCGAGATTGGTAGGGTACTACCCAGGGTATTTTGATGTCCCGCCAAGATGTGATTGGTTGGGAAGAGTTTCAGACAGCCTTTAGAACCTAATATGTACCATGAGCTACCCAGAAAAAGAAGTCGGCCGAGTTTTTGAGTTTGGTACAGGGCGATATGTCTGTGGATGATTATGAGAGCTAATTTACCACTCTGTTGAGATATAATCCAGAGACCTTCAAGAATCAAGAGCTTTGCACAGAGAGATTTGTGTATGGATTGAAGCCCATCATCAGAGATCGATTGATAGGGCTACGTATTACTGAGTTTGGAGATTCTCTGAGACGAGCACAAGAGATTGAGTATCGAGATGGTACAATCCCAAAATGAGCTCAGAATGGTGAATAGGGATTAGGGCAAGAGGCCAACGATTTCTCAAATAGATGTTCGGAGTGGTTCCTTTAGAAGAGGAAGGAATGAGGTGCAGAAGGGCAGATTAGAGAGATCGAGAGCTTATCCCATCATTATAGAGATCCCTTGAGATGTCAGGCCTGAGATGGGGGTTTGCCGAAATTGTGGTCGAATGCATGAGGGAAGTTATACTGGGTTGATCCATAGATGTTTTAGATGTGGAGACATGGGTCACATGGTGAAAGACTACCCTTAACCTCAGAGACCATATGCTCTAGAACCTATTAGACAACAGCCTAAGAAAGTGAATTCCCAGAGATGGGCCACTGTTGCAAAGAAAGGAAAGAAGCATGTTACACAGGGACGTGTGTTCACCCTAGATAAGGAAACCGTAGACACTTCTGCAAAAACTATAAGAGGTACACTCTCTATCTGTAATCATAAGGGTCATGTGTTGATTGATTCAGGGTCCACGCATTCGTTTATTGCTAAGTATTTTGTATGTTGATTAAATTTGAAGTTTGAACCTCTAGAGTATATACTACATGTAAACACCCCTATGCGTGAATCCCAAAAACTGATTTGATCTGTAGAAGATGTGAAATAAAGGTGGGAGATAGAGTAATGTTAGCAGATCTAATAATATTAAATATGCATAGGTTTGATGTAATTTTGGGAATGGATTGGCTGGCAACCAATCGAGTGAGTTTAGACTGCTACACTAAGGTTGTAACTTTCTCCCTACCTGAACCTTACAGTGTACGTTTGAAATATTGAGTAAATAGACATATGGAATTTTGTAAGCAAATTAAAATTTTGATGTTGCTCTTGAGAGTAGTAAATATGATTTTTTATGTAAAGGTTATGAAACACTCATCTCAGATGATGATTGGGAACATACGAGGATTGAGGATATACCTATGGTGTGTGAATTTCCAAATATTTTTCCAGATGAGTTACTAGGTTTACCACCACAGAGAGAGCTGGAGTTTACCATTGATTTGGTACCAAATACTCAATCGATCTCTAGACCTCCATACAGGATGGCATTAGTGGAACTTGATGAATTGAAGAAATAACTACAGGAGTTATTGGATCAAGGGTTTATTAGACCCAGTGTTTCACTGTGGGGAGCACTAGTTTTATTTTGTTAAGAAGAAATATGGTAGTCTCAGATTATGCGTAGACTACCGATTATTAAATAAAGCCACGGTGAAGAATAAATACCCATTACCTAGGATTGATGATCTACTTGATCAGTTGAGAGGGGCATCAGTCTTTTCTAAGATTGATTTCAGATCGGGCTATCACCAATTGAGGATCAAGGAAGAAGATATTTCGAAGACGACCTTCAGGATAAGGTATGGCCATTATGAATTTCTAGTGATATCCTTTGGATTGATGAACGCCCCTGCAACCTTAATGAGATTAATGAACGAGGTGTTCAGAGACTATCTAGATAAATTTATGATAGGCTTTATTGATGATATACTGGTATACTCTCGATCATATGAGGAACATGCACAACATTTGTGGTTAGTACTTCAGATGCTTCGAGATAAAAAATTATATGGAAGCTTAGTAAGTGTGAGTTTTGGCTGGATCGGATAGCTTTCCTTGGTCGTATAGTCTCAGAGGAAGAAGTATCAGTAGATCTAAGTAAAGTAGAGGTTGTGCTTAATTGGGAAACACCGAGGATAGTTACAGAAGTATGATGCTTCCTTGGTTTGGCAGGGTATTACAGAAGATTTGTGGAAGGATTTTCCAGGATTGCCGCTCCTTTGACTAAGCTCACGCGCAAAGAGACTCTGTTCATATGGACTGATCAGTGTGAGCTCAATTTTCAGGAATTGAAGAGGAGATTGACAGTGGCACCTATGTTAACTATTCTTGAGGGATCATGAGGATTTTCAGTTTATAGTGATGCATCCCATCAAGGATTGGGGTGTGTACTCATGCAGTACGGAAGAGTGGTTGCATATGGATTGCGAAGATTAAAAGACCATGAGCAAAATTACCCCACGCATGATTTGGAGTTAACAGTTGTGGTGTTTACCTTAAAGATCTGGCGACACTACTTATATGGGGAAAGATTCCAGATCTTCACTGGCCACAAGAGTTTGAGGTATTTGTTTGATCACAAGGAAATAAACATGAGACAACGGAGATGGATGGAACTCCTTAAGGATTATGACTGCGAGATTTTGTACCATCCGGGTAAGGCGAATGTAGTTGCTGATGCCCTGAGCAGAAAGAGTATGAAATCTACTATGATGATTAGGGAATGGGATTTATTGGAACAGTTCGTCGAACTTCGGATCAGAGTTAAAGAGGTAGAGACTAGAGTTTTGGCTAGCCTGCGAATAGAGCCCCAGATCATGGATCAGATTAGAACTGGGTAGCGCAGTGATCAAAGGTTGATCGATATGGTTAGTGACACGCCCTAAAGGTATTGTCCGCAAGTGCACGGGTCGTACAAGTGATAATGAGATTTGAGTCCCGAGTTATCGTCCCTCAGAGAAGTTGGTTAGCCTAATTAACTACCGGTTAATCTTACCCTAAGTATATTCTAGTAAATTATAAAATTGAAATGGGTGATCTACTAAGTCTAACAGTGCTTACCGAACTCCAAGCAATTAAAAGCAAATAACCTACAAAAGAAAATTAAAACAATTAAAATTAATTAACGCAATTAAAATAAAAATGTAATTATGAAAATAAAGCAATAAAATTAATTAAACTAAACTTTAAACCAACTTAAAATAAAAATGCATGAATTGAGTTTAATCTAAATTAATTCTAATAAAAATAAAAATTAACTAATAGCATAATTAAATCTAAATTCTAGACTAATCAATAAATTGAACTATAACTAATCATGCAAATAAAATTAAAATCATAACTTCTTATGCTAACAAATTAAATTGGAATTAACTATTCTAAAAATGCAAAAATGAATTAAAGTTATAATGCAAATGTGCCAAACATGGCCTTAAGTAAATTTAAACCATTCCCTCCAAACACTGTTCATGCTTCAATATGCTTCTTTTCCAGGAGATGGCCTCGATCTGTCCAGGTGTGAGTACTGCATGCTCTCGGGTGTGTCCTATGCATGCCTCTCGTCCAAGTTTGCTAGCTGTTGTCCAGGTGCTCTAGCTGCTACTACATCAAGTTCTGCTCTCGGCTATGCCCTTTCCCACTAGTATTCCCCGTTCTCAGCTTGTACTGTATGCTCTGTAACGTTGCGCCATGTCCGCGCTTGTCTTCTGCCCAGGTGTGTTGCTTCTGCATCCATTCCTGTATGGTCCAGCAAAGTATAAGCGTAATTCTCAACTTGGCCAGGTGCTGCCCAAATGAGCTCCTGCACTCTGCTAAACAGGAAGCTAAATTACAGCAGACATGTTTTGCTGTACTGCTCTCGGTTTTAGGTCACGACTTCTGCTCCTGCATTTTCTGTTGATCATGCTCCCAACTGCTGTCCTGCCCGCATGCTGCTGTAGGTCATCAGTAGTTTCATCCTCAAGCAGCAAACTCATACCGATAACCTGCAACAATTCCTACCAGTAACCTAGACCGCAACATTTTGTTTTTGTAATAGATCCTTATCTCCTGCACTGGACTGCCACAACTTGCTGCTGCCCGCTGCTCTAGCTGTCCACTTAATACTGATGCATTAACCTTACCCCGTGCCTCACATAACGCAGCAAAAACAATGAGTAATGCAAATTACAAATAATCCCAAAATTGAACAGTACTAATGCACTTAAATAGAGCCTAATAGAGTATGCTGTTAATCCCCGATTACTTCCATGATGCACTCAATCTATGTTCTGCGATGAATGGTGACAATAAGTAACAAAGCAAGGTGAAAATCAATAACTAAATAAAGGAAAGATAGGAAATGCAGTAATGAACAAATGCAAAACCGACAAGAATGAATAACATGCATTAGAACATAACAGAAACTATCGTTAATATGCAGTAAAATGCAGAATCAGTGAAATGCAGTTAACTAAAAATGAAAAGAAATTCAAATAACAGTGCATTTCTAACTAAAAACTTAAAAACGAAGAGAACTAAGTGAAGATCAACAACAAAAACAATTAACCCAAGTTATCACTACCCGGAAATCACACAAATTTGAGAAACTAGCACTCTCGGGTTGCTTCCAATCTTCCTCCTACTGCTGTGATCTCACCTTAACCTTGATGTGGAAATAATACCCAGCACCCAACCCGCATTAAAACATCAGAATCAAAGACGGTGATGGATGAAATTGATTAGCTCGAATGAATATTGAAGAAAAAAACGTATAAACAAACCGAGAGTAAATAAAAAATTAAATTGATTGCCATGAACAGTAAAAACAAATTATTTAGAAAAAGAAAACATTCGAAAATTTAAAACAAGCTTTAAAATTAACATAAAACTATTCTACCCTAAATTAAAATTATTCCTAAATTTCTCTACACTACTCCTAACCTAGGCTCCCCTTTTCAATTGCCATCATATTCTATTTATACACACACTTAGGGGTACAATGGTAATTTTTTTATTTTTTTATTTTCTCATCCTAGATGAGTTGGCATTGTTTGGCCACTTGTCTTCACACCATTGGCTCCTTGAAATAAATATTTCCATGTCATTTGTCTTTTTTACAATTGGATGTGCTAGGCTCGTGTTGTCTGCGTGGTCCAATCTCGATTTTAGCCCAATTTCGATCCATTTTCTATCGAAATATTCAAAATTCATCCGGATTTAATTTATCTACAAACATGAGAATTTTAATTAAATAAAGGGGATAATTAACAAAATAAATTGGAGATTTAAATAATTAATTAGGAAATTAAGCACAAATAATTCTAAAATATAGAATTATCACACCCCCAAACTTGAGTTTTTGCTTGTCCTCAAGCAAGACAAAATAATTGTAGGAATGACAAGTACTAAACATAATAATTTCCTCAATATTATCCTCAAAGAAAAAGTACAGACTATGAAATCAAGAAATCACAATTATAAGTCCAACACTCAGAATCATTCAATCATAAGTCCTAACCCAAATTGGATCCCTTGTGTGTGTGTGAAAATATCAAAGTCACTTCAAAGTACATTACCTAGATCAGATTATGCAAACATAGTGAATGCAAAGTCAAAGACATGTGATCATTCCTATAAGTTTGCTTTTCACTTCTCTCTCCACTAATGTAGTCACACTTAACTAAAGATCAATAGGACTTCATTAAGCTTGTAATGTAAGGCTGGGGTTAAGGTATGATAAAGTCAATTTAGGTTTAATTACCCCTGACATGCATTACTTCTAGGATCTTAATATAAGAGCTCAAATTATTTCCCCCAAACTTATTTATTTCAATAAACATTTTTTCTATTTTTGTATTTTTCTTCTTTCTTCTTTTTCTTTTTCTTTTTCTTTCATTTTCTTTTCTTTTTTGTTTTGGAACATTCACTATCACCAGATACCCATATGTACAAAGCTCAAAATATATCCCAATGAATTTCATGCTTTCGGGGTAGGGGATAGGAACAAAGTATTTAAGCTAAGGAAAATTATAAGCAGGTGTATTTACAGAGAAAGTCTTATTTGTCCCAGTTGGATGACTAGGGATAAAGTATGTACAGGGATGGCTCAAAAGGCTCAAACGATCCAAAGATGGACTAAATCATCTCCCTAATTAAGTGTGATCTAATATTTCACCTCGAGATCAGATAAAACAAATTCTAGAATATGATGCACAAAATCAACTAAACAAATGCAATCCTATGTCCACATAAGCTTTCTCTAAATAACTATACAGATTCATGACATGACATGTGCATAAGATGAGGAAATCACAATCAGAATTAAGACAAATTTATGAATTCAACTTCATGCTTTTCCTATAATCATGCTTCTTAGTCAATCAAAATCAGACTTAATCATGGGGTCATATCATCGGAATATGGGAAAACTACATGCTAAGTACTAAACCATCCCAAAATCAAACAATTTAAGCTCATATTTTCCAAAAACATTTTAAATTTACTCAAATTTTTGAAAAATATGCTCAAGTGATATCCCCTCCCCCAAACTTGAAGTGCACAGTGTCCTCAGTGTGCAGATAATATAAGAATTTAAGTTCAAGAACAAAGTACTCCCCTTTCTGATGATGATGAACAACTGAAGCTTTATTGAAAGTGCAAAACTAGAAAATAAACCTGCAAAATAAACAAAGAAAGAAACATAGAAAAGAAAAAGAAAAAGAACTATATACAAAAAAGTGAAAAGAAAAACACAACCACTTCAAATGCAACTGAAGAAAACAACACTCAGCAGCAGGGCGAAGAGTAGGAGGATTAGCCAGAATGGTGATAGAATGTTAACAGTTAAATCCTCCTCAGCTCTATCTACTTCCCTCATTCTTTTAGATTTCATGTGCTTAAACCTTATATCCTCATTAATCTCTGTCTTAAAACACTCTTGAGAGTCATCAGGGAGCTTCAAAGGTTTGAACACATTAAAATTCACTTCTTGATCTTGCACTCTCATAGTCAACTCTCCTTTTTGCACATCAATTATCGTCCTACTAGTAGCTAGGAAAGGTCTACCAAAAATAATAGGGACTTTCCTATCTTCCTCCATATCTAGTACAATAAAATCTGCAAGGAAAATAAACTTATCCACCTTTACTAAGACATCCTCAATGACCCCCTTTGGATATTTAATGGATCAATCTGCTAGTTGAAGGGTCATTGTAGTGGGCTTGACATCCCCTATTCCTAACTTTTGATAGACAGACAAAGGCATTAGATTGATACTAGCTCCTAAATCACACAGGGCTCTACCAAAGAATAGATTTCCAATAGTGCAGGGTATGGTAAAACTCCCAGGATCCTTGAGCTTGGGGGTAATTTCCTCTAGATAATTGCACTACATTCCCAAGTTAAGGCCACCGTCTCATAATCTTCCAATCTTCTCTTCCTCGAGAGGATATCCTTTAAAAACTTCACATAACTTGGCATTTGCTCTAAGGCATCTGTAAAAGGAATGTTGATGTGAAGCTTCTTACAAACCTCAAGAAATTTAGCAAATTGTTGTTCCAGTCTTTTTTTTTGGAACATCTGAGGAAAAGGTACTGGTGGTTTAACTAGAGGCAATGTAGTGGGAACCTGTGTAGAATCAGAGGACGAGGAAGGCAATGAAGAAGCGCCTAGCTTTGTTTCCTTTGTAGCCCGATCTTGATGTTCCGTCTCCTTCTAAGCTGTCTCTTTAGAACTTAAGGATTTATCAACTATGAACTGTTCAGGTGCAGACTTAAATTGTGGCTCATCTAACTCTCTGCCACTCCTAAGGGTGATAGATCTAACATGTTCCTTACCCTCCCTTTGCTTAATAGGATTAACTTTAGTGTTACTAGGAAGAGTCCCTTGAGGACGTTGGCTAAGAGCACTAGCTATTTGTCCAACCTGAACTTCTAAGTTCTTAATTAAAGCAGCTTGATTTTGCAGGATAGTCGTGAACATTTCCTCAAGCAAGGGCTTCTTCTTAGTTGCTGGTGCGTGGTAATGTTGGGGCTGCAAGGGTTGTGGTGGTGGTGGTGGTGATGGATGGTATGGAAATTGCGGCTGTGGTGGTACCTGAACCGGTAGGGCATAAAAACCAGGGAGTCCTACAGATCTAGAGCTAGAAGTTTGCCTTTGGTTTTGGCTCCAGGAGAAATTAGGATGGTCATCCACCCTGGATTATAGGTGTTTGAAAAAAGGGTTGTTCTGTTGCATTTGAGAAGGGGCAACATACTGAACCGATTCTATGTTGAGTGGACACCTATCTACAGAGTGGGTACCACTACACAGCTCACAAGAAAGAAAAGGACTTTGGACAAAATAAATCAGATTAGGGCTGGCAGAAGGATTATGCTAGGTACTGAGCGACTCTACCTTCTTCGTAAGATTAGCGATTTGAGAGGTCAAGGAAGACAGTGTGTCGAGCTCATAAATACCCACCGACTTCTTTGGAAATTGCCTCTCCGAGGACCATAAATAGTTTTTAGCCACCATCTTGTCTAAAAGCTCGTAAGCTTCCTCCTCTGTTTTGCACATCAGGGCTCCACCCGCAGCAGCATCAACAATGGTCCTATTTTGACTTATAAGTTCGTTGTAGAAGGTCTGGACTTGCAGCCACAAAGGTAGGCCATGGTGAGGACACTTCCTAAGAAGCTCCTTATATCGTTCCCATGCTTCGTAAAGAGTTTTCGAATCAAATTGGGCAAAGGAAGATATGTTACTACGGAGTTGGGCCATTTTAGAGGGAAGGAAAAACTTAGATAGAAATTGATGAGCTAACTCGTCCCATGTAGAAATGGATCCTAGAGGCAGGGAGGTTAACCAGTGTCTCACCCTATCCCTAAGTGAGAAGGGGAATAATCTAAGTCTAAGCGCATCATCAGTTAATCCATTATGTTTGAACGTGTTGCACAGGTCCAGGAATTGCCCAAGGTGAGCATGTGGGTCATCGTGTGGAAGCCCACTGAACTGTAAAGAAGTTTAGATCATCTGGAGGATTACGGGCTTAATTTCGAAGTTATTTGTAGGGACAGCTGGTGGCCTAATGCTAGAATAATATCCTCCAATCGTCGGTAATGCGTAATCTCCAACGGTTCTAATTTCTCTATTTTCTGTCATTGTGTTTTGCAGCGGAGCTATAAATTTCCTAGAGTCCTTTCAAATTTTTCTAAGAGTACATTCAATTTCAGGATCTAGAGGAAAGCAATCAAAACTCTTGGCTCTACGCATGCAAACATCAAAAAGTCCTTAGAAATTTTTTTTTTAATTTTTTAATTTTTGAATTAAATATTTACAACCTAAATAATTATAAGCTAGAATTACAACTAAGTATAATTTCATCGATATTAATTAACGACTGATTAAAACTTCCCCGGCAACGGCGCCAAATACTTGACACGCCCTAAAGGTATTGTCCGCAAGTGTACGGGTCGTATAAGTAATAATGAGATTTGAGTCCCGAGTTATCGTCCCTCAGAGAAGTTGGTTAGCCAAATTAACTACTGGTTAATCTTACCCTAAGTATATTCTAGTAAATTATAAAACTGAAGTGGGTGATCTACTAAGTCTAACAGTGCTTACCGAACTCCAAGCAATTAAAAGCAAATAACCTACAAAAGAAAATTAAAACAATTAAAATTAATTAACGCAATTAAAATAGAAATGTAATTATGAAAATAAAGCAATAAAATTAATTAAACTAAACTTTAAACCAACTTAAAATAAAAATGCATGAATTGAGTTTAATCTAAATTAATTCTAATAAAAATAAAAATAAAAATTAACTAATAGCATAATTAAATCTAAAATCTAGACTAATCAATAAATTGAACTATAACTAATCATGCAAATAAAATTAAAATCATAACTTCTTATGCTAACAAATTAAATTGGAATTAACTATTCTAAAAATGCATGAAAATGAATTAAAGCTATAATGCAAATGTGCTAAACATGGCCTTAAGTAAATTTAAACCATTCCCTCCAAACACTGTTCATGCTTCAATTTGCTTCTTTTCCAAGAGATGGCCTCGGTCTGTCCGGGTGTGAGTACTGCATGTTCTCGGGTGTGTCTTGTCCATGCCTCTCGTCCAAGTTTGCTAGCTGTTGTCCAGGTGCTCCAGCTACTACTACGTCAAGTTCTGCTCTCGGCTATGCCCTTTCCCGCTGTTATTCCCCGTTCTCAGCTTGTACTGTCTGCTCTGTAACGTTGCGCCATCTCCACGCTTGTCTTCTGCCCAGGTGTGTTGCTTCTGCATCCATTCTTGTATAGTCTAGTAAAGTATAAGCGTAATTCTCAGCTTGGCCAGGTGCTGCCCAAATGAGTTCTTGCACTCTGCTATACAGGAAGGTAAATTACAGCAGACATGTTCTGCTGTATTGCTCTCGGTTTCAAGTCACGACTTCTGCTCCTACATTTTCTGTTGATCATGCTCCCAGCTGCTGTTCTGCCCGCATGCAGTTATAGGTCATCAGTAGTTTCATCCTCATGCAACAAACTCATACCGATAACCTGCAACAATTCTTGCCAGCAACCTGCACCGCAACATTTTGTTTCTGTAATAGACCCTTATCTCCTGCACTAGACTGCCACAACTTGCTGCTGCCCGCTGCTCTAACTGTCCACTTAATACTGATGCATTAACCTTACCTCGTGCCTCACATAACCCAGCAAAAACAGTAAGCAATGCAGATTACAATTAATCCTAGAATTGAACAGTACTAATGCACTTAAACAGAGCCTAACAGAGTATACTGTTAATCCCCGATTACTCCCATGATGCACTCAATCTATGTTCTGCGATGAATGGTGACAATAAGTAACAAAGCAAGGTGAAAATCAATAACTAAATAAAGGAAATTATAGGAAATGCCGTGATGAACAAATGCAAAACCGAGAAGAATGAATAACATGCATTAGAACATAATAGAAACTATCGTTAATATGCAGTAAAATGCAGAATCAGTGAAATGCAGTTAGCTAAAAATGAAAAGAAATTCAAATAACAGTGCATTACTAACTAAAAACTTAAAAACGAAGAGAACTAAGCGAAGATCAACAACAAAAACAATTAACCCAAGTTATCATTACCTGTAAATCACACAAATTTGAGAAACTAGCACTCTCGGGTTGCTTCCAATCTTCCTCCTCCTACTGTGATCTCACCTTACCATTGATGTGGAAATAATACCCAACACCCAACCCGCATAAAAACATCAGAATCAAAGATAGTGATGGATGAAATTGATTAACTTGAATGAATATTGAAGAACAAAACGTATGAACAAATCGAGAGCAAATAAAAAATTAAATTGATTGCCATGAATAGTAAAAACAAATTATTTGTTGGAAAAAGAAAACATTCAAAAATTTAAAACAAGCTTTAAAATTAACATAAAACTATTCTACCCTAAATTAAAACTACTCCTAAATTTCTCTACACTACTCCTAACCTAGGCTCCCCTTTTCAATTGCCATCATATTCTATTTATACACACACTTAGGGGTACAATGGTAATTTTCTTTTCATCCTAGATGGGTTGGCATTGTTTGGCCACTTGTCTTCACACTATTGGCTCCTTGAAATAAATATTTTCATGTCATTTGTCTTTTTATCCAATTGGATGTGCTAGGCTTGTGTTGTCCGCGTGGTCTAATCTCGATTTTAGCCCAATTTCGATCCATTTTCTATCGAAATATTCAAAATTCATCCAGATTTAATTTATCTGCAAACATGACAATTTTAATTAAATAAAGGGGATAATTAACAAAATAAATTGGGGATTTAAATAATTAATTAGGAAATTAAGCACAAATAATTCTAAAAATATAGAATTATTAGTTAGCCAAGCTGAGCAGAGTTCGCAGTCGGATCTCACAATCAGTGAGGATGGATTATTGAGGTTTAGAGGATGAATCTGTGTACCGAACGATGATACCCTAAAGGGACAGATATTGAGAGAATCCCACTGCTCGCGATACACCATGCACCCAGGGAGTATTAAGATGTATCGAGATTTGAGAAAGGTGTACTGGTGGAGTGATATGAAGCGAGACGTAGCAGATTATGTGGCCAGATGTTTAGTGTTCCAGCAAGTGAAAATCGAGCATCGAAAGCCCGAGGGATTACTACAGCCTTTACCTATACCTACATGGAAATGGGAGTGTGTCACCATGGATTTTATTATGGGTTTACAGAGGACCCAGAGAGTTCTTGATGCGATATGGGTCATAGTGGATAGACTGACCAAGAGTGCCCACTTCCTTGCCATCAAGAACACAGATACTGTGGATGCCTTAGCTGAGTTATATGTCAGCGAGATAGCTAGATTACATGCGGCTCCAATGAGTATTATTTCAGATAGAGATTCTCGATTTACATTCAGATTTTGGACCCAATTTCAGGAGTCCATGGGATCTCGATTGAGTTTCAATACCGCCTATCATCCTCAGACAGATGGTCAGTCAGAGAGGACTATTCAGACCCTGGAGGATATGTTGAGGGTGTGTACAATGGATTTTAAGGGATCATGGGCACCTGCCCTAGTAGAGTTTGCGTAAAATTATAGCTATCATGCGAGTATTGGAATGGTACCTTTTGTGACGCCCCGGAAACGCGAAAAAAAAATGGGCTATTTTTTTTTTATATCCTTTACTTAAGTTGTATTCCTATCAGTGCCAATTTCTTAATCTTTCGTTAATGTACCGAGACGCAGTTTATAATCGTAACCAGTCGAATTCAATATCTTTTCCTCTACTTGTCAGTACGTCTATTCTCATCCCCACACTTTATATATCTAGAATATATAGTAAGGTTTAAACTGCGTTACTACTACTTTAGTTACATTCATATTTCTTACTTTATCTTAAGCAAATCTGTGAGGTAAAAATAAAGGGGTGAGCTCTTCAAGCCCAGTAAGACATGCATTTAAGGCAGTCTTAGCATTAAAACATGTAAATGTAAAATGTTGTGATATAACTTTATAAAATATCATGCATGTGAATATTAACCGAAGCATATTTAGTTTCGAAAGACAAGTCAAAGTACTTGTGATATCATAACTGGTAGCATGTAATTTATAAATCATGCATCTTATAAAACACGTAGCATGTAAATCATGTAACAAATATCCCGTAGGAAATCATTCACATAGCATATATCACGTAGCTCGTTTAAAGAGCAAATCAAGTCAGAGTACATAATATTTAAATCATAAAATTTAGTACTTTTTTCTTTCAAATAATACTGATTCTTTTGATGGAGACTAGGCAGCATTTTCATTACGACAAGAGTCGTATTCATGTATGTATTTCACATAGGAAATTTGCATAGATGCTTCACTTATACTTAATACCGATGGCCATGGTAAGGGACTGTAGACTGGATCAGGGTCTTACAGAGCCCCTCGCCACTATACATATATTTCCTTTAACGGAGAGTGGCATAAACATCACACCGAGTGGTACAAATACCCGACGTAGTTCAACATGCACCACACGGGACTAAACCTACACCAAGTGGTATGAGGCATGTTCCACGACGGTCCAGACCCCACACGGCAATTTAAGATAGCTCTCATAGCTTACATATAACCTTAGTCTCAAAACATTTCTTTGAAATTATTTCTCAGGTCCGTTCACCCATAAACTTTTAAATCATTTCTCGGGTCCGTACACCCGTAAATTTATAGAAATCATATTTTTAATCATATTTCGGGTCCGTTCACCCGTAAATTCATAGAAATAACGATTTAATTATATTTCGGGTCCGTTCACCCGTAAACTTGTAGAAATCATATTTTTAATCATAATTCGGGTCCTTTCACCCGTAACTTGTAGAAATAATGAATTTTCATTTTCACATAACAAATTTCATTTAAAAACATTTCACAGATATCAAAAGTATATTTTGAAGATCTCGAAAAATAGGGTTTTTCTTTCGATTTTCTCGATTTTCAAGTGCATAGTAATTTTTCCAAGTTCGGAGTTATTATTCGTAAAAACTAACATGTTCAACAAATTTTTAAGCTGAAGTAAGGTATTTGAATACCAATACTACTTTAAATCACATCCCTTACCTCGTAGATCGTAGGGCAGCGCAAACTTGTCGGGTCTCGAGATTGCCTCGATTTGCGTGTCAAATTCCCGAACTGCCCAAAATGACATCCATTCATCATATATTGATCAATTTCATCTTAACATACTCAATTTTAATTTATCTTCTCGAAGTTTTACCAATTTTGACTTTTCGGCCAACTTTTTCGGTTTTCTCGGTTTTATCGATTTAGTGCCGTTTCTCACAAATCTCGTTATTCAAATTTCTCATTTCATTACTTCATTAACCTTATGACTCATTCAAGTTCATAAATCAAGCTAGTCATTTTGTAAGATTTTCAATTCTTTCGTTTTTCGATTTTACAATGAGTCAAACTATAAATCGGGATTTCTCGGTATAAATTTAACCGTTAATAACCTTAGATCCATCAAATTTTTCACATAAACACATCAACACCTTGCTGTCCAGATCTCAAATCATTGTTAGAAGTTAAATCATCCAAGTCCACTTAACTAAAAATCTTTCAACAACACCAAATAACAACATATATGAACTTCATCATCATCCATCAACTTTACCTCGAGTTTGGCCAAGGTTGACCACGTTTTTGATTCTTCAAATTGATCCTCAACTGTTATTTAACATGTATAGATCTTAGAATCATCAAAAACTACAAGAAAACTCAGCCAAAGAATCCAAAAATTCCAAGTTCTTCACTTACCAAAAACAGGGCAGATTCGTCGACCGTTTTTGTTTTGCGTTTTTCACCTAGTAAATGATCTTATTTGTGGCTGAATTTTTTATATGTTATATAGGGATGGATGAGGAATATTTTATCCTTCTTGTCCGAGACCTGAATCTGACCGGAAGGTGGCCGGAAAAATCACGCACGGAGGGAAAACAGAGGACGCCTGCGGGAAGAAAGGGAGGGGGATATCTCTCGGCCTAGAAGTCCTTTGGGTTGATTTTTATGCCCACTGAAAGATCATTAAGTCTAATTTCAGACTTGAAAAACTTGGCTCGAATTGAATACCGGAAGGTCTTCAAATTTGACAAACATGTTGGCTGGGTCGGCAGGCTGAAGGGGACAGATTTCTGTCCTCTTCTAGAAGAATTTAAGAAAAATTATTCTAGTCCAATTTTCTCCAAATTTCCACTTTTAAAGTGTTATACTATGTCTCTAGTATGTTTCATAAGGATTTTAGGGTCACTTGTTTAAGAAAAATTACCCGATTGAACCCATTTTGCGCGATTTGGTCAATACCGAGCAAAATGACTTAAAGTTTTCAATTTACCTTAAAAATTAATTCGATCCCCAAAACCTCCATATTTCCACTTGATTTTGATTTCTCAAGTAAATTTCATCTTATATTAATTTTCTATACCCTCGAAATAATTTTCGAGAATTTTTAGAATTTATTCCGGATTTATTCTCTTTTTCGAGCCCATTTGCTCGATTTAGTGCAAAGCCCGAACCTTACTAACTTTTTCACTTTCAATTCCTTAGTTTACCTTCCTAAACATCAATTCATACTCAAACATGTAATTCTTAAGAAATTCTCGAGCTTAGAGCCTTACCTCAGTTTACGTGCCAATGGGCCCCACGTAACTAACCCGAGTGTTTTGGTGGTTTCAGGCCTGCATAATATTATTCTAAGTTCTCAATTACTTCTTAGTTTACCAAATAAGAACTAAAGTGAGAAATATTTGGGTTTCACATTTCTCCCCACCTTTTAGGAATTCGGTCCTCCGAATTCAAACTGGTCCATCGAATAACTGCGGATATTTCTCTTTCATGTGACTCTCTAGCTCCCATGTAGTTTCTTCTGTTGAGTGGTGTCGCCAGAGAATCTTTACCAGTGGAATCGTCTTAGATCGAAGTACCTTCTCTTTTCTGTCGAGGATCCGAATCGGTTGTTCAATATAACTCATGTATTCATGAATCTCCAATGGTTTGTACTCTATGACATGAGAAGGGTCCGGATAATACTTTCTTAACATGGAAACGTGAAAGACATCATGTATACCCGACAACTGTGGGGGTAGTGCAAGTCGGTATGCAACGTCTCCCACTTTCTCCAATATTTCAAATGGACCAATGAAGCGAGGACTGAGCTTCCCTTTCTTTCCGAAACGTGTGACACCCTTCATCGGAGACACCTTTACAAATACAGAGTCCCCAACTTGAAATTCCAGAGGACGTCTTCGCACATCTGCATAACTCTTTTGCCTACTTTGTGCTGTCCTCAATCTATCACAAATTAACTGAACTCCTTTGGCTGCTTGTTCAACTAGTTCGAGAGCAAGTATTTTCTTATCACCCACTTCTTCCCATGCAATCGGAGATCTACATCTCCTGCCATATAGAGCTTCATAAGGAGCCATACCAATGCTAGCATGATAACTGTTATTATAAGCAAATTCAGCGAGAGGCAAATGATCATCCCATGAGCCCTTAAAATCTAGTGCACATGCCCTTAACATATCCTCTAAGGTCTGAATAGTCCGCTCGGACTGACCGTCTGTCTGAGGATGATAGGCGGTGCTCAAATTCAGTCGAGATCCCATGGCTTCCTGAAAACGAGTCCAAAACCTCGAAGTGAATCGAGAATCTCTATCAGAGGTAATACTCACAGGAGCTCCATGCAATCGTGCCACCTCTCGGACATACAGTTCTGCTAGCTTATCTAGAGAATCAGTGCTCTTAATGGCGAGAAAATGGGCACTCTTTGTCAGTCTGTCCACAATCACCCAGACTGCATCATGACCTCTCTGGGTCCTAGGTAACCCCATAATAAAATCCATAGTAATATGCTCCCATTTCCAAGTAGGCACTGGTAAAGACTTAAGCAGTCCTGCTGGCTTCTGGTGCTCAGCCTTAATCTGTTGGCAGACTAAACATCTAGCCACAAAATCTGCCACATCTTTCTTCATTCCTGTCCACCAATACACTTTTTGGAGATCATGGTACATCTTAGTACTACCTGGGTGTATGGTGAATCGAGAACAATGAGACTCTTTCAAAATGCTCTGTCTCAGGGTGTCATCATGGGGTACACAAATATAGCCCCGAAATCTCAACAATCCATCATCACTGACCAAGAATTCTGACTGCGATCTCTCCTCAGCCTTACTAACCATATTCAGTAATTTCTGATCATTCCTCTGTCCTGCTCTGATTTGATCCAGTATACTGGGCTCTATCTGTAGACTAGCCATAAACCCATCCTTAACCTCATCAACACTGAGTTTGAGCTCGACGAATTGCCCTAACAAGTCCCATTCTCTAGTCATCATATAGGACATCATACCTTTTCTACTGAGGGCATCTACTACCACATTCGCCTTGCCCGGATGGTACAAAATCTCGCAGTCATAATCCTTCAGGAGCTCTATCCATCTTCGCTGTCTCATATTCAGCTCCTTCTGATCAAAAATATACTTGAGACTCTTATGGTCGGTGAAAATCTGAAATTTTCACCATACAAGTAATGTCGACATATCTTCAGTGCAAAAATTACTGCAGCCAACTCCAAGTCATGAGTGGGATAGTTACGCTCATGGTCCTTTAGCTGGCGAGACCCATAAGCAACCACTCTACCATTCTGCATTAGCGCACAGCCCAAACCCTGGTAGGAGGCATCACTGTAAACTGTAAATCCCCCTGAACCGCTCGGAATGGTCAAGACTGGTGCTGTGGTCAACCGGTGTTTGAGCTCTTAGAAGCTCCGCTCACACTGGTCAGACCACTCAAATGGGACATTCTTACGGGTCAATTTAGACAGTGGAGATGCAATCTGGGAAAATCCTTCGACAAACCTTCGGTAGTATCCTGCTAATCCCAGGAAACTTCGAATCTCTGTCACTGTCCTTGGTCTCTCCCATTTTAATACTGCATCCACTTTGGATGGATCCACAGACACCCCATTCTTAGATACTATGTGTCCGAGGAAGGCAATCTGTTCCAACCAGAATGCACATTTACTGAATTTTCCATACAGTCTCTTCTCACGAAGAGTTTGGAGCACAATTCTCAAATGCTGCTCATGCTCCTCCCGAGACTTAGAATAAATCAGTATGTCATCAATGAACACAATCACAAATTTATCCAAATATTCTCGAAAAACATCATTCATCAAATTCATAAAGGCAGCAGGGGCGTTTGTTAGCCCAAAGGGCATTACCAAAAATTCATAGTGCCCATATCGGGTCCGAAAGGCTGTCTTCGGCACATCAGCCTCCTTAATCCTTAACTGATGATAACCCGATCTCAGATCTATTTTGGAGAACACTGACGCCCCTCTTAATTGATCGAATAAGTCATCTATCCTTGGTAGAGGATACATATTCTTTATCGTTGCCTTATTCAACAGTCTATAATCAATACACAGGTGAAGACTGCCATCTTTCTTTCTGACAAACAGTACCGGAGCACCCCATGGAGACACACTCGGCCTAATAAATCCCTTATCGAGCAATTCTTGTAACTGCCTTTTCAATTCCTCTAATTCGACCAATGCCATTCGATAAGGTGGCTTGGAAATAGGCTGAGTGTCGGGCACCATATCAATTGCAAATTCAACTTCTCTCTCTCGTGGTAGTCCCGGTAAATCTTCTGGAAAGCCATCGAGAAACTCACATACAACCGAAACATCTTGAATACTTGGTGGTTCCCGACTGTTGTCAGAAATAAAGGCAATATAGCCTTCATATGAATCATAATGTTAGCAACTTTTTAATTTATTACCCAATAACTTCGTAAAATTTAACACCATGCATTTTATTTATTCTTAGCAAAACATACATCAAACTTTTCGGGTAAGGAGAAAGTCAGGGTCTTAGTGTAGCAATCTAAATTTACACGATTAGCAGCTAGCCAACCCATACCCAAAATTACATCAAAACCTGACATATTCAATAAAATTAGATCTGCTAGCATCTTTCTACCTCCTACCACAATTTCACAATTTTTACATATCATATCCGTCAATTGAGAGTCATGCATAGGTGTACTGATACGTAACATGGGATTTAAGGATTCAGGTTTTAAATGCAATTTACATGCAATTTGTGGGGAAATAAAAGAGTGTGTAGCACCTGAATCAAATAAAACATGTGCGTAGTAATTACAGACCATAAGCATACCTCTGATAATATCGGAGGAGATGTCAGCTGTCTCTCTGTCTATCGCTCGCACATGTCCCTGTGCAATGGGCCTCTTACCCTTCTCTGCAGCTGTTGCTCTCCGCTGCGGGACCTGTCTCTGGGGAATTTGTACTTGCCTCTTAGGCTGTTTTGGTTGTTCCCGAGATTCATAAGGTCTCATTAATGGGCAATCCTTAATCATGTACCCTGCCTCTCCACACCTGAAACAAACATTAGTAACCCAACGGCATTCACCAGCATGTATCTTGCCACAGTTCTTGCACCGTGGCACTACTGTCCCAGGGCTTCGAGCAGTGGCAGCACTACCCATATGGATCTTGGGCTTCCCAACCCATGTTTGAGGCTCATCTGTTCTTTGCCTCTTCGGCTGGCTCTTTCTCATATCATATCGAGATGCTTGTATCCCTTTTCCTTTATCTCGATCCTTGGCTTTGTACCCATGCTTAGCTCGGGTCACATCTAAGCCTCTTTCAACTTCTTGAGCCCGACCTAGAGCATCCTTAAAATCCTCAAATCGGAATCCCAATAATCTATCCCGGATCCCTGATCTCAGACCTGCCAAGAATCTCTCAATTCGACACGCTGGATCCCTAAGGGTGTCAGGATCAAATCTCAAAAGGGTAGTGAATCGACTTTCATACTGATCAACAGTCGAACTGCTCTGAGTCAGATTAAAAAATTCTGCCTGCATTTTCTTTTGTGCTATAAGCGGAATATACTGGGCTCTGAATGCATCTAGAAATGCCTCCCATGAAATATCTGTTGGATTATCAGCTAAGGTTTTCTGTGTGGTCTTCCACCAAAATTTGGCCTCTTCCTTGAGCATGTAGCTAGCCATAGTCACTTTTTCTTCATCCGTGCAACCCAAATACTGAAATACCGAATCAAGGTCTATTAACCATTCCTCAGCCTTAATCGGATCCTTTACCCCTGTAAATTCTGGGGGACTCATTTTCAAAAATTCTCGCAGCCTTTGGGTGTCTCTAACATCTCTAGGCTGTGGAGCTACAGGCTGAGGTGCTGGGGCTGGCGGAGGATTCTGTGGTGGGGGAGGAGGAACTTGTGCTGGTGCAGTAGTGGCATCAGTACCAGGGGTGTTTGCCCAAAACTGCTGGGCAATAATCGCAGTCAACGCATGTACTGTTTCCTCGAGCCTCCTTATTCTCTCAGTGGGGCTCTCAGGTTGAGGGGGAGATGGCGGAGCAGGTTGTGCCTGTCTCCTTGGACGGCCTCTCCTACCACTCATATTTTTAGTAATCGTTTACCTGCACGTACACCCAAAGTTTTAATCATGACTTAACAAATATACTTACTTTACAACCAGACAAGCATAGCCAATTTGGGATGTAATCTGACTTTTCGATTTGGCACTAACAGTACTAGACAACTTTTGCTCTGATACCAAGAAAACTGTAACGCCCCGGAAACGCGAAAAAAAATGGGCTATTTTTTTTTTTATATCCTTTACTTAAGTTGTATTCCTATCAGTGCCAATTTCTTAATCTTTCGTTAATGTACCGAGACGCAGTTTATAATCGTAACCAGTCGAATTCAATATCTTTTCCTCTACTTGTCAGTACGTCTATTCTCATCCCCACACTTTATATATCTAGAATATATAGTAAGGTTTAAACTGCGTTACTACTACTTTAGTTACATTCATATTTCTTACTTTACATCCCAAAACATTATTACAACATTGTCTATGCTTTACAGGAAGTCTGGTAGGTAAAGTAAAATATACCTTACTAGTACTGAGGATAGCCTGGAAGGGCTGAGTCCGCCTATCCACGACTATTGTACGGCAGGTAAGGATGACAATTTACTTAAGCAAATCTGTGAGGTAAAAATAAAGGGGTGAGCTCTTCAAGCCCAGTAAGACATGCATTTAAGGCAGTCTTAGCATTAAAACATGTAAATGTAAAATGTTGTGATATAACTTTATAAAATATCATGCACGTGAATATTAACCGAAACATATTTAGTTTCGAAAGACAAGTCAAAGTACTTGTGATATCATAACTGGTAGCATGTAATTTATAAATCATGCATCTTATAAAACACGTAGCATGTAAATCATGTAACAAATATCCCGTAGGAAATCATTCACATAGCATATATCAAGTAGCTCGTTTAAAGAGCAAATCAAGTCAGAGTACATAATATTTAAATCATAAAATTTAGTACTCTTTTCTTTCAAATAATACTGATTCTTTTGATGGAGACTAGGCAGCATTTTCATTACGACAAGAGTCGTATTCATGTATGCATTTCACATAGGAAATTTGCATAGATGCTTCACTTATACTTAATACCGATGGCCATGGTAAGGGACTGTAGACTGGATCAGTGTCTTATAGAGCCCCTCGCCACTATACATATATTTCCTTTGACGGAGAGTGGCATAAACATCACACCGAGTGGTACAAATACCCGACGTAGTTCAACATGCACCACACGGGACTAAACCTACACCAAGTGGTATGAGGCATGTTCCACGACGGTCCAGACCCCACACGGCAATTTAAGATAGCTCTCATAGCTTACATATAGCCTTAGTCTCAAAACATTTCTTTGAAATTATTTCTCAGGTCCGTTCACCCATAAACTTTTAAATCATTTCTCGGGTCCGTACACCCGTAAATTTATAGAAATCATATTTTTAATCATATTTCGGGTCCGTTCACCCGTAAATTCATAGAAATAATGATTTAATTATATTTCGGGTCTGTTCACCCGTAAACTTATAGAAATCATATTTTTAATCATAATTCGGGTCCTTTCACCCGTAACTTGTAGAAATAATGAATTTTCATTTTCACATAACAAATTTCATTTAAAAACATTTCACAGATATCAAAAGTATATTTTGAAGAGCTCGAAAAATAGGGTTTTTCTTTCGATTTTCTCGATTTTTAAGTGCATAGTAATTTTTCCAAGTTCGGAGTTATTATTCGTAAAAACTAACATGTTCAACACATTTTTAAGCTGAAGTAAGGTATTTGAATACCAATACTACTTTAAATCACATCCCTTACCTCGTAGATCGTAGGGCAGCGCAAACTTGTCGGGTCTCGAGATTGCCTCGATTTGCGTGTCAAATTCCCGAACTGCCCAAAACGACATCCATTCATCATATATTGATCAATTTCATCTTAACATACTCAATTTTAATTTATCTTCTCGAAGTTTGACCAATTTTGACTTTTCGGTCAACTTTTTCGGTTTTCTCGGTTTTATCGATTTAGTGCCGTTTCTCACAAATCTCGTTATTCAAATTTCTCATTTCATTACTTCATTAACCTTATGACTCATTCAAGTTCATAAATCAAGCTAGTCATTTTGTAAGATTTTCAATTCTTTTGTTTTTCGGTTTTACAATGAGTCAAACTATAAATCGGGCTTTCTCGGTATAAATTTAACCGTTAATAACCTTAGATCCATCAAATTTTTCACATAAACACATCAACACCTTGCTGTCCAGATCTCAAATCATTGTTAGAAGTTAAATCATCCAAGTCCACTTAACTAAAAATCTTTCAACAACACCAAATAACAACATATATGAACTTCATCATCATCCATCAACTTTACCTCGAGTTTGACCAAGGTTGACCACGTTTTTGATTCTTTAAATTGATCCTCAACTGTTATTTAACATGTATAGATCTTAGAATCATCAAAAACTACAAGAAAACTCAGCCAAAGAATCCAAAAATTCCAAGTTCTTCACTTACCAAAAACAGGGCAGATTCGTCGACCATTTTTGTTTTGCTTTTTTCACCTAGTAAATGATCTTATTTGTGGCTTAATTTTTTATATGTTATATAGGGATAGATGAGGAAGATTTTATCCTTCTTGGCCGAGACCTGAATCTGACCGGAAGGTGGCCGGAAAAATCACGCACGGAGGGAAAATAGAGGACGCTTGCGGGAAGAAAGGGAGGGGGATATCTCTCGGCCTAGAAGTCCTTTGGGTTGATTTTTATGCCCACTGAAAGATCATTAAGTCTAATTTCAGACTTGAAAAACTTGGCTCGAATTGAATACCGGAAGGTCTTCAAATTTGACAAACATGTTGGCTGGGTCGGCAGGCTGAAGGGGACAGATTTCTGTCCTCTTCTAGAAGAATTTAAGAAAAATTATTCTAGTCCAATTTTCTCCAAATTTCCACTTTTAAAGTGTTATAATATGTCTCTAGTATGTTTCATAAGGATTTTAGGGTCACTTGTTTAAGAAAAATTACCCGATTGAACCCATTTTGCGCGATTTGGTCAATACCGAGCAAAATGACTTAAAGTTTTCAATTTACCTTAAAAATTAATTCGATCCCCAAAACCTCCATATTTCCACTTGATTTTGATTTCTCAAGTAAATTTCATCTTATATTAATTTTCTATACCCTCGAAATAATTTTCGAGAATTTTTAGAATTTATTCCGGATTTATTCTCTTTTTCGAGCCCATTTGCTCGATTTAGTGCAAAGCCCGAACCTTACTAACTTTTTCACTTTCAATTCCTTAGTTTACCTTTCTAAACATCAATTCATACTCAAACATGTAATTCTTAAGAAATTCTCGAGCTTAGAGCCTTACCTCAGTTTACGTGCCAGTGGGCCCCACGTAACTAACCCGAGTGTTTTGGTGGTTTCAGGCCTGCATAATATTATTCTGAGTTCTCAATTACTTCTTAGTTTACCAAATAAGAACTAAAGTGAGAAATATTTGGGTTTCACATTTCTCCCCACCTTTTAGGAATTCGGTCCTCCGAATTCAAACTGGTCCATCGAATAACTGCGGATATTTCTCTTTCATGTGACTCTCTAGCTCCCATGTAGTTTCTTCTATTGAGTGCTGTCGCCAGAGAATCTTTACCAGTGGAATTGTCTTAGATCGAAGTACCTTCTCTTTTCTGTCGAGGATCCGAATCGGTTGTTCAATATAACTCATGTATTCATGAATCTCCAATGGTTTGTACTCTATGACATGAGAAGGGTCCGGATAATACTTTCTTAACATGGAAACGTGAAAGACATCATGTATACCCGACAACTGTGGGGGTAGTGCAAGTCGGTATGCAACGTCTCCCACTTTCTCCAATATTTCAAATGGACCAATGAAGCGAGGACTGAGCTTCCCTTTCTTTCCGAAACGTGTGACACCCTTCATCGGAGACACCTTTACAAATACAGAGTCCCCAACTTGAAATTCCAGAGGACGTCTTCGCACATCTGCATAACTCTTTTGCCTACTTTGTGCTGTCCTCAATCTATCACAAATTAACTGAACTCCTTTGGCTGCTTGTTCAACTAGTTTGGGAGCAAGTATTTTCTTATCACCCACTTCTTCCCATGCAATCGGAGATCTACATCTCCTGCCATATAGAGCTTCATAAGGAGCCATACCAATGCTAGCATGATAACTGTTATTATAAGCAAATTCAGCGAGAGGCAAATGATCATCCCATGAGCCCTTAAAATCTAGTGCACATGCCCTTAACATATCCTCTAAGGTCTGAATAGTCCGCTCGGACTGACCGTCTGTCTGAGGATGTTAGGCGGTGCTCAAATTTAGTCGAGATCCCATGGCTTCCTGAAAACGAGTCCAAAACCTCGAAGTGAACCGAGAATCTCTATCAGAGGTAATACTCACAGGAGCTCCATGCAATCGTGCCACCTCTCGGACATACAGTTCTGCTAGCTTATCTAGAGAATCAGTGCTCTTAATGGCGAGAAAATGGGCACTCTTTGTCAGTCTGTCCACAATCACCCAGACTGCATCATGACCTCTCTGGGTCCTAGGTAACCATAATAAAATCCATAGTAATATGCTCCCATTTCCAAGTAGGCACTGGTAAAGACTTAAGCAGTCCTGCTGGCTTCTGGTGCTCAGCCTTAATCTGGTGGCAGACTAAACATCTAGCCACAAAATCTGCCACATCTTTCTTCATTCCTGTCCACCAATGCACTTTTTGGAGATCATGGTACATCTTAGTACTACCTGGGTGTATGGTGAATCGAGAACAATGAGACTCTTTCAAAATACTCTGTCTCAGGGTGTCATCATGGGGTACACAAATACAGCCCCGAAATCTCAACAATCCATCATCACTGACCAAGAATTCTGACTGCGATCTCTCCTCAGCCTGACTAACCATATTCAGTAATTTCTGATCATTCCTTTGTCCTGCTCTGATTTGATCCAGTATACTGGGCTCTATCTGTAGACTAGCCATAAACCCATCCTTAACCTCATCAACACTGAGTTTGAGCTCGGCGAATTGCCCTAACAAGTCCCATTCTCTAGTCATCATATAGGACATCATACCTTTTCTACTGAGGGCATCTGCTACCACATTCGCCTTGCCCGGATGGTACAAAATCTCGCAGTCATAATCCTTCAGGAGCTCTATCCATCTTCGCTGTCTCATATTCAGCTCCTTCTGATCAAAAATATACTTGAGACTCTTATGGTCGGTGAAAATCTGAAATTTTTCACCATACAAGTAATGTCGCCATATCTTCAGTGCAAAAATTACTGCAGCCAACTCCAAGTCATGAGTGGGATAGTTACGCTCATGGTCCTTTAGCTGGCGAGACCCATAAGCAACCACTCTACCATTCTGCATTAGCGCACAGCCCAAACCCTGGTAGGAGGCATCACTGTAAACTGTAAATCCCCCTGAACCGCTCGGAATGGTCAAGACTGGTGCTGTGGTCAACCGGTGTTTGAGCTCTTAGAAGCTCCGCTCACACTGGTCAGACCACTCAAATGGGACATTCTTACGGGTCAATTTAGACAGTGGAGATGCAATCTGGGAAAATCCTTCGACAAACCTTCGGTAGTATCCTGCTAATCCCAGGAAACTTCGAATCTCTGTCACTGTCCTTGGTCTCTCCCATTTTAATACTGCATCCACTTTGGATGGATCCACAGACACCCCATTCTTAGATGCTATGTGTCCGAGGAAGGCAATCTGTTCCAACCAGAATGCACATTTACTGAATTTTCCATACAGTCTCTTCTCACGAAGAGTTTGGAGCACAATTCTCAAATGCTGCTCATGCTCCTCCCGAGACTTAGAATAAATCAGTATGTCATCAATGAACACAATCACAAATTTATCCAAATATTCTCGAAAAACATCATTCATCAAATTCATAAAGGCAGCAGGGGCGTTTGTCAGCCCAAAGGGCATTACCAAAAATTCATAGTGCCCATATCGGGTCCGAAAGGCTGTCTTCGGCACATCAGCCTCCTTAATCCTTAACTGATGATAACCCGATCTCAGATCTATTTTGGAGAACACTGATGCCCCTCTTAATTGATCGAATAAGTCATCTATCCTTGGTAGAGGATACTTATTCTTTATCGTTGCCTTATTCAACAGTCTATAATCAATACACAGGCGAAGACTGCCATCTTTCTTTCTGACAAACAGTACCGGAGCACCCCATAGAGACACACTCGGCCTAATAAATCCCTTATCGAGCAATTCTTGTAACTGCCTTTTCAATTCCTCTAATTCGACCAATGCCATTCGATAAGGTGGCTTGGAAATAGGCTGAGTGTCGAGCACCATATCAATTGCAAATTCAACTTCTCTCTCTGGTGGTAGTCCCGGTAAATCTTCTGGAAAGCCATCGAGAAACTCACATACAACCGAAACATCTTGAATACTTGGTGGTTCCCGACTGTTGTCAGAAATAAAGGCAATATAGCCTTCATATGAATCATAATGTTAGGAACTTTTTAATTTATTACCCAATAACTTCGTAAAATTTAACACCATGCATTTTATTTATTCTTAGCAAAACATACATCAAACTTTTCGGGTAAGGAGAAAGTCAGGGTCTTAGTGTAGCAATCTAAATTTACACGATTAGCAGCTAGCCAATCCATACCCAAAATTACATCAAAACCTGACATATTCAATAAAATTAGATCTGCTAGCATCTTTCTACCTCCTACCACAATTTCACAATTTTTACATATCATATCCGTCAATTGAGAGTCATGCATAGGTGTACTGATACGTAACATGGGATTTAAGGATTCAGGTTTTAAATGCAATTTACATGCAATTTGTGGGGAAATAAAAGAGTGTGTAGCACCTGAATCAAATAAAACATGTGCGTAGTAATTACAGACCATAAGCATACCTCCGATAGTATCGGAGGAGATGTCAGCTGTCTCTCTGTCTATCGCTCGCACATGTCCCTGTGCAATGGGCCTCTTACCCTTCTCTGCAGCTGTTGCTCTCTGCTGCAGGACCTGTCTCTGGGGAATTTGTACTTGCCTCTCAGGCTGTTTTGGTTGTTCCCGAGATTCATAAGGTCTCATTAATGGGCAATCCTTAATCATGTACCCTGCCTCTCCACACCTGAAACAAACATTAGTAACCCAACGGCATTCACCAGCATGTATCTTGCCACAGTTCTTGCACCGTGGCACTACTGTCCCAGGGCTTCGAGCAGTGGCAGCACTACCCATATGGATCTTGGGCTTCCCAACCCATGTCTGAGGCTCATCTGTTCTTTGCCTCTTCGGCTGGCTCTTTCTCATATCATATCGAGATGCTTGTATCCCTTTTCCTTTATCTCGATCCTTGGCTTTGTACCCATGCTCAGCTCGGGTCACATCTAAGCCTCTTTCAACTTCTTGAGCCCGACCTAGAGCATCCTTAAAATCCTCAAATCGGAATCCCAATAATCTATCCCGGATCCCTGATCTCAGACCTGCCAAGAATCTCTCAATTCGACACGCTGGATCCCTAAAGGTGTCAGGATCAAATCTCAAAAGGGTAGTGAATCGACTTTCATATTGATCAACAGTCGAACTGCTCTGAGTCAGATTAAAAAATTTTGCCTGCATTTTCTTTTGTGCTATAAGCGGAATATACTGGGCTCTGAATGCATCTAGAAATGCCTCCCATGAAATATCTGTTGGATTATCAGCTAAGGTTTTCTGTGTGGTCTTCCACCAAAATTTGGCCTCTTCCTTGAGCATGTAGCTAGCCATAGTCACTTTTTCTTCATCCGTGCAACCCAAATACTGAAATACCGAATCAAGGTCAATTAACCATCCCTCAGCCTTAATCGGATCCTTTACCCCTGTAAATTCTGGGGGACTCATTTTCAAAAATTCTCGCAGCCTTTGGGTGTCTCTAACATCTCTAGGCTGTGGAGCTACAGGCTGAGGTGCTGGGGCTGCCGGAGGATTCTGTGGTGGGGGAGGTGGAACTTGTGCTGGTGCACTAGTGGCATCAGTACCAGGGGTGTTTGCCCCAAACTGCTGGGCAATAATCGCAGTCAACGCATGTACTATTTCCTCGAGCCTCCTTATTCTCTTAGTGGGGCTCTCAGGTTGAGGGGGAGATGGCGGAGCAGGTTGTGCCTGTCTCCTTGGACGGCCTCTCCTACCACTCATATTTTTAGTAATCGTTTACCTGCACGTACACCCAAAATTTTAATCATGACTTAACAAATATACTTACTTTACAACCAGACAAGCATAGCCAATTTGGGATGTAATCTGACTTTTCGATTTGGCACTAACAGTACTAGACAACTTTTGCTCTGATACCAAGAAAACTGTGACGCCCCGAAAACGCGAAAAAAATGGGCTATTTTTTTTTTATATCCTTTACTTAAGTTGTATTCCTATCAGTGCCAATTTCTTAATCTTTTGTTAATGTACCGAGACGCAGTTTATAATCGTAACCAGTCGAATTCAATATCTTTTCCTCTACTTGTCAGTACGTCTATTCTCATCCCCACACTTTATATATCTAGAATATATAGTAAGGTTTAAACTGCGTTACTACTACTTTAGTTACATTCATATTTCTTACTTTACATCCCAAAACATTATTACAACATTGTCTATGCTTTACAGGAAGTCTGGTAGGTAAAGTAAAATATACCTTACTAGTACTGAGGATAGCCTGGAAGGGCTGAGTCCGCCTATCCACGACTATTGTACGGCAGGTAAGGATGACAATTTACTTAAGCAAATCTGTGAGGTAAAAATAAAGGGGTGAGCTCTTCAAGCCCAGTAAGACATGCATTTAAGGCAGTCTTAGCATTAAAACATGTAAATGTAAAATGTTGTGATATAACTTTATAAAATATCATGCACGTGAATATTAACCGAAACATATTTAGTTTCGAAAGACAAGTCAAAGTACTTGTGATATCATAACTGGTAGCATGTAATTTATAAATCATGCATCTTATAAAACACGTAGCATGTAAATCATGTAACAAATATCCCGTAGGAAATCATTCACATAGCATATATCACGTAGCTCGTTTAAAGAGCAAATCAAGTCAGAGTACATAATATTTAAATCATAAAATTTAGTACTCTTTTCTTTCAAATAATACTGATTCTTTTGATGGAAACTAGGCAGCATTTTCATTACGACAAGAGTTGTATTCATGTATGCATTTCACATAGGAAATTTGCATAGATGCTTCACTTATACTTAATACCAATGGCCATGGTAAGGGACTGTAGACTGGATCAGGGTCTTACAGAGCCCCTCTCCACTATACATATATTTCCTTTAACGGAGAGTGGCATAAACATCACACCGAGTCGTACAAATACCCGACGTAGTTCAACATGCACCACACGGGACTAAACGTACACCAAGTGGTATGAGGCATGTTCCACGACGGTCCAGACCCCACACGGCAATTTAAGATAGCTCTCATAGCTTACATATAGCCTTAGTCTCAAAACATTTCTTTGAAATTATTTCTCAGGTCCGTTCACCCATAAACTTTTAAATCATTTCTCGGGTCCGTACACCCGTAAATTTATAGAAATCATATTTGTAATCATATTTCGGGTCCGTTCACCCGTAAATTCATAGAAATAATGATTTAATTATATTTCGGGTCCGTTCACCCGTAAACTTGTAGAAATCATATTTTTAATCATAATTCGGGTCCTTTCACCCGTAACTTGTAGAAATAATGAATTTTCATTTTCACATAACAAATTTCATTTAAAAACATTTCACAGATATAAAAAGTATATTTTGAAGAGCTCGAAAAATAGGGTTTTTCTTTCGATTTTCTCGATTTTTGAGTGCATAGTAATTTTTCCAAGTTCGGAGTTATTATTCGTAAAAACTAACATGTTCAACACATTTTTAAGCTGAAGTAAGGTATTTGAATACCAATACTACTTTAAATCACATCCCTTACCTCGTAGATCGTAGGGCACGCTAACTTGTCGGGTCTCGAGATTACCTCGATTTGCATGTCAAATTCTCGAACTGCCCAAAACGACATCCATTCATCATATATTGATCAATTTCATCTTAACATACTCAATTTTAATTTATCTTCTCGAAGTTTGACCAATTTTGACTTTTCGGTCAACTTTTTCAATTTTCTCGGTTTTATCGATTTAGTGTCGTTTCTCACAAATCTCGTTATTCAAATTTCTCATTTCATTACTTCATTAACCTTATGACTCATTCAAGTTCATAAATCAAGCTAGTCATTTTGTAAGATTTTCAATTCTTTCGTTTTTCGGTTTTACAATGAGTCAAACTACAAATCGGGCTTTCTCAGTATAAATTTAACCGTTAATAACCTTAGATCCATCAAATTTTTCACATAAACACATCAACACCTTGCTGTCCAGATCTCAAATCATTCTTAGAAGTTAAATCATCCAAGTCCACTTAACTAAAAATCTTTCAACAACACCAAATAACAACATATATGAACTTCATCATCATCCATCAACTTTACCTCGAGTTTGACCAAGGTTGACCACGTTTTTGATTCTTCAAATTGCTCCTCAACTGTTATTTAACATGTATAGATCTTAGAATCATCAAAAACTACAAGAAAACTCAGCCAAAGAATCCAAAAATTCCAAGTTCTTCACTTACCAAAAACAGGGCAGATTCGTCGACCGTTTTTGTTTTGCATTTTTCACCTAGTAAATGATCTTCTTTGTGGCTGAATTTTTTATATGTTATATAGGGATGGATGAGGAATATTTTATCCTTTTGGACAAGACCTGAATCTGACCGGAAGGTGGCCGGAAAAATCACGCACGGAGGGAAAACAGAAGACGCTTGCGGGAAGAAAGGGAGGGGGATATCTCTCAGCCTAGAAGTCCTTTGGGGTTGATTTTTATGCCCACTGAAAGATCATTAAGTCTAATTTCAGACTTGAGAAACTTGGCTCGAATTGAATACCGGAAGGTCCTCAAATTTGACAAACATGTTGGCTGGGTCGGCAGGCTGAAGGAGACAGATTTCTGTCCTCTTCTAGAAGAATTTAAGAAAAATTATTCTAGTCCAATTTTCTCCAAATTTCCACTTTTAAAGTGTTATACTATGTCTCTAGTATGTTTCATAAGGATTTTAGGGTCACTTGTTTAAGAAAAATTACCCGATTGAACCCATTTTGCGCGATTTGGTCAATACCGAGCAAAATGACTTAAAGTTTTCAATTTACCTTAAAAATTAATTCGATCCCCAAAACCTCCATATTTCCACTTGATTTTGAATTCTCAAGTAAATTTCATCTTATATTAATTTTCTATACCCTCGAAATAATTTTTGAGAATTTTTAGAATTTATTCCAGATTTATTCTCTTTTTCGAGCCCATTTGCTCGATTTAGTGCAAAGCCCGAACCTTACTAACTTTTTCACTTTCAATTCCTTAGTTTACCTTTCTAAACATCAATTCATACTCAAACATGTAATTCTTAAGAAATTCTCGAGCTTAGAGCCTTACCTCAGTTTACGTGCCAGTGGGCCCCACGTAACTAACCCGAGTGTTTTGGTGGTTTCAGGCCTGCATAATATTATTTTGAGTTCTCAATTACTTCTTAGTTTACCAAATAAGAACTAAAGTGAGAAATATTTGGGTTTCACACCTTTTGAGGCTCTATATGGTAGGAGGTGTAGATCCCCTGTAGCTCAAGAAGAAGTCGGTGACAGAAAGATAAATGCTCTCAAATTTTTTGAACATGTTGTATAGAGTGTGAAGCTCATATGCGAGAGATTATGGGCTGCACAAAGTAGACAGAAAAGTTACGAGGATGTGCGTAGACATCCACTCGAGTTTGATGTTGGTGATGTAGTATTTCTGAGGATATCACCAAGGGTATCATGAGGTTTGGGAAGAAAGGGAAGTTGAATCCTCGATAGATAGGACCATTCGAGATTATAGAGAGAGTGGGAGAAGTAGCCTACAGATTGGCGTTACCCCCATAGATGTCCAGAATACACAACGTCTTTCATGTATCAATGTTAAGGAAGTACCACCCGGACCCTTCTCATGTCATAGAGTACGAAAAGATAGACATACAAGAGGACATGAGCTACACTGAGGAACCCATCCAGATTCTCGATAGAAAGGAGAAGGTACTTAGAACTAAGAGTATCCTATTAGTGAAAGTTTTCTGGAAACATCACTCAATGGAAGAGGCAACGTGGGAATTGGAAAGTCTCATGAAGGAGAAATACCCCGATCTATTTGACGAGTTGAGTTGAATTTGGAAGGCCAAATTCTTTTTAAGGTAGGGAGGATGTGAGATCTGACAATTTTACACTTATCAAATTATGTAATAAGAACATGAAATGTAATTGATTGAACTGAATATGATGTATTCATATATTGAGGTGGTATGGAATGAAATTTTAAGTGATGAATAAGTTATAAATGAGATTTTATGTTAAAATGTGAAACTATTGGGCCAGATCGATCTTGGAGAAGAGATGATCGATCTGGTAAGTTAAAAATGACAAGAAAGGAGGAAATTAAGTGAGCAGATCGATCTCTAAAAGAAAAGGATCGATCTCCTTATGATTCTGTAATGAAGAGATCGATCTCATGAGGAAGGAATCGATCTCAAAATGTTTCTATTAAGGAGAAGATCGATCTCTTCAAGGACCAGATCGATCTCATGAAGCATTCTGTAAACTAGAGATCGATCTCATAATTAAAGTAGATCGATCTCATAAAGCCATTAAGAGATCGATCTCACCCCTCGACAGATCGATTTCCTAGGCATAAAATTACCCCAAATTATCCCCAAATTCAAATGCAGATCAATCTCATCAAGAGCCAGATCGATCTCCTACACTCTATCTATAAAAGGACCCTTATGTTTTCCTGCATTTCATCTATTCTCTCTCTTTCAAACCTCCATTTCAGTCGAACCCTAGCTCTCTCTCTCTTCCAAATCGTCTATTTTCGTCCATATCAAGAGTTGTGGCAAGAAGGAAAGTTGTTGCTCACCCAAAGGAGAACAATATACTTGGAAATCGAAAGACTAATCGAATCGAGGTGTGAATTGAGCACTCCACAAGTTTGGGTAATCTCTAAACTTCAATCTTGGATTTTGAAGTGATTTTTGGTGATTGTGAACATGGGCATTATGATGAAATAGCTAGGAGATGGTTAGAGATTGATGAAATTGTGATTTTATTGGAGTGATGATGATATTAAGTAAATTGTGGTAAATTAGAAATTTAGGCAATGAGGTGATTTTGGTATGGGTATTATGTGTGAGGAATGTAGAATGTTGAGATGTAGTGGATGAGATGACGTATTGTGATAGTCATGATAAATGGGATAATTGAGAGATTTAGGTGTTAGTGAGAAATTTAAGCAAATGTATGCTCAATAATGTGATTGAGTTAAGATATTGATATTTTTAACATCGTTTGGACAGCTCGAGAGTTCCATAGTGGAATACGAGACTAATCTGTGATACGGGGAAACGCTTCCACTATACGAGGTACAAAAAGGTAAGGAAAAACTTAAACTCATTTGTGTATGCGATTTTGTTGATGATATTGTAGCATGAAATGTGATTTGAGAAAACAAGCATGTTTTTATGTGTTGTGAATGAGAATTGCACAGAATTTTATAGCCGGTTAGGGCCCAACTTTTATGAGTTGTAAACTATATGTGAAAACGTTTTATAACCATTTTTTTTAAAATGTGAAAAGTGTTTTGGGCCCTATGTTAAGGCGTACTGAGGTTTGAGAAAATGTGTGCGCGATTTTACCGGTTGAAGCTCGATTTTAACATGTGTTGTGTTGAGTAAAAACGGTTTGAAATGAGTTTTATGAGAGAAAACCGTTATGTGCTTTATGTGAAGGTAAAACGATTTTTATGATAATGGCTATTAATTGAGACTTAGGTGTGTCATTTTGAATACACACCAGACATTGCTCTAGTACATGTAAGTCTGATATTCCTCCGTTCTGGTAACGTGAGATGACCCTTGCTCTGGTAATGTTGGTTACCTGCCACGTATGAATCCTAATCAGTGGTTGTGCCACATACGAATCTTAATTAGTGGTTGTGCCACATGTATTTGGTGGTTGTGCCACGTGTATTGGTGGTTGTGCCACGTGCAGATTTTAATTAGTGGCTGTGCCACGTGTAGATTTTAGTTAGTGGTCGTGCCACATGCATTACTATTACAGTGATTTTTATCACGTTTTAAAGAGAAAAGCCATTATCGCATCTTGATTTCTACATGCTTATAACCTTGAATTGAGCCATTTATTATCATGTTTTTACATGGGCTTTGAGATGATGTTTTAACTATTCATGCTACATTTTCCACTGAGTTTATTGAGTTTATCATGTAAAACAAAATGATTGTGTTGTGCAAATCATTTTCTTATTAATGAATCCCTTACCCTTACCCTCTTACTGAGCGATTTAGAAGCTCACCATGTTTTACCTTTCCCCCAGATTTCTTCAAGTGAAAAAGGTTTCCCTCCAAGGCACGGAGTAGTGGCTTGTGAAGGACTTGTGCTCCTGGCCATATATTGCATTTTGAGGTATCATTTATCTTTTCATGTACCCAGACAATTATTGTAATTACAGACACTTGATGTACAACATTGTATGGGATGTATTAGGATTAATTAACTTGGGATTGAGTAATGTATATGATATGATATATACTATTTAATGATGAGATCCTAAGGCATGATATGTATGATGATGTTTGACACTGTACAGGAATGCACCCTTAATTGTTATTTGAATTTAAAAAGTTTTCAATTTGCCCTATTTTCCACACTTCCGGGGCATGACACTCTTGGATTAGTTTTTTTTTTTTTACAGCTTGGTTTTCCTAATTTTCCTTTGAGCATTTGTGGTATAGAGAGACCGATCAGCAGAGTGTAGGAACGTGGGAGCATCTCAGAGCAGCATGACATGTTGCTGTGTAAGAAGTGCGTAGCAAGACTTGGTGATTGAATCTGAGCAGTGTCGACTGGGTAGCAGATTAACTTGGTACATGTTGTGAATGAACTGTCGATGTATGATGGTGGTAGTCCGTGTGCTGTGTTGCGGTGAATGGAGATGAACCAGGACAACGCCTGAGGCAGAATCGGACAGACCGGGAGCAGAGCAACACATCACCTGGGCAGTACCTGGACAAATCGAGAGCAGCACTTGGAGAAGAACATGCACTGTACTAGTGTACTCAAGACCACTCGGCTGGCATGTTGGTTAAGGCCACGTTTGGCCCTTAGAATTAATACAAGTTGATATTTGCTGCTTCTATATTGTTTTGTTAATTGGTGCTATTACATTTTATTATTTGTTAGTTTAGGTATACATTAATTTGCATATTAGTTTAATTTTCTTAATTTATTAGTTTAAGGTTTAGTTTAATTTTATTAATAGCTAATTTGTGACTATATTAGGATTTATGAAGTAGAAATTGCATTTAAGGTTAAATTAGAGGACAGTCTTTTTTATGCATTTTCTTAGTTTTCATTTTAAATTGAAAAATCCAAAAATATTTATTTCTCATGCATTATTTAGATTTTAATTTTAAATTAGTAATTAGTGATAGTTAGGATTAATTAAGAAGCAATATTTTAAATATTTAGTTTTATAGTTATTTTCTTAATTTTCTAGGATTTTATTTTCATTAAATTTTAAGTTAGTTTAATCTGTATTTTTATTAATTAGTTTAATTACATGCATATTTTATTTTAGGCTTGTTTAATTTTAATCTACTTAATTTTGTTTCTTATTTTCATATTTGTTTTTTAATTGTGTTAATTAATTTTAACTGTTTTAATTTTCTTTTGTAGGTATTTGATTTTAATTGCTCGGAGCTCTGTAAGTAATTTTAGCGATATTTTATTTTCATTAGTTTATAATTTTTATTGTTTTCAGTACTATTAGCCTTGTAGATCACCCATCAACAATTCATAATTTCCTAGAATAAACTTAGGGTAAGATTAACCAGTACTTAATTAGGCAATTCAACTTCTCTATAGGACAATAATCTGGGACTCAAATCTCATTATTACTTGTACGACCCGTGCACTTGCGGATAACACGACTAGGTCATTTAGAGTGGGCGTAGTCGGCTATCAAGTTTTTTGCGCCGTTGCTTGGGAAGATAATTAGCTAGTAATTAATATCGGTGAAATTATGCTTAGGTGTAATTCTAGCTTGTAAATACTTAGGTTGTAAATATTTAAAGCTTTAATCTAGATTAGTTAATTTTCTATTTCATTAAAAATTAAAAAAAAAATTAAAATTTTAAAATTTTAAAATTTTAAAAAAAATTTCAGGACTTTGTGATGTTTGCATGAGTAGAGCCTGTAGTTATGATTGCTTTCCTTTAGATCCTGAAATTGAAAGAACCCTTAGGAAAATTCGAAAAGATTTTAGGAAATTAATAGCTCCGCTGCAAAACACCAAGGCAGAAAATAGAGAAATTAGGACCATTGGAGATTATGCAATGTCGACTATTAGAGGGTATTATACCAGTATTAGGCCACCAGCTGTCCCTGTAAACAACTACAAAATTAAGCCCGCAATCCTCCAAATGATCCAAACCTCTTGACAGTTCAGTGGGTTCCCTCATGACGACCCACATGCTCACCTCAGGTAATTTCTGGACCTGTGCAACACCTTCAAGCACAATGGATTATCTGATGATGCGCTTCGGCTTAGATTATTTGTCACGACCCAAATTACCTAAAAATCAGAGTAAATTTTTTGCTTTTTAATTTCCTTACCCGTCGTGAATAGTTACACTACTAAACAGTTGGGCTATGATTTGGTGTTAGTCACCTCTCACCGATTTACCATTCCATTTTCATATTTCATTTACATATCAATTTATTTTAAATAAATACATCCCCAATATTACATCCATGTACAGTACTGTGCCTCTATATGTTCAGATACAAAAATTATACAAATGTGTATACCTGGTCTTGATAAGAAGTAGCGGATATGACTACTGTCGTTCTCTTCTACTGAATATACCCTGTGGGATGGAAAATGAAAGGGTGAGCGAAACTTACTCAGTAAGGCAATAATGTAAGCAGTTAGATAACTATACTATCTACATGCTGATAATGTCATGATATAAAATCGTTTACTTTTGGAGCATGAGGTAAGACTAAAACGATGCCACATGTATGTATATATCATATAAGAGAAATCATGAAATCGACATATAAATCAAACATGGAAAATCATCATGTATGACATCTCACGCTCGTCACATTAAAACTTATTTGTTTCATTACAAACTCATCACGTTAAAACTTATTTGTTTTATCATATAAATCAAACATGGAAAATCATCATGTATGACATCTCACGCCCGTCACATTAAAACTTATTTGTTTCATTACAAACTCATCACGTTAAAACTTATTTGTTTTATCATAAAACAACCTCATCAAGGTCAAACCCATCTCTCAGGAATACCTTGATTCATTAAATCGCATCTCATTTAAAAACATAAATCGGGACATTGCCCATCCTTCGGGTTTGTCCTGGTCTATCTAGACCGTAAGATATCATGTGAGGCATGTAGGTTACTGTATGAAAATCGAGGACTATGACCATACTTTGTCCCTGTGATCCCAGGCTACACGGATCCCGGTGTGCGGGGCCTCACAACTGCAACGGGAGGTGGGGTCAAGAACTACCCGCCAGAATATCAAGTAACATCATCGAGTCATCATGACTGCATGGTACAGTGTACTCCGTGTGACATACATGGTACATCGTACTCCATGGACCCATATCATAGTCTGAGGGTGCCTGCCGTAGGTCTTATCCACCCCAATACTATGTCGATAACCAACCCATGTCTCAAAGTATACGTGCGAGCATCTCAACTCTCTGTGACACATAGTCTACAGGAGGCTTCCGCATGACTATATACATGTCAACTCACGTCTAGTGCGAGCGAAGCTCCAGCACCACGCTATGCATATCATGATATCTAAAATCTGGTGCGAGCGAAGCTCCAGCACGGTTTTGTGCACACACAAATTCCTCGTACGAGCAATGCTCCAGCACGGCTTTTCATTAGTAATAAATCAATAAACTTTAGTGCGACTAAGACTCTAGCACTCTTTTTACTCGTGTAAATATGATAGGTGGCTCAATCTTTATAAAACATCTTTTAAAATAGTAACCGGTCCAAACCGGTACCCTTTCGTATAATTCATAAAATCAACAGCCAACCTATGTGTATATTTGCTTAAATCAAAGCAATACATTCATGTAAAACATTAAAACAAGATAATCATGCAATTTATCTGCCTTACTACCTTTTTTGTAAATTTTACTACAAGGGGTAATATCGTCTTTTTCCTTTATTCACCTATACCCCGATTTTCGTAAAAATTATTATTTCGTTTCTAGATACTTTAAGGAATTCTAAGCCCTGTAAATCCCTTCAATAAATACGTATAGAAATCTCTATACACCTACAAAATTCCCTTACCTCGATTCTCGTCGAGCGCGTATCTAAATTCCACTGTTGGAGGCTCGTCCGATCCGATTTGCTGCTAATCCAGTCTCTGGGGCTGCAGATAATTATTTATCATGTCAATTTAACCCAATAAATATAATTCTCCTATTTACTATAGTCGATTTAACTAATTGGGCTAATTTACTCTTATTGGGCCCAATCGCACCTTAATGGGCCTCGACCCATTTTCAGCCCGTTTTTACTTATTAAATCCCTTCTTCGGATTTACTGGGCTTATTCAGCTTACCAATAATCATCGGGCTTCGTTCCAAACTCATTGGATAGCCCATACACTATTTACGATAATTATTGTAAAATTCTGAATAATATTCCTTTTTATACAGAATTATTCCGTAAATTTCGTAAAATAATCGAAACTTTGTATTAAAGGACTCTACTTGTCGAAATTAAAATATACTTACCCAATGTGATGCGAGGTACGAAAATCGGAGCTTAATCAGCTCTCATTCGGGCTTTATCGTAAAATTGTACAATTATATAATTAATTCCGGGTTACTTTTCGATTAAATATAATTTAAATAAATTTTCTCGAAATTCAAATCGGTCACTTTTGACCTCGTATCGACTTACCCGAAGTCCGGTGTATCCCCGAAAATTCTTCCCCTTTTTCTTTTTTCTCTTTTTCTCCCTTTTTCCCTTCTTTCTTGGTTGAACCGGTTCAGTCCGGTTTAACCCGGTTCAGACCGTCGGTTCACTCCGGTTCGGTAGGTTCAGTGCCTTGCCGACCGATTCTCCGCCGGCTTCCACCTCCAGTGGCTCCGTTGGGTCGTCCGCAGCATGAATCTGCCCTCGGTTTCGTCCAAGGCCGTCGGAAAGTCGTCGGTCCGGCCTGTTCTCTCCACAGTCGGTACCCATTTCCTCTTTTCGTCGTTTTCGGCGCCGTCCGCAGGTTTCGCCGGCCGTGGCCACCACCAATCTGCTCGACATCACGTGGGGAGCCTTCGACGGTAGGTGGTTGGGGTTAAATCGGCGCCGATAGTCGCCAATCGGAGCTCTTTCTCCAGCGGCTTCTCTCCCCGATTCGCAGATCTCCGACGAGTTCCACGGCGCGTCGTCGGCGCTGTGCAGTCGCCCGGGGTCGGGCAGCCTTCGTCAGCCCTCACCTGGGTCTTTGGCCGCTGATGGCTCATCGGTGGTCTCCTCGGTTCCTTCTTCTGTTTTTCGTTTCTCTCCTCTTTCTCTCTCTTCGATTTTCCATTTCTGATTCCTTCTTTTTCTTTTTTTTTGAATTAATTTAATTTAATTTATTATTTAATTTAATATTATTTTATTTAATATTATATTATTATTTTACCAAAATATCTAAGATAAATTATTATTTAATTTATTTAATGAATAAATAATTTTCTCGGTATTATTTCAGCTTTTCGGCATATTTTTTGATTATTTTCGGGATTATTTCCCGATGTGAAATTTTCGGTTAATTCAGATAATTTCATATCTTGATCAATTTAACCCGAAATTTAATTATTTCTTCGATATTGATCAAGATTCTCAAATCCATTATTTTTAATTAAAATTTTCTTATCGAATTTATTCGGGCTTTCGGTCTTTTGATCGTTTTGCCCTTCACGTGTTCGAGAATTCTATTTGAATCCTTTTGCATTTTTAAATTTCACGTTTTAGATCCTTATTTCCAATCCGAATCTCGTTCATTTAATTTGGGACCATTTCAATCCTTCATTTCACGAACATACTCATTTCGTGTTTTAACTAAATTCGGGTCTTACATTATTTCCCTTTTTACTTAGGGATAGGGCGCCACAATGGTTAACCTCCTTGCCTGCAGGATCTATTTCCACTTGGGACCAGTTAGCCCATCAATTTTTAGCTAAGTTTTTCCCTCCCTCTAAAATGGCCAAACTCTATAGTGACATATCTTCCTTTGCCCAATTTGATTCTGAATCTCTTTACGAAGCTTGGGAATGATATAAGGAGCTTCTGTCACGACCCAAATTACCCAAAAATCAGAGTTAATTTTTTGCGTTTTATTATTTTCTTACTTAAATTCTTACCTGTCTCCTGATCGTGACCACACTCCACTAACAAATTGGGCTGTACGTCAATGCCAGTCCCACCATACATTTACCATAATACTTATTTCGTCTCCAGTCATTTATAATTGTTTACAATATTTATACATCCCCTAGAGACACTTACAAACATGTTACTGTGTTATGCTTATGTAGATACAATATGTACAAGTATATATACCTTATGTTGATGGGTAGCAGCGGATATCCGGAATGCAGTACTGAGTCGCCTCAACTTCAACTGGAGATTATCTGTGGGAGAAAATGAAAGGGGTGAGCACATCAAGCTCAGTAAGGCAATCCTATGAACAAGTAGGTAACCATACTACCTACATGAACGTAGTGCCATGCATAAACCACCCTTTCTCCACACATTTTAAAACAAATGATATGAGTTATGATGTTATGTAAATCAAGTTTGCACGAAAAATTCAACACGCAAATATTACAAATCATTTATTTCTCAATTAAAATTTTCACAATAAAGTCAGGACTCGACCCCTCCTGCGGGTGATCCTGACTCACACGAAACCATGAAAATCGGTTTACATTCACACATGGGTTTGAAAAGCATGGAAATACCATCATGCAAAATTAGTTTAAAAACCCAATTTGATTTCATCAAAATCGACGACATGCGAGACTAGGCAACGTCTGTATATCGGCAAATAACCAGGACTATGGCCATATGTGTCCTCGTGAGTCCCTCTAGCTACACGGATCCTAGTGTCCAAGGTCTCACCCTGATCGGGAACCGCCCGGGAGGTGGGTCAATCCAACCCGTCAGTCTTATCCGATCCCATGCATCCGAAGATGCTAACGTATCACAAAGATACCAAGTATCACAAAGATACCAACGTATGCAAAGATAACACACGGTACATCATACTCCATGCTACTTGCACGGTACATCGTACTCCGTGGACCCCCAGCCTTATCCCTCGTTCAGGCTCATCAGCTGGTCCTCCAACCCTTATCCCTCGTTCGGGCTCATCAGGTGGATCTCCAACCCTTATCCCTCGTTCGGGCTCATCAGGTTGTTTCTCTAACCCTTATCTCTCGTTCGGGCTCATCAGGTTATTTTTAACATGCCATGTCTCAAAACGCACGTGCGGGCCTATTTAATCGGTGACACACAGTCTACCCGATGCTCCAAGCACGGCTCATCACATGTTCTCATAAAATCGGTGCGAGCAATGCTCAGCACTCTCATCAAATCAAGTAAAACTAGTGCGAGCTAAGCTCTAGCACTCTGTATGCAAACCGTATAAAAAAATCTAGTGCGAGCGAAGCTCTAACACCCTGTCTCAAAATCATATAAAAATATGGTGCGAGTTAGACTCTAGCACCCTGTCACGAAAATCATATATATATATAAGAATTTGGTGCGAGTTAGACTCTAGCACCTATGCATGTAAAACTCTAGTGCGAGCTCTCGCTCCAGCACTAATGCGTGCATCACACAAATCAAAAATATCGTGCGAGCTGAGCTCTAGCACGTCACATGTCAATAACACACGTAGGCGGCTCTGTTTCCTCAAAACAGTTTTCAAAACAATTTCACGTTGAAAGTATGCAATGCTGTGCATTTTCTTTCAAGGTTAGCCAGCCTACTAATGCATGCATCAAAACACCTCCAGAATGAGCAAGAACCTCTTGTTCTTGCTCCTCCCAATTTTTCCTAACTTTGTAAATTTTACCCTTAACAAGGGTATTTTGGTAATTTACCCATTCAGGGCATTAAAATTATTAATTGACCTCTAGACCCTTCAGGTAATTTTTAAAGACTGCAAATGAACTTGAAATTTCATAAGGTTTACCTCTAGCAGTCCGTAGAATTCCCTTACCTTATTTTCCTGTCGAGTCTGACCTTTTCTTTTCCACTGTTGTCTCGTCGCGCAGTCCGATATGCTCCCAATCAAATGCCCGAAACTGCGTATTAATATTCCTCAGGTCAGATATTATACAATTTAATTGTATTTAATATTTTCTGGGCTTAATTTAAATCATTGGGCCCGTTTACCCCTATTGGGCCCGATTGCACCTTAATAGGCCTTAATCGGCCTTAAGCCCGTTTTCCACTTAATTTTCACTTTATCGAGGCCTATTGGGCTCATTGGGCCCTCCAACAATTTATTGGGCCTCGTTCTAATTCTCGAATAGCTAAATCGATTATTTACGACAATTTATCTAAATTTTCATAATTTAATTCAATTTATGCGGAATTTTAATTCATATCACGCATAACGATGTAAATTGTCGTAAATAAGGGTCACTTACCCGTGATTCCATGCTAGTACAAAATTCGAGGCTGTCTCGAGCTGTCGTTGGATGCCAATCGTTGAGCTACACAATTCCACAATTTTTCGGGTAAGTTTTCGGCCCAAAATTAATTAAATTAAATACTCCAAAATTTAAATCGGTCAATTTGACCGCTTATCGACTTACCCGAAGCTCGATTGCATCACTGAAATTTTCCCTAATTTTTTCTCTTTTTCTTTTTCCCTTTTTCTTCCTTTTTCCTCTCTTTTTAGCTGAACCGGTTCAGTCCGGTTCGGACCGGTTCAGACCGTCGGTTCACTCCGGTTCGACCGGTTCACCTTTGGTTCACCACCTTGCGGGCCGGTTCTCCGCCGGTTCTCGCCACCAATCGCTCCGCTGGGTCGTCCGCATCTCAGATCTGGCCTCAGCTTTGGTCGAGGTGGCCGGGAAGTGGCCGGTCCGGCTATTCTCCCTCGGTCGTCGGAACCCACTTTCCTTTTTCGCCGTTTTCGGCGTCGTTCGTCAGTTTCGACGACTGCCACCACCACCGATCGCGTCGTCTGGGCTTGGGGAAGCCTCGGCTGGGGTCGGTTGGGGTTAGATCGGTGCCGTTTGCCGCCGATCTCCCCTTCTCCCTCGGGTTTTCTCTCCTTCGATTTCGCTGGATTTCGGCGTCGGTGGGTCGTGTTGCCGGTACCAAGGAGATCGCCTGAAGCTCCTCTTCCTTTTTCGGCCCTTGGCCTGGCCGTTGGCCGCCGGACGGCTCGTCGGTCTCCCTCCCCGATTTTGGCTACATCTTCCGTTTCCCTTTTCTTTCTCTCTCCCCGACTAAAGCTTCTGATTTCTTTTTTTTTATTTTATTTAACAATTTGTTTTATTATTAAAATATTCATTAAATATTCAAATATATTCTAAAATATCTACAAAATCCATTAATTTATTCCAAATAAATTAATTTATTTTATTTTAATTAATTTATTTTATTTTAATCATTTTTTCGGTATAAGTTCTTCGTATTTTCGGGATATTATCCCGAGTGACTTTTCGATATTTATAAAAATTTTGGAACTTGATCAATTGGACTCAAAATGTATAATTTCCTCATTATCGATCAAGATATCTTACATCCTTATTTTAAATTAAAATTTTCTTATCGCCTTAATACCGGGTTTTGGTATTTTTACCATTTTACCCCTGCTCTTGTTTCGAAAATCAATTTTACCTGACCTTCCTTCATACATCCCCCATCTTTTCTTATTTAATTTTTGTATTTTAATTAAATTCGGGTCTTACAACTCTCCCCCACTTAAGGAATTTGGTCCTCCAAATTAGAACCAAGTCATATGAGTCCATATACAACTCCGGGTACATCGATCGTATCATACTCTTAAATTCTTATGTGACCTTCTCCGAAGTGTATTACTACCAAAGGACTTTAATTAGGGAGATCATCTTAAACCTCAATACTTTCTCTTTCCTGTTTAATGCCCGAATCAACTTATCAACATTCTTATATTTTCATTAAACTGAACTTTTGGAGTTCATATTCGATCACCTATGCTGGATCTGGATAGTATTGCCGAATCATCAAAAACTGAAACACATTGTGGGTGCCTGTTAATTCAGGTGATAACACCAACCTACAGGTCTTATCTCCCACTTGTCCAATCTCTCAAAATATTCCATCCAGCGCAACTCAATTTACCTTCTTCCAAAAGCTCGCTATGTCCTTATTCTCTTAGGACAAGAAACATTTCAATCATACTAATTCACCAAGGGTGAATTCCAATACTTGTCTATCTGCTCTGAGGTGTTCTTAATCTCTCATCCTTAACTAAACATCCTCAGAGACTTATTATCCAAGTCGAAAATAATTCTATTTGTCACCCACTTTTTCTTATCCAATTTGGGGAACAACCCCTACAGCCATACACTGCCTCATTTCTTGTTATCCCGATACTCAAGTGACAACTGTCACTATTGACGAATTCGATTTGTGACAACTGATCATTCCAGGAGCTTATAAAATCAAGGGCACACGCTTTCATCGGATTCTCCGGAACTTGTACAGTCCTCTCTGACTGACCATCTGTCTGAGGATGGAAAGCTGTGCTAATACTCAGTCGGGTTCCCATAGCTTCCTAAAAATATCCTCAGAGGTGAGAAGTGAAGCGGGAATCCCTATATGATACCATGCTCACTAGAACGCTACTTAATGTTCCATAATCTTCCTTATACATAAATCCTCATATATACTCTGAGTATTTGGGGATTTCATAACCAAAGGGTGGGTAGACATAGTCACTCTATCGACTATCATCCAAATAGCCTCGTAATTCACTTGGGTCCTCTGTAACCCATCACGACATTCATGGAGACTTGCTCTTATTTTTTGTGACGTGTCGATATAGGTAGGTGCTGCAATAACTCTGCAGACTTTTAATACTCTACCTTATTCTGTTGACATACTAGGCACTTTTTCACAATCTCTACCATATCTCTTTTCACATCTGACCACCAATACCCTTTTCGAGATTTCAATATATATATTCGTCACTTTCTGTATGCACTGTATATCCTGAAGAGTGAGCTTTTGACAAAATTACTATCTCATCAACTGTGGTCCTGGGGAGCACTCATACTGTCTCTGAACCTCTCTGTAAATCATTATCATACTCTGTGAACTCTGTCACTATACCCTTCTGAATCTGACCCAAACTATCGACATCATGCCGATCATCACGCTAAGCCTGTCAAATCCGAGCACTCTCATCCGGTTCTAGTCTCAGGCTAGCTGTCACACAATCACTGTCATCATCAGAAGGGATCACATAAATACTGAGGTTCACAACTGCTCTAGCAGCTCACGCTCCCTGACCATCATATGTGGTACCATCCCGAGGCTCTTTATACTCGAGGCATCAGTCATCACATTAGCCTTTCCTGGGTGGTACAATTTTCACAATCAAAATCTCTCAGAAGCTCTAACCCATTATGTATTTTCATATTCGCCTCTTTCTGTGAAAACAGATACTTGGGGCTTTATGATTAGTGCATATCCACAATTCCTCATCGTGTACCTAATAGTACCATATCCTCAGTACAAATATTGTTGCCAACTTTAAATCATGGGTCAGATAGTTTATTTCGTGATCAAGGAGTTGTCTGACTCCAAAATTGACTATCTTCTCATTATACATCAATACACAGCTGCTTCATAATTTTGAGGTATCCATACTCACTAAGAACCTCTTGAGCTGTTGGGTATGGTGAAATTAATCACGGTGATCAGTTCATACTTCACTACACCGAAATTCACGTCACATCTATCATCTCACTCAAAGACCACGTTTTCATAGTTAAACGTGTCAACAAGGTAGACCATATTGAGAACTCGCAACAACCCATTTGTAAAAGCAATTTCCAATTATTGCTTACAGTTTGCCCTAGACTTTAACTACACCCAATATATCATCGATAATGATGATTACAAATCGGTCCAATCCTTGACTTATTTACGCATAAGCGTATAAGATCCTTCAAAATCGCTTACGTTTTCAGGTACTAACCTGCGTCATTTCCTTTTCTTATCTTTAACGGCTCTTATTAAATTTTACTATGTTAACTTTTATGATTTGTCGAATTCTAATATTCTTATCGTCTTGGTAAAGGTATCCTAATGCTAAAGGTATTTATTACGACGATCGATTTCACGTTATAGGTCATATATATACTTTTAGACGCTGTCAAGTCTTCAGGCAGGGAGGTATTTTGAAATACCTTTATTAACCTTCAGACTTAACCACATATACTTTATATACCAGTCCATGTGGTCACAATTTATATTCGCTACTAATTACTTTAATCCTAATGACTTCATATCGTAAGGATGTTCTCACCTTGCATACGCCTCTTACTTCAATACATCTTGTATTCAGAATTAAGCATATCTCATCTTAAAGATTATCTCCTTAGTGTATCAATTTTAATGAAACTCTTTCATTATTGATCTCGTGAGTACAATCCTTTACTCCTTTAATTTCAACTTTTACACTCCTTTTTGTCACTTAAAATCTCTATATCCATATTCCGTTAATTAATCCTCCTCTATTGAGGTACTCATTTATCAGTATTGTGTCCAATGATGTAGGCATTCATGCCTTTTTCTTACTTATATACGAATGAAGGCGGTATGAATAAATGTGTGGCACCAGGATCAGTGAACATATGTACTTCATTATTCATAACAAGTGTGGTATCTTACACCACATCCATGAAACATCAATAGTGTCCTGGTCCAAGACATCCTCTTGCCTTCGTCCAACAGTCTACTTTCCTTTTTCTTTTTTCTCTTCGGCTATTGCCTCCCTTTTCGTTGCAGCTATGCCAACGAAGTTTTTTTTTCTCTCTTTACTTTTCTGTGGGGCGATCTCGCCCAACTCTGTACAATCAAAATCAATGATCTGTCTTACCACATTTAACGGCCATTTTCATCGATACAGTGTAGGTATAGACCCTCATTCTGTGGTATCCACCACACATCCCACACTACTTCGTAGCAGGTCGGGGTCCTCCAATCACAACGTCCCTCAAGAGTGCCAAAATCGGATGCACTGTGGCCTTACCAATTATCCTACTCCATGACTCGTCAATTAAATCTTTTACCAATTACCATTTTCCCATTCTAACATCTTTGTCATTTCTCGATTCTCTTTCTGTCTCTATTTTAGCCCTCACTACCTTTCCCAATCTCAGGGGCGTGCAATTTATGTTCTTATTTACCTAACTGTAAATCTGCGCACTGCCTCGGTATAGGTAATATCTCACGGGCCAATCGAACTCTAATTGAAAAGTTGAGCCATTTCATGAACTCTTAGACATCTCGACTGTCACTTGTTCATAGTATCGAGGTAATATTTGTCAAAGAATATAACTGAGTTTCATACTCATAATCAATTTAGTATTCCTGGGCAGTGTAAGAAATTTTTTCTTTAAATCATGTCTGGGATATCCTGTCACCGGAATACATCCAATAAGATTTCTCATCTTAGCTATGGATGTTTCACACTTAAGTTGGGTCGAGCGGGTTTCCACCAATGTTTCGCTGCGCCCTCTGATCTCATTCATAATCTGAGCAATTAGCTCCTTAAAATAATTCCCATGCTCTGCTTCAATCTCGCGAAACGTGTCTCAATACTGTCCGATCTCTCTGTCGGACTTTGAGAGGCATGCTCAACATTAACCTCTATTTCAATCTCATACTGATTCTCATAGTCAAACTCAGCACGACTTAGCAGACTCAGGTCTACCTCTACGACCTCTGCCTCGTGCACTTTCTCATCTAACGCGACTCATATTAGGCATTCCTGCATTCTCGATCATTTCTTAGTCAAAATCCATCTCGATATACACTATTGTATCTAACCAAGAATAGTAACACGGGGATGTAATTTTTCTAATTACTGACACTGACACACATCAGACCAATTTTTGCTCTGATACCATAAAATCTGTCACGACCCAAACTACCCAAAAATCAGAGTTAATTTTTCGCGTTTGATTATTTTCTTACTTAAATTCTTACCTGTCTCCTGATCGTGACCACACTCCACTAACAAATTGGGCTGTGCGTCAATGCCAGTCCCACCATACATTTACCATAGTACTTATTTCTTCTCCAGTCATTTATAATTGTTTACAATATTTATACATCCCCTAGAGACACTTACAAACATGTTACTGTGCTATGCTTATGTAGATACAATATGTACAACTGTATATACCTTATGTTGATGGGCAGCAGCGGATATCCGGAATGCAGTACTGAGTCGCCTCAACTTCAACTGGAGATTATCTGTGGGAGAAAATGAAAGGGGTGAGCACATCAAGCTCAGTAAGGCAATCCTACGAATAAGTAGGTAACCATACTACCTACATGAACGTAGTGCCATGCATAAACCACCCTTTCTCCACACATTTTAAAACAAATGATATGAGTTATGATGTTATGTAAATCAAGTTTGCACGAAAAATTCAACACGCAAATATTACAAATCATTTATTTCTCAATTAAAATTTTCACAATAAAGTCAGGACTCGACCCCTCCTGCGGGTGATCCTGACTCACACGAAACCATGAAAATCGGTTTACATTCACACATGGGTTTGAAAAGCATGGAAATACCATCATGCAAATTTAGTTTAAAAACCCAATTTGATTTCATCAAAATCGACGACATGCGAGACTAGGCAACGTCTGTATATCGGCAAATAACCAGGACTATGGCCATATGTGTCCTCGTGAGTCCCTCTAGCTACACGGATCCTAGTGTGCGAGGTCTCACCCTGATCGGGAACCACCCGGGAGGTGGGTCAATCCAACCCGTCAGTCTTATCCGATCCCATGCATCCGAAGATGCTAACGTATCACAAAGATACCAAGTATCACAAAGATACCAACGTATGCAAAGATAACACACGGTACATCATACTCCATGCTACTTGCACGGTACATCGTACTCCGTGGACCCCCAGCTTTATCCCTTGTTTGGGCTCATCAGCTGGTCCTCCAACCCTTATCCCTCGTTCGGGCTCATCAGGTGGATCTCCAACCCTTATCCCTCATTCGGGCTCATCAGGTTGTTTCTCTAACCCTTATCCCTCGTTCGGGCTCATCAGGTTGTTTTTAACATGCCATGTCTCAAAACGTACGTGCGAACCTATTTAATCGGTGACACACAGTCTACCCGATGCTCCAAGCACGACTCATCACATGTTCTCATAAAATCAGTGCAAGCAATGCTCAGCACTCTCATCAAATCAAGTAAAACTAGTGCGAGCTAAGCTCTAGCACTCTGTATGCAAATCGTATAAAAAAATCTGGTGCGAGCGAAGCTCTAACACCCTGTCTCAAAATCATATAAAAATATGGTGCGAGTTAGACTCTAGCACCCTGTCACAAAAATCATATATATATATATAAGAATTTGGTGCGAGTTGGACTCTAGCACCTATGCATGTAAAACTCTAGTGCGAGCTCTCGCTCCAGCACTAATGCGTGCATCACAAAAATCAAAAATATCGTGCGAGCTGAGTTCTAGCACGTCACATGTCAATAACACACGTAGGCGGCTCTGTTTCCTCAAAACAGTTTTCAAAACAATTTCACGTTGAAAGTATGCAATGCTATGCATTTTCTTTCAAGGTTAGCTAGCCTATTAATGCATGCATCAAAACACCTCCAGAATGAGCAAGAACCTCTTGTTCTTGCTCCTCCCAATTTTTTCTAACTTTGTAAATTTTACCCTTAACAAGGGTATTTTGGTAATTTGCCCATTCGGGGCACTAAAATTATTAATTGACCTCTAGACCGTTCAGGTAATTTTTAAAGACTGCAAATGAACTCGAAATTTCGTAAGGTTTACCTCTAGCAGTCCGTAGAATTCCCTTACCTTATTTTCCTGTCGAGTCTGACCTTTTCTTTTCCACTGTTGGCTCGTCGCGCAGTCCGATATGCTCCCAATCAAATGCCCGGAACTGCGTATTAATATTCCTCAGGTCAGATATTATACAATTTAATTCTATTTAATATTTTCTAGGCTTAATTTAAATCATTGGGCCCGTTTACCCCTATTGGGCCCGATTGCACCTTAATAGGCCTTAATCGGCCTTAAGCCCGTTTTCCACTTAATTTTCACTTTATCGAGGCCTATTGGGCTCATTGGGCCCTCCAACAATTTATTGGGCCTCGTTCTAATTCTCGAATAGCTAAATCGATTATTTACGACAATTTATCTAAATTTTCATAATTTAATTCAATTTATGCGGAATTTAAATTCATATCACGCATAACGATGTAAATTGTCGTAAATAAGGGTCATTTACCCGTGATTCCATGCTAGTACGAAATTCGAGGCTGTCTCGAGCTGTCGTTGGATGCCAATCGTCGAGCTACACAATTCCACAATTTTTCGGGTAAGTTTTCGGCCCAAAATTAATTAAATTAAATACTCCAAAATTTAAATCGGTCAATTTGACCGCTTATCGACTTACCCGAAGCTCGATTGCATCACTGAAATTTTCCCCAATTTTTTCTATTTTTCTTTTTCCCTTTTTCTTCCTTTTTTCCTCTCTTTTTGGCTGAACCGGTTTAGTCCGGTTCGAACCAGTTCAGACCGTCGGTTCACTCCGGTTCGACCGGTTCACCGTCGGTTCACCACCTTGCCGACCGGTTCTCCACCGGTTCTCACCACCAATCGCTCCGCTGGGTCGTCCGCATCTCAGATCTGGCCTCAGCTTTGGTCGAGGTGGCCGGGAAGTGGCCGGTCCGACTGTTCTCCCTCGACCGTCGGAACCCACTTTCCTTTTTCGCCGTTTTCGGCGTCGTTCGTCAGTTTCGACGATTGCCACCACCACCGATCGCGTCGTCTGGGCTTGGGGAAGCCTCGGCTGGGGTCGGTTGGGGCTAGATCGGCGCCGGTTGCCGCCGATCTCCCCTTCTCCCTCGGGTTTTCTCTCCTTCGATTTCGTCGGATTTCGGCGTCGGTGGGTCATGTTGTCGATACCAAAGAGATCGCCTGAAGCTCCTCTTCCTTTTCCGGCCCTTGGCCTGGCCGTTGGCCGTCGGACGGCTCGTCGGTCTCCCTCCCCGATTTCGACTACATCTTTCGTTTCCCTTTTCTTTCTCTCTCCCCGACTAAAGCTTCTGATTTCTTTTTTTTTTATTTAACAATTTGTTTTATTATTAAAATATTCATTAAATATTCAAATATATTCTAAAATATCTACAAAATCCATTAATTTATTCCAAATAAATTAATTTATTTTATTTTAATTTATTTATTATATTTTTAATCATTTTTTTGGTATAAGTTCTTCGTATTTTCGGGATATTATCCCGAGTGACTTTTCGGTATTTCTAAAAATTTTGGATCTTGATCAATTGGACTCAAAATGTATAATTTCCTCATTATCGATCAAGATATCTTACATCCTTATTTTAAATTAAAATTTTCTTATCGCCTTAATACTGGGTTTTGGTATTTTTATCATTTTACCCCTGCTCTTGTTTCGAAAATCAATTTTACCTGACCTTCCTTCATACATCCCCCATCTTTTCTTATTTAATTTTTGTATTTTAATTAAATTCGGGTCTTACAGCTTCTTAGGAAGTGCCCTCATCATGGCCTAACTTTAAGGCTGTAAGTCCAGATCTTCTACAATGGACTTACAAGCCAAAATAGGATCATCGTTGACGTTGCTACGGGTGGAACTTTAATGTGCAAAATAGAGGAGGAAGCTTATGAGCTCTTAGACAAGATGGCCGCTAACAACTATTTATGATCTTCGAAGAGGTAACTGCCTACGAAGTTAGCGGGTATGTATGAGTTAGACATGCTATCTACCTTGACCTATCAAATCGCTAACCTTACGAAGAAGGTAGAGTCACTCAGTACCTAACATAATCCTTCCACCAGTCCTAATCCTGTCTATTCTATACAAAGTCCTTTTCTTTCCTGCAATCTGTGTGGTGGTACACACTCTGTAGATAGGTGTCCATTTAACTTAGAATCGGTTCAATACGTTACCCCATCTTAGAAGCAACAGAACAACCCATTTTCAAACACCTACAACCCAGGGTTGAGGAACCATCCTAACTTTTCCTGGAGCCAAAACCAAAGGCAATCTTCTAATTCTAGACCTGTAGAATCCCCTGGATTTCAAGCTCCACAGGTTCATGTACCACCACAGCCGTAATTTCCATATCATCTGCCTCATCAACCATCCCCACCTCAATTTCAGCATCATCCACCTCACTTCGATTAACCACCACCATTACCACAACCTATGCAGCCACAACATTTACACTTACCAGCAGCTGAGAAGAAGCCCTCTCTTTAGGAAATCTTCACAACGATCCTGCAAAATCAAGCTACCTTAATCAAGAATTTAGAAGTTCAGGTTGGACAAATAGCCAATGCTCTTAGCCAACGTCCACAAGGGACCCTTCCTAGTAACACTGAAGTTAATCCTATGAGGCAAAGGGAAGATAAGGAACATGTTAAATCCATCACCCTTATGAGTGGCAGAGAGCTAGATGATCCACAAGTTATGTCCAATCCTATTAAGCCCACAATGGTAGAGCCCTTAGAGTCTAAAGAGGTAGCTCAGGAAGAACAGGAACATCAAGATCAGTCTGCAAAGGAAACAAGGCTAGGCGCTTCTTCATCTATACCTTCTTCTTCTTCACAGCCTTCCTCGTCCTCTGATGCTACACATGTTACCACTACATTCCTTCCAGTTAAACCACCAGTACCTTTTCCTCATAGGTTTCAAAACTAAAAGCTTGACCAACAATTCGTCAAATTTCTTGATGTTTTTAAGAAACTTCACATCAACATTCCTTTCGTAGATGCTTTAGAGCAAATGCCAAGTTATGTGAAGTTTTTGAAGGATATTGGTAATATTCTAAGGGTATTATCTGCAAGTGCACGGGTTGTACAAGTAATAATGGGATTTGAGTCCCGAATTATCGTCTCATAGAGAAGTTAATTAGCCTAATTAACTACCAGTTAGTCTTACCCTAAGTATATCCTAGCAAATTATGAAGTTACAAGGGGTGATCTACTAGTCTAATTAAAATTACTGGAAGGCAATAAAATAATAAGAACTAAATAAAATAAAATCGAGCTAAAAATACTTACAATGCTACAAGCAATCAACCTACAAAAGAAAATTAAAGCAGTTAAAATTAATTAACGCAATAAAATGAAAATATGAAAATAACTAAAAAAGACTAATTAAACTAAAATTAAACAATCATAAAATAAAATGTGCATGTAATTAAACTAACTAAGAAAATGTAATTTAAACTAACTTAAAGTCTAATAAGATAAAAATCTACTTACCTAAAGAAATTCTTAAACTTAACTCTAACTAAATGCTAATAAAACAAAATCTAACTAATGCATGAAAATATTTTTGGATTAAATTAAAAATGAAAACAAACTTAAAATTGCATAGAATAAATCTACCCGTAATCTAATTCTAAATGAACACTTGATTAAATATTATCCTAATTAAAACTAAGTTTTATACCACTAACCAATAATACTAACATGCAATTTAATTAAAGACCCTAATCTAAGCTAACAAGGATTAATAAAGATATAAAAAATAGGCATTCATGAAAAACTAGAAATGATTAAAATGACATGGCCAAACATGGCCTTAACAACAATTTCCAACAAGTGGTCCCGACAAGCTGGTACTGTTCATTATCTTTCCAATTTGCATTTCCAGCATTCTCGGGTTGTCCTCTGCTACAGGTGTCCTGTTATTGTACTGGCTCTCGGTTCAGACCAAGTACTGCTCTAGGCGAGGTTTGCTTCTGTTGTTGCTGCTCCTTCCTCGGCATGCCCAGCTCACTCCCGCGTTTCTCCTCTACTGCAGTACCAGCAGTACTGTTTTGAGCATGATCACTCTCTGCGTCTTGCCCCTCCAGGTATTGCTCATGGTTTTATCCTCATTCTCGGCTCTGCAACATCAAGCTAGATGACTGCTTACTGCTATTCATGCTCCAACGTCATCTTTGCCTATTCCTGGTATGGAGAGCTTCCTTAAAGAATTTGCAAACAATACAACAACTAAACTGTGATGAGTAGTGGTCGGATATAAGAAAAATAGAGCTAAATAGAGGAAAAATATGAAGTTAACTTGCTGCCAAGAATTATACTATGCTCCTACGAATTGCTTCTTGAGACTCTACACCGGACAGTCAACCCCATTCTTTTCACAATCCAACAGCAAGTAACAAACAACAATGAAGCTGAAATAAAATGCATTAAATGAACTAGATGCAAGAAACGTAAAGAAATGCAGTAAACATGGAAGCTATACTCTAAATGCAATCAATAACCGAGACATGAAGTGCATGCAAATACGAATGTAATTAGGAAAGGAAAGAACAATGATGTATAGCAAAAGATTAGATTAAACTGGGAGGAATCATGTGAAAACTACAACTATAAACATCAACGTGCTTCATCAATGTGAATCCAGCAGCTCGGTATGCTTCTTTCATTTCTCCAACCGAGGTTCCACTTTGTCATTGATGTGGATAAATGCTAAGCATTAACCCACATCAAAGCATCAAAACCAAAAGGCATACACAAAGGAAGAAGCTGTTACTCGAATGCATCAAGAGGGTAAACCGAGAACAAGAACAGAAAAAATAAAGATTGATCAAAACAAAAACATAAATTGTTAAGGAAAACCAAGTGCAAATCAACTAGGAAATAAGCTATGTAAATAGAACTTAACAATACAAGAACTGATTATTATCAAACCGAGAGCATGAAATGAAATTGATTTTCATTGAAATAAGATTATCCAAGGCTAATGAAGAACATAAAAAATGAACAAACATAAAAAACTTGCTAAAAACTATGCGAAAATTTTAAGGAAAGCTTTTAAAATTAACCTAAAAGCTATTCTACCCTAAATTACAACTACTCCTAAATTACTCTACACTACTCCTACTCCTAAATTACTTCTATTCTAACCTAGGCTACATTACATTTTCAATTGCCATCTTTTTCTATTTATATACACACTTTGGGGTACAATGGTAATTTTTTCATACTAGATGAGTTGGCATTGTTTGGCCACTTGTCTTCATTTGATTTGCTGCAGAGTAGATATTTCCACATCATCAGTCTTTTTGTCCAATTGGATGTGTGATGTGGCCCGGCGTGTGTCTTTCAGAAGGTTCGCACGATGTCCGCCGATCTTATCGTTTCGGAGCAAATAAAATACGAACACCTGGCATCACGCGTGTCCAGACGACTAGTGACTCGGTCTGTAAAATTTGAAGTAGTCCAGTCTCTTTTAGATCATTTCAGCCCAATTTTGACTGACACGACTGAGTTTCATCCGAATTCAATTTATCTGTACATTAAATAATTTTAATTTAATAAAGGAGATTATTAATAAAATAATATGGGGATTAAATAAATAATTAGGAAATTAAGCACAAATAATTCTATTAAAAATAGAATTATCAGATATCCTCTCTAGTAAAAGAAGATTTGAAGATTATGAGACAGTGGCCTTAACTGAGGAATGTAGTGCAATTATCTAGAGGAAATTACCCCCCAAGCTCAAAGATCCCGGGAGTTTTACCATACCCTGCACTATTGGAAATCTGTTCTTTGGTAGAGCCCTGTGCGATTTAGGAGCCAGCATAAATCTAATGCCTTTGCCTCTCTATCAAAAGTTAGGAATATGGGATGTCAAGCCCACTACAGTGACCCTTCAGTTGGCTGATCGATCCATTAAATATCCAAAAAGGGTCATTGAGGATGTGTTAGTAAAGGTGAAAAAATTTATTTTTCCTATGAATTTTATTGTATTAGACATGGAGGAAGACAGAGAAGTCCCCATTATACTAGGCAGACCTTTCCTAGCTATTGGTAGAACTTTGATTGATGTACAAAAGGGGGAATTGACGATGAGATTCCTAAATCAGGATGTGACATTTAATGTTTTCAAACCTTTGAAGTTCCCTGATGACTCTCAAGAGTGTTTTAAGATGGAGGTTAAAGAGGATATAAGGCTTGAGCACAAGAAATCTGAGAGAATGAGGGAAATAGATAGGGCTCAGGAGGATTTAACTGTCAGCACCCTGTCACCACTTTAGCTGACCCTCCTACTTTTTGCCCTACTGTTGAGTGTTGTTTTCTTTAGTTGCATTTGAAGTGCTTTATCTCTTTCTTTACTTTTTGTACAGTTCTTTTATTTTTTTTGCTTTTTCTTTCTTTGGTTATTTTGCAGATTTCTTTTCTAGCATTACGTTTTCAATCAAGCTTCGATTGTACATCATCATCAGATAGGGGAGTACTCTATTCTTGAGCTTCAATGTTTATATTATCTGCACACTAAGGATACTATGCACTTTAAGTTTGGGGGAAGGGATATCACTTGAGCATTTTTAGGCAAAATTGAAAAAAATTTCGAAAATATGAGGTGATATTGTTTGATTTTGGGATGATCTAGTTCTTAGCATGTAGTTTTCCCATATTCCGATGATAGGACCCCATGATTAAGTCTGATTTTGATTGCATGAGAAGCATCATTATAGGAAAAGCATGAAGTTAAATTCTTGAATTTGTCTTGATTCTGATTATGATTTCCTCATCTTATAAACATGTCATGTCATGAATATGTATATTTATTTAGAGAAAGCTTATGTGGACATAGGGTTGCATTTGTTCAGTTGATTTTGTGCATCATATTCTAGAATTTGTTTGATCTTTTCTCGAGGCAAAATATTAGATCACACTTAATTAGGGAAATGATTGAGGCCATCTTTGGATAGTTTGAGCCTTTCTAGTCATCCTTGTACATATTTTACCCCTAGTCACCCATCTGGGCTAAATAAGATTTTCTTTGTAAATACACCTGCACATTTTTCCTTAGCTTCAACACTCTGTTCCTATCCCTTCCCCCAAAAGCATGAAAAGTCATTAGGATATATCTTGAGCTTTGTACATATGGGTATAAGTGATAGTGAAATTTTCAAAAAAAAACAAAAAAAGAAAAAAAAAGAAGAAGAAAAATACAAAAATAGAATAAAAAGATTTAGCAAAATAAATAAGTTTTAAGGAATAAATTTGAGCTCTTACATTAAAGATCATAGAAAGTAATGCATGTTAAGGGGTAATTAAACCTAAATCGACTTTATCATACCTTAGCCCCAGCCTTACATTACAAACTTAATGAAGTCCTATTGATCTTTGGTTAAGTGTGACTACATTAGTGGACAGATAAGTGAAAAGCAAACTTATGGGAATGATCACATATCATTAACTTTGTATTCACTGTGTTTGCATAATCTGATCCAGATAATGTACTGTGAAGTGGCATTGACACATTCACACACAAACGAGGAGTCCAATTTGTGTTAGGACTTATGATTGAATGATTCAGAATGTTGGACTTATAATTGTGAATCTTTGAGATCATAGTTTGTACTTTTTCTTTGAGGATAATATTGAGGAAATTATTATGTTTGGTACTTGTCATTCTTACATTTGTTTTGTTTTGCTTGAGGACAAGCAAAAGCTCAAGTTTGGAGGTGTGATAATTCTATTAAAATATAATTATTTATGCTTAATTTCCGAATTAATTATTTTAATCCCCATATTATTGTATTAATTATCCCCTCAATTTAATTAAAATTCTCTTGTGTGCAGGTAAATTAAATCCGGATGAATTTCAGTTGTTTCGGTAGAAAATGGGCTAAAAGAGACTAGACCACTACCATTTCGCAGTTTGAGTCACCATTCATTATAGAGACATGAGATGTCGGGTGTTCGTATTTTATTCGCCTCGAAAATATAAGATCAACGGATACCGTGCCCACTTTCTAGAAGACACATGCCGTGCCACATCGCAAATCAAGTGGACAAAAAGACAAGTGACGTGGAAATATCTTCTCTGAAGCGAATGGAATAAAGACAAGTGGTCAGACAATGCCAACTCATCTAGGATTAGAAAAAATATTACAATTGTACCCCCAATTTGTTTATAAATAGAATATGATGAGCAATTGAAGAGGAGTTTTTTTTTTTAGAGTAGCTTTAGTTTTTTTTTTAGTTTAAAAATTTTATTGTCAGGTGATATATTTTCCTTAGGTTTTCTTTTAGGTTTTTCCGGTGGCTGGTGATAGCAGCCACCATATTTCTTCTCGGTTTTGTTCAATTCCTTTATTGTTTTATTGTTTTAGTTTTTAATGAAAAGTGTTTATTTTTCTATTTATTGCTCTCGGTTTATTTTCTTGTTTGGTTTCTCTGCTTTATTTCTTCATTGCTCATTCAGGTAATTCATTCTCCTTCATTACTGTCCCTCTCGTTTCTGGTGCTTTGATGTGGTCTTGATGCCTAGCATTATTTCCACATCAATAGCAATGTGGAATCACGGTTGGAGTAGGAATTGAAGCAACTCGATGATGTTAGATATCCATTTTTATGTGTTTCACGATTATTGATAGTTTTGGTTTAATTTTTAGTTGCTGATTTTAATTATTTCCTTTCAGCTCTATGCTTATGTTTTGCAGTGGCTCGTTATTTCGTTATTTCATTTTTCTTTGGTTGCACTGCATGATTCAGCTCTCTACTTGTCACGACCCAAACTACCCAAAAATCAGAGTTAATTTTTTCGCGTTTTGTTATTTTTATTACTTAAATTCTTACCTGTCTCCTGATCGTGACCACACTCCACTAACAAATTGGGCTGTGCGTCAATGCCAGTCCCACCATACATTTACCATAGTACTTATTTCTTCTCTAGTCATTTATAATTGTTTACATTATTTATACATCCCCTAAAGTTGCTTACAAACATGTTACTGTGCTATGCTTATGTAGATACAATATGTACAAGTGTATATACCTTATGTTGATGGGCAGCAGTGGATATCTGGAATGCAGTACTGAGTCGCCTCAACTTCAACTGGAGATTATCTGTGGGAGAAAATGAAAGGGGTGAGCACATCAAGCTCAGTAAGGCAACCCTACGAACAAGTAGGTAACCATACTACCTACATGAATGTGGTGCCATGCATAAACCACCCTTTCTCCACACATTTAAAACAGATGATATGAAAGTTATGATGTTATGTAAATCGACTTTGCACAGAAAATTCAACATGCAATTATTTCAAATCATTTCTTTCTCAATTAAAATTTTCACAATAAAGTCAGGACTCGACCCCTCCTTCGGGTGATCCTAACTCACACAAAACCATGAAAATCGGTATACATCACACATGGGTTTAAAAAGCATGGAAATAACCATCATGCACATTTAATTAAAAACCCAGTTTAAATCATCGAAATAGTCGACATGCGAGACGAGGCAATATCTGTATAACGGTAATAACCAGGACTGGCCATATGTGTCCTCGTGAGTCCCTCTAGCTTCACGGATCCCAGTGTGCGAGGTCTCACCCTGATCGGGAACCGCCCGGGAGGTGGGTCAATCCAACCCGTCAGTCTTATCCGATCTCAGGCATCCGAAGATGCTGTATCTGAAGATACCCCGTATCATAAAGATACTGTATCCGAAGATACCCCGTATCACAAAGATACCGTATCCGAAGATACCCCACGGTACATCGTACTCCATGCTACTTGCACTGTACATCGTACTCCATGGACCCATATCACTCTAGGTATTCCAGCCCAAATGGCCTGCTTCCTACGGAGAGGTTTTGTTTCTCAATACTCATGCCACGTCTCAAAACGCACGTGCGAGCCTATTTAATCGGTGACACACAATCTACCCGATGCTCCAAGCACGGCTCATCACATGTTCTCATAAAATCAGTGCAAGCGATGCTCAGCACTCTCATCAAATCAAATAAAACTGGCAGAGCCCGCTTTACATCCCCACAATGCCGCCAACCTCATCCCTCACTCTCACCCCACCTAAGAGGTCTTTTGAGCTTGTTGGGTCTTTTGGCTGACTCCAAGGGCAGACAGCACTACTCCACAAATCCAATAAAACTAGTGCAAGATGGGCTCTAGCACTCTATATGTGAATCACATGAAAATCTTATAAAATCTGGTGCGAGCTAAACTCCAGCACCCTGTCTCAAAAATCATGTAAAATTATGGTGCGAGTTAAGCTCTAGCACCCTGTCACAAAAATCATGTAAAATCTGGTGCGAGTTAGACTCTAGCACCGTGTCACGAAACAAGCATGTGAAATCTGGTGCGAGTTATACTCTAGCACCTATGCATGTAAAACTCTAGTGCGAGCTCTCGCTCCAGCACTAATGCATGCATCACACAAATCAAACATCATGCGAGCTGAGCTCTAGCACGTCACATGTAAATAAAAACACGTAGGCGGCTCGGTTATCTCCAAATAGTTTTCACAGAAATTACATAGTTTAAGGTATGCAATGCTATGCATTTTTCTTTAAAAGTGAGCCAGCCTACTCATGCATGTGTTAAAATACCTCCAGATCGAGCAGGAACCTCTTGCCCTTGGACCTCCCAATTTTTTCCTAAATTTGTAAGTTCTACCCTTAACAAGGGTATTTTAGTAATTTGCCCATTCGGGGCACTAAAATTATTAATTGACCTCTAGACCCTTCAGGTAATTTTTAAAGACTGCAGATGAACTTAAAATTGCGTAAAGTTACCTCTAGCAGTCCACAGAATTCCCTTACCTTATTTTCATGTCGAGTCTGACCTTTTCTTTTCCACTGTTGTCTCGTCGCGCAGCCCGATATGCTCCCAATCAAATGCCCGAAACTGCGTATCAATATTCCTCAGGTCAGATATTATACAATTTAATTGTATTTCCTATTTTCTGGGCTTAATTTAAATCATTGGGCCCGTTTACCCCTATTGGGCCCGATTGCACCTTAATGGGCCTTAATCGGCCTTAAGCCCGTTTCCCACTTAATTTTCACTTTATCGAGGCCTATTGGGCTCATTGGGCCCTCCAACAATTTATTGGGCCTCATTCTAACTCTCGAATAGCTAAATTTAATATTTACGATAATTTATCTAAATTTCCATAATTTAATTCAATTTATACGGAATTTAAATTCATATCACGCATAACGATGTAAATTATCGTAAATAAGGGTCACTTACCTGAGATTCCATGCTAGTACATAAATCGAGGCTATCTCGAGCTCTCGGTGGATGCCAATCGTCGAGCTACATAATTTCATAATTTTTCGGGTAAATTTCCAGTCACAAATTAATTAAATAAAATATTTCAAAATTTAAATCGGTCTATTTGACCGCTTATCGACTTACCCGAAGCTCGATTGCATCGCTGAAATTTTCTCCAATTTTTTCTCTTTTTTCTTTTTCCCTTTTTCTTCCTTTTTTCCTCTCTTTTTGGCTGAACCGGTTCAGTCCGGTTCGGACCGGTTCAGACACCCGGTTCACCCCAGTTCACTCCGGTTCGGTAGGGTTCACCGCCTTGCCGGCCGGTTCTCCGTCGGCTTCCACCGCCAGCATCTCCGTTGGGTCGTCCGCATCACGAATCTGGGCTTCGTTCGCCTCGAGCTCGCCGAAAAATGGTCGGTCCGGCCTGTTCTCCTCTGACCGTCGGGACCCATTTCTCCTCTTGGCCGTCGCCGGCGATTCCGGCTGTTTCGCCGGCTGCTACCGATCTCAAAATGACAGGCTCCTCCTCCTGAACTCATCGGTGGCCTCCGTTGATGCCCAACCGCCGTGGATAGCCGAAAATTGGGCCGTTTCTCCTCGGTTCTTTCCCTCCTCCGATCGGCTTCCTCCGGCCACTGCACGTCGCTTCTCCGGTACCATCTTGCTCGTCGGCCTCCCCTCTTCCTCGTCGGCTCCTGGTCGGGGGTTGTTGGTCACCGGTGCGTCCTCGGCTTCCTCGATTTTCTCGGCTTCCGTTTCTCTGCCTCTCTTTCTCTCTCCCCGACCCCCTTTTCTCTTTTATTATTATTATTATTATTATTATTATTATTATTTATTTTAATTATTATACTATTCATTAAAATACTATAATTACCTAAAATATCTTCTAAAATAATTATTTTATTCTAATTTAATTAATTTAATTTTTATTTAATTTATTTATTATATTTTAACCCTTTTTCGGGTATAATTTCTTCGTATTTTTTGGGATATTGTCCCGAATGACTTTTCGGTATATTTTTTGATTATTTTCGGGATTATTTTTCCGAACTAAAAACTTTGATTAATTCTCATAAATTCATATCTTGATCAATTTAACCCGAAATAAATTTATTTCTCCTTTATTGACCAAGATTTCTCAATTCCATATTTTTAATTAATTTTTCCTTATCGAAATTATTCCAACTTTCGGTCTTTTGACCATTCTGCCCTTGCACGTGTTCGGGATTAATTTAACCCGACTTCTCTTCACGAATACTCATTCATTTCGTATTTTAATTAAATTCGGATCTTACACTACTGCATTTCAATGTTAGCTTTCAATGTTTTTACTGCATTTTCTTATGTTACGTATGTCATGTCATTTTTTGTATTTCATTTTCATTGATCCTTCTAGACTCGCCAACTAGTTGATGTTGATATAAGCTAGTTTTCATAGGTGTAGTGGGGAGTGTCCATAAGTTTACTCTACTCATCTCTGTTTCTTCTTTAATGTATCATTCATTGATGCAGGAGAGGTGTAAGACCCGAATTTAATTAAAATACGAAAATTAAATAAGAAAAGATGGGGGATGTATGAAGGAAGGTCAGGTTAGATTGATTTTCGAAACAAGAGTAGGGGTAAAATGGTAAAAATACCAAAACTCGGTATTAAGGCGATAAGAAAATTTTAATTTAAAATAAGGATGTAAGATATCTTGATCGATAATGAGAAAATTATACAATTTGGGTCAATTGATCAAGATTCAAAAATTTTAAAAATATCAAAAAATTATCGGAACGATATCTCGAAAAGCGCGAAGGAATAATATCGAAAATTTGTTGAAAAATATATTTAATAAATTAAATTTAAATTAAATAAATTAAATTAAAATAAAAATAATATAAGTGTAGATATTTTGGGTATTTAGAGTTTTTTAATGAATAGTGTAATAATTAAATAAAGTATAATAATAATAATAATAATTGATAAAATAAATGAAAAAAAAAGGAAAAACGAATCTGAAAAAAAAAAGAGAAAAGAGAGAAACGGGTCGGGGAGAGAGAAATGAAACGGAAAGGAAAACGGAGCCGAAAAACCGAGGAAGCCGAGGACGCACCGGCGATCGACGACCCCCGACGAGCACGATGGTACCGGAGACGCGCCGTGCAGTGGCCGGAGGAAGCCGATCGGATGAGGGAAAGAATCGAGGAGAAACGGCCCGATTTTCGACGAATGGCGGTGCCATAGCTCGGATTAGACCTAGCCAAATGATCACCGGACCGAGGTGGTTCTTTTGAGCCCATTGGCAGCCGACGAAACGGTAGGAAACGCCGGCGACGGCCAAGAGGAGGAAAATGGGTCCGACGGTTGAGGGAGAAGAGCCGGACCGGCGGCGTTCCGGCGAGCTTGACCCAAACCGAGAGCTGATCTGTGATGCGGACGACCCGGCGAAGCTGCTGGCGGTGGAAACCGGCGGAGAACCAGCCGACAAGGTGGTGAACCGGCGGTGAACCGATCGAACCGAAGAGAACCGACGGTCTGAACCGGTCCGAACCGGACTGAATCGGTTTAGCCAAAAAGAGTGGAAAAAAAGGAAGAAAAAGGGAAAAAGAAAGAGAAAAAAATTGGGGAAAATTTCTGTGATGCAATCAAGCTTCGGGTAAGTCAGTAGTGGTCGAAATTGACCCGATTTAAATTTCGGAGTATTTAATTTAATTAATTTTGGGCTGAAAGCTTACCCGGAAAATTGTGGAATTGTGTAGCTCGACGATTGGCATCCACCGAGGGCTTAAGACAGCCTCGATTTATGTACTAGCATGGAATCTCGGGTAAATGACCCCTATTTACGACAATTACCTCGTTATGCGTGATATTGATTTAATTTCTGCATATATTGAATAAAATTATGGAAATTTAGATAAATTGTCGTAAATAATGAATTTAGCTATTCGAGAGCTAGAACGAGGCCCAATAAATTATTGGTGGGCTCAATGAGCCCAATAGGCCTCGATAATGTGAGAATTAAGTGGAAAACGGGCTTAAGGCCCATTAAGGCCTATTAAGGTGCAATCGGGCCCAATAGGGGTAAATGGGCCCAATGATTTAAATTAAGCCCAGAAAATATTAAATACAATTAAATTGTATAATATCTGACCTAAGAAATATTAATACGCAGTTCCGGGCATTTGATTGGGAGCATATCGGACTGTGCGACGTGACATCAATAGAAAAGGTCAGACTCGACAGGAAAATAAGGTAAGGGAATTCTACAGACTGCTAGAGGTAATTTTATGAAATTTCAAGTCATATGCAGTCTTTTAAAATTTATCTGAAGGGTCTAGGGGTCGAATAATAATTTTAGTGCCCCGAATGGGTAAATTACTAAAATACCCTTGTTAAGGGTAAAATCTTTAATTTTAGGAAAAATTGGGAGGAGCAAGAACAAGAGGTTCCTGCTCGTTCTTGAGGTATTTTAACACATGCATGAGTAGGCTGGCTCACTTTTAAAGAAAAATGCATAGCATTGCATACCTTTAACGATGTAATTTCTGTGAAAACTATTTGGAGATAACCGAGCCGCCTACGTGTTTTTATTTACATGTGACGTGCTAGAGCTCAGCTCGCACGATGTTTGATTTGTGTGATGCATGCATTAGTGCTGGAGCGAGAGCTCGCACTAGAGTTTTACATGCATAGGTGCTAGAGTATAACTCGCACCAGATTTCACATTGCTTTTCGTGACACGGTGCTAGAGTCTAACTCGCACCAGATTTTACATGATTTTCAAGACAGGGTGCTGGAGTTTAACTCGCACCAGATTTTATAAGATTTTCATATGATTTATATACAGAGTGCTGAGCCTAGCTCGCACTAGTTTTACTGGATTTGTGGAGTAGCGCTGTCTGCCCTTGGAGTCAGCCAAAAGGCCCAACAGGCTCAAAAGACCTCTTAAGTAGGGTGAGAGTGAGGGATGAGGTTGGCGGCCCTGTGGAGATGTAAAGCGGGCTCTGCCAATTTTACTTGATTTGATGAGAGTGCTGAGCATCGCTCACACTGATTTTTATGAGAACATATGATGAGCCGTGCTTGGAGCATCGAGTAGACTGTGTGTCACCGATTTAATAGGCGCGTACGTGCGTTTTGAGACATGGCAATGAGTATTGAGAAACAAAACCTCTCTGTGGGAAGCAGGCCATTTGGGCTGGAGTACCTAGAGTGATATGGGTCCATGGAGTACGATGTACCGTGCAAGTAGCATGGAGTACGATGTACCGTGGGGTATCTTCAGATACGGTATCTTTGTGATACGGGGTATCTTTGTGATACGGGGTATCTTCGGATACGGCATCTTCGGATGCGTGAGATCGGATAAGACTGACGGGTTGGATTGACCCACCTCCCGGGCAGTTCTCGATTAGGGTGAGACCTCGCACACTGGGATCCGTGAAGCTAGAGGGACTCACGAGGACACATATTGGCCAGTCCTGGTTATTACCGATATACAGTTATTGCCTAGTCTCGTATCTTGTATATATATATACATATGTTTCCGGATATCGATGCTTTCGAGAAACTCAATTTTCATGATTTTGTGTGAGTCAAGATCACCCGAAGGAGGGGTCGAGTCCTGACTTTATTGTGAAATTTTTAAAGAGAAAGAAATGATTTAAAATAATTGTATGTTGAATTTTTCGTGCAAACTCGATTTACATAACATCATAAGCTCATGTCATTTGTTTTAAAATGTGTAGAGAAAGGGTGGTTTATGCATGGCACCACGTTCATGTAGGTAGTATGGTTACCTACTTGTTCGTAGGATTGCCTTACTGAGCTTGATGTGCTCACCCCTTTCATTTTCTCCCACAGATAATCTCCAGTTGAAGTTGAGGCGACTCAGTACTGCATTCTGGATATCCGCTGCTGCCCATCAACATAAGGTATATACACTTGTACATATTGTATCTACATAAGCATAGCACAGTAACATGTTTGTAAGTAACTTTAGGGGATATATAATTAATGTAAACAATTATAAATGACTGAAGAATAAATAAGTTAGATGGTAATTGAATGGTGGGACTGGCATTGACGCACAGCCCAATTTGTTAGTGGAGTGTGGTCACGATCAGAAGACAGGTAAGAATTTAAGAAATAGAAATAACAAAACGCGAAAAATTAACTCTGATTTCTGGGTAGTTTGGGTCGTGACATATAAAGGTGGTATCAGAGCAACAATTGGTCCGATGTGTGTCAGTGTCAGTAATTAGGAAATTACATCCCCGTGTTACTGTGCTTAGTTAGATACAATAGTGTATATCGAGATGGGTTTTGACTAAGAAATGGTTGAGAATGCAGGAATGCCTAATATGAGTCGCGTTAGATGAGATAGTGAACGAGGCAGAGGTCATAGAGGTAGACCTGAGTCTGCTAAATCGTGCTGAGTTGACCTATGAGAATTAGTATGAGATTGAAATAGAGGCTAATGTTGAGAATGCCTCACAGAGTCCGACAGAGAGATCGGACAGTATTGAGACACGCTTCGCGAAGTTGGAGCAGAGTGTGGAGATTATTTTGAGGAGCTAATTGCTCAAATTATGAAAGAGATTCGAGGGCGCAGCGGAGCATTGGTGGAAACCCGCTCGACCCATCTTAAGTGTTAAACATCCAGAGCTAAGATGAGAAATGTTTATGGATGTATTCCGGTGACAGAATATCCCGGACACTATTTAAAAGGAATTGATTTATTGATGAGTATGATTTATGAGTATGGTGACTCAGTTATATTCTTGGACAAATATTACCTCGACACTATAAACAGTGATAGTCGAGATGTCTAAAAGTCCACGAAATGGCTCGACTTTTCAGTTAGAGTCTGATTGGCCCGTGAGATATTACCTATACCGAGGCAGTGCGCAGATTTATAGTTGGGTAAATAAGAACATGAATTGCACGCCTCTGAGATTGGGAAAGGTAGTGAGGGCCAAAATAGAGACAGAAAAAGAGAATCGAGAAATGACAGAGATGTTAAAATGAGAAAAAAGGTAATTGGTAAAAGATTAGATTTGATGAGTAATGGAGTAAGATAATTGGTAAGGCCCCAGTGCATCCAATTTTGGCACTGTTGAGGGGCATTGTGATTTGGAGGACCCCGACCTGCTACGAAGCAGTGTAGCAGTGTAAGCACTGTAAGCAGTGTGGGATGTGTGGTGGATACCACTGAAGGAGGGTCTATACCTACACTGTATTGATGAAAATGGCCGTTAAGTGTGGTAAGACGGACCATTGATATTGATTGCACAGAGTTGGGCGAGATCGCCCCACAGAAAGGTAAAGAGACAGAGAAAGAACTTTGTTGGTATAACTGCAACGTAAAGAGAGGCCATAGCCGAAAAGAAAAAAGGAAAGTAGGCTGTTGGACGAAGGCGAGAGGATGTCTTGGATCAGGACACTATTGATGTTTCGTGGATGTGGTGTAAGATACCACACTTGTTATGAATAATGAAGTACATATGTTCATTGATCCTGGTGCCACACATTTATTTATACCGCCTTCATTTGCATATAAGTGAGTAAAAGGAATGAATGCCTACATCACTGGACACAATACTAATAAATGAGTGCCCCATTAGAGGAGGATTAAATAAACGAAATATGGATATAGAGATTTTAAGTAATAAAAAGGGGTGCAACAGTTGAAGTTAAAGGAGTAAAGGATTGTACTCGCGGAATGAATAATGATAAGAGTTTCGTTATAATTGACATACGAAGGAGATAATCTTTAAGATAAGATAGATTCTGAATACAAGATGTATTGGAGTAAGAGATATATGCTAGGTAAGAACATCCTTACGATATGGAGTCATTAGGATTAAAGCAATTAGTAACGAATATAAATTGTGATCACAGAGACTGAGATATAAAGTAATTGTGGTTAAGTCTGAAGGTTAATAAAGGTATTTCAAAATACCTCCCCGCCTGAAGACTTGACAGCGTCTAAAAGTATATATGTATAACCTATAACGTGAAATCGATCGTCGTAATAGATAACTTTAGCATTAGGATACCCTTACTAAGACAATAAGAATATTAAAATTCGATGAATCATGAAGGTTATCATAGTAAAAAAATTTAATAAGAGCCGTTAAGATAAGAAAATGAAGTGACGCAGGTTAGTACCTGGAAACGTAAGCGATTTTGAAGGATCTTATACGCTTATGCGTGGATAAGTCAAGGATTAGATCGAATTGTAATCATCATTATCGATGATATGTTGGGTGTAGTTAAAGTCTAGGGCAAATTATAAGCAATAATTGGAAATTGCTCTTACAATTGGATTGTTATGAATTCTCAAAAATGGTATACCTTGTGACACGTTGAACTAAGAAAACGTGGTCTGTGAATGAGATGATAAATAAGATGATAGATGTGACGTGAATTCGGTGTAGTGAAATATGAACTGACCACCGTGATTAATTTCACCATACCCAACAGCTCAAGAGGTTCTCAGTGAGTATGGATACCTCAAAATAATGAAAGAGCTGTGTATTGATGTATAATGGGAAGATAGTCAATTTTGGAGTCAGATAACTCCTTGATCATGAAATAAACTATCTGACCCATGATTTAAAGTTGGCAACTATAGTATTTGTACCGGGGATATGGTACTATTATGTACATGATGAGGAATTATGGATATGCACTGATCATAAAGCCCGGGTATCTGTTTTCACAGAAAGAGGTGAATATGAGAATACATAATGGGTTAGAGCTTCTGAGAGATTTTGTTTGTGAAAATTATGCCACCCAGGAAAGGCTAATGTGATGGCTAATGCCTTGAGTATAAAGAGCCTCGGGATAGTACCACATATGATGGTCAGGGAGCGTGAGCTGCTAGAGCAGTTATAAGCCTCCGTATTGATGTGATCCCTTCTGATGATGACAGTGATTGTGTGACAGCTAGCCTGATGATTAGAACCGGATGAGAGTGCCCGGATTTGACAGGCTTAGCTTGATGATCGGCATGATGTCGATAGTTTGGGTTCAGATTCAGAAGGGTACAGTGACAGAGTTCACAGAGTATGATAATGATTTACAGAGAGGTTCAGAGACAGTATAAGTGCTCCCCAGGACCACAGTTGATGAGATAATAATATTGTCAGAAGCTCACTCTTCGGGATATACAGTGCATACGAAAAGTAACGAGTAAAGAATATATCAAAATCTCTGGAAAGGGTATTGGTGGTCAGATGTGAAAAGAGAAATGGTAGAGATTGTGGAAAAGTGCTAGTATGTCAGCAAAATAAGGTAGAGTATTAAAAGTCTGCAGAGTTATTGCAGCACCTACCTATATCGACACGGCACAAAAATAAGAACAAGTTTTCATAAATTTCGTGATGGGTTACAGAGGACCCAGGTGAATTACGAGGCTATTCGGATGATAGTCGATAGAGTGACTAAGTCTACCCACCTTTTGGTTATGAAATTCCCAAATACTCAGAGTATATATGAGGATTTATGTGTAAGGAAGATTGTGGAACACTAGGTAACGTTCCGGTGAGCATGGTATCATATAGGGAGTCCCGCTTCACTTTTTACTTCAGGGAATATTTTTAGGAAGCTATGGGAACCCGACTGAGTATTAGCACAGCTTTCCATCCTCAGACAGATGGTCAGTCAGAGAGGACTGTACAAGTTCTGGAGGATCCGATGAAAGCGTGTGCCCTTGATTTATAAGCTCCTGGAAATGATCAGTTGATTTCTAATTAAAGTCGCCAATAATGACAGTTGGCAGTTGAGTATCGGGATAACAAGATATGAGGCAGTGTATGGCTGTAGGGGTTGTTCCCCAAATTGGATAAGAAAGTGGGTGACAGATAGAATTATATTCGACCTTGGATAATAAGTCTTTGAGGATGTTTAGTTAAGGATGAGAGATTAAGAACACCTCAGAGCAGATAGACAAGTATTGGAATTCACCCTTGGTGAATTAGTATGGTTGAAAGTTACTCGTCCTAAGGGAATAAGGACATAGCGAGCTTTTGGATGAAGGTAAATTGAGTTTCACTGGATTGAATCTCTTGAGAGATTGGACAAGTGGAAGATAAGACCTGTAGGTGGCATTTTCACTTGAATAAGCAGGCACCCATAATGTGTCCCATCTTTTGATGCTTCGAAAATACTATCCAGATCCAGCATAGGTGATGGGATATGAGATCCAACAGTTCAGCTTAATGCAAATGTAAGTATATTGAAGAAGATGATTCGGGCATTAAACAGGAAAGAGAAAGTATGGAGGTTTTAGACGATCTCCCTAATTAAAGTCTTTTGGTAGTAATACACTCCGGAGAAAAGATCACATGAGAATTAAAGGAGTATGATACGATCGATGTACCCGGAGTTGTATATGGACTCATATGACTTAGTTCTAATTTGGAGGACCAAATTCCTTAAGTGGGGGAGAGTTGTAAGACCCGAATTTAATTAAAATACGAAAATTAAATAAGAAAAGATGGGGGATGTATGAAGGAAGGTCAGGTTAGATTGATTTTCGAAACAAGAGCAGGGGTAAAATGGTAAAAATACCAAAACCCGGTATTAAGGCGATAAGAAAATTTTAATTTAAAATAAGGATGTAAGATATCTTGATCGATAATGAGAAAATTATACAATTTGGGTCAATTGATCAAGATTCGAAAATTTTAAAAATATCAAAAAATTACCGGAATGATATCTCGAAAAGCGCGAAGGAATAAATCAAAAATTTGGAGAAAAATATATTTAATAAATTAAATTTAAATTAAATAAATTAAATTAAAATAAAAATAATATAAGTGTAGATATTTTGGGTATTTAGAATTTTTTAATGAATAGTGTAATAATTAAATAAATTATAATAATAATAATAATTGATAAAATAAATGAAAAAAAAGGAAAAAGGAATCTGAAAAAAAAAAAGAGAAAAGAGAGAAACGGGTCGGGGAGAGAGAAACGAAACGGAAAGGAAAATGAAGCCGAAAAACCGAGGAAGCCGAGGACGCACCGGCGACGACGACCCCCGACGAGGCCACGAGGAGGTAGAGGAGAGACCGACGAGCACGATGGTACCGGAGACGGGCCGTGCAGTGGCCGGAGGAAGCCGATTGGAGGAGGGAAAGAACCGAGGAGAAACGGCCCGATTTTCGGCGAATGGCGACGACATAGCTCGGATTCGACCTAGCCAAATGATCACCGGACCGAGGCGGTTCTTTTGAGCCCATTGGCAGCAGACGAAACGGTGGGAAACGTCGGTGACGGCCAAGAGGAGGAAAATGGGTCCGACGGTCTAGGGAGAAGAGCCGGACCGGCGGCGTTTCGGCGAGCTTGACCCAAACCGAGAGCTGATCTGTGATGCGGATGACCCAGCGAAGCTGTTGGCGGTGGAAGGCGGCGGAGAACCGACCGGCAAGGCGGTGAACCGGCGGTGAAGCGATCGAACACGGAGAGAACCGACGGTCTGAACCGGTCCGAACCGGACTGAACCGGTTCAGCCAAAAAGAGAGGAAAAAAAGGAAGAAAAAGGGAAAAAAAAGAGAAAAAAATTGGAGAAAATTCCTGTGATGCAATCGAGCTTCGGGTAAGTCAGTAGTGGTCGAAATTGACCCGATTTACATTTCGGAGTATTTAATTTAATTAATTTTGGGCTGAAAACTTACCCGGAAAATTGTGGAATTGTGTAGCTCGACGATTGGCATCCACCGACGGCTTGAGACAGCCTTGATTTACGTACTAGCATGGAATCTCGGGTAAGTGACCCCTATTTACGACAATTACCTTGTTATGCGTGATATTGATTTAATTTTCGCATATATTGAATAAAATTATGAAAATTTAGATAAATTGTCGTAAATAATGAATTTAGCTATTCGAGAGCTAGATCGAGGCCCAATAAATTATTGGTGGGCTCAATGAGCCCAATAGGCCTCGATAATGTGAGAATTAAGTGGAAAACGGGCTTAAGGCCCATTAAGGCCCATTAAGGTGCAATCGGGCCCAATAGGGGTAAATGGGCCCAATGATTTAAATTAAGCCCAGAAAATATTAAATACAATTAAATTGTATAATATCTGACCTAAGAAATATTAATACGCAGTTCCGGGCATTTGATTGGGAGCATATCGGACTGCGCGACGTGACATCAATAGAAAAGGTCAGACTCGACAGGAAAATAAGGTAAGAGAATTCTACGGACTGCTAGAGGTAATTTTACGAAATTTCAAGTCATATGCAGTCTTTTAAAATTTATCTGAAGGGTCTAGAGGTCGAATAATAATTTTAGTGCCCCGAATGGGCAAATTACTAAAATACCCTTGTTAAGGGTAAAATCTTTAAATTTAGGAAAAATTGGGAGGAGCAAGAACAAGAGGTTCCTGCTCGTTCTGGAGGTATTTTAACACATGCATGAGTAGGCTGGCTCACTTTTAAAGAAAAATGCATAGCATTGCATACCTTTAACGATGTAATTTCTGTGAAAACTATTTGGAGATAACCGAGCCGCCTACGTGTTTTTATTTACATGTGACGTGCTAGAGCTCAGCTCGCACGATGTTTGATTTGTGTGATGCATGCATTAGTGCTGGAGCGAGAGCTCGCACTAGAGTTTTACATGCATAGGTGCTAGAGTATAACTCGCACCAGATTTCACATTGCTTTTCGTGACACGGTGCTAGAGTCTAACTCGCACCAGATTTTACATGATTTTCAAGACAGGGTGCTGGAGTTTAACTCGCACCAGATTTTATAAGATTTTCATATGATTTATATACAGAGTGCTGAGCCTAGCTCGCACTAGTTTTATTGGATTTGTGGAGTAGCGCTGTCTGCCCTTGGAGTCAGCCAAAAGGCCCAACAGGCTCAAAAGACCTCTTAAGTAGGGTGAGAGTGAGGGATGAGGTTGGCGGCCCTGTGGAGATGTAAAGCGGGCTCTGCCAATTTTACTTGATTTGATGAGAGTGCTGAGCATCGCTCGCACTGATTTTTATGAGAACATATGATGAGCCGTGCTTGGAGCATCGGGTAGACTGTGTGTCACCGATTTAATAGGCGCGTACGTGCGTTTTGAGACATGGCAATGAGTATTGAGAAACAAAACCTCTCTGTGGGAAGCAGGCCATTTGGGCTGGAGTACCTAGAGTGATATGGGTCCATGGAGTACGATGTACCGTGCAAGTAGCATGGAGTACGATGTACCGTGGGGTATCTTCGGATACAGTATCTTTGTGATACAGGGTATCTTTGTGATACGGTATCTTTGTGATACTGGGTATCTTCGGATACGGCATCTTCGGATGCGTGAGATCGGATAAGACTGACGGGTTGGATTGACCTACCTCCCGGGCGGTTCCCGATCAGGGTGAGACCTCGCACACTGGGATCCGTGAAGCTAGAGGGACTCACGAGGACACATATTGGCCAATCCTGGTTATTATCGATATACAGTTATTGTCCAGTCTCGTATCTTGTATATATATATACATATGTTTCCGGATATCGATGCTTTCGAGAAACTCAATTTTCATGATTTTGTGTGAGTCAGGATCACCCGAAGGAGGGGTCGAGTCCTGACTTTATTGTGAAATTTTTAAAGAGAAAGAAATGATTTAAAACAATTGCATGTTGAATTTTCCGTGCAAACTCGATTTACATAACATCATAAGCTCATGTCATTTGTTTTAAAATGTGTGGAGAAAGGGTGGTTTATGCATGGCACCACGTTCATGTAGGTAGTATGGTTACCTACTTGTTCATAGGATTGCCTTACTGAGCTTGATGTGCTCACCCCTTTCATTTTCTCCCACAGATAATCTCCAGTTGAAGTTGAGGCGACTCAGTACTGCATTCTGGATATCCGCTGCTGCCCATCAACATAAGGTATATACACTTGTACATATTGTATCTACATAAGCATAGCACAGTAACATGTTTGTAAGTGTCCCTAGGGGATGTATAAATATTGTAAACAATTATAAATGACTGGAGAAGAAATAAGTACTATGGTAAATGTATGGTGGGACTGGCATTGACGCACAGCCTAATTTGTTAGTGGAGTGTGGTCACGATCAGAAGACAGGTAAGAATTTAAGAAATAGAAATAACAAAACGCGAAAAATTAACTCTGATTTCTGGGTAGTTTGGGTCGTGACAAGAGGTGCTGGGCACTTTGTGGTTGCTTCTGCCATTTGCTGGCCAACTGACCGGTGCTTGTAAGGTTTAAGTTATCGCTACCTAGAGCGATGAAAGCTTGGATGGGCATTGTCGGATAGCTTGGCTAATCTACTGTTGCGGCAAGATCAAGGTGAGAGACGTGTTCGGGGCAGCAGGGGCAGTAAGTGTTAAGCGGTATAGGGAAGCTGGGTTGGTATTTGGTAGCTGCATCACGTTCCATTTTCCTACTAGTTTCTATTCAGCTTAAGTCATTCAATTTATTATTATGATCCCCTGCTCTTTTAGTTTCATGCTCTGTCTTTGAGTTATTGTACAGTTTTAGTGTCTCTTGGATTTGCTTTTTTTTTTAACTGCTTGGTTCTCCTAATTTTCTTTTGAGCATTTGTAGTATAGAGAGACTGATCAGCAGAGGGTAGGAACGTGGGAGCATCTCAGAGCAACATGACATGTTACTGTGTAAGAAGTGCGTAGCAGGACTTGGTGACTGAATCCGAGCAGTGCCGACTGGGTAGGAGATTAACCTGGTACATGCCATGAATGAACTGCTGATGCATGATGGTGGCAGTCTGTGTGCTGTGTTGTGGTGAATGGAGATGAACTAGGACAGCGCCTGAGGCAGAATCGGACAGACCGGGAGCACAGCAGGACATCAGCTGGGTAGTACTTAGAAAAACCGAAAGTAGCACTTGGAGAAGAACATGCATAGTACTAGTGTACTCAGGACCACTCGGCTGGCATGTTGGTTAAGGCCACGTTTGGCCCTTAGAATTAATACAAGTTGATATTTGCTGCTTCTATATTGTTTTGTTAATTTGTGCTATTACATTTTATTGTTTGTTAGTTTAGGTATACATTAATTTGCATATTAGTTTAATTTTCTTAGTTTATTAGTTTAAGGTTTAGTTTAATTTTATTAATAGTTAATTTGTGACTATATTAGGATTTATGAATTAGAAATTGCATTTAGGATTAAATTAGAGGACAATCTTTTTATGCATTTTTTTAGTTTTCATTTTAAATTGAAAAATCCAAAAATATTTATTTCTCATGCATTATTTAGATTTTACTTTTAAATTAGTAATTAGTGATAGTTAGGATTAATTTAGAAGCAATATTTTAGACATTTAGTTTTATAGTTATTTTCTTAATTTTCTAGGATTTTATTTTCATTAAATTTTAAGTTAGTTTAATCTGCATTTTTATTAATTAGTTTAATTACATGCATATTTTATTTTAGGCTTATTTAATTTTAATCTACTTAATTTTGTTTCTTATTTTCGTATTTGCATTTTTAATTGTGTTAATTAATTTTAAATGTTTTAATTTTCTTTTGTAGGTATTTGATTTTAATTGCTTGGAGCTCTGTAAGTAATTTTAGCTCTGTTTTATTTTCATTAGTTTATAATTTTTATTGTTTTCACTACTATTAGCCTTGTAGATCACTCATCAACAATTCATAATTTGCTAGAATATACTTAGGGTAAGATTAACCGGTAATTAATTAGGCAATTCAACTTCTCTGTGGGACGATAGTCCGAGACTCAAATCCCATTATTACTTGTACGACCTGTGCACTTGCAGATAACATGTCTAGGTCACTTAGAGTGGGCGTAGCCGATTATCATTGTGTTAATGGCATGTAAAGCAAATCATGCTATTTTAAATTCAGTGCACAAATCAAGTTCAAAGCATGGAATAACAATCATGCATATTTCATAAGTAGGGCATGGAAAACCATCATGCATAAGTGCAATTTAAAGCCATTATCAAACTTTATCATCTCATAAAATCAACAGTTGTCAAGACTCAGCCCCTCCCTCAGACTGTCCTGACTCACAATACATTTCAAATATGGATTTATTCATAAAACAAAAAGACATTTAAGATAGGCAATATAACAGGAAAATATCCTCTAGGACTATGGCCATATCCTGTGATCCCAGGCTACACTGATCAGGTGTACAGGGTATCACCTCTATCTACTTCCGCACGGGAAGCGGGTTATGTCCAACCCGTCGATCCATAGCAGATCTAAACATCGTCCGAAGATGGCATATCACAATCTCAACACGGTACAACGTACTCTATGCTACCTGCACGGTACAACGTACTCCATGGACCCATATCAACACATCATATCACGCCACATCTCAAAATATACGTGGAAGCCTATTTAATCGGTGTGACACTCAGTCTACCCGAAAGCTCCTAGCATGGCTATCAATCATGTCATAAAACCATGTACGAGTAATCTCAAGTATGGCAACAAGTATGGTGGACATCTAATGCGAGCTAAGCTCTAGCACCATGTCAAAACCAGTATAAAGTCTGTGCGAGCTAAGCTCAGCACAACATCATAGAAATCCATGTGAAAACTAGTGCGAGCTAAGCTCCAGCACTCATGCATGTCAAGACACATCAAATCTCATGCGAGTTATACTCTAGCATGCTTTCATTCTCACGAAATCCATGTAGGTGGCTCAATTCTTTGCAAAGCATGGTTATAAACCAAATCAAATCATTTTTTTGCAAATCATTTCAAATGTTAGCTAACCTACCCATCACTTGTTAAAAAGCAATAAAACAGGATTTTCAAAGCATTATGCTTTTGTTTTCATGGACATTTCATCAAAACCCAACTCTTGCCCTTCAATCACCCATTTCATTTCCAATTACCATATGCATTCTAGAAAACATAATATGCCCAAAATGCACACAGATATCTCTAAGAGTCCACACAATTCCCTTACCTCGATTTACTCAGGATGTCGCGCCCTCCTCCCATACGTGACTTACCAAAAACCACAACAAATTTTTCACTTTTTACTTACCTTTCTCTCCTCAACAGTTGGGCTGTGATTAGGCATTAGTCTCCTCATCCACACATACATAAATGTCATTCTAAATATTTATTGACTGTTCGTACACTTTCTCATAAGTAAATTCATATACTTAATATAATTACATCATTACATTTACATCCCAAACATTAAATCATGTACATCACTGTGTTTATGCATTGTTCAGATACAAAAGAGTGTGCATGTATATACCTTTCTCTATATGGGGAGTGGCAGCGGATCAGAGGAATGCAATACCCTAGCTGACTCGATCTACTGACGAGAATCTGTAGAGATGGGGGAAAATGAATGGGATGAGCTATCAACGCGCTCAGTAAGCAAATCTGGCAAGCAAGTGGACATCCATACTATCTACTGAAAATAGTGTTTTGCCTTTCATTCTCTCAATTCAAAAGCATGTTTCAAAATATATATAATATAGTACAGATTTAAAATCCCATGTACTAAACACATGGTGGTTTATCAATCAGAGGCATTCATGCAAAACCGTGCATATTTAATCATTTAAGAATGCCTTTATATAAAATATGCCATTTACTTTCAACACACAGTAAATATGGCATTTCACATCACAACACAAACGAATCGGGTTTCGACCCATCTCTCAGGTCTACACGTATCATAAAACACATGTGATATATCATGCGAGACTTAGTGGCTAAATGCAATAACTCCGGACTATGGCCATATCCTAACATGGTGAAATCTCAAGCAACATAGTACTCAGCGTGCGGGTTATCACTGCTGTAACGGGAGGGGGGTTAGTCCATCACAACTGCCAACTATCAATAATTCTCCTCCATAACTCCACAACAAAACATGGTACAGTGTATTCCATGCCACAAACACGGTACAACGTACACTCGTGGACCCTACATCATGGTCAGGGTGCCTGCCATAGGTCTTAGCCTCTCATACCATAGATATACATCATAGTTGGGGAGCCTGCCATAGGTCTTAGCCCTCATACTATGGAATAAATGTCACGTCTCTAAATCCACGTGCGAACATCTCCAGTGTGACACTCAGTCTACACGAGGAAATCGTCACAATTTTTCTAACATGTTTATATATCACGTAAAACTATAGTACGCATCTTGAGTGTGACTCACAGTCAATGCTCCGCCTCAAAACACTATATATGCATGTCAAAATATCAAACACTAGTGCGAGCAAACCTCGAGCACTAGGTCATGCATAGTTCTCATTACAAATCAAGTACGAGCAAATCGCTCAAGTGCTATGTCATCTACAAATCATGAAGAATCGAGTACGAGCAACGCTCCAGCACTCTGTCATGCATCTCATGTAAAACTCGAGTACGAGTTAATCACTCCAGCACTCTGTCATGCACAATCACATAAAACTGAGTACGAGCAATGCTCCAGTACTCTATCATGCATGTCAAATAAATGTAGTGCGAGTAAACCTCTAGCACTAATGTATGTGAAAAACATCTGAAATCAAGTGCGACTTGTGCTCTAGCACGATTGTTTCCACAAAATTCTATAGATGGCTCTTTAAAACTAGGGATATTTCAAATCATTAAAATCAGCACTATAAAGTGTGCTTAGTTTACATCGACCTCAAAACATTAGCCCATCCACCTACTCTTCTGCTACACAGCAGTAAAAACCACTCAAAACATTATTTCCATTCTTTTTAAAACTTTTCCCAAAATTTAACATTTTGCCTATTTAGGGGTAAAATCATAATTTACCCATATCGAGTCCCTATAATATTACTGATTTTCTCTGACCCTCAAACAATTTCAGTGAATGCAAAAGCAGACGAAAATACGCATAGATATCTCTAACTACTTGCAAGAGTCCCCTACCTCAGACCACGTAGTGTGACCTCTCTTCCTCTGTGCTGTCCAAATCTCGCAGTCCGGTCAACACTCAATATGACTCTGGAGCTGCATTTAACCATTCACTGGGTTAATTACACTTTTCCTACTGTATTACACATTTAATACAGTCTATTTCACTTAATTGGGCCTGTTTAGAGTTAATGGGCCTAAATACTTTAATTGAGCCTAACTCGATCTTAAGCCCGATTTTTCACTTATTAATTCCCATCATCAGGGTCTATCGGCTCATTGGGCCAATCAAGACCCATTGGGCTTCATTCCAAACTCTTTGGATAACCCAAATATTATTTACGACAGTTTATTCAAAATTTCGAATATAATTCACTCAATGCAAAATTTAATCCGAAATGCGTAAAATAAATCTTCAATACGCAATAATCACATAAATAGTCATAAATGAGCTTTACTTACCCGAGATTATACGTTGGTATGCAAATCGAACTTCGATCGGGCTTCCGTTTGGAATTTATCGTCGAACTGTACAATTTTGTATATTTAACTCCGGGTCAATTTCTGATTAAATATAATTTAAATAAATTTATCGAAAATCAAATCGGTCACTTTTGACCTCGTATCGACTTACTCGAAGTCCAGTGAAATATCAAAAATTTTCCCTTTTTCTTTTTCTATCTTTTCCCCTTTTTTCTCCTTTTTCTCTTTCCTCCATAGCTAAAACGGTCTGGTCCGGTTCAGCGCAGAAGCTTCTTCACTGAACCGTCGACCTGTTTAGGGCTTCTTTTGTGAGACCCCGTATATGTATAATGGTATATATGTACATAGAAATGTAAATAGAGTTGTACTATGGATTCATAAGTGAAGTATATGTGATGTAAGTCCATAAGTAAATGTACACACTTGTAATAAGAGTTGTGATTGTACATATAAGTTACATTATGTATGAATGTAAAGAAATTGACTTTAAACATGTGGAGAATGTGAGTAGAATGGATTATGAGTAGTGTGGTAAAATGGAAGTAGAATTGCATAAGTTGTGCACTTTCATTTGGTTTATATCATGTAACTTTGGATATACAAAGATTCTACACAAGTTTTAATGTGTATGAAGTGTGGATGGATGCCATTTTCAAGTCTCAAAGATGAATGAATGAGAAAATGATCATGGTAGCAAATTAAGGATGTTTGAGTATGAGTTGCTGCAGAAGAACTGCAGAAAATTTGGAAACTATGAATGGCTGACCGATCTCATGGGATGAGTGATCGATCTGGAAGAGCCAGAATTCTCTTATTTGAGCAATGGAATAGAGCAGATCGATCTCCAATGGAGCCAGATCGATCTCCTAAACATTATGTAGTGAAAAGATCAATCCTCAAGCACCCAGATCGATCTCCTTAGCTCTCTATTTGGGAGCAGATTGATTTCATGCTTCAACAGATCGATCTCATGCTTAAAATGCTGTGAAAATGAGGGATTTAAGGGGACCAGATTGATCTCCTCTTGGTGTAGGTCGATCTCCTCAAGCTATTTCTATAAAAGGAGTGCTGAAAATAAAAAATTTCGGGAAAAACACCATTCTTCCATTTTCAACCCAAAAACCTAACTTTATCTCTCTAAAATCAGCCATTTTCAGTAAGATTTGAAGAGAGACCATTAGAGGCAAAGTTGTTCCTATTAAAGAGAAGAACTACATAGTTGAAAGGCATTTTCCCATTATTGGTATTGAAGGAGCTAAGGGCATTGTCATTTGGAGCAAGAAGAGAAATCAAATTGGGTAAGATTCTAATACTCCAACTATGGTACATTGTCTATATAATTGATTTTGGAGTTGTTTGGCATGAGTATGGATGGTTATAAACTATCTAAAATACATTAGAATGATTATGACCTAGAAATGGTCTAGTGTGAGAAAGTGGAATGTATGGAGATTAATAAGAAATGGGATGTCTAGAGGTGACAATAGTGTTATGGGTATGATTTTAAGATGTTGGTGAATAAATTGTAAGATTTACCAAAAAGGGGTAAAATGTGGATTAAGGCAGTATCTACTTATTCGCATGATTGCCTTACTGAGCGTGTGGTTTGCTCACCCCCTTATTTTCTCCCTCTCTATAGAGATTAGAGTATAAAGTGAGCGTGACTGGAGGTGTTCCCTTTTTGGGTAATCCGCTGCATCCCATCGCTAAAGGTATACACACTTGGATTATTTTGTATCTAAACTAGACATAGCACAGTAGCATTTTGTATGTAACTGTTGGGGATGTAAAATAATGTAAACACATGTAACAACTCTGATAAATATACATTTATACAAGTGTTTACTCATAAATAATGTTCAAATTGAATGAGTATGGTGGAATGAGTTAGACGTCGACACACAGCCCAACTATTAAGAGCGTGGTTGTTCACAATCGAGGAAGGATGATTAACAATTGATGCATGAAAATGCAAAAAAATTGTACGTATTTTTGTAAGTTGAGGGTCATGACAGAAATTGGTATCAAAGCTGAGTTGGTCTGACGTGTGTCATGTCTAAAATACTTAAAAGTTGGAAAATTTCATCCCCATGTTACTGTCTTGTTTAGATACAATTGTGTGTGTGTCGATGGGTTGACTAAGTAATTGGTTATGAATGTAAGGAATTGAGTAATTATGCCTAATACCTGTCACGGTAGAGGGATGAGAGCATAGGCTCGAGGCCATAGAGGTAGGCCTGGGGGTCCTGTTGAGCCAGAAACACACAAGGCTCAAGATGATGTTGAGGTGGAGGCTAATGTTGAGCACTCTCCACAGGGTCCAGAGGAGAGACCCGAGAGTACTGAGGCTCGTTTCGAGAGGATTGAGCGGAGCATTAAGATGATTGTGGAGTTGGTCATCCAATCTTCATTTGGAGTTGGCGGTAGACAGAGTCCCACTACACAGGGTGATACCGAACAAGCGACAGCTCCCGAGGCACGGGCAAGGCAAGCCTAGAGACCTCAGACGACAGATACCCCACCCACACAAGATGTGCCTACGCCAGTTGCTACGCCAGGTAGTAGAGGTTGGGGGTATGGATGTGATTTGGATAGACTGTGGCAGTTCCAGAAGTTTAGACCACCGTCTTTCAATGGAGTAAAGGACCCAGTAGCGGCTAAGGATTGGATCAATGAGATCGAGAAATTATATGGGTTTTTTGAGTGCACTACTACCGAGATGGTAGCGTTTGCCACTTTTATGCTGAAAGGATCAATAGAACATTGGTGGAAGTCCACCAGGCATATTTTGAGAGCCCGACATACTGAGATTAGCTGGGATGTATTTCTAGAGGCCTTCCGGAGACAGTATGTCCCAGATATCGCACAACGGAAGCTAAAGATGACATTTTTGGGACTGACCCAAGGGAGCAGGACTGTGGATGAGTATGAGACTGCTTTTATATCCTTGGGCAGATATGATCCCAACACTATGAGTAATGAGGTCGAGAAAATCCAAAATTTTATGGATGGATTGAGACCGACCATCAGGTCCAGATTGGTTCCTCCGGATATATCGACCTATGAAGAGGCAGTGCGCAAGGCATAATTGTGTGAACAAGATGTTGATAGAATCGCCTTAGAGTTTGGAAAGGTTGGTAAGATAAGGGACAGAGATAAGAAAAGACCAATGATGGATAGAGGCTTCAGTTATAAAGGAAGCAAGAGATTCTCTGAAAAGAGGTCGAGAATTGATGAGATCCGGGAGAGGACAGTTAATACTCCCATGTATCCGGCCATTGCTCCAACTAAGGGAATCGTGATTGGAGGGCCACGGCCTACTAGAAATAGTGTGGCAAGTGTGGCAAGTACCATGGAACTCGACCATGCTATGGATCTCCTGTAATATGCTACAGATGTGGGAAGCAAGGGCACATAATCAGAGATTGCCCAGAGATGACAGAGAAAGCCCCACAGAAGGGCAAGGAGCCAAAGAGAGCTCCAGTGGGTACAGCTACTCTGAGAAGGAGGGCTACAACTGAAGAAAAGGGGAAGCAGGCAATGGGTGTGAGCAGAGGACGAGTGCACGCACTGGACCAGGACACTACGGATCAGTCATCGGATGTGGTAAAAGGTACCATCCAAATCTTTGATTTAGAAGCTTATGTACTGTTTGATCCTGGTGCCACGCATTCTTTTGTATCACCATCCTTTGCATGTAAATTGTTGAAGCATGTAAAACCCACACTGCTTGATAAGATGTTGTTGATATCTACCCCTATGAATGATAGTCAGTTGACTGAGCATGTATATAGGGATTGTAAGATGAAGATAGGAGGTAAAGAGATGGTAGCCGATTTAATTTTATTAAATATGAGTGATTTTGATGTGATCCTAGGAATGGATTGGTTGGCTGCCAATCATGTTATTATGGATTGTCATGCAAAAACTTTGATGTTTCCCAAGATAAACAATCTTGTAGTAAATTTTGTGAAATAAAGCAAAAGAACATGATTTTTATAAGTGTGATGAGTACAATCTTGATACATGATGTATGAAAGATAAATTTGATTTCATTTATTTATGTGATGTGATGATTTATGATTACTAATGGTGGAAAGAATAATGTGAAGGATTCATCGCTTTTGTGATTGAGACGGATAAGGCATGTCCGGAATTGGGAGACATTCCAGTGGTTAGGGAATTTTTGGATGAGTTACTAGGGTTACCTCCAGATAGGGAGATGGAGTTTGGTATAGACTTGGCACCTGGTATAGAGCCGATGTCCAAGCCACCGTACAGGATAGCTCAAGTTGAGTTGGAAGAGTTAAGGAAACAGCTGCAAGAGTTGCTAGAGAAGGGGTTCATCAGACCGAGCGTCTCACCTTGGGGAGCACCGATTCTGTTTGTAAGGAAGAAGGATGGAAGCCTTTGACTGTGTATAGATTATCGGTTGTTAAATAATGCCACCATTAAGAATAAGTATCCCCTTCCACGCATCGATGACTTGTTGGATCAGCTTAAGGGAGCGCAGGTCTTTTCCAAGATAGATTTGAGATCAAGGTACCATCAGTTGAAGATACAAGGTGGAGATGTACCCAAGACAGCTTTTCACACCCGGTATGGACATTATGAGTTTATAGTTATGCCATTCGGGTTGATGAATGCTCCCGCAGCTTTTATGTCATTGATGAATGAGGTATTCCACCAGTATTTGGACCGATTTGTGATCGTGTTTATTGATGATATACTGGTGTATTCAAGGTCTAGAGAGGAGCATGAAAGGCACCTAAAGATAGTGCTACAGACCCTCTGAGAGAAGAAGTTGTACGCTAAACTCAGTAAGTGCGACTTTTGGTTGGAACAAATCTCTTTTCTAGGTCACATAGTATCGAAGGATGGAGTATCAGTGGATCCATCTAAGATTGAGGTCGTAGTTCAATGGTAGAGACCCCAGACAGTGATAGAGATCAGGAGTTTCCTGGGTTTAGCTGGATATTATCGAAGGTTTGTAGAGGGATTTTCGAGGTTAGCTGCTCCTTTGACACACCTTACAAGAAAGAATGTGGAGTTTGTGTGGGATGATAAGTGTGAAGAAAGTTTCGAGAAGCTGAAAATGAGATTAACTACAACTCTAATACTCACCATTCCTACCAGCTCAGAAGGTTTCTCGGTGTATACGGATGCTTCACATCTGCGACTGGGCTGTGTATTAATGCAGGATGGGAAGGTAGTTGCATATGGATCAAGACAGTTGAAGGATCATGAGAGGAACTACCCTACCCATGACTTGGAGTTGGTAGCGGTGGTGTTTGCGCTGAAGATATGGCACCACTACCTTTATGGTGAGAGATTTCAGGTTTATACAGATCATAAGAGCCTTAAGTACCTATTCTCACAGAAAGAGTTGAACATAAGACAGAGAAGATGGCTCGAGCTATTAAAGGATTACGATTGTGAAATCCTATACCACCCGGGCAAAGCAAATGTGGTTGCGATGCATTGAGTAGGAAGCATCTCGGGATGGTATCATTCATGATGGACAGTGAACACGAGCTGTTGGAATAGTTCATGAACCTCGGTTTAGATATAACCCCGCCTGACGCTGATAGTGGATTTATGATAGCTAGCCTGCAGTTGGAACCGGATCTGGTAGATCGAATCCAACAGGCTCAGTGAGTTGATCAGCAGTGCAGTGATATTATCGGGCAAATACATAGGGGTACAAACACAGACTTTGGATTGAGTTCGGATGGATTGTTGAGGTTCAGAGGTAGCATATGTGTTCCTGATAATACAGAGATCAGAAGGTTGATCTTAACAGAGGCTCACTCATCGAAGTATACGATACATCCAGGGGGTACTAAGATGTATCAAAACCTTCGAAAGGTTTATTGGTGGTCTGGAATGAAAAAGCAAATTGCTGAATATGTTGCTAAGTGTCTCATTTGTCAGTAGGTGAAGGTAGAGCATCAGAAGCCTACAGGGTTATTTCAGCCTCTACTGATACCGACATGGTAGTGGGAGCATGTCACTATGGATTTTGTGATGGGATTGTCGAGGACTCGGAGAGCTCATGATGCCATATGGGTGATTATGGATCGGTTGACAAAGTCAACCCATTTTCTAGCTATGAGAGCTACCGATACTCTGAGCTAGTTAGCGAACCAATATGTGCGCGAGATAGTGAGGTTACATGGAATTCTAGTGAGCGTTGTTTCTAATAGGGATGCCCGCTTCACTTCCCACTTCTGGGAACGTTTTCAGGAAGCGATGGGGACCCAATTGAGTTTTAGCACCGCATTTCATCCTCAGACAGATGGTCAGTTAGAGAGGACTATACAGACCCTGAAGGATATGTTGAGAGCGTGTGCATTGGATTTTGGAGGCTCTTGGGATGACCATTTGCCACTCACAGAGTTCGCCTATAATAACAGTTTTCATACGAGTATCAGGATGGCACCGTATGAGACATTGTATGGGCATAGATGTCGTTCCCCAATTGGATGGGAAGAGGTTAGTGACAGACAGATCTTTGCTCCCGACTTGGTTAGACAAGCCTTTAAGGACGTCCAATTAATATGTGAGAGGTTATAGACAGCTCAGAGCAGGCAAAAGAGTTATGCTGACAAGAGACGGAGACCACTCCAGTTTGAAGTGGGTGAGTCAGTATTCTTGAAAGTTTCCCCTTCGAAGGAAATTATGAGATTCGAAAAGAAGGGAAAGTTGAGCCCTCGATATATAGGGCCATTTGAGATACTTGATAAGGTGGGAGATAAGGCTTATAGATTGGCATTGCCACTAGAGTTGGAAAGTGTTCATAACGTCTTCCACGTATCCATGTTAAGGAAGTACCACCTGGACCCAGCACATGTGATAAGATATGAGCCTTTGGAGCTCAATGAAGGTATGACCTATGTTGAGAAGCCAGTTCAGGTACTGGATAGAAAAGAGAAAGTGTTGAGGACAAAGACAATTCCCTTATGGAAAGTGCTTTGGCAACATCACACTGTGGAAGAAGCCACATGGGAATTGGAGAGTTTGATGCGGGAGAAGTACCCCGAGTTGTTCATAGAATGATTGGTTCCAATTTGGAGGACCAAATTTTCTAAGTGAGGGAGAATGTGAGACCCCGTATATGTATAATGGTATATATGTACATAGAAATGTAAATAGAGTTGTACTATGGATACATAAGTGAAGTATATGTGATGTAAGTCCATAAGTAAATGTACACACTTGTAATAAGAGTTGTGATTGTACATATAAGTTACATTATGTATGAATGTAAAGAAATGGACTTTAAACATCTGGAGAATGTGAGTAGAATGGATTATGAGTAGTGTGGTAAATGCAAGTAGAATTACATAAGTTGTGCACTTCCATTTGGTTTATATCATGTAACTTTGGATATACAAAGATTCTACACAAGTTTTAATGTGTATGAAGTGTGGATGGATGCCATTTTCAAGTCTCAAAGATGAATGAATGAGAAAATGATCATGGTAGCAAATTAAGGATGTTTGAGTATGAGTTGCTGCAGAAGAACAGTAGAAAATCTAGAAACTATAAAGGGCAGATCGATCTCATGGGATGAGAGATCGATCTAGAAGAGCCAGAATGCTCTTATTTGAGCAATGGAATAGAGCAGATCGATCTCCAATAGAGCCAGATTGATCTCCTAAACATTCTGTAGTGAAAAGATCGATCCTCAAGCACCCAGATTGATCTCCTTAGCCCTCTATTTGGGAGCAGATCGATCTCATGCTTCGACAGATCGATCTCATGCTTAAAATGCTGTGAAAATGAGGGATTTAAGGGGACCAGATCGATCTCCTCTTGGTGCAAATTGATCTCCTCAAGCTATTTCTATAAAAGGAGTGCTGAAAATAAAAAAATTTCGAGAAAAACACCATTCTTCCATTTTCAACCCAAAAACCTAACTTTCTCTCTCTAAAATAAGCCATTTTCAGTAAGATTTGAAGAGAGACCATTAGAGGTAAGTTGTTTCTATCAAAAAGAAGAACAACATAGTTGGAAGGCATTATCCCATTGTTGGTATTTGTTGGCTCTACCGAGAGGGGGGTGAATCGGTTTTCTAACGTTAATAGCAAATTTTAACTTAATCCTATTTTAATTTGCAAATGAAAGTCAGCAGTATAATAAAATTAAACAATTTAATGCAAGATAGGGAAGAGAGAAACAAACACAATCGTTTATAGAGGTTCGGCCAAACTCTTGCCTACGTCCTCTCTCCTTGACCTTCTTGTCAAGTGCTTTCTTACTCTCCTTCAACAGAAGTTTACAATGTCCCTTTTACAGGTTAAGGAATAACCTCTCTACCCTTTACAATGTAAAAATGTATTCACCCTCTTACAATTCTCTCTCACTGAGGAACAATCCTCTTCTCTTTTAAGGCAAGGTTGAATACAAAATGAAGCTTTAAAGTGGGTAGGACAAATACAGCTTCTGCACTTAAGCTTACACAATAAATCTCAATAAATGAATGATGAAGACACAAGGAATGGAAGTATTCAAAGCTTGTGAATGTTAGGAATGTGCAGCAATAATGTCTCTATTCTCTTTGTCTTCAATGCTTGCTTAAATACTGAAGGATTGGTAGTTGGAGCATTAAATGCTGTTTTTCCCGTTGAGATTTTGCAGAACTAGCCGTTGGGTACCTCCAGTAGTGTGCCAGATCGATCTGCCTTCTTGGCCAGATCGATCTCTTAGTTATAAATCCTGCAAGATCAAAGCACAATAGCACAGGGAAATCGATCTCATAGGTTAGCAGATCGATCTGTTAGTTTAAAAATAATAGGGGAGATCGATCTGTCGAATAGGCAGATCGATCTCATGATCTCTCTGTTTAAGGCAAGATCGATCTACAGATCGATCTGCCATGCAGTTTCGTAGTAGGGAGATCGATCTCTCAATTTCTCAGATCGATCTCCTTAGTTCTCTGACTTTGAGGAGATCGATCTCTTCCTTACCAGATCGATCTCATAAGTTCTCTGTTTGAGTGTGGATCGATCTTTCAGATCGATCCACAGTCTTATGCTTTTAAGGGAGATCGATCTCTTCCTAGGCCAGATCGATCTCTCAACTCTAGCTTTAGCCAGATCGATCTCTTAACCCTTGCAGATCGATCTCACTCTTCCTTAAAACCTTTGTAAAGGTTCAAGGCTTGGCAGATCGATCTCATTTCTTCATGAGATCGATCTCTCATCAAGTAAAAACCCAGGAGATCGATCTCTCATAAGCCAGATCGATCTCTCATCAACAGAACTCTAAGTTCTGGTACTGATAACCTCTAAACATGTCTTTATATCATTCTTATATTATTGAATTTACTTGTTTTATCATTTCAAAATATATTAACTCAATAATCTCCCCCTTTTTGATATGACAAAACTTATTCAATCAACATGTTTAGTTATTTTGCAAAAGCTCCCCCTTTTTGTGAGCTCCCCCTTTCTTTTAGCTTTTAACTTTGTTACTATCTTAACTCCCCTTATTTTAACCATTCGTTTTAAAAACCTTCTTAAAACGTTTTATGCATTTTGACCACAGTCACATGTTTTCTTTTCTTCTCCCCCTTTTTGTCATATCAATAAGCAAGAAAGAAAATTCATGTCATTTCAAAATGAACATTTTCATTAAAACTTAGTCAATAGACAAATGGCAGTTCATTTCAAGCAAATGCATATCAAAATAGCAACATGTAGCAGAAACAAAACATATAACTAAACTAAATCGAGTAACTAGATCCTAAGGTGAAGGAGGAATGCGATCCATGAGATCCTCAACATGAGTGTGTGTGACTTGAAGCTCATCAAACATCGCCTCCTGAGCCTCATGAACTTCATCCACTCTTCGGTTCAAAGATGCAAAGCCTTCATCGATTTTTCGGTTGAGTTCGCTTAACATCTTCATAAGGATCTCCATGTCAGCAGATGAGGATGCAGGTGCAGTTGTCTCGGGAATCGAGGATGATGGTCCCGTAGCTGGTGCAGCAGGTGGGTTCACAGGCTCATCGAAGGGGTCTTCCTCCATAGCTTCAGCAGGCTGCTGGTCCCTCTTCTTCTTCCAGTTGCCCCGGATATCTTTGTAGTATCCCATGTGATGGAGGGTCCCGATGTTGAGGACGCTCTTAGGAGAGGGTAGTTCACCGGTTTCGCAGCTGCTATCTATCTTGAGCCATTGAAGAAAGTACGCCAATGGTTGAGGAAACACGATCGTCGTGGCTTGGCCTCGTACAATCATTAACCAGTCTTGGAAGATAAAGTGAACTAGGTTGGGTTTTTGACTGGTGGAATGAATATGGTGAAACCAAAACCTATCTAACCTCCTAACAGTCGAATTTCGGGTACCAAACGGACGAAGGTTCCACGAGATAAGGAGGTGGAGTAGCCGGGGATGCATTGGGAGCTCACTTGCCTTATCCCCGGGAATGTCAAACTCCAAGGGAACCTCCTCATCTTCGTTCGTTAAACCTTCATCGCGTATGTCAAAGGCTTCGGCTAAAATTTCAGTGGTTACGACAATTGACCTTCCCATGACATACGTTGTGAAACCAAGAATTTGACAGGAATCGATAGGGTCGTAATTGAGTTCGGCATTGGAAAAGAATGCACGAACGATATTTGGAGGTATGAGAGTGTTTATTTTCAGAAATGACAGCCAACCAAACTCCTCAAATTTCGACAAGTATGGAAAATCAATTCGGTTAAGAAAAGAGAAATCGATTGTACGCCAATGTTTAATTGGCATGGTTGAAAAAATTCTTCGTATCGCTTTCTCTTCGCAGGTGTTTTAAAACACCGGTTGAAGGTAGTGATGGAAGCGGAAGGAATGGGTTGGGAAGATGACCCGGATGCTACATTGGTTCAGGGAGGTTTTTGTCCTACTGTCTTAAGCCTAGGCATGGTTCTAGACACGAGAATTAAGCTAATACAGATTCACAAGCAAAAAATCAATGAAACAGTAACTAGTTTTGCCCTAGAATGAAATTGAACACAAATCTAAGGAAATTTTTGAGAAAACAATGAGAAATGTTGGTTACTATACCCGAAAATGACACAGAGACGCAATGAAGGTCGTACCGAGATCGATCTGAGGAGGAATCGAAAGAGGAGGTACGAGGGAATTTCGGAATTTGGAAGATTGGGTTTTTGAAATTTGGGGATTTTTACGAGTTTTTATAGTCCAGGGCACAGGAGATCGATCTGTCGAGACGACAGATCAATCTGTCATTTCCAGAAGCCAATAGAGATCGATCTGTCGCATGAACAGATCGATCTGTTAGCAAACAGAGGCTTAAGGAGATCGATCTATCACATGCACAGATCGATCTTCAGTTTAACAGAGGCTTAGAGAGATCGATCTGCCAAATGCATAGATCGATCTTCAAAATACTGAAGCTTGAAGAGATCGATCTGTCGTATGGACAGATCGATCTGCTCTTTAACAGAGACATAAGAAGATCGATCTTATGGTTAGAAGATCGATCTTCTTAGTTTAACCTTAATGATTTAGGCTTGTTGGAAGTATGGAGATCGATTTATATTGCAAGGAGATCGATCTCTCATCCTCGTTGCCAGAAAATCTTTACAAGAACTCTTTTAAAATCAACTTGAAACCAAGATTTTTTGAAATATAAAGTCTTAAGGGATATTCATGAGTCCTAATTCACCTCTAAGGATGCAAAACCTATCTCTATCAAGAGGTTTGGTGAATATATCAGCTATTTGGTGTAAAGTGTCAATGTACTCTAAAATTATATCCCCTTTTTGAACATGGTCTCTAAGGAAATGATGTCTAATCTCTATGTGCTTGGTTCTAGAGTGTTGGATAGGATTTTTAGACAGATTAATGGCACTGGTATTATCACATTTAATAGATACTTGCTTCATGTCAATACCATAATTTTTCATTTATTGTTTAATCCACAACACTTGAGTACTACAACTACCAGCTGCTATATATTCAGCTTCAGTTGTGGACTAAGCCACACTATTTTGTTTCTTAGAGAACCAAGAAATTAACCTATTTCCTAAGAATTGGCATGTACCTGAAGTACTTTTCCTATCTATTTTGCATCCTCCAAAATCAGCATCTGAAAATGCATGAAGGGCAAAGGTGGAGTCCTTGGGATACCAAAGTCCTAGTGAGGGAGTGTCTTTGAGGTATCTAAAGATCCTCTTAGTTGCTAATAGATGTGATTCCCTAGGAGAGGATTGAAATCTAGCACAAAGGCATACACTAAACAAAATATCTGGTCTACTTACAGTTAAATAAAGCAATGAGCCAATCATAGACCTATAGAGTTTAGTGTCTACACACTTACCACTTTCATCTTTATCAAGCTTGATGTTGGTGCCCATTGGAGTTGCTTGAGGTTTGCAATTGTCCATTCCAAATCGCTTGAGCAAGTCCTTAGTATACTTTGCTTGATTGATGAAGGTTCCATCCTTTGTTTGCTTCACTTGAAGTCCCAAGAAGAATGTGAGTTCTCCCATCATGCTCATCTCAAATTCTCCTTGCATGATCTTAGCAAACTCTTGGCATAAAGACTCATTAGTTGAACCAAAAATAATATCATCTACATACACTTGTACAACTAGTAAATCTTTTTTTTTATTCTTAATGAACAAGGTGGTATCCACTTTTCGTCTTGAAAATCCCTTTTCTATTAAGAATTTTGACAACCTTTCATACCAAGCTCTAGGAGCTTGTTTCAATCCATAGAGTGCCTTAGATAATTTAAAAACATGTTCAGGAAATTCATGATTTTCAAATCCGGGAGGTTGCTCAACATAGACTTCTTCATTAATGAAACCATTTAGGAATGCACTCTTCACATCCATTTGATACAACTTAAAGTTTTTATAACATGCAAAGGCAAGTAACATTCTTATTGCCTCTAATCTAGCTACCGGTGCATATGTTTCATCATAGTCTATGCCTTCCTCTTGTCTATATCCTTGTGCAACTAGCCTAGCCTTATTCCTTATGATCACACTATTTTCATCCATCTTGTTCTTGAATATCCATTTAGTTCCAATTATAGAGTGATCACTAGGCCTAGGAACTAGTTTCCATACTTTGCTTCTCTCAAATTGATTTAATTCTTCTTGCATTGCTAGGAACCAATTATTGTCATCTAAGGCTTCATTGACATTCCTAGGCTCTATTTGAGATACAAAGGCTATATATTGGCACATATTCCTTAGAGATGATCTAGTTCTAACTCCAAGAGTTGGATCTCCTACTATTTCACAATCCTTTACATATCCTAACTCTCTTGGTGCTCTAAATTCTCTCTCTATTATCTCTATCTCATCTTCATCTTCTTTATTCAAGTTAAGTTTTTCTAATAAGTCATCTTCTAGGTTTGGGATATCCTCCAAGTTTTCATCAAATATTCCGACATTCTCATCATTGGTTGAATCTTTAGATACATTATTTGATTCATCAAATATAACATGAATAGATTCTCCAACCATTAATGTTCTTTTGTTATAAATTCTATAAGCCTTTGAATTCAATGAGTATCCTAGGAATATTCCCTCATCACTCTTGGCATCAAATTTTCCTAAATTATCTTTCCCATTATTTAGAACAAAACATTTGCATCCAAAAGGGTGGAAGTAACTAATGTTAGGCTTTTTACCTTTGTAGAGCTCATAAGGAGTTTTCTTTAGCATGGGTCTAATCATAGCTCTATTAATTATATAACATGATGTGTTTATAGCTTCAGCCCAAAAATACTTTGGTAAGTTATTCTCACATAACATGGTTCTAGCCATTTCTTCCAATGTTCTATTTCTTCTCTCAACTACACCATTTTGTTGTGGTGTCCTAGGGGCTGAAAAATTATGGCTAATTCCTTGATCATTGCAATACTCATCAAATCCTATATTTTCAAATTCTTTGCCATGATCACTTCTAATACTAGTTATTGTATATCCTTTTTCATTTTGAGTAATTTTTGTATAGGCTATGAATTTTTCTAAGGCTTCATTTTTTACTCTTAAGAAGAACACCCATGTGTACCTAGTGTAATCATCAACTATTACAAATCCATAGTGTTTCCCACCTAGGCTAGTTGTTCTAGTTGGTCCAAATAAATCTAAGTGAAGTAATTGGAGAGGCCTAGTGGTGGATACAATATTCTTAGGCTTAAATGTTGTCCTTTTGTGTTTTCCTTTAACACAAGCTTCACATACTTCTTCATGATCAAAGGATATCTTGGGTAAACCTATAACTAGATCCTTTCTAGCTAACTTAGATAGCACACTCATGCTAGCATGACCTAGTCTTCTATGCCATAACCAAGATTCCTTTTTATTGTCTACCATTAAGCATATATTTTCATTTTTGAGTTCATTAAGATAGACAATATATATATTTCCTTGTCTATGACCTAGAAAAAGAACTTTATTTGATTTAGGATCTATAACATTACATTTCATGCAATCAAAAATTACTTTGTAACCTTTGTCACAAAGTTGACTTATGCTTAGTAAGTTGTGCTTTAAACCCCGAACAAGTAATACTTTTTCTAAAGAGAAATGATCATTACCTATTGAGCCACTTCCTTCAACTTGGCCTTTGGAGTTGTCCCCAAAAGTGACTTCTCCACCAACTTTTGATTTGAAAGAATTGAAGTGGCTTCTATCACCCGTCATGTGCCTTGAGCATCCACTATCTAAATACCATGCTTATTTTGTTTTAGCTTTGTGGCTATGCTCAATCACCTACAAGAAATCAAACTCAAGTCTTAGGTACCCAAATTTTCTTGGGTCCTTTGAGGTTAGTGAATGCAATTTTTGATCCCTTTGGGATCCATTTTGCTAATACATTACAATCCTTGGAGTGAATTACTTCTTTTGGAATCCATATCCTTTTTACTATTTTTCCTTTTAGAGTTCTCATTTTTATATTACAGTTATGTGATGCATGTCCCTTTCTATTGCAATATGAACAAGTAATTGCAGGTTTATTCATGCTCTTCCTAGCAATAAAACTTTTAAGATGGGTCTCCCTACTCTTAGCATTATATCCTAAGCCATTTTTGTCAAAGAATGCCCTTTGGGTCTCTAGCATGCTATCTAACTTTTGTTGACCCATGTGGAACCTATTAAATAAATTATGTAGATTGCTATTTTTCTCTTTAAGGTCACAAATTTCTAGATTTGAAATCTCTAGTTTCTTTTCACATTCTAATTTATCCAATTGCAATATCTCATTTTCTTTTCTCAATTTGGATATTATCTTTTTATATTTCATACTCATAGATTCATACTCTAATGCAAGATCATCAAATGCATCTTGCAATTCATCAAAAGAATATTCATTGAGGCTTGAAGTTACCTTTTCATCCTCAACAGCTATGAAGCACAAGTTGGCAATGTCCTCATTTGATTCATCATCGGAGGAGTCACTGTCGCTCCATGTTGCCACCATTGCCTTCTTTTTATGGAACCTATCATTGGACCTTTTAAGAAGAGGGCAGTTAAATTTTGGGTCCCGATTTTTTACATTCATAACACACAATAGAGTCTTTTCTACCTACTTCTTCTTGATCTCTCTTATTGTTTCTCCTATTACTACCACTAGCTCTCATCCTCATGAACTTGTTAAATCTTTTGGCAAACATTGCCATCTCAAGATCCTCTTCACTACCACTCTCATTTTTAATCTCCTCTTGAGCAGTAGTTTTAGAGCAACTCCCACTTTCTTGGGTGGCTCTTCATTTCTTTTTAATTTCATCTCATAAGTGAGTAGAGATCCTATTAATTCATCTAAAGACAATGTGTGAGGATCCTTAGATTCCTCAATTGCAGTCACTTTAGCTTCCCATGATTTAGGTAAGCTATTTAAGATTTTCTTTACCATTTCAATATTAGAATATATTTTTCCTAAAGACTTTAATCCATTAATTACATCTGTGAATCTAGTGAACATATCACTAATTGATTCTCCTTCATTCGTCCTAAAAAGCTCATAGTCATGTGTGAGCATACCTACCTTTGTCTCCTTCACTTGGGTTGTACCCTCATGAGTTGTTGCCAATTTGTCCCATATTTGTTTGGCATTATCACACCCGGAGACTCTATTATATTCATTAGGACCTAAGGCACAAAATAATGTGTGCATAGCTTTAGTATTTAATTGAGCACATTTAATATCATTTGAATCCCATTCATCTTCTTCCTTAGGAATATCTCTTCCCTCTATTCTCTTTGTAGGGATTTGAGGTCCTTTAATTATAATTCTCCATACTTCATAATCATTTGCTTGAATGAATAACATCATCCTAGTCTTCCAATAAGCATAATGCTCTCCATTAAACATTGAAGGTCTAACCGTAGAGTGCCCCTCTCCTACTAAACTAGTAGCTACATTGTTATGAGCCATTTGATCGTTTCTAACTCTTAAGAAGTTGTTCCTATGTGATTAAAGAGTCCTAGCTCTGATACCAATTGTTGGCTCTACCGAGAGGGGGGGTGAATCGGTTTTCTAACGTTAATAGCAAATTTTAACTTAATCCTATTTTAATTTGCAAATGAAAGTAAGCAGTATAATAAAATTAAACAATTTAATGCAAGATAGGGAAGAGAGAAACAAACACAATCGTTTATAGAGGTTCGGCCAAACTCTTGCCTATGTCCTCTCTCCTTGACCTTCTTGTCAAGTGCTTTCTTACTCTCCTTCAATAGAAGTTTACAATGTCCCTTTTACAGGTTAAGGAATAACCTCTCTACCCTTTACAATGTAAAAATGTATTCACTCTCTTACAATTCTCTCTCACTGAGGAACAATCCTCTTCTCTTTTAAGGCAAGGTTGAGTACAAAATGAAGCTTTAAAGTGGGTAGGACAAATACAGCTTCTGCACTTAAGCTTACACAATAAATCTCAATAAATGAATGATGAAGACACAAGGAATGGAAGTATTCAAAGCTTGAGAATGTTAGGAATGTGCAGCAATAATGTCTCTATTCTCTTTGTCTTCAATGCTTGGTTAAATACTGAAGGATTGGTAGTTGGAGCATTAAATGCTGTTTTTCCCGTTGAGATTTTGCAGAACTAGCCGTTGGGTACCTCCAACAGTGTGCCAGATCGATCTGCCTTCTTGGCCAGATCGATCTCTTAGTTATAAATCCTGCAAGATCAAAGCACAATAGCACAAGGAGATCGATCTCATAGGTTAGCAGATCGATCTGTTAGTTTGAAAATAATAGGGGAGATCGATCTGTCGAATAGGCAGATCGATCTCCTTAGCTCTCTGACTTTGAGGAGATCGATCTCTTCCTTACCAGATCGATCTCATAAGTTCTCTGTTTGAGTGTGGATCGATCTTTCAGATCAATCTACAGTCTTATGCTTTTAAGGGAGATCGATCTCTTCCTAGACCAGATCGACCTCTCAACTCTAGCTTTAGCCAGATCGATCTCTTAACCCTTGCAGATCGATCTCACTCTTCCTTAAAACTTTTGTAAAGGTTCAAGGCTTGGCAGATCGATCTCATTTCTTCATGAGATCGATCTCTCATCAAGTAAAAACCCAGGAGATCGATCTCTCATAAGCCAGATCGATCTCTCATCAACAGAACTCTAAGTTCTGGTACTGATAACCTCTAAACATGTCTTTATATCATTCTTATATTATTGAATTTACTTGTTTTGTCATTTCAAAATATATTAACTCAACAGTATTGAAGGAGCTAAGGGCATTGTCATTTGGAGCAAGAAGAGAAATCAAATTGGGTAAGATTCTAATAATCCAACTATGGTACATTGTCTATATAATTGATTTTAGAGTTGTTTGGCATGAGTATGGATGGTTAGAAACTATCTAAAATACATTGGAATGATTATGACTTAGAAATGGTCTAGTGTGAGAAAGTGGAATGTATGGAAATTAATGAGAAATGGGATGTCTAGAGGTGACAATAGTGTTATGGGTATGATTTTAAGATGTTGGTGAATAAATTGTAAGATTTACCAAAAAGGGGTAAAATGTGGATTAAGGCATAGGTAAAATGCATAAGTGAATTATATTGAATAGTGGGTCAAATATGGGTTAAAAACATTAACTCAATTGATTTCGATGAATGAATCACAGCTTCCGAGGATACGTTGGAGCGAGTTGAGCTAAGAGCATGAGAAGCTAAGAGGAAAGGAGTCACACCAAGTAAATCGAGGTAAGGGAATTATGTGAACTCTTCTGTGCACAACTTGGGCGCATTAAATGCTTTGCTAGAATGCATGAGACATTAGGAAATGATGTTGGCTGATTGAAGGGCAAAAGTTGGGTGTTTGACAAAATGTGCATGAAAACAAAAGCATATTGCATTGAAAATCATGTTTTATTGCTTTTTGGCAAATGATTGGTAGGTTAGCTGACATTAAAATGATTTGCAAAAGAAATGAGTGTGTTTTGGTTTTGTTAACCATACTTTGCAAAGTTTTGAGCCACCTACATGATTTCGTGAGTATGAAAGCGTGCTAGAGTATGACTCACACGAGATTTGACGTGTTTTATACACATGAGTGCTAGAGGCACTAGTTTTCACATGGATTTCATATTTGTTTTGACATTGTGCTTGGAGTTTGTCTCGCACTAGATGCCCACCTTGCATGTTGCCGTGTTTGGAGCTTCGAGTAGACTGGGTGTCACATCGATTAAATAGGCTAACACGTGCATTGTTTTGACATGATTAATTAGTCGTGTTAGGAGCTTCAGGTAGACAAGAGGTCGTACCGATTAAATAGACTCACACGTGCGTTTGAGATGTGGCGTAATATGATGTGTTGATTGGGTTCACGGAGTACGTTGTACCATGCATGTAGCATGGAATACATTATACCGTGTTGAGTTGTGACGTGCCGTCTTCAGACGAGATCTGCTATGGACCGACAGGTAGGATTTGACCCACCTCCCGTGTGGAAGTAGATAGTGGTGATATCCCGCACACCTGATCCGTGTAGTCGGTATCACAGGTTATGTACATAGGCCTTGAGGTTATTACCTTTTGTTGAACTGCCTATCTCACATGTCTATTGCTTTGAGAATAAATCCATGTTTGAAATGATTTATGGGTTAGGAAAGTCCGAGGGTGGGCTGAGACCTGACCAGTGTTGGATTGATTTGTTAATGGTTTTTAAAGTGCACGGATGCATGATGTTTAATGCTATGCTTTATTGTGAAAATGCATGATGTTTAATGCCATGATTTATTGTGAAAATGCATGATGGTTAATGCCATACTATTTGAGAAAATGCATGATGGGTAATGCCATGCTTTTATTGTGAATTATGCATGATGATTTATACCATGCTTTGAGTTGAAATGTGCACTGGATTTTAACAGCATGAATGCTTTACATACCATTAACACAATCATACACTCATGTTTTAAGATAAATGATGAATTAAATGCTTTTGAGCATGACATCACGATCACGTAGATAGTGTAGTATATACCTGTTCGCATGATTGCCTTACTGAGCGTGTGGTTTGCTTACCCCCCTTATTTCCCCCTCTCTACATAGATTTGAGTATAGAGTGAGCGTGACTGGAGGCATTCCCTTTTTGGGTAATCCGCTGCATCCTATCGCTAAAGGTATACACACTTGGATTATTTTGTATCTAAACTAGACATAGCACAGTAGCATTTTGTATGTAACTATTGGGGATGCAAAACAATGTAAACACATGTAACGACTCTGATATATATACATTTATACAAGTGTTTACTCATAAACAATGTTCAAATTGAATGAGTATGGTGGAATGAGTTAGATGTCGACACACAGTCCAACTGTTAAGAGCGTGGTTGTTCACAATCGAGGAAGGATGATTAACAATTGATGCATGAAAATGCGAAAAATTTGTACGTATTTTGGTAAGTTGAGGGTCGTGACATCTTTGGTCGTGCCGGCATCATCTGGCCGGTTCTCGGAGTGACGCTATCGTTGTTCGGTGCGCCTCAACCTGGGGAATGTTCGGCTGGCCTCGATCGGAACCAATCACCGTCGGTGGCCGCCGAATTCCTCTCTCTTCCTCCACGGCTTCAACTCCATTGATCTGCTCCTGCCGGCGCCGGTGGGGCGCGTCATCGGTGGCGGAAGGATGCGCGGAGCCCCTCTTCCTTTTTCGGCCCTACGCTGGCCATTGGGTCACCGGATTGGTAGTCGTCCGGTGAATCTTCTCCTCGGTCGGCTTGTGTTTCCTCTTTCACGCGGTTTCTCTTCTTTCTCCCCGAAAATTCCAATTTCTGATTTTTTTTATAATATATTTTTATTATTATTTTATTCATTAAAATAATAATAAAAATCCCAAAAATTTATATTAGATTCATTTAGTCCATAAATGAATTTATCAGTCTGATTTTACCTTTTCGGTATATTTTTCCACTATTTTCGGGGTCATTTTTCGAGGCAAAAATTCTGATAAATTCTAATAATTTTATATCTTGATCAATTGGACTTGAAATTAAATATTTTCCTCGATTTTGAGCAAGATTCCTCAATTTCATATTTTTAATGAAATTATCTTATCGAAATTATACCAAATTTCAATTATTTGATCGTTTTACCCCCGCACTCATTCGGGAATCAACTTAACCCTTATCTCGTTGTTATGTAGCTTACATGCATTTTTAATTTCTTAAATTGCCGATTGCATGATAGTAAATACTCTTCTTATGATTCAACTATGAAATAAAGTGTTCATACACATAGAAATCATAAGGTACAAGCTACATACGTAAATCAAAAACACGGGTCTGATAATCCTCCCCAACTAAAAGAATTTAGTCCTCCAAATTAGAACCAAATCAATCCTCAAACAATTGGGATTGCTTCTCTCGCATCAAGCTCTCTAACTCCCAAGTAACCTCCTCTGAAGTGTGATGCTGCCATAAAACCTTCACTAACCCGATAGTCTTCGACCTCAAAACCTTCTATTTCCTATCCAGTATCCGAATCGCCCTCTCAACATATGACATGTCCTCACTGAGCTCCAATGGATCATAACTAATCACATGCGCCAGATCCGGGTGATACTTCTGAATCTTCAAAATGTGCAAGACATTATGCATGCCTGACAAATCTGGTGGCAATGCCAACCTGTAGGCTTTATCTCCCACTCGATCTAGTATCTCAAAGGGTCCAATGTAGTGAGGACTCAGCTTACCCCTCTTCCCAAACCTCGCTATACCCTTGGAAGGAGAAACCTTCAGAAACACGGACTTACCAACTGCGAACTCAAGTGGCCTACATCTCCTATCAGCATAGCTCTTCTGTCGACGTTGAGTTATGCTCAATATCTCAACTATCAACCGGACATCCTCAGAAGCCTGTGTAACCAAATCAGGAGTAAAAAGTTTTTGGTCACCCACTTCTTCCCATCCAATAGGGGAATGACATCTACGGCCATACAAGGCCTCATACGGTGCCATCCCAATACTCGAATGATAACTGTTGTTGTAGACGAACTCGGCTAGTTGCAAATGATCATCCCAGGAGCCTCTAAAATCCAGCACACATGCTCTCAACATATCCTCGAGACTCTGTATCGTCCTCTCTGACTGACCATCTATTTGAGGAGGAAAGCTGTGCTCAAACTTAACTGGGTTCCCATGGCTTCCTAAAAATATTCCCAAAAGTGGGAAGTGAAGCGGGAATCCCTATCCGATATAATGCTCAATGAAACACCATGCAACCACATAACCTCGCGTACATACAACCCTGCCAACGTACTCAGAGTATCGGTAGCTCTCATAGTTAGGAAGTGGGCTGACTTCGTCAATCTATCAATGATCACCCATATAGCATCGTGATTCCTTCAGGTCCTCGGTAAACCCATCATGAAATCCATGGTGATATGCTCTCACTTTCATGTCGGTATAGGTAGAGGCTGCAATAATCCTGCAGGTCTCTTATGCTCTACCTTCACCTACTGACATACTGTAAACTCCACAAAATTCCTACGTTTAATTAGATAAAAAAAAGAGATGGAAAATTTTAAATTATTAGTTGAGAATCGATGATGTAAAAACTTGTATCGGGAATTCATGAGGAGTGATGGAATCCCGATAGCATTCCATTTTTTAAATAATGAGAATTTCATGGGAGGCATGGACATTATGTCCTTGGATAATCTTACAAGAAAATATGTATATATAGATATATATACATAGGTGTATATGTATATATAAATATACATGACATTTAAATAGATGGATAATAATATATATATATATAACAAATATATATTATGTAATGTATAGTATTTAATATAGATGTGTTAGTAAAATTAAAATTAAAGCATGGGACAAGAAATTATAAATGGACACAAAACAACAAAACAAATAAACTAAACAAACAAATATTATATATATATATATATATATATTAATACAATATATATATATATAATATACATATTAATATAATATACAAATTAATATAATATACATACCACTTGTACGGAATTGGCTTTCTTTGAAAGCTAATTCTGTAACACTGTATTCAAAAATACAGAATTGATAACAGAGGGGCGGGAAAAAGGAAAACCAAGGAAAGAAAGGAAGAGAAGGGAAGAAGGGTGGCTCGGCTGGGGAAAAGAAGAGAAGAAAAGAAAAAGGAAGGGAGAAGGAGAGGGCTGGTCGGGAGAAGAAAAGAAAAGAAAGAAAGGAAGAGGAGGGAAAAAGAGAAAAAGAGAAGAGGAAACCGAAGCTAGGAGCAGGGACGCGAGGAATAGGAAGAAAAAAATTGAAGTTGACTGAGGACTGATCGGAAGGGCTGAAAAATCGAGAAGCAACTGAAGAGAAGATAGCAGCAGGGAATTAGAACCGAGATTGAGGAAGAAGGAAATTGGGAGCAGAATCGCGAGGAAGAGGGAGAGACCTGCTGCTGACCAAGAAGCAGGGGAGGCCGACGGGAGGAAGAAGAAGGCCAAAGATGGGAGCTGAAAATGAAGCAAGCTGAAGCTAGAAGAAAATCGAGAGGCTTGAAAGGAGAAGAAGACTGAACAAGATCGGGCTTGTATTGAAGAAAATCGAGGGCAGAAACAGAGAACAAAACAGGGACTAGAAAAAGAAACTCGAAATAGAACGGGAAACAGGGCGGAGCTGAAGCCAACGAAAGAGAAAGGCTGGAACCGAGAAGTTTGAGGAGGCTACAAACAGGGGTGGTAGCTGGTTGCACCGTGGCTGTTTTAGAGGCTGGAAACAGCTTGTACAGAGGACTCTAGGAAAGGCAGTTCAAGGCTGATTTTGGGGATATGTACTGTGGACTTCAGTTGACTTTATAAGGCTGGGCGAGCTGAAAAAAGAACATTGAAGATTGCAAACCGAGAACAAGAAAAAAAAAGGTAAAAGACATGTATGTATATATGTATATTGATGTACATGTATATATATGTGTTGTATGTATATAGCATGTTTGTAATAAATTTAATTAGACAAAAAATGGAATGATGAGAAGTAGGCAAAAATATATATTTGTGATATTGAATAATGGAGACAAGTGATAATATATATATATATATGTATTTATGTGAATAAAAATATATATGCATTTGGGTATATACATATATGTGTGTATAATGAGAGGGTTTCTTAGTATATGTACAAATATTTGATAAATGAATAAGGAAAGACAAGGATAAAATAAATATGAGTATATACTTAGGTGTATATACATATAGGAGTATATGAAAAATGTGTATATACTTGGGGGTATATACAAATGAGTGTATAAAATAAATGTGTGTGTTTTAGTATATGTACAAATAATGATATATATATATATGAGTGTATATATATATATATTAGGTGCATATACATATGAATGTATATAGGATGAATTTGTGCTAGTATATATATATACAAAGAATATATATATGAGGTAGGAAAAGAGTGAAAACAAATAGATATATATATATATATACATATGGGAGTGTATATATATATGTATTTATGTGTACATACATGTAGAGGTAGAAAATAATATGTAGTAAGGGAAATATATAAACATACGTGTTGACTTAGGTACGTACAATAATACGTACACACGCAGTAGAAACGAATAGGTTACGATTTTAACGCAATTCGGGCAATTCACATGAATAGGGTGCTAAGTGTACGATTTTGGTGTAGGTGATCGTAGAAGGAATTAAGGGAGGTACTAAGAGGCGTCACCACTCGAGCCTGGAGATTTCGATAGATCGAGGTAAGGGGATATAATTTAAAACGGTAATAGCTACTTTTCGAACCTTGATAAAGAAAGCTTGCAAAGACATGAAGTATGATTTTTATGCATGTTTCTAAATTATATTTTTAATTAAGACTATGCTCTCTGTGTTTATGTTTTTGAATAATTGTATATAACTGAATTTGATTTCGGAATAAAAGGATGTCTTCTGAAATGATCTTTCGTATAAGATGATTTTATTTTGATATTTTCGTATATGAAAACCATAGTTGTTTTGAGAGTAAGGGCCATTTATGTTGTATGCTTACGCTTGTTAACTTCGCCTATGTGGCGTCTGAACTTGCCTGTGTGGCGTCTGAATTTGCCTGTGTGGCGTCTGAACTCGCCTATGTGGCGCCTGTATTTCGCCTTCGTGGGGCCTGTATTTCACCTATGTGGCGCCTGTATTTCACCTTCATGGCTCCTGTAATTCACCTTCATGGTGCCTGTAATTCGCCTTCGTGGTGCCTGTATTTTGCCTTCGTGGTGCCTGTATTTCGCCTTCGTGGCGCCTGTAATTTGCCTTCGTGGCGCCTGTAATTCGCCTGTGTGGCGCCTGTATTTCACCTGTGTGGTGCCTGTAATTCGCCTTCGTGGCGCCTGTATTTCACCTTCGTGGCACCTGTACCTCGCCTTTGTGGCGTCTGAAATTACCTTTGCGTTCTGAATTCCCTCTACGGAGGATGACCGGGTTATTTTTCCACGTGATTAACTTGTTATTGCCACGTGATAAATTGGTTATTGTCGTGTGATAAATTCGTCATTGTCACATGATAATCATATGGCCAATGTAGTCTCAATTTGAAAATTTAAACTCTGTCTTCAGAACCCGATTTGTAGTTTGTGATTTGATATGTATTCCTATTTAGAATTCTGAATGTACGACCAGTTTTACATAATATCTGTTAAGTTCAAATACCTAAAGAATTACGTTTTGAATCTCGATGTTTCTAATTTTCCTTAATCTTTGAATGTTATTATTATTAGTTTTAGAAAGTATCATTATATGCATTATCATGTTTTATGCATATTTAAATTGCTAGAATCGTTTTAAATACATCTTCTTACTGGGCTTTTTTCCCGAAAGCTCACCCATCTACCTCTCAAATTACTTGCAGTGATCAGTAGATGCTACTTGCCGCGTACACGACGTAGGCTGGTGGGAAGAACTCCCTAGGCTACTTTTTGTACACGCAGAAAGGTATATATCTACATTCTTGTACCAGACATATTTGTACGCATAGACACGCATATTGAGAATATTTTTGTTGGTATGTAATTTGTAAGGAAAAACGATGTAAACAGTATTATTTTCGATTTATATTTTGAGATGGCTAGTATTAAATCAAAATCGATATATGGAGTTGTAAAAGTGGATTGGGAAAGTATGCTTGGTAGTTGTAGATACCTAGGATCGTTGGAAAGCATACTTGGTAGTTGTGGATATCTAGGATTGTCAAAAAACAACTAAAATACAGGTGGGTAGGCTCATATGTAAGCTATTATGCTGCCGAAATTTCTATCAGTCATATAAGTTAAAATATCGAAATTAATTATAATTACGAGTAAAGTATTAGGAAAAGTATTTTGACTCTGCACAAGAATACAACCTAAGTGAATAAGGGAATAAGTGGGTAAATTAAATTTCAAAAATAAATTTCCTCGATTTTCAAGGGTCAAGGGTCATTACAGTTTAAGTGGTGTCAGAGCGAAGGTTGTCTATTACTGTCAGTGTCAAAAATAAGGATTAAATTACATCCTAATGTCTGTGCTTGTCTAGTTGTAGGTAATGTATACCTAATAACTTTAAGATTCGATCTTTGGAATTACGCGCAGGTATTAGATCACTGCACGATGAGTGGGAGACGCGGACGTACTCAGAGGCAGGCTCAGCCACCTCCACCTCCTCCACCCGAGCTAGAGAGTCCTCGTACTCGTACGGCTCAGTTTGAGCAGCGATTGGAGCAGTACCTCGAGCGAGGTTTAGAGTCGATAGCTGCCATGGTTGCCCAACATCTAATGGCAAATGTTTCTGATTCTGCTGGCACGGTACCAGTTCCTACTCCGGTGCAGACTCCTCCGTAAGCACCTCCACCTCCTCCTCCACCAGTTCCTCCAGTACCCTTGGTGCCTCAACCTCCTGTACAGGCCTGGAGGGAGGAGAGGAATATCGGTAGGATGAGAGATTTCCAGAAGATAAGGCCTCGAGCATTTAAGGGAATTAAGAATCCGGTAGAGGTCGAAAAGTGGTTGGTGAGCCTTTGAAAGATCTTCGACTTTCTGGGGTGTTTTGAAGTTGAGAAGGTCTATATGGCCACTTACATGCTATAGGGCTAAGAAGAGTATTGGTGGGGATCCACCAAGGTCCTTCTGACTGCTCAGAATTCGGTGATTAGTTAGGATGCTTTCTTCACAGCCTTTAGGAAGCAGTACGTTCCACTAGCTGCCCAGCAGAAGTTGAGGATGGACTTTCTGAGTTTGGTACAGGGCAGTATGACCGTAGATGAGTACGAAAGTAAATTCACCATGCTGATGAGGTATGATCCGGAGACATTCTAGAATGAAGAGCGTCGGACTGAAAGGTTCTTAGCAGGGTTAAGGCCAGCTATTAGAGACCATCTTTTGGGGCTATGGATTACGAAATTTCAAGATGCTCGGGGTAGAGCACAGATGGTCGAGAGGGGCCTCAATGTCACCCAGACGGAGTATGGTTTTAAGGGAAGGACCAGAGATGATAGTGTACAGATGGAGTTGGTGATACGGGATTTTAGGAGGGGCCAGCCTAAGAGGCAGAGGACAGATGAGTCTCGGGCTAGGATTGATAGGCCCATGGCTCCTATAGCTACCCCACAGACTACCAGAGGCTTCCAACAGTACGAGAGATTGTACACTAGTTGCAGTAATTTCCATAGTGGTGCATGTCACTGGTCCTCAGGGAGCTATTTTAAGTGTGGACAGAAGGGACACCGGATTAGAGATTGTCCATTGAATAAGTTCCCATAGCTTTCAGAGCTACCACGACAACCTGAGAGGTAAACTCCCCAGAGACAAGTCCCACAGAGATGGGTTACCGCAGCAGAGAAGGGCAAGAAGCCTGTCACTCATGGTAAGGTCTCTGCTTTGGACACAGAGACTGTTGATGCCTCCGCTGAGACAATTCAGGGTATGCTTTTAATTTGCAATCATGAGGCACGTGTGTTGTTTGATTCAGGTTCCACACACTCATTCATATCACCCCACTTTGCACGTAAATCGTATGTTAAGCCTGAAGCTCTAGATTTTTACGTTACACGTTAATACAACCATGTATGAATCACATAAAACTAGTATGATGTGTAAGAGTTGTGAAATCAAGGTAGGAGATAGGATCATATTAGCAGACCTAATCTAGTTGAGTATGTATGACTTTGATGAAACTTTGGAATATGGATTTCATTAGGGGTTACCAAGGACCCAAAAGGGTATGATACAATCTGGGTGATCGTAGACAGATGGACCCGAATGAATTTGGAGGACCAAATTCTTTTAAGGTGGGGAGAATGTAAACCCCACAAAATTCCTACGTTTAATTAGATAAAAAAAGAGATGGAAAATTTTAAATTATTAGTTGAGAATCGATGATGTAAAAACTTGTATCGAGAATTCGTGAGGAGTGATGGAATCTCGATAGCATTCCATTTTTGAAATAATGAGAATTTCATGGGAGGCATGGACATTATGTCCTTGGATAATCTTACAAGAAAATATGTATATATAGATATATATACATAGGTGTATATGTATATATAAATATACATGACATTTAAATAGATGGATAATAATAATATATATATATATATAACAAATATATATATTATGTAATGTATAGTATTTAATATAGATGTGCTAGTAAAATTAAAATTAAACCATGGGACAAGAAATTATAAATGGACACAAAACAACAAAACAAATAAACTAAACAAACAAATATTATATATATATTAATACAAAATATATATACATATTAATATAATATACATACCACTTGTACGGAATTGGCTTTCTTTGAAAGCCAATTCTGTAACACTGCATTCGAAAATGCAGAATTGATAGCAGAGGGGCGGGAAAAAGGAAAACCAAGGAAAGAAAGGAAGAGAAGGCAAGAAGGGTGGCTCGGCTGGGGAAAAGAAGAAAAGAAAAGAAAAGGAAGGGAGAAGGAGAGGGCTGGCCGGGAGAAGAAAAGAAAAGAAAGAAAGGAAGAGGAGGGAAGTAGAGAAAAAGAGAAGAGGAAACCGAAGCTAGGAGCAGGGACGCGAGGAATGGGAAGAAAAAAATTGAAGCTGACTGAGGGCTGATCGGGAGGGCTAAAAAGCCGAGAAGCAACTGAAGAGAAGATAGCAGCAGGGAATTGGAACCGAGATTGAGGAAGAAGGAAATTGGGAGCTGAACTGCGAGGAAGTGGGAGGGAACTGCTGCTGACCAAGAAGCAGGGGAGGCCGACGGAAGGAAGAAGAAGGCCAAAGATGGGAGCTGGAAATGAAGTAAGCTGAAGCTGGAAGAAAACTGAGAGGCTTGAGGGGAGAAGAAGACTGAACAGGATCGGGCAGGGACTGGAAAAAAAAACTAGAAACAGAACGGGAAACAGGCCGGAGGTGAAGCCAACGAAAGAGAAAGGCTGGAACTGAGAAGGTTGAGGAGGCTACAAACAGGGGTTGTAGCTGGTTGCACCGTGGCTGTTTTGAAGGCTGGAAATAGCTTGTGCAGGGGGACTCTAGGAAAGGCAGTTCAAGGCTGATTTTAAGGCTGTGTACTGTGGACTTCAGGTGGCTTTATAAGGCTGGGCAAGTTGAATAATGAATAGTGAACATTGTAAACCAAGAACAAGAAAAAAAAAAGGTAAAATACATGTATGTATATATGTATATTGATGTACATGTATATATATGTATTGTATGTATATAGCATGTTAGTTATAGATTTAATTAGACAAAAAATGGAATGATGAGAAGTACGCAAAAATATATATTTGTGATATTGAATAATGGAGACAAGTGATAATATATATATATATGTATTTATGTGAGTAAAAAAAAAAATATATATATATATATATATATATATTTGGGTATACATATATAGGTGTGTATAATGAGAGGGTATGTTAGTATATGTACATATATTTGATAAATGAATAAGGAAAGACAAGGATAAAATAAATATGAGTATATACTTAGGTGTATATACATATAGGAGTATATGAAAAATGTGTATATACATAGGGGTATATACAAATAAGTGTATAAAATAAATGTGTGTGTTTTAGTATATGTACAAACAAGGATATATTTATATATGTGATAAGAAAAAAATAGAAAACAATGATATATATAGATATATATATATATATATCTATATATGAGTGTATATATATATATATATATTAGGTGCATATACATATGAGTGTATATAGGATGAATTTTTGCTAGTATATATATATACAAAGAATGTATATATGAGGTAGGAAAAGAGTGAAAACAAATATATATATATATATATACATATGGGAGTGTATATATATATATGTATTTATGTGTACATACATGTAGAGGTATATAATAAGGTGTATGTTAATAATTGTACATACAAAATAATATGTGGTAAGGGAAAATATATAAACATACGTGTTGACTTAGGTACGTACAATAATACGTACACACGCAGTAGTAACGAATAGGTTACGATTTTAACGCAATTCGGGCAATTCACACGAATAGGGTGCTAAGTGTACGATTTCGATGTAGGTGATCGTAGAAAGAATTAAGGGAGGTACTAAGAGGCGTCACCACTCGAGCATGGAGATTTCGATAGATCGAGTAAGGAGATATAATTTAAAATGGTAATAGTTACTTTTCGAACCTTGATAAAGAAAGCTTGCAAAGACATGAAGTATGATTTTTATGCATGTTTCTAAATTGTATTTCTTATCAAGACTATGCTCTCTGTGTTTATGTTTTTGAATAACTGTATATAACTGAATTTGATTTCGGAATAAGAGCATGTCTTCTTAAATGATCTTTCGAATAAGATGATTTTATTTCGATGTTTTCGTATATGAAAACTATAGTTGTTTTGAGACTAAGGGCCATTTATGTTGTATGCTTACGCTTGTTAACTTCGCCTATGTGGCGTCTGAACTTGCTTGTGTGGTGTCTGAACTCGCCTGTGTGGCGCCTGTATTTCGCCTTCGTGGTGCCTGTATTTCGCCTTCGTGGTGCCTGTAATTCGCCTTTCGTGGCGCCTGTAATTCGCCTTCATGGCGCCTGTATTTCGCCTTCGTGGCGCCTGTACCTCGCCTTTGTGGCGTCTGAAATTACCTTTGGGTTCTGAATTCCCTCTACGGAGGATGACTGGGTTATTTTGCTGCGTGATTGACTTGTTATTGCAGCGTGATAAATTGGTTATTGCGCGTGATAAATTCGTTATTGTCACATGATAATCATATGGCCGATGTAGTCTCAATTTGAAAATTTAAACTCTATTTTCAGAACCGGATTTGTAGTTTGTGATTTGATATGTATTCCTGTTTGGAATTCTGAATGTACAACCAGTTTTACGTAATATCTGTTAAGTTCAAATACGTAAAGAATTACGTTTTGAATCTCGATGTTTCTAATTTTCCTTAATCTTTGAATGTTATTATTATTAGTTTCAGAAAGTATCATTATATGCATTGTCATGTTTTATACATATTTAAATTGCTAGAATCGTTTTAAATACATCTTCTTACTGGGCTTTTTTCCCGAAAGCTCACCCCTCTACCTCTCAGATAACTTGCAGTGATCAGTAGACGCTACCTGCCGCGTACACGACGTGGGCTGGTGGGAAGAGCTCCCTAGGCTACTTTTTGTACACGCAGAAAGGTATATATCTACATTCCTGTACCAGACATATTTGTACGCACAGACTTGTATATTGAGAATATTTTTGTTAGGATGTAATTTGTACGGAAAAATGATGTAAACAGTATTATTTTAGGTTTATATTTTGAGATGGCTAGTATTAAATCGAAATCGAAATATGGAGTTGTAAAAGTGGATTGGGAAAGTATGCTTGGTAGTTTTAGATGCCTAGGATCGTTGGAAAGCATACTTGGTAGTTGTGAATATCTAGGATTGTCGAAAAACAACCGAAATGCAGGTAGATAGGCTCATATGTAAGCCGTTATGCTGCCGAAATTTCTATCGGCCATATAAGTTAAAATATAGAAACTAATTATAATTATGAGTAAAGTATTAGGAAAAGTGTTTTGACATTGCACAGGAATACAACCTAAGTGAATAAGGGAATAAGTGGGTAAATTAAATTTCAAAAAAAAAATTTCCTCGATTTTCAAGGGTCAATGGTCGTTACACATACAAGACATCTCGCCATAAAATTTGCCACATCTCTCTTCATACCCGACCACCAATACACCTTCCGGAGGTTCTGATACATCTTGCCACTCTTCAGATGCAACGTGTACCTCGATGAATGAGCTTCCGATAATATCAATCTCCTGAGCTCTGGGTCTCCGAGAACACACAGTCTACCTCTGAACCTCAGTAGTCCATCAGAACTCAACTCAAAATCCATCACTGTGCCCCTCTGTATCTGACCAATCATATCGATGTAATACGGATCAGTCTGCTGAGCCTATCCGATCCTGTCCAACAGATATGGCTCTAAGCGTAGACTAGCAAACATACAATCTGCATCCATGTCCGAAGGCACAACTCCCAAACTAAGGCTAGCAAACTGCTCTAGCAACTCGTGCTCCCTAACCATCATATACGATACCATCCCAAGGCTCTTCCTACTCAAAGCATCTGCTAAAACGTTAGCCTTTCCTGGATGATAAACTATCTCACAATCATAATCCTTCAGAAGCTCTAGCCATCTTCTCTGTCTCATGTTCAGCTCCTTCTGTGAGAACAGATACTTGAGGCTCTTGTGGTCGGTAAAGATTTGAAACTTCTCGCCATATAAGTAGTGGCGCCATACCTTCAACGCAAACACTACTGCTACCAACTCTAGATTGTGGGTCGGATAGTTATTCACATGGTCCTTCAGCTGTCTGGATCCATAAGCAACTACCCTCTCATCCTGCATCAACACACAGCCCAGTCCCTGATGCGAAGCATCGATATATATTAAAAATCCTCTTGAGTTAGTATGAATAGTGAGAATCGAAGTGGTGGTCAATCGACTCTTCAGCTCCTGAAAACTCCTCTTACAATCCTCGTCCCACTCGAATGTAACACTCTTCCGAGTGAGACATGTCAACGGAGCAGTAAACTTCAAAAATCCCTCAACGAATCTCCGATAGTACCCTGCTAAATCCAAAAAACTCCTGGTCTCTATAACTGTCCTCAGCTATTCCCACTAAACTACAGCCTCAATCTTGGATGGGTCTACTAACACACCATCCCGCGACACTACATATCCCAAAAATAAGATCTCTGTCAACCAAAAATCACACTTGCTGAGTTTAGCGTACAACTGCTGCTCTCGTAGAGTTTGCAATACGATCCTGAGATGCTCCTCATGCTCCTCCTCGGATCTTGAATACACCAATATGTCATCGATGAAAACGATAACAAACTAATCCAAATATGGCTTGAACACATCATTCATCATAGTCATGAAAGCTGCGAGAGCATTCGTCAGTCCGAATGGCATAACTAGGAACTCATAGTGGCCATATCGGGTCCTAAATGTCGTCTTGGGTACATCTCCACTCCGAACTCTTAAATGATGATACCCATACCTCAGACCAATCTTAGAAAAGACCTACGCTCCCCAAAGCTGATCCAGTAAGTCATCAATGCGTGGAAGGAGATATCTATTCTTGATGGTAGCCTTATTCAACAATATATAGTCTATACACAATCGGAGGCTCCCATTCTTCTTCCTCACAAACAAAACCGATGTTCCCCATGGTGAAACACTCGATCTGATGAAACCCCTATCAAATAACTCCTGCAACTGTCTCTTGAGCTCTTCCAGCTCAACTAAGGTCATGCGATACGGTGGTCTCAAAATAAGCTCAATACCAGGCACCAAATCTATACAGAACTCCATCTCTCTGTTTGGTGGTAACCCTGGCAACTCATCCGGGAAAACATCTGGGTACTCACTGACCACAGGAATATCTATCAACTCTGGATGTACCTTATCCGTATCCATCACGTATGCAATGAAACCTCGAATCACATCCGCTGAAGCATCAGTTGTGTTGTGGTCCAAAGCATGTACTCACCCTCAAGCCATCACCTGTTTCCCCTTCTCCTCAGTCGTCACTCTACCTCTCTGAGCAAACGTACCACCTGGAGCTCTACCAGGCTCCCTACCCTTCTATGGGGTAGTCACAAATGTCTCTGGGCACTCTTTAGCAATGTACCACTTTTTCCCACATCGAAAACATACTACAGGGCTCAACGGACAAGGTCTACCGCCATGATGTCTACCACAACGGCTGCACTGATCAGTAGTAGGCCTCGGTCCTTCAATCACAATGCCCTTCGTCGGAGCTATGGTCGGGTATGTAGGAGGTCTAATTGGTCACTCTCACACCTCCTCTATCCATGGGCCCTTATCGAAGAGTCTCCTCCCTCCTCGATAACTGAAACCTCTATCTCTAGCTAGCCTCTTCCTTTCTTTATCTCGGCTCTGACTAAACTTCCCAAACTCAGAGGCATTCCTCTCATAGTCCTGTTCACAAAGTTGTGCTCTACGCACTGCCTCATCTTACGTACCAATATCAAATGGTACTAACCTAGACCGTAACACAAGTCTCAATCCTCGTAAATATGCAGACCTTCCTAGTCTCGTTATACAAGGTATCGGGATTATACCTCCCCAAGGCTTAAAATCTAGTCTCATGCTCATCCACTGTGAGACTCCCCTGGCTCAATCCCAAAATCTCGATCTGTAGTCTGTGCTGAGTCGTATCAGGAACAAACTGTAAGACCCGATTTTTTCGTAAGAGCAAAAGGAATGGATAGAAATTTTTGAGTGCATTTAAAAATGCAAAAGGATTTAAATGGTATTCCCGAACACGTGCAAGGGTAAAATGGTCAAAAGATTAAAATTCGATATTAATCGGGACAAGAAAAATTTAATTAAAAATATGAGAATGAGAAATCTTGATCAATGATGAAGAAATAATTAAATTTTGGATTAAATTGGTCAAGATATGAATTTATTGGAATAAACTGAAATTTTAGTATCGAAAAATAATCCCGAAAATAATCAAAAAATATACCGAAAAGGTAAAATCGAACTGAGAAATTCATTTATTGAATAAAAGAATAAATATAATTTTTTTAAAGATATTTGTGAATTTTAATATTATTTTAATGAATAAAATAATATTAAAAATAAATTATAAATAAATAAATAAACTGAAAAAAAAAGAAATAGCAAATCGTGAAATCTGAAACAGGAGAAGAAATAAAACAGGGGAAAACGAAAGCCGAACCCGAGGGAAGAGGAATCCACCAGCGAGCCACCACCGGCGGCCAAGGACCCCAGGCGAGGGTCGGTAAAGCTCGACGAGCCTCGTGGGAACCACCAAGCACCGGCACGCGCGCTGAGAACGTCGGAGCACGTCGAAAATGGAGGAGGAAGCCGTGGGGGAGAAGCCTCAATTGGCGGCCATCAGCATCGTTTTGACTCCAGCCGAGGCTCGATTTTGGATGCCCAGGTGCAGCCGAGCCGAACGGCACCGAAATCGATCGAAGAACCGGCCGGACGACGCCAGAATGACCAACTGTTGCTTGAACCTATCGAACTTGACTGAACCGGTCGAACTGAACCGAGCTGAACCGACGGTCTGAACCAGGTTGAACCGGACCGGACCGTTCAGCCAAAAAGAAAAGGAAGAAAGGAAGAAAAAGGGAAAAAGAAAAAGAGGAAAAATTGAGAAAAATTTTAGTGATGTAATCGAGCTTCGGGTAACTCGGTAAGCGGTCAAATTGACCGATTTAATTTTTAAAATATTTAATTTGATAAATAATCGATTGAAAGCTTACCCGAAAATATATTTAATTGTGTAGCTCGATAATTGACATCCACCGAGAGCTCGAGATAGCCTCGATTCACGTACTATCATGGAATAACGGGTAAGTAACCCTTATTTATGACAATTTTGCATAGTTATGCGTGATTGACATTTATCGCATAAATTACGGATTTAAATTCTGCATTTAATGAATTTAATTCTGGAAATTTGATAAATTGTCATAAATATTAAATTGAGATATCCAAGAATTTAGAACAAGGCTAAATAAATATTGATGGGCCCAATGAGGCCAATAGGCCTCGATAAAGTGTGGTGAACGAGCTTAAGGCTGATTAAGGCCTATTATCGTATAATCGGGCTCAATATGGGTAAACGGGCCCAATGATTTAAAATTAAGCCCAAAAAATATGAAATACATTAATTGTATTGTATTTAACCTGATGAATGTGTATCCGCAGTTCTAGAGATTGGATTCAGAGCAAATCAGACTGCAAGATAAGACATCAATGGAAAGGTCAGACTATACAGAAAAATGAGGTAAGGGAATTGTGTGAGTAGCTAGAGGTAGCTACGCGTATTTTAATAGCTTTTCTGTACACTGAATATGTATCTATACACGGTTATTGTATAATGATCCTTAAAGTGGTTTAAATAATTTTAAGGATCGAAATAAGTGAAAAGTCTATTTTACCCCTATTGAGGGAAGTTCACCTAAGGATGGTGAAAGCTTGACATGCATGAAATGCATGATTTAAGGAATTTTTTGAATTAAAGATTTGATTGGTTTTAATCAAAGCAAATCGGTAGATTGGCCAAAAATTGTATAATTTCACAAGATAACACTACGTAGGTGTTATTTACATTTAAATGGAAATTTCTTTGGAAAATAGGCCAACTATCATGTTTATATGGAAACAGATAGTGCTGACACGTAGTTCGCACTATATCTGTGTTTTTGAATGTGCATAAATGTGCTTGAGCGGTTGCTCGCACCGATTTATGTGACATCATATGCATAAAATGTGCTAGAGCGATTACTCGCACTGATTTTATGATTTGATATGCATGAGAGCTGCTGGAGCCTAGCTCGCACTCTGTTTTGACATGTTTTGACATGTTTTGAATTGTTTTGACGAGGTATACATAAAATGGTGCTGGAGCGATTGCTCGCACTAGTTTTAATGATTTGACATGCATGAGAGATGCTGGAGCTTAGCTCGCATCCTATTTTGATATGTTATTACATAAAAGCCGTGCTGGAGTGTAACTCGCACGAGATTTGATTTAATTATGTATAAAGCTATGCTGGAGTGTAACTCGCACGAGATTTGATTTACTTGAGCATTTATTTGTGCTGGAGCGTTGCTCGTACAAAGTTTTATATGGTTTTATAATTCATTTAAAAGTCGTACTAGAGTTTTTCTCATACAAGGTTTTCACTGAGTTTTTATCCATATCTGTACTTGAGCATTGCTCGTACGTGGATCTTACTTGAATATATAATCAGTTTAAGTCGTACTGGAGCGCTGCTCGTACACAGATTTTACTGATTTTTATGAAACCGTGCTAGAGCTTCGCTCGCACGAGGTTCTCTAATATCATGAATATGCATGGAGCCGTGCTTGAGCTTCGCTCGCAAAAGGATTTATATTACATGCATATAGCCGTGTTGGAGCCTCTTGTAGATTGTGTTTCACAGAGAGATGATATGCTCACATGTGCATACTGAGACAGAGATGATATGGGTGGATAAGACCTATTATAGGCACCCCTGATTGAGCTTGGGTTCACGAAGTACGTTGTACCGTGTATGTCACGCGGAGTACGCTGTACCGTCGGGATTATTGGAGTGGAGTGGCATTAGCCACGAGGCAGCAAGCCTTGCCCTCGCAATCCTGGTATTATGCTGTTTTGGCGAGTAGGATGACCCACCTCCCGTTTCAGGTGTGATACCCCGCACACTAGGTACCATGTTGCCAAGGATCACTAGGATATGACCATAGTCCTCGATGTTACTGATATAATCAGCTGATTGTCTCACATGATATAACTATTGGTCGGTTGACCAGGGTAGACCCGAGGGAGGGGTTAGGCCCCCGATTTTATGATTTTATGATATGTGACCCTGAAAGAACGGTGGTTTTATAACCGGAGTTTTATAATGAACTTTATTGAATTGTTTTATGAGATGATTGACCCAGAAGGGTTAGTTTTTACTGCAGTTTTAATGAATTGATTTCAATGCAGTAGCATGATGATGTTTTCCATGCTTTCATTTGAAATCGATGATTTGTTTTACATGACATGAAAGACTACATGATCTTGATTAAATTCATGCTTATTATGATTTAATGATGTCACATAAAATGCTATAAATGCATGAATTACATGATTTATTTATGCACAAATAGATTTGGATAAACTAAGTCATCGATGGTTGCATGACTTTGTGTTTGATGATTTTAAATGAAAAGAAATGGATTTAAGGGCATGGCATTATGAGCATGTAGATAGTGGAGCTATCTACTTACTTGCATAATTGCCTTTCTGAGCGTGTGGTTTGCTCACCCCCTTATTTTCCCATCTTTTTAGAGCACTCGCAATAGTTAATGAGCGACTGAAGACTTGCATGTTTGGCATTCGTTGCTTCCCATCAAGAGTCAAGTATACACATTTTATGGTTTTATATCTAAATATGTAATGGACAGTACTGTAAACGATTATAATGTCGGGGATGTAGTGTTATAAATACCATTTGGTATGTATTTAGTTAAAGTCAAAGAATAGTAAACTCTGATATGTGAATATGATTATGGAAATGGAATGGTAATAGGTAAGAGGTGACTAACACCGAATCATAGCCCAACTGTTTGGTAAGACGGTCACGATGAGAGAAAGATAAGAATTAAATAATAAATGAAAAAGTGAAAAATTTACCCTGATTTTTAGGTAATTTGGGTCGTGACAGGTTTAATGGTATCAGAGCTGGAGTTGGCCTGATATGAGTCGGTGTTAGTGGTTAAGGAAGTTTACATCCCCATGTACTGTGCATTGTTTAAATACAATTGTGTATATCGAGATGGAAGTGTAGCTAAGAATTTGATTTTGAATGCAAGAATATAAACTCATTAACTGATAGCCGCTATGATAGAATGGCGAGTACATGAGCTCAAGGCCGTTGAGGTAGGCCCGAGAGTAGTACTGAGTCGCCACATGAGACTCGTGATGAGATTGACATGGATGCTGATGTTGAGCATGCCCCACAGAGTCCGACAGAGAGATCGGACAGAGTCTGACAAAGAGATCGGACAATATTGAGACACGCTTCGGGAGGTTGGAGCGGAGTGTGGAGAATATTTTACGAGCTAATTGCTCAGAGTATGTTTGTGATTTGAGGGCGAGTTGGAGCATTAATTGAAGTTCGCTCGACCCATCTTATGAGTTAGACATCTAGAACAGACTTGAATAGTAATCTAGATGTATTTCGGTGACAGAATATCTCGGATATTGTTTAAAGAAAATTACTGATGAAATTCTTTACTCTGACCTAGAGGAACCAGTTAATTAACGAGTATGAAACTCAGCTTATATTCCTGGGCAGATATGACTCAGACACTATGAACAGTGAGAGTCGGAATGTTTGAAAGTTCATGGAAGGGCTCAGATTGATAATTACAGTCCGATTAGCTCGTTAGATATCACTACCTATGCCGAGGCAGTGCGCAGACTACAGTTGTGTGAATAAGATCATGAGTTGCATGCCTCTGAGATTGAGAAAGGTAGTAAGGGCAGAAATTGAGACAAAAAGAGAATAGAGAATGATAGAGATGTCAGAACGGGAAAAAGGTAGTTTGGTAAAAGATTAGAGCTGATGAGTCACGGGGTAAGATGATTAGTAAGGCCCTAATGTATCCAATTTCAGCATTTTTGAGGGGTATTGTGATTAGAGGACCCCAACCTGTAGTAAATAGTGTAGAATATGTGGTAGTTACCACGAGAAATATGATGTTGGATGAAGGCGAGTGTATGCTTGGACCAGGACATTATTGATGTTTCATAAGATATGGTGGGAAATACCACACTGGTTAAGAATAATGAAGTAATTACTTTAATTAATCCCGGTGCCACATTTATTCATACCGCCTTCAGTTGCTTATAAACGAGTGAAAGATGTGAAGCCTATACCCTTAGGCAAGATGATGATAGTTAGTTGATTTTCACTAATTGAATTTGGGTATAGAGATTGTAAGTTGAAAAGAGGAGTAGCAATATGTAAAGTAAATTGGATAAAGCAATTAGTAGCGAATATGAATTGTGACCACATAGACTGGTATGTAAAGTAATTGTGGTCAAATCTGAGGGTTAATAAAGGTATTTTAAAATACTTCCCTGCTTGAAGACTTGACAGCGTCGATAAGTGCACACGTAACCTATAAATTGAAATCGACAACCGTTATATATACATTTAAAATTTGGGTACCTTTGCTGGTACGATAAAGAAAAATATAGAATTTGAGTTACCATGAAGGTTTAAAAGTTAAAATTTTATAAAAGTCGTTAATATAAGAAAAACGAAATGGCGCGAGTTAGTATCTTGAACGAAAATAATTTCGAAATGACTATACGTTTATGCATACATAGGTCAAGAATATGGGTGATTGAAATATTGAGTGGAACTCAACTACGATAAGGTATTTAAAGCTTACCTCGATCGATTGGTTGTCATCTTTAGCGATGATATTTTGATGAATTCGAAGTCCAGGGAAGAGCATGAGTAGCAATTGGAAACTATCTTACAGACGAGGTGTTGTGAGTTTCTCGAAATGGGCTGCTCAGTTGACACATCTCATTCAGGAAAAGATTGCATACGTGTGGTATGATAAGTATGAAAATAGCTTTAGTGAGTTTTGGTATATTGAGGTAATGAATGACCACCGTAAGTATTCTCACCATAACCAACAGCTCAAGAGGTTTCTCAGTGTGTATAGATACCTAAATAAGGATTGAGCTGTGTATTGATGTAAAATGGGAAGATAGTTGTTTATGGATCCAAATAGTTCAAGGATCATGACAGAAACTATCCGATCCATGATTTAAAGTTGGCGACCGTAGTGATTACACTGAAAGTATGGCGCTACCATTTATACTGTAAGAAATTTCGAGTATGCACTGATCGTAAAAGCCCTGAGTAATCGTTTTCACAGAAAGAGTAGAATATGAGATAACCAAGAGGGTTAGAGTTTCTAAGGATTATGATTGTGAACATTTTACCACCCAGGAAAGGCTAATGTAATGGCTGATGCCTTGAGCGAAAAGAGCCTCGGGATGGTATCACATATAATGGTCAGGGAGCATGAGCTACTAGAGCAGCTGTGAGCCTCAGTAGTGATGTGATCCCTTCTGATGATGACGGTGATTTTGTGATAGCTAGCCTGAGGTTAGAACCAGATTTGTGTGACCGGATTTGCCAGGCTTAGCATGATGATCGACATGGTGTTGATAGTGTGGGTCAGATTCAGAAGGGTACAGTGACAGAGTTCACAGTGTGTGATGATGATTCAAAAAGGTTCAGACACAGTATAAGTGCTCCCCAGGACCACAGTTGATGATATAGTGTTATTTTCAGAAGCTCACTCTTCGGGATATACAGTGCATCTGAGAAACAATAAATATATCAGAATCTCTGAAAAAGGGTATTGATGGTCAGGTTTGAAGAAAAGAGGCATTGTAGAGATTGTGAACAAGTGTCTTGTATGTCAGCAGATTAAGGTAGAGCAAAAGAAGTTGCAGGGTTATTATAGCCTCTACCTATATTGACACGAAAATGGGAACGAGTTACCATGGATATCGTGATAGGATTACATAGGACCCATAGGAATCACGAGACTATCTAGGTGATTGTCAATAGATTGATTAAGTCTACCACCTTCTGACTATAGAAATCTCCATATACTCTTAGGGTGTAGGCGGATTCATGTGTATGGAAAATTGTGGAACAATATGTAGCATTCCAGGGAGCATGATATCAGATAGGGATTCCCGCTTCACTTCCCACTTGTGGGAATGTTTTTCAGGAAGCTATGGGAACCCGATTGTGTGTTAGCACAGCTTCCATCCTCAGACAGATGGTCAGTCAGAGAGGACTGTACAGGTTCTGGAGGATGTGATGAGAGCGTGTGCCATTCATTTTATGAGCTCCTGGGATGATCAGTTGTTACTACTCAAATTCGCCAGTAATGACAGTTGTCACTTGAGTATATGGAAGACTTTATATGAGGCATTGTATGGCCAAAGGGATTGTTCCCTGACTTGGATAAGAAGTGGGTGACAGATAGAGAGTTGTTCCTGAATTGGTAAGACAAACCTCTGAGGATGTTCAGTTGATTTGTGAGAAATTAAGAACACCTCAGAGCAAACAGAAAATGCTATGCTGACAAGAGACAGAAACCATTGGAAATTCACCGAGGGTGAATTAGTATTGTTGGCGATTACTTGTCTTAAGGACGTAACGAGATTCGGATAAAGAGATTGGACAAGTGGGAGATAAGACCTGTAGGTTGGCATTATCACTTGAATTAGCAGGCATCCACTATGTGTCCTATCTTATAATGCTTCGTAAATAATATCAAGACCCAGTATATGTGATCAAATATGAGCTTCAACAGTTTAGCTCAATGAAAGTATAACATATGATTGGAAATCGATTCGGGCATTAGACGGAAGGAGAAAGTGTTGAGGTTTAAGATGATCTCCCTAGTTAAGTATGATGGTAGTATTACACTTCGGAGAAAGTCACTTGGGGATGACATTATATGATATGATAGATGTACCCGGAGTAGTTTATGGACCCATTTGACTTGGTTCTAATTTGGAGGACCAAATTTCTTAAGTGGGGGAGATTGTAAGACCCGATTTTTTTGTAAGAGCAAAAGGAATGAATAGAAATTTCTGAGTGCATTTAAAAATGCAAAAGGATTTAAATGGTATTCCCGACCACGTGCAAGGGCAAAATGATCAAAAGACCAAAATTCAATATTAATCGGGACAAGAAAAATTTAATTCAAAATATGAGAATGAGAAATCTTGATCAATGATGAAGAAATAATTAAATTTCGGATTAAATTGGTCAAGATATAAATTTATTGGAATAAACTGAAATTTTAGTATCGAAAAATAATCCCGAAAATAATCGAAAAATATACTAAAAAGGTAAAATCAAACTGAGAAATTCATTTATTGAATAAATGAATAAATATAATTTTTTTAAAGATATTTGTGAATTTTAATATTATTTTAATAAATAAAATAATATTAAAAATAAATTATAAATAAATAAATAAAATGTAAAAAAAAAAAAGAAATAGCAAATCGTGAAATCTGAAACAGGAGAAGAAACGAAACAGGTGAAAACGGAAGCCGAACTCGAGGGAAGAGGAATCCACCAGCGAGCCACCACCGGCGGCCAAGGACCCCAGGCGAGGGCCGACGAAGGTCGACGAGTCTCGTGGGAACCACCAGGCGCTGACACGCGCGCCGAGAACACCGGAGCAAGTCGAAAATGGAGGAGGAAGCTGCGAGGGAGAAGCCCCGATTAGCGGCCATCAGCGCCGTTTTAACTCCAACCGAGTCCCAATTTTAGATGCCCAGGTGCAGCCGAGCCGAACGGCACCGGAATCGGTCGGACGACGCCGGAACGACCAAATGTTGTCTGAACTGATCGAACCAGACTGAACCGGTCGAACCAAACTGAGCTGAACCGGCGGTCTGAGCCGGGCTGAATCGGACCAGATCGGTTCAGCCAAAAAGAAAAGGAAAAAATGAAGAAAAAGGGAAAAAGAAAAAGAGGAAAAATTGGGAAAAATTCTAGTGATGCAATCAAGCTTCGAGTAAGTCGATAAGCGATCGAATTGACCAATTTAATTTTTAGAATATTTAATTTGATAAATAATCGATTGAAAGTTTACCCGAAAATATATTTAATTGTGTAAGTCGATAATTGACATCCACCGAGAGCTCGAGATAGCCTCGAAACGCGTACTATCATGGAATAACGGGTAAGTAACCCTTATTTACGATAATTTTGCATAGTTATGCGTGATTGATATTTATCGCATAAATTACAGATTTAAATTTTGCATTTAATGAATTTAATTCTGAAAATTTGATAAATTGTCGTAAATATTAAATTGAGGTATTCGAGAATTTAGAACGAGGCTAAATAAATATTGATGGGCCCAATGAGCCAAATAGGCCTCGATAAAGTATGGAACGGGCTTAAGGCCGATTAAGGCCTATTATGGTATAATCGGGCCCAATATGGGTAAACGGGCCCAATGATTTAAAATTAAGCCCAAAAAATTTGAAATACATTAATTGTATTGTATTTGACCTGATGAATGTGTATCTGCAGTTCCAGAGATTGGATTCGGAGTAAATCGGACTGCATGACGAGACATCAATGGAAAGGTCAGATTGTACAGAAACATGAGGTAACGGAATTGCGTGAGTAGCTAGAGGTAGCTACGCGTATTTTAATAGCTTTTCTGTACACTAAATATGTATGTATACACGGTTATCGTATAATGATCCTTAAAGTGGTTTAAATAATTTCAAGGATCGAAATAGGTGGAAAGTCTATTTTACCCCTATTGAGGGAAGTTCACCGAAGGATGGTGAAAGCTTGACATGCATGAAATGCATGATTTAAAGAATTTTCTGAATTAAAGATTTGATTGGTTTTAATCAAAGCAAATCGGTAGATTGGCCAGAAATTGTATAATTTTGCAAGATAACACTACGTAGGTGTTATTTACATTTAAATGGAAATTTCTTTGGAAAATAGGCCAACTATCATGTTTATATGGAAACAGATAGTGCCGACATGTAGTTCGCACTATATCTACATTTGTGAATGTGCATAAATGTGCTTGAGCGGTTGTTCGCACCGATTTGTGTGACATCATATGCATAAAATGTGTTAGAGCAGTTGCTCGCACTGATTTTATGATTTGATATGCATGAGAGCTGCTAGAGCCTAGCTCGCACTCTGTTTTGACATGTTTTGACATGTTTTGATTTGTTTTGACGAGGTATGCATAAAATGGTGCTGGAGCGATTGCTCGCACTAGTTTTAATGATTTGACATGCATGAGAGATGCTGGAGCTTAGCTCGTATCCTGTTTTGATATGTTATTGCATAAAAGCCGTGCTGGAGTGTAACTCGCACGAGATTTGATTTAATTATGCATAAAACCGTGCTGGAGTGTAACTTGCACGAGATTTGATTTACTTGAGAATTCATTTGTGCTGGAGCGTTGCTCGTACAAAGTTTTATATGGTTTTATAATTCATTTGAAAGTTGTACTGGAGTTTTTCTCATACGAGGTTTTCACTGAGTTTTTATGCATATCCGTACTTGAGCATTGCTCGTACGTGGATCTTACTCGAATATATAATCAGTTTAAGTCGTACTGGAGCGCTGCTCGTACGCAGATTTTACTGATTTTTATGAAACCGTGCTAGAGCTTTGCTCGCATGAGGTTTTCTGATATCATGAATATGCATGGAGTCGTGCTTGAGCTTCGCTCGCACAAGGATTTATATTACATACATATAGCCGTGTTGGAGCCTCCTGTAGACTGTGTGTCACAGTGAGATGATATTCTCACGCGTGCATACTGAGACAGAGAAGATATGGGTGGATAAGACCTATTAGGCACCCCTAATTGAGCTTGGGTTCACGGAGTACGTTGTACCGTGTATGTCACGCGGAGTACGCTGTACCGTGGGGATTGTTGGAGTGGAGTGGCATTAGCCATGAGGCAGGAAGCCTCTCCCTCACAATCCTGGTGTTATGCTGTTCTGGTAGGTAGGACGACCCACCTCCCATTTTAGGTGTGATACCCCACACACTAGGTACCGTGTTGCCAGGGATCACTAGGATATGGCCATAGTCCTCGATGTTACTGATATAATCAGCTGATTGTCTTACATGATATAACTATTGGTCGATAGACTAGGGTAGACCCGAGGGAGGGGTCAGGCCCCCAATTTTATGATTTTATGATATGTGACCCAGAAAGAAGGGTGGTTTTATAACCGGAGTTTTATAATGAACTTTATTAAATTGTTTTATAAGATGATTGACTCGGAAGGTTTAGTTTTTATTGCAGTTTTAATGAATTGATTTAAATGCAGTAGCATGATGATGTTTTCCATGCTTTCATTTGAAATCCATGATTTATTTTACATGACATGAAAGACTGCATGATCTTGATTAAATTCATGCTTATTATGATTTAATGATGTCACATAAAATGCTATGAATGCATGAATTACATGATTTATTTATGCACAAATAGATTTGGATAAACTAAGTCATTGATGGTTGCATGACTTTGTGTTTGATGATTTTAAATGAAAAGAAATGGATTTATGAGCATGTAGATAGTGGAGCTATCTACTTACTTGCATAATTGCCTTATTGAGCGTGTGGTTTGCTCACCCCCCTTATTTTTCCATCTTTTCAGAGCACTCGCAATAGTTAATGAGCGGCTGAAGACTTGCATGTTTGGTATTCGCTGCTTCCCATCGAGAGTCAGGTATACACATTTTTATGGTTTTGTATCTAAATATGTAATGCACAGTACTGTAAACGATTATAATGTCGGGGATGTAGTGTTATAAATACCATTTGGTATGTATTTAGTTAAAGTCAAAGAATAGTAAACTCTGATATGTGAATATGATTATGGAAATGGAATGGTAATAGGTAAGAGGTGACTAACACCGAATCATAGCCCAACTGTTTGGTAAGATGGTCACAATGAGAGAAAGATAAGAATTAAATAATAAATGAAAAAGTAAAAAATTTACTCTTATTTTTAGGTAATTTAGGTCGTGACACAAACTGCCTCCTGAAGGCATCCAGAAACATTTCCCAACTGATCTCAGCATTTCGGGCTCTCAATATCGGCCTGGTGGACTTTCACCAATGCTCTGTCATTCCCTTCAGTAGGAACGCAACAAATGCGACTCTCTCTGAAGTCGTACAGTCAAAGAAGTCGTACAACTTCTCATTCTCGCCAATCCACTCCTCAGCACTGGCGAGGTCCTTGACCCCACGAAAAGATGGAGGTCCAAGCTTCTGGAACTGTCGTAATCGATCCAAATGACATCCGTACCCTAATCCACTACTACCCGAAACTGGTGGGGGTGTAGGAGTATCTACAGTCCTCGATGCATGAGCTGACTGTGTAGGTGTATCAGGGGCAACTGCTTCTCCTGTTACAGTTCCTCCCTCCTATCCCTGCCTACCTGGCATCGCCTGTGCCAATATCTCTAAAATTGTCTCTAGACTATGCTCTAATCTCGTAAAGTGCATCTCAACACACTCTGGTGCCTCAGTAGCACCTAGAGTCTCATGGGTAGGTAATGGTTCGATAGTAGCTCGTCTCTCAGGCCTATCTCCACAGCCTCGAGCCCTACCTCTCGTCCCTCTACCACTACAAGTATTTACCATATAAGTAAAGTTCCTGCATTCACAATCATGAATTAGTCTGTCTCCCATCTGGTATACACAGTTGTATCTAAACACAGCACAGTACTATGGGGATGTGCACTTTCCTATTTTCTAACACCGACTCAAATTAGACTAACCTCTGCTCTGATACCACTCTATCACGCCCTCCTCCCACACGCGACTTACCAAAAACCACAACAAATTTTTCACTTTTTACTTACCTTTCTCTCCTCAACAGTTGGGCTGTGATTAGGCATTAGTCTCCTCATCCACACATACATACATGTCATTCTAAATATTTATCGACTGTACGTACACTTTCTCATAAGTAAATTCATATACTTAATATAATTACATCATTACATTTACATCCCCAACATTAAATCGTGCACATCATTGTGTTTATGCATTGTTCAAATACAAAAGAGTGTGCATGTATATACCTTTCACTAGATGGGGAGTGGCAGCAAATCAAAGGAATACAATACACTAGCCGACTCAATCTACTGACGAGAATCTATAGAGATGGGGGAAAATGAATGGCATGAGCTATCAACGCGCTCAGTAAGGAAATCCGACAAGCAAGTAGACATCCATACTATCCACTGAAAATAGTGCTTTACCTTTCCTTCACTCAATTCAAAAGCATGTTTCAAAATATATATAATATAGTACAGATTTAAAATCTCATGTACTAAACACATGCTGGTTTATAAATCAGAGGCATTCTTGCAAAACGGTGCATATTTAATCATTTAAGAATGCCTTTATATAAAATATGCCATTTACATTCAAAACACAGTAAATATGACATTTCTCATCACAACACAAACAAATCAGGTTTCGACCCATCCCTCAGGTCTACCCGTATCATAAAACACATGTGATATATCATGCAAGAATCAGTGGCTAAATGCAATAACTCCGGACTATGGCTATATCCTAACATGGTGAAATCCCAGGCAACACAGTACTCGATGTGTGGGTTATCACTACTGTAACGAGAGGGGGGTCAGTCCATCACAATTGCCCGCTATCAACAACTCTCCTCCACAACTCCACAACAAAACACGGTACAGTGTACTCCATGCCACACGCATGGTACAACATACACCCGTGGACGCTATATCATGGTCGGGGTACCTGCCATAGGTCTTAGCCTCTCATACCATGGAAATACATCATAGTTGGGGTGCCTGCCATAGGTCTTAGCCCTCATACTATGGAATAAATGCCATGTCTCTAAATCCACTTGTGAACATCTCCAGTGTGACACTCAGTCTACGCGAGGAAATCGTTACGATTTTTTTAACATGTTTATATATCACGTAAAACTACAGTGCGCATCTTGAGTATGACTCACAGTCAACGCTCCGCCTCAAAAAATTGTATATGCATGTTAAAATATCAAACACTAGTGCGAGTAAACCTCCAGCACTAGGTCATGCATAGTTCTTATTACAAATAAAGCACAAGCAAATCGCTCAAGTACTATGTCATGTACAAATCATGAAGAATCAAGTACGAGCAACACTCCAGCACTCTGTCATGTATCTTATGTAAAACTCGAGTACAAGCTAATCGCTCCAACACTCTATCATGCACAATCACATAAAACTGAGTACAAACAATGCTCTAGTACTCTATCATGCATGTCAAATAAATGTAGTGCGAGTAAACCTCTAGCACTAATGTATGTGAAAAACATCTGAAATCAAGTGCGACCTGTGCTCCAGCACGATTGTTTCCACATAATTCGGTAGATGGCTCTTTAAAACTACAGATAATTCAAATCATTAAAATCAGCACTATAAAGTGTGCTTAGTTTACATCGACCTCAAAACATTAGCCCATCCACCTACTCTTCTGCTACATAGCAGTAAAAACCACTCAAAACATTATTTTCATGCTTTTTGAAACTTTTCCCAAAATTTAATTTTTTGCCTATTTAGGGGCAAATTCGTAATTTACCCATATCAGGTCCTTATAATATTACTGATTTTCTCTGACACTCAAACAATTTCAGTGAATGCAAAAGCATACGAAAATACGCACAGATATCTCTAACTACTTGCAAGAGTCCCCTACCTCGGACCACGTAGTGTGACCTCTCTTCCTCTGTGCTATCCAAATATCGTAGTCCGGTCAACTCTCAATATGACTCTGGAGCTGCATTTAACCATTCACTGGGTTAATTATACTTTTCCTACTGTATTACACATTTAATACAGTCTATTTCACTTAATTGGGACCGTTTACAGTTAATGGGCCTAAATACTTTAATTGGGCCAAACTCGGTCTTAAGCTCGATTTTCCACTTATTAATTCCCTTCATCAGGGTCTATCGGCTCATTGGGCCTATCAATATCTATTGGGCTTTATTCCAAACTCTTTAGATAGCCCGAATATCATTTACGACAGTTTATTCAAAATTTCAAATATAATTCACTAAATGCGAAATTTAATCTGAAATGAGTAAAATAAATCTTAAATATGCAATAATCACATAAATTGTCATAAATGAGCTTTACTTACCCGAGATTATGCAATGGTATGCAAATCGAAGTTCGATCAGGCTTCCGTTTGGAATTTATCGTCGATCTGCACAATTTTGTATTTTTAACTCTGGTCAATTTTCGATTAAATAAAATTTAAATAAATTTATCGAAAATCAAATTGGTCACTTTTGACCTCATATCGACTTGCCCGAAGTTCTGTGAAATCTCAAAAATTTACCCTTTTTCTTTCTTTTTCTCCTTTTTCTCTTTCCTCCTTGGCTGAACCGGTCTGGTCCCGTTCAGCGTAGAAGCTTCTTCACTGAACCACCAACCGATTCAGGGCTTCTTTGGTCGTGCCGGCATCGTCCGGCCAATTCTCGGAGTGACACTACCGTTGTTCGGCGTGCCTCAGCCTGGGGAACATTCGGCTGGCCTCGATCGGGACCAATCACCGTAGGTGGTCGCCGGATTCCTCTCTCTTCCTTCGCGGCTTCAACTCCGTCGATCTGCTCCTGCCGGTACCGGTGGGGCGCTTCGTCGGTGGCGGAAGGATAGCGCGGAGCCCCCCTTCCTTTTTTGGCCCTTCGCTGGCCGCTGGGTCGCCAGATTGGTGGCCATCCGGTGAATCTTCTCCTCGGTCGGCTTGCGTTTCCTCTTTCACGTGGTTTCTCCTCTCTCTCCCCGAAAATTCCAATTTTTGATTTTTTTATAATATATTTTTATTATTATTTTATTCATTAAAATAATAATAAAAATCCTAAAATTTCATATTAAATTCATTTAGTCCGTAAATGAATTTATCAGTTCGATTTTACCTTTTCGGTATATTTTTCCACTATTTTCGGGATCGTTTTTCGAGGTAAAAATTTCGATAAATTATAATAAATTTATATCTTGATCAATTGGACTCGAAATTAAATATTTTCCTCGATTTTGATCAAGATTCCTCAATTTCATATTTTTAATGAAATTGTCTTGTCAAAATTATACTGAATTTCAATCATTTGACCGTTTTACCCCTGCACTCGTTTGAGAATCAACTTAAACCTTATCTCATTGTTATGTAGCTTACATGCATTTTTAATTTCTTAAATTATCAATTGCATGATAGTAAATACTCTTCTTATGATTCAACTATGAAATAAAGTGTTCATACACATAGAAATCATAAGGTACAAGCTACATAAGTAAATCGAAAACACGGGTCTGACAGGGATGTGACTCTCTTCCTCTTAGCTTCTCGGGCTTTGTAAGACCCGAATTTAATTAAAATACGAAATGAATGAGTATTCGTGAAGGGAAGTTGGGTTAAATTAATCCCGAACATGTGCAAGGGTAAAACGGTCAAAAGATCGAAAGCCAGTATAATTTCAATAAGAAAATTTAATTAAAAATATGGATTTGAGAAATCTTGGTCAATAAAGGTGAAATAAATTTATTTCGGGTTAAATTGATCAAGATATCAATTTATTGGAATTAATCGGATTAATCAAAATTTTTAATTCGAAAAATAATCCCGAAAATAATCGAAAAATATACCAAAAAGTCCTTTGGGACAATATCTCGAAAATACGGAGAAATTATACCCGAAAAAGGGTTAAAATAAATTAAATAAATTAAATAAATTAAATAAAATTAAATAAATGAATTTAGAATTAAATAATAATTTTAAGGATATTTTAAGGGATATTTGGGGTATTTTTAACGTATTTTAATGATTAAAATAATAATAAAAATAATTAATAAAATAAATGAAAAAAAGAGAGAAGAAAAAAAAGATCAGAAACGGGTCGGGGAGAGAGAAAGAGAAGGAGAGACGAAAAAGGGAAGCCAACCCGAGGAGGAGACCGACGAGCCGACCGGCGATCAATGACCAGGCGGAGGGTCGAAAATGGAAGAGGAGAGGCCAGCAACCTCCCTGGTACCGACGGTGCAGCCCACCGACGCCGAAATTCGGCAGATCGAGGGAGAGAAACCGACGGGGAGAGAAGAGGAATCGTCGACGATCGGCGCTGATTCAGGCCCAACCGACCCCAGCCGAGGCTTCCCGAGGTACAGACGAGCCGATTGGCGACTACCCCGACTGGCGACGGCCCCGATTGGCGAAACTGCCGATAATCGCCTAAAACTGCGAAAAAGGAAACGGTATCGACGACGAAGCGGAGAATAGCCGGACCGGCGACCTTCCGGCAGCCTTGGGAGAAGCCAAGGCCAGATTCGAGCTGCGGAAGACCCAACAGAGCCACTGGCGGTGGAAGCCGGTGGAGAACAGGCCGGTAAGGCCCTAAACCAGAGTGAACCGGGGTGAACCGACGGTCTGAATCGGTCCGAACCGGACTGAACCAGTTCAACCAAAAAAGAGAGGAAAAAAAGGAAGAAAAAGGGAAAAAGAAAAAGAGAAAAAATTGGAGAAAATTTCAGTGATGCAATCAAGCTTCGGGTAAGTCGATAAGCGGTCGAATTGACCGATTTAAATTTTAGAATATTTTATTTAATTATTATTCGACTGGAAATTTACCCGAAAATTCATGAAATTGTGTAGCTCGACGATTGGCATCCAACGAGAGCTCGAGATAGCCTCGATTTACGTACTAGCATGGAATCTTGGGTAAGTGACCCTTATTTACGACAATTTACATTGTTATACGTGATATGAATTTAAATTCCGCATAAATTGAATTAAGTTATGGAAATTTAGATAAATTGTCGTAAATAATAAATTTAGCAATTTGAGAGCTAGAACGAGGCCCAATAAATGGTTGGTGAGCCCAATAGACCTCGATAAAGTAAAAATTAAGTGGAAAACGGGCTTAAGGCCGATTAAGGCCCATTAAGGTGCAATCGGGCCTAATAGGGGTAAACGGGCCCAAATGATTTAAATTAAGCCCAGAAAATAGGAAATACAATTAAGTTGTACAATATCTGACCTGAGGAATATTGATACGCAGTTCCGGGCATTTGATGGGGGAGCAGATCGAACTGCGCGACGTGACATCAATGGAAAGGTCAGACTCTACAGAAAAATAAGGTAAGGGAATTCTGCGGACTGCTAGAGGTAACTTTACAAAATTTTAAGTTCATTTGCAGTCCTTTAAAAATTATTTGAAGGATCTAGAGGTCAAATAATAATTTTAGTGCCCCGAATGGGTAAATTACCAAAATACCCTTGTTAAGGGTAAAATGTACAAATTTAGGAAAAATTGGGAGGAGCAAGAACAAGAGGTTTCTGCATGTTCTGGAGACATTTTAATGCATGCATGAGTAGGCTGGCTAACCTTGAAAGAAAATGCACAGCATTGCATACTTTCAACGATATAATTGTTTTGAAAATTATTTTGAGGAAACAGAGCCGCCTACGTGTTTTTATTGATATGTGACGTGCTAGAGCTCAGCTCGCACGATGTTTGATTTGTGTGATGCATGCATTAGTGCTGGAGCGAGAGCTCGCACTAGAGTTTTACATGCATAGGTTTTAGAGTATAACTCGCACCAGATTTTACATGATTTTCGTGACAGGGTGCTGGAGTTTAACTCGCACCAGATTTTATAAGATTTTCATGTGATTCATATATAGAGTGCTAGAGCCTAGCTCGCACTAGTTTTAATGGATTTGTGGAGTAGAGCTGTTTGCCCTTGGAGTCAGCCAAAAGGCCCAACAGGCTCAAAAGACCTCTTAAGTGGGGTGAGAGTGAGGGATGAGGTTGGCGGCCTTATGGGGATGTAAAGCGAGCTTTGACAATTTTACTTGATTTGATGAGAGTGCTGAGCATCGCTCGCACTGATTTTTATGAGAACATGCGATGAACCATGCTTGGAGCATCGGGTAGACTGTGTGTCACCGATTAAATAGGCTCGCACGTGCGTTTTGAGACATGGCATGAGTATTGAGTTATGATGTAAGAAACAAAACCTCTCTGTGGGAAGCAGGCCGTTTGGGCTGGAGTACCTAGAGTGATATGGGTCCATGGAGTACGATGTACTGTGCAAGTAGCATGGAGTACGACGTACCGTGTGGTATCTTCGGATACGGGGTATTTTTAGATACGATATCTTTCTGATATTGGGTATCTTTGGATACGGTATCTTCAGATGCGTGGGATCGGATAAGACTGACGGGTTGGATTGACCCACCTCCCGGGCAGTTCCCGATCAGGGTAAGACCTCACACACTAGGATCCGTGTAGCTAGAGGGACTCACGAGGACACACATGGCCATAGTCCTGGTTATTGCCGATATACAGATATTGCCTAGTCTCGCATGTCGACGATTTTGATGAGATCAAACTGGGTTTTAAACTAAATTTGCATGATGGTATTTCCATGCTTTTCAAACCCATGTGTGAATGTAAATCAATTTTTATGGTTTTGTGTGAGTCAGGATCACCCGAAGGAGGGGTCGAGTCTTGACTTTATTGTGAAAATCTTAATTGAGAAAGAAATGATTTGAAATAATTGCATGTTGAATTTTTCGTGCAAACTTGATTTACATAACATCATAACTCATATCATCTGTTTTAAAATGTGTGGAGAAAGGGTGGTTTATGCATGGCACTACGTTCATGTAGGTAGTATGGTTACCTACTTGTTCGTAGGATTGCCTTACTGAGCTTGATGTGCTCACCCCTTTCATTTTCTCCCACAGATAATCTCCAGTAGATGTTGAGGCAACTCGGTACTGCATTCTGGATATCCGCTGCTACCCATCATTTAAGGTATATACATTTGTACATATTGTATCTAAATGAGCATAGCACAGTAACATGTTTGTAAGTGACTTTAGGGGATGTATAAATATTGTAAACAATTATAAATGACTGGAGAAGAAATAAGTTAGATGGTAATTGAATGGTGGGACTGGCATTGACGCACAGCCCAATTATTAGTGGAGTGTGGTCACGATTCGAGGACAGGTAAGAATTTAAGTAAATAAACAAAACCCGAAAAATTAACTCTGATTTTGGGTAGTTTTGGGTCGTGACATATAAAGGTGGTATCAGAGCGCAATTGGTCTAATGTGTGTCAATGGTAGTAATTAGAAAATTACATCCTCGTATTACTGTGCTTAGTTAGATACAATAGTGTATATCGAGATGGGCTTTAACTAAGAAATGGTTGAGAATGCAGGAATGCCTAATATGAGTCGCGTTAGATGAGATAGTGCACGAGCCAGAGGTCGTAGAGGTAGACCTGAGTGTACTAAGTCATGCTGAGTTGACCTATAAGAATCGAAATGAGATTGAAATAGAGGTTAATGTTGAGCCTGCCTCTCAGAGTCCGACAGAGTGATCGGACAGTATTGAGACATGCTTCACGAGGTTGAAGCGGAGTGTGGAGAATATTTTGGGAGCAAATTGCTCAGAGTATGCATGGGATTTGAGGGCTAAAATAGAGACAGAAAAGAGAATCGAGAAATGAAAAAGATGTTAAAATGGAAAAATGGTAATTGGTAAAAGATTTAATTTGACGAGTCATGGAGTAAGATAATTAGTAAGACCACAGTGCATCCAATTTTGGCACTCTTGAGGGGCATTGTGATTGGAGGACCCTGACCTGCTACGAAATAGAGTAGCAATGTGATCACTGTAGAATGTGTGGTGGATACCATGGAAGGAGGGTCTATACCTACACTGTATTGATGAAAATGGTAGTTAAATGTGGTAAGACGGACAATTGATTTTGATTGTACAGAGTTGGGCGAGATCGCCCCACAGAAAAGTAAAGAGACAGAGAAAAACTTTGTTGGTATAGCTGCAATGAAAAGGGAGGTCATAGCCGAAGAGAAAAAGGAAAGTAGGCTGTTGGACGAAGGCGAGAGGATGTCTTGGATCAGGACACTATTGATGTTTCATGGATGTGGTGTAAGATACCACACTTGTTATGAATAATGAAGTACATATGTTCATTGATCCTGGTGCCACACATTTATTCATACCGCCTTCATTCGCATATAAGTGAGTAAAAGGCATGAATGCCTACATCATTGGGCACAATACTGATAAATGAGTACCCTAATAGAGGAGGATTAAATTAAAAGAATATGGACATAGAGATTCTAAGTTGAAACAGGGGTGAAAACATCACTGAAAAGTATACGGTAAGTGTTGACAAGTGATAAAAAGGGGTGCAACAGTTGAAATTAAAGGAGTAATGGATTGTACTCACGGAATGAATAATGAAAGAGTTTTGTCATGATGGATATACGAAAAGAGATAATCTTTAAGATATGTTGATCCTAAATACAAGATGTATTGGAGTAAGAGTGCGTATGTGAAGTCATTAGGATTAAAGCAAATAGTAGTGAATATAAATTGTGACCACATGGACTGGTATATAAAGTAAATGTGGTTAAGTCTGAAGGTTAATAAAGGTATTTCAAAATACCTCCCCGCCTGAAGACTTGACAACGTCTAAAAGTATATATATATAACCTATAACGTGAAATCGATCATCGTAATAAATACCTTCAGCATTAGGATACCTTTACTAAGACGATAAGAATATAAAAATTCGACAAATCATAAAGGTTAACATAGTAAAATTTAATAAGAGCCGTTAATATAAGAAAAGGAAATGACGCAGGTTAGTACCTGAAAACGTAAACGATTTTGAAGGATCTTATACGCTTATGCGTAAATAAGTCAAGGATATGGATGATTGAAATAAGTAGTGGAGCTCAACTACAATGAGTTATTTAAACTTTACCTGGACTGATTTGTAATCATCATTATTGATGATATGTTGAGTGTAGTTAAAGTCCAGGGAAAATTATAAGCAACAATTAGGAAATTGCTTTTACAGATGGTCTACTTGGTTGACACGTTTAACTAAGAAAACGTGGTCTTTGAATGAGATGATAAATAAGATGATAGATGTGACATGAATTTCGGTGTAGTGAAGTATGAACTGACCACCGTGATTAATTTCACCATACCCAACAGCTCAAGAGGTTCTCAGTGAGTATGGATACCTTAAAATTATGAAAGAGTTGTGTATTGATGTATAATGGGAAGATAGTCAATTATGGAGTCAGACAACTCCTTGATCATGAAATAAACTATCTGACTCATGATTTTAAGTTGGCAACGGTAGTATTTGTATCGAGGATATGGTACTATTAAGTACATGGTGAAAAATTTTGGGTATGCACTTATCATAAAACCCCACGTATCTGTTTTCACAGAAAGAGGCAAATATGAGAATACATAGTGGGTGAGAGCTTCTGAGAGATTTTGATTTTAGAAAATTGTACCACCCAGGAAAGGCTAATGTGATGGCTGATGCCTTGAGTAGAAAGAGCCTCGGGATGGTATTGCATATGATGGTCAGGGAGCGTGAGCTGCTAGAGCAGTTGTGAGCCTCAATATTGATATGACCCCTTCTGATGATAACAGTGATTATGAGACAGCTAGCCTGAGACTAGAACCGGATGAGAGTGCCCGGATTGAACAGGCTTAGCGTGATGATTGGCAAGGTGTCGATAGTGTGGATCAGATTCAGAAGGGTACAGTGATAGAGTTCACAGAGTGTGATGATGATTTATAGAGGTTTCGAGACAGTATGAGTGCTCCCTAAGACCACAGTTGATGGGATAGTGATATTGTCAGAAGCTTACTTTTTGGGATATACATTGCATACGGAAAGTAACGAATATATATATATATATATATATATATATATATATGAAATCTCTGAGATGGGTATTAGTGGTCAGATATGAAAAGAGACATGGTAGAGATTGTGGAAAAGTGCCTAGTATGTCAACAGAATAAGGTAGAGTATTAAAAGTCTGGAGGGTTATTGCAGTCTCTACCTATATCGACATGAAAATGAGAGCAAGTCTCCATGAATGTCGTGATGGGTTACAGAGAACCCAGGTGAATCACGAGGCTATTTAGATGATAGTCGCTAAGTTGACTAAGTCTACCCACCTTCTGGTTGGGAAATCCTCAGATACTCAGAGTGTATGAGGATTCAGGTATAAAGTAGATTGTGGAACATTATGTAGCGTTCCAGTGAGCATGGTATCATATAGGGATTCCCGCTTCACTTCCCACCTCTAAGGATATTTTCAGGAAGCTATGGGAACCTGACTGAGTATTAGCACAGCTTTCCATCCTCAGACAGATGGTCAATCAGAGAGGACTGTACAGGTTTTGGAGGATCCGATGAAAGCGTGTGCCCTTGATTTTTATGCTCCTGGAATGATCAGTTGTTACAAATTGAAGTCGGCAATAACGAAAGTTGGCACATGAGTATCGGGATAACAAGATATGAGGCAGTGTATGGCTGTAGGGGTTGTTCCCCAAATTGGATAAGAAAAAGTGGGTGACTGATAGAATTATTTTTGACCTTGGATAATAAGTCTCTGAGGATGTTTAGTTAAGGATGAGAGATTAAAAACACCTCAGAGCAGATAGAAAAGTATTGGAATTCAACGAGGGTGAATTAGTATGGTTGAAATGTTTCTTGTCCTAAGAGAATAAGGACATAGCAAACTTTTGGAAGAAGGTAAATTGAGTTTCGCTGGATTGAATCTTTTGAGAGATTGGACAAGTGGAAGATAAGACCTGTAGGTGGCATTTCCACTTGAATAAGCAGACACCCACAATGTGTCTCATCTTTGGATGCTTCGAAAATACTATCTAGATCCAGCATAGGTGATAAGATATGAGATCCAACAGTTTAGCTTAATGCAAATACAAGTATATTGAAGAAGTTGATTCAGGCATTAAACAGGAAAGAGAAAGTATTGAGGTTTAAGACGATCTCCCTAATTAAAGTCTTTTGATAGTGTTACACTCCGAAAAAAGGTCACATGAGAATTAAAGAAGTATGATACGATTAATGTACCCGGAGTAATCTATGGACTCATATGAGTTGGTTCTAATTTGGAGGACCAAATTCCTTAAGTGGGGGAGAGTTGTAAGACCTGAATTTAATTAAAATACGAAATGAATGAGTATTCGTGAAGGGAAGTCGGGTTAAATTAATCCCGAACACGTGCAACGGCAAAACGGTCAAAAGACCGAAAGTCGGTATAATTTCGATAAGAAAATTTAATTAAAAATATGGATTTGAGAAATATTGGTCAATAAAGGTGAAATAAATTTATTTCGGGTTAAATTGATCAAGATATCAATTTATTGGAATTAATCGGGATTAATCAGAATTTTTAATTCGAAAAATAATCCCGAAAATAATTGTAAAATATACCGAAAAGTCATTTAGGACAATATCCCGAAAATACGGAGAAATTATACCCGAAAAAGGGTTAAAATAAATTAAATAAATTAAATAAAATTAAATAAATGAATTTAGAATTAAATAATAATTTTAAGGATATTTTAAGGGATATTTGGGGTATTTTTAATATATTTTAATGATTAAAATAATAATAAAAATAATTAATAAAATAAATGAAAAAAAAGAGAGAAGAAAAAAAGATCAGAAACGGGTCAGGGAGAGAGAAAGAGAAGCAGAGACGAAAAACAGAAGCCAACCCGAGGAGGAGACCGACGAGCCGTTCGGCGATCAACGGCCAGGCGGAGGGTCGAAAATGGAAGAGGAGAGGCCGGCGACCTCCCTGGTACCGACGGTGCAGCCCACCGATGCCGAAATCCAGCGGATCGAGGGAGAGAAACCGACGGGGAGAGAAGAGGAATCACCGGCAATCGGTGCTGATTCAAGCCCGACTGACCCCAGCCGAGGCTTCTCGAGGTGCAGACGAGCCGATTGGCGACGGCCCCGACCGACGAAACTACCGGCAATCGTCGAAAACGGCGAAAAAGGAAATAGTACCGACGGCGAAGAGGAGAACAGCCGGACCGACGACCTTCCGGCGGCCTTAGGAGAAGCCGAGGCCAGATTCGAGCTGCGGACGACCCAACGGAGCCACTGGCGGTGGAAACCGGTGGAGAACCGGTCGGCAAGGCCCTGAACCGGAGTGAATCGGGGTGAATCGATGGTCTGAACCGGTCCGAACCGGACTGAACCGGTTTAGCCAAAAAAGATAGAAAAAAGGAAGAAAAAGGGAAAAAGAAAAAGCGAAAAAATTGGAGAAAATTTCAGTGATGCAATCAAGCTTCGGGTAAGTCGATAAGCGGTCGAATTGACCGATTTAAATTTTGGAATATTTTATTTAATTATTATTCGACTAGAAATTTACCAAAAAATTCATGAAATTGTGTAGCTCGACGATTGGCATCCAACGAGAGCTCGAGATAGCCTCCATTTACGTACTAGCATGGAATCTCAGGTAAGTGACCCTTATTTACGACAATTTACATCGTTATGCGTGGTATGAATTTAAATTCCGCATAAATTGAATTAAATTATGGAAATTTAGATAAATTGTCGTAAATAATAAATTTAGCAATTCGAGAGCTAGAACAAGGCCCAATAAATGGTTGGTGAGCCCAATAGACCTCGATAAAGTGAAAATTAAGTGGAAAACGGGCTTAAGGCCGATTAAGGCCCATTAAGGTGCAATCGGGCCCAATAGGGGTAAACGGGCCTCATGATTTAAATTAAGCCCAGAAAATAGGAAATACAATTAAGTTGTACAATATCTGACCTGAGAAATATTGATACGCAGTGCCGGGCATTTGATGGGGGAGTAGATCGAACTGCGCGACGTGACATCAATGGAAAGGTCAGACTCTACAAAAAAATAAGGTAAGGGAATTCTACGGACTGCTAGAGGTAACTTTACAAAATTTTAAGTTCATTTGCAGTCCTTTAAAAATTATTAGAAGGGTCTAGAGGTCAAATAATAATTTTAGTGCCCCGAATGGGTAAATTACCAAAATACCCTTGTTAAGGGTAAAATTTACAAATTTAGGAAAAATTGGGAGGAGCAAGAACAAGATGTTTCTGCTCGTTCTGGAGACATTTTAATGCATGCATGAGTAGGCTGGCTAACCTTGAAAGAAAATGCACAACATTGCATACTTTCAACGATATAATTGTTTTGAAAACTGTTTTGAGGAAACAGAGCCGCCTACGTGTTTTTATTGATATGTGACGTACTAGAGCTCAGCTCGCACGATGTTTGATTTGTGTGATGCATGCATTAGTGCTGGAGCGAGAGCTCGCACCAGAGTTTTACATGCATAGGTACTAGAGTATAACTCGCACCAGATTTTACATGATTTTCATGATAGGGTGCTGGAGTTTAACTCGCACCAGATTTTATAAGATTTTCATGTGATTCATATATAGAGTGCTAGAGCCTAGCTCGCACTAGTTTTACTGGATTTGTGGAGTAGCGCTGTCTGCCCTTGGAGTCAGCCAAAAGGCCCAACAGGCTCAAAAGACCTTTTAAGTGGGGTGAGAGTGAGGGATGAGGTTGGCGGCCTTGTGGGGATGTAAAGCGAGCTTTGACAGTTTTACTTGATTTGATGAGAGTGCTGAGCATCACTCGCACTGATTTTTATGAGAACATGCGATGAACCGTGCTTGTAGCATCGGGTAGATTGTGTGTCACCGATTAAATAGGCTCGTACGTGCGTTTTGAGACATGGCATGAGTATTGAGTTATGATGTAAGAAACAAAACCTCTCTGTGGGAAGCAGGCCATTTGGGCTGGAGTACCTAGAGTGATATGGGTCCATGGAGTACGATGTACCGTACAAGTAGCATAGAGTACGATGTACCGTGTGGTATCTTCGGATACGGGGTATCTTTGGATACGGTATCTTTGTGATACGGGGTATCTTCGGATACGGCATCTTCGGATGCGTGGGATCGGATAAGACTGACGGGTTGGATTGACCCACCTCCCGGGCGGTTCCCGATCAGGGTGAGACCTCGTACACTAGGATCCGTATAGCTAGAGGGACTCACGAGGACACACATGGCCATAATCCTGGTTATTACCGATATACAGATGTTGCCTAGTCTCGTATGTCGACGATTTTGATGAGATCAAACTGGGTTTTAAACTAAATTTGCATGATGGTATTTCCATGCTTTTCAAACCCATGTGTGAATGTAAATCGATTTTTATGGTTTTGTGTGAGTCAAGATCACCCGAAGGAGGGGTCGAGTCCTGACTTTATTGTGAAAATCTTAATTGAGAAAGAAATGATTTGAAATAATTGCATGTTGAATTTTTCGTGCAAACTTGATTTACATAACATCATAACTCATATCATCTGTTTTAAAATGTGTGGAGAAAGGGTGGTTTATGCATGGCACTACGTTCATGTAGGTAGTATGGTTACCTAATTGTTCGTAGGATTGCCTTACTGAGCTTGATGTGCTTACCCCTTCCATTTTCTCCCACAGATAATCTCCAGTAGATGTTAAGGCGACTCGGTACTGCATTCTGGATATCCGTTGCTACCCATCATTTAAGGTATAAACATTTGTACATATTGTATCTAAATGAGCATAGCACAGTAACATGTTTGTAAGTGACTTTAGGGGATGTATAAATATTGTAAACAATTATAAATGACTGGAGAAGAAATAAGTTAGATGGTAATTGAATGGTGGGACTGGCATTGACGCACAGCCCAATTATTAGTGGAGTGTGGTCACGATTCGAGGACAGGTAAGAATTTAAGTGTAAGACCCGATATTTTTAGTGCATTTAAAAATGCAAAAGGACTTAAATGACATTCCCGAATACGTGCAAGGGCAAAATGGTCGAAAGACCAAAATTCGATATTAATCGGGACAAGAAAATTTAATTAAAAATATGAGATTGAGAAATCTTGATCAATGACGAAGAAATAATTAAATTTCGGGTTAAATTGATCAAGATATGAATTTATTGGAATAAATCGGGATTTTCGCATCGAAAAATAATCCCGAAAATAATCGAAAAATATACCGGAAAGGTAAAACCGGACTGAGAAATTAATTTATGAATTAAATAGAAATTTTTTATAATATTTTGGGATATTTTGTAATTTTAATAATATTTTAATGAATAAAATATTATTAAAAATAAATTATAAATAAATAAATGAAATTGTAAAAAAAAAAAAAAAAAAAAAAAGAAACGAATCTGGAAAACGAAACGAAAGTCAGAAAACGAAACAGAAGCAAAACGCGAAGGAAGACCCGAGGAAGAGAGATCGCCGGCAGAGCCACCACCGGCGACCGAGGAGGTTCGATACCCACCGGAAAAGGAAGCCCGAACTCGGGCGAACCTCCAGCAACCCAGACGCGCGCCGAGAACGGCGAAAATCGCCGGAAACGGAGGAGAAGCCGCGGGGGAGAGAAGCCCGATTCGCCGGCGATGGGGCTGATTCGACCCCAGCCGAGGCCCGATTTAGGGAGCCCAGACGATTGCGCGCCGATTGGCACCGGAATCATGCCGGGAACCGGCCGGACGGCGCCGGCACGACCAAAGGGAGATTGGACCGGCCGAACCGGACAGAACCGACCGAACCGGACCAGACCGAACCGGCGGTCCGAACCGGGTTGAACCGGACCGGACCGGTTCAGCCAAAAAGAGAGGGAAAAAAGGAAAAAAAAAGGGAAAAAGAAAAAGAGAAAAAATTGGGGAAAATTCCAGTGATGCAATCGAGCTTCGGGTAAGTCGGTAAGCGGTCAAATTGACCGATTTAATTTTCTGAATATTTAATTTAATTAATTCCGACTGGAAGTTTACCCGAAAATATATTTAATTGTGTAGCTCGACAATTGGCATCCATTGAGAGCTCGAGACAGCCTCGATTTGTGTATGATCATGGAATAACGGGTAAGTGACCCTTATTTACGACAATTTTATATCGTTATGCGTGATTGACATTTAACGCATGAATTACGGATTTAATTTCCGCATAAATGAATTAAATTCTAGAAATTGGGATAAATTGTCGTAAATAATTCATAAGCTATCTGAGAATTTAGAACGAGGCTAAATAAATATTGATGGGTCCAATGAGCCCAATAGGCCTCGATAAAGTGTGGTAAAAGGGCTTAAGGTCGATTAAGGCCCATTAAGGTGCAATCGGGCCCAATATGAGAAACGGGCCCAATGATTTAAAATTAAGCCCAGAAAATTATGAAATACATTAAATTGTATTGTATTTGACCTGATGAATGTGTATCCGCAGTTTCTGAGATTTGATTTGGATTCAGAGCAAATCGGACTGCGTGACAAGACATCAGTGGGAAAGGTCAGACTGTACAGAAAAATGAGGTAAGGGAATTGTGTGAGTAGCTAGAGGTAGCTACGCATATTTTAATAGTTTTTCTGTACACTGAGTATGTATGTATACATGGATATTGTATAATGATCCTAAAAATGGTTTGAATGATTTTAAGGATCGAAATAGGTGAAATGTCTATTTTACCCCTATTGAGGGAAGTTCACCTAAGGATGGTGAAAGCATGACATGCATGAAATGCATGATTTAAGGATTTTTGATGATTAAGAAATTTTATTGGTTTTAATCAAAGCAAAGCAATAGATTGGCCAGAAATTGTTTAATTTCACAAAATAACACTACGTAGGTGTTATTAATAATTAAATGGAAATTTCTTTGGAAAACGGCCAACTATCAAGTTTATATGGAAACAGATAGTGCCGACACGTAGTTCGCACTATATCTGCGTTTGTGAATGTGCATAAATGTGCTTGAGCAGTTGCTCGCACCGACTTGTGACATCATATGCATGAAATGTGCTAGAGCATGGTGCTCGCACTGATTTTTAATATTGTGAAATGAGAGCTGCTGGAGCCTAGCTCGCACTCTGTTTTGACATGTTTTGACATGTTTTGATTTGTTTTGACGTGGTATGCATAAAATAGTGCTGGAGCGATTACTCGCACTACTTTTAATGATTTGACATGCATGAGAGATGCTGGAGCTTAGCTCGCATCCTGTTTTGATTTAATTATGCATAAAAGCCGTGCTGGAGTGAAACTCGCACGAGATTTGATTTAGTTATGCATAAAGCCGTGCTGGAGTATAACTCGCACGAGATTTGATTTACTTGAGCATTCATTTGTGCTGGAGCGTTGCTCGCACAAAGTTTTATATGGTTTTCATAATTCATTTGAATGCCGTACTGGAGTTTTTCTCGTACGAGGTTTTCACTGAATTTATATACATATCCGTACTAGAGCGTTGCTCGTACGTGGAATTTACATGAAATTATAATCAGTTTAAGTCGTACTGGAGCGCTGCTCGTACGCAGATTTCACTGATTTTTATGAAACCGTGCTAGAGCTTCGCTCGCACGAGATTTTCAGATATCATGAATATGCATGGAGCCGTGCTTGAGTTTCGCTCGCACAGGGATTTATATTACATGCATATAGCCATGTTGGAGCCTCCTGTAGACTGTGTGTCACAGTGAGATGATATGCTCACACGTGCATTCTGAGACAGATGATATGGGTGGATAAGACCTATTACAGGCACCCCTGACTGAGCTTGGGTTCACGGAGTACTTTGTACCGTGTATGTCACGCGGAGTACGCTGTACCGTGGGGATTGTTGGAGTGGAGTGGCATTAGCCACGAGGCAGCAAGCCTTGCCCTCGCAATCCTGGTGTTATGCTGTTCTGGCGGGTAGGACGACCCACCTCCCGTTTCAGGTGTGATACCCCGCACACTAGGTACCGTGTTGCCAGGGATCACTAGGATATGGCCATAGTCCTCGATGTTACTGATAATTACCTTATTGTCTCACATGATATAACTTGTGGTCTGTTAGACCAGGGTAGACCCGAAGGAGGGGTCAGGCCCCCGATTTGATGATTTGATGATTTCAGATGATTTTATGATATGTGACCCTGAAAGAAGGGTGGTTTTATAACTCAAGTTTTATAATGAAATATAACGAATTGTTTTATGAGTTTTGAGATGATTGACCTAGAGGGGTTATTTTATACTGCGTTTTAAATGAATTGATTTAAATGCAGAGGCATGATGTGTTTTTCCATGCTTTCATTTGAAATCCATGTTTTGTCTTACATGGTATGAAAGATTGCATGATCTTGATTAAATTCATGCTTAATATGATTTAATGATGTCACATAAAATGCTTTGAATGCATGAGTTACATGATTTATATATGCACAAATAGTTTTGGATGAACTATGGCATTGAATATGCATGACTTTGTGCTTGATGATTTTAATGAAAAGAAATGGATTTAAGGGCATGGCATTATGAGCATGTAGATAGTGGAGCTATCTACTTACTTGCATAATTGCCTTACTGAGCGTGTGGTTTGCTCACCCCCTTATTTTCCCATCTTTTCAGAGCACTTGAAATAGTTATTGAGCGGCTGAGGACTTGCATGCTTAATATCCGCTGCTTGCTGCTTCCCATCGAGAGACAGGTATACACATTTGTATGATTTTGTATCTAAATATGTAATGCACAGTACTGTAAATGGATATGATGTCGGGGATGTAGAGTCATGTAAATACCATTTGGTATGTGTTTATTTAAAGTCAAAAGGATAGTAGACTCTGATATATGATTATGGGAATGAAATGTTAAATAGTGTGAGGTGACTAACACCGAATCATAGCCCAACTGTGTTGTAGGATGGTCACGACGAGAGAAAGTTAAGAATTAAATAATAAATGAAAAAACGAAAAATTTACTCTGATTTTTAGGTAATTCGGGTCGTGACAGGTTTAGTGGTATCAGAGCTTGAGTTGGCCTGATATGAGTCGGTGTTAGTGGTTAAGAAAGTTTACATCCCCATGTACTGTGCATTATTTAGATACAATTGTGTATATCGAGATGGAAGTGCAGCTAAGAATTTGGTTTTAAATGCAAGAATAGACTCATTGACTGATAGCCGCTATGGTTGAGAGGCGAGTACACGAGCTCAAGGCCGTTGAGGTAGGCCCATGAGTTGTACTGAGTCGCCACATGAGACTTGAGATGAGATTGACGTGGAGGCTGGTTGATCATGCCCCACAGAGTCCGATAGAGAGATCGGATAGAGTCTGACAGAGAGATCGGACAGTATTGAGATACGCTTCGCAAGGTTGGAGCGAAGGGGGAGAATATTTTGAGAGCTAATTACTCAGAATATGTATGATATTTGAGGGCGAGTTGGAGCATTAATTGAAGTTCGCTCGACCCATTTGAAGAGTTAGACGTCCAGAATGGACATGGAAAAAAATTATATATGTATTCCGATGACAGAATATCCCGGATATTGTTTTAAAGAAAATTACAGATGATATTATTTACTCTGACCCAGAGGAATTGGTTAATTAATGAGTATGAAACTCAGTTTATATTCCTGGGCAGATGTGACTCGAACATGATGAACAGTGAGAGTCAAGATGTCTGAAAGTTTATGGAAGGACTCAGATTGTCAATTAGAGTCCGATTAGCCCGTTTGATATCACTACCTATGCCGAGGCAGTGCGCAGACTATAGTTGTATGAATAAGATCACGAGTTGCATGCCTCTGAGATTGAGAAAGGTAGTGAGGGTCGAAATTTAGACAAAAAGAGAATAGAGAATGACAAAGATGTCAGAACAAGAAAAGGTAATTGGTAAAAAGCTTAGAGCTGATAAATCACGGGGTAAGTTGATTGATAAACCCCAGTATATCTAATTTTAACACTATTGAGGGGTATTATGATTTGAGGACCGCAACCTGCTACGGAGCATTGTAAACAGTATAACAGAGTAGCAGTGTGAACAGTGTAAGATGTGTGGTAGTTATCACGAAAATAAGATGTTGGACGAGGGCGAGTGTATGCCTTGGACCAGGACACTACTGATATTTCATTGGATGTGGTGGAAGATACCACACTGGTTGTGAATAATGAAATAATTATTTTAATTGATCCTGGTGCCACGCATTTATTCATACCGCCTTCAGTTGCTTATAAGTTAGTGAAAAATGTGAAGCCTGTACCCTTAGGCAAGAGGATGATAGTTAGTTGATTTTCACTAACTGAATATGAGTATAGGGATTGTAAGTTGAAAATAGGAGTGAAAATATCACTGAAAAGTGTATTGTAACTTGACAAGTAAGGAAAGAGTTTGCTATAAGTAAATATTAAAGGAGATAAGATTGGAGATGTGATAGATCCTGCATACGAGATAAATTGGAATAAAAGGCATATGCAAGGTAAGGATATCATTGATATGCAAAGTAATTTGGATTAAGCAATATGTAGTGTATATGGATTGCGACCAAGATAAAGGGTAGATATATCTACACCCAGTCGATGTGGTCAAATCTGAGGGTTAATAAAGGTATTTCAAAATACTTCCCTGCCTGAAGATTTGACAGCGTCTAGAAACGCACGCATAATCTATAGATTGAATTCGACGGTCATAATATATACATTAAAATTTGGGTACCTTTGCTGGTACGATAAAGAAATAAAGAACTTAATTAATCATGAAAGTTTAAAAATTAAAATTTTATAAAATCCGTTACTATAAGAAAAAAGGAAATGACGCGGGTTAGTAGCTTGACCAGAAGCTATTTCAAAACGACTTTATACATTTATGCGTACATAGGTCAAGGATATTGGTGATTGAATAATAAGTGGAACTCAACTATGATATGGTATTTAAAGCTTACCTGGACCGATTGGTTATCGTTTTTAATGATGATATTATGATGTATTCGAAGTCCAGGGAAGAGTATGAGTAGCAACAGGAAACTGTCTTACAAACAAGGTGTTATGAGTTTCTTGAAATGGGCTGCTCAGTTGACACGTCTCGTTTGGAAAAAGATTTCATACGAGTGTTATGATATATATGAAAATAGCTTCGGTGAGTTTTGGTATATTGGAGTAATGAACTGACCACCGTAAGTATTCTCACCATGACTAACAGTCAAGAGGTTTCAGTGTGAATGGATACCAAAATAAGGATTGGGCTGTGTATTGATGTAAAATGGGAAGATAGTCGTTTATGGATCCAAATAATTCAAGGACCATAAGAGAAACTATCCGACCCATGATTTAGAGTTGGCAGCCGTAGCGTTTACATTAAAAGTATGGCGTCGCCACTTAAATGGTAAGAAATTTCGGGTATGCACTGATTGTAAAAGCCCCAAGTATCTGTTTTCACAGAAAGAGTAGAAAATGAGATAACCATGAGGGTTAGAGCTTCTAAGGATTATGAGTGTGAACATTGTACCACCCAGGAAAGGCTAATGTAATGGCTGATGCTTTGAGCAGAAAGAGCCTCGGGATGGTATTACATGTGATGGTCAGGGAGCGTGAGCTACTAGAGCAGTTGTGAACCTCAGTAGTGATGTGATCCCTCCTGATGATGACGGTGATTTTATGACAGCTAGCCTGAGGATAGAACCGGATTTGTGTGACCGAATTTGCCAGGCTTAGCGTGATAATCGGCATGGTGTCGATAGTGTGAGTTAGATTCAGAAGGGTGTAGTGACAGAGTTCACAGTGTATGATGATGACTTACAGAGGTTCAGAGAAAGTATAAGTGCTCCCCATGACCACAGTAGATGAGATAGTAGTATTGTCAGAAGCTCACTCTTCGGGATATACAGTGCATCCGAGAAATAATAAATATATTTGAATCTCTGAAAAGGGTATTGGTGGTCAGATATGAAAAGAGATATTGTAGAGAATTGCGAAAAAGTGTCTCGTATGTCAGCAGAGTAAGGTAGAGTAAAAGAAGTTGCAGGGTTATTGCAGCCTCTACCTATATTGACACGGAAATGGGAACAAGTTACCATGGATTTCGTATGGGTTACAGAGGACCCGAATGAATCTCGAGGCTATCTAGGTGATAGTTGATAGATTGATTCAGTTACCCACCTTCTGGTTATGAAATCCCCAGATACTCTGAGTGTGTAGGCGGATTTATGTGTATGGAAAAATTGTGGAACAATATGTAGCGTTCCAGGGAGCATGATATCAGATGGGGATTCCCGCTTCACTTCCCAGTTCTGGGAATATTGTTTTTGGAAGCTATGGGACCCTGATTGTGTGTTAGCACAGCTTCCACCCTCAGACAGATGGTCAGTCAGAGAGGACTGTACAGGTTCTGGAGGATGTGATGAGAGCGTGTGCCATTGATTTTATGAGCTCCTGGGATGATCAGTTGCTACTAATCAAATTCGCCAGTGATGACAGTTGTTACTTGAGTATCGGGATGAGATTATATGAGGCTTAGTATGGCCGTAGGGAGTTGTTCCCTGACTTTGATAAGAGAAGTGGGTGACAGATAGAAAATTGTTCCCGAATTAGTAAGACAAACCTCTGAGTATGTTCAGTTGATTTGAGAGAGATTAAGAACACCTCAGAGCAGATAGGAAACTATGCTGACAAGAGACAGAAACTATTGGAATTCACCGAGGGTGAATTAGTATTATTGGCAGTTACTTGTCTTAAGGACATAACGAGATTCGGATAGAGAGAGATTGGACAAGTGGGAGATAAGACCTGTAAGTTGACATTACTACTTGAATAAACAGGCATCCACTATGTGTTTTATCTTAAGATGTTTCGAAAATAATATCCGAATCCGATATATGTGATCGGATATGAACTCCAACATTTTAGCTCAATGAAAGAGTAATGTATGAAATCGAGTTGGTTATTAAAAATGGAAAGAGAAAGTGTTGAGGGTTAAGATGATCTCCTTAGTTAAGTATATTGGTAGAATTATACTCCGGAGAAAGTCACTTGAGGATGACAGTATATGATACGATAGATGTACCGGAGTTGGGTATGGACTCATTTGACTTGGTTCTAATTTGGAGGATCAAATTTCTTAAGTGGGGGAGATTGTAAGACCCGATATTTTTAGTGCATTTAAAAATGCAAAAGGACTTAAATGACATTCCCGAATACGTGCAAGGGCAAAATGGTCGAAAGACCAAAATTCGATATTAATCGGGACAAGAAAATTTAATTAAAAATATGAGATTGAGAAATCTTGATCAATGACGAAGAAATAATTAAATTTCGGGTTAAATTGATCAAGATATGAATTTATTGGAATAAATCGGGATTTTCGCATCGAAAAATAATCCCGAAAATAATCGAAAAATATACCGGAAAGGTAAAACCGGACTGAGAAATTAATTTATGAATTAAATAGAAATTTTTTATAATATTTTGGGATATTTTGTAATTTTAATAATATTTTAATGAATAAAATATTATTAAAAATAAATTATAAATAAATAAATGAAATTGTAAAAAAAAAAAAAAAAAAAAAAAAAAGAAACGAATCTGGAAAACGAAACGAAAGTCAGAAAACGAAACAGAAGCAAAACGCGAAGGAAGACCCGAGGAAGAGAGATCGCCGGCAGAGCCACCACCGGCGACCGAGGAGGTTCGATACCCACCGGAAAAGGAAGCCCGAACTCGGGCGAACCTCCAGCAACCCAGACGCGCGCCGAGAACGGCGAAAATCGCCGGAAACGGAGGAGAAGCCGCGGGGGAGAGAAGCCCGATTCGCCGGCGATGGGGCTGATTCGACCCCAGCCGAGGCCCGATTTAGGGAGCCCAGACGATTGCGCGCCGATTGGCACCGGAATCATGCCGGGAACCGGCCGGACGGCGCCGGCACGACCAAAGGGAGATTGGACCGGCCGAACCGGACAGAACCGACCGAACCGGACCAGACCGAACCGGCGGTCCGAACCGGGTTGAACCGGACCGGACCGGTTCAGCCAAAAAGAGAGGGAAAAAAGGAAAAAAAAAGGGAAAAAGAAAAAGAGAAAAAATTGGGGAAAATTCCAGTGATGCAATCGAGCTTCGGGTAAGTCGGTAAGCGGTCAAATTGACCGATTTAATTTTCTGAATATTTAATTTAATTAATTCCGACTGGAAGTTTACCCGAAAATATATTTAATTGTGTAGCTCGACAATTGGCATCCATTGAGAGCTCGAGACAGCCTCGATTTGTGTATGATCATGGAATAACGGGTAAGTGACCCTTATTTACGACAATTTTATATCGTTATGCGTGATTGACATTTAACGCATGAATTACGGATTTAATTTCCGCATAAATGAATTAAATTCTAGAAATTGGGATAAATTGTCGTAAATAATTCATAAGCTATCTGAGAATTTAGAACGAGGCTAAATAAATATTGATGGGTCCAATGAGCCCAATAGGCCTCGATAAAGTGTGGTAAAAGGGCTTAAGGTCGATTAAGGCCCATTAAGGTGCAATCGGGCCCAATATGAGAAACGGGCCCAATGATTTAAAATTAAGCCCAGAAAATTATGAAATACATTAAATTGTATTGTATTTGACCTGATGAATGTGTATCCGCAGTTCCGGAGATTTGATTTGGATTCGGAGCAAATCGGACTGCGTGACAAGACATCAGTGGGAAAGGTCAGACTGTACAGAAAAATGAGGTAAGGGAATTGTGTGAGTAGCTAGAGGTAGCTACGCATATTTTAATAGTTTTTCTGTACACTGAGTATGTATGTATACATGGATATTGTATAATGATCCTAAAAATGGTTTGAATGATTTTAAGGATCGAAATAGGTGAAATGTCTATTTTACCCCTATTGAGGGAAGTTCACCTAAGGATGGTGAAAGCATGACATGCATGAAATGCATGATTTAAGGATTTTTGATGATTAAGAAATTTTATTGGTTTTAATCAAAGCAAAGCAATAGATTGGCCAGAAATTGTTTAATTTCACAAAATAACACTACGTAGGTGTTATTAATAATTAAATGGAAATTTCTTTGGAAAACGGCCAACTATCAAGTTTATATGGAAACAGATAGTGCCGACACGTAGTTCGCACTATATCTGCGTTTGTGAATGTGCATAAATGTGCTTGAGCAGTTGCTCACACCGACTTGTGACATCATATGCATGAAATGTGCTAGAGCATGGTGCTCGCACTGATTTTTAATATTGTGAAATGAGAGCTGCTGGAGCCTAGCTCGCACTCTGTTTTGACATGTTTTGACATGTTTTGATTTGTTTTGACGTGGTATGCATAAAATAGTGCTGGAGCGATTACTCGCACTACTTTTAATGATTTGACATGCATGAGAGATGCTGGAGCTTAGCTCGCATCCTGTTTTGATTTAATTATGCATAAAAGCCGTGCTGGAGTGAAACTCGCACGAGATTTGATTTAGTTATGCATAAAGCCGTGCTGGAGTATAACTCGCACGAGATTTGATTTACTTGAGCATTCATTTGTGCTGGAGCGTTGCTCGCACAAAGTTTTATATGGTTTTCATAATTCATTTGAATGCCGTACTGGAGTTTTTCTCGTACGAGGTTTTCACTGAATTTATATACATATCCGTACTAGAGCGTTGCTCGTACGTGGAATTTACATGAAATTATAATCAGTTTAAGTCGTACTGGAGCGCTGCTCGTACGCAGATTTCACTGATTTTTATGAAACCGTGCTAGAGCTTCGCTCGCACGAGATTTTCAGATATCATGAATATGCATGGAGCCGTGCTTGAGTTTCGCTCGCACAGGGATTTATATTACATGCATATAGCCGTGTTGGAGCCTCCTGTAGACTGTGTGTCACAGTGAGATGATATGCTCACACGTGCATTCTGAGACAGATGATATGGGTGGATAAGACCTATTACAGGCACCCCTGACTGAGCTTGGGTTCACGGAGTACTTTGTACCGTGTATGTCACGCGGAGTACGCTGTACCGTGGGGATTGTTGGAGTGGAGTGGCATTAGCCACGAGGCAGCAAGCCTTGCCCTCGCAATCCTGGTGTTATGCTGTTCTGGCGGGTAGGACGACCCACCTCCCGTTTCAGGTGTGATACCCCGCACACTAGGTACCGTGTTGCCAGGGATCACTAGGATATGGCCATAGTCCTCGATGTTACTGATAATTACCTTATTGTCTCACATGATATAACTTGTGGTCTGTTAGACCAGGGTAGACCCGAAGGAGGGGTCAGGCCCCCGATTTGATGATTTGATGATTTCAGATGATTTTATGATATGTGACCCTGAAAGAAGGGTGGTTTTATAACTCAAGTTTTATAATGAAATATAACGAATTGTTTTATGAGTTTTGAGATGATTGACCTAGAGGGGTTATTTTATACTGCGTTTTAAATGAATTGATTTAAATGCAGAGGCATGATGTGTTTTTCCATGCTTTCATTTGAAATCCATGTTTTGTCTTACATGGTATGAAAGATTGCATGATCTTGATTAAATTCATGCTTAATATGATTTAATGATGTCACATAAAATGCTTTGAATGCATGAGTTACATGATTTATATATGCACAAATAGTTTTGGATGAACTATGGCATTGAATATGCATGACTTTGTGCTTGATGATTTTAATGAAAAGAAATGGATTTAAGGGCATGGCATTATGAGCATGTAGATAGTGGAGCTATCTACTTACTTGCATAATTGCCTTACTGAGCGTGTGGTTTGCTCACCCCCTTATTTTCCCATCTTTTCAGAGCACTTGAAATAGTTATTGAGCGGCTGAGGACTTGCATGCTTAATATCCGCTGCTTGCTGCTTCCCATCGAGAGACAGGTATACACATTTGTATGATTTTGTATCTAAATATGTAATGCACAGTACTGTAAATGGATATGATGTCGGGGATGTAGAGTCATGTAAATACCATTTGGTATGTGTTTATTTAAAGTCAAAAGGATAGTAGACTCTGATATATGATTATGGGAATGAAATGTTAAATAGTGTGAGGTGACTAACACCGAATCATAGCCCAACTGTGTTGTAGGATGGTCACGACGAGAGAAAGTTAAGAATTAAATAATAAATGAAAAAACGAAAAATTTACTCTGATTTTTAGGTAATTCGGGTCGTGACATTAAGTAAATAAACAAAACGCGAAAAATTAACTCTGATTTTGGGTAGTTTTGGGTCGTGACAGGCTTTGGCTCAACTTGCTCCGGGTGTATCCTCGAAAGCTACATAACATTCACCAATCACTTGAGTTAATATTGCTAACTCATATTTTGACTTCAACTAGTTAATATATTTCTTTGAGCCTATTTCATTAAGTTTGGCCTATTTTTGCATTTGGCCATCATAATGCCATTTCCAACCAAATTATCTAGTAACTCACTTAATTACTTATTTAGTACTTTATGTGAAATACTCTACCCTTACTCTCTCATTCATCTGTGCATTTTACCCAATGCCTTAAATACACATTTTACCCCTTTTTTGGGTAAGTTTCACAATTCATTCTATAACACCATCATAAAATCATACTCACAACACCATTACCACCTTAAGATATCCTATTCATCATTAATTCTAATAAATTTCACTTTCTCACACTAACCCATTTCTAGGTTATAATTGTTCCATTGCATTCTAGATATTTTCTACCATTAATATGCACACCAATCAACTCCAAAATCAATAACTAAACAAATAAACTTGGATTGGTGCTTTAGAAACTGACTTATTTAGATTTCCTTCTTGCTCCAAAAGAAAATGCTCCTTGTTCCTTAAATCCAACAAATGGTGAAATGACTACAAGCTATGTTGTTCTTCTCTTTGATGTGATCAACTTTGCATCTAATAGACTTCCCTCAAATCTTTATGAAAATGGGCGAATTTATGAGTGAGAAAGCTAGGTTTTTGGATTGAAAATGGAAAGGAAATGGTTGTTCCTGTGAAATGCAGATTTTAACTACTCCTATTTATAGAATTGCTTAATGAGATCGATCTGTCAAGGGTCTGAGATCGATCTGGTCCTCTTAAATCCCTCATTTCCACGACATTTGAAGGCATGAGATCGATCTGTCGAAGGCTTGAGATCGATCTGTCGAAGGCAGAGACTTAAGGAGATTGATCTGGTTAGGGAGAAGATCGATCTGCTCTAACCCGAGAGCTAAGGAAATCGATCTGCTTGCCTTAAGAATCGAACTTTTCGTTACGAAATGTTTAACAGATCGATCTGCCCCCATTGGAGATCGATATGCCCTATTCCATTACTCGAATAAAAGTATTTTTTGCTCTTCCAGATCGATCTCTCATCCTATGAGATCGATTTGAAATTCATATTTTCTAGATTTTACTACAGTTTTCTGTAGTAACTCACCCAAAGCATCTTTGATTTGCTGCCATAGTCATTTTCTCATCCCACCACGTTTAAGACTTGAAAATGACATCCATTCATACTTTATACACATTAAAACTTTTGTGAAATCATTGTATAACCCAAGGTATACAATACATGACTAAATGAAAGTACCAAGACTTATGCAACTCATGCAACTTCATTCCATTTTACCACATTACTCATTTTTCATTCCACTCACATTAATCACATACAAAAGTCCATTTCTTCATATTCATACATAATGAAACTTGTACGTACATCCCCAACTCTTATTACGAGTGCGTACATTCAATTTATGGACTTGACATCACTTATGAATTCATAATTACTTGGTCCAAAATCATCCTCATTATAATTCCATTTACATATATAAAAGGTTAGACATATATGGGGTCTCACATTTTAACCTTACTTGGGTTAAATTTTGATCATGGTTAGTCAACTATGGTCAAAGTCCACTTTTCTTAACTACCATTGACCCCGTTTGACTTTTTCTCAAAATTTTGAAAGTGTCATATTCTATGGTTTACACTCTCGACTTACATTTTAGCCTTTTTCGGGAGGTGAATATTAGAATCCAATACACCTCAAACAGACCATTTCGGACTCGTTTAGCCCCTTTTTGGTGTTTCCTTTACTTCAATGGGTTTGGGACCAAATCAAACCGACTTTCCTTCATGAGTCCTCTATAGTTTTACATTATAAGCTCTTATCTTTAGTCGAAATGATTTAGATCCTCTCGGTTTAGCCTGTGGCTCTTATAGCTTTTATTTGGCCTTTTTGTAGCTTATGTGTGTTTAATTACTTTACTTACAACTTCATTGTAGTAAGTACTCTTCTTATGATTCAATCAACATATAAAATGTTTGTACATATAAGAATCATAAGGAATAAGCTACATAAAAAATCTGGGTCTTACATTATATTTGTGTATATTTAATGAGCATCAAGATCAAGATTAAGAAGTTCAAGATAGCACAAGCAAGATTTCAAACAATCCATTGATCATCCATGAAAGTCCAATGAAAAGAGAAAAGTCAAAAGATTACGAGAGTCTCAGAATGAACTTAATGAAGAACATTGGTCAAAACTTGGTCAACATCGTACAACTGCAAGATCAACTGATTAAGTAGTATGGGCTAAGATCACTTTAAGGCCAATTGGCATATTTAGATTGGGTTAGATTATATTTTGGGCCAATTGCACACTATATGCAAGTCGCATTCTTGAATTCGTGTTATTAGGATTCCTTTTGGTTTATTATTTTATTAAGCTTAAGTTTGCTAGGATTACATACCCTAACAGTTAGTTTTATTTGATTTAAGGGTTTTCACTATTTTAGGGTTTAAATCCTAAGTATTTTATGATATTTTTATTCTTGGGGATTATATCTTATTCTTATTTTTAGAATTTCTAGTTAGTTATAAATGGGCTTGTAGCCCTAAGAGGCCGAACACAATATAGATGAATTTAAGTTTTCAAACTTGAGAGACTTTTCTTTATTATTCTTTAAAAAACTTCTTGAACTTATCAAGATTTATTTCTTATGGCATTAAAATTTGACTTATCACTCACCTTCTTAATTTTTTTTAAGTGTGGCGTCAAAATTATGATTTTGTTCTTCGTTTCGTATAAGATTTTGGTCAAGGTTCTTCTTACACCTTTGGTTATTTGTTTTGAGCATACTCTGAGTCAAAATTTCTTATTCGTTATTCTTCTGAAACCGATTTAAAGCTTTCTTGGAATTGATTACTTGTGATATGATCATAGGTCTTTTTGCTATCTTTTTTAGGTTAGCATCATCTTGGTATCAAAGCAAGATATTTTAAATAAAGTTTGTTATCTTTGAATTTCACGATTTGTTCTAGTCATCTTTCTTCTTTTTGTAGTAATTCCTTGAAACATCTTTTTTCTTCTTTTCTTTTCTTTGTAACCCTAAGTGTCTTCCTTGTTTTCTTCTTCTTCTTCTTGGCCAAAACTTCTTAGATTGCTTTTTGGAAAAAAAAATATTTTTTCTCTTTTTTAATCACATTCTTCTTCTTAATTTCTTATTGTTTTTGAGTCTTTATGTTTCCAATCTTAAAAAGTATAAAAAAAATAAAAGAAAAGAAAAGTAAAAGAGAAAAATAGAAAAATAAGAAAGAAAAATAAGAAAGAAAATTAAAAAAAAAATTTTGATTGATTGTTCAAAGTGAAATAGAGTTTTAATTCTACTTAAATTCTATAAAAAAAGGGGGGGATAAAGTTTCAATTATGTTTGAATTCATTAAAAAATGGAAGATAGAGAATTATAAACTTTATTTTCTCAGGAATATAAGTCTAATTGAATCTTTTCTTTGGTCTTTTGTTTTGAACTTGATTATTCTTCCTAACTGCAACCTAGTTGCATTGTGCTTCTTAATTTTCTTTATTCTTCCTTCTTTATTACTTTCTTGGTCATTCTTTGAGTTTTCTTTATTTCTTTTTACTCTGATTTGTTAAGATTAGTTTGTTACAAGGTTATACTTAATTGAGATTGATTAGTTCAATAAGAGATAGTAGAGAAAAGTTGATATTGATTAGTTCAATAAGAATTAGGAGAGAAAAGTTGTGTGAGAGAAAAAGGCAAAAGTAGTGAGAAACATTAGTAGAGAAATCCTAAGATTCATTTTGCGTAAACACAAGTTGAATTTTATACATGAGAAGTGGAGTGATAAACATGTGACGGAGTAATTAGTGAGGATATTTTGTTCCTTTGTAACATTCTTTTGCAGGTATTTAATCATGTTCATAAATAAATATAAAGATGTTGGTTGAGAAAAAGTATAATGGATAATTTGATTTTGTTGAAATCCATGCAGCAATGATTCGAGCAAATGTACACCATGTTTGGGAAAATCAATGATAAAATAGAAAATCAAAAGGTTGCCATAGCTACTTTGCAACTAGGGTAACAACATGGGACTCTTAATGTGCATCATAATAATGCTAATGATGAGTTGGATAGCAAATATGGTGAAAAAGCTTATGATAAAGCTCAGAATCTTGAATGGGCAGAATAGTAAGGGGTAGAAGAGATAGGATTGGTAAAAGAGATAGAATAGTTAGAGATAGGATTGATAAAAGAGATAGAAACTTCGAGGCAAAGGAGGATAGGTTAGACTGAGATATAGGCAGCATTACGATAAAGATTCCTTCATTCTAAGGTAAGAATCATCCTGATGCGTACTTAGAATGGGAGAAAAAGGTAGAGTCAGCATTTGACTACCGTGACTACTCTGAGATGAAACAGGTTAAGTCAGTAGCTATTAAATTTACTGACTATGCCATGATTTGATAAGATCTGCTAGTGATTAGTAGGCACAGAAATAAAGAGCATTTTATTGATACATGAGATGAGATTAAAGCTGCATTAAGGAAAAGATTCGTTCCAAGTCACTATTACTAGGATCTATACTGACAATTGCAAAGCTTTACTCAATGGTCTAAGAGTGTGGACGATTACCACAGAGAGATGGAGATTGCCATGATTCGAGCTAATATTTAGGAAGATTAAGAGGTAGCTATGGCACGGTTCTTGCAAGGGTTAAACTGAGAGATAGCTAATATGGTGGAGTTACAACATTATGTGAAGTTGGAGGATATGGTTCACATGGTGAAGGTAGAGAGGCAACTCAGGAAGAATGGTACCACCATAAAATATGGGCAAAACATGGGTTTCTATGAGGGAAGTAACCATGAAAAGGTAAAATTGAGGCTACAAAAATGAGGAATAGAGACATTAAGTGCTTCCGATGCTTGAGGAGAGGGCAAATTGCATCTCAATGCCCGAATAAGTGCATCATGCTTTTGAGAGAGAATGGTGATTATGAGACCGGTTGTGAGATTGATGAGGATTTTATGCCACCATTGAAGGATGATGTCATGACCCAAAGAACGCGACTTTTCAGTAACTTATTACAGAAGTAAGAAAATTAGGGCAATTTTTCATTTTTCTTTTAACACTTGTTTGTCAAATGAGTGCAGTCTTACAATGTTTCAAGGTCTTAAACTACATGCTTGGTTTAAGGTTTTGAACTTAAGTACCAGTCTGATTTTTTTATTCACTTCCATTTATTAAGTCGAGATGTAATTATTTATTTCGATAAAATTCCAATAGCATAACAGCTGGTCATATCCGACCTGCAAGGTATGAAATATAATAGTGTATATCCACAAGGCAGCTGATTTTATATTTATTTTCTCAATCGCAATAAATGGCCTTAATATCAATATTAATTCATTTATATCCCATCACATGATAATTAACTTTCATAATCATGTTTTAACTCAATACACATCCCAACTCATGCATTAAAAGGTAACTTTCTAAAAATAAATACAATTAAACAATGTAAATATATATACTATCATGAGCTGTGAGATCTCCAAAGTATTTACTTCGAAGCCGATATGAACATCGATGACAATGCATCTCTAGTTTGAACCTGCGATGGAAAATATAGGGGGTGAGCTTTTAGGGAAAACTCAATAAGCAAACCACAAAAGCATAGAGGTAATAGCATACAAGATATCGTTCTAATGCATGTTTAATGCATTCACATTCGATCTTTCTTTTCTATCACTTATTCGAATCACATTTCAAAACTTATCCCATATTGAACTTATCTTATTTTGAAACATAACCCATATTGTAACATATTCCATATCCAGAAAATGTCTCATCTTTGAAACATATTCACATCCAAAACATATTTCTTATATGGAATATATTCCTTATCTGGAACACATTTCATATTCGAAGCATATTTCTTATCTGAAATAGATCACATCGAAGTATATTCATATATTTGAAACATATTTCATATTCCAAAACATACTCTACAATTTGAAACTATTTCATATTATCTTCGCTAATTATTCTAACCCGTTGTAGGGACACTAATTATTATTATATATCGTCATCTGAGACCACATCACTAATTATTATCATTCTTGTTAGCGAGGGCCACACCATATTCATTTCATCTAGATAGGATATGTTCTGTAAACCATGCTCATGTTTGTAAAACATTTTCGAAAACATATTTCATACTTCAAATCATTTTTCACATTTCACAACACATTTCACATTTCAAAACACATTTCAATGCATATTTCAAAATTCAGAATATATTTCAGATGATCACTATTTCAACCTATGATCAGGAAAATATCAAAATCTCAAAATGCATGACCATTGATATTTATTATAACCTGTCAGCAGGGCTCGAAATTACCAACTGTTATATACCCCGTCAATGAGGACCGAAACATTGCTAATTAAATCACCAATAGTAGGCTACATCATTGCTAACTATTATATACTCCGCTAGTAAGGGCCAAATGTCACGACCCAAAACTACCCAAAACTCAAAGTAAATTTTTCATTTTTATTTCATACTTATCTATCCTCCGAATCATGACCACACTCCATTAATAATTGGGCTGTGCGTCAATGTCAATCCCACCATTCAATCATCACATAATTTAATTTCTTATTACAGAAAAAGATAAACACCTGCGTTTTTCATTTATTCTTTTCCATTTATTTATAAGTGTTTATAGTATCTATACATCCCTGACAGTGACATACAACCATGTTATTGTGCTATACTTATTTAGATACAATTTGTATAAGTGTATATACCTTAACAAGATAGGTAGGCAACGGATATCAGGAATGTAGTACTCAGTCGCTTCAATGTCTACTGGAAGGAATCTGTGTAGGAAAATGAAAGGGGTGAGCACATCAAGCTCAGTAAGGCAATCCTATGAACAAGTAGGTAACCATACTACCTACATGAACGTGGTGCCATGCATAAACCACCTTTCTCCACACATTTCAAAACAGATGTTATAATTCGTGATGTCATGATGTCATGTAAAACAAGTTCATATATGGATTCAAAAGCATGGAAAACTCGACATGCATATCCATTTAGAACCTTTCAACATCGTTAAAATTTCACAACATAGTCAGGACTCAACCCTTCCTTCGGGTATTCTTGACTCCCATAAAACCAGGAAATCAAATGCTTTTTAAAGCAACAGTACCATGCGATATACTAAATGTCATGTAAAACCAGTTGACATCATTCATGGGTTTAAATAGCATGGAAAATAACATCATGCAAGTTTCTGTTTAAAACCCAATTTAATTTTCATCTAAACTATATCTCAGTCAAGATCCGACCCCTCCCTCGAGTGATCCAGACTCACATAAAAATCCACAATTGAGTTTCTCAAAACATCAACAGACGAGACTAGGCAATATATGTATATCTCAGAGAAATAACCAGGACTATGGCCATGTGTCCTCGTGAGCCCCTCTGCTACACGGATCCTACTGTGCGGGGTCTCACCATGATCAGGTATCGCCCGGGAGGTGGGGCAGTCCAACCCTTCAGTCTTATCCGATCTCACGCATCAAAAGATGCCTCTCGTATCTGAAGATACCACGCATCCGAAGATGCCACTCGTATCCGAAGATACCACGCATTCGAAGATGCTACATGATACAACGTACTCCATGCTACTTGCACGGTACAACGTACTCCGTGGACCCATATCATATCTCCATACTCATGCCCTGTTTCAAAATACACGTGCGAGCCTATATAATCGGTGTGACACACAGTCTACCCGATGCTCCAAGCACGGCTCATCGTATGTTCTCAGAAAACCAGTGCGAGCAATGCTCCAGCACTCTCATAAAAATCAAGTAAAACTAGTGCGAGCTAAGCTCTAGCACTCTGTACACATTTCATACGAAAATCTAGTGCAAGTTAGACTCCAGCACCGTATTATGAAAATTATATAAAAATCTGGTGCGAGTTAGACTTCAGCACCGTGTCACGAAAATCATATAAAAATCTGGTGCGAGTTAGACTCTAGCACCAATACATGTAAAACTCTAGTGCGAGCTCTTGCTCCAGCACTAAGGTATGCATCACACAAATCAAAACTCGTGCGAGCTGAGCTCTAGCACGTCACATTTTCATAAAATCACGTAAGTGGCTACATTTCTCAAATCATTTTCAGAGAAAATCAACATATGTTGAAATTATGCAATGCTGTACATTTTTATTTAAAAGTTAGCTAGCCTACTCATGCATGTGTTTAAACACCTCAAGAAACGAGCAGGAATCTCTTATCCTTGCTCCTTCCACATTTTTCCTAAAGTTGGAAATTTTACCCTTAACAAGGGAATTTTGGTAATTTGCCCATTCGGGACACTAAAAGTTTTATCTGAAATCTAGACCCTTCAAACAATTTAAAAGACTGCAAATGAATTTGAAATTACGTAAAGTTACCTCTAGCAGTCCGTAAAATTCCCTTACCTGGAATCACGCACAAACTTATCCCGACTCAATCGTACCAAGTTTCTCAGTCCAATTCGCTCATCTACGGAGCTGCATATAACCACATATTGGTTCAATTCAAATATATTGATAAGTATTTCACTCTTACTGATCGAATCTAAAGCTCTGGGTCCGTTTTACTTTATTGGGCCCGATTGCACCTTAATGGGCCTCGACCCCTTTTCAACCCATTTCCATTTATTTAATCCCATCATCGGGCCTATTGGGCTCTTAATATCCATTAGGCTTTGTTCCAAACTCTTTGGATAGCCCGTATATCATTTACGATAGTTTACTTAAATTCCTAATATTATTCACTAAAGGCGAAATTAAATCCGTAATGCGTAAAATAAAATTCTAATACGCGAATAATTATATAAATTGTCGTAAATGAGCTTTACTTACTCGAGATTATAAGATGTTACACAAATCGACGTTCAATCGACTCACGTTCAAAATTTATCGTCGAACTGCACAATTTATATTTAATTCTAGGTTAATTTCCGATCAAATATAATTTAAATAAATTTCTCAGAAATCAAATCGATCGATTTTGACTGCTTACCGACTTACCCGAAGTCCGATGTATCTCTGAAAATTCTTCCCCTTTTTCCTTTTTCTCTTTTTCTCCCTTTTTTCCTCTCTTTCTTGGCTGAACCGGTTCGGTTCGGTTCAACCCGGTTCAGACCATCGGTTCAGTCAGGTTCGACCGGTTCGATGCCTTGTCGGCCGGTTCTCCATCGATTTTCACCGCCAGCAGCTTTGCTGGGTCGTCTGATTCTCAAATCTGGCCTCAGTTTTGCCCAAGGCCGTCGAAAAGTGGCCGGTATGACTGTTCTCTCCTGGCCGTCAGTACCCATTTCCTTTTCAGCCGTTTTCGGCGCCGTCCATCGGTTTCGATGGTTGTGGCCACCACCAATCTGTTCCTCTTAGCCTTGAGGACATTCAACGGTGGTCGGGTGGGGCTAGATCGACGCCGTTCGTCAAAAATTTCTCTTGCCCTCTCGGTTTCTCCGTTTCTCGCTTTCCTCTCGTCGGTTGCCATTTTTCCTCCACTGCCGGTGTCAGCGAGCTCGACTGTCCCTCTTGTTCGGCTTCCTGGTCACCGGAGGTCATCGGTGATGGAGACCGACGGCCTTGGTCAGCCCTCGTTTCCGTTGTTTCCTCAGAAATCGTGAAACGCGATTTCCTTTTTTTAATCATTTTTATTTTTATTTATTATTTATTTTTATTATTATTTTAATCCTTATTTTATTATTATTTTGTTAAAATATCTTAAGAAAATTATTATTTAATTTATTTAATGAATAAATAATTTTTTCGATATTATTTCGACTTTTCGATATATTTTTCGATTATTTTTGGGATTATTTTTCGAAGTGAAAATCCCGATTAATTCCGATTAATTCTCATAAATTCATATCTTGATCAATTTATCCCGAAATTTAATTATTTCTTCGTTATTGATCAAGATTTCTCAATCCCATATTTTTAATTAAATTTTCTTGTAGAATTTATATCGACTTTTGATCTTTTGACCGTTTTGCCCTTGCACGTGTTCGGGATCACTTTAACCCGACTTCTCTTGACGAATACTTACTCATTTCATATTTTAAATCCTTATTTCCAGTCCAAATCCCATTTGTTTAAATTTGTGACCATTTTCAATTTTTTATAAGAAATTACGATATAATTCGGGTCTTACATAATCTCCCTCACTTAAGAAATTTGGTCCTCCAAATTAGAACCAAGTTAGTCTGTAAATCACTCCGGATATTTCACACATATCATACTCTTTAGCTCTTATGTGACTTTTCTGGAGTGTACTACTACCAAAGGACTTGACTAGGGAGATCGTCTTAAACCTCAATACTTTCTTATTCCTATTTTAATACCTAAATCAAGTTTTTAATCATATGTTATACTTTCATTGAGCTAAGCTGTTGGAGCTCATATTTGGTCACATACGCTGGGTCTAGATAATATTTTCGAAACATCAAAAGATGGGACACATCATGGATGCCTGCTAATTCAAGTGGTAACATCAACCTACAGGACTTATCTCCCACTTGTCCAATCAATCAAAAGATTCAATCTAATGAAACTCAATATTGATTCACCCTCGGTGAATTCCAATGGTTTCTGTCTCTTGTCAGCATAGCTTTTCTATCTGCTCTGAGGTGTTTCTTAATCTCTCACAAATCAACTGAACATCCTCAGAGGTTTGTCTTACCAATTCGAGAGAACCTCTATATTTGTTACCCCCTTCTTATCCAAACCGGGGAACAACCCCTATGGCCATACAATGCCTTATATAATGTTATCCCGATACTCAAGTGACAACTGTTATTATTGGCGAATTCAATTAGTAGCAACTGATCATCCCAGAAGTTTATAAAATCAATGCACACACTCTCATCATATCCTCCAGAACTTGTACAGTCCTCTCTGACTGACCATCTGTCTGAGGATGAAAAGCTGTGCTAACACTCAGTCGGGTTCCCATAGCTTCCTGAAAAATATTCCCCGAAGTGGGAAGTGAAACGAGAATCCCTATATGATAAAATGCTCACTGGAAAATATATAGTGTTCCACAATCTTTCATACACATAAATTCGCCTACACACTCAGAGTATCTAGGGATTTCAAAACCAGAAGGTGGGTAGACTTAGTCAATATATCGACTATCGACTTAGTCTATATATCTCGTGATTTATCCGAGTCCTCTGTAACCCATCACAAAATTCATGGTAACTTGCTCCCATTTTTGTGTCGATATAGGCAGAGATTGCAATAATCTTGCAAACTTCTATTGCTCTACCTTACTCTACTGACATACGAGACACTTCTTCATAATCTCCACAATGTCTCTTTTCAAATCTGACCACCAATACCCCTTTTTGGAGAATTCGATATATTTTTCACTTCTCGAATGCACTGTATATCCCGAAGAGTGAGTTTTTGACAATATCATTATCTCATCATTGTGGTCCTGGGGAGTGCTTATATTATTATACTATCTCTGAACCTAAGTAAGCCATCATCTCTCTCTGTGAACTCTGTCACTGTACCCCTCTGAATCTGACCCACACTATCGACACCATGCCGATCATCACGCTAAGCCTGTCAAATTCGATCACTCAAATTCGATTCTAATCTCAGGCTTGCTGTCACACAATCACTATCATCATCAGAAAGGATCACATCACGACTGAGGCTCACAACTGCTCTAGCAGCTCTCGCTCCCTGACCATCATATGTAATACCATCCCGAGGCTCTTTCTGCTCAAGGCATCAGCCATTACATTAACCTTTCTTGGGTGGTACAATTTCCACAATCATAATCCTTCAAAAGCTCTAATCCTCTTTATTATTTCATATTCGACTCTTTTTGTGAAAATAGATACTCGGGGTTTTTATGGTCAGTGCATACCCAAAATTTTTTTAATCGTGTAAATAGTGGTGAGACATACTCAGCACAATCACAATCGTTGCCAACATTAAATCATGGGTCAGATAGTTTCTTTCATGATCCTTGAGTTGTCTGGATTCATAATCGACTATCTTCCCAGTTTGCATCAATACTCAACCCATTCATTATTTTGAGGTATCCATATACATTGAGTAACCTCTTGAGCTATTGGGTATGGTGGAAATTATCACGGTGGTCAGTTCATACTTCAATACACCGAAACTCATCAAAAATACTTTCATACTTATCATCCCACTCGTATGCAATCTTTTTCGAATGAGATGTGTCAACTGAGCATCTCGTTCCTATAAACTCTCAACAAACCATTTGTACAAACAATTTTCAATTGTTGCTTATAATTTTCCCTGGACTTTTAAATACCCAAAATATCATCAATAAGGATGATAACAAATCGATCCAGGTAAAGTTTAAATACCTCATCGTGGTTGAGTTCCACTGAATATTTCAATTACCCATATCCTTAACCTATGTACGCATAAACGTATAATGTCCTTTCAAAATCGCTTCCGTTGAAGCTACTAACCCGCTCATTTCCTTTTTCTTATATTAACGTCTTTTATGAAATTTTATTTTTCAAACTTCTTGATTAATAGAATTCTATATTTCTTTGTCGTACCAGTAAAGGTACCCTAATTTTAAATGTATATATTACGACTATCGTATTTCAATTTATAGGTTGTGTATACTTTTAGATGCTGTCAAGTCTTCAGGTTAGGAGGTATTTTGAAATACCTTTATTAACCCTCAGACTTGACCACATTTACTTTACATATCAGTCCATGTGGTCACAATTCATATTTGCTACTAATTGCTTTAATCCAAATTATTTCACATATCAGATATATTCATACCTTGCATACTCCTCTTATTCCAATATAACTCGTATTTAGGATCTATTACATCTTAAAACTTATCTCTTTTCATATATCACTTATAAAAAACTCTGTGATTACTCATTTCGTGAGTACAATCATTTACTCCTTTAATTTCAATCGCTACACCCCTTTTATTACTTGTCAAAACTTACAGTATAACTTTCAGGGGTAAAACAGCACTGTCTTAGAATAGAATGCTGAACATCATAATTTGTAGCCAACTAATTTATTCTCAAAGATTACTTCAAATTATTCATAGTCCATTGAATAAAATCGGCTGACTTATACTTCTTCCCCCGTTTTCAACTTATAATTTCTTCATAATTATTCCATTAGTTAACCCTCCTTCATTGGGGTACTAACTATCGACATTGCGCCCAAAGGTGTAGGCATTCATGTCTTTTACTAACTTATATACAAATGAAGGCGGTATGACTAAATACGTGACACCAAGATCAATTAAAATAATTACTTCACTATTCATAACTAGTGTGGTATCATCATATGAAACATCAGTAGTGTCCTAGTCCAAGGCAGACACTCGCCCTCATCCAACAGCCTACCTAGTCCAAGGCATACACTCGCCCTCGTCCAACAGCCTATTCTCCCCTTTCTCTTCGACTGTGGCCTGCCTTTTTGGTGCAGAGATATCAACAGTGTTTTCTCTGTCTCTTTGCTCTTCTGTAGGGCAGTCTTACCTAACTCTGAGCAATCATTACTTAAGTGGCCCATCTTACCATACTTAATGCCTATTTTAGTCAATAAGGTGTAGGTGTAGGCCTTACTTCGGTGGTATCTACCACACATCCTACATTGTTTACATGCTACACTGTTACACTGCTACATTGCTTACACTGCTACATAGCTCCGTAGCAGGTTGGGGTCCTCAAATCACAATACCCCTCAAAAGTGCTGAAATTGGAAACACTAGGCCTTACCAATATCTTACCCCATGACTTATCAACTCTAATCTCTTACCAAACTACCTTCTTCTCGTTCTGACATATCTATCATTCTCTATTCTCTTTTGTCTCTATTTTGGCCCTTACTACCTTTCTCAATCTCAGAGGTGTGCAACATATGATCTTATTCACACAACTGTAGTCTGCGCATTGCCTCGGCATAGGTATTGATATCCAACAGGGCCAATCGAACTCTAATCGACAATATGAGCCCTTCATTGAACTTTTGGACCTTTCGACTCTCATTGCCCATAGTGTCAAGGTCATACCTGCCCAGGGATATAAATTGAGTTTCATACTCGTTAATCAATTTAGTTCCTTTGAGTCAGATAAGAAATTTTATCTGTAATTTCCTTCAAATAATGTCCAAGTTATTCTGTCACCAAAATACATCCAAAAATATTTCTCATGTAAACTCTTAAGATGGGTCGAGTGGACTTCAATCAATGTTTCGACTCGCCCTCAAATCTCATGCATACTTTGAGCAATTAACTCCCAAATATTCTCTACACTCCGCTTCAATCTCGGGAAGCGTGTCTCAATACTGTTCGATCTCTCTGTCGGACTTTGTGGGTCATGCTCAACATTAGCCTCCATTTCAGTCTCATCCTAGTTCTCATAGGTCAACACAACACGACTAGCAGGCTCAGGTCTACCTCTATGACCTCTGCCTTATGCTCTACCTCCTCTATCGCGACTAATATTAGGCATAACGCCTATATTCCTGCATTCTCATCCATTTTTTAGTTAAAACCCATCTCGATATACACTATTGTATCTAACCAAGCACAGTAACACATGGATGTAATTTCCTAATTATTGACATTGACACACATCAAACCAATTTTCGCTCTAATACCACAATTTGTCACGACCCAAAACTACCCAAAAATCAGAGTAAATTTTTCATATTTATTTCATACTTATCTATCCTCCGAATCGTGACCACACTCCACTAATAATTGGGTTGTGCGTCAATGCCAGTTCCACCATTCAATCATCATATAATTTAATTCCTTATTACAGAAAAAGAAAAACACCTGCATTTTTCATTTATTCTTTTCCATTTATTTATAAGTGTTTATAGTATCTATACATCCCTGACAGTGACTTACAACCATCTTACTGTGCTATAGTTATTTAGATACAATATGTATAAGTGTATATACCTTAACATGATGGGTAGGTAGCGGATATCGGGAATGCAGTACTCAGATGCCTCAATGTCTACTGGAAGGAATCTGTGTAGGAAAATGAAAGGGGTGAGCACATCAAGCTCAGTAAGGCAATCCTACGAACAAGTAGGTAACCATACTACCTACATGAACGTGGTTGTGAGACCCCATATATGTATAATAGTATATATGTACATAGAAATGTAAATTAAGTGATGTATATGTGATGTAAGTCCATAAGTTAATGTACACGCTTGTAATAAGAGTTGTGATGGTACATACAAGTTACATTATGTATGAATGTAAAGAAATGGACTTAAGCATGTGGAGAATGTGAGTAGAATGGATTATGAGTAGTGTGGTAAAATGGAAGTAGAATTGCATAAGTTGTGCACTTCCATTTGGTTTATATCATGTAATTTTGGATATACAAAGATTCTACACAAGTTTCAATAGGAATAAGGTATGTATGGATGTCATTGTCAAGCCTCAAAGATGAATGAATAAGAAAATGATCATGGCAACAAAATGTATGAAGTTTGGTAAGTGTTGCTGCAGAAAAACTGTAGAAAATCTGGAAATATGAATGACAGATCGATCTCATAGGATGAGAGATCGATCTAGATGAGCGAGAATGCTCTTATTTGGGGCAATGGAATAGAGCAGATCGATCTCCAATGGAGCCAGATCGATCTCCTAAGCATTCTGTAATGAAAAGATCGATCCTCAAGCACTCAGATCGATCTCCTTAGCTCTCTATTTGGGAGCAGATCGATCTCATGCTTAAAATGTCGTGAAAATGAGGGATTTAAGGGGACCAGATCATCTCCTCTTGGTGTAGAGTGATCTCCTCAAGCTATTTCTATAAAAGGAGTGCTGAAAATCAAAAATTTTTGGGAAAAACACTATCCTTCCATCTTCAACCCAAAAACCTAACTTTCTCTCTCTAAAATCAACCATTTTCAGTAAGATTTGAAGAGAGACCATTAAAGGCAAAGTTGTTCCTATCAAAGAGAAGAACAACATAGTTGGAAGGCATTTTCCCATTGTTGGTATTGAAGGAGTTAAGGGCATTATCATTTGGAGCAAGAAGAGAAATCAGATTTGGTAAGATTCTAACACTCCAACTATGGTACATTGTCTATTTAATTGATTTTGGAGTTGTTTAACATGAGTATGGATGGCTAGAAACTATCTAAAATACATTGGAATGATTATGACCTAGAAATGGTCTAGTGTGAGAAAGTGGAATGTATGGAGATTAATGAGAAATGGGATGTCTAGAGGTGACAATAATGATATGGGTATGATTTTAAGATGTTGTTGGTGGATAAATTGTAAGATTTACCTGAAAGGGGTAAAATGTGGATTAAGGCATTGGTAAAATGCATAAGTGAATTATATTGAACAGTGAGGTCAAATATGGGTTAAAAACATTAACTCAAATGATTTGAATGAATGAATCGCAACTTTTGAGGATACGTCGGGGCGAGTTGAGCCAAGAGCGTGAGAAGCTAAAAGGAAAGGAGTCACACCAAGTAAACCGAGGTAAGGGAATTGTGTGAACTCTTAGGGATATCTGTGCACAACTTGGGCGCATTAAATGCTTTGCTAGAATGCATGAGACATTAGGAAATGATGTTGGGTGATTGAAGGGCAAAAGTTGGGAGTTTGACAAAATGTGCATGAAAACAAAAGCATATTGCTTTGAAAATCATTTTTTATTGCTTTTTAGCAAATGATTGGTAGGTTGGCTGACATTAAAATGATTTGTAAAAGAAATGAGTGTGTTTTGGTTTTGTTAACCATACTTTGCAAAGTTTTGAGCCACCTACATGATTTCGTGAGTATGAAAGCGTGCTAGAGTAAGACTCGCATGAGATTTGACGTGTTTTATACACGAGTGCTAGAGGCACTAGTTTTCACATGGATTTCATATTTGTTTTGGCATTGTGCTTGGAGTTTGTCTCACACTAGATGCCCACCTTACATGTTACTGTGTTTAGAGCTTCGAGTAGACTGGGTGTCACATCGATTAAATAGGCTCACACGTGCATTATTTTGACATGATTAATTAGCCGTGTTAGGAGCTTTAGGTAGACAAGAGGTCGTACCGAATAAATAGGCTCACACATGCATTTGAGATGTGGCGTGATATGATGTGTTGATTGGGTCCACGGAGTACGTTGTACCGTGCATGTAGCATGGAGTACGTTGTACCGTGTTGAGTTGTGATGTGCCATCTTCGGACGAGGTCTGCTATGGACCGGCGGGTAGGATTTGACCCACCTCCCATGTGGAAGCAGATAGTGGTGGTATCCCGCACACCTGATCCGTGTAGCCGGTATCACAGGTTATGTACATAGGCCTTGAGGTTATTACCTGTTGTTGAACTGCCTATCTCACATGTCTATTGCTTTAAGAATAAATCCATGTTTGAAATGATTTGTAGGTTAGAAAAGTCCGAGGGTGGGCTGAGACCTGACCAGTGTTGGATTGATTTGTTAATGGTTTTTAAAGTGCACGGATGCATGATGTTTAATGCCATGCTTTATTGTGAAAATGCATGATGGTTAATGCCATGCTATTTGAGAAAATGCATGATGGGTCATGCCATGCTTTTATTGTGAATTATGCATGATGATTTATACCATGCTTTGAGTTGAAATGTGCACTGGATTTTAATAGCATAAATGCTTTACATACCATTAACACAATCATACACTCATGTTTTGAGATAAATGATGAATTAAATGCTTTTGAGCATGGCATCACGATCATGTAGATAGTGCAGTATCTACCTGTTCGCATGATTGCCTTATTGAGCGTGTGGTTTGCTCACCCCCCTTATTTTCCCCCTCTCTACAGAGATTTGAGTATAGAGTGAGCGTGACTGGAGGCGTTCCCTTTTTGGTAATCCGCTGCATCCCATCGCCAAAGGTATACACACTGTTGAAATTTTGTATCTAAACTTACGATAGCACAGTAGCATTTTGTATATAACTATTGGGGATGTAAAACAATGTAAACACATGTAACAACTCTGATATATATACATTTATACAAACATTTACTGATGAATAATATACAAATTGAATTGGTATGGTGGAGTGAGTTAGAAGTCGACACATAGCCTAACTGTTGAGAGTATGGTTGTTCATGACCAAGGAAGGATGATTAATAATTGATGCATGAAAATGCGAAAAATTTATACGTATTTTGGTGAGTTGAGGGTCGTGATAGAAGTTGGTATCAAAGCTTGAGTTGGTTTGACGTGTGTCGTGTCTAAAATACTTAATAAGTTGGAAAATTACATCCCCATGTTACTGTGCTTGTTTAGATATAATTGTGTGTGTGTCGATGGGTTGACTAAGTAATTGGTTGTGAATGTAGGGAATTGAGTAAATATGCCTAATACCAGTCACGGTAGAGGGATGGGAGCACAGGCTCGAGGCCGTAGAGGTAGGCCTGGGTGTCGGGTTGAGCCGAAAACACACAAGGGTCAGGATGATGTTGAGCACGCTCCACAAGGTCCAAAGGAGAGACCTGAGAGTACTGAGGCTCGCTTCGCGAGGATTGAACGGAGCATTGAGATGATTGTGGAGTTGGTCACCCAATCTTTATCTGGAGTTGGCGGTAGATAGAGTCCAGCTACACAGGGTGATGCCAAGCATAAGGCAGCTCCAGAGGCATGGGCAAGGCAAGCCCAGAGACCTCAGACGACAAATACCCCACCCACACAGGATGTACCTACGTCGGTTGCTACACCTGGCAGTAGAGGTTGGGGATATGGATGTGATTTGGATAGATTGCGGCAGTTCCAAAAGTTTGGACCATCGTCTTTCAGTGGAGTAAAGGACCCAATAAAGGCTGAGGATTGGATCAATGAGATCGAGAAATTATATGGGTTCTTTGAGTGCACTACTATCGAGATGGTAGCATTTGTCGCTTTTATGCTGAAGGGATCAGCAGAACATTGGTGAAAGTCCACCAGCCCTATTTTGAGAGCCCGACATACTGAGATCAGTTGGGATGTATTTCTAGAGGCCTTCCAGAGATAGTACATCTCGGATACCGCAGAGCGAAAGCTAAAAATGGCATTTTTGGGATTGACCCAAGGGAACAGGACTGTGGATGAGTATGAGACTGCTTTTATATCCTTGGGCAGATATGATCCCAACACGATGAGTAATGAGGTCAAGAAGATCCAGAAGTTTATGGATGGATTGAGACCGACTATCAGGTCTAGACTGGTTCCCCTGGATATATCGACCTACGAGGAGGCAATGCACAGGTCGCAACTGTGTGAACAAGATGTTGATAGAATCGCCTCAAAGTTTGGAATGGTTGGTAAGATGAGGGACAGAGATAAGAAAAGACCAATGATGGATAGAGGCTTCAGTTATAAAGGAAGCAAGAGATTCTCTGGAAAGAGGTCGAGAATTGATGAGATCCGAGAGAGGACAGTTAATACTCCCATGTATCCGGCCATTACTCCAGCTAAGGGAATTGTGATTGGAGGACCACGGCCTACTATGGAATAGTGTGGCAAGTGTGGTAGGTACCATGGTACTCGACCATGTTATGGACCTCAGGTAGTATGCTACAAATGTGGGAAACCAGGGCACATAATCAGAGATTGCCCGGAGATGATAGAGAGAGCCCCACAGAAGGGCAAGGAGCCAGAGAGAGCTCCAATTGGGATAGCTGCTCTGAGGAGGAGGGCTACAGCCGAGGAAAAGGGGAAGCAAGAAATGGGTGTAAGCAGATGACGAGTGCACGCACTGGACCAAGACACTGCAGATCAGTCATCGGATGTGGTAACAGGTACTATCCAAATATTTGATTTAGAAGTTTATGTACTGTTTAATCTTGGTGCCACGCATTCTTTTGTATCACCATCCTTTGCATGTAAATTGTTGAAGCATGTAAAACCCACACTGCTTGATAAGATGTTGTTGATATCTACCCCTATGAATGATAGTCAGTTGACTGAGCATGTATATAGGGATTGTAAGCTGAAGATAGGAGGTAAAGAGATGGCAGCCGATTTAATTTTATTAAATATGAGTGATTTTGATGTAATCCTAGGGATGGATTGGCTGGCTGCAAATCATGTTGTTATGGATTGTCATGCAAAAAATTTGATGTTTCCAAAGATAGACAATCTTGTAGTAAATTTTGTGAAATGAAGTTAAAGAACATGATTATTATAAGTGTGATGAGTACAATCTTGATGCATGATGTATGAAAGATAAATTTGTTTATCAATCTTGTGTGAATATGATGATTTATGATTACTAATGGTGGAAAGAATAATGTGAAGGGTTCATCACTTATGTGATTGAGACGGATAAGGCACGTCTGAAATTATGAGACATACCAGTGGTTAAGGAGTTTCTAGATGTCTTTCCGGATGAGTTACCAGGGTTACCTCCAAATAGGGAGATGGAGTTTGGTATAGACTTGGCACCTGGTACAGAGCCGATATCCAAGCCACCTTACAGAATGACTCAAGTTGAGTTGGAAGAACTAAGGAAACAGCTGCAAGAGTTACTAGAGAAGGGGTTCATCAAACCGAGTGTCTCACCTTGGGGAGCACCGGTTCTGTTTGTAAGGAAGAAGGATGGAAGCCTCCGACTGTGTATAGATTACCGGTTATTGAATAAGGCCACCATCAAGAATAAGTATCCCCTTCCACGCATCGATGACTTGTTGGATCAGCTTAAGGGAGCGCAGGTCTTTTCTAAGATAGATTTAAGATCAGGGTACCATCAGTTGAAGATACAAGGTGGAGATGTACCCAAGACAGCTTTTTGCACCCGGTATGGACATTATGAGTTTAGGGTTATGCCATTCGGGTTGACGAATGCTCCCGTATCTTTTATGTCTTTGATGAATGAAGTATTCCACCAGTACTTAGATCGATTTGTTATTGTGTTTATTGATGATATACTGGTGTATTCAAGGTCTAGAGAGGAGCATGAATGGCACCTATGGATAGTGCTGCAAACCCTCTGAGAGAAGAAGTTGTACGCTAAACTCAGTAAGTGTGACTTTTGGTTGGAACAGATCTCTTTTCTGGGTCACATAGTATCGAAGGATGGAGTATCAGTGGATCCATCTAAGATTGAGGCCGTAGTTCAGTGGAAGAGCCCCATATAGTGACTAAGATCAGAAGTTTCCTGGGTTTAGCTGGGTATTACCGAAAGTTTGTAGAGGGGTTTTTTAGATTAGCTACTCCTTTGACATGCCTCACAAGAAAGAATGTGGAGTTTGTGTGGGACGATAAGTGTGAAAAAAGTTTTGAGGAGCAGAAAAGGAGATTAACCACAGCTCCGATCCTCACCATTCCTACCAGCTCAAGAGGTTTCTCGATGTATGCGGATGCTTCACATCTGGGACTGGGCTGTGTATTGATGCAGGATGGGAAGGTAGTAGCTTATGGATCAAGACAGTTAAAGGATCATGAGAGGAACTACCCGACCTATGACTTGGAGTTGGCAGCGGTGGTGTTTGTGCTGAAGATATGGCGCCACTACCTTTATGGTGAGAGATTTCATATTTATACAAATCATAAGAGCCTTAAGTACCTGTTCTCACAGAAAGAGTTGAACATGAGACAGAGGAGATGGCTCAAGCTGTTAAAGGATTATGTGTCACACCCCACTTCTGGGAATCCTTCTATCTATACATTCTCTACTACAGTTGGGCTGTGAGAAGATGCAATTACTAAAATTCATTCATTTACAGCGGAATATTTAAAGCTTTAATTTACACTCCCAGGTGTGTGTGTAAATATACAAAATTAATTGTATAAATACCATGTACTTACATATCATCCCCATAATACTGTTTACAATTCCAAGATATAACTGTGTGATACGATAAATTAGATACAAAATACTCGTGTATACAATTCTTATACCTTTACGGAATTGTGGGAGCTGTTCAACACAAAAGACCTAGAGACCACCGCTCTCTTACTTCTCAGTACCTGGAGGGGAAAAATAGTGGGATGAGCAAACCACAGCTCAGTAAGGAAATGTATGCTAGCAGGTAGATATCGTACTACCTACATAGCCCATGCATGCATAAACCAAAACCATGTTTTCGTTATAAATGGAAATATCATATGAAAAATGCATTTTAACATATATTTCTCAATAGCATTTTCGTGTAAATCAAATATCAAACTTCCATTTAAAACATGCTCATAAATAGTGCCCTCACGGCACGGATGTGAAATTAGAGATTTATCAAAAACACAAAATCTCTTTCTTTTTTGAGATTATCTCTATTTCTCGAATCTTTGAGACAGGCATGGAATTTTCGGCAATCAAATATCCACGACATATGGCCATAGTCAGTGATCCCATGCCTCACTGATCAGGTGTGCACGGGGCATCACTTCGCCTGAAGGGGAATGGGTCAGTCCTGCCCTCCTGCTCATCTCAATCCACCTCATCTCCTCGTATACTCACGGTGAAGATACGTCGTGTGTCATCTACGCGATACTCGTACTCACGTGCACCCAGCACGGTACATAGTATACCAACGGATAACTACACTGTACTACGTACGACCGTGGACCCAAGTCCATACTCCAACTCCGATGGACCTTTCATCCTAAACAATGTCTCATATACCAGGCGAGCAAGCAGCGTGACACACAGTCAACGCAAAGCTCCAGCGCAGTACGATCTATCGTTAAGGCCCAGCCCGTTCAAATGGCCGTCGGCTGGTATCCCCTTGGGTCCCAGACCCCCAGGTTTACCTCAACTCAACAAAACAGGTGCGAGCAAAGTTCCCGCACTTTCTCAAAACCCTCGCGCGAGTTAAAACTCCAGCACGGTACATCAAGGCATTAAAACGGGTGTGAGCTAGCGCTTCAACACCAAATCTCATCTCAAAACTGATAGATGGCTATTTTCTTTTTTTAAAACTCAAAACATGTTTATTCATACAGCATGCCTCTTCATGCTAAAACATGTAAATTAGCCAACCTATCATCAACATTTCTCAATCCTCAAGATCAATGTAAATTAGAGAAAAACATTGAAAACATGCCTATCATGCTATTTCCTTACCTTATCCCATTTCTCAATACATATATACATCATAGTACTTTTCATGCTTCCATATCATTTCATAGAATTATAATATCGTACTAGTTCTAGCAATATATCTACGAAATTGCCATAAAATATGCACGAACATCTCTATAGCTAACACACAGTCCCTTACCTCGCTTTACTTGTGTGCAACTATCCGCCTTTATGCTTCTCGCGTTCTCCTTTCGACTTACTCCGGCGTATCATCCGAAACTGAAATTCATCCATCAAACACTAGAGTTAACGTTTCTAACTCTTGTTTAATTAAGCATTTATCCAACGCCTTAAATATACATTTTACCCCTTGTGGTAAATCTCACAATTTTATCCCAATATCTACATGCCCAAACCATGCCCACAACATAATCATCCTCTCAAGATATCTCATTCATCATTAACACTTCTACATTTCACTTTCTCACACTAGACCATTCTTAGGTTATGGTGGATTCTTTACTTTCTAGGTAGTTTCTATCATATCTATGCATACTAATCATTTCCCACATCAATATCCAAACAAATGAACTTGGGTATTTGCATTAGAAACTCACCTAGCTTGATTTCCTCATTGCTCCAATGGAAATACACCTTGTTGCTTAATTCCAATAAATAGAGAAAATGCCTCCCAACTATGTTGTTCTTCTCTTTGATGTGAACAACTTTGTCTCTAATAGCTTTTCCTCAAATCTTATTGAAAATGGCTATATTTAGGAGTGAGAAAGCTAGGTACTTGAGTTGAAGTGGAAAGGAAATGGTTATCCCGAAAATCTGCAGATCCAACTGCTCCTATTTATAGTTTTGACTTGATGAGATCAATCTTCCTTGGGTGAAGATCGATCTGGTCCTCTAAAATCCCTCTTTTCTAAGACGTTTTAAAGGCAGGAGATCGATCTGTTGAGGCTTGAGATCGATCTGCTGTCAAACAGAAGCTTAAGGAGATCGATCTGGTCTTAGGGGAGATCGATCTGCTATCGAACATAAGCTTAAGGAGATCGATCTGGTCTTAGGGGAGATCGATTTGCTTCCAACCCGAGAGTTAAGGAGATCGATCTGATCCCTTTGGAGATCGATCTGTTCCCTTCCATTACTCACATAAGAGCATTCTGGCTCTCCCAGATCGATCTCTCATCCTATGAGATCGATCTGACCTCCATATTTCCAGATTTTCTGCAGTTTTTCTACAACAACTCCCTTCAAAACTTCCTCAATTTACCTCTATAGTCCTTTCCTCATTCATCGCTCCTTGAGACTTAAAAATGTCATCCAATCACACTTAGTATATATTAAAACTTGTGGGAAATCTTTGTACAACCAAATTTTCACGATATTTCCCGAATGGAAGTATACAACTTATAAAAATCTTTCCTTCCATTTTACTACACTACTCATATACCATTTCAATCACATTCTTCTCGTGTTTAAGTTCATTTCTTCCTACTCATTCATAATGCAACTTGTACGTATAATCACGATTCTTATTACAAGTGCGTACATAGTCTTATGAACTTACACTGCATATACTTCACATTACAAATGTATCATTATAATAATGATTTTATTTACATTCCCATGCTCCTATATACAACTATACATATACGGGGTCTCACATTCTCCCCCACTTAAAAAATTTGGTCCTCCAAATTTGAACCAATTTAATCTGTGAATAACTCGGGATACTTTTCTCGCATCAAACTTTCCAGTTCCCATGTGGCCTCTTCCACAGTGCGATGTTGCCACAAAACCTTAACCAGTGAAATCGTCTTGTTCCGCAACACCTTCTCTTTTCTGTCTAACACCCTGATCGGTCTCTCGACATACGACATGTCCTCCTTGAGCTCCAACGGCTCATAGCTAATTACATGTGTCGGATCCGGGTAGTACTTCCGAAGCATAGAAACGTGGAAGACATTATGGAGTTCTGCTAGCTCAGGTGGTAAGGCTAGCCTATATGCTCCATCTCCCAGTCTATCCAAAATCTCGAAGGGACCAATGTAATGAGGACTTACTTTTCCTTTCTTCCCAAACCTCGTTATTCCCTTAGAAGGAGATACTTTCAAAAATACAGACTCGCCAACATCAAACTCAAGTGGTCTCCGTCTCCTGTCAGCGAGCTCTTTTATCGACTTTGAGCTGTTCGCAGCCTCTCGCATATTATCTGAACATCCTCAAAGGCTTGCTTAACCAAATCGGGAGTGAGCAACTGTCTGTCACCAACTTCTTCCCAACCAATGGGCGATCGGCATCTACGACCGTATAGTGCCTCATAAGGGGCCATACCAATACTTGAGTGATGACTGTTATTATAGGTGAATTCAATCAATGGTAAGTGATCGTCCCATGAGCCTCTAAAATCCAGCACACACGCTCTCAACATATCCTCCAGGGTCTGTATAGTCCTCTCTGACTGACCATCTGTTTGAGGATGAAAAGTGGTGCTAAAACTCAATTGGGTCCCCATCGCTTCCTGAAAATGTCTCCAAAAGTGGGAAGTAAAGCGGGCATTCCGATCAGAAACAACACTCACTGGGACTCCATGCAACCTCACTATTTCTCGTACATACAGGTTCGCCAGTGCACTCAATGTATCTGTAGATCTCATGGCTAAGAAATGTGCTGATTTCGTTAACCGATCTACTATCACCCATATCGCATCATGGTTCTTACGGGTTCTCGGTAACCCCATCACAAAATCCATGGTGACATGCTCCCACTTCCATGTTGGTATCGGTAGAGGTTGTAATAATCCTCCTGGTTTTTGATGTTCAACTTTTACTTGCTGACAAATGAGATATCTAGCGACATACTCAGCTATGTCTCTCTTCATTCCAGACCACTAATATGCCTTTCGGAGATTTTGATACATCTTACTACTCCCCGGGTGTATCGTGTATCTCGACGAGTGAGCCTCTGATAAGATCAGCTTCCTCAGCTCTAAATCCTTAGGAACACATATTCTATCTCCAAACCTTAGTATTCCATCTGAACTCAATATAAAATCGGCACTCTTCCCTTTCCGGATTTGGCTAATCATGTCAATACACCATTGATAAATTTACTGAGCTTGTCGGATTTTCTCAATCAACTCCGGTTCTAATCTCAAGCTAGCAATAATCCCATAGTTGTCAATCTCAGGTAGGGTCATATCCAGACTAAGGTTCATAAATTGTTCCAACAACTCATGCTCTCTAACCATCATATGTGATACCAACCCGAGACTCTTCCGACTCAATGCCTCGGTAACCACATTTACCTTCCCCGGGTGGTATAAGATCTCACAATCATAGTCCTTGAGGAGTTCCAACCACCTCCTCTGTCTCATGTTTAACTCCTTCTGTGAGAATAGATATTTCAGACTCTTATGATCCGTAAAGATCTGAAATCTCTCACCATATAAGTAGTGGCGCCATATCTTCAACGCAAACACTACAGCCGCTAACTCCAAATCATGAGTGGGGTAGTTCTTCTCATGATCTTTCAGTTGCCTAGATCCATAAGCTACCACCCTTCCATCTTGCATCAAAACACAGCCTAGTCCTTGATGCGAAGCATCTGTATACATCGAGTAATTCCCTGAACTGTTAGGGATGATAAGAACTGGCGCGGTGGTTAATCTGCACTTAAGTTCCTGAAAACTTCTCTCACAAGCTTCATCCCATAAAAACTCCACACTCTTCCTCGTAAGACGTGTCAATGGAGCAGCTAATCTAGAGAAACCCTCTACAAATCTCCTGTAGTAACCAGCCAAACCCAAAAAACTTCTGATCTCTGTGACTGTCCTAGGTTGTTCCCACTGAACAACGGCCTCAATCTTGGACGGGTCTACTGACACCCCATCATTCGATATAACATGGCCTAGAAAAGAAATCTGCTCTAGCCAAAAGTCACATTTGTTAAGCTTGGTATATAACCTTCTCTCTCGGAGGGTCTGCAAAATAATCCCTAAGTGCTGCTCATGCTCTTCTCTGGACCTTGAATACACCAATATATCATCAATGAACACGATTACGAACTGGTCCAGGTATAGCTTGAATACTTCATTCATTAGAGCCATAAAAGCTGCAGGCGCATTGGTCAACCCAAAAGGCATCACTAAGAATTCGTAATGGCCATAGCGGGTACGAAATGCTGCCTTGGGCACATCCTCCTTTCGAATCTTCAATTGATGATACCCAGACCTCAAAGCTATCTTGGAAAAGATCTGTGCTCCCCGAAGCTGATCCAATAAATCGTCAATGCGTGGCAAGGGGTACTTATTCTTGATGGTAGCCTTGTTCAACATCCGATAGTCGATGCACAACCTGAGGCTCCCATCTCTCTTCTTCACAAATAATACCGGGGCTCCCCATGGTGAGACGCTCGGTCTTATGAACCCCTTCTCTAACAACTCTTGCAGCTGTTCCCTTAATTCCTCTAACTCAACTGGAGCCATCCTATATGGTGACTTAGATATTGGTTCGGTTCCAGGCGTTAAGTCTATACCGAATTTCGTTTCTCTGTCAGGTGGCAATCCTGGTAGGTCGTCTGGAAAGAAATCAGGGAATTCTCTGACCACTGGGATGTCCTCCATATCCGGATGTACTTTGTTCAAATCCACCACATAAGCAACAAAACCTTCAAAACAACACTCCAGTCATTTATACCAAAGTACTGTACTTAACATAAAATTTAAGATTCCATTTCTTCTCTTAAAATCTTACAACACATTCTTCAGGTAGAGAAAACTTAATGGACTTAGAACGACAGTCTATGACAGCATGATTGGTGGCTAACCAATCCATTCCCAAAATTACATCAATGTCATACATATTAAATAAAATCAAGTTGACTGTCATGCACTTATCTCCCACCATCACTTTACAATCTTTATACACTTGCTCAACTAATTGGCTAACTCTCATTGGAGTACTTATTAGTAAAGTCCTACTCAAGTATGTGGGTTCTACAAAACCTTTTAACTTAGATGCACATGCAGGTGATATGAAGGAATGCGTAGCACCAGAATCAAACAAAGCTATAACCTCTAGATTGAAAATCAAGATTGTATCTTTTATCACTTCAGAAGAGGTATCAGCCGATGCCTGGTATATCGCATATACCCTGCCTTGACCCACAACTTGTTTTCCTTTTTCTTCAACCGAGGCTTTCTTTCTTACAGGAGGTGCAACTGTAGGAACCCTCTCTGGCTCCTTACCCCTCTGTGGAATTGCCTCAACTATCTCCGGGTACTCTCTGGCATAATGTCTAAATTTACCACATCTGAAGCATCGGGTACCCTGAAGATGACATGGCCTACCACCATGGTATCGACCGCATAGTCTACACTGATTTGTAGTCGGTCGGGGTCCACCAATCACTATACCCCTGGCTGGTGTCTGAGTCGGAGGCATAAAAGGTCTAGCAACCTTTTTCTGGAACTCATCTACCTCTCTCCGACGCTTACTCATGAATTTTTGACCAAATTTGGCACTCTTGCCATCTCCCAGCTTCCTCGGACCCTTGTCTTTACCCCAACTAAACTCAAAAATCTGCAAGTCATAATCTTGCTCACATAACTGGGCCCGTCGCACAGCCTCTCTATATGTAGCGACATCAAATGGGGCCAACTTCGCTCAGATTGAAGGCCTCAGTCCATCTACAAATCTACGGACTCTGATAGCTTCACTTTTGATCGAGTCCGGATCATATCGACCCAGTGAAGTGAATCGTGACTCGTACTCATCAACTGTTCGATTCCCTTGAGTCAGATTTAGAAATTCCATCTGTAGTCTACGTCGAGCAGTATCTGGGATATATTGCTCTCTGAAAATGCCCAAGAACATATCCCAAGTGATAGCCATACCTTGAGCTCTCAACATCGGCCTGGTGGACTTCCACCAGTGCTCTGCTTCGCCTCTCAATACAAAGGCCGCAAGCGCTACTCTCTCCGTAGCTGAACATCTACAAAAGTCGAATAACTTCTCCATCTGACTGATCCAGTCCTCAGCCACTGTCTGATCCTTTACCCCGCTAAACGAAGGAGGTTTGAAGTCCATAAAATGCCTCAATCTCTCCATATCACAGTCATATCCATACCCCAAATCATCATCATACTACTGTGGGGCTACTGGAGGAGGTACGGGTCGAATATGAGGTTCTCGTGGCCTAACCGGTTCAGCTTGCGCAGGTGCAACATTCTTAGGTTCAGGTGCAGCTACTGGGGGATTCGGTGCAGCCTGTCCCGCTGTACCAGGTGTACCCTCAAACCTAGCCATGATCTGACCCATCATGGTCATCATCGTGTGCATGTCTTCCTCCAATCGAATTATTTGAGGATCAGAAGCCTCTATCTGTTCCTGGGGCTCATGACTAGAGGATGATCTACTGTGCCTCTCAGTCCTGTTATTTCTCCCTAGAGCTCTCGAGCTCTCTCCCCTCTTGCGGTGTCTCTCAGGCATAACTCACTAGCCTGATAACTTTCCTGCGTTATAACAAACATTTAATTCACTACCAGCTCCGTACACACATTTGTATCTAAATATCGCACAGTAACTTGGGGATGTATGTTTTCTTAGTCCTAAACATCAACTCACATCAGACCAACCATGCTCTGATACCAAACCTGTCACACCCCACTTCTGGGAATCCTTCTATCCATACATTCTCTACTATGGTTGGGCTGTGAGAAGATGCAATTACTAAAATTCATTCATTTACAGCAGAATATTTAAAGCTTTAATTTACACTCCCAAGTGGTGTGTAAATATACAAAATTAATTGTATAAATACCATGTACTTACATATCATCCCCATAATACTGTTTACAATTCCAAGATATAACTGTGCGATACGATAAATTAGATACAAAATACTCGTGTATACAATTCTTATACCTTTACGAAATTACGGGAGCTGTTCAACACAAAAGACCTAGAGACCACCGCTCTCTTACTTCTCAGTGCTTGGAGGGGAAAAATAGTGGGATGAGCAAACCACAGCTCAGTAAGGAAATGTATGCTAGCAGGTAGATATCGTACTACCTACATAGCCCATGCATGCATAAACCAAAACCATGTTTTCGTTATAAATGGAAATATCATACGAAAAATGCATTTTAACATATATTTCTCAATAGCATTTTCGTGTAAATCAAATATCAAACTTCCATTTAAAACATGCTCATAAATAGTGCCCTCACGGCATGGATGTGAAATTAGAGATTTATCAAAAACACAAAATATCTTTCTTTTTTGAGATTATCTCTGTTTCTCGAATCTTTGAGACAGGCATGGAATTTTCGGCAATCAAATATCCACGACATATGGCCATAGTCAGTGATCCCAGGCCTCACTGATCAGGTGTGCAAGGGGAATGGGTCAGTCCTGCCCTCCGGATCATCTCAATCCACCTCGTATACTCACGGTGAAGATACATCGTGTGTCATCTACACGATACTCGTACTCACGTGCACCCAGCATGGTACATAGTATACCAACGGATAACTACACTATTCTACGTACGACCGTGGACCCAAGTCCATACTCTAATTCCGATGGACTTTTCATCCTAAACCATGTCTCATATACCAGGCGAGCAAGCAGCGTGACACACAGTCAACGCAAAGCTCCAGCGCGGTACGATCTATCGTTAAGGCCCAGCCCGTTCAAATGGCCGTCGGCTGGTATCCCCTTGGGTCCCAGACCCCCAGGTTTACCTCAACTCAACAAAACAGGTGCGAGCAAAGTTTTCGTACTTTCTCAAAATCCTCGCGCGAGTTAAAACTCCAGCACGGTACATCAAGGCATTAAAACGGGTGTGAGCTAGCGCTTCAACAACAAATCTCATCTCAAAACTGATAGATGGCTATTTTCTCTTTTTAAAACTCAAAACATGTTTATTCATACAGCATGCTTCTTCATGCCAAAACATGTAAAATTAGCCAACCTATCATCAACATTTCTCAATCCTCAAGATCAATGTAAATTAGAGAAAAACATTGAAAACATGCATATCATGCTATTTCCTTACCCTATCCCATTTCTCAATACATATATACATCATAGTACTTTTCATGCTTCCATATCATTTCATAGAATTATAATATCGTACTAGTTCAAGCAATATATCTACAAAATTGCTATAAAATACGCACGAACATCTCTATAGCTAACACACAGTCCCTTACCTCGCTTTACTTGTGTGCAACTATCCACCTTTATGCTTCTCGCGTTCTCCTTTCGACTTACTCCGACGTATCATCCGAAACTGAAATTCATCCATCAAACACTCGAGTTAACGTTTCTAACTCTTGTTTAATTAAGCATTTATCCAACGCCTTAAATATACATTTTACCCCTTGTGGTAAATCTCACAATTTTATCCCAATAGCTACATGCCCAAACTATGCCCACAACATAATCATCCTCTCAAGATATCTCATTCATCATTAACACTTCTACATTCCACTTTCTCACACTAGACCATTCTTAGGTTATGGTGGATTCTTTACTTTCTAGGTAGTTTCTATCATATCTATGCATACTAATCATTTCCCATATCAATATCCAAACAAATGTACTTGGGTATTTGCATTAGAAACTCACCTAGCTTGATTTCCTCATTACTCCAATGGAAATACACCTTGTTGCTTAATTCCAACAAATGGAGAAAATGCCTCCCAACTATGTTGTTCTTCTCTTTGATGTGAACAACTTTGTCTCTAATAGCTTTTCCTCAAATCTTACTGAAAATGGCTGGATTTAGGAGTGAGAAAGCTAGGTTCTTGAGTTGAAGTGGAAAGGAAATGGTTATCCCGAAAATCTGTAGATCCAACTGCTGCTATTTATAGTTTTGACTTGATGAGATCGATCTTCCTTGGGTGGAGATCGATCTGGTCCTCTAAAATCCCTCTTTTTTAAGACGTTTTAAAGGCAGGAGATCGATCTATCGAGGCTTGAGATCGATCTGCTGTCAAACAGAAGCTTAAGGAGATCGATCTGGTCTTAGGGGAGATCGATCTGCTTCCAACCCGAGAGTTAAGGAGATCGATCTGATCCCTTTGGAGATCGATCTGTTCCCTTTCATTACTCACATAAGAGCATTCTAGCTCTCCCAGATTGATCTCTCATCCTATGAGATCAATCTGGCCTCCATATTTCCAGATTTTTTACAGTTTTTCTGCAACAACTCCCTTCAAAACTTCCTCAATTTACCTCCATAGTCCTTTCCTCATTCATCGCTCCTTGAGACTTAAAAATGTCATCCAATCACACTTAGTATATATTAAAACTTGTGGGAAATCTTTGTACAACCAAATTTTCACGATATTTCCCGAATAGAAGTATACAACTTATAAAAATCTTTCCTTCCATTTTACTACACTACTCATATACCATTTCAATCACATTCTTCTCGTGTTTAAGTTCATTTCTTCCTACTCATTCATAATGCAACTTGTACGTATAATCACGATTCTTATTACAAGTGCGTACATAGTCTTATGAACTTACACTGCATATACTTCACATTACAAATGTATCATTATACTTATGATTTTATTTACATTCCCATGCTCATATATACAGCTATACATATACGGGGTCTCACATTATGATTGTGAGATCTTGTACCACCCGAGTAAAGCAAATGTGGTTGCTGATGCATTGAGTAGGAAGCATCTCGGGATGGTGTCATTTATGATGGTTAGGGAACACGAGCTGTTCAAACAGTTCACGAACCTCAGTTTGGATATGACCCTGCCTGATGCTGATAGTGGATTTATGATAGCTAGCCTGCAGTTGGAACCGGATCTGGTAGATCGTATCCGACAGGCTCAGCGAGTTGATCAGCAGTGCAGTGATATCGTCGGGCAGATACAGAGAGGTACAGACACGAACTTTGGATTAAATTCGGATGGATTGTTGAGGTTCAGAGGAAGGATATGTGTTCCTGATGAGGCAGAGATCAGAAGGTTGATCTTAACAGAGGCTCACTCATCGAAGTATACGATACATCTAGGGGGTACCAAGATGTATCAAAACCTTCAAAAGGTTTATTGGTGGTCTGGGATGAAAAAGCACATTGCTTAGTATGTTGCTAAGTGTCTCATTTGTTAACAGGTGAAGGTAGAGCATCAGAAACCTGCAGGGTTATTGCAGCCTCTACCGATACCGACATGGAAGTGGAAGCATGTCACCATGGATTTTGTGATGGGATTGCCGAGGACCCGCAGGGGTCATGATGCCATATGGGTGATTGTGGATCGATTGATGAAATCAGCCCATTTTTTAGCTATGAGAGCTACCGATACTCTGAGCCAGTTTGTGAACCTATATGTGTGCGAGATAGTGAGGCTACATGGAATTCCAGTGAGCGTTGTTTCTGATAGGGATGCCCGCTTCACTTCCCACTTCTAAGAACGTTTTCAGGAAGCGATGGGGACCCAGTTAAGTTTTTAGCACCGCGTTCATCCTCAGACAGATGGTCAGTCAAAGAGGACTATACAGACCTTAGAGGATATGTTGAGAGCATGTGCATTGGATTTTGGAGGCTCCTGAGATGACCATTTGCCACTCACAGAGTTCACCTATAATAATAGTTTTCATGCAAGTATCGGGATGGCACCATATGAGGCATTGTATCGGCGTAGATGCCGTTCCCCTATTGGATGGGAAGAGGTTGGTGACAGATAGATCTTTGCTCTCGACTTGGTTAGACAAGCCTCTGAGGACGTCCAATTGATATGTGAGAGGTTACAGATAGCTCAGAGCAGGCAAAAGAGTTATACTGACAGGAGACGGAGACCACTAGAGTTTAATGTGGGTGAGTCAGTGTTTTAAAAGTTTCCCCTTCGAAGGGAATTATGAGATTCAGGAAAAAAGGAAAGTTGAGCCCTCGATTTATAGGGCCATTTGAGATACTTAATAAGGTGGGAGATAAGGCTTATAGATTAGCATTGCCACCAAAGTTGGCAAGTGTGCATAACGTCTTCCACGTATCCATGTTGAGGAAGTATTACCCAGATCCGACGCATGTATTAAGGTATGAGCCATTGGAGCTCAACGAGGGTATGACATACGTCGAGAACCCAGTTCGGGTACTGGACAGAAAAGAGAAAGTGTTGAGGACAAAGACAATTCCCTTAGTGAAAGTGCTTTGGCAATATCACACTGTAGAAGAAGCCACATTGGAATTGGAGAGCTTGATGCGGGAGAAGTATCCCGAGTTGTTCACAGAATAATTGGTTCTAATTTGGAGGACCAAATTTTTCAAGTGGGGCAGAATGTTAGACCCCGTATATGTATAATAGTATATATGTACATAGAAATGTAAATTAAGTGATGTATATGTGATGTAAGTCCATAAGTTAATGTACACGCTTGTAATAAGAGTTGTGATGGTACATACAAGTTACATTATGTATGAATGTAAAGAAATGGACTTAAGCATGTGGAGAATGTGAGTAGAATGGATTATGAGTAGTGTGGTAAAATGGAAGCAGAATTGCATAAGTTGTGCACTTCCATTTGGTTTATACCATGTAATTTTGGATATACAAAGATTCTACACAAGTTTCAATAGGAATAAGGTATGTATGGATGTCATTGTCAAGCCTCAAAGATGAATGAATGAGAAAATGATCATGGCAACAAAATGTAAGAAGTTTGGTAAGTGTTGCTGCAGAAAAACTGCAAAAAATCTGGAAATATAAATGACAGATCGATCTCATAGGATGAGAGATCGATCTGGAAGAGCCAGAATGCTCTTATTTGGGGCAATGAAATAGAGCAGATCGATCTCCAATGGAGCCAGATCGATCTCCTAAGCATTATGTAATGAAAAGATCGATCCTCAAGCACCCAGATCGATCTCCTTAGCTCTCTGTTTGGGAGCAGATCGATCTCATGCTTCGACAGATCGATCTCATGCTTAAAATGCCGTGAAAATAAGGGATTTAAGGGGACCAGATCAATCTCCTCTTGGCGCAGATCGATCTCCGCAAGCTATTTCTATAAAAGGAGTGCTGAAAATCAAAAATTTTTGGGAAAAACACTATCCTTCTTCGACCCAAAAACCTAACTTTCTCTCTCTAAAATCAGCCATTTTCAGTAAGATTTGAAGAGAGACCATTAGAGGCAAAGTTGTTCCTATCAAAGAGAAGAACAACATAGTTGGAAGACATTTTCCCATTGTTGGTATTGAAGGAGTTAAGGGCATTATCATTGGGAACAAGAAGAGAAATCAGATTTAGTAAGATTCTAACACTCCAACTATGGTACATTGTCTATTTAATTGATTTTGGAGTGGTTTGGCATGAGTATGGATGGCTAGAAACTATCTAAAATACATTGGAATGATTATGACCTAGAAATGGTCTAGTGTGAGAAAGTGGAATGTATGGAGATTAATGAGAAATGGGATGTCTAGAGGTGACAATAGTGTTATGGGTATGATTTTAAGATGTTGTTGGTGGATAAATTGTAAGATTTACCTAAAAGGGGTAAAATGTGGATTAAGGCATTGGTAAAATGCATAAGTGAATTATATTGAATAGTGAGGTCAAATATGGGTTAAAAACATTAACTCAAATGATTTAAATGAATGAATCGCAGCTTCTGAGGATACGTCGGGACGAGTTGAGCCGAGAGCGTGAGAAGCTAAGAGGAAAAGAGTCACACCAAGTAAACCGAGGTAAGGGAATTGTGTGAACACTTAGAGATATCTGTGCGCAACTTGGGCACATTAAATGCTTTGCTAGAATGCATGAGACGTTAGGAAATGATGTTGGGTGATTGAAGGGTTAAAGTTGGGAATTTGACAAAATGTGCATGAAAACAAAAGCATATTGCTTTGAAAATCATGTTTTATTGCTTTTTAGAAAATGATTGGTAGGTTGGCTGACATTGAAATGATTTGCAAAAGAAATGAGTGTGTTTTGGTTTTGTTAACCATACTTTGCAAAGTTTTGAGCCACCTACATGATTTCGTGAGTATGAAAGCGTGCTAGATTATGACTCGCACAAGATTTGACGTGTTTTATACACGAGTGCTAGAGGCACTAGTTTTCACATGGATTTCATATTTGTTTTGGCATTGTGCTTGGAGTTTATCTCGTACTAGATGCCCACCTTGCATGTTACCGTGTTTGGAGCTTCGAGCAGACTGGGTGTCACATCGATTAAATAGGCTCACACGTGCATTGTTTTAACATGATTAATTAGCCGTGTTAGGAGCTTCGGGTAGATAAGAGGTCGTACTGATTAAATAGGCTCAGACGTGCGTTTGAGATGTGGCGTGATATGATGTGTTGATTGGGTCCACGGAGTACGTTGTACCGTGCATGTAGCATGGAGTACGTTGTACAGTGTTGAGTTGTGATGTACCGTCTTCGGACGAGATGTGCTATGGACCGGCGGGTAGGATTTGACCCACCTCCCGTGTGGAAGCAGATAGTGGTGATATCCCACACACCTGATCCGTGTAGCCGGTATCACAGGTTATGTACATAGGCCTTAAGGTTATTACCTGTTGTTGAACTGCCTATCTCACATGTCTATTGCTTTAAGAATAAATCCATGTTTGAAATGATTTGTGGGTCAGGAAAGTCCGAGGGTGGGCTGAGACCTGACTAGTGTTGGATTGATTTGTTAATGGTTTTTAAAGTGCACGGATGCATGATGTTTAATGCCATGCTTTATTGTGAAAATGCATGATGTTTAATGTCATGCTTTATTGTGAAAATGCATGATGGTTAATGCCATGCTATTTGAGAAAATGCATGATGGGTAATGCCATGCTTTTATTGTGAATTATGCATGATGATTTATATCATGCTTTAAGTTGAAATGTGCACTGGATTTTAATAGCATGAATGATTTACATACCATTAACACAATCATACACTCATGTTTTGAGATAAATGATGAATTAAATGCTTTTGAGCTTGGCATCACGATCACGTAGATAGTGTAGTATCTACCTGTTCGCATGATTGCCTTACTGAGCGTGTGGTTTGCTCACCCCCCCTTATTTTCCCTCTCTCTAAAGAGATTTGAGTATAGAGTGAGCGTGACTGGAGGCATTCCCTTTTTGGTAATCCGCTGCATCCCATCGCTAAAGGTATATACACTGTTGAAATTTTGTATCTAAACTTACGATAGCACAATAGCATTTTGTATATAACTATTGGGGATGTAAAACAATGTAAACACATGTAACAACTCTGATATATTTACATTTATACAAGTGTTTATTGATGAATAATATACAAATTGAATTGGTATGGTAGAGTGAGTTAGACGTCGACACACAGCCCAACTATTGAGAGTGTGGTTGGTCACGATCAAGGAAGGATGATTAATAATTGATGCATAAAAAAGCGAAAAATTTGTACGTATTTTGGTGAGTTGAGGGTCGGGACAGTGGTGCCATGCATAAACCACCCTTTCTCCACATATTTCAAAACAGATGTTATAATTCATGATGTCATGATGTCATGTAAAACAAGTTCATATATGGATTCAAAAGCATGGAAAACTCGACATGCATATCCATTTAAAACCTTTCAACATCGTTAAAACTTCACAACATAGTCAGGACTCAACCCATCCCTCGGGTATTCTTGACTCCCACAAAACCATGAAATCAAATGCTTTTTAAAGCAACAGTACCATGTGATATACTGAATGTCATGTAAAACCAGTTGACATCATTCATGGGTTTAAATAGCATGAAAAATAACATCATGCAAGTTTCTGTTTAAAACCCAATTTAATTTTCATCAAAACCATATCTCAGTCAAGATCCAACCCCTCCCTCGAGTGATCCAGACTCACATAAAAATCCACAATTGAGTTTCTCAAAACATCAACAGGCGAGACTAGGCAATATATGTATATCTCAGGGAAATAACCAGGACTATGGCTATGTGTCCTCGTGAGCCCCTCTGCTACACGGATCCTAATGTACAGGGTCTCACCACGATCTGGAACCGCCCGAGAGGTGGGTCAGTCCAACCCGTCTGTCTTATCCGATCCCACGCATATGAAGATGCCACTCGTATCCAAAGATACCACTTATCCGAAGATAACACGCATCCGAAGATGCCACACGGTATAACGTAGTCCATGCTACTTGCACGGTACAACGTACTCCATGGACCCATATCATATCTCCATACTCATGCCCTGTCTCAAAACACACGTGCGAGCCTATTTAATCGGTGTGACACACAGTCTACCCAACGCTCCAAGCACGGCTCATCGTATGTTCTCAGAAAACCAGTGCGAGCAATGCTCCAGCACTCTCATAAAAATCAAGTAAAACTAGTGCGAGCTAAGCTCTAGCACTCTGTACACATTTCATGTGAAAATCTTGTGCGAGTTAGACTCCGGCATCGTATTATGAAAATTATATAAAAATCTTGTGCGAGTTAGACTTCAGCACCGTGTCACGAAAATCATATAAAAATTTAGTGCAAGTTAGACTCCAGCACCAGTACATGTAAAACACTAGTGCGAGCTCTTGCTCCAGCACTAAGGTATTCTTCACACAAATCAAAGCTCGTGCGAGCTGAGCTCTAGCACGTCACATTTTCATAAAATCACGTAGGCGGCTACATTTCTCAAATCATTTTCAGAGAAAATCAACATCTGTTGAAATTATGCAATGCGGTGCATTTTTATTTAAAAGTTAGCCAGCCTACTCATGAATGTGTTTAAACACCTCAAGAAATGAGCAGGAATCTCTTGTCCTTGGTCCTCCCACATTTTTCCTAAAGTTGGAAATTTTACCCTTAACAAATGGTATTTTGGTAATTTGCCTATTAGGGGTACTAAAAGTTTTATTTGAAATCTAGACCCTTCAGACAATTTAAAAGATTGCAAATGAATTTGAAATTGCGTAAAGTTACCTCTAGCAGTCCGTAAAATTCCCTTACCTGGAATCACGCGCGAGCTTATCCCGACTCGATCGTACCAGGTTTCTCAATCCAATTCGCTCATCTACGAAGCTGCATATAACCACATATTGGTTCAGTTCAAATATATTGGTCAGTATTTCACTCTTAGTGATCGAATCTAAAGCTCTGGGTCCGTTTTACTCTATTGGGCCCGATTGCACCTTAATGGGCCTCGACCCCTTTTCAGCCCATTTCCATTTATTTAATCCCTTCATCGGGCCTATTGGGCTCTTAACATTGGGCTTCGTTCCAAACTCTTTGGATAGCTCGTATATCATTTACGACAGTTTACTCAAATTCCCAATATTATTCACTAAAGGCGAAATTAAATTCGTAATGCGTAAAATAAATTTCTAATATGCGAATAATTATATAAATTATCGTAAATGAGCTTTACTTACTCGAGATTATGCGATGTTACGCAAATCGAAGTTCAATCGGTCCACGTTCGAAATTTATCGTCGAACTGCACAATTTATATTTAATTCTGGGTTAATTTTCGATCAAATATAATTTAAATAAATTTCTAAGAAATCAAATCGGTCAATTTTGACGGCTTACCAACTTATCCGAAGTCCGGTGTATATTCGAAAATTATTCCCCTTTTTCCTTTTTCTATTTTTCTCCCTTTTTCCTCTCTTTCTTGGCTGAACCGGTTCGGTCCGATTCAACCCGATTCAGACCATCGGTTCAGTCCAGTTTGACCGATTCAGTGCCTTGTCGACCAGTTCTCCACCAATTTTCACCTCCAGAAGCTCCTCTGGGTCGTCCGATTCTCAAATCTGGCCTCTGTTTCGTCCAAGACCATCGGAAAGTGGTCGGTCCAGTTGTTCTCTCCTGGCCTTCGGTACCCATTTCATTTTCTGTCGTTTTCGACGCCGTCCGTCGGTTTCGACGGTTGTGGCCACCACCAATCTGTTCGTCTTGGCCTCGAGGACGTTCGACGGTGCTCGGGTGGGGCTATATCGACGTCGTTCGTCGAAAATTTCTCTCCCCCTCTCGATTTCTCCGTTACTCTCTGTTCCTCTCGTCGGTCGTTGTTTTTCCTCCACTGCCGGTGCCGACAAGCTCGACTGTCCCTCTCGTCCAGCTTTTTGGTCACCGGAGGTCATCGGTGATGGAGACCGACGGCCTCGGTCAGCCCTCGTTTCCGTTTTTTCCTTAGAAATCGCGAAACGCGATTTCCTTTTTTTATTATTTTTATTTTTATTTATTATTTATTTTTATTATTATTTTAATCCTTATTTTATTATTATTTGGTCAAAATATCTTAAGAAAATTATTATTTAATTCATTTAATATTAAATAATTTTTTTGGTATTATTTCGACTTTTCGGTATATTTTTCGATTATTTTTGGGATTATTTTTCGAAGTGAAAATTTGATTAATTCCGATTAATTCTCATAAATTCATATATTGATCAATTTATCCCGAAATTTAATTATTTCTTCGTTATTGATCAAGATTTCGCAATCTCATATTTTTAATTAAATTTTCTTGTAGAATTTATATCGACTTTCGGTCTTTTGACCATTTTGCCATTGCACGTGTTCGGGATCACTTAAACCCGACTTCTCTTGGCTAATACTTACTCATTTCATATTTTAAATCCTTATTTCCAATCCGGATCCCATTTGTTTAAATTTGTAACCATTTTCAATTCTTTATAAGAAATTACGTTATAATTCGGGTCTTACACCAAAAATGGTCATAGCTAACTATTATCGCTTGTCAACTAAAGCAAAACATTTAGCTATAAAACCTATCTAAAAACATGTTTTGAAATTAGTGTTAATCACAATGTGGATAAAAACAGAGTTAGCTTAAATCCAAAACATAGAGATGAATGTCTCCCATATTTTCCAAAACATGCCATAAGTGAGATTTTAAAGCTTCTTTAATACAGGTATAAACTAATGCAAGCTTTTTAAATCCCATAAGACTAATCTTATACATAAATGCAAGAGTAATATAAACAAGGTTCACATAAGAACATATCCTTTTCGATAATCTTATCTCTGATATTTTCACATACTTATAACACTTAGGATCCTTGAACATCATTTGATTCTTGCTCTAAGACCTGATTAATCCCTACGATGCTACCTCGCATTAAAAGAATTAATTTATACCTTAAGATGCTACCTTACCCCCCAAGGATCACTTATCCATTCGATATTCTTATCCAAATCAATCAATCTTTTCATAAATCAAAATTTCAATTATTTCATCAATCATCCGTACCTATCACACATAGTTTATGAACATTCTTCAATTTATGTTCTAGGACTCATTTTATTTCATATGATGCTACCACGCATCTATGAAATTAACTTATAGCTCATGGTACTACTTTCCTCTTCAATGATCACCTATTGATTTCATATTCTTGTCGATAATCCAATCACATGTTCTTGTCACACTTATAATCCTCAAACATGTTTTAATTTCTGCTCGAGGACCCAAATTTATTTCATATGATGCTACCTTACATCTATGGATTTAATTTAGAATTTTCTAAATTCAGAATTATTCTATATGATGCTTCTTTGCATTTAAAAAGGGAACTACTAACCCGATATTGTTCATGATTATTCCTTATCACTCTATAATGTATCGATAATTCATTTGATCCAATTATGTATGAAATCCTTAAGCATTTCTTAATTTCTGCCTTCATAATTAAATTCATTATTTATGATTTTAATTAGTAGATTTTGGATTTCATACTTAAATTCATTATTTATGAATTTCATTTGTAGCTTATATAATTTAAGTACATAATATGCTACCTTATATGGTCATCGATTCTTCGTTTTCATATTTAAATTCATTAATTATGAATTTAATCGTAGCTTATGCAATTTAATTAAATAAAATGTTATAACTACTGTAGCATGTAAGATTTACCTACCTCGTAAGCTAATACAAATTGTATCAAGTGAGATTCACTTACTTGAGATATTGTGATGGCACGTAAATCGTGGCTTGGTTGTGTAAGACCCTCAAATTCATAAGTATATACATGCACATGCTATGTGAAGCATAAATGATGTAAAGTCCATAGAATTTAATGTTTGATGTGTGTACAAGTTTCGTTATGTGTGAATAATAAGAAATGGACTTTTGTATGTGAGGAATGTGAATATATGGAATTATGAGTAGTGTGGTAAAATGGAATGAAGTATGCATAAGTTGCATAAATGGTTATACTCCATTTGGTTGTAAATTATATACCTTTGGTTATACAATGAATGCACACAAGTCTCAATGTATATAAAGTAGGAATGAATGTCATTTTCAAGCCTTAAAGGTGATTGGATGACAAAATGACTATGGCAGCAAAATAAATGAAGTTTCGTGTAAGTTACTGCAGAAAACTGCAGTAAAATTTAGAAAATATGATTGAGAGATTGATTTCATGGGATGAGAGATCGATCTAGAAGAGCCAAAACTGCTTCTGTTCGAGCAATGGAATAGGGCAGATCAATCTCCAAGGAAGTCAGATCGATCTGCTAAACCTTCTGTGAAGAAAGAATCGATCCCTAAAGGGCCAGATTGATTTCCTTAAGCTACTGACTTGCAACAGATTGATCTCATGCAAGAGTAGATCAATCTCCTTAAGGTTATGTGTTATGCAGATCGATCTCATGTTAGGAGCAGATCGATCTCTTTAAGCTTGAAAGGTCGATTTCAAAAGGAAAAAAGTGCAGGGTAGATCGATCTCATAGAGAGAATTCTATAAATACTGGACTTCTGCATTTCAATTTGCACGAGAGAAACTATTCCATTCAAGAGTAAAAGTGTAACCTAACATCACTACACCAGAAAACTTCAGTTTGCATTCAGTTTTGAGTGAGGTGTAAGTGAGCAAAGTTATTCTTGGCAAAGAGGAGAACAACATACTTGGAAACAAGAGATTGAGATCAAAGGTTTCAAGAGCAAGGAGGATTTGTACAAATTGGTGACTAAGGAAGGAAATCTCAGCTAGGTAAGATTTAATGTACCAAGTTGATATATGTTAAACTAGGTGTGTTGATGAGTTTATTGGTATATATATGATTTGTTGGAAATGAAACGATCATAAAAAATGAGCATAACCTAGCTATTGGCGTGAAAATGAGAAAGTGGTGAGGAAATGGTGTTAACATGGATTTAATGATAGAATATGTATGTATGCAAGATTATAAGTTAATCTTATGAAATGCATAAATTGGAAACAAGGAAAAATGGATATAGATATGTGAAAATGTGGTTTTATACTATATTTGGAGAAAATGATGAGATTTAAGTATTAAATTGAGATTTGGCAAAAGAAATGAGTATATAGCAATATACTAATAATTATAACAGCTTCAAAAATTACCTTGGAAGCTGATCAGACTGCAAGAGTGAGCAGAAACGAGGAAGAGAGGTCACTTGATGTGATCCGAGGTAAGGGAATTTTGTGAGTAGCTAGAAATGGCTACACGTATTTTGAATAGCATTTCGATATTATATGCTATATAAATTCCCATGAATAGGCCTGATATGTGATAGAGATTAATGCGATAAAGTGAGATTTTATCCAAAAATAGGATAAAAAGCCTTAGAAGCATGTTGTGACCCATAATTCATGAGTTGCATGATAGAATGGCTAATGTTTTCATGTATATGCGAAAACAACACATTTATGTGCTAATTTGATTTGACTTGGGTGAGTTGTGATTTGAAAAAGCCATTTATCAGGTTTTGTGTGAAAACCATAAGTGCTAGAGAATACTCGCACTATATTTTGAGATATGCACCACATAGTACTGGAGGATATACTCGTACCAAATTTAAATGCGATTTTATGCATGTTAGAGTACTAGGAGCATTGCTCGTACTCAGTTTGTGATTGATGCATATAGAGTATTGGGAGCTTTGCTCATACTCAGTTTTACATGATAGAGTACTGGAAGCGTTGCTCGTACTCAATTCTTCATGATTTATAGATGACATAGTACTTGAGCGATAGCTCGTACTTAATTTGAAATGATAACTACACATGACCTAGTATTAGAGGTTACTCGTACTAGTATTGAATATTTTGATATGCATACACAGTGTTTAAGGGGCGGAGTATTAATTGTGAGTCACACTCAAGACGCGCACTGAAATATTTATGTGATATATAAGATATGTTAAAGAAAAAATCGTGACGATTGCCTCGTGTAGACTGAGTGTCACACTGTGTGAGATGTTCGCACATGGATTTAGAGACGTGGCAATTATTTTCCATAGTATGAGGGCTAAAACTTATGGCAAGCACCCGACTATGATGTATTTCCATGGTGTGAGGGCTAAGACCTATGGCAGGCACCCCGACCATGAGGAGAGGTTCCACGTGTGTACGTTGTACCGTGCGAGTGGCATGGAGTATACTGTACCGTGTGGTGGAGTTATGGAGATGAGGAGTTTATAGCTGGCAGTTGTGATAGACTGACCCCCCCTCCCGTTACAGTAGTGGGAACCCGCACACCGAGATCTGTGTTGCTTGGGATTTCACCATTATAGGATATGACCATAGTCCAGGAGAGCATTGCATTTAGCCACTGAGTCTCGCATGATATATCACTTGTTTTCATGATACGGTTAGACTTGAGGGATAGGTCAGAAACCGATTATTATGTTGTGTTGTGAACTTCCATATTTAATGTGATTTATATGTAAATGGCAATTATTTCTATAAAGGCATTCTGAAAGTATAAAGATGTATTGTTTTGCATGAAAGCCTACATTTGATAACTCAGCATGATTTTAAGTACATGAGACTTATTCTGTACTACTATTATATCATTTTGATACATACTTTGAGATGAGAGAAGGAAAGGCAAAGCATTATTTTTAGTAGATAGTGTGGACATCTACTTACTTGCCTGATTTCCTTACTAAGCGCGTTGTTTGCTCATCCCCCCTTTTTTTCCTCCCTCTACAGATCATCCGCAGTAGATTGAGTGTGGCTGAAGTATAGCATTCCTTTTGTCTGCTGCCATTTCCCATTGAGTTAAAGGTATACACATCGCGTACTATTTTTGTATCTGAACAATGTATAAGCACAGCGACGTACACTTTGTAGTACTGGGGATGTAATTATGTAATTATGTAATTATGTAATGTAAATAAATCTACTTAGGAGAAATATGTACGTATAGTCAAAAGATATGTATGATGACATGTATGTATGATGTGATAAGATGAGTATGAAAGAGATGACTAATGTCGAATCACAGCCCAACTGTCGAGGAGAGAAAGGTAAGTAAAAAGTAAAAAATTTGTAATGGTGTTTGGTAAGTCACGGATGGAGGTCGTGACAGGTCAAACTTGCGTTTGTCGCCTATTGTCGCGTTACACATTTATATATTTAAATCGGGTTAGTTTCGACCAAATATAAACTCAAATAAATTTTTGAAAAATTATAATAGTCAAATCTGACCTCTAACCAATTTATCTTTAAATCGAGGCACCTAAAATTTTCTCTTATTTTTTTTCTTTCTTTTCATTCCTTTTCTTTTTCTCTTTTCTTCTTTTCTGGCTAAACCGGTTTAGACTGCTTCAACCCCTTTTTTATTTGTTAAATCGATCCAGTCCGGTTTAACCTATCATCTCCGGTTTGGTTCCTACTGGACCAGTTCTCCAGTTATCTCCTCCACCATGTGAATCGATTTTACCGAGGGTGCCTTTGGTTGGCGGCGGTACTAGCAGTTTGGTATCAACACCGACGGATTGAGGCCTTCTCATCTCCGGCCTTATTTTCCTTTCTCCTTTGCTGATCCGCCCTTCTTTACGCTATAGGTGCCTATTCCACCATCTATTGGCCAGCGACAATGTGCTCTTCCTCCGGTCAACATCTCTCCATCTTTCTCTGTTTCCCATCTTTCATTTCTCATATGTTTTAGAAAAGAGAAAATTGAGAGAAAGGGATCGGGAAACCCGATCCCTCCCTTTCCTTTTTTAGCATATATATTAAATATATATAGTTATATCTATAAAGCTTCTGAAAGAAGCTTTCAAATTTTTTAATATTACCTATTTATATATATCTATGTATATTATATATTTAATATACATTAAATATATACAATATATATACCTATATGTATATATTTTTCTTTTTCCTTTACTATATATTATCCTGAATATTCGGAATAAATTTTCAATAGTGGAAAATTTTCGGATTATCACAGATGATGATAAGGATAGCATAAAATTATCTATGAATGGAAAATTATTTTTAGCATGTCAAGCTTTGAGTGTGTAAGTCAAAGAAGATGATGAAGTACAACAAGAGAATATTTTCATACAAGGTGCCTAATCCAAGATAAGGTATGTAGTATAATTATTTATGGAGGTAGTTATACTAATGTAGCTAGCATTATTAGTTAAAAGAACAAATTTACCTACTATTAAGCATCCTATACCATATAAATTGCAATGGTTAAATGATTATGGAGAAATAAAGGTAACTAAACAAGTGTCGGTTTCATTTGCTAGTGGTAGATATAAAGATGAGGTCCTTTGTGATGTAGTTTCCATGTATACTGGTCATATATGTCCCGCCCTTCTCCCACACATGACCTGACCAAAAATCACAATAAATTATTCACTTTTTACTTACCTTTATCTCCTCAACAGTTGGGCTATGAATAGGCATTAGTCTCCTCATCCATACATACCTTACCATTCTTTTTTGTATCATACATACATGACATTCATATCATAAGTAAGTTCATATGCTTAAATATAATTACATAATTACTTTTACATCCCCAACATTAAAACCGTATACATCACTGTGTTTATGCATTGTTCAGCTACAAGAGAGTGGGCATGTGTATACCTTTCGCTAGATGGGGAGTGGCAGCGAATCAAAGGAAACTGTTCAGCTACAAGAGAGTGCGCATGTGTATACCTTTCGCTAGATGAGGAGTGGCAGCGGATCAAAGGAATGCAATACCCTGGCCGACTCGATCTACTAACGAGAATCTGTAGAGATGGGGGAAAATGAATGGGATGAGCTATCAACGCGTTCAGTAAGGAAATCAGGCAAGCAAGTAGACATCCATACTATCTACTGAAAATAGTGCTTTGCCTTTCCTTCTCTCAATTCAAAAGCATGTTTAAAATATATATAATAATAGTATAGATTTAAAATCCCATGTACTAAACACATGCTGGTTTATCAATCAGAGGCATCCATCCAAAACAATGCATATTTAATCATTTAAGAATGCCTTTATATAAAATATGTCATTTACATTCAAAACACAGTAAATATGGCATTTCTCATCACAACATAAATAAATCAATCGGGTTCCGACCTATCCCTCAGGTCTACCCGTATCATAAAACACATGTGATATATCATGAAAGACTCAGTGGCTAAATGCAATATCTTCGGACTATGGCCATATCCTAACAAGGTGAAATCCCAGGCAACACAGTACTCGGTGTGCGAGTTATCACTGCTGTAACGGGAGGGGGGTCAGTCCATCACAACCGCCAGCTATCAACACTCTCCTCCACAACTCCACAATACAAAACATGGTACAGTGTACTCCATGCCACATGCACGGTACAACGTACACCTGTGGACCCTACATCATGGTCGGGGTGCCTGCCATAGGTCTTAGCCTCTCATACCATGGAAATACATCATAGTTGGGGTGCCTACCATAGGTCTTAGCCCTTATACTATGGAATAAATGCCACGTCTCTAAATCCACGTGAGAACATCTCAACAGTGTGACACTCAGTCTACATGGAGGAAATCGTCACGGTTTTTCTAACATGTCTATATATCACGAAAAATACAGTGCGCGTCTTGAGTGTGACTCACAGTCAACGCTCCGCCTCAAAACACTATATATGCATGTCAAAATATCAACACTAGTGCGAGTAAACCTCCAGCACTAGGTCATGCATAGTTCTCATTCAAATCAATTACGAGCAAATCGCTCAAGTACTATGTCTTCTACAAATCATGAAGAATCGAGCACGAGCAACGCTCCAGCACTCTGTCATGCATCTCATGTAAAACTCGAGTACGAGCTAATCGCTCCAGCACTCTATCATGCACAAATCACATAAAATTGAGTACGAGCAATGCTCCAGTACTCTATCATGCACAAATCACATAAAATTGAGTACGAGCAATGCTCCAGTAGTCTATCATGCATGTCAAATAAATGTAGTGCGAGTAAACCTCCAGCACTAATGTATGTGAAAAACATCTGAAATCAAATGCGAGTTGTGCTCCAGCACGATTGTTTCCACATAATTCGATAGATGGCTCTTTAAAAACAGGGATGTTTAAAATCACTAAAATCAACACTATAAAGTGTGCTTAGTTTACATCGACCTCAAAACATTAGCCCATCCACCTACTATTCTGCTACACAGCAGTAAAAACCACTCAAAACATCATTTCCATGTTTTTTACAACTTTTCCCAAAATTTAACTTTTTTGCCTAAATAGGGGTAAAATCGTAATTTACCCATATCGGGTCCCTATAATATTATCGATTTTCTCAGACCCTCAAACAATTTAAGTGAATGTAAAATCCAACGAAAATATGCACAGATATCTCTAACTACTTGCAAGAGTCCCCTACCTCGGATCACGTAGTGTGACCTCTCTTCCTCTGTGCTATCCAAACCTCGCAGTTCGGTCACTCTCAATATGACTCTGGAGTTGCATTTAACCATTCACTGGATTAATTTCACGTTTCCTACTGTATTACACATTTAATACTTCATTTCACTTAATTGTACCCATTTACTCTAAATGGGCCTAAATACTTTAATTGGGCCTTAACCCGTATTAAGCCCATTCATCAGGGTCTATTAACTCATTAGGCCTATCAATACCCATTAGGCTTTATTCCAAGCTCTTTGGATAGCCTGTATAACATTTACGACATTTATTTCAAAATTCAGAATATATTTCACTAATTGTGGAATTTAATCCGAAATTCGTAAATTAAATCTTAAATACGCATAAATCACTTAAATTGTCGTAAATGAGCTTTACTTACCCGAGATTATGCAATGGTACGCAAATCAAAGTTCGATCGGGCTTCCGTTTGAAATTTATCGTCGAACTGCACAATTTTGTATACTTAACTCCGTGTCAATTTTCGATTAAATATAATTTAAATAAATTTATCGAAAATCAAATCGGTCAGTTTTGACCTCGTATCAACTTACCCGAAATTCGGTGAAATCCCAAAAAAAAAATTTTCTTTTTCCTTTTTTCCCCTTTTCTCCTTAGCTGAACCGATCCGGTTCGGTTCAGCTTAGAAGGTTCCTAACGAACTGCTGACCGGTTCAGGGATCTTTTGGTCGTGTCGGAGTCGTCTGGTCTGTTCCCGGTGTCTCACCACCGCTGTTCGGCACGCCACAGCCTGGGGATCATTCGGCTAGGCTCAATCGGACCCTAGCACCACTGGTGGCCATCGGATTCCTCTTTTCCTTTCGCAGCCTTCCCCTCTTCGATTTGCAGGCGTCCAGCGTCGGTAGAGGGCGTAACCGATGCCGATGGGTGCGCACGGACCTCCTCTTCCTTTTTCGGCCCCTTTCCTGGCCGTTGGGTCACTGGATGCTCGTCGATGATGGGATTGATCTTCCTCGGCTTGCGTCAGTTTCCTCGTGTGGGTTTCTTTCTCCCCTCGTTTCTAACTTTCCAATTTCGTTTTTTTTAAATATTTTTATTATTACTATTTTATTCCTTAAAATAATAATAAATATCTCAAAAATTCATATTAAATTCATTTAGTCCGTAAATGAATTTATCAGTCCGATTTTACTTTTTCGGTATATTTTTCTCCTATTTTTGGGCTCATTTTTCGAGGTAAAAATTTTGAAAATATTAAATAAATTCATATCTTGATCAATTCGACTTTAAATTCAATATTTTCCTCGTTATTGATCAAGATTTCTCAATTTCATATTTTTAATGAAATTTTCTCATCGAAATTATACCGGATTTCAATCTTTTGACCATTTTACCCCTGCACTCATTCGGGATCAACTTAAACCTTTTCTCGCTGTTATGTAGCTTACATGCATTTTATTCTTTAATAGTTGATTGCATGATAGTAAATACTACTCTTATGATTCAACTATGAAATAAAGTGTTCGTACACATAGGAATCATAAGGTATAAGCTACATATAAAATCGAAAACTCGGGTCTGACAATCCTCCCCAACTAAAAGAATTTGGTCCTCCAAATTAGAACCAAATCACTCATCAAACAACTGGGGGTGGTTCTCTTGCCTCAAGCTCTCTAACTCCCAAGTAGCCTCCTCGGAAGTTTGATGTTGCCATAAAACTTTCACTAACCCGATAGTCTTCGACCTCAAAACCTTATGTTTTCTATCCAGTATCCGAATCGACCTCTCAACATATGACATGTCCTCACTGAGCTCCAAAGGCTCATAACTAAACATATGTGTCGGATCCGGGTGATACTTCCAAAGTATCGAAATGTGGAAGACGTTATGCACACTTGACAAATCTGGTGGCAATGCCAACTTGTAGGCCTTATCTCCCACTCGATCAAGTATCTCAAAGGGTCTAATGTAGCGAGGACTCAGCTTACCCCTCTTCCCAAACCTCGTTATACCCTTGGAAGGAGAACCTTCAGAAACACGGACTCACCAACTGCGAATTCAAGTATCCTACGTCTCCTGTCAGTATAATTCTTCTGTCGACTCTGAGCTGTCCTCAATCTCTCAACTATCAATCGGACATCCTCAGAAGCCTGTGTAACCATATCAGGAGCAAAAATCTTTCGATCACCTACTTCTTCCCATCCAATAGGGGAACGACATCTACAGCCATACAAGGCCTCATACGGTGCCATCCCGATACTCGAATGATAACTATTGTTGTAGGCAAACCCGGCTAGTGGTAAATGATCATCCCAGGAGCCTCTAAAATCCAGCACACATGCTCTCATCATATCCTCCAGAGTTTGTATAGTCCTCTTTGACTGACCATCTGTTTGAGGATAGAAAGCGGTGCTCAAACTCAACTGGGTTCCCATGGCTTCCTGAAAAATGTTTTCAAAAATGAGAAGTGAAGCGGGAATCCTTATCTGATACAATGCTCACTGGAACACCATGCAACCTCACTACCTCGTGTACATACAACCTTGCCAACGTACTCAGAGTATCGGTAACTCTCATAGCTAGGAAGTGGGTTAACTTCGCCAGTCTATCAACGATCACCCATATAGCATCGTGATTCCTCCGGGTCCTCGGTAAACCCATCATGAAATCCATAGTGATATACTACCATTTTCATGTCGGTATAGGTATAGGCTACAACAATGTTACAGGTCTCTGATGCTCTACCTTCACCTGCTAACATACGAGACATCTCGCCACATACCTGACCACCATTACACTTTCCGGAGGTTCTGATACATCTTGCCACTCCCCGGATGTAACGTGTACATCGATAAATGAGCTTTCGACAATATCAATCTCCTAAGCTCTGAGTCATCGGGAACACACAATCTACCTCTGAACCTTAGTAGTCCATCAAAACTCAACTTAAAATCAATCACTATGCCCCTTTGTATCTGACCAATCACATCGATGCAATACGACTCAGTCTGCTGAGCCTGTCTGATCCTGTCTAACAGATCTGGCTCTAAGCGTAAACTCGCAATCATACAATCCACATCCATGTCTGAAGGCACAACTCCCAAACTGAGGCTAGCAAACTGCTCTAGCAACTTGTACTCCCTGACCATCATATACGATACCATCCCAAGGCTCTTCCTACTCAAAGCATCTGCTACAACATTAGCCTTACCCGGATGATAAAGTATCTCACAATCATAATCCTTCAGAAGCTCTAGCCATCTTATCTGTCTCATGTTCAGCTCCTTCTGTGAGAATAGGTACTTGAGGCTCTTGCGGTCGGTAAAAATCTGAAACTTCTCACCATACAAGTAGTGGCATCATACCTTCAACGCAAACACTACTGCTGCAAACTCTAAATCATGGGTCGGATAGTTCTTCTCATGGTCCTTCAGTTGTCTGGATCCATAAGCAACCACCCTTTCTTCCTGCATCAACACACAGCCCAGTCCATGATACGAAGCATCAGTATATACTAAAAATCCTCCTAAGCTGGTAAGGATAGTGAGAATCAGAGCGGTGGTCAATCGACTCTTCAACTCTTCAAACCTCCTCTCATAATCCTCGTCCCACATGAATGCAACACTCTTCCGAGTGAGACGTGTCAACGGAGCAGCCAACTTTGAAAATCTCTCAATAAATCTCTGATAGTACCCTGCTAAACCCAAAAAACTCCTGATCTCGATAACTATCCTTAGCTGTTCCCACTGAACTACAGCCTCAATCTTGGATGGATCTACTGATACACCATCGCTCGACACTACATGTCCCAAAAACGAGATCTCTGTCAACTAAAAATCACACTTACTGAGTTTAGCATACAACTGCTACCCTCGTAGAGTCTGTAACACTATCTTGAGGTGCTGCTCATGCTCCTCCTCGGATCTCGAATACACCAATATGTCATCGATGAATGCGATAACAAATTGATCTAGATATGGGTTCAACACATTCTTCATCAAAGTCATGAAAGCTATGGGAGCATTTGTCAATCCGAAAACTAGGAACTCATAGTGACCATATTAGGTCTTAAATGTCGTCTTGGGTACATCTCCACTTCGAACTCTCAACTGATGATACCCAGACCTCAAATCAATCTTAGAAAAGACTTGCGCTCCCCGAAGCTGATCCAGTAAGTCGTCAATGCGTGGAAGGGGATATCTATTCTTGATGGTAGCCTTATTTAATAATCTATAGTCTATACACAATCGGAAGCTTCCATCCTTCTTCCTCATAAATAAAATCGATGCTCCCCACTACGAAAGACTCGGCCTGATGAAACCCCTATCCAACAACTCCTGCAACTGTCTCTTGAGCTCCTCTAGCTCAACTAAGATTATGCGATACGGTGGTCTCGAAATAGGCTCAGTACCATGTACCAAATCTATACAGAACTCCATCTCTCTATCTGGTGGTAACCTTGACAACTCATTCAGGAAAACATCTGGGTACTCACTGACCACAGGAATATCTACCATCTACGGATGTACCTTATCCGTATCCACCACATACACAATGAAACCTCTAATCACATCCGTAGAAGCATCAGCTGTGTCCTGGTCTAAGGTATGTACTCATCCACGATCCAGCACTTGCTTCCCTTTCTCTTCTGCCGTCGCTCTCCCTCTCTGAGCAGACGTACTAGCTAGAGCTCTATCAGGCTCCCTGCCCTTCTGTGGGGCAGTCACAAATGTCTCTAGGCACTCTCTAGCTATGTGTCTTTGTTTCCCACATCGAAAACATATAACAGGGCTCAACGGACAAGGTCTACCGCCATGATGTCTACCACATCTACTGCACTGATTAGTAATGGGCCTTTGTCCTCCAATCATAATGCTCTTCATCGGAGCTATGGTCGGGTCTGTAGGAGGTCTAACTGGTCGCTCTCTCACCTCTTCTATCTGTGGTCTCTTACCGAAGAGTCTCCTCCCTCCTCGATAACTGAACCCTTTATCTCTAGACGACCTCTTCCTCTCTATATCTCAGCTCTGATTAAACTTCCCAAACTCAGAGGAATGCCTCTCATAATCTTGCTCGCAAAGCAGCGCCCTGCGTACTGCCTCATCATATGTACCAATGTCCAGTGGTACCAATCTAGACTGCAACACCGGTCTCAATTCATCGATAAATCTACAGACCTTCCTGGTCTCGCTGTACATGGTATCGGGATCATACCTCCCCAAGGCCAAAAATCTAGTCTCTTACTCATCCACCATGAGACTCCCCTGGCTCAATCCCAAAAACTGACCTGCAGTCTATGCTGTGTCATATCAGGAACAACTGTCTCCTGAAGGCATCCAGAAACAGCTCCCAACTGATCTCAGCATGTGGGGCTCTCAATATCGGCCTGGTGGACTTCCACCAATGCTTTATCGTTCCCTTTAGTAGGAACGCAGCAAATACGACTCTCTTTTAAGTCGTATAGTCAAAGAAGTCGTACAACTTCTCCATCTTGCCAATCCACTCCTCAGCACTGGCTGGGTCCTTGACCCCTCGAAAAGATAGAGGTCCAAGCTTATGGAATTGTCGCAATCTATCCAATTCACACCCATATCCTAATCCTCTACTAACCTGAACTGGTGGGGGTGTAGGAGTATCAATAGTCTGTGGCATCTGTGCAGGCTGTGCAGGTGTATCAGGTGCAACTGCCTCTCTCGTTGCAGTCTCTACATCCTGTCCCTGTCTACCTGGCATAGTCTGTGCCAACAACTCTACTATCACCTCCAAGCTATGCTCCAACCTCGTGAAGTGTAACTCGATACTCTCTGATACCTTAATAGGACTCTACATCACCAAGTCAAATGAGGACTCATCTCGGCTCTCAGGCCTACCTCTAGGGCCTCTAGCCCTACCTCTCGCCCCTCTACCACGACGGGTAATTACCATAAAGGTTAGATTCCTGTATTCACAAACATTAATTTGTCCAACTCCCATCTTGTATACATAATTGTAACTGAACAAAACACAGTGATACGGGGATGTACACTTTCCTAATTACTATTGCCTAGACACATCAGACCAACTACGCTCTGATACCATTCTGTCACGCCCTTCTCCCACACATGACCTTACCAAAAACCACAATAAATTTTTCACTTTTTACTTATCTTTATCTCCTCAACAATTAGGCTGTGAATAGGTATTAGTCTCCTATTTCATACATACCTTACCATTCTTTTTCGTATCATACATACATGACATTCATATCATAAGTAAGTTCATATACTTAAATATAATTACATAATTACATTTACATCCCCAACATTAAAACCGTGTACATCACTGTGTTTATGCATTGTTCAGCTACAAGAGAGTGCGCATGTGTATACCTTTCGCTAGATGGGGAGTGGCAGCGAATCAAAGGAAATTCTTCAGCTACAAGAGAGTGCGCATGTGTATACCTTTCGCTAGATGGGGAGTGGCAGTGAATCAAAGGAATGCAATACCCTAGCCGACTCGATCTACTGACGAAAATCTGTAGAGATAGGGGAAAATGAATGGGATGAGCTATCAACGCGCTCAGTAAGGAAATCAGGCAAGCAAGTAGACATCCGTACTGTCTACTGAAAATAGTGCTTTGCCTTTCCTTCTCTCAATTCAAAAGCATGTTTAAAATATATATAATAATAGTACAAATTTAAAATCCCATGTACTAAACACATACTGGTTTATCAATCAGAGGCATCCATGGAAAATAATGCATATTTAATCATTTAAGAATGCCTTTATATAAAATATGTCATTTACATTCAAAACACAGTAAATATGGCATTTCTCATCATAACACAAATAAATCAATCGAGTTCCGACCCATCCCTCAGGTCTACCCGTATCATAAAACACATGTGATATATCATGCGAGACACAGTGGCTAAATGCAATATCTCCGGACTATGGCCATATCCTAACATGGTGAAATCTCGAGCAATACAGTACTCGGTGTGTGGGTTAACACTACTGTAACAGGAGGGGGGTCAGTCCATCACAATTGCCAGCTATCAACACTCTCCTCCACAACTCCACAACACAAACACGGTACAGTGTACTCCATGCCACATGCACAGTACAACGTACACCTGTGGGCCCTACATCATGGTCGGGGTGCCTGCCATAGGTCTTAGCCTCTCATACCATGGAAATATATCATAGTTGGGGTGCTTGCCATAGGTCTTAGCCCTCATAGTATGGAATAAATGCCACGTCTCTAAATCCACGTGAGAACATCTCAATAGTGTGACACTTAGTTTACATGGAGGAAATCGTCACGATTTTTCTAACATGTCTATATATCACGTAAAATACAGTGCGCGTCTTGAGTGTGACTCACAGTCAACGCTCCACCTCAAAACACTGTATATGCATGTCAAAATATCAACACTAGTGCGAGTAAACCTCCAGCACTAGGTCATGCATAGTTCTCATTCAAATCAAGTACGAGCAAATCGCTCAAGTACTATGTCATGTACAAATCATGAAGAATCGAGTATGAGCAACGCTCCAACACTCTGTCATGCATCTCATGTAAAACTCGAGTACGAGCTAATCGCTCCAGCACTCTATCATGCACAAATCACATAAAACTGAGTACGAGCAATGCTCCAGTACTCTATCATACACAAATCACATAAAATTGAGTACGAGCAATACTCCAGTACTCTATCATGCATGTCAAATAAATGTAGTGCGAGTAAACCTGCAGCACTAATGTATGTGAAAAACATCTAAAATCAAGTGCGAGTTGTGCTCCAGTACGATTGTTTCCACATAATTCGGTAGATGGCTCTTTAAAAACAAGGATGTTTAAAATCACTAAAATCAACACTATAAAGTGCGCTGAGTTTACATCGACCTCAAAACATTAGCCCATCCACCTTCTCTTCTGCTACACAGAAGTAAAAACCACTCAAAACATCATTTCCATGTTTTTTACAACTTTTCCCAAAATTTGACTTTTTTGCCTAACTAGGGGTAAAATTATAATTTACCCATATCGGGTCCCTATAATATTATCAATTTTCTCTGACCCTCAAACAATTTCAGTGAATGTAAAATCCAATGAAAAAATGCAAAGATATCTCTAACTACTTGCAAGAGTCCCCTACCTTGGATCATATAGTGTAACCTCTCTTCCTCTGTGCTGTCCAAACCTCGCAGTTCGGTCACTCTCAATATGACTCTGGTGTTGTATTTAACCATTCAATTTCACGTTTCCTACTGTATTACACCTTTAATACAGTTCATTTCACTTAATTGTGCCCATTTACTCTAAATGGGCCTAAATACTTTAATTGGGCATTAACCCGTATTAAGCCCGTTCATCAGGGTCTATTGACTCATTGGGCCTATCAATACCCACTGGGCTTTATTCCAAGCTCTTTGGATAGTCCGTATAACATTTACGACATTTATTTCAAAATTCAGAATATAATTCACTAATTGTGGAATTTAATCCGAAATGCGTAAATTAAATCTTAAATATGCATATATCACTTAAATTGTCGTAAATGAGCTTTACTTACCTGAGACTATGCGATGGTACGCAAATCGAAGTTCTATCGAGCTTTCGTTCGAAATTTATCGTCGAACTGCATAATTATTTATATTTAACTCCGAGTCAATTTTTGATTAAATATAATTTAAATAAATTTATCGAAAATCAAATCAGTCACTTTTGACCTCGTATCAACTTACCCGAAATCTAGTGAAATCCCAAAAATTTTCTTTTTTCTTTTTCTTTCTTTTTCTTCTTTTTCCCCTTTTCTCCTTGGCTGAACCGGTCCGGTCCGGTTCAGCTTAAAAGGTTCCTAACAGAATCGCCGACCGGTTTAGGGATCTTTTGGCCTTGTCAGCATCGTCCGGTCAGTTCCTGGTGTCTCACCACCGCCGTTCAGCGCGCCAAAGCTTGGGGATCGTTCGGTTGGGCTCGATCGTGTGAGATCTGAGGATTTCAAACATATTTTAATTATGTAATATGAACTTGAAGTATAATTTATTGAGCTAAGTGAATTGGAGAATGATAATTAGAGATTTATATGTTAAGTGTTTAAAATAAGTATGAAGTTATGAGGACAGATCGATCTGGGAGAAGGAGAGATCGATCTGGTGAGTTAAAAATGACAAGGAAGGAGGAATTTAAGTAGCAGATCGATGTCCAATGGAAGAGGATCGATCTCCTTATAATTCTGTTTGAGAGAAGATCGATCTCATGAGGAAGAGATCGATCTCCAAATGTTTCTGTTAGGGAGAAGATCGATCTCCCCAAGGCGCAGATCGATCTCATAAAGCCATAAAGAGATCGATCTCACCCCTCGACAGATCGATCTCCTAGGCATAAATTACCCCAAATCGTCCCCAAATTTAAATGCAGATCGATCTCATCAAGAGCCAGATCGATCTCTTACCCTCAGTCAATATAAGGAATCCCTCCTTTCTCCTGTAATTTCACTTTCTCTCTCTTCCAACCCCCATTTTCACTGAGCCCTAGCTTTCTCACTCATCCAAAGCACTCATTTTCGTCCAAATTAGAAGTTGTGGCAAGAAGAAAAGTTGTTCCTCACCCAAGGGAGAACAACATACTTGGAAATCGAAAGACGGATCGAATCGAGGTAAGAGATAAGCTCTCCACAAGTTTTGGCTCAGGAGTTCCAAAGTGGAATGTGAGGCTAGTTCGTGATACGGGGGAAACGATTGCACTATACGAGGTGCAAAGAGGTAAGGGAAGACTAAACCATTTGTGTATGTGTTTTGATGAATTGTTGTAGCATGAACCATTATTTGAGAATACAAGCATGTTTGGTGTTGTGTTGTGATATAATTGCACACGGTTTTTATAGCCGGTTGGAGCCCATTATTTTATGAGTTTATAAGCGGAGTGTGAAATTGCTTTATAAACCTTTGAGTTTGCGTGAAAAGTAAATTGGGCTCTACGTTAAGACGATATTGAGATTTGAGAAAATGTGTGGGTGTTTTACCGGTTGGAACTCGGTTTTAATATGTTTTGTGTTGAGTACACAAATGTTTTAAATGAGTTTTACGAGAGAAAACCATTATGAGTTCTACGTGAAGGCATAACGTTTTATAAGATAATGGCTAATGATTGAGACTTAGGCGTGTCATGTTGAATACACATCGAGCCTTGCTCTGGTAGCATGTAAGATCGATATAGTGGGACGCCTGGGAACTGACCCAAAGACCACAGGCCTTGTTCTGGTAACATGTAAGTCCAATTATTCCTCCGCTTTGGTAGCGTTGGGAGGCCTTGCTCTGGTAGCATGTAAGTCCGATATTCCTCCGTTTTGATAACGAGAGATGCCTCCGTTTTGGTAACGTGAGATAACCCCCGTTCTGGTAACGCTGGGTGGCCTTGCTTTGGTAGCATGTAAGACCGAGAGAGTGGGCCGCCTGGGAACCGACCCAGGGACCACGTGATAGTGTGCATGAGGCGAGGCATTGCTCTGGTAGCATGTAAGGCCGGGCCTTGTTCTGGTAACATATAAGTCCAATATACCATGCATACGACCATATTGTCGATGTTCCCTCTATACGAGGATGCCTGGGATGCACACCCAGAGGAGATTACATATTTGATGTGCCATGACGAGTTTTAATTGAGTTTTATTGCCTAGTCTCATTTTACACATGAGTTGTGTTTTGTGACCTTGTCACGTGCTATTTATTGAGGTGATTTTTATCACATATTTTGAGGACAGCCATTATCGCATATATTTACACATGCTTGTGAGTGCTCGATATTGAGCCTTTTTACCTTCATGTTTTCACATGATTTATAAGTTATGACATGATGATATTTTGAGAATCTTTCATGCTACGATTTCAAATGAGCTTCATAAACAAATACATATTTGTGATGCGTGATATGGTTTATATAACTGAGTTCCCTTACCCCCCTTACTGAGCGATTTGGAAGCTCACCCTGTTTTCTCTTCCCCCCAGATCGCTTCAATTGAAGTGAGTTCCCTGCGACGTACGGGTTAGAGGCTAGTGGAGGACTTGAGCTCCAGGCCGTATTTTGTGTATTGAGGTAGATATTTAATATTCATGTACCCAGACTAGAGTTATATTTACAGACATTCATTGTATAATGATGTACGGGATGTATTAGGATTAATTAACTTGGAATTGAGTAATGTATATAATACAATATATACTATATTATGATGAGATCCTGAGGCATGATAATTATGATGATGTATGACACTGCACAGAAATGCACCCTTAATTGTTAATGAGTAAAAAGTTTTAAATTAGCCCTATTTTCCGCGCTTCCGGGGCGTCACAGAGTTTTCTTGGTGTCAGAGCTAGGGTGTTTAGTACTGTCAATGTCGGTTAAGTGAAATATAATACATCCCAAGTGTCTGTAATAGTCTGGCCATGAACTGAATCTGAGGATTGAGATTTCAATCGATTTTGATATGTACGCGCAGGAGACGATTTGAGATAGAGAATGAGTAAACGACGAGGTCGTTCGAGAAGGCAGGCAGAGTCCCCTCCGCCACTTGTTCCACAACTAGAGAGTTCTAACTCTCGATTTAATCGGATTAAGACCGATGTGAGGTAAGGTTTTGAGCAGATGGCAGCGTTATTCGCTCAACACTTTGGAGCTAATGCCTCAGGTACTACTCCTACACCACCACAAGGGCCTCCCATACCCCCAATGCCTCCCGTCACTCAGCCTGATGACAAAAGTATGGTCCGACTGAAGGACTTTTTGAAAATGAATCCACCTGCATTTAGGGGAAAGAAGGATCCTACAGAGGTTGAGGAGTGATTGAAGGAGTTGAGAGTTATATTCGACTATCTGGGATGCACCGATGCTGAGAGGGTCAGTATGAGTACCTATATGTTGAAAGGGAGAGTTCGAGATTGGTGGGGTACTACCTAGGGTATTTTGATGTCCCACCAGGATGTGATTGGTTTAGAAGAGTTTCAGACAGCCTTTAGAGCCCAATATGTACCACAAGCTACCCAGAGAAGGAGGCAAGCAGAGTTTTTAAGTTTGGTACAGGGTGACATGTCTGTAGATGATTACGAGAGCCGATTTACCGCTCTACTGAGATATGATCCAGAGACTTTCAAGAATGAAGAGCTCCGCACAGAGAGATTTGTGTATGGATTGAAGCCCATCATCAGAGATCGATTGATTGGGTTGTGTATTACTGAGTTTGGAGATGCTCTGAGACGAGCACAAGAGATTGAGAGGGGAATTGAAATTGTATAGTCCAGAATGAGTTTAGAGCAGTGATTAGGGACAAAGGCAAGAGGCCAGCGATGTTTCAAGCAGATGTTTGGAGAGGTTCCTTCAGGAGAGGAAGGATTGAGGTACAGAAGGGCAGATTGGAGAGACCCAGAGCTTATCCTATTATCAAGGAGACCCCTCGATATGGCAGGCCGAAGATAAGGGTTTGTAGAGACTGTGGCCGATCGCATGAGGGAAGTTGTACTGGGTCGATCCGTGGATGTTTTAGATGTGGTGACACGGATCATAGAGTGAAGGACTGTCCTCAACCTCAGATACTACATGCTCCGAAGCCTACTAGACAGCAGCCTTAGAGAGTGAATCCCCAGAGACGGGCCACTGCTGCTGAGAAAGGGAAGAAACCTATGACACAGGGACGTGTGTTTGCCCTGGATAAGGAAACTGCGGACATTTCAGCAGAAACTATAAAAGGTACACTTTCTGTCTGTAATCATAAGGCTCATGTGTTGATAGATCCAGGATCCATGCATTCGTTTATTTCAGAGCATTTTGCATGTAGTTTAAATTTAAAGTTTAAACCTTTAGAGTATGTACTACATGTAAATACCCCTATGCGTGAATCCTAGAGAACTGAGTTAATCTATAGAGGATTTGAAATAAAGGTAGGAGATAGAGTGATGTTAGCAGATCTAATCATGTTGAATATACATGGGTTTGATGTAATTCTGGGGATGGATTGGTTGGCAACCAATCGAGTGAGTTTAGACTGCTACACTAAGATTGTAACTTTCTTCCTACCTGAACCTTACAGTGTACAGTTGAGATATTGAGGAAATGAATATGTAGAATTCTAGTAAGTAATTTGAGAATTTTAATATTATTTTTGAGAGTATTAAATATGATTGTTCATGTGAAGGTTACGAAACACTCATCTCAGACGATGAGCGGGAACATCCGAGGATTGAGGATATACCTGTGGTGTGTGAATCCCCAGATGTTTTCCCAGATGAGCTGCCAGGTTTGCCACCAGAGAGAGAGCTGGAGTTTACCATTGATTTAGTACCGGATACTCAGCCTATCTCTAAACCTCCATACAGGATGGCATTAGTGGAACTTGAGGAATTGAAGAAACAACTACAGGAGTTATTGGATCAAGGGTTCATTAGGCCTAGTGTTTCACAGTGGGGAGCACCGATTTTATTTGTCAAGAAGAAAGATGGTAGTCTCAGATTATGCGTAGACTACCGGCTATTGAATAATGCCACGGTGAAGAATAAATACCCACTGCCCAGGATTGATGATCTACTTGATCAACTAAGAGGGGCCTCAGTCTTTTCTAAGATTGATTTGAGATCGGGCTATCACCAATTGAGGATCAAGGAAGAAGATATTTCCAAGACGGCCTTCAGGACAAGGTATGGCCATTATGAATTTCTGGTGATGTCCTTTGGATTGACGAACGCCCCTGCTGCATTTATGAGGTTGATGAACGAAGTGTTCAGAGACTATCTAGATAAATTTGTGATAGTCTTTATTGATGATATCCTGGTATACTCTCGGCGTATGAGGAGCATGCACAGCATTTGTGGTTAGTACTTCAGATACTCCGAGATAAGCAATTATATGGAAAGCTTAGTAAGTGTGAGTTTTGGCTGAACCGGATAGCTTTCCTTGGTCATATAGTCTCAGAGGAAGGAGTATCAGTGGATCCAAGTAAAGTAGTAGCTGTGCTTAGTTGGGAGAGACCGATGACAGTTACTGAGGTGCGAAGCTTCCTTGGTTTGGCAGGGTATTACAGAAGATTTGTGGAAGGATCTTCAAGGATTGCCGCTCCTTTGACTAAACTCACGTGTAAGGAGACTCCGTTCATATGGACTGATCAATGTGAGCTCAGTTTTCAGGAATTAAAAAGGAGATTGACAGCGGCACCTGTGTTAACTATTCCTGAGGGATCAGGAGGATTTTCGGTGTATAGTGATGCATCTCATCAAGGATTGGGGTGTGTGCTTATGCAGCACGGAACAGTGGTCGCATATGGATCGCGACAGCTGAAAGACCATGAGCGGAATTATCCCATGCATGATTTGGAGTTAGCCACTGTGGTATTTGCTTTGAAGGTCTGGCGACACTACTTATATGGGGAAAGATTCTAAATCTTCACTGATCACAAGAGTTTAAGATATCTTTTTGATCAGAAAGAGTTAAACATGAGACAAAGGAGATGGATGGAACTCCTTAAGGATTATAACTGCGAGATTCTATATCATCCGGGTAAGGCGAATGTAGTTGTTGATGCCCTGAGCAGGAAGAGTATAATATCTGCTATGATGATCAGGGAATGGGATTTGTTAGAGCAGTTCGCCGAACTTCGGATCAGAGTTAAAGAGGTAGAGACTGGATTTTTGGCTAGCTTGAGGATAGAGCCCAGGATCATGGATCATATTAGAACTGGGCAGCATAGTGATCAGAGGTTGATAGATATGGTTAGCCAAGCTGAACAGAGTTCGCAGTCGGATCTCACAGTCAGTGAGGATGGATTGTTGAGATTCAGAGGACAGATTTGTGTACCGGACGATGATACCCTGAAGAGACAGATACTGAGAGAATCCCACTGCTCGCGATACACCATGCACCCAAGGAGTACTAAGATGTACCGAGACTTGAGAAAGGTGTACTGGTGGAGTGGTATGAAGCGAGACGTGGCAGAGTATGTGACCAGGTGTTTAATATGCCAGCAAGTGAAAGCTGAGCATCAAAAGCCTGGAGGGTTACTACAGCCCTTACCTATACCTACATGGAAATGGGAGCATGTCACCATGGATTTTATTATGGGTTTACCAAGGACCCGAAGAGGTTGTGATGCGATATGGGTCATTGTGGATAAATTGACTAAGAGTGCCCACTTCCTTGCCATCAAGAGCACAAATACTGTGGATGCCTTAGCTGAGCTGTATGTCAGCGAGATAGCTAGATCACATAGGGCTCCAGTGAGTATTACTTTTGATAGAGATTCCCGATTTACTTTTAGATTTTGGACCTAGTTTCAGGAGTCCATGGGATCTCGATTGAGTTTTAGTACCGCCTATCATCCTCAGACAGATGGTCAGTCAGAGAGGACTATTCAGACCCTAGAGGATATGTTGAGGGCATGTATGATGAATTTTAAGGGATCATGGGATGATCACCTGCCCCTAGTAGAGTTTGCGTACAATAACAACTATCATGCAAGTATTGGAATGGCACCCTTTGAGGCTCTATATGGTAGGAGGTGTAGATCCCCTGTAGCTTGGGAAGAAGTTGGTGACAGAAAGATAAATGCTCCCGAGCTTGTTGAACAAGCTGTACAGAGTGTGAAACTCATATGTGAGAGGCTACGGGCTGCACAGGGTAGACAGAAAAGCTACACGGAGGTGCGTAGACGGCCACTCGAGTTTGATGTTGGTGATGCAGTATTTCTGAAAGTATCACCGAGTAAGGGTATCGTGCGATTTGGAAGAAAGGAAAATTGAGTCCTCGATACATAGGACCATTCGGGATTCTTGAGAGAGTGGGAGAGGTAGCCTACAGATTGGCATTACCCCCACAGATGTCCGGAATACACAACATCTTTCATGTGTCTATGTTGAGGAAGTACCACCCGGACCCTTCTCATGTTATAGAGTATGACGAGATGGACATACAGGAGGACATGAGCTACACTGAGGAACCCGTCCGGATTCTTAATAGAAAGGAGAAGGTACTGAGAACCAAGAGCGTCCCATTAGTGAAAGTTTTGTGGAAACATCACTCAAGGGAAGAGGCAATGTGAGAACTAGAGAACCTCATGAAGGAGAAATACCCCCATCTCTTTGACTAGTTGAGTTGAATTTGGAGGACCAAATTCTTTGAAGGTGGGGAGGATGTGAGATCTGAGGATTTCAGACATATTTTAATTATGTAATATGAACTTGAAGTATAATTTATTGAGCTAAGTGAATTGGGGAATGATAATTGGAGATTTATATGTTAAGTGTTTAAAATAAGTATGAAGTTATGAGGACAGATCGATCTAGGAGAAGGACAGATCGATCTGGTGAGTTAAAAATGACAAGGAATGAGGAATTTAAGGAGCAGATCGATCTCCTTATGATTCTGTTTGAGAGAAGATTGATCTCATGAGGAAGAGATCGATCTCCAAATGTTTCTGTTTGGGAGAAGATCGATCTCCCCAAGGCGCAGATCGATCTCATAAAGATCGATCTCATAAAGCCATAAAGAGATCGATCTCACCCCTCGACAGATCGATCTCCTAGGCATAAATTACCCCAAATCGTCCCCAAATTCAAATGCAGACCGATCTCATCAAGAGCCAGATCGATCTCCTACCCTCAGTCTATATAAGGAATCCCTGCTTTCTCCTGCAATTTCACTTTCTCTCTCTTCCAACCCCCATTTTCACCGAGCCCTAGCTTTCTCACTCATCCAAATCACTCATTTCCATCCAAATCAGAAGTTGTGGCAAGAAGGAAAGTTGTTCCTCACCCAAGGTAGAACAACATACTTGGAAATCGAAAGATGGATCGAATCGAGGCAAAAGATAAGCTCTCCACAAGTTTTAGCTCGAGAGTTCCAAAGTGGAATGAGAGGCTAGTTCGTGATACGGGGGAAACGATTGCACTATACGAGGTGCAAAGAGGTAAGGGAAGACTAAACCATTTATGTATGTGTTTTGATGAATTGTTGTAGCATGAACCATGATTTGAGAATACAAGCATGTTTGGTTTTGTGTTGTGATATAATTGTACACGGTTTTTATAGCTGGTTGGAGCCCATTATTTTATGAGTTTATAAGCTGAGTGTGAAATTGCTTTATAAACCTTTGAGTTTGCGTGAAAAGTAAATTGGGCTCTAAATTAAGGCGATATTGAGATTTGAGAAAATGTGTGCGTGTTTTACCTGTTGGAACTCAGTTTTAATATGTTTTGTGTTGAGTACACAAATGTTTTAAATGAGTTTTACGAGAGAAAACCATTATGAGTTCTATGTGAGGCATAACGTTTTATAAGATAATGGCTAATGATTGAGACTTAGGCGTGTCATGTTGAATACACATCGGGCCTTGCTCTGGTAGCATGTAAGACCGATATAGTGGGACGCCTAGGAATCGACCCAGGGACCACAGGCCTTGTTCTGGTAACATGTAAGTCCGATTATTCCTCCGCTTTGGTAGCGTTGGGAGGCCTTGCTCTGGTAGCATGTAAGTCCGATATTCCTCCGTTTTGGTAACGAGAGATGCCTCCATTTTGGTAACGTGAGATGACCCCCGTTCTGGTAACGCTGGGTGGCCTTGCTTTGGTAGCATGTAAGACCGAGAGAGTGGGCCGCCTGGGAACCGACCCAGGGACCACGTGATAGTGTGCATGAGGCGAGGCATTGCTCTGGTAGCATGTAAGGCCGGGCCTTGTTCTGGTAACATATAAGTCCAATATACCATGCATACGACCATATTGTCGATGTTCCCTCTATACGAGGATGCCTGGGATGCGCACCCAAAGGAGATTACATATTTGATGTGCCATGACGAGTTTTAATTGAGTTTTATTGCCTAGTCTCGTTTTACACATGAGTTGTGTTTTGTGACCTTATCACGTGCTATTTATTGAGGTAATTTTTATCACATATTTTGAGGACAGCCATTATCGCATATATTTACACATGTTTATGAGTGCTCGATATTGAGCCTTTTTACCTTCATGTTTTCACATGATTTATGAGTTATGAGATGATGATGTTTTGAGAATCTTTCATTCTACGATTTCAAATGAGCTTCATAAACAAATACATATTTGTGATGCGTGGTATGGTTTATATAACTGTGTTCCCTTACCCCCCTTACTGAGCGATTTTGAAGCTCACCCTGTTTTCTCTTCCCCCCAGATCGCTTCAAGTGAAGTGAGTTCCCTGCGACGTACGGGTTAGAGGCTAGTGGAGGACTTGAGCTCCAGGCCATATTTTGTGTATTGAGGTAGATATTTAATATTCATGTACCCATACTAGAGTTATATTTACAGACATTCATTGTATAATGATGTACGGGATGTATTAGGATTAATTAACTTGGAATTGAGTAATGTATATAATACAATATATACTATATTATGATGAGATCCTGAGGCATGATAATTATGATGATGTATGACACTGCACAGAAATGCACCCTTAATTGTGAATTAATGAGTAAAAAGTTTTAAATTAGCCCTATTTTCCGCGCTTTCGGGGCGTCACAGATCGGACCCTAGCACCGCTGGTGGCCGTCGGATTCCTCTTTTCCTTCCGCGGCCTTCCCCTCTTCGATTCGTCGGCGTCCGACGTCGGTGGAGGGCATAACCGGTGCCAATGGGTGCGCACGGACCTCCTCTTCCTTTATAGGCCCCTTTCGTGTCACGACCCAAATTACCTAAAATCAGAGTAAATTTTTCACTTTTTAATTTCTTTACCCGTCGTGAACAGTTACACTACTAAACAGTTGGGCTATGATTCGGTGTTAGTCACCTCTCACCTATTTACCATTCCATTTTTGTATCTCATTTACATATCAATTTATTTTAAATAAATACATCCCCAATATTGCATCCATGTACAGTACTGCGCCTCTATATGTTCAGATACAAAAACTATACAAGTGTGTATACCTTAAATAATGGGCAGCAGCGGATATCCGGAATGCAGTACTGAATCGCCTCAACTTCAACTAGAGATTACCTATGTGAGAAAATGAAAGGGGTGAGCACATCAAGCTCAGTAAGGCAATCCTACGAACAAGTAGGTAACCATACTACCTACATGAACGTGGTGCCATGCATAAACCACCCTTTCTTCACACATTTTAAAACAGATGATATGAATTATGATGTTATGTAAATCCATTCGCATGGCAAAAATTCAACATGCAATTATTTCAAATCATTTCTTTCTCGTTTAAAATGTCACAACAAGGCCAGGACTCAACCCATCCCTCGAGTGGTCCTGACTCACATAAAACCATAAAAATCAATTTACATTCACACATGGGTTTGAAAAGCATAGAAATAGCATCATGCAAATTTAGTTTAAAACCCAGTTTCAATCTCATCAAGGTCATCAACATGCGAGACTAGGCAACATCTGTATATCGGTAATAACTAGGACTATGGCCATATGTCCTCGGGAGTTCCTCTGCTACACGGATCCTAGTGTGCGGGTTCTCACCATGATCGAGAACCGCCCGGGAGGTGGGTCACTCCATCTCGTCGGTCTTATCCGATCCCATGCATCCGAAGATGCCGCATCCGAAGATGTCGTATCTGAAGATACCACACGGTACATCATACTCCATGCTACTTGCACGGTACATCGTACTCCGTGGACCCATATCATGTCTCTATACTCATGCCATGTCTCAAAACGCACGTGCGAGCCTATTTAATCGGTGACACACAGTCTACCCGATGCTCCAAGCACGGCTCATCGCATGTTCTCATAAAAATTAGTGCGAGCGATGCTCAGCACTCTCATCAAATCAAGTAAAACTGTCAGAGCCCGCTTTACATCCCCACAAGGTCGCCAACCTCATCCCTGACTCTCACCCCACTTAAGAGGTCTTTTGAGCCTGTTGGGCCTTTTGGCTGACTCCAAGGGCAGACAGCGCTACTCTCAACAAATCCAGTAAAACTAGTGCGAGTTAGGCTCTAGCACTCTATATATGAATCACATGAAAATCTTATAAAATCTGGTACGAGTTAAACTCTAGCACCCTGTCTCGAAAATCATATAAAAATATTGTGCGAGTTAGACTCTAGCACCCTGTCACAAAAATCATACATATATATATATATATAAATCTGGTGCGAGTTGGACTCCAGCACCTATGCATGTAAAACTCTAGTGCGAGCTCTCGCTCCAGCACTAATGCATGCATCACCCAAATCAAAACATCGTGCGAGCTGAGCTCTAGCACGTCACATGTCAATAAAAACACGTAGGCGGCTCTGTTTCCTTAAAACAGTTTTCAAAACAATTATATCGTTGAAAGTATGCAATGCTGTGCATTTTCTTTCAAGGTTAGCCAGCCTACTCATGCATGTATTAAAATGTCTCCAGAACGAGCAGAAACCTCTTGTTCTTGCTCCTCTCAATTTTTTCTAAATTTGTAAATTTTACCGTTAACAAGGGTATTTTGGTAATTTACCCATTCGGGGCACTAAAATTATTATTTGACCTCTAGACCCTTCAGATAATTTTTAAAGGACTGCAAATGAACTTAAAATTTCGTAAAGTTACCTCTAGCAGTCCGCATAATTCCCTTACCTTATTTTCCTGTCGAGTCTGACCTTTCCTCTGATGTCACGTCGCGCAGTCCGATCTGCTCCCAATCCAATGTTCGAAACTGCGTATAATTATTCCTCAGGTCAGATATCATACAATTTAATTGTATTTCCTATTTTCTGGGCTTAATTTAAATCATTGGGCCCATTTACCTCTATTGGGCCCGATTGCACCTTAATGGGCCTTATCGGCCTTAAGCCCGTTTTCCACTTAATTTTCACATTATCGAGGCCTATTGGGCTCATTGGGCCCACCAACAATTTGTTGGGCCTCGTTCTAATTCTCGAATAGCTCAATTTATTATTTACGACAATTTATCTAAATTTCCATAATTTAATTCATTTTATGCGATAATTAAATTCGAAATGCGCATAACGATGTAAATTGTCGTAAATAAGGGTTACTTACCCGAGATTCCATGCTAGTACGTAAATTGAGACTGTCTCAAGCTCTCGTTGGATGCCAATTGTCGAGCTACACAATTAAATATATTTTCGGGTAAACTTTCAGTCGATTATTTATCAAATTAAATATTTTTAAAATTTAAATCGGTCAATTCGACCGCTTACCGACTTACCCGAAGCTCGATTACATCGTCGAAATTTTTTTTCAATTTTTTCTCTTTTTCTTTTTCCCTTTTTCTCCTTTTTTCCTTCTTTCTTGGCTGAACCGGTTCAGTCCGGCTCGGACCGCCGGTTCACCCCGGTTCACTCTAGTTCAGGGCCTTGCCGACCGGTTCTCCGCCGGCTTCCACCGCCAACAGCTCCGCTGGGTCATCCACAACTCGGATCTGGTCTCGGTTCACCTCGAGCTCACCGAAAAATGGCCGGTCCAGCCTGTTCTCCTCCTGCTGTCGGGACCCATTTCCTTTTTCGTCGTCGCCGACGATTCCCGCCGTTTCGTTGGCTGCCAATTGGCTCAAAAGAACCGCCTCGGTCCGGTGATCATTTGGCTAGGTCGAATCCGAGCTATGGCGTCGCCGTTCACCGGAACCGACGCGATTTCCCCCTCGACTTTCCGTCCGTCGATTCGCCGAAAATCGTGGCCGTCAGCGCGCGTCGCTGGTACCGTTGGAACCGTCGGGCTTCGCTCTAGCTTCTCCGACCGTCAGCTAGGATCATCGACCGCCGATAGCTCGTCGGGCTTCCTCGATCGGCTGCTTCGTTTTTTCGTTCTCTGCTTCTCTTTCTCTCCCCCCGACATTTCAATCTTCTTTCTTTTTTTTTTAACTTATTAATTAATTTATTTTTATTTATTTATATTATATTTTAATCATTAAAATACATTAAAAATACCCAAATATCTACCAATAATTATTATTTTATTTCAAATTAATTAATTTAATTTTATTTAATTTATTTATTATATTTTAACCCTTTTTCGGGTATAATTTCTCCGTATTTTCGGGATATTATCCCGAATGACTTTTCGATATATTTTTCGATTATTTTCGGGATTATTTTTCGAATTAAAAATTCTGATTAATCCCAATTAATTCCAATAAATTGATATCTTGATCAATTAACCCCGAAATTTAATTATTTCTTCGTTATTGATCAAGATTCTCAAATCCATTATTTTTAATTATTTTTTTCTTCTCGAATTTATATCGGCTTTTGGTCTTTTGACCATTTTACCCTTGCACATGTTCGAGATTAATTTAACTCGACTTCCCTTCACGAATACTCATTCATTTCGTATTTTAATTAAATTCGGGTCTTACAACTCTCCCCCACTTAAGGAATTTGGTCCTCCAAATTAGAACCAATTCATATGAGTCCATAGACTACTCCGGGCACATTAATCGTATCATACTTCTTTAATTCTCATGTGACCTTTTTCCGGAGTGTAACACTATCAAAGGACTTTAATTAGGGAGATCATCTTAAACCTCAATACTTTCTCTTTCCTGTTTAATGCCTGAATCAACTTCTTCAATATACTTGTATTTGCATTAAGCTGAACTGTTGGATCTCATATCCTATCGCCTATGCTGGATCTGGATAGTATTGTCGCATATCAAAAGATGAGGCATATTGTGGGTGCCTGCTTATTCAAGTGGAAATGCCACCTACAGGTCTTATCTTCCACTTGTCCAATCTCTCAAAAGATTCAATCCAGCGAAACTCAATTTACCTTCTTCCAAAAGTTCGCTATGTCCTTATTCTCTTAAGACAAGAAACATTTTAACCATACTAATTCACCCTCGGTGAATTCCAATAATTTTTGTCTGCTCTGAGGTGTTCTTAATCTCTCCCTCAACTGAACATCCTCAAAGACTTATTACTAATTCAAAAAAAATTTCTATCTGTCACCCACTTTTTCTTATCCAATTTGGGGAACAACCGCTACAGCCATACACTGCCTCATATCTTGTTATCCCGATACTCAAGTGACAACTGTCACTATTGGCGAATTCGATTTGTAATAACTGATCATCCCAGGAGCATAAAAATCAAGGGCACACGCTTTCATCGGATCCTCCAGAACCTGTATAGTCCTCTCTGACTGACCATCTGTCTGAGGATGGAAAGCTGTGCTAATACTCAGTCGGGTTCCCATAGCTTCCTAAAAATATCCTCAGAGGTGGGAAGTGAAGCGGGAATCCCTATATGATACCATGCTCACTGGAACACTACTTAATGTTCCACAATCTTCCTTACACATAAATCCTCATATACACTCTGAGTATTTGGGGATTTCATAACCAAAAGGTGGGTAGACTTAGTCGCTCTATCGACTATCATCCAAATAGCCTCGTAATTCACCTGGGTTCTCTGTAACCCATCACGACATTCATGGAGACTTGCTCCCATTTCCCGTGCCATGTCGATATAGGTAGAGGCTGCAATAACCCGGCAGACTTTTAATACTCTACCTTATTCTGCTGACATACTATGCTCTTTTCCACAATCTCTACTATATCTCTTTTCATATCTGACCACCAATACCCTTTCCGAGATTTTGATACATTCTTTACTTTTTCGTATACACCGTATATCCTGAAGAGTGAGCTTCTGACAATATTACTATCTCATCAACTATGGTCTTGGGGAGCACTTATACTGTCTCTGAACCTCTCTATAAATCATCAACACTCTGCGAACTCTGTCACTGTACCCTTTTGAATCTGACCCAAACTATCGACATCATGCCGATCATCACGCTAAGCCTGTCAAATCCGGGCACTCTCATCCGGTTCTAATCTCAGGCTAGCTGTCACACAATCATTGTCATCATCAGAAGGGATCACATCACTACTGAGGCTCACAACTGCTCAAGCAGCTCATGCTCCCTGACCATCATATGTAATACCATCCCAATGCTCTTTCTGCTCAAGGCATCAGCCATCATATTAGCCTTTCCTGGGTGGTACAATTTTCACAATCAAAATCTCTCAGAAGCTCTAACCCACTATGTATTCTCATATTCACCTCTTTCTGTGAAAACAGATACTCGAGGCTTTATGATCAGTGCATATCCAAAATTTCTCACCCTGTATATAATAGTACCATATCCTCGGTACAAATACTACCGTTGCCAACTTAAAATCATGAGTCAGATAGTTTACTTCATGATTAAGGAGTTGTCTGACTCCATAATTGACTATCTTCCCATTATACATCAATATACAGCTCCTTCATTATTTTGAGGTATCCATACTCACTGAGAACCTCTTGAGCTGTTGGGTATGGTGAAATTAATCACGGTGGTCAGTTCATACTTCACTACACCGAAATTCATGTCACATCTATCATCTTATTTATCATCTCATTCAAAGACCACGTTTTCTTAGTTAAACGTGTCAACCAAGTAGACCATATTGAGAACTCGCAACAACCCATTTGTAAAGCCATTTCCAATTATTGCTTACAATTTTACCCTAGGCTTTAACTACACCCATCATATCATCAATAATGATGATTACAAATCGGTCCATATCCTTGACTTATATACGCATAAGCGTATAAGATCCTTCAAAATCGCTTACGTTTTCAGGTACTAACCTGCGTCATTTCCTTTTCTTATCTTAACGGCTCTTATTAAATTTTACTATGTTAACCTTTATAATTTGTCAAATTTTAATATTCTTATCGTCTTGGTAAAGGTATCCTAATGCTAAAGGTATTTATTACGACGATCGATTTCACGTTATAGGTTATATATATATATACTTTTAGACGCTGTCAAGTCTTCAGGCGAGGAGGTATTTTGAAATACCTTTATTAACCTTTAGACTTAACCACATAAACTGGTTATGGTTATATCCATCTTTATCCTTGGTTATAATTTATATTCCCTACTTATCACTTAATCCCAATAACTTCGCATATTAAGGGTATTCCTTACCTAGAATATGTCTCTTACTCCAATACATCTTGTATTTAGGATCTATCTTATCTTAAAGATTATCTCCTTTCGTATATCCCTTATAACAAACTCTGTCATTTCTCGATTCTCTTTTCTATCTCTATTTCAGCCCTCACTACCTTTCCCAATCTTAGAGGCGTGTAATTCATGTTCTTATTTACCCAACTGTAAATTTGCGCACTGCCTCGGTATAGGTAATATCTCACGGGCCAATCGGACTCTAATTGAAAAGTTGAGCCATTTCATGAACTTTTAGACATCTCGACTATCACTTGTTCATAGTGTCGAGGTAATATCTACCCAAGAATATAACCGAGTTTCATACTCATAAATCATACTCATCAATAAATCAATTCCTTTTAAACAGTGTCCGGGATATTCTATCACCGGAATACATCCATAAACATTTCTCATCTTAGCTCTGGATGTTTAACACTTAAGATAGGTCGAGGGGGTTTCCACCAATGCTCCGTCTCGCCCTCGAATCCCATTCATACTCTGAGCAATTAGCTCCCAAAATATTCTACACACTCTGTTCCAACCTCGCGAAACGTGTCTCAATACTGTCCGATCTCTCTGTCGAACTCAGTGGGGCATGCTCAACATTAGCCTTCATTTCAATTTCATCCTGATTCTCATAGGTCAACTCAGCACGACTAGCAAACTCAGGTCTACCTCTACGACCTCTGCCTCATGCACTATCTCATCTAACGCGACTCATATTAGGCATTCCTGCATTCTCAACCATTTCTTAGTCAAAATCCATCTTGATATACACTATTGTATCTAACCAAGCACAGTAACACGGGGATGTAATTCCTAATTACTGACACAGACACACATCAGACCAATTGCTGCTCTGATACCACCTTTATATGTCACGACCCAAAACCACCCAAAAATCAGAGTAAATTTTTCGCGTTTTGTTATTTTCTTTCATGCTTACCTGTCCTCTGATCGTGACCACACTCCACTAACAAATTGGGCTGTGCGTCAATGCCAGTCCTACCATACATTTACCATATAACTTAATTCTTTCTCAGTCATTTATAAGTGTTTACAATATTTATACATCCCCTAAAGTTACTTACAAACATGTTACTGTGCTATGCTTATTTAGATACAATATGTACAAGTGTGTATGCCTTAAATGATGGGCAGCAGCGGATATCCAGAATGCAGTACTGAATCACCTCAACTTCAACTGGAGATTATCTGTGTGAGAAAATGAAAGGGGTGAGCACATCAAGCTCAGTAAGGTAATCCTACGAACAAGTAGGTAACCATACTACCTATATGAACGTGGTGCCATGCATAAACCACCCTTTCTCCACACATTTTAAAACAGATGATATGAATTATGATGTTATGTAAATCCATTCGGATGGTAAAAATTCAACATGTAATTATTTCAAATCATTTCTTTCTCGTTTAAAATGTCACAACAAGGCCAGGACTCAACCTATCCCTCGGGTGGTCCTGACTCACATAAAACCATAAAAATCGATTTACATTCACACATGGGTTTGAAAAGCATGGAAATAGCATCATGCAAATTTAGTTTAAAACCCAGTTTCAATCTCATCAAGGTCATCAACATGCGAGACTATGCAACATCTGTATATCGGTAATAACCAGGACTATGGCCATGTGTCCTCGGGAGTTCCTCTGCTACACGGATCCTAGTGTGCGGGTTCTCAACATGATCGGGAACCGCCCGAGAGGTGAGTCACTCCATCTCATCGGTCTTATCCGATCCCATGTATCCGAAGATGCCGCATCCGAAGATGTCGTATCCAAAGATACCACACGGTATATCATACTCCATGCTACTTGCACGGTACATCGTACTTCGTGGACCCATATCATGTCTCTATACTCATGCCATGTCTCAAAACGCATGTGTGAGCCTATTTAATCGGTGACACATAGTCTACCCGATACTCCAAGCACGGCTCATCGTATGTTCTCATAAAAATCAGTGCGAGCGATGCTCAGCACTCTCATCAAATCAAGTAAAACTGTCAGAGCTCGCTTTACATCCCCACAAGGCTGCCAACCTCATCCCTCACTCTCACCCCACTTAAGAGGTCTTTTGAGCCTGTTAGGCCTTTTGGCTGACTCCAAGGGCAGACAGCGCTACTCTCAACAAATCCAGTAAAACTAGTGCGAGCTAGGCTCTAGCACTCTATATATGAATCACATCAAAATCTTATAAAATCTGGTGCGAGTTAAACTCCAGCACCCTATCTCGAAAATCATATAAAAATATGGTGCGAGTTAGACTCTAGCACCCTGTCATGAAAATCATACATATATATATAAATCTGGTGCGAGTTGGACTCCAGCACCTATGCATGTAAAACTCTAGTGCGAGCTCTCGCTCCAGCACTAATGCATGCATCACCCAAATCAAAACATCGTGCGAGCTGAGCTCTAACACGTCACATGTCAATAAAAACACGTAGGCGGCTCTGTTTCCTTAAAACAGTTTTCAAAACAATTATATCGTTGAAAGTATGCAATGCTGTGCATTTTCTTTCAAGGTTAGCCAGCCTACTCATGTATGCATTAAAATGTCTCCAGATCAAGCAGAAACCTCTTGTTCTTGCTCCTCTCAATTTTTTCTAAATTTGTAAATTTTACCTTTAACAAGGGTATTTTGGTAATTTGCCCATTCGGGGCACTAAAATTATTATTTGACCTCTAGACCCTTCAGATAATTTTTAAAGGACTGCAAATGAACTTAAAATTTCGTAAAGTTACCTCTAGCAGTCCGCATAATTCCCTTACCTTATTTTCCTGTCAAGTCTGACCTTTCCTCTGATGTCACGTCGCGCAGTCCGATCTGCTCCCAATCCAATGTCCAAAACTGCGTATAATTATTCCTCAGGTCAGATATCATACAATTTAATTGTATTTCCTATTTTTTGGGCTTAATTTAAATCATTGGGCCCATTTACCTCTATTGGGCCCGATTGCACCTTAATGGGCCTTAATCGGCCTTAAGCCCGTTTTCCACTTAATTTTCACATTATCGAGGCCTATTGGGCTCATTGGGCCCACCAACAATTTATTGGGCCTCGTTCTAACTCTTGAATAGCTCAATTTATTATTTACGACAATTTATCTAAATTTCCATAATTTAATTCATTTTATGCCATAATTAAATCTGAAACACGCATAACGATGTAAATTGTCGTAAATAAGGGTTACTTACCCGAGATTTCATGCTAGTACGCAAATCGAGACTGTCTCGAGCTCTCGTTGGATGCCAATTGTCGAGCTACACAATTAAATATATTTTCGGGTAAACTTTCAGTCGATTATTTATCAAATTAAATATTTTTAAAATTTAAATCGATCAATTCGACCGTTTACCGACTTATCCGAAGCTCGATTACATCGTCGAGATTTTTTTCCAATTTTTTCTCTTTTTCTTTTTCCCTTTTTCTCCTTTTTTTCCTTCTTTCTTGGCTGAACCGGTTCAGTCCAGTTCAGACTGGTTCGGACCGTCGGTTCACCCCGGTTCACTTCGGTTCAGGGCCTTGCCGGCCGGTTCTCCACCGGCTTCCACCGCCAGCAGCTTCGCTGGGTCATCCGCAGCAAGGATCTGGTCTCGGTTTGCCTCGAGCTCACCGAAAAATGGCTGGTCCGGCCTGTTCTCCTCCTGCTGTCAGGACCCATTTCCTTTTTCGCCGTCGCCGGTGATTCCCGCCGTTTCGTTGGCTGCCAATGGGCTCAAAAGAACCGCCTCGATCCGGTGATCATTTGGCTAGGTCGAATCCGAGCTATGGCATCGCCGTTCGCTGGAACCGATGCGATTTCCCCCTCGACTTTTCGTCCATCGATTTGCCGAAAATCGTGGCCGTCGGCGCTCGTCGCTGGTACCGTTGGAACCGCCGGGCTTCCCTCTAGCTTCTCCGACCGTCAGCTAGGATCATCGGCCCCCGGTGGCTCGTCGGGCTTCCTCGGTCGGCTGTTTCATTTTTTCGTTCTCCGCTTCTCTTTCTCTCTCCCCGACATTTCAATCTTCTTTCTTTTTTTAACTTATTAATTAATTTATTTTTATTTATTTATTTATATTATATTTTAATCATTAAAATACATTAAAAATACCCAAATATCTACCAAAAATTATTATTTTATTCTAAATTAATTAATTTTATTTTATTTAATTTATTTATTATATTTTAAACATTTTTCGGATATAATTTCTCCGTATTTTCGAGATATTGTCCCGAATGACTTTTCGATATATTTTTCGATTATTTTCGAGATTATTTTTTGAATTAAAAATTCTGATTAATCCCAATTAATTCCAATAAATTGATATCTTGATCAATTTAACCCGAAATTTAATTATTTCTTCGTTATTGATCAAGATTCTCAAATCCATTATTTTTAATTAATTTTTTCTTCTCGAATTTATATCGACTTTTGGTCTTTTGACCATTTTGCCCTTGCACGTGTTCGAGATTAATTTAACCCGACTTCCCTTCACGAATACTCATTCATTTCGTATTTTAATTAAATTCGGGTCTTACATTTCGTGGTCGTTAGGTCGTCGGATGCTCGCCGATGACGGGATCGGTCTTCCTCAGCTTGCGTCGATTTCCTCACGTGGGTTTCTCTCTCCCCGCATTTCTAACTTTCCAATTTCGTTTTTTTTAAATATTTTTTTATTATTTTATTCCTTAAAATAATAATAAAAATCCCAAAAATATCTCAAAAATTCATATTAAATTCATTTAGTCCGTAAATGAATTTATCAGTCCGATTTTACTTGTTCGATATATTTTTCTCCTATTTTTGGGCTCATTTTTCGAGGTAAAAATTTTAAAAATATTAAATAAATTCATATATTGATCGATTGGACTCGAAATTTAATATTTTTCTCGTTATTGATCAAGATTTCTCAATTTCATATTTTTAATGAAATTTTCTCATCGAAATTATACCGAATTTTAATCATTTGATCGTTTTACCCCTGCATGACACGCCCTAAAGGTATAGTCCGCAAGTGCACAGGTCGTACAAGTAATAATGGGATTTAAGTCCTGAGTTACTGTCCCTTAGAGAAGTTGGTTAGCCTAATTAACTACCGGTTAATCTTACCCTAAGTATATTCTAGCAAATTATAAAATTGAAGTGGGTGATCTACTAAGTCTAAAGTTAAAATTACTGGAAAGCAATAAAATAAAAAGAACTAAATAAAACCAAGCAAAATTACTTACAGTGCTCCACGCAATTAAAATAAAAAATCTACAAAAAAATAATTAAAACAGTTAAAACTAATTAACGCAATTAAAATAAAATACAATTATGAAAATAACAAAGCAAGATTCATTAAACTAACATAAAACTAACCTAAAATGCAATTAAACTACTTAATCAAAATGCAATTTAAACTAAGTGAAGATTTAATAAAATAAATTTACCCCTAATCTAATTCTAAATGGACACTTAATTAACTATCAACCTAATTAAAACTAAGTTCTAAACAATTAAGCAAGAATACTAATCATGCAATTTAATTAAAGACTCTAAACTAAGCTAACAAATTAAATTGGAATAAAACTAAACTAACAATACATGAAAATGAATTAATTAACTATTATGCACTAGCCAAACAAGCCTTAACCAATTTTCAATCATCCAATTATCCTTCCAAACACTGTTCACGTCTTCACAAATTGCATTTCCAGCATTCTCGGCTTGCTGACTGCTCTCGGTTCCAGGCATGTCTTCTTTCTCCAATTTTTGTTCTTCCTCCAGGTGTTCACGGATTGCTTAGCTAACTGCTCCTGTCTGCGTACTGCTGTTGCTGGCCCTGTCGTGTTTAGCTAGTGGTAGTGTACTGCTGTACATGCTCCATGTTCAGCTTTAGCTGCAGCTACTAGTTCTGCTACTGCCTTGCTGCACTTTGTCGGTAAGCTTCAGCTGCTGCAACTGCTCTCGGTTTTGTATGTGTTCTATTGCTTCAGGTGTAATTAGGTGCTGCTTCAGACGTGGTCTTCAACCTACATCCAATCAACCTCAACCTGTGACAAGGAAAATGAAAATTGAAACTGAACAATAAACAAAAGTTATAACAGGGGAGTACAGAGGAGAAACACACAACCTTTCACTGCAATATTCATGGTTAAGAGATACCAATACTAAACATGAAGCAAAGCTAAATTGATGGTAATATAACTTAGAAGAGAGGTTACTAATAAGTGAAGAAAACAAAAGAATTAAACCAATGGAACAATTGATCCGAACTGAAGAGCTAAATAATAATAATAAAAAGAAGAAAAAAAACATTAACCATAAGAATTGATAAAAAAGAGCATGAACTTTTTGATTAATCAAACAATGGATCACGAACAGTGGATGTTGAGGTATTTCTTCATTCACAAACAGTGGATCACGTTGAAGAAGATTAATCAAACATCAATCGATTGCTTCCAGTAGCCACGATTTCTTTCAATAGCCACGATTTCATTCATTCCTCCACCAAACCGATATTATTCCACCATTCTAATATTACCAATCGATACACAGACTTATCCCAACATTTTAGATCGACAATAATAAATCAAAACATCATGATCGGCATTAATGATTAAAGATTTGCAAATACTTTAGACTACAACCGAAAATGGATTAAAACATATAGCAAAAACAAGATGATGAAGAGTGAAGAAAACTGAAATGATAAACAAATATTTCTAAGCAATGATACTGATGAACTAAAGAGAAAATTTTTTCATAATAAATTAAGTTGAATAAATTAGTAGCTATGGAGAAAAGAAAATCGAAGCTAGAAGAAAAAAAAACTATCCGGCAAAATAATGAAAAACAAAGAAAATAAGACTTTTTTAAAGTTAACCTAAAAAAAACTATTCTACCCTATTTTTCCTCTATTCTAACCTAGGCTACCCCTTTTTCAATTGCCATCATATTCTATTTATACACACAAAGGGGTACAATTGTAATTTTTCCATCCTAGATGAGTTGGCATTGTTTGGCCACTTGTCTTCACACCATTGGCTCCTTGAAAAATAATATTTCCATGTCATCTGTCTTTTTATCCAATTGGATGCGCTAGGCTCGTGTTGTCTGCATAGTCCAATCTCGATTTTAGCTCAATTTCGGTTCATTTTCTATCGAAATATTCAAAATTCATCCAGATTTGATTTATCTGCAAACATGAGAATTTTAATTAAATAAAGGGGATAATTAACAAAATAAATTGAGGATTTAAATAATTAATTAGGAAATTAAGCACAAATAATTCTAAAAATATAGAATTATCACACCCCAAACTTGAGCCTTTGCTTGTCCTCAAGCAAAAAAAATAATTGTAGGAATGACACGTACAAAACACAATAATTTTCCAATATTATCCTCAAAGAAAAAGTACAGACTATGATCTCAAAGACTCACAATTACAAGTCCAACATTCAAAATCATTCAATCATAAGTCCTAACCCAAATTGGATTCCTCGTGCGTGTGTGCAAAATGTTAAAGTCACTTCACAGTACCTAATATGGGTTTAGTGTGAGAAAGTGAGCTATGGTTGATTAAATGATGAATTGAGTATACTATGGTATTGGTGATGCTATATGCATGATTTTGAGATGGTTTTGTGAAATCAATATGTTGGAATAGGTAATGATTCAAAGTAGGCATAAGAGGTGTATGATGAAATGCCTTAGTGAAAGAAAGTGATGAACTTAAGGCAAGCACACTAAGTGTTTGTCGAAATGCCCATGAGAGCTAGGCAACAGTGGTGTCGACCATGGCTAGGCATGGCGCACCATGCATTAAGCATTCGGCTCAATAAGACATTGTGGGCCTAAGGTCGGCCTAATATGAATCAGTAGGCTTGATTGGCTCAACAGATTCTTGAGAAATAAATAGTACAATCAAAATGGACATAAGAGAAAGTAAGGCCCAATAAGATGTAACGAGGCTCAATAGGTGTAAAAAGAGCCAATACATTGATTTGAATTTAATTCAAATGAGAATTAAGTGTATTAAGTTATACTAATGTGATTAGTAAATAATTGCAGCTCCCGAGAATACGTCTAGAGCCAAGTAGACTATTGATCCGGAGAGATCGAGAATTTGAGTTGCAGTTGACCTATTTCGAGGTAAGGGAATTTCTTAAGTATTTAGAGGTAGCTGCACGTATTTTGAGGGTATCTACAACGCATTAGATTTACTTGGTTACCTAGAAAAGAGATAATATTTTTTTCGAAATTAATTGAGTATAGGTGCAAAGGATGATTTTGCCCCTATAAGCAAATTTTGCAAAAATGGTAGTAAAGCTAATAAATTGCACAAATATCTTGCTTTGATATTTTTATGAAATTATTGCTTCGATTTAAGTAAATTTATGGATAGGATGGCTATTAATTTCATAATTTCATGAAATAGCACGATTCAGGTGCTAACTTAGATTTTGAGCGTGTTTTGTTGAAATAAAGCCACCTATCAGATTTATATATGAGTTTAATCATGCTGGAGCTTTGCTCGCATTGGATTTTGACATTTTAACATGCATGAAATGTGTTGGAGCTTAGCTCACACCATATTTTGAGTTGAGATGCATGTAAGCCGTACTAGAGCTTCCACTCGTACGTGGGTTTCATTTACTTCTTAAAAATATAACCGTACTTGACCTTTGGTCGTACATGATTTTACCATTATTTATTTTGCATAAAGTCGTGCTGGAGTGATTTCTCGTATGAGGATTTTTACTGATTATGCATGAAATCATGCTATAGCCTTACTCGCACTAGACTTTTCATACTGTGATATGTAATGAGTCGTGCTGGATGCCTCAGGTAGACTGTGTGTCACACGGATGAGATGCACGCATGAGCTGTGCTGGATGCCTCGTGTAGACTATTAGTTACATGGATGAGATGCTCACACGTGCACTTGAGACTGAGTCGGTTATCCATGGTATGGGGTAGATAAGACCTACGGCAGGTACCCCCAACAGTGATATGGATCCATGGAGTACGTTGTACCTTGTATATCACATGGAGTACACTGTACCATGTGGTGATGATGTTGATTTATATTCTGGCGGGTAAGATTAACCTTCCTCCTGTTACAGCATGATGCCCCGCACACTGGGATCTGTGTGGTTTGAGATTATAGTGACATAGTTGGCCAACAGAGTCCTCGATTGTATACAGTGACCACCTGTCTCACATGATATCACATGGTTTTATATGCACTAAACGAGATTTGCGTTATCCAGGGTAGATCCGAAGGAGGGGTCGAACCTTGTGAGATGTTTCAAAAAGGATGATATATTTCTACACATGCGGCATAGTTTAATCTATTTCCTCTTGTTTAAAACGAAATATGGCTTTGATGATGTGTTGATGAGTTTTACTAAGTTTTGATAATGTGTTAAACCTTGAGGGGTTGTTTTATGATGAGTTTTTCAATGTGTTGAGCATGAGACGTTGACATGATGGTTTTCCATGTTTACATACCTATTTTCATGTTTTCAGTACGTGATATATATATATATACATGTGGCATAGTTTTAATTTTACTTCATGCTTTGGATATAAATGATTTTTATATCATGACATTATAAGCATGTAGATAGTGTGGTTATCTACCTGCTCGCATTATTACCTTACTGAGCGTGTGGTTGCTCATCCCTTTCATTTCCCCCTCTATAGAGTGCACACAGTAGTTAGTGAGTGGCTGAGGAGTTGCATCCTGATTTTCACTACTTCCCATCACCGAGAGGTATACACACTGGTATCTTTTTGTATCTAAACATGTATTACCACAGTAATCATTTGGAATGTAATATGGGGGATGTAAATATTAGTAGACACGTACAAGTATTGAATCTCAATTTATAAAGTATATATGTTTGCCTTTGAAATAAATTAAATGATAGATGGCATAGTAGATGGTAAAGAGTGACTAATACTGACTCATAGCCCAACTGTTTGGTGGTGAGAATGCTTCACGACTGGGAAAGGAAAGGAAAAAGCGAAAAATTTGTAACGATTTTAGGTAAAAAGGGGTCGTGACACTACAACAACAGGTATTCATTCACTATGGATGAGAGATCCACTACCCTTGTTGCTTGGAGTCTTAAGTAGGTTTATAAGGATCAATTGAGATTAAAGAAGAGTGAGCACAAAAAAGTGAGTAAAGCCAAGGCTAAGCAAAAAGAGAAAACAACCGAAGTTGAATTGAAACAAAAGAAAGATAAGGCTAAGAGTGTTAAAAAGAAAGAGTGAAAGTCAGTGAGTGTTTATGCAAAAGAAAGTGATTTCAAGGTTATGTTTCTAGCAAAATAGTCTATGCTTATGAATTTTGTATAAGGATTCTTACTTTAACACTAACGAGCTTAATCATTCATTACCTAATGTTGCTAAATCTCTATTGCAGGATTTTAAGAAAGTTATTTTTTACCCTAACGATTGGGTTTAGATGCATATGCACAAAGAGAGATTCCCTACATAAAGTCCTTTTAGGTTGTATACACGATGAGATGTACCATTCCTAGTGATTACAAGGATTAATGATAACACTTACAAGTTAGAATTTTCCAAGTGAGTATAATGTTAATGCTACTTTTAATGTTATTGATCTTTCTTCTTTTGATGTAGGTGTCGATTTAAGGATAAATCTTTTTAAGGAGAGGGGAAATGATGAGCATCAAGATTAAGAAGTTCCAGATACACGGGTAACACTTCAAATGATCCATTTATCATCCATGGAAGTCCAATAATAAGAGCCAAGGCCAAAATATTGCAAGAGGCTTTGAATGGACTTATTGAAGAACGTTGGACTTAGAGTCAAAGCTTGGTCAACATATACAACTGCAAGATCATCTTCACTAAGGAGTATGAGCTTAATGACTATTGGGTCGAGACCACCTTTGGGCTAATTGGCATACTTAGATTGGATTGGATTGTATTTTGGGACGATTACACACCCTGTGTGAGCCACATTCTTGAATTTCTATTATTTGGATACCTTTAGGTTCATTATTTTGTTAGGCTCATGTTTGTTAGGATTACATACCCTAAAAATTAGTTTTATTTGATTTAAAGCTTTTCACTATATTAGGGTTTTATCCCTGCGGATTTTAAGATATTCTTATTTGTGGGGATTATAGCTTATTTTTATTTTTAGCATTTATATTTAGTCATAAATAGGCTTCTAACCTTAAGAGGCAAAACACATTATTGATGAATTTGAGTTTTCAAACTTGAGAGACTTTTCTATATTGTTCTTCAAAGAACTTTTCAAACTTATCATGAATTATTTCTTATGATTTTCAAATTCGACTTATCACTTACCTTCTAAATTCTTTCTTGAGTGCGGCATCAAAATGGCTCTTTATTTCAAGCAAACTTTGGGTCAAGGTTCTTCTTAACCTTTGGTTATTCATTTTAAGTAAACTTAAGGTCAAAGTTTATTCTTCTTTGTTTTTGTGAAACTGATTTAAAGCTTTCTTAGGGTTGATTACCTATTATATGATCATGGATCTCTTTGTGTCTTTAAGATTTGCATCAGTATCTTTTAAAAAAGGATTGCGAGCTTTGCCTTTATCTCTATTTTTATTCAAGGGTTATAGATTTCTCCTTTCACCTAAATCCCCTCGAATGTCTTGAGGTTTCATTACATATGATATAAATTAAAGATTACAAATGTAATTGGGATTAGTTAGAATTGAATTTTATGTAACTCAATGATGATGATGGAGATCCCAAAAGTGTCATGAAGATTGTAACAAGGCTTATAAAGAACATGTGTATGCAATTTAGGATATAACCAACTAATTTCCCTAAGTTGCTCAAAGAAATTAGATTAGGTAGATGTCCATGATCATCCTAGTAGCTAGCATGTGATAGATTTATTTTTATGTGATATTGATAAATGTTATGTATGCAATATATGTGATTTAATGTGTAATGAGACTTAATATGTAAGACCCAAATTTAATTAAAATACAAAAATTAAATAAGAAAAGATGGGGGATGTATGAAGGAAGGTCAGGTAAAATTGATTTTCGAAACAAGAGCAGGGGTAAAATGGTAAAAATACCAAAACCCGGTATTAAGGCGATAAGAAAATTTTAATTTAAAATAAGGATGTAAGATATCTTGATCGATAATGAGGAAATTATACAATTTGGGTCAATTGATCAAGATTCAGAAATTTTAAAAATACCGAAAAATTACCGGAACGATATCTCAAAAAGTGCGAAGGAATAATATCGAAAATTTGGAGAAAAATATATTTAATAAATTAAATTTAAATTAAATAAATTAAATTAGAATAAAAATAATATAAGTGTAGATATTTTGGATTTTATGGAGTATTTTAATGAATAGTGAAATAATTAAATAAATTATAATAATAATAATAATAATAATAATAATAATAATAATAAAAAGGGGAATCAGAAATCGGGGAGAGAGAAGAAGATTGAAACAGAAAACCCAAAGAAGACCCGAGGGAACCCGACGAGCCCGAGGACGCACCGACGATCCTTGACCGCCGATGACCAGCCGAGGTGAAAGAGGAGAGGCCGACGATCACGTGGACACCGGAATCGCACCGTCAGGTGACCGGAGGAAGCCGATCGGAGGAAGGAAAAATCGAGGGGGAGAAGGGCTCGGTCCCGGCGATCCACGGCAGCTGGGCATCAACGGAGGCCACCAATGAGTTCAGGAGGAGGAGCCAGTCATTTTGAGATCGGTAGCAGCCGACGAAATGGCCGGAATCGCCTGCGACGGCCAAGAGGAGAAATGGGTCCCGACGGCCGGAGGAGAACAGGTCGGACCGGCCATTTTTCGGCGAGCTCGAGGCGAACCAAGCCCAGATTCGTGATGCGGACGACCCAACGGAGATGCTGGCGGTGGAAGCCGACGAAGAACCGACCGGCAAGGCGGTGAACCGGCCGAACCGGAGTGAACCGGGGTGAACCGGCGGGTTTGAACCGGTCCGAACCGGACTGAACCGATTCAGCCAAAAAGAGAGGAAAAAGGGGAGAAAAGGGAAAAACCAAAAGAGGAAAAAATTGGAGAGAAATCCCGACGATGCAATCGAGCTACGGGTAAGTCAATAGTGGTCGAAATTGACCCGATTTAAATTTTGGAGTATTTAATTTAATTAATTTTGGGCCGAAAACTTACCCGGAAAATTATGGAATTGTGTAGCTTGACAATTGGCATCTAACGAGAGCTCGAGATAGCCTCGATGTGCGTACTAGCATGGAATCTCGGGTAAGTGACCCTTATTTACGACAATTTACATCGTTATGCGTGATATGAATTTAAATTCCGCATAAATTGAATTAAAATTATGGAAATTTAGGTAAATTGTCGTAAATAATAAATTTAGCTATTCGAGAGTTAGAACGAGGCCCAAGAAATTATTGGTGGGCCCAATGAGCCTAATAGGCCTCGATAATGTGAAAATTAAGTGGAAAACGGGCTTAAGGCCGATTAAGGCCCATTAAGGTGCAAACGGGCCCAATAGGGGTAAATGAGCCCAATGATTTAAATTAAGCCCAAAAAATAGAAAATACAATTAAATTGTATAATATCTGACCTAAGGAATAATTATACGCAGTTTCGGACATTTGATTAGGAGCATATCGGACTGCGCGACGAGATAACAGTGGAAAAGAAAAGGTCAGACTCGACAAAAAAATAAGGTAAGGGAATTCTACGGACTGCTAGAGGTAAACTTTACGCAATTTTAAGTTCATTGCAGTCTTTAAAAATTATCTGAAGGGTCTAGAGGTCAAATAATAATTTTAGTGCCCCGAATGGGTAAATTACCAAATTACCCTTGTTAAGGGTAAAATTTACAAATTTAGAAAAAATTGGGAGGAACAAGAACAAGAGGTTTTTGCTCGTCCCGGGAGACATTTTAATGCATGCATGAGTAGGCTGGCTAACCTTGAAAGAAAATGCAAAGCATTGCATACTTTCAACGATATAATTGTTTTGAAAACTGTTTGGAGAAAACAGAGCCGCCTATGTGTTTTATTGACATATGACGTGCTAGAGCTCAGCTCGCACGATGTTTTGATTTGGGTGATGCATGCATTAGTGCTGGAGCGAGAGCTCGCACTAGAGTTTTACATGCATAGGTGCTGGAGTCCAACTCGCACCAGATTTTATATATATATATATGATTTACGTGACAAGGTGCTAGAGTCTAACTCGCACCATATTTTTATATGATTTTGAGACAGGGTGTTAGAGCTTCGCTCGCACCAGATTTTCACGTGGTTTATATACAGAGTGCTAGAGCTTAGCTCGCACTAGTTTTACTTGATTTGATGAGAATGCTGAGCATTGCTCGCATCGATTTTATGAGAACATGCGATAAGTCGTGCTTGGAGCATCGGGTAGACTGTGTGTCATTGATTAAGTGCATTTTGAGACATGGCATGTTAAAACAACCTGATAAACCCAAACGAGGGATAAGGGTTAGAGAAACAACCTGATGAGCCCGAACGAGGGATAAGGGTTAGAGAAACAACCTGATGAGCCCGAACGAGGGATAAGGGTTGAAGATCCACCTAATGAGCCCGAACGAGGGATAAGGGTTGGAGGTCCAGCTGATGAGCCCGAACGAGGGATAAGGCTGGGGGTCCACAGAGTACGATGTACCGTGCAAGTAGCATGGAGTACGATGTACCGTGTGGTATCTTTGTGATACGTTGGTATCTTTGTGATACGTTGGCATCTTCAGATGCATGGGATCGGATAAGACTGACGAGATGGAGTGACCCACCTCCCGGACGGTTCCCGATCAGGGTGAGACCCTGCACACTAGGATCCGTGTAGCAGAGGGGCTCACGAGGACACATATGGCCATAGTCCTGGTTATTTGTCGATATACAGACGTTGCCTAGTCTCGCATGTTGATCTTGATGATGATTGAAACCGGGTTTTAAATTAAATGTGCATGATGGTTATTTCCATGCTTTTTAAACCCATGTGTGATGTAAACTGATTTTCATGATTTTGTGTGAGTCAGGATCACCCGAAGGAGGGGTCGAATCCTGACTTTACTGTGAAATTTTAAACGAGAAAGATATGATTTTGAATATAATTGCATGTTGAATTTTCCGTGCAAATGTGTTTTACATAACATCATAACTCATATCATCTGTTTTAAAATGTGTGGAGAAAGGGTGGTTTATGCATGGCACTACGTTCATGTAGGTAGTATGGTTACCTACTTGTTCGTAGGATTGCCTTACTAAACTTGATGTGCTCACCACTTTCATTTTCTCCCACAGATAATCTCCAGTTGAAGTTGAGGTGACTCAGTACTGCATTCCGGATGTCCGCTGTTGCCCATCATTTAAGGTATATACACTTGTACATATTGTATCTACATAAGCATAGCATAGTAACATGTTTGTAAGTAACTTTAGGGGATGTATAAATAATGTAAACAATTATAAATGACTGGAGAAGAATTAAGTTACATAGTAAATGTATGGTGGGACTGGCATTGACGCACAGCCCAATTTGTTAGTGGAGTGTGGTCACGATCAGATGAAAGGTAAGTATGAAATAAAAAAATAACAAAACGCGAAAAATTAACTCTGATTTTTGGGTAGTTTGGGTCGTGACATAATAAACTAAAATCCCTCATAAAATATTGAGTCATACGTTTCATGTGACTAAGATGTCTTCCACTGTCTCAATAATATAACTAAAGTTCTTTTAATCGAAAGCCTATTGATGAAAGTTATGGTCAAACTCTTACATGAATATGTTTGAACTAATTGACAGTGGAACTTACTTAACTAAAGTTATATATTCCATATGCAAAAAACTTGACTATATGACTTTAGAGGCTAGAATTGGGCGAAGCCTATATGATATGTTTAGACAATGAATTGTCATTCAATTGATCTAGGATTTACATTATGATGTAATTGATAAACTATTTTATCTACCCAACTAGTTCAAATTGTAATGGCTTGTAAAAGTAAGGATCGCAATATAATTCAAAAGGATCTTAACTTGCTATAGATTCAAAGAATTGAACTTTTGAAATGGTAATGATGGCAATTACTTATAAAATAATAAGGACAACCATTCAAAATTTGAAACCTTGCTTAAATGGTTGAAATTATGGACACTAATATACTATATTTTAATTCATATGTAGATCTACTAAGATTACGAATTTATCTCTCTGAAGCAATTTAGATAGAAACACACTTACTAGACCGAATTTTATTGATTGGTAACGAAATATAGGAATTGTTCTTACACAAAAAAAAAGAAGGAATTTAAGCTTGAATCTCCTACTCCTAAAGAACCAAGCGAGGATGCTACTAATGAGGATAAGGAGGTCTATAAGGTTTACATTGATGACTTTCGTCAAGCACATGTCTGATGTTGGCTGGTATGACTCCCAAACTCTAAAAGCAACATGAGAAAATGGCTGCCTTGATATTGTCCTAAACCTCAAAGAATTGTTCAATAAAGAAAGGTGCAATGAGAGGTTTGACATTTCAAATGAGTTGTTTGACACTGAAATGAAAGAGGGAACCTTTGTGCACACACATGTGCTCAAGATAATTGGTTGCATCATTAGGCTTGGACAACTAGGTCTCGTCATGGACAATGAGTTAGGTATTGATCTATATTATCTTCTTTGCCTAAGAGCTACGCACAGTTCTTGATTAATTATAACATGAAATATATAGATACAAGCTTGGCTCAACTCATGAATATGCTCATAATTGTTGAGAAAGACTATGGGAGCTAATGAAAATCCTATGAATGTTGTTTCTTCCAATACTTCTAAAAAGGATAAGAAGCTAAAGAGGAAGCATTCCATTGAATTAAAAGAACAAGGAAAAGGATGTGTGTCACCACTATGGCAAAACTGGTCATTATAAGAGAAATTATAAGGAATAACTTGAATTCTCAAAGGCTAAAATGTCATGACCATCAACTTACCAAAATACGTGTGAATTTTTCTCATTTTCATACATCAATTATTAATCATCCTTCCTTGATCGTGAACGACCACACTCTCAACAGTTGGGCTGTGTGTCGACGTCTAACTCACTCCACCATACCAATTTAATTTGAAACATTATTTATGAGTAAACACTTGTATAATTGTATATATATCAGAGTTGTTACATGTGTTTACATTGTTTTACATCCCCAGTAGTTACATACAAAATGCTACTGTGCTATGTTTAGTTTAGATACAAAATAATCCAGGTGTGTATACCTTTAGCGATGGGATGCAGCGGATTACCAAAAGGGAAACGCCTCCAGTCACGCTCACTCTATACTCAAATCTCTGTAGAGAGGGGGAAAATAAGGGGGTGAGCAAACCACACGCTCAGTAAGGCAATCATGCGAACAGGTAGATACTACACTATCTACGTGATCGTGATGCCATGCTCAAAAGCATTTAATTCATTATTTATCTTAAAACATGAGTGTATGATTGTGTTAATGGTATGTAAAGCATTCATGCTATTAAAATCAAGTGCACATTTCAACTCAAAGCATGGTATAAATCATCATGCATAATTCATAATAAAAGCATAGCATTACCCATCATGCATTTTCTCAAATAGCATGGCATTAACCATCATGCATTTTCACAATAAAGCATGGCATTAAACATCATGCATCCGTGCACTTTAAAAACCATTAACAAATCAATTTCAACATTGGTCAGGTCTCGGCCCATCCCTCGGGCTTTCCTGACACACAAATCATTTCAAACATGGATTTATTCTCAAATAGCAGTAGACATGTGAGATAGGCAGTTCAACAATAGGTAATAACCTCAAGGCCTATGTACATAACCTGTGATACCGGCTACACGGATCAGGTGTGTGGGATATCACCACTATCTGCTTCCACACGGGAGGTGGGTCAAATCCAACCCGCCGATCCATAGCAGATCTCGTCCGAAGACGGCATATCACAACTCAACACGATACAATGTACTCCATGCTACATGCACGGTACAACGTACTCCGTGGACCCAATCAACACATCATATCACGCCACATCTCAAACGCACGTGTGAGCCTATTTAATCGGTACGACCTCTTGTCTACCCGAAGCTCCTAACACGGCTAATTAATCATGTCAAAACAATGCACGTGTGAGCCTATTTAATCAATGTGACACCCAGTCTACTCGAAGCTCCAAACACGGCAACATGCAAGGTGGGCATCCAGTGCGAGACAAACTCCAAGTACAATGCCAAAACAATTATGAAATCCATGTGAAAACTAGTGCCTCTTGCACTCATGTGTGTAAAACACGTCAAATCTCATGCTAGTCATACTCTAGCACGCTTTCATACTCATGAAATCATGTAGGTGCTCAAAACTTTGCAAAGTATGGTTAACAAAACCAAAACATGTTCATTTCTTTTGCAAATCATTTCAATGTTAGCCAACCTACCAATCATTTGCTAAAAAGCAATAAAACATGATTTTCAAAGCAATATGCTTTTGTTTTCATGCATATTTCTCAAACTCCCAACTTTTACCCTTCAATCACCCAACAACATTTCCTAATCTCATGCATTCTAGCAAAACATTTAAGTGCCCAAATTGCGCACAAATATCTCTAAGAGTCCACACAAATCCCTTACCTCGATTTACTTAGTGTGACTCCTTTCCTTTTAGCTTCTCACACTGTTGGCTCAACTCGCCTCGGCGTATCCTCGGAAGCTGCGATTCATTCATTAAATCAATTGAGTTAATGTATTTAACCCATAATTGACCTCACTAGTCAATATTATTCACTTATGCATTTTACCAATGCCTTAATCCACATTTTACCTCTTTTAGGTAAATCTCATAATTTATCCACTAACCACATCTTAAAATCATACCACAACACTATTAATAACTTCTACATATCTCATTCATCATTAATCTCCATACAATTCCACTTTCTCACTCTAGACCATTTCTAGGTCATAATCATTCCAATGCATTTTAGATAGTTTCTAACCATCCATACTCATGCCAAACAACCCCAAAATCAATTATATAAACAATGTACCATAGTTGGAGTGTTAGAATCTTACCCAATTTGATTTCCCTTCTTGCTCCAAATGGCAATGCCCTTAACTCCTTCAATACCAACAATGGGAAAATGCCTTCCAACTATGTTGTTCTTCTCTTTGATAGGAACAACTTTGCCTCTAATGGTCTCTCTTCAAACCTCACTAAAAATGGCTGATTTTAGAGAGAGAAAGTTAGGTTTTTGGGTTGAAAGTGGAAGGTTAGTGTTTTTCCCCAAATTTTCTGATTTTCAGCACTCCTTATATAGAAATAGCTTGAGGAGATCGATCTGGTCCAAGAGGAGATCGATCTGGTCCCCTTAAATCCCTCTTTTTCACGGCATTTTAAGCATGAGATCGATCTGTCGAAGCATGAGATCGATCTGCTCCCAAAAAGAGAGCTAAGGAGATCGATCTGGGTGCTTGAGGATCGATCTTTTTACTACAGAATGCTTAGGAGATCGATCTGGCTCTATTGGAGATCGATCTGCTCTATTTCATTGCCCAAATAAGAGCATTCTAGCTCTTCCAGATCGATCTCTCATCCTATGAGATCGATCTACCCTTCACAATTTCCAGATTTTTTGCAGTTCTTCTGCAGCAGCACTTACCAAACTTCATACATTTTGTTGCCATGATCATTTTCTCATCCAATCATCTTTGAGGCTTGACAATGACATCCATCCACATTTCATACACATTAAAACTTGTGTAGAATCTTTGTATGACCGATGGTACTTAATATAAACAAAAATGGAAGTGCACAACTTATGCAATTCTACTTCCATTTTACCAAACTACTCATAATCTATTCTACCCACATTCTCCACATGTTTAAGTCCATTTCTTCACATTCATACATAATGTAACTTGTATGTACAATTACCACTCTCATTACAAGTATGTACATTAACTTATGGACTTACATCACATATACTTCACTTATGAATTCATAGTACAACTCTATTTACATTTCTATGTACATATATACCATTATACATATATGGGGTCTCACATAAAAAGCTTGAAAGAACCTCTACCTTAGGTACTCTTTGAATTTTATCTATAATTGGTATAGGATTACCTATAAAAATTCTAATATGTGTAACCTATTGTAGGATCTACTGAGGAGGAGGAGGAGGACAAGTGAAATACCATTGAGAAAGAGGGAGTGGCAATTTGTTGACTTGAAGATTAATGGTTGTAACTCAATTTAAGTTTTATAATTGTTTTAAGAAACAATTTAAGATTTGATTTGATTAAAACATTAAATGTTTATAGCATGTTTATGCCAATGAGGTTTTATTGTTTTAAGCCATATAGGTCAAATAAAACATCTTGCTAAGCTTGAATAAAACATCTTGCTCAAATCTGAATCTTGATATTGTATGCCTTATAAGATTCTTGATAATCAGTGCAATTATAAGCAAAAGTAGATAATCATTAAATGATTACTAATCATGAATGTAATGAATATATTTTAGTATAGATATATTAAATATACTCTTGATTGTGTTTAATAGTAGTTTTATGACATATATTATTGATGCTTAGTATGATTAGATCAAGTAAGCATAAGTGTTTATGAATGAGATGCATACTTAGCTACTGAAGTTTTCTTGGTTAGATATGAGATCTAAATTTGAATATTACTTGTTGGTATAGTGTTTAATGATTTTTGACTAAATATATATTGTGCTACAATATGAAACACCTATAATAGATGAAATTTTAATGAAATATTAACCTAAAGAGATGTGATGTCGATTTCATCTCTCACATGAAAATTTCTTAAAAATTAAAGAAACAAGTGGGAGCACCATGAATTATAAAAGTTGAAATCATGGAGCATGCAGAAGATGCATAGAGATGCATAGGATGTATGATGGAAGATGAGAATGCATGTGATACATTGACTCATAGTAAGATACATAGTGATATATTACTCATGAATGATGAATCTACTAAGATAAAACAATGGTAAAACATTGAAATAAGATATATCTTAGATAAATCAATAGGTTAGTGGGAGTATTCAAGAAATTTGAATACTTAAAATATGGTATATTCTATAGAGATAGAATAGATAGTTAAAAGTGTTTAACAATATTGGTCACATCTATGAAATAGATGTAATGTTATTAAATAAGTTTAATAAATGGTCATAGCTAAATATTCAAATCGAGAGAGACACATAAAATGTTTATATAAGGGTTTCAAGTATAGTCATTAAACTAGTGAGAGCAATTATTTGAAAGGAGTTTCAAATAAGGAGAAATTGCTCATCTATATAGATCAAATACAAATTCTTTTATTTTAGGGGCAACAAAGAATATGGTTAGATCTTATTGCTTATGAAGCAATTAAAAAATCTTCTTATTATTATAAGAGATAACAACAATGAAGAGTTCTAATCTCAGTAAAGATATGATTATGTATTGTGATCGATGATAATAAATATTTATCATATACACAATATTCTCTAGAGTGAGCGCACAATGCAGTTTAAATAAAGATACAATTTCTAAGTGAATAGTCCAGTATTGGATATAATAGTGATTTGCACTACTGCAAGTGAGAGATTGTTAGTGCAAGCTCTAAAGCCAACTCAATTGATGAGAGGTATAATACCATAGCAAAACATGTTCACTTAGGGAAAGGACATGAAGGTTTCCCTTCACCATATTAGTATATTATATTAACACATAATAATTTCAAGGTGAGATGAAGCTGATGGAACAACAAAAACCTCGCAAAGCATCTATAATGTGGTTACAATTATGAAAATCCTTATGCATCAATGCTTAGTTCCTAAAAACTATTTGTGGTCATTTTACTATCGAGATAGGGACAATGCTTGAAGATCGGTACATGTTAAACCTCTTTAGTTATGAAGTAAAAAATTCTTCTCATAAATTAAAATATGTAGATTTTGAGGATATCATTTGGGTGCTTATTGGAAAATAAGTTCACTGAACATAACGTAAAGTGGGAGTTTCATTTGGTGGTGTCACTTGAATATCCATGGAATATACTCTCACGTGTCAGTAGTGTAAGTGATCCTATGACTTGAGATGACAGGTCATCTTATAATTATTTAGTCATACTTTGATTTCATCATTATGGGTTTGCATAGATAAATTCCTAAAACAAATGCTTTTAAATATGGCTTGAAGCATATGAAGGTGGATGAACAGTTAAGATGAGGATTCATCGCTCTAAGTAACTTAAAGGGGTAATATCTTATGTATCCTAAGTTGTATTAACTCATAAAGTATTTGGACAAAGCACTGAATGAGAGAAGTTAGTATTTGAAGTTTGAGGATGAATATGGAAATATGCTTTGAAAAACTAAACCAAGATTTAGTTATTTTTGAGATACTGCAATGAAATGATTGAATTACACTAAGATACAGCACACTGAAATGTCGGTCAAACCATTTTACCTTTACATTTTGGTGATCATCATGCAAAGCTAAATTCCAATGATGATGAATGAATTTAAATGAAAATTTAAATTATTGCCAACATGTTGGAAACCTGATGACTCATACACAAAGATCAATATATGAATTTAATAGAATCATGGATTAGAAAATTTAGAATTTGCCATTTAGACTTATTGAAAAAGAATTATAATTTTTTGAACTTCATTAAATGTGTTTCATTAAGAGGATTTAATTAAATAGTTTAATTAAATCAGAAAAACACACATTAAATTATAATGGATTTAATTTATGGGTTTAATCAATTCCATTGGTCCAATAATTAATTAAAATAATGAAACATTTGACTAAAATAAGTTTGGTCAAAAAATTTAATTAAAAGGTTTAACTAAATTACTAAAACCCCTATTTTAACTAGGTCATGGATCGCAAGTCAATTAAATGATTTATGATGTTTTAGGCCTTAAGAAAATAATTATAAGAATTCCAAACTCTAGAGGAACTAGAATTAGAAAATCCTTTGCATATATAATCCTTGTTATGGATGGTCACCAAGACAAACGCCACTTTGAGTATTTGGCGGCACTTTGAGAGAGAGAAACCTTGAGAAGCTGTGAAATCCCACCTTAGGATACCTTGTGAAATGCGTCAACTATACCTTAATAATCCATGTGATTTTCAACAATCAAGGGAAGAGGAAGGTTCTCTAGTATTTGTGATACCTTGCCCGCTTTGATGATTTATCTAATATAATTGGTATTAGAGTAATCGCAACAAAGTAAACCTATCGAAAACCTTAAAGAAACCCTAATCTTACTGCCGCTCTCTCTCCCTATGATAATCAAGAATTGTTCTTAATTTTTCATGGTGGTGAGTTTTGAAAAACTCAGGCTACTAGCATATCCGCGACCATAACTTAATTCAACCTTATCGAAAGCTCGTGCATTGCCTGTGTGGATTATCATTAGTGGTCGGACACCTGGATAGCTTTGGTTTGACAATAACCAAGAACCGTGTGGAATCAACTTGGAGTAAGATTGGATTACTAAATTCAAGAATCAAGGTATGAGAATTTTAAAACTCTATTATTGCTTATAATAATAACAAATCGATTTCTGTTTGGTTTAATTATGTATAATTAAGTGTTTTTCTCTGAATGGTTTTGGTATTGTATTGTTTAATTATGTATTCCACTACATACTTTGATGATGTATGTATATGATTGAGCATGAACCAAAACCTATAAAATGTGCCTAAGCCTATCCAAGCCCACCTAAAAATTATTATTATTATTAAAAAAATTAATAAAATATAAACATATTAAAACATATAATAGTTAATAACTATAATACAATAAACAATAAATTCATACCAAAAGACTAAAAAAATAAAAATTTTACTTAAAGTCTAAAAAATAATATGAGTTTAAAATAAATTGCAAAAAAAGTAATAAAATATATTAGCATAAAAATTAGTAAAAAAAAAAAATTATAATCATCGTATTGTATATGGTCGAACTCGGCTAGAACTTAAAATGGTGAACCCAAGACTAGCTCTTTTTTATTAGGCCTTGATTTTCATGACCAAACCCTTTTAATAGATTTAATATTTTTGTCAAAGCCCACCCAAAAGTTAAACAGGCCATCAAGTTTGTGTGGGTAGCTCATCCTTTAAATAAGCCTACTTACTGTGACAGCCCGAAAGCGCGAAAAATAGGACAAATTTAAAATTTTTCTTAAGACAAAACTACCAACTCTGGGTGTATTGTTGTGCAGTATCTTTAAATCACTATCATTTATAAACCAGCATTATCCCTCAAGATCATACAACTCATACTTAATAGAATCAAATACATAATATCCCAAAAAGAGTCAACCATAAGTCTCAACTCATTTCTTTCATATCAACCTAATTACTTCCCAAAATACTTATCACAAATGTCTGTGTTACATAATTGTCTAGATATATAATGAACTGAATTATACCTTATGCATGTACAAGCGATAGCCTGGGGAGATCTTGTCCACCAGCCTACTACACGTATGCGGCAGGCTCTATCTCGCTTACTTCAAGTAATCTAGAGGGGGGAGGAAAAAGGGTAAGCTCTCAAAATGCTCAGTAAGGAGGATAAGGGAAGTTATAAAAATCATCATCACAAACACAATATGATGGAAATATTTGAGCATGAAAATCGTTATAGAAATAACGGTAGAAAACAATGGCATCAGCACAATTCACGTGATAAAATCACAAATCACATCACATCAAATCTCAATGCGTGATATAAATCACAGTTGTAAAATCACATCATCATCACAGAAATCGAGACTAGGCATTTATAAAACTTAGATGAAATTAACGCCATAGGCACATCACATCAATTGAATTCATCCCCTAGGCGAACATCCCCAAGAGAGGGTGTTGAGTTAATGTATTTTGAAATGACAAAACAAGTTAATTCAATAATGTTAAGATGATATACAAACATGTTTAGAGGTGATTAGTACCAGAACTTAGAGTTCTGCTGATGAGAGATCGATCTGGGGTATGAGAGATCGATCTCCTGGGCTTTTACTTGATGAGAGATCGATCTCATGAAGTAAGAGATCGATCTGCCTAGCCTTAAAACATTGTAAAGGGATTAAGGTAAAATGAGATCGATCTGCAAGGGTTAAGAGATCGATCTGGCTAAAGCTAGAGTTGAGAGATCGATCTGGTCTAGGAAGAGATCGATCTCCCTTAAGAGCTTAAGACTATAGATCGATCTGAGAGATCGATCCACACTCAAAGTCAGAGAACTTATGAGATCGATCTGGTAAGGAAGAGATCGATCTTCTCAAAGTCAGAGAGCTAAAGAGATCGATCTGTGTTGTTGAGAGATCGATCTCCTCTCTACGAGATTGCATGGAAGATCGATCTGGAGATCGATCTTGCCTCAAACAGAGAGACTAGGAGATCGATCTGCCTATTCGACAGATCGATCTGCCTCATTATTTTCAAACTAACAGATCGATCTGCTAACCTATGAGATCGATCTCCTTGTGTATTTGTGCTTCAATCTTGCAGGATTTATAACTAAGAGATCGATCTGGCCAAGAAGGCAGATCGATCTGGCACTCTACTGGAGGTACCCAAGGGCTAGTTTCTGCAAAACACAACGGGAAGAATAGCATTTAATGCTCCAACTACCAATCCTTCAGTATTTAACCAAGCATTGAAGACAAAGAGAAGAGAGACACTATTGCTGCATATTCCAAACATTCTCAAGCTTTAATTCTTTCATTCTTTGTGTCCCTATTGCTCATTCATTGAGAATCATTGTAAAAGCTTAAGTGCAAAAAGCTACATTTGTCCTACCACTTTAAAGCATTATATTGTATTCAGTCTTATCTTAGAAGAGAAGAGGATTGTTCCTCAGTGAGAGTAAATTGTAAGAGGCTGAATACTTTTTCTGTATTGCTAAGGGTAGAGAGGTTATTCCTTAACCTGCAAAAAGGAACTGTGTAAGCTCTATTGATAGAGACAAAGAAAACACTTGACAAGAAGGTCAAGGAGAGAGGACGTAGGCAAGAGTTTGGCCGAACCTCTATAAACGATTGTGTTTGTTTCTCTCTTCCCTACTCTGCATTAAATTATTATACTGCACTATATTGCTCATTATCATTTGTGATTAAATTGTGATTAATTTTTAATTTGCCATAATTGTTAGAAAACCGATTCACCCCCCCTCTCGGTAGAGCCATCAATTGGTATCAGAGCTAGAACTCTTTAATCACATAGGAACAACTTCCTAAGAGTTAGAAAACGATCAAATGGCTCTTAACAATGTAGCAACTAGTTTGATAGGAGAGGGGCACTCCACGGTTAGACCTCCCATGTTCAATGGTGAACATTATTCATATTGGAGGACTAGGATGATGCTATTCATTCAAGCAAATGACTATGAAGTATGGAGAATTATAGTTAAGGGACCTCAAATCCCTACAAAGAAAATAGAGGGAAGAGATATCCCCAAAGAAGAAGATGAATGGGATTCTAATGACATTAAATGTGCACAGCTAAATGCTAAAGCTATGCACACATTATTTTGTGCTTTAGGTCCTAATGAATATAATAGAGTCTCCGGGTGTGATAATGCCAAGCAAATATGGGATAAATTGGCAATAACTCATGAGGGTACAACCCAAGTGAAGGAGACAAAAGTAGGTATGCTCACACATGATTATGAGCTTTTTTGGATGAGGGAAGGAGAATCGATTAGTGATATGTTCACTAGATTTACAGACGTAATTAATGGACTAAAATCCTTAGGAAAAATATATTCTAACATTGAAATGGTAAAGAAAATTTTAAATAGCTTAACTAAATCATGGGAAGCTAAAGTGACGGCAATTGAGGAATCTAAGGATCCTCACACATTGTGTCTAGATGAATTGATAGGATCTTTGCTCACTTATGAGATGAAACTTAAAAGAAATGAAGAGCCACCCAAGAAAGTGGGTGTTGCTCTAAAATCCACTGCTAAAGAAGAGATTAAAAATGAGAGTGGCAGTGAGGAGGATATTGAGATGGCAATGTTTGCCAAAAGGTTTAATAAGTTCATGAGGATGAAAGCTAGTAGTAGTAATAGGAGAAACAATAGGCGAGAACAAGAGGAAGTAGGTAGAAAAGACTCTATTGTGTGTTATGAATGTAAAAAACCTGGACACATAAAATTTAACTGCCCTCTTCTCAAAAGATCTAATGATAGGTTTCATAAAAAGAAGGCAATGGTAGCAACATGGAGTGACAGTGACTGCTCCGATGATGAATCAAATGAGGACATTGCCAACCTATGCTTCATGGCTATTGATGATGATCAAAAGGTAACATCTAATCTCAATGAATACTCTTTTGATGAATTGCAAGATGCATTTGATGAACTTGTATTAGACTATGAATGTATGAGCATGAAGTATAAAAAGTTAATATCTAAATTAAAAAGGGAAAATGAGATAATGTTAAAAGATAAATTGGAATATGAGAAGAAACTAGAGATTTCAAATCTAGAAATTTGTGACCTTAAGGAGAAAAATAGCAACCTACATAACTCCTTTAATAGATTTCACATGGGGCAACAAAAGCTAGATAGCATGTTGGAAACCCAAAGGGCATTTTTTGACAAAAATGGTTTAGGGTATAATGCACAAAGTAGGGGGACCCATCTTAAGAGTTTTATTGCTAGAAAGAGCATGAATAAACCTGCAATTACTTGTTCATATTGTAATAAGAAGGGACATAAGTCACATTATTGCAATATAAAGATGAGGAATCTTAAAGGAAAAATTGTAAAAAGGATATGGATTCCAAAAGAGGTAATTCATTCCAAGGACTGCAATGCATTAGCAAAATGGATCCCAATGGGATCAAAAATTACATTTACTAACCTCCAAGGACCCAAGAGAATTTGGGTACCTAAGACTTGAGTTTGATTTTGTGTAGGTGATTGAGCATAGCCACAAAGCTAAAACAAAAGAAGCTTGGTACTTAGATAGTGGATGCTCAAGGCACATGACGGGTGATAAAAGCCATTTCAATTCCTTCAAATCGAAAATTGGTGGAGAAGTCACTTTTGGGGACAACTCTAAAGGCCAAGTAGAAGGGAGTGGCTCAATATGTAATGATCATTTCTCTTTAGAAAAAGTATTACTTGTTAGGGGTTTAAAGCATAACTTACTAAGCATTAGTCAACTTTGTGACAAAGGTTACAAAGTAATTTTTGATTGTATGAAGTGTAATGTTATAGATCCTAAGTCAAATAAAATTCTCCTTCTAGGTCATAGGCAAGGTAACATATATATAGTCTACCTTAATGAACTCAAAAATGAAAACATATGCTTAATGGTAGACAACAAAAAGGAATCTTGGTTATGGCATAGAAGACTAGGTCATGCTAGCATGCATGTGCTATCCAAATTAGCTAGAAAGGATCTAGTTATAGGCTTACCCAAAATATCCTTTGATCATGAAGAAATATGTGAAGCTTGTGTTAAAGGAAAACACAAGAGAACAACTTTTAAGCCTAAGAATAGTGTATCCACCACTAGGCCTCTTCAATTACTGCATTTAGACTTATTTGGACCAACTAGAACCACTAGCCTAGGTGGGAAACACTATGGTTTTGTAATAGTTGATGATTACACTAGGTACACTTGGGTATTCTTTTTGAGGGTAAAAAATGAAGCCTTAGAGAAATTCATAACTTACTCAAAGGTGACTCAAAATGAAAAAGGATATACAATAACAAGCATTAGAAGTGATCATGGCAAAGAATTTGAAAATATAGGATTTGATGAGTATTGCAATGATCAAGGAATTAGCCACAATTTTTCAGCCCCTAGGACACCACAACAAAATGGTGTAGTTGAGAGAAGAAATAGAACTTTGGAAGAGATGGCTAGGACCATGTTATGTGAAAATAACTTGCCAAAGTACTTTTGGGCTGAAGCTATAAACACATCATGTTATATAATTAATAGAGCTATGATAAGACCCATGCTAAAGAAAACTCCTTATGAGCTCTATAAAGGCAAGAAGCCTAACATTAGTTACTTCCATCCTTTTGGCTGCAAATGCTTTGTTCTAAATAATGGAAAAGATAACTTAGGAAAATTTGATGCCAAGAGTGACGAGGGAATATTTCTAGGATACTCATTGAATTCAAAGGCCTATAGAATATATAACAAAAGAATATTAATGGTTGAAGAGTCTATTCATGTTGTATTTGATGAATCAAATAATATATCTAAAGATTCAACCAATGATGAAAATGTTGGAATATTTGATGAAGGCCTAGAAGATGACTTTCTAGAAAAGCTTGACTTGAATAAAGGAGATGAAGAAGAAATAGAGTTTTTAGAAAGAGAACCTAGAGCACCAAGAGAGTTAGGATATGTAAAAGATTGTGAAATAGTAGGAGATCCAACTCTTGGAGTTAGAACTAGATCATCCCTAAGGAATATGTGCCAATATATTGCCTTTGTATCTCAAATTGAGCCTAGGAATGTCAATGAAGCTTTAGAAGACAATAATTGGTTCCTAGCAATGCAAGAAGAATTAAATCAATTTGAGAGAAGCAAAGTATGGAAACTAGTTCCTAGGCCTAGTGATCACTCAATAATTGGAACCAAATGGATATTCAAGAACAAAATGGATGAAAATAGTGTGATCACAAGGAATAAGGCTAGGCTAGTTGCTCAAGGCTATAGACAAGAGGAAGGCATAGACTATGATGAAACATATGCTCCGGTAGCTAGATTAGAGGCAATAAGAATGTTACTTGCCTTTGCATGTTATAAAAACTTCAAGTTATATCAAATGGATGTAAAGAGTGCATTCTTAAATGGTTTTATTAATGAAGAAGTATATGTTGAGCAACCTCCTGGATTTGAAAATCATGAATTTCCTGAACATGTTTTTAAATTATCTAAGGCACTTTATGGGTTAAAACAAGCTCCTAGAGCTTGGTATGAAAGGTTGTCAAAATTCTTAATAGACAAGGGATTTTCAAGAGGAAAAGTGGATACCACCTTATTCATTAAGAATAAAAATAAGGATTTATTAGTTGTACAAGTGTATGTAGATGATATTATTTTTGGTTCAACTAATGAGTCTTTATGCCAAGAGTTTGCTAAGATCATGCAAGGAGAATTTGAGATGAGCATGATGGGAGAACTCACATTCTTCTTGGGACTTCAAGTGAAGCAAACAAAAGATGGAACCTTCATCAATCAAGCAAAGTATACTAAGGAATTGCTCAAGCGATTTGGAATGGACAATTGCAAACCTCAAGCAACTCCAATGGGCACCAACATCAAGCTTGATAAGGATGAAAGTGGTAAGTGTGTAGACACTAAACTTTATAGGTCTATGATTGGCTCATTGCTTTATTTAACTGCAAGTAGACCAGATATTTTGTTTAGTGTATGCCTTTGTGCTAGATTTCAATCCTCTCCTAAAGAATCACATCTATTGGCAACTAAGAGAATCTTTAGATACCTCAAAGACACTCCCTCACTAGGACTTTGGTACCCCAAGGACTCTACTTTTGCCCTTCATGCATTTTCAGATGCTGATTTTGGAGGCTGCAAAATAGATAGGAAAAGTACTTCAGGTATTTGCCAATTCTTAGGAAATAGGTTAATTTCTTGGTTCTCCAAGAAGCAAAACAGTGTAGCTCAGTCCACAACTGAAGCTGAGTATATAGCAGCTGGTAGTTGTAGTGCTCAAGTGTTGTGGATTAAACAACAAATGAGAGATTATGGTATTGACATGAAACAAGTGTCTATTAAATGTGATAATACCAGTGCCATTAATCTGTCTAAGAATCCTATTCAACACTCCAGAACCAAGCACATAGAAATTAGACATCACTTCCTTAGAGACCATGTACAAAAAGGGGATATAATTTTAGAGTACATTGACACTCTACATCAAATAGCTGATATATTCACCAAACCCCTTGATAGAGATAGGTTTTGTGTCCTTAGAGGTGAATTAGGACTCATGGATATGCCTTAGGACTTTTGTGTTTCAAAAATCTTGGTTCCAAATTGATTTTAAACGAGTTTTTGCAAAGATTTTCTGGCAATGAGGATGAGAGATCGATCTCCTTGCAATAGAGATCGATCTCCATACCTCCAACAAGCCTAAATCATCAAGGTTAAGCTAAGCAGATCGATCTTCTAACCATAAGATCGATCTCCTTACGTCTCTGTTTAAAGGCAGATCGATCTGTCCACACGACAGATCGATCTCTTCAAGCTTCCGCATTCTACAGATCGATCTTTGCATTTGGCAGATCGATCTCCTTAAGCCTCTGTTTGCGACCAGATCGATCTGGCCTTACGACAGATCGATCTCTATTGGATTCTGGAAATGACAGATCGATCTGCCGCCTCGACAGATCGATCTCCTGTGCCCTGGAGTATAAATACCCGCGTAAAATTCCCAAATTTCCCAAACCCAATCTTCAAAATTCCCAAATTTCCCTCGCATTTCTTCCTTTGATTCGCGACCAGATCGATCTTTGTACGGTCCTCCTTGCGTCTCGGTGTCAAAATCCGGTATTGTAACCAACATTCCTTACTGATTTTCTCAAAATCTGTCTTCAATTTGTGTTCATTTTGATTCTAGGGCAAACCTAGGTACTGTTTCATTGCTTTTCTCACTGTTGAATTTGTTTAGACGAATCTAGAGTCTAGAATAATGCCTAGACTTAAGAAAGTAGGAATCAAACCCCCTAGAACCACAGGAGAGGCAGGTTCCTCATCACAACCCATTCCTCCACCTCCTATCGCTTCCTTCAATCGGTGTTTTAAAACACCAGCAAAAAGAAAGCGATATGAGGAATATTTTTCAACCATGCCAATCAAGCATTGGCGCACTATCGATTTTTCGTTCCTCAATCGCATAGAGTTTCCCTATTTGTCAAAATTTGAGGAGTTTGGTTGGACGAACTTCTTGAAAATCAACACTCCTGTCCCTCCAAATCTCGTTCGCGCATTCTTTTCCAATGCCGAACTCGTTTATGACCCCGATGACACCTGCAAAATCCTTGCCTTCAAAACCTACGTCATGGGTCAATCCATTATAATTGACTCTGAAGTTCTAGCCAAAGTGTTTGATATACGCGATGAAGGCTTAACAAATGAGGATGAGGAAGTCTCCTTAGAGTTTGATCTCCCTGGGGACAAGGCGAGTGACCTGCCGATGCATCCTCGGTTACTCCACCTCATAATTTCGTGGAACCTCCGCCCTTTCGGTACTCGTCATTCTACCGTTAGGCGCTTAGATCGCTTTTGGCTCCATCACATTCACACCACAAGCCAAAAACCTAACCTCCCTCACTTTATATACGAAGATTAGCTGAAGATTGTGCGTGGCCAAGCTACCACAATAGTTTTTCCACAACTAGTGGCTTATCTTCTCCACCGCCTTAGTATCAACTGCAGCGGCGAAACTGGCGAACTCCCCTCTCCCAAGAGCATGCTTAACATTGGGACCCTCCATCATATGGGGTACTACAAAGACTTCCGGGGAGAGTGGACAAAAAAGAGGGATCAGCAACCTGCAGAGGCTATGGAGGAGGACCCCACTGCTGAGCCAGTGCATCGACCTGCTGCACCAGCTCCGGAACCATCGGCTCCGCCCACTGCACCAACATCGTCTCCTGCTGACTTGGAGATGCTCATGACGATGATGAATGACCTCAGTCAGCAGATAAATGATGGCTTTGCCACTCAGTGGCGTATGATCGAGAACTTAACCCAAAGAGTGGATAAGATTCAAGAAGCTCAAGAGGCGATGTTCGATGAGGTCCAAGTCACACGCACGCACGTTGAGCATCTTTTGGATCGTGATCCTCCCTCATCTTAGGCCATAGGTGTTTGTTGTAGTTTAGTTTCATCATGGTTGATCTTTAATGTTACTTGCACTACATTTGCTTGAATGAACTATGATTTGACTGGATATTGGGTGAGTTAATGACAATGTTGATTTTGAAATGCCATGAATCTTCTATTTTATGTGTGATTGATATGACAAAAAGGGGGAGAAGAAACATGTGTTGTGGTTGTGTTAAATGTTTTAAAAGAATGATTTAATTGAGGGGGAGTTAAGATTTAACTGAGGGGGAGTTAAGTCATTAACAAAGTCAAAAGCTCACAAAAAGGGGGAGTTTTGCAAATTCACTAAACATGTTTAATTGATGAGTTTTGTCATATCAAAAAGGGGGAGATTGTTGAGTTAATGTATTTTGAAATGACAAAACAAGTTAATTCAATAATGTTAAGATGATATACAAACATGTTTAGAGGTGATTAGTACCAGAACTTAGAGTTCTGCTGATGAGAGATCGATCTGGGGTATGAGAGATCGATCTCCTGGGCTTTTACTTGATGAGAGATCGATCTCATGAAGTAAGAGATCGATCTGCCTAGCCTTAAAACGTTGTAAAGGGATTAAGGTAAAATGAGATCGATCTGCAAGGGTTAAGAGATCGATCTGGCTAAAGCTAGAGTTGAGAGATCGATCTGGTCTAGGAAGAGATCGATCTCCCTTAAGAGCTTAAGACTATAGATCGATCTGAGAGATCGATCCACACTCAAAGTCAGAGAACTTATGAGATCGATCTGGTAAGGAAGAGATCGATCTTCTCAAAGTCAGAGAGCTAAAGAGATCGATCTGTGTTGTTGAGAGATCGATCTCCTCTCTACGAGATTGCATGGAAGATCGATCTGGAGATCGATCTTGCCTCAAACAGAGAGACTAGGAGATCGATCTGCCTATTCGACAGATCGATCTGCCTCATTATTTTCAAACTAACAGATCGATCTGCTAACCTATGAGATCGATCTCCTTGTGTATTTGTGCTTCAATCTTGCAGGATTTATAACTAAGAGATCGATCTGGCCAAGAAGGCAGATCGATCTGGCACTCTACTGGAGGTACCCAACGGCTAGTTTCTGCAAAACACAACGGGAAGAATAGCATTTAATGCTCCAACTACCAATCCTTCAGTATTTAACCAAGCATTGAAGACAAAGAGAAGAGAGACACTATTGCTGCATATTCCAAACATTCTCAAGCTTTAATTCTTTCATTCTTTGTGTCCCTATTGCTCATTCATTGAGAATCATTGTAAAAGCTTAAGTGCAAAAAGCTACATTTGTCCTACCACTTTAAAGCATTATATTGTATTCAGTCTTATCTTAGAAGAGAAGAGGATTGTTCCTCAGTGAGAGTAAATTGTAAGAGGCTGAATACTTTTTCTGTATTGCTAAGGGTAGAGAGGTTATTCCTTAACCTGCAAAAAGGAACTGTGTAAGCTCTATTGATAGAGACAAAGAAAACACTTGACAAGAAGGTCAAGGAGAGAGGACGTAGGCAAGAGTTTGGCCGAACCTCTATAAACGATTGTGTTTGTTTCTCTCTTCCCTACTCTGCATTAAATTATTATACTGCACTATATTGCTCATTATCATTTGTGATTAAATTGTGATTAATTTTTAATTTGCCATAATTGTTAGAAAACCGATTCACCCCCCCTCTCGGTAGAGCCATCAGAGGGATTTCGTCTACAATAACACACATGGCCATGATTCGCCGTAGACTTGATCAAAGTCGTACAGCCGTCAGTCTTGCATGCTATCAAAGCACAGCCCGGTCTTACATGCTATCAAAGCAAGGTCACCCATCGCTATCAGAGCGGGGTAATCTCATGTTACCAGAACGAAGGCGTCGGTCTTACATGCTGCTAGAGCACGGCTCGACCTTACATGCTACCAGAGCAAAGCCCAACGCACATCTTATGACAAGCCAAAGTCTCAGTAAAAATCGTTTTGCCTTCATGTAGAGCTCTTAATGGTTATCACAAAACCCATTTCAATTATAACACATTCTATTCACATTTACACAAAACTGATCAAAATCGAGCTCAAACCGGCAAAACACTCACACATTCCCATTGTTGTATAAAAATCATTTTGCCTTCACATAGAGCTCATAGTGGTTAGCACAAAACTCATTTCGATTATAAAACATATGTGTTCACAATTACACAAATCACATCAAAAATCGAACTCAAATCGGCAAAACACTCACACATTCATCAAAACATCAATTCATCTCATTTCTCATAAAATATGCCATTGTTGTATAAAAATCGTTTTGCCTTCACGTAGAGCTCATGGTGGTTATCACAAAACCCATTTTGGTTATAAACCATATGTGTTCACAATTACACAAATCTCATCAAAATCGAGCTCAAACTGACAAAACACTAACACATTCATCAAAGCATCAAATCATCTAATTTCTCAAAAACATGCTCATTTCATTAAACCTTTTTCATGTTATTAAAACGTTTTCATTCATTTGAAAACTCACAAGCACAAATGGTTTATTTCCCTTACCTTTTGTACCTTGAGTGGTACAATATCCTCGGGTTCTCATACTAGTCTCGTTTCTCGTGTCAAATTCTTGAGCTGTCCACACACATCATTAACCCATCAATATACATCATTCTCATTTATCTTTTTTTCTCTTACTCATTCTAACTCAACATTATCTCAAAACTCTTTCTACATCTTTATCAACACTTTAGTTAACTCATAACCATCACAAGACATCCATATTAAATCTCCTAACCAAACCCATTTGTTGGTTCTATCATACCTTAAACATTTCTAACCAAATATATAAACATAATGTTTATTCACCCATATATAAAATGGTAATGCTTAAGAACAAAGGTCTTGTGAGCTTACCTAGCTTGTCTCCTCTCTTGACCAAGCTTGTAGAATGCTTGCCTCTTCCCTTTGTTCAAGCCAACCTTTGATTTTATAGTATGTTGTTCTCCTTGCCAAGAGGAACAACTTTGTGTCTTACCCCTTTGTCTAATTCTGTCTAGAATAAGGTGAATCTTAGAAAGAGAAAGCTTGATTTGGGTGAAAATGGTGAAGGTTTAGGTTTCAAAGAGTGAAAGGCTCAGTTTCAGGCGAAAATCTCATGCTCCTTATATAGACAAAGGGTATGAGATCGATCTGGTCATTGAAGGAGATCGATCTCTGCTTGATTCACCTGCTCCAATTGCTCCATTAACAACTACAAGATCGATCTGGTTGAGGGTGGAGATCATCTACTCTTTATAAGAAAACTAGGTAGAGATCGATCTCTTTCAGGCCGAGAGTTAAGGAGATCGATCTACCATTGTGACAAGATCAATCCTTGCTAGGCAGAGGCATTAGGATATCGGTCTACTTGCTTATGAGATCAATCTGTCTATCAGTTCTTGCACATTTCCTGCATTCTGGAGCTATGAGATCGATCCCTCTTACCTTGGAGATCGATATGGCCTTCATGAATCCTATTGCTATTGCATTTATTTTGTAGGAACTTAATGTAAAACTCATCTTAATCTGCTTTATAGGCCATATTTCAATCCATACACTTTTAAGACTTAAAAACCTCATCTCCTTATACTTCATTAGATTCAAAACTTGCGCGTACATCAACATATCATAATTACATTCACCAAATTAAAATTCTCACTTTGCAAATCTCATAAAATTTATAATTCTCACATCCTATCAACCTTAAGAGAATTTAGTCCTCCAAATTCAACTCGACCCATTAAATAGCTGAGGGTACTACTCCTTCATAAGGCTCTCTAGTTCCTAAGTTGCTTCCTCTATTGAGTGGTACTTCCAGAGAACTTTAACCAATGGAATCCTTTTCGTCTGAAGTACCTTTTCCTTCCTATCTAGTATTTGGATGGATTCTTCCACATAACTCATATCCCTCTGAATATCCAATGCTTCATACTTAATGACATGTGAGGGGTCCGAATTATATCTCCTCAACATGGAGACGTGAAAGACATTATGGATTTCGAAAAACTGTAGAGGTAAAGTCAACCGATAGGCAACGTCTCCCACTCTCTCCAAAATCTCAATTGGTCCTATATACCGAGGACTCAATTTCTCTTTCTTCTCGAAGCGCATGATACCCTTACTGGGAGATATCTTAAGGAAGACAAAATCTCCAACTTATAACTCAAGTGGCCGTCTACGCACATCTGCGTAACTTTTCTGTCGACTTTGAGCAGCCCGTAATCTATCACAAATGATTTTCACATTTTGAACTACCTGTTTAACTAGCTCAAGAGCAATTACTTTCCCGTCGCCTACTTCTTCCCACGTAATAGGGATCTACACCTCCTACCATATAGAGCCTCATAAGGTGCCATACCAATACTTGCATGATAGCTGTTATTATATGCAAACTCGACAAGGGGTAGGTGATCATCCCACGATCCCTTAAAATCCATCGTACACGCCCTCAACATGTCCTCTAAGGTCTATATAGTCTGCTCAAACTGATCATCAGTCTGAGGATAATAGGCGGTACTAAAACTCAACCAAGATCCCATGGCCTCCTGAAAATGAATCCAAAATTTGGAGGTGAACCGAGAATCTCTATCTGATGTAATACTCACTGGAGCCCCGTGTAGTCTATTTATCTCTCTAACATACAGATCGGTTAAGGTACTCAAGGTATCCGTGCTCTTGATGGCAAGGGTGAGCACTCTTAGTTAATCTGTCCACTATCACCCATATAGCATTATGACCTCTTCGAGTCCTCGGTAATCCCATGATAAAGTCCATGGTGATATGCTCCTATTTTCATGTAGGTATAGGCAAAGGCTTAAGTAATCCTCCGGCCTTTTGGTGCTCAGCTTTCACTTGTTGGCATACCAAACATCTGGCCACATATTCTGTCATGTCCCATTTCATACCACTCCACCAATACACCCTTCTCAAATCTTGATACATCTTGGTACTTCCTGGGTGTATGGTGTATCGTGAGCAGTGAGACTCTCTCAGCATTTGTTGCTTCAGGGTATCATCGTTCGGAACACAAACTCAAATTTTAAACCTCAATAACCCATCGTCGTTAATGATGAAATCCGATTACGATGTCTGTTCAGCTTGACTAACCATATTCAATAGCCTCTAATCATTGTGTTGCCTAGCTCTAATCTAATCCATAATGTCGGGCTCTATCTGCAGGCTGGCTAAAAATCTGACCTCTACTTCCTTAACTCTGATCTTCAGTTCAACGAACTATTCCAATAAACCCCATTCTTTGATCATCATAGCAAATATCACACTCTTTCTGCTTAAGGCATCAGCGACCATGTTCGCCTTCTCGGGATGGTAGACTATCTCGCAATCATAGTCCTTAAGAAGTTCCATCCATCTCCTTTGTCTTATGTTTAACTCCTTTTGGTCGAATATATATCTTAGGCTCTTGTGATCAGTAAATATCTGGAACCTTTCCCCATATAAGTAATGCCGCCAGATCTTTAATGCAAACACTACTGCAGCTAACTCCAAATCATGTGTGGGGTAATTTTTCTTATGATCCTTCAGCTGTCACGAACCATAGGCGACCACTCTCTCATGCTGCATGAGCACACACCCCAATCCTTGTTGAGAGACATCACTGTACACTGCGAAACCTCCAGGTCTATTTGGAATAGTCAACACAGGTGCCATCGTTAATCTCCTTTTTAACTCTTCGAAACTCTGCTCACACTTCTCAGACCATACAAAAGGAGTCTCCTTACATGTGAGTTTAGTCAAAGGAGCGGTAATCTTAGAAAATCCTTTAGCAAAGCTTTTATAATACCCTGTCAACCCTAGGAAACTCCGAATCTCTGTAACTGTTCTCGGTCTCTCCCTATTAAGTATAGCCTCTATCTTAGATGGATCAACTGCCACCCCGTCTTTAGATACAATATGACTAAGAAAAGGTATCTGATCTAGCTAAAACTCACTCTTACTGATCTTTCCATATAGCTGCTTATCTCTGAGTACTTGCAGCATAATCCTCAAATGTTGTGCATGTTCCTCGTGAGACCAAGAATACACAAGGATATCATTAATGAAGACTATCACAAACTGATCTAGATAGTCTCTAAAGACCTCATTCATCAAACTCATAAAAGCAGCAGGGGTATTTGTCAATGCAAAGGGCATTACTAAGAACTCGTAGTGGCCATATCTAGTTCTGAAGGCCATCTTCGAAATATCTTCTTTCCTGATTCTTAACTGGTGATAGCCCAATCTTAAATCACTCTTAGAAACGATAGAAGCCCCTCTTAACTGGTCAAACAAATCATCTATCCTTGGCAGGGGGTACTTGTTCTTCACCGCAGCCTTGTTCAGCAATCTGTGGTCTATACACAGTCTCAGGCTACCATCCTTCTTCTTTACAAACAACACCAGAGCTCCCAATGGCGACACACTAGGCCTAATAAAATCGTGGTCAAGCAGTTCCTGCAATTGTTTCTTTAACTCTTCCAACTCAACCAAGGTCATCCTATAGCGAGGTTTAGAGATCGGCTGGGTATCTGACACTAAATCGATAGTGAACTCCAGCTCTCTTTCCAGTGGTAAGCCAAGCAATTCATATGGGAACACATCCGAAAACTCACATACTACCAGCATGTCCTCTATCTTCGGATGTTCTCGACTCATATCAAAGATGAGTGCGATGTAACCTTCACATCAATAATTAAATCAGTGTTTAACAGTGATATAACAATATCTTAAAATTTTCACACAATGGACTTCATGCATTTTCATTCCATAAAATTTAAATGTACACTAAACTTTTCAGGTAGAGAGAAAGTTACAGTCTTAGTGTAGCAGTTTAGGCTCACACGGTTGGCCGTTAACCAATCCATCCCTAAAATCACATCAAAGCCACACATGTTTAACAACATTAGATCTGCTAACATCATCCTATCTCCTACCTAGATTTCTCACCTTCTACACACCATATCAGTCTCTGGGACTCACACATAGGTCTATTTATATGAGATCTGAGGATTTTAGACATATTTTAATTATGTAATATGAACTTGAAGTGTAATTTATTGAGCTAAGTGAAATATATATGTGATGAATGAGAAATAATCCAAGTAGTGAATTGCGAAAATTATATTTGGAGATTTACATGTTAAGTGTTTAACCTAAGTGTGAAACTATGAGGTCAGATCGATCTTGAAAAAGGAGAGATCGATCTGGTGAGTTAAAACTGATAAGGTAGGAGGAAAGTAGGTGAGCAGATCGATCTCCAATGGAAAAGGATCGATCTGCTTATGATTTTGTTTGGGAGAAGATCGATCTCCTCAAGGAGCAGATCGATCTCATGAAGCCATTAAGAGATCGATCTCACCCCTCGACAGATCAATCTCCTAGGCATGAAATTATCGAAAATCATCCCCAAATTCAAATGCAGATCGATCTCATCAAGAGCCAGATCGATCTCCTACCCTCTGTCTATATAAGGTACCCCTGTTTTCTCCTGTAAATTCATTTTCTCTCTCTTTAAAACCCCATTTTCACCCGAGCCCTAGCTTTCTCACTCATCTAAAGCATCCATTTTCATCAAAATCAGAGGCTGTGGCAAGAAGGAAAGTTGTTCCTCATCAAAGGGAGAACAACATACTTGGAAATCGGAAGACATATTGAATCGAGGCAAGAGATAAGCTCTCCAAGAGTTTTGGGTAATTACTAAACCTCGATCTTGATATTTGAGATGATTTTGGTGATAATGGATGTTGGCATTGTGTTGAAATAGCTGGAAAATGATTAGGGATTGATGAAATTACAATGTAGTTGGAGTGATGATGATATTTGGCAATTTTGGTAATTTTGGGAATTTTGAGTTATAAATGGAAATTTAGACAATGTGGTGAATTAGCATAGATATTATGGCATGGGAAGTGTAGGATGTTGAGATATTGTGAATGAGATTGTGGATTGAGATAGAGTTATGAGAATTGAGAGATTTGAGGTGTTATAAGCAATTATGCTCAATTTTGAGAATTGAGGTTATTGTGATGATGAGTATTAATGTTTTAACATCGTTTGGACAGCTCAGGAGTTCTAGAGTGGAATGCGAGACTAGTCCGTGACAAGGGGGAAACGATTGCACTATACGAGGTGCAAAGAGGTAAGGGAAACTAAACCATTTGTGTATGTGATTTGTGAACTATTATAGCATGATTTACGATTTATAAAACAAGCTTGTTTGATATGTTGTGTTTTGATGAGAATGCACACGATTTTTATAGCCGGTTGGAGCCCAATGTTTGTATGAGTTTATAAGCTACGTGTGAAACGGCTTTATAAACCGTTGAGTTTGTGTGAGAAATGAATTGGGCTCTACGTTAAGGCAATATTGAGATTTGAGAAATGTGTGCGTTTTTTATCGATTGGAACTCGGTTTTAATTGTTTTATATTGAGTACAAAACGGTTTTAAATGAGTTTTATGAGAGAACAACCACTATGAGTTCTACGTGAAGGCAAACCAGTTTTATATGATAATGGCTATTGATAAAGACTTAGGTGTGTAATTTTGAGTACACACCGGGCATTGCTCTAGTAGCATGTAAGCTCGATTCTTCTCCGTTCTGGTAACGTGAGATCCCCTATTCTGTGGCTATGCCATGTATATTTGGTGGCTGTGTCACAAGCGAACCCTATTCTGTGGCTGTGCCACGTATATTTTGTGGCTGTGCCACTAGCGAATCCTATTCTGTGGCTGTGCCATGTATATTTGGTGGCTTTACCACGTGAGACCCCCTATTCTGTGGCTGTGTCACGTATATTTTGTAGCTTTGCCACGTGAGACTCCCTATTCTGTGGCTGTGCCACGTGTGAATCTAAATCAGTGGCTATGCCACATGTGTTTGGTGGCTGCACCATGTGCATTATTATTACAGTGATTTTATCACGTTTATCGAGAAAGCCACTATCGTATTATTTTCACATGCTGTTACTGCTCTATACGGAGTAGTGGCTAGTGGAGGACTTAGCTCCAGGCCATATATTGTGTTTTGAGGTATCATTTATCTTTTCATGTACCCAGACAATTATTGTAATTACAGACACTTGCTGTATAACCTTGTATGGGATGTAATAGGATTAATTAACTTAATGTTGAGTAATGTATATGATATGGCATATACTATCTAATGATAAGATCCTGAGGTATGATATGTATGATGATGTATGACACTGCACAGGAATGCACCCTTAATTGTGATTTGATGAGTAAAAAAATTTTAAATTAGCCCTATTTTTCGCGTTTTCGGGACGTGACAATTTACATGTAAAATATAATCTAATGGTTCATGCCTTAAGCTCAATTGGCATGCAAAGTGTACATCAATAAAAGAATGTGTGGATCCCAAATCAAATAACACATGAGCCTCATGATTACAGACAAGAAGTGTACCTCGTATGGTCTCAGCCGAAGTGTCTGCCGTCTCCTTATCCAAGGCAAACACATGTCCTTCTGTGACTGGCTTCTTACCCTTATCAGCAGTCGTAGCCTGTCTCTGGGGAATCGTCCTCTGAGGCTGCTGTCTCAGAGGCTCTTGAGAGTGTGGCTTTTGGGGCTGCGGGCAATACCTCACTCTATGGCTTAAGTCCTCGCATCTAAAACATCCTTGTATAGTTTTGGAACAACTTCCTCATGTGGTCAACCATAATCTCTGTAAACTGTAACCTCTGGCCTGACACTTAGAGGGGTTTCCATAATAATGAGAGGAACCCTGGGTTTGTCAACCATTCCTCTCGGTCCCTCAAACTGTCTCCTTTTAAAAGAACCTCTCTGAAAGCCTGTGTGGGAGGTCACAAGTCGCTTAGTCTTATCCCTGGTTAAAATCCAAGACTCAGTCTGGGACTGTACCAACTCTAGTCCCCTCTCTACTTCTTGTGCTCGTCTCAGAGCATCCTTACACTCAGTGATACAGAGCCCTATCAATCGATCCCTAATGATGGGTCTCAGTCCATATACAAATCGCTCTGTACGGAGCTTTTCATCTTTAAGGGTCTTCGGATCATACTTCAGTAGAGTGGTGAATCAGCTCTCGTAATCATCAACCGTCATATTGCCCTGAGTCAAGTTTAGGAATTCAACTTGCATTCTCCTCTCGGCAACCTTTAGCACATACTGAGTTCTAAATGCCAACTGAAATGCCTCTCAACTAATAACCTCATGGCTAGTCACCATTATACTCTGAGTAGTGATCCACCAATCTCGGGCTTGTCCCTTTAACTTATAAGCACCCATAATGACCCTCTCAGCATCGGTGTATCCCAAAAAGTCAAAAATGACTTACAACTCTATCAGCCACTCCTCAGCCTTTGCGGGATCTTTCACCCCTCTAAAAGTCGGTGGGTTCATTTTAGAAAGTCCCTCAATCGAACCTTATCTTTGTAATCAAGTTGGGTCTATACCACAGGCTGTGTAGCGGGAGGCACCGGGTCAGTCTGTAATGGGGGTACGGGTGGTCCCTGTGGTGGTGGAGGAGTCGACACAGGTGTAGTGCCCGACCCATTAGGCCCAAAATACTGCGTGAATAGCGCTACCATCTGCTCGAATCCCTAACGCATATCGTGCTATAGGGGATTCATTTGCGAGTTAGGACTTTCCAGCTGTGGTTCAGGTGGTGGAGGTGGCTGTGCCTGCCTCCCTAAACGTCCTCTTCTCCCCCTCATATCTTTTCTCTTATGTGCCTGCGCATATTCGTTAAATATCGATCATAATTTTACTCGTTAAATTCAATTCATTACCAGACAATACAGACACTTGGGATGTAATCTATTTCCAATTGATCGACACTGACAGTACAAGACACCTTTTGCTCTGATACCAAGAAAATCTGTTACAGCCCGAAAGTGCAAAAAATAGGGAAAATTTAAAAAATTTCTTAAGACAAAATTACCAACTCTGGGTGTATTCCTGTGTAGTATCTTTAAATCACTATCATTTATAAACCAGCATTATCCCCCAAGATCATACAACTCATACTTAATGAAATCAAATACACAATATCCCAAAAAGAGTCAACCATAAGTCTCAACTAATTTCTTTCATATCAACCTAATTACTTCCAAAAATACTTATCACAAATGTTTGTGTTACATCATTGTCTGGATACAAAATGAACTGGATTATACCTTATGCGTGTACAAGCGATAGCCTGGGGAGATCTTATCCACCAGCCTATTACACGTACGCGGCAGGCTCTATCTCACTTATTTCAAGTAATCTGGAGGGGGGAGAAAAAAGGGTGAGCTCTCAAAATGCTCAGTAAGGAGGATAAGGAAAGTTATAAAAATCATCATCACAAACACAATATGATGGAAATATTTGAGCATGCAAATCGTTATAGTAATAAATGTAGAAAACAATGGCATCAGCACAATTCACGTGATAAAATCACATCACATCAAATCTCAATGCGTGATATAGATCGCATCATCATCATAGAAATCGAGACTAGGCATTTATAAAACTCAGATGAAATTAACGTCATAGGCACATCACATTAATTGAATTCATCAGCTAGGCGGACATCCCCAAGAGAGGGATTTCGTCAACAATAACACACATGGCCATGATTCGCCGTAGACTTGATAAGAGTTATACAGTCGTTGGTCTTACATGCTATCAAAGCACAACCCGATCTTACATGCTATCAAAGCAGGGCCGCCCATCGCTATCAGAACGGGGTCATCTCACGTTACTAGAACGGAGGCGTCAATCTTTCATGCGGCTAGAGCACGGCCCGACCTTACATACTACCAGAGCAAAGCCCGATGTGCATCTCATGACAAGCCAAAGTCTCAGTAAAAATCATTTTACCTTCACGTAGAGCTCTTAGTGGTTATCACAAAACTCATTTCGGTTATAACACATTCTATTCACATTTACACAAAACTTATCAAAATCGAGCTCAAACCGACAAAACACTCACAAATTCCCATTTTGTATAAAAATCATTTTGCCTTCACATAGAGCTCATAGTGGTTATCACAAAACTCATTTCGGTTATAAACCATATGTGATCACAATTACACAAATCACATCAAAAATCGAGCTCAAACCGGCAAAACACTCACACATTCATCAAAACATCAATTCATCTCATTTCTCATAAAATATGTCATTGTTGTATAAAAATCATTTTGCCTTCACGTAGAGCTCATGGTGGTTATCACAAAACCCACTTTGGTTATAAACCATATGTGTTCACAATTACACAAATCTCATCAAAATCAAGCTCAAATCGACAAAACACTCACACATTCATCAAAACATCAAATCATCTCATTTCTCATAAACATGCTTATTTTATTAAACCTTTTTCATGCTATTAAAACGTTTTCATTCATTTGAAAACTCACAAGCACAAATGGTTTATTTTCCTTACCTCTTGTACCTTGAGTGATACAATATCCTCGGGTTCTCAGATTAGTCTTGTTTTCAGTGTCGAATTCTTGAGCTGTCCACACATATCATTAACCCATCAATATACATCATTCTCATTTCTCTTTTCTTTCTCTTACTCATTCTAACTCAACATTATCTAAAAACTCTTTTTACATCTTTATCAACACTTTAGTTAACTCATAACCATCACAAGACATCCATATTAAATCTCCTAACCAAACCCATTTGTTGGTTCCATCATGCCTTAAACATTTCTAACCAAATATATAAACATATATGTTTATTCACCCATATATAAAATGGTAATGCTTAAGAACAAAGGTCTTGTGAGCTTACCTAGCTTGTCTCCTCTCTTGACCAAGCTTATAGAATGCTTGTCTCTTCCCTTTGTTCAAGCCAACCTTTGATCTTCTAGTATGTTGTTTTCCTTACCAAGAGGAACAACTTTGTCTCTTTGTCTAATTCTGTCTAGAATAGGGTGAATCTTAGAGAGAGAAAGCTTGATTTGGGTGAAAATGGTGAAGGTTTAGGTTTAAAAGAGTGAAAGGCTCGGTTTCAGGCGAAAATCTCATGCTCCTTATATAAACAGAGGGTATGAGATCGATCTGGTCATTGAAGGAGATCGATCTCTGCTTGATTCACCTGCTCCAACTGCTTCATTAACAACTACAAGATCGATATTGTTGAGGGTAGAGATCGATCTGTTCTTCATAAGAAAACTAAGTGAAGATCGATTTTCTAGGGGTAAGAGATCGATCTTTTCTAGGCTGAGAGTTAAAAAGATGGATCTGCCCTTATGATAAGATCGATCCTTGCAAGGCAGAGGCATTAGGAGATCGATCTGCTTGCTTATGAGATCGATCTGTCTATCAGTTCTTACACATTTCCTGCATTCTAGAGCAATGAGATTGATCCCTATTCCCTTGGAGATCGATCTGGCCTTCATGAATCCTATTACTACTGCTTTCATTTTGCAGGAACTCAATGTAAAACTCATCTTAATCTACTTCATAGGCCATATTTCAATCCATACACATTTAAGACTTAAAAACCTCATCTCCTTATACTTCATTAGATTCAAAATTTGCGCGTACATCAATATATCATAATTACATTAACCAAATTACAATTCTCACTTTGCGATTCTCATAAAATTTACAGTTCTCACACTTACTAACTATTCGTGCAATGTATTATAACACTTAAACTTAACTTGCTCAATAGTTTGAGCTCAATTTGATAACAATTGAATTGTGCTCGAATTTTTCTCGAGTCAAATCCCAACAACATGCTATTACCTTTGTCTCATCCACACCTTTAACCGATTCCTTTATTAGTTTTGGATGATTCCAAATAATAATTTGCAATTTATGCTCCCAAACACCCCTTACACTCCCCTTTTAACTAGGTCATGAATCGCAAATCAATTAAATGATTTAATGAGTTTTAGGCCTTAAGAAAATAATTATAAGAATTCCAAAAGCTACAGGAACTAGAATTAGAAAATCCCTTGCATATATAATCCTTGTTATGGTCGATCACCAAGACAAATGCCACTTTAAGCATTTAGCGGCACTTGGAGAGAGAGAAACCTTGAGAAGGTGTGACATCCTACCTTAGGATACCTTGTGAAGTGCGTCAACTATACCTTAATAATCCATGTGATTTTTGACAATCAAGGGAAGAGGAAGGTTGTCTAGTATTTATGATACCTTACCCGCTTTGATGATTTATCTAATATAATTGGTATTAGAGTAATCACAACAAAGTTAACATATCGAAAACCTTAAAGAAACCCTAATCTTGCTGCCCCTCTCTCACCCTATGATAATCAAGAATTGTTCTTGATATTTCATGGTGGTGAGTTTTGAAAAACTCAAGCTACTAGCATATCTCTGACCATAACCTGATTGAACTTTATCGAAAGCTCGTGCATTGCTTGTGTGGATTATCATTAGTGGTTGGACACCTAAATAGCTTTGGTTTGACAATAACCAAGAACCTTGTGGAATCAACTTGGAGTAAGATTGGATTACTAAATTCAAGAATCAAGGTATGAGAATTTTAAAAACTCAATAATAATAACAAATCGATTTCTATTTGGATTAATTATGTATAATTAAGTGTATTTCTATGAATGGTTTTGGTATTGTATTGTTTAATTATGTATTCCGCTACGTACTTTGACGATGTATGTATATGATTGAGCATGAACCAAAACCTATAAAATGTGCCTAAGCTTATCTGAGCCCACCTAAAAATTATTGTTATTATTAAAAATTTTAATAAAATATAAACATATTAAAACATATAATAGTTAATAAGTATAGTATAATAAACAATAAATTCTTACCAAAAGGCTAAAAAAATTAAAATTTTACTTAAAGTCTAAAAAATAATATGAGTTTAAATTAAATTGCAAAAAAAAAAAGTAATAAAATATATTAGCATAAAAATTAGTAAAAAAAATTATAATCATCGTATTGTATATGGCCGAACTCGGCTAGAACTTAAAATGGTGAACCCAAGACTAACTCTTTTTATTGGGCCTTGATTTTCATGACTAAACCCTTTTAATAGATTTAATATTTTTGTCTAAGCCCACCCAAAAGTTAGACAGGCCTTCAAGTTTGTGCGGGTAGCTCATCCTTTAAACAAGCCTACTTACTAACTATTCGAGCAATGTATTACAACACTTAAACTTGGCTTGCTCGATAGTTTAAGCTCAGTTCGATAAAAATGGAATCGTACTCGAATTTTTCTCTAGTCAAATCCCAATAACATGCTATTACCTTTGTCTCATCCACACCTTTAACTGATTCCTTTATTAATTTTGGATGATTCCAAATTATAATTTGCAATTTACGCTCCCAAACACCCCCTACACCCCCCTTTTAACTAGGTCATGAATCGCAAGTCAATTAAATGATTTAAGGATGTTTTAGGCCTTAAGAAAATAATTATAAGAATTTCAAAATCTACAGGAACTAGAATTAGAAAATCCCTTGCATATATAATCCTCGGTCACCAAGACAAATGCCACTTTGAGTATTTGACAACACTTTGAGAGAGAGAAACCTTGAGAAGGTGTGAAATCCTACCTTAGGATACCTTGTGAAGTGCGTCAACTAGACCTTAATAATCCATGTGATTTTCGACAATCAAGGGAATATGAAGGTTTTCTAGTATTTGTGATACCTTGTCCGCTTTGATGATTTATCTAATATAATTAGTATTAGAGTAATCGCAACAAAGTAAACATATCGAAAACCTTAAAGAAACCCTAATCTTGCTGCCCCTCTCTCTTCCCATGATAATCAAGTATTGTTCTTGATATTTCATGGTGGTGAGCTTTGAAAAACTCAGGCTACTAGCATAGCTGCGACCATAACCTGATTCAACCTTATTGAAGGCTCGTGCATCACTCGTGTGGATCATCATTAGTGGTCAGACACCTGAATAGCTTTGGTTTGAAAATAACCAAGAACCGTGTGGAATCAACTTGGATTACTAAATTCAAGAATCAAGGTATGAGAATTTTAAAAACTCTATTATTGCTTATAATAATAACAAATCGATTTCTCTTTGGTTTAATTATGTATAATTAAGTGTATTTCTGTGAATGATTTTGGTATTGTATTGTTTAATTATGTATTTCGCTACGCACTTTGATGATGTATGTATATGATTGAGCATGAATCAAAACCTATAAAATGTGCTTAAGCCCATCTGAGCCCACCTAAAAATTATTATTATTATTAAAAATTTTTAATAAAATATAAACATATTAAAACATATAATAGTTAATAAATATAATACAATAAACAATAAATTCTTACAAAAAGACCAAAAAGATGGAAATTTTACTTAAAGTCTATAAAATAATATGAGTTTAAATTAAATTGAAAAAAAAAAAGTAATCAAATATATTAGCATAAAAATTAGTAAAAAAAATTATAATCATCGTATTGTATAAAGGTCAAACTCGGCTAGAACTTAAAATAGTAAACCCAAAATTAACTCTTTAATATTTTTTATTTAAATCCACTTAAAAATTAAATGAGCCTTCGAACTTGTATGAATAACTCATCCCTTCCATAATCCTACTTACTAACTATTCAAATAATGTATTATAATACTTAAACTTGACTTACTCGATAATTTGACTTCGATAAAAATTGAATCGTGCTCGATTTTGTCTGGAGTCATATCCCAACAGCAACCTTTGTATCATCCACACCTTTAACCGATTCCTTTATTAGTTTGGATGATTCCAAATAATAATTCGTTGTCTTCGTTAGTGCTCTCCAGAAGCCAATTGGATAAATTTGATATTTCACTCTTCCTCTCTACCTTTTTTCCCTATCACTCTTTGTTTTGTTTGTGCTCTGTTTTTCTTTCCGGGTATGTTGATTCCTTTTTTTCATTTTCAGTTAGAAAATCCTCTCGATCCAAGTGAAAAGACGAAAAACCGTCAAACCTTTTACCCAGAAATCATGGGTTTCTGTTGATACCCCAAAAGAAAGAAAAACTTGGAAATTTTCTGGCTTCTGTCATACAAAAAAAAAAAACCTTTCCTTATTTTCTCTCGTTTTCTCAGACTTCCCTTTGTTTTTCTTTCCTATTGACCGTGAAATTAGGGTGTTATTTTTTGCGTAGTGGGTTCTTGGATTTGGCTTGAAGAATTAAACGTTGAATGGTCGTGACTTTCTGCAAAGAGAGAACACAATTGTTTCTTCATTGTTGATCAAAGCAGAGAAGGCTTGAGTTTTCTCTAAGTCTAAAAGGAAAAAAAAAAAATCCCAATTTAAAAAAAGAGTTGAATTCCTTGTTATTTTCGCCTGTTGTTTCATTCATAAATTTTGCCGAGAAAGGGTGATCCAAATCTACTGGTGACCGGGAAAAAGTTGAATTGGACAACATTGTCAACTACAAACAAAGACTTGGTAGAATAGAGAGATTTTTTTTCCATGCTTTTCTGTTTCCTTAAATTTAGCTGTCCCAACGTCTAAATTTAGAATTTCTCTCCGACACAAATTTGCATAATCTAACCAAATCGCGACAATCTCTCTCTTCCTCTCTCCCCTTCTACTTCTCCTCTTACCTTTTCTCCTCTATTTTCTTCTACTTCCTCTGTTTTCAGGGTTGAGGTAGAGAGAAACTAATCTCTCTCTGTCTCTCTCTCTTGGGAATGATGATTTTTGACATAGGATCAACGCAATCGAACCTCGATTGCTTTCTCCATTGCACAACACCAACAGTCAGATCCCAATTCCTTCCCAAGGTAAGCAATCTTTGTTCCTTTCTTTAATTTTTTTTTTTTAAAAAAAAAACCTTCGGTTCTTGATTATAATTTTACCTTATGTAATTATGATTATTGCTTATGTTTATATTGCAGAGTGAGATTAGGAACCTTAATCGTTTATGGCACCCTTGGGAGAGGGAAAAGGTTGAATATTTCACATTAGGTGATCTTTGGGATTGTTATAATGAATGGAGTGCGTATGGGGCTGGAGTTCCCATTGTTTTGAGCAACAGCGAAACATTAGTCCAGTACTATGTTCCTTATCTCTCCGCCATTCAAATCTTTACCAGCAATTCTTCAGTCAACGGCTTTAGGTAAATCTCTTATTTTAATATTCTGGCAGTTGAAGCTTAATTTATCACGTGGAATTCATAGTATCAATCGATTGTTTTTGTTGCGTCCCTCTGGAAGTATGCAATTGAATTGTTTAATACCTTGGTCGAGATTATGCAATCAGAAAGAGGAATGACGTAATTCTGGGATTTGTAAAGAATTCATTTCAAGCAAATCACAAAATTGTGTATAGGGAGGAGACAGAATCAGGTGACGGGGAGAGAGATTCTTTTAGTGATTCATGCAGTGATGAGAGCGAGAGTGACAAGTTATGGAGATGGGACGGATGCTCCTCCGAGGACGGAGGGTCGGAGCAAGACAGCATTCGGCGTGTGAATGATAGGTTGGGTTACCTTTACTTTCAGTATTTCGAGAGATCAACTCCTTACGGGAGAGTTCCACTCATGGATAAGGTGCTTTTCCTACTCCTTATTCTTTTTTTTGTTTTTAGCCCTTCACATTAACATACTCTCTTTTACTGATTACGTTGTCTCTTTACTTTGATTTGCATTTTATCTGCCTAATTGTAAGAGTGATAAAATAACAGAACTGATTAGACTAAGAAAAATTTTTCTTTGTGATATTCATTTTATCAATTTGGTATAAAATTTTTGAGATTCTTCTTTTCCTTTTTCTTTAGTGATATTCATTTTATCAATTTATCATCCTTCTCGAGCATAAGTCGAAATTGTCTTTTGACTTATACTGTTCTCCCATAGAAGAATAAGTGGTTTAAAAATCTGAGTCCCTTTACAGTATGAAAGGCTCTAGATTCCATTTGACGCGGTAATGTTATCTCTTCTTACAGATTAATGGATTATCTGGAAGATACCCTGGCTTGATGTCATTGAGGAGCGTAGATCTTTCTCCAGCTAGCTGGATGGCAGTTGCTTGGTCTCTCTCTCTGTCTCTTCCTCTCTTTCACATAGGAAAGCACACACGACAAGCAATTGGAAACCAGATAAAAGAAAGAAAAAATTTATGCAGAATTAGAGAAACTTTGAGGCAATCTCATGACCTGTATTGCACATACTTCCAGTACTATTTTCATTATTGACAAAGGATTTATCATTTGATATCAACGATGTCAGGTACCCAATTTATCACATTCCCATGGGAAGGACCATAAAGGACTTGTCCACATGCTTCCTTACTTACCACACTCTATCGTCTTCTTTCCAAGGTGTTCCTTCTGTCCATTTCTTTCAGCTTTTGTTAAAAGCCCTTTCTTTGTCATTAATAATGATATTATTATTATTATGAAAACAATAACAGCGGTTGCTTGCTTCCTATATATATATATATATATATATATATATATATATATATATATATATATGCTTGTTTTAGTTATCTTCTGTTCTCGGTGCAGATATGGACCCCGAAGATGACATTGAAAGACCCGAAAGGAAGCGAAAAGAAGGAGAGGGCATCTCTCTTCCACCATTTGGCATGGCAACTTACAAGATGCAAGGAAATGTGTGGGTCTCGGGCAATTATGGACGGGACCAAGAAAGGCTGGTGTCGCTTTTAAGCGTGGCAGATTCGTGGCTAAAGCAACTTAGGGTCCAGCACCATGACTTCAACTACTTCATGGGGATTCGACGTGGCTTGACATAATTACCCTAAACCCCATGGAAGTGATTGAACAGGTGATCACTAAGTATCAAAGAAAAAGAAATTATAAAAGGAAAAACGGAAAAAAAAAAAAACCTATTTTGGGGTTCTTAGAATTTTTGGTTTTGTGCTCGGAGTATTAGGGCCTTGAGCTATTGGATGTGGTCGCCACTTATTGAAACCCTTCAACGGTCCATTCTGAGTCCGGCCTTTACTGGATATCGGCAGAGGGTACGTGAGTTGTGTTTACCCTTACGTTTGCAGCTGTTTAAGCCAGTTTGTGGGCTTTATTGTTAAAGTGGGTGAGGTCGGAATGATACAGAAGAAGTGATTTTGCATTGGATAACATGTTAATTTTTTGTATATATTTTGTGTGATGTAAAATATGAAAATATTATATTAAAATTTAGTTTGACACATTAAATATAAACTATGTATATTTAGTTTTTACTAAATTTATATGTAATTTTTATTAAATTTTGCTTGGTGTTTTTTTTTTTTTTTTCTGGTTTTGTATAATGTAGTGACTACGATTGCAATGTCTTCTCTTATCATAGTAGAAGCAAATTGGGATGAGGAAAACGTCCCCCGCAGTTTTACAATCTCCTCCTAATAGGTAATTGTTCGGTTCCTGTAGCAAATATGGACTTATTTCCATCTTGCAAAGCGAGAGAGAAAAATGTTGACAGGAGATTTTGGACTCTATACTTGCATTGCATGCTAGGATGGGATGGGATGCACAGCGCAAAGTAGTGGGAGTTCCTTGTTAGTCAAAAACATGAATAGAAGTAGCCCTGTGGGTCCAAAGTGTTTTGTTCATATGAGACCAGTTTTCAGCAACAACTACCACCTACGCTCATCGTCTACGACTTCCTTTATTTGGGATGACAACTATCTCGCTGTAATTCCACCATCACTCTGTTTTTGACTTCCAGCCAGTTGCCTTTCCAAAACCACCAAAAAGAGCCTTCTACGAAACACTTGGACCACTAATATTTCCTTGTGCATGCCGAATTTTAAACTGACTTCAGGATCATGGGGTGCTAAACATACATTTTTAGCTATGAAAAGTAAATTAAATTAAAATTGCCTTACCTTAGAATTTTAGGTGACTTGACTTAAAGGTTAGACTAGGTTAGATTGCAATGTCGGGCAAACCCCTCTCTCTCTCTCTCTCATACAAAACTCCGAGTCCATAGTCAATGTTGAACGTCTCAAACTCTTCAAGGCAAGTAATAATACCGGCTGGATGACAGACAGACTACCTCTGGCTTTTGTTTCCATCAGGACACGTTAATTGGCTTCCCAACTACGCTGGATTATCAGTGATCACATATTTCTTGCTTTTCAATAAACACATCTAAATCCAGTGTCTAGGCATGAACTTGATTAATTAAAATCGTTTACGCTATTTTGATAAGAAAATATAGAGATTCTATTGCATGTTTTATATGGATAAAACAACCAGTAATTTATACGGATAATCCACTTCAATTCATGGGCTGCACTGGACTCCAAATAATCATTCTACATAATTGATGGTTTCAAATTAAAATGTATTTTCAGTCTAAAGTTGATTGAAGACAATCAATTTGAAAAATATTATCGCGACAAGATGGGGTTTAGCATTTGCTATGATTTCATATTGCTTTGGACGATTTAAAATTAAAGTCAGCTAAATTTCTTTCTCTTCTCAAGTTGACATGGAAAAAGTATAGGGTACTAGTTTAGTAATAACTTCGTGGACCGACATGTCTCTAGCCACATGATTTGTACACGAACCTGAAACTGAAATTTGCAAACTTATGCACAAAATTTCCTCTCGGTAGAAATGAACATGTTGGAGGTATGTGGGTAAGATTGAAGTTTGGGTTGAGTTTATCTTGTGAATTGCCATAAAAAAAAAATCCATTTTTCGTTTGGAGAAAGAAAAAAAATGAACATTACTTTTCCTTTTATTTGAAAAGGCCGACTAAATTCATGATTATGCATGTTAACCAATCTTGCAACATAGTTTGGTTGTTAAGTAGGTAGACATTGAATTTTGTCTACTAAATCTCAAATTTTCAAATTTATAATTAAAAGATGGTGGTCTGTTGTGAACTCCTTTTGCTTCCCACAAAAGATCCAACATCTTACATTCTTGATCTTAGCCTTATAATGATAGTGCACTAATGGTCATTCCATTGGAATTTGATAATAATTGGTACAACCCAAAATACTAAATAAATAACAATGCAACATATGTATATGCCACATGCATCTACCAAAATTCCAATAAATTAATAGAGCACCCTTCTTTTCTTTAGTGCAATAAACATGTTTTCCACTTAGAAGATTAGAAGAGAAAAATGGGGAAAGCCTTCCCTCCCCCTTATACCTCAACTTTCATAGACATATAACATCAGACTTGATCTTAAAAATGCAACCACTAGCCAAGCGTTACAAATTTATCAGAGAAAAAAAAATTGACTTGGACTATAGAGAGTGCAACACTCAACCAACGTCACCTTCATTACACTTGGGCCTTCGGTTCCTTCAAGTCAAGTGTGGGCGATGTAAATTATTTTAGAAATGAGTACTCAATATTATTTAACTCGATTGGGTTTTATTAAGAATAGAGTTTAGATAATAATTTTATTGTATGTTATAAATTTAAATAGTAATTTAAAAAGATGTTATTATCGAAATCTATTTATAAATGATAATTTTTAGATATTATTAATATATTTTTATTTATAAGTGATATATTATTAATATAATAATTAATTCATAAATTAATTTATTATATATTTTAATTATGATTTTTTATTTTATAAGTTAATTTAAATTTATCAATTTATTTTTTTAATGGAGATTAAATATGATTTTAAATTTAAAATTGAAAGTTAAACTTTCATTTAATAATAATAACAATAATATAATACTCAGTAGATTTTCATAGTTAACCGATATTTCTTGAAATATATTAGTAGAGTTTGAATAATAAAAATTAAAATATTCGAGCAGTTAATTAAATTTAATTATTGCATAATATAATTGGTTTCAAATTTGAGTATCCCAATTGGTGTCCTACCCATTACAATCCTTAGTTTATCTAACAGCATCAAACTTCAATACCCCCTCAGGCGGCCAGAAAGCCTGCTGGGTTTGGAACTTGGGACTCCTCTGTTCTTGATTGGAGTCATCACAATCTTCCAAGATTGAGTTCTGATTATCTTTTTTTGGTTACATGAGAAAGCTAAAAGAAAACTAAGACATAAATCTCCTCGGGAAAGAAACTCCTCATGCATGCCATAAAGACAATGTGGAAGAGCTATCAATTTCTGAAAATCAACCTCTAAATCATAAGCAAGTTTAGCAAGCATATCCTCGCAGAAAATCTCGATTGAAGATTTCTTTTATATCTGCAATGATACACCCATGTGAATGCACCTGAACGTCGAACTGTTTTAATTAAAGATTAGTTTGGATGTTTTAATTAAGGATTAGTTTAGATGATCGGTGGGATTAGTTCCCATATATTGGAAGGATAGTTCCACTGGAGCCAAAAGCTCTCCCGAATCAAAGTCAATAGCCACCTGAGCATCCAATTCAAAAATGAGCATTCGAAACCCCGCTTTCCATGCTAGAATTAGCCCTGGTTTCAGAGCTTGCAATTCAGCAATGATATTCGTACATACACCTAAATGTCCTTGAAACCCGGTAATTAACTGACTAGAAGAAGACCGAATAATACCACCAGCCCCTGTTTTGCCCGGATTACCTCTCGCTGCTCCATCAGAATTGAGCTTAACCAAACCTGAAGGAGGAGGACACCAATAAATCATCCCTGGATCATGTTTCTTCTTCACATCTCTAGCAAAGGTCGCATATAGCTCAGCAGCCCACACTTGTATATACATAATCAACATATCAATGTTATACCTATTTCAAGTTGCAGAATCCACGCACAGTGAGCATCGACTGGTCCTTAACCTCCAAATCGATTGAAGTAAATAAGCATCGCCAATCACTATTCGGCCCCAACAGATCAAAATTCCTCTGCAAGTTTTGAACAAACCAGTCCGATAGAGAGCAGCTAAAAAAGTTTGATTTATGGCTTATGGGTACGAGAGCTTCACAAACTTGTCTGGGTATATGACAATCCCTAAATGCATGCAAAACCGTTTCCTCATGAATTCCACACAGTGAACATACTTCTGAATCAGACATACCCCATTTAAATCTAAAAAAGTTTGTCATCAGCCTACCTTTCATGGCCATCCATAAGAAACCAATCCATCGGTTCGAAGCTGGCAACTTCCAAAACCACTTCTAGTTCTGATTATCTATACACATATTTCAGCGTCCAATGATTATAGGAATAATTGGATAATGTTCCATTTTTTAACCATTTCAAAAAGGTTTCTAGCATTGTTTCACTTCTCTTACAATTTTGAGTTACAAGCCCTACCTAAATCGGAGTAAACTGAATCAGCAAGAAGGTGCAACGGTGCCGTTTGACATGAAGCTACCCATTGAAGAATTTTCTAATACATTAGTGGTTGTTTTCATCTTTGCCTTGTTCATGATTCACAATAATGTACTAAAAGATGTCTGTAGACATATTTTTTGTCCGTGTCTTCTGAAATGTTTTGATTAATGCCTTTATTGGACTTTACTCATGTTTCTAGGGTTATAGTCTTTTTAATTTTGATTTAAATGTGTATTATCGATCAGGGTTTGAAAATTGAACTTTTAATGTTACCTTTTGATTTTCAGCTCATGGCTTGAATTTTAAGCCTAAATAAAATAACATACCCTATTTTTTCTTCCTTTGTTTTTTCTCTCCTATCTTTTATGTTTTATATATATATATATATATATATATATATATATATATATATATATATTATAAATTTAGAAAATTTGGAAATATATTACGGAAAATCTAGAAAAATTCAAAAGAAAAAATAAGCATTAATCAGAAAAATCGGAAACAAAAACGAAAATCAAAGTCAAAATCTAAAAAAAATGAAAAATACGAAAATAAGAATCTCGAAAACATTCGAGGAATATGGAAAGGAATCAAAGACATAATGTGAGAATCGAATTTGCCAAGATAGATCCAATCTTTTCATTGAAAAAAAAAAGGCTTATTGAAGCTTATAAAAAAGATTCTTCGGGTTTTCTAAAACTAAAATGGGGGGGAGGGGGAATTTTCCAGCAAATCGTAATTTTGAACTACAAACAAAAATGTTTGGAATTTTTCTGCCGAAGAATAAGAATGTATCAAAAACCAAAAAAAAAGAAAAAAAAAAAGAAGAAAAGAAACATAGACCAAAAAACCAACAAAACACCTAAGAACTAGTCGGTACCATCCTATACTAGAGAAAGAACACAATTGAAATGAAAAATAATTAATTATAGAAAAAAAGAAAAATGTTGGTTTCAGATTTTGTTTTAAATATGTTTTTAGAAAGCGAAAAAAAAAAAAGAGTGAAAATAAATGTAAACTAATATTACATTTTTAAGAAAATCATAGACTTGTATCTAAAGCAAATATAGTATAGTTTACAATTTAACACTAACTGTGGTCTTTTGTATAAAAAAAATGTCTATTTGAATAAAAAATTGTTAAAGACATAAACACACTTTATATACAATTGTTCTGATTTTCGAAAGTGCTATGAAAAATTGGAAATATAAATATAAACTAAGAAAAATATAGTCTTTGTATCTAAAATAAATATAATATAGATTTCCATTAAACATTAATTGTAATCTTTAGTATAAAAAATGTCTATCTTTTTTAAAAGATACATAACAGTTAATAACATGTACCTAATATTTATACAATTTATTTAGTTTTAGAAAGTGCGATGAAGAAACAAGGTAAAATAAATTTAAACTTAGACTACGTTTTAAGAAAACCATAGTCTTTGTATCTAAAGAAAATATAATAGAGATTAGGATTCAACATTAATCGTAGTCTTTAGTATAAAGAATGTTTTTTTTTTTTAAAAAAATAGATGATGGTTAAAGACATAAATACAGTCTATATACAATTGATCTAGTTTAAAAAATACGTTAAAAAGGAGGAAAAATAAAGAATACACTTTTTTATGTAAACATAGTTAGATCTACTATGTTTTAAAACTGTAACGTTATTAAGATTAAAGACTGAAGTTAAATATATTAAATTGTGTGCACTTTTTGTAACTATAGTTAATGTTTTTGCATAACCAAAAAAATGCAATCATGTTAGCTTTAAATTTATATATATATATATATATATATTTATATAAATGACAAACAATAAAGTATACTTAAATGTATGATTTATAATGTAAATTTACTTATCTGATCAAGCTTCTCACAAACCATATGATGAGTTTATTTTCAATACAAGACCATAATTTAATTGATTATCTTTAATTGGTCTTAATTTATTTAGATATTAATTTTGAAGATTATATTTAGTAATCTTTTCATAAAATTATTGCTATATAGAAAATTACTTGGTAAATTATAGGTTTAATTTCATGTACTTGAAGTTGCAAAATATATAAAAAGAAATTAAAAATAATGAAAATTATCATTTAAATAATTAATAGGCTAATTTGGAGGAAAAAGAACTGATCCCCCTTTAGCTAACATCTATCCCTCTAAAGTCAGTAGCTTCTCCCCCGTTTTCAAAATAGAGGGATTGATCCCCCTCATGGAGGCATCGACCCCTTAGGCCAAAATGGTCGAGTTTTCCCCTGTTTTTCAAGTAAGGCATCAATCCTCCTTTCTCTGTAGCCAACCAATGACTAGTGTTATGTGTCTTGCAACAGAATTATTTGAATTAAATGCTTCACCAAACACCTTCAACAATTGAGGGAGTATTAATAGAAGCATTGAATACCTTTGAAGATAATAGAACAACTATTAATCATCTTAGGCGTCTTAAAAAGAAAATAAACAACTCTAGAGCTCAAATTTCTTGTACTCACTCATCTTCATAGTCTCTAATACTCAAGATTTTGTAATCACTTAATTTTTGTAGATGTATTTAGATTATACCATTTTTATACCCACACTTGATTCTTACTCTTTTGTGAGAGTTAGGTAGCCACTTTCTAAGTGGGGTTTGACACGCCCAAAAGGTATATGTCCGCAAGTGTACGAGTCGTACAAGTAATAATGAGATTTGAGTCCCGAGTTATCGTCCCACAGAGAACTTGATCAGCCTAATTAACTATCGGTTAATCTTACCCTAAGTATATTCTAGCAAATTATAAAATTTAAGTTGGTGATCTACTAAGGCTAATTAAAAGTACTGAAAATAATAAAACTATAAGATAAACTAAATAAAACCGAGCAAAATTACTTACAGTGCTCCACGTAATTAAAATCAAAAGCCTACAAAAGAAATTAAAACAATTAAAATTAATTAACGCAAATAAAATGCAAATATGAAAATAACAAAGCAAGATTAATTAAACTAAAATTAACAATCCTAAAATGCAATAATACTACTTAATCAAAATGCAATTTAAACTAACTTAAGATTTAATGAAATAAATTTACCCCTAATTTAATTCTAAATGAACACTTAATTAACTATCAACCTAATTAAAACTAAGTTCTAAACCATTAAACAAGAATACTAATTATGCAATTTAATCAAAGACTCTAAACTAAGCTAACAAATTAAATTAGAATTAAACTAAACTAACAATGCATGAAAATGGATTAAAACTATAATGCAAATGTGCCAAACATGGCCTTTAAGTAAATTTAAACCATTCCCTCCAAACACTGTTCACGTCTTCACCAAAACATTTCCAGTATTCTTCGGCTTGCTCGTTGCTCTCATCCTTCATGCGTGCTCTCGGTCTGCTTCCAGAAACGTACGTCCAGGCTTTCTGTCTTCTACATCCAGTCTGTCCACTGATGCTCGGTTCTGCTGCACGGAGCTGTTGTGCTCGACCTGTCCAGTTAGCAGGAAATATTGTCCTCCCCGAAATGGTTTGTTCAGGTGCTCTCGGTGTTCTTTGTTTTTGTCCGACTGCTCCTACAACTAAATGCTACTCATAATTCTGTACTGCGCTGCTATGGCCACACTACCCAACTGCTGTCCAGGTGTTACACACGTCCTCTGCAATCAGCAATGCTCTGCCTAGCTAACGTTGGCTTCTTCATGCACCCACACATGTGCCAGCTCTGTTAGATATAGTCCAATCTGCAACTCGTTAGCAGTAGTTTTCTAGCTACACATCCATGGCCATACAACAGCTCGGGACTAGTGGTGGACTTCAGCATTTAACAACTAGAACTAAAGGCCAAAACGAGATTCAACTGAATATCAGCACCTAAAGACAATGGGCAGGACCTTAATATTGAAATAGAGACAAACGGAGTATAAAAACTGATGATGAAGAAGCATACAGGTTGAATTCATGCAATGTAGAGAATTAAAAACAAAATAAGAAAAGAACAGAACAATCGGGCAAAGCAGTATGAGAAATTAAAACCGGGAGGAAATATAAAAACAAACACAACTGAAATTGATACTCAAACCGTGAGCTTCATCAAGAAGAATATTAAACCCATCATCCTCGGTTAGCTTTATTTTCTTCTCCAACATGATTCCAAATTGCTTTTGATGTGGAACAATGTTTAACATCATTCCTCATCAAGGCACCCGAACCGAAATGGAGAAAAATGATTGAGGATTGCTTGTCACCCGATTACACAAGAGGAGACTAAATTCTATTGTAACTGAACTGTAAAAATAACGATAAACTGAAGAGCTAATTAAAATCTAAATAAAACAGAAACTAAAAACACAGAATAATGGAAAACAACACATCAAGAAAAGGGGAGAAGCTTTAGCCACTGTCACCAGTCGACAACTTCAAAGAAAACCTCAGGAAAAATAATTAAACCTAGCAATAAAACCGAAAACAACCATATAAAAAAAACTTTTAATTAAAACTCAAACAGTAAAATAATAACCGAATGAAAACTAAACAAATCCTAGAAGAAATATAATCAATTGTGGCTGCTGTCACCAGCCGAAAAAGAAAAAAAAAACAAACTAAGAAAAAAATAAAACCTAACACTAAATGTTTAACCTAAAAAAAAAAAAAAAAACTAAAGCTACCCCCTTTACAATTGCCATCATTTTCTATTTATACACACACTTAGGGGTACAATTGTAATATTTTCATCTTAGATGAGTTGACATTGTTTGGCCACTTGTCTTCACACCATTGGCTCCTTGAAAAATAATATTTCCATGTCATCTGTCTTTTTGTCTAATTGGATGTGCTAGGTACGTGTTGTCCGCGTGGTCAAATCTCGATTTTAGCCCAATTTCAGTCCATTTTCTACCGAAATATTCAAAATTCATCCGGATTTAATTTATCTGCAAACATGAGAATTTTAGTTAAATAAAGGGGATAATTAACAAAATAAATTGGGGATTTAAATATTTAATTAAAAAATTAAGCACAAATAATTCTAAAAATATAGAATTATCAGGGTTTGTAAAACCTGTAAATTTCTATGTAATCCTATGATTTCCATAATGTACAGACAAATTATATAATATATGAATCATAAGAATTAGATGTCTTTGAGTGTTAAGTGTGAATGAAATGAAAAATGGATATTGAAGTGATTGAATGAGAGTTTAACTTTGGAAAATCTAGGAAAATTGCAGTGGGAATGTTGCAGAATACAAGGTAGATCGATCTCATTGCAAGGCAGATCGATCTCAAGTTGCCTCCACTTGGACAAGATCGATCTCTTCCCGTAAGCCAGATCTGTCACACCTCACTTCCGGGTGCCCTTCATCCATACATACACTACTATGGCTAGGCTGTGAGTCAATGTAATTACTAAATTCCATACATTTATAGCGAAAAATTTAAGACTTTAATTCACACTCCCAGGTGTGTGTAGATATACAAAATCAATTGTATAATATAATATCTTTACATAACATCCCCATACAACTATTTACATTTTCAATTCATAACTGTGCGGTACATTATAGTAGATACAAAATGCTCTTGTGTATACAATTCTTTTACCTTCGTAACTGGTGGGAGCTGTCCAACACAAAAGAAATCTAGAGACCACCGTACTGTCTTACTTCTCAATATCTAGAGGGGAAAAAGAGTGGGATGAGCAAATCACATCTCAGTAAGGAAAAGAATGCTAACAGGTAGATACTATACTACCTACATAGCCTATGCATCCATAAACCAAAACATGTTTCAATATAAATGGAATTAATACTAGAACATGCATCAAGTCAATTCTTCTCTCAAGCATTTTCATCAAAAAAATGTACAATACTTCCATTTAAAACATGCTCATAAAAACAGTGCTATCATAGCACAAGTATTAAAATCAAGAGATTTATTAAAGCACAATATCTCTTTGCTTTTCTCAAATCGTATCCTTTCATCAAATCTCTTTCTTTTTTGAGTTTCTCAATTTCTCTTATCTTTGAGACAAGCATGGAATTTTCGGCAATCTAATATCCACGACATATGGCCATAGTCAGTGATCCCAGGCCTCACTGATCAGGTGTGTACAGGGCATCACTTCGCCTGAAGGGGGATGGGTCAGTCCTACCCTCCGACTCATCTCAATCAACATCATCTCCTTATATCATAAATACTCACGGTACAAGGTACACCATGTGTCATCTACGTGATATTCGTACTCACGTGCACCCAGCACGGTACATAGTATACCAACAAACAACTACACAGTTCAACGTACGACGGTGGACCCAGTCCATCTACCAATTCCAATGGACTCATCATCCTGAATCATATCTCATATACCAAGCAAGCAAATCGGCGTGACACACAGTCATCGCAAGGTTTCAGCGCGGTATCTCTTAGTGCGAGCTACAGCTTCTAGCACTGTATTATCTGAACTCAGTAAAAAGTGGTGCGAGCAATGCTCCAGTACCTTTCTTAAATCCATCGTGCGAGTTAAACTCCAGCACAACATATCAAAATCATAGAAACATGTGCGAGATAAACTCCACCACTTCATCATTATAAAACCATGTGCGAGTCACGCTCCAGCACGGTTTGTCAAAACACGTAGACGTATGCGAGTGAAACTCCAGCATAGTCAAAATCATTAAAACGAGTGTGAGCTAGAGCTCTAACACCAATTCACATCTCAAATTCGATAGGTGGCCATTTTCTCTTTTAAAAACTCAAAAACATGTTTATTTACGTAGCATGTCGTCCTATGCTAAATATGTAAAACTAGCCAACCTATCCATCATCGTTTCTCAATCTCGAAATCAATACATGGTTGAGAAAACATCAAAAATATCGTGTAGATGTAAAAGCATTAAAAACATGCTTGTCAAGGTGTTTTCCTTCCCACATCATGTGCTGGTGGGGGTGCAGGTGTATCTGTCGTCTGAGGTATCTGGGCTGGTTGTGCCCGTGCCTCAAGAGTTGCCTCCTACTGGGCATAACCTTGTGTGGTGGGACTCTGTCTGCCCTCAACTCCAGGTAATGATTGAGTGACCAACTCCAAGATCATCTTTATACTCTGCTTAATCCTCACGAAGCGAGCCTCAATACTCTCAGGTTTCTCCTCTGGACCCTATGGAGCATGCTCAACCTCAGCCTCCACCTCAATTTCTTCCTGAGTCTCGTGTGTTTCTAGCTCAACACTACCCCAGGCCTACCTCTATGGCCTCCAGCTTGCGCTCTCACCCCTCTACCACGACTGGTGTTAGGCATAATGCTCAATTATAATTTTATATTTTTAGAATTATTTGTGCTTAAATTTCTAATTAATTATTTAAATCCCCAATTTATTTTGGTAATTATCCCCTTTATTAATTAAAATTCTCATGTTTGTAGATAAATTAAATCCGAATGAATTTTGAATATTTCGATAGAAAATGGATCGAAATTGAGCTAAAATCGAGATTGGACCACACGGACAACACGAGCCTAGCACATCCAATTGGACAAACAGACAGATGACATGGAAATATTATTTTTCAAGGAGCCAATGGTGTGAAGACAAGTGGCCAAACAATGCCAACTCATCTAGGATGAAAAAATTTCAATTGTACCACTAAGTGTGTATATAAATAGAAAAAGATGGCAATTGAAAAATGTCACGACCCAAAACTACCCAAAAATCAGAGTAAATTTTTTTCGCATTTTGTTATTTTCTTTCATGCTTATCTGTCCTCTGATCGTGACCACACTCCACTAACAATTGGGCTTTGCGTCAATGCCGGTCCCACCATTCATTTACCATATAACTTAATTCTTTCTCAGTCATTTATAAGTGTTTACAATATTTATCATCCCCTAAAGTTACTTACAAACATGTTACCGTGCTATGCTTATTTAGATACAATATGTACAAGTGTGTATACCTTAAATGATGGGCAACAGTGGATATCCGGAATGCAGTATTGAGTCGCCTCAACTTCAACTGGAAATTATCTGTGTGAGAAAATGAAAGGGGTGAGCACATCAAGCTCAGTAAGGCAACCCTACGAATAAGTAGGTAACCATACTACCTACATGAACGTGGTGCCATGCATAAACCACCCTTTCTCCACACATTTTAAAGTAGATAATATGAATTATGATGTTATGTAAATCCATTCGCATGGCAAAAGTCAACATGCAATTATTTCAAATCATTTCTTTCTCGTTTAAAATGTCACAACAAGGCTAGGACTCAACCCATCCCTCGGGTGGTCCTGACTCACATAAAACCATAAAAATCGATTTACATTCACACATGGGTTTGGAAAGTATGGAAATAATCATCATGCATGTTTGATTTTAAAAACCCAGTTTTAATCTCATCAAAGTCATCAACATGCGAGACTAGGCAACATCTGTATATCGGTAATATCCAGGACTATGGCCGTGTGTCCTTGTGAGCCCCTCTGCTACACGGATCCTAGTGTGCGGGGTCTCACCCTGATCGGGAACCGCCCGAGAGGTGGGTCAGTCCATCTCATCGGTCTTATCAGATCCCACGCATCCGAAGATGCCAAGTATCACAAAGATACCAACGTATCACAAAGATACCAATGTATCCGAAGATACCACACGGTACATTATACTCCATGCTACTTGCACTGTACATCATACTCCATGGACCCATATATCATATATCAATACTCATGCCATGTCTCAAAACGCACGTGCGAGCCTATTTAATCGGTGACATACAGTCTACCCGCTGCTCCAAGCACGGCTCATCGCATGTTCTCATAAAGTCAGTGCGGGTGATGCTCTGCACTCTCATCAAATCAAGTAAAACTAGTGCGTTTTAATTGTCAGAGCCCGCATTACATCCCCACAAGGCTGCCAACCTCATCCCTCACTCTCACCCCACTTAAAAGGTCTTTTGAGCCTGTTGGGCCTTTTGGCTAACTCCAAGGGCAGACAGCGCTACTCCACAACCTCCACGTATTGTCCGCTTTGGGCCGAAGCCCGTACGGCTTTGTTTCATATGGGGTCATCATATATATATATATATAAAATCTGGTGCGAGCGAAGCTCCAACACCCTATCTCAAAATCATATAAAAATATGGTGCGAGTTAGACTCAGCACCCTGTCACGAAAATCATGTAAAATCTGGTGCGAGTTATACTCTAGCACCTATGCATGTAAAACTCTAGTGCGAGCTCTCGCTCCAGCACTAATGCATGCATCACCTAATTCAAAACATCGTGCGAGCTGAGCTCCAGCACGTCACATGTAAATAAAAACACGTAGGCGGCTTTGTTTCCTCAAAACAGTTTTCAAAACAATTATGTCGTTGAAAGTATGCAATGTTGTGCATTTTCTTTCAAGGTTAGCCAGCCTACTCATGCATGCATTAAAATGTCTCCAGAACAAGCAGAAACCTCTTGTTCTTGCTCTCAATTTTTCCTAAATTTGTAAAATTTACCCTTAACAAGGGTATTTTGGTAATTTACCCATTCGAGGCACTAAAATTATTATTTGACCTCTAGACCCTTCAGATAATTTTTAAAGGACTGCAAATGGACTTAAAATTCTGTAAAGTTACCTCTAGCAGTCCGCAGAATTCCCTTACCTGGAATCGCGCGCAGCCTTAGCCTGTCTCAATGATACTGAATCTCTCAACCCAATGCGCGCCAACCAAATGTACGTAACTGCATATAATCACACTGTTGAGGTCAACTCAATTATCCTGATCAGTATATTGCATTTACTGACCAACTTTAAAGTATTGGGCCCTATCTACCTTATTGGGTCTCGGCCCATTTCAGCCCTTTTATATTTATTAATTCCCTTCTTCAGGTATACCACGCTCATGCAGCTTACTAATAATTATCGGGCTTCGATCCAAATTCATTGGATAGCCCGTATACCATTTACGGCAATTATATTACAACTCCGAATAATATTCCTTTCTATGCGAAATTAATCCATAATTCCGTAAAATAATTAAAACTCTGTATTTAAAGAACTCATATTGCCGAAATTAAACTGTACTTACACGATACGATGCGGGGTACAAAAATCAGAGCTCAATCGGCTCTCGTTCGGTCTCTGTCGTAAAGTTGCACAGTTAGGTAAATCCGGGTTACTTCCTATTAAAATAATATTAAATTAAATTTTTGGAATTTACCCGTAGGTCAATCTCGACCCTCGGTCAACTTACCCGAATCTCGAGTCGTCCCCGGTAAATTTCTTACCTTTTCCCCTTTTTCCTTTCTTTTCTTTCCTTTTCCTTTCTTTCCTTTCCTTTTCCTTTCTTTTCTTTTCCTCTTTCCTTCCTTTTCCCTCCTTTTCCTTCCCTTTCCTTTCGGCCAAACGGTGCCGTTTCTGCCACTTGTCGTCGCCGACGTTTCCGACGATCTTGTCGGCCAAGACCGGTCTCAAAAGAATCGGCTCCTCCCCCTGAATGCATCGGTGGCTTCCAATCCAGCCCAGTCACGGTGATTCACCGGGAATCGGCCCGTTTCTCCCTCGGTCTTCCTTCGCTCCGATCGGCTTCCTCCGGTCACCTGACGGCGCGATTTCGGTGTCCACGTGATCGCCGACCTCTCCTCTTCCTCCTCGTGGCTTCGTCGGAGGCTATCGGTCGCCGGTGTACTGGGATCGTCGGTGGGTGTCGCGGGTCGTTTTCGGTTTCTATTTTTCGGGTTTATCCCGATCTTTTCTTTTTTTTTTTTGTTTTTAAATTCTCTTTTCTTTTTATTATTATTATTATTATTATTATTATTATTATTTATTTAATTATTATACTATTCATTAAAATAATCTACAATAATCCAAAAAATCTACAACTTATATTATTTTATTCTAATTTAATTTAATTAATTTAATTTAATTTATTAAATACATTTTCCTCCAATTTTCGATATATATTCCTTCATATTTTCGAGGTATTGCTCCGGGTAATTTTTCAGTATTTCTAAAAATTTCGGATCTTGATCAATTGGACTCAGAATTATATAATTTTCTCATTATTGATCAAGATATTCTAAATCCTTATTTTTAATTAAAATTTTCTTATCGAATTTATTTCGACATTCGATCTTTTGACCGTTTTGCCCTTACACGTGTTCGGGATTAATTTAACCCAACTTCCTTTCATGAACACTCACTCACTTCGCATTTTAAATCCTTATTTCCAACCCAAATCCCATTTAGTTAAATTTTTGACCATTTTCATCCCTCATAAAAATTTACGATTTAATTTCGGGTCTTACAAAAAAGGGGGAGCCTAGGTTAGAATAGAAGTAATTTAGGAGTAGTTTTAATTTAGGGTAGAATAGTTTTAGGGTATATTTTAGGATTTACTGTTTTTAAGTTTTTCTTTTTCTGATAACCACCATTGTTAAATCACTGTTTAGAACCATTTTCATTTTTATGAAAAGCTTTGAATTCTTTAGTTACTCTAGGGTTACACAAGTTTTGTTTTACTCCTTTGTTAATTTAATTTTTTTATGTTATTTCTTCTTTATTAAACCGGTGTGTCCAGTTGGTTTCTTTATGTTTGAAATTTTTTTTCTTATCCAGTGATCATTTAGCATGCATGGTTTTTTGATTTCTTGAAAAAAAAATTTTATTTTTGTCAATATAGTTTCGGTATTATGATTCCGGTTGGAGGTGAAGAGCAGAACTGAGTAAGATAATAGGGCATGAAGCAAGGGATTTTGCGTTTCCATAGTTCATTGTTCTTCTCAGTTTCAGTTTAAGATTTCATTTGCCATTTAAAGCAAGAACCAGCGCCGATGAAGAGCAACAATAGCAAGAGCTTTCTCCTCTGCTTTGCCCTGTTTCAAAAGCTTTGCACTGTTCATTATCTCTATATGTGATTATTCTGCTTTAATGATTCGTTGTCTGGTTGCAGGTTCATTTCGGGTTGCTTACATTAGTACTGAACTGCTGGAAAAGGCCTTGATTGGTTGCATCTGAAGTGTTATCGGTGTTAAGCTCGCATTATCAAGCTCAGGTTCAGCTCCCGTTTCAGTTTTATGTGTTATTGCTAGTTATTTATTTCCTTTTCAGTTCTAGTTTTCTGCTTCATTAAGTGTACATTTACCTTGAATTTTATAATCCTTAAGTTTCTAGTTTCCTTTAAAGATCTATTAGCTTGTTTAGCTTTTCCATTATTCTTCTTTTGTTGTTTTGCATTTTGCTAGTGATGAATTGTGAGTTTACCTGGAATGTGTGCTACCTTTATGGCTGTTGAGGCATCGGATAGCTACTGAAGCAGTGTGCTTGTGAGTTGCGGGTTCCAGGAGCTGCAGTTTACTCACACCTTGCTGCAGTGATTAGTATACGGCTGGTTAGTTCTTGTTGATGTTAAAAGATGATGGTTGATCGAAGCAGACAAGGACACTGCAGATCGAGAACCTTACATGGAACAGACCTGGATAGCGCATGGAGGAGAGGTAGCAGGACAGTAGCTGAGCGCAGCAGCAGGGACAAACCGAATGCAGTAGACCGAGTGTACCTGGGCATACCGTGAGTACCTGGAGCAATCAATACAGATTTGGAGCAGAAGACAAAACCGTGTAGTGCCAGGACAGCAAACCAAGCAAACCATGAGCAGTAGCACCTGGAAATGGAGAACAAAGCAAATTTGTTGATGAAGACATGAACAATACTATTAATCGGGACCACTTGCTTGGCAGAATCGGTTAGGGCCTTGTTTGGCCAATTAATTTGTTATTTCATGCTTTTAGTTGTTTTAATCTTTATTTAGTTGTTAGTTTTTATTAATTGGTAGGTTAGTTTTTTATCTTTGCATGTTAGTTTGTCAATTTAATTTTTAGTCTTAATTTTTTAGTTAGTAGTTAATTTCATATTATATGTGTTAGGACTTTATTTTAGTTTAGTTGCAATTTAGATTAAATGTGTTTCATGCCATTTTAATTTAGTTTCCATTTTTATTAGATTTTAGGTTAGTTTAATTTACAATTTTTATTAGTTTAATTACATGCATTTTTATTTTAAGTTTGTTTAAATTTTAGTTTAATTAATTTTATTGCTTTATTTTCATAATTGCAATTTATTTTAATTACGTTAATTAGTTTTAATTATTTTAATTTTCTTTTGTAGGCAGTTTCTTTAATTGCTCGGAGTTCGGTAAGCAAATCTTAGTTCAGTTTTATTTTCTTTATTTTTTAATGTTTATTCTTTTTAGTAAGTTTAATTAGCCTTAGTAGATAACCAATTTCAATTTCATAATTTGCTAGGATATACTTAGGGTAAGATTAACCGGTAGTTAATTAGGCTGATCAACTTCTCTGTGGGACGATAACTTGGGACTCAAATCCCATTATTACTTGTACGACTTGTGCACTTATGGACAATACCTTTAGAGGGCGTGCCACTCAATTCCCTACATTCACATCAATTTCTTAGTCAACCCATTACACACATAGAATTGTATCTAAACAAGCACAGTAACATGGGGATGTAATTTTCCAACTTATTAAGTATTTTAAACACCGACACACGTTAGATCAACTCAGCTCTGATACCAACTTTTGTCACAACCCCCAACTTATAAAAAATCGTCGTAATTTTTTACTTTTCATACATTATTTATTATTCGTTCTTACCTTAACTCGATCGTGATCAGCTTAACTCTCAACGGTTGGGCTGTGTGTCAATGTCTATCTCATCCAACCATAACTATTTAATTTGCATTATAATTCAGAAGTAAACACTTGTATAAATAAATCAGAGTTGTTTTTTACATGTGTTTACATTGCTTTACATCCCTAATTGTTACATTCAAAATGCTACTGTGCTATAGAAAGTTTAGATACAAAATTATATCGATGTGTTTACCTTACGAGATGGGATGCAGTGGATACCAAAAAGGAAAACCTCTAGTCGCTCTCAGTCTATACTCAAAGCTCTATAGACAAGGAAAAATAAGGGGGTGAGTAAACAATACGCTCAGAAAGGTAATCATGCGAACAGGCAGATACTGCACTATCTACGTGATCATGATGCCATGTTAAAAAACCATACAATTTCTCATTCACACCTCAAAAAGCATTAGTTCATGCTTGTGTTAATGGCATGTAAAGAAAATCATGTTGTTTAATTTAGTGCACATGTCAAATTCAAAGCATGGAATAACCATCTTGCATATTTCATAAATAAGGCATGGAAAACTATAATGCATAAGTGCACTTTAAAGCCATTATTATGCTTTCTCATCTTAATAAAATCAACACTTGTCAGGATTCAGCCCCTCCCTCAGACTGTCCTAACTCACAATACATTTTCAAATCATGGATTCATTCATAAATAAGAGACATGTGAGATAGGTAATATAACAGGGTAATATCCTCTAAGACTATGTCCATATCCTCTGTGATCCCAGGCTACACTAATCAGGTGTGCGAGGTATCACCTCTATCTGCTTTCGCACGGGAGGTGGGTCACGTCCAACCCGCCGGCCCATAACAGAACTAAACATTGTCCGAAGACGGCATATCACAATCTTAATACGGTACAACAGACTCTATGCTACCTGCATGGTACAGCGTACTCCGTGGACCCATATCAACACATCATATCACATCACATCTCAAAATGCACGTGCGAGCCTATTTAATTGGTGCGACACCCAGTCTATCCGAAGCTCGTAGCACGGCTATCAATCATGTCATAAAACCACGTGTGAGTAATCTCAAGCACAACAACAAGTATAGTGGACATTTAATGCGAGCTATGTTCCAGCACCATGTCAAAACCAATATAAAGTTTGTACGAGCTAAGCTCCAACACAACATCATAAAAAATCCATGTGAAAACTAGTGCGAGCTAAGCTCAAGCACTCATGCGTATAAAACACATAAAATCTCGTGCGAATCATACTATAGCACACTTTCATACTCATGAAATCCATGTAGGTGGCTCAATTCTTTGCAAAACATGGTTATAAACCAAATCAAATAATTTCTTTTACAAATCATTTCAAATGTTAGCCAACCTACCCATCACTTGCTAAAAGCAACAAAACAGGGCTTTCAAAGCATCATGCTTTTGTTTTCATGCACATTTCATTAAAAGCCAACTCTTGCCCTTCAAACTCCCATTTCATTTCCTATTACCACATGCATTCTAGAAAACATAATGCGCCCAACATGAGCACGAATATCTCCAAGAGTCCACAAAATTCCCTTACCTTGATTTACTCAGGATGCGACTCTTTTCCTCTTAACTCCTTGCGCTTTGTCTCAACTTGCTCCGGGTGTATCCTCGGAAGCTACAAATCATTCACCAATCACTTGAGTTAATGTTGTTAACTCACATTTTGACTTCAACTAGTCAATATATTTCATTGAGCCTATTTCATTAAGTTTGGCCCATTTTTGCATTTGGCCATCATCAAGCCATTTCCAACCAATTTATCAAGTAACTCTCTTAGTTACTTTTCTAGGACATGATCTGAAATACTCTACCCTTACTCTCTCATTCATTTATGCATTTTACCCAATACCTTAAATATACATTTTACCCTTTTTTGGTAAGTCTCATAATTCATTCCATAACACCATCTTAAAATCATACTCACAACATCATTATTACCATAAGATATCCCATTCATCATTATTTCTAATACATTTCACTTTCTCACACTAAACTCATTTTAGGTCATAATTATTCCTTTGCATTCTAGGTAGTTTCTACCATTAATATACATACCAATCCACTCCACAATCAATATCTAAACAATTGTACTTGGGTTAGTGCTTTAGAAACTCATCTAGCTTGATTTCCTCCTTGCTTAAAATGGAAATGCTCCTTGTTCCTTAAATCCAAAAAATGGGGAAATGACTCCAAGCTATGTTGTTCTTCTCTTTGATATGAATAACATTGTATCTAATAGCTTTCCCTCAAATCTCAATGAAAATGGGTAGATTTAGGAGTGAGAAAGCTAGGTTTTTTGATTGAAAATGGAATGGAATGGTTTGGTCCTGTGAAATGCAGATTTCAACTGCTCTTATTTATAGTAATAATAGCTTAATGAGATCGATCTGCATTGGGTGGAGATCGATCTAGTCCTCTTAAATCCCTCATTTGCACGACATTTGAAGGCATAAGATCGATCTGTCGAGGGCTTAAGATCAATCTGCTCAATGAGACATGATCGATTTTCTTCAGGCAGAGAGCTAAGGAGATCAATCTGCTCCAACCTGAGAGTTAAGGAGATCGATCTGCTTGAGTGGGGGATCGATCTGCCTTAGTAATTCATTTGGGATTGCTCTATTTTATACAAGAGATGGATCTGCCTTGAATAGGAGATTGATCTGACCTTCATTTTTTGCATTTTCACTGCAGTTTTTTTCCAAAATTTTCAAAGGTTAACTTGCCTCTGATTGCTTGATTAGTCATTTTGCAATCCATTCATACTTGGGGCATGGTAAGGCTCAATTCTTATAATTTCAATATTATGAAACTTGTGTGTATTACTTGGAGATTGAAAAGGTTCGTATGATTCCTCAGTTTACCCTCATTTATATGTTTTTGCATCCTTATACTTATTCTAGATGCTTGAAGTTTTCATTTACTTAGTTTGTGACTACTTCAACCCTTAATTAACTTTCACATGCATCCACGATACTCATTCATTCTCATTTGAACTTCATTCAATTCACTTGATCCAAAATCATCCATATTATAATTCCCTTTACATATATACAAGGTTATACATATATGAGTTCTCACATCTATTCCACCGAAACATCATCACCAACAAATAAAAATGGGTTTCCAATTGGGTTTAAAGAAATGGGGCCAATCTGTGTTCTTTAACTTGTTAAATTAGACTATTACTAATAATGTTATATTATATAATTAATTTTAATGTAATATTACATTATACTTCACTTGGCATCATGTCATTTTTGTACTCATTAATACTACAAGATAGGATATTTTATTTAATTAAGTTCACTTAAAACCGAGCACAAGAAAGTTCGTGGAGTTTACATTCTAAGATGTATAGTTGTTCATATATAGCTAAGCAAGATTGGTGGATGAATCTCGAATCAAAGTTGGTCAACCCTAAGGTAAAGTTATTGGAAGTTGATATATGTTGATATATGTTGGATTTGTGAGTTTTGACTAAAGTGGAATTTTGAATTAAGTTTACTACGATAATGCTATGTTGTCACCAACCTAGGGTTTGCATTGAAAAGTTCAAATTTGGTTGAATTTGATGTTTGTATGTGTTAGTTTAATACTGAAAAAGCTCGGTTTAAGCTAGCTTAGTTGAAAACAATAAAATTGATAAAAATGGCATTTTAGCGAGTTGTAAAGTGTTATGTAAAGACTTGAATTAGACAAATAAATATTATTTGGTGTGTCTCCATAATTTTAAGCTTAATGGATATAACTCAATGAAAATGGCACATTTATTAGTGAAATCGAGTAAGTAGTAAAGTTAGAAAATAAAGTCGATTTTAATGAGAACTATGGTTACTTAAGGTGCATTTAAGTATGTTAAGTTAAGTTCAACTATCTATTGATAATGTGCGAAATATTTTGGGCAGCGAGTGATGTAGGCACACCCACGACTTGAGGACAACTGTTTCCCTGAAACTCGATAGGTAAGTATTGTAATTTAAAGTTGTACAGGGATCCCTTACTTAGATATTAAATTAGAAAGAATTGTTTAATACATGAATTTCCTTTTATAAATGAATTTTAAGGATTTCTAAAAATAGTTTTTGATATACCTGTCACGCCTTTCCTCCACATGCGACCTACCTTATTCACCATAGATTTTTCGCATTTCATTTACCTCTTCTTCTGTCATCTTTCACATCAAACGTTGGGCTGTGATTCGATATTAGTTACCTATTCACAATCATTCTTAACATATATAGAATTTAATATTCTTTTCTATAATACAAATTATTGTACGTTAATACATTTATCTGTACATATACATCTTGATCGTACATTAATTTACATAGCTACGCTTATACATTGTTCAGTACAAGATATCAAGTGTGTATACCTCTAACAAGATGGATCTGCAACAGATATCAAGGAATATCAGTCCTCAGTCGTGTCCACTTACTGTGGATGCTCTGAAAAAGGGGAAATAATAAGGGGGTAGCTCACAGCTCAGTAAGGAAATCAGGCAAGCAAGTAGATAACCACATTATCTACAAAGTACAATGCTTATGCCTCGAAATCGTTTCCTTACCCTATTTGTATATATAGCATGCATTTCTCTCAGAGCTTTATCCAAAATATAAATATAGATACAAAACATCAGTATAAAACTGGTAATATGCTGTTTAACATCCTTAGCATTTTATGCAACACTGCATTTCTCATGTAGTTTCATACAAATAACATTTATCATGCCATGCATTTAAATCAAATCATATGGCATTCATCATGTTTAAAACATGAAAATCTAGGCCTCACCTATCCCTCGGGTTACCCTTTTCACAATTCACAAACTCACATATTTATATCATAAAACCATGTGGTAATTCATTCAAGAAATTCAATTAGCAAGAAAGGAGATAGACGACTACACGTTCTGAATGTATGATCATAACTCATTTTTCGTGATCCCAGGAAACAAAATACTCTGTGTGCGGGGTCTTACAATTGCTGTAACCGGAGGTGGGTCAAATCCTAACCATCAACCAACAACTCTCTCTTTCATCGTATACTCACGGTACATCGTACTTCATGTATCATACATCGTACAAAGTACTCCATGGACACCATCTCAAGGTAGGATGCTCGCCATGAGTCTTAGTCCTCACACCTTGGATATGCCTCGTAGTCGAGATGCTCACCACGAGTCTTAGTCCACATACTATGGGTCTACCTCATAGTTAGGATGCTCGCCATGAGTCTTAGTCCTCACACCTATGGGCTATTTCAATAGCTCTATGCCATCTCTCAATATAATGAGCGTGTGAGCATATATATATATATAAATATCAGTGCGACACACAGTCAGTATAGGCTCCCAACACGGCTGTTTCATGCTCTTTTCAAATTAAGTACGTGCGAGTAAAAATCCCAACACGACCATATCACAATATCTTAATCTCTAGTGTGAGCAATGCTCTCAACACTAGGTTATATAAAAAAATGAGTATGAGCGTAGCTCCCAATACTCTATAATGCATCAATCACAATCTGAGTACGAGCAATACTCCCAATACTCTATATGCATAAATCGAATGAAATATGTAGTAATAGTAAACACTCAAGTACTACATGATGCATATCTCAAAATATAGTGCGAGTAATCTCTAGCACTTATGGTTTTCACATAAAACCAGATAGATGGCTATTCAATTCACAATTCACTCAAGTTCAAATCAAATAAGCACTCAAATGTGCTGTTTTCAAATACACATGAAAACATTAGTCAATCTATCATGCAAAATCATGAATCTTAGTCACAATAGGCCTCTAAGGTATTTTCACCCTAGTTTTGGATAAAACACACTTATCCTCTTAGGTTTCTATCATAACAAAATGCCTATTATTGGGAATTCATATAACATATAATATCAAAATGCTATTCAAAATATGTGGAGCCATCTCTAGCTACTCACGAAATTCCCTTACCTCAGATTACGTTAAGTGACCTCTCTTCCTCGGTTCTGCTCACTCTCGCAGTCCGATCAGCTTCACTGTGATTCTCCAAAGCTGTCATACTTAATTACGTTAGTATATCTTAATATACTCATTTTATTTGTCAAATCTCAACTTAACACACCACTTTCATGATTTTCTCACAATATGGTATTATACCACATTTTCCACATACCTATATTCATTATTCCTTATTTCCAATATATGCATTTCTTAAGATTACTTTATAATCTCCCATACATGCATATTACACCATTAAATCCATGTTAACATCATTTCCTCATCACTTTCTCACTTCCACACCAATAACTAGGTCATGCTCATTTTACATGCTTCTTTCATTTCCAACAATTCATATATACATCAATAAACTCATCAATACACCTAGTTTAACATATATCAACTTGGTGTATTAAATCTTACCTAGCTGAGATTTCCTTCCTTTTTTCTCCAAATTGGTACAAATCCTCCTTGCTCTTGAAATTCTTAGTTTCAATCTCTTATTTCCAGGTAAGTTGTTCTCCTCTCTGCCAAGAACAACTTTGCTTAACTATATCTCACTCAAAACTGATCACAAACTGAAGTTTCCAAGCTTAGAAATGTTAGGCTACACTTTTACTCTTAAATGAAATAGTAACTCTTGTGCAAACAAAAGTGCAGAAGTCTAGTATTTATAGAATTATCTCTATGAGATCGATCTACTCTTCAATGAGATCGATTTGCCCTGCACTTTTTCCTCTCGAAATCGACCTTTATGACTTAGTGAGATCGATCTGCTTCAAAGCATGAGATCAATCTTAACAACACAGAACCTTAAGGAGATCGATCTGCTCTCTAAATGAGATCGATCTTCTCTAAGTCAGTAGCTTAAGGAAATCGATTGGCCCTTGAGGGATCGATTCCTTCTTCACAGAATGCTTAGCAGATCGATCTGGCCCTATTGGTGATCGATCTGTCCCTATTCCATTGCTCAAATAAGAGCATTTTTTGCTCTTCCAGATCGATCTCTCATCCCATGAGATCGATCTCTTATTCATATTTTCCAGATTTTACTGCAATTTTCTGCAGTAACTTACACCAAACTTCATACATTTTGCTGCCATAGTCATTTTCTCATCTAATCCTCTTTAAGGCTTGAAAATGACATCCATTTATACTCTATACAAATTGAAACTTGTGTGCATTCATTATATAACCAAAGGTATACAATACAACACCAAATGGAAGTATAAAGACTTATGCACTTATGCAACTTCCTTCCATTTTACCACACTACTTATTTTCCATATATTCACATTCATCACATACAAACGTCTATTCCTTCTTATTCCTGCTTAATGAAACTTGTATGTACCTCACAAACTCATATTACAAGTGTGTACATTAAATTTATGGACTTTACATCTTTTATGCTTCACATAGCATATACATGTATGTACTTATGAATTTAAGGGTCTTACAATCCTCCCCTCCTTAAAAGAATTTGGTCCTCCAAATTAGAACCAAGTTACTCTACAAACAAACAGGGATATTTCTCTCGTACCAGACTCTCTAGCTCCCAAGTAACTTCCTCTGAAGTGTGATGCTGCCAGAGAATCTTCACTAATTCGATGGTCTTATTCCTCAAGACTTTCTCCTTTCTATCCAGTATCCTTATCGTTTTCTCTACATATGTCAAATCATCTTTGAGCTCCAATGGCTCATACCGAATCACATGAGTTGGATTTGGATGATACTTCCTCAACATCGAAATGTGAAAGACATTATGTACTCTTGACAAATCCAGTGGCAAAGCCAATCTATATGCGTTATCTTCCACTCTGTCCAGTATCTCAAAGGGTCCAAGGTAGCGAGGACTCAACTTACCTCTCTTTCCAAATCTCATTATACCCTTTAATGGAGAAACCTTTAGAAATACTGAATCACCAACTGCGAATTCAAGTGGTCTCCGTCTCTTGTCAGCATAGCTTTTCTGTCGACTCTGAGCTGTCTTCAATCTCTCAACAATCATCCGAACATCCTTAGAGGATTGTGTAACCAAATCAGGAGAAAAACTCTTTCTATCAGCCACTTTTTCCTAACCGATATGGGAACGACAGCTATGACCATACAAAGCTTCAGATGGTGCCATCTCGATACTCACATGATAACTGTTGTTTTAGGCAAATTCGGCTAGAGGCAAATGATCATCCCAAGAGCCTCTAAAATTCAGCACACACGCTCTCAACATATCCTCCAGAGTCTATATGGTCCTCTCTGACTGACCATCTATCTGAGGATGATAAGCGATGCTCAAACTCAACTAGGTTCCTATGGCTTCCTGAAAATGTTCCGAAAAGTGGGAAGTGAAGCAGGAATCCCTATCTGAAATAATGCTCACTGGCATACCATGTAACCTCACTACCTCGCGTACATACAACTCTGCCAATGCACTCAGAGTATCGGTAGCTCACATAGGTAGAAAGTGGGCTGACTTCATCAGTCTATTAACTATGACCTATATCGTATCGTGATTCTTCCAGGTCCTCGATAAACCTATCATGAAATTTATGGTGATATGCTCCCATTTCCATGTCGGTATAGGTAGAGACTGTAATAACCATGCAGTTTTTTAATGCTCTACCTTTACTGGCTGACATACGAGACATCTTGCCATAAAATTCACCACATCTCTCTTCATACCTGACCAACAGTACACCTTCGAAAGATTTTGGTACATCTTATTACTCCCCGGATGTAATGTGTACCTCGACGAATGAGCTTTTGTCAATATCAGTCTCTTGAGCTCTAGGTCCTCGAGAACGTACAATCTGTCTATAAACCTCATAAGTCCATTAGAACTTATCTCAAAATCAACCACTGTGCCCTTCTGTATTTGACTAATCATGTCAATGCAATATGGATCAGTCTGCTGAGCCTATCTGATCCTGTCCAACACACCTAGCTCTAAGCATAGACTAGCAGTCACACAGTCTGTATCCATGTCAGTTGACACGAATCTCAAACTGAGGCTAGCAAACTACTCTATCAACTCATGTTCCTTGACCATCATATACGATATCATTGCAAGGCTCTTCCTACTCAAAACATTAGCTACAATGTTAGTCTTACCTGGATGATAAAGTATCTCACAATCATAATCCTTTAGAAGCTCTAGCCATCTTCTTTGGCTCATATTCAATTTTTTCTGTGAGAACATATACTTAAGGCTTTTGTGGTCGGTAAATATCTGAAATTTCTATCCATATAGGAAATGATGCCATACTTTCAATGCAAACATTACTGCTGCTAACTCCAAATCGTGGGTCGGATAGTTCTTCTCATGATCCTTCAGCTGTCTAGATCCATAAGCAACAACCTTCCCATCCTACTTCAATACACAGCCTAGTCCCTAATGCGATGCATCAGTATACACTGAAAATCCTCCTGAGCTCGTAGGGATAGTGAGAATCGGAGAAGTAGTCAATCGACTCTTCAACTCTTGAAAACTCTTCTTACAATCTTCGTCCCATACAAAAGCTACACTCTTCTGAGTGAGACGTGTCAATGGAGCAGCTAACTTTGAGAATCCTTCTACGAATCTTCGATAATATCCTCCTAAACCTAAGAAACTCCTGATCTTAGTAACTGTCCTTGGCTGTTCCCACTAAACTACAGCCTCAATCTTGGATGGATCCACTGATACACCATCCTTTGACACGTGTCTCAAGAACGACATCTGTGCCAACCAAAAATCACACTTGTTGAGTTTAGCATACAGCTTCTGCTCTCGTAGCGTTTGCAATACAATCCTGAGGTGCTTCTCATGCTCTTCCTAGTATTTAGAATGCACCAAGATGTCATCTATGAAGATGATAAAAAATTGATCCAATTATGGCTTGAACACATTGTTCATCAAAGCCATAAAAGTTGTGGGAGCATTCGTCAATCCAAATGGCATAACCAAGAACTCATAGTGGCTATATCGGGTCCTAAATGCTATCTTGGCTCTCCTAACTCTCAGCTGATGATACCCAAACCTCAGATCAATCTTAGAAAAGACCTGCGCTCCTCAAAGCTGATCCAATAGATCATCAATATGTGGAAGGGGATATCTATTATTGATGGTTGCCTTATTCAACAATTTGTAATCTATACACAATTGAAGGCTTCCATCCTTCTTCTTTACAAACAAAATCGGTGCTCCCCATAGTGAAACACTAGATCTGATAAAACCCCTCTCCAACAGCTCCTGTAACTGTTTCTTAAGCTCCTCTAGCTCAACTAAGGCCATGCGATACAGTGGTTTCGATATAGGTTCAGTACCAGACACCAAGTCTATACAGAACTTCATCTCTCTGTCTGGTGTCAACCCTAGTAATTCATCTGAAAAGACATCTGGGAATTCATTAACCACAAGAATATCTTTCAACTTTGGATGAACCTTATCCGTATCAACCACGTATGCAATAAAACCTTCAACATATTCATTTCTTAGTCAGCATAATACATTATCAATTGCAATCATAACTACTACTTTTATTTCCTTGCATCAAGTTTTACAATATAGTTTTCAGGGTTAGGAAACATAACTGTCTTAGCATAACAATCTAAAATAGCATAGTTTGATGATAACCAATCCATTCCTAAGATTACATCAAAATCATTCATGCTTAACAGCATTAGATTGGCTGTCATGTCCTTTTCCCCTACTCTCAGCTTACAATCATTTAACACATATTCCACTAGCTGACTATTGTCCATAGGTGTACTAATCAACATCATTCTACTCAAAGGTGTACACTCTACATGCTTTTCTATCATACATGAAAAATGAAGGTGATACAAATGAATGCATGGCACCAGGATCAATTAAAACATGTGCTTCTAAATCATATATTAGGATGTTACCTCTAATCACATCCGATGAAGCATCAGCTCTTCCTTGGTCCAAGGCATGCACTCGCCTTTATCCCATAACCTGCTTTCCTTTCTCTTCTGCTGTCGCTTTCCTCCTCAAAGTAGACGTATCACTTGGAGCTCTCTCAGGCTCTTTACCTTTTTGTAGGGTATTATCAATGGCCTATTGGCACACTCTAGCCATATGTCCTGGCTTCCCACATCGGTAACACAAATTGCTAGTAACAGGATAAGGTCTACCTCTATGGAATCTACCACATCTACTGCAGTACTCAGTGGTAAGCCTCTATTTTCCAATCAAAACTCCTCTAGCTGGAGCTATAGCCGAGTATGTAAGAAATCTCACAATCTTTTCCTGTACTTCCTCAATCTTTGGTTTCTTATCGAAGAGTCTCCTCCCTCCTCGATATCTGAAACCTCGAGCACTGTCACTTACCAGCCTCTTTATGTCTCCGTCTCTACCTTTTTTGACTAATCTGAACTCTGAGACATTTCTCTCATAATCTTGTTCATAGAGTTATGCCATGCGCACTACCTCATCGTAGGTAGAAGTGTCGAATGGAACCAGTTTAAATCGCAACACTGGTCTCAGAACATCGATAAACTTACGGACCTTCTTAGTTTCGATACTCATGGTGTCAAGGTCATATCTCCCTCAAGATAAAAATTTGGTTTCATACTCATCCACCGAATGACTCCCCTGACTCAACCATAAAAATTCGACATACAACATCTGCTGAGTCGTATCTGGAATAAACTGCATCCTGAAGGCATCCATAAATATCTCCCAACTGATATTTGCATGTCGAGCTCTCAAAATGGGTCGGGTGGACTTCCACTAATGCTCTGCAGTCCCTTTCAGTAGGAAAGTATCAAATGCGACCATCTCTGAAGTCGTACACTCAAATAATTCGTACAACTTCTCCATCTCTCCTATCCATTCCTCGGTCGAAACTGGGTCCTTAATCCCATGAAAAGTTAGAGGTCTAACTTTTTGGTCGGAGTCTATCCAAATTACAATCATACCCCAATACATTATCGCCCTATCGTGTAGTGACCTGTGATGGCATATCCTGAACTGGTGGAGGTGTAGGTGTATCAGGTGTAGCTGCCTCTCCAGGAGCAGTCTCTACATCATGTCCTTGTCCTCATGGCATCGTCTATGCGAGTATCTCTACTATGGTCTCTACGCGACGTTCTAGTCTATCGAAACGTCCCTCAATACTCTTTGGTACATCAGTCTGAACAATAGCCTCATCTCAGGTCTCTGGCATACCTCTATGGCCTCGAGCCCTACCTCTATCCCATCTACCATAGTGAGTAGTAACCATAATGGCTAAATCCCTGTATTTATAATCATTACTTAGTCTAATATCCATCTCATATACACAATTGTAACTGAACAACACATAGTACTATGGGGATGTATATTTTCCTAATTACTGATATCAATTCACATCAGACCAATACTGCTTTGATACTATTCTGTCATACCTTTCCCCCACACGTGACCTACCTTATTCACCATAAATTTTTTGCATTTCACTTACCTTTTCTTCTGTCATTTCTCACATCAAACGTTGGGCTGTGATTCGATATTAGTTACCCATTCACAATCATTCTTAACATATTTAGAATTTAATATTCTTTTGTATAATACAAACTCTTGTACATTAATACATTTATCTATACATATACATCCCGACCGTACATTAATTTACATAGCTGTACTTATATATTGTTCAGTATAAGATATCAAGTGTGTATACCTTAAATAAGATGGATCTACAGCGGATATAAGGGAATATCAGTCCTCAGCTATGTCCACTTACTGTGGATGCTCTGCAAAAGGGGAAATAATAAGGGGGTGAGCTTATAGCTCAGTAAGGAAATTAGGCAAGCAAGTAGATAACCGCACTATCTACAAAATACAATGCTTATGCCTCAAAATCGTTTCCTTACCCTATCTGTATCTATAGCACGCAGTTCTCTCAAAGCTTTATGCAAAAGATAAATATAGATAAAAAATATCAGTATAAAACTAGTAATATGCTGGGTTAACAGCCTCAACATTTTATACAAAACACTGCATTTCTCATGCAGTTTCATACAAATAACATTTATCATGCCATGCATTTAAATCAAATCATATGACATTCATCATGTTTAAAAACATGGAAATCTGGGCCTCACCCATCTTTCGGGTTACCCTTTGCACAATTCACAAACTCACATATTTATATCATAAAACCATATGGTAATTCATTCAAGAAATTCAATTAGTAAGTGTGAGATCTGAGAATTTTAGATATATTTTAATGATGTAATAAGAACTTGAAGTGTAATTTATTGAGCTAAGTGAATTGTGGAAATTATATTTGGAAATTTATGTGTAAGTGTTTATCATAAGTGAGAAACTAAGAGGTCAGATCGATCTTGGGGAAGGAGAGATTGATCTGGTGAGTTAAAAATTACAAGCAAGGAGGAATTTAAGGAGCAGATCGATTTCCAATAGAAGAGGATCGATCTCCTTATGATTCTGTTTGGGAGAAGATCGATCTCATGAGGAAGGGATCGATCTCCAAACGTTTCTGTTTGGGAGAAGATTGATCTCCTCAAGGAGCAGATCGATCTCATAAAGCCATAAGGAGATCGATCTCACCCCTCGACAGATCGATCTCCTAGGCATAAAATTGCCCCAAATCATCCCCAAATTTAAATGCAGATCGATCGCATCAAGAGGCAGATCGATCTTCTACCCTCAGTCTATATAAGGAACCCCTGCTTTCTTCTGTAATTTCATTTTCTCTCTCTTCTAACCCCCATTTTCACCGAGCCCTAGCTTTCTCACTCATCCAAAGCACCCATTTCCATCCAAATCAGAGGCTGTGGCAAGAAGGAAAGTTGTTCCTCATCAAAGGGAGAACAACATACTTGGAAATCGTAAGACGGACTGAATCGAGGCAAGAGATAAGCTCTCCACAAGTTTTGGGTAATTTCTAAACCTCGATCTTGATATTTGAGATGATTTTGGTAATGATAGCTGTTGGCATTGTGTTGAAATAGTTGAAAAATGATTAGGGATTGATGAAATTACAATGTAGTTGGAGTGATAGTGATATTTAGCAATTTTGGTAATTTTGGGAATTTTGAGCTATAAATGGAAATTTAGACAACGTGGTGAATTAGCATAGATATTAAGACATGGGAAATGTAGAATGTGGAGGTGTTGTGAATGAGATTGTAGTTTGGGGTAGAGTTACGAGAATTAAGAGATTGAAGGTGTTATGAGCAATTATGCTCGATTTTAGAGAATTGAGGTACTGTGATAATGAATATTGATGTTTTAACATCGTTTGGACAGCTCGGGAGTTCCAGAGTGGAATGCGAGACTAGTCCATGACAAGGGAGAAACAATTGCACTATACGAGGTGCAAAGAGGTAAGGGAAACTAAACCAATTGTGTATGTGATTTTGAACTATATAGCATGATTTGTGATTTATAAAACAAGCATGTTTGATGTGTTGTGTTTTGATGAGAATGCACACGATTTTTATAGCTGGTTAGAGCCCAATGTTTTTATGAGTTTATAATTAGGCTCGACGTTAAGGCAATATCGAGATTTGAGAAATGTGTGCGTGCTTAGCCGGTTGGAACTCGATTTTAATATCTTTTGTGTTGAGTACAAAACGGTTTTCAAATGAGTTTTATGAGAGAAAAACCACTATGAGTTCTACGTGAAGGCAAACCAGTCTTATGTGATAAGACTTAGGTGTGTAATTGTGAGTACACACCAAGCATTGCTCTGGTAGCATGTAACCCGATTCTTCTCCGTTCTGGTAACGTGAGAACCCTATTTGGTGGCCATTGCCACGTGAGAACCCTATTTGGTGGCCGTTGCCACGTGAGAGCCCTAATTGGTGGCCATTGCCACGTGAGATCCCCCATTCAGTGGCTATACCACGTATATTTGGTGGCCGTTGCCACATGAAACCCTATCCTGTGGCTGTGCCACGTGTGAATTTAAATCAGTGGCTATGCCATGTGTGTTTAGTGGCTGTGCCACGAGTGATTTTAAATCAGTGGCTATGCCACGTGTGTTTAGTGGTTGTGCCACGTGTGAATTCAAATCAGTGGCTATGCCACGTGCATTACTATTACAGTGATTTTATCACGTTTATTGAGAAAGCGATTATCGTATTATTTTCACATGCTTTGTTACTGCTCTATACTGAGCCTTTTAACTTCATGTTTTCACGTGATTTGAGATATGAGAATGTCGTTTTGAGTACTTTCATGCTATGGTTTTCAAAGAAGTATAATGAGTTTCACATATAAATAAATATTTTGTGATGTGCATTTTGGTTTATAAAATGAGTCCCTTACCCCCTTTTACTGAGCGATTTAGAAGCTCACCCTGTTTTCTTTCCCCCCTGATTTCTTCAAGTGAAAAAGGGTTTCCCTGCGATGTATGGAGTAGTGGTTAGTGGAGAACTTGAGCTCTAGGCCATATATTGTATTTTGAGGTATCTTTTATCTTTTCATGTACCCAGACAATTATTGTAATTGCAGACACTTGATGTATAACATTGTATGGGATGTATTAGGATTAATTAACTTGAGATCCTGAGGTAAATATGATGATGCATGACACTGCACAGGAATGCACTCTTAATTGTGAATTAATAAGTAAAAAGTTTTTAAATTTGCCCTATTTTCTGCGTTTCTAGGGCGTGATAGAGCTTTCTTGGTATCAGAGCTTAGGGTGTCTAGTACTGTCAGTGTCGGTTAAGTGAAATAGAATACATCCCAAGTGTTTGTAATAGTCTAGTCTTGAATTGAATTTGAGGATTGAGATTTCAATCGATTCTGATATGTACGCGCAGGAGACGAGTTGAGATAGAGAATGAGTGGACGACGAGGTCGTTTCAAGGAGGCAGGCAGAGTCCTCTCCGCCACCTACCTCACAACCAGAGAGTCCTAACTCTCGATTTAATCGGATTGAAATCGATGTGAGGCAAGGTTTTGAGCAGATGGCAGCATTATTCGCGCAACACTTTGGAGTTAATGCCTCGGGTACTACTCCTACACCACCACAAGGACCTCCCATACCCCCAGTACAGATAGACCCAGTGCCTCCCGTCACTCAACTTGAGGACAAAAGTATGGTCTGACTGAAGGATTTTCTGAAGATGATTCCACCCGCATTTAGGGGAAAGAAGGATCCCACAGAGGCTGAGGAGTGGTTGATAGAGTTGAGAGTTATATTCGATTATCTGGGGTGCACCGATGTTGAGAGGGTCAGTGTGAGTATCTACATGTTAAAGGGGAGAGCTCGAGATTAGTGGGATACTACCCAGGGTATTTTGATGTCTCGCCAGGATGTGATTGGTTGGGAAGAGTTTCAGACAGCCTTTAGGACCCAATATGTTCCACGAGCCGCCCAGAGAAAGAAACAGGCCGAGTTTTTGAGTTTGGTATAGGGTGATATGTTTGTGGATGACTATGAGAGCCAATTCATCGCGCTATTGAGATATGACCCAGAGACCTTCAAGAATGAAGAGCTCCGCACAGAGAAGTTTGTGTATGGATTGAAGCCCATCATCAGAGATAGATTGATAGGGCTTTGTATTACAGAGTTTGGAGATGCTTTGAGACGAGCATAAGAGATTGAAAGAGGAATTGAAATGGTACAATCCCAGAACGAGCTCAGAGCGGTGAATAGAGATAAGGGCAAGAGGCCAACGATTTTTCAAACAGATGCTCGAAGAGGTTCCTTTAGAAGAGGAAGGATTGAGGTGCAGAAGGGTAGATTAGAGAGACCCAGAGGTTACCCTAACATTAGAGAGACACCTCGAGATGTTAGGCCTAAGACAAGGTTTTGCAGAAATTGTGGTCGAATACATGAGGGAAGTTGTATTGGGTCGATCCATGGATGTTTTAGATGTGGAGACATGGGTCACATAGTGAAGGATTGCCCTCAACCTTAAAAACCACATGTCTTAGAGCCCACTAGACAACAGCCTCAAGGAGTGAATCCCCAGAGACGGGCCACTACTGCAGAGAAAGAAAAGAGACCTGTTACACAGGGACGTGTGTTTACCCTGGATAAGAAGACCACAGACACTTCTACAGAAACTATAAGAGGTACACTCTCTATCTGTAATCATAAGGCTCATGTGTTGATTGATTCAGGATCCACGCATTCGTTTATTTCTGAGCATTTTGCATGTAGATTAAACTTGAAGTTTGAACCCCTAAAGTATATACTACATGTAAATACCCTTATGCGTGAATCCCAGAAAACTGAGTTAATTTGTAAAGGATGTGAGATAAAGGTGGGAGATAGAGTGATGTTAGGAGATCTAATCATGTTGAATATACATGGGTTTGATGTAATTTTGGGGATGGATTGGTTGGCAACCAATCGAGCGAGTTTAGACTGCTACACTAAGATTGTAACTTTCTCCCTACCTGAACCTTACAGTGTACGTTTGAAATATTAAGTAAATAGACGGATGGAATTTTGTAAACAATTTGAGAATTTTAATATTATTTTGGAGAATATTAAATATGATTGTTCATGTGAAGGTTATGAGATACTCTTCTCAGACGATGAGCGGGAACATCCAAGGATTGAGGATATACCTGTGGTTTGCAAATTTTTGGATGTTTTCCCAGATGAGTTGCCAGGTTTACCACCAGAGAGAGAGCTAGAGTTTACCATTGATTTGGTACCAGATACTCAGCCGATCTCTAAATCTCCCTACAGGATGGCATTAGTGAAACTTGAGGAATTGAAGAAATAACTATAGGAGTTACTGGATCAAGGGTTTATTAGACCCAGTGTTTCGTCGTGGGGAGCAATAGTATTATTTGTTAAGAAGAAGGATGGTAGTCTCAGATTATGTGTAGACTATCTGTTGTTGAATAAAGCCATGGTGAAGAATAAATACCCATTACCTAGGATTGATGACCTACTTGATCAGCTGAGAGGGGCATCAGTCTTTTCTAAGATTAATTTGAGATCGGGCTATCAGCAATTGAGGATCAAGGAAGAAGATATTCCAAAGACGGCCTTCAGGACGACGTATGGCCATTGTGAATTTCTGGTGATGTCCTTTGGATTGACGAACGCCCCTGCAGCATTTATGAGATTGATGAACGAGGTGTTCAGAGACTATCTAGATAAATTTGTGATAGTCTTTATTGATGATATCCTGGTATACTCTCAGTCGTATGAGGAGCATACACAGCATTTGTGGTTAGTACTTCAGATGCTCCGAGATAAAAAATTATATGGAAAGCTTAGTAAGTGTGAATTTTGGCTGGATCGGATAGCTTTCCTTGGTCATATAGTCTTAGAGGAAGGAGTATCAGTGGATCCAAGTAAAGTGGAGGCTGTGCTTAATTGGGAGAGAGCGAGGACAGTTACCGAGGTACGAAGCTTCCTTAGTTTGGCAAGGTATTACAGAAAATTTGTGGAAGGATTTTCAAGGATTGCCGCTCCTTTGACTAAACTCACGCGTAAGGAGACTCCGTTCATATGGACCGATCAATGTGAGCTCAGTTTTTAGGAATTAAAGAGGAGGTTGACAGCGGCACCTGTGTTAACTATCCTTGAGGGATCAGGAGGATTTTTGATTTATAGTGATGCATCTCATCAAGGATTGGGGTGTGTGCTTATGCAGCATAAAAGAGTGGTCGCATATGGATCGCGACAGTTGAAAGACCATGAGCGGAATTACCCCACACATGATTTGGAGTTAGCCCTGTGGTATTTGCCTTGAAGATCTGGCGACACTACTTATATGGGGAAAGATTCCAGATCTTCACTAATCACAAGAGTTTGAGATATCTCTTTGATCAGAAAGAGTTAAACATGAAACAAAGGAGATGGATGGAACTCCTTAAGGATTATGACTGCGAGATTCTATATCATCCGGGTCAGGTGAATGTAGTTGCTGATGCCCTAAGCAGGAAGAGTATGATATCTGCTATGATGATCAGGGAATGGGATTTACTGGAGCAGTTTGTCAAACTCCGAATCAGAGTTAAAGAGATAGAGACTGGATTTTTGGCTAGCTTACGAATAGAGCCCAAGATCATGGATTAGATGAGAAATGGGCAGCGCAGTGATCAGAGATTGATAAATAGGCCAAGCTGAATAGAGTTCGCAGTCGGATCTCACCATCAGTGAGGATGGATTATTGAGATTCAGAGGACGAATTTGTGTACCGGACGATGATACCCTAAAGAGACAGATACTGAGAGAATCCCATTGCTCGCGATACACCATGCACCCCGGGAGTACCAAGATGTACCGAGATTTGAGAAAGGTGTACTGGTGGAGTGGTATGAAGCGAGACGTGGCGGAATATGTGGCCAGGTGTTTAGTATGCCAGTAAGTGAAAGCTGAGCATCGGAAGCCCGGAGGACTACTACAGCCCTTACCTGTACCTACATGGAAATGGGAGCATGTCACCATGGACTTTATTATGGGTTTACCGAGGACCAGAAGAGGTCGTGACGCTATATGGGTTATAGTGGATAGATTGACCAAGAGTGCCCACTTCCTTGCCATCAAGAGCACAGATACTGTGGATGCCTTAGCCGAGCTGCATGTCAGCGAGATAGCTAGATTACATGGGGCTCTAGTGAGTATTACTTCTGATAGAGATTCTCGGTTTACTTCCAGATTTTGGACCCAGTTTCAGGAGTCCATGGGATCTCGATTGAGTTTCAGTACCGCCTATCATCCTCAGACAGATGGTCCGTCAAAGAGGACTATTCAGACCCTGGAGGATATGTTGAGGGCGTGTACGATGGATTTTAAGGGATCATGGGATGATCACCTGCCCCTAGCAGAGTTTGCGTACAATAACAACTATCATGCGAGTATCGGAATGGCACCTTTTGAGGCTCTATATGGTAGGAGGTGTAGATCCCCTGTAGCTTAGGAAGAAGTCGGTGACAGAAGGATAAATGCTCTAGAGCTTGTTGAGCAAGCTGTACAGAGTGTGAAACTCATATGTGAGAGGTTACGGGCTGCACAGAGTAGACAAAAAAGCTACGCGGATGTGCGTAGATGGCCACTCGAGTTTGATGTTGGTGATGCAGTATTTCTGAAAATATCACCGAGTAAGGGTATCATGCGATTTGGGAAGAAAGGAAAATTGAGTCCTCGATACATAAGACCATTCGAGGTTCTTGAGAGAGTGGGAGAGGTAGCTTACAGATTAGCATTACCCCCACAGATGTCCGAAATACACAATGTTTTTCATGTGTCTATGTTGAGGAAGTACCACCCGGACCCTTCTCATGTCATAGAGTATGATGAGATGGACATTCAAGAGGATATGAGCTATACTGAGGAACCCATACGGATTTTAGATTGGAAGGAGAAGGTACTTAGAACTAAGAGTATCCCATTAGTGAAAGTTCTGTGGAAACATCACTCAATAGAAGAGGCAACGTGGGAACTATAGAATCTCATGAAGGAGAAATACCCCCAGCTATTTAGCTAGTTGAGCCAAATTTGGAGGACCAAATTCTTTTTAAGGTGGGGAGGATGTGAGATCTGAGAATTTTAGATATATTTTAATGATGTAATAAGAACTTGAAGTGTAATTTATTGAGTTAAGTGAATTGTGGAAATTATATTTGGAAATTTATGTGTAAGTGTTTAACATAAGTGTGAAACTAAGAGGTCAGATCGATCTTGGGGAAGGAGAGATCGATCTGGTGAGTTAAAAATGACAAGGAATGAGGAATTTAAGGAGCAGATCGATCTCCAATGGAAGAGGATCGATCTCCTTATAATTCTGTTTGAGAGAAGATCGATCTCATGAGGAAAGGATCGATCTCCAAACATTTCTGTTTGGGAGAAGATCGATCTCCTCAAGGAGCAGATCGATCTTATAAAGCCATAAGGAGATCGATCTCACCCCTCGACAGATCGATCTCCTAGGCATAAAATTACCCCAAATCATCCCCAAATTCAAACGCAGATCGATCTCATCAAGAGCCAGATCGATCTCCTACCCTGAGTCTATATAAGGAACCCATGCTCTCTCCTACAATTTCATTTTCTCTCTCTTCCAACCCCCATTTTCACCGAGCCCTAGCTTTCTCACTCATCCAAAGCACCTATTTCCGTCCAAATCAGAGGCTGTGGCAAGAAGGAAAGTTGTTCCTCATCAAAGGGAGAACAACATACTTGGAAATCGTAAGACTGATTGAATCGAGGCAAGAGATAAGCTCTCTACAAGTTTTGGGTAATTTCTAAACCTCGATCTTGATATTTGAGATGATTTTGGTAATGATAGCTGTTGGCATTGTGTTGAAATAGTTGGAAAATGATTAGGGATTGATGAAATTACAATGTAGTTGGAGTGATAGTGATATTTAGCAATTTTGGTAATTTTGGAAATTTTGAGCTACAAATGGAAATTTAGACAATGTGGTGAATTAGCATAGATATTAAGACATGGGAAATGTAGAATGTGGAGGTGTTGTGAATGAGATTGTAGTTTGGGGTAGAGTTACGAGAATCAAGAGATTGGAGGTGTTATGAGTAATTATGCTCGATTTTAGAGAATTGAGGTACTGTGATAATGAATATTGATGTTTTAACATTGTTTGGACAGCTCGGGAGTTCCAAAGTGGAATACGAGACTAGTCCGTGACAAGGGGGAAACAATTGCACTATACGAGGTGCAAAGAGGTAAGGGAAACTAAACCAATTGTGTATGTGATTTTGAACTATATAGCATGATTTGTGATTTATAAAACAAGCATGTTTGATGTGTTGTGTTTTGATGAGAATGCACACGATTTTTATAGCCGATTGGAGCCCAATGTTTTTATGAGTTTATAATTGGTTTCCACGTTAAGGCAATATCGAGATTTGAGAAATGTGTACGTGCTTTGCCGGTTGGAACTCGATTTTAATATATTTTGTGTTGAGTACAAAACGGTTTTCAAATGAGTTTTATGAGAGAAAAACCACTATGAGTTCTACGTGAAGGCAAACTAGTCTTATGTGATAAGACTTAGGTGTGTAATTGTGAGTACACACCGGGCATTGCTCTGGTAGCATGTAAGCTCGATTCTTCTCCATTCTGGTAACGTGAGAACCCTATTTGGTGGCCGTTGCCACGTGAGAACCCTATTTGGTGGCCATTGCCACGTAAGAACCCTTTTTGGTGGCCGTTACCACGTGAGGACCCTATTTGGTGGCCGTTGCCATGTGAGATCCCCCATTCAGTGGCTATGCCACGTATATTTTTTGGCCGTTGCCACGTGTGAATTTAAATCAATGGCTATGCCACGTGTGTTTAGTGGCTGTGCCACGTGTGATTTTAAATCAGTGGCTATGCCACGTGTTTAGTGGCTGTGCCACGTGTGAATTCAAATCAGTGGCTATGCCACATGTGTTTAGTGGCTGCGCCACGTGCATTACTACTACAGTGATTTATCACGTTTATTGAGAAAGCGATTATCGCATTATTTTCACATGCTTTGTTACTGCTCTATACTGAGCCTTTTTACTTCATGTTTTCACATGATTTGAGATATGAGAATGTCGTTTTGAGTACTTTCATGCTATGGTTTTCAAATAAGTATAATGAGTTTCACATACAAATAAATATTTTGTGATGTGCATTTTGGTTTATAAAATGAGTCCCTTACCCCCTTTTACTGACCAATTTAGAAGCTCACCCTATTTTCTTTCCCCCAAGATTTCTTCAAGTGAAAAAGGGTTTCCCTGCGACGTACGGAGTAGTGGCTAGTGGAGGACTTGAGCTCTAGGCCATATATTGTATTTTGAGGTATCTTTTATCTTTTCATGTACCTAGACAATTATTGTAATTGCAGACACTTGATGTATAACATTGTATGGGATGTATTAGGATTAATTAACTTGAGATCCCGAGGTATGATAAATATGATGATGCATGACACTGCATAAGAATGCACTCTTAATTGTGAAATGATAAGTAAAAAGTTTTTAAATTTGCCTTATTTTTCGCGTTTCCGGGGCGTGACAGTAAGTAAGGAGATAGGAGATTACATGTTCCGAATGTATGATCATAACTCATTTTCTATGCTCGGAGGCAACACAGTACTCAGTGTACGGGGTCTCACAATTACTCTATTGGGATGTGGGTCAAATCCTAACCGTCAGCCAATAACTCTCTCTCTCATTGTGTACTCACAGTACATCGTACTCCATGAGACATACAAGGTACAAAGTACTCTACGGACCCTATCTCAAGGTAGGATGCTTGTCCTGAGTCTTAGTTCTCTACAACTTGGATATGCCTCATAGTCGGGATGCTCGCCATGAGTCTTAGTCCACATACTACGGGTCTACCTCATAGTTAGGATGCTCGCCATGAGTCTTAGTCCTCACACCTATGGGTTATTTCAATAGCCCTCTGCCATATCTCAAAATAAAGCACGTGTGTGCATATATAGATCAGTGCAAGACACGGTTAGCACAGGCTCCCAACACGACTGTTTCATGCTATTTTCAAATCCATACGTGCGAGTGAAACTCCCAACATGGTTATATCACAATATCATAATCTCTAGTGTGTACAATGCTCCCAATACTAGGTTATATAAAAACATGAGTATGAGCATAGCTCCTAATACTCTATAATGCATCAATCACAATCTGAGTACGAACAATGCTCTCAGTGCTCTATATGCATAAATCACATGAAATATGTAGTACGAGTAAACACTCAAGTACTATATGATGCATAGCTCAAAATATAGTACGCGTAATCTCTAACACTTATGGTTTTCACACAAAACCAGATAGATGGCTATTCAATTCACAATTCACTCAAGTTCAAATCAAATAAGCACTCAAATGTGTTGTTTTCGAATACACATGAAAACATTTGCCAATCTATCATGCAAAATCATGAATCTTAGTCATAATAGGCCTCTAAGGTATTTTCACCTTAGTTTTGGATAAAACACACTTAACCTCTTGGGTTTCAATCACAACAAAATGCCTATTCCTGGGAATTCATATAACATATAATATCAAAATGCTATTCAAAATACGTGGAGCTATCTCTAGCTACTCACGAAATTCCCTTACCTCGAATTACGTCAAGTGACCTCTCTTCCCCGATTCTGCTCACTCTCGCAGTCCAATTAGCTTCAATGTGATTCTCTGAAACTGTTATACTTATTTACGTTAGTATATCTTAATATACTCATTTCATTTTTCAAATCTCAACTTAACACATCACTTTCATGATTTTCTCCCAATATGGTACTATACCACATTTTCCACATACCTATATTCATTATTCCTTATTTCCAATATATGCATTTCTTAAGATTACTTTAGAATCTCCCATACATACATATTCCATCATTAAATCCATGTTAACATCATTTCCTCATCACTTTCTCACTTCCACATCAATAACTAGGTCATGCTCATTTTTCATGCTTCTTTCATTTCCAACAATTCATATATACATCAATAAACTCATCAATACACCTAGTTTAACATATATCAACTTGGTGTGCATTAAATCTTACCTAGCTGAGATTTCCTTCGTTTTTCTCCAGATTGGTACAAATCCTCCTTGCTCTTGAAATTCTTGGTTTCAATCTTTTGTTTCCAAGTATGTTGTTCTACTCTATGCTAAGAACAACTTAGCTTAACTATATCTCACTCAAAACTGATCACAAAATGAAGTTTCCTAGCTTAGAAATGTTAGGTTACACTTTTACTCTTGAATGAAATAGTAACTCTCGTGCAAACTGAAGTGCAGAAGTCCAGTATTTATAGAATTATCTCTATGAGATCGATTTGCCCTTTAATGAGATCGATCTACACTGCACTTTTTCGTCTCGAAACTGACCTTTCTGACTTAATGAGATCGATCTGCTTCCAAGCATGAGATCGATCTTAACAGCACAGAACCTTAAGGAGATCGATCTGCTCTCCAAATGAGATCGATCTTCTCCAAGTCAGTAGCTTAAGGAAATTGATCTGGCCCTTCAGGGATCAATTCCTTCTTCACAAAATGCTTAGCAGATCGATCTGGCCCCATTGGAGATCAATCTGTCCCTATTCCATTGCTCAAATAAGAACATTTTTTTTCTCTTCTAGATCGATCTCTTTTCCTATGAGATCGATCTCTCATTCATATTTTCTAGATTTTACTGCAGTTTTTTGCAGTAACTTACACCAAACTTCATACATTTTCTGTCATAGTCATTTTCTCATCCAATCCTCTTTACGGCTTGAAAATGACATCCATACATACTCTATACATATTTAAACTTGTGTGTATTCATTGTATAACCAAAGGTATACAATACAACACCAAATGGAAGTATAAAGATTTATGCACTTATGCAACTTCCTTCCATTTTACCACACTATTCATTTTACATATATTCACATTCATCACATACAAAAGTCCATTCTTTCTTATTCATGCTTAGTGAAACTTGTACGTACATCACAAACTCATATTACAAGTGTGTACATTAAATTTATGGACTTTACATCTTTTATGCTTCACATAGCATATACATGTATGTACTTATGAATTTAAGGGTCTTACAATACCAAAATAATTTCAAACTGAAACCAAAGCTTTCCAAATTGAAAGCTCATGTTTTCAAGTACATAAATGATATGTAAGTATGATATTCAACATAAATTTAAGTATATTTTCTAAAATCACACTAGGTTGGTAAATCTCTAGCTAATTTAGACCCACGCACTCAATGAAAATGGTACATCGAGTGAGGTGCTATGGTGATAAATCCTTATCCAACTTAAATTGAGTTACTCTCGGTTCCTTCCCTTGTTGCATACCAAGTTTAAGATTAAGACATTATGAAATTAAGTAAGTTTTGAGGCTCAGGCCTCTTGTAGTTATATTATCACTTGTTATGCTAGCCACGTCGTGAATGTTTTCGCCCACATTGTGCATGGATTAAGTTCCTGACCCTTATGGGTATGTTAGTCTTTCGTGGCTCATATATGTCATCGCTGTATGACATTGGCCCTATCTAGAACCCCTAACATGGCTATAGGTACTCAGTTTAGATTTCCTTCTTCAGAGGATGATTATGACTTCTCAGTTCAAATTTTCCTTTTTGGAGAACGATTAGACATAACTTGCTTGTTAGGTACCCGGACTTACATAGTCTCTATGATTTGAATGCTACAATTTTTGAAAATATGATGATATGTTTCGAAACTAAGTATGATTCTGATGTATGTTCCGACATAAGAATGTTTTTAAAGATTTTATACAAAATGATATACATATATATATATATGATTTAGATTGAAGTGAAATGCATCTTTAAAGCATGTTTACTTATTTATGCTATTTTCGATACTAGGATTCCTTTTAAATGCATTTCTTATAAGCTTTTTCAAAACTTACCCCCTGTCTCTACTTTTTTAGATTATTTGCAATAATCCCCTTTACCTGTTACGCACATGAAATAGGCTAGTGGATGTAACTATCCCCGGGTTACCTTTTGTACAGGCATAAGGTATAATCTTATTTTATTTCCAGACTCCTGTACAACATAGATATTTACATCTGGATGATATTTTTGTGATGTAATCTATATTTTCATGTATGTAAAGCCTTTTGTTATGGATATGTTGTAGTTGTATTTAAATAATTATCTCGAAGAAAAAGAAAATGAAATGGATGTATTATTTTGGAAATTTAATGTTATGAGTGTTATACAAATATCGACTATAAGAATGATGTTTAAGAAAGATACCTAAAATCAAATGCCTTTGGGATTATAATTTCTGATGTAAAATTCGCATGTGGTCAAGAAAATGTAAAGTGTCTTACTGTCGAAATTTCTTTAAAAATTGTAAGTTGTGAATTTAACTATCGAGAATAATAACGATTAAGAAAGTAAACAAAGTAAGAGCTCACACTGATGGGAATGCAACCTAAGTGATGAAAATAAGTATAAAAAAAAAAGTTAGCCCAAAAACATCCACGTTTTTTGGGCGTGACATACTTACTTGGTATCAGAGAAAATGTTGTTTAGTATTGTCAGTGTCGGTTTGTAAGAATTAAATTACATCCTAAGTATTTGTGCTTGTCTGGTTATAAATTGAGAATATCTATTAAAGTTCTTATTAAACCTCTAGTTTACACGTAGGTATTTTATTACTGGCGATGAGCGAGAGATAAGGTCATCCTCGAAGGCAGGCTCAGCTACCTCCACCACCTACCTCGCAGCTAGAGAACCCTAACACTCAGATAAAGAGTTTGAATAGAGTATGAAAGATATGACAAAGGGGTTCGATAATATTGCTTCCTTATTTAGCCAGCATTTTGGGGAAAACACCTTAGATACAAGTTGTAAAGTTCCTACACCCACTCCATTGCAAGTTCCATCTCTTCCTCCACCACAGGCTCCTTCGGTACTCCCAGCCCTTCAGGCTTTAGTCCTACAACCCAAAGATGACAGAGATATAGGTAGGTTATGGGACTTTCTTAAGTTGAATCCCTTTAAAGTTTAAAGGGGTTAAGGATCCCGTTATGACTGAGGAGTGGCTATTAGAGCTTGAGACGATCTTTGATTATTTTGGGTATACAGATGTTTAGAGAGTGAGCATAGGTACTTATATGCTGAAAGGTTAGGTAGCTCATTAGTAGAGAGCTACTAAAAGACAGTTGTCTGCATGACATCCATTAATCAGCTGGGATGCTTTTTTATAAACTTTTCAGACCCAATATGTTCCTCGTGTTGCCCAAAAAAAGATGCTGATGGATTTTTTGAGTTTGGTATAAGGCAGTAAGAAAGTTAATGAGTATGAGAATAAGTTTACGACCCTCATGAGATATGACCTTGAGATAGTCAAGGATCAGGAACGTCGCGCTGAGAGGTTTTTATCTAGATTGAGGTAAAGGATCAGAGATAGATTACTAGGATTCTGTATTACCAATTTTGAGGATGCCTTCAATCGAGCTCAAGATATTGAAAGAGGTTTTAATGTTATTCAGTCAGAGTATGAGTCTAGAGCTAAGGGTAAAGATAAGGGTAAGAGATTTAAGGCATCCTGAGATGAGCAGAGGTGAGGTTAGCCTAACAGATGGAGACCACCAGAGGCTCACCTAGAGTTCTTAGACGATGGAAAAATTGTGATAGGATACATAATGGGTAATGTCACTAGGTTATTGGTACTTGTTCTAAGTGTGGGGAGAAATGTTATTTGATTAAGGATTGTCCTCAGTTGAAGACCCCACAGCCTCAGAAGCCACTACGATAATAGTTAGAGATATAGGCTTTGTAGAGATAGGCCTAACAGAGAAGGGTTACCGCAGCTGAGAAAGGAAAGAAGCCTGTCAGTCAGGGGCATGTTTTTACTTTAGATAAAGAGGCTACTGGTACTTTCTCTAAGACAATTCAAGGTAATCTTCTTATTTTTAATCATGAGGCACATGTATTGTTTGACTGAGGGTCCACATACTTATTCTTATCACCACATTTTGAATAGAATTTACATTTTGAACCTGAACCTCTAGGTCACATGTTACATATCAGTACACCTATATATAAATCACAGATGACCGATATGGTATGTAAGAATTGTGAAATCAAGGTAAGAGATAGGTTAATGTTAGCAGATCTAGTTTTATTGAACATGAACGATTTTGATGTAATATTAAGTATGGATTGGCTATCCACCAATCGCTTAAGTCTAAACTACTATACAAGACTATAACCTTCTCCCTACCTGATAAATTCGATATATATTTTACTATTAAGAAATGAAAGATATTATATTCTATTTTTTGAAGTTAAATGTGTGTTTGTGGCTTGAAATTACTGATGATTTTATTAATGTGAAGGTTATTTTGGCATTTGTTACTGATATGAGTCAACAACATCCATGAATACAAGATATGCATATGGTCTATGAATTTCTTGATGTATTTCAAAAGGAATTACTAGGATTACCACCATAGATAGCTGGAGTTTACTATTGATCTGGTGTTAGATACCTAGCCCATCTCTAAACCTCCTTACTAGATGGCACTGGTTGAATTAGAGGAACTTAAGAAACAGTTGCATGATATACTTGCTAAAGGTTCATTAAAACTAATGTGTCCACATGGAGAGCTCCGGTATTATTTATTAAAAAGAAAGATGGTAATCTCTAGTTATGTATAGATTATAAACTTTTGAATAAGGCTACAGTGAAGAAAAAGTATCCCTTGCCAGGAATAGATGACTTGTTTGATCAGTTGAAAGGGGCTTCAATTTTTTCAAAGATTGATTTGAGATTAAGTTAACATTAGTTAAGGATCAGATATGAGGATGTCCCAAAGATGATTTTTCAGACTTGGTATGGCCATTTTAAGTTTCAGGTGATGCCTTTTGGTTTGACTAATGCCCTTGCTTCTTTTATGAACTTGATGAATGATGTGTTTAAAAAGTATTTGGATAGATTTGTGATTGTCTTTTTATATTACATTTTGATCTATTCTATGTCCCGAGAGAAGTACGAGCATCATTTGAGGACTGTACTTTAGATTCTTCAAGATAAGCAGCTTTATGAGAAGTTCAGCAAGTATGAGTTCTGTTTGGATTGAATAGCCTTCCTTGGTCACATAGTATCTAAGGACAGAATGTCACTTGATCAGTCCAAGACTAAGGCAATTCTTAGTGGGAAATACCGAGGATAGTGACAGAGATTCAAAGTTTCCTAGGACTAGCATGGTACTACAGAAGATTTGTTGAGGGGTTTTCTAAAATTACAACTCCGTTGACTAAGCTTACATGTAAAGGGGTTCAGTTTGAGTGATCTGATCAGGGTTAGCAGAGTTTTCAAGAGCTTAAGCATAGATTGATTACAACATAAGTCATGACTATTTCGAGTGGATCGAGAGGATTTACCGTGTATAGTGATGCTTCCTACCTGGGTTTTAGGCTATGTGCTCATACAGAATGGTCGAGTGGTCACTTATGGTTCTCAAAAGCTTAAGAACCATGAGCAAAATTACCCCACTCATGATTTGGAGCTAGTCACCATGGTGTTTGCTTTAAAAATATGATAGCATTATCTATATAGTGAGAAGTTCCAGATATTTATTGAACACAAGAGCCTTAAGTACATTTTCGATTAGAGAGACCTTAATATGAGACAGATGAGATGGATAGAGCTCCTGAAAAATTATGATGGAGAGATTTTGTATCACTCGGGTAAGATGAACGTAGCTGCGCATGCTTTGAGCAAAAAAAGCACAATTTCATTTATGATGGTTAGAGAATAGGATTTGTTAGAACAGTTCAATGGGCTTAATATTAGTATGGAGGAAGTAGATACCGGGTTAATGGTGAGCCTACAAATTAAGCCGAGTATCTTAGATCAGATCAGGTTAGGGTAGAGAAATAGGGGTTATTGGATATGGTTAGTCAGGCTAAACAGAGCTTATAGTTAGATTTCTCAGTGTATGATGATGGATTACTGAGGTTCAAGGGTTGGATTTGTGTTTCGAGTGATGGTGCCCTAAGATAAAGGATTTTGAGAGAGTACCATTATTCTTACTACACCATACACCTAGGTAGCATTAAGATGTACCATAACCAGCGTAAGGTGTATTGGTGACTTGGTATGAAGCGAGATGTAGCATAATTTGGTCAGATGTTTGACATGTTAGCAAAATAAGATTGAGCACCAAAAGCCAGTAGGGCTGCTTAAGTCCTTATCAGTACCTACATGGACTAAGAAGGGTCATGATGCAATTTTGGTGATAGTAGATAGATTGACTAAGAGTACCCACTTCTTTGCTAATAAAACTGCAGATACTTTAAGTGCCTTGGCGGATTTGTATGTTACAGAGGTAGCTCGGTTACATGGGACTCCCATGAGCATTATGTCTAACAGAGATTTTAGGTTTACCTCTCGGTTTTGGACTCACTTTCAGGAAACCATGGGATCTCAGTTACATTTGAGTACCGCCTATCATCTTCAAACTGACAGTCAGTTTGAGCTGACTATTCAGACCTTGGAAGACATGTTGAGGGCATGCGCCTTGGATTTTAAGGATTCATGGGATGATAATTTTCCCCTCACAGAGTTTGCTTATAATAACAACTACCATGCTAGTATTGGGATGACACCGCATGAGGATTTCTATGGTAAGAGATGTAGGTCTTCAGTAACATGGGAAGAAGTTGGTGACTAAAAGATATTAGCTCCTGATCTGGTCAAACAGGCATCTATGAGTGTTCAGTTTATATGTGATAGACTCAAAGCTGCACAGAGTAGATAAAAGAGTTACGCTGATGTGTGTAGACGGCCACTTGAGTTTCCAGTTGGGGACCCGGTGTTTCTTAAGGTTTTTCCAAGCATGGGTATCATGCGTTTTGGAAAGAAAGGGAAGTTGAGTCCTCGCTTCATTTGTCCATTTGAGATATTGGAGAGAGTTGGGGATGTTGCCTATAGGTTAGCTCTGCCACCACAACTTTCAAGCATCTATAATGTCTTCTATGTCTCCATTTTGAGAAAGTTGCATCCGAATCCCTCCCATGTTATTGAATACGAGCCTTTGGATATTTAGGGAGATATAAGTTACACTGAGCAACTGATTCAGATTATTAATAGAAAGGAGAAGGTACTTCGTTCTAAGAATATTCCATCAATTAAGGTTCTTTGGCAGCACCATTAGATAGAGGAAGCTATGTGGGAGCTATAAAGCCTCATAAGAGAGAAGTACCATCATTTTTCTGATGGACCAGTTTGAATTTAGAGGACCCAATTCCTAAAAGGTGGAGAATGTGAAACCCAAAACTTTCATATTATTGTTTATTTGGAAACTAGAAGAAATTTAAGAAACTTGATTCAATATTTATACAAGCTCGAAGGTACCGAAAAGCTCGGATTAATTACACCAAGCTTAGGGCACGAAACTTGAGGTAAAATTTTAAAGTTAAGTGTTTTTTAAATAATTATATTGAAATGAGTATGATTTAATGTTTAAAAAGGTTAGATTGAAATATTTGAAGTAGAAAAGTTAGTGAAATTGGAAGTTAGCACTAAACCAAAAAAGTTGACCAAGTCACCGAATAAATTTCAAAATAAATCCCCTAAATTTGTAAAAATTATTTTGAGTCCATAGGAAATTAATATAAGGTATATTTAATGTGGTGAATTAAATTTGAGTGGAGAAATTAAGGTTTAGACCCCTAAATGAAATTTTAAAGCAAATTGAAAACTTTAACGATTAATCGTGGGTAAAGACTAAATCGGGTAAATTGGGTCCCAAATTTTATGGACAACAACTAGACTTATTAGAACACTTAATACTGGTCCAAACAACAAAAACAAATGGGTTGAAGATATTTTTATGTGTTTATTGGTTCATGTTAGCTAGTAGCCAGATTTTTTGCTCTCTGCTGGGCTTTGGTTTTGGGCCAAGTTGTATGGGCTAGAGGAGGATTTTGGGTGTGAAATTTTAGCCCATAAAACTAGACCTAATTTTCTCTCTATAATGGTATTATAGACCCCATAACTCGATCTGACCAAAGAGATTTCCCCCTCTTAATCTACCATGCGCGTCCTATTCTATTTCTCTTTGTGTAATTTTTTCAACCACCTTAGAACCTGAATTGGAGTTCAGCCAAGCAGGACCGAATTTTTCCCTTGAAGTCCACTACAACATATACAAACTTCAGCTACAAAGAAGCTTTCTAAATGGGTGAAAAGTTTGTTAGAATAAATCTGTGCATAACTACCCTATTCACCAAGGTGAGAGAAAGTGATATTCTTTCTTCTTTGATCGATTTTCAAGTTTGTTTATGGTGCTACTAAGTTGTATACTTGTTGATATAAAACCGAGGAAGATTGTTGGTAGATGATTCTTAGGTCAAAGTTGGTCAATCCTAAGGTTAAGTTGTTAGAAGAAGATGAAGTTAACATATGTTAATGTATGTTGGATTTGTGTGATTTTGGCTAAAGTGAGATTTTGAGTTAAGCTTTCTAATATATGCTATGTTGTAACCAGCCTAGGGTTTGCATGGAAAACTTTAAACATGGTTGAATTTGATGTTTGTATGGCATTAGTTTAATATCGAAAAAGCTCAGTTTAGTTGAAAACGATAAAATTGATGATAATGGCATTTTGGCGAGTTGTAAAGTGTTATGTAAAGACTTGATGTGAGACCCCATGTATGTATGACTTTATTATATGTTAATGGAATCATAAGACAGATGATTTTGATCATATAAATCTGAATGAAATTTGCAAAGAGAATGCATAAATACATGTAATGGCTAAATAAAGGTTGAAGTGGCCACAGATTAAATGAATGAAGTTTAAATCCTTTAGACTTTTTTAAACCTCAAAGATGAATTGATAATACAAGGCCAGTGAGTTCTATGTACCTTTTATGATTCCACGCGGTACACACAAGTTACATAATACGTGAATAATAAGAAATGGATCTTTTCATACTCTAAGTGTGAATAGAATGCAAAATGGATAGTGAAGCAATTGAATGCAAGTTGTCCTTTGAAATTTTGGGAAACAACTGCAGTTGGGAACCAACAGATGAAAGCGAGATCGATCTCCTATTCAAGCAGATCGATCTCTTGTTCAAGCAGATCGATCTCTTATTCAAGCAGATCGATCTCAGTGGGATTCTGCCTAGAAAGGCTGGATCTCTTCCCACAAGTAGATCGATCTCCACATGAATTATGCCAAGAAAGGATCGATCCCCACCTCAAAATAGATCGATCTCCACTTGATTTTGCAAAGAGTAGATCGATCTCTCCCCATGAGCATATCGATCTCCATTTGCTTCTACCTAGCAAAGATCGACCTCTTCCCAAAGAGCAGATCGATCCCAAACTCACATACCTGAATATTTCAATAGTTCAAACCAAAGGAAGATCAATCTCTTACCCTAGAAGATCGATCTCACCACCCCCGTTCTATAAAAACCTAACGACAAAGTCTTCTTTCTCAGAAAAAAAAGCACCTCTCTATTTTACCCAAAAAGAACAAGCTTTCTCACTCTAGAATATCATCACCTTCCTACTAGATTTGAAGAAAAGTTATTTGAGCAAAGTTGTTCATTATGATGAGGAGAACAACATAGTTTGGAATCAAAATTCAAGTTGTTGGATTGAAGGAGCAAAAGGGTCTTCAAATTTGAGACAAGAGAAAAGACAAGCTAGGAATGTTTTCAATGCACCAACTTCAAGTATGTTTATCTAGATATTGTTATGGGTTATTTAGTGTATGTATTATTGGCTAGAACTACCTAGAGCATGATGAACCAACCATGACAAAAAATGGGTTTAGTGTGAGAAAGAGAGCTATGGTTGATTTGATTATGGATTGGTTATGTAATGGCGTTGGTAATGTTATATGTATGATTCTAAGATAGTTTTGTGAAATCAATATGTTGGGATAGATGATGAATTAAGGTAGGCATATGAGGTGTATGATGGAATGCCTTAGTGAAGGAAAGTGATGAACTTAAGGCATTGTGAGCTTAATGTTGGCCTAATATGAATCATTAGACTTGATTAGTCTAATAGATTCTCGAGAAATGATTAGCACAATCAAAATGGACATATGAGAAAGTAAGGCCCAATAAGTGTTAATGAACCCAATAAGTTGAATCGACTATAGTAAATGCAAGAATTGTATTATATTGGGTTAAATTGATGTGATAAGTAATTTTGTACTGCTCCGAAGATTACATTGGAACAAATCAAACTGCGCGATGGAGCAGCTCTGAGGAAGAGGAATCACTTGACACGATTCCAGGTAAGGGAATTTTATGAGTTTCTGGAGGTAGCTGTACGTTTGAGGTTCTTTATAGGGCTTTATAATTGCTTGGTTACCTAGAAAAGAAATAATGATTTATACGAAAGATTTCAGATATAGATGAAAAATGTGATTTTGTCCCTGGGAGTTAAATTTTACAAAAAAGGGTAGTAAGGCTAATAATTGCATGAATATCATGTTTTGATATTTTTATGAAATTTATTGCTTTGATTTAAGCAAAATTGATGGATAAGCTAGCTATTCATTTCATAATTTCATGAAATAGCACGAGTCAGGTGCTAACTTGGATTTTGAGTGTATTTTGTTGAAATAGAGCCACATACTAGATTTATATGAATTTAATCGTGCTGGAGCTTAGCTCGCACCGGGTTATGATATTTTAACATGCATGAAATGTGCTAGAGTCTAGCTCATACCATATTTTGAGTTGAGATGCATGCAAGTTGTACTAGAGCTTTTGCTCATACGTGGGTTTTCATGGATTTCTTATGCACATAACGGTACTGGAGCTTTGCTCGTACATGATTTTACCATTATTTACTTTGCATAAAGTCGTACTGGAGCATTACTCGTACGAGGATTTTTACTAATTATGCATGAAATCATGCTAGAGCCTTGCTCGTAAAGGACTTTTCACACTATGATATGTAATGAGTCGTGCTTAATGCCTCGTGTAGACTGTGTGTCACACGGATGATATGCTCACATGAGCTATGCTGGATACCTCATGTAGACTATTAGTCACACGGATGAGATGCTCGCACATGCACTTGAGACTGAGTTGGTAATAGATGGTATAGGTAGATAAGACCTACGGTAGGCACCCCCGACTAAGATATTGTCAAGACCCATCTTGACTTAACCAAAACCACTACAAATTTTTCGCATTTTTAAGTTACCTTTCCTCTCTTCAATGGTTGGGCTGTGATTTGATGTTAGCTTCCTCGCATACCATATCATCCATACATGTCAATATACTCAGATTTTAACTTCTTTTATAATATATGTAAGATTATATAAAATCTAATACAAATACATTCCCTATAATATATATCGTATACATCACTGTGCTGTTTCTATGTTTAGATACATAATCGTACAAAATATGTATACCTATCGATCGATAGGAAATAGCAGCGAACACAAGAATACTATCCCTCAAAAGCTCTCACTCTACTGTTGATGCTCTGTAGAGAGATGTAAAGAAAGAGCGGTGAGCATACAACGCGCTCAGTAAGGAAATCAGGCAAGTAAGTATATATCTACACTATCTACTCAAAATAACGCTATGCCTCGGGAATATCATTTCCTTAACTCACTTTAAAAGCATGTCTTTAAATATATATATGTATAGTTGTACAGATTAAATCCCATGTACAGAAATAATGCTTTCTTTCTCAAATGTAGGCATGTAGTGCAAAACAATGCATCTTTATAATATCACAATGCCTTTAGATAAATGATGCCATGTATATTTAAATCACAGTAAATATGGCATTTAAATCATTCACAACACAAAATTGGAGTTTGACCTATCCCTTAGGTCTATCCGTAATTAAATCAATCAATCAGGTGATATATCATGTGAGACTCTATGGTGAAAATGTAAATAGTATCCTGGACTATGATCATATCCGTCAATGTGATCCCAGGTAACACGAATCTCGGTGTGCGGGGCATCACTGCTACAACGGGAGGGGGGTCAGTCCATCACAACCGCTAGCTATATCCTCCTCAACTCTATAATACCACATGGTACAGTGTACTCCATGCCATATGCACGGCACAATGTACTCCGTGGACCCTACATCACAGTCGGGGTGCCTGCCATAGGTCTTAGCCCTCAAAACCATGGAATATCATACCACGTCTCTAAATCCTCATGCGAATCCTCTCACAGTGTGACATTCAGTTTACATGAGGAAATCAAGCATGGTTTTCAACATGTATTCTATATCACATACATTGCGCGCCTCTGAGCGCGACTCACAGTCGACACTCCACTCAAACACTGTTTCACATCAAAAACTCAGACTCTAGTGCGAGTAAACCTCCAGCAACTAGGTCAATGCATAGTTCATGTTTAAAATCAAGTACGAGCAATAGCTCCAGTACCATGCTATGCAAAATATCATCAAATCAAGTATGAGCAATAGCTCCAGTACTCTGTCATGTATAAATCATGAAGAATCGAGTACGAGTAACGCTCCAGTACTCTTTCATGCATATATCATGTAAAATTAAGTACGAGTAAGAACTCCAATACTCTATCATGCATGTCATGAAAATCTAGTGCGAATACAATCCAGCACTAATATATGTAAAAAATATATGAAATTCAGTGCGAGCTGTACTTCAGCACGATTCATTCTCACATAATATGATTGATGGCTCTTTAAAAATGGATGATTTACAAAACATCAAAACTAGCACTGTAAAGTCATCTCCTTGTCCCCTACTCTCAACTTACAGTCATTATATACATGTTCTATAACTTGACTACTGTTCATAGGCGTACTAATCAACATCATCATATATAACGGTGTACGCTCTATGTGTCTCGCTAATTTACATGCAAATGAAGGTGATACAAAAGAATGCGTGGCACCAGGATCAATTAAAACATATGCTTCAATATCATAAATTAGGATGTTACCTCGTATCACATTCGATGAAGCATCAGCTGTTCCCTGGTCCAAAGCATGTACGCGCCCTCGACCCATCACTTGTTTTCCCTTTTCTTCTGTCGTCGCTCTACCTCTCTAAGTAGACGCACCAGCTGTAGCTCTGTCAGGCTCCCTACCCTTCAGTGGCGCAGTATCAACCATCTCTGGGCAAGCTCTAGCAATATGCCCCTGTTTCCCACATTGAAAACACACTATAGGAGTCAGTGCGCATGCTCTACCTCTATGTTGTTTACCGCATCTTCTACACTGATCGATAGTAGATCTCTGTCCTCCTATGACAATACACTTTGCTGGAGCTATGGTAGGATAAGTAGGAGGTCTAGCAAGTCTCTCTCGTGCCTCCTTAACCCGTGATCTCTTACCGAAGAGTTTCCTTCCTCCTCGATAACTGAAATCCCTAGCCGGCCTCTTCTTCTGTATATCTCAACTCTGGCTAAACTTCCCAAACTCGAAAGCATTCCTCTAGTAATCTTGCTCACATAGTTGCACCTTGCGCACTGCTTCCTCATAAGTGGTTATATCTAATGGAACCAATCTAGACCGCAAAACCAGTCTCAATCCATCGATAAACCTATGGACCTTCCTGGCTTCATTATACATGGTATCTGGGTCATATCTCCCCAGGGATAGGAATCGAGTCTCATACTCGTCCACTGACAAACTCCTCTAGTTCAGTCCCAAAAACTTTGCCTATAGTTTCCGCTGTGCGGTATCGGGAATAAACTGCCACCTAAAGGCCTCCCGAAATATCTCCTAACTGATATCTATGTGTCGGGCTCTCAGTATGGGTCTGGTGGATTTCCACCAATGCTCTGCAGCTCCCTCCAGTAGGAACGTAGCAAATGCGACCATCTCCGATGTCGTACAGTCAAAGAATCCATAAAGCTTCTCCATCTCAGCAACCCACTCCTCAGCAGCTACAGGATCTTTGACCCCACTAAAAGATGGAGGTCTAAACTTCTGGAATTCTCGCAATCGATATAAATCACATTCGTACCCTAATCCACTACTACCTGAAACTGGTGGGGGCGTAGGAGTATCTACAGTCCTCGGTGCATGAGTTGTCTGTGCAGGTGTATCAGGGGCAACTGCCTCTCCTGTCACAGCTCCCGCCTGCTGTCCTTGCCTACTTGGCATCGTCTGTGCTAATATCTCTACAATCGTCTATAGACTACGCTCTAATCTCGTAAAGTGCATCCCAGCACACTCGGGTGCCTCAGTAGCACCTGGACTCTCATGCGTAGGTAATGGTTCAGCAGCAGCTCGTCTCTCAGGCCTATCTTCACGGCCTCGAGCCCTACCTCTCGTCCCTCTACCACTATGCGTATTTGCCATATAGGCAAAGTTCCTGCATTCATAATCATGAATTAATCTGTCTCATATCTGGTATACACAGTTATATCTAAACACAGTACAGTACTATGGGGATGTACACTTTCCTATTTTCTAACACCGACTCACATCAGACTAACCTCACTCTGATACCATTCTGTCAAGACCCATCCTGACTTAACCAAAACCACTACAAATTTTTTACATTTTTAACTTACCTTTCCTCTCTTCAATGGTTGGGCTCTGATTCGATGTTAGCTTCCTCGCATACCATATCATCCATACATGTCAATATACTCGAATTTTAACTTCTTTTATAATACATGTAAGATTATATAAAATCTAATACAAATACATTCCCCATAATATAAATCATATACATCATTGTGTTGTTTCTATGTTTAGATACATAATCGTACAAAATATGTATACCTTTCGATTGATAGGAAATAGTAGCGGACACAGGAATACTGTCCCTCAAAAGCTCTCACTGTACTGCTGATGCTCTGTAAAGAGATGGAAAGAAAAATGGGTGAGCATACAACGCACTCAGTAAGGAAATCAGGCAAGCAAGTAGATATCTACACTATCTACTCAAAATAATGCTATGCCTCAGGAATATCATTTCCTTAACTCACTTTAAAAGCATGTCTTTAAATATATATATATGTATACTTGTACAGATTAAATCCCATGTACAAAAATCATGCTTTCTTTCTCAAATGTAGGCATGTAGTGCAAAACAATGCATCTTTATAATATCACAATGCCTTTAGATAAATCATTCCATGTACATTTAAATCACAGTAAATATGGCATTTAAATCATTCACAACACAAAATCGGAGTCTGACCCATCCCTTAGGTCTATCTGCAATTAAATCAATCAATCAGGTGATATATCATGTGAGACTCTATGGTGAAAATGTAAATAGTATCCTGGACTATGATCATATCTGACAATGTGATCCCAGGCAATATAGATCTCGGTGTACTGGGCATCACTGCTGCAACGGGAGGGGCGTCAGTCCATCACAATCGCCAGCTATATGCTCCTTTACTCCACAACACCACACGGTACAGTGTACTCCATGCCACATGCACGGTACAACGTACTCCGTGGACCCTACATCACAGTCAGGGTGCCTGCCATAGGTCTTAGCCCTCAAAACCATGGAATATCATACCACGTCTCTAAATCCTCATACGAATCCTCTCACAGTGTGACACTCAGTCTACACGAGAAAATCAAGCATGATTTTTAACATGTATTATATATCACATACAGTACGCTTCTTTGAGCGTGATTCACAGTCGACACTCCGCTCAAACACTGCTTCACATCACAAACTCAGACTCTAGTGCGAGTAAACCTCCAACAACTAGGTCAATGCATAGTTTATGTTTAAAATCAAGTATGAGTAATAGCTCCAGTACCATGCTATGCACAATATCATCAAATCAAGTACAAGCAATAGCTCTAGTACTATGTCATGTATAAATGATGAAGAATCGAGTATGAGCAACGCTCCAATACTCTGTCATGCATATATCATGTAAAATTGAGTACGAGTAAGAACTCCAGTACTCTATCATGCATGTCATGAAAATCTAGTGTGAATCACAATCCAGCACTAATATATGTGGAAAATATATGAAATTGAGTACGAGCTGTGCTCCAGCATGATTCATTCTCACATAATATGATAAATGGCTCTTTAAAAATAGATGATTTACAAAACATCAAAACCAGCACTATAAAGTGTGCTTAATTCACATCAACCTTAAAATCATTATCCCATCTATTTATTCTTCTGCTAAACAGCAGTAAAATAGTCAAAATGGTGGTTTCCATTTACAACTTTTCATAAAAGTTGACTTTTTGACTAACTAGGGAAAATCGTAATTTGCCACTATCGGGTCACAATAATTATTATTCACTTTCTCTGACCCTCAGAGTTTTTAAGTGAATGTAAAAGCAGACGAAAATACGTGCAGGTATCTCTAACTACTCACAAAAGTCCCTTACCTGCAATCACTCGAGAAATTTCACTTTCTCAACGCTGCTCGATCCAGCAGTCCGATTTGCTTCTCCAATACTCTCTGGAACTGCATATAACCATTTATCAGGTTAATTACCCTTTTCCTACTATATTTCACCTTAAATACAGTCTATTTCCCTTAATGAGCTTTAAATTTTCACTTTAGGCCCATTACATTTTTAACCATTAAATTAAATCTGGAATCCTTCCGAATAAATTTTCCTTACTTTTGGGGATGACTATCTTGTATTCTAACCAAGAATAGTTTTTTCCAATTTTTTCCTCCATACTTAGGTTAATTTTTAACAATGGTTAGTCAACTATGGTAAAAGTCCACTTTTCTTAACTATAGTTGACTTCTTCCTTAACCATTGACCAAGTTGACTTTTTCTTAAAATTTTGAAAGTGTCATATCTTATGTCTTACACTCTCGTCTTTACATTTCAACCGTTCCTGGTAGATAATTACACCCGAAACACATTAACTAGCTAAAAAGGTCCATTTTACCTTTTTTAGCTTTTTCTCTCGTTCCTTGTGTTTGGATCTAAATCAATCTGACTTTCCTTCATGAGCTCTCTATATTTTCTCATTTTAAGTTCTTATTTTTAGTCAAAATGATTCAAGTCCACTTGGTTTAGCCTGTGACTCCTATAGCTCACGTTAGGCTTTTTATGTAGCTTTTGCATGTTAAATCATTTTACTAACACTTTAGATCTAGTAATTACTCTTCTTATGACTCAACTATAATAATAGAGTGTTCATACACATAGGAATCATAAGGCACAAGCTACATAAAATACAGGTCTGACAGATATGGGTCCATGGAGTACGTTGTATCGTGTATATCACATGGAGTACATTGTACTGTGTGGTGATAATGTTGATTTAAAGTCTGGGTGGGTAGTATTAACCCACCTCCCGTTACAGCATGATGCCCTGCACACCGGATCCGTGTGGTTTGGGATGAGTGATATAGTTGGCCAATAGAGTTCTCGATTATATACACTGACCACCTGTCTCACATGATATCACATGGTTTTATTTACACTAAACATGATTTGTGTTATCCAAGGTAGACCCGAGGGAGGGGTCAAACCTTGTGTGACATTTTTTTTAAAAGAATGATATACTGTTTATGATGAGTTTTATTAATGTTTTGGATAAGGTGTTAAACCTAAAGGGAATAATTTATGATGAAAACTATGATTTGAGATGAAATTGATGAGTTTTATTGTGATGAGCATGAGATGTTTTACATGATGATTTTCCATGTGTGATCATGCTTAATTTCATGTTTTCAGTACGTGATATATGTATATACATGTGGCATATGTGAGACGTCATATATATATGACATTGTATATATGTAAATTGGATTATAATATAGATGATTTTGGATCAACTAATTATGAATTCATAAGTATGGTGATGTACTTGTAATGTGAAGCGTAAATTATGTAAAGTCCATAAATTCAATGTACACAATTGCAATAAGAGTTGTGATGTACGTACAAGTTGTGTTGTATATGAATCGGAAGAAATGGACTTTGAATGTGTTGAATGTGAGTGTAATGGGAAATAGTAGTGTGGTAAAATGGAAATGAAGTTGCATAAGTGGTGTAAATCTTTGGACTTGCATTTAGCTTTGTAGTGTATACATTTGGTTATACAAGGAATGCACACAAGTTTTAATGAATGGATGTCATTTTCAAGTCTCAAAAGTGATTGGATGAGAAAATGACTATGGCAGCAAAATGTATGAAGTTTGGTGTGAGTTGCTGTAGAAAAATACAGAAAAAATCTGGAAATATGAAGGCCAGATCGATCTCATAGGATGAGAGATCGATCTGGAAGAGCTAAAATGCTCTTATTCGAGCAATAGAAACATTGCAAATCGATCTCCAATGGGGCCAGATCGATTTGCCAAACATTTTATAATGAGAGGATCGATTCTTAGTGCAAGAAGATCGATTTCCTTAGCTCTCGGGTTAGAGCAGATCGATCTCCTTAACTCTCTGCCTGAGACAGATCGATCTCAAAGTCTTGACAGATCGATCTCATGCCTTCAAAATGTCGTGAAAAAGAGGGATTTAAGAGGACCAGATCAATCTCCTTCCAATACAGATCGATCTCATCAAGCAATTTCTATAAATACGGGCAGTTGAAATCTGCATTTCATGGACAAAAACCATTTCCATTTTCAACCAAAAACCTAGTTTTCTCTCTCTAAATCAGCCTATTTCCAGTAAGTTTTGAGGGAAGGCTATTAGATGCAAAGTTGTTCACATCAAGGAAAAGAACAACATAGCTTGGAGGCATTTATCCATTTGTTGGATTTAAGGAACAATGGGCATTTCCATTTGGAGCAAGGAGGAAATCAAATGAGGTGAGTTTCTAGTGCACCAATCTAAGTACATTCGTTTAATTATTGATGTTGAAGTTGATTTAGTGTGCATATTATTGGTAGAACTACCTAGGATGCCATGAAACAATTATAACCTAGAAATAGGTTAGAGTGAGAAAGTGAAATGTAGTGGTAATTAATGATGAATAGGAGATCTTAAGGTGATAATGGTGTTATGGATATGATTTTTAGATGGTGTTATGGAATGAATTGTGAGACTTACCCAAAAAGAGTAAAATGAGTATTTAAGGCATTGGGTAAAATGCATAGTTGAATGTGAGTTAGTAACATTAACTCAAGCGTTTGATGAACGAATTGCAGCTCCCGAGGATACACTGGAGCAAGTTGAGCCAAAAAAGTGAGAAGCTAAGAGAAAGATAGTCGCACCCCGAGTAAATCAAGGTAAGGGAATTGTGCGCATTGTGGGCGCATTATCATTTTCTAGAATTCATGTGGTAGTAGGAAATGAAATAGGTGATTGAAAGGCAAGAGTTGGGTTTTGATGAAATGTGCATGAAAATAAAAGCATAATGCTTTGAAAACCTTGTTTTATTACTTTTTGGCAAATGTTTAGTAGGTTGGCCAACATTTGAAATGATTTGCATAAGAAATAACTTGATTCAGTTTTATAACCATGCTTTGTAAAGAATTAAGCCACCTACATGGTTTTCGTGAGAATGAAAGCATGCAAGAGTATGACTCGCATGAGATTTGTTGTGTTTTTACATGCATGAGTACTGGAGCTTAGCTCGCACTAGTTTTCACATGGATTTCTATGATGTTATGCTAGAGTTGAGCTCGCACAAACTTTATACTGGTTTTAGCATGGTGCTGGAGCATAGCTCGCATTAGATGCCCATCATACTTTTTGTCATGCTTGAGATTACTCACACGTGATTTTATGACATGAGTGATAGACGTCCGAGGAGCTTCGGGTAGACTGGGTGTTGCACTGATTAAATAGGCTCGCACATGCATTTTGAAATGTGGCAAATATGATGTGTTGATATGGGTTCATAGAGTACGTTGTACCATGTTGAGATTGTGATGTGACATCTGCGGACGACGTTTAGATCTACTATGGATCGACGGGTTGGATATGACCCATCTCTCATTTAGAAGCAGATAGTGGTGATACCTCGTACACCTGATCAGTTTAGCCTGGGATAATAGGAGATTTCCCTTATTATATTGCCTATCTCACATGTCTATTATTTATGAATAAATCCATGTTTGAAATGTTTTATGGGTCAGGACAATCTGAGGGAGGGGCTGATATCCTGACAAGTGTTGATTTTATTAAGATGATAAAGTTGATAATGGCTTTTAAAGTGCACTTACGCATGATTATTTTTCCATGCCTTGTTTATGAAATATGCATGATGATTTATGCCATGCTTTGAATTTGATTTATGCACTAGCAAATAACATGATTTGCTTTACATGCCATTAACACAAGCATAAATTAATGCTTTTGAAGTGTGAATGAGAAATTGTATGGTTTGAGCATGGCATCATGATCACGTAGATAGTGCAGTATCTACCTGTTCGCATGATTGCCTTACTGAGCGTGTTGTTTGCTCACCCCCTTATTTTCCCCTCTATATAGAGTTTTGAGTATAGACTGAGAGTGACTGGAGGCTTTCCTTTTTGGTATCCACTACATCCCATTGCTTAAGGTATACACACTAATGTAATTTTGTATCTAAACTTTCTATAGCACAGTAGCATTTTGAATGTAATCATTTGGGGATGTAAAACAATGTAAACACATGTAAACAACAACTCTGATTTATTTATACAAGTGTTTACTTCTAAATTATAATGCAAATTTAATTGATATGGTTAGATGAGGTAGACATTGACACACAGCCCAACTGTTGAGTGTGTAACTGATCACGATCGAGGTAAGGTAAGGACGAATAATGAATAAAGTATGAAAAGAGAAAAATTTGTGACGATTTTTTGGTAAGTTGAGGGTCGTGACAGCATAGTTTTAATAGTACCTCATGCTCTGGATATAAATGATTTTATATCATGACATTATAAGCATGTAGATAGTGTAGTTATCTACATGCTTGCATTATTGCCTTACTGAGCGTGTGGTTGCTCATCCCCTTCATTTTCCCCTTTTACAGAGCGCACACTACAATCTAGTGAGTGGCTGAGGAGTTGCATCCTGATATCCGCTGCTCTCCATCACCAGGAGGTATACACACTAGTATCGTTTTGTATCTAAACATGTAATAGCACAGTAATCATTTTGGAATGTAATATAGGGGATGTAAATATTAATAGACACGTACAAGTATCAAATTTCAGCTATAAAGTATAAGTGCTTTGCTTTGGAATAATTTATAAGATAGATGACATAGTAGATGGTAAAAAGTGACTAATGCTAGCTCATAGCCCAACTATTTAGTTGTGAGAATGTTCACGACCGGGAAAGGAAAGGAAAAAGCAAAAAATTTGTAGTGAATTTAGGTTAAAATGGGTCGTGACACTTGAATTAGATATATAAATACTATTTAGTGTGTCTCCATAATTTTAAGCTTAACAGATATAGCCCGATGAAAATGACATGTGTATTGATAAAATCAAGCAAATAGCGAAGTTAGTAAATAAAGTCGAATTTAATGAGAATTATGGTGGCTTAAGGAACATTTAAGTACATTAAGTTAAGTTCAACTATGCATTGAGAATGTGCAAATTATTTTTGGTAGCGAGTGGTGTAGGCACACAAATCACGGCACACCCAAGGCTTAGGACAACTGCTACCTTGAAACTCGATACATAAGTATTGTAATTTAAAGTTGTACTGGGATCCCTTACTTATATATTAAATTTTAAAGAATTCTTTAATGCATGAATTTCTTTTACAAAATGAATTTTAAGGATTTTTTAAAATAGTTTTTGGTATACCAAAATAATTCCGAATCGAAACCAAAGCTTTCCAAATTGAAAGCTCATTTTTTCAACTACTTAAATGATATGTAAGTATGATATTAAACATGAATTTAATTATATTTTCTAAAATCGCATTGGGGTGGCAAATCCTTAGCTAACTTAGATCTAGGCATTCCCAATGCAAATGGTACATTGAGTGAGGTGCTGGTGTGGTAAATCCCTGGCTAACTTAGAACTAGGTACTCTCAGTTCGTTATCGTGCTCCATACCAAGTTTAAGATTAAGAAGTTATGAAAGTAAGTAAGTTTTGAGACTCAGGCCTCTTGTAATTATATTATCACCTGTCTTGTTAGCGACGTCGTGCATGTTTTCACCCAGATTATGCATGGATTAAGTTCTCAACCCTTGTGGGTATGTTAGTCCTTCGTGGCTCATATATGTCATCGCTGTACGACATTTGCCCTGTCTACAACCCCTATGATGGCTAAAGGTACTCAATTCAGATTTCCCTTTTTGGAGGATGATTATGACATCTCAATTCAGATTTTTCTCTTCGGAGGACGATTAGACATGGCTTGCATGTTAGCTACCCAGACTCGCCTAGTCTCTATCATTTGAATGCTACAATTTTTAAATTTATGATGATATGTGTCGATACTAAGCATGATTTCGATGTATGTTTCGACATAAGAATGTTTTTATAGATTTTATATTAAATGATATATGTATATATATGATTTAGATTGAAGATAAATGCATCTTTAAAGCATATTTACTTATTTCTACATGTTTCTGATACTAGGATTGCTTTAAATGCATTTCTTACTGAGCTTTTTCGAAACTCACCCCCTTCTCTAATTTTTCAGATTATATGTAGTGATTCCCCTTGCCTGCTGCGTACAAGAAGTAGGTTGGTGGATGCGACTCTCCCCAGGATACCTTTTGTACATGCGCAAGGTACAATCTCATTTCATTTTCAGACTCTTGTACAACACAAATATTTGTATCTAAATGATATTTTTGGGACGTAATCTAGGTTGTCATGTCTGTAAAGCCTTTTGTTATGGATGCGCTGAGGTTGTATTTAAATAAGCATTATCTCGAAGCAAAAGTAAATGAAATGGATGTATTATTTTGGAAATCTAATTTTATGAGTATTATACAAATATTGAATATGAGAATGATGCTTAAGAAATATACTTAAAATCAACTGCCTTAGGGTTATAAATTGTGATGTGGAATTTGTAGATGGTTAGGGAAATGTAAAGTGTTATGCTGTCGAATTTTCTTCGAAAATTATAAGTTATGGATTTAACTATCGAGAATAATAACGATTAAGAAAGAAAAAAAAAGTAAAAGCTTACATTGACAGGAATGCAACCTAAATAATGAAAATAAGTATAAAAACGAAAAAGTTAGCCCAAAAACATCCGTATTTTTAGGGTGTGACAACTTATTTTTAATACAAGACCATAATTTAATTGATTATCTTTAATTGCTTTTAATTTATTAACATATATATTTTTTTAAATATTATACTTAGTAATTTTCTCATAAAATTATTGAAAAACAATTTGGAAAATTACTTGGAAAATTGTGGGCTTAATTACATGTACTTAAAGTTACAAAATATATAAAAGAAATTGGAAATAATAAAAATTATCATTTAAATCATTAATTGGCCTAAAGTTTAACTTAGAACGACGCAAAGTTAATAAGGCGATGGTTGGATTTCAAAAACAAGTTTCAGCAGTTTTTGTGAGTAACTCCCACCACAAATGCGTTCGATATGGCTATGGTGGGTCAGCTAAAAAAAAAGTTTGGGAAAGAAGTTTATATTTGTTTGATTTACAGACATGGTGGATGCTACGAGAGTGACTATTAGACTCAATAATGCATGGTTATTAGATTATTGTATTGTGGTAAATTGTGCTTCGTATAGTGGAATAGTTGAATTTGGAGAAAAGTTCAAACTTATTTGAGTCAAGGGAGGGTAAAGGAAACAGGGCGAGGAAAAGCAAGATGGAGAAATTCAAACCAAACTAGTAGGGAAGAAGATGTGAGGGTAAAGGAATTTGAAACTTAAAAAGAGACAGAAGTTGTAAAAAATGAGAATGTTTGGCAAGAAACATATCATTAAGTGCTAATGAATGAAGAATTTATACATCTTCTCATACTTTTAAAGTGGACAAAATATCTAATAATGGCCATTCTCAAATCTTAGCTGATAATGAGGTACTAGATATCAAGCTACGTAATGGAGTAATAGAAGATGAGGTTGCATAGACTGGAAAATTGCGTGGTTGAAAGAACAAGGGGGTATTATGAAGTTCACATATTGATGGAGAATTTTAGAATTGTTGGAGCTTTTGAGATTTATGTCAGGAAAATATCAGGAAAACAATTCCTTGTTAAATTTGATGATTTGAAAACAAAGAAAATGAAAATCTTAGTAGGTCATTGTAAGGCCCGTGAATTCAATGTAATCTTATGATTTTCATGATGTACAGACAAGTTACACAATATATGAATCATAAGAATTAGGTACTTTTGAGTGTTAAGTGTGAATGAAATGCAAAATGGGTATTGAAATGATTGAATGAGAGTTTAACTTTGAAAAAATCAGGAAAATTTCAGCTGAAATGCTGTAGGATGAAGGCCAGATCGATCTCATTGTAAGGAGAGATCGATCTCATTGCCTTGAAAGCCAATGCCAAGCATTCTGTAAGAGGGAGATCGATCCCTCATTCAAAGCAGATTGATCTCAAGTTCCTTCTGTTTGGACGAGATCGATCTCCTCCCATAAGGCAGATCGATCTCCAGTTACCTCTGGTTAGCAAAGATCGATCTCCTCTTCAGGGCTAAATCGATCTCTAAAGTCCCCTGCCTGGCAAATATCGATCCTATCCCTTGAGCAGATCGATCACATACAATGGGCAGATCTATCCCCTAGCCTGCATTGCTAAATTCTGAGGTTTAAACAAGGGCAGATCGATCTCTTACCATAGGAGATTGATCTACTAAGGCCAATTCTATAAAACCTGACAGCTGAATCTTCATTTCAACAAGACATCTCAAATTTCTTCCATTTTCAACAATAACCTAGCTTTCTCACTCTAAAAATCATCACCTTCCAATCAGTTTTGAGAGAAGTTCCTTTGAGCAAAGTTATTCCTAATGAGGAAGATAACAACATAGTCAAAGATTGGAAGCTCAAACCTTGGATTGAAAGAGAAAAGGGGAAAAAGTCAATCTAGGTAAGATTTCAATACACCATCTCCTAGTATGTTAATCTAGACATTTTGATGAGTGATTGGTGTATATAATGTTGGCTGAAATGTTCATTTACATGCTTAAACAACCATGACCTAGAATGAGCTTAGTGAGAGAAAGTTGAAATGACATGGAGTTGATGATGATTTGAGCATGTAGAGATATTAGTAAGCATGTATAGATGATTCTAAGATAGTTTTATGAAATACATATGTTGGAATGGATGATGATTGAAAATGGGCATAAGAGGTGTTTGATAAATTGCCATAGTAAAGGAAATAATGAACTATAGGCATTATGAGCTTAATGTCCGTTTTAATGTGAATCAATAGACCTAAAGAGTTCAATAAATTCTTGAGAAATAAATAGAGCAATCAAAATGGACTTAAGAGAAAATGAGGCCTTTTAAGTGTTAATAACCTGATAAGTCGAATCGACTATAATAAACACGAAAATTGTGGTGTATTAGGTTAAATTGATGTGATAAGTAATTTGTGCAGCACCGGAGATTTCGTTGGGAGCAAAGAGGATTGCGCGGTTGAGCAGCTCTGAGGAAGTGGAATTACTCGACGTAATCCTAGTTAAGGGAATTTTATGAGTATCTAGAGGTAGTTGCACGTATTTTAAGGGTGATTATAGGGCTTTGTAATTGCTTGGACGGATCCACTTATTTCACAAAACCATATCAAAATCATACATATAACATTACTAACACCTTAGCATAATCCATTCATCATTAAATCAACCTTAGTTCATTTTCTCACACTAAACCCTTTTTTTGCTTATGGTTGATTCATCATATTCTAGGTAGTTTAAACCAATGATACATAGACCAATCAACTCATAATAATGTCTAAGTAAACATACTTTGAGTTTGTGTATTAAAAACTTACCAAGCTTGTCTTTTCTCATGTTCGAAATTGGAAGACCCTATTGCTCCTTCAATCTAACAAGTTGAATGCTGATTCCTAACTATGTTGTTCTCCTTCTCACAAGGAACAACTTTGCTCAAAGCAACTTTTCCCAAATCTTTTTGAAAGGGGATAGTATTCCAGAGTGAGAAAGCTTGTTCTTTTTGGGTAAAAATTGAGAGGTGTTTTGTTTTTCTAAGAAAGAAGACTTTACCATTGGGTTTTTATGGAATAGGGGTGGTGAGATCGATCACCTAGGGTAAGAGATCGATCTTGTTTTGGTTTGAACTTCACGATTGTTTCCAGTAAGTATGCCATAAGATCGATCTGCTCTAGTAAAAGGATCGATCTGCTCTTGGCAGAATCAAATGGGGATCGATCGGCACTAGGGAAGGGATTGATCTTTGCTAGGCAGAAGTAACTGAAGATCGATCTACTCATAGGGAGAGATTGATCTGCTATTAGCAGAATTAAATGAAGATCAATCTGCTTATGGGAAGAGATTGATCATTTTTAGGCAAAGTCAAGTCAAGATCGATCTGCTTGCCTAGAAAACCTTGTGATTTCATTCTGGGCTTATAAGATCGATCCTGTCTTGTAAGGAGACCTATCTGGCCTTCATCTGCAGCATTCCTTCTGTAGATTTTTCAAAAATTTCAAACTTGTATTTGATTGCTTCACTAGCCATTTTGCATTCTATTCACACTTAGAGCATGAAAAGGTTCATTTATTATGATTCACATACTACATGACTTGTGTGTACTGCTTGGGATCATAGAAGGTACAAAAAACTCATAGTCCTTGCATTATCATTTCGTGTTTGTGTCCCGACCCTCAACCTACCAAAAATCGTCATAAATTTTTTGCTTTTCATACTTTATTTATTATTCGTTCTTACCTTACCTCAATCGTGATCAACTACACTCTCAACAGTTGGGCTGTGTGTCAATGTCTAGCTCATCCAACCATAGCAATTTAGTTTGCATTATAATTCAGAAGTAAACACTTGTATAAATAAATTAGAATTGTTGTTTACATGTGTTTACATTAATTTACATCCCCAATTATGACATTCAAAATGCTACTGTGCTATGGAAAGTTTAGATACAAATTATCCAAGTGTGCATACCTTACGTGATGGGATGCAGCAGATACCAAAAGGGAAAGCCTTCAGTCATTCTCAGTCTATACTCAAAGCTCTATAGAGAGGGAAAAATAAGGGGGGTGAGCAAACAACACGCTCAGTAAGGCAATCATGCGAATAGGTAGATGCTGCACTATCTACATGGTCATGATGCCATGCTCAAAACTATACAGTTTCTCATTCACATCTCAAAAGCATTAGTTCATGCTTGTGTTAATGACATGTAAAGAAAATCATGCTATTTATTAGTGCACAAATCAAATTTAAAGTATGGCATAAATCATCATGCATATTTCAGAAATAAGGCATGGAAAAATCGTCATGCATCACTGCACTTTAAAGCAATTATCAAACTTTCTCATCTCATAAAATCAACACTAGTCAGGACTCAGCCCCTCCCTCGGACTGTCCTGACCCACAAAGCATTTCAAAACATGGATTTCATTCATAGAACAATAGACATGTGAGATAGGTAATATAATAAGGGAAATCTCCTCTAGGACTATGGCCATATCCTGTGATCCCAAGCTACATTGATCAGGTGTGCGAGGTATCACCACTATCTGCTTCCACGGGAGGTGGGTCACGTCCAGCCCGCCGGTCAATAGTAGATCTCAACATCGTCCAAAGATGGTATATCACAATCTCAACTCGGTACAACGTACTCCATGCTACCTGCACGATACAGCATACGCCGTGGACCCATATCAACACATCATATCAGTCCACATCTCAAAATGCAAGTCGAGCCTATTTAATCTGTGCGACACCCAGTCTACCCCAAGCTCCTAGCATAGCTATCAATCATGTCATAAAATCACGTGCGAGTAATCTCAAGCACGGCAATAAGTATGATGGGCATCTAATGAGAGCTAGGCTCCAATACCATGCTAAAACCAGTATAACGTTTGTGCGAGCTCAACTCTAGTACAACATCTTAGAAATCCATGTGAAAACTAGTGCGAGCTAAGCTCCAACACTCATGCGTGTAAAAACACAGCAAATCTCATGCGAGTCATACGCTAGCACGCTTTCATTCTCACGAAAACCATGTAGGTGGCTCAATTCTTTGTAAAACGTGATTATGAAACCAAATCAAGTTATTTCTTATGTAAATCATTTCAAATGTTAGCCAACCTACCAAAAATTTGCTAAAAAGCAATAAAACAAGGTTTTCAAAGCATCATGCTTTTATTTTCTTGCACATTTCATCAAAAACCCAATTCTTTGCCCTTCAATCACCAATTTCATTTTTCTACTATCACAGGCATTCTAGAAAAACATAATGCACCCAAATTGCTCACAGATATCTCTAAGAGTCCACACAATTTCCTTACCTCGATTTACTGGGTGTGCGACTCACTTCCTCTTAGCTTCTCACGTTTTTGGCTCAACTTGTTCTGGTGTATCCTCGGGAGCTATAATTCATTCATTAGACACTTGTGTTATTGTTGCTAACTCTTATTCAACTATGCAATTTTACTCAATGCGTCAAATACTCATTTTATCCTTTTTGGGTAAGTCTCACAATTCATTCCATAACACCATCTTAAATTCATACCCACAAACCATTATCGCCTTGAAATATCACATTCATCCTTAATACCTCTACACTTCACTTTCTTACACTAATCCATTTTTAGGTTATAATTGTTTCATGACCTTCTAGGTGGTTCTACCATTAATATGCACACCAAATTAACTTCATAATTAATAACTAAACAAATGTGCTTAGATTTGGTGCACTAGAAACTCACCTCTTTAGATTTCCTTCTTGCTCCAAATGGAAACGCCCCTTGTTCCTTAAATCTAACAAATGGGGAAATGCCTCTAAGCTATGTTGTTCTTCTCCTTGATGTGAACAACTTTGTATCTAATAGCCTTCCCTTAAATCTTTATGAAAATGGGCGGATTTAGAGTGAGAAAGCTAGGTTTTTGAGTGGAAATGGACAGAGAATGGTTGTTCTCGTGAAATACAGATTTTAACTACTCCTATTTATAGAAATTGCTTGATGAGATCGATTTGCATGGGAAGGAGATCGACCTGGTCCTCTTAAATCCCTTTTTTCACGACATTTTGAAGGCATGAGATCGATCTGTCGAGACCTTAAGATCGATCTGTCTCAGGCAGAGAGTTAAGGAGATCGATCTGCTTCAACTAGAGAGCTAAGGAAAGCGATCTATTTGCCTTAAGAATCGATCTTCTCATTAAAAAATGTTTAGGAGATTGATATGACTCCATTAGAGATCGATCTGGATTGTTCTTGTTGCTCGAATATTGATTAATTCCGGATCTTGATCAATTTGATAATGTCTTCACTATTGATCAAGATATCCTAAATCCTTATTTTTAATTAAAATTTTCTTATCAAATTTACACTGAATTTTGGTCTTTTGATCGTTTTACCCTTCTACACGTTCGGGACCAATTTAGCCCGACTTTCCTTCTTGGACCCACTATAATCTCTCATTTAAAATTCATATCTCTGTCCAGACAATTTAAATCTCATAAATTTAATTTGAAAATCCTTAATTGTCCGTTTTCGGATTTAACGTATGTTCGACTACTTCATTCATATTTATATGATCAAAATCATCCGTCTCATGATTCCATTAACATATAACAATCTCCATAAAATGTGTGAATCATAAGGAAATACGATAAAATCGGGTCTTACAGGTGGTACAGGATCTCACAATCACAATCCTTTAAAAGTTCGAGCCATCTCCTCTGTCTCATGTTCAACTCTTTCTGCGAGAACAGGTACTTAAGGCTCTTATGATTAGTGTAAACCTAAAATCTCTCACCATAGAGACAGTGGCGCCATATTTTCAATGAAAACACTATGGCCAGCAACTCTAAATCGTGGGTCGGATAGTTCCTCTCATGATCCTTCAACTGTCTTGATCCATAGGCTACTACCTTCCCATCCTGCATCAATACATAGCCCAGTCCTTAGTGTGATGCATTTGTATATACCGAAAAACCTCCTGAGCTAGTAAGAATGGTGAGAATCAGAGCTGTAGTCAAACGACACTTCAACTCCAAAAAGTTTTCCACACATCTATCATCCCACACGAATTCAACACTCTTTCTCGTGAGGCGTGTCAAAGGAGCAGCTAACCTTGAGAACCCCTCCATAAATCGTTGATAATATCCAGCTAAACCTAGGAAACTTCTGATCTCAATCACTATCTGGGGTCTCTGCCACTGTATCATTGCCTCAATCTTTGATGGCTCCATTGACACACCATTTTTCGATACTATATAACCTAGAAAAGAGATTTGTTCCAACCAAAAGTCGCACTTACTAAGTTTAGCGTACAACTTCTTCTCTCGGAGGCTTTGTACCACTATCCTTAGATGTTGTTCATGCTTCTCTCTATATCTTGAGTACACCAGTATATCATCAATGAACACAATAACAAATCGATCCAACTACTGGTGAAATAACTCATTCATCAACGACATAAAAGCTGCAGGAGCATTTGTCAACCCGAATGGCATAACCATGGTACAAATCCTATTTGCCCTTGAAATCCTTGATTTCAATCTCTTGGTTTCGAGTATGTTGTTCTCCTCTTTGCCAATAACAACTTTGCTCAACGATATCTCACTCACAACTGATTACAAACTGAAGTTTTCTAGCTTAGAAATGTTAGGTTACACTTTTGCTTTTGAATGGAATAGTTTCTTTCGTGTAAACTGAAGTGCAGAAGTCCTATATTTATAGAATTGTCTCTATAAGATCGATCTGCTTTCCAATGAGATCGATCTGCCCATCACTTTTTCCTCTCGAAACTGACCTTTCTGGCTTAATGAGATCGATCTGCTCCCAAGCATGAGATCGATCTGAATAACACAGAACCTTAAGGAGATCGATCTGCTCACCAAATGAGATGGATCTTCCCCAAGTCAGTAGCTTAAGGAAATAGATCTGGCCCTCTAAGGATCGATTCCTTCTTCACAAAATGTTCAGCAGATCGATTTGGCTTTATTGGAGATCAATTTACCCTTGTTCCATTACTCGAACAAGAGCATTTTTGGCTCTTACAGATCAATCTCTCATCCTATGAGATCAATCCCTCATTCATATTTTCCAGATTTTACTGCAGTTTTCTGCAGTAACTTACACCAAACTTCATACATTTTGCAGCCATATTCATTTTCTCATCAAATCACTTTTAAGGCTTGAAAATGACATCCATTCATACTTTGTATACATTGAAACTTGTGTGCCTTCATTGTATAATTGAAGGTATACAATACAACACCAAATGGAAGTATAAAGATTCATGTACTCATGCAAATTTCCTTCCATTTTAACACACTACCCAAAATTCCATATATTCTCATTCCTCACATACAAAAATCCATTTCTTCTTATTCATATATAATGAAACTTGCACGTACATCACAAACTCATATTACAAACGTGTACATTAAATTTATGGACTTTACATCTTTTATGCCTCACATAGCATATACATGTATGTACTTATGAATTTAAGGGTCTTACAACAGGACATCGTGACAATAACTGAGGAGTTGTGATGAGACCACTGTCATGCAGTGTAAATTACATCATGCATAGCACACAACACGAGGCTATCACGGATAAGCGTAAATGCCACACAGGCATATACTTAAATCCATGTCACATAGACATAAGCATACATGATTTCCACTCATGCAATTGCTTTAGATGCCTCAAAGATACATTTCACACTGATCTAACCATTCCCAATATCATCTTCATGTCTTCAAATCATGTCATATGTTCTCGAACCATTTAAATCACATCGTATAGTTTCAAACTTGTTTATACTCCAATTATACCTTCAAACGTGTTTACATTTTCATATCAAATCGTACACTTCTAGAACTTACTTATACTTCCAAATCAAATTGTATACTTTCAAAATAAACTTTTAAACTCTTTGCTTTCAAAACCTACATATCGAATCAAATTCAGAAACATATCAAACCGAATCTAAAAACATATATTAAATTACATGGGAGAAACTACGTTGGATTCCCTTTTCTTACTTTCAAGTAGCATACAATACCTGCTAAATGTGTCATTTGAAATTCTAATAAAGAATTGTTAACATGCCACAAATATCCCCAAGGTTTAGACATTAATTCCTTTCCAAGATGTATTAGAAAATTTGTCACACCCTGCTTCCGGGTGCCCTTCATCCATACATATACTACTTACGGTTAGGCTGTGAGACAATACAATTACTAAATTCCATAAATTTACAGCGAAAATATTTAAAACTTTAATTCACACTCCCAGTTGTGTGAGTAGACATACAAAAATCAATTGTATAATATAATATCTTTACATAATATCCCCATACAACTATTTACATTTTCAATTCATAATTGTGCGATACATTATAATAGATACAAAATGCTCCTGTGTATACAATTCTTTTACCTTCGTAACTGGTGGGAGCTATCTAACATAAAAGGAATCTAGAGACCATCGCACTGTCTTACTTCTCAATATCTGGAGGGGGAAAACGAGTGGGATGAACAAACCACAGCTTATTAAGGAAAGGATGCTAACATGTAGATACTGTACTACCTACATAGCCCATGCATGCATAAACCAAAATATGTTTCAATATAAATGGAATTAATACCAGAAAATGCATTATATCAGTTCTTCTCTCAAGCATTTTCATTAAACAATTATGTAATACTTCCATTTAAAACATTCTCATAAAACATTGCTATCAAGGCACAAGTATTAAAATCAAGAGATTTATCAAAGCACAATATCTCTTTGCTTTTTTTTTTTCTACAAATCGTATCCTTTCATCAAATCTCTTTCTTTTATGAGTTTCTCAATTTCTCTTATCTCTGAGACAGGCATGGAATTCTCGGTAATCTAATATCCATGACATATGGCCATAGTCAGTGATCTCAGGCCTCACTGATCAAGTGTGCACAGGGCATCACTTTGCCTGAAGGGAGATGGGTCAGTCCTACCCTCCAGCTCATCTCAATCAACACCATCTCTTCATATCACATATACTTATGGTACAATGTATGCCATGTGTCATCTATACGATACTCGTACTCACGTGCACCCAGCACGGTACATAGTATACTAACAGACAACTACATAGTTTAAGGTACGACCGTAGACCCAGTTCATCTGCCAACTCCAATGGACTCATCTTCCTGAACCATGTCTCATATACCAAGCGAGCGAATCAGCAAGACACACAGTCATTGCAAGGCCCCATCGTGGTATCTCTATGTGCGAGTAACAGCTTCTAACACTGTATCAACCCAAACTCATCAAAACTGGTACGAGCAATGCTCTAGCACCTTTCTCAAATCTATTGTGTGAGATAAACTCCAGCACGACATATCAAAATCATGGAAACATGTGCGAGTTAATTTTCTCCAGCACATTATCATTATAAAAACACGTGTGAGTCATGCTCCAGCACAGTTTATCAAAACATGTAGACGTATGCGAGTGAAACTCCAGCATAGTCAAAATCATTAAAACGGGTGTGAGCTAGAGCTCCAACACCGATTCACATCTCAAATCTGATAGGTGGCTATTTTCTCTTTTAAAACTCAAAACATGTTTTTTTACATAGCATGTCATCCCATGCTAAATATGTAAAACTAGCCAACCTATCCATCATCATTTCTCAATCTCAAAATCTATACACAGTTGAGAAAACATAAAAAACATTCATATCATGTTATTTCCCTACATTATCCCATTTTCACAATACATATATATCATAGTACATTTCATGATTTCATATCGTTTAATAGTTCCATAGTTAAACGTACTGTTACTAGCATCATATCTACTAAAAGTTTCTATAAAATACGTACAAATACCTCTATCGCTAATATACAGTCCCTTACCTCGAATCACGCTCGTATTTCCTTTACCTCGTTTGCTCCGTTCGCAATCCGGGTCAATCGTGTTCCGTGTATTTCAATCTACACGTATAAATCGTTAAGTTATTTTCCTTTCCCTCTACTAAACATACACATTGTCTTCTATTTATCTATTCATACTTCCCAATCCTTAAAATCACATTTCACCTTTGCCATTTGTATTCACCATATGTCATCTTAAGCTTTCCATCACTTTCCCTTAGATTTCCTCTTTATAAATCTCTCTTAATATTACTCACCCATCACTATAATCATCATTCTTAGCAATATTTTACATACCATTCAACCCATTAAATGCTTAGAAATCCATATTTAAAGCTTAAAGGTTGAAGAGCTTACCCCTTTACTTAGCCAAACTTGTGGTAGCTAAAACTCCTTCTCTTGGTCACACCAATGTGTGCTTTTTGGGCTTGTTCCAACACTGGCTGGAATGTAATGATTTTTAGAGTGAGAAAGCTTGGGTCTTTGAGAGAAAATGGCAGGTGCGGTTTGGTGGGAGTTAAATCTGATTTTTATTCCAAATCCCATGCCTTTTTTATAGACGTAGAGACATGAGATCGATCTGGCCCTTGTGGAGATCGATCTCTACATTGTTTGGTAGTCCTTTTTACCAAACGTAACCGGTACCAGATCAATCTTCTTCCATGATAAGATCGATCTGTTTGCAAGCAAATTCCTTCTTGGAGATCGATCTTCCTATTGTAGGAGATCGATCTACTCTTTATAGAACCTTAAGGAGATCGATCTGTCGCTTAGGGGAGATCGATCTCTTATTTGACGAGAGTTAAGGAGATCGATCTGTGCCTTGTGAGAGATCGATTCCTTCCAAGCACAGACTTAAGAAGATCGATTTGCCTTCCTTTGAGATCGATCTGCTCTGTTCCATTCGACAAATTCTGGGCATTTTATAAGGGGAGATCGATCTCTCCTTCATATGAGATCGATCTCTTATCCTCTGCACCCTTATTTTTTGTAGTTTTCTGCAGATTTCAAAATTGTAAACTTACCCTCATTCGCCTCATACGTCAATTCTCATTCCGTGCACAATGAAAACATGATGGCATCCATTCCATATAGTTTATAGATAATAAAACTTGTGCACACTACTTGGAATCAGGGATGTTTCATTAAATTCATAATCCTTACATTCTTTTTATCACTTATACACTTGTAACAAATATACGTATACATTATACCATCATAGAAATAAATAGATGTAAAATTACGGGTATTGCATTTCTCCCCTCCTTAGAAAATTTGATCCTCCAAATTGAACAAAGTCTATTCCTCAAAAAGTTGGGGGTATTTCTCCTTCATCAGCTCCTCTAACTCCTAAGTGGCTTCCTCTGATGCATGATATTGCCACAGAACTTTAACTAATGAAATTGACTTGTTCTGCAACTCCTTCTCTTTCCTATCCAATATCCGGATCGATTTCTCCACATACGACATATTCTCCTTGAGCTCCAATGGCTCATAGCTAATTACATATGTTGGATCCGGGTACTACTTTCAAAGCATAGAAACATGGAAGACATTGTGAACTTCTGCTAGCTCAGGTGGTAAGGCTAGCCTATATGCTCTATCTCCCACTCTATTGGAAATCTTAAAAGAACCAATGTAATGACGAGTTAATTTTCCTTTCTTCTCGAACCTCGTTATTCCTTTGGAAGGAAATACTCTAAAAAATACAGACTCACCCACCTCAAACTCAAGTGGTCTCCGTCTCTTGTCAACATAGCTCTTTTATCGACTTTGAGTTGTTCACAACCTCTCGCATATTATCTGAACATGCTCGGAGGCTTGTTTAACCAAATTGGAGCAAGCAACTGTCTGTCACCAACTTCTTCCCAACCAATGGGTGATCAGTATCTACGACCATATAATGCCTCATAAGGGGCCATACTAATACTTGAGTGATAACTGTTATTATAGGCGAACTCAATCAATGGCAAGTTATAGTCGCATGAGCCTCTAAAATCTAGCACACACTCTCTCAACATATCCTCCAGGGTCTGTATAGTCCTCTCTGACTAACCATCTGTCTGAGGATGAAAAGTGGTGCTAAAGCTCAATTAGGTCCCCATTGCTTCCTGAAAATATCCCCAAAAGTGGGAAGTGAAACGGGCATCCCTATCAGAAACAACACTCACTGAGATTCCATGCAATCTCATTATTTCCCATACATACAGGTTTGCCAGTGCACTCAAGGTATCTGTAGATCTCATGGCTAAAAAATGTGCCATTTTCCTTAACCAATCTACTATAACCCATATAGCATCATGGTTCTTATGGGTTCTCGGTAACCCTATCACAAAATCCATGGTGACGTGCTCCCATTTCCATGTCGGTATCAGTAGAGGTTGTAATAATCCTCCTAATTTCTGATGGTCCACCTTAACCTGCTGACAGATGAGACATCTAACAACATGAGACATCTAGCAACATACTCAGCTATGTCCCTTTTCATTCCAGACCACAAAAATACTTTCAAGAGATTTTGATACATTTTACTACTCCCCGGGTGTATTATATATCTAGATGAGTGAGTCTCTAATAAGATTAACTTCCTCACCTCTGAATCCTTAGAAACACATATTCTATTTTCGAACCTTAGTATTCCATCTGAACTCAATACAAATTTCATACCTTTACCCTTTTGAATTTGGCTAATCACATCAATACACCATTGATCAATCTGCTAAGCTTTCCGAATTCTCTCAATCAACTCCGGTTCTAATCTCAAGCTGGCAATAATACCATAATTGCTAATCTCAGGTAGGGTCATATCTAGACTAAGATTCGTGAATTGTTCCAACAACTCGTGCTCCCTAACCATCATAAGTGATACCAACCCGAGACTCTTTCTGCTCAATACATCGGCAACCACATTCGCCTTCCCCGGGGGTACAAAATCTCACAATCATAGTCTTTGAGGAGTTCTAGCTACATTCTCTATCTCATATTTAACTCCTTCTGTGAGAACATATACTTTAGACTCTTGTGATCCATAAAGATCTAAAATCTCTCACCATACAAGTAGTGATGCCATATCTTCAACGCAAATACTACGATCGCCAACTCTAAATCGTGAGCAGTGTAGTTCTACTCATGATCTTTCAGCTGTCTAGATCCATAAGCGACTACCGTTCTATTCTGCATCAAAACAGAGCCTAGCCCTAGATGTGAAGCATCTGTATAAACAGAATAGTTCCCTGAACTATTAGGGATGATAAAGAATGGCACGATGGTAAATCTGCGCTTAAGTTCCTGAAAACTCCTCTCACACGCTTCATCCCACATAAACTCCATATTCTTCCTCGTGAGACGTGTCAACGGAGCAGCCAGTCTAGAAAAACCCTTTATAAAACTCCTGTAGTAACCAAAAAACATCTTATCTCTGTGACTGTCCTAGGCTATTCCCACTGAACAATAGCCTCAATCTGGGATGGATCCACTAACACCCAATCCTTTGATACAACATGGCTCAGAAAAGAAATCTGCTCTAGCCAAAAGTCACATTTACCAAGTTTGGCATATAAGCTTCTCTCTTGGAGGGTTTACAGTACAATCCCTAAGTGCTGCTCATGATCTTCCTCAGACCTTGAATACACCAATATATCATCAATGAAAATGATCACGAACTGGTCTTGGTATAGCTTGAATACTTCATTCATTAGAGCCATAAAAGTCGCTGGCGCATTTGTCAACCCGAAAGGCATCATTAGGAATTCGTAATGACCATACTGGGTGCGAAAAGCTGTCTTGGGCACATCCTCCTTTCGAATCTTTAATTTATGATACCGAATAATTCATCGATGCACGACAAAGGGTACTTATTCTTGATGGTAGCCTTGTTCAACATCCGATAGTCAATACACAACCTGAGGCTCCCATCTCTCTTCTTCACAAATAATACCGGAGCTTCCCATGGTGAGACGCTCGGTCTTATAAACCCCTTATCTAGCATATCTTACAACTGCTTCCTTAATTCCTTTAGCTCAACTCGAGCCATCCTATATGGTGAGTTGGATATTGGCTCTGTTCTAGGTGTTAAATCTATACCAAATTTTATTTCTCTATCCGGTGGCAATCCCGATAGGTCGTCTGGAAAGACATCAGGGAATTCTCTAACCACTGGAATGTCATCCATATTTTGATGTATTTTGTCTAAATCCACCACATAAGCAATAAAACCTTCAAAACAACATTCATGTCATGTATATACCAAGACACTTTACTTGTCACAAAATTCAAGATTTCATTATTTCTTCTAAAATATTACAACACATTTTTCGGGTAGAGAAAATGTAATGGACTTAGAATAACAGTCTAAGACAGCATGATTGGTAGCTAACCAATCCATTCCCAAAATTATATCAATGTCATACATATTCAACAAAATTAGATTGGCTGTCGCACATTTCTCTCCTACCTTCACTTTATAATCTTTATATACTTGTTCAGCTAATTGATTAACTCTCATCGGGGTACTTATTAACAAAGCCCCATTTAGATATGTGCGTTTTTACAAAACTTGTCCACTTTGATGCACATACAGGCAATATAAAGGAATGCGTATCACTAGAATCAAACAATGCTATACCTTTCAAGTTAAAAATCAAGATTGTACCTTTTATCACCTTAGAAGAGGTATCTGCTGATGCCTGGTCTATCGCATATACCCTACCTTGACCCATAACTTGCTTCCCTTTTTCTTCAGTCGTGGCTCTCTTCCTTGCAGGAGGTGTAACTGTAGGAACTCTCTCTGGCTCCTTGCCCCTTTGTGCGACTACCTCAACTACTTCTGGGCAATCTCTTGCATAGTGCCCAAGCCTACCACATCAAAAGCATCGTGCTCCCTGAAAATGACAAGGCCTACCACCATGATATCAGCCACATACTCTGCACTTATTAGTAGTCGACTGGGGTCCACCGATCACTATACCCCCGACTGGTGTCTGAGTCGGATATACAAAAGGTCTAGCAGCCTTCTTCTGTGACTCATCTACCTCTCTTTGACGCTTACTCATAGTTTTTCATCCAAATCTGGCACTCCTGCCATCTCCCAATTTTGTTGGACCCTTGTCCTTACCCCAAATGAACTCTAAAATTTGTAGGTTATAGTCCTGCTCACACAACTAGGCCCATCATACAACCTCTCTATATGTAGCGACATCAAACAAGGCCAACTTAGCTTAAATCGAAGGCCTCAGTCTATCCATAAATCTGCAGACCCTAATAGCTTCACTCTTGATAGAGTTTGGATCACACCGGTCCAATGAGGTGAATCGTGACTCGTACTCATCAACCGTTCTATTCCCTTGATTCAGATTCAGAAATTCAATCTATAACCTACGTCAAGCGATATTTGGGATGTATTGCTCTCTGAAAGCACCCAAAAACATATCCCATGTGATTACTACACCTTGAGCTCTCAACATAGGCCTAGTGGACTTCCACCAGTGCTCTGCTTCGTCACTCAGTACAAAGGCAGCAAGTGCTACTCTCTCTGTAGCCGAACATGTACAGAAATCGAACAATTTCTCCATCTGGCTTATCCAGTCCTCAGCCACTACTGGATCCTTTACCCCACTAAAAGAAGGAAGCTTAAAGTTCATGAAATGCCTCAACTTCTCCATATCACAGTTATATCCATACCCCAAATCATCATCATCATCATACTGTTGTGGGGCTACTAGAGGAGGTACTAGTAGAAGATGGGGATCTCGTGGCCTAACCGGTTCAGGTTGTGCAGGTGCAGCATTCTCAGGTTCAGGTACAGTTGCTAGGGGATTCGGTGCAGCCTGTCTCGCTCTACCAGGTATACCCTCAAACCTAGCCATAATTTGACCCATCATGGTCATCACCGTATACATATCCTACTCTAATTGGGCTACCCAAGGATTGGGAGCCTCTATCTATTTATGGGGCTCATGATTAGAGGACGATCTACTGTGCCTCTCATTCTTGTCATTCTACCCTTGAGCTCTCGAGCTCTCTCCTCTTTTGCGGTGTCTCTCATGCATATCTCACAAGTCTGATACTTCCTGCTTTTATAACAAACTTTTAATTCACTACCAGCTCCGTATACATATTTGTATCTAAATATCGCACAGTAACATGGGGATGTATGTTTCTTAGTCCTAAACATCGACTCACATCAGACCAACCAGGCTCTGATACCAAATCTGTCACACCCCGCTTCCGGGTGCCCTTCATCCATACATATACTACTTATAATTGGGCTGTGAGACGATGCAATTACTAAATTCCCTAAATTTACAGTGAAAATATTTAAAACTTTAATTCACACTCCCAAGTGTATGTGTAGATATAAAAAAATCAATTGTATAATATAATATCTTTACATAACATCCCCATGCAACTGTTTACATTTTCAATTCATAATTATGCGATACATTATAATAGATACAAAATGCTCTTGTGTATACAATTCTTTTACCTTCGTAACTGGTGGGAGCTGTCCAACACAAAAAGAATCTAGAGACCACCGCACTGTCTTACTTCTCAATATCTGGAGGGGAAAAAGAGTGGGACGAGCAAACCATAACTCAGTAAGGAAAGGATGCTAACAGGTAGATATTGTACTATCTACATAGCCCATGGATCCATAAACCAAAACATGTTTCAATATAAATGGAATTAATACCAAAAAATGCATTAAATCAGTTCTTCTCTCAAGCATCTTTATAAAACAATCATACAATACTTCCATTTAAAACATGCTCATAAAACAGTGCTATCATGGCAGAAGTATTAAAATCAAGAGATTTATTAAAGCACAGTATTTTTTTACTTTTTTTTTTCAAAATCGTATCCTTTCATCAAATCTCTTTCTTTTCCGAGCTTCTCAATTTCTCTTATCTCTAAGACAGGCATGGATTCTCGGCAATCTAATATCCACGACATATGGCTATAGTCAGTGATCCCAGGCCTCACTGATCAGGTGTGCACAGGGCATCACTTTGCCTGAAGGGGGATTGGTCAGTCCTACCCTTCGGCTCATCTCAATCAACACTATCTCCTCGTATAACATATACTCACGGTACATGTACGCCATGTGTCATCTATACGATACTAGTACTCATGTGTACCTAGCATGATACATAGTATACCAAAGGACAACTACACAGTTTAACGTACTACCGTGGACCCAGTCCATCTACCAACTCCAATGGACTCATAATCCTGAACCATGTCTCTTATACCAAGTGAGTAAATCAGCGAGACACACAGTCATCACAAGGCGCTAGCGCGGTATCTCTCAGTGCGAGCAACAACTTCTAGCACTGTATCAACTCAAACTCAGCAAAACTGGTGCGAGCAATGCTCCAACACCTTTCTCAAATCTATCATGTGAGATAAACTCCAGCACCACAAATCAAAATCATGGAAACATGTGCGAGCTAACTCTCTGCAGCACAGTATCTTATAAAACCATGTGCGAGTCACGCTCCAACACGATTTATCAAAACACGTAGATGTATGCGAGTGAAACTCCAACATAGTCAAAATCATTAAAACGGGTGTGAGCTAGAGCTCCAACATTGATTCACATCTCAAATCCGATAGGTGGTTATTTTCTTTTTTAAAACTCAAAACATGTTTATTTACGCAGCATGTCGTCCCATGCTAAATATGTAAAACTAGCCAACCTATCCATCATCATTTCTCAATCTCGAAATTAATACATAGTTAAGAAAACATCGAAAACATGCATATCATGTTATTTCCCTACCACATCCCATTTTCACAATACATATATATCATAGTACATTTCATGATTTCATATCATTTAATAGTTCCATAGCTAAACGTACTATTACTAGCGTCATATCTACTAAAATTTTTTTGTAAAATATGTACAAATACCTCTATCGCTAATATACAGTCCCTTACCTCGAATCGAGCTCGTATTTCCTTTGCCTCATTTGCTCCGTTCACGATCCGGGTCAATCATGTTCCCTGTATTTCAATCTGCACGTATAAATCATTAAGTTATTTTCCTTTTCCTCTACTAAACATACACATTGTCTTCTATTTATCTATTCATACTTCCCAATCCTTAAAATCACATTTCACCTTTCCCATTTGTATTCACCATATCTCATCTTAAGCTTTCCATCACTTTCCTATGGATTTCCTCTTTATAAATCTCTCTTAATATTACTCACCCATCACTATAATCATCATTCTTAGCAATATTTTACATACCATTCAACCCATTAAATGCCTAGAAATCCATATTTAAAGATTGAAGGTTGAAGAGCTTACCCATTTACTTGGCCAAACTTGTGGTAGCCAAAACTCCTTCTCTTGGTCACACCAATGTGTGATTTTTTGGTATGTTGTTCTCCCTACTTCAAGGAACAACTTTCTCTTCTTGAGCTTCTTCCAAAACTGGCTAAAATGTAGTGATTTTTAGAGTGAGAAAGCTTAGGTCTTTGAGAGAAAATGGCAGGTGCTGTTTTATGGGAGGGAAATCTGATTTTCAGTCCGAATCTTGTGCCCTATTTATAGACGCAGAGACATGAGATCGATCTAGCCCTTGTGGAGATCGATCTCTACATGGTTTGGTAGTCCTTTTTACCAAACGCAACCACTACCAAATTGATCTTCTTCCATAATGAGATCGATATGTTTGTAGGCAAATTCCTTCTTGGAGATCGATCTTCCTCTTGTAGGAGATCGATTTGTCGCTTAGGAGAGATCGATCTCTTCTTGGCTGAGAGTTAAGGAGATCGATATGTGCCTTGGTTCCTTCCAGGCAGAGACTTAAGAAGATCGATCTGCCTTCCTATGAGATCGATCTGCCCTATTCCATTTGACAAATTCTGGGCATTTCATGAGGGGAGATCGATCTCTCATCCCCTAAACCCTTATTTTTTGCAGTTTTCTGTAGATTTCCAAATTGTACACTTACCTTCATTCTCCTTATACCTCAATTCTCATTCCGTGCACAATTAACGTATGATGGCATCCATTGCATATAGTTTATAGATAATAAAACTTATGCACACTACTTGGAATCAGGGATGTTTCATTAAATTCATAATCCTTACATTCTTTTTATCACTTATACACTTGTAACAAATGTAAGTATACGTTATACCCTCATAGAAATAAATACATGTGAAATTACGGGTATTACAAAATTCCCTTTGCAAATTATTTTAGACAATTTCTCATATCAGTCTCCTACTATTATTGTAGACAATATCTGATAAGTTAGCCAAGTTTACCATGGTTGAAGCAGGCACCCATGACTGTTGAGGAGCCTATATTCGAGGAACATATGAAAGGAAGAATGGTGATGAGGGTCCACCAGTTTTGCTCATCTCAACTTAAGTTTCCCGACACCAAAGCTAAACATTTTCTAATACTCGTAAGCAGTATTCACAGTTTATATCTAGATAAGCACAGGTATATAGATGTAACTCTAATTCTAACTTGCCTACACTGACACGTTCTAGACAACTCTTTCCCTGATACCAAAAACTGTAACACTCCAAAACTGCAAGAAATCAAACTAAATTTTTCTTTACATATTGTTATTTTACGATCAGTATAGGTTACCGATTAATCTCATTATCTAGTCTTGATAATTTGTTATGAAATACATTAGTTTGTGGTCCCACTTAAATAATGAGTGATGCATCACTGTAAGTCCCTTTAAACCTTAAAATCCATTCACACGTAACATTCATCATGCCATAAAATCATACTTGCTAATGTTATACCTTGATAATCATACAGTATTAGACTTAGGTATTAAGACTTAGGTATCATACTTAGGTATTAGACTCGGATTAATCTAATTGTGCAGTTCTACGACAGAGCCCGAATGAGGGCCGATTGAGCTCCAATTTTTGTACCCCACAAAGCATTGGGTAAGTACACTTTAATTATGACAATTTGAGTCCTTAATGCAGAGTTAAGATTATTTTACGGATTAATTCTGCATAAAATGAATTGTATTCAAAATTTTACAGTAATTATCGTAAATAGTATATGGGCTATCCAATGAGTTTGGAATGAAGATCGATGAGTATTGGTAAGCCAAATGAGCCCAATAGACCCAAATAAGGGATTTAATAGGTGGAAACAGGCTGGAATGGGTCGAGACCATTAAGGTGCAGTCGGGCTTAATAAAGTAAAATGGGCCCAATGCTTTAGATTCGATCAGTAAGAGTAAAATACTGATAAGTATATTATAACTGAACCAATATGTGTCACGACCCTCAACTTACCAAAATACGTACAAATTTTTTGCATTTTCATGCATCATTTATTATTCGTCCTTACTTTAATCGTGAACAACAACTCTCCTCAATAGTTGGGTTGTGTGTCAATGTCTAACTCACTCCACCATACCAATTTAACTTGTATATTATTTTTGAGTAAACACTTGTATAAATATATATATCAGAGTTGTTACATGTGTTTACATTGTTTTACATCCCTAATAGTTACATATAAAATGCTACTGTGCTATCGTAAGTTTAGCTACAACATTTTAACAGTGTGTATACCTTACGCGATGGGATGCAGCGAATTACCAAAAGTGAACGCCTCCAGTCATGCTCAATCTATACTCAACACTCTGTAGAGAGGGGGAAATAAGGGGGTGAGCAAACCACACACTCAGTAAGGCAATCATGTGAACATGTAGATACTGTACTATCTACGTGATCGTTATGCCATGCTCAAAAGCATTTAGTTCATCATTTTATCTCAAAACATGAGTGTATGATTGTGTTAATGGTATGTAAAGCATTCATGCTATTAAAATCTAGTGCACAATTCTATTCAAGGCATGGTATAAATCATCATGCATAATTCACAATAAAGCATGGCATTACCTATTATGCGTTTTTTTTCACAATAAAGCATGGCATTAATCATCATGCTTCAGTGCACTTTAAACCATTAACAATCGATATCTCAAAACAATTCAACACTTGTCAGGTCTCAGCCCCTCCCTTGGACTATCCTGACCCACAAATCATTTCAAACATGGATTTATTCACAAAGCATTAGACATGTGAGATAGGCAATTCAATAAAAGGTAACCTCTAGGTCTATAGCCATAACCTGTGATACGGCTACACAGATCAGGTTTGCGGGATATCACCACTATCTGCTTCCACATGGGAGGTGGGTCAAATCCTGCCCGTCAGTCCATAGCAGATCTCGTCCGAATACGGCATATCACAATCTCAACACGATACAACGTACTCCATGCTATATGCATGGTACAACGTACTCCGTGGACCCAAATCAACACATCATATCACGCCACATCTCAAAACATACGTGTGAGCCTATTTAATCGGTACGACCTCTCGTCTACCCGAAGCTCTTAACACGGCTATCAACATGTCAAAATATCACAAATGCATGTGCGAGCCTATTTAATCAGTGCGACACCCAGTCTGCCTGAAGCTCTAAGCACGACAACAAAAAAGGTGGGCATCTAGTGCGAGCTAAGCTCCAAGCACCATGCCAAAACTAGTATAAAATTCCATGTGAAAACTAGTGCGAGCTAAGCTCCAGCACTCTTACATATAAAACACATCAAATCTCTTATGATTCCTGCTCTAGCATGCTTTCATTCTCACCAAATCATGTAGGTGGCTCAATTCTTTGTAAGTATGGTTAACAAACCAAAACAACTCATCTCTTTTGCAAATCATTCCAAATATTAGCCAACTTACCAAATCATTTGCTAAAAAGCAATAAAACATGATTTTCAAGGCAATATGTTTTTGTTTTCATGCACATTTCTCAAAACACTGAACTTTTACCCTTCAATCACCCAATTTTGTTTCCTAACATCTCATACATTCTAGCAAAGCATTTAAGCGCCTAAATTGCGCACAGATATCTCTAAGAGTCCACACAATTCCCTTACCTCGCTTTACTTGGTGTGACTCTTTTCCTCTTAGCTTCTCACGCTCTTGGCTCAACTCGCTCTGACGTATCCTTGGAACCTGCAATTTATTCATCATACGTTCGAGTTAGTATTGCTAACTCTCATTCAACTATATATTCCACCCAACGCTTTAAATGCTCATCTTACCTCTTTTGGGTAAGCCTCTCTATTTATTCCATATTATTATCTTAAAATTATATCCTCAACACCATTATCATCTCAAGATATACCATTCATCATTTATTCCACCATATTTCACTTCTCTCACTAACGCATTTCTGGGTTATATACATTTCATGGCATTCTAGGCAGTTCTACCCACAATGTGCACACCCAAATCAACTTCATAATCATTAACTAGATAAATGTACTTGGAATTGTGCACTAGAAACTTACCTCTTTAGATTTCCTCTTTGCTCCAAATAGAAATGCCCCTTATTCCTTCAATCCAACAAATAGGTAAATGCCTTCAAACTATGTTGTTCTTCTCCTTGATCTGAACAACTTTGCCTCTAATAGTCTTCCCTCAAATCTCCTTGAAAATGGTTGGATTTAGAAAGAGAAAACTAGGTTTTGGGTTGGAAAGGGAAGGAAATGGTTTTGTCCCAAAATCTACAGATTTTCAACGCCCTTTTTATAGAAATAGCTTGAGGAGATCGATCTGCACAAGGAGGAGATCGATCTGGTCCCCTTAAATTCCTCTTTTTCACGGCATTTTAAGCATAAGATCGATCTGTCGAAGCTTGAGATCGATTTGCTCCAAATAGAGAGCTACGGAGATCGATCTGTATGCTTGAGGATCGATCTGTTAGTTACATAATGTTTAGGAGATCGATCTGGCCCCATTGGAGATCGATTTGCCTTATTCCTTTGCTCAAATAAGAGCTTTCTGGCTCTTCCAAATCGATCTTTCATCCTATGAGATCGATCTGGCATGCATAATTTCTAGATTTTATTGCAGTTTCCTGTAGAAACTTATACCAAAACATCCTTAATTTGCTGTCATGGTCATTTTCTCTTCCAATCATCTTTGAGACTTGAAAATGGCATCCATTAATACTTCATACACATTAAAACTTGTGTAGAATCTTTGTATGAACAAAGGTACTTAATATAAACCAAATGGAAGTGCACAACTTATGAAACCTTTCTTCCATTTGTCACACTACTCATTTTCCATTTTACTCCCATTCTTCACATGTTTAAGTCCATTTCCTCATATTCATATATAATGTAACTTGTACGTACAATCACAACTCTTATTACTAGTGTGTACATTAACTTATGGACTTACATCACATATACTTCACTTATGAATTCATAGTATAACTCCATTTACATTTCTATGTACATATATACAATTATACATATACGAGGTCTCATATTCTCCCCCACTTAGAAAATTTGGTCCTCCAAATTAGAACCAATTCAATCTATGAATAACTCGGAATACTTCTCCCGCATCAAACTTTCTTATTCCCATGTGGCTTCTTCCACAGTGTGATGTTGCCAAAGGACTTTCACCAAGGGAATTCTCTTTGTCCTCAATACTTTCTCTTTTCTGTCCAATACCTGAACTGGCTTCTTAATGTATGTTATACCCTCATTGAGGTCTAAAGGCTCGTACTTTATCACATGCGCCGAGTCCGGGCGATACTTCCTTAACATGGATACGTGGAAGACGTTATGCACACTTGCCAACTCTGGTGGCAATGCCAATCTATAAGCCTTATCGCCCACCTTATCAAGTATCTCAAATAGCCCTATATATCGAGGGCTCAACTTTCCTTTCTTCCCAAATCTCATAATACCCTTCGAAGGAGAAACTTTCAAGAACACCGACTCACCTACATCAAACTCTAGTGGTCTCCGCCTATTGTCGGTGTAACTCTTTTGTCTACTCTGAGCTGTCAGTAACCTCTCATATATCAATTGGACATCCTCAGAGGCTTGTTTAACCAAGTCAGGAGCAAAGATCTGTCTGTCACCAACCTCTTCTCATCCAATAGGGGAACGACATCTACGCCTATACAATGCCTCATATGATGCCATCCTAATACTCGCATGAAAACTAGTATTATAGGCGAACTCTGCGAGTGGCAAATGGGCATCCTAGGAGCCTCCAAAATCCAATGTACACGCTCTCAACATATCCTTTAGGGTCTGTATAACCCTCTCTGACTGACCATTTATCTGAGGATGAAACGCGGTGCTAAAACTCAACTGCGTCCCCATCGCTTCCTGAAAACGTTACCAGAAGAGGGAAGTGAAGTGGGCATCCCTATCAGAAACAACGCTTACTGGAATTCCATGTAGCCTCACTATCTCGCGCACATACAAGTTCACTAACGGAGTCAGAGTATTAGTAGCTCTCATAGCTGAAAAATGGGCTGATTTCGTCAACCGATCCACAATCACCCATATGGCATTAAGACCTCTCCGGGTCCTTGACAATCCCATCACAAAATCCATGGTGACGTGCTCCCACTTCCAATTCGGTATCATTAGAGGCTGCAATAACCCTGCAGGCTTCTGATGCTATACCTTCACCTGCTGGCAAACGAGACACTTAGCAACATATTCAGCAATGTGCTTTTTCATCCCAGACCACCAATAAACCTTTTAAAGGTTTTCATACATCTTAGTACTCCCTGGATGTATCATATACTTCAATGAGTGAGCCTCTGTCAAGATCAACCTTCTGATCTCTGCATCATCAGGAACACATATCCTTTTAAACCTCAACAATCCATCTCAACTCAACTCAAAATCAATCTTTGTTCCCCTCTGTATCAGCCCGACAATATCACTGCACTGCTGATCAACTTGCTGAGCCTGTCGAATTCGATCTACCAGATCCGGTTCCAATTACAGGCTAGCTACCATAACATCACCATCAGCACTAGGCGGGGTCACATCTAAACTGAGGTTTGTGAACTGTTCCAACAGTTCGTGTTTCCTGACCATCATAAATGATACCATCCCGAGATGCTTCCTACTCAATGCATCAGCAACAACATTTGCTTTACCCGGGTGGTACAGAATCTCACAATCATAGTCCTTTAACAGCTCGAGCCATCTTTTTTGTCTCATGTTTAACTCTTTCCGTGAGAACAGGTATTTAAGGCTCTTGTGATCTGTGTAAACCTGAAATCTCTCACCATAGAGGTAGTGGCGCCATATCTTCAACGCAAACACCACCGCTGTAAACTCCAAGTCATGGATCGGGTAGTTCCTCTCATGATCCTTTAACTGTCTTAATCTATATGCAACTACCTTCTCATCCTGCATCAATACATAGCCCAGTCCTTAGTGTGATGCATCTATATACACCGAGAAACCTCCTGAGCTGGTAGGAATAGTGAGTATCGGAGCTGTAGTTAATCTCCTTTTCAACTCCTCAAAGCTTTCCTCAGACTTATCGTTCCACACATAACCAACATTCTTTCTCATGAGACGTGTCAAAGGGGCAGCTAACCTCAAAAATCCCTCTACAAACCTTCGATAATACTCAGCTAAACCCAAGAAACTTCTAATCTCTGTCACTGTCTAGGGTCTCTGCCACTGTGCTACAGCCTCAATCTTAGATGGATCCACTGCCACTCCATCATTCGATATTGTGTGACCCAAAAAAGAGATCTGTTCCAACAAAAAGTCACACTTACTGAGTTTAGCGTACAACTTCTTCTCTCGAAGTGTCTGTAGCACTATCTTTAGATGCCTTTCATGCTCCTCTCTAGACCTTGAGTAGACTAGCATATCATCAATGAATATGATAACAAACCGATCCAAATACTGGTGGAATACCTCATTCATCAACGACATAAAAGCTACATGAGCATTCATCAACTAGAATGGCATAACCATAAACTCATAATGTCCATATCGGGTGCGAAAAGCAGTCTTGGGTACATCTCCACTCCGTATCTTCAACTGATGGTACCCTGATCTCAGATCTATCTTAGAAAAGACCTGCGCTCCCTTAAGCTAATCCAACAAGTCATCGATGAGTGGAAGGGGATATTTATTCTTGATGGTGGCCTTATTCAACAACCAGTAATCTATACACAGTCAGAGGCTTCCATCCTTCTTCCTTACAAACAGAATCGGTGTTCCCCAAGGTGAGACACTCGGCCTGATGAACCCCTGTGAGACCCCGTATATGTACAGTTGTATATAGGTACATAGAAATGTAAATGAAATCATGAGTATGATAATACATTCGTAATATAAAGTATATGCAATGTAAGTTCATAAGATTATGTACGCACTTGTAATAAGAGTCGTGATTGTACGTACAAGTTGCGTTATGAATGAGCATGAAGAAATGAACTTAAATACGAGAAGAATGTGATTGAAATGGAATAAGAGTAGTGTGGTAAAATGAAAGGAAAGATTTACATAAGTGTATATTTCTATTCGGGTAATATCGTGTATATTTGGTTATACAAAGATTTTCCCACAAGTTTTAATATGTACTAAGTGTGATTGGATGACATTTTTAAGTCTCAATGAGGGATGAATGAGGAAAGGACTATGGAGGTAAATTGAGGAAGTTTTGAAGGGAGTTGTTGCAGAAAAACTACAGGAAATCTGGAAATGTGAAGGCCAGATCGATCTGGAAGAGCCAGAATGCTCTTATGTGAGTAATGGAATGGAGCAGATCGATCTCCAAAGGAATCAGATCGATCTCCTTAGCTCTCGAGTTCGAAGCAGATCGATCTCAAGCCTCGACAGATCGATCTCCTGCTTTCAAAATGTCTTAAAAAAGAGAGATTTTTAGAGGACCAGATCGATCTCCACCCAAGGAAGATCGATCTCATCAAGTTAAATCTATAAATAGGAGTAGTTGGATCTGCAGATTTCTGGATAAACCATTTATTTTTACTTTAACTCTAAAACCTAGCTTTCTCACTCCTAAATCCAGCCATTTTCAGTAAGATTTGAGGAAAAGCTATTAGAGACAAAGTTGTTCACATCTAAGAGAAGAACAACATAATCGAGAGGCATTTCACCATTTGACGGATTGAGGGAATAAAGGGCATTTCTAATTGGAACAAAGAGGAAATCCAAGGAGGTAAGTTCTAGTGCACAAATCCAAGTACATTGGTCTAGTTAATGATTATGAAGTTAATTGGGTGTACACCTTGTGGGTAGAACTACCTAGAATGGCATGAAATGAATATAACTTAGAAATGGTCTAGTGTGAGAAAGTGAAATGTAGAAGTGTTAATGATGAATGAGATATCTTGAGAGGATGATTATGTTGTGGGCATGGTTTGGGCATGTTGATATTAGGATAAAATTGTGAGATTTACCACAAGGGGTAAAATGTGTATTTAAGGCATTGGATAAATGCTTAGTTGAATAAGAGTTAGAAATGTTAACTCAAGTGTTTGATGGATGAATTTCAGTTTCGGATGATACGCCGGAGTAAGTCGAGATGAGAATGCGAGAAGCGTAGAGGAGGATAGTTGCACACAAGTAAAGTGAGGTAAGGGACTGTGTGTTAGCTATAGAGATGTTCGTGCGTATTTTATAGCAATTTCATAGATATATTGCTAGAACTAGTACGATATTATAATTCTATGAAATGATATGGAAGCATGAAAAGTACTATGATGTATATATGTATTGAGAAATGGGATAGGGTAAGGAAATAGCATGATATGCATGTTTTCAATGTTTTTCTCTATTTTACATTGATCTTGATGATTGAGAAACGTTGATGATAGGTTGGCTAATTTTACATGTTTTAGCATGAAGAGGCATGCTGTATGAATAAACATGTTTTAAGTTTTAAAAAGAGAGAATAGCCATCTATCAGTTTTGAGATGAGATTTGGTGTTGAAGCACTAGCTCACACCCGTTTTTAATGCCTTTGATGTACCGTGCTAGAGTTTTAACTCGCGCGATGGTTTTGAGAAAATGTGGGAACTTTGCTCGCACCTGTTTTATTGAGTTGAGGTAAACCTGGGGGTCTGGGACCCAAGGGGATACCAGCCAACGACCATTTAAACGGGCTGGGCCTTAACGATAGATCGTACCGTGCTGGAGCCTTGCGATGACTGTGTGTCACGCTGCTTGCTCGCCTGGTATATGAGACATGGTTTAGGATGAAAAGTCCATCGGAGTTGGAGTATGGACTTGGGTCCACAGTCGTACGTAGAACAGTGTAGTTATCCGTTGGTATACTATGTACCGTGCTGGGTGCACATGAGTGCGAGTATCACGTAGATGACACACGGCGTATTTTTACCGTGAGTATACGAGGAGATGAGGTTGATTGAGATGAGCCGGAGGGCAGGACTGACCCATTCCCCTTCAGGCGAAGTGATGCCCTGTGCACACCTGATCAGTGAGGCTCGGGATCACTGACTATGGCCATATGTCGTGGATATTTGATTGCCGAAAATTCCATACCTGTCTCAGAGATTCGATAAACAGAGATAATCTCAGAAAAGAAAGAGATTTGCAAAAAAAGTGAATTAAGGGAAGAAAGAGATTTTGTGTTTTTGATAAATCTCTGATTTCACATTTGTGTCGTGAGGGCACTATTTATGAGCATGTTTTAAATGGAAGCTTGATATATTTGATTTACACGAAAATGCCATTGAGAAAAATATGTTTAAATGCATTTTTCGTATGATATTTCCATTTACAATGAAAACACGGTTTTGGTTTGTACATGCATGGGCTATGTAGGTAGTACGATATCTACCTGCTATCATACATTTCCTTACTGAGCTGTGGTTTGCTCATCCCACTATTTCCCCCTCCAGGTATTGAGAAGTAAGAGAGCGGTGGTCTCTAGGTCTTTTGTGTTGAACAGCTCCCACAATTCTGTAAAGGTATAAGATTTGTATACACGAGTATTTTGTATCTAATATATCGTATCGCACAGTTATATCTTGGAAATTGTAAACAGTATTATGGGGATGATATGTAAGCACATGGTATTTATACAATTGATTTTGTATATCTACACACATACCTGGGAGTGTGAATTAAACATTTAAATCTTCCACTGTAAATGAATGAATTTTAGTAATTGCATCTTCTCACAGCCCAACCGTAGTAGAGAATGTATGGATAGAAGGGTTCCCAGAAGTGGGGTGTGACAACCCCTTCTCCACTAACTCCTGTAACTATTTCTTAACTCCTCCAACTCAATTTGAGCCATTCTGTACGGTGGCTTGGATATCAGCTCTGTACTAGGTGCCAAATCTATAGCAAACTCCATTTCCCTATCTGGGGGTAACCCTGGTAACTCATCCGAAAAGACATCTGAAAACTCATTAACCACTGGTATGTCTCCCAATTCTGGACGTGCCTTATCTGTCTCAATCACATAAGCGATAAACCCTTCACATTATCCTTTCCACCATTAGTAATCATAAATCATCATATTCACACACAATATTGATAAACAGATTTATCTTTCATACATCATGTATCAAGATTGTACTCATCACACTTATAATAATCATGTTCTTTAATTTCATTTCACAAAATTTACTACAAGGTTGTCTATCTTTGGAAACAACAAAGTTTTTGCATGGCAATCCATAACAACATAATTGGCAGCCAACCAATCTATTCCTAGGATCACATCAAAATCACTCATATTTAATAAAATTAAATCGGCTGCCATTTCTTTACCTTCTTTCCTCATCTTACAATCTCTATATACATGCTCAGTCAACTGACTATCATTCATAGAGGTAGATATTAATAACATCTTATCAAGCAGTGTGGGTTTTACATGCTTCAACAATTTACTTGCAAAGGATGGCGAAATAAAGGAATGCGTGGCACCAGGATCAAACAGTACATAAGCTTCTAAATCAAGGATTTGGATGGTACCTTTTACCACATCCGATGACTGATCCGCAGTGTCCTAGTCTAGTGCGTGCACTCATCCTCTGCTCACACCCACTGCCTGCTTCCCTTTTTCCTCAGCTGTAGCCCTCCTCCTTAGAGCAGTTGTCCCAACTGGAGATCTCTCTGGCTCCTTGCCCTTCTGTGGGGGTCTCTCTGTCATCTCTGGGCAATCTCTGATTATGTGCCTTGGTTTCCCATATCTAAAGCACACTACCTAAGGTCCATAGCATGGTCGAGTACCATGGTACCTGCCACACTTGTTACATTATTTCGTAGTAGGCCGTGGCCTTCCAATCACAACTCCTTTCGCTGGACCTAGAGCCAGATACATGGGAGTATTAACTGTCCTCTCCTGGATCTCATCAGTCCTCGGTCTCTTTCCAGAGAATCTCTTGCTTCCTTTATAAATGAAGCCTCTATCCATCATCGATTTCTTTTTATCTCTGTCCCTCATCTTACCAACCTTTCCAAACTCTAAGGCGATTCTATCAACATCTTGTTCACATAATTGCGCCCTGCACACTGCCTCCTCATAGGTCGGTATATCCAAGGGAACCAATCTAGACTTGATGATCGGTCTCAATCCATCGATAAATTTTTGGATCTTCTCGACCTCATTACTTATAGTGTTGGGATCATATCTGCCCAGGGAGATAAAAGTAGTCTCATACTCATCCACAGTCCTTCTCACTTGGGTTAGTCCCAAAATGCCATTTTCATATTTCGCTGTGCAGTATCCAAAACATACTATTTTCGAAAAGCTTCCAAAAATATATCCCAGCTGATCTCAGTATGCCAGGCTCTCAAAATAGGCTTAGTGGATTTTCACCAATGTTCTGCTGATCCCTTTAGCATAAAAGTGGCAAACTACCATCTCGGTGGTAGTGCACTCGAAGAACCCATACAACTTCTCGATTTCACTAATCCAATCCTCAATTGCCACTAGGTGCTTAATTTCGCTGAAAGACGACAGTCCAAACTTTTGGAATTGTTGCAATCTCTCTAAGTAACATCCATATCCCCAACCTCTACTTCTTGGCGTAGCAACCAGCGTAGGCACATCCTGTGTGGGTGGGGTATCTATAGTCTGAGGTCTCTGGGCTTCCCTTGCCCATGCCTCAGGAGCTGCCGCCTGCTCGGCATCACCCGGTGTAATAGGACTCTGTCTACCGCCAACTCCAGGTAAGGATTAGGTGACCAACTCCAATATCATCTCAATACTCTGCTTAATCCTCGCGAAGCGAGCCTCAGTACTCTCGGGCCTCTCCTCTGGACCCTGTGGAGCGTGCTCAACCTCAGCCTCCACTTCAATATCATCCTGAACCTCATGTGTTTTTGGCTCAACAGTACCCCCAGGCCTACCAATACGGCCTCTAACTTGTGCCCTCACCCCTCAACTGCAACTGATATTAGGCATAATTACTCAATTCCCTACATTCACAACCAATTACTTAGTCAACCTATCGACACACACGCAATTGTATCTAAATAAGCACAGTAATATGAGGATGTAATTTTCTAACTTATTAAGTATTTTAGACACAACACACGTCAGACCAATCGAAACTCTGATACCAACTTTTGTCACGACCCTCAACTTACCAAAATACGTATAAATGTTTTGCATTTTCATGCATCATTTATTATTTGTCATTACCTTAATCGTGAACAACAACTCTACTCAATAGTTGGGCTGTGTGTCGTCGTCTAACTCACCCCACCATACCAATTCAACTTGTATATTAATTATGAGTAAACATTTGTATAAATATATATATCAGAGTTGTTACATGTGTTTTCATTATTTTACATCCCTAATAGTTACATACAAAATGCTACTATGCTATCGTAAGTTTAGATACAAAATTTCAACAGTGTGTATACCTTACGGGATGGGATGCAGCGGATTACCAAAAGGGAACACCTCCAGTCACGCTCAATCTATACTCAACACTCTGTAGAGAGGGGGAAAATAAGGGGGTGAGCAAACCACACGCTCAGTAAGGTAATCATACGAACATGTAGATACTGCACTATCTACGTGATCGTTATGCCATGCTCAAAAGCATTTAGTTCATCATTTTATCTCAAAACATGAGTGTATGATTGTGTTAATGGTATGTAAAGCATTCATGCTATTAAAATCCAGTGCATAATTCAATATAAAGCATGGTATAAATCATCATGCATAATTCATAATAAAGCATGGCATTACCCATCATGCGTTTTTCTCAAATAAGCATGGCATTAACCATCATGCATTTTTTTCACAATAAAGCATGGCATTAATCATCATGCTTCGGTGCACTTTAAACCATTAACAATCGATATCTCAAAACAATTCAACACTTGTTAGGTCTCAGCCCCTCCCTCGGACTGTCCTGACCCACAAATCATTTCAAACATGGATTTATTCACAAAGCATTAGACATGTGAGATAGGCAATTCAATAAAAGGTAATAACCTCTAGGTCTATGGCCATAACCTATGATACCGGCTACACAGATCAGGCGTGCGGGATATCACCACTATCTGCTTCCACACAGGAGGTGGGTCAAATCCTACCCATCGGTCCATAGCAAATCTCGTCCGAAGACGATATATCACAATCTCAACATGGTACAACGTACTTCATGCTACATGCACGGTACAACATACTTCGTGGACTTAAATCAACACATCATATCACGCCACATCTCAAAACACACGTGTGAGCCTATTTAATCGGTACGACCTCTTGTCTACCCGAAGCTCCTAACATGACTATCAACATGTCAAAATATCACAAATGCATGTGCGAGCCTATTTAATCGGTGTGACACCCAGTCTGGCCGAAGCTCCAAGCACGTCAACAAATAAGATAGGCATCTAGTGCGAGCTAAGCTCCAAGCACCATGCCAAAACTAGTATAAAATTCCATGTGAAAACTAGTGCGAGATAAGCTTCAGCAGTCATGCGTATAAAACACATCAAATCTCATGTGAGTCCTGCTTTAGCACGTTTTCATTCTCACGAAATCATGTAGGTGGCTCGATTTTTTTGCAAAGTATGGTTAACAAACCAAAACAACTCATCTTTTTTGTAAATCATTTCAAATATTAGCCAACCTACCAAATCATTTGCTAAAAAGCAATAAAACATGATTTTAAAGGCAATATGCTTTTGTTTTCACATACATTTCTCAAAACACCCAACTTTTACCCTTCAATCACCCAATTTTGTTTCCTAACATTTCATGCATTCTACCAAAGCATTTAAGCACCCAAATTGCGCACAAATATCTCTAAGAGTCCACACAATTCCCTTACCTCACTTTACTTGGTATGACTCTTTTCCTCTTAGCTTCTCATACTCTTGGCTAAACTCACTCCGACGTATCCTCGAAAGCTGCAATTTATTCATCATACGTTCGAGTTAGTATTGCTAACTCTCATTCAACTATATATTCCACCCAATGCCTTAAACGCTCATCATACCCCTTTTGGGTATGCCTCTCTATTCATTCCATATTATTATCTTAAAATTATCTCCTCAATACCATTATCATCTCAAGATATCCCATTCATCATTTATTCCACCATATTTCACTTCTTTCACTAACCTATTTCTAGGTTATATTCTTTTCATGGCATTCTAGATAGTTCTACCCACAATGTGCATACCCAAATCAACTTCATAATCATTAACTAGACAAATGTACATGGATTTGCGCACTAGAAATTTATCTCTTTGGATTTTTTCTTTGCTCTAAATAGAAATGCCCCTTGTTCCTTCAATCCAATATAAATGGGTAAATGCCTCAAAACTATGTTGTTCTTCTCCTTGATGTGAACAACTTTGCCTCTAATAGTCTTCCCTCAAATCTCCTTGAAAATGGTTGGATTTAGAGAGAGAAAACTAGGTTTTGGGTTGAAAGGGGAAGGAAATGGTTTTGTCCCAAAATTTACAGATTTTTAACGCCCTTTTTATATAAATAGCTTGAGGAGATCGATCTACACAAGCAGCAGATCGATCTGGTCCCCTTAAATTCTTCTTTTCCACGGTATTTTAAGCATGAGATCGATCTATCGAAACTTGAGATCAATTTGCTCCAAATAGAGTGCTATGGAGATCAATCTGTATGCTTGAGGATCGATCTTTTCGTTACAGAATGTTTAGGAGATCGATCTAGCCCCATTGGAGATTGCTCTGCCTTATTCCTTTGCTCAAATAAGAGCTTTCTGGCTCTTCCATATTGATCTCTCATCCTATGAGATCGATCTGGCCTGCATGATTTCCTGATTTTGCTACAGTTTCCTGTAGAAACTTATACCAAAACATCCTTAATTTGCTGCCATGATCATTTTCTCATCCAATCATCTTTGAGACTTGAAAATGACATCCATTAATACTTCATACACATTAAAACTTGTGTAGAATCTTTATATGACCAAAGGTACTTAATATAAACCAAATGGAAGTACACAACTTATGAAACCTTTCTTCCATTTGTCACCTACTAATTTTCCATTTTACTCCAATTCTTCACATGTTTAAGTCCATTTCCTTATATTAATGTAACTTGTACATACAATCACAACTCTTATTACAAGTGTGTACATTAACTTATGGACTTACATCACATATACTTCACTTATGAATTCATAGTATAACTCCATTTACACTTCTATGTACGTATATACAATTATACATATACGGGGTCTCATAATATGTAGTTATATGCAGCTCCATAGACTTGGTTTGGAGTGAATTGGAGTGAGAGACTTAGTACAGTCGAGACGGTATAAGCTCGCGCGTAATTTTAGGTAAGGGAATTTTGTAATCATTTAGAGGTAGTTGTACGTAGTTTTGAGGGAATTTACATTACTTTAAATTCATTAGACTACCCAAAAAGAGAACAATATTTTTTACAAAAATTGTGGAAATCGTGTCAAATTACCATTTTACCCCTAGTTAGGAAAATTTTGAAAAGGGTAGTAAGGCTATGAAATTGCATGATTTTCATGATTTTGATATTTTTATGATGACATTGCTTTAATTCAAGCAAGTTATGGATAGGCTGGCTATTATTTTCATGTTTTAAGTGAAAATGCGTAGCTTAGGTGCCAATTGGGGTTTATTTGACATGTTTTGATGAAACTGAGTCGCCTACCAGTTTTATATGAGTTTTAAACGTTCTGGAGCACTGCCCGCACTGGATTTCATTTTTTAACTCATACACAGAGTGCTAGAGCCTTGCTCACACTGTTTTACAGACTTATTTCACATGACTACCGTACTGAACTATTTACTCGTACGAGGTTTTCACTAGAGCATTGCTCATACGGGGATTTTAATTGAATTTTTAATTATTTTAAGTCGTACTGGAGTGCTGCTTGTACGTAGATTTCATTGATTTTTATGAAATCGTGCTAATGCTTCACTCGCACTAGGTTTTTAAATATCATGAATATGTAGGGAGCCGTGCAAGAGTTTCACTCGCACAAGGACAGATATGACATGCGTATAGCTATGTTAGAGCCTCCTATAGACTGTGTGTCACAGTGAGATGATATGCTCACACGTGCATACTGAGACATAATTGGTATGGGTGGATAAGACCTCTTCCAGGCACCCCCTGACTGAGATTGGGTTCATGGAGTACATTATACCATGTATATCACATAGAGTACGCTGTACCATGGGGATTGTTAGAGTGGAATGGTATTAGCCACGAGGCAGTAAGCCTTGCCCTCGCAATCTTGATGTTATGCTATTCTGGGGGGTAGGACTGGCCCACCTCCTATTTCAGGTGTGATACCCCACACACTAGGATCCATGTAGCCAGGGATCATGAGGATATAGCCATAGTCCTGGATATTACCGATATAGTCACCTACATGTCTAACATGATAAATCCTTTGGTCTTGATAGACCAGGCTTGACCCGAGGGAGGTGATAGGCCCCGATCTTCTTATGAATTCAATTGAGATTTGATTTTCCCACAGAGGAATTTTATGAAACTTTTGTGACTTGTAACCTTGAGAGAAGAGTGATTTTATAACGAAATTTTATAACATGTTATTTTGTTGAATTGGATTAGATCCATTGAGTTTATCACATTTTTAACCTAAATGGGGTGTTTTAAATTGATTGATTCAGTTGAGCATAAGATACTTTCACATGAGAATCATTCCATGATTTAAATGCCAATTTCCTGTTTTAAAACAGTTGATATATATATATATATGTACAACATATCATTGTCTTTACCTCATGCTCACATATCCTGATTTCCTATCAGCATGTAGATAGTATAGCTATCGACCTGTTTATATTATTACCTTACTGAGCATGTCGAGCTTACCCTTTCATTTTTCACCCCCTTTTTAGAGCTTCCACTATAGAGATAGCGAGTGTAGAGAGTAGACGGCATAGCTGATTATCTGTGGTTCCCCTCGACTGTCAGGTATACACCATGTGTAGAATTTTATAATAGTGTGCTTACAGCATAGTATTGTATATTAAGGAATATTTGGGGATGTAAATATAAGTAGATTAATTGTAAACGTATGAGAATTGTGTGATGTATAAAACATACCGACCATTCTATTATATGATAAATGATATCAGTATGCAGGCGTGTGATATTTCTTAATGGTTAAAATTGTATATCAATATTGATTCACAGCCCGACCTGGTCAGAGCGATCTTTCACAAGTAGGTAAGAAAAGATTTTCCAAAAGTGAAAAATTTGTATCGATTTATGGTAAGTATTGGGTCGTGACACAGGAAGTTACCCCTTTTGCTCCGTTTTACACCATTTTTCATGCGGAGCTCGATTTTGAGTACCGTTTTCACCAGAATTAAGCCATCTGTCGATTTTATGTGTGAAATCATGCTGGAATCGTCGTGTTAACTGTGAGTTACATAGACTTGCTTGCACTGGATTTTAATGTGAAATTCTGAGTAAAACCTTGTTGAAGCCATCAGGTATTGCTATGTGTTCTTGCACTAACTTGCTTACACGTGATTTTGAGACATGGTAATGGATGATAGTGTTATTGATATGGTAGACCTCAAAATTACTCGGTCCCCTCAGCTATATATCACAATATATAAGGGTCCACGGAGTACGTTGTACCATGAGATAAACCACAGAGTACGATATACGGTGATATCTTAGTGATCTTAGTGGGCTGACGGGCTGGTTGACCCGTCTCCTTAAGCATGGGATTCTCGCACACCTGATTCATGATTGTCTGGAATCCAATGACTATAGCCATAAGTCCCTTGAAACTTGATATTACATCCCAACCTAATCTCATGTATATTGTTTTGCTATGTGAAAACGGTTTTTGAAGTGTGTGCTCTGTGATTTGAAATGATGATGCATTTAGCAATCTAGCGAATTAATGATTTCGCACATATAGATGTTATTTTAAATAAATTCATATGGTTTTATAAGGAAAATAAATGTGTATCTTAAGCATTATAGATAGTGTAGTTATCTACTTGCTTTCATATTTTCCTTACTAAACGTGTTAGGTCACCCCCTTATTTCCTACTCTACAGATTTTATGCCTTAGAGTGTGTCCGCTGCATCTATTCCTGTTACTGTGCTCTCTAGTCCACCAGCAAATACAAAGGTATACACATATGTGAATTTTGTATCTGTTTAGTAATGCACAGTGATGTTATCTTATGTATTTGGGGATGTATATAACAAAAACTAATGTAAACGACTTTGTTTAAATAAAATCATAGTTTCTATATTATTTTACATAACTCTGATAAGAAATGGTTGAATAGATGAGAATGAGGTAACTGATATTGACTCACAGCCCAACTAATAATAGTGTGGTTAGTCGCGAAAATGGGTTGTGATAGAGGTAGTATCAACGCGGAGTTGGTCTTAAGTAAGTTAGTGTTAGTAGTTAGGAAATATACATCCCCATAATACTGTGCATTATTTTAGATACAACTGTGTATACCGAGCTGGATTTAGATTGAGAAACTTGTTGTTGTGTATATAGGATGTCGGATAAACACAATAGTAGAGGAGAGAGTTCGTTCTCTCAGGGGCACAAAGATGAGCCTGATTGGCGCAGTGGGTCTAATTCTGGTAGAGCCCCACTAGGCTCTAGTTATGCCGCAGAAGCACGTATATTGAGGTTAGAATGGAGTGTTGACACTATCATGGAGTTGTTTACACAGGTGATGGCCATAATTGAGGGTAGGTAGGGCATAACCGATCAGGCGAACCCTACTGGTCAGGTAGCTACTCCAGAGGCACCTGCACCTGTACAGCTAGCACTGAGACCTCAGGCTACAGAAGCAGAGATCCCTATACCCCCTCCAATTCAAAATGTACCCCCTCTAGTCTAGAATGCACCCCCACCTATAGCTCCTGCAATAGGTTGGTGGTGATGGAGATTATGATTGTGATTTGGATAGATTGAGGCAGTTCAGAAAGTTTGGACCATCTTCGTTCAGTGGGGTTAAGAACCCAGTATTAACGGAGCAGTGGATTCATATCATGGAGCAGCTTTACAGATTTTTCCATTGCTATACTACTGAGAAGGTCACCTTCGCAGCTTTTATAATAGATGGTAAGGATGAACATTGGTGGTTAGCCATGCAGCCTATCCTGAATGCCCGACATTAGGTTGTGACTTGGGAGATATTTTTGGATGCCTTTAGGAGGCAGTACATTCTTGCCACTGCTCAAAGGAAGATGTAGATGAAGTTTATGACTTCGACTCAAAGGACCTGGTCAGTTGATGAGTATAAGTCTGGATTCACATCCCTGAGCAGGTATAATACAGTTATCATGAGCAATGAGGATAGGAAGGTTAAAAAGTTCATCGAGGGGTTGAAACCATCGATCCAAGCTCGATTGGCCCCATTTAATATTACCACCTATGATGAGGTAGTGCGCATGGCTCAGTTATGCGAGCAGGATTATGAGTTGCATGCTTCAGAGTGTAGTTGGAGTGGTAAGGGTAGAGACAAAGACCAAAAGAGGTCAGTTAATGATAGGGGATTTAGAAAGGGCCGAAGGTTATTTGGTAAGAGGATAAAGATAAAGGAGGTATGAGAGAGGCCTACGAAGCCTCCAGCTTATCCAGTTTTACCTCTAGCTTTAAGGAGTATAGTTATTGGCGGACCTCGACCTACCATTGAGAAGTGCAGAGTGTGTGGTAGATATCATGGGGGTAGGCCATGTCCATTATTGACTAAAGTTTGTTACAGATGTGCTAAGTTAGGGCATATGATATGTGATTGCCCGAAATAGGTTGAGACAGCCCCTCAGAAGGGAAAAAGCCAGAGAGAGCCATAGTTGATACACCTGCTCCTAAGAGGAAGGCCACAACTGAGGAGAAGAGGAAGAAAGCTGTTGGTTTAGGGTGAGTTTTTACGGTGGACCAGGCATCTGCAGAAGCTTCCACGATGTGATTAACGGTACCATCCTAGTCTTTGATTTTGAAGTATTAGCATTAATTGATCTTGGTGCCACGCATTCATTTATATCGCCTTCATTTGCACATAAATTGCTTGATTATGTGAAGCTTGTATCCTTAGGCAGGGAGTTGCTTATAAGCACACCAATTAGGGACAACTTAGTAACCGAGTATGTATGCAAAGATTGTAAGTTAAAAGTGGGGGAAAAAGGGATATGTCGACCGATCTCATCCTATTAAATATGAAGGATTTTGATGTAATGTTAGGAATGGACTGGTTGGCTGCAAACCATGCTGTTTTAGATTATTATGCTAAGACAGTAATGTTTTCCACCCCCAAAAAGTATCTTGCAAGATTTTAAAAGAAATAAAAGAGTATGTTAAGTTGCTTAAAGAATTAATGACTTTACTAATGAATGGAATATTGATATGTTAAAGGTTTTATCGCATACGTGGTTGATATGGATAAAGCAGACCTAGAATCAGCTGACATCCCAGTGGTTAGAGAGCTCCTTGATGTCTTCTCGGATGATTTACTAGGGTTGCCACCAGATAAGGAGATGGAGTTCTATATTGATTTGGTGCCTAGTATTGAGTCAATATCCAAACCATCGTATAGAATGGTTCCAGTGAATTAGAGGAGCTAAAGAAACAGTTACAAGAGTTGTTGGATAAGGGGTTCATCAGACCGAGTGTTTCGTATTGGAGAGCGCCAGTTCTATTTGTGGAAAAGAAGGATGGTAGCCTTTGATTGTGCATAGACCACCGATTGTTGAATATGGCTACCATCAAGAATAAGTGTCCCTTTCCACGTATTGATGAACTGTTGGATCAGTTACAGGGAGCACAAATCTTTTTAAAGATTGATATAAGGTTTGGGTATCAACAGTTGAGGATTTGGAGTGGAGATGTGCCCAAGACAACGTTCTGTACCCGTTATGGCCATCATGAGTTTTTGGTTATGCCATTTGGATTGACGAATGCTCCTGCACCATTTATGGCTTTGATGAATGATGTGTTTAAGCCATTCCTGGACAGATTAATGATTGTCTTTATAGATGATATATTGGTGTACTCGAAGTCCAGGGAAAAACATGAAGAGCACTTGAAAACAGTGTTACAGACCCTCCGAGATAAGGAGTTGTTTACTAAACTTAGTAAGTGTGATTTCTGGTTGAGTGAGATATCATTTTTGGGACATGAAGTCTGGAGAGATGGGGTGTCAATGGATCCATCCAAGATAGAGGCAGTAGTGCAATGGGATAGACCAAAGATGATTACAAAGATCCATAGTTTTTTGGGTTTGGGAGGTTATTATCGACGATTTGTGGAGGGATTCTCTAAATTGGCTGCTCTATTGACATGTCTCACTCGAAAGAATGTGGCCTTTGAGTGGGATGATAAGTGTGAAAGTAGTTTCTGCGAGTTGAAGCATAGATTGACCACCACACCTATTCTCACCATACCCACCAGTTCAGGAGGTTTCTCAGTGTATACATATGCCTTGACAAAAGGATTGGGCTGTGTGTTGATGTAGAATGGGAAGGTAGTCACTTATGGATCCAGATAGCTTAAGGACCACGTGAGGAACTACCCAACCCATGATTTAGAGTTGGCAGCCATGGTATTTACATTGAAGATAAAACACAAATAGTTGTATAGTGAGAAATTGCAGGTGTTTATAGATCTTAAAAGTCTCAAATATCAGTTTTCACAGAAAGAGTTGAATATGAGGCAGGAAAGGTGGATAGAGCTTCTGAAAGATTATGATTGCGAGATAATATACCATCCGAGAAAGGCTAATATTGTGGCTAATGCCTTGAGCAGGAAGAACCTCAGAGTGGTATCGTACATGATGGTTAGGGAAAATAAGCTACTAGAGTAGTTTACTCACCTCAGTTTGGATATAGACCCCCTTGATACTGATAATGGCTGTATGATAGCTAGCCTGTGAGTGGAGCCAGATTTGATTAATCGGATACGATAGGCTCAGCATGTCGATCTACTGTGTGATGATCGGGTGAGTCAAATTTAGAGGGGTAGTGTGACCGATTTCTCAGTGAGCGATGATGGTCTACTGAGGTTTATAGACAGGATTTGCGTTCCCGATGAACCAAAGTTAAAGAAAGTGATTTTGACAGAAGCTCATTCATCGAGGTATACATTGCATCTGGGGAGAAACAAGATGTATCAGAATCTTCAGAGAGTGTATTGGTGGTCAGGGATGAAGAGAGACATCACAGAATTTGTGGAAAAGTGTCTCGTATGTCAGCAGGTTAAGGTAGAGCATCAGAAGCCTGTGGGGTTATTACAGCCTCTACCTGTACCGACTTGGAAATGGGAACATGTCACCATGGATTTCATCATGGGATTGCCGAGGACTATGAGGAACCATGATGCTATCTGGATAGTGGTGGATAGATTGACGAAATCCGCCCACTTTTTGGCCATGAAATCCATAGATACTTTGAGTGCTTTGACAGAGTTGTACGTATGGGAGATTGTGAGGCTACATGGTATTTCAAGGAGCATCGTATTATATAGGGATTCTTGCTTCACCTCCTACTTTTGAGAACATTTTCAGGAAGCTATGGGAACCTAATTAAGTTTCAATACAGCTTTCCATCTTCAGACTGCTGGTCAGTCAGAAAAGACCATCCAGACATTAGAGGATATGTTGAGAGCGAGTGTTATGGATTTTAGAGGCTCTTAGGATGATCACTTGCCATTAACCAAATTTACTTACAATAAAAATTATCACTCGAGTATCAGAATGGCATTGTGTGAGGCGTTGTATGGTACAAGGTGTCGTTCTCCGATTGGATGGGAAGAAGTGGGTGATTGGAAGGAATTTGCTCCCGACCTAGTGAAGCAAGCCTCTGAGGATATTCAGTTAATATGTGAGAGATTGATAACAGCTCAGAGCAGGTAGAAGAGTTACACTAACATAAGACGGAAGCTGTTGGAGTTCACCATGGGTGATTCGGTGTTCTTGAAAGTTTCTCCCTCTAAAGGGATAATGAGGTTCGGTAAGAAGGGCAAGTTGATCCCTTGGTATATCGGGCCATTTGATATACTGGAGTGAGTAAGAGATAAGGCCTACAGGCTAGAGTTGCTACCTGAGCTAGCAGGCATTCATAACGTCTTCAACATATCGATGCTTCGGAAGTACCTTCCAAATCCAACACATGTGATTCAGTATGAGTTGTTAGAGCTCAAGGATGATATGTCATATGTAGAGAAGTCAATCCGAATACTGGATAGGAAGGAGAAGGTATTACGGTCCAAGACGATTTTACTTGTTAAGGTTCTCTAGCAACACTACACTTCAGAGGAGGCTACGTGGGAGTTAGAGAGTCTGATGCGGGAGAAGTATCCCAACCTCTTCGAGGATTGACTTAGTTTTAATATAGATGACCAAATTCCTTGAAGGAGGGGAGGAATGTAAGACCCGTAATTTTCATGTAATCCCTATAATTCTAAGTTGTAAACCCTTGATATATGTTATATGAATCATAAGAGATGTGCATTTTATGTTTTAAGTGCAAATGGAATGCAAAGTGCTTATAAAAGCACCAAATGGTAAAATATTAGCTATGGTGAGCTCAGACTAAACCGATGGGATTCCGACTATTCTGACTGAAGATAAGAACTTAAAACATGAAAATATAGTGGGTTCAAGAAAGAAAGTTAGTTTGGTTTGGCACTGATAAGGTGGAAGTAGTGGAAAGGCCAAAAAGGGCCTAAACGAGCTCAAATAAATCGTTTGAGCTGTTTTTAGCTTTTTCGCCTCCCGAAAATGACCAAAATGCAGAGATAGGTGTCTTAATCATGAGAAACACCTAATTTGAGTTTTCTTACAAAGTCAATATAATTAATGGCAAAAATTCAACAAAAGTCAAATGGAAAATATTGACTTTGACTATTAAACTAACCATGGTTAAAACATAACCAAACCATGGTTAAGACATGAGAAAAATAAAAGTGGACTACCATACATGGAAATTCAGCCAAACAGTTAATTAAATATATAAAATATAAGTGGGCAATAAAGAATTAGGCTGAAAAATAGGGAGAAAATGCTATTGGGCCAAGAGGTTAACGGATAAAGCCCATTTAGCCTAAACTATGTGAGCCCCACATGAAAGCCTATTAGGCCGAGAGCTTGGGCTGATTTTATGGGCCAAAATTAAAGGTAATTGAAGGCCCAAATCACCATGAAAATCCAGCCCAATAAGCCCAAGAATAAAGCCTAAACCAAGAGCCCATTTTTCCTTAAGGCTTAAAGCCCATTAGTTAATGGACAAGCCCAAATTTAAGCCCATTTTGATACCAAGCCAAAATCCAATGGTTAGCCCAATTCCATAGGCTGAAAATAAGACAAATTGGCTGGAAAATAAGTTAGAAAAAAATTAGATTTCAAGCCTTTGTCTTCTTCATTCTCGGGTAGAAAGAGAAACACCATTAAGGTTGGTATGCCATGTGCTTGTGAAAATTCCTTAAAGAAAATTAACTAAGGCATAAGTGTCCAATTACTACAAATCACTACAAATTTTTTGTTTGTTATTTAATTCTTACCTTTCTCTTATTGTGACCATCCTACCAACAGTTGGGCTATGATTCAGTGTTAGTCCCCTCTCACCTATTTACCATTCCATTTCCATATTCACATTCACACATCAGGATTTACTATCATTTGACTTTAACTAAATACATTTGCAATGTTATTTACATAACCTTACATCACCAACATCATATCCGTTTACAGTACTGTGCATTTACATGTTCAGATACAAAACTATACAAATGTGTATACCTGTCTCTCGATGGGACGCAGCGGATACCAAAGATGCAAGTCCTCAGCCGCGCTCAAACTACTAAAATACTTTATAGAGGAGGAAAATAAGGGGGTGAGCAACCACACACTCAGTAAGGCAATTATGCAAGTAAGTAGATAGCTCCACTATCTACATGCTCATAATGCCATGCCCTTAAATCCATTTATTTTTCGTTTAAATCTCACACACGAAATCATGCATACATCAATGCCATAGTTTATAAAAACTATTCGTGCATATAGAAATCATGCAACTCATGCATCAATGGCATTTTATGTAAAATCATAATTCACATGAAGTAAATCAAGATCATGCATTATTTCATGTCATGTAAAAAAAATCATGAGAGACAATGCTTTTCATGAATTTGTAATTAAAGCATGGAAAACTCCTCATGCTACTGCATTTAAATCACTTCATTAAAGCTCAGTATAAAATAACTCCTCCGGGTCAATCATCTCATAAATCAATCTCAACTCATTAAAAATTCATTATAAAATTTTGTTATAAAATCGCCCTTCTTTTAGGGTCACATGTCATAAAATCCTCTAAAAAATCTATCATCATAGTAGAAAATCACATCTTAGTGAAAATGACAAAAATCGGGGGCCTGACCCCTCCCTCGGGTCTACCTTGGTCTATCGAGACCAAAAGTTATATCATATGAGACATGTAGGTGACTATTTCAGTAACATCGATGACTATGGCCATATCCTAGTGATCCCTGGCTACACGGTACCTAGTGTGCAGGGTATCACACTTGAAACGGAAGGTGGGTCAATCCTGCTGTCAGAACAACATAAAGACTAGGATTGTGAGGGTAAGGCTTATAGCCTCGTGGCTAATGCCACTCCACTTCAACAATCCCCACGGTACAACGTACTCCGCGTGACATACACGGTACAACGTACGTCGTGAACCCAAATCATAGTCAGGGGGTGTCTGCTGTAGGTCTTATCCACCCAACCTATGTCTCAGTATACACGTGTGGGCATATCATCTCACTGTGACACACATTCTATAGGAGGCTCTAACACGGCTATATGCATGTCATATAAATCCCTATGCAAGCAAAGCTTAAGCATGGCTCCATGCATATTCATGATATCTAAAAACCTCGTGCGAGCGAAGCTCCAACACATTTTCATAAAAATCAGTAAAATCTACATACGAGCAGCACTCCAGTACGACTTTAAAAGAGTTATAAATCCATATAAAATCACGTACGAGCAAGCTTCAGCACGGTTTTATTCATAAAATCCATCAAAGCCTCGTGCAAGCAATGCTCTAGCACGACATCGTGCATAAATCATTCAAAACTTCTTGCGATCAATGGTCCAGCACGAATGATTGCTCCAGTAAATCAAAACTTCGTGCGAGCAACGCTCCAGCATGATTTCATGCTTAAATAAATCAAATCTCGTGCAATTTACACTCCCACACGGCTTTTATGCAATTATCATATCAAAACAGGATGCGAGCTAAGCTCCAGCACCTCTCATACATGTCAAATCATTAAAACTAGTGCGAGTAATCGCTCTAGCACATTTTTATGCATATCAAGTCAAAACAGGGTGCGAGCTAGGCTCCAGCACCTCTCATGCATTTAACAATTGTAAAAATCAGTGCGAGCAACCGTTCTAGCACATTTTATGACATGATGTTACACAAATCAGTGCGAGCACTCCAGTACCCTTTTTTGCACACTCACAAACTTAGATATAGTGCGAGCAATGCTCCAGCACTATCTGTTTTCATATAAACTTGATAGTTGACCCATTTTCCAAAGAAATTTCATTTAAATCTAAATAACACTTTAGTAGTGTTATCTTGTGAAATTTATGCAATTACTCGCCAATCTGCCAATTTGCTTTACTAAAATTTCGTGAAAATCTTCAAAATCATACATTTCATGCATGCCATGTTTTCACCATCCTTAGGTGAATTTTTCCTCAACAGGGGTAAAATAGTCTTTTACCCATCCTGGGTCCTTAAAATTTTTAATCCATTTCTAGGATCTTTATACAATTTCAGTGTATGTAAAAGTTGTTAAAAATACACGTAGCTACCTGTAGTTACTCACAAAATTCCCTTACCTCATTTTTCTGTATAGTCTGACCTTTCCACTAATGTCTCATCACGAAGTCCGATTTGCTCCCAATCCAATATTTGGAATTGCGTATAAATATTTATCAGGTAAAATACAATATAATTAATTGTATTTCATATTTTCTGGGCTTATTTTAAATCATTCAGCCCGTTTAGCCATATTGGGCCTGATTGTACCATAATGGGCGTTAACCGGCCTTAAGCCCATTTTTCACTTACTATTCACATCATCGAGACCTATTGGGCTCATTGGGCCTATCAGTCTTTAATGGGCCTTGTTCTAAACTCTTGGATATCTCAATTAATTATTTACGATAATTTATCTTAAATTCTAGAATTTAATTCATTTTATACGGAATTAATCCGTAATTTATGCAGTAAATTTCTAACACGCATAACTATGCAAATTGTTGTAAATAATGATTACTTACTCGAGATTCCATAATAGTACACAAATCGAGGCTGACTCGAGCTCTCGTTTGTCGCCAATTATCGAGCTACATATTTATATATTTTTCCGGTCAAATTCAGTCACATATATATTTAAATAATTATTTCGAAAATTAAATCAGTTCATTTGACCACTTACCGGCTTACCCTTAGCTTTACTACATCACCGGGATTTTTCCCCAAGTTTTTCCTCTTTTCTTTTTTTTCTCTTTCTTTTTCTTCTTTTTTGGTTGAACAGGTTCGGTTCGGTTCAGCCCGGTTCAGACCGGTTCAGTTCAGCCAGTTTAGTCCGATTAAGTTTTCTCCTTCATCGCTCGAAGCATCATCGATCGGTTCTTCACCGGCTTTTATCTCCAGCAGATCCATAGGGTCGTCCGGTGTGCGGATCTAGTCTTCTCTCCTCGATTTTGCTACCGATTCTCCATTCGCCGTTTTCGGGCACCGTCCGTCAGTTTCTCTGGCCGATTCTAGCACCGTTCGGTGCACCTGGAGCAGGGGAGTATTCGGCTGGCCTTGGGTTGGACCGAAACCCCGCTAGTGGTCGTCAATTCTCTCTTCTCCCTCCGCGGCTTCCCTTCCTCGATTTACCAAAATCCGGCGTCGGTCGGGCGCTTCATGGCTACTGGTGTTTCGCGCGAGTGTCGGCTACCTGTTTAGGCCATCACCTAGCCTCCTCGATCACTGGTGAAGGCTTGTCCCCTTTGGTTTCCGTTCGGCTACAAGCATCATTTGTTTCCTTCGTTTCCTTTCGCATGTCTGTTTCAGCTTCTTTGTTTTTCTTTATTAATTTATTTTATTAGTATTTTAATCAATTAAAATACATTAAAAAAACCCAAAATATCTCAAAAAATTCCTATTTAATTCATTTAAACAATAAATGAATTTATCTGTCTTATTTCATCTTTTCGATATATTTTTCCAATATTTTCGGGATAATTTTTTGAGGTGAAAATTCTGATTAATTCCAATAAATTAATATCTTGATCAATTGGACTCCAAATTTAATTATTTCTTCGTTATTGATCAAGATTTCTCAAATCTATATTTATAACGAAATTTTCTTGCCAAATTAATATCGAATTTCAGTCTTTTGACCGTTTTACCTTTCAATGTGTTCGGGACCAAACCAATCCAACTTCCCTCCACGAACCCTTTCTCATTTCATGTTTTAAATCCTTATCTCCAATCCGAACAGTTCGAATCTCATTCGTTTAATTTGTGACCATTTCAATCCTTCATTTGATCTTTAAATGGATTCAGGATCTTTTATTTATTCCATTTGCGTTTTTCATTCACGTATAGCTCTTCTTATGACTCAGTATACATAAAACCATGTTTACATCACATGAATCATAAAAAATTACGATAAAAATCAGGTCTTACATAATCTCCCCCACTTAAGAAATTTGGTCCTCTAAATTATAACCAAGTCAAATGGGTCCGTAAACAACTCCGGTTATGTCAATCGCATCATACTCTTTAATTTTCGTGTGACTTTTTTCAGGAGTGTAATACTACCAACAGACTTGACTAGGGAGATCATCTTAAACCTCTACACTTCCTCCTTCCTGTTTAATGTCCAATTCGATTTTTTCAACATACGACCTACTCTCTTTGAGCTTCAACAGTCTCCGTCTCTTGTCAGCATAACTTTTCTGTCTACTCTAAGGTATTCTCCATCACTCATAATCAATTGAACACCTTCAAAGACTTATTATACCAATTCAAGAGAAATTTTTTGTCTGTCACCCACTTCTTCCTATCCAAGATATTGTTATCCTGATACTCAAGTGATAACTGTCGCTATTGGCGAATTCAATTAGTAGAAACTGATAATCTCAAGAGCTTATAAAATCAATGGCACATGCTCTCATCATATCCTCTAGCATCTGTACAGTCACCTCTGACTGACCATCTCTCTGAGGATGGAACGCTGTGCTAACACTCAATCGGGTTCCCATAGCTTCCTGAAAAACGTTTCCAGAAGTGGGAAGTGAAGCGAAAATCCCTATTTGTTATCATGCTCCCTGGAACGCTACATAATGTTTCACAATTTTTCATACACATAAATCTGCCTACACACTCAGAGTATCTCGGGATTTCATAACCAAAAGGTAGGTAGACTTAGTCAATCTATCGACTATCACCCAGATAGCCTCATGATTCCTGCGGTCCTCTATAACCTATCACGATATGCATGGTAACTTACTCCCATTTCTATGTTGATGTAGGTAGAGGCTGCAATAACCCTGTAACTTCTATTGCTCTTCCTTAATCTGCTGACATACGAGACACTTCTCCACAATCTTTACAATGTCTCTTTTCATATCTGACCACTAATACCTTTTTTTTTAGAGATTTCAATATATTTATTACTTCCTGGATGCACTGTATATCCTGAAGAGTGAGCTTCTTACAATAACATTATCTTATCAACTGTGGTCATGGGGAGCACTGATACTGTCTCTGAACCTTAGTAAGCCATCATTATTCACTATGAACTCTGTCACTGTACCCATCTGAATCTGACCCACACTATTGACACCCTGTCGATCATCACGCTAAGCTTGTCAAATTCAGTTCTAATCTCAGGCTAGCTGTCCCATAATCACTATCATCATTAGAAGGGATCACATCACTACTGAGGCTCCCAACTGCTCTAGCAGCTCACGCTCCCTATTCATCATATGTGATACAATCCCGAGGCTCTTTCTGCTGAAAGCATCAGCTATTACATTAGCCTTTCCTGGGTGGTACAATTTCCACAATTGTAATCCTTCAAAAGCTCTAATCTTCTATGGTAACTCATATTCTACTCTTTCTATAAAAACAAATACTCGGGGCTTTTATGATCAGATCATACCCGACATTTCTCATCGTGTACATAGCAATGCCATATACTCAATACAAACACTACGCTACCAACTTTAATTCATGGGTCGAATAGTTTCTGTACTGATCCTTGAGTGGTCTGGATCCGTAGGCGACTATCTTCCCATTTTACATCAATACACAGCTCACTCATTATTTTGAGGTATCCATATACACTGAGAAACCTCTTGAGCTATTGGGTATGGTGAAATTAATTACGGTGGTTAGTTCATACCTCAATACACCAAAACTCACTGAAGCTACTCTTACACTTATCATCCCACTCGTATGCAATCTTTTTCGAACGAGATATGTCAAATGAGCAGCCCATTTCGAGAAACTCTAAATAATTCATCTGTAAAATAGTATTTAGTTGCTGCTCATGCTCTTCCCTGGACTTGAAATACATCAAAATATCATCGCTAAATATGACAACCAATCGGTCTAGGTAAGGTTTAAATACCTTGTTCATCAATGGCCTAACGGTTACAAAAATCATCTTGGGCACATTCACATTCTGAATTCTTAACGTATGTTACCCAGACTTCAAATCGATCTCTAAAAAGATCTGATGAACTTTTTTTTTCCAATCATTCCTATAATTGCTTCTTTAGTCCTTCCAGTTCCACTAATACCATTTTATACCGTGGTTAGGATATCGGCTCTGTACTAGATACCAACTCAATACCGTGGTTGGAGTGGAGTGGCATTAGCCACAAGGCAGCAAACCTTGCCCTGGCAATCCTAATGTTATGTTGTTCTGGCAGCAGGGTTGACCCACCTCCATTTCAGGTGTGATACCCCATACACTAGGTACCGTGTAGCCAGGGATCATTAGGTTATGACCATAGTCCTCGTTGTTACTGATATAGTCACCTATTTGTCTCACATGATATAATTTATGGTCTTGATAGACCAGGGTAGACCCGAGGGAGGGGTAGGCCCCGATTTTGTGATTTTCTACTACGATGCTAAATTTTTCAGAGAATTTTATGAAATGTGTCCCTAAAAGAAGGGTGACTTTTACAACAAAATTTTTTAATGAATTTTTAATGAGATTGATTTATGAGATGCTTAACCCATTCGGGTTATTTTACACTACATTTTAATGATGTGATTTAAATGCAGTAGCATGAAGAGTTTTCCATGCTTTAATTATAAATTCATGATCTATTTTATATAGCATGAAATAATGCATTAATCTTGATTTATTTCATGCGAATTATAAAATGCCTTTGATGCATGAATTACATGATTTCTATATGCACAAATAGTTTTGATAAACTATGGCATTGAAATATGCATGAATTTGTGTGTAAGCTTTTAACAAAAAGAAATGGATTTTAAGGGCAAGGCATTATGAGCATGTAGATAGTGGAGCTATCTACTTTCTTGCATAATTGGCTTACTGAGCGTGTGGTTTGCTCATCCCCCTTATTTTCCCTTCTTTTCAGAGTACTCGCAATTGTTAGTGAGCGGCTGAGGACTTGCATTCCTGGTATCCGCTGCTTCCCAATAAGAAACAAGTTTACACATTTGTATGGTTTTGTATCTAAATATGTAAATGCATAGTATTGTAAAAGGATATGATGTCGGGGATGTAAGGTTATGTAAATATCATTGTAAATGTATTTAGTTAAAGTCAAAGGATAATAAATCCTTATGAGTGAATGTAAATATGGAAATGGAATAATAAGTAGTGTGAGGGGACTAACATCGAATCATAGCCCAACTGTTAGTAGGATGGTCACGATGAGAGGAAGGTAAGAATTAAATAATAAATAAAACGAAAAATTTGTAGTGATTTTTAGATAATTTGGGTCTTGACATGACCCCTCCCTCGGGTCTACCTTGGTCTATCAAGACCAAAAGTTATATTATGTGAGAAATGTAGGTGACTATATCAGTAACATCGAGGACTATGACCATATCCTAGTGATCCTTGGCTACACGGTACCTAGTGTGTGGGGTATCACACCTGAAACGTGAGTTGGGTCAGTCCTATCGCCAGAACAACATAGATACTAGGATTGTGAGGGCAATGCTTACAGCCTCGTGGCTAATGCCACTCCACTCCAACAATCCCCACGACATAGCGTACTCTGCGTGACATACACGGTACAACGTACCCCGTGAACCCAAATCATAGTCACGGGGTGTCTACCGTAGGTCTTATCCACCCAACCTATGTCTCAGTATGTACGTGTGGGCATATCATCTCACTATGACACACGGTCTACAGGAGGCTCCAACACAGCTATATGCATGTCATATAAATCCCTATGCAAGGAAAGCTCCAGCACAGCTCCATGCATATTCATGATATCTTAAAAACCTCGTGCGAGCGAAGCTCCAACACGTTTTCATAAAAATCAATAAAATATGTGTACGAACGGCACTCCAGTACGACTTTAAAAGATTAATAAATCCAAATAAAATCATGTGCGAGCAAGCTCCAGCATGGTTTTATGCATAAAATCCATCAAAGCCTCGTGCAAGCAATGCTATAGCACGGCATCATGCAGAAATCATTCAAAACTTCGTGCGATCAATGCTCCAACACGAATGAATACTCAAGTAAGTCAAAACTTCATGTGAACAACGCTCTAGTATGATTTCATGCATAAATAAATCAAATCTCGTGTGAGTTACACTCCCGCACGACTTTTATGCAATTATCAGATCAAAACAGGATGCGACCTAAGCTCCAGCGCCTCTCATGCATGTCAAATTATTAAAACTATTGTAAGTAATCGCTTCGCACCTTTTTATGCATATCAAATCAAAACAGGGTGTGAGCTAGGCTCCAGCACCTCTCATGCATTTCACAATAGTAAAAATCAGTGCGAGTAACAGCTCTAGCACATTTTATGCACATGATGTCACACAAATTAGTGCGAGCACTCCAGTACCCTTTTATGCACACTCACAAACTTAGATATAGTACGAGCAATGCTGAAGCACTATCTGTTTCCATAAAAACTTGATAGTTGGCCCATTTTCCAAAGAAATTTCATTTAAATCTAAATAACACTTAAGTAGTGTTATCTTGTGAAATTTATTCAATTACTGACCAATCTACCAATTTGCTTTGCTAAAATTTCACGAAAATCTTCCAAATCATGCATTTCATGCATGTCATGCTTTCACCATCCTTAGGTGAATTTTCCTTCAGTAGGGTAAAACAGTCTTTTACCCATCCCAGGTCCTTAAAATTTTTAATCAATTTCTAGGATATTTATACAGTTTTAGCATATGTAAAAGCTGTTAAAAATACGCGTAGCTACCTCTAGCTACATGCAAAATTCCCTTACCTCATTTTTCTGTACAGTATGACCTTTCCACTAATGACTCGTCACGCAGTCCGATTTGCTCTCAATCCAATCTTCGGAACTGCGTATAAATATTCACCAGGTCAAATACATTATAATTAATTGTATTTCATATTTTTTGGGCTTATTTTAAATCATTGAGCCCGTTTACCCATATTGGGCTCGATTGTATCAGAATGGGCCTTAACCGGCCTTAAGCCCATTTTCCACTTACTATTCACATCATCGAGACCTATTGGGCTCATTGGGCCTATCAGTATTCATTGGAGCACGTTCTAAACTCCTGGATAGCTCAATTAATTATTTATGACAATTTATCTTAAATTCCAGAATTTAATTCATTTTATACGAAATTAATCCGTAATTTATGTGGTAAATTTCTAACACGCATAACTATGCAAATTATCGTAAATAAGGGTTACTTACCCGAGATTCCATGATAGTACACAAATCGAGGCTAACTCGAGCTATCATTTGTCACCAATTATTGAGCTACACATTTATATATTTTTCGGGTCAAATTCGGTCAAATATATATTTAAATAATTATTTCGAAAATTAAATCGTTTCATTTGACCACTTACCGACTTACCCATAGCTCGATTGCATCACCGAGATTTTTCCCTAAGTTTTTCCTCTTTTCTTTCTTTTTTAATCTTTCTTTTTCTTCTTTTCTGGTTGAACCGATTCGGTCCGGTTCATCTCTGTTCAGACCGATTCGGTTCAGTTAGTTCAGTCTGGTTCAGCTTTCTCCTTTCCTGTTCCAAGTATCGCCAGTCGGTTCTTCACCGGCTTTCGTCTCCAGTAGATCTGCGAGGTCGTCCGGTGCATAGATCTGGTGTCGATTTCACCAGGACTGGTCGAAAAGTGGTCGGTGTGGCCTCTTCTTTCCTCGATTTTGCTATCGATTCTCCATTCGCCGTTTTTGACACAGTCGATTTTGGGACCGTTCGATGCGCCTAGAGTAGGGGAGTATTCGGCTAGCCTTGGGTTGGATCGAAACCCCGTCGGTGGCTGTCGATTCTCTCTTCTCCCTCCGCGTCTTCCCTTCCTCGATTTGCCAAAATCTGGCGTCGGTGGGGTGCGTCGTGGCTGCTGATGGGTCGCGCGGGTGTCGACTACCTTTTTCGACCCTCTCCTGGCCTCTTCAGTCACCGGTGCTGGCTCGTCCCCTTTGGTTTCTGTTCGACTGCAAGCTTCATCTATTTCCTTCGTTTCCTTTCGCGTTTCTGTTTCAACTTCTTTTTTTTTCTTTATTAATTTATTTTATTAGTATTTTAATCAATTAAAATACATTAAAAAAACCAAAAATATCTCAAAAAAATCCTATTTAATTCATTTAATCAATAAATGAATTTATCTGTCTTATTTCATCTTTTCAATATATTTTTCTAATATTTTTCAGATAATTTTTCGAGGTGAAAATTTCGATTAATTTCAATAAATTCATATCTTAATCAATTGGACTCCAAATTTAATTATTTCTTCGTTATTGATCAAGATTTCTCTAGTCCATATTTATAATGAAATTTTCTTGTCAAATTAATACTGAATTTCAGTCTTTTGATCGTTTTACCCTTCAACGTGTTCGGTATCAAACCAATCCAACTTCCCTTCACGAACCCTTTCTCATTTCAAGTTTTAAATCCTTATCTCTAATCCGAATGGTCCGAATCTCATTCATTTAATTTGTGACCATTTTAATCCTTCATTTGATCTTTAAATGCATTCAAGAATCTTTAATTCATTTTGTTTGCGTTTTTCATTCACGTACAACTCTTCTTATGATTCAATTTAAATAAAATCATGTTTACATCACATGAATCATAAGAAATTATGATAAAAATTGGGTCTTACAATAAGGCATGAAGACCACATGTTTAGTGAAATGTTTAAGTGAAAACCAAGCATGGGTGGCATGATTGGTGGTGCGCCTCGACCTTGGGTGGCTAGGAGTGCTCGACACCCATGGCATGCCGAGAGCTCCCATGGGCAAAGGCCTTGTGTCTTTGGCCTAATGATGCCAAGTCGGCCCCACTAATAGGCCAATGAGTGTAAATGGTCCTAATGAGTTTTATTAAGATGAATAGTGATGTGAAAGTGGAGTTAGAATGGGGTAAGGCCTAATAAGAGTAAACGGGCCCAACATTGCAAAATGACTGTAACAAAGTCAAACAATAAGATATTAGTGTTGACTGATGTAATTAATGGATAATTACAGCTCCCAGGGATATATTTTAAGCTAAATTGATCGAATCGCGGGAAGTGAAAAACGAAGAAACGTGACTTCCACGTGATTCGAGGTAAGGGATTTATGTAAGCTATTAGTGATAGTTGTACGTATATTTCTTACCTCCTATATGCAAATAAATACTGTAAAGTATATAGATATTGAAACATCTAAATGAAAACCAAATTATAGGAAATTCCTAAAATGACCCAATTTACAGATGAAATTATACTATAAATTTATCGAAAAAGCATAAATGCATAAAATGCATGTTTTCAGTGTCTTTATTGTGAAAAGTTGTTTTGTAAGTGTATAATAAAAGATTGGCTCATGATTTTACTGTCTGCATTAAATTGCACATTTTTTCAAAGTTAAGCGTGCTTGAGTAGGAGAAATTCCATGGATGGGTGACCATACGAGAAGTTACCCCTCTTGCTCTGTTTTGCACCGTTTGGCACCGTTTTTCATACTGAACTCGAATTTGAGTGCCGTTTTCACTAGAATTGAGCCATTTGTCGATTTTATGTGTGAAATCGTGCTAGAGTCATCATGTTAACTATGAGCTATAAAAACCTGCTCGCACTGGATTTTGATGTGAAATTATGAGTAAAACCGTGTAAGAGCCATCACGTATTGCTATGTGTTCTTGCACTGACTTGCTTGCATGTAATTTTGAGACATGGTAATGGATGATAGTGATATTGAGATGGTAAACCTCGAGATTACTCTGTCCCCTCAGGTATTTATCATAATATATAAGGGTCCACATAGTACATTATACCGTGAGATAAACCACGGAATACGATGTATCGTGATATCTTCGTGATCTTAGTGGGCTGACGGGATGATTAACCCACCTCCCTAAGCATGGTATTTCGCAACACCTAATCCGTGAGTGCCTGGAGTCTAGTGACTATGGCCATAAGTCCCTTGAAACTTGATATTACATCCCAGCCTATTCTCACGTATATTATTTTGCTATGTGAAAATGGTTTTCGATGTGTGTGTTGTGTGACTTGAAATGATGATGCATATAGAGATCTAGTGAATTAATGATTTCGCACAGATAAATGCTATTTTAAATAAATGCATATGGTTTTATAAGGAAAATAAATGTGTATCTTATGCATTGTACATAATATAATTATCTACCTGCTTTCATATTTTTTTTACTAAGCATGTTAGCTCACCCCCTTATTTCCTACTCTACAGATTCTGTGCCTTCGAGTGTATCTGCTGCATTTATTCTTGTTACCGTGCTCTCTAGTCCTCCAACAGTACAGAGGTATACACATATGCAAATTTTGTATCTGTTTAGTAATGCACAGTGACATTATCTTTTGTATTTGGGGGATGTATATAATAGAAACTGATGTAAACAACTTTGTTTAAATAAAATCACAGTTCTATATTATTTTACGTAACTTTAATACGAAATGATTGAATGGATGAGAATGAGGTAACTGATATTGACTCACAGCCTAACTATTAGTAGTGTGGTTAGTCACGAAAATAGGTCCTGACAGAATCACATATTTCATAGATAGCTAGCACATAGCTAGGGCATAGGCACTAACAGCACTCATTATGTAGATCACCTATAACCATGCTGCGTCGGCATGGGTCTAAACATTAAAAACCACAATGGCAATGCATGATGTGCTACTAGTATACATTGTAGTTGACTTAACTCTCAAATCAATTTACATAATTGTTTAGATAAATCAAATTCAGAGTCATGATTTTCTAAAATATATTTAGAAATCAAGTTTAGAAATAATATAATTCAAAATCACATTATTTTATTTCAAAAGTATTATGCATATTCAAAATGAAGTTTGGGTTGTTGTGGTTTCAAAGGTTCGGTTTCTAAGACAAAGGATACTCATTTTCATGAAAATCTACTAAATAAGATTAAACCAGTATTTTCTCCTATACTTTAATAAATCCCTATTTTCTAATTTGGAAATCACCTAAAGCTAATTTTGATCAATCAAATCATGTTTTAAATATTTTTTTATTAAAAGCGAGATAAGGGATATCATTACGGATTTAAATTACATCCCTTACCCATTTAGCATAGCACCACTTTCATCCAAATATCTCTTTAGCTTCAATGCCACATTAGGCATACGGTATCATTATCAAGCATATTTAATTACCAATATCGTAAATAAAAGCCACATCATCACATATCTTATTCATAGTCATGATCAAGTTCATCTGCATATAAGGTCAACATTCACATATTCAATCCATAATGTTGCACCCTATTTTTCTTAAAATCCGTACAAATTTTATCGGTATCATTTTACTTACTAACTAAACGGTTGGGCTATGAGTCAATGTTAGTCTAGACAGATTACTTACATTCATGTTAATTCCCATATCATACTATCAAATGAAAATTAACTTTCATTAAACTTTGTACATCCATGTCATATAACTGTATTTACATGCGTCTGCATCCCCAATGTTCTACTTATAAACATCATTGCGCAATCATATCTTTAGATACAAAAGAATCATAAACGTGTATACCTCTGCGCAACTGGGGAAGCTGTGAGTGCTCAATAATCCTCAAAAAGAAGCACCAGAATACAGCAGAGCTCACACTATTAGAGGTAATCTATGGATAAGGGAAAGTAAAGGGGTAAGCTTAACATGCTTCGTAAGGTAAACATGTAAGCAAGTAGATAACTGTACTATCTACATGCTTGTAATGTCATGCCTTGTAGGAGGATGATGACAATAAGGCATAAAGATCAGTACATTCAGTGTGTAAAAGATCTTATAGTGAAATCATAAGAAAAATATTACAGAACAAAAAACGTTCAATTATTCAGTATATTTAGAAATTGGAACAGTGGAGACTAGGCAGAACATACAGTAAGTAGTATCCCGTAAATGGAGGACATATGGTCATTGTCAGTGATTCCAAGCATCATGGATCAGGTGTGCAAGGATATCAATTGTTGTGTGGACTGGTCAGCAACCCATCAGCCCTCAGAAGTTCGAAGACTGAAAACACGGTACAGCGTACAACACATGTACATTACGCAGCACATCGTTCTCCGTGGACCACAATAAGACTGGGAGTGCTTGGATTGGCCAGGGATTTTGTAAGACCCACTTTTTAAGTACTTGTTGATGCATTTCCTTATGATTCATGTGATGTACACTTCCACATATTGATTGAATCATAAGAAGAGCTTTAAGTGAATTAAATTTGCAAACGGAATAAAACGAAATATCAGTGAATGTATGTAGTAGCCAAATAAGGGCCGAAATGGCCATAGGCCAAGCGAAAGGGATCGAAATCAAGTTGACAGAAAATAAGAATTTAAAATAAGAAAAGATAGTAGGTGTATGAAGGAAAGTCAGATTAAATTGGTTCTGAACAAGTGTAGGGGTAAAACGGTCAAAAGATCAAAAAATTAGGTGTAAATTCGATAAGAAAATTTTAATTAAAAATAGGGATTTAGGACATCTTTATTAATGAAGGAGAAATTATCGACTTTCGAGTCCAATTGATTAAGATTCAGAATTATTAAGATTTACCAAAAATTCACTCGGGACAATATCCTGAAAAAAATACAGAGAAAATATATCGAAAAAAGGGAAAAATAAATTAAATAAATTGAATAAATAAAATATATAGTTTATTAGATATTTTGATAAAAATATAGTATTTTAATGAATATAATAATAATAAAATAAATTATAAAACAAAAAGAAAAAGGAAATCTGGTTCGAAGAGAGAGAAAACAAAAGAGAACGAAAATAGAAAATAGAGAAGCTGAAGGCGCGTCTGAGAAGCCGATGAACAACCGGTGACCGACGAGGCCAGGTGAGGGCCGGAGAAGGAAGAGGAGCTTCAGGCGAACCTGCTGGTACTGGCAACGCGCCGTATCAGTGCCGAAGTCCGGCGAACGGAGGAGGAAAAGCCGACGGGAAAAAAGGGCTCGATTCTGACGATCCACGGTAGCTGGATGTGATCGGAGGGTACTGATGTGATCGAGAGGACGAACCGGTTCTGTTGGTACCGGTAGCGGCCGATGAAACGACCGAGAACGTCGGGGACAGTGAGGGCCCCGAAATGGCATCGTAGCCGGAAAGGAAAGAAAAAGAAAAAAAAGAAAGGAAAATAAAAAGGAAAAAGAAAAAAAAGGGAAAAAGGGGAGAAAAATCCTTGGGAAACCTTAAAATTTTGGGCAAGCCGATACTCGGTCAAATTAACCGAATTGATTTTCGAGAATTTAATTTAAAATTATATTTGATCGAAAATTAACTCGAAATTGAATATAAAATTGTACAGTTCGAAGATAAATAGCGTACGTGAGCCCGATAGAACTCTGATTTGCACACCATTGCATAATTTCGGGTAAGTAAAGCTCATTTACGACAATAACATGATTATTGTGCAATTGGAATTTATTTTGCGGATTTTGGATTATTTTCTGCATAAAATAAATTATAATTGAATTTTTGAATTAATTGTCGTAAATGATATACGGGCTATCCAAAGAGTTTGGAAAGAAGCCCAATGGGTATTGATAGGACCAATGAGCCAATAGACCCTGATGAAGAGAATTAATAAGTGGAAAACGGGCTTAAAATGGAGTTAGGCCCATTAAGAATTAAATGGGGCCAATTGAGTGTGAATGGGCCCAATAATGTAAACAAAAGCCCAGTAAGATTGAAATATAGTTGAACTCACAATAATTAACTCGAGATTTGGTTATGTGCAGCTCCGCAGAGTTGACTGTGAGAGTATCGGAGCGATACAGTATTGGTGGAAAAAAGATAAGCTCTCGCGTGATTCCAGGTAAGGGAATTTTACAGACTGCTAATGGTAACTTTACGCAAATTCGACCTCTTTTACATTCCCTAAATTTTTCTGAAGGGTCTAGATTTAAAATAAGAATTTTGGTGTCTAAATGGGTAAATGACCAAAATACCCCTGTGAAGGGTAAAATTTCCAAAATTAAGAAAAGTTGGGAGGAGCAAGAACAAGAGGTTCCTGCATGTTTTTGAGGTGTTTTGACACATGCATGAGTAGGCTGGCTAGCTTTTAAATAAAAATGCACAACATTGCGTATTTTCAACAATGTGATTTCTTTTGGAAATTGTTTTGAGATAACAAAGCCGTCTATGTGATTTTATGAAAGTGTGACGTGTTAGAGCTCCGCTCGCATGAGTTTTGATTTATGTGATGCATGCATTAGTGCTGGAGTAAGGGCTCACATTAGAGTTTTACATGCATTGGTGCTGGAGTCTAACTCGCACCAGATTTTTATATGATTTTCGTGACAGGGTGCTGGAGTCTAACTCGCACCAGATTTTCACTTGATTTTTATGACAAAGTGCTGGAGCCTAACTCGTACTTGTTTTACATGATTTTGACAGAGTGTTGGAGCTTAGCTCGCGCTAGATCTTATGAGATTTTATGAAACGCATGTTGGAGCTTGGCTCGTACGAGATTTTCCTTGATTTTATGAGAGTGTTAGAGCATCGCTCGCACTAGTTTTATGAGAACATGCTATGAGCCGTGCTTGGAGTGTCGGGTAGACTGTGTGTCACACCGATTAAATAGGCTTGCACGTACGTTTTAAGACAGGGCACGAGTATGGATATGAGATATGGGTCCACAGAGTACGTTGTACCGTGCGTATCGCATGGAGTACGTTGTACCGTGCTATATTATATTTACGTGGCATCTTCAGATGCGAGTGATTGGGTAGGACCAACAGGATGGACTGACTCACCTCCCGGGGCGGTTCCCAATAGTGGTGAGATCCCACACACAGGATCCGTGTAGCAGTGGGATCACGAGGATATGACCATAGTCCTGGTTATTTGCCTGAGATATATATATATTGCCTACTCTTGCATGTTATAAATTGATGTTTTGAGAAGCATGTCTTATGGACTTTTATGTGAGTCTGGATCACCCGAGGGAGGGGTTGAGTCCTGACTGAGATGTAATTTTGATGAGAATGAAACTGGGATTTAAACTCGTGCATGTTACTATTGCTTTGAAAAGCAATTGAATTCATGGTTTTGTGTGAGTCGGGAATACCCGAGGGATGGGTTGAGTCTTAGCTGTGTTGTGAAATTTTAACGAGAATGAAATGATTTAAATGGATTTGCATATTGAGTTTTCCAAGCTCTTTGAAATCCATATGTGAAATTGTTTCACATGACATCATGAATTGTAGCATCTATTTTCAAATTGTATGGAGAAATGGTGGTTTATGCGTGGTACCACGTTCATGTAGGTTGTATGGTTACCTACTTGTTCGTAAGATTGCCTTATTGAGCTTGATGTGCTCACCCCTTTCATTTTCTCACCCAGGTCATTTTCAGTAGACCTTGATGCGACTGAGTACTGCATTCCAGACATCCGCTGCTGGCCATCACTTGAGGTATATACACGTTGTATATATTGTATCCAAATAACATAAGCACAGTACTATATTTTATATTGACATTGGGATGTATAGATTGGGTACATATTGTAAAGAAATGAAAAGAAATTAGTGCATAACGTATGAGTTTATATTTAATTTAAATTATGCACTATCTGTAAAATGTATGGTGATGATATAGGCACTAACACACAGTCCAATTATTGGTTGTGGTTGGTCATGATCAGAGGTCAGGTAAGTATGAAAGAAAAACGAAAAGTTTACTCTGATTTTTGGGTAGTTTTGGTTCGTGACAGATTTGCCACCCCAATTATCATAAACATTCATTGCCTTGTCTCAAATCGAGTGCAAGCCCGATGGTGCAACACACAGTCGACACATCGGTTAAGCACAGTTTTCCCATATAATCGATAGGCAGCTCGATTAATTCAAAACTAGTACTAAAATGGTGTATAATACTCAAAATAGTGTATAAGAAGTAGCATGGGTAGGGACTTCCCGTATGGTCACCCGTCCATTGAATTTCCCCCACACATGCATGCTTAACTTTGGAACCCATGCAGTTTTATGCAGATGAAGGAAACTTAAGCTAGCCCATAATGTAAGACCTGAAATCCATTATGGTATTCTTCAAGAGTCGTTCATGTAATCCTTAGATTTTACTACTGATGATCAAATAAATAAGTTTGTTTTAGTTTTGGATCAATTTAACTTAAGTTAAATCTCTGAATGTACCAAAGTGAAAACGATGAGTAATGGTAAGCTCGAGTTGAACCGAATTAAATTCGACCAATCTAACTGATAATGATGACTAAAGACATTAAAATATAGGTATGTCATGAAGGGAAGTTGGTTTGGATTGGTACCGATAATGCTGAAGTGGTGAAAATACCAAAAAGGGCCTAAACGAGCTCAAAATCAATCGTTTGAGTTGTTTTTGGCGTTTTTAGCTTCCAAAGGTAGTAAAAAACTAAAGATCGGTATCCCATGCATGGAAAACCTTATAAATGAGTTAGTTAACTATAGTTAAACGTGGTCAACAAGTCAAAGGTCAAAGTCAAAGTCAAAGTCAGAATTGGTATATAGCCTTTAACCAAGTAACTCAACCATGGTTAACTTAACCCAACCATAGTTAAGGCATGAGAAAATTAATCTTGGGTTAGGAAACTTAATTTCCAGCAAATTAAGCTTAAGAAATTAATATAATGCAATTGGGTTAAATGTGACATGGGCTAAATAGAAATGCAAAGAAAAAATTAGGCTAATGTGACGCCTCGGAAGCGCGAAAAACATGGCAAAATTAAAACTTTTTCACATCCATTCACAATAAAGGGTGCCTTCCTATGCAGTGTCATACATCATCATACATATCATACCTCAGGATCTCCTCATTTCATAATTGTATTTCATCCAATTTACATTACTCAATTTAATGTTAATTAATCCTAATACATCTCATACATCATTGTACAACAAGTGTCTGTAATTACAACTTTAGTCTGGATACATGAAAAGATAAATTATACCTCAAATACAATATATAGCCTTGAGCTCAAGTCCTCTACTAGCCACTACTCCGTACGTCGCAGGAAAAAACTCTCTTCACTTGAAGAAATCTAGGGGGGAGAGAAAACAGGGTGAGCTTCTAAATCGCTCAGTAAGGTGGTAAGGGACTCGTTAATAAAACAATGATTTGTACAGCACAATCATTATATCTCGTAGTTGAAACTCAATTAAAACGTAGCATGAACTCGTTAAAATATCATTCTCATCTCGTTTATCTAAAATCATGTAAAAACATGAGTACATAACTCAGTACAAATCACAGTCACAAGCATGTGGAAATCAAAATGCGATAATAATTTTTTTTCCCGTTAAAACGTGATAAAAATCACCTCAATAGAATGCACGTGGCACAGAAACACAACTCATGTGTATAAAAAGGAGACTAGGCAATAAAACTCATATAAAACTCGTCATGGCACATCATAATAAATATCCTCTGGGTGCGCATCCCAGGCATCCTCATAAGAGGGAACGTCAACATATGGTAATGTACATGGTATATTAGACTTACATGTTACCAGAACAAGGCCCGGGCTTACAGGTTACCAGAGCAATGCCTCTCCTCATGCACACTATCATGTGGTCCCTGGATCAATTCCCAGGCGGCCCACTCTATCGGTCTTACAATCTACCAAAGCAAGGCCACCCAGCATGACTAGAACGGGGGTCATCTCACGTTACCAAAACGGAGGAATATTGGACTTACATGCTACCAGAGCAAGGCTCAGACTTACATGTTGCCAGTGCTCCCAACGCTACCATAGTGGAGGAATAATAAGACTTACATGTTACTAGAACAAGGCCCGGACTTACATGCTACCAAAGCAAGGCCCGATGTGTATTCAACATGACACGTCTATGTCTCAATCATTAGCCATTACCATATAAAGCGTTTTACCTTCATGTAGAACTCATAAGGGTTTTCTCTCATAAATCTCATTTAAAACATTTGTGTACCCAACATAAAACATGTTAAGAACCGAGTCCCAACCGGTAAAAGCACGAACATATTTCTTAATCTCAGTACGCCTTAACGTAGAGCCCAAATCGCTTTTCACGTTTTAACCATAAAACGATTGTAAAACATTTTCACGCTTAGTTAATAACTCATAAAAGTTAGGCCCCAACCAGCTATAAAATTGAGTGCACTACTCATTAACAACTCATAAAAACATGCTTGTTTGCTCAAATCACTTTTCATGCTACAATTAACATCAAAACACATACACAAACGAGTTTAAGTGTTCCCTTACCTCTTTGCACCTCGTATAGTACAATCGTTCCCCCGTATCACGGACTAGTCTCGTATTCCTCTCTGAAACTCCTAAGCTGTCCAAACGATGTAAAAACATCAATAACCCAACTCAATCGCATTATTGAGCACACATTTGTTCATATTCTCATTAACACCTCAAATAACTCAATTCTCACAACTCTATCACAATTCACATTCTCATCCACTACATCTCAGAATTCTACATTTCTCACACCATAATCCATGCTAAATTCACCTTATTGTCCCAATTTAAATTTATAGCCATAATTCCCAAAATTACCACAAATTGCCTAAACTTACCTTTACTCCTACAAAATCATAGTTTCATCAATCCTTAACCATTTCCTAGCTATTTAATCACAATGCCTACAACCATAATCACCAAAAAATCACTTTAAAATTCAAGATCAAAGTTTAGAATTTACCCAAACTTGTGGAGTGCTAAACTCTTTCCTTGATTCAATCCGTCTTTCGATTTCCAAGTATGTTGTTCTCCTTTGGATAAAGAACAACTTTCCTTCTTGCTATAACCTTTGATTTTGGATGAAAATGCAGACTTTGGAAGAGAGAGAAAGCTAGGGCTCAACTAAAATGGAGGTTTGGAAGAGAGAGAAAAGATGAAATGCAAGAAAACACTGGGGGTCCTTTTATAGACAGAGGGTAGGAGATCGATTTGATCCTTGATGAGATCGATCTGCATTTGAATTTGGGAAAGTTTTTGGGCAATTTTATGCCTAGGAGATCGATCTGTCGTAGGGTGAGATCGATCTCTTAATGGCTTTATGAGATTGATCTGCTCTAATTATGAGATCGATCTCTAGTTTACAAAATGTTTCAGGAGATTGATCTACTCCTTAAGGACATCAATCTTCTCCTTATAGAATGTTTCATGAGATTGATCTGCTCCTTGAGGAGATCGATCTTCTCCTTAGAGAATGCTTCATGAGATCAATTTCTTCCTCATGTGATCGATCTCTTCATTATAGAATCATAAAGAGATCGATCCTCTTCCATTGGAGATCGATCTGCTCACTTAATTTCCTCATTCCTTGTCATTTTGGCCTACCGGATTGATCCTCTCTTCTTTGAGATCGATCTGTCCTCATAGTTTCACACTTAACATAAAATCTCCACATATAATGGCCATAGTTTACTCTATTGATTAAATTCTCATTCATTACTCATTCATCACTTAAAGATCTCATTCCATACCATCTCAATATAGAGGTAAATCACATTTAGTTCAATTCAATTACACTTCATGTTCTCATTACATAATTTAGATATGTACAAAATTCTTAGATCTCACAGCTAATGGAATTGAAATGGCCCAAGATGGTGAAAGGCATGTGGGCTGAATTTGGCAGGGACCATAGGCTGAAATTTTAAACACATATATAATCTTAAATAATTAAGGAATGGGCCAAGGAAATGAGTCCAAATTAGAAGCCCAATTGGAATAAAATTGGAAGCCCAAATTGAGATATAAATTAAGCCCAATAACAAACCAAACCCAAAACAATAAAAAGCCCATTTAATGGGTTGATTTTTTATTAATAAATATCTAGATTTTTCTCTAAAAATCAGACCCCATCTTCTTCAATTTGCTACCGTCTTCTTCCTTTCATTTTCTTCCAAGACAAACTTTCTTCATCAAAATTGCTCCATATTCCAAGGGTAATAACATATCCAAAAAGTAGCATCTAACAAGCTGAATTGAAGGAGCCAAATTCCCCTATTATATTTGGCCATTCTTAGAAAATCAAGCTAGGTAATTTCTTTTACCTCAAATCTAATATATGTTGATGTATGGAATTTATGGAGTAGGATTGTATAGAAATTGGTATGAAAAACAACCTAGAAGGCATGAATCTAAGCTTGGCCGAAATGGGTATGGAGGGATTACTATGAACATGATGGGTAGTTTAAATTTTTAATGTGATGGTTGTCACATGAAAATGATTATGAGAATGATAGGTGGGATCAGATTTGAAGAATGGTAGAATTTGTTCATCATGCACATAAGGTGTTTGATGAAATGCTTGAATGAACTAGGAAGATAGCATGAAACATGCATACCAAGTGCTTGTAGAAATGCCTCGGTGAACTTGGGAGGTTGTAAGTTGGCTTCGTTGTGGAAATGAGTCAGCCCTACCAAGTATTCGGTAAAATGCCACAATGGGTCAGGCTTGTATGACGGACGACACAAGTTAGCTAATGGGCTTAATGGGTGGCCCAAAGTTAGCTAATGGGCTTAACAGACTAATGGGCCTTAATGGATATAAGAAGAAAGGTTGAATTGGGCTTAAGATAATATTGGGCCCATTAAGTGGACAATTCAGCCCATGAAGATTCAACGGGCCGAAGACTTCAATTTGACTGAAACTAGAATATATACGAGTCCATAAGGCCTAATAAAATGATTGGTGATTTTATGCAGCTTTAGGGAATATAATTGAAGCTAAATGGACTGAGTGACTGACAGTGTTGGGATAGGAGCACAACCGACCCACACTAAGGTAAGAGATTTATGCAAGCTGTTAGAGGTAATTATACGTACATGAATTGACCTTTCGTAGGTAAATAAGTACCGTAGAATAGGTAGCTATGGAAATATCTAGGTATAAGCCTAGTTATAGAAATCACCCCATACCGTTCTCAATTACTGTCTAAATTGCATTGTAAATACACGTACATTGCACCACTACATAAACTGCATGTTTACTATGCATTACTATTTCCTATGGTTTTATAACTGCAAAATGATAGGTTAGCTCTTCTTTTTTTATCTACATAAAACTACATGTATTTTAAAGTTAAGCGTGCTTGTGTGAGGAAATACCATGGATGAGTGACCAAATGGGAAGCTCCCACCCTCGCTACTTTACATGCCATTTTAAGTATCGTGCACTGTTTTAACACTGGATTACGAGATAAATGAGCCACCTATCAATTTGAGTGTTGATTGTGTGTTGCACTGTCTGGCTCGTACTGGTTTTTAGACAAGGCATTGGATGTTTACTGAAACTGGGGTAGCAAATCCCTGGCCAATCCAGGCACTCTCAGTCTTACTGTGGTCGACAGAGTACATTATACTGTGTGAATAACATGTGAGTATAATGTACCGTGTTCTTAGTCTTCAGACTTCTGACTAGCCGATGGGTTGCTGACCACTTCCCTCGGTATTGAACTGGATACTCTTACATACCTGATCATTGAAGCTTGAGACCACTGACTATGGCTATATGTCCCACACTGTTAACTGTGTTCTGTGCTTAGTCTCTACTAGATAAACTATTGAGCAACTGAATGGTTTATGTTTTATACTGAACTGAATGTGCTATTACTGTGCAACTTTTTATACATCCCATGTACTGAGATTTGTTCACTATTATTGTTTTGCAAACGTAAATGTTTTACTTCATAGCATGGTATTTTAAGCATGTCGATAGTATGGTTATCTACCTGCTTGCATGTTTACCTTACTAAGCTTGTTATGCTTACCTCTTTACTTTCCCTATCCACATATTATCTCCAGTAGAGTGATTTCTGCGGAAGTCCTATATCCATTTTGCTCACAACTTCCCTATCGCACAAAGATATACACATTTGTGATTCTTTTTGTATCTGAACATTTAGATGTGCAGTGATGTATATAGGCAAACATCGGGGGTGTAAACGTATGTAAGTATAGTTATATGGATGTATATACAAAGTCTTGGTAAATGTAGATTCTATTTGGTGGAGTGATATGGAAATGGATCTTAAAATAAGTAAAGTGACTGGACTAACATTGACTCATAGCCTAACTATTTAATTTGTATGTGGAATGAAATCGCAAAACATTTGTAGGGATTTTAAGTAAAATGGGTATGAGATATCGCTTCTCAGTTATGAGCAATTGTAATTCAGTAATGCACAGAAAACATGCAGTTCATGTAGTGGTGCGATATACGTGTAATTACGGTACAGTTCAGACTGTGAGTACGGACAATATCGAGTGGTTTCTATTACTAAGCTTAAACCTAGATATTACGATAGCTATTTATCCTATAGTACTTAATTCCCAACAAGGATTCAATTTGTGTACGTACAGTTACCTCTAACAATTTACATAGTTCTCTTACCTCAGCAATGGTGTGACACTATTTTGGCACCGTCAGTCAATCAATTGCTTAGCTCCAATTTTTATCTCCTGAGGTTGCTGAATATCACCAATCATTTTTATTTGTCTTTATAGACCCGTATGCACTTCGTTTATGATCGAATTAAAGTTTTGGGTCTAATTACTTTACATGGGCCGAATTGCTCACTTACTGGGCCCAATTACTTTACATAAGCTGAATTGCTCACTTAATGGGTCCAATTCCATTTTAGGCCTAATTCAACTTTTACATTAAGGCCCATTAATCAATTAAGCCCATTAGTCCATCTTGGGTCGTCTATTATGTAATCTTAACCCATTGTGGCATTTCATTAAACACTTGGTGGATGTAACCCATAACCACATCCAATCCAACTTACTACCCATCCAAGTTCTCTTAGGCAATTTGACAAACACTTGGTGTGCATGTCTGATGCCATCTTCCTAGTTCATTTAGGCATTTCTACGTACACCTTATGTGCATGGCCAACAAATTTAACACTTTTTAAATTTTGATCCCACCCATTATCACCATCATCATTTCCATCTTACAACCATTAAATATGTCAATTAAAACACATAACATATTCTTCATAAATCTACCCCTATCCATTTGGCCAAGATGAGATTCATGCCTTATAGGTTGTTTTCCATACTAATTTCTATAGAATCCTACTCCATAAATTCAAGACATAAACATATATTAAATTAGAGGAGAAAGGAATTACCTAGCTTAGTTTTCCAACCTTGGCTGAATATGAGGGGAGAGTTTTGCTCCCTCAATTCAACTTTGTTTTATGCTACTCTTAGGTATGTTGTAGCTCTTGAAATATGGAGCAACTTTGGTGAAGAAAGCTAGTTGAGTTGGTAAGTGTAGAGGGGACTTTGTCTAGTGAGAGAAAGCTTGCACTTCAAACAAAAAATGGAGGAAAAGATGAAGCAAGAGGGGCGGCAGCAATGAGACACTAATTTTGATTTTATAAACAATTTTCTAGGCTTTTCATTAATTAAAATTCAGCCCATAAATTGGGTTTTAAATTTCCTTTGTGCTTTGGCTTGTTTTGGGCTTGTTATTTGGCCTAGTTTATTTTTCAATTGGGCTTTTGATTTGGGCTTTAATTCTTGGGCCCAATCTCTTAATTATCTGGGCTAAAAAATCCAGCCCAAGGCCCATTAAAATTTATGCTCATTCTTCCTTTTCCATATTGGGCCTTCATAATTTTTCACAAGCCTAATCATCAATGAGCCTATATATTTAGCCCATATAACACTTAGCCCAATTATATTTCAATTAATTTCCCAAGTCTTATTTGCTACAAATTAATTTTATTAAGCCTTGAATTTAAGTTTCTATTCTATAATTTTATTAAGCCTTGAATTTAAGTTTCTATGAATTAACTGTGGTTGGGTTAAGTTAACTATGGTTAGGTTACTTAGTAAAAAATACAATATCAATTCTAACTTTGACTTTGACCTTTGACTTATTGACCACATTTGACTATGTCTTATTATCCCTTGTATAAGGTTTCCCATGCATAAGTTACTCATCTTGGGGATTTGACTATCTTTGGAGGCTCAAAATGCCAAAAACAACTCAAACGATTGGTTTTGAACTCGTTTAGGGCCTTTTTGGCATTTTCACTATCCCAACATTGTCGGGACCTATCCAAGTTAACTTTCCTTCATAACATACCTATATTATAATGTTCTTAACCATTATTATAAGTTAGATTGGTTATATTCCATATGTTTCAACCTAATCATGTCCTTACCCATATTTGGCACTTTTGTTCCTTCAGAGTTGTAAATAGGTCAAATCGATCCAAAATCGAAACATATTTCCCTTTATGATTAACAGTAATAAGATTCAGGGATTACAATGGATAAATCTTAAAGGAAACAGTGACAAATCTTGGGCCTTACATTTCTCCCCTCTTTAAGAAATTTGGTCCTCTTAATTTAAATCAAGTCAGTTCTTAAAAAGCTCTGGATATTTCATGCACATCAGGTTCTCCAACTCGTAATTAGCTTCCTCAGAAGTGTACTACTGCCAGAGAACCTTGACCAGAGAAATTGTCTTAGACCGTAATACTTTCTCCTTCCTGTCCAATATCCAAATGGGCTTCTCCACATAAGTCATATCTTCTTTCAGTTCTAACTGCTCATACTTAATCACATGTGTTGGATCTAGATGATACTTTCGGAGCATCGAAACGTGGAAGACATTATGAACACCTGATAGATCAGGTGGTAATGCCAATCTATAAGCCTTGTCTCCCACTCAGTCTAAGATCTTAAAAGGTTTAATATAACGAGGAGTCAACTTCCCTTTCTTTCCAAACCTCATTATGCCTTTGGAGGGAGAAACTGTCACAACCCTTTTTATCCATTTCATCTAAAAATCACCATAATTTTTTTCACTTTATTTGTTAACTTACCCGGTTGTGAACAACTCTCATAAACATAATTGGGTTATGAGTCAGTATTAATCATCATTTACCATACCTCTTTCAATTGATCAAAAAGCAACATATACATTTGCAAGTTTAAGTCATGTACTTATACATGACATGTTTGCTAACATTTACATCCCCTATATTACAATACAAAATGATTACTGTGCTATTACATGTTTAGATACAAAAAAAAAAAATTCATTTGTGTATACCTCTTGGCGATGAAGAGCAGCGGATATCTAAATACAACGTCTCAGTCCTTCACTAGGCTACTATACGCACTCTGTAGAGGGGGAAAGTGAATGGGATGAGCAACGACATGCTCAGTAAGGCAATAATACAAGCATGATAGATAACTACACTATCTACATACTTATAGTGTCATGCATAACGTTATTAATATTCAGAGCATAAGGAAATATTAAAACTATGCCACATGTATATACATATATCATGCACTGAAAACATGGGAATAGGCATGTAAAACATGGAAAAATCATCAGGTAAAACCTCTCATGCTCATTATCATTAACACTCATCATAAAAAGGGGAACTCAACACAAAACATCCCTCAAGATTTATCACTTTCTCAAAACACGTCAAAATTCATCACAAATAGCAACACCATATCTTTAAACACAATCCCACAAGTCTCGACCCCTCCATCGGGTCTACCCTGGACAACACAAATCATACTCAGCATACAAAACCATGTGATATCATGTGAGACAGGAGGTCACTATATATATCAAGGACTATGTTGGTCAACTATGTCCTAATCATCCCAGACCACACAGATCCCGGTGTGCGGGACATCTTACTAGAACGAAGGTAGGTTAGTTCTTCGCCAGGCTTTTTAATCAACATAACAAACCACATGATACAGCATACTCCGTGTGATATATACGGTATAACGTACTGCGTGGACCTATATCATGGTTGGGGGTGCTAACCGTAGGTCTTATCTATCCTAGCCATGTCTAACCTACTCAGTCTCAAGTGCACGTGTGAGCATCTCATTCTTCTGACTAGCAGTCTACACGAGGCATCCAGCATGACTCATTACATATCACAGTGTGAAAACTTGTGCGAGCTAAGATCCAACACGATTCATGCATCATCAATAAATTCCCTCGTACGAGCAATGCTTTAGTACGACTTTTATGCATAATAAAATCAATGGAAACCATGTACGAGCTAAAGCTCCACTATGGTTATATGCATAAGAAAATCAATTGAAATCCATGTACGAGCTAAAGCTCTAGTACGATTTATGAAACATCATAACTCAAAACATGATGCGAGCTAGGCTCTAGCACCTTTCATACATATCAAAACATCAAAATCCAGTGCGAGCGGGGCTCCATCACGATTTAACTCATACAAATCCGATAGGAGGCTCCATTTTAACAAAACACATTCAAAATCACAATTTGCACCTAACTCGTGCTATTTCATGAAATCATGAAAATTAAATAGCCAGCCTATCCGTAAGTTCGCTTAAACCAAAGAAATGCATTTCATAAAAATGTCAAAACATGATATTTATGCAATTATTAACCTAACTATCCATTTTTGTAAGATTCACTTCAAAACGAAATCATATATGTTAGTAGCCGTTCACACAAACCATTTATGCTCTTCTAGATAACCAAGCAATTGCAAAGCCCTACATACACCCACAAAATACGTGCAGCTATCTCTAAGTACTTACAGAATTCCCTTACCTAGAATAGTGTCGAGTGATTCCACTTCCTTAAAGCTGCTCGTTTGTGTAGTTCTATTCGCCTCCAACGAAATCTTCGGGACTGCACGAAATTACATATCACATTAATTTAATCTAATGTAATCAAATTCTTGTGTTTACTATAGTCGATTCAACTTATAGTTTCCATTAACACTTATAAGGCCCAATTTTGGTTGTTCTACTTATTTCTCAAGATTCTATTGAATTCTATAGGCCTATTGATTCACACTAATTCGGTATTAAGTCTATAACGCCTCTAGTTTATCATTTACTTCACTATGGCAATTTATCAAATACTTTATATGCTTAGTTTCATAACTTGACTAATCTTACAATGTAGCTTCATTCAATCATCTCAAAATCCTGCTTATCACCTCACTAACATCTTAGTATAATCCATTTATCATCAACTCAACCATATCATCTTTTCTCACACTAGCTCATTCTAGGTTATGCTTGTTCTATGACATTCTAGGTAGTTTCAATCATCAATACATACACCAATCTATTCACAACAACAACTAGATAATTATACTTTAAGTTAGTGTATTAGAAACTCACCTAGCTTAACTTTCCTCTCTTCCAAATTTGAAGACTCCTTTGCTCCTTCAATCTAACAAATGAAGTGTTGATTCCAAGCTATGTTGTTCTTCTCTTTAAAATGAACAACTTTGTTCTAATAGCTTTTTCTCAAATCTTTATGGAAAGGGGGTGGAATCTACAGTGAGAAAGCTAGGTTAATGTTAGAAATGGAAGAAATGAGTTTGTTCTTATGAAATGCAGATCCAACTGCTTCGTTTTTATAGAAAATGCCTTAGGAGATCGATTTACATAGGGTGGAGATCGATCTGGCCTTGCTTGAAACCTTCAGAATTCGACATTTTACAGGCAAGGGATCAATCTGTTGGAGTGCATGAGATCGATCTGCTCAGGGTAACCAGTCAGACCCACATTTTTATGTATCCAGTAACTTATGATTTCTATGTGTATGAACACTCTATTATTATAGTTGAATCATAATAAGAGTATTTACTAGATTTAAAGTGTTAGTAAAATGATTTAACACGAAAAAGCTACATAAAAAGCCTAATGTGAGCTATAAGAGTCACAGGCTAAACCAAGTGGATCTAAATCATTCTGACTGAAAATAAGAACTTAAAATGAGAAAATATAGAGAGCTTATGAAGGAAAGTCAGATTGATTTAGTTCCGAACATAAGAGAACGAGAGTAAAAGCTAAAAAGGGTAAAATGGACCTTTTCAGCGAGTTAAGGTGTTTCGGGTGTAATTATCTACCGGGAACAGTTGAAACATAAAGATGAGAGTGTAAAACATAAGATATGACACTTTCAAAATTTTGAGAAAAGTCAACTTGGTTAATGGTTAAGGAAAAAGTCAACTATAGTTAAGAAAAGTGGACTTTTACCATAGTTGACTAACCATTGTTAGAAATTAATCTAAGTATGGAAAAAAATTGAGGAAAAATATTCTTGGTCAGAATATAAGATAATCATCCCCGAAAGTTAGGAAAATTTATTTGGAAGGATTTCGGATTAAATTTAATGGTTAAAAACGTAATGGGCCTAAAGTGAAGATTTTAAAGCCTATTAAGGTATACTAAACGTAGATCGAAATTCTTAGGTTCCTTAGACAGAATTGTTGGACCAATTGATAGGCCAAATTTTAAAGCCCGAGGTATAGTAAAATTTTCAGCTCGAAAACCCATTAAGAAAGCCCAAACCAAGAGGCCCAATTGGAAAGCCCATTAGATAAATATCTAACCATAGTTAAAGTTAACTATGACTCATTAGGTGACTCATAACTAAGCCTTAGAAAGTCAAGTTTAATGGCTGAAAAGTAAGGCTTAATAGCTAAGTAAATTGTTTATAAAATAAGCCACACCATTGTCATCTTCACCACACCATTCTTGTCTAGAAGAAGAAACCATTGAAATACATTTATCCAAGCTTTCTCTCACTAGAAATCACTAAGAATTAAGCATATTTGGAACTTGCATTCTGCATTAAAGTTGTTCCAAATTGAAAGGAGAGTGACATATGTTGGAATTGGCTATCAAGAAACCATAGTGTACAAGCCATGAGCCTCCAAAGTTTCGACCAAGTGTGAACACAAATACTAGGTATATTTTCAAGCTTTCAAATTCATATATGTTAATGTATGAATGATTTTAAGTATATTGGCATATGTTTTAAGCATTGAAACATATAAAATTACTATGATCATGGTGAAACCGAGAGTGAGTAGTGAAATATTGATGAATGCCCATGTGATTTTAAGGCATAAATGGATTAATGTACATGTGTTAATGATTATGGCATAATTAGAATTAATCAATTTGATTAATTAATACATGTATTAAGTTGGCAATCAAGGTGTTTGATAAAATGCCTAAATGAACTATATGATGTTTAAGAATGTTACTAATCAAGTGTTTGTGAAAATGCCTAAGTGAATTGGCTAAGGAAAGGGACATAGCCGGCTTGCCATGGTGTGACTGACGGCATGGAGAGCTCTCGGCCATGGCATGTGGCCGAGAGGTCCAATAGGCCAAGCCCAATCGTCCAATGTGATGTAATGTGTCTAGGACAAGCCCAATAAGAGTTGGTGGGCCCCACAAGCCCAATAGGCCTAACGAAAATGAATGGTAAAATGGAAATGGGCTTAAGGCATAGTTAGGCCCATTAAGGTTTATTAAAGCCCATTAAGGGAAATACACTGTATTTAATGTGAAATACAGTAGAAAAAGTCTAATTAACCTGATAAATGGTTATATGCAGCTCCAGAGAGTATTGGAGAAGCAAATCGGACTGCTGAATCGAGTAGCGTTGAGAAAGTGAAATTTCTCGAGTGATTGCAAGGGACTTTTGTGAGTAGTTAGAGATACATGCACGTATTTTCTTCTGCTTTGACATTCACTTAAAAACTTTGAGGGTCAGAGAAAGTGAATAATAATTATTGTGACCCGATAGTGGCAAATTACGATTTTACCCCTAGTTAGTCAAAAAGTCAACTTTTGTGAAAAGTTGTAAAAAGCATGGAAACCACCATTTTGAGTGTTTTACTGCTGTTTAGCAGAAGAATAAATAGATGGGCTAATGATTTTAAGGTTGATGTAAAATAAGCATACTTTATAGTGCTGATTTTGATACTTTGTAAACCATCCCTTTCTTAAAGAGCCATCTATCATATTATGTGAGAATGAATCGTGCTGGACCACAGCTCGCACTGGATTTCATATATTTTCTACATATATTAGTGCTGGATTATGATTCGCACTAGATTTCCATGACATGCATGATAGAGTGCTGGAGTTATTACTCGTACTCGAATTTTACATTAGATACATGACATAGTACTTAAGCTATTGTCGGTACTTGATTTGATGAATTTTGTGCATAGCATGGTACTGGAGCTATTGCTCGTACTTGATTTGAAACATGAACTATGCATTGACCTAGTTGCTGGAGGTTTACTCGCACTAAAGTTGAGTTTGTGAAGTGAAACAATGTTTGAGCGGACTGTCAACTGTGAGTCGTGCTCAAAGGCACGCACTGTATGTGATACATAAATACATGTTGAAAACCATGCTTGCTTTCCTCGTGTAGATTGAGTGTCACACTATGAGAGGGTCACATGTGGATTTAGAGACGTGGTATGATATTCCATGGTTTTGAGGGCTAAGACCTATGACAGGCACCCCGAATGTGATGTAGGGTCCACAGAGTACTTTGTACCGTGCATGTGGTATGGAGTACACTGTACCGCGTGGTGTTGTGGAGTTGAGGAAGATATAGCTGGCGGTTGTGATGGACTGACCCCCCTTTCGTTGCTGCAGTGATGCCCCGCACACTGAGTACTGTGTTGTCTGGGATCACCATTATCGGATATGATCATAGTCTAGGATACTATTTACATTTTCACCACAAAGTCTCACATGATATATCACCTGATTGACTGATTTAATTACGGATAGACCTGAGGGATGGGACATACTTCGATTTTGTGTTGTGAATAATTTAATACCATATTTACTGTGATTTAAATATACATGGCATGATTTATTTAAAGGCATTGTGATATTATAAAGATGCATTGTTTTGCACTACATGCCTACATTTGAGAAAGAAAGCATGATTTCTGTACATGGGATTTAATCTGTACCAATATATATACATATATTTTAAAGACATGCTTTGAAAATGAGTTAAGGAAATAACGTTTTGAGGCATAGCATTATTTTGAGTAGATAGTGTAGATATCTACTTGCTTTCCTGATTTCCTTATTGAGCGCGTTGTATGCTCACCCCCCTTTTCTTTACATCTCTCTACAGAGGATCAGCAGTAGAGTGAGAGCTTTTGAGGGATAGTATTCCTGTGTCTACTGCTATTTCCCATCGATCGACAGGTATACATGTTTTGTACGTTTATGTATCTAAACATAGAAACAACACAGTGATGTATACGGTATATATTATGGGGAATGTACTTATATTAGATTTTATATGATCTCATATGTATTATAAAATAAGTTACAATCAGTAACAGTATATTGACATGTATGTATGATAATGGATGATATGGTATGTGAGGAAGCTAACATCGAATCACAACCCAACCATGAAGAGAGGAAAGGTAAGTTAAAAATGCAAAAAATTTATAGTGATTTTTGGTTAAGTCAGGATGGGTCTTGACATAATGAGATCGATCTATTTGAGGTAGAAGGCTTTGGAGATTGTTCTGGCTTTAGGAGGAGATCGATCTGGCCTATCCAAAGACCAATGGAGATCGATCTGCCTATGGGAGGAGATCGATCTGGTCCTACTCGAGGCAGCATGAGATCGATCTCTCCTTGCATGGGATCGATTTACCCTGCTTCCTGCAGCATTCTAGTTGTAATTTTCCCAAATTTACTAAGTTAAACTTCCATCCAATTGATTCTATACTCATTTTACAATTTATTCACACTTAGAACTTACAAGCATCTATTTCTTGTAATTCATATGTGTTAAGTTAATATATTTTGAAATGACAAAACAGTAATTCAATAATGGATATTATAAATCTAAAAATGTTTTAAACATGTTAAGAGTTTAATTAAATACTTGTCATTGCTAGAAACTGGGTATTAAAAGATGAGAGATCGATCTCATGAGACAAGAGATCGATCTCCTGGGTTTTCAAGTATGAGAGATCAATCTAATGAGAATATGAGATCGATCTGTTAAAGGATTAAAAACTCAAAGAGCATGTATAGGATGTTAAGGAAGAAGAGATCGATCTCTAGGTTTTATGAGATCGATCTTTAAATTACAAAATGCCTATGAGATTGATCTGGTCTAGGAAGAGATCGATCTCCTCTAAGGCAAAGGTTAATGGAATTAGATCAATCGTAGATCGATCTATGTTCAAACAGAGAGCTTATGAGATCGATCTCATATGGATAGAGATCGATCTCCTCAAAGTCAGAGAGTTTAGGAGATTGATCTAGGGTGTTTAGAGATCGATCTCCCCTCTACGAGAATGCTTGCTAGATCAATTTGGAGATCGATCTTGCTTCAAACAGAGAGATTAGAAGATCGATCTGATGGTTCGACAGATTGATCTTCACTAACTTTTTTCAAATTATAAGATCGATCTCTACAAATATGAGATTGATCTCCTTGCTTCAAGTTGCTTTGTAATTACAGGAATTTAAACTAGAAGATCGATCTGGTCATGATGGAAGATCGATCTGATACTCTATTGGAGGTTCCCAACGGCTCTTTCTGTAAAATCTTCAACGGGAAAAATAGCATTAAATGCTTCAACTACCAATCCTACTGTATAAAGCCAAGCATTGAAGACACTGGAAATAAGAGAGACTTGTGCTGTAAATTCTGAATATTCTCAAGAGATCATTCTTAACATTCTCTTTGTCTTCAACATCACATTGATTGTATTGTGTTAAAAAGCTTGTGTAGAAGTTATTCTTCCTACCCACAAAAGAAAGTTTCTATTTGTATTCATCCTTAATCCAAGAGAGAGGAGAAGAGTTCCTTTGTGAGATAATTTTGTAAGGGGTGAATACTTATCTTTGTAAAAAGGGGTAGAGAGGTTATTCCTTAACCTTAAAAAGGGAGACTGCATCAACTATTGAGATAGTGAAAGAAAGCTCTTGACAAGAAGGTCAAGAAGAGAGGAAGTAGGCAAGTGATTAGTCGAACCTCTATAAATTACTGAGTTTACTGCTTCCTTCCCATATCTCATTTAATTTATTGCACTATACTTTATTACTTATTCTTTGATTACTTGCAGTAAAATTCAATTAAGCTTAAATTTAGCATTTTCACTAGAAAACTGTGACATCTGAGAATTTTAGATATATTTTAATGATGTATTAAGAACTTGAAGTGTAATTTATTGAGCTAAGTGAATTGTGGAAATTATATTTGGAGATTTATGTGTAAGTGTTTAACATAAGTGTGAAACTAAGAGGTCAGATCGATCTTGGAGAAGGAGAGATCGATCTGGTGAGTTAAAAATGACAAGGAAGGAGGAATTTAAGGAGCAGATCGATCTCCAATGGAAGAGGATCGATATCCTTATGATTCTGTTTGAGAGAAGATCGATCTCATGAGGAAGGGATCGATCTCTAAATGTTTCTGTTTGGGAAAAGATCGATCTCCTCAAGGAGCAGATCGATCTCATAAAGCCATAAAGAGATCGATCTCACCCCTCGACAGATTGATCTCCTAGGCATAAAATTGGCCCAAATCATCCCCAAATTCAAATGCAGATCGATCTCATCAAGAGCCAGATCGATCTCCTACCCTCCGTCTATATAAGGAACCCCTGCTTTCTCCTATAACTTCACTTTCCCTCTCTTCAAAACCTCATTTCTGTCGAAGCCCTAGCTTTCTCACTCATCCAAAGCACCCATTTTCGTCTAAATCAGAGGCTGTGGCAAGAAGGAAAGTTGTTCCTCATCAAAGGGAGAACAACATACTTGGAAATCGGAAGACGGATTGAATCGAGGCAAGAGATAAGCTCTCCATAAGTTTTGGGTAATTTCTAAACCTCGATCTTGATATTAGAGATGATTTTGGTGATAATGGTTGTTGGCATTATGTTGAAATAGCTAGAATATGATTAGGGTTTGATGAAATTACAATGTAGTTGGGGTGATGATGATATTTAGCAATTTAGGTAATTTTGGGAATTTTGAGTTATAAATGAAAATTTAGACAATGTGGTGATTTAGCATAGATATTGTGGCATGGGAAGTGTAGGATGTTGAGATGTTGTGAATGAGATTGTGGATTGTGATAGAGTTACGGGAATTGAGAGATTTGAGATGTTATGAGCAATTATGCTCGATTTTGAGAATTGAGGTTACTGCGATGATGAGTATTGATGTTTTAACATCGTTTGGACAGCTCGGGAGTTCCAGAGTGGAATGCGAGACTAGTCCATGACAAGGGGGAAACGATTGCGCTATACGAGGTGCAAAGAGGTAAGGGAAACTAAACCATTTGTGTATATGATTTGTGAACTATTATAGCATGATTTGCTATTTATAAAACAAGCATGTTTGATGTGTTGTGTTTTGATGAGAATGCACACGATTTTTATAGCCGGTTGGAGCCCATTATTTTATGAGTTTATAAGCTGAGTGTGAAATTTCTTTATAAACCGTTGAGGTTGTGTGAGAAACGAATTGGGCTCTACGTTAAGGCAATATTGAGATTTGTGAAATGTGTGCGTGTTTTGCCGGTTGGGACTCGATTTTTAAATATGTTTTGTGTTGAGTACAAAACGGTTTTAAATGAGTTTTATGAGAGAAAACCACTATGAGTTCTACGTGAAGGCAAACCAGTTTTATATGATAATGGCTATTGATAAAGACTTAGGTGTGCAATTTTGAGTACACACCGGGCATTACTCTGGTAGCATGTAAGCCCAATTCTTCTCCGTTCTAGTAACATGAGAAACCCCATTCGGTGGCTATGCCACGTATATTTGGTGGCCGTTGCCACGTGAGAAACCCCATTCTATGGCTATGCCACGTATATTTGGTGGCCGTTGCCACGTGAGAAACCCCATTCTGTGGCTATGCCACGTGTGAATCTAAATCAGTGGCTATGCCACGTGTGTTTGGTGGCTGCGCCATGTGCATTATTATTACAGTGATTTTATCATGTATATTGAGAAAGCCATTATCGCATTATTTTCACTTACTTGGTTACTGCTCTATACTGAGCCTTTTACTTCATGTTTCCACATGATTTTGTGATATGAGAATGCTGTTTTGAGAACTTTCATGCTATGGTTTTCAAATGAGTATACTGAGTTTCACGTGCAAATAAATATTTTATGATGTGCATTATGGTTTATATAACGAGTCCCTTACCCCCTTACTGAGCAATTTAGAAGCTCACCCTGTTTTCCTTTCCCCCAGATTTCAAGTGAAAAAGGGTTTCCCTGCGACGTACGGAGTAGTGGCTAGTAGAGGAATTGAGCTCCAGGCCATATATTGTGTTTTGAGGTATCATTTATCTTTTCATGTACCCAGACAATTATTGTAATTACAGACACTTGATGTATGACATTGTATGGGATGTATTAGGATTAATTAACTTGAGATCGAGTAATGTATATGATATGATATATACTATTTAATGACGAGATCCTGAGCTATGATAAGTATGATGATGTATGACACTGCACAAGAATGCACTCTTAATTGTGAATTGTTGAGTAAAAAGTTTTAAATTTGCTCGATTTTTCACGTTTCCAGAGCGTGACAGAGCTTTCTTGGTATCAGAACTTAAGGTGTCTAGTACTGTCAGTGTCGGTTAAGTGAAATAGAACACATCCCAAGTGTCTGTAATAGCCTTGTCATGAACTAAATTTGAGGATTGAGATTTCAATCGATTTTGATATGTACACGTAGGAGACGAGTTGAGATAGAGAATGAGTAGATGACGAGGTCATTCGAGGAGGCAGGCAGAGTCCCCTCCGCCACCTGCTCCCCAATCAGAGAGTCCTAACTCTCAATTTAATCGGATTGAGACCGATGTAAGGTAAGGTTTTAAGCAGATGGCAGCCCTATTCGTGCAACACTTTGGAGTTAATGCCTCGGGTACTACTCCTAAACCACCACAAGGGCCTCCCATACCCCCAGTACAGATGGACCCAGTGCCCCCTGTCACTCAGCCTGATGACAGAAGTATGGTCTGACTAAAAGATTTTTTGAAGATGAATCCACCCGCATTTAGGGGAAAGAAGGATCCTACAGAGGCTGAGGAGTGGCTGATGGAGTTGAGAATTATATTTGATTATCTGGGGTGCACCGATGCTGAGAGGGTTAGTATGAGTATCTATATGTTGAAGGGGAAAGCTAGAGATTGGTAGGGTACTACCTAGGGTATTCTGATGTCCCGTCAGGATGTGATTGGTTGGGAAGAGTTTCAGACAGCCTTTAGGACCCAATATGTACCACGAGCCACCCAGAGGAAGAAACAAGCCAAGTTTTTGAGTTTGGTACAGGGTGATATGTCTGTGGATGACTATGAAAGCCAATTCACCGTGCTATTGAGGTATGACCCAGAGACCTTCAAGAATGAAGAGCTCCGCACAAAGAAGTTTGTGTATGGATTGAACCCCATCATCAGAGATAGATTGACAGGGCTATGTATTACTGAGTTTGGAGATGCTCTGAGACGAGCATAAGAGATTGAAAGAGGAATTGAGATGGTACAATCCCAGAACGAGCTCAGAGCGGTGAATAGAGATAAGGGCAATAGGCCAGCGATTTTTCAAACAGAGGCTCGGAAAGGCTCCTTCAGAAGAGGAATGATTGAGGTGCAGAAGGGTAGATTAGAGAGACCCAAAGGTTACCCTAACATTAGGAAGACCCCTCGAGATGTCAGGCCTAAGCTAAGGTTTTGCAAAAATTGTGGTCGAATGCATGAGGGAAGTTATACTGGGTCGATCCATAGATGTTTTAGATGTGGAGTCATGGGTCACATGGTGAAGGATTGCCCTCAACCTCAGAAACCACATGTTCCGGAGCCCACTAGACAACAGCCTCAAAGAGTGAAACCCCAGAGATGGGCCACTGCTGTAGAGAAAGGAAAGAGACCTGTTACACAGGGACGTGTGTTTACCCTAGATAAGGAGACCGCAGACACTTCTACAGAAACCATAAGAGGTACACTCTCTATCTGTGATTATAAGGCTCATGTGTTGATAGATCCAGGATCCACGCATTCGTTCATTTCTGAGCATTTTGCATGTAGATTAAACTTGAAGTTTGAACCTCTAGAGTATATACTACATGTAAATACCCCTATGCGTGAATCCCAAAGAACTGAGTTAATCTGTAGAGGATGTGGAATAAAGGTAGGAGATAGAGTGATGTTAGCAGATCTAATCATGTTAAATATGCATGGGTTTGATGTAATTCTGGGGATGGATTGGTTAGCAACCAATCGAGCGAATTTAGACTGCTACACTAAGATTATAACTTTCTCCTTACCTGAACCTTACATTGTACGTTTGAAATATTAAGGAAATAGACGTATAAAATTTTGTAAACAATTTGAGAATTTTAATATTATTTTGGAGAATATTAAATATGATTGTCCATGTGAAGTTTATGAAACACTCGTCTCAGATGATGATCGGGAACATCCGAGGATTGAGGATATACCTGTGGTTTGCAAATTTCTAGATGTTTTCCTAGATGAGTTACCAGGTTTACCACCAGAGAGAGAGCTGGAGTTTACCATTGATTTGATACCAGATACTCAGCCGATCTCTAAACCTCCCTACAGGATGGCATTAGTGGAACTTGAGGAATTGAAGAAACAACTACAGGAGTTATTGGATCAAGGGTTTATTAGACCCAGTGTTTCACCGTGGGGAGCACCAGTATTATTTGTTAAGAAGAAGGATGGTAGTCTCAGATTATGCGTAGACTACCGGTTGTTGAATAAAGCCACGGTGAAGAATAAATATCTATTGCCCAGGATTGATGATATACTCAATCAGCTAAGAGGGGCATCAGTCTTTTCTAAGATTGATATGAGATCGGGCTATCACCAATTGAGGATCAAGGAAGAATATATTCCAAAGACGGCCTTCAGGACGAGGTATGGCCATTATGAATTTCTGGTGATGTCCTTTGGATTGACGAACGCCCCTGCAGCATTTATGAGATTAATGAACGAGGTGTTCAGAGACTATCTAGATAAGTTTGTGATAGTCTTTATTGATGATATCCTAGTGCACTCTCAGTCGTATGAGGAGCATGCAAAACATTTATGGTTAGTACTTCAGATACTCCAAGATAAACAATTATATGGGAAGCTTAGTAAGTGTGAGTTTTGGCTGGATCAGATAGCTTTCCTTGGTCATATAGTCTTAGAGGAAGGAGTATCGGTGGATCCAAGTAAAGTGGAGGCTGTGCTTAACTGGGAAAGATCGAGGACAGTTACGGAGGTACGAAGCTTCCTTGGTTTGGCAGGATATTACAGAAGGTTTATGGAAGGGTTTTCCAGGATTGTCGCCCCTTTGACTAAGCTCACGCGCAAAGAGACTCCATTTATATGGACTGATCAATGTGAGCTCAGTTTTCAGGAATTAAAGAGGAGGTTGATAGCGGCACCTGTGTTAACTATTCTTGAGGGATCAGGAGGATTTTCGGTGTATAGTGATGCATCTCATCAAGGATTGGGGTGTGTGCTTATGCAGCATGGAAGAGTGGTCGCATATGGATCGCGACAGTTGAAAGACCATAAGCGGAATTACCCCACGCATGATTTGGAGTTAGCCGTTGTGGTATTTTCCTTGAAGATCTGGCAACACTACTTATATGGGGAAAAATTCCAGATCTTCACTGATCACAAGAGTTTGAGATATCTCTTTGATCAGAAAGAGTTAAACATGAGACAAAGGAGATGGATGGAACTCCTTAAGGACTATGACTGCGAGATTCTATATCATCTTGGTACGGCGAACGTAGTTGCTGATGCCCTGAGCAGGAAGAGTATGATATCTATGATGATGATCAGGGAATGGGATTTACTGGAGTAGTTCGCCGAACTTCAGATCAGAGTTAAAGAGGTAGAGACTAGATTTTTGGCTAGCTTACGGATAGAGCCTAGGATCATGGATCAAATTAGAACTAGGCAGCGCAATGATCAGAGGTTGATAGATATGGTTAGCCAAGCTGAACAGAGTTCGCAGTCGGATCTCACAGTCAGTGAGGATGGATTGTTGAGATTCAGAGGATGAATTTATGTATCGGACAATGATACCCTGAAGAGACAGATACTGAGAGAATCTCACTGCTCACGATACACCATGCACCCAGGGAGTACTAAGATGTACCGAGATTTGAGAAAGGTGTACTGGTGGAGTGGTATGAAGCGAGACGTGGCTGAGTATGTGGCCAGATGTTTAATATGCCAGCAAGTGAAAGCTGAGCATCGGAAGCCTGGAGGACTACTACAACCTTTACCTGTACCTACATGGAAATGGGAGCATATCACTATGGACTTCATTATGGGTTTGCCGAGGACCCGAAGAGGTCGTGACGCTATATGGGTTATAGTGGATAGATTGACCAAGAGTACCCACTTCCTTGCCATCAAGAGCATATATACTGTGGATACCTTAGCCGAGCTGTATGTCAGCGAGATAGCTAGATTACATGGGGCTCCAGTGAGTATTACTTCTGATAGAGATTCTCGATTTACTTTCAGATTTTGGACCCAGTTTCAGGAGTCCATGGGATCTCGATTGAGTTTTAGTACCGCCTATCATCCTCAGACAGATGGTCATTCAGAGAGGACTATTCAGACCCTAGAGGATATGTTGAGGGCGTGTACAATGGATTTTAAGGGATCATGGGATGATCATCTGACCCTAGCAGAGTTTGCGTACAATAATAGCTATCATGCGACTATTGGAATGGCACCTTTTGAGGCTCTATATGGTAGGAGGTGTAGATCCCCTGTAGCTTGGGAAGAAGTCGGTGACAAAAAGATAAATGCTCCCGAGCTTGTTGAGCAAGCTGTACAGAGTGTGAAACTCATATGTGAGAGGTTACGGGCAGCACAGAGTAGAACAGAAAAGCTACGCGGATGTGCGTAGTCGGCCACTCGAGTTTGATGTTAGTGATGCAGTATTTTTGAAAATATCACCGAGTAAGGGTATCATGCGATTCGAGAAGAAAGGAAAATTGAGTTCTCGATACGTAGGACCATTCGAGATTCTTGAGAGAGTGGGAGAGGTAGCCTACATATTGGCATTACCCCCACGGATGTCCGGAATAGACAATGTTTTTCATGTGTCTATGTTAAGGAAGTACCACCCGGACCCTTCTCATGTCTTAAAGTATGAAGAGATGGACATACAAGAGGATATGAGCTATATTGAGGAACCCGTCCGGATTCTCGATAGAAAGGAGAAGGTACTGAGAACCAAGAGTATCCCATTAGTGAAAGTTCTATGGAAACATCACTCAATGGAAGAGGCAACATGGGAACTAGAGAATCTCATGAAGGAGAAATACCCCCATCTATTTGACTAGTTGAGTTAAATTTGGAGGACCAAATTCTTTTAAGGTGGGGAGGATGTGAGATCTGACAATTTTAGATATATTTTAATGATGTAATAAGAACTTGAAGTGTAATTTATTGAGCTAAGTGAATTGTGGAAATTATATTTGGAGATTTATGTGTAAGTGTTTAACATAAGTGTGAAACTAAGAGGTTAGATCGATCTTGGAGAAGGAGAGATCGATCTGGTGAGTTAAAAATGATAAGGAATGAGGAATTTAAGGAGCAGATCGATCTCCAATGGAAGAGGATCGATCTCCTTATGATTCTGTTTGAGAGAAGATCGATCTCATAAGGAAGGGATCGATCTCTAAATGTTTCTGTTTGGGAGAAGATCTATCTCCTAGGCATAAAATTACCCCAAATCGTCCCCAAATTCAAATGCAGATCGATCTCATCAAGAGCCAGATCGATCTGCTACCCTCCGTCTATATAAGGAACCCCTGCTTTCTCCTGTAATTTCACTTTCTCTCTCTTCAAAACCCCATTTCTGTCGAAGCCCTAGCTTTCTCACTCATCCAAAGCACCCATATCCATCCAAATCAGAGGCTATGGCAAGAAGGAAAGTTGTTCCTCATCAAAGGGAGAACAAGATACTTGGAAATCGGAAGACGGATTGAATCGAGGCAAGAGATAAGCTCTCTATAAGTTTTGGGTAATTTCTAAACCTCGATCTTGATATTAAAGATGATTTTGGTGATAATGGTTGTTGGCATTGTGTTGAAATAGCTGAAAAATGATTAGGGATTGATGAAATTACAATATAGTTGGGGTGATGATGATATTTAGCAATTTTGGTAATTTTGGGAATTTTGAGTTATAAATGAAAATTTAGACAATGTGGTGATTTAGCATAGATATTGTGGCATGGGAAGTGCAGGATGTTGAGATGTTGTGAATGAGATTGTGGATTGTGATAGAGTTACGGGAATTGAGAGATTTGAGGTGTTATGAGCAATTATACTCGATTTTGAGAATTGAGGTTACTGCGATGATGAGTATTGATGTTTTAACATCGTTTGGACAGCTCGGGAGTTTCAGAGTGGAATGCGAGACTAGTCCATGACAAGGGGGAAACGATTGCGCTATACGAGGTGCAAAGAGGTAAGGGAAACTAAACCATTTGTGTATATGATTTGTGAACTATTATAGCATGATTTGCTATTTATAAAACAAGCATGTTTGATGTGTTGTGTTTTGATGAGAATGCACACGATTTTTATAGCCAGTTGGAGCCCATTATTTTATGAGTTTATAAGCTGAGTGTGAAATTTCTTTATAAACCGTTGAGGTTGTTTGAGAAATGAATTGGGCTCTACGTTAAGGCAATATTGAGATTTGTGAAATGTGTGCGTGTTTTACCGGTTGGGACTCGATTTTTAAATATGTTTTGTGTTGAGTACAAAACGGTTTTAAATGAATTTTATGAGAGGAAACCACTATGAGTTCTACGTGAAGGCAAACCAGCTTTATATGATAATGGCTATTGATAAAGACTTAGGTGTGTAATTTTGAATACATACCGAGTATTACTCTGGTAGCATGTAAGCCCGATTCTTCTCCGTTCTAATAACGTGAGAAACCCCATTCTGTGGCTATGCCACGTATATTTGGTGGCTGTTGCCACGTGAGAAACCCCATTCGGTGGCTATGCCATGTATATTTGGTGGCCGTTGCCACGTGAGAAGCCCCATTCTGTGGCTATGCCACGTATATTTGGTGGCCGTTGCCACGTGAGAAACCCCATTCTGTGGCTATGCCACGTATATTTGGTGGTCGTTGCCACGTGAGAAACCCCATTCTGTGGCTATGCCAGTATATTTGGTGGCCGTTGCCACGTGAGAAACCCCATTCTGTGGCTATGCCACGTGTGAATCTAAATCAGTGGCTATGCCACGTGTGTTTGGTGGCTGCGCCACGTGCATTATTATTACAGTGATTTTATCACGTATATTGAGAAAGCCATTATCGCATTATTTTCACATGCTTGGTTACTGCTCTATACTGAGCCTTTTACTTCATGTTTCCACATGATTTTGAGATATGAGAATGTTGTTTTGAGAACTTTCATGCTATGGTTTTCAAATGAGTATACTGAGTTTCACATGCAAATAAATATTTTATGATGTGCATTATGGTTTATATAACGAGTCCCTTACCCCCTTACTGAGCGATTTAGAAGCTCACCCTATTTTCTTTCCCCCCAGATTTCTTCAAGTGAAAAAGGGCTTCCCTGCGACGTACGGAGTAGTGGCTAGTGGAAGACTTGAGCTCCAGGCCATATATTGTTTTTTGAGGTATCATTTATCTTTTCATGTACCCAGACAATTATTGTAATTAGAGACACTTGATGTATGACATTGTATGGGATGTATTAGGATTAATTAACTTGAGATCGAGTAATGTATATGATATGATATATACTATTTAATGACGAGATCCTGAGATATGATAAGTATGATGATGTATGACACTGCACAGGAATACACTCTTAATTGTGAATTGTTGAGTAAAAAGTTTTAAATTTACCCGATTTTTCGCGTTTTCGAGGCATGACAAAAATCGATTCACCCTCCTTTCGGTAGAGCCAACAATTGGTATCAGAGCTCGGACTCTTTAATCATTAAGGAATAACTTCCTAAGAGTTAAAACGATCTAATGGCTCATAGCATTGTAGCAACCAGTCTAGTAGGAGAGGGGCACTCTATAGTTAGGCCTCCCATGTTCAATGGTGAACATTATGTTTATTGGAAAACTAGAATGATGCTTTTTATTCAAGCAAATGATTATGAGGTATGGAGGATTATAACTAAAGGTCCTCAAATCTCAACTAAAAGGATAGAGGGAAGAGATATCCCAAAAGAAGAAGATGAGTGGGATTCTAATGATGTAAAATGTGCTCAGCTAAATGCAAAGGCCATGCACACCTTATTTTGTGCGTAAGGGCCCAATGAGTATAATAGAGTCTCCAGTTGTGATAATGCCAAACAAATTTGGGTCAAATTGGCAATTACTCATGAAGGCACAACTTAAGTAAAGGAGACTAAGGTAGGAATGCTCACACATGATTATGGGCTATTTAGGATGAAAAAAGAGAGTCAATTAGTGACATGTTCACTAGATTTACTGATGTAATAAATGGACTAAAGTCCTTAGGCAAAATCTACTCAAATATAGAAATGGTTAAGAAAATCCTGAATAGCCTATCGAAATCTTGGGAAGCTAAAGTAACAGCAATTGAAGAGTTCAAAGACCCCTACACACTATCATTAGATGAATTGATAGGGTCACTTCTCACATATGAAATGAAATTAAAATGAAATGAAGAGCCACCCAAGAAAGTAGGAGTAGCTCTAAAATCCACTACTCAAGAAGATTTTAAAGAAAATAAAAATGAGAGTGGTAATGAAGAAGATCTCGAAATGGAAATGTTTGCTAAGAGATTTAATAAATTTATGAGAATGAGAGCTAATGGTAGTGGTAGGAGAAACTACAAGAAAGAACAAGAAGAATTAGGTAGAAAGGATACCATTGTATGCTATGAATGCAAAAAACCTGGACACATTAAATTTAACTGCCCTCTTCTAAAAAGATCAAATGATAGGAATCACAAAAAGAAGGCAATGATGGTAACATGGAGCGACAGTGACAGCTTCGATGATGATTCAAATGAGGATATTGCCAATCTATGTTTCATGGCAATTGAAGATGAAAGGTAACTTCAGATCTCAATGAGTACTCTTTTGATGAACTACAAGATGCATTTGATGATCTTGCATTAGAATATGAATGCATGAATTTGAAGTATAAAAAATTAATCTCTAAACTAAAGAAAGAAAATGAATTAATACTAAAGGATAAGATAGAATGTGAAAAGAAATTAGAAAGTACAAATCTTGAAATCCAGGACCTAAAAGAAAAGAATAGTAACTTACATAATTCCTTTACTAGATTTTACATAGGTCAACAAAAACTAGATAACATGCTAGAAACTTAAAGGGCTTTCTTTGATAAAAATGGGCTAGGATATGATGGAAAAAGTGGTGAAACTCACCTCAAAAGTTTCTTAGCTAGAAAGAATATGCATAAATCCTCAACTACTTGCTCACATTGTAATAAAAAGGGGCATGTATCATATAGTTGCAATGTGAAGATGACCACATTTAGAGGAAGGATAGTTAGAAGAATTTGGATCCCAAAAGAGGTAGTTAATTCAAAAGACTTTAATGTAATATTAAAATGGATCCCACAATGATCAAGAATTCTATTCACTAACTCCAAAGTACCCAAGAAAATTTGGGTACCTAAGACAAAAGTTTGAATGTTGATTATAGGTGATTGAGTATTGCTACAAGGCAAAAACAAAGGAAGCTTGGTACTTGGATAGTGAATGCTCAAGACACATGACCGGTGATAGAAACCACTTCAACTCATTCAAATCAAAAGTTGGTGGAGAAGTCACATTTGGGGACAACTCCAAAGGCCAAGTTGAAGGAAGTGGATCAATTGGTAATAACTATTTCTCACTAGAAAAGTTTTTACTTGTTAGAGGTCTAAAACATAATTTGCTAAGTATTAGTCAACTTTGTGACAAAGGTTACAATGTAATTTTTGATTGCTTTAAGTGTCATGTTATAGATCCTAAATTAAATAAAGTTCTTTTTCTAGGACATAGACAAGGTAACATATACATTGTTTATGTTAAATGAACTTAAAAATGAAAATGTATGCCTTATGGTAGATAAAAAAAAAAAGAACCTTGGTTGTGGCATAGAAGACTAGGTCATGCTAGCATGCATGTATTATCTAAGCTACCTAGAAAAGACCTTGTTATAGGATTACCTAAGTTGTCCTTTGACTATGATAAAATTTGTGAAGCTTGTGTCAAGGAAAAACATAAAAGGACAACATTTAAACCTAAACATAGTGCATCAACCACTAGACCTCTTCAATTACTTCACCTAGATCTATTTGGACCAACTAGAACTACAAGCCTAGGTGGTAAGCATTTTGGGTTTGTGATTGTAGATGATTACACTAGGTTCACTTGGGTATTTTTCTTAAGAGTAAAGAATGAAGCCTTAGAAAAATTCATTATCTATACAAAAGTAGCCCAAAATGAAAATGGTTACACTATAACTAGCATTAGAAGTGATCATGGCAAGGAATTTGAAAATATTGGTTTTGATGAATATTGCAATGATCAAGGAATTAGTCATAATTTTTCAGCCCCTAGGATACTACAACAAAATGGGATAGTTGAGAGAAGAAATAGAACATTAGAAGAAATGGCTAGAACAATGTTGTGTGAAAATAATTTACCTAAATATTTTTGGGCTGAAGCTATAAATACATCATGCTACATCATAAATAGAGCCATGATTAGACCAATCTTAAGGAAAACCCTTTATGAGCTTTACAAGGAAAGAAGCCTAATATTAGCTATTTTCACCCTTTTGGTTGTAAATGCTTTGTCTTAAATAATAGAAAAGACAACTTAAGAAAATTTAATGCCAAGAGTGATGAAGGAATCTTTTTAGGCTATTCCTTGAATTCAAAGGCATATAGGGTATATAACAAAAGAACCTTGATGGTAGAAGAATCAATACATGTAATGTTTGATGAGTCAAACGATGCATCCAAAGGTTCAACCAATGATGAGGATATTGAAATGTTTGATGAGACCTTGAAAGATTCCTCAAAGATAGAAGATGATCTATTAGAAAAACTTGGCATTAATAAAGAGGATGAAGAAGAACTAGAAATACTAGAAAGAGAGTCTAGAGCACCAAGAGAACTAGGATATGTCAAAGATTGTGAAATTATAGGTGATCCAACTCTTGAAGTTAGAACAAGGTCCTCGCTAAGAAATGTATGTCAATATATAGCCTTTGTATCTCAAATTGAACCAAAAAATACAAATGAAGCTTTAGATGACAATAATTGGTTTTTAGCCATGCAAGAAGAACTAAATCAATTTGAAAGAAGAAAAGTATGGAATTTAGTCCCTAGACCTAATGATCACTCTATAATTGGAACTAAATGGATTTTCAAGAACAAGATGGATGAAAATAGTGTGATCATAAGAAACAAAGCTAAGCTAGTTGCACAAGGCTATAGGCAAGAGGAAGGAATATACTATGATGAAACTTATGCACCGGTAGCTAGATTAAAAGCAATAAGAATGCTACTTGCTTTTTCATGCTACAAAAACTTCAAATTATATTAAATGGATGTAAAGAGTGTATTTCTAAATGGCTTCATCAATGAGGAAGTTTATGTTAAGCAACCTCCCGGTTTTGAAAGTCCTGAATTTCCTGAACATGTCTACAAGCTTTCTAAGGCACTTTACAGTTTGAAACAAGCCCCTAGAGCCTGGTATGAAAGACTTTCAAAGTTCTTAATAGAAAAAAGGATTTTCAAGAGGAAAAATAGATACAACTTTGTTTATCAAAAATAAGAATAAAGATTTATTAGTTGTTCAAGTACATGTAGATGACATTATTTTTGGATCAACTAATGAATCTCTATGTCAAAAGTTTGCTAAGATCATGCAAGGTGAATTTGAAATGAGCATGATGAGAGAGCTCACCTACATCTTGGGACTTCAAGCAAAGCAAACTGATAATTCTATATTTTTAGAATTATTTGTGCTTAATTTCCTAATTAATTTTTTAAATTCCCAATTTATTTTGTTAATTATCCCCTTTATTTAATTCAAAATTCTCATGTTTGCAGATAAATTAAATCCGAATGAATTTTGAATATTTCGATAGAAAATGGACCGAAATTAGGCTAAAATCGAGATTGGATCACGTGGATAACACAAGCCTAGCACATCCAATTGGACAAAAAGACAGATGACATGGAAATTTTATTTTTCAAGGAGCTAATGGCGTGAAGACAAGTAGCTAAACAATGCCAACTCATCTAGGATGGAAAAATTACAATTGTACCCCTAAGTGTGTGTATAAATAGAAAAAGATGGCAATTGAAAATAGGGGTAGCCTAGGTTAGGAGTAGTGTAGAGTAATTTAGAGTAGTTTTATTTTAGAGAAGTTTAAGTTTTCGAAATTTTTTTAGATTTTCGATTGTAGTTTTTATTTTTAATTACTATGTTATTTTACTGTTGATGTTATTTTACTGTTTTAATTTCTAGTTTCCTAGCATTTTACATTAGCTAATTTCAATCCAATTCCTAGTTTATCTTTTTCTCTTTTCTCGGTTTTGTTAGATTTCCATTTCATTATTTTCAAGTTTTGTTTTGTTATGAAATGTTTTTATGAGTTTTTATGGTTTCAAGCTCTCGGTTTGGTAATTCTTTAGAGTCATCTTCTATTCTTCAATGTTCAACCAAGTGAATCAGTTTCATCCATCACTGTATTTGATTCTGATGCTTTGATATGGTCTTAATGCCCAATATTATTTCCACAACAATGGTAATGTGGGATCACAACAGTAGGAGGAAGATTAGAATCAAACCGATGAAGCTAGTTTTTTTTTTATGTTTATGTTCTTTACGGGTGTTGATGTTCTTCTTTTTTTTTCAGTTGCTAATGTTACTTAGTTCCTTTCGGTTCCATGATCATGTTAATTGCTATATTTTGCTTATACTTACTTATTAGTTTCTAGTAGTTCATATTGTCATATTGTCATATAGCTTATATTCAACCCATATGTTCTTCATCATCAGTTTTTATCCTCTGTTTGTCTCTGTTTCAATATCATTGTCCTGTTCATTGTCTTCATGTGCTGATAGTCAGTTTGAATCTCGTTTTGGCCTTCAGTTCTAATTGTTAAATGTTGAAATCCATCAATATTATCAAGCTGTTGTGTGGCCATAATTGTGTAGCTGGAAAAATTGGTTGAAGAGTTACAGATTGGGCTATATATAACATAACTAGTAACGTGTGTGGGTGCATGAAGAAGCCAACTTTAGCGGGGCAGAGCATTGCTGATTGCAAAGGATGTGTGCAGCACCTGGACAGCAGCTGGGCAGTATGGCCAGAGCAACGCAGTACAGAATTGTGAGCAACATCTGGTTGCAGGAGCAGTCGGACAAAAACAGACAGAGAGCAGCAGCACACGGAAGGAGACTGTACAGGACCAGTTCGTGAAGGATAACATTTCCTGCTAGCTGGGCAGAGGTTGTACGACCCAGCAGTAGTTAAACCTGGAGTAGAAGCAGGCAGCAGGCATGCACTGACCTGGAGCAGAAGTTTGCAGGACGAGCAGCAACGGCAGAAGCAAACCTCGCCTAGGCAGCAGTTGATGAAGACAGCAGGCCTGGAACTGAGAGCATTGCCTGGAAATGAAATTGAAGGAGTGAACAATGTTTGGAGGGACATTTGGATGATTTAAATTTGATTAAGGCTTGTTTGGCATTTACCTTATGCACAATAATCCATTTTTCTTGATTAGTTCATGAAGTAGATTTAATTATGTCCTTAGCTTATTTTTATTTTATCATACATTAGTTAAGTTAGCTCTAATTAGTTACATGCATTAGTTAGATTTCATTGCTTAATTAGTAATTAGATATAGTTAGGATTAGTCTAGAGTTAATATTGTAGACACGTAGTTTTATAATTATTTTCTTAATTTCCTAGGATTTTATTTTCATTAAGTTTTAGTTTAAGTTTAAATTGCATTTTTATTAAGTAGTTTAATTGCATTTTAGGTTAGTTTAATTGTAGTTTAATTAATCGTGCATTGTTATTTTCATATTTACATTTTATTTGCGTTAATTAGTTTTAACCGTTTTAATTTTTTTGTAGGTTTTTTTATTTTAATTGCGTGGAGCACTGTAAGTAATCTTAGCTCGGTTTTATTTTCTTTATAGTTTTATTACTTTCAGTATTTTTTAATTTCAAACTTAGTAGATCACCGATAATCAAAAATTCATAATTTGCTAGGATATACTTAGGGTAAGATTAACCGGTAGTTAATTAGGCTAGTCAACTTCTCTGAGAGAAGATAACTCGGGACTCAAATCCCATTATTACTTGTACAACTCGTGCACTTGCGGACAATACCTTTAGGGCATGTTAAGTTTTTGGCGCCGTTGCCGGGGAAGTTTTAATTAGTCATTAATTAATATCGGTGAAATTATGCTTATGTGTAATTCTAGCCTGTAAATATTTAGATATTTAGATTCTTAGTTTAATTTAGTTAATTTTCTCCATTTAATTAAAAAAAGTTGAAAAATTAAAAAACTTAAAAAAAAATTTTAAGGACTTTCTGATGTTTGCATGCGTAGAGCCAGGAGTTTTGATTGCTTCCTTCTAGATCTTGAAATTGAACGAACACTTAGAAAAATTTGAAAGGATTCTAGGAAATTTATAGCTCTGCAACAAAACATGATGGCAGAAAATAGAGAAAGTAGAACCGTTGGAGATTATGCAATGCCGAAGATTGGAGGATATTATTCCGGCATTAGGCCACCAGCTGTCCCTACAAATAACTTTGAAATTAAGCCCGCAATCCTCCAGATGATCCAAACTTCTTTACAATTCATTAGGCTTCCACACGATGACCCACATGAACACCTTGGGCAATTCCTGGACTTGTGCAACACGTTCAAACATAATGGATTATCTGATGATGCGCTTAGGCTTAGATTATTCCCCTTCTCACTTAGGGATAGGGCGAGACACTGGTTAACCTCCCTGCCTCTAGGATCTATTTCTACATGGGACGAGTTAGCCCATCAATTTCTATCTAAGTTTTTTCCTCCCTCTAAAATGGCCCAACTCCGTAGTAACATATCTTTCTTTGCCAAATTTGATTCGAAAACTCTTTACGAAGCATGGGAACGATATAAGGAGCTTCTTAGGAAGTGCCCTCACCATGGCCTACCTTTGTGGTTGCAAGTCCAAACCGTCTACAACGGACTTACAAGGCAAAATCGGACCATTATTGATGTTGCTGCGGGTGGAGCCCTGATGTGCAAAACAAAGGAGGAAGCTCGAGTTGTTAGAAAAGATGGCTGCTAACAACTATCTATGGCCCTCGGAGAGGCAATTACCTAAGAAGTCAGCAGGTATTTCTGAGCTCGACATGCTATCTACCTTGACCTCTCAAATCGCTAATCTTACGAAGAAGGTAGAGTCACTCAGTACACAGTATAATCCTTCCTCTAGTCCTAGTCATGTTTATTCTGTCCAAAGTCCTTTTCTTTCCTGCGAGCTGTGTAGAATTGGTTCAGTATGTTGCCCCTTCTCAAACGCAACAAAACAACCCTTTTTCAAACACCTATAATCCAGGGTGGATGAACCATCCTAACTTCTCCTGGAGCCAAATCCAAGGGCAAACTTCTAGCTCTAGACCTGTAGGACTCCCTGGTTTTTAAGCTCAACCGGTTCAGGTACCACCACATGTAAGACCTGATTTTTTTTATCGTAAGAGCAAATGGAATGAATAGAAATTTTTGAGTGCATTTAAAAATGCAAAAGGATTAAAATGGTATTCCCGAACACATGCAAGGGCAAAATGATCAAAAGATCAAAATTCGATAATTATCGGGACAAGAAAATTTAATTAGAAATGTGAGATTGAGAATCTTGATCAATAATGAAGAAATAATTAAATTTCGGGTTAAATTGATCAAGATATGAATTTATTTAATATTTTCAAAATTTTTACCTCAAAAAACGATCCTGAAAATAATCGAAAATATACCAAAAAGGTAAAATTGGACTGATAAATTCATTTACAGATTAAATGAATTAAATATAATTTCTTAGATATTTTGACAAAAATAATAATATAATAATGAATAAAATAATAATAAAAATAAATAATAAAAAAATAAAATTAAAAAAAGATGAAAATCGTGAAACACGATTTTTTGGGAAAAGGAAACTAAGCCCCTTCTGCCATCATGATCGACGATCGGTGACGGCCAGGCGAGGTCGGCAAAGGGAAGCCCAACGAGAGTCGATCCACCACCGGCCTAACGCACCCACGAACAGCAGTAAACGACGGCAGAAGGAGAGAAACCGAGGCAACCGAGAGGGGAAGAGAAGTTTCTCGGCTATCGGCGTCGATTCGAGGCCAGCCACCACCAGTCGAGCGTTCCCCAGGCGCTGACGGTGCGATTGGTGGCAGCCTTGGCCCATAGAACGGCGGCCAGCGCCGAAAACGGCGAGAAAGAGAGAAGCTGCCGAAGGCGAAAAGGAGAAGGGTCGGACCGGCCACTTTTCGACGGCCTTGAACGAAACCAACCCTAGATTCGTACATCAGATGGCCCAACAGAGCCACTGGCGGTGAAAACCGATGGAGAATCGATCGGTGAGCCACTGAACCGGTCGAACCGGATTGAACCGACGGTTTGAACTGGACTAAACCGGTTCAGCCAAAGAGAAAAGGAAAAAAAAGAAAAGGGGAAAAAGAAAAAGAGGAAAAATTTGGAAGAATTCCAGTGATGCAATCGAGCTACGGGTAAGTCGGTAAGGGGTCGAATTGACCGATTTAAATTTTGAAATATTTAATTTAATTAATATCAGACTGAAAATTTACTCGAAAAAATATTTACTTGTGTAGCTCGCCGATTGACGTCAAACGAGAGCTCGAGACAGCCTCGATTTACATACTATCATGGAATCTCGGGTAAGTAATATTTATGTACGACAATTTGCATCGTTATACGTGTTGATGAATTACGGATTTAATTTCTGCATAAATGAATTAAATTTTAGAAATTTGAATAAATTGTCGTAAATACTAAATTGAGATATCCGAGAATTTAGAATGAGGCTAAATAAATACTGATGGGCCCTGTGAGCCCAATAGGCCTCGATAATGTGAATAGTCAGTGGGAAACGGGCTTAAGGCCGATTAAGGTCCATTATGGTGCAATCCGACCCAATATGGGTAAACGGGCCCAACGATTTAAATTAAGCCCAAAAAATTATGAAATACAATTAATTGTACTGTATATTGACCTGATGTATATTATACGCAGTTCCAGAGATTTGATTGAGAGCAAATCAGACTGCATGACGAGACATCAGTGAAAGGTCAAACTGTACAGAAAAATGAGGTAAGGGAATTGTGTGAGTAGCTAGAGGTAGTTACACGTATTTTAATAGCTTTTCTGTACACTGATTATGTATGTATACACGATTATTGTATAATGATCCTAAAAGTGGTTTAAATGATTTTAAGGATCGAAATAGGAAAAGACTATTTTACCCCTATTGAGGGAAGTTCACCAAGGATGGTGAAAGCATGACATGCATGAATTGCATGATTTAAGGAATTTTTCGAATTAAGGAATTTTATTGGTTTGAATCAAAGCAAAACGATAGATTGGCCAGTAATTGCATAAATTTCATAAGATAACACTACGTAGGTGTTATTTATATTTAAATGAAATTTCTTTGGAAAAATGCCAACTATCAAGTTTATATAGAAACAGATAGTGCTGACATATATTTCGCACTATATCTGCATTTGTGAATGTGCATAAATGTGCTTGAGCGGTTGCTCGCACTAAATTGTGTGACATCATATGCATGAAATGTGCTAGAGCAGTTGCTCAAACTGATTTTTATTATTGTGAAATGCATGAGAGGTGCTGGAGCCTAGCTCACACTCTGTTTTTACAGTTTCGAACTGTTTTGACTTGATATGCATAAAATGGTGCTGGAGCGATTGCTCGCACTAGTTTTAATGATTTGACATGCATGAGAGATGCTGGACCTTAGCTCGCATCCTGTTTTGATATGAAATTTGCATAAAGTCGTGCTGGAGTGTAACTCGCACGAGATTTGATTTAATTATGCATAAAGCCGTGCTGGAGTGTAACTCGCACGAGATTTGATTTATTTGAGCATTCATTCGTGCTGGACCGTTACTCGCACGAAGTTTTATAATTCATTTTAAAGTCGTACTGGAGTTTTTCTTGTATGAGGTTTTTACTGAGTTTTTATACATATCTATACTAGAGCATTGCTCGTACGTGGATTTTACTTGAATTTATAATTATTTTAAGTCGTACTGGAGCGTTGCTCGTACGCAGATTTCATTAATTTCTATGAAACCGTGCTAGAGCTTCGCTCGCATGAGATTTTATAATATCATGAATATGCATGGAGCCGTGCTAGAGCTTCGCTCGCATAGGGATTTATATGACATGCATATGGCCGTGTTGGAGCCTCTTGTAGACTGTGTGTCACAGTGAGATGATATGCTCACACGTACTTACTGAGACAGAGATGATATGGGTGGATAAGACCAATTACAGACACCCTTAACTGAGCTTTGGTTCACGGAGTACGTTGTATCGTGTATGTCACGTGGAGTACGCTGTACCGTGGGGATTATTGGAGTGGAGTGGCATTAGCCAAGAGGCAGCAAGCCTTACCCTCACAATCCTGGTGTTATGTTGTTCTGGCGGGTAGGACGACCCACCTCCCGTTTCAGGTGTGATACCCCGCACATTAGGTACCATGTTGCCAGGGATCACGAGGTTATGACCATAGACCTATGTTGTTACTGATAGTCACCTGCTTGTCTCACATGTATAACTATTGGTCGATAGACCAGGGTAGACCCGAGCGAGGGGTCAGGTCCTCGATTTTTACGATTATATGATTTTATGATATGTGACCCTAAAAGAAGGGTGGTTTTATAACCGAAGTTTTATAATGAATTTTAATGAATTGTTTTATGAGATGATTGACCTGGAAGGGTTAGTTTTTACTGCAGTTTTAATGAAATGATTTGAATGCAGTAACATGATGGTGTTTTCCATGATTTCATTTCAAATTAATGATTTGTCTTACATGACATGAAAGAATGCATGATTTTGATTAAATTCATGCAAAGTATGATTTACTGATGTCACATAAAATGCCTTTGATGCATGAATTACATGATTTCTATATGCACCAATAGTTTTGATAAACTATGTCATGGATATATGCATCGTTTTGTGCTTGAGAATTTAATGTAAAGAAATGGATTTTAAGGGCATGGCATTATGAGCATGTAGATAGTGGAGTTATCTACTTACTTGTATAATTTCCTTACTGGGCGTGTGGTTTGCTCACCCCCCTTATTTTCCCATCTTTTTAGAGCACTCACAGTAATTAGTAAGCGACAGAGGACTTGCATGCTTGTTATTCGGTGCTTCCCATTGAGAGACAGGTATACATATTTGTATAGTTTTGTATCTGAACATGTAATGCACAGTACTGTAAATGGCTATGATGTCGGGGATGTAGAGTTATAAATACCATTGTGTATATATTCAGTTAAAGTCAAAAGATAGTAAACTCTGATATGTGAATGTGATTCTGGAAATGGAATGGTAAATAGGTGAGAGGTGACTAACACCGAATCATATCCCAATTGTTTGTAGGATGGTCACAATGAGAGAAATGTAAGAATTAAATAATAATGGAAAAAGCGAAAAATTTACTCTGATTTTTAGGTAATTTGGGTCGTGACAGGTTTAATGGTATCAGAGCTTAAGTTGTCCTGATATGAGTCAGTGTTAGTGGTTAAGGAAGTTTACATCCCCATGTACTGTGCATTGTTTAGATACAATTGTGTATATCGTGATGGAAGTGCAGCTAAGAAATTGATTTTTAAATGCAAGAATGTAGACTTATTAACTGATAGCCACTATGACAGAGAGGCGTACTGAATCGCCACATGAGACTCAAGATGAGATTGACGTGGAGGTTGGTATTGAGTATGCCGCACAGCGTTTGACAGAGAGATCAGACAGAGTCTGACAGAGAGATCAGACAGAGTCTGACAAAGAGATCGGACAGTGTTGAGACATGCTTCGTGAGGTTAGAGCGGAGTGTGGAGAATATTTTACAAGCCAATTGCTTAGGGTATACATGAGATTTGAGGGCGAGTTGGAGCATTGATGGAAATCCGCTCGACCCACCTTAAGAGTTAGACATCCAGATTGAACATGAGAACATAATTCTAGATGTATTCCGATGATAGACTATCCCGGACACTACTTAAAGGAAATTACAGATGAAATTATTTACTCTGACCCAGAGGAACTGGTTGATTTACGAGTATGAATCTCAGTTTATATTTCTGGCCAGATATGACTCCGACACTATGAACAGTGAGAGTCGAGATGTCTGAAAGTTCATGGAAGGGCTCAGATGGTCAATTAGAGTTCGATTGGCCGTTAGATATCACTACCTATGCCGAGGCAGTACGCAGACTACAGTTGTGTGAATGAGATCATAAGTCGAACGCCTCTGAGATTGGGAAAGGTAGTAAGGGCCGAAATAGAGATAGAAAGAGAATAGAGAATGATAGAAATGTCAAAACGGGAAAAAGGTAGTTTGATAAAAGATTAGAGCTGATGAGTCACGGGGTAAGATGATTGGTAAAGCCCCAGTGTATTCAATTTCAATACTTTTGAGGGGTATTGAGATTGGAGGACCCCGACCTGCTCTGTAACAGTGTAAGTAGTGTAAACAGTGTAGGATATGTGGTAGTTACCATGGAAATAAGATGTTGGACGAGGGCGAGAGTATGCCTTGGACCAAGACACTATTGATGTTTCATATGATGTGGTGGAAGATGCCACACGGGTTGTGAATAATAAAATAATTATTTTAATTGATCCTGGTGCCACGCATTTATTCATACCACCTTCAGTTGCTTATAAGCTAATGAAAGATGTGAAGCCTGTACCCTTAGGCAAGATGATGATGGTTAGATGATTATCACTAATTGAATATGGGTATAGAGATTGTAAGTTCAAATAGGGGTGAAAACATCACTGAAAAGTGCATTGTAAGTTTTAACAAGTAATGAAAGAGTTTATTATAAGTGATTTATGAAAGGAGATAAGCTTTGAGATGTGATAGATTCTAAATACGAGATTTATTGGAATAACAGGCGTATGCAAGGTAAGAATACCTTTGATATGTAAAGTAATTTGGATTGAGCAATATGTAGTGACTATGGATTGCGACCAAGGATAAGGGGTGGATATATCTACATCCAGTCCATGTGGTCAAGTCTGAGGGTTAATAAAGGTATTTCAAAATACTTCCCCGCCTGAAGATTTGATAGCATCTAGAAGCGCACATATAACCCATAGATTGAAATCAACAGTCATAATATATACATTTAAAATTTAGGTACATTTACTGGTACGATAAAGAAATATAGAATTTGATTAATCATGAAGATTTAAAAATTAAAATTTTATAAAAGTCGTTAATATAAGAAAAACGAAATGACGCAGGTTAGTATCTTGAACGAAAATGATTTCGAAATGACTTTATACGTTTATGCGTACATAGGTCAAGGATATGGGAAATTGAAATATTTAGTGGAACTCAACTATGATGAGGTAATTAAACCTTACCTAGACCGAGTGGTTGTCATCTTTAGCGATGATATTTTGATATATTCGAAGTCCAGGGAAGAGCATGAGTGGCAATAGGAAATTGTCTTACAAACAAGTTGTTCAGAGTTTCGCAAAATTGGCTGCTCAGTTGATAGGTTTCGTTCTGGAAAAGATTATATGTCAGTAGTATGATAAGTATGAAAATGGCTTCGGTGAGTTTTGGTATATGGAAGTAATAAACTGACCACTGTAATTATTCTCACCGTAACCAACAGCTTAAGAGGTTTCAATGTGTATGGATACCTCAAAATAAGGATTGGGTTGTGTATTGATGTAAAATGGGAAGATAATTGTTTATGGATCCAGATAGTTCAAGGATCATGAGAGAAACTATCCGACCCATGATTTAGAGTTGGCAGCCGTAGCGTTTACACTAAAAGTATGGCGCTACCACTTATATGGTAAGAAATTTCGGGTATGCACTGATCATAAAAGCCCCGAGTATTTATTTTCACAAAAAGAGTCGAATATGAGATAACCAAGAGGGTTAGAGCTTCTAAGGATTATGATTGTGAACATCGTACCACCCAGGAAAGGCTAATGTAATGGCTAATGCCTTGAACAGAAAGAGCCTAAGGATGGTATCGCATATGATAGTCAGGGAGCGTGAGCTGCTAGACCAGTTGTGAGCCTCAGTAGTGATGTGATCCCTTCTGATGATGACGGTGATTTGGTGACAGCTAGCCTGAGGTTAGAACCGGATTTGAGTGACCGAATTTACCAGGCTTAGCATGATGATCGACATGGTGTCGATAGTGTGGGTCAGATTCAGAAGGGTATAGTGACAAAGTTCACAGTGAGTGATGAAGACTTACAGAGGTTCTGAGACAGTATAAGTGCTCCCCAGGACCATAGTTGATGAGATAGTGTTATTGTCAGAAGCTCACTCTTCGGGATATACAGTGCATCCGGGAAGTAATAAATATATAGAAATTTTTAAAAAGGGTATGGGTGGTCAAATATGAAAAGAGACATTGTAAAGATTATGAAAAAGTGTCTCGTATGTCAGCAGATTAAGGTAGAGTACGAGAAGTCTGCAGAGTTATTGCAGCATCTACCTATATTGACACGGAAAAGAGAACAAGTTAACATGAATTTCGTGATGGGTTATAGAGGACTCAGATAAATCACGAGGCTATCTGAGTAATAGTCGATAGATTGATTAAGTCTACCCACCTTCTGGCTATGGAAATCCTCAGATACTCTTAGTGCGTAGGTGGATTTATGTGTATGGAAAATTGTGAAACATTGTGTAGCGTTCCAGGGAGCGTGATATCAGATAGGGATTCCCGCTTCACTTCCCACTTCTAGGAATATTTTTTTTAAGCTATGGGAACCCGATTGAGTGTTAGCACAGCTTACGTCCTCAGACAGATGGTCAGTCAGAGGGGACTGTACAGGTTCTGGAGGATGTGATGAGAGTGTGTGCCATTGATTTGATAAGCTCCTGGGATGATCAATTATTATAATTGAATTCGCCAATAATGACAGTTGTCACTTGAGTATCTGGATAAGATTTTATATGAGGCATTGTATGGTCATAGGGAGTTGTTTCCCGACTTGGATAAGAAGAAGGGGGTGACAGATAGAAAATTGTTTCCAAATTGATAAGACAAACCTCTGAGGATGTTCAGTTGATTTGTGAGAGATTAAGAACACCTCAGAGCAGACAGAAAGCTATGCTGACAAGAGACAGAAAATCCTTGGAATTCACCGAGGGTGAATCAATATTGTTGGCAGTTACTTGTCTTAAGGACATAACGAGATTCGGAAAGAGATATTGGACAAGTGGGAGATAAGACCTGTAGGTTGGCGTCACCACTTGAATAAACAGGCATCCACAATGTGTCCTATCATATAATGCTTTGGAAATACTATCCGGACCCAGCATATGTAATCGGATATGAGCTTCAACAACTTAGAGCAATAAAAGTATAACATATAATTGGAAAATTGATTCGGGTACTAAACAGGAAGGAGAAAGTATTGAGGTTTAAGATGATCTCCCTAGTCATGTCTTTTGCTAGTATTACACTCTGGAAAAAATCACATGAGAATTAAAGATTATGTAATACGATAGATGTACCCAGAGTTGTTATGGACTTATTTGCCTTGGTTCTAATTTGGAGGACCAAATTTCTTAAGTAAGGGAGATTGTAAAACCCGATTTTTTTATCGTAAGAGCAAATGGAATGAATAGAAATTTTCGAGTGCATTTAAAAATGCAAAATGATTGAAATAGTATTCCCGAACACGTGTAAGGGCAAAACGATCAAAAGATTGAAATTCGATAATTATCGGGATAAGAAAATTTAATTAGAAATGTGGGATTGAGAAATCTTGATAAATAACGAAGAAATAATTAAATTTCGGGTTAAATTAATCAAGATTTGAATTTATTTAATATTTTTGAAATTTTTATCTCGAAAAATGATCCCGAAAATAATCAAAAAATATATCGAAAAGGTAAAATCAGACTGATAAATTTATTTACGGATTAAATAAATTAAATATAATTTTTTAGATATTTTTGACAAAAATAATAATATAATAATGAATAAAATAATAATAAAAATAAATAAAAATAAAATAAAATAAAAAAAGATGAAAATCATGAAACACGATTTTCTGGGAAAAGGAAACCGAGCCCCCTTTTGCCATCACGATCTGCGACTGACGGTGGCCAGGCGAGGTCGACGAAGGGAAGCCCGACGAGAGCCGATCCACCACCGGCCTAACGCACCCACAAACGGCAGTAAAAGGAGAGAAACCGAGGCAACCGAGAGCTGAAGAGAAGTTTCCCGATGATCGGCGCCGATTCGAGGCTGGCCACCACGAGCCGAGCGTTCTCCAGGCGACGGCAGTGCAATTGGTGGCAACCTTAGCCGATAGAACGACGGCCAGCGCTGGAAACAGCGAGAAAGAGAGAAGTTATTGACGGTGAAAAAGAGAAGTGCCAGACCGGCCACTTTTCAGCGGCCTTAAACAAAACCAACCCCAGATCCTTGCATCGGACGGCCCAGCGGAGCCACTGGTGACGGAAACCGACGGAGAACCGACCGACAAGCCACTGAACCGGTCGAGCTGAACTGAATTGATGGTCTGAACCAGGTTGAACCGGACTGAACCGGTTCAGCCAAAAAGAAAAGGAAAAGAAAAATAAGAAAAAAAGGGAAAAAGAAAAAGAGAAAAAATTGAAAAAAATTCCTGTGATGCAATCGAGCTACGGGTAAGTCGGTAAGCGGTCGAATTGACCGATTTAAATTTCAAAATATTTAATTTAATTAATATCCGACTAGAAATTTACCCGAAAAAATATTTAATTGTGTAGCTCAACGATTGACGTCAAATGAGAGCTCGAGACAACCTCAATTTGCGTACTATCATGGAATCTCGGGTAAGTAATATTTATGTACAACAATTTGCATCGTTATATGTGTTGATGAATTACGTATTTAATTTCCGCATAAATGAATTAAATTTTGGAAATTTGAATAAATTGTCATAAATACTAAATTGAGATATCCGAGAATTTAGAACGAGGCTAAATAAATACTGATGGGCCCTGTAAGCCCAATAGGCCTCGATAATGTGAATAATCAGTAGGAAACGGGCTTAAGGTCGATTAAGGCCAATTATGGTGCAATCACGCCCAATATGGGTAAACGGGCCCAATGATTTAAATTAAGCCCAAAAATTATGAAATACAATTAATTATATTGTATATTGACCTGATGTATATTATACACAGTTCCGAAGATTTGATTGAGAGCAAATCGAACTGCATGATGAGACATTAGTGAAAGGTTAGACTGTACAGAAAAATGAGGTAAGGGAATTGTGTGAGTAGCTAGAGGTAGCTATGTCACGACCCAAATTACCTAAAAATCAGTAAATTTTTCACTTTTTCATTTATTATTTAATTCTTACCTTTCTCTCGTCGTGACCATCCTACAACACAGTTGGGCTATGATTCGGTGTTAGTCACGTCATACTATTTACCATTCCATTTCCATAATCACATTCATATATCAGAGTTTACTATCTTTTGACTTTAATTAAATACATACACATTGGTATTTATAACTCTATATCCTCGACATTATATCTGTTTACAATATTATGCATTACATATTTAGATACAAAACTATACAAATGTGTATACCTGTCTCTCGATGGGAAGCAGCGGATACTAAGATGCAAGTCCTCAGCCGCTCACAAACTATTGCGAGTGCTCTGAAAAGATGAGAAAATAAGGGGGGAGAGCAAACCACACGCTCAGTAAGGCAATTATGTAAGTAAGTAGATAGCTCCACTATCTACATGCTCATAATGCCATGCCCTTAAAATCCATTTCTTTTCATTAAAATCTCAAGCACAAAACCATGCATATATCATGACATAGTTTATCCAAAACTATTTGTGCATATAGAAAAGCATGTAATTCATGCATCAATAGCATTTTATGCGACATCATTAAATCAATATTCAGCCTGAATTAAATCAAAATCATGCATTACTTCATGCGATATAAAACAAATTGTGGGATATAATCATTTCATGAATTTATCATTAAAGCATGGAAAACTCATCATGCTACTGCATTTAAATCATTTCATTTAAAAACGCAGTATAAAATAACCCTTCCGGGTCAATCATCTCATAAAACAATTCATTATAAAACTTCGGTTATAAAACCATCCTTCTTTTAGGGTCACATGTCATAAAATCCTTTATAACATAAATTAGCATAGTAAAAATCATAAAATCGGGGGCCTGACCCCTCCCTCGGGTCTACCCTGGTCTATCGACCAATAGTTATATCATGTGAGACAAGCACCTGATTATATCAGTAACATCGAGGACTATAGTCATATCCTAGTGATCCTGGCAACACGGTACCTAGTGTGCGAGGTATCACACCTGAAACGAGAGGTGGATCATCCTACCCGTCAGAACAACATAACACCAGGATTGCGAGGGCAATGCTTGCTACCTCGTGGCTAATATTACTCCACTCCAACAATTCCCATAGTACAGCGTACTCCGCGTGATATACACGGTACAACGTACTCCGTGAACCCAAGCGCAATCAGGGGTGCCTGCAATAGGTCTTATCCACCCATATCATCTCTGTCTCAATATGCACGTGTGAGCATATCATCTTACTGTGACACACAGTCTACAGGAGGCTCTAACACGGCTATATGCATGTAATATAAATCCCTGTGCGAGCGAAGCTCATGCACGGCTCCATGCATATTCATGATATCAGAAAACCTCGTGCGAGCGAAGCTCTAGCACGGTGTCATAGAAATCAATGAAATCTGCGTACGAGATCCGATGAAACATCAATAGTGTCCTGCTCCAAGGCATACAATTACCCTCGTCGAACATCTTACTTTTCGTGGTAACTACCACATATCCTACACTGTTTACACTGCTACATTGCTTCGTAGCAGGTCAGGGTTCTCAAATCACAATACACCTTAAAAGTATTGAAACTGAATACACTGGGGCTTTTATCAATTATCTTACCCCGTGACTCATCAAATCTAATCTTTTACCAAACTACCTTTTTCCCGTATGGACATCTTTGTCATTCTCTATTCTCTTTTTGTCTCTATTTCAGCCCTTACTACCTTTCTCAATCTCAGAGGCGTGTAACTCATAATCTTATTCACATAACTGTAGTCTGTGCACTGTCTCGGTATAGGTAGTGATATCTAACGGGCTAATCGGACTCTAATTGACAATCTGAGCCCTTCCATGAACTTTCAAACATATTGACTCTCACTGTTCATCGTGTCCGAGTCATATCTGCTTAGAAATATAAACTGAGTTTCATACTCGTAAATCGACCAGTTCCTCTAGGTCAGAGTAAATAATTTATCTGTAATTTTCTTTAAGTGTTCGAGATATTCTGTCACCGGAATACATCTAGAATTATGTTCTCATGTCCAATCTGGATGTCTAACTCTTAAGATGGGTCGAGCGAACTTCCACTAATGCTCCGACTCGCCATCAAATCTCATAGATACTCTGAGCAATTAGCTCCCAAAATATTCTTCACACTCCGCTCCAATCTCGTGAAGCGTGTCTCAATATTATCCGATCTCTCTGTCAGACTCTGTTCGATCTCTCTGTCGGACTCAGTGGGGCATACTCAACATCAGCCTCTACTTCAATCTCATCTCGAGTCTCATGTGGCGACTCAGTACGACTCTCAGGCCTACCTCTACGGCCTCGAGCTCATGTACTTGCCTCTCAACCATAGCGACTATCAGTTAATGAGTCTATTCTTGCATTTAAAAATCAAATTCTTAGCTGCACTTCCATCTCAATTTACACAATTGTATCTAAATAATGCACAATACATGGGGATGTAAACTTTCTTAACTACTAATATCGACTCATATCAGGCCAACTTAAGCTCTGATACCAAAACTGTCACAACCCAAATTACCTAAAAATCAGAGTAAATGTTTCACTTTTTCATTTATTATTTAATTCTTACCTTTCTCTCGTCGTGACCATCCTACAACACAGTTGGGCTATGATTCGGTGTTAGTCACCTCATATTATTTACCATTTCATTTTCATAATCACATTCATATATCAGAGTTTACTATCTTTTGACTTTAAATAAATACATACACATTGGTATTTATGACTCTACATCCCCGACATCATATCTATTTACAGTACTGTGCATTACATATTTAGATATAAAACTATACAAATGTGTATATCTGTCTCTCTATGGGAAGCAGAGGATACCAAGTTGCAAGTCCTCAGTCGCTCACAAACTATTGCGAGTGCTTTGAAAAGACAAGAAAATAAGGGGGTGAGCAAACCACACGCTCAGTAAGGCAATTATGCAAGTAAGTAGATAGCTCCACTATCTACATGCTCATAATGCCATGCCCTTAAAATCCATTTCTTTTCATTAAAATCTCAAGCACAAAACCATGCATATATCATGACATAGTTTATCCAAAACTATTTGTGTGTATAGAAAAGCATGTAATTCATGCATCAATAGCATTATATGTGACATCATTAAATCAATATTCAGCATGAATTAAATAAAAATCATGCATTACTTCATGCGATATAAAACAAATCATGGGATATAATCATTTCATGAATTTATCATTAAAGCATGGAAAACTCATCATGCTACTGCATTTAAATCATTTCATTTAAAAACGCAGTACAAAATAACCCTTCCGGGTCAATCATCTCATAAAACAATTCATTATAAAATTTCGGTTATAAAACCATCCTTCTTTTAGGGTCATATGTCATAAAATCCTTTATAATATAAATTAGCATAGTAAAAATCATAAAATCGGGGGCCAGACCCCTCCCTAGGGTCTACCCTGGTCTATCGACCAATAGTTATATCATATGAGACAAGCACCTGATTATATCAGTAACATTGAGGACTATTGCAATATCCTAGTGATCCCTAGCAACACGGTACCTAGTGTGTGGGGTATCACACCTGAAACGGGAGGTGGGTCGTCCTACCCGCCAAAACAGCATAACACCAGAATTGCGAGGGCAAGGCTTGCTGCCTCGTGGCTAATGCCACTCCACTCCAACAATCCCTACGGATAGCGTACTCCGCGTGGTATACACGATACAACGTACTCCGTGAACCCAAGCTCAATCAGGGGTGCTCGCAATAGGTGTTATCCACCCATATCATCTTTGTCTCAGTATGCACGTGTGAGCATATCATCTCAATGTGACACACAGTCTACAGGAGGCTCCAACACGGCTATATGCATGTAAAATAAATCCCTGTGCGAGCGAAGCTCATGCACAGCTCCATGCATATTCATGATATCATAAAACCTCGTGCAAGCGAAGCTCTAGCACGGTGTCATAGAAATCAATGAAATCTGTGTACGAGCAGCGCTCCAGTACGACTTAAACTGATTATAAATTCAAGTAAAATCTACGTACGAGCAATGCTCTATTACGGATATTTATAAAAACTCAGTGAAAACCTCGTACGAGAAAAACTCCAGTACAACATTCAAATAAATTATAAAACCATATAAAACTTTATACGAGCAATGCTCCAGCACAAATAGATGCTCAAGTAAATCAAATCTCGTGCGAGTTACACTTTAGCATAGCTTTATGCAATATCAAATCAAAACAGGATGCGAGCTAAGCTCCAGCATCTCTCATGCTTGTCAATTCATTAAAACTAGTGCGAGCAATCGCTCCAGCACCATCTTATGCATACCACATCAAAACAAATAAAAACATGTCAAAACAGAGTGCGAGCTATGCTCCAACAGCTCTCATTCCACAACAATAAAAATCAGTGTGAGCATCATGCTCTAGCACATTTCATGCATATGATGTCACACAAGTCGGTGCGAGCAATCGCTCAAGCACATTTATACACAATCACAAACGCAGATATAGTGCGAACTACGTGTCGGCACTATTTGTTTCCATATAAACTTGATAGTTGGCCCATTTTCCAAAGAAATTTCTATTTAAATACAAATAACACTTACGTAGTGTTATCATGTGAAATTCATGCAATTACTGACCAATCTATCTATTTGCTTTGATTAAAACCAATAAAATCCTTAAACCATAAATTTCCTTAAATCATGCATTTCATGCATGTCAATGTCATGCTTTCACCATCCTTAGGTGAACTTCCCTCAATAGGGGTAAAATAGTCTTTTCGCCTATTTTGATCCTTAAAATCATTTAAACCACTTTTAGGATCATTATACAATAACTGTGTATACATACATAATCAGTGTATACAGAAACAATTAAAATACATGTAGCTACCTCTAGCTACTCACACAATTCCCTTACCTCATTTTCTGTACAATCTGACCTTTTCCACTGATGTCTCATCACGCAGTCCGATTTGCTCCCAATCCAAATCAAATCTCTGGAACTGCCGATACACATTCATCAAGTCAAATACAATACAATTTAATTGTATTTCATATTTTCTGGGCTTAATTTTAAATCATGGGGCTTGTTTACCCAATTGGACCCGATTGCACCTTAATGGGCCTTAATCGGCCTTAAGCCCATTTACCACACTTTATCAAGGCCTATTGGGCTCACTGTGCCCATTAGTATTTATTTCACCTTGTTCTAAATTGTCGGATATCTCAATTTAGTATTTACGACAATTTATTCAAATTTTCAAAATTTAATTCATTTATACAGAAATTAAATCTGAATATTTATCAACATGCATAACGATGCAAATTGTCATAACTAAAGGTTACTTACCCAAGATTCCATGATAGTACACAAATCGAGGATGTCTCGAGCTCTCGATTGATGCCAATTGTCTTGTTACACAATTTAAATATTTTTCTGGATAAATTTCCAGTCGGATATTAATCAAATTAAATATTTTAAAATTTAAATCGGTCAATTCGACTGCTTACCGACTTACCCGAAACTCGATTGCATCACTGGAATTTTTTTCAACTTTTCCTCTTTTTCTTTTTTCCCTTTTCTTTTCTTTTCTTTTTGGCTGAACCGGTTCGGTCCGGTTCAGTATAACATCACTGCGCTGAACCGATCGTACTGGTTCAGGCATAATTCCCTTGTTTCGACGCCGTCATACCAGTTTCGGGCATGATTTCGGTGCCGTTCGGCTCGACTGCGCCTGGGGAGTCTTCGTCAGGCCTCGGGGTTGGTCGAAATGGTGTCGATGGCCTTCCCCCATTTTTGGCCTCCCCTCCGTCGATCTCCTTCGTCAGGCACCACTGGCGCGTGTGGTGCCTCTTAGCACTCCCACCGTGCCGGTCTCGTCGTCGCCTGTCGCCTCGTGCTAGTCCGATGGCCGAGGCTCATCGGTGTAGAGGATCGGTCCTCGGGTTTCTTCCATTTCTCCGTTTCGTTTCTGTTTCGTTTTCCATATTTCTTTCCAATCTCGTTTTTTTCGTTTTTTTTCATTTACTTATAAATTATTTTTAATAATATTTTAATATTAAAAATCCAAAATATCTTCACAAATTATTATTTTATTTATTTAAATAAAAATAAAAATCTTAAAAATTCATATTAAATTCATTTAATCCGTAAATGAATTTCTCAGTCCGATTTTACCTTTTCGGTATATTTTTTTATTATTTTCGGGATTATTTTTTGATACAAAAATTTTGATTTATTCCAATAAATTCATATCTTGATCAATTTAACCCGAAATTTAATTATTTCTTCGTTATTGATCAAGATTTCTCAATCCCATATTTTTAATTAAATTTTCTTGTCGAATTTATATCGACTTTCGATCTTTTGATCGTTTTACCCTTGCACGTGTTCGGGAATACCATTTCAATTCTTTTGCATTTTTAAATGCACTCAAAAATTTGTATTCGTTCCCTTTTTGCTCTTACGATAAAAATCGGGTCTTACAAGCTACGCGTATTTTAATAGCTTTTCTGTAAACTGATTATGTATGTATACACGGTTATTATATAATGATCCTAAAAGTGGTTTAAATGATTTTAAGGATCGAAATAGGAAAAGACTATTTTACCCCTATTGAGGGAAGTTCACCTAAGGATGGTGAAAGCATGACATGCATGAAATGCATGATTTAAGGAATTTTCTGAATTAAGGAATTTTATTGGTTTTAATCAAAGAAAAATGATAGATTGGCCAGTAATTGCATAAATTTCATAAGATAACACTACGTAGGTGTTATTTATATTTAAATGAAATTTTTTTGGAAAAAGGCCAACTATCAAGTTTATATGGAAATAGATAGTGCTGGCATATAGTTCACACTATATCTGCGTTTGTGAATGTGCATAAATGTGCTTGAGCGGTTGCTCACTCTGAATTGTGTGACATCATATGCATGAAATGTGCTAGAGCGGTTGCTCGCACTGATTTTTATTCCTGTGAAATGCATTAGAGGTGCTGGAGCCTAGCTCGCACTCTGTTTTGACTGTTTTGACGGTTTTGAACTGTTTTGAATTGATATGCATAAAATGGTGCTGGAGCGATTGCTCGCACTAGTTTTAATGATTTGACATGCATGAGAGATGCTAGAGCTTAGCTCGCATCCTGTTTTGATATGAAATTTGCATAAAGCCGTGCTGGAGTGTAACTCACACGAGATTTGATTTAATTATGCATAAAGCCGTGCTGGAGTGTAACTTGCACGAGATTTGATTTATTTGAGCATTCATTCGTGCTGGAGCGTTACTCGTACGAAGTTTTATATGGTTTTATAATACATTTTAAAGTCGTACTGGAGTTTTTCTCGTATGAGGTTTTTACTGAGTTTTTATACATATCCGTACTAGAACATTGCTCATACGTGGATTTTACTTGAATTTATAATTATTTTAAGTCTTACTGGAGCGCTACTCGTACGTAGATTTCATTAATTTCAATGAAATCATGCTAAAGCTTCGCTCGCACGAGATTTTCTGATATCATGAATATGCATGGAGCCGTGCTAGAGTTTCGCTCGAACAGGGATTTATATGACATGCATATGGCCGTGTTGGAGCCTCCTGTAGACTGTGTGTCATAGTGAGATGATATGCTCGCACGTGCATTTTGAGACAAAGATGATATGGGTGGATAAGACCTATTACAGGCACCCATAACTAAGCTTGGGTTCACGGAGTACATTGTACCATGTATGTCACACAAAGTATGCTGTACCATAGGGATTGTTGGAGTGGAGTGCCATTAGCCACGAGGCAACAAGCCTTGCCCTCACAATCCTGGTGTTATGCTATTCTGGCGGGTAGGACGACCCACCTCCCGTTTCAGGTGTGATACCCTGCACATTAGGTACCGTGTTACCAGGGATCACGAGGTTATGGCCATAGTCCTATGTTGTTACTGATAGTCACATGCTTGTCTCACATGATATAACTATTGATCGATAGACCATGGTAGACCCGAGGGAGGGGTTAGGTCCTCAATTTTTACGATTATATGATTTTATGATATGTGACCCTGAAAGAAGGGTGGTTTTATAACCAAAGTTTTATAATGAATTTTAATGAATTGTTTTATGAGATGATTGACCCGGAAGGGTTAGTTTTTACTGCAGTTTTAATGAAATGATTTGAATGCAGTAGCATGATGGTGTTTTCCATGCTTTCATTTCAAATTCATGATTTGTCTTACATGACATGAAAGAATGCATGATTTTGATTAAATTCATGCTAAGTATGATTTACTGATGTCACATAAAATGCCTTTGGTGCATGAATTACATGATTTCTATATGCACCAATAGTTTTGATAAACTATGTCATGGATATATGCATGGTTTTGTGCTTGAGAATTTAATGAAAAGAAATGAATTTTAAGGGTATGTCATTATGAGCAAGTAGATAGTGGAGCTATCTACTTACTTGCATAATTGCCTTACTTAGTGTGTGGTTTGCTCACCCCCTTATTTTCCCATATTTTCAGAGCACTCACAGTAATTAGTAAGCGCTGAGGACTTGCATGCTTGGTATCCGCTGCTTCCCATCGAGAGGCAGGTATACACATTTGTATAGTTTTGTATCTGAACATGTAATGCACAGTACTGTAAATGGATATGATGTCGGGGATGTAGAGTTATAAATACCATTGTGTATGTATTCAGTTAAAGTCAAAAGATAGTAAACTTTGATATGTGAATGTGATTCTAGAAATGGAATGGTAAGTAGGTGAGAGGTGACTAACACCGAATCATAGTGTCACGACCTAAAACTATCCAAAAATCAGAGTGAATTTTTCGCATTTTGTTATTTTTATTTCATACTTATCTATCCTCCGAATCGTGACCACACTCCACTAACAATTGGGCTGTGCGTCAATGCCAGTCCCACCATTCATTTACCATATAACTTAATTATTTCTCAGTCATTTATAAGTGTTTACAATATTTATACATCCCCTAAAGTTACTTACAAACATGTTACTGTGCTATGCTTATTTAGATACAATATGTACAAGTGTATATACCTTAAATGATGGGCAACAGCGGATATCCGGAATGCAGTACTCAGTCGCCTCAACATCTACTGGAGATTATCTGTGTGAGAAAATGAAAGGGGTGAGCACATCAAGCTCAGTAAGGCAATCCTACGAACAAGTAGGTAACCATACTACCTACATGAACGCGGTGCCATGTATAAACCACCTTTTCTCCACACATTTTAAAACTGATACTATGATTCATGATGTTATGTAAAACATGTTCGCATGGAAAATTCAACATGAAACTCATTTTAAATCATTTCTTTCTCATTTAAAAATTTCACAATAAAGTCAGGACTTAACCCCTCCTTCGGGTGGTCCTGACTCACACAAAACCATGAAAATCAATTTACATCACACATGGGATTAAAAAGCATGGAAATAACATCATACAAATATAGTTTAAAACCCAGTTTCAATCTCGTCAAGATCATCAACATGCGAGACTAGGCAACATCTGTATATCAGTAGTAATAACTAGGACTATGGCCGTGTGTCCTCGTGAGCCCCTTTGCTACACGGATCCTAGTGTGCGGGGTCTCACCCTGATCGAGAACCGCCCGGGAGGTGGGTCAATCCAACCCATTAGTCTTATCCGATCCCACACATCCGAAGATGTCGTATCCGAAGATACCCCATATCCGAAGATACCAGGCATCCGAAGATGCTACATGGTACATCGTACTCCATGTACTTGCACGGTACATCGTACTCCATGGACCCATATCATATCTCTATACTCATGCCATGTCTCAAAACGCACGTGCGGGCCTATTTAATCGGTGACACACAGTCTACCGATGCTGCAAGCACGACTCATCGTATGTTCTCATAAAAATCAGTGGGGGGTGCGAGCGATGCTCCAGTACTCTCGTCAATTCAAGTAAAACTAGTGCAAGCTAAGCTCTAGCACTCTCATCAAATCATGTGGAGAATCTGGTACGAGTTAGACTCTAGCACCCTGTCACGAAAATCATATATATATATAAATCTGGTGCGAGTTGGACTCCAGCACCAATGCATGTAAAACTCTAGTGCGAGCTCTCGCTCCAGCACTAATGCTGCATCATACAAATCAACATCGTACGAGCTGAGCTCTAGCACATCACATGTCAATAAAAACACGTAGGCGGCTCTGTTTCCTCAAAACAATTTTCAAAACAATTTCATCGTTGAAACTATGAAATGCTGTGCATTTTTCTTTCAAGGTTAGCCAGCCTACTCATGCATGCATCAAAACACCTCCAGAACGAGCAGGAACCTCTTGTTCTTGCTCCTCCCAATTTTTTCTAAAATTGTAAATTTTACCCTTTAACAAGGGTATTTTGGTAATTTACCCTTTCGGGGCACTAAAATTATTAACTTACTTCTAGACCCTTCAAATAATTTAAAAGTCTGCATATAACTTTGAAATTTCGTAAAGTTACCTCTAGCAGTCTGTAGAATTCCCTTACCTTATTTTTCTGTGGAGTCTGACCTTTCCTTTTCTACTGCTGTGTCGTCACGCAGTCCGATCTGCTCCCAATTCAATGTCCGAAACTGCGTATAATTATTCCTCAGGGTAGATATCATACAATTTAATTGTATTTCCTATTTTTTGGGCTTAATTTAAATCATTGGGCCCTTTTCCCCCTATTGGGCCTAATTGCACCTTAATGGGTCTTAATCGTCCTTAAGCCCATTTTCCACTTAATTTTCACATTATCGAGGCATATTAGGCTCATTGGGCCCACCAATAATTTATTGGGCCTCGTTCTAACTCTCGAATAGCTCAATTTATTATTTACAACAATTTATCCGAGTTTCCAAAATTTAATTTCATTAATGCGGAAATTAAATCTGAAACATGCATAACGATACAAATTGTCATAAATAAGGGTTACTTACCCGAGATTCCATGCTAGTATGTAAATCGAGGCTGTCTCGAGCTCTCGTTTGACGTTGATTGTCGAGCTACACAATTTCATAAATTTTTGGGTAAATTTCCAGTCGAATAATAATTAAATAAATATTCCAAAATTCAAATCGATCAATTTCGATCGCTTACCGACTTACCCGTAGCTCGATTACATCATTGGGATTTTTCCCCAATTTTTTCTCTTTTTCTTTTTCCCTTTTTCTCCTTTTTTCCCTCTTTCTTGGCTGAACCAGTTCGGTCCAGTTCAGACCCGGTTCGGACTGCCGATTTACTCCGGTTTGGCCGGTTCAGTGCCTTGCCGGTCGATTCTCCGTCGGCTTCCACTGCCAGTGGCTCCGCTGGGCCGTCCGCAGCACGAATCTCCCCTTGGTTTAGTCCAAGGCCGCCGAAAAGTTGCTGGTCTGGCCTGTTCTCTCCACCGTCGGTACCCATTTCCTCTTTCAGCCGTTTTCGACGTTTGCCGGCAGTTTCGCCGGTCGTGGCCGCCACCAGTCAGCTTGCCTGCACCTGGGGAACGTTCGGCTGGGGTCGGGGTCGGCCAGATCGACGCCGTTCGCTGCCGATCGGAGCATTCCTTCCTGCAGCTTCTCCTTTCGTTTTTGGCCTCCTCCGGAGTCAGTGTGGCGCATCGTCGGTACCAAGGAGGTCGCGTCGACGCCCTCTTCCTTTTCCAGCCCTCACCTAGCCGATTGGGTCACCGGTGGTCGTTCGATCTTCTTCCCCGATTTCGGTTCCGTTTTTCGTTTCTCTCTCCCCGATTTTCAATTCTCTCTTCTTTTTTTAACTAATTAATTAATTATAATTATTTTTTATTTTTTATTTTTTATTTTTATTTATTTATTTTTATTATATTTTAATCATTAAAATATTCACAAATATTCTACAAATATCTACAAATTTCTTATTTTATTCTAAATTCATTTATTTAATTTTATTTAATTTATTTTAACCCTTTTCGATATATTTTTCGTTTATTTTCGGGATTATTTTTCGAAGTAAAAATCTCGATTAATTTCGATTAATTCCCATAAATTCATATCTTGATCAATTTAACCCGACATTTAATTATTTCTTCATTATTGATCAAGATTTCTCAATCCCTTATTTTTAATAAATTTTTCTTATCGAATTTATACTGATTTTCGATCTTTTGACCATTTCGCCCTTCAACGTGTTCGAAAATTTTATTTCAGTCCTTTTGCATTTTTTAAATGCACTCGTAAATTTCTATTCATTCCCTTTTGCTCTTACAATAAAATCAGGTTTTACTCATAGCCCAACTGTTTGTAGGATGGTCACGATGAGAGAAAGGTAAGAATTAAATAATAATGGAAAAATAAAAAATTTACTCTGACTTTTAGGTAATTTAGGTCGTGACACCACAGCCGCAATTTCCATACCATCCACCACATCATCCATCCCCATCTCAATTTCAATATCATCCACCACCACCACCACCACAACCTATGGAGCCCCAACATTACCACACACTAGCAGCTGAGAAGAAGCCTACATTAGAGAAGATGTTCTTAACGATCCTGCAAAATCAAGCTGCTTCAATTAAGAACTTAGAGGTTCAGGTGGGACAAATAGCAAATGCTCTTAACTAATGTCCTCAAGGGACCCTTCCTAGTAACACTGAAGCTAATCTTGTTAGGAAAAGGGAGGGTAAAGAACATGTCAAATCCATTACCCTTAGGAGTGATATTGAGCTAGATGAGCCACAAGTTAAGTCTGGACCTGAACAGCCCATAGTTGAAGAATCCTTAAGTTCTAACGAAGCAGCTCAGAAAGAGCAGGAACATCAGGATCAGGCTACAAAAGAATCCAAGCTAGGCACTTCTTCATCTATACCTTCTTCTATTTCACAGCCTTCCTCACCCTCTGATGCTATACATGTTTCCACTACATCCTCTCCAGTTAGGCCACCAATACCTTTTCCTCAGAGGTTCCAAAATAAAAAATCGGATCAACAATTCGCCAAATTTCTTGAGGTTTTTAAGAAACTTCACATCAACATTCCTTTCACAGATGCCTTAGAGCAAATGCCAAGTTATGTGAAGTTTTTAAAGGATATCCTGTTGAGGAAAAGAAGATTGGAAGATTATGAGATAGTGGCCTTAACTGAGGAATGTAGTGCCATTATCCAGAGAAAATTACCGCTTAAGCTCAAAGATCCCGGGAGTTTGACCATACCTTGCACTATTGGAAATTTATTCTTTGGTAGAGCCCTGTGTGATTTAGGAGCTAGTATAAATCTAATGCCTTTGTCAATCTACCAAAAGTTAGGAATAGGGGATGTCAAGCCTACCACAGTGACCCTTCAGCTAACTGATCAATCTATTAAATATCCGAAGGGGGTCATTAAGGATGTGTTAGTAAAGGTGGACAAGTTTATTTTCCTTGCAGATTTTATTATTTTAGACATAGAGGAAGACAGGGAGGTCCCCATTACACTAGGCAGACCTTACCTAGTGACTGGTAGAACCTTAATTGATGTACAAAAGGGGGAGTTCACTATAAGAGTCCTTGATCAGGAAGTGAAGTTTAATGTTTTCAAATCTTTAAAGTTCCCTGATGACTCTCAAAACTATTTTAGGATGGAGGACATAAGGCTTAACCATATAATATCTAAGAGAAAGAAGGAAGTAGATAGGGCTCAGGAGGATTTAACTGTTAACATTTTGTCACCACTTTGGCTGATCCTCATACTCTTCGCCCTACGGCTGAGTGTTGTTTTCTTCAGCTGCATTTGAAGTGGCTATGTTTTTCTTTTCACCTTGTATATAGTTCTTTTTCTTTTTCTTTTCTGTTGTTTCTTTCTTTGTTTATTTTCTAGTTTTACGCTTTCAATGAAAGCTTCGATTGTTTATCATCATCATCAGAAAGGGGAGTACTCTGTTCCTGAACTTCAATTCTTATATTATCTGCACACTGAGGACACTGTGCACTTTAAGTTTGGGGGAGGGGATATCACTTGAGTATTTTTCAAAAATTTGAGCAAAATTGAAAAAAAATTCAAAAGGTTTTCGAAAATCTGAGCTTAAACTGTTTGATTTTGGGATGATTTAGTGCTTAGCATGTAGTTTTCTCATATTCCAATGATATGACCCCATGATTATGTATGATTTTGATTGACTGAGAAGCATGATTATAGGAAAAGCATGAAGCTGTGTTCTTGAATTTGTCTTGATTCTGATTGTGATTTCCTCATCTTACGCACATGTCATGTCATGAATCTGTATATTTATTTGGAGAAAGCTTATGTGGACCTAGGATTGCATTTGTTCAGTTGATTTTGTGCATCATATTCTAGAATTTGTTTGATTTGATCTCGAGGTGAAATATTAGATCACACTTAATTAGGGAGATGATTTAGGTCATCTTTGGATCGTTTGAGCCTTTCTAGCCTTCCTTGTACATATTTTACCCCTAGTCACCCATCTGGGCCAAATAAGCTTTTCTCTGTAAATATACTTGCGTTATTTTCCTTAGCTTAAATACTTTTTCCTATCCCTTACCCAAAAAGCATGAAAAGTCATTGGGATATATTGTGAGCTATATGGGTATTAAGTGATAGTGAAAGAGTATGTATAAAAAAAATGATGAAAAAGAAAGAAAAAAAAAGAAAAAAAAGGAAAGAAGAAAAATTCAAAAAAAAAAATGTTTAGCAAAAGAAATAAGTTTGGGGGAAATAAATTTGAGCTCTTACATTAAGATCCTAGAAGTAATGCATGTTAATGGGTAACTAAATCTAAATCGACTTTATCATACCTTAGCCCCTGTGAGACCCCGTATATGTATAAGGGTATATATGTACATAGAAATGCAAATAGAGTTGTACTATGAATTCATGAGTGAAGTATATGTGATGTCAGTCCATAAGTAATGTACACACTTGTAATGAGAGTGGTAATTGTACATATAAGTTACATTAAGTATGAATGTGAAGAAATGGACTTAAACATGTGGAGAATGTGTGTAGAATGGATTATGAGTAGTTTGGTAAAATGGAAGTAGAATTGCATAAGATGTGCACTTCCATTTTTGTTTATATTAAATACCATTGGTCATACAAAGATTCTACACAAGTTTTAATGTGTATGAAGTGAGGATGGATGCCATTTTCATGTCTCAAAGATGAATGGATGAGAAAAGGATCATGGTAGCAAATTAAGGATGTTTGGTAAGTGTTGCTGCAGAAGAACTGCAGAAAACCTAGAAATTGTGAAGGGCAGATCGATCTCATGGGATGAGAGATCGATCTGGAAGAGCAAGAATGCTCTTATTTGGGCAAAAGAATAGAGCTGATCGATCTCTAATGGAGCCAGATCGATCTCCTAAGCATTCTGTAGTGAAAAGATCGATCCCCAAGCACCCAGATCGATCTCCTTAGCTCTCTGTTTGGGAGCAGATCGATCTCATGCCTCGACAGATCGATCTCATGCTTTGACAGATCGATCTCAGGCTTAAGAATGCAGTGAAAAAGAGGGATTTTAAGGGACCAGATCGATCTCCTCTTGGACCAGATCGATCTCCTCAAGCTATTTCTATTTAAGGAGTGCTGGAAATCAAAAAATTTCGAGAAAAACACAAACCTACCACTTTCAACCCAAAAACCTAACATTCTCTCTAAAAAATCAGCCATTTTCAGTGAGGTTTGAAGAGAGACCATTAGAGATAAAGTTGTTCCTATCAAAGAGAAGAACAACATAGTTGGAAAGCATTTTCTCATTTGTTGGTATTGAAGGAGTTAAGGGTATTACCATTTGGAGCAAGAAGAGAAATCAAAGTAGGTAAGATTCTAACACTCCAATCATGGTACATTGTTTATATAATTGATTTTGGAGTTATTTGGTATGATTTTAAGATGTGGTTAGTGGATGAATTGTGAGATTTACCTAAAAGAGGTAAAATGTGGAATAGGACATTGGTAAATGCATAAGTGAATAATATTAACTAGTGAGGTCAATTGTGAGTTGAATACATTAACTCGATGGATTTAATGAATGAATCGCAGCTTTCGAGGATACGCCGAGGCGAGTTGAGCCAAGAGCGTGAGAAGCTAAAAGGAAAAGGAGTCACACCAAGTAAATCGAGGTAAGGGAATTGTATGGACTCCTAGAGATATTTGTGCGCAATTTGGGCGCTTAAATGTTTTGCTAGAATGCATGAGATTAGGAAATGATGTTGGGTGATTGAAGGGTAAAAGTTGGGAGTTTGAGAAATGTGCATGAAAACAAAAGCATATTGCTTTGAAAATCATGTTTTATTACTTTTTAGCAAATGATTTGGTAGGTTGGCTAACATTGAAATGATTTGCAAAAGAAATGAGTGTATTTTGGTTTTGTTAACCATACTTTGCAAAGTTTTGAGCGACCTACATGATTTCGTGAGTATGAAAGCGTGCAAGAGTATGACTCGCACGAGATTTGACGTGTTTTACACACATGAGTGCAAGAGGCACTAGTTTTCACATGGATTTCATATTTGTTTTGGCATTGTGCTCGAGTTTGTCTCGCACTGGATGCCCACCTTGCATGTTGCCGTGTTTGGAGCTTCGAGTAGAATGGGTGTCACATCGATTAAATAGGCTCACACGTGCATTGTTTTGACATGATTAATTAGCCGTGTTAGGAGCTTCGGATAGACAAGAGGTCGCACCGATTAAATAGGCTCACACGTGCGTTTGAGATGTGGCGTGATATGATGCGTTAATTGGGTCCACGGAGTACGTTGTACCGTGCATGTAGCATGGATTACATTGTACCGTGTTGAGTTGTGATGGTCTTCTTCGGACGTGATCTGCTATGGACCGACGGGTAGGATTTGACCCACCTCCCGTGTGGAAGCAGATAGTGGTGATATCCCGTACACCTGATCCGTGTAGCCGGTATCACAGGTTATGTACATATGCCTTGAGGTTATTACCTGTTGTTGAACTGCCTATCTCACATGTCTATTGCTATTTAAGAATAAATCCATGCTTGAAAATGATTTGTGGGTCAGGAAAGCCCGAGGGATGGGCCGAGACCTGACCAATGTTGAAATTGATTGTTAATGGTTTTTAAAGTGCACGGATGCATGATGTTTAATGCCATGCTTTATTGTGAATTATGCATGATGATTTATACCATGCTTTGAGTTGAAATGTGCACTTGATTTTAATAGCATGAATGCTTTACATACCACTAACATAATCATACACTCATGTTTTGAGATAAATAATGAATGAAATGCTTTTGAGCATGGCATCACGATCACGTAGATAGTGCAGTATCTACCTGTTCGTATGATTGCCTTACTGAGCGTGTGGTTTGCTCACCCCCTTATTTTCCCCCTCTCTACAGAGATTTTAGTATAGATTGAGCGTGACTGGAGGCTTTCCCTTTTGGTAATCCGCTGCATCCCATCGCTAAAGGTATACACACCTTGATTATTTTGTATCTAAACCAGACATAGCACAGTAGCATTTTGTATGTAACCACTGGGGATGTAAAACAATGTAAACACATGTAACAACTCTGATATATATACATTTATACAAGTGTTTACTCATAAATAATGTTTCAAATTGAATTGGTATGGTGGAGTGAGTTAGACGTCGACACACAGCCCAACTGTTATGAGTGTGGTTGTTCACGATCGAGGAAGGATGATTAAAGATTAACGCATGAAAATGCGAAAAATTTGTACGTATTTTGGTAAGTTGAGGGTCGTGACAGAAGTTGGTATCAGAGCTCGAGTTGGTTTGACGCGTGTCGTGTCTAAAATACTTAATAAGTTGAAAAAATTACATCCCCAAGTTACTGTGCTTGTTTAGATACAAATTGTGTATGTCGATGGGTTGACTAAGTAATTGGTTGTGAATGTAGGGAATTGAGTAAGTATGCCTAATACCAGTCGAGGTAGAGGGATGAGAGCACAAGCTCGAGGCCGTAGAGGTAGGCCTGGGGGTCGTGTTGAGCCAGAAACACACGAGGCTCAGGATGATGTTGAGGTGGAGGCCGATGTTGAGCACGCTTCACAGGGTCCAGAGGAGAGACCCGAGAGTACTGAGGCTCGCTTCACGAGGATTAAGCGGAGCATTGAGATGATTGTGGAGTTGGTCACCCAATCTTTATCTGGAGTTGGTGGTAGACAGAGTCCCGCTACACAGGGTGATGCCGAGCAGGCAGCAGCTCTCGAGGGGCGGGCAAGGGAAGCCCAGAGGCCACAGACAACAGATACCCCACCCACACAGGATGTGCCTACGCCGGTTGCTATGCCAGGCAGTAGAGGTTGGGGATATGGATGTGATTTGGATAGACTGAGGCAGTTCCAGAAGTTTGGACCGCCGTCTTTCAGTGGAATAAAGGACCTAGTAGCGGCTGAGGATTGGATCAATGAGATCGAGAAATTATATGGTTCTTTGAGTGCACTACTATCGAGATGGTAGCATTTGCCGCTTTTATGCTGAAGGGGTCAGCAGAACATTGGTGGAAGTCCACCAGGCCTATTTTGAGAGCTCGACATACTGAGATCAGCTGGGATGTGTTTCTAGAGGCCTTCCGGAGACAGTATGTCCCGGATACCGCACAGCGGAAGCTAAAGATGGCAGTTTTGGGAAGCAAGAGATTCTCTGGAAAGAGGCCGAGAATTGATGAGATCCGGGAGAGGACAGTTGATACTCCCATGTATCCGGCCATTGCTCCAGCTAAGGGAATCGTGATTGGAGGACCACGGCCTACTACGGAACAGTGTGGCAAGTGTGGTAGGTACCATGGTACTAGACCATGCTATGGATCTCCTGTAGTATGCTTCAGATGTGGGAAGCCAGGGCACGTAATCAGAGATTGCCCAGAGATGATAGAGAGAGCCCCACAGAAGGGCAAGGAGCCAGAGAGAGCTCCAGTTGGTACAGCTGCTCCGAGGAGGAGGGCTACAGCTGAGGAAAAAGAGAAGCAAGCAGTGGGTGTAAGGAGAGGACGAGTGCACGCACTGGACCAGGACACTGCAGATCAATCATCGGATGTGGTAAAAGGTACCATCCAAATCTTTGATTTAGAAGCTTATGTACTGTTTGATCCTGGTGCCATGCATTCCTTTATTTCACCATCCTTTGCATGTAAATTGTTGAAGCATGTAAAACCCACGCTGCTTGATAAGATGCTGTTGATATCTACCCCTATGAATGATAGTCAGTTGACTGAGCATATATATAGGGATTGTAAAACGAAGATAGGAGGTAAAGAGATGGCAGGCGATTTAATTTTATTAAATATGAGTGATTTTGATGTTATCCTAGGAATGGATTGGTTGGCTGCCAATCATTTTATTATGGATTGTCATGCAAAAACTTTGATGTTTCCAAGGATAGACAATTTTGTAGTTAATTTTGTGAAATGAAATTAAAGAACATGATAATTATAAGTGTGATGAGTACAATCTTGATACATGATGTATGAAAGATAAATTTGATTTCATTTATGTATGTGATGTGATGACTTATGATACTAATGGTGGAAAGAATAATGTGAAGGATTCATCGCTTTTGTGATTGAGACGGATAAGGCACGTCCGAAATTGGAAGACATACCAGTGGTTAGGGAATTTCCAGATGTCTTTTTGGATGAGTTACCAGGGTTACCTCCAAATAGGGAGATAGAGTTTGGTATAGATTTGGCACCTGGTACAGAGCCGATGTCCAAGCCACCATACAGAATGGCTCAAGTTGAGTTAGAGGAGTTAAGGAAACAATTACAAGAGTTGCTGGAGAAGGGGTTCATCAGGCTGAGCGTCTCACCTTGGGGAGCACCGATTCTGTTTGTAAGGAAGAAGGATGGAAGCCTCCGACTGTGTATAGATTACCGGTTGTTGAATAAGGCCACCATCAAGAATAAGTATCCCCTTCCACGCATCGATGACTTATTGGATCAACTTAAGGGAGCGCATGTCTTTTCCAAGATAGATCTGAGATCAGGGTACCATCAGTTGAAGATACGAGATGGAGATGTACCCAAGACAGCTTTTCGCACCCGGTATGGACATTATGAGTTTATGGTTATGCCATTCGAGTTGACAAATGCTCCCACAGCTTTTATGTCGTTGATGAATGAGGTATTTCACCAGTATTTGGATCGATTTGTGATCGTGTTTATAGATGATATACTGGTGTATTCAAGGTCTAGAGAGGAGCATGAGAGGCATCTAAGGATAGTGCTGCAGACCCTTCGAGAGAAGAAGTTATACACTAAACTCAGTAAGTGTGACTTTTGGTTGGAACATATCTCTTTTCTGGGTCATATAGTATCAAAAGATGGAGTGTCAGTGGATCCATCTAAGATTGAGGTCGTAGTTCAATGGCAGAGACCCCAGACAGTGACAGAGATCAAGAGTTTTTTGGGTTTAACTGGATATTATCGAAGGTTTGTAGAGGGATTTTTGAGGTTAGCTGCTCCTTTGACACGCCTCACAAGAAAGAATATGGAGTTTGTGTGGGATAAAAAGTGTGAAGAAAGTTTTGAGGGGTTGAAAAGGAGATTAACTACAGCTCCAATACTCACCATTCCTACCACCTCAGGAGGTTTCTCGGTGTATGCGGATGCTTCACATCTGGGACTGGGCGGTGTATTGATGCAGGATGGGAAGGTAGTAGCCTATGGATCAAGACAGTTAAAGGATCATAAGAGGAACTACCCGACCCATGACTTGGAGTTGGCAGCGGTGGTGTTTGCGCTGAAGATATGGCGCCACTACCTCTATGGTGAGAGATTTCAGATTTATATAGATCATAAGAGCCTTAAGTACCTGTTCTCACAGAAAGAGTTGAACATGAGACAGAGGAGATGGCTCGAGCTGTTAAAGGATTACGATTGTGAAATCCTATACCACCCGGGTAAAGCAAATGTGGTTACTGATGCATTGAGTAGGAAGCATCTCGGGATGGTATCATTTATGATGATCAGGGAACACGAGCTGTTGGAACAGTTCACGAACCTCAGTTTGGATATGACCCCGCCTGACACTGATAGTGGATTTATGATAGCTAGCCTGCAGTTGGAACCGGATCTGGTAGATCGAATCCAACAGGCTCAGCGAGTTGATCAGCAGTGTAGTAATATTGTCTGGCAGATACAGAGGGGTATAGAGACGGACTTTGGGTTGAGTTCGGATGGATTGTTGAGGTTCAGAGGTAGGATATGTGTTCCTGATGACGCGGAGATCAAAAGGTTGATTCTGACAGAGGCTCACTCATCGAAGTATACGATACATCCAGAGGGTACCAAAATGTATCAAAACCTTCGAAAGGTTTATTGGTGGTCGGGAATGAAAAAGCACATTACTGAATATGTTGCTAAGTGTCTCGTTTGTCAGCAGGTGAAGGTAGAGCATCAGAAGCCTACAGGGTTATTGCAGCCTCTACCGATATCGACATGGAAGTGGGAGCATGTCACCATGGATTTTGTGATGGGATTGCCAAGGACCCGGAGAGGTCATGATGCCATATGGGTGATTGTGGATCGGTTGACGAAATCAGCCCATTTTCTAGCTATGAGAGCTACCGATACTCTGAGCCAGTTAGCGAACCTATATGTGCGCGAGATAGTGAGGCTACATGGAATTCCAGTGAGCGTTGTTTCTGATAGGGATGCCCGCTTCACTTCCCACTTTTGGGAACATTTTCAGGAAGCAACGCGTTTCATCCTCAGACAGATGGTCAGTCAGAGAGGACTATACAGACCCTGGAGGACATGTTGAGAGCGTGTGCATTGGATTTTGGAGGCTCCTGGGATGAGCATTTGCCACTCACAGAGTTCGCGTATAATAACAGTTTTCATGCGAGTATCGGGATGGCACCATATGAGGCATTGTATGGGCGTAGGTGCCATTCCCCTATTGGATGGGAAGAGGTTGGTGACAGACAGATCTTTGTTCCCGACTTGGTTAGACAAGCCTCTGAGGACGTCCAATTAATATGTGAGAGGTTACGGACAGCTCAGAGCAGGCAAAAGAGTTATGCTGACAAGAGACGGAGACCACTAGAGTTTGAGGTGGGTGAGTCAGTGTTTTTGAAAGTTTCCTCTTCAAAGGGAATTATGAGATTTGGGAAGAAGGGAAAGTTGAGCCCTCGATATATAGGGCCATTTGAGATACTTGATAAGGTGGGAGACAAGGCGTATAGGTTGGCATTGCCACCAGAGTTGGCAAGTGTGCATAACGTCTTCCACGTATCCATGTTGAGGAAGTATCACCCGGACCCGGCACATGTAATAAGGTATGAGCCATTGGAGCTCAACGAGGGTGTGACATATGTTGAGAAGCCAGTTCGGGTATTGGACAGAAAAGAGAAAGTGTTGAGGACAAAGACAATTCCCTTGGTGAAAATACTTTGGCAACATCACACAGTGGAAGAAGCCACATGGGAATTGGAGAGGTTGATGCGGGAGAAGTATCCTGAGTTGTTTACAGAATAATTGGTTCTAATTTGGAGGACCAAATTTTCTAAGTGGGGGAGAATGTGAGACCCTGTATATGTATAAGGGTATATATGTACATAGAAATGTAAATAGAGTTGTACTATGAATTCATGAGTGAAGTATTTGTGATGTCAGTCCATAAGTAATGTACACACTTGTAATGAGAGTGGTAATTGTACATATAAGTTACATTAAGTATGAATGTGAAGAAATGGACTTAAACATGTGGAGAATGTGTGTAGAATGGATTATGAGTAGTTTGGTAAAATGGAAGTAGAATTGCATAAGATGTGCACTTCCATTTTTGTTTATATTAAATACCATTGGTCATACAAAGATTCTACACAAGTTTTAATGTGTATGAAGTGAGGATGGATGCCATTTTCAAGTCTCAAAGATGAATGGATGAGAAAAGGATCATGGTAGCAAATTAAGGATGTTTGGTAAGTGTTGCTGCAGAAGAACTGCAGAAAACCTGGAAATTGTGAAGGGCAGATCGATCTCATGGGATGAGAGATCGATCTGGAAGAGCTAGAATGCTCTTATTTGGGCAAAAGAATAGAGCAGATCGATCTCTAATGGAGCCAGATCGATCTCCTAAGCATTCTGTAGTGAAAAGATCGATCCCCAAGCACCCAGATCGATCTCCTTAGCTCTCTGTTTGGGAGCAGATCGATCTCATGCCACGACAGATCGATCTCATGCTTTGACAGATCGATCTCAGGCTTAAAAATGCCGTGAAAAAGAGGGATTTTAAGGGACCAGATCGATCTCCTCTTGGACCAGATCGATCTCCTCAAGCTATTTCTATATAAGGAGTGCTGGAAATCAAAAAATTTCGGGAAAAACACAAACCTACCACTTTCAACCCAAAAACCTAACATTCTCTCTAAAAAATCAGCCATTTTCAGTGAGGTTTGAAGAGAGACCATTAGAGATAAAGTTGTTCCTATCAAAGAGAAGAACAACATAGTTGGAAAGCATTTTCTCATTTGTTGGTATTGAAGGAGTTAAGGGTATTACCATTTGGAGCAAGAAGAGAAATCAAAGTGGGTAAGATTCTAACACTCCAATCATGGTACATTGTTTATATAATTGATTTTGGAGTTATTTGGTATGATTTTAAGATGTGGTTAGTGGATAAATTGTGAGATTTACCTAAAAGAGGCAAAATGTGGAATAGGGCATTGGTAAATGCATAAATGAATAATATTGACTAGTGAGGTTAATTGTGGGTTGAATACATTAACTCAATGGATTTAATGAATGAATCGCAGCTTCCGAGGATACGCCGAGGCGAGTTGAGCCAAGAGCGTGAGAAGCTAAAAGGAAAAGGAGTCACACCAAGTAAATCGAGGTAAGGGAATTGTGTGGACTCCTAGAGATATTTGTGCGCAATTTGGGCGCTTAAATCTTTTGCTATAATGCATGAGATTAGGAAATGATGTTGGGTGATTGAAGGGTAAAAGTTGGGAGTTTGAGAAATGTGCATGAAAACAAAAGCATATTGCTTTGAAAATCATGTTTTATTACTTTTTAGCAAATGATTTGGTAGGTTGGCTAACATTGAAATGATTTGTAAAAGAAATGAGTGTATTTTGGTTTTGTTAACCATACTTTGCAAAGTTTTGAGCGGCCTACATGATTTCGTGAGTATGAAAGCGTGCAAGAGTATGACTCGCACGAGATTTGACGTGTTTTACACACATGATTGCAAGAGGCACTAGTTTTCACATGGATTTCATATTTGTTTTGGCATTGTGCTCGAGTTTGTCTCGCACTAGATGCCCACCTTGCATGTTGCCGTGTTTGGAGCTTCGAGTAGACTGGGTGTCACATCGATTAAATAGGCTCACATGTGCATTGTTTTGACATGATTAATTAGCCGTGTTAAGAGCTTCAGATAGACAAGAGTTCGCACCGATTAAATAGGCTCACACGTGCGTTTGAGATGTGGCATGATATGATGTGTTGATTGGGTCCACGGAGTACGTTGTACCGTGCATGTAGCATGGATTACATTGTACAGTGTTGAGTTGTGATGGTCGTCTTCGGACGTGATCTGCTATGGACCGGCGGGTAGGATTTGACCTACCTCCCGTGTGGAAACAGATAGTGGTGATATCCCGTACACCTGATCCGTGTAGCCGGTATCACAGGTTATGTACATAGGCCTTGAGGTTATTACCTGTTGTTGAACTGCCTATCTCACATGTCTATTGCTATTTAAGAATAAATCCATGCTTGAAAATGATTTGTGGGTCAGGAAAGCCCGAGGGATGGGCCGAGACCTGACCAATGTTGAAATTGATTGTTAATGGTTTTTAAAGTGCACGGATGCATGACGTTTAATGCCATGCTTTATTGTGAATTATGCATGATGATTTATACCATGCTTTGAGTTGAAATGTGCACTTGATTTTAATAGCATGAATGCTTTACATACCATTAACACAATCATACACTCATGTTTTGAGATAAATAATGAATGAAATGCTTTTGAGCATGGCATCACGATCACGTAGATAGTGCAGTATCTACCTATTCGCATGATTGCCTTACTGAGCATGTGGTTTGCTCACCCCCTTATTTTCCCCCTCTCTACAGAGATTTTAGTATAGATTGAGCGTGACTGGAGGCGTTCCCTTTTGGTAATCCGCTGCATCCCATCGCTAAAGGTATACACACCTTGATTATTTTGTATCTAAACTAGACATAGCACAGTAGCATTTTGTATGTAACCACTGGGGATGTAAAACAATGTAAACACATGTAACAACTCTGATATATATACATTTATACAAGTGTTTACTTATAAATAATGTTTCAAATTGAATTGGTATGGTGGAGTGAGTTAGACGTCGACACACAGCCCAACTGTTATGAGTGTGGTTGTTCACGATTGAGGAAGGATGATTAAAGATTGACGCATGAAAATGCGAAAAATTTGTACGTATTTTTGTAAGTTGAGGGTCGTGACAGCCCCAGCCTTACATTACAAGCTTAATGAAGTCCTGTTGATCTTTGATTGAGTGTGACTACATTAGTGGAGAGAGAATTGAAAAGCAAACTTATGGGAATGATCACATGTCTCTGACTTTCTATTCACTATGTTTGCATAATCTGATCCGGATAATGTACTATGAAGTGACTTTGACATTTTCACACACGCACGAGGGGTCCAATTTGGGTTAGGACTTATGATTGAATGATTTTGAGTGTTTGACTTGTAATTGTGAATTTTTAAGATCATAGTCTATACTTTATTTTTGAGGATAATATTGGGGAAATTATTCTGTTTTCTACTTGACATTCCTACATCTATTTTGTTTTGCTTGAGGACAAGCAAAAGCTTAAGTTTGAGGGTGTGATAATTCTATATTTTTAGAATTATTTGTGCTTAATTTCCTAATTAATTATTTAAATCCCTAATTTATTTTGTTAATTATCCCATTTATTTAATTAAAATTCTCATGTTTGCAGATAAATTAAATCCAGATGAATTTTGAATATTTTGGTAGAAAATGGATCGAAATTGGGCGAAAATCGAGATTGGACCACGTGGATAACACGAGCCTAGCACATCCAATTGGACAAAAAGATAGTTGACATGGATATATTATTTTTCAAGGAGCCAATGTGTGAAGACAAGTGGCCAAACAATGCCAACTCATCTAGGATGGAAAAATTACAATTGTACCCCTAAGTGTGTGTATAAATAGAAAAGGATGGCAATTGAAAATAGGGGTAGCCTAGGTTAGGAGTAGTGTAGAGTAATTTAGGAGTAGTTTTAATTTAGAGAAGTTTAAGTTTTTGAAATTTTTTTAGATTTTCGATTGTAGTTTTTATTTTTAATTACCATCTTATTTTACTGTTGATGCTATCTAAATTTTATGAAAAGTTTGTTTTAATTTCTAGTTTCCTAGCATTTTACATTAGCTAATTTCAATCCAATTCCTCGTTTATCTTTTTCTCTTTTCTCGATTTTGTTAGATTTCCCTTTCATTATTTTCAGGTTTTGTTTTATTATGAAATGTTTTTATGAGTTTTTATGGTTTCAAGCTCTCGGTTTGGTCATTCTTTAGAGTCATCTTCTATTCTTCAATGTTCAACCAAGTGAATCGATTTCATCCATCACTGTCTTTGATTCTGATGCTTTGATTTGGTCTTAATGCTCAGTATTATTTCCACAAGAATGGTAATGTGGGATCACAACAGTAGTAGGAAGATTAGAATCAAACTGAGGAAGCTAGTTTTTTTTTTTTTTATGTTTATGTTCTTTACGGGTGTTGATGTTCTTCTTTTTTTTTTTTCAGTTGCTGATGTTACTTAGTTCCTTTTGGTTCCATGATCATGTTAATTGCTATATTTTGCTTATATTTACTTATTAGTTTCTAGTAGTTCATATCGTCATATTGTCATATAGCTTATATTCAACCCATATGTTCTTCATCATCAGTTTTTATCCTCTGTTTGTCTCTGTTTCAATATCATTGTCCTGTTCATTGTCTTCATGTGCTGATAGTCAGTTTGAATCCTGTTTTGGCCTTCAGTTCTAATTATTAAATGCTAAAATCCATCACTATTATCGAGCTGTTGTGTGGCCATGGATGTGTAGCTGGAAAAATCTGCTAAAGAGTTGCAGATTGGGCTGTATATAACATAGCTAGCAACGTGTGTGGGTGCATGAAGAAGCCAACGTTAATTGGGTAGAGTATTGCTGATTGCAGAGGACGTGAGCAGCACCTAGACAGCAGCTGGGTAGTGTGGCCATAGCAGCGCAGTACAGAATTGTGAGCAGCATCTGGGTACAGGAGCAGTCGGACAAAAATAGACAGAGAGCAGTAGCACACGGAAGGAGACAGTTCAGGACCAGTTCGTGAAGGATAACATTTCCTGCTAGCTGGGTAGAGGTTGTGCGAACCAGCAGCAGCTGAACCTGGAGCAGAAGCAGGCAGCAGGCGTGCACTGACCTGGAGTAGAAGCAGACAGCAGACGTGCACTGACCTGGAGCAGAAGTTTACAGGATGAGCACTAAGGATAGAAGTAAACCTCACCTGGACAGTAGTTGATGAAGACAGCAGGCCTGGAACTGAGAGCATTGTCTGGAAATGAAATTGAAGACGTGAACAGTGATTGGAGGGACATTTGGATGATTTAAATTTGATTAAGGCTTGTTTGGCATTTACCTTGTGCATAATAATCCATTTTTCTTGATTAGTTCATGAAGTAGATTTAATTATGTGCTTAGCTCATTTTTATTTTATCATGCATTAGTTAAGTTAGCTCAAATTAGTTACATGCATTAGTTAGATTTCATTGCTTAATTAGTAATTAGATATAGTTAGGATTAGTCTAGAGTTAATATTTTAGACATGTAGTTTTATAATTATTTTCTTAATTTCCTAGGATTTTATTTACATTAAGTTTTAGTTTTAGTTTAAATTGCATTTTAATTAAGTAGTTTAATTGCATTTTAGGTTAGTTTAATTGTAGTTTAATTAATCTTGCTTTGTTATTTTCATATTTACATTTTATTTGCGTTAATTAGTTTTAACTGTTTTAATTTCTTTTGTAGGTTTTTTTATTTTAATTGTGTGGAGCACTGTAAGTAATCTTAGCTCGGTTTTATTTTCTTTATAGTTTTATTATTTTTAGTATTTTTTAATTTCAAACTTAGTAGATCACCGATAATTAAAAATTCATAATTTGCTAGGATATACTTAGAGTAAGATTAACCGGTAGTTAATTAGGCTAGTCAACTTCTCTGAGGGACGATAACTCGGGACTCAAATCCCATTATTACTTGTATGACCCATGCACTTGCGGACAATACCCTTAGAGCGTGTCACAAACTAAAGATGGAACCTTCATCAATCAAGCTAAATACACTAAGGATTTGCTCAAACGATTTGGAATGGATAACTGCAAACCTCAAGCAACTCCAATGGGCACCAACATCAAGCTTGATAAAGATGATAGTGGTAAATGTGTAGATATTAAACTATATAAGTCTATAATTGGTTCATTACTTTATCTTACAGCAAGTAGGCCTGATATTTTGTTTAGTTTATGTTTATGTGCTAGATTTCAATCATCTCCTAGAGAGTCACACTTACTAGCTATAAAAAGGATCTTTAGGTATCTTAAAGACACACCTTCTCTAGGACTTTGGTACCTTAAAGATTCCACTTTTGCCCTTCATGATTATTCTGATACAGATTTTGAAGGATGTAAAATAGATAGAAAAAGTACTTTAGGAACATGTCAATTCTTAGGGAATAGATTAATCTCATGGTTCTCTAAGAAACAAAATAGTGTAGCTCAATCCACAACAGAAGCAGAATATATAGCAGCTGGTAGTTGTAGTGCTCAAGTGTTGTGGATTAAACAACAAATAAGAGATTATGGTGTAGACATGAAGCAAGTTTCCATCAAATGTGATAATACCAATGCCATTAATCTCTCTAAAAATCCAATCCAACACTCTAGAACTAAACATATTGAGATTAGGCATCATTTCCTTAGAGTTCATGTACAAAAAGGAGATATCATTTTAGAATATATTGATACTTTACATCAAATAGCTGATATCTTCACGAAACCTCTTGATAGAGATAGATTTTGTGTTCTTAGAGGTGAATTAGGACTTACGAATGGTCCTTAAGATTTATTACCTTCCAAACTTTGATTTCAAATTAATTTTCAACTGAATTTACAACTCATTTTCTGGGTAAAGAGTATGAGAGATTTATCTCCTATAAATATAGATCGATCTGCATACTCCAAATTGGCCTAAAGCAGTAAGGTTCAGCTAAGCAGATCGATCTTCTACCCCATAAGATCGATCTCCTTAAGCTTCTGTATTTTGCAGATCGATCTCTACATTTGGCAGATCGATCTTCTTGAGCTTCTGTATTTTGTAGATCGATCTCGTATAACAACAAATCGATCTCATCATGAAGAAGATCGATCTGGTACCTCGACAGATCGATCTCCTTAGCCCTAGGCTATAAATATTGCTTCAAAATCCCCAAATTTCAAAAAGCCAAATTTCAAATCCCTAACCCTCTGTCGCGCCTCCTCCTTTAATTTCTCTTGCAGATCAATCTCTGGTAAGGTTCTCCTCCAATATTTTTCACCAATCTTAATTCTAGTAACCTACATTGTCGAATTTTCTTAAAAAATTCATTTGTTTTTGTTTAAATCATCATTAGGGCACCTATTGAACTGTTCTGTTGCCTATGAAATTGTTAGAGAACACTTTAGAACCATCTTAGGTTAATTTTTACTGATTTGATAATGCCTCGTATTAAGAGAGCTGCCAACAAAGAGTCTCGACCCTCTTCCTCACAACCACCCACTGTCTCTTCTGTCACCACCTTTAGCAGGTGCTTTCAAACACCTGCAAAAAGAAAGCGATATGAAGAGTATTTCTCTACCATGCCCATAAAACACTGGAGGACCATTGACTTTTCATTCCTTAATCGTATAGACTTCCCATATTTTTCAAAAAATGGAAGAATTTGGTTGGCTTCCATTTCTCAAGATAAACACACCTGCACCTCCAAACATTATTAGGGCATTCTTCTTATATGCCAAGCTTGTCTATGACCCTGACGATACCTCTAAAATTCTAGGTTTTAAAACATTCGTCATGGCTAAAACGATTTTCGTAAACACAAATCTCTTAGCCCGATTGTTTGAGATCGAAGATAATGGTTTGACTGATGAAGAGGATGAGGTACCACTCAAATTTAACCTTCCCGGAGATAAGGCTAGACCCATGCACCCTAGGTTACTCCACCTAATCATCTCTTGGAACCTCAGACCTTTCGGTACCCAACATTCTACAGTCCTAAAACTAGACCATTTTTGGCTCCATTATCTTCATACTTCTCAAAGCCAAAAATTGAATCCAATCCAGTTCATCTACGAAGACTGGCTGAAAATCATGCACGGTCAAGTCTCCACAATAGTCTTCCCTCAACCCCTTGCTTACCTACTACAAAAACTCAGGGTTGATTGTTCTTGTGATACCAATGAAGTGCCCTCTGCAAAAAGCGTTCTGAATATTGGCACTCTTCATCATATGGGGTATTACAAAGACTTCCACGGTCAATGGAGGAAGAAACGCGAAACCCATCATGAGGCAGCCATGGAAGAGGATATACCAGTTGAGCCTACCGCGACGTCTACTGATTCCTCCTACGTCTGCCACTCAGCCTACTGCACCTGCCTCATCTTTCGAGACGATGGAATCACTTATGGCTATGGTCATGGAGCTTAATAGGAAGATGGATGAAGGCTTTGCAAATCTCCATGCCACACAGCAGGCCATGTTTGATGAGTTGCAGGTCACCCGCACACGAGTTGAAGAACTTCTGGAGTGCTTTCCTCCTCCATCTTAGGGCATGCATGTTTAGATTGTCCTCGATGTGTTGATATTTTAAGACATGTTTATTGGATTAAACATATATCTTTATATATTTTGAACTGACAGAATTAAGATTCAATATTATGCTTAGTGATTTATATGCTTTATTGATACATGGTTTAATGCCTTGATTGCCATTGATATGACAAAAAGGGGGAGAAGAGAATATGTTAAGAAAACATGTTAAGGGGAGCTTAAATTAAGGGGAGCTTTTTGAATAGAGAAAGAGCTTTCGAAACCAGAAAATCGGATGCATAATGTTAAGGGGGAAACTAAACATATTTATAAAATTAGTTTATTGAATAAGTTTTGTCATATCAAAAAGGGGGAGATTATTAAGTTAATATATTTTGAAATGACAAAACAGTAATTCAATAATGGATATTATAAATCTAGAAATGTTTTAAACATGTTAAGAGTTTAATTAAATACGTCATTGCCAAAAACTGGATATTAAAGGATGAAAGATCGATATCATGATATGAGAGATCGATCTCCTGGGTTTTCAAGTATGAGAGATCAATCTCATGAGAATATGAGATCGATCTGTTAAAGGATTAAAAACTCAAAGAGCATGTATAAGATGTTAAGGAAGAAGAGATCGATCTCTAGGGGTTATGAGATCGATCTTTAAATTACAGAATGCCTATGAGATCGATCTGGTCTAGGAAGAGATCGATCTCCTCTAAGGCAAAGGTTAAAGGTATTAGATCGATCTGTAGATCGATCTATGTTCAAACAGAGAGCTTATGTGATCGATCTCATATGGATAGAGATCGATCTCCTTAAAGTCAGAGAGTTTAGGAGACGATCTAGGGTGATTAGAGATTAATCTCCCCTCTACGAGAATGCTTGATAGATCGATCTGGAGATCGATGTTACTTCAAACAGAGAGATTAGAAGATCGATCTGATGATACGACAGATCGATCTTCACTAACATTTTTCAAATTATAAGATCGATCTCTACAAATATGAGATAGATCTCCTTGCTTCAAGTTGTTTTGTAATTGCAGTAATTTAAACTAGAAGATCGATCTGGTCGTGATGGAAGATCGATTTGATACTCTACTTGAGGTTCCCAACGGCTCTTTCTAAAAAATCTTCAACGGGAAAAATAGCATTAAATGCTTCAACTACCAATCCTACTGTATAAAGCCAAGCATTGAAGACACTGGAAAGAAGAGAGACTTGTACTGTAAATTCTGAATATTCTCAAAAGATCATTCTTAACATTCTCTTTGTCTTTAACATCACATTGATTGTATTGTGTTAAAAAGTTTGTATAGAAGTTATTCTTCCTACCCACAAAAGAAAGTTTCTATTTGTATTCATCCTTAATCCAAGAGAGAAGAGGAGAGTTCCTCTGTGAGATAATTTTGTAAGGGGTGAATACTTATCTTTGTAAAAAGGGGTAGAGAGGTTATTCCTTAACCTTAAAAAGGGAGACTGTATCAACTATTGAAATAGTGAAAGAAAGCTCTTGACAAGAAGGTCAAGAAGAGAGGACGTAGGCAAGCGATTGGCGGAACCTCTATAAATTACTGAGTTTGCTGCTTCCTTCCCTTATCTCATTTAATTTATTGCACTATACTCTAATGCTTATTCTTTGATTACTTGCAGTAAAATTCAATTAAGCTTAAATTTAGTATTTTCACTAGAAAATCGATTCACCCCCCTCTTAGTAGAGCCAACAATATGTAATGTAACTTGTCCGTACATTCAATAATCATGTACATTACATAGGAATTTACGAGTCTTATAGAAACTTTTAGAAACACTGAGTCTCCTACTGAGAATTCTAACGGTTGTCATCTCGTGCCAGCATAACTCTTCTGTCTGCATGTTTGCATTCGTCCTAGACGTGTATACTATAAGTGCACGGGCTTCACAAGTAATAAAGGGAACTGAGTCCCAGATTATCGTCCCACAGAGAAGCACAGTCATCCTAACTAAGTACCAGTTAATTTTACCCTAAGTATATTCTAGCAAATTATGAATATTAAAAGAGTGATCTACAAGGTTTAATTTGTAAATACTAGAAAGCAAGGAAAATAATAAAAACACTAAAATGAAGCAAAATAGAGCAAAAATTACTCACAGAACTCCAAGCAAAATAAAAGCGAGAATCTGCAAAAAAAAATATTAAAACTCGAATTAATTAGTGTAAATTGACTAAAGATGCAAATATAAGAAAATATAGATTAAAGAATAAATAGATTAAAACTAGAAAATCCTAATATGAAAATAAAATTTGCATGTGTTTAATCTAATTGATAAAAATGAAAAATAATTTATCCTAGGGTCGAATGGAATAAAATAAAAATTCTAAAGAAAAAAATTCCTAAGTATAACTTTAAACCTAAATGCCAAAATTGGTGACCCTAAATTATATATAACTCTAGATAATACTAAATTAATAAAAATGCCTAAATAGATAATAAAATCTATTCTAAATGATGCATGAGAAATAAAATATTTTTAGGTTTTTAAAATTTATAATGAAAACTATCCTAAAGATGCATAAAATGATTCTACCCATAATCTAACTCTAAATGCAATACATAAGCACTACACTAATATTTTGCTAACATTAAAATCATACTAGTATATACTCAAATCAATAAACAGTTTCCTACAATGAAAATCAACTAAATCCTAAATGTATACATGAAAATAATAAAATTAAAATTTCAATTGTGTAAAAACTAAAATTTAATCTAAACTAACATCTAAAGAAATTAAATCTAATAATCTTAAACATATGCAAATTAGTTAAACTATTAAAATATTATCTAAGCTAATTAAAAGATGCACTTAAATTAAAATAATACTAAACTACTAGTATTAAACTATTGCACTGTTGTAACTAAAACTACTAAAAACTAGCAGTTACGATTGGCGACCCCTGCTCATTGAGCAATGATTAGTGCCGAACAGCAATGCATCTCCTGTTTGCTTCATTGCACTGCAAGCACAAGTTGCAACCCATCTCCTCTTTCTTCCAGCCATGCACCGCACTGCTTCTCTCTACACTGCCACATTCGAGCCAGTACATCCCAGCTCATGCCACACAGCAGCTTTCAGCAACCATCCAAGAACACGTCCTGCTTCACATCCTGCCATGCGTCCTACAGCTGCTTCAGCACAAACCAGCTGTACCAGCTCCTGCTTCTGAGTCAGCTGCTACCACATTCCATGCAACAAACCTGCACTAGTTTCAACCCCGCCCTCAAGCTTCAGTCCCTGCTTTCAAGTCCTGTCATGCGTCTTCTTCTTCTTCAGTAGCACCTGCTTCATTCTCTGCCAACACAATCAACAGGCAACCATAACAAACATCCTTTTTAATGCAAGAGAACAGAACGAACCCCAAAATAGCACAATGCCAAAAAGAAATATGAAACTATGATGCAGACCGATGAGAGCAATGAGGCAAAAAAGAGAAATACCAAACACGAATAGGAAGTTTAATCCATAACCTAAGAGAAACTAAAAAACAATTAACAAAAGCATTAAACAGTTAAGTAATTGAAAAACAGAGTAATGAAAGAAATCAATGAAAACTATAATTTTATTAGATATAAATAAGAAAGAAAATATGAGTTTTACTCGAACTATAAACTAAAACTAAACCGAAACAAAGAAAATCCAAGGAAATAGAAAGGTTGATAACAAAAGAATCGAGTAAGGTACACACCAATGAAAAAAGAGCTACTGTCACCAGCCCTCTCCTCCATTTTGCTTATTGATCCGTGACCAAAAGACTGAGAAAGATACATAAAAGAACAACACAGAAATGCTGGAAAAGAAAAGCAGAAAAGAAAGAAACCAAAAATTTAAAGCTTGAGCAAAAGAACTGAAATTAAATTAGAAATTTAATAAACTAAATTGTTAAACAAAACTAAATTTGAAATTCTCCTAAGCTTAATCTTTATCTATCTCTAAATTAATTTAAGACATAAAATAAAGTGCTGAAAATAAATTTGAAACTTAAAACCGTAACTAAGAAACAACGAAATGTGCTAAAAAAATAGGGAAACTTAAAGCAAAATACTGAAGAAAGGCTGAAAACAAGGCTGTGTCACTTAGCCCCCTTTATTCACATGAAGTCAACACGCAGCCTAGCACCATCGTACAGCCCAACACAGTAGCAAGAAGCAGAACAGTACAAGAGACAAGAAACAGAGCAGAACAGGCGAAGCTAATGGCAAAGCCACACTTCTTGCTCTCTCCGAGAACACAACACAACAGCGGCACCAGTCCTCTATGGCAGCAGCAAAACACCAAGCAGCAAAGCAACTTCAGTGCAACGTTTCCACAACCAGGAACGAGCAATGCAGCAGAAAGACAGTGGCGAGCATAAAACAAGCATAAGTCCCTCGACAATAACCCAGAAAAAATGCAGAACAAGAACTAAGATGCAAAGGTAACCAAACAAAATTCTAAATGCAGGAAATTAAAAACATGAATGCAAAAGAAAGAAGATTGCAGCAGAACAAATACACAAACCAAAAACATGAAATAACAAGATGTTAATGAAACTATAAAAATGATGCAAACAAAACATGTGAATAAGAAAGAAGAAAAAAAAATTGATCTAAATTAGAAAGAAACTGAGTTTGATTAAAAACTTGAATGTATTGCATTAACAAAGCTGTAACCTAATATAATATAAGGAAAACAAAAACTAGAAAATAAAAATGAAAGTTTAAGAATTGGTGAATAAGAGCTGTGTCATGTAGGCTTTCCTCTTTTCTCTAGCAACTAAAAGAAAACAATAAAAAAATAACCAAAAAAACTAGTCGCCAACCTAAAATCTCTAAACTAGAAACTACCCTAAAAACTACTTAGTAAAATTGTCTCATCTTTTTCTTTTTATACACATCAAAATGAGGGTACAAAGGGCAATTTTAATCCTAGATGAGGTGGCATTGTTTGACCACTTGTCTTCACACCATTAGCTTCTAGAGAAGATATTTCCATGTCATTTGTCTTCTTGTCTACTTGGATGTGCAAGGTAGCATGGCTTGTGTCTTCCATGAGGTGGCAAAGTTGTCCATTGATCTTATCCTTCCAAGGTGAATAAAATGTGGACATTTGGCATCACATGTGTCAAGAAGAATGGTGACTCATGCTACAAGATGAAATGGTAGTGGTCCAATCTCATTTTTAGCTCATTTCCAATCCATTTTCTACTGAAATGACTGAAATTTATCTGGATTTAATTTAATTTGCAAGCATGAAAATTTTAATTTAAATGAGGGGATAATTAATAAAATAATATAGGGATTAAAATAGTTAATTAAGAAATTAAATATAAATAACTCTATTTTAATAGAATTATCACACCCCCAAACTTGAGCTTTTGCTTGTCCTTAAGCAAAACAAAATATATGTAGGAACTAATAAGTACCAAACATACTGATTTTCCCAATATTATCCTCAAAGAAAAAGTATAAACTCTGATATCAAAGATTCGCAATTATAAGTCTAACACACAAAATCATTCAATCATAAGTCTTAAACCAAATTGGACTCCTCGTGTGTGTGTGTGTGAAAATGTCAAAGCCACTTCACAGTACATTTTCCATATCAGATTATGCTAACACAATAATGCAAAGTCAATGACAAGTGATCATTCTCATAAGTTTGCTTTTCACTTCTCTCTCCACTAATGTAGTCACATTTAACCAAAGATCAATAGGACTTCATTCAACTTGTAAAGTAAGGCTAGGGCTAAGGTATGATAAAGTCGATTTTCGTTTAATTACCCCTCAACATGAGTTACTTCTAGGATCTTTGATGTAAGAGCTCATAATTTCTTCTCTAAACTTATTTATTTTGCTAAACATTTTTATTCTATTTTTGCATTTTTATTATATATATATTTTTTTGAGATTTCACTATCACTTATAACCCATATGTACATAGCTTAAGATATATCCTAGTGAAATTACACGTTTTTTGGGGTATGGGATAGGAAAAGAGTGCTTAAGTTAAGGAAAAGTGTGCAGGTGTATATACAGAGAAAAACTTATTTAGCCTAGATGGGTGACTAGAGGTAAAATATGTATAAGGACGACTGGAAAGGTTTAAACGATCCAAAGATAGCCTAAATCATTTCCCTAATTAAGTGTGATCTAATATTTCATCTCGAGATAAGATCAAACAAATTCTAGAATATAATGCGCAAAATCAACTGAACAAATGTAATCTTATGTCCACATAAGCTGTCTCTAAATAAGTATACAGATACATGACTTGACATGTGCATAAAATAGGGATATCACAATCAGAATCAAGACAAATTCAAGAATTCAACTTCATGATTTTCCTACAATCATGCTTCTTATTCAATCAAAGTCATAGTAAATCATGGGGTTATATCATCGGAATATGGGAAAAACCACATGATAAGTACTAAATCAAACAATGTAAGCTCATATTTTCGTAAAAGTTTGCAATTCTACCTAACAATTTTCAAAAATGCTCAAGTGAATCCCCTCTTTCAAACTTAAAGTGAACAGTATCCTCAGTGTGCAGATAATACAAGAATTGAAGCTCAAGAATAGAATACTCCCCTATTTGATGATGAAGAACATGTGAAGCTTGATGAGAATGTGTTGCTACAAAGGCTATCTATAAAAGAAACAAGGAAAGAAGCAATGAAAAAGAGAAAAAGAACTGTACAAAAAGTGAAAAGAAAAATAAAACAACCTCAAATGAAGTGAAGCTAAATAGCAGGATCAGAAGCAGAAGGATCAGTCAAAGTGGTAACGGAATGCTGACGGTCAAATCCTCCCCCAAAATAGTGCTTAAGTCTACACCCATTAACTTTAAAGGGTTGCTTCAGGGTCTCATCCATGATCTCAATGGCTCAATGAAGGAACACTTGTGTAATGGTGAAGGGTCCTGTCCACCTAGACTTAAGCTTTCCAGGAAACAACTTCAAGCGAGAATTGAAAATCAATACTTGTTGGCCTGACTCAAAGTGTCTCTCCCTTATTTTCTTGCCATGCCATCACTTAGTCTTTTCCTTGTAGAGCTTGGCATTCTCATATGCCTGTAACCTAAACTCATCTAACTGATTAAGTTGTAGTAGCCTCTTCTCCCCCTCTGCATCTAAATTTAAATTCAGGTTCTTAAGGGCCCAATAGGCCTTATGCTCAAGCTCCACTGGCAAATGACAGGCCTTACCATAAATAAGCTGATAAGGGGACATCCCTAGAGGTGTTTTGAAGGCTATCCTATAGGCCCAAAGTCCATCATCTAACCTAATCGACCAATCCTTCCTATTTGGATTCACTGTTTTCACTAATATCCCCTTAATCTCCCTATTAGATAACTCTACCTGACCACTAGTCTGTGGGTGATAAGTAGTGGCTACCTTATGCTTGACCTCACATTTCTTTAAAAGCCCATCAAGACTCTTGTTTTCAAAAATGGGATCTCTCATCACTAATGATGGCTCTAGGTGTGCCAAATCTCGTAAAAATATTCTTCTTCAAAAACCTTATCACCACCTTGGCATCATTAGTTGGTAAAACCATTGCATCAACCCATTTTGACACATAGTCCACAGCCACCATAATGTAGAGATTACCATATGAAGAAACAAAAGGTCTCATGAAATCTATACCCCAAACATAAAAAAGCTCTACTTCCAAAATGTTAGTCAGAGGCATCTCCTTTCTTTTGGGAATATTACTACTCTCTGACATCTATCACATTTCATCATAAACTAGTAGGCATCTTTAAACAAGGTGGGCAAGTAATATCCAGATTGTAAAACCTTAGCAACTGTCCTTTCTCCTCCAAAATGCCCTCCATAATCAGAAGAATGACAATGTCTAAGTATACCCTCTACTTCTTCCATGGGAACACTCCTCCTTAAAACATGATCTTTACATTGCTTGTATAGAAAGAGCTCATCCAACACATAATACTTGACATCACTTAAAAACTTCTTCTTTTGTTAGGTAGTCAAATCTGGTGGCTTCACATTGCACACCAAATAATTCACAAAATCAGCATATCAAGGCAACTTGGAGTGCCCAAAAGCAAATAACTGCTCATCAGGAAAGGACTCATTAATTACTGTAACATCTTCTTTAAGTCCACTCTCCAATCTAGATAAATGGTCAGCAACCTAATTTCATGTCCCTTTCCTATTCCTAATCTCTAAGTCAAACTCCTGTAGCAAGAGGATCCATTTAATCAATCGAAGTTTTGCATCATTCTTGGAAACTAAGTACTTAATAGCAGCATGATCAGTATATGTTACCACCCTAGTGCCAATGATATAGGAGTGAAACTTATCAAAAACAAACACTACAACCAATAGCTCATTCCGGTAGTAGCATAGTTTAACTGGGCTTCATTTAAAGTCTTACTTGCATAATAGATAATATAAAAGACTTTTCCTTTTATTTTTCCAAGTATAGCCCTAACTGCATAATCACTTGCATCACACATCAGCTCAAAAGGTAAACTCCAATCCGGAGCTATAATTACAAGGGTTGTAACTAACTTCTCCTTCAAAGTTTTAAATGCTTTTAAGCAACGTTCATTAAAACAGAATGCAGTATCTTTTTCAAGAAGATTACACAAAGGCTTTAAGATCTAGGAAAAGTCCTTTATGAACCTTCTGTAAAATCCTGCATGGCCTAGAAAACTCCTAATTCCTTTAATAGAGGTAGGGGCAGGTAATTTCTAAATGATTTCCACCTTAGCTCTATCCATTTCTATCCATCTAGCAGATATCTTTTGCCCAAGCACAATACCTTCCTTAACCATAAAATGGCACTTCTCCCAATTAAACACCAAATTTGTTTCTTCATATCTCTTCAAAACAAGTGCCAAGTTGTGTAGACAAAGATCAAAGCTATCCCCAAATACAGAAAAATCATCCATGAAGACTTCTAGAAAATCCTCCACCATATCATAAAATATGGCCATCATGCAACGCTGGAAGGTAGCAGGTGCATTGCATAGGATAAAAGGCATTCTCCTAAAAGAAAATGTCCCATAGAGATAGGTGAAGGTGGTCTTTTCTTGGTCCTCTAAGGCTATAGCAATCTGATTATACCCAGTGTATCCATCCAGTAGGTAGTAAAACTAATGACCATCCAATCTATCTAGCATCTTGTCAATAAAGGGTAAAGGAAAGTGGTCTTTCCTGGTGGCCTTGTTAAGTTTCTTATAGAACATACATACTAGCTAACCAGTGATAGTCCTAGTAGGTATGAGCTGATTGTTCTCATTCTCAATCACAGCCATCCCTCCTTTCTTAGGGACACATTAAACTGGGCTCACCCAAGCACTATCAGAAATGAGATATATGATCCCAGCATCCTACCACTTAAATATCTCCTTTTTGACCACTTCTTTCATCACAGGATTCAACCTACGTTGGTGCTCTACTGACGACCTATACCCTTCCTCCAATAGTATCTTGTGCATACATATTGAGGGACTAATACCCTTAAGATCAGAAATAGACTAGCCTATAATTTTCTTGTGCTCTTCCAAAACCTATAGTAATTTCTCCTCTTGATCAATGGAGCGAGCAGGAGACACTATCACTGGCCTAGTGGAGGACTCACCTAGATAAGCATATCTAAAGTGTGATGGTAAGGGCTTAAGCTCTAAAGCTGGAGGATCACTGGTAGATGGAGAGACATCTAAAGTTGGAGTAGATGAAGTGTCTAAAGTTTCAAACTGGGTAATCTCCACGAGGGGAGTAACCTCTAACAACTGTAAAGCCTCATAAACATTATCATCATCCTCATTGTATTCCTTAAGATTAACTGATCTCACCAAGGAAGCTTTTAAAGGGTTAAATGGGTGTGTTTTAGAGAACTCTGCGGTGATATCTCTATCTGCAATGTCCATCCTAAAACAATCTTGAGAGTCATCTGGGAACCTCAAAGATTTGAAAACATTAAATGTCACTTCCTGATCTTGAACTCTCGTGGTCAATTCCCCCTTCTGCACATCAATCAATGTCCTTTGAGTAGCTAAGAAGGGTCTGCCTAGAATGATGGGGACTTCCCTATCTTCCTCTATATCCAACATAATAAAGTGTGCAGGAAAAATGAATTTCTCCACCTTAATAGAACATCCTCAATGATTCCTTTTGAATACTTAATGGATCTGTCAGCTAACTGAAGGGTCACTATGGTAGGCTTTGCATCTCCTACTCCTAACTTCTGGTATATGGACCAAGGCATGAGATTAATACTAGCTCCTAGATCGCATAAGGCTTTACCAAAGAACTGATCTCATATTATGCAAGGTATGGTAAAACTAACTGGATCTTTGAGCTTATGAGGTAATCTCCTCTGAATGATGGCACTACACTCCTCAGTAAGTGCCACTGTCTCATAATCCTCTAGTCTTCTCTTTCTTGAGAGGATATCCTTCATGAACTTCACATAACTGGGCATTTGCTCTAGAGCATCCGTGAAAGGAATGATAATATGAAGCTTCTTAAACACCTCAAGAAATTGGGTAAATTGCTGATCAAGCTTCTGGTTTGGAACCTCTAAGGAAAAGGTAATAGGGGTCTAATTGAAGAAAGTGTTGTGGTAGTAGGTGTAGTATCAAGTGAAGAGGAAGGCTGTGAAGAAGAAGATGAAGATGAAGATGAAGAAGCGCCTAACTTAGTTTTCATTGCAGCCTGATCATATTGTTCCTACTCTTTTTGAACTGCCTCTTTAGAACCTAGGGGCTCTCCTACTTTAGGCTCAACAGGATTGGACCTAGCATTCGGATCATCTAACTCTCTACCACTCCTAAGGGTTATAGCCTTAACATTCTCCTACCTTCCCTCTATTGGACAAGGTTAGCTTCGGTATTACTGGGGAGGGTCCCTTATGGACGCTAGCTGAGAGGACTAGCTATCTGTCCAACTTGGACTTCTAGATTCTTAATAGAGGCAGTTTGATTCTATAGGATAGTCTTGAGCATCTCCTCAAGTGAAGGCTTCTTCTAAGCTGAAAATGCTGGTGCAGATAAGTGTTGGGGCTACACAGGTGGCAGTGGTGGTGGATGATGTTGAAACTGATATGGGTGATGAGAATGATTAGACTAATGATGTGGAAACTGTTGAGGTGGTGGTACATGAACAAGTGGAACCTAAAAACCAGGAGGTCTCATAGGTCTGGGATTAAAAGACTACCCCTGATTTTGGTTCCAAGAAAAATTAGGGTGATTCCTCCACCCTGGATTGTAGTTGCTCGAAAATGGATTGTTTTGTTTCCTTTGAGGTGGGGCAATATACTAAACATACTCTAAGTTTAATGGGCACATATCAATTGAGTGTGTACCACCACACAAAACGCATGAGATGAAGGGACTTTGGACAGCTAAAACAGGACTGGGACTATTGGTAAGACTATTCTGGGTACTAAGAGACTCTACCTTCTTTATGGGATTGGCAATTTGAGAAGTTAAGGTAGAAAGTACGTCCAACTCATAAATACCCACAGTTTTCTTAGGTAACTGCGTTTCTGATGACCACTGATAATTGTTAGCTGTCATCTTATGCAACAGACTATAAGCTTCCTCCCCCATCTTACACATCAAAGCTCCTCTCGTAGCAGCATCGACTATAGTCCTGTTTTGGATAGTAAGTCCGTTATAGAAGGTTTGGACTTGAAGCCATAAGGGTAGGCCAAGATGGGGACACTTCCTAAGAAGGTCTTTGTATCATTCCTATGCTTCATAAAAGGGACTCAGAGTTGAATTGAGAAAATGAAGATATATCACTACGTAGTTTAGATATTTTGGAAAGAGGAAAGAACTTGGCTAAGATCTGATAGGATAACTCATCCCAGGTAGATATGGATCCAAGAGGTAAAGGGGTCAACCAGTTTCTGACTCTATCTCTAAGAGAGAAAGGAAATAGCCGAAGCCTAAGTGCATCGTCCGAGAGTCCATTATGCTTGAAAGTGTTTCATAGATCTAGAAATTGCCCTAAGTGAGCATGTGGGTCATCATGGGGAAGCTCATTGAACCAAAGTGAAGTTTGGATCATTTGGAGGATCGAAGGCTTAATCTCAAAGTTGTTTGCTAGGATAGCTGGTGGCCTAATGCCAGTGTAGTAACCTCTTATGGTCGAGACAACATAGTCTCCCACTGTCCTGATCTCTCTGTTTTTTGCCATCTTGTCTTGCAGAGGAGCAACTATTTTTCGAGAGTCCTTCCTAATTTTTCTAAGTGTTCTTTCTATTTCAGGATCTAAAGGAAAGCAGTCAAAGCTCTTGGCTCTACTTATACAGACATTCAGAAGTCCTGTGGAATTTTTATATATATGTAGAGAGAAAATTAACTAATCTAAATTAAGGCTCTAAATATTTACAACCTAAGTATGTACAAAACTAAAAGTATACCTAAGCATAATTTCTCTGATATTAGTCAATGGCTAACCGTGATTCCCCGATAACGGCGTCAAAAACTTGGTTACGTCCTTCCTAGATGTGTATACCGCAAGTGCACAGGTCGTACAACTAATAAAGGGAGTTGAGTCCCAAATTATAGTCCCACAGAGAAGCACAGTCGACCTAACTAAGTACCAGTTAATTTTACCCTAAGTTATCCTAGCAAATTATGAATATTAAAAGAGTGATCTACAAGGTTTAATTTGTAAACATTGGAAAGCAAGGAAAATAATAAAAACACTAAAATGAAGCAAAATAGAGCAAAAATTACTCACACAGCTCCCAGCAAAATAAAAGCGAGAATCTGCAAAAGAAAGAAAATACAAAAACTCGAATTAATTATTGTAAATTGACTAAAGATGCAAATATAAGAAAATATAGATTAAAGAATAAATAGAACAAAACTAGAAAATCCTAATATGAAAATAAAATATGCATGTGTTTAATCTAATTGATAAAAATGCAAAATAATCTAACCTAAGGCCTAATGGAATAAAATAAAAATTCTAAAAAACAAAATTCCTATGTATAACTTTAAACCTAAATGCCTAAATTGGTGACCCTAAATTATATATAACTCTAGATAATACTAAATTAATAAAATGCCTAAAAAATAATAAAATCTATTCTAAATGATGCATGAGAAACAAAATATTTTTAGGCTTTTAAAATTTATAATGAAAACTATCCTAAAGATAGCATAAAATGATTCTACCCCTAATCTAACTCTAAGTGCATTACATAAGCACTACACTAATATTTTGCTCACATTAAAATCATACTAGTATATACTCAAATCAATAAACAGTTTCCAACAATAAAAATCAACTAAATCCTAAATGTATACATGAAAATAATAAAATTAAAATTTCGATTGTGTAAAAACTAAAATTTAATCTAAACTAACATCTAAAGAAATTAAATCTAATAATCTTAAAGATATGCGAATTAATTAAACTATTAAAATATTATCTAAGCTAATTAAAAGGTGTACTCAAATTAAAATAATATTAAACTACTAGTATTAAACTATTGCATTGTTGTAACTAAAACAACTAAAAAACAACAGTTGCTGTTGGTGACCCCTACTCATCGAGCAATGATTAGTGTCAAACAGCAATGTGTCTCCTGTTTGCATCATTGCACTGCCAGCACAAGTTGCAGCCCATCTCCTCTTTTTGCTAGCCATGCACTGCACTACTTCTCTATACACGGCCATGTTCGAGCCAGCACATCCTGTCACGACCCAAAACTACCCAAAAATCAGAGTAAATTTTTCGCATTTTGTTATTTTTATTTGATACTTAGCTATCCTCCGAATCGTGACCACACTCCACTAACAAATAGGCTGTGCGTCAATGCCAGTCCCACCAAATTAATTCTTTCTCAGTCATTTATAAATGTTTACAATATTTATACATCCTCTAAAGTTACTTACAAACATGTTACTGTGCTATGCTTATTTAGATACAATTTGTACAAGTGTATATACCTTAAATGATGGGCAGCAGCGGATATCCGAAATGCAGTACTCAGTCGCCTCAACATCTACCGGAGATTATCTATGTGAGAAAATGAAAGGGGTGAGCACATCAAGCTCAGTAAGGCAATCCTACGAACAAGTAGGTAACCATACTACCTACATGAACGTGGTGCCATGCATAAACCACCCTTTCTCCACACATTTCAAAACTGATGCTATGATTCATGATGTCATGTAAAACATGTTTGCATGGAAAATTCAACATGCAACTATTTCAAATCATTTCGTTCTCATTTAAAATTTCACAACAAATCCAGGACTCAACCCATCCCTCGGGTGGTCCTGACTCACACAAAACCATGAAAATCAGTTTACATCACACATGGGTTTAAAAAAGCATGGAAATAATCATCATGCACATTTGATTTAAAACCCAATTTTGATCTCATCAAAATCGTCAATATGCGAGACTAGGCAACATCTGTATATCGGTAATAACCAGGACTATGGCCGTGTGTCCTCGTGAGCCCCTCTGCTATACGGATCCTAGTTTGCGGGGTCTCACCCTGGTCGAGAACCGCCCGGGAGGTGGGTCAATCCAACCCGTCAATCTTATTCGATCCCACGCATCTGAAGATGTCGTATCCGAAGATACCCCGTATCCGAAGATACCACATGGTACATCATACTCCATGCTACTTGCACAGCACATCGTACTCCGTGGACCCATATCATATCTCTATACTCATGCCATGTCTCAAAACGCACATGCGAGCCTATTTAATTGGTGACACACAGTCTACCCGACGCTCCAAGCACGGCTCATCGCATGTTTTCATAAAAATCAGTGGGGGGTGCGAGCGATGCTCTAGCACTCTCATCAATTCAAGTAAAACTAGTGCGAGCTAAGCTCTAGCACTCTATCAAATCATGTAGAAAATCTGGTGCGAGTTAGACTCTAGCACCCTGTCACGAAAATCATTTAAACTTTGGTGCGAGTTAGACTCTAGCACCGTGTCACGAAAATCATATACAACCTGGTGCGAGTTAGACTCTAGCACCGTATCACAAAAATCATGTAAAATCAGGAGCGAGTTAGACTCCAGCATCAATGCATGTAAAACTCTAGTGCGAGCTCTCGCTCCAGCACTAATGCATGCATCACACAAATCAAAACATCGTGCGAGCTGAGCTTTAGCATGTCACCTGTCAATAAAAAACACGTAGGTGGCTCTGTTTCCTTAAGATAGTTTCCAAAACAATTTCATCATTGAAAATATGCAATGCTGTGCATTTTTATTTTAAGGTTAGCCAGCCTACTCATGTATGCGTCAAAACATCTCCAGAACGAGCAGAAACCTCTTGTTCATGCTCCTCCCAATTTTTCCTAAAATTGAAAATTTTACCCTTAACAAGGGTATTTTGGTAATTTGCCCATTCGGGGCACTAAAATTATTAACTTACTTCTAGACCCTTCAGATAATTTAAAAGACTGCAAATGAACTTTGAAATTTCGTAAAGTTACCTCTAGCAGTCCGTAGAATTCCCTTACCTTATTTTTCTGTAGAGTCTGACCTTTCTTTTTTCCACTGCTGTCTCGTCACGTAGTCCGATCTGCTCCCAATCCAATGTTAGAAACTGCGTATAATTATTCCTCAGGTCAGATATCATACAATTTAATTGTATTTCCTATTTTCTGGGCTTAATTTAAATCATTGGACCCATTTACCCCTACTGGGCCCGATTGCACCTTAATGGGCCTTAATCGGCCTTAAGCCTGTTTTCCACTTAATTTTCACATTATCGAGGCCTATTGGCCTCATTGGGCTCATTGGGCCCACCAACAATTTCTTAGACCTCGTTCTCATTCTCGAATAGCTTAATTCATTATTTACGACAATTTATCTAAATTTTCATAATTTAATTTAATTAATGCGAAAATTAAATTTAAAGCATGCATAACGATGTAAATTGTTGTAAATAAGGGTTACTTACTCAAGATTCCATGCTAGTACACAAATCGAGACTGTCTCGAGCTCTCGTTGGATGCCAATTGTCGAGCTACACAATTTCATAAATTTTCAGGTAAATTTCCAATCGATAATTAATTAAATAAAATATTCCAAAATTTAAATCGGTCAATTCCGACCGCTACTGACTTACCCGTAGCTCGATTACATCGTCGAAATTTTTTTCCAATTTTTTCTCTTTTTTCTTTTTCCCTTTTTCTCCTTTTTTCCTTTCTTTCTTGGCTGAACTGGTTCGGTCCAGTTCAGACCCGGTTCGGACCGTCGGTTCACCCCGATTCGGCCGGTTCGGTGCCTTACCGATCGGTTCTCTGCCGGCTTCTACCTTCAGTGGCTCCGCTGGGCCGTCCGCAGCACGAATCTGCCCTCGGTTTCGTCCAAGGCTGTCGGAAAGTCGTCGGTCTGGCCTGTTCTCTCCACCGTCGGTACCCATTTCCTCTTTCCGCCGTTTCTGACACCGTTCATCGGTTTCGCCGATCTTTTTTCACTCCCTTCAGTGTACCATTGAATGGGGAAGCTTCGGTTGGCGGTGGTCGGAGTCAAATCGGCGCCGGTGGCCGCCGATTTCGCGTCCCCTTTCTGCGACTTCTCCTTCCGTTTTCGGCCTCCTCCGGCGTCGGTGTGGCGCGTCGCCGGTACCAGGGAGGTCGCCGGCCTCTCCTCTTTCACCTCAGCTGCTCGTCGGCGGTCAAGGATCGCCGGTGTGTCCTCGGGCTCATCGGGTTCCCTCGTGGTCTTCTTCGGGTTTTCGGCTTCGTTTTCCGTCTCTCTCCCCGATTTCCATTTCTGATTCCTTTTTTTTCATCAATTAATTTATTATTTATTTTTATTATTATTATATTTATTTATTTTATTAATATTTTAATCATTAAAATATTCACAAATATTCTACAAATATCTACAAATTTCTTATTTTATTCTAAATTCATTTATTTAATATATTTAATTTATTTTAACCATTTTGGTATATTTTCTCCGTATTTTCGGGATATTGTCCCAAGCTAAAATTTTGATTAATTTCAGTAAATTTATATCTTGATCAATTTAACCCAGAATAAATTTATTTCACCTTTATTGACCAAGATTTCTCAATCCATTATTTTTAATAAATTTTTCTCATCGAATTTATACCGACTTTCGATCTTTTGACCATTTTGCCCTTCAACGTGTTCGAGAATTTCATTTCATTCCTTTTGCATTTTTAAATGCACTCGTAAATTTCTATTCATTCCCTTTTGCTCTTACAATAAAATCGGGTCTTACACATCCCAGCTCATTCCACACAGCAGCTTTTAGCAACCATCCAAGAACGTGTTCTGCTTCATATCTTACCATGCGTCTTGCAGCTGCTTCGGCACAAACTATCTGTACAACCTCCAGCTTCTGAGTCAGCTGCTGCCATATTCCCTGCAATATACCTGCACCAGCTTTAACCCCACCCTCAAGCTTCAGCCCTACTTTCACGTCCTGCCATGCATCTTCTTCTTCAGCAGCACCTGCTTTATTCTCTACCAATGTAATCAATAGGCAACCATAACAAACGTCTGTTGTAATGTAAGAGAATAGAACAAAACCCAAAATAGCACAGTGCCAAACAAAAAACTAAAACTATGATGCAGACCGATGAGAGCAATGAGGCAGAAAAGAGCAACACCAAACACAAACAGGAAGTTTAATCCATACCCTAAGAGAAACTAAAAAAGAATTAACAAAAACATAAAATAGTTAAGTAATTGAAAAACAGAGTAATGAAAGAAATCAATGAAAAACTATAATTTTATTAAATATAAATAAGAAAGAAACTTTGAGTTTTGCTAGAACTGTAAACTAAAACTAAACTGAAACAAAGAAAATCCAAGGAAATAGAAAGCTTGATAACAAAAGAATCGAGTAAGGAACACAACAATGAAGAAAGTGCTACTGTCACCAGCCCTCTCCTCCATTTTGCTTACCGATCCGTAACCAAAAGACTGAGAAAGATACATAAAAGAACAACATAGAAATGCTAAAAAAAGAAAAGCAGAAAAGAAAGAAACCAAAAATTTAAAACTTGAGCAGAAGAACTGAAATTAAATTAGAAATTTAATAAACTAAATTGTTATATAAAACTGAATTTAAAATTCTCCTAAGCTTAATCTTTGTCTATCTCTAAATTAATTTAAAACTTGAAATAAAGTGCTGAAAATAAACTTGAAACTAAAAACAGTATCTAAGAAACAACGAAATGTGTAAAAAAAAAAAACAAGAATACTTGAAGCAAATCAATGAAGAAAGGCTGAAGACAAGGCTGTGTCACAGAGCCCCCTTCGTTCACATGCAGTCAACACGTAACCTAGCACCGTCGCACAACCCAACACAGCAGCAAGAAGCAGAACAGTACAGGAGACAAGAAACAGAGTAGAACAGAGGAAGCTAATGGCAAAGCCATACTTCCTGCCCTCCCGAGAACACAACACAACACATCAACAGCACCAGTCCTTTGTGGCAGCAGTAAAACACAAAGCAGCTTCAGTGCAACATTTTCGCAACCAGGAATGAGCAATGCAGCATAAAGATAATGGCGAGCATAAAACAAGCACAAGTCCCTTGATTGTAACTCAGAAAAAAATGCAGAACAGGAACTAAGATGCAAAGATAACCAAACAAATTTCTAAATGCAAAAAATTAAAAACATGAATAGAAAAGAAGGAAGACTGCAATAGAACAAATACACGGATCGAAAACATGAAATAGAAAGACGTTAATGAAACAGTAAAAATGATGCAAACAGAACATGTGACTAAGAAAGAAGAAAAACAAATAATAAATTAATTGATCTAAATTAGAAAGAAACTGAGTTTGATTAAAAACTTAAATATATTACATTAACAAAGCTGTAACCTAATATAATCTAAGGAAAACAAAAACTAGAAAATAACATTAAAAGATTAAGAATCGGTGAAAAGGAGCTATGTGACACAACCTCTCCCCTTTTCTCCAGCAACTAAAAGTAAACAATAAAAAATAACCAAAAAAACTAACCGCCAACCTAAAATCTGTAGACTAAAACCTACCCTAAAAACTACTTGGTAAAATTGTCTCATCTTTTTATTTTTATACACATCAAAATGGGGGTACAAAGGGGAATTTTATTCCTAGATGAGTTGGCATTGTTTGGCCACTTGTCTTCACACTATTAGCTTCTAGAGAAGATATTTCCATGTCAGTTGTCTTCTTGTCCACTTGGATGTGCAAGGTGGCATGGCTTGTATCTTCCATCAGGTGGCCAAGGTGTCCTTTAATCTAATCCTTCAAAGGTGAATAAAATATGACATTTGGCATCACATGTCTCAAGAAGAATGGTGACTCATGCTACAAGACGAAATAGTTGTAGTCCAATCTCCTTTTTAGCTCATTTTTCAGTCCATTTTTTTACTGAAATGATTGAAATTCATTTGGATTTAATTTATCTGCAAACATGAAAATTTTAATTAAAATGAAGAGATAATTAATAAAATAATACGGGGATTAAAATAATTAATTAAGAAACTAAATATAAAGAACTCTATTTTCATAGAATTATCACTACTCTGAGTTGTTCTCAACCTTTCGCATATCAATTGAACATCCTCAAAGGCTTGCTTTACTAAATCGAGAGTAAATATTATTCTATCACCCACTTCTTCCCATCCGATTGGAGAACGATACCTACAATAAAATAGAGCTTCATATGGTGCCATTCCAATACTCGAGTAGTAACTGTGATTATAGGCAAATTCAGCCAATGGTAAGTGATCGTCCCAGGAACCTTTAAAGTCTAATGCACAAGCTCTAAACATATTCTCCAGTGTCTGAATGTTTCTCTCTGATTGAGCATCGATTTGAGAATGGAAAGTTATGCTAAAGTTCAGTCGAGACCCCACAGCTTCCTGAAAATGTTCCTAAAAGTGGGAATTGAACTGGGAATCCCTATCAAAAGTGATGCTCACTGAAACACCATGTAGCCCTATAATTTCTTGCATGTACATATCCGCCAATGCACTCTGAGTATCAGTAGATTTCATGTCACGACCCTTTTTATCCAATTCATCTAAAAATCATAACTAATTTTTCGCATTATCCATTTCCTTACCCGGTCGCGAACTTTCTTACCATTACATAGTTGGGATGTGAGTCAATAATAATCATCATTTACCATTCATTTCCAATAAATCAAAAGCCATGTCATACATCTAAAAGTTAAGTTATATACTTATATAAGACATGTTCACTAATATTTACATCCCCCATATCACAATTCAAAATGACTACTGTGCTTCTACATGTTTAGATACAAAAAAATCCCTATGTGTATACCTCTTTGCAATGGAGTGTAGCGGATGTCCAAAATACCACGCCTCAGTCCTCACTGGCTACTATGTATGCTCTGTAGAGGGGGAAAGTAGAGGGATGAGCAACCACACGCTCAGTAAGGTAATAATGTAACCATGGTAGATAACTACCCTATCTACATGTTGATAATGTTATGGCATAAATCATTTATAGTCGGAGCATGAGGAAATAAAACTATGCCGCATGAATATACATATGTCATGTACTAAAACATGGAAAACATGCATGTAAAAATGGAATAATCATCATGTAAAAACCTCTCATGCTCATCATTATCAAAACTCTTCATGTAAAGTGAAATTCATTTAGAAACATCTTTAAGATTTTTCATCTTCTCAAAACACATCAAATCTCATCACAACGGATATCATTTCTTTAAACAAAATCCCATAGGCTCGACCCCTCCCTCGGGTTTACCCTATCACAATCACACTCAGTGTATAAAATCATGTGGTACTATGTAATATTATGTGAGACAGTCGGTCACTATATCTCAAAGACTATGTTGGCTAACTATGTCATAATCGTCCCATACCACATGGATCTCGGTGTGTGAGGTATCATACTGGAACGAATGTGGGTTAGTTCTTTGCCAGACTTTTTAAATCATCATCATAACCACGCGGTACAACGTACTCCATGTGATACACTCAGTACAACGTACTCTGTGGGCCCATATCATGGTTGGGGGTGCCAACTGTAGATCTTATCTACCCCATGCCATGTGTAACCTATATAGTCACCAGTGCACGTGGAGTTTCTCGTTTCCATGTAAGAGAGCCTCCCCACCAACAGAGCCTCCCCACCCTATCGGGCTTAAGGATGTTGGCTTAAGGATCCTACCGTAAGAGAGCCTCCCCACTGAACAGAGCCTCCCCACCTCGTCGGGCTTAAGGATGTAGGGCTTGAGGATCTTACCAACTCCACGACATTATACATACAACAATGTGAAAACCTGTGCGAGCTAAGCTCTAGCACGATTCATGCATCATCAATAAATCTCCTCGTATGAGTAACATTCAAGTACGACTTTATGCATAAAATCATGAAGAAACCATGTACGAGCATAGCTCCAGTACAGTTATATGCATAAAAAAGTTAATTTAAAACCACGTACGAGCTAAAGCTCTAGTACGGTTATATGCATAAGAAAGTCAATTTAAATCCACGTACAAGCTAAAGCTCTAGTACGGTTTATAAAACATTATCACAATTCAAACCAAGGTGCGAGCTAAGCTCCAGCATGTTTCATACATATAAAAACACTAAAATCCAGTGTGAGCGATGCTCTAGCACCATTTAACTCACGTAACCATGATAGGCGGCTCTATCTCAACAAAACATTCTTAAAACAATGTTTAACACCTCATTTGTGCCTTTTCACAAAATCAGGAAATCACCAGCCAACCTATCCGTCATTTTACTTAAATCAAAGCAATGTGTTTTCATAAAACATTAAAACATATTATTTATGCAATTATTATCCATACTATCCCTTTTTATAAGAATCACTTCAAAATTGAACTACATACATATACACTTGTTGTTATTTTGATACACCATCAAATACTTTTCTAGATACTCATGCATTTTTTCCAAAGCTATATATACCCACAAAATACGAGCAACTATCTCTATATACTCCCAGAATTCCCTTACCTGGAATTGCATCGTGTGATTCCACTTCCTTAAAGCTGCTTGATTGCACGGTGCGATCAGTCTCCTACAAACTCCTCGAGACTGCACAAAATCATATCCCACGTCAATAGGGTCCAATATAACATAATCTTTGCGCTTCCTATAGTCGACTTGTCCTATAGTTTCCATAAAGTCTATTAGGCTTTATTGATTACTCTACTCATATCTCGAGAGTCTATTGGATTCTTTTAGATCCATTGGTTCATACTAAATCGATATTTAAGCCCATACTATTTATATTTCATCATTTACTTCACTATGGCATTTTGTCAAACACTTCATATACTCATTCACTAACTAAGCCAATCTAATAATGTGGCTTCAATCCATCATCTTAAAATCATTCATATTACTCCTCTAACACTTCAACATAACCTATTTATCATCAACTTAATTATATCACATTTTCTCACTCTAGATTCAATCTAGGTTTCACTTACTCCTTTTCTTTCTAGGTAGTTTCTATCATTAATATACAGACCAATCAACTCCAAAAGTAATAACTACACAAATGTAATTGGGTTGGAGTATTAAAAACTCACCTAGCCTGATTTTCTCCTTGCTCCAAATGAGAATGCACCTTTTCTCCTTCAATCCAACCAATGGGATATTGATTCCAAAGTATGTTATTTTTCTATTTATGATGAACAACTTTGCTCTAATGTCTTTTTCTTAAATCTTTATAGAAATGGGATGATTTTGGAGTGAGAAAGTTAGGTTTTGGATTGAAAATGGAAAGGAATGGTTAGTCCCGTGAAATGTAGATCCAACTGCTCCCTATTTATAGAATTTGCTTGATGAGATCGATCTGCATAGGGTAGAGATAGATTTGGTCCTCTTAAATTCCTTATTTTTAGGACATTTTAAAGGCATGAGATCGATCTGCTTACTGCATGAGATCGATCTACCGTGTTGCATGGGATCAATCTGCTCAATGAAACACGATCGATTTGTCTCAGTTAGAGAGCAAGGGAGATCGATCTGGTCTTTAGGGGAGATCGATCTGCTCTAACCTGAGAGCAATAGAGATCGATCTGCTTGCATGAAGGATCGATCTCTCTTTGCATGGGATCGATCTGACCTTCATCCTTCACCCTTTTTGCTATAGTTTTATCCTTCAAACTCATACTTAATCACTCACATATTCATTTATCATTCCATTCACAATTAGAACTTAAAAACATTTATTTCTTATAATTCATACATGATTCGACTTGTTTGTACATCATATAATTGTACACACATTAGACCAAAAATTAAGGGTCTTACATTTCATAGCCAGGAAGTGGGCTGACTTGGTCAATCCATCCACAATCACCTAAATTGCATCATGATTTTTTTTTTAGTTCTCGACAAACCTATAATGAAATCCATGGTGATATGCTCCCATTTCCATGTCGGTACAAGTAAAGGCTGCAATAACCCAGTAGGTTTTTGATGCTCTACCTTAATCTGCTGATATACGAGACACTTTGCCATAAATTATGCTATATCTTTCTTCATGCTTGACCACCAATATACCTTCTGGAGGTTATGATACGTCTTACTACTCCCCGGATGTAAAGTGTAACTCGATGAGTGAGCTTCTGATAGAATTAAATTCTTCAACTATGGTTCATTGGGAACACAAATTCTACTTTTGAACCTCAGTAAACCATCAATACTAATCTCAAACTCTGTCACAATACCCATCTGAATCAGACTTGCCAAGTCAATACAGTGCTGATCATCACGTTGAGCCTATCATACCTGGTCAATCAAATCTGATTCTAACCTCAGGCTAGCTACCATACAGTAAATGTCAGTATCAGAAGGGACTATATCCAAGCTGAGACTCGTAAACTGTTCCAACAGCTCGTGTTTCCTGATCATAATATAAGATACCATTTCGAGACTCCTCTTGCTGACTACTACATTCGCTTTACCCAGATGGTAGAGGATGTCACGGTCATAATCTTTTAAAAGCTCTAACCACCTCATTTGTCTCATGTTCAACTATTTCTATGAAAATAAGTACCAAAGACTTTTTTTATCAGTAAAGATATGAAATTTCTCACCATATAAGTAATGCCACCATATCTTCAATACAAACACCATAGTCGCTAATTCTAAGTCATGGGTCGGATAGTTCTTCTCATGATCCTTAAGTTGTCGAGATCCATAAGCAACAACCTTCCCATTTTACATTAGTACACAACCCAGTCCTTGTCTCGAAGCATTAGTGTGCACCGAGAAACCTCCTAAGATGGTAGGTGTAGTGAGAATAGATGCAGTGGTCAGTCAGTGCTTCAGTTCTTAGAAACTCCACTCACTTGAAATGTTCCATTTGATCATTCCACTCAAATGGAACATTCTTCTGAGTGAGATGAGTCAAAGGAGCAGCCAATTTAGAGAAACACTCTACAAATCGTCTGTAGTATCCTACTAAACCCAGGGAGCTTCGAATCACTGTAACTATCCTAGGTCTTTCCTGTGAGACCCCCTATATGTTTAGCCTTGTATATATGTAAATGGAATTATAATATGGATGATTTTGGATCAAGTAATTATGAATTCATAAGTATGGTGATGTACTTGTAATGTGAAGCATGAGTGATGTAAAGTCCATAAATTCAACGTACACACTTGTAATAAGAATTTGTGATGTATGTACAAGTTTCATTATACATGAATATGAAGAAATGGACTAGTCTATGTGATGAATGTGAGCGGAATGGATTATGAGTAGTGTGGTAAAATGGAAAGAAGTTGCATAAGTGGTATAATCTTTGTGCTTCCATTTAGTGATGTAATGTACACCTTTGGTTAAATAATGATTTCACATAAGTTAAAATGTATATAAAGTATGAATAGATGTCATTTTCAAGTCTTAAAGGTGACTGGATAAGAAAATTACTATGACAGCAAATTAAGGACGTTTTGTGTATAGTTACTGCAGAAAACTGCAGCCAAATTTGAAAATATGAAGACCATATCGATCTCATAGGATGAGAGATCGATCTGAAAGAACAAAAAATACTCTTATTCAAGCAATGGAATAGGATAGATTGATCTCCAATGGTGCAAAATTAATTTGCTAAACATTCTGTTAATGAAAAGATCGATTCTTAAGGCAAGCAGATCTATTTTCTTAGCTCTCGAGTTGGAGCAGATTGATCTCCTCCCTTAGTCAGATCGATCACCTTATCTCTCTGCTTGAGACAGATCGATCTCAAGGTTTCGATAGATCGATCTCATACCTTCAAATGTCATAAAAATGAGGGATTTTAAGAGGACCAGATCGATCTCCACCCAATACAGATCGATCTCATCAAGCTAATTCTATAAATAGGAGTAGTGGATCTGCAGTTTTTGGGTAAACAACCTCACTCTACCATTCCAATCCAAAAACCTAATTTTCTCTCTCTAAATCATCCATTTTCCAGTAAGATTTAAGGGAAGGCTATTAGATATAAATTTGTTCACATTAAGGAGAATGACAACATAGTTTGGAGGCATTTTCCCCATTTGTTGTCTTGAAGGAGTTAAGAGCATTTCCACTTGGAACAAGAAAGAAATACAAAGAGGTGAGTTTCTAGTGCCCCAATCTAAGTACATTTATTCAGTTATTGATGTTGAAGTTGATTTGGTGTGCATATTAATGGTAAAACTACCTAGGATGCCAGGAAACAATTATAACTTAGAAATAGGTTAGAGTGAGAAAGTGAAATATTGTGGTATTAATGATGAATAGGAGATCTTAAGGTGATAATGGTGTTACAGAATGAATTTTGAGACTTACCCAAAAAGATTAAAATAAATATTTAAGGCATTTGGTAGAATGCATAGTTGAATGAGTGTTAGCAACATTGACTCAAGTGTTTGGATCAATGAATTGCAGCTCTCGAGGATACATCGAAAGCAAGTTGAGCCAAAAAAGTGAGAAGCTAAGAGGAAAAGAGTCGCACCCTAAGTAAATCAAGGTAAGGGAATTGTGTATACTCTTATAGATATCTGTGTGCAATTTGGGCGCTTAATGTTTTCTAGAGTGCATGTGGTAATAGGAAATGAATTGGGTGTTTGAAGGGCAAGAGTTGGGTTTTGATGAAATGTGCATGAAAATAAAAGCATGATGCTTTGAAAACCTTGTTTTATTGCTTTTTAGCAAGTGTTTGGTAGGTTGGTAAACATTTGAAATGAGTTGCATAAGAAATAACTTGATTTAGTTTTATAACCATGCTTTGCAAAGACTTGAGCCACCTATTTGGTTTTTGTGAGAATGAAAGCGTGCTAGAGTATGACTAGCACGAGACTTGCTATGTTTTTACACGCATGAGTGCTGGAGCTTAGCTCACTGTAGTTTTCACATGGATTTCTATGATGTTGTGCTAGCGTTGAGCATGCATAAACTTTATACTGGTTTTGGCATGGTGCTGGAGCATTGCTCGCATTAGATGCCCATCATACTTATTGTCATGCTTGACATTACTCGCACGTGATTTTATGACATGATTGATAGCCGTGCTAGGAGATTCAGGTACACTGGGTGTCGTACTGATTAAATAGGCTCGTACGTGCATTTTGAGATGTGGCATGAATATGATGTGTTGATATGGGTCCATGGAGTACGTTGTACTGTGCAGGTAGCATGGAGCACATTGTATCGTGTTGAGATTGTGATATACTGTCTTCGGACGAAGTTAAGATCTGTTATAGACCGGTGGGCTGGACGTGACCTACCTCCCATGTCGAAGTAGTTAGTGGTGATACCTCGCACACCTGATCAGTGTAGCCTGGGATCACAAGATATGGTCATAGTCCTAGAGGAGATTTCACTTATTATATTCTATATCTCACATATCTATTATTTATGAATAAATCCATGTTTGAAATCTTTTGTGGGTCACGACTGTCTGAGGGAGGGGCTGAGTTCTGACAAGTGTTGATTTTATGAGATGTGAAAGCATGATAATGGCTTTAAAGTGCACTGATGCATGATGATTTTCCATGCCTTATGAATTAAATATGCATAATGGTTTTCCATGCTTTGAATTGATTTGTGCACTGAATTAAATAACATGATTTACTTTACATGCCATTAACACAATCATGACTTAATTCTTTTGAGGTGTGATGAGAAATGTATGGTTTTGAGCACAGCATCACGATCACGTAGATAGTACAATATCTACCTATTCGTATGATTGCCTTACTGAGCGTGTTGTTTGCTCAACCCCCCTTATTTTCGCCTCTCTACAGAGCTTTGAGTATAGACTGAGAGCGACTGGAGGCTTTCCCTTTTTGGTATCCGCTACATCTCATCGCTTAAGGTATACACACCAATGAAATTTTGTATCTAAACTTTCCATAGCATGGTAGCATTTTGAATGTAATCATTAGGGATGTAAAGCAATGTAAAAACATATAAACAACAACTCTGATTTATTTATATGAGTGTTTACTTCTAAATTATTATGTAAATTAAATCGTTATGGTTGGATGAGGTAGACATTGACACACAGCCCAACTGTTGAGAGTGTAGCTGATCACGATCGAGGTAAAGTGAGAATGAATAATAAATAAAGTATGAAAAGCGAAAAATTTGTGACGATTTTTGGTAGGTTGAGGGTCGTGACAGAAATTGGTATCAGAGCTGAGTTGGTCTGATGTGTGTCGATGGCTAAAATACCTAATAAATTGGAAAATTACATCCCCATGTTACTGTGCATGTTTAGATACAAATTGTTTATGTGTTGAAGGGTTGACTAAGAAATTGATGTGAATGTAGAGAATTGAGCATTATGCCTAACACCAGTCGTGGTAGAGAGGCGAGAATGCAAGCTAGAGGCTGTAGAGGTAAGCCTGGGAGTAGTGCTGAACCAGAAACACACAAGACTCAGGAAGAGATTGAGGTGGAGGCTGAGGCTGAGCATGATCCATAGGGTCCAGAGGAGAGACCCGAGAGTACTAAGGCACGCTTCTCGAGGATTGAATAGAGTATAGAGATGTTCTTGGATTTGGTCACTCAATCGTTACCTGGAGTTGGGGGTAGACAAAGTCCCACTACACAAGGTGAAGCCGAGTAGGTGACAGCTCTTGAGGCTATCATCTATCTTTTTGTCTAATTAGATGTGTTAGGCTCGTGTTGTCCGCGTGGTCCAATCTCAATTTTAACCTAATTTCGGTCCATTTTCTATCGAAATATTCAAAATTCATCCAGCTTTGATTTATCTGCATACAAGAGAATTTTAATTAAATAAAGGGAATAATTAACAAAATAAATTTGGGATTTAAATAATTAATTAGAAAATTAAGCACAAATAATTCTATTTTCATAGAATTATCAGAGGTACAGGTACAACCAGCCCAAAGACCTCAGAGAATAGATATACCTACACCCCCACCCGAACAGGATATACACCTGTTGTTATACCACAGGGCAATGGAGGTTGGGGTTACAGTTGTGATTTAGATAGACTACGACAGTTCTAGAAGTTTGGACCACCGTCTTTCAGTGGAGTTAAGGACCCAGTAGCTGCAGAGGATTAGATAAATGAAATTGAGAAATTATATGGGTTCTTTGAGTGCACTACTACCGAGATGGTAGCTTTTGCCGCATTTATGCTGAAGGGATTAGCGGAACATTGGTGGAAATCCACCAGGCCTATTTTGAGAGCCCAGCATACAAAGATTAGTTAGGATGTGTTTTTGGAGGCTTTCAGAGACAGTATGTTTCGGATACAGCACAGAGGAAGATGAAGATGGCATTTTTTGGACTGACCCAAGGGAGCAGGATGGTGGATGAGTATGAGACAACCTTTATCTCCCTGGGTAGATAGGATCCTAATACGATGGGTGATGAGGTCAAGAAGATCTAGAAGTTTGTGGATAGACTGAGACCAACCATCAGGTCCAGATTAGTTCCCTTGGATATACCAACCTACGAAGAGGCAGTGCTTAGGGCGTCATTATGTGAACAAGATGTCAAGAGGATTGCCTCAGAGTTTGAAAGGGTTGGTAAAGTGAGGGATAGAGACAAGAAAAGACTAGTGCTGGATAGAGGCTTCAGTTATAAGGGAAGCAAGAGATTCTCTGAAAAGAAGGCGAGGATTGAGGAGATCCGGGAGGCAACAATTAATCCTCCCATGTATCCGGCTATAGCTCCAGCTAAGGGAATTGTGATTAGAGGGCCACAGCCTACTATGGAACAGTACAGTAAGTGTGGTAGGTACCACGGTACTTGACCATGCTATGGACCTCCTGTAGTGTGTTTTAGATGTGGGAAACCAGGGTACATAATCTGAGATTGCCCAAAGATGATAGAGAGAGCCCCCTATAAGGGTAGGGAGCCAGAAAGAACTTCAGTTGGGACAGCTACTCCAAGGAGGAGAGCTACAGCTAAGGAAAAGGGAAACAGGCAGTGGGTGTGAGCAGAGGACGAGTGCATGTACTGGACCAGGACACTGCGGATCAGTCTTCAGATGTGGTTAAAGGTACCATCCAAATCTTTGATTTAGAAGCATTTGTATTGTCTTATCCTGGTACTACGCATTCCTTTATATCGCCATCATTTGCACATAAATTGTTGAAGCATGTTAGATAAGATGTTGATGATATCTACCCATATGAATGATAGTCAATTGACTGAACATTTATATAGAAATTGTAAGATAAGGATAGGAAGTAGAGAGTTGGTAGTCGATTTAATTTTATTAAATATGAGTGATTTTGATGTAATCCTAGGTATGGATTGGCTGGCTGCGACCTATGTTGTTATGGATTGTCGTGCTAGAACATTGACTTTTTCAGGATTAGATAATCTTATTATAAACTTTGATGAAAGGAAATGAAATGACATGATCTTTATAAATGAGAAGAGTATGATTTTAATTCACAATACTTGAGAGATGAATATGTTTATCAATTGTGTATGTGATGTGATGATTTGTATTACTAACGATGGAAAGGATAATGTGAAGGGTTCATTGTTTATGTGATTGAGACAGATAAGGCACGTCCGGAGTTGATAGACATCCCAGTGGTCAGGGAATTTTCAGATATCTTTTCGGATGAATTACCAGGGTTACCTCCAGATAGGGAGATGGAGTTTTGTATAGACTTAGCACCTGGTACAGAGTTGATATCCAAGCCACCATATAGAATGCTTCAAGTTGAGTTGGAAGAATTAAGGAAGCAGTTACAAGGGGTTCATCAGGTCGAGCATCTCACCTTAGGGAGCACCAGTTCTGTTTGTAAGGAAGAAGAATGGAAGCCTCCGACTGTGTATAGATTACCGGTTGCTGAATAAGGCCACCATCAAGAATAACTACCCCTTTTCATGCATCGATGACTTGTTGGATCAGCTTAAGGGAGCGCAAGTCTTTTCCAAGATAAATCTGAGATCTGGGTACCATCAGTTGAAGATACGGAGTGGAGATGTACCCAAGACAGCTTTTTTACACCCGGTATGGACATTATGAGTTTATGGTTATGCTATTCGGGTTGACAAATGCTCCCACTGCTTTTATGTCATTGATGAAAAGGGTATTTCACCAGTACTTTGATCAATTTGTTATTATGTTTATTGATGACATACTGGTGTACTCAAAATATAGAGAGGAGCATGAACATCATCTAAGAATAGTGCTATAGACCCTCCGAGAGAAAAACTTTTACACTAAACTCAGTAAGTGCGACTTTTGGTTGAAATAAATCTCTTTTCTGGGTCACATAGTATCGAATGATGGTGTGTTAGTGGATCCATCAAAGATTGAGGCAGTGATAGAATGGCAGAGACCCCAAACAGTAACAGAGATCAAAAGTTTCCTAGGTTTAGCTAGATAGTACCGAAGGTTTTGGAGGGATTCTTGAGATTAGCTGCTCTTTTGACACGTCTCACGAGGAAGAATGTTAAATTTGTGTGGGACGATAAGTGTGAAGGGAGTTTTTAGGAGTTGAAGCATCGTTTGACTACAGCTTCAATTCTCACCATTCCTACCAGCTCAAGAGGTTTTTCGGTGTATACGGATGCATTACATCAAGGACTGGGCTATGTATTGATGCCAGATGGGAAGGTAGTAGCCTATGGATCAAGACAGTTGAAGGATCATAAGAGGAACTACCCGACCCATGATTTAGAGTTAGCGGTCGTAGTGTTTACATTGAAAATATGGCGCCACTACCTCTATAATGAGAGGTTTCATGTTTACACCGATCATAAGAGCCTTAAGTACCTATTCTCACAGAAGGCGTTAAACATGAGACAGAGGAGATGGCTCAAACTTTTAAAGGATTATGATTGTGAGATCTTGTACCACTCGGGTAAGCAAATATAGTGGTTGATGCATTAAGTAGAAAACATCTAGCCTTGTTTCTTATGATCACACTATTTTCATCCATCTTGTTCTTGAATATCCATTTAGTTCCAATTATAGAGTGATCACTAGGCTTAGGAACTAGTTTCCACACTTTGCTTCTATCAAATTGATTTAATTCTTCTTGCATTGCTAAGAACCAATTATTGTCATCTAAGGCTTCATTGACATTTGTAGGTTATATTTGAGATACAAAAGCTATATATTGACACACATTCCTTAGAGATGATCTAATTCTAACTCCAAGAGTTGGATCTCCTACTATTTCACAATCTTTTACATATCCTAACTTTCTTGGTGCTCTAGACTCTATCTCTAATATCTCTATTTCTTCCTCATCTTCTTTATTTAAGTCAAGTTTTCTAATAAATCTTCTTCCAAATTTGGAATTTCCTCAAATATTCCAACATCCTCATCATTGGTTGAATCTTTAACTACATCATTTGACTCATCATATATAACATGATTTGATTCTTCAACCATCAATGTTCTTTTGTTATATACTCTATAAGCCTTTGAATTCAAGGAATATCCTAGAAAGATTCCCTCATCACTCTTGGCATCAAATTTTCCTAAGTTATCTTTCCCATTATTTAAGACAAAACATTTGCAGCCAAAAGGATGGAAGTAGCTAATGTTAGGCTTCTTACCTTTGTAAAGCTCATAAGGAGTTTTCTTTAGCATGGGTCTAATCATAGCTCTATTAATTATATAGCAAGATGTGTTTATAGCTTCAGCCCAAAAATATTTTTGTAAATTATTCTCACACAACATGGTTCTAGCCATTTCTTCCAATGTTCTATTTCTTCTCTCAACTACTCCATTTTGTTGTGGTGTCCTAGGGGCTGAAAAATTATGCTTAATTCCTTGATCATTGTAATACTCATCAAATCCTATATTTTCGAATTTCTTGCCATGATCACTTCGAATACTAGTTATTGTGTATCCTTTTTCATTTTGAGTCACTTTTGTATAGGCTATGAATTTTTCTAAGGCTTCATTTTTTACTCTAAAAAAGAACACCCAAGTGAACCTAGTGTAATCATCAACTATTACAAATCCATAGTGTTTCCCACCAAGGCTTGTTGTTCTAGTTGGTCCAAATAAGTCTAAGTGGAGTAATTGAAGAGGCCTAGTGGTGGATACACTATTCTTAGGCTTAAATGTTGTCCTTTTATGTTTTCCTTTAACACAAGCTTCACATATTTTTTCTTAGTCAAAGGACATTTTGGGTAATCCTATAACTAGATCCTTTCTAGCTAACTTAGATAGTACATGCATACTAGCATGACCTAGTCTTCTATGCCATAACCAAGATTCTTTTTCTTTATCTACCATTAGGCATATGTTTTCCTTCTTAAATTCATTAAGATAGACAATGTATATATTACCTTGCCTATGACCTAGAAAAAGAACTTTATTTGACTTAGGATCTATAACATGACATTTCATGCAATCAAAAATTACTTTGTAACCTTTGTCACAAAGTTGACTTATGCTTAGTAAGTTATGCTTTAGTCCCCTAACAAGCAAAACTTTTTCTAAAGAAAAATAGTCATTACCTATTGAGCCACTCCCTTCAACTTGGCCTTTGGAGTTGTCCCCAAATGTGACTTCTCCACCAACCTTTGATTTAAATGAGTTGAAGTGGCTTCTATCACCCGTCATGTGCCTTGAGCATCCACTGTCCAAGTACCAAGCTTCCTTTGTTTTAGCTTTGTGGCTATGCTCAACCACCTATAATCAAAAAATTCAACTCAAGTTTTAGGTACCCAAATTCTCTTGGGTCCTTTGAGGTTAGTGAAAGCAATTCTTGATCCCCTTGGGATCCATTTTACCAATGCATCAAAGTCTTTTGAATTAATTATTTCTTTTGGTACCCAAATTCTTTTTACTTTCCTTACCTTAAGAGTGATCAACTTCATATTGCAATTATGTGATGCATGTCCCTTTTTATTACAATATGAACAAGTAGTTGAAGGTTTATTCATGCTCTTTCTAGCAATGAAGCTTTTGAGATGAGTCTCTCTACTTTTTGCATTATATCCTAACCCATTTATATCAAAGAATGCTCTTTGAGTTTCTAACATGTTATCTAACTTTTGTTGTCCCATATAAAATCTATTAAAGGAACTATGTAAATTACTATTTTTTTCTTTTAAGTCACAAATTTCAAGATTTGTAATTTCTAGTTTCTTTTCACATTCTAATTTGTCCTCTAGCATTAACTCATTTTCTTTCTTTAATTTAGATATTATCTTTTTATATTTCATACTCATGCATTCATATTCCAATGCAAGATCATCAAAGGCATCTTGCAATTCATCAAAAGAATATTCATTGAGGTTTGAAGTTACCTTTTCATCCTCAATATCCATGAAGCATAAGTTGGCAATGTCCTCATTTGAGTCATCATCGGAGTAGTCACTGTCGCTCCATGTAGCCACCATTGCCTTCTTTTTGTGGAACCTATCATTGGACCTTTGAAGAAGAGGGCAGTTAAACTTAATGTGTCCTGGTTTTTTACATTCATAACACACGATTGTATCTTTTCTTCCTACCTCTTCTTGATCTCTCTTGAGGTTTCTCTTATTACTACCTATAGCTCTCATTCTCATGAACTTGTTAAATCTTTTGGCAAACATTACCATCTCAAGATCCTCTTCACTACCACTCTCATTCTTAATCTCCTCTTGAGCAGTAGATTTTAGAGCAACTCCCACTTTCTTGGGTGACTCTTCATTTCTTCTCAACTTCATCTCATAAGTGAGTAGTGATCCTATTAATTCATCTAAAGACAATGTGTGAGGATCCTTAGATTCCACAATTGCAATCACTTTAGCTTCCCATGATTTTGGTAGGCTATTTAATATTTTCTTGACCATTTCTATATTAGAGTATATTTTTCCGAATGATTTTAATCCATTAATTACATCAGTGAATCTAGTGAACATATCACTGATTGACTCTCCATCTTTCATTCTAAATAGCTCATAGTCATGTGTGAGCATTCCTACCTTAGTCTCCTTCACTTGGGTTGTACCTTCATGAGTTATTGCCAATTTATCCCAAATCTGTTTAGCATTGTCACATCCAGATACTCTATTGTATTCATTTGGCCCTAAAGCACAAAAGAGAGTGTGCATGGCCTTAGCATTCAGCTGAGCACATTTAATATCGTTTGAATCCCATTCATCTTCTTCCTTAGGGATATCTCTTCCCTCTATTCTTTTTGTAGGGATTTGAGGTCCTTTAGTGATAATCCTCCATACTTCATAATCATTTGCTTGAATGAATAACATCATCCTAGTCTTCCAATAAGCATAATGTTCCCCATTGAACATAGGAGGCCTAACCGTAGAGTGCCCCTCTCCTACTAAGCTAGCTACTATAGTGTTGTGAGCCATTTGATCGTTTCTAACTCTTAGGAAGTTATTCCTATGTGATCAAAGAGTCTTAGCTCTGATACCAATTGTTGGCTCTACCGAGAGGGGGGTGAATCGGTTTTCTAATGTTAATGGCAAATTTAAACTAATTTAAACTTAATTAACAATTAATGAATAAACAATATAATGTAATGAAACAAATTAAAGCAAGATAAGGAAGAGAATATTAAACACAGTGAGTTATAGAGGTTCGGCCAATCTCCTGCCTACGTCATCTCTTCTTGACCTCCTTGTCAAGAGCTTTCTTTCTCTTTTTCAATGAAAGTTACACAATCCCTTTTTCAGGTTAAGGAATAACCTCTCTACCCTTTTTAATACAATGATGTATTCACCCTTTTACAAAATTTATCTCACTGAGGAACAATCCTCTTCTCTCTTAAAGATAGGATGAATACAATATCAAGCTTTTAATGTGGGTAGGACAAATACAGCTTTTTGCACAAGCTTAAAGCAACAAACTCAATAAATGAAATTGAAGACAAATAGAATGTAGGAATTAGACTCTTGAGAATGTAAGAAATTTGCAGCAATTGTGTCTAACTTCTCAGTGTCTTCAATGCTTGATTATATACTGAAGGATTGGTGGTTGGAGCATTTAATGCTATTTTTTCTGTTGACATTTTTGCAAAAATAGCCGTTGGGTACCTCCAGTAGAATGCCAAATCGATCTGCCATCTTGACCAGATCGATCTCTTAGTTATAGTTCTTGCAATATCAAGGCCAAATGAAGCAAGGAGATCGATCTGTCGAACAGGCAGATCGATCTTCCAATTTGAAAATGTTAGAAGAGATCGATCTGTCGAACAGGCAGATCGATCTTCCATCCTCTCTGTTTGAGGCATGATCGATCTATAGATCGATCTTCCAGGTATTGTCTTAGTGAGGAGATCAATCTCTTATCAACCAAGATCGATCTCCTTAGCTCTCTGACTTTGAGGAGATCGATCTCTTCCTATACCAGATCGATCTCATGAACTCTCTGTTTGCGTACAGATCGATCTTACAGATCGATCTACTGCTTTTACCTTTTGTTTTAGGGGAGATCGATCTCTTGCTATACCAGATCGATCTCATCAGCATCCTGTACTAGGCAGATCGATCTTATAACTCTTATAGATCGATCTCAATCTTCCTTAATACTTTTGAACAAGTTCAAAGCTTAGCAGATCGATCTCATGTCTTCATGAGATCGATCTCTCATCCAAGAAAACCCAGGAGATCGATCTTTCATAACCCAGATCGATCTCTTATCCAAGAAAACCCAGGAGATCGATCTCTCATAACCCAGATTGATCTCTCATCTTCAGAAACTTAAGTTCTGGTACTGATAACCTCTAAACATGTTTTTGTATCATCTTTATATTATTGAATTTACTTGTTTTGTCATTTCAAAATATATTAACTCAACAACTTACCATTGTTTTCCTTTTCTTTTCAGTCTGCTTCACTATTGTTAAGCCCATCACTTAGGTCTGCACTTCATTTATCCTTTCTTCCTGCCGTGGACTTCCTCCCCTTTTCATTATATGTTTATTATATATATATCATCACCATCACCCACGTTTCCATCATCATCCTTTCACTTCCATCACTTTCCTTTCTTTTCATATTATTATTATCATTATTATTTTATTTATTTATTCATTTAATTTATTTTATTAATAAATTTTAAGTAGTTGTTTTATATTTCACCATGTATTATTTCTAACGCGTAATCAGCCTATTATTAGTACTTATCTAGTACGGAGGAATATACACATATTAAATCTAGCTCAAAAATTTTATTTTTACACCTCATAATCATTTATTCCTCAAATTAAAATATTTTAGTAATTTAGCCTCGTCCAAGTTTCTCATATTATAATTTAAATTAATTATCCACCAATAAGCGCATTCTCAATTGTTATTTAAATCGGATACATGAAAATTTGTGGGGTTCACATTCTCCCCACCTTAGGAAATTTGGTACCCAAATTTAAGAGTACATTTGTCCTTAAACAGATACGGGTACTTCTCTGGCATCAAACTCTCTAATTCCCACGTGATCTCTTTCAAAGTATGGTACTGCCATAGAACTTTAACCAAATGAATCATCTTAGACTGCGATGCCTTTTCTTTCCTATCCAAGATCTGAATCGATTTCTCTACATGTCACATCCTCTTTCAATTCTAGTGGTTCATGTTTAATCACATGTGTCGGATCTGAGTGATACTTGCGTTGCATTGATATGTTGAGGATATCGTGAATACTTGAAAATGCCAATAGTAAGGCCAATCTGTTAGCTTATCTCCCACTCGGTTTAAGACTGTGAAACGTCCAATGTATCAGGGACTTAGTTTTTCTTTCTTTCCAAAACTTGTTATACCCTATCGGGAGGAGAAACTTTCAGAACATCAATTCTCCTATTGAAATTTTCAAGGATCTTCATCTTTGGTGAAGATAACTTTTTTGCTTGCTCTGGGCTGCTCACAATCTTTCACCAACTAATTAAATATGATTATAAGCTTGCTTAACCAAATCAGAAACAATTTTCTTCTTTTCACCCACTGCTTTCATCTAATCGACAAATGACATTTTCGACCATACTACACTTCATACGGTATCATCTCGATGCTTAAGTCTTATCTGATATTATGTGCAACTTCGCTAATTGACAATTTGTCTTTCCAAGAGCCTTTAAAATCCTGGCACATGTTTTTGATTCCATGTAGGCATGGGTAATAACCTCATAGGCTTTTAGTGGTCTACCTTAACCTGCTGACCTATGAGACATTTAATCCTAATTTCAGTTATTTCTCTTATCATACTTGATTGCCAATATACTTTTAGGAGATTTGATAAGTTTTCACCATCCTCCAGATTTGCAGAGTATATCTCTATAAATGAGCCTCTGACGATATCAATTCCTTTAACGATAGATCATTTGGTATACAATTCTGTCTTTAAATCTCTATAAATCATCAGCACCAAGACTAATACTTGTCGTAGCACCCATATGGGTCTGATTAGCTACATTAATACAGTGTTTATCATTGCACTGAGCCTGTCCGATTCAATCAAATCAAGTCCAGTTTTCAACTCTCAGGCTCGCCACTACGTTATAAATGTCAGTATCAGAAATGAACCGTATTCAAGTCAAGGTCCACCAATAATTCAATAATTCATATCCCTGACCAATATACATAACGCCATCCCGAAATCACTTCTCCTCAATGCACTAACCCGAGTCATTCCCTTTTTCTTGTATTAGACGACCTTTGTGAAATTTAATATTAAAACCTTCTTGATCGGTAGAATCTCATAATTCTTCACTACACAAGTAATGGTATCCTGACTTCAAATGTGAATATTACAACTTTCAGTTTTAATTTATGGGTTATGGTTACTTCTAGACGCTGTCAAGTCTCTCAGGCAAGGAGGTATTTTGAAATACCTTTGTTAGCCATCAGGCCTGACCATATAACTAATTATGGGTGTAGGGTTTTAAGATTCAGTTCCAATAGAAAGTAGGATACCAAAACTTATCACAATTTCATATTTATCCTTTAGACACGATCCATTCTCAATCATCTCGCTTAATCCAAATCATTTCACATACTAAAAATATTCCCACATTGTGTACGTCTCTTTTCCAAAATATGATCTATATTCAGAATTTATCACACCTTAAAACTGATCTTTTCTCGTATATCAATTATAACGAAATCATTTTCTTACTCAAATTAAGTCTCGCATTCAAAACGTAAGCATAAACAATTTACAATCCTTAAACTCGATACGTAATTCATATTCCAAAGTCTCCATATATCTTAAACTCTGAATCATCTTTAAGAGTTTTGGGTCCTTCCCACTGATCCATAATCTCTGTTTTGGGAGAATCCAATTAACTCTCGTTCTTGACATATCATGACCTAAAAGACTCCGGGTCTCCTTAAAAATTAATGTCAGTACACTCCAAAATGGATCACCTGATCTGATAATCTCCTTTTCATGCAATTCTTGTATTTGTTTCTTCAACATTTCTAATTCAATCAAAGGCATTGAGTACAATGGTCTAAATAATAAATTCGATGTCAGACGCTAAATCAATTTCAAAACTTCACCTTTCAATTTAGTGGTAATTCTGATAGATCATCCGAATACGTGTCAAAAATTCCTCTGTCTACTGGGTATCTTTTTACTCCGAACACACCCTATCTTCATCAATCTTATAAGTAGTGTGACCTTCATTTATACTTTTAGTTCTATAATTCATCTTTTAAGTTACAATGATTTTATTCTATCATTCTCACTACTTCCTTAGTACATTCTTTTCTGTCACTCTCTTTACCTTTTCATTTTTCTTAGTAACATCGAAATATACACTTAATGTTACCACAGTTGCACCTTGCACATTGCTTCTTCAATATAACCTCCAATGGGGCTAATTAAACACGATTGAGGATCTTAGTACCTTCTATGAGTTTCCTGGATTTCCTCCATTTCACCTCTCTACTTATTCAGATTATACTCAGAGGCATTCTGATCAAAATTATACTCGCGTAATTGCGCCTTTCGTATTGCCTCCTCATACATAGAGATATTCTATGGTGCCAGTCTGAATTTGATAGCTGGTCTCCATCCGTTAGTGAACTTACAGACATTTCTTAACTTCACTACTCATAAAGTTGGGTCATACCTTTCCAGGGATATAAATCATAATTCATACTCATTGACAGATCAATTTTCCTTGTGCTAGACCAATAAATTCCATTCGCAGTTTCCTTAATCTCATTCATTCAGTTCTCTATAACTATTGGGTCCTCTATCCCATTTAACAATAATGGTCTGAACTTTTAAAACTGCCTCATCTCGTGTAGCTCTTACTCTTTACCCAAGTCATCATCATTCTGTTGTGGAGCTACAAGAGTAGACATATTTATAGTTCTGAAACATCTCTACCAGTTGTGTGGGCGTATCAGGAGTAATCTGTCTGTCTATTCTTTTGTCTAGCCCATCACCTAACCTAGCATGTGTCTCAATTTTTTCATAGTATGTTCAATATCCACTCAATCTTAGCAAAGTGTATCTCAGTACCATCTGTCCTTTCCACAGGACCTGATGGAGCACGCTCAACATCAGTTTTAATCTCAGTATCATTTATGAGTCTCATATGGCAACTCTGCATGATTCTTAGGCCTATCTCTGCGTAAACCAAACATTAAGTCTTAACTTCATTAGATATACTTAGTCTACAGCCAGACAAGCACAAACATTTGGGATGTAATCTCATCCTTATTATTGACATTGACAGTACTAGACAGCCTTTACTCAGATACTACCTTAAACTGTAATGACCCTTAACCCTTAAAAATTTTGGGGATTTTTTTTGAAACTTAAACTCCCCACTTATCCCTTCATTCACTTAGGCTGCATTCCTATTAAGTGTCAATTCAATTTCTTACTTCAAGACAAATTCCCAAAAGGAATAATCTTTACATTTACTTTCTTACAAATTACATCCCAACAAAATATTTCCAATATATCTTTGTGCATAAAAAATGTGTTTGGTAAAGGAATGTAATAGTATACCTTTTTACGTGTACAAAAAAGTAGCCTAGGGTAGCTCTTTCTCACCAGCCTACGTCGTATACGTGGTAAGAAGCGCCTGTAGATCACTGCAAATAGTCTAAAAGGTAGAGGGATAAGCTTTCGGGAAAAAGCTAGTAAGAAAATATGTTTAAAATAGTTTTGATATGTAAAAGCATGCAAAATCATTTATAACCCAAACTTTGCTTCAGAAAAATTGACCGTACGTTCCTTTTAGAAATCAATCATTTAAAGATGAGTAGAACTTTCGTTACGTGCATAGTCATCATAAGAAAATATGAAGCATGGGTTCTTTAAATCAAATAGCATGCTTAAACCATTTCATAAGATCTTCATTGTTCATGGATAATTTCATAAAATCATCGTCATTCATAAACGTTTCATAAAACATAATCATTCTTAAACATTTCGTCATAAAACATAATTATTCGTAAACATTTCGCCATGATCTCATTCATTATCATCATCATCATAATCATAATCATAATCATAATCATAATCACAATCATAATCATAATCATAATCATAATCATAAACATAATCATGGAGACTAGGCTATAACTAAGTCATGTGATACGTGACATCCTCCGTAGAGGGTCATCATCATACCTATGGCCATGGTGGGGGCTGTAGTGTAAGACCCTTAAATTTCTATGTAATGTATATGATAATTTGATGTACAGATAAGTTACATTACATATAAACTATAGGAAATAAATGTTTTTGAGTTCTATGTATGAATGGATTGATAATTGGGTGTTGAAGTGATTGAGTATGAGTTTGAATGAGAAATTTGCAGCAAAAAGGGTGCAGGATAAAGGCCAGATCGATCCCATGCAAGGAGAGATCGATCTTATGGTAAGGAAAACACAATGTCAAGCATCTTACAAGAGGGAGATCGATCCCTCACTCAAGCAGATCGATCTCCATTACTCTCAGGCTGGACCAGATCGATCTCCCCTTAAGGCCATATTGATCTCCTAAACTCTCTGCTTGAGACAAATCGATCCTGTTTCATTGAGCAGATTGATCCTATGCAACACGACAGATCAATCTCATGCAATCAATAGATCTATCTTATGCTAACAAAATATCAAGAAAACTAAAGGATTCAAGAGGGCCAGATCGATCTCCACCCTATACAGATCGATCTCATCAAGCTATTTCTATAAAATGGGAGCAGTTGGATCTGCATTTCACGGGAACAAACTTCATTCTTCCATTTCCAATCTTAAACCTAGCTTCTCACTCTAAAATCATCCTATTTCAATAAAGATTTAAGAAAACGCCATTAGAGCAAAGTTGTTCATTATAAAGAGAAGAACAACATAGTTTGAAATCAATACCTCATTGGTTGGATTGAAGAAGCAAAGAGTATTCTTACTTGGAGCAAGAAAGAAATCAAGCTAGGTGAGTTTCTAATACACCAAACTCAAGATATATCTATCTAGTTGTTGTTGTAGGGTGATTGGTATATGTATTGGTTATTGAAACTACCTAGAATGTAATGGAACAAGTAAAACCTAGAATGAGTCTAGTATGAGAAAATGTGATATGGGTGAATTGATGATTAATGGGTTATGCTAAGATGTTAGCGAAGTAATATGCAAGATGTTGAGATGATTGAATGAGGCTACATTGTAAAATTTGTCAAGTTATGAGAATAAGTATATAAGGTGTTTGACAAAATTCCATAGTGAAGTAAATGATGAACTAGAGGTGCCATGAGTTTAATATCGATTTAGTATGAATCAATGGATCTAAAAGAGTCCAATAGGCTATCGAGATATGGGTAGAGCGATCAAATGAAACCTTATAAGTGATAATGGAAACTATAGGTCGAGTCGACTATAGTAAACGCAAGGATTGTGTTATATTGGACCCAATTGACGTGGAATATGATTTTGTGCAGTCTCGGAGACTTCGTTGGAGGTGAATCAAACCGTGCAATCAAGCAGCTTTAAGGAAGTGGAATCATTCGACGCGATTCCAGGTAAGGGAATTCTATGAGTATATAGAGATAGCTGCACGTATTTTGTGGGCGTATATATAGGGCTTTGAAATTTCTTGGTTAGCTAAATATGAATAAATGGTTTGTGTGAACAGTTACGGATGAGGATGATTTGGCCTTTGAAGTGGATTTTATAAAAAGGGGATAGTAAGGCTAATAATTGCATAAATCACATGTTTTAATGTTTTATGAAACACATTACTTTGGTTTAAGCAAATTGATGGATAAACCAGCCATTTGATTTCTGTAACTTCATGAAATAGCACGAGGCATGTGCTGACTTTGATTTGAAATTAGCTGTGTTAAATAGAGTTGCCTATCATATTTACGTGAGTTAAAATCGTGCTAGAGCCTCACCCACACTGGATTTTGGTGTTTTCACATGTATGAAATGTGCTGGAGCTTAGCTCGCACCTTGATTTGAATTACGATGATGTTTCATAAACCGTACTGGAGCTTTTGCTTGTACGTGGATTTCGATTGACTTTCTTATGCATATAATCGTATTGGGGCTATGCTCGTACGTGATTTCTTCATGATTTTATGCATAAAGCTAGACCAGAGTGTTGCTCATACGAGGAGATTTATTGATGATGCATGAATCATGCTAGAGCTTAGCTCGCACTGATTTTCACACTGTGGTATGTATGATGTCGTGGAGATGGTAAGATCCTCAAGCCCAACATCCTTAAGCCCTACGGTGTGAGGAGGCTCTATTCGGTGGGGAGGCTCTTTTATGGTATAATCCTTAAGCTAACATCCTTAAGCCCGTTAGGGTGGGGAGGCTCTGTTTGTGGGGAGGTTCTCTTACATGAAAATGAAACGCTCCCACATGCATTTGAGACTGTGTAGGTTATACATGGTATAGGGTAGATAAGTGTCGTGGACACGACCCTCTATACCGGTCCGTGACCTTTGCCTTACCACTTACCACTTAGAGTTGGGCAATGAGTCAACATCTAATCCAGATCTCATATAAATTCATTTAATTGAAACAGAATAGAAACTAGACTTTTATAAATATGTGGAAGCGTTTACATCAGTTTCTATTAACTATACATCCTTTTCGTACAAAATATCTCTAGACTGTGCATTAATTTACAAGATACAAAATTTTTCTTTGCATCACAAGTGTATACCTCTCTATACTGCTGGAGAGCTGAAGAACACCTTAGCAGAGACGGCTACAGTACTCACTACTGCGTAGTATCTATAGAGGAGGAAATAAGGGGGTGAGCATAACACGCTCAATAAGGAAAATGTGCAAGCAGGTAGATAACTACGCTATCTACATGCTAAAATACATATATGTTCATTTTCCTTATAAAACAATATACATTTCTTTAAATCAACTTCCATCAATGCGAAATCATTAATTCACTAGATGGGTATATGCATATTCACACAGTATCACACAGCAGATCATCTATCAAAACCACACAGGTTCACATAGCATAATCTATGTTCACACAGTTATACATAGAAAATGCTTTACACTTAACAATTCAATATATTTGAGACATAATATATGGGTTATCACATATCCCCGGACACACAACAAGAGAGGACATCTGTCACCTCACACAGTAGTGACAATGTGGTATCACTCAGATACATAAAGACTTATGGCCATAGTCGGATTCCAGGCTACACTGATCAGGTGTACAGGAACCCTCGCTTAGGGAGGCGGATCAACCATCCCGTCAACTCAACTCAACTCATGGCACATCGTACCCCATGGCTAAAGCTCACGGTACATCGTGCTCCATGAATCCTTATCACCTATTTCCATTGTCTCAAAATCTCATGCGAGCAGGTCAGTGTCAGACATACAGCAATACATGACGACTCTAGCACAATTTATCCATCACACAACAATTCATAAACTCTCATGCGAGCAACTCAGTGTAAGACACAAAGCATACCTGAGGCATCTAGCACGGTTTTACTTATCACACAGAAGTTTAGGAGACTACGTACTAGCAACTCAGAGGGAAGCACATAATATAACTGAGGCATCGAGCACGGTGCGAGCTCTCGAACAAAACACACAGTATCATCGAGGCATCTAGCACAACAGTCCCATTACTTTAAATCGAGAGGGTCACATGCGAACAAAATCAGAGCAAGACACACAGCAATACTCGAGCTCTAGCATGATTCTCAAAATCTAGTGTGAGCAGCTCGAGTGGAACACACAGTATCACCCGAGGCATCCAGCACTCTTCAGCTTTTCTCAAAATTCCTTTGAAAATAATGTGCGAGTAGGGCTGGTTAATCTACCGTTGCCACTAGGCTCTAGCACAGTTTCACACAGAAAAGAAATAGAAAGAGCCCCGTGTATAGTCATGAGTGAGAGAGTAAATCTCCCTTCAATCACTCCTTAAAACCATTTCACTCATTTTATTTGTTTCTCGGGAATCTATTAGACTCCTTGAGTCCATTGATTCCATATTGAACTGACATTTAGCTCCCCATGCCATTAGTTCATCATTTCATTTCATTGAGGCATTTCATTGAACACCTGATATACTAAATTTCCACCATCCATTCTAGCTTATGGATTTCAGCAAACCATTTTACAAGCATCTATACATGCTTAATAACATCTACGCATGCTCAAATCATCCTCAAATCCATGCCTACTCAATAAATCCACATTTTTGGCATATATAACCATTTTATAGGTCATGGAGAGTTTAGCATGTTCTAAGATGTTTCAGTCATAAATCTATATACAAATCTACTGACACAAGTTTATAGATTAACATATATGAGATTGGAGTATTGAAATCTTACCAATCTCAACTTTTCTCCACTTTGCACAATTTGGGGGAAAACTCCTTTTCTCCTTCTATGGCTCAATTCAACCTCTAGCTTGCAACTATGTTGTTCTCTTCCTCTATAGGAATAATTTCACTCAATTAAGTTTCTCTCAAATCTCTATGGAAAGTGTTGAGAATCTTTAGAGAAGTTTTAAGTTACTTTGATTCGAAAACGGAAGTGGATGGTTGTTTCTCATGAAAATGCAATTCAGCAAGTCCTGTTTTATGGAAAATGCTTAGTGAGATTAATCTCCCTTGCTTAAGGATTGATCTTCCCCTATTTTTAGCCTTTTCGAATGCCATTTTTAAGCCTATGAGATGATCTGTCGAGGCATGAGATCGATTTGCTCATTGTTATGAGATCGATCTACTCTAAGGGATGAGATCGATCATCTCCAGGTAGAGAGCTAAATAGATCGATCTGGCACAAGGATGGGATCGATCTGCTCTTGGTCGAGAGCTAAGAAAATCGATCTACTAACATTAAGGATGGATCTCCTCATTCTAGAATGCTTCATTCTCTTTGTTTTGGGGTAATGAGATCGATCTCCCTTACAATGAGATCGATCCCCTCTTGTTCTGCAGCACACTTAGCAGTATTTTTCTCAAAATTCCAAACCTTTACTTGAATTCTATTTGCTGCATTATTCATTTTAGGTTCCAATTACATTCATCACTTACAAAAGTCCATTTCTTCATATTCATAGATAATTAAACTTGTGTGTACATCACAAACTCATATTACAAGTGTGTACATTGAATTTATGGACTTTACATCACTTATGCTTCACATAGCATGTACATGTATAAACTTATGAATTCATAAAGGTTACAACAAAAAATACGAGCCTTACAATAAGACCTACGGTTGGCACCCCTAACCATGATATGGGTCCGCAGAGTACGTTATACCGTGTAGATCACATGGAGTACGCTGTATCGCGTGGTGGTGATGTTGATTTGAAAAGTTTGGCTAAGAGTTAACCCACCTTCGTTCCAGCATGATGCCCCACACATCGAGATCCGTGTGGTCTGGGATGATTATGACATAGTTGGCCAACATAGTCCTTAAGATATAGTGGTCGCCTGTCTCACATAATATTACATAGTACCACATGGTTTGTATATATTGAGTGTGATTGTGTTATCCAGGGTAGACCCGAGGGAGGGGTCGAGCCTTGTGGGATTTTGTTTAAAGAAATGATATTCTATTTGTGATGAGATTTGATGTGTTTTGAGAAAGTGCTAAATCTTAAAGGATGTTTCGTATTAAATTCCCTTTTTCATGATGATTTTTAACAAAAGATGAGCATAATAGGTTTTACATAATGATTTTACCATGTTTTACATGCCTATTTCCATGTTTTCAGTACATGATATATGTATATACATGTGGCATAGTTTTATTTCCTCATGCTCCGATTATAAATGATTTATGCCATGACATTACAAGCATATAGATAGTGTAGTTATCTACCATGCTTGTATTATTGCCTTACTGAGCGTGTGGTTGCTCATCCCTCTATTTTCCCTTTCTACAGAGCATACATAGTAGCCCAGTGGGGACTGAAGCGTTGTATTGGGACATCCACTGCACTCCATCGCCAAGAGGTATGCACACAGGGATTTTTTTGTCTCTAAACATGTAAAAGCACAATAGTCATTTTGAATTGTGATATGGGGGATGTAAATGTTAGAAAACATGCCATGTATAAGCTTATGACTTAACTTCAATATATGACATTGTTTTTGATTAATTGGAAATGAATGAGAAATGGTGATTAATATTGACTCACAGCCCAACTGTTATCAGTGAGGGTTGTTCACGACCAGGTAAGGGAAATGAAAAATGTGACAAATTTGTAGTGATTTTTAGACGAACTCGATAAAAAGGGTTGTGACAGAGATTGGTATCAGAGCTGGTTGGCCTTATATGAGTCAGTATTAATGAGTAGAAAAGTTACATCCCCATATTACTGTGCTTTTGTTTAGATATAACTGTGTATACCGAGATGGAATGAGACTAATAAACAGTTATGAATTATAGGCAGTTAGACTTTATGCCTGTTACATACCGGGGTAGAGGGGTAGGCGCACGCGTTAGATGCCATAGGGATAGGCCTGAAGGTCGTGCGGAGCCACAAACTGATCAGGCTCCACAAGACCCTACTAAGAGATCAGGGTATACAAAGGCACGCTTCATTAGGATAAAGCAGAGTATCGAGAGCCTAGTTGAGTTAGTCACACAGGCATTGGGTGCCAGTGATAGACGAGGTCCCCCAACGTAGCCTGTTACGACTGGACAAGCAACTGCAGAGGCTGTGACACCTCAGGCTACAGAGACTGTTACACCCCAGTACAAGATACGACTTCTTCTATCACCCCACAACTGAGTGACAGCGACCTGGGGTATGATTGTGAGTTGAGTAGGCTACGCCAATTTTAGGAGTTGAAACCTCCAGTGTTTAGAGGGGTAAAGGACCTGGTTATTACTGAGGCTTAGGTGCATACAATAGAGAAATTATATAGGTTCTTCAGATGTACGTCAGCCGAGAAAGTGGCCTTTGTCATATTTATGCTGAAAGGTGAGGCAGAGCACTGGTGAAGGTCCATCGAATCTATTCTAAGGGCCAGACACTCCGAGATCACATGGGAGATATTTTTGGAGGCCTTTAAGAGGCAATATATTCCGACCACCGCACAGAGGAAATTATGGATGGAGTTTATTAACTTGGTTTAGGGGAACTGTTCTGTGGATGAGTATGAGTTGAGGTTCATGTCTTTGGGGAGATACGACCCGGATACGATGAGTGGTGAGACTCAAAAGGTCTAAAAGTTCATGGATGGATTGAGATTAGCCATTCAGACTAAGTTAGCTCCCTTTGACATTCATACTTACGAGGAGGCAGTGCACAGGGCACAATTATGTGAGATGGGCTTTGAACGGAATGCCTCCGAGCTTGGAAAGATTAGTGTCAGAATAGATAGAGACCAGAAGAGATCCGAGATTGATAGAGTGGCCAAGAGAGGAGGTTAGAGACTATTTGAGAAGAGACCCAAGATTGAAGAGGTGTATGAGAGAGCTGTTAAACCTCTCATATACCCGGCTTTGATTGCACCGAAGGGTATGGTTATTGGAGGACCATGGCCTAGTACCAATCAGTGTAGGAGATATGGCAGATTCCATGGAACTAGGCCTTGTCTGACGACCCCTGTGTCGTGTTACAGATGTGGGAAGCCAGGGCATATTATGAGATATTGTCCTGAGATGACTGAAACTGCCCCACAGAAGGGCAAAGAGCCAGAGAGAGCTCCAGTTGAGATAGCTGCTTCGAGGAGGAGGGCTACGACTGAGGAAAAAGGGAAACAAGCGGTTGGTGTTGGTAGAGGGCGAGTGAATGCATTGGACTGGGACACAACAGACGCATCGACGGGTGTGATTAAAGGTACCATCCTAATTTTTGATTTAGAAGCATTTGTATTATTTGATCCTGGTGCCACACATTCCTTCATATCGCCATCCTTTGCACATAAATTGTTGAAGCATGTAAAACCCACACTATTAGATAAAATGTTTGATGATTTCCACACCTATGAGTGATAGTTAGTTGACTGAGCATGTATATAAAAATTGTAAGTTGAAGATAGAGGGAAAGGAAATGGCAGCTGATCTAATTTTACTGTGTATAAGTGATTTTGATGTAATCCTAGGAATGGGTTGGTTGGCTGCAAATCATGTTGTTATAGATTGTCATGCTAAGACATTGATGTTTCCAGAGATAGATAATCTTGTTGTAAGCTTTGTTGAAAAGAAATGAAAGAACATGACTATTATAAATGAGAAGAGTATAATTTTAATCCATAATTTTTTAGAGATGAATTTTATTTATAATATATGAATGTTAAAGTGGTGACTTGTATTGCTAACGATAGAAGGGATAATGTGTGAAGGGTTCATTGCCTACGTCGTTAATACTGATAAGGCATAGCTGGAATTGAGAGACATTATAGTAATTATGAAATTTCCAGATGTCTTTTCGGATGAATTACTAGGGCTACCACCTGATAGGGAAATAAGTTTTGTATAGAGTTAGTGCATGGTACAGAGTCGATATCAAAACCACCGTATAGAATGGATCTGATAGAGTTGGAAGAGCTAAAGAAGCAGTTGCAAGAGCTGCTAGAAAATGTGTTTATTAGACCGAGCGTCTCACCTTAGGGAGCTCCGATTCTATTCGTAAGGAAGAAGGATGAAGCCACCAATTGTGTATAGATTATCGGCTGTTGAATAAGGCCACCATAAAGAACAAGTATCCCCTTCCATGCATCGATGATTTGTTGGATCAGCTTCGGGGAGCACAAGTCTTTTCTAAGATAGATATGCGATCTGGGTACTATCAGTTGAGGATACGAAATGGAGATATACCTAAGACAAAATTTTGTACCCGATACGACCACTACGAGTTTTTGTTTATACCATTCAGATTGACGAATGCCCCCGTAGCATTTATGGAATTGATGAATGACATATTTAAGCCATACCTGGAGCAGTTTGTGATAGTGTTCATCGACGATATATTGGTTTATTTCGAGTCCAAGGAAGATGATGAGCAGCACTTGAGGATAGTCTTACAAACCCTCTAAGAGAAAAAATTAAATGCCAAACTCAGTAAGTGTAACTTTTGGTTAGAGCAAGATCTCATTTTTGGACAATATTGTATCGAAGGATGGGGTATCAATGGATCCATCCAAGATTGAGGCAGTTGTGCAGTGGGAATAGCCCAAGACAGTTACTGAGATCAGACATTTTTTGGGATTGGCATGTTATTATCGAAGATTTGTTGAGGGTTTCTCTAGACTAGATGCTCCGTTGACACGCCTTACGTGAAAAGATGTTAAGTTTGTGTGGGATGAGGCATGTGAGACGAGTTTTCAGGAGCTTAAGTGTCGGTTAACCACTGCTCTGATTCTCACCATTCCTACCAACTCAGGAGGTTTCTCTGTGTATACAGATGCATCACACCATGGACTAGGCTATGTACTTATGCAGGTTAGGAAGGTAGTTGCCTATGGATCCAGACAGTTGAAGGATCACGAGAGGAACTATCCAACACATGATTTAGAGTTGGTAGTCATAGTGTTTGCATTGAAGATATGTCGCCACTACCTCTATGGTGAGAAATTTTAGGTTTATACAGATCATAAGAGCCTTAAGTACCTGTTCTCATAGAAAGAGTTAAATATGAGACAGAGAAGATGGCTCGAACTCCTGAAGGATTATGATTGTGAGATCATGTACCACCCAGGTAAGGCGAATGTAGTTGCCGATGCTTTAAGGAGGAAGAACCTCGGGTTGGTGTCTTATATGATGGTTCAGGAGCACGAGTTATTGGAACAATTTGCGAACCTCAGTTTGGATGTAACCCCACCTGGTTCAGAGAGATTTCATATCATGGCTAGTTCGAAATTGGAGCCAGAGTTGATTTGTCGTATTCAACAGGCTCAGCATAGCGACTGACAGTGCATCGATTGGTTGAGTCAGGCTCAGACAAGTGTGGGTAGTGATTTTGAGTTGAGTACAGATGGAATATTGAGGTTCAGGGGCAAAGTATGTGTTCCCGAGGATTCAGAGATCAGGAGGTCAATTTTATTAGAGGCTCACTCATCGAAGTGCACGATACCTTCGGGAAGTACTAAGATGTATCAAAACCTTCAGAAAGGTTATTGGTGGTTTGGAATGAAAAGAGACATTACTGAATATATTGCTAGGTGTCTCGTTTGTCAGCAAGTGATGGTAGAGCATCAAAAACCTGCAGGATTATTACTGACATGGAAATGGAAACACGTCACCATGGATTTTGTGATGGGATTACCGAGGACCCGCAGAGGTCATGATGCCATTTAGGTTTTTGTGGATCAATTGACGAAGTTAGCCTATTTCTTAGCTATGAGAGCTATTGATACTCTGAGTTAGTTTGTGAACTTGTATGTTCGAGAGATAGTTCGGCTACATTCTGTACTAGTAAGTGTTGTTTCTGATCGGGATGCCCACTTCACTTCCCATTTCTAGGAACATTTTCAGGAAGCGATGGGGACCCAACTGAGTTTTAGCACAACTTTTCATCCTCTGACAGATGGTTAGTCGAAGAGGACTATACAGACCCTGGAGGATATATTGAGAGCGTGTGTGCTAGATTTTGGAGGCTCCTGGGATGATCACCTACCGTTAGCTGAGTTCGCCTATAATAACAGCCATCATATGGGTATCGAAATGGCACCATATAAAGCACTATACGGATGTAGGTGTCGATCCCCTATTGGATGGGAAGAGGTTGGTGACAGACATTTTTGCTCCTGATTTAGTGCAGCAGTCCTCTGAGGATGTCCAGTTGATATGTGAGAGATTACAGATAGCTCAAAGCTAGCAAAAGAGTTATGCTGACAGGAAATGAAGACCACTAGAGTTTAATTTGGGTGAGTCGATATTTTTGAGAGTTTCTCCCTCAAAGGGGATTATGAGGTTTGGAAAGAAGGGACAGTTTCTCCCTCAAAGGATTGTAAGACCCTTAAATTTTTGTAAATAATATGGTAATTTGATGTACAAACAAGTTACATTACATATAAACTACAGGAAATAAATGTTTTTAAGTTCAATGTGTGAATGGATTGATAATTGTGTGTTGAAGTGATTGAGTATGAGTTTGAATGAGGCATTTACTGGAAAAATGGTGAAAGATGAAGGCCAAATCGATCCCATGCAAGGAGAGATCGATCTCATGGCCAGGAAAACACAATGTCAAGCATCCTATATGTCAGGACCCGTTCTCAATCCATGACTTAACCAAAAACCAATACAAATTTTTCGCATTTATTAACTTATCTTTCCTCTCCTCAATGGTTGGGCTGTGATTCGATGTCAGAATCCTTACTTACCACATTATCCATCATCATACATACATGTCAATATACTGTTACTAACTGTAACTGCTTTTATAATACATGTGAGATTATATAAAAGTTAATACAAATACATTCCCCATAATATATATCGTATACATCATTGTGCTGTTTCTATGTTTAGATATATAACCGTACAAAATCTGTATACCTGGCAGTCGATAGGAACTAGCAGTGGACTCAGGAATACTATCCCTCAATAGCTCTTGCTCTACTACTGATGTTCTGTAGAGAGATGTAAAGAAAGGGTGGTGAGCATACAACTCACTCAGTAAGGAAATCAGGCAAGCAAGTAGATATCCATACTATCTACTCAAAATAATGCTATGCCTTGAAAACATTATTTCCTTAACTCACTTTAAAAGCATGTCTTTAAATATATATATATATATGTATACTTGTACAGATTAAATCTCATGTACAGAAATCATGCTTTCTTTCTCAAATGTAGGCATGTAGTGCAAAACAATGCATCTTTATATAACTCATGCCTTTAGATAAATCATGCCATGTATATTTAAATCACAATAAATATGGCATTTAAATCATTCACATCACAAAATCGGAGTCCGACCCATCCCTCAGGTCTTTCCGCAATTTAAATCAGTCAATCAAGTGATATATCATGTGAGACTTTATGGTGAAATGTAAATAGTATCCTAGACTATGATCACATCCGACATGTGATCCCAATAAACATAGTCCATCACAATCGCCAGCTATATCCTCCTCAACTCCACAACACCACACGGTACAGTGTACCCCATGCCACTCGCACGGTACAATGTACTCCGTGGACCCTTCATCACAGTAGGGGTGCCTGCCATAGGTCTTAGCCCTCAAACCATGGAATATCATACCACGTCTCTAGTATCCTCATGTGGATATCCTCTCACATAATGTGACACTCAGTCACACAAGGAATCAAGCATGGGTTTTAACATGTATTATATATCACATACAGTGCGTGCCTTTGAGTGCGACTCACAGTCGACACTCCACTCAAACACTGTTTCACATCACAAACTCAACTCTAGTGCGAGTAAACCTCCAGTAACTAGGTCAATGTATAGTTCATGTATTAACGAGCAATAGCTCCAGTACCATGCTATGCACAATATCATTAAATCAAGTATGAGCAATAGCTCCAATACTATGTTATGTATAAATCATGAAGAATGAGTACGAGCAACGCTCCAGCACTCTGTCATGCATCTCATGAAAAACTCGAGTACGAGCTAATCGCTCCAGCACTCTCTCATGCATATATCATAAAAACTGAGTACGAGTAAGAGCTCCAGTACTCTATCATGCATGTCATGGAAATCTAGTGCGAATCATAATCCAGCACTAATGTATCTGGAAAATATATGAAATCTAGTGCAAGCTGTGCTCCAACCCATTCATTCTCAAATAATATGATAGATGGCTCTTTAAAAAGGGATGATTTACAAAACATCAAAATCAGTACTATAAACTGTGCTTAATTTACATCAACCTTAAATCATTAGCCCATCTATTTATTCTCTTACTAAACAACAGCTAAACACTCAAAATGGCGGTTTCCATGCTTTTTACAACTTTTCACAGAAGTTGACTTTTTGACTAACTAGGGGCAAAATCATAATTTGCCACTATCGAGTCACAATAATTATTATTCACTTTCTCTGACCCTCAGAATTTTTAAGTGAATGTAAAAGCAGACGAAAATACGGGCAGGTATCTCTAACTACTCACAAAAGTCCCTTAGCTGCAATCACTCGAGAAATTTCACTTTCTCTGCGCTGCTCGTTTCAGCAGTCTGATTTGCTCCTCCAATACTCTCTGGAGCTGCATATAACCATTTATCAGGTTAATTACACTTTTCCTGCTGTATTTCACATTAAATACAGTATATTTCCCTTAATGGGCTTTAATAATCCTTAATGGGCCTAACATGCCTTAAGCCCATTTTCACTTTACTATTTATTTTCGTTGGGCTTATTGGGCTTGTGGGGCCTACCAACTCTTATTGGGCTTGTCCTAGACCCATTACATCACATTAGGCCTAAAATATTTTGGCTTTCTTAATGGGCTTTTGGGCTGAAATTTTTACTATACCTCGGGCCTTTAATTGTCTCAATATTTGGCTAATCAATTGGTCGAACAATTCGGTCTAAAGGACCTAAGAATTTCGATATACGTTTAGTATACCTTAATGGGCTTTAAAATTTTCACCTTAGGCACATTACGTTTTTAATCATTAAATTTAATCCAGAATCCTTCCGAATAAATTTTCCTTACTTTCGGGGATGATTATCTTGTATTCTGGCCAAGAATATTTTTCTCCAATTTTTTCTCCACACTTAGGTTAATTTTTAACCATGATTAGTCAACTATGATAAAAGTCCACTTTCTTAACTATAGTTGACTTTTTCCTTAACCATTGATCAAGTTGACTTTTTCTCAAAATTTTGAAAAGTGTCATACCTTATGTCTTACACTCTCGTCTTTATGTTTCAACCGTTCCCGGTGGATAATTTCACCCGAAACACCTTAAATACCTTAACTCGCCAAAAAGGTCCATTTTACCCTTTTTAGCTTTTACTCTCGTTTTCTGTGTTCGGGACTAAATCAAGCTGACTTTCCTTCATGAGCTCTCTATGCTTTCCCATTTTAAGTTCTTATTTTCAGTCAGAATGATTTAGATTCACTCAGTTTAGCCTGTGACACTTATAGCTCACATTAGGCTTTTTATGTAGCTTTTGTTAAATCATTTCACTAACACTTTAAGTCTAGTAAATACTCTTCTTATGATTCAACTATAATAATGGAGTGTTCATACACATAAGAATCATAAGGTATAAGCTACATAAAATTCGGGTCTGACACTATAAGAGGAGATTGATCCCTTACTCAAGCATATCGATCTCCATTACTCACGGGCTGGACCAGATCGATCTCCCCTTAATGCCAGATCGATCTCCTAAAATCTCTGCCTGAGACAAATCGATCCTGTTTCATTGAGTAGATTGATCCTATGCAACACAGCAGATCGATCTCATACAAACAATAGATCAATCTCATGCCAGTAAAATGTCGAGAAAAGTGAAGGATTCAAGAGGGCCAGATGCAGATCCACCCTATGCAGATCGATCTCATTAAGTCATTTCTATAAAAAGGGAGGAGTTGGGTCTACATTTCAAGGAACAAACTTCATTCTTCCATTCCTAATCTTAAACCTAGCTTTCTCACTCTAAAATCATCCTATTTCTATAAAGATGTTAAGTTTGTGTAGGATGAGGCATGTGAGACGAGTTTTCAAGAGCTTAAGTGTCAGTTGACCAATACTCCGATTCTCACCATTCCTATTAGCTCAAGAGGTTTCTCTATGTATACGGATGCATCACACCAGGGACTGGGCTATGTACTTATGCAGGATGGGAAGGTAGTTACCTATGGATCCAGACAGTTGAAGGATCACGAGAGGAACTATCCAACACATGATTTAGAGTTGGCGGCCGTAGTGTTTGTATTGAAAATATGGCGTGACTACCTCTATGGTGAGGAATTTTAGGTTTATACAGATCATAAGAGCCTTAAGTACCTGTTCTCGCATAAAGAGTTAAATATGAGACAGAGAAGATGGCTCGAACTCCTGAAGGATTATGATTGTGAGATCATGTACCTCCCGGTAAGGCGAATGTAGTTGCCGATGCTTTGAGCAGGAAAAACCTTAGGCTGGTGTCTCATATGACGGTTCGGGAGCACGAGTTGTTGGAACAATTTGCGAACCTCAGTTTGGATGTTACTCCAGCTGGTTCAGAGAGATTTGATATCATGGCTAGTTTGAAATTTGAGCCAAAGTTGATTTATCATATTCGACAAGCTCAGCATAGCGACCGACAGTGCATCGATTGGTTGAGTCAGGCTCAGACAAGTGTGGGTATGATTTTGAGCTGAGTACAAATGGATTATTGAGGTTCAGGGGCAGAGTATATGTTCCCAAGGATTCAGAGATCAATAGGTTAATTTTATCAGAGGCTCACTCATCGAAGTGCATGATACATCCGGGAAGTACCAAGATGTATCAAAACCTTCAAAAAGTTTATTGGTAGTCTTGAATGAAAAGAGACATTGCTGAATATGTCGCTAGGTGTATCGTCTATCAGCAGGTGAAGGTAGATGGTAGCGACTACGCCCACTCTAAGTGACCTAGACGTGTATCCGCAAGTGCACGGGTCGTACAAGTAATAATGGGATTTGAGTCCCGGATTATCGTCCCACAAAGAAGTTAATTAGCCTAATTAACCACCGGTTAATCTTACCTTAAGTATATCCTAGCAAATTATGAATTTTTCAGTGGGTGATCTACTAAGTCTAAAATTAAAAGTACTGAAAACAATAAAAATTATAAATTAAAGAAAATAAAACCGACCAAAAATTACTTACAAAGCTCTAAGCAATTAAAAGAAAATATCCTATAAAAGATAATTAAAATAGTTAAAATTAATTAATGCTAATAATCTAAAATTGCAAATAAGAAATAAAATTAACTTGAATAAAATTAGACAATAAAAATAAAATGTGCATGCAATTAATCTAACTATGAAAATGCAATTTAAACTAACTTAATTCTAATGAAATAAAATTCTAAAAATAAAATTTCTAAATATAATTATAAATCTAAATGCCTAAAGTAGTGATTCTAAATTAGTCCTAACTATAGCTAAATACTAACTTAACAATAAAATCTAAATAATGTATGAGAAATAAATATTTTTGGATTTTTACATTTAAAATAAAAACTAACTTAAAATTGCATGAAATAAATCTACCCCTAATTTTAATCCTAAATGCAATACATAAACTCTACCCTAAAAAATTAAATCTTAAATTCTATTGCCTTCCAAATTGAAATATGATTAAAATTAAAGTTTAAACTAAAAGTAGATAAAATTAATCTAGCATTACTTAATCTAACAATAGTAATAAAATAAAAATTAACATCTAACAAATATAACATCATAAATCTATTTGCAAAAATAAAATGCAAAGGTTAGCCTTGGACTTCTACTACTCTCGGCAGTGTGCAATACTCTGCACTGCAAGCGTCCTTTCTCTACTCCAGGTGCTGTTCTCGCCTCAATAGCAGCCAGCTGCTGCCTCAATACTAATAGCAACCGCATACTGCCAACATCGTGATTGTCTTCCTACATGTGCTGCCTGTTCCTGCTCGTACATCTTCTTCAGCTTATGCCACACAATTATGCTTTCATGCCAACAATATCACTAGAGGGACTGCATCGTGTAGCTAGCTCCTGCATTGATTTTCGCCCTGCATCAACTTTGCCCCCAGCCTATGCCACACAATTGTAACAGTAGACAACAAGATTTATAGAAAATAAAAACCAAAGCAAAGATGAACAGTAAAATAACAACATACAGAGAGGAAGAGCTAGTCCCGATCTGCTTCGTCATTGCTGTCCAGCTGCCCATCGAACAACGGTTTCTCGGCACCACACGGAAACACCTTCAAGCAAGTAGAAACTAGGAAAAATAAAAATGCTGAAAACTGAAAACTAACACTTGAAAACTAAACCATAAATGAAGAAAGTCGTAATACATAAAAACATAAGGTTCTAGCGGCCGCGGCTTGTCTCTCCCTCTGCTCAACCGTCGGTGCTCTATTGTGCAAGAGGCGGGAACAATGATTGGCAATGAACTTACGCCATAAATCCAGCTCTCTAAAACAGAACGATAGAGGTCGAAATGTAATGTTCTAAGAGATCGGCCAAGCACCAGTTCTTAATGAACAGTGCATAAAAAGAGCAAAATGAAAGAAAACCAAATAGTAACTAAGAGCTAATAAAGAAACATAATTTTTTCATAAAACCGAGAAGGAAATAAAAATGGTGGCTACCAATGTATCTCGAAATACAAAAGAACTAAAGAAAATGGAGCTTTTTAATTAACACAAAAATCAAAGGTGCCATGAACAGTAAAAAATGGGAATAAGAATAATGGTAGCTAAGAAAACTCTAATCGGAAAGCTTAAAATATAAACTTTAAAAACTAAAGCTACCCTAAATTAAAACTACTCCTAAATTACTCTACACTACTCCTACCCTAAAACTACCCTAAAACTACACTAGGCTACCTAATTTTTTCAATTGCTCATCATGTTCTATTTATGCATAAACATAGGTGTACAATGGTAATTTTTATCCTAGATGAGTTGGTATTGTTTGGCCACTTATCTTCCTTTGATTTGCTGCAGAGTAGATATTTCAACATCACTCGTCTTTTTATCCAATTGGCTATGCGATATGGCCTGGCGTGTGTCTTCCAGAAGGTTGGCATGGTGTCCGTCAATCTTATCATTTCGGAGCAAATAAAATACGGACACCTGGCATCACGTGTGTCCAGACGACTGGTGACTCGGTCTGTAAATTGGAAGTGGTCCAATCTCCTTTAGCCCATTTTCAGCCCAATTTTTTATTGAAACGAATGAGTTTCATCTGGATTTAATTTACCTGCACATTAAAGAATTTTAATTAAATTGAGGGGATAATTAATAAAAAAATTTGGGGACTTAGATAATTAATTAAGAAATTAAGCACAAATAATTTTATTAAAAATATAATTATTAGTAGAGCATCAGAAACCTACAGGGCTATTACAGCCTCTGTCAATACCGGCATGAAAATGAGAGCACGTCACCATGGATTTTGTGATGGGATTACTGAGAACCTGCAGAGGTCATGATGCCATTTGGGTTATTGTGGATCGATTGACTAAGTCAGCCCATTTGTTAGCTATGAGGCTACTGATACTCTGAGTTAGTTGGCAAACTTGTATGTTCGAGAGATAGTTCGACTACATTGTGTACCAATGAGCATTATTTCCGATCGGGATGCCCGCTTCACTTTCCATTTTTTGAGAACATTTTCAAGAAGCGATGGAGACCCAACTGAGTTTTAGCACCACTTTTCATCCTCAGACAGATGGTCAGTGAGAGAGGATTATACAGACCTTAGAGGATATGTTGAGAGCATGTGTACTAGATTTTGGAGGCTCCTGGAGTTCGCCTATAATAACAGCTATCATGAGTATCAGAATGGTACCATATGAGGCACTGTATGGATGCAGGTGTCGATCCCCTATTGGATGGGAAGAGGTTGGTGATAGACATATTTTTGCTTTTGATTTAGTGCAGCAGTCCTCTAAGGACATCCAGTTAATATGTGAGAGATTACGGATAGTTCAGAGCTGGTAAAAGAGTTATGCTGACAAGAGACAAAGACCATTAGAGTTTGCTTTAGGTGAATCGGTATTTTTGAGAGTTTCTCTCTCAAAGGGGATTATGAGGTTTGGAAAGAAGGGAAAGCTAAGCCCTCGATATATCGAACTCTTTAAAATTCTAGAGTGAGTGGGAGATAAAGATTATATGTTGGTGTTACCACCAAACTTAGTAAATGTTCATAACGTCTTCCATGTCTCTATGCTTTGAAAGTATCACCCGAATCTGACACAAGTGATAAGATATGAGCCATTGGAGCTCAATGAGAGTATGACGTTTGTTGAGAAACCGGTTTGGATATTGGATAGGAAGGAGAAAGTGCTGAGGTCGAAGATGATTCCCTTAGTGAATGTTCTTTGGCAATATCACACTCCGGAGGAAGCTACATGGGAGTTAGAAAGTATGATGCAAGAGAAGTACCCGGAGTTATTCTCAGAGTGACTTGGTTCTAATTTGGAGGACCAAATTACTTAAAGGAGGGGAAGATTATAAGACCCTTAAATTTCTATGTAATGTATATTGTAATTTGATGTACAGACAACTTACATTACATATAAACTACAGGAAATAAATGTTTTTGAGTTCAATGTTTGAATGGATTGATAATTGGGTGTTGAAGTGATTGAGTATGAGTTTGAATGAGGAATTTACAGCAAAAAGGGTGTAGGATGAAGGCCAGATCGATCCATGAAAGGAGAGATTGATCTCATCGCCAGGAAAACACAATGTCAAGCATCCTACAAGAGGGAGATCGATCCCTCACTCAGGCATATTGATCTCTATTACTCTCAGGCTGAAGCACATCGATCTCGCCTTAAGGCCAGATCGATCACCTAAACTCTCTGCCTGAGACAAATCGTTCCTGTTTCATTGAGCAGATCGATCCTATGCAACACGATAGCTCGATCTCATGCAAACAATAGATTGGTCTCTACCCTATGCAGATCGATCTCATCTAGCATTTTCTATAAAAAAGGAGTAGTTGGATCTGCATTTCACGCGACCAAACTTCATTCTTCCATTTCCAATCTTAAACTTATCTTTCTCACTCTAAAATCATACCATTTCTATGAAGATGTTAAGTTTGTGTGGGATGAGCCATGTGAGACGAGTTTTCAAGAGCTTAAGCGTCGGTGAACCACTGCTCCGATTATCACCATTCATACCAGCTCAAGAGGTTTCTTTGTGTATATGGATGCATCACATTAGGAACCGGGCTATGTACTTATCTAGGATGGGAAGGTAGTTACCTTTGGATCTCGATAGTTGAAGGATCATAAGAGGAACTATCCAACACATGATTTAGAGTTAGCGACAGTAGTGTTTGCATTGAAAATCTGGCGCCACTACCTCTATGGTGAGAAATTTCAAGTTTATACAGATCATAAGAGCCTTAAGTACCTGTTCTTACAGAAAGAGTTAAATATGAGATAAAGAAGATGGCTCAAACTCCTGAAGGATTATGTTTGTGAGATCATGTATCACTCAGGTAAGGTGAATGTAGTTGCTAATGCTTTGAGCGGGAAAAACCTCGGGTTGGTGTCTTATATGATGGTTCGGGAGCATGAGTTGTTGGAACAATTTGTGAACCTCAGTTTGGATGTAACCCCACTTGGTTCAGAGAGATTTGATATCATGGCTAGTTTGAAATTGGAGCTAGAGTTGACCTGTCCTATTCGACAGGCTCAGCATAGCGATCGACAGTGCATCGATTGGTTGAGTTAGGTTCAGACAGGTGTGGGTATTGATTTTTAGCGAATACAGATGGATTATTCAGGTTCTGGGGCAGAGTATGTGTTCTCAAGGATTCAAAGATCAGGAGGTTAATTTTATCAGAGGATCACTCATCGAAGTATTAAAACCTTCGAAAAATTTATTAGTGGTCTTGAATGAAAAGAGACATTGTTGAATATGTCGCTAGGTGTCTCGTCTATCAGCAAGTGATGGTAGAGCATCAAAAACCTGCAGGATTATTACAGCCTCTGCCAATACCGACATGGAAATGGGAGCACGTCACCATGGATTTTGTGATGGGATTACCGAGGACATGCAGAGGTCATGATGCATTTGGGTTATTGTGGATCGGTTGACAAAGTCAGCTCATTTCTTAGCTATAGAGCTACTGATACTCTGAGTTTGTTAGTGAACTTGTATGTTCGAGAGATAGTTCGGCTACATTGTGTACCAGTGAGCATTGTTTCTGATCAAGATGCCCGCTTCACTTCCTATTTCTGAGAACATTTTCAGGAAGCGATGGAGACCCAACTGAGTTTTAGCATCGCTTTTCATACCCAGACAGATGGTCAGTCGAAGAGGACTATACAGACCCTGGAGGATATGCTGAGAGTGTGTGTGCTGGATTTTGGAGGCTCTTGGGATGATCACCTATCGTTAGCCAAGTTCGCCTATAATAACAGCTATCATGTGTGTATGGGAATGGCACCATTTGAGGCACTATATGAATGTAGTTGTCGATCCCCTATTGGATGGGAAGATGTTGGTGACAGGCAGATTTTTGTTCTTGATTTAGTGCAACAGTCCTCTGAGGACGTCCAGTTGATATATGAGAGATTACGGATAGCTCAGAGCCGACAAAAGAGTTATGCTGACAGGATACGAAGACCCCTAGAGTTTAATTTGGGTGAGTCGATATTTTTGAGAGTTTCTCCCTTAAATGTGATTATGAGGTTTGGAAATAAGGGAAAGTTAAGCCATCGGTATATCGAACCCTTCAAAATTCTGTTGAGAGTGGGAGATATGGCTTATAGGTTGGCGTTACCACCAGACTTATGAAATGTTCATAACGTCTTCCACGTCTATATGCTTCGAAAGTATCACTCGAATCCGAAACATGTGATAAGATACGAGCCATTGGAGCTCAATGAGAGTATGACGTATGTTAAGAAGTCGGTTTGGATATTGGATAGGAAGGAGAAGATGCATAGGTCGAAGATGATTCCCTTAGTGAAAGTTTTTTGGCAATATCACACTTCGGAGAAAGCTACATGGGAGTTAGAAAGTAAGATGTAAGAGAAGTACCTGTAGTTATTCTTAGAGTGAATTGGTTCTAATTTGGAGGACCAAATTCCTTGAAGAAGGGGAGGATTGTAAGACTCTTAAATTTCTATGTAATGTATATGGTAATTTGATGTGCAGATAAGTTACATTGCATATAAACTACAGTAAATAAATGTTTTTGAGTTCAATGTGTAAATGGATTGATAATTGGGTGTTGAAGTGATTGAGTATGAGTTTGAATGAGGAATTTGCAACAAAAAGGGTGCAGGATGAAGGCCAGATCGATCCCATGCAAGGAGAGATCAATCCCATGGCCAGGAAAACACAATGTCAAGCATCCTGCAAGAGGGAGATCGATCCCTCACTCAAGCATATCAATCTCACCTTAAGGCCAGATCGATCTCCTAAACTCTCTGCCTGAGACAAATTGATCATGTTTCATTGAACAGATCGATCCTATGCAACATGACAGATCGATCTCATGCAATCAATAAATCGATCTCATGCTAGCAAAATGTCGAGAAAACTGAAGGATTCAAGAGGGCCAGATCGATCTCTACCCAATGCAGATCGATCTCATTAAGCCATTTCTATAAAAAGGGAGCAGTTGGATCTGCATTTCACGGGAACAAACTTCATTCTTCCATTTCCAATCTTAAACCTAGCTTTCTCACTCTAAAATCATCCAATTTCTATAAAGATTTAAGAAAGCGCCATTAAAGCAAAGTTGTTCAGTATAAAGAGAAGAACAACATAGATTGAAATCAATACGCCATTGGTTGGATTGAAAGCGCAAGGAGTGTTCTTTCTTGGAGCAAGAAAGAAATCAATCTAGGTGAGTTTCTAATACACCAAACTCAAGATATATCTATCTAGTTGTTGTTGTGGGGTGATTGGTATGTGTTTTGGTTATTGAAACTATCTAGAATGTAATGGAACAAGTAAAACATAGAATGAGTCTAGTGTGAGAAAATGTGATATGGGTGAATTGATGATTAATAGGTGGTGAAGTAATATGCAAGATGTTAAGATGATTGAATGAGGCTACATTGTAAAATTTGTCAAGCTATGAGAATAAGTATATAAGGTGTTTGACAAATGCCATAGTGAAGTAAATGATGAACTAAAGGTTCCATGAGTTTAATATCGATTTAGTACGAATCAATGGATCTAAAAGAGTCAAATAGGCTCTCGAGATATGGGTAGAGCGATCAAATGAAACCTTATAAGTGTTAATGGAAACTATAGGTCGAGTCGACTATAGTAAACGCAAGGATTGCGTTATATTGGACCCAGTTGAGGTGGAATATGATTTTGTGTAGTCTCGGAGACTTCGTTAGAGGTGAATCAAATCGCGCAATCAAGCAGCTTTAAGGAAGTGGAATCATTCGACGCGATTCCAGGTAAAGGAATTCTGTGAGTATATAGAGATAAGTGCACGTATTTTGTGGGCGTATATATAGGGCTTTGAAATTACTTGGTTAGATAAATATGAATAAACGGTTTGTGTGAACAGTTACGGATGAGGATGATTTATCTTTTGAAGTGGGTTTTATAAAAAGATGATGGTAAGGCTAATAATTTCATAAATCACATGTCTTAATGTTTTATGAAACAGATTGCTTGGATAGGCTGGCCATTTGATTATTGTAACTTCATGAAATAGCACGAGGCATGTGCTGACGTTGATTTGAAATGAGCTGTGTTGAATAGAGCTGCCTATCGTATCTAGGTCACTTAAAATCGTGCTGGAGCCTCGCTCGCACTGGATTTTGGTTTTTCCACATATATTAAATGTACTGGAGCTTAGTTCGCACTTTGATTTAAATTACGATGATGTTTCATAAACCGTACTGGAGCTTTTGCTTGTACGTGGATTTCGATTGACTTTCTTAGGCATATAACCGTATTGGAGCTATGCTCATACGTGATTTCTTCATGATTTTATGCATAAAGCCATACTAGAGCGTTGCTCGTACGAGGAGATTTATTGATAATGCGTGAATCATGCTAGAGCTTAGCTCGCACAGATTTTCACACTGTGGTATGTATGATGTCGTGGAGATGGTAAGATCCTCAAGCCCAACATCCTTAAGCCCGACGGGGTGGGGAGGCTCTCTTACGGTAAGATCCTTAAGCCAACATCTTTAAGCCCATTGAGGTGGGGAGGCTCTCTTACATGAAAATGAAACGCTCCCACGTGCATTTGAGATTGTGTAGGTTATGGATAGTATGGGGTAGATAAGACCTACGACTGGCACCCCCAACCATGATATGGGTTTGCGGAGTACGTTGTACCGTGTAGATCACATGGAGTACGCTGTACCGCATGGTGGTCATGTTGATTTGAAAAGTCTGGCGAAGAACTAACCCACCTTCATTCCAGCATGGTGCCCCGTACACTGGGATCCGTGTGGTCTGGGATGATTATGACATAGTTAGCCAACATAGTCCTTGAGATATAGTGACCGTCTGTCTCACATAATATTACATAGTACCACATGGTTTTTATACACTGGGTGTGATTGTGTTGTCCAGGGTAGACCCAAGGGAGGGGTCTAGCCTTGTGGGATTTTGTTTAAAGAAATTATATTCTATTTGTGATGAGCTTTAATGTGTTTTAAGAAAGTGATAAATCTTAAAGGATGTTTCGTATTGAATTTCCCTTTTCATGATGAGTTTTAATAACGATGAGCATGAGAGGTTTTACATGATGATTTAACCATGTTTTACATGCCTATTTCGATGTTTTCAGTACATGATATACGTAAATACATGTGGCATAGTTTTATTTCCTCATGCTCTGATTTTAAATGATTTATGCCATGACATTATCAGCATGTAGATAGTGTAGTTATCTACCATGCTTGCATTATTGCCTTACTGAGCGTGTGGTTGCTCATCCCTCTATTTTCCCCGCTTCAGAGCGTATATAGTAGCCCAGTGAGCACTGAGGCGTTGTATTGGGACATCCGCTGCACTCCATCGTCAAGAGGTATACACACAGGGATTCTTTTTATATCTCAACCTGTAAAGGCACAGTAGTCATATTTTGTGATATGAGGGATGTAAAGGTTAGAAAACATGTCATGTATAAGCTTATGACTTAACTTTAATATATGACATTGTTTATTATTAATTGGAAATGAATGAGAAATGATGATTAATATTGACTCATAGACTAACTATTACTGGTGAAGGTTGTTTGCGATCGGGTAAGGGAAATGAAAAATGCAAAAAATTTGTAGTGATTTTTAGACAAACTGGATAAAAAGGGTCGTGACATGTAGTCTGGATCAGGGTCGTACAGTACTTTCATAAAACATGGGTAGTATTTATCTTTCTTACTTTCTCTAGCACCTAGCTAGGACACGGGCACCAAAGGCACTCTCCCCGCTGGAAACATTCATGCGTGTTATGCGGGCACGAGATACTACCAAAACATCATCATCATTAACCACAAGTAGCGAGACATCTACCACACAAGTAGAGTTAAGTACTACAGGGGCCCTACGTACCGACACTCAAGTGATGGAGCCAGTGTACCACAAGAAGTAGCCATACATGAAGCCCATAGTTTCAAATAAAATTATTTTCCCTTTTATTGAATACTTTTGAAAAATGTCAAAAGTTTCTTCCAAAGCATAAATATAGTATTTCAAACCATTATAAAACTTCCATGTATTTTCATACTTCAAGAAATTCATTTCATAAACATAGATATACTTGGTGAACATTTCTTAAAACGAAATCATGTTTCGTAAATCGTTCCATAAGTATGAAAACAATCATAAATCTTTTCAAAACATAACATTGCTTCATAAAAATCTTTTTATCAATGCAATGAGTGTTCATTATCAGAACTGAATTAAATTATTCCTCTTACCTTTACTAGGTTTAGGTGACGTTATTTCCTTGGGGCCCGATATCGCCTCGTTAATCGTGTTGATTTCCCGAACTGTCCAAAAGTTTGCAGTCTTAGTTACCCAAAAAATATACGCATATATTTTTTACAATTCACAAATATTTTTCTATAGTAGAAATACGTCCTAAATTTATTCTACAAAGCATTAGAAAAAAAACATGCAATTTATCTCTAACATCACTCAAAATTTTGCCTTACCTCAATGTCTGTCTGTAGTCCTCGATTATCTCGTCGTAGCGAGTTGATGGGTCTAGTCCACTCGGTAAATTTTTTGAAGATCTTTCCCAAGATTTCCAAAATTTAGTACAATTATGTTCCTTTCTCAATTTTCCTCTATTTTCTATAATATATATATATATATATATATATATTTAATATATATATTATTTTTCTTTTCTTTTTTTTTTAAAATTATCATCCTTCCCGCCAAAATTCCTGCTTTTCTTTTTTCTTTCTTCTTCACTGTTCTTACTCGATGTTATGCTCTGTTTTTGCTTTTCTTCACCATCTCTCGGTATCATTCCTCTTTGAACCAAACACTCCAGCCATTATCTTTGTGCAGCTCTCTTCCTCGCCTTCTTCCTCAATCATTTAGCATACCCGCTACCTCCATCGTTATCTCCCTTTCATTTCCATTCTCAGTTCACCATTTACCCGCTTCCCCGATCTCGCCCCCGCTTCTAACCTCCTTTCTATTTCAACTTTCCTCTGCTTCTGCGTCCTTTGGCACCCCCTGGAACCAACAGGAAACTCTTCCACCGAATAGGGTCTGTACCTTGTCTCTGCCATCACTAACCCTTTTCTCTCATGGTTTCCCATTTCCATCGGCCTGCTCTGCCTTCCGGGCAACTCTCTCTCACGCAGCACTATATATATATATATATATATATATATATATTCACATCTTCTATTGCACCTACCTTTTTTCAGGTGTAGATTGCCTCTACCAGGTCTGCTCATTTCCAAGAAGGCTGAGGAAGGCTCCCGTCTCGGCTTCAGTACTGCCCCTGCAAGAAGGTTTTCTTCTCTGCATTTTCCTATTCACATCTCGGCTATCACCTTCAACCACTCATAATTCCCTCTCCTTGCTTTTGTTTCAAGTCTTAGAGATCCATCCTTATCAGTTTGGCTTGGCTCTCCTCACCTCTTTTCTCTACCTTCAACCCGAGAGAAGTGTAGAGGTGATTGCTGCTCTACTTTCTCGGATTCACGTCACTAGGGCCATCACTATCCACTCGCTCCCCGTACACTTCCTATCGAAAGGAGGATCAGCAGTGATCTACGATTTCAGCTCTGCTTGTCTTCCTCCAGTTTTGGTTTGACAGAGAAAATGCCTTGCTTCCTCTCCCTCGGATTCGTTGTCGCTTTCCCGTTCGTCTCTCGTTTTCCCTCTGTTTCCATTTTTTTTTTTTTTTGCTTTGGTTCCACTCCTTCTTTTCTTTTTCTTTTTTTCGTTTTCTCTCGTTTTCTCTCTTTCTTTTCTTTTGCATGCGAGACCCCAGCTTAGAAGGCTCTCTCTCTATCTTTATTTGAAAAAGGTTCAAAGGCTTAAGCCTCTCTTTTCAATTCGGTTCAGACCATGACCAACTACTCCTTTTTCATTTTCCTACTCCAACTTCCCTTTGCCTTCCGTATGGCCATCATCCTTATTCATTTCCTTTTCATTTTTTTTTTATTCAAGTGGCCATCACCAACTCTCTTGTTTTGTTTTCGATCTGCTTCAGTTGCACTCATCCCATTTCTTTCTTCTCTTTTTTTGTTCCTACCTACTCGATGCAGGTTTAGCCATCGTTCATTCCACTACTTCTTTTAATTCTTTGTTTTCTTTCTTTCCTTACACTGCCACACATGTAGCTTCAATCTAATCCTCTCGGTTCACTGCCATCCTCTCATTTTTTTCCTTTCTTTGTTTTCTTTTCAACAACACGTACACAGCAGCCCACTACTTACCATTGTTTTCCTTTTCTTTTCAGTCTGCTTCACTACTATTCTGCCCATCACTTAGGTCTGCACTTCATTTATCCTTTCTTCCTACCGTGGACTTCCTCCCCTTTTCATTATACGTTTATTATATATACATATCATCACCATCACTCATGTTTCCATCATCATCCTTACACTTCCATCACTTTCCTTTCTTTTCATATTATTATTATCATTATTATTTTATTTATTTATTCATTTAATTTATTTTATTAATAGATTTTAAGTAGTTGTTTTATACTTTACCATATATTATTTTCAAAGCATAGCCAACCTATTATTAGTACTTATCTAGTACGGAGGAATATACACATATTAAATCTAGATCAAAAATTTTATTTTTACACATAATTATTTATTCCTCAAATTAAAATTTTTTAGTAATTTAGCCTCGTCCAAGTTTCTCATATTATAATTTAAATTAATTATCCACCAATAAGCGTGTTCACAATTATTATTTAAACCGGACACATGAAAATTCGTGAGGTTTACATAAAAGGACATTTTTTGCACTTTCTATATTTTCGAACCAGTAAAGATATTTTGGTAATTTTGCCTTTTTTCAACTTTTTGTGGAAAAAGTGTCGTTCTTCAACGTTGTAGATGACTTCTCAAGCTTTCCTAAATTTCTAATAACATCCAAATCAGAGTTCGTTATATAGGTTAAAAGTCCTTGCAAAATCAGCACTAAAATTGGAAAAGTCAACTCCTAGTCAAAGTGGTACTTCTTAAAGGATAATTGAAGAAATTAACTAAAGCATTTTTGGAAGATAATTGCTGAATAGAAAGAGAGTCCATGATGAATTGACAAGAAGACTTGGCAACCAAGTCAACTACTCAAAATAAATATGAAAAGTTATTATTAGATTAATATTAGATATTAGAATCCTTATCACTTTGTATTTTGATCTTTTATTCCAAATAGGATATTGTTCCCTCACTATATAAAAATGAGACCAAAGGTTGGCCATTAAACACATCAATTAGCCTTGTTTTTATATTAAAACATTGTTTTACTCTTTTTTTTTTATAAAGTTTTTTCTATTCAAACCTTGGTTGATTGCTTAGTTTAGAATTATTGTTACATAATTACATGATCTTTTCTTCTTAGTTTGCATGATATGCCAATTCATACCATCTTTATATTAAGTTGCAATATCTTAAAGTAGTTTATAAAGTTGTCGAGTTCTTCAATTCTTGCATGCTATCATGTGTTTTTGCTTTATAATTTTCTTTCTTTGTTAGGATTTGCATATAGATTATTTATCTTGCATGTTCACGTGTTCTTTTGCATAAAAACTACAAATACCGATTGTTTGCTGAATAATATTAAGATTTTTGTTTCGTTGCATCTTGCTTAGTTTAATTAGATAATTTTCTTGCATATTACAATTGTGTCATTAATTCATCATTTTTTCTCCTTGCTGACTAGGATAGCATAATATAGAGCATATTTTAGTTCTTGCATGTTCTTAGATTGGCGTTAACTTTATAATTAGTGTCTTGGTGTTTTCTTTCATTCTTTTCTTAATTTTTATGTTTGTTTTAAGCATGACTTGTAGAGAGCAGTTGTCTTATTCTGTTGGCATGTATCTTTGATTAATCTTAGTTGATGTATGTTGTGAGAAAGTATGAAATTAATAATATATCATTGATTAAATGTCCAAGATTCTCTTAGCATATTACCATGATTGTTAGATTGGTTATTTAGGTTACAAACTATGTAATTAATAATCTATTGCTTGATTAAAAACTTAAGTCCATAATTGCTCAATGTATTAGTCATTTAATTTCAACTCATATCTTCTACAAATGTTAATGCTGCTGCATGAATATATTTAGAGAGCTTATTCTAAGTAGTTCAAGTGGTTAGAGATTAATTAAAAAACTTATTTTAATTAACTACACAATAAGATAAGACGGTGTAATAGAGCTTGTTGTTATGCTGCGGTTGAATATTTAATTGATGAATCTTGTAGAGAATTCAATGATTAACATCTAAACCAAGTTAATTAAGATGCATGATGACTGAAGCTTTCTTTATTGTCTTTAAAACCAATTTTTAATAGTCTTTTTCCTTGCTTCTTGATTTTTAATATTATAGTTTCTACATTTAGTATAGTTTTTAGTCTTAACATTGCTTAGTTTAGTAAATCCTTATCCCTCTTTCATTTCTCTGTTTCTTGAACTATAGTTGCTTTTATTTAGTTGCTACAGTCTCTGTGGGATTGACTTCTACTTTTCTAACAGCTAGTTAGTGCTTGAAGAGTATTTACTTTTGGTACTTATGACACGTATCAATATGAACTCAGGCGTAAGTCGTCAGCACGAATTCTCCTCCTTCACTCATTCCTATTTAAGATAATTTGTTTTTTCAACTCACGCTCTGTCATATCTTTCCCTAGCCATGACCCCTTTTTTATCGGTCACAATCTCCACTCTTCTAATTGGAGCATCCATTGGTTTACGTCGTATTTGTCCAAACTAATGTAAACGACTTTTACTCATCTTACCTTCGATAGGTGTCACTTTAACTGTAACGACCCTTAACCCTTGAAAATTTGAGGGATTTATTATTATTATTATTATTATTATTATTATTATTATTATTATTATTATTATTATTTTATTCATTTTCACTTAGGCTGTATTCTTGTTCAGTGTCAATTCATTTTCTTACTTTTTTATCCGTAATTATATTTAAGTTTCACATTTGGATTTATATAGCCGATAGAAATTTCAGCAGCATAACGGCTTATATATAAGCCTACCCACCTGCAAACCAAATGTTTTTAACAATCCTAGATATCCACAAATACCAAACATGCTTTCCAATTCCACATCATCGAACCAAGACATCCATTTCAAATCAAGACCAATTAATTCAAAAACAATTCCCAAAAGGAACTTCTTTACATTTGTTTTCTTACAAATTACATCCCAACAAAATATTTCCAATATATGTCTGTGCATACAAAATCTGTCTCATAAAGGAATGTAATAGTATACCTTTCTGCATGTACAAAAAAAAAGCCTAGGGTAGCTCTTTCCCACCAGTCTGCGTCTATACACGGCAAGTAGCGCCTGTAGATCACTGCAAATAGTTTGAAAGTAAAGGGGTAAGCTTTCGGGAAAAAGCCCAGTAAGATAATATGTTTAAAGTAACTCTGATATGTAAAAGCGTGTAAAATCATTCATAAACCAATATTTAAAAGATGTGTAAAACTTTCATTACGTGCATAGTCATCATAAGAAAATATGAAGCATGAGTTTCTTTAAATCAAATAACATGCTTAACTGTTATACGTAAAATTTTCATCATTCATGGATGATTTCGTAAAATCATCATCATTCATAAACATTTCATAAAACATAATCATTCTTAACCCTCTTGTCATAAATTATAATTGTTCGTAAACATTTGTCATAATTTCATAAAAAAACATATTCATTCATCAGCATCATTATCATAATCATAATCATAATCGTGATCGTGGAGACAAGGCTATAACTAAGTCATGCGATACGTGTCATCCTCCGTAGAGGGCCATCATCATAACTATGGCCATGGTGGGGGCTGTAGACTATATCAGGGTCCTCCGTAGAGGGCCATCATCATAACTATGGCCATGGTGGGGGCTGTAGACTATATCAGGGTCATACAACACTTTCATAAAACATAGGTAGTATCTATCTTTCTTACATTCTCTAGCACCTAGCTAGGACATGGGCACCAAAGGCACTCTCCTTGCGGGAAGCATTCATGCGTGCTGCGCGGGCACGAGATACTACCAAAACATCATCATCATTAACCACAAGTGGCAAGACATCTACCATATAGGTAGAGTTAAGTGCTACAAGGGCCCTGCATACCGGCACTCAAGTGGTGGAGCCGGAGCACCACAAGAAGTAACCATGCATGCCTATAGTCTTAAAAACATTCTTTTCCCTTTTCTTAAATACTTTCGAAAATGTCAAAAGTTTCTTCCAAAGCATAAATATAGGATTACAAACCATCTTAAAACTCCCATGCATTTTCATACTTTAGGAAATTCATTTCATAAACATAGATGTACTTGGTGAACATTTCATAAAACAATATCATGTTTCATAAATCATTCCTTAAGTATGAAAACGATCATAAATCATTTCAAAACATAGCATTGATTCATAAAAATATTTTTATCAATGCAATGAGTGTTTATTATCAGAACTAAATTAAATTATATCCCTTACCTCAACTTATCGGGAGTTCCAAGTTTGAGTAGTGACACCTCCAAGTATCTTCCTTAAATCCTTCTACGATTTTCCTACATCGAAATTTGTATTCTTAGTATCCTATTTATTCGAATTGTCCATAATGCGTCAAAAACGTAACCTTATTCATCAAAGAAAATATACTTGAAATTTAAATTCTAACTTTCTAAGATTGCATCAAAATATATAACCAACCTCATGGAGTTTACCAAATTCCCTCATTTCTTCCAGCTTCATCAGACATTCGAAAATTTAATCTTACTACAAAGTCTTTTGCTACATTCCTAATTAAATTGTCCCTTTCTCTTATGAGCTTATATAGTTCCTATATGCTACTTCTTTGTGTGTGTAAATAATTGTACATACCTAGGCTAAAACATGTACATTTATATTTTGTTCATATGCACTTATACTAACACACACATTTATTATAATATACATAAATATATATATATATATTGTCTACTTCTCATTTCTTCTCTGGTTTTGTCGATTCAAGACCCGTTTTAAGCTACCCATAAAAATTTCATTACCCTATTTTCATACTCATCATTAGAATAACCTAAATATATCATCCACATGTACAATTCATACTTGTAAGGAAACCCATGAACATTTTAAACCCATAAACCTCTTGTTGGCTGAAACGCTACGCCATTCTCGAGATTATTTTCAGCACTCTTACACAATTATAAAATCCACAAAATGACCAAATGCATACTTAATTTATCATCTTCAACCTTCAATTCCAATTCTTGATAATTCAACTCCTAATGTCTAATTCCTTGCCTAATTCTCAAAATCCCCAATTTGTTAAATTAATCCATAGTTCCCTAATTTCTTCACAATCAACTTTAAATTAATTCATACAACAATCATGCTTCTATAATACAATTTATACAGACATTAAACTAGATAAAGCTTGGGTTTTTACTTAGGAGTCCACTGGTAAAAAAATGGGGAAGTAGAAATTAGGTATTTTTTTTGGACATTGTTGCGTCAGAAGGGGAGGCCTGATGGGGAAGGACAAGGCAAGGCAGGTCGCCAGGCTCGCGATTCCATCGTCGGCGGTCGGTGGTTTACGAAACAGAGGAAAGCTCCTCTGTTTCGTTTTTGGTTTCAAGTGACGGGAGAGGGAGAAGGAAAGGGGAAATGGTTGCCGGTGATCTGAGGGGAAGGGAAGGTCACCGGTTGGGCTGGTTCTCGGTCGCTGGCATCCTGGGCTGTGATTGGAAGGAAATCGGGGAGAGGGGGAGAGGGCCACGCGAGAGGACACGCAAGGGGGTCTATATTCGGGAGAGGGGGATGTTGTTGGTCGGTCAGTTTCGGTGGGGTAGGATAGTCAGAAGTGAAGGGATGTGGTCGGCCGACGAATGAGAAAGGGAGAGAGGGGGTCGGCGAAGGCAGAAGGAAAAGAAGAGAAGGGGGTACTTTAGCTGTAAGTCGGGCGACAGAGGTGGTCGGCCGACGAATGAGAAAGGGAGATAGGGGGTCGGCGAAGGTAGAAGGAAAAGAAGAGAAGGGGGTATTTTGGCTGCGAGTCGCGCGACAAACACCTCTGTCGTGCGATCCGATTCCTTTTATATATATATATATTTATTATATATATTATATTTATTTTTTAAAAATTGCATTTTCAATTTAACAAATATATATATTTATATTCTTATAACATATTTTCATTTTAATTTTATTCTCTAATTAAGTACAGAACATTTTGCGGTGTTTACATTCTCCCCACCTTTAAAGAATTTGGTGCTCCAAATTTATCTTGGTCCTTCAGAAAAGATAAGGGTACTTCTCCTTCATGAGGCTTTCTAGCTCCCATGTAGCTTCTTTAACCGAATGGTGTTGCCAGAGAACCTTTACCAGAGGAATAGTCTTCGATCAAAGTACCTTTTTCTTTCTGTCCAAAATCTGGATAGGTTGCTCAATGTAGCTCATAACCTCTTGAATGCTCAAAGGCTCATACTCAATGATATGTGAAGGATCCGGATCATACTTCCTTAACATCGAGACGTGAAAGATATTATGTACCCCAAAAAGCTGCAGTGGTAAGGCAAGTCTGTAGGCTACGTCACCCACTCTCTCTAAAATCGCAAATGGACTAATGAAGCAAGGACTCAGTTTCCCTTCTTTACAAAGCGCATAATACCCTTGCTCGAGGATACTTTCAGAAACATGGAGTCCCCAATCTGAAACTCAAGTGGCCGCCTATGCTTATCCGCATAACTCTTTCGCCTACTTTATGCGGCCTTAAGTCTATCACAGATTATCCGAACACCTTCTACTGCCTGTTCCACCAAATCGAGAGCCAAGATCTTTCTGTCACCCACTTCTTTCCAACCCACTGGAGACCTACATCTTGTCACAACCCATTTTATCCAATTCATCTAAAAACCACTACCAAAAATCACTATAAATGTTTCGTATTTTTCCTTTCCTTGCCCGGTCGTATACAAACTCACCACACACAGTTGGGATGTGAGTCAATAATAAACATCACTCAACATTCATTCTCAATTAAATCAAAAGAAGTGTCATTCATTTAATGTTGAATTATACATGACATGTTTTCTAACTTTTACATCCCCCACATTACGATACAAACTAACTACTTTGCCTTTACATGTTTAGATACAAAAAAATCCCTGTGTGTATACCCTTTGGCGATGGAAGTAGCGGATGTCCAAAATAAAATGCCTCAATTCTCACTGGGCTGCTATGTACGCTATGTAGAGGGGGAAAATAGAGAGGGATGAGCAACCACACGCTCAGTAAGGTAATAATGCAAGCATGGTAGATAACCACTCTACTACATGCTGCTAGTGTCATGCATAAATCATTATAATCGGAGCATGAGGAATTAAAACTATGCCATATGAATATACATATATCATGTAATTAAATCATGGAAATTGGCATATAAAATATGGTAAAATCATCATGTACAAATAATCTCATGCTCATCATTGTCAAATCTCATAATAAAAGGGAAATTCAATTTGAAACTATCTCATTCTCAATACATCAAAATCCCATCAAAATCATTTCACAATCACAACATCATTATTGTTTCTCAATAAAAAAATCCCATCAAAATCATTTCATAATCACAACATCATTATCGTTTCTCAATAAAAAAAATACCATAAGGCTCGACCCCTACCTCGGGTCTACCCTGGACAATTACAATTACACTTGTATATCAAAACATGTGGTACTATGTAAATCAAGTAAGACAGGTCACTATATCACAAAGACTATGTTAGTCAATTATGTCTCAAATCATCAAAGACCACACGATTATGGTGTGCAGGGTATCATATTGGAATAAAAGAGGGTTAGTTCTCCGTCGGACTTTCTCATCAATATCTCAATCACGCAGTACAACGTACTCCATGTGATATACACTGTACAACGTACTCCGCGAACCCATATCATGGTTGGGGGTGCCTGCCGTAGGTCTTATCTACCACATACCAAGAGTTTTTTCTTACCGATGTAGGAGAGCCTCCCTGCCGAACAGAGCCTCCCCACACCTATAGGGCTTAACGATGTTGGCTTAAGGATCCTTCCATAAGAAAGCCTCCTCACCAAACAGATCCTCTCCGTCTCCTCAGGCTTAAGGATGTAGGGCTTGAGGATCTTACCGTAAGAGAGCCTCCCCACCGGACAGATCCTCCCCACCTCCTCAAGCTTAAGGATGTAGGGCTTGAGGATCTTCCTGACTTCCATGACCTTATACGTACCACAATGTGAAAACTTATGCAAGCAGAGCTTTAGCATGACTCATGCATCATAACTAAACCATCTCGTATGAGCAACGCTCAAGTAAGACATTTATGCATAAAACATGAGAAAAATCACGTACGAGCATAGCTCTAATACGGTTACATGCATAAGAAAACTACTCGAAATCCTCGTACGAGCAAAAGATCCGGTACGGTTTATAAAACATCATTACAAACCAAATCAAGGTGCGAGCTAAGCTCTAGCACTATTCATACAAGAGAAAGCATAAAATCTAGCGCGAACGAGGCTCCAGCATGATTTATATCACACGCATACGATAGGCAGCTCATATACAATCAAAATAATCCTAAAGCCTGGTTTAGCACCTCACAAGTGCTATTTCACTAAATCATTTAAACACTAGCCAGCCAATCCATTAATTTGTTCAAAACCAAGCATTGTGTTATGTTAAAACATTTCAAACACATGATTTATGCATTTATTAGCCTTACTATCCTTTTTTTTTATAATAATCATTTCAAAACCAAATGCCATACATATTCATAACTATTCGCATACATCATCAATCATTTTCTCAAACAATCATTCATTTCATAAATGCCCTATATCCACCCATAAAATATGAGCAGCTACCTCTATATACTCACAGAACTCCCTTACCTGGAATCATATCGCATGATTCCACTTCCTTAGAGCTGCTTACTCGTGCGGTCAGCTTTGGCTCCAGCGAACTCTTCGAAACTGCACAAAGTCGTATATCGCATCAATTTAATTCACATAACGGCACCCTTGCATTTACTATAGTTGATTCAACCTATAGTCTCCATTAACACTCATAATGTTCTTATTCATCAATTTCTTCACTATGGCCTCTTATCAAACATCTTACATACCCATTTTCATAATTTCTCTAAACTTACAATGTGGCTTCATTTAATCATCTTAAGTCATTCACATTACTTCAACAACAACTTAGTATAACTCATAATTCATCAACTCCTCCAAACCACATTTTCTCACACTAGACATAATCTAGGTTATAAGTGTTCCATTGTTTTCTAGATGGTTTCTATCATAAATATTCACACCAATCTACTCCAAAATCAATAAATAGGCAAATGTACTTGGGCTGAAGTATTAAAAACTTACTAATCTGGTTTCTCTTCTTGCTCTAAATGAAATTGCCCCTTGCTCCTTCAATCCAACAAATGGGGTTTTGATTTCAAACTATGTTGTTCTCCTCTTGGATTTGAAAAACTTTATATCTAATAGCTTCCCTTCAATTCTTACTAGAAATGGGTTAATTTTAGAGAGATAAATCTAGGTTTTGGGTGGAAAAATGGAAAAGAGAGGTTAGATTTTGTGATATGCAGATTTCAACTGCTCATTTTCATAGAAATAACTTGATGAGATCGATCTACTTAGGGAAGAGATCGATCTTGCCCCCTTACATCCCTCATTTTCACGAGGCATGAGATCGATCTGTCGAGGCTTGAGATTGATCTGCTCCAACCCGAAAGCTAAGGAAATCGATTTGTATGCATTAAGGATCGATCTCTTCATTAAATAATTTTTAAGAGATCGATCTGGCCCCATTGGAGATCGATTTACCTTGTTCCATTGCTCAAATAAGAGCATTTTGGCTCTTCCAGATCTATCTCTCATCCCATGAGATCGATCTGGCCTTCATATTTTCCAGATTTTGCTGCAGTTGTTCTACAGTAACTTCACACAAAACATCCTCAATTTGCTGTCATAGTCATTTTCTCATCCAACCACCTTTAAGACTTGAAAATGGCATCCATTCATACCTTATACACATTAGAACTTGTGTGTATTCATTGTATAGCCAAAGGTATACCATACCAAGCTAAATGGAAGTACAACTTTATTCCATTTTACCTCACTACTCATTTTATATTCCACTCACATTCATCACATACCAAAGTCCATTTCTTTATATTCACACATAATGAAACTTGTTCGTACATCATAATCTCTTATTACAATGTGTACATCAAATTTATGGACTTTACATCACTTATGTTTCACATTACATGTACATCATCACACTTATGAATTCATAAAGTTATGTGTAAAATACGAGTCTTACATTCCTCCCCTCCTTTAAAGAATTTGGTCCCCCAAATTAGAATAAAGTTACTTCTCAAAAAGTTGAGGGTACGTCTCCCTTATCAAGTTCTCCAATTCCCATGTGGCCTCTTCCACCGTGTGATGTTACCAGAGAACTTTCATCAATGGAATTATCTTATTCCGTAACATTTTCTCTTTTCTGTCTAATATCTGAACCAGCTTCTCAACATATGTCATACTCTCATTGAGCTCCAATGGCTCATATCTTATCACATGTGTCGGGTTTAGATGATTCTTTGGAAGCATAGAGACATGGAAGACGTTATGAACATTCATCAAGTCCGGTGGCAATGCCAACCTACACACCTTATCTCTCACTCTCTCCAAAATCTTGAAGGGTCTAATATATCTAGGGCTCAGCTTGCCTTTCTTACGCAACCTCAAAATACCTTTCGATGGTGAAACTCTCAGAAATATCGACTCACCCACATCAAACTCTAGTGGTCTCCGTCTCTTGTCAGCATAACCTTTTTACCGGCTCTGAGCTGTCCGTAATCTCTCACATATCAATTGGACGTCCTCAAATGCCTGCTGCACTAAGTCCGGAGAAAAAATCTATTTGTCACTAACCTCTTCCCATCCAATAAGGATCGACATCTGCGTCCATACAGTGCCTCATAGGGTGTCATCTCGATACTCGCATGATAGCTATTATTATAGGCGAACTCAGTTAACTGTAGGTGATCATCCCAGGAGCCTCCAAAATCCAGCACACACGCTCTCAACATATCCTCCAGGGTTTGTATAGTCCTCTCTGACTGCCTATCTGTTTGAGGATGAAAAGCAGTGCTAAAACTCAAGTGGGTCCCCATCGCTTCCTGAAAACATTCCTATAAATAGGAAGTGAAGCGGGCATCCCTATCAGACACAATGCTCACTGGTACACTATGTAGCCATTCTATCTCTCGACCATACAGGTTCGCCAACTGACTCAAAGTATCAGTAGCCCTCATAGTTAAGAAATGGGCTGATTTTGTCAACCGATCCACAATCACCCATATTACATCATGACCTCTACGGGTCTTTGGCAATCCCATCACAAAATCCATGGTGACATGCTCCTACTTCCATGTTGGTATCGATAGAGGCTACAATAACCCTGCAGGCTTCTGATGCTCTACCATCACCTGCCGACAAATAAGACACTTAATGACATATTCAGCAATGTCTCTTTTCATTCTAGACCACCAATAAACCTTTCGAAGGTTTTGATACATCTTAGTATTCCCCGGATGTATCGTGTACTTCGATGAGTGAGCCTCTGATAAAATCAGTCACCTGATCTCAAGATCCTCGAGAACACCTACTCTCCCTCTGAACCTCAACAAGCCATATGTACTCAGCTCAAAATCAATACCCACACCTGCCTGTATCTGACTCAACCAATTGATACACTGTCGATCGCTCTGTTGAGCCTGTCAAATACGACCAATCAATTTTGGCTGTAATCTCATACTAGCCATGAAGTCCAATCTCTCTGATCCAAGTGGGGACACATCCAAACTGAGGTTCAAAATTTGTTCCAATAACTAATGTTCTCGTACCATCATATAAGACACCAACCCTAGGTTCTTCCTGCTTAAAGCATCAGCAACTACATTTTTCTTACCCGTGTGGTACTTGATTTCGCAATCATAATCCTTAAGGAGTTCGAGCCATCTCCTCTGTCTCATATTTAACTCTTTTTGCAAGAACAGATACTTAAGGGTCTTATGATCTGTAAAGACCTAAAATTTCTCACCATAGAGATAGTGGCGCCATATTTTCAAAGCAAACACCATGACTGCCAACTCCAAATCATGTGTCGGGTAGTTCCTCTCGTGATCTTTCAACTGTCTAGATCCGTAGGTAACTACCTTCCCATCCTACATAAGCACACAACCCAAACCCTGGTGTTATGCATCCATATACACCAAGAAACATCCTGAGCTGGTAGGAATGTTGAGAACCAGAGTAGCAGTCAATCGATGCTTAAGCTCCTCAAAACTCCTTTCACATGCTTCATCCCACACAAACTTAACATCTTTACACTTGAGGCACGTCAACGGAGCAACTAGTCTGGAGAAACCCTCTATAATTCTCTGATAATACCTTGCCAATCCCACAAAACTTCTGATCTTAGTAACTGTCTTAGGCTGTTCCCACTGTACAACTGCCTCTATCTTGGATGGATCCACTGATACCGCATCCTTCGACACAACATGGCTTAGAAATGAGATATGCTCTAACCAAAAGTTACACTTACTGAGTTTGGCATATAGTTCTTTCTCTTGAAGGGTCTGCAGAACTATCCTCAAGTGCTCCTCATGATCCTCCTTAGACTTGGAATATACGAAAATGTCATCAATAAACACAATTACAAACTTGTCTAGGTATGGCTTAAACATATCATTCATTAATGCCATAAATGTTGTGGGGGCATTCATTAATCTGAATGACATCACTAAGAGCTCGTAGTGTCCATAACGGTTATAAAATGCTGTCTTAGGTACATCTCCACTCTTGATCCTCAACTGATGGTACCCTGACCGCAGATCTATCTTTAAAAATACTTAGGCTCCTAAGAGCTGATCTAACAAGAAATCTATGTGTGGAAGGGGTACTTGTTCTTAATGGTGGCATTATTCAACAATCGGTAATCTATACGCAGTCGGAGGCTTCTATACTTCTTCCTTACAAACAGAACCAGTGTCCCCAAGGTGAGACACTCAGTCTAATAAACCCTTTCTCTAGCAACTCTTGCAGTTGTTTCTTTAGCTCTTCCAACTTAATCGGAGCCATTCTATATGGTGGTTTAGATATCGGCTCGGTACCAGGTGCTAACTCTATACAGAATTCCATTTCCATTTTAGGTGGTAGCCGTGGTAACTCGTCCGAAAAGACATCAAGAAATTCTGCAATCACTGGTATGTCTCTCAATTCCGGGTGTGCCTTATCTATGTCAACCACGTATGTAATGAACCCTTCACATCATCCTTTCCACCGTTAGTAACATAATTGATGGTGGTCCTATCATCAAAGTCCGCGTGTAGAAAGATTGACCAACCAGAGACCGCCACGTGTCAAACACAAGATAGGCCACGTGGCTGTTACAGCGACAGAGCTGCATGCGGCAGAGTAGCTTGACATGCAACAGAGTCTCGAGGCGATAGAGACTCTATCGCATAGGCTTTGTGCGGCACTATATGTCGCTACAGACCTCTATCGCATACTCTGCTACAGACCTCTACCGCATATCCTGCGACAGACCTATGCCGCCAGCTCTGCGACAAAACTCTACCGCGTGGACCGCAGTAGAGGTCCACACATGAACTCTGCCACCATCCAGACTCACCCGCAGGTTGTCTAGCTCGAAACGCGACAGAGTGCTCAATGACTCTGTCGCGGCCAGACACGTGCCTGGACCTCAGCTCGAACCGACTCGGAAGAAACTTATAAATACCCCAAGTGAGCTCTCAGAAGAGGAGGATAAGACAGAAAAAAAGATAAGACTCTAGATTCTGAAAAACACAATTCTCTTCCCCCTATTTACAAAACTTCAGTTTTCTAACTTAATCATCGGAGTGCGCGTGCAAGGACAAATCCCTGCGCCCTCTAATTCTTATTGTTTTTGCAGAATATACGAAGAACACGTGGAAGAAATCCCATCAACGTCACCTTTTTGTCGTTAGCGCAATCTGAATATGTGGAAGTTGTAATCCCGTTGTCATTTTACCAGGCAACATCAATTGGCGCCGTCTGTGGGAATTAGAACAAAAAGTCGGATTCCCTATCAAAATGGTGAGAACACGTTCGACAGCAGAGTTGACAGGGGAGCAGAATTCTGTGAGTCCCCCCGTTAGATCAGAACAAAGACAAAGACATAGTGAAAGGGATGACAGAGGAGCCTTGGTTTCTCTAGAGGAATTTGAGACCCTGAAACGCAAAATTGAGGAGACGATGACAGCATTGAAAGCTATGGTGAGCTTTTTCAGAGACGCTCTCCCCCAATTCAGCTTACCCCATGAAGTGCAGCAGTTGGTGGGGGAAAACATCCCAAGGCAGACCTATGAAAGAGGCCAACCCTCCACCCTAGTGAGTGTTGGATAATGGGCAGGAGCGCTAAATGATGCCACGAGATTGGCCCCGAACTCTACCGCATTTCAAAGGAATGCTACCGTTGACCCAACGCGTCAGAGCTCTCCCGCGACAGACAGGCGGCAGAGCTCACCCGCGGACCGCAGGCTTCAGAGCTCTCTCGCGATAGACAGGCGGTAGAGCTCACCGACGGACCGTAGGCTTCAGAGCTCTCTCGCGACAGACAGGCGACAGAGCTCACCCGCGGACCGCAGGCTTCAGAGCTCTCTTGCGACAGACAGGCGGCGAAGCTCAGCCGCCGACCGAAGACTTTAGAGCTCTCCCGCTGCAGACGGGCGGCAGAGCTCACCCGCAATCCGTGGGCGCTAGAGCTCTCCCACAGCAGATCGGCGGCAGTACTGGTCCGCGGTCCGTAGACCTCAAAGATCTCCCGCAGCAGGCATACCACAGCGCTCACCCGCGGATCGAGGGTGACAGAGTTCGCCCGCAGCACCTGCGCGACAGAACTCACCAGCAACAGATAGGCGGCAGAGCTCACCCGCAGTCATCACTCGGCAGAGATCTCCCGCAGCACGTATGCGACAGAGTCCTCCCGCGGTCTATAGGTGGCAGAGTTCTCCCACATGGCGCAGCCTTTCTCCCGTTGAGTTGGAACATGAGTTAGAAGAATATGGAGCTGGGGAGCGACGAAGACAGAAGGGTTCTAACCCACGAGACGATCTCGAAATGTCAAGCCTCAAAATGAGAGGTGCCGGAAGGGGTGCTTATCAGTCAGACTCTTCTAGACCCGAAGGGACAGGACCGTACTCAGTCCGAGAGTCAGAAAACATGGAGAAAGTCATCCAAAGGATCTTGGAAAAGAGAAAATTGGTGTCTCCGGATGATAGCCGAAAGAGGAGAATTCCATTCAGTCCGGAGATCATGAACAAGCCTTTGCCGAAGAAATTCAAGATGCCTTCCATGACTACTTATACTGACAAAGCAGACCCCTACGATCACATACAAAGCTATGAGTCCCTCATGCTGCTGCATGGGTGGGAGGACGAAATTATGTGCAGGGCTTTTTCTCTCACACTGTCCGGGCACGCTTTGAAGTGGTTCAACGGGTTGAGCGAAGGTTCAATCTCCTCCTTCGACCAATTGAGAAATGAATTCCTGAAAGTTTTTATGATCCACAGCCAGAGAAAGAAGGACGCTACTTATCTACTCACTCTTAAACAAGGGAATAGAGAATCCTTGAAGAGCTTCGTAGACCGCTTCCGAGACGCAACCTTGGAGGTAGAAGATCTACCGGTAGGGGTAGCCATGGCTGCAATGTTGCAAGGGACGAGCTCCGAAAAGCTGCAAGAATCCCTCTCTCTTGATCAGCCAATGACACTCTCTGATCTCTTTGCTAGGGCCAATAAGTATGTGGCCCAAGAAGAGGTGATGAAGATGATACAGCCCAGAGAAGCAAAAGAAGGAAAGAAGAGAGAGAGAGATGCACCCGAAAGAAGCTCCCCCAGATCCGTGAGAGTAGACAAAGCCCCTAGGCTCAGGTATGAAGGTTATACCAAGTTGAACGAGCCTCGCACTGCGATACTGGCAGCTATCGAAGGGGCAGGATTGTTGGAATTCCCCAAGAAGAAGATTGGGGATGTAGGACGAAACTCTGATGCCTACTGCGAATTCCATTGCGCTCACAGCCACCCAACAGAAAGATGCAAAGATTTAATGGATCAGTTAGAAAGACTGGCCAGAGAGGGGAAAATCAACCGCTTCCTGTGGAGAAACGAGAGACCCTGTTATCCTCCGCGTGATCAAAAGAATGACCATCTGCGAACTGGGACAAATAATGATAACGGAAGAAATGGGCCAAGGAATGAAGCATTTAGGCTTACGGTCCCCCGTGCCAATCCGCCAAACAACGAACCTACCGCCCCGGTAATAAATGTTATTGCAGGAGGGGAATCGATGGCGGGAAGCTCCTCTACTTCCCGTAAGAGTTATGCAAGGCAGGCATATCAGGTTAACATTATAATGGAGGAGAGAGTGGATGAAGAGCCTATCATGTTCACCCCAGCTGATAAGGGTGACATCGTCATGCCCCATGACGACCCAATGGTGATATCCGCGGTAGTGGCGAAACACCCAGTGAGCAGAATCCTGGTCGATAACGGGAGCTCGGTAAACCTGATCTATTGGAATTGCTTCGAAAAAATGAGCATATCCGAAGATAGGTTAAGGCCTGTCATGACGCCACTATACAGATTTACGGGCGAAAGGGTGAAGGTAGCTGGGTCCATAGAGTTGCCTGTGACTCTCGGTGAAAACTCGAAGGATGTGACCCGACAAGTATTATTCATGGTAGTAAGGTCAACCTCTGCTGCTTACAACATAATCTTGGGTAGACCTGTACTGAATGACATGAGGGCGGTGATATCCTCTTGCTATCTGTTAATGAAGTTCCCCACTCCCAACGGAGTCGGGCAAGTGCGAGGAGATCAGAAGAGCGCCCGCACTTGTTATATCGCTTCTACTGCCAACAATGGAGCACAAAGAAAGGAGACTTTGTGTATAGAGGATCCGTCCAAGCCTCAGCCCGTAGAGGAAACAGAAGCCATTGAGCTAACAAGGGGAGACGGAGAGAAGAAGGCATTCATCGGGACTCAGCTAAACGAACAAGCAAGGAGTGAGATAGTTGAATGCCTGAGAGAAAACTAGGATGTCTTCGCTCGGACCCCAGCAGACATGCCCGGGATTGATCTCGAAGTGATCTGCCATCAGCTTAACATCTTACTCGGGCATAGGCCTGTCAAACAGAAAAAGAGAAACTTTACCCTAGAAAGACAAAAAGCAATTACTAAAGAAGTAAATAAGCTCCTAAATGCCGGATTCATCCGAGAAGTCTATTACCCTGAATGGCTAGCCAACGTGGTAATGGTAAAGAAGTCTAATGGGAAGTGGCGAATGTATGTAGATTTCACTGATCTGAACAAAGCCTGCCCTAAAGATTCATACCCCCTACCCCGGATAGATAGACTTGTAGATAAGACATCCGGATACGAACTCCTCAGCTTCTTAGATGCCTTTTTCGGATACCACCAAATCATGCTTCACCCAGAAGACGAAGAGAAGACTTTTTTTATAACCGATGACGGAACATATTGCTATCAGGTAATGCCATTCGGTTTAAAGAACGCTGGAGCTACATATCAGCGAATGGTGAACAAAGTATTCAAAGATCTTCTGGGAAATACCATGGAAGCCTACGTGGACGATATGATTATCAAGAGCCGAGCAGGAGAGTCTCATGCTCATCAGATGTCCCGGGTATTCGAAGTACTGAGGAGATTTAATTTGAAGCTAAACCCTAAAAAATGCTCATTCGGGGTGAGTTCAAGGAAGTTTTTGGGCTTCATGATCACCAACAGGGGTATTGAGGCTAATCCAGAAAAGGTGCAGGCAGTCATTGACATGAAACCCCCAGCCACCATAAGAGAGGTCCAGAGATTGACAGGCAGAATAGCAGCTCTGAATCGCTTTCTGTCAAAGTTAGCAGAAAGGAGCTTGCCTTTCTTCAAAACTCTATGTGGAGGAAAGAATTTTGAAGGGTCGAGAGATTGCCAAAAGGCCTTTGAGGACCTCAAAGAATATCTTAAGCAGTTACCTTTGTATATGTACTTGAAGGCCCCTCGAAGGGGAACAATTATATATGTACTTGGGAATCGGTGATCACGCCGTCAGTGCGGTGTTACTAAATAAGGATGAAATGGTGTACCGTCCCATCTACTATGTGAGCAAAGTACTGCTAGACCCAGAAACCCGCTATCCGCTTACCGAAAAGCTAGTGCTAGCCCTTGTGATGGCCTCTCGCAAGTTGCGCCCTTATTTTCAGGCTCACCCCATCATTGTCCTGACGGATCAACCGTTAAGACAAATCCTTCAGAAGCCTGAACACTCAGGAAGACTAGTGAAATGGGCAATGGAACTCGGAGGATACGATATCACGTTCCAACCCAGATAGGCCATCAAGGGTCAAGCTTTGGCAGATTTTATAGTGGAATGCACTAGCCCGAGCGACAGCGATGAGAGGGAAGCTCAACCATGGTTGCTGTATGTCGACGGGGCATCAAGTGCAAACGGAAGCGGGGCAGATGTAGTCTTGATATCACCAGAGGGGGAATCCCTGGAATACTCCTTACAGTTTGGGTTCCCCAGCTCAAACAACATAGCGGAGTACGAGGCTTTGATAGCCGGGATGAGGCTGGCCGAAACACTACAGGTTCACCACTTGGTAGCACGTAGTGACTCTCAGTTGGTGGTGAACCAGTTCAACGGCCAATATGAGGTTCGAGAACCGATGTTGGTCCCTTACCTGAAGAAAGTCCAATCTTTGGCACAAACTTTTACAAGCTTTCAGCTGATACAAATCAACCGGTCCGACAACACACATGCTGATTCATTGTCTAAGTTAGCCTCTTCCACCGAAACCAGAGGAAGGATAGTAAAGGTTGAGAGGCTCAAATGGCCTAGTATTGAAGAACTCGAGGTCTTTGACATTGAAACGGGAGATGACTGGAGATCCCCATTCAAACAATATCTCACTGAAGGTACAATCCCTCAAGATAAGGACGAGGCTCGTCGCTTAAGAATACAAGGAGCGAAATTCACACTCATCAACAGGGAACTGTACAAAAGGGGATATTCGTCACCCTTGTTAAAGTGTCTGGGACCGAAGCAAGCAAATTATGCCCTAGCTGAAGTGCACAAAGGGATTTATGGCGAACACTTAGGAGCTAGAGCCCTTGCTGCCAAGATACTGCGATCAGGATTCTACTGGCCGACGTTGAAGAAAGATGCAACGGACCAAACCCGTAGGTGTGACAAATGCCAAAGGTTTGTGCCTATCACAACAGCCCCAGTGACCCCTTCTCAAGGTACGATACAACCAATTCCTTTTGCATAATGGGGGTTGGATATTCTAGGGCCTTTTCCATTAGCTACGGGCCAACGAAAATTCCTATTAGTCGCCACCGACTACTTCACAAAGTGGATTGAAGCAGAACCTTTAGCTATAATCACAGAAAAAAAAGTCGAGGCGATGGTATGGAAAGACATTATCTGTCGATTTGGAATCCCACGCATCTTAAATGTCGACCATGGGAAGCAATTTGATTGTAATGCCTTCCGCGAATTCTGTAAAAGCCTCAGCATTCAGCTAAGGATCTCTTCTGTATCATATCCTCAAGCCAACGGACAGGCCGAAGTCAGTAATCAGACTATTCTTCATGGGCTGAAGACTAGGCTAGACAAAGCTAAAGGGGCATGGGTGGACGAATTGCCTAGTGTTCTATGGGCATATCATACCACCAGTCGTGTGTCAACTGGAGAAACGCCGTTCAGTCTCGTATACGGCGCTGAAGCACTGATCCCCATGGAAATTGGTGCACTATCACCTAGAATGGTACCCTTAGTAGAAGAAGAGAATTCACATGCACTAAGGGAAAACCTCGACTTACTTGACGAGCATCGAGAAGCCGCGGCTATTTGATTGGCATCCTATCATCAAAGGGTGGCCAACTACTATAATAGCCGGGTGAGAGACAGACCAATGTCTGAGGGAGATCTAGTGCTCAGAAAGTCACACATCACCAACGCTTTGAGAGAAGATGAAAAGTTTAGAGCCAACGGGAAGGTCCATACCGAATCAGACTGAAGATTGGGCCCAACACCTGTATCCTGGAAACTCTACAAGGAAAGAAAATAGGGAAAACATGGAATTCAAATCACTTAAAACTGTATTTGAATTAATCGCTATATTTTCTTTCTTGAACGTTATAATCTCATATTTTTACTATCACAAAATACTATTATTGTCATACGTTTCCAGCTGTTATATATCTAAATTCTGTGACAGGATACAGAAGAGCCGTAAGAGCCTGAGGCGCTATGCGTCACCTTGGCCAGGCGTATATTCAGAAGAGCCATAAGAGCCTGAGGCGCTATGCATCACTGTGGCCAGGCGTATAATCAGACGAGCCATAAGAGCCTGAGGCGCTATGCGTCACTGTGGCCAGGCATATAATCAGACGAGCCGTAAGAGCCTGAGGCACTATGCGTCACTGTGGCCAGGCGTATAATCAGACGAGCCGTAAGAGCCTGAGGCGCTATGCGTCACTGTGGCCAGGCGTATATTCAGACGAGCCGTAAGAGCCTGAGGCACTATGCGTCACTGTGGCCAGGCGTACAATCAAACGAGCCGTAAAAGCCTGTCAGGACCCCAGTTTCAATCCTTGACTTTAACCAAAAACCACAATAAATTTTTCGCATTTTTAACTTACCTTTCCTCTCTTCACTGGTTGGGCTGTGATTCGATGTCAGAGTCTTCACTTACCATAATATCCATTCTCATACATACGTGTCAATATATTAATTCTGACTGTAGTTGCTCTTATTATACATGTAAGATTTTATAAAATCTAATACGATTACATTCCCCATAATATATAACGTATACATCACTGTGCTGTTTTTATGTTTAGATACACAACTGTACATAATAAGTATACCTGATGAATCGATAGGAACTAGCAGTGGACTCTGGGACACTCTCCCACGATAACTCTCGCTCTACTGACGCTCTATAGAGAGATGTAAAGAAAAGGGGTGAGCATAACGCGCTCAGTAAGGAAATCAGGCAAGCAAGTAGATATCCACACTATCTACTCAAAATAGTGCTATGCCTTGAAAACATTATTTCCTTAACTCACTTTAAAAGCATGTCTTGAAATATAATATATATGTACTTGTACAGAATAAATCCCATGTACAAAAATCATGCTTTATTTCTCAAAAGTAGGCATGTAGTGCAACACAATGCATTTATATATAAATCATGCCTTTATGTAAATCATGCCATGTATATTTAAATCACATATAAATATGGCATCAAATGATTCACAACACAAATCGGAGTCCGACCCATCCCTCAGGTCTGTTCGCAGTTTAAATCAGTAAATCAACCAATGTGATATATCATGTAAGACTCTGTGGTACATGTAAATAGTATCCTGGATTATGATCATATCCGATGTGATCCCAAGCAACACAGTACTAGGTATGCGGGGCATCACCGCTGTAACGGGAGGGGGGTCAGTCCATCACAACCGCCAGCTATATCCTCCTCAACTCCATAACAACACACGGTACAGCGTACACCTCGTGCCACTCAGACACGGTACAAAGTACACTCGTGGACCCGTTCTCACGGCCAGAGTGCCTACTATAGGACTTAGCTCTCACACCCGTGGAACATATCAACATCACAGTCAGGGTGCCTAATAGAGGTCTTAGCCCTCGCGCCTGTGGAAATATCATACCACGTCTATACCAACCTCATGCGGATATCCTCTCTAGCTATGGCACACAGTCACGCAAGGTCTCAGGCATGGGTTTCAACATGTATTACATATCACATACAGTGTGCGTTTTGAGTGCGACTCACAGTCGTTACTCCGCTCAAACACTGTTTCACATCATAAAACTCGACTCTAGTGCGAGCACTCTCTAGCAACTAGGTCAATGCATAGTTTATGTATTAAATCAAGTACGAGTAATAGCTCCCAGTACTATGCTATGCACAATATCAAAATCAAGTACGAGCAATAGCTCCCAGTACTATGTCATGTATAAACCATGAAGAATCGAGTACGAGCCACGCTCTAGCACTCTGTCATGCATATATCATTCAAAGCTGAGTACGAGTAAAACTCCAGTACTCTATCATGCATGTCATGAAAATCTAGTGCATATCAAATCCAGCACTAATATTATGTGGAAAACATATGAATCCCAGTGCGAGCTGTGCTCTAGCACGATTCATTCTCACATAATATGATAGATGGCTATTTAAAAAGGGATTGTTTATAAAACATCAAAATCAGCACTAAAAGTGTGCTTAAGTCATATCAACCTTAAAATCATTAGCCCATCTATTTATTTTCATGCTAATAACAATTAAACACTCACAATAGCATTTTCCATGCTTTTTTGCAACTTCTCACAAAAGTTGACTTTTTGACTAACTAGGGGCAAAATCGTAATTTACCACTATCGGGTCGCAATAATTATTATTCACTTTCTCTGACCCTCAGAGTTTTTAAGTGAATGCAGAAGCAGTTGAAAATACGTGCAGGTATCTCTAACTACTTGCAAAAGTCCCTTACCTCGGATCACGTCAAGTGACCTCACTTCCTCGGTGCTGCTAATTCCCGCAGTCCGATCAGCTCTCGATGTAAACTACGGAGCTGTAAATAACCATTCCTCAGGTTAATTATCATTTTCCTACTGTATTACACATTAATACAGTTTAATTTCCCTTAATGGGCCTTAAAAATCCTTAATGGGCCTAACTAGGCCTTAAGTCCATTTTCATTTTACTATTCACTTTTGTTGGGCCTATTGGGCTTGTGGGGCCCACCAACTCTTATTGGGCTTGTCTTAGGCCCATTACACCCTATTGGGCCTAAAAATATTGGGCTTGGCCCATTGGGCCTCTCGGCCACATGCCTTGGCCGAGAGCTTAGCCATTCTCGGTTTCCACCATGGCATGCCATACATGCCTATTTTCTAGCCATTTCCACTTAGGCATTTTCACATACACTTGGTAGGCAATATTACCAATCATCCTATTGTTCATTTAGGCATTCTATCAAACACCTTGGTTGCCAACAATTTACATGTATTAATTAATCAATTTGATTAATTCTAATTATACCATTAACATTAATACATGTGTACTAATCCATTTATGTCTTAAAATCAAATTGACATATTTCAATATCTCATTGATCACTCTCGGCCTAACCCTCTTAATGGTGATTTAATATGTTTCAATGCTTAAAACATATATCAACATACTTGAAATCATTCATACATTAACATATATGAAATTGGAAATTAGAAAATATACCAATTGTAGTGTTCTCCTTTTGGCCGAATCTTTGGAGGCTCTCGGTTTGCACTCTATGGCTCCTTGATAGCCAATTCCAACATATGTTAATCTCCTTTCAATTTGGAACAACTTCCATGAAGAATGCAAGTTCCAAATATGACTAATTCCTAGTGATTTCTAGTGAGAGAGAGCTTGGATGGTTATGTTTCAATGGTGTTCTTCTCTAGCCGGAAATGTGTGATGAAGAAGACAATGGTGTGGCTGCATTTATAAGCCACTTACTTAGCCATTAAGCCTTACTTTTCAGCCACTATGCTTGACTTTCCAAATCTGAACCATGAGTCACCTTATGAGTCACCTTATGAGTCATAGTTAACTTTAACTATAGTTAGATATTTATCTCATGGGCTTTTCCAATTGGGCTTCTCGGTTTGGGCTTTACTAATGGGCTTTCGGGCTGAAATTTTTACTATACCTCGGGCCTTTTGTTATCTCAAAATTTGGCCGATCAATTGGTCCAACAATTCCGTCTAAAGGACCTAACATTTTCGATATACATTTAGTATACCTTAATGGGCTTTAAAATTTTCACCTTAGGCCCATTACGTTTTTAACCATTAAATTTATTCCGGAATCCTTCCGAATAAATTTTCCTTACTTCCGGGGATGATTATCTTGTATTCTGGCCAAGAATATTTTTCCGCAAATTTTTCTCCACACTTAGGTTAATTTCTAACCTTGATTAGTCAACTATGGTAAAAGTCCACTTTTTTAACTATAGTTGACTTTTCCTTAACCATTGACTAAGTTGACTTTTTCTTAAATTTTTGAAAGTGTCATATATTATGTCTTACACTCTCATCTTTATATCCCAACCGCTCTCGGTGGATAATTTCACCCGAAACTCCTTTTCTCACCGAAAAGGTCCATTTTACCCTTTTTAGCTTTTACTCTCGTTTTGTATGTTCGGGTCTAAATCAAGCTGACTTTCCTTCATGAGCTCTCTACGCTCTCTTATTTTAAGTTCTTATTTTCAGTCAGAATGATTTAGAATGACTCGGTTTAGCCTGTGATACTCATCATCCACATTAGGCATTTTATGTAGCTTTTGCGTGTTAATTCATTATATTAACACTTTAAATCTAGTAAATACTCTTCTTATGATTCAACCATAACTACATAGTGTTCATACACATAGAAATCATAAGGAAATAAGCTACAAAAAATTCGGGTCTGACAGAGCCTGAGGCGCTATGCGTTACTGTGGCCAAGCGTACAATCAGACGAGCCGTAAGAGCCTATAGCTCTATGCGTCACTGTGGCCAGGCGTATATTCAGACGAGCCGTAAGAGTCTGAGGCGCTATGCGTCACTGTGGCCAAGCGTATAATCAGACGAGCCGTAAGAGCCTGAGGCGCTATGCGTCACTGTGACCAGGCGTATATTCAGACGAGTCGTAAGAGCCTGAGGCGCTATACGTCACTGTGGCCAGGCGTACAATCAGACGAGCCGTAAGAGCCTGAGGCTCTATGCGTCACTGTGGCCAGGCGTATAATCAGACGAGCCGTAAGAGCCTGAGGCGCTATGCGTCACTGTGGCCAGGCGTACAACCAACGAGCCGTAAGAGCTTGAGGCGCTATGCGTCACTGTGGCCAGGCAATAAAAATATAAAGGTTGTAAAAACTGAAGACGCACTTGCGTCATAGTAATCACGCCTCAGAAAACGATATGTTTATACGAAAAATTCTTTCTGAAAATACATACGCAAATATGTACAAGTACAAGCAAAATAAACAAACAGACAAAGGATGATAAATGATAAATAGAGAAGTAATGCGATACAAAGCATGAACAAAACTCTGGATTTCATTTCATTCAAAAAATCATTACAAGTAGATCTTTAGTAGATCTTTACAATTACATCTGACAAAAGTATAAAATCTAAACAAAATGACAACAGAATACTTGAAAAGAAAAACAAAAACAAAAACTCAATCTTTAGGAGTGGGCTGGAGATCAGCTGCAGACGGACCCTCGCTCCCTAAGGACTGCTGACCCTCCTCACCGTCCAAGTCAAGAAGAGCGCCAATAGGCTCGGGAGCATCGCCCAAGTCCGCGGGCTCCCAAGGACCGGTGAGGTTGGCTAGATCGTCCTTGGCAGCCTCTGGAAAAGCTCGTCCGCTGGTTCTGCCTCGGGTTCATATTTAGTCCAGTCGGGAGCCTCAAACAGCATTGCCTCGTCCGTGTACTGGAGCTCGGGGAATTCCTCTCCTTCCCTATGCATCTCTAACCACGACCGAGCAAGGTAGAATCCGTATTTCACGTAGGGATTCAAGAAATCCTCCTTCTTCCTTAAGCAATCCTTGGAAAGGCGGTACTCCTTCACGGCCTCTGCCCGTATGCTATTAATCTCCACTCGGGTCAGTACAGGAGTAGCTTGACTTTCTAACTCGGCAACGCGATGCTCGAGCTCCTGATTACAAGTGAGCAAGGACCCGTAGTTGGACTGCATACGATCCAGCTCGGCATGGGCCTCCTGAAGATCCTCGTGGAATTTACCTGATCGGTCCGCCTCGACGGTAAGATCCCTCTTAGCCTGGTCCAAATCCTGTCGTGCCTTTGAGAGCTGCTCCTTTAAATTCCGTAACACGTCCGGAAGTTTGGACAAGTTGTTGACAGTGTTCGATAGCTCCATAGCCTTGTCTTTAACTCCTGGATTTCCTTATCGGCTCGCTCCCGATAGGCCCGGTGTTGAGCGTTATTGGCCACGGTCCTCTGAGCCAGCTGCAAAGAAATACAAAAAGTTAAACTTAAAAGCACAGCAAAAAGAGGTTAAACAAAGGGCAACATAAAAATTACCCTTATCGCCTCCATATCAGCCAAGTCCTCTCCCTCCGGATAGTTCCTGAATATTCTAGCCTCGTCCCTTGGGAGAATAGTAGCCCAACTCAGTCGAGAAGCTACCCCGGGAGTATCCAAGGTATCATTGTCGCGAACTCCCGGGTAAACCCGAAACTTGGCCCCCCTCATGATGAAATCACCGTCCATAGGGTAGGACCTCTCATCAATGGGGCCTACCCTCGGGAGAATTGGCCTAGTCGCCATCGACGCCTTGACATACAAGCACCTCCGGTTCTTTCGGTGGGATGGAATTATGTTGCACTCAGTGCGCTCTTCGGAGCGAGACCGTCCATACTAACCGGATGCTCCCCGTGAAGAGGAAAGAACTCTTCCCCTATCCCGAGAGGGATCCCTTTGTTCCGGGGGAGGATGAGGCATCACTGGCCTAGAAACGGGAGGTGTCCGAGCCCGAGGCAACTGAGAAGGGACCGGCGCCTCGCTACGAACATCATCAGCTACACGCGGCCTTTTCCTGGTGGGAGCACTAGATGGACCGGCCTCTGATGTTTGACGCGCTAAGGATCTTCGAAAGTGACTCATTTTTGCAAAAAAGAAAGAAAACAAATAAGTGGTCAAACACTGATCAAAAACAGTAAGCAGTAAAAGGAATAAAAGGTTACCGTCAGGAGAATCAAAATGCTCCTGAAGGGACTCTATATTTATCATGTCGTCGTCAAGGAGCACCATGAAAGTTGAACCGAACCCTTCCCAGCCAGTCAGGTCAGCTAAAGGTTCGCTACCAGAACTAGACTCTACATTGGTGCTCCCTATGTCTTCCTGTAGCCTAGGAGGGTCGGGGTTCAACTCAGGAGAAATTGAAGGTGGAGGATCAGAAGAAGGGACAGAAGGGCCGACAATAGGGATAGGACCCACGCCCCAGCTGGCTAATATCAAATTTTCATTTGATAAAAGGCTGTCAAGGCTAATGGGTCTATCCACTAATAACCTATCAACGTCTGAGGCCAGCTGTTCTCTAAGAGTAGCAATCCGGGGGCCCTTGGGGATTTCACGCCTAGTCTCCCAGCGAGTAGGGAAATCCAGGCCCCCAGGCATCTCCACAACAAGCCACTCCGATTCAAAACCGTGGAGCTTATTGGCAGGTTTTTCGAATAGCCTGTTCTCGAATCCCGGCATATACACCCGCTGAAGTGAGTAAGGGACTAGACCGGGGCTACCTCAAAATCTGAAAAAGACATCGAGAAGGGGAAGAGATGGAGAAACGCCCCTTAGGTGGCAATGCACGGAAAAACCTATTAACTGCATCCATGCGTGAGGATGCAGCTGTCCGGGGGCAATCCTCTGAGTCCTAAGGTAAGAAGCCCCAAAGTCGGACAACGGGAAACGGAGTCCTAATTCTAAAGCTGCCCTAAAGATAACTAACCCGTCAGACACACGACGTATGTCACTTTCCTGAGGGGTTGGAAGTCTATAGGAGTATCCCTCGGGCAAAGGAAACCTAGATACTAGGTCTTGGACGTCGACTTCCTTCAAAGTTGACTTGACACCTAGGTCTATTTGTTTTCCTACACCATGGCCAGCCATTTTAGAAGTTCGGGGGAAATCAAAAACAATTATGGACGACAGAGTTTACCTAAAAGGAAGACAACAAAAGAAGGGGCGACACAGTTTCAAGATCTAGCGGTAGACTTGCGACACTGTAACGTCACGCGGCAGAGTTGCGGCAGAGTTGCGGGAGAGTTGCGACAGAGTGCGAGAGAATCTGCGGGAGAGTGGTCTTCGTGAGAGAACTCAATAGCGATTGTGACAGCAGGGACCCAGTATATATAGGCGCACGGCTGTGCCACGCCCGCTCAAGGATCCACCCCGACCTGAAAAAAGCAAATCCGGACCCTGATCCTCTTTCGCAGGAAAAATTCCTACCAAAGAGTGGGGAGCAATTGATGGTGGTCCTATCATCAAAGTCCGCATGTAGAAAGATTGACGAACCAGAGACCGCCACGTGTCAAACATAAGATAAGCCACGTGGCTGTTACAGCGACAGAGCTGCATGCGGCAGAGTAGCTTGACATGCGACAGAGTCTCGAGGCGATCGAGACTCTTTCGCATAGGCTTTGTGCGGCACTGTATGTCGCTACAGACCTCTACCGCATACTCTGCTACAGACCTCTACCGCATATCCTGCGACAAACCTATGCCGCCAGCTCTGCGACAAAACTCTACCGCGTGGACCGTAGTAGAGGTCCACACATGAACTCTGCCGCCATCCAGACTCACCCGCAGGTTGTCTAGCCCGAAACGCGACAGAGTGCTCAATGACTCTGTCGCGGCCAGACACGTGCCTGGACCTCAGCTCGAACCGACTCGGAAGAAACTTATAAATACCCCAGGTGAGCTCTCAGAAGAGGAGGACAAGACAGAAAATAAGATAAGACTCTAGATTCTGAAAAACATAATTCTCTTCCCCCTATATACAAAACTTCAGTTTTCTAACTTAATCATCGGAGTGCGCGTGCAGGGACAAATCCCTGCGCCCTCTGATTCTTGTTGTTTTTGCAGAATATACGAAGAACACGTGGAAGAAATCCCATCGACGTCACCTTTTTGTCGTTAGCGCAATCTGAATACGTGGAAGTTGTAATCCCGTTGTCGTTTTACCATGCAACATCAATAACCATCACATTAACATTCAAAATAAACAAATAAATTCATTTCTCAAATATAAGAGATTAGGATTATACTCTTTCATTTACAATAAACTTGCTCTTACCATTTCATTTCTTTTCATCAATATTTTACAATAAGATTGTCAAGTCCTGAAAACATTAATGTCTTGACATGACAATCAATAACTACACGATTGGCAACCAACAAATTCATTCTCAGTATTACATCAAAATCATTCATATTAAATAAAACTAAGTCGGCTATCATTTCTTTTCCTTCTATCTCCAATTTACAACCCTTACATACACGCTCAGTCAATTGACTATCATTCATGGGTGTGAAAATCATCAACATTTTATCAAACAATGTAGGTTTCACATACTTCAGCAATTTATGTGCAAAGGAAGGTGACATGAAAGAATGTGTGGCACCAGGGTCAAATAATACCAATGCTTCCAAATCAAAGATTCGAATGGTACCTTTTATCACATCTGTCGATATGTTCGTAGTGTCCTGGTCCAGCACGTGAACTCTTCCTCTACTCACACCCATTGCCTGTTTCCCTTTTTCTTCAGCTATGGCCCTCCTCCTTGGGGCAGCTGTCTCAACTGGAGCCCTCTCTAGCTCCTTGCCCTTTTGTTAGGCAGTCTTCATCCTCTCGGGATAATACTTAGCTATATGTCTTGGTTTCTTGCATCGGTAACACACTACAGGGGTCATCAGACAAGGCTTAGTCTCGTGCAATCTATCACATCTCCTGCACCTCTCAGTAGTAGGTCGGGGTCCTCCAATAGCCATACCCCTCGGTACAGTCAAAGTCTGGTTTACAGGAGGTTTAGCAGCTCTCTCTTGCACCTCCTCGATCTTAGGTCTCTTCTTAAAAAATCTCTAGCCTCCTCTCCTGGCCACTCTATCCATCCTGGATCTCTTCTGATCTTTCTCTCTTCTGACACTAATCTTCCCCAGCTCAGAGGCATTTCGCTCAAAGTCTTGCTCGTATAACTGAGCCTTATGTACAACCTCCTCATAAGTCTGATTGTAAAAGGGAGCTAGCTTAGTTCGGATGGCCAATCTCAATCCATCAACGAACTTCTAAATCTTTCGGGTCTCACTACCCCGGGTCGTATCTCCCCAAAGACATGCATTTTAACTCATATTCGTCCATAGTATGGTTCCTCTGAACCAAATTCATAAATTCCATCCGTAATTTCCTCTGTGCGGTGGCTGGGATGTACTGCCTCCTAAAGGCCTCCAAGAATATCTCCCAAGTGACCTCGGAGTGTCTCACCCTCAAGATAACCTCGATGGAGCTCCACCAATGCTCTGTCTCGCCTTTTAACATAAACACGACAAAAGCTACCTTCTCAACTGATGTACATCTGAAAAATATGTACAACTTCTCCATCTTGTACACCCAATCCTCTGTAATAATCGGGTCCGTCACTCCTCTAAACACTGGAGGTTTCAACCCTTGGAACTCTCGTAGTCTGCTCAACTCACAGTCATACCCCAGGTCACTCTCGCTCAGCCGTGGAGCGATAGGTGAAGTTGTATCTTGTACAGGCGGTTGCACCGTCTCCGTAGCCTGAGGTCTCTCTACCTTTGTAGCAACCTGTCAAGTAGTAGGCTGTGCTGGGGGACCTCGTCTGTCACCGACACCCAATACCTAAGTGACTAGCTCCACTAGGCTCTCTATACTTTGCTCTATCCTCGCGAAGTGAGTCTCTGTATCCCTAGATCTCTCAGAAGGATTCTATGGAGCCTAATCAGTCTATGGCTCCACACGGCTCTCAGGCCTACCTCTACGGCCTCTAGCATGTGCTCTCACCCCTTTACCTTGGCGCGTAATAGGCATTATACCTAACTTCCTGTATTAATAATCATTTATTAGACTCAATCCATCACGGTATACACAGTTATATCTAAACAAAAGTACAGTAACATAGGGATGTACTTTCCTACGTTTTATTACTGACTCACATCAGGCCAATATAACTCTGATACTAATATCTGTCACGACCCATTTTATCCAATTCGTCTCAAAACCACTACCAAAAATCACTATAAATTTTTTGCATTTTTCCTTTCATTGCCCGGTCGTGAACAAACTCACCACAAACAGTTGGGCTGTGAGTCAATAATAAACATCACTCAACATTCATTCTCAATTAAGTCAAAAGAAGAGTCATTCATTTAAAGTTGAATTATACATGACACGTTTTCTAACTTTTACATCCCCCACATTACGATACAAATTGACTACTATGCCTTTACATGTTTAGATACAAAAAGAATCCTTGTGTGTATACCTTTTGGCGATGGAAGCAGCAGATGTCCAAAATAAAACGCCTCAGTCCTCACTGGGCTGCTATGTACGCTCTGTAGAGGGGGAAAATAGAGAGGGATGACCAACCACACGCTCAGTAAGGCAATAACGCAAGCATGGTAGATAACTACTCTATCTACATACTGATAGTGTCATGCATAAATCATTATAATCGGAGCATGAGGAATTAACACTATGACATATGAATATACATATATCATGTAATTAAATCATGGAAATTGGCATATAAAACATGGTAAAATCATCATGTACAAATCACCCCATGCTCATCATTGTCAAATCTCATAATAAAAGGGAAATTCAATTTGAAACCTCCTTTTTGAATTATCTCATTCTCAATACATCAAAATCATTTCACAATCACAACATCACTATCGTTTCTCAATAAAAAATCCCATAAGGTTTAACCTCTCCCTCGGGTCTACCCGGAACAGTTACAATCACACTTATATATCAAAACATGTGGTGCTATGTAAATTAAGTGAGACAGGTCACTATATCACAAAGACTATGTTAGCCAACTATGTCTCAAATCATCCCAGACACACAGATTTCGGTGTGTGGGGTATCATGTTGGAACGAAAGAGGGTTAGTTCTCCGCCAGACTTTCTCATCAATATTTCAATCACGCGGTATAGCGTACTCCATGTGATATACATGGTATAACGTACTCCGTGAACCAATATCATGGTTGGAGGTGCCTGTCGTAGGTCTTATCTACCCTATACCAAAAGTTTTTCGTACCCATGTAGGAGAACCTCCCTGCTAAACAGAGCCTTCCCACCCCTCTAGGGCTTAAGGATGTTGGCTTAAGGATCCTTCCATAAGAGAGCCTCCCCACCAATCAAAGCTTCCCCACCTCCTCAGGCTTAAGGATGTAGGGCTTGAGGATCTTACCGTAAGAGAGCCTCCCCACCGAACAGAGCATCCCCGCCTCCTTAGGCTTAAGGATGTAGGGCTTGAGGATCTTACGAACTTCCACGACCTCATACATACCACATTGTGAAAACTTGTGTGAGCAAAGATCTAGTACGACTCATGTATCATAACTAAACCACCTCGTACAAGCAACGCTCAAGTATGACATTTATGCATAAAACATAAGAAAAACTACGTACGAGCATAGCTCTAGTATGGTTACATGCATAAGAAAACCACTCGAAATCCTCGTACGATCAGAAACTCCAGTACGGTTTATAAAACATCATTACAAACCAAATAAAGGTGCGAGCTAAGCTCCAACACTATTCATACAAGAGAAAGCATAAAAATCTAGCGCGAGCAAGGTTCCAACACGATTTATATCACACAGATACGATAGGCAGCTCATACACAATCAAAACAATCCCAAAATCGAGTTTAGCACCTCATAGGTGCTATTTCACGAAATCATTCAAACACTAGCCAGCCTATCCATTAATTTGTTCAAAACCAAGCATTGTGTTATGTGAAAACATTTCAAACACATGATTTATGCATTTATTAGCCTTAGTATCCCTTTTTTTATAATAATCATTTCAAAACCAAATCTCATACATACTCATAGCTATTCGCATACATCATCAATCATTTTCTCAAACAATCATGCATTTCATAAACGCATTATATCCACGCATAAAATACGAACAACTACCTCTATATACTCACAGAATTCCCTTATCTGGTATCGTATCGTGTGATTCCAGTTTCTTAGAGCTGCTTACTCGTACGGTCCGCTTTGGCTCCAGCGAACTCTTTAGAACTGCACAAAGTCGCACATCATATTAATTTAATTCACATAACGACACCCTTGGTTTACTATAGTTGATTCGACCTATAGTCTCCATTAACGCTCATAGTGTTCTTATTTCATCAATTTCTTCACTAAGGCCTCTTATCAAACATCTTACATACCCATTTTCATAATTTCTCTAAACTCACAATATAGCTTCATTTATTCATCTTAAATCATTCACATTACTTCAGCAACAATTTAGTATAACTCATAATTCATCAACTCCTCCAAAATCAATAAATAGGCAAATGTACATGGGTTGAAGTATTAAAAACTTACCAATCTAGTTTCTCTTCTTTCTCTAAATGAAATTGCCCCTTGCTCCTTCAATCCAACAAATGAGGTTTTGATTTCAAACTATGTTGTTCTCCTCTTGAATTTGAACAACTTTATATGTAATAGCTTCCCTTCAATTCTTACTAGAAATGGGCTGATTTTAGAGAGATAAATCTAGGTTTTGGGTGAAAAATGGAAAGGAAAGGTTAGATTTTGTGATATACAGATTTTAACTGCTCCTTTTATAGAAATAGCTTGATGAGATCGATCTACTTAGGGAAAAGATCGATCTTGCCCCCTTAAATCCCTCATTTTCACGACATTTTAAGGCATGAGATCGATCTGACGAGGCTTGAGATCGATCTGCTCCAACCCGAGAGCTAAGGAAATCGATCTGTATGAATTAAGGATCGATCTCTTCATTACAGAATGTTTAGGAGATCGATCTGCCTTGTTCCATTGCTCAAATAAGAGCATTTTGGCTCTTCCAGATCGATCTTTCATCCTATGAGATAGATCTGGCCTTCACATTTTCTAGATTTTATTGCAGTTTTTCTACAGTAACTTCACACAAAACATCCTCAATTTGCTGCCATAGTCATTTTCTCATCCAACCACCTTTAAGACATGAAAATGGCATCCATTCATACCTTGTACACATTAGAACTTGTGTGTATTCATTGTATAGCCAAAGGTATACCATACCAAGCTAAATGGAAGTACAACTTCATTCCATTTTACCACACTACTCATTTTATATTCCACTCACATTCATCACATACCAAAGTCTATTTTTTCATATTCATACATAATGAAACTTGTTCGTACATCATAAACTCTTATTACAAGTGTGTACATCAAATTTATGGACTTTACATCACTTATGTTTCACATTACATGTACATCATCATACTTATAAATTCATAAGGTTATGTGTAAAATACGGGTCTTACACATCTTCTACCATACAAGGCCTCATACGGTGCCATCCTGATGCTAGCATGATAGTTGTTGTTATAAGCAAACTTTACAAGAGGCAGATGATCATCCCATGAGCCCTTAAACTCTAAAACGCACGCCCTTAGCATATCCTCTAAGTTCTGAATTATCCTCTTAGACTGACCATCGATCTGAGGATGATAGGCAATGTTCAGGTTAAGCTGAGATTCCACAGCTTCTTGGAAATTAGCCTAAAATTTGGAACTGAATCAAAAATCTCTCTCTGATGTAGTGCTCACAGGAGCCCCATGCAACCGAGCTATCTCCTTCACATATAACTCTGCTAAGGCACTTAAGGAGTCTATACTTTTAATGGCCAGAAAGTCGGCACTCTTAGTTAATCTATCTACAATCACCCAGATTGTATCATGCCCCCTCCAGTCCTTGGTAAGCCCATAATGAAGTCTATAGTAATGTGCTCCCATTTCCAAGTAGGCACTAGAAGAGACTTAAGTAACCCCGCTGGTTTTTTATGTTAAATCTTAATCTGCTGACAAATCAAATACTTGGTCATAAACTCTGCTACATCTCTTTTCATACTGATCCACCAATATAACACCTTTCACAAATCATGGTACATCTTAGTGCTTCCCGGATGTATGGTTTACTGAGAATAATGAGACTCCTTTAAGATCCTTTATCTCAGGATATCATCGTTAGGGACACATATGCGGCCCCTAAACCTCAACAACCCGTCCTCATCGACCATAAAGTCTAATTGCATGTTATGTTTTGCCTAACTGACCATGTCCAATAATTTCTGATCACCCGTTTGTCTAGTTCTGATCTGATCTAGTATACTAGGTTCAATCTGCAAACTAGCATGAACCCAACATCTGTTATTTCCATACTAACACTAAGCTTGGCAAACTGCTCTAACAACTCTCATTCTCTGATCATCATAAAAGAAATTATCCCCTTCCTGCTTAGAGCATCTACCATTACATTTGTCTTGCCCGGGTGATACAAACTCTCTCAATCATAATCCTTGAGGAGCTCTATCCACCATCTCTGTCCCATATTCAGCTCCTTCTAGTCAAAGATGTACTTCAAGCTCTTATGGTCAGTGAAGATTTGAAATCTTCCCCATACAGATAGTGTCGCCATATCTTCAAAGTAAAAATAAACGCGACTAACTCCATGTCATGGGTGGGGTAGTTCCTTTCATGATTCTTAAGTTAACACGAACCATACGCGACTACTCTCCCATGCTGCATAATTACACACCCCAAGCCCTGGTATGATGCATCATTATATACTGCATAACCTCCAGATCCACTAGGAATGGTTAAGACTGGGGCGGTGGTCAACCTCTTCTTAAGTTCTTGAAAACTTTGCTTACATTGATCAGTCCACTCAAACGAAACATCCTTTCATATTAACTTAGTCAACGGAGCAGCAATCATGGAGAAACCTTCTACAAACCTCTTATAGTATCCAGCCAGTCTAAATAAACTCTAAATTTTTGTAACGATTTTCAGCCTCTCCCATTTGAGTACTATCTTAACCTTAAAAGAATCCACTAACACCTCGTCTTTAGAGACAATATGGCCTAAAAAAGTATTTGCTCCAACCAAAACTCACACTTATCTAACTTCTCATGCAACTGCTTCTCTTTGAGAGTTTGGAGCACTACTCTCAAATGCTGCTCATGCTTCTCATGAGACTTTGAGTAGATCAAAATATCATCGATGAAAACTATAACAAACCCATCTAGATATTCTTGAAACACCTCATTCATCAGGCTCATGAATGCAGTTAGGGCATTAGTTAGACTAAAAGGCATCACGAGGAACTCATAGTGGCCATATCTAATTCTAAAGGTCGTTTTCAGAATATCCTCCTTTCTAATCATCAATTAGTGATAGCTTGATCTCAGGACAATTTTTAAAAACATCATAGCCCCTCTTAGCCGGTCAAATAGATCATCTATTCTGGGCAAGGGATACTTGTTCTTGATTGTGGCGTTGTTCAACAGCCTATAGTCTATACATAACCTGAGACTATCATCTTTCTTTCATACAAATAATATCGGAGCTCCCCACAAGGATACACTTGGCCTAATGAACCCCTTGTCTAACAGGTCTTACAACTGCTTTTTCAGTTCCTCAAGTTCAACAAGGGCCATCCGATAAGGAGACTTCAAGATTGGCTGAGTCTTTGGTGCCAAATCTATAGTGAATTCTAACTCTCTCTGGTGGTAGTCTTGGTAGTTCATCAGGAAATACATCAGAAAATTTACATACCACTGGTATGTCCTGAATACTTGGACGTTCCTGACTAGTATCAGAGATGAATGCAACATAACCTTCACATTAACACGTTCATCAAAAATTTTCATCAACAATCAAAATCATGTAATTTATTCCTTAACTGCAAAGCATACATCAAACTTATTCGGTTAGGAGAAGGTTACAGTCTTAGTGTAGCAGTCTATACTTACGTGATTGGTGGCTAGTCAATCCATACCTAGAATTACATTAAAGCCATACATGTTCAACAAGATTAGATCTACTAACATGATCCTATCTCCTACCTTGATTTCATAATTTCTACACACCATATCAGTTTTTTGAGATTTATACATGGGTGTGCTAATATGTAACGTAAAATCTAGAGGTTCAGGCTTAATATGCAGATTACGTGCAAAATAGGGTGATATAAAAGAGTGCGTGGAACTTGGATCAAATAGTTCATATGCCTCATGATTGCAAATTAAAAGCTTACCTCAAATGGTCTCAGTGGAAGTATCATCAGTCTCTCTATCCAAGGCAAAGACTCTCTCTTGAGTGACAGGCTTCTTACCTGTCACACCCCCAAAATGCGGAAAATGGGGCTAATTTAAAACTTTTTACTCATTAATTCATAATTAAGGGTGCATTCCTGTGCAATGTCATACATCATCATAATTATCATGCCTCGGGATCTCATCGTAATATAATATATATTGTATTATACACATTACTCAATTCCAAGTTAATTAATCCTAATACATCCCACACAATGTTATACATCAAGTGTCTGCAATTACAGTAATTGTCTGGGTACATGAAAAGATAAGAGATACCTCAAAATACAATATATAGCCTGGAGCTCAAGTCCTCCACTAGCCACTACTCCGTACGTCGTAGGAAAACCCTTTTCACTTGAAGAAATCTGGGGGAAAGAAAACAGGGTGAGCTTCTAAATCGCTCAGTAAAGGGGGTAAGGGACTCATTTCATAAACCAAAATGCACACCACAAAATATTTATTTGTATGTGAAACTCATTAATCTCATTTGAAAACCATAGCATGAAAGTACTCAAAACGACATTCTCATGTCTCAAATCATGTGAAAACATGAAGTAAAAGGCTCAGTCTAGAGCAATAACAAAGCATGTGAAAATAATGTGATAAACGATTTCTCAATGAACGTGATAAAATCACTAAAATAGTAATGCAAGTGGCGCAGCCACTAAACACACGTGGCATAGCCACTGATTTAAATTCACATGTGGCATAGCCACTAAACACACGTGGCATAGCCATTGATTTAAATTCACACGTGGCATAGCCACTGAGTTAAATTTACACGTGGCACAGCCATAGGATAGGGTTTCACGTGGCAACGACCACCAATTAGGGTTCTCACGTGGCAACGGCCACCAAATAGGGTTTCTCACGTGGCAACGACCACCAAATGGGGTTTCTCACGTGGCAACGGCCACCAAATGGGGTTCTCACGTGGCAACGGCCACCAAATGGGGTTTCCCACGTGGCAACGGCCACCAAATGGGGTTTCTCATGTTACCAGAATGGAGAAGAATCGGGCTTACATGCTACCAGAGCAGTGCCCTGTGTGTACTCAGAATTACACACCTAAGTCTTAATCACATAAGACTAGTTTGCCTTCACATAGAACTCATGGTGGTTTTTCTCTCATAAAACTCATTTGAAAACCGTTTTGTACTCAACACAAAACATAATAAAACCGAGTTCCAACCGGCAAAGCACGCACACATTTCTCAAATCTCGATATTGCCTTAACGTAGAGCCCAGTTATAAACTCATAAAAACATTGGGCTCTAACCGGCTATAAAAATCGTGTGCAATTGTATCACAACACAACACTCAACATGCTTGTTTTATAAATCACAATTCATGCTATAATAGTTCGCAAATCACATACACAAATGGTTTAGTTTCCCTTACCTCTTTGCACCTCGTATAGTGCAATCGTTTCCCCCGTATCACGGACTAGCCTCGCATTCTACTCTGGAACTCCTGAGTTGTCCAAGCGATGTTAAAACATTAATACTCAATTATCTCATCAACCTAAATTCTCAAAATCGAGCATAATTGTTCATAACACCTCAAATCTCTTGATTCTCGTAACTCTACTCCAAACTACACTATCATTCACAACTTCTCAACGTTCTACATTTCTCATGCCAATTATCTATGCTAATTCACCACATTGTCTAAATTTCTATTTATAGCTCAAATTCCCAAAATTGCTAAATATCATTATCACTCCAACCACATTGCAATTTCATCAATCCCTAATCATTTTTCAGCTATTTCAACACAATGCCAACAACTATTATCATCAAAATCACCTCAAATATCAAGATCGGGTTTCAAAAATTACCCAAAGCTTGTGAAGTGCACAACCCACGCCTCGATTCGATCCATCTTTCGATTTCCAAGTATGTTGTTCTCCCTTTGATGAGGAACAACTTTTCTTCTTGCCACAACTTCTGATTTGGTCGAAAATAGGTGCTTTGGATGAGTGAGAAAGCTAGGTTTCGGTAAAAATGGGGGTTGGAAGAGAGAGAAAGTGAGATTGCAGGAGAAAAATAGGGGTTCCTTATATAGGCTGAGGGTAGGAGATCGATCTGGCTCTTGATGAGATCGATCTGCATTTGAATTTTTGGGACGATTTGGGGCAATTTATGCCTAGGAGATCGACCTGTCGAGGGGTGAGATCGATCTCTTTATGGCTTTATGAGATCGATCTGCTCCTTGAGGAGATCGATCTTCTCCCAAACAGAATCATTTGGAGATCGATCTCTTCTTCATGAGATCGATCTTCTCTCAAACAGAATCATAAGGAGATCGATCCTCTTCCATTGGAGATCGATCTGCTCCTCAAATTCCTCCTTCCTTGTCATTTTTAACTCACCAGATCGATCTCTCCTTCTCCCAGATCAATCTGTCCTCATAACTTCACACTTATTTTAAACACTTAACATATAAATCCCTAATTATCATTCCCCAATTCACTTAGCTCAATAAATTATACTTCATGTTCATATTACATAATTAAAATATGTTCAAAATTCTCAAATCTCATATCCTCCCTACCTTAAATAGAATTTGGTCCTCCAAATTCAACTCAACTATTCGAATAGATGGAGGTATTTCTCCTTCATAAGACTCTCTAGTTCCCACGTTGCCTCTTCCATTGAGTGATGTTTCCACAAAACTTTCACTAATGGGATGCTCTTAGTTCTCAGTACATTCTCTCTTCTATCGAGAATTTGGACGGGTTCCTCAATGTAGCTCATATCCTCTTGAATGTCCATCTCGTTATACTCTATGACATGAGAAGGGTCCGGGTGGTACTTCCTTAACATAGACACATGAAAAACATTGTGTATTCCAGACATCTGTGGGGGTAATGCTAATCTGTAAGCTACCTCTCCCACTCTCTCAAGAATCTCGAATGGTCCTATGTATCGAGGGCTCAATTTCCCTTTCTTCCCAAATCGCATGATACCCTTACTCGGTGATATTTTCAGAAATACTGTATCACCAACCTCAAACTCGAATGGCCGTCTACGCACATCAGCGTAGCTTTTCTGTCTACTTTGTGCAGCCCATAACCTTTCACATATGAGTTTCACACTCTATACGGCTTGCTCAACAAGCTCGGTAGCATTTATCTTTCTGTCACCGACTTCTTCCCAAGCTACATGGGATCTACACCTCCTACCATATAGAGCCTCAAAAGGTGCCATTCCAATACTCGCATGATAGCTGTTATTGTATGCAAACTCTGCTAGGGGCAGGTGATCATCCCATGATCCCTTAAAATCCATCGTACACGCCCTCAACATATCCTCCAGGGTCTGAATAGTCCTCTCTGACTGACCATCTGTCTGAGGATGATAGGCGGTACTAAAACTCAATCGAGATCCCATGGACTCCTGAAACTGGGTCCAAAATCTGAAAGTAAACTGGGAATCTCTATCAGAAGTAATACTCACTGGAGCCCCATGTAATCTAGCTATCTCGCTGACATACAGCTCAGCTAAGGCATCCACAGTATCTGTGCTCTTGATGGCAAGGAAGTGGGCACTCTTGGTCAGTCTATCCACTATAACCCATATAGCGTCACGACCTCTTCGGGTCCTCGATAAACCCATATTAAAGTCCGTAGTGACATGCTCCCATTTCCATGTAGGTACAGGTAAAGGCTGTAGTAGTCTTCGGGCTTCCGATGCTCAGCTTTCACTTGCTGGCATACTAAACACCTGGCCACATACTCTGCCACGTCTCGCTTCATACCACTCCACCAATACACCTTTCTCAGGTCTCGGTACATCTTAGTACTCCCTGGGTGCATGGTGTATCGCGAGCAGTGGGATTCTCTCAGTATCTGCCTCTTCAGGATATCATCGTTCGGTACACAAATTCGTCCTCTGAATCTCAACAATCCATCCTCACTGACTGCGAGATCCGACTGTGAACTCTGTTCAGCTTGGCTAACCATATCTATCAATCTCTGATCACTGCGCTGCCCAGTTCTAATCTGATCCATGATCCTGGGCTCTATAGCAAGCTAGCCAAAAACCCAGTCTCTATCTCTTTAACTCTGATCATCATTGTAGATATCATACTCTTCCTGCTCAGGGCATTAGCAACCACATTCGCCTTACCCGAATGATATAGAATCTCGCAGTCATAATCCTTAAGGAGTTCCATCCATCTCCTTTGTCTCATGTTTAACTCTTTCTGATCAAAGAGATATCTCAAACTCTTGTGATCAGTGAAGATCTGGAATCTTTCCCCATATAAGTAGTGTCACCAGATCTTCAAAGCAAATACCACAGCGGCTAACTCTAAATCATGTATAGGGTAATTCCGCTCATGGTCTTTCAGCTGTCGCAATCCATATGCGACCACTCTTCTGTGTTGCATAAGCACACACCCCAATCCTTGATGAGATGCATCACTATACACCGAGAATCCTCCTGATCCCTCAGGAATAGTTAACACAGGTGCCGCTGTCAATCTCCACTTTAATTCTTGAAAACTGAGCTCACATTGATCAGTCTATATAAATGGAGTCTCTTTAGTCGTGAGCTTAGTCAAACGAGCGGCAATCCGGGAAAATCCTTCCACAAATCTTCTGTAATACCCTGCCAAACCAAGGAAGCTTTGTACCTCGGTAACTGTCCTCGGTCTCTCCCAATTAAGCACAGCCTCCACCTTGCTTGGGTCCATTGATACTCTTTCCTCTGAGACTATATGACCAAGGAAAGCTATCTGATCCAGCCAAAACTCACACTTACTAAGCTTTCCATATAATTACTTATCTCGGAGTATCTGAAGTACTAACCACAGATGCTGTGCATGCTCCTCATACGATCGAGAGTACACCAGGATATCATCAATAAAGACTATCACAAATTTATCTAGATAGTCTCTGAACACCTCGTTCATCAGTCTCATAAATGCTGCAGGGGCGTTCGTCAATCCAAAGGACATCACCAGAAATTCATAATGGCCATACCTCGTCCTGAAGGCCGTCTTCGGAATATCTTCTTCCTTGATCCTCAATTGGTGATAGCCCGATCTCAAATCAATCTTAGAAAAGACTGATACCTCTCTCAGCTGATCAAGTAGATGATCAATCCTGGGCAATGGGTATTTATTCTTCACCGTGGCTTTATTCAACAACCGATAGTTTACGCATAATCTGAGACTACTATCCTTCTTCTTGATAAATAAAACCGGTGCTCCCCACGGTGAAACACTGGGCCTAATGAACCCTTGATCCAATAACTCCTATAGTTGTTTCTTCAAATCCTCAAGTTCCACTAATGCCATCCTGTAAGGAGGTTTAGAGATCGGCTGAGTATCTGGTACCAAATTAATGGTAAACTCTAGCTTTCTCTCTGGTGGTAAACCTGGCAATTCATCTGGGAAAACATCCAGAAATTCGCACACCACAGGTATATCCTCAATCCTCGAATGTTCCCGCTCATCGTCTGAGATGAGTGTCTCATAACCTTCACATGAACAATCATATTTAATATTCTCCAAAATAATATCAAAATTCTCAAATTACTTACTAGAATTCCACATATTCATTTCCTCAATATCTCAATCGTACACTGTAAGGTTCAGGTAGGGAGAAAGTTACAACCTTAGTGTAGCAATCTAAGCTCACTCGATTGGCTGCCAACCAATCCATTCCCAAAATTACATCAAATCCATGTATATTCAACATGATTAGATCTGCTAACATCCCTCTATCTCCCACCTTTATCTCACATCCTCTACAGATTAACTCAGTTCTCTGGGATTCACGCATAGGGGTATTTACATGTAGTATATATTCTAGAGGTTCAAACTTCAAGTTTAATCTACATGCAAAATGCTCGAAAATAAACGAATGCGTGGACCCTGAATCAATCAACACATGAGCCTTATGATTACAGACAGAGAGTGTACCTCTTATAGTTTCTGCAGAAGTGTCAGCAATCTCCTTATCTAGGGCAAACACACGTCCCTGGGTAACAGGTCTCTTTCCTTTCTCTGCAGCAGTGGCCTGTCTCGGGGGATTCACTCTCTAAGGCTGTTGTCTAGTGGGCTCCAAGACATGTGGTTTTTGAGGTTGAGGGCAATCCTTCACCATGTGACCCATGTCTCCACATCTAAAACATCCATGGATCGACCCAGTACAACTTCCCTCATGCATTCGACCACAATCTCTGCAAAACCTTATCTCAGGCCTGACATCTCGAGGGGTCTCTCTAATGTTAGGGTAACCTCAATCCTTCCTCTTCTGAAGGAACCTCTCCAGCCTCCGTTTGGAAAAGTGCTGGCCTCTTGCCCTTATCTCTATTCACCGCTCTGAGCTCATTCTGGGATTGTACCATTTCAATTCCTCTTTCAATCTCTTACGCTCGTCTCAGAGCATCTCCAAACTCAGTAATACATAGCCCTATCAATCTATCTCTGATGATGGGCTTCAATCCATACATAAATTTCTCTGTGCGGAGCTCTTCATTCTTAAAGGTCTCTGGGTCATATCTCAATAGCACTGTGAATTGGCTCTCATAGTCATCCACAGACATGTCACCCTGTACCAAACTCAAAAACTCGGCTTGTTTCTTTCTCTGGATGGCTCGTGGTACATATTGGGTCCTAAAGGCTGTCTGAAACTCTTCTCAACCAATCACATCTTGGCGGGATATCAGAATACCCTGGGTAGTACCCCACCAATCTCGAGCTCTCCCTTTCAACATATAGATACTCATACTGACCCTCTCAGCATCGGTGCACCCCAAAAAATCAAATATAATTCTCAATTTCGTCAACCACTCCTCAGCCTCTGTAGGATCCTTCTTTCTCTTAAATACGGGTGGATTCATCTTCAGAAAATCCTTTAGTCGGACCATACTTCTATCCTCAGGCTGAGTGACGGGAGGTATTGGGGGTATGGGAGGTCCTTGTGGTGGTGTAGGAGTAGTACCCGAGGCATTAACTCCAAAATGTTGCACGAATAACGCTGCCATCTACTCAAAACCTTGCCTCAATCTGGTTAAATCGAGAGTTAAGACTCTCTGGTTGTGGGACAGGTGGCGGAGGGGACTCTGCCTGCCTCCTCGAACGACCTTGTCGTCCACTCATTCTCTATCTTAACTCGTCTCCTGAGCATACATATCAGAATCGATTGAAATCTCAATCCTCAATTTCAGTTCATGACCAGACTATTACAGACACTTGGGATGTATTCTATTTCACTTAACCGACACTGACAGTACTAGACACCCTAAGCTCTGATACCAAGAAAACTCTGTCACGCCCTAGAAGTGCGAAAAATAGGGCTAATTTAAAACTTTTTACTTATTAATTCACAATTAAGGGTGCATTCCTGTGCAGTGTCATACATCATCATAATTATCATGCCTCAGGATCTCATCATAATATAGTATATATTGTATCATATACATTACTTGATCTCAAGTTAATTAATCCTAATACATCCCATACAATGTTATACATCAAGTGTCTGCAATTACAGTAATTGTCTGGGTACATGAAAAGATAAAAGATACCTCAAAATACAATATATGGCCTGGAGCTCAAGTCCTCCACTAGCCACTGCTTCGTACGTCGCAGGAAAACCCTTTTCACTTAAAGAAATCTGGGGGGAAAGAAAGCAGGGTGAGCTTCTAAATCGCTCAGTAAAGGGGGTAAGGGACTCATTTCATAAACCAAAATGCACACCACAAAATATTTATTTGTATGTGAAACTCATTAATCTCATTTGAAAACCATAGCATGAAAGTACTCAAAACGACATTCTCATGTCTCAAATCATGTGAAAACATGAAGTAAAAGGCTCAGTATAGAGCAATAACAAAGCATGTGAAAATAATGCGATAAATGCTTTCTCAATGAACGTGATAAAATCACTGAAATAGTAATGCACGTGGCACAGCCACTAAACACACGTGGCATAGCCACTGATTCAAATTCACACGTGGCATAGCCACTAAACACACGTGGCATAGCCACTGATTTAAATTCACACATGGCATAGCCACTAAACACACGTGGCATAGCCACTGAGTTAAATTTACACGTGGCACAGCCACAGGATAGGGTTTCACGTGGCAACGGCCACCAATTAGGGTTCTCACGTCGCAACGGCCACCAAATAGGGTTTCTCACGTGGCAACGGCCACCAAATGGGGTTTCTCACATGGCAATGGCCACCAAATGGGGTTTGTCACGTGGCAACGGCCACCAAATGGGGTTTCTCACGTTACCAAAATGGAGAAGAATCGGGCTTACATGCTACCAGAGCAATGCCCGGTGTGTACTCAGAATTACACACCTAAGTCTTAATCACATAAGACTAGTTTGCATTCACGTAGAACTCATGGTGGTTTTTCTTTCATAAAACTCATTTGAAAATCGTTTTGTACTCAACACAAAACATAATAAAACCCAGTTCCTACCGGCAAAGCACGTACACATTTCTCAAATCTCGATATTGCCTTAACGTAGAGCCCAGTTATAAACTCATAAAAACATTGGGCTCTAACCGGCTATAAAAATCGTGTGCAATTGTATCACAACACAACACTCAACATGCTTGTTTTATAAATCACAATTCATGCTATAATAGTTCGCAAATCACATACACAGATGGTTTAGTTTCCCTTACCTATTTGCACCTCGTATAGTGCAATCGTTTCCCCCGTATCGCGGACTAGCCTCGCATTCCATTCTGGAACTCCCGAGCTGTCCAAACGATGTTAAAACATCAATACTCAATTATCTCACCAACCTAAATTCTTAAAATCGAGCATAATTACTCATAACACCTCAAATCTCTTGATTCTCATAACTCTACTCCAAACTACACTCTTATTCACAACATCTCAACGTTCTACATTTCTCATGCCAATTATCTATGCTAATTCACCACATTGTCTAAATTTCTATTTATAGCTCAAATTCCCAAAATTGCTAAATATCATTATCACTCCAACCACATTGCAATTTCATCAATCCCTAATCATTTTTTCAGCTATTTCAACACAATGCCAACAACCATTATCATCAAAATCACCTCAAATATCAAGATCGGGGTTTAGAAACTACCCAAAGCTTGTGAAGTGCACAACCCACGCCTCGATTCGATCCGTCTTTCGATTTCCAAGTATGTTGCTCTCCCTTTGATGAGGAACAACTTTCCTTCTTGCCACAACTTCTGATTTGGCCAGAAATGGGTGCTTTGGATGAGTGAGAAAGCTAGGTTTCGGTAAAAATGAGGGTTGGAAGAGAGAGAAAGTGAGATTGCAGGAGAAAAATAGGGGTTCCTTATATAGGCTGAGGGTAGGAGATCGATCTGGCTCTTGATGAGATCGATTTGCATTTGAATTTTTGGGACGATTTGGGGCAATTTATGCCTAGGAGATCTATCTGTTGAGGGGTGAGATCGATCTCTTTATGGCTTTATGAGATCGATCTGCTCCTTGAGGAGATCGATCTTCTCCCAAACAGAATCATTTGGAGATCGATCTCTTCCTCATGAGATCGATCTTCTCTCAAACAGAATCATAAGGAGATCGATCCTCTTCCATTGGAGATCGATCTACTCCTCAAATTCCTCCTTCCTTGTCATTTTTAACTCACCAGATCGATCTCTCCTTCTCCCAGATCGATCTGTCCTCATAACTTCACACTTATTTTAAACACTTAACATATAAATCCCCAATTATCATTCCCAATTCACTTAGCTCAATAAATTATACTTCATGTTCATATTACATAATTAAAATATGTCCAAAATTCTCAGATCTCACATAGGGTGAGCTTCTAAATCGCTCAGTAAAGGGGGTAAGGGACTCATTTCATAAACCAAAATGCACATCACAAAATATTTATTTGTATGTGAAACTCATTAATCTCATTTGAAAACTATAGCATGAAAGTACTCAAAACGACATTCTCATGTCTCAAATCATGTGAAAACATGAAGTAAAAAGGCTCAGTCTAGAGCAATAACAAAGCATGTGAAAATAATGCGATAAACGCTTTCTCAATTAACATGATAAAATCACTGTAATAATAATGCACGTGGCACAGCCACTAAACACACGTGGCATAGCCACTGATTTAAATTCACACGTGGCACAGCCACTAAGCACACATGGCATAGCCACTGATTTAAATTCACATGTGGCACAGCCACTAAGCACACGTGGCATAGCCACTGAGTTAAATTTACACGTGGCACAGCCACAGGATAGGGTTTCACATGGCAACGGCCACCAATTAGAGTTTCTCACGTGGCAACGGCCACCAAATGGGGTTCTCACGTGGCAACGACCACCAAATAGGGTTTCTCACGTGGCAACGTTCACCAAATAGGGTTTTTCACGTGGCAACGGCTACCAAATAGGATTTCTCACGTGGCAACGGCCACCAAGTATACGTGGCATAGCCACAGAATGGGTTATTCTCACGTTACTAGAACGGAGAAGAATCGGGCTTACATGATACCAGAGCAATGCCCGGTCTGTACTCAAAATTACACACCTAAGTCTTAATCACATAAGACTAGTTTGCCTTCACGTAAAACTCATAGTGGTTTTTATCACATAAAACTAATTTGAAAATCGTTTTGTACTCAACACAAAACATACTGAAACCGAGTCCCAACCGGCAAAACACGCACACATTTCTCAAATCTTAATATTGCCTTAACGTAGAGCCCACTTATAAACTCATAAAAACATTGGGCTCCAACCAGCTATAAAAATCGTGTGTAATTGTATCACAACACAACACTCAACATGCTTGTTTTATAAATCACAATTCATGCTATAATAGTTCGCAAATCACATACACAAATGGTTTAGTTTCCCTTACCTCTTTGCACCTAGTATAGTGCAATCGTTTCTCCCGTATCACGGACTAGCCTCGCATTCCATTCTGGAACTCCCGAGCTGTCCAAACGATGTTAAAACATCAATACTCAATTATCTCATCAACCTAAATTCTCAAAATCGAGCATAATTGCTTATAACACCTCAAATCTCGTGATTCTCGTAACTCTACCCCAAACTACACTCTCATTCACAACATCTCAACGTTCTACATTTCTCATGCCAATTATCTATGCTAATTCACCACATTGTCTAAATTTCTATTTATAGCTCAAATTCCTAAAATTGCTAAATATCATTATCACTCCAACCACATTGCAATTTCATCAATCCCTAATCATTTTTCAGCTATTTCAACACAATGCCAACAACCATTATCATCAAAATCATCTCAGACATAAGGATCGAAGTTTAAAAATTACCCAAAACTTGTGGAGAGCTTATCTCTTGCCTCGATTCGATCCGTCTTACGATTTCCAAGTATGTTGTTCTCCCTTTGATGAGGAACAACTTTCCTTCTTGCCACAACTTCTGATTTGGCCGAAAATGGGTGCTTTGGATGAGTGAGAAAGCTAGGTTTCAGTGAAAATGGGGGTTGGAAGAGAGAGAAAGTAAGATTACAGGAGAAAAATAGGAGTTCCTTATATAGGCTGAGGGTAGGAGATCGATCTGGCTCTTGATGAGATCGATCTGCATTTGAATTTTGGGGACGATTTGGGCAATTTTATACCTAGGAGATCGATCTGTCGAGGGGTGAGATCGATCTCTTTATGGCTTTATGAGATCGATCTGCTCCTTGAGGAGATCGATCTTCTCCCAAACAGAATCATTTGGAGATCGATCTCTTCCTCATGAGATCGATCTTCTCTCAAACAGAATCATAAGGAGATCGATCCTCTTCCATTGGAGATCGATCTGCTCCTTAAATTCCTCATTCCTTATCATTTTTAACTCACCAGATCGATCTCTCCTTCTCCCAGATCGATCTGTCCTCATAGCTTCACACTTATTTTAAACACTTAACATATAAATCTCCAATTATCATTCCCACAATTCACTTAGCTCAATAAATTACACTTCAAATTCTTATTACATATTTAAAATATGTCCGAAATTCTTAGATCTCACATTGCCCTTCTCTGTTGTGGTAGCCCGTCTCTATGGGATTTGTTTATAGGGAACTTATCTCTCGGGTTGTCGTGGTTGCTCTAGGGGTTATGAAATCTGGTTCTGTGGGTAATCCCTGACGATGTGTCCCTTCTGTCCACACCCAAACAGCTCATTGTGGCCATAAGACAAACATCTCTATAGAGTTTTTTGCACTCTTTACACAACTTCCTATACTGTTGTGGACCTCTAGCAATCTGAGGAGCAAGCATAGGAACTGTGCGTCTAACAACCCTAGTTCAAAACTCATCTGTCCTCTGTCATCTGTGTAACATTTAGACCCCTCTCAATCATTTGTGCTCTACCGAGGGCATCTTGAATTTAGTAATCCATAACCCCAATAGTCAGTCTTGGATGGCTGACTTTAACACAGCTAGAAACCTCTCAGTTCGACGCTCTTCATTCCAAAATGTCTCAAGGTCATACCTCATCAGCATAGTAAACCGACTCTCGTATTCATCCATGGTCATACTGCCCTATACCAAATTTAAAAAGTTCATCTACCTCTTCTGATGGGAAGCTCGTGGAACATAATACCCTCTGAAGGTTGTCAAGAATGCGTCCCAACTAATCACCAGATGTTGAGCGTTCAGAAGGATCTTGGTAGATCCCCACAAATACTCTGCTTGGCCTTTCGACATGTACGTGGCCATAGAGACTTTCTCTACATCAGAACACCCTAAATAATCAAAGATCTTCTCGAGGTCTATTAGCCACTCTTCAGCCTCTACTGGATTCTTAACTCCTTTGAATGCTGAAGGCTTCATTTTTAGGAAGTCCCTCATCTACCAATATCCTTCTCTTTCGTCCGAGTCTGTATAGGCGGCTGAGGTACCATAGGTACTGGGGGTACTTGTGGAGGAGGAGGTGGAGGTGGTGTTTGTGGAGGAGTTGGCACCAGAGTAGGGATTAGTGTTCTGTCTGCTGAATCAGAGGCATTTGCCCCTAAGTTTTGGGCAACCATGGTAGGTAGTGATTCCAAACCTCGCTCGAGGCACTGCTCCAAATGCTGCTCAAATCGGGCTATACAAGTATTGGGACTCTCTGACTGTGGTGAAGGGGGTAGAGGTGGCTAAGCTTGCCTCCAACGACGTCATCGTCTTCCACTCATTCTGCACATCATCTAATATGTAAGACCCAATTTTTATCGTATTTCCTTATGATTCACACATTGTATGGATATTGTTATATGTCAATGGAATCATAAGATAGATGATTTTGATCATATAAATATGAATGAAGTAGTCGAACGTATGTAAATTTTGAAAATGGACAGTTAAGGAATTTCAAATTAAATTTATGAGATTTGAATTGTCCGGACAGAGATACGAATTTTAAATGAGAAATTATATTGGGTCCAAGAAGGAAAGTTGGCCTAAATTAGTCTCGAAAGTGTAGAAGGGTAAGACGATCAAAAGATCAAAATTCGGTATAAATTCGATAAGAAAATTTCATTAAAATATGGAATTGAGAAATCTTGTTTAATAACGAGCAAAATATTGAATTTCGAGTCCAATTTAATCAAGATATGAATTTATTGGAATTAATCAAAATTTTCACCTCGAAAAATTATCCCAAAAATATTAGAAAAATATACCAGAAAGACAAAATAAGACAGATAAATTCATTTATTGATTAAATGAATTAAATAAGATTTTTTTAGATTTTTTGGGGATGAAATAATATTTTATTGATTAAAATAATAATAAAAAGAAAAATTAAAAAAAGAAGAAATTGAAATCTGAAAAATGCGAAAGGAAACTAAAAGAGAAAACAGAGAATCCTGAAGACGAAGAAGTCGAGGGAGAAGCCGACGAAGCACCAGAGATCGATGAGGCCAGATGAGGTCAGACGAAGGGTAACGATCGTCGTGGGAGCTACCAGCAGCTGTGACGCGCACCGACGGCACCGAAAGAAGCAAGATCGATGAAGTGAGGTCGAAAAGAGGAGAAGGCAAATCTGGCGATCATCGGCGTGATTTGACCCTATCCAAGGCCAATCGAGTATTCCCCTGCTCGAGACAAGCCGAACAGCGACAGCGAGGCATCGAAAAATGCCCAAACGATGCTGAAACAACGAAAAGAGACTGAACCGGTCGGCTGGTTCAGTGAGAAAGGTTTTGTGTTGAACCAGACCGGACCTGTTCAGCCAAGGAGAGAAGGGAGAAAAAGAAAAAAAGAAAAAGGAAAAAAAGAGAGGGAAATTCTCGAGGATACCTCAGATTACAGGTAAGTCGATAAGCAGTCAAATTGAGTGAATTGATTTCTGAAAAAATTATTTAAAATTATATTTGATCGAAAATTAACCTGGAATTAAATAGAAAATTGTGCAGTTCAACGATAAATCACGTACGTGAGCCTGATCGAACTCCAATTCACATACCATCACATAATTTCGAGTAAGTAAAGCTCATTTGCAACAATAGTATGAATATTGTGCAATTGGAATTTATTTTGCGAATTTTGGATTAATTTCTACATAAAATAAATTATATTTGGATTTTTGAATTAGTTGTCGTAAATGACATACGGGCTATCCAATGAGTTTTGGAACGAAGCTCGATGAGTATTGATAAGCCAAATGAGCCCAATAGACCCGAAGAAGGGATTTAATAAGTGCAAACAGGCTGAAAAAGCGATCGAGGCCCATTAAGGTGCAATCGAGCCCAATAAAGTAAAATGGTTCCAGTATTTTAGATTCGATCAGTAAGAGTGAAATATTGATAAGTATATTAGACCTGACCCAAATACGTGGTTATATGCAGCTCCGTAGACTTAGTTTGGAGAGAATTGGACTGAGAGACCTGGTAAGGTCAAGACAGGATAAGCTCGTGCGTGATTCCAGGTAAGGGAATTTTACGGACTGCTATAGGTAACTTTACGCAATTTTGACCTCATTTACATTCCCTAAAATTGTCTGAAAGGTCTAGATTTAAAATAAGAGTTTTGGTGCCCGGATTGGCAAATGAACAAAATACCACTATGAAGGGTAAAATTTCCAAATTGAAGAAAAGTTAGGAGGAGTAAGAACAAAAGGTTCCTGCTTGTTTTTGAGGTGTTTTGACACGTGTATGGATAGGCTGGCTAGCTTTTATATACAAATGCAATACATTGCATATTTTCAACAATGTGATTTCTTTTGAAAATTGTTTTGAGATAATAGAGCCGCTTACGTGATTTTATGAAAATGTGACATGCTAGAGCTCAGCTCGCACAAGTTTTGATTTGTGTGATGCATGCATTAGTGTTAGAGCAGGGGCTGGCACTAGAGTTTTACATGCATTGGTGCTGGAGTCTAACTCGTACCAGATTTTCATATGATTTTCGTGACAGGGTGCTGGAGTCCAACTCACACCAGATTTTCACTTGATTTTTATGACAGAGTGCTGGAGCTTAGTTCGCACTAGTTTTACATGACTTTGACAGAGTGTTGGAGCTTAGCTCGCACTAGATCTTTTGAGATTTTATGAAACGCGTGCTGAAGCTTGGCTCGCACGAGATTTTCCTTGATTTTATGAGAGTGCTGGAGCATTGCTCGCACTAGTTTTATGAGAACATGCTATGAGCCGTGCTTGGAGTGTCAGGTAGACTGTGTGTCACATCGATTAAATAGGCTCACACGTGTGTTTTGAGACAAGGCACGAGTATGGATATGAGATATGGGTCCACAGAGTACGTTGTACCGTGCAAGTAGCATGGAGTACGTTGTATCATGCTATAATTGATTATGTGGCATCTTCGGATGTGAGTGGCCTCTTCGGATGCGAGTGATCGGGCAGGACCGACGGGATGGACTAACCCACCTCCCGGGGTGATTCCCAATAGTGGTGAGACCCCGCACACAGGATCCGTGTAGCAGTGGGATCACGAGCATATGCCCATAGTCCTGGTTATTTATCGGAGGTATATATATTGCCTAGTCTCGCATGTTATTACTTGATGTTTTTTAGAATCATGTTTTGTGGACTTTTGTGTGAGCCTAGATCACCCGAGGGAGGGGTTGGATCCTGACTGAGATATGATTTTGATGAGAATGAAATTGGGTTTTACACTGAAACTTGCATAAAGTTATTTTCCAAGCTATTTAAACCCATGAGTGATTTAAACTGGTTTTACATGACATTCATTTGTGTGGCATATGGGTATGCGTGAACGTTTATTTGCAAATTATGTGGAGAAAGGATGGTTTATGCATGGAACCACGTTCATGTAGGTTGTATGGTCCCTACTTGTTCGTAGGATTACCTTACTGAGCTTAATGTGCTCACCCTTTTCATTTTTCCTGCACAGATTTCTTTCAGTAGACTTCGAGACGACTGAGTACTGCATTTCTTATATCCGCTGCTACCTATCATTTTGAAGTATATACACTTGTACATATTGTATCTGAATAAGAATAGCATAATAATATGTTTGTAGTAACTTTCAGGGATGTATAGACATTGTAAACACTTGTAAATGAATGGTGGGACTGGCATTGAAGCACAACCTAATAGTTAGTGGAGTGTGGTCACGATCAGAGGACAGGTATGTATGAAGGAAAAAATGAAAAATTTACTCTGATTTTTGGGTCGTGATAATTGGTGGTATCAGAGCGAAATTGGTCTAATGTGTGTCAATGTTAGTAATTAGGAAATTACATCCTCGTGTTACTATGCTTGGTTAGATACAATAGTGTATATTGAGATGGGTTTTAACTAAGAAATGGTTGTGAATGCAATAATATAGGCATTATGTCTATTACCAGACGCGGTAGAGGAGGTCGAGCACGAGGCAAAGGCCGTAGACGTAGGCCTGAGCATGCTAGTCGTGCTGAGTCGACCCATAAGACTCATAGGAGGTTGAGGTGGAGACTGATGTTGAGCATACTCCACAAGGTCCTATAAAGAGACCAGCAGTATTGAGACACGCTTCACGATGATGGAGTGGAATGTAGAAAATATTTTTAAGTTGTTTACTCAGTCTATGTAGGTAGTTGAGGATAGGCATGGTAAAGCCTGAATGGATGCCACATACTATAGAGATTCCCACACCCCTCCGGTACTTAACAAAGTAAAGAAACCAATAGTTACTAAGGACTTGGTGAATGAGATAGCGAAGTTGTATGGATTCTTTCGGTGTATGTTGACTGAGAAAGTGACTTTTAAATACGTTTATGTTAGAGGGCGAAGCGGAGCATTGGTAGAAATCTACTTGACCCATTTTAAGAGTTAGACATCCATGACTGATATGGGAGATAATTCTAGATGCATTTCGGGTAAAGTATATCCCAAATACTACTCAGAGGAAGTTACAAATGAGTTTATGAGTTTAGTTCAGGGAAACCAAATCTATTGATAAGTATGAATCTCAGATTACATCCCAGGGCAGGTATGAACCAATATTGTGGACAGTGAGAGTCGGAAGGTTCGAAAGTTCATGGAAGGACTCAGATCGTCTATCAAAGTTGATTGGCCCGTTAGATATCACTATTTACGATGAGGTAGTGCGCAGATCACAATGCATGAATAAGATTAGGAATTGCATGCCTCTAAGTTTGAGAAAGGCAATAAGGGCCGAAATAGAGAAAAAAATGAAATAGTGGATAACAGAGAAGTCAAAGCGAGAAAGAGGCGGTTTGGTAGGAAATTTAGAGTTAGTGAGTTATGGGGTAAGATGATTGGTAATCCCCAGGGTATCCAGTTTTAGCGCTTACACGGATATTGTGATTGGAGGACCCCGACCTGCTAATAGGTAGTGTTGGATGTGTGATAGTTACCACGAAAATAGGTGGTTGAATAAAGGCGAGTGTATGACTTGGACCAAGACACTATTGATGCTTCATTTGATGTGGTGTAAGGTACCATCTTGATTGTTAATATTGAAGCAATTATTTTAATTGATCCTGGTACTACACATTTATTCATACCGTCGTCATTTGCATATAAGTTAGTGAAATATGTGAAACCTATATCATTAGGTGAAATGGTGATAGTTAGCACCCCAATGAAAGATAGTCTGCTAATTGAATATGTCGGTAGAGATTGTAAGTTGAAAATGGGGGAAAGGAAAATGCAGACTAATCTCATTCTATGAATTATGAGTGTTTTGATGTAATATGGGGAATAAATTGATTGGCTGCAAACTATGTTGCTGAAATTGCTATTCTAAGATAGCGATGTTTTACCCTAGAAAAGTGTACAGTAAGTTTTAACAAGTAATGAAAGAGTTTTGTTGTAGTTGATATACAAAATGAGATAAGTTTTGAGATGTGATAGATCTTGAATACAAGATATATTGGAATAAGAGGCATATGTAAGGTAAGAATATCTCTGATATGTGAAGTAATTTGGATTAAGCAATATGTACTGAATATGAATTGTGACCAAGGATAAGGGGGATATATCCACAACCAGTCCATGTGGTCAAGTCTGAGGGTTAATAAAGTTGTTTCAAAATACCTCCCCACCTGAAGATTTGACAGCGTCTAGAAGTACACATAACCTATAAATGAAAATCGACAGTCATAATATATACATTTAAATTTAGGGTACCTTTACTTGTACGATAAAGAAATATAGAATTCGATTAATCATGAAGGTTTAAAAATTAAAATTTTATAAAAGCTGTTAATATAAGAAAAAAGAAATGACGCGGGTTAGTATCTTGAACCAAAGCGATTTCGAAATGGCATTATACATTTATGCGTACATAGGTTAAGGATATGGGTGATTGAAATATTTAGTGGAACTCAACTACGATGAGGTTCTTTTCTCATACTGACATTTGTTCTGTCGTAGTGAGCCTAAAAGTTGAAAACTAGACTTGATTTATCGAATCGAACAGGATTAGCGTAAGTATTTCATTATACTATTAATGATCCATTGGGTTAGCTGCGAATAGCGCAAATTGTTTTTAGATCGATTGGAAGTCTGGGTTATCCGTTGAGAATTTGGAATGTGGATGTGCCCAATGACAATTCATTGTACTCATTAGGGCATTGATGATGAGGTATTTAAACTTTACCTGGACCGATTTGTTATCATCCTTATTGATGATATTTTAGGTGTATTTAAAGTCCAGGGAAAATCATAAGCAACAATTGGAAATTGTTTTATAGATGATTTGTTGAGAGTTCTCAAAATGGACTACTTTGTTGACACGTTTAACTTAGAAAAAGTTGTATTTGAATGGGATGATAGACGTGATAGTAGTTTTTATGTATTAAAGTATGAACTGACCACCGCATTTATTCTCACCATACCCCAACAGATTAAGAGGTTTCTCAGGATATATGGATGTCTTGAAAACAAGATTGGGTTGTGTGTTGAAGCAAAATGAGATGATAGTCACGTATGGATCCAGACAATTCAAGGACCATAAAAGGACTATCTGGCCCATTATTTAAAGTTGGTAGTCGTAGTAATGCACTAAGGGTATGGTGCCACTACTTTTACAGTGAGAAATTTCAGGTATGTATTGATCATAAAAGTCCCAAGTATCACGAGGCTATTTGAGTGATGGTCGATAGATTGATTGAGTCTACCCACTTTCTGGTTATGAAAGGCATATATACTCTGAGTACGTGAGCAGATTTATATAAGTAAGAAGATTGTGGAACAATAGGTAGCATTCCAGGGAGTATTCTATCAGATAAGGATTCTCGCTTCACTTCCCATTTCTGGGAACATGTTTCAGGAAGCCATGGGAACCCAGTTGAGTGTGAGCACAGCGTTTCGTCCTCAAACAGATGCTCAGTCAGAGAGGACTGTACGAGTTCTGGAGGATATGATGTGAACGTGTACAATTGATGTTAGAAGCTCCTGGAATGATCATTTGTTATTAGCTAAATTGCCCACAGCGATAGTTATCACTCGAGTATCGATATGGGATTGTGTGAAGTATTGTTTGGCCGTAAGGGTTACTTTTTCGAATGGATAGAAAGAAGTGGAGGACCGATAGAAAATTGCTCTCGATCTAGTATAATAAGCCTATGAAGGTGTTCAGCTGATTGTGAGAGAATGAAAACACCTTAAAACAAATAGAAAATCTATGCTGACAAGAGATGGGGATCGTAAGGATTCATCGAGTGTGAATCAGTGTGTTTGGAACTTTCTTTTTCTAAAGGTTTAATGAGATTCGGGTATTAAACAAGAAGGAGAAGGTGTTGAGGTTTAAGATGATCTCCTAATTATAGTCCTTCGGTAGTATTACACTTCAGAGGAATTTAAATAGGAGCTGGAGAGTAAGAGTATGATATGTGTGAAGTATCTGGAGTGACCTACAGACTAACTTGGTTCGAATTTGGAGGACCAAATTTCTAAAGTAGGGGAGATTATGTAAGACCCAATTTTTATATTATTTCCTTATGATTCACACATTGTATGGATATTGTTATATGTTAATGGAATCATAAGACAGATGCTTTTGATCATATAAATATGAATGAAGTAGTCGAACGTACGTAAAATCCAAAAACGGACAGTTAAGGAATTTCAAATTAAATTTATGAGATTTGACATGTCCGGACAGAGATACAAATTTTAAATGAAAAATTATAGTGGGTCCAAGAAGGAAAGTCGCCTAAATTGGTCCCGAACGTGTAGAAGGGTAAAACGGTTAAAAGACCAAAATTCGGTATAAATTCGATAAGAAAATTTCATTAAAAATATGGAATTGAGAAATCTTGATTAATAACGAGGAAAATATTGAATTTCGAGTTCAATTTAATCAAGATTGAATTTATTGAAATTAATCGAAATTTTTACATCAAAACATTATCCCAAAAATATTAAAAAAATATACCGAAAAGACGAAATAAGACAGATAAATTCATTTATTGATTAAATAAATTAAATAAGATTTTTTTTAGATTTTTTGGGGATGAAATAATATTTTATTGATTAAAATAATAATAAAAATAAAAATTAAAAAAAAAAGAAGAAACTGAAATCTGAAAAACGCGAAAGGAAACTGAAAGAGAAAACAAAAAATCTTGAAGACGAACAAGTTGAGGGAGATACCGACGAAGCACCAGCGACCGACGAGGCCAGGAGAGGGCCGACGAAAGGTGACGATCATCGTGGGAGCTACCAGCAGCCGTGACGCACACCGACAGCGCCGAAGAAAGCCAGATCGACAAAGTGAGGTCGAAAAGAGAAGAAGGCAAATCCGGTGGTCATCGGCGGGATTTGACCCTATCCAAGGCCAATCGAGTATTCCCCTGCCCGAGACGAGCTGAACAGCGGCAACGAGGCGTCGAGAAACGACCAGACGATGCCGAAACGATGAAAAGAGACTGAACCGGTCGGCTAATTCAGTGAGAAAGGTTTTGTACTGAACCGGACCGGACCGGTTCAACCCGGGAGAAAAGGGAGAAAAAGAAAAATAAAAGAAAAAAGGAAAAAAAGAGAGGAAAATTCCTGAGGATACCTTAGATTACGGGTAAGTCGGTAAGCAATCAAATTGACTGAATTGATTTATGAAAAATTTATTTAAAATTATATTTGATCGAAAATTAACACGGAATTAAATATAAAATTGTACAGTTCGACGATAAATCACATACGTGAGCTCGATCGAACTGCAATTCACGTACCATCACATAATTTCGAGTAAGTAAAGCTCATTTGCGACAATAGTATGATTATTACGCAATTGAAATTTATTTTGTGGATTTCGGATCAATTTCTGCATAAAATAAATTATATTTGGATTTTTGAATTAATTGTCATAAATGACATACGGGCTATCCAATGAGTTTTAGAACGAAGCCTGATGAGTATTGATAAGCTAAATGAGCCCAATAGACCCGAAGAAGAGATTTAATAAGTGGAAACGGGCTGAAAAAGGGGCCGAGGCCCATTAAGGTGCAATCAGGCCCAATAAAGTAAAACGGGCCCAGTGTTTTAGATTCGATCAGTAAGAGTGAAATACTAATAAGTATATTAGAACTAACCCAAATACGTGGTTATATGTAGCTCCGTAGACTTGGTTTGGAGCGAATTGGACTGAGAGACTTGGTACGGTCGAGACAGGAAAAGCTCGCGCATGATTCCAAGTAAGGGAATTTTACGGACTGCTAAAGGTAACTTTACGCAATTTCGACCTCATTTACATTCCCTAAAATTGTCTGAAGGGTCTAGATTTAAAATAAGAATTTTGGTGCCCAGATGGGTAAATGATCAAAATACCCCTATGAAAGGTAAAATTTCCAAATTTAGGAAAAGTTGGGAGGTGCAAGAACAAGTGGTTCCTACTTGTTTTTGATGTGTTTTGACACATACATGGGTAGGTTGGCTAGCTTTTAAATAAAAATGCACAACATTGCATATTTTCAACAATGTGATTTCTTTTGGAAATTGTTTTGAGGTAACAGAGCCGCCTACGTGATTTTATGAAAATGTGATGCGCTAGAGCTCAGCTCGCACGAGTTTTGATTTGTGTGATACATGTATTAGTGTTAGAGCAGGGACTCGCACTAGAGTTTTACATGCATTGGTGCTAAAGTCTAACTCACACCAAATTTTCATATGATTTTCGTGATAGGGTGCTAGAGTCCAACTCGCACCAGATTTTCATGACAGAGTGCTGGAGCCTAGCTCGCATTACTTATCAGTATTTCGCTCTTACTGATTGAATCTAAAACACTGGGCCCATTTTACTTTATTGGGCCCGATTGCACCTTAATGGGCCTTGACCCCTTTTTTAGCCCGTTTACACTTATTAAATCCCTTCGTCGGGTTTATTGGGCTCATTTGGCTTATCAATACTCATCGGGCTTTGTTCAAAACTCATTGGATAGCTCGTAAATTATTTAGGACAATTAATTCAAAAATCTGAATATAATTTATTTTTTATGTAGAAATTACACCGAAATATGAAAAATAAATTCCAATTGCGTAATAATCATATTGTTGCCATAAATGAGCTTTACTGACCCAAAATTATGTGGTGGTGAGCAAATCGAAGTTTAATCGGGCTCACGTACATGATTTATCGTCGAACTTCACAATTTTATATTTAATTTCAGGTAAATTTTCGATCAAATATATTTTAAATAAATTTTCTAAAAATCAAATCGATCACTTTTGACCTCTTACTGACTTACCCGAATTTCGGTGTATCCCCGAAAATCTTCCCCTTTTTCCTTTTTCTCCTTTTCTTTCTTTTTCTCCCTTTTTCCTTTCTTTCTTGGCTGAATAGGTCCGGTCCGATTCTGCCCGATTCAGACCGGTTTGATTTCCTCCTTCGTCGTTCGGAGCTTCGTCGATCGGTTCTTCGCAGGCTTTCATCTCCAGCAAGTCCGTCTGGCTGTCCGATGCACGGATCTGGTGTTGGTTTCGCTAGGACTGGCTGAAAAGTGGCTGGTCCGGCCTCTTCTGTCTTCGACATCGGTAGTACCTCTCTTTTTCGTCGTTTTCGGCCCTTTTTGTCGTCGACGGTGGCGAATCGATCCTTCTCCTAGTCGGTGGCGAGGCCCACTCCCTTCCCCCGACCTTCGTCCACCTCCGTTCCCTCTTTTTCTCTCTCTTTCTCGCTCATTCTCTCTCAGTCTCCATTCCTCTCTCTCTCTCTCTTGCGCGTCGCCGTTGTCACGACCCTCAACTTACCAAAATACGTACAAATTTTTCGCATTTTCATGCGTCAATCTTTAATCATCCTTCCTCGATCGTGAACAACCACACTCATAACAGTTGGGCTGTGTGTCGACGTCTAACTCACTCCACCATGCCAATTCAATTTGAAACATTATTTATGAGTAAACACTTGTATAAATGTATATATATCAGAGTTGTTACATGTGTTTACATTGTTTTACATCCCCAGTAGTTACATACAAAATGCTACTGTGCTATGTCTAGTTTAGATACAAAATAATCCAAGTGTGTATACCTTTAACGATGGGATGCAGCGGATTACCAAAAGGGAAACGCCTCCAGTCACGCTCAATCTATACTCAACACTCTGTAGAGAGGGGGAAAATAAGGGGGTGAGCAAACCACACGCTCAGTAAGGCAATCATGCGAACAGGTAGATACTGCACTATCTATGTGATCGTGATGCCATGCTCAAAAGCATTTCATTCATTATTTATCTCAAAACATGAGTGTATGATTGTGTTAATGGTATGTAAAGCATTCATGCTATTAAAATCAAGTGCACATTTCAACTCAAAGCATGGTATAAATCATCATGCATAATTCACAATAAAGCATGGCATTAAACATCATGCATCCGTGCACTTTAAAAACCATTAACAATCAATTTCAACATTGGTCAGGTCTCGGCCCATCCCTCGGGCTTTCCTGACCCACAAATCATTTTCAAACATGGATTTATTCTCAAATAGCAATAGACATGTGAGATATGCAGTTCAACAACAGGTAATAACCTCAAGGCCTATGTACATAACCTGTGATACCGGCTACACGGATCAGGTGTGCGGGATATCACCACTATCTGCTTCCACACGGGAGGTGGGTCAAATCCTAACCACCGGTCCATAGCAGATCACGTCCGAAGACGACCATCACAACTCAACATGGTACAATGTAATCCATGCTACATGTACGGTACAACGTACTCCGTGGACCCAATCAACACCTCGTATCATGCCACATCTCAAACGCACGTGTGAGCCTATTTAATCGGTGCGACATCTTGTCTATCCGAAGCTCCTAACACGGCTAATTAATCATGTCAAAACAATGCACGTGTGAGCCTATTTAATCGATGTGACACTCAGTCTACTCAAAGCTCCAAACACGGTAACATGCAAGGTGGGCATCCAGTGCGAGACAAACTCGAGCACAATGCCAAAACAATTATGAAATCCATGTGAAAACTAGTGCCTCTTGCACTCATGTGTATAAAACACGTCAAATCTCATGCTAGTCATACTCTAGCACGCTTTCATACTCACGAAATCATGTAGGTGGCTCAAAACTTTGCAAAGTACGGTAAACAAAACCAAAACACACTCATTTCTTTTGCAAATCATTTCAATGTTAGCCAACCTACCAATCATTTGCTAAAAAGCAATAAAACATGATTTTCAAAGCAATATGCTTTTGTTTTCATGCACATTTCTCAAACTCCCAACTTTTACCCTTCAATCACCCAATATCGTTTCCTAATCTCATGCATTCTAGCAAAACATTTAAGCGCCCAAATTGCGTACAGATATCTCTAAGAGTCCACACAATTCCCTTACCTCGATTTACTTGGTGTGACTCCTTTCCTTTTAGCTTCTCACGCTCTTGGCTCAACTTGCCTCGGCGTATCCTCGGAAGCTGCGATTCATTCATTAAATCGATTGAGTTAATGCATTTAACCCATAATTGACTTCACTAGTCAATATTATTCACTTATGCATTTTACAAATGCCTTAACCCACATTTTACCTCTTTTAGGTAAATCTCACAATTTATCCACTAACCACATCTTAAAATTATACCACAACACTATTTATAACTTCTACATATCTCATTCATCTTTAATCTCCATACATTCCACTTTCTCACTCTAGACCATTTCTAGGTCATAATCATTCCAATGTATTTAGATAGTTTCTAACCATCCATACTCATGCCAAACAACTCCAAAATCAATTAAATAAACAATGTACCATAGTTGGAGTGTTAGAATCTTACCAAATTTGATTTCTCTTCTTGCTCAAATGACAATGCCCTTAACTCCTTTAATACCAACAATGGGAAGATGCTTTCCAACTATGTTGTTCTTCTCTTTGATAGGAGCAACTTTGTCTCTAATGGTCTCTCTTCAAACCTCACTGAAAATGGCTGATTTTTGAGAGAGAATGTTAGGTTTTTGGGTTGAAAGTGGAAGGTTTGTGTTTTTCCCGAAATTTTCTGATTTCCAGCACTCCTTATATAGAAATAACTTGAGGAGATCGATCTGGTCCAAGAGGAGATCGATCTGGTCCCTTAAAATCCCTCTTTTTCACAGTATTTTTAAGCCTGAGATCGATCTGTCGAAGCATGAGATCGATCTGTCGAGGCATGAGATCGATCTGCTCCCAAACAAAGAGCTAAGGAGATCGATCTTGGTGCTTGGGGATCAATCTTTTCACTACAGAATGCTTAGGAGATCGATCTGGCTCCATTAGAGATCGATCTGCTCTATTCTTTTGCCTAAATAAGAGCATTCTGGCTCTTCTAGATCGATCTCTCATCCCATAAGATCGATCTGCCCTTCACAATTTTTAGATTTTCTGCAGTTCTTCTGCAGCAACACTTATCAAACATCCTTAATTTGCTACCATGATCCTTTCCTCATTCATTCATCTTTGAGTCTTAAAAATGGCATCCATCCTCACTTCATACACATTAAAACTTGTGTAGAATCTTTGTATGACCAATGGTGCTTAATATAAACAAAAATGGAAGTGCACAACTTATGCAATACTACTTCCATTTTACCAAACTATTCATAATCCATTCTACACACATTCTCCACATGTTTAAGTCCATTTCTACACATTCATACATAATGAACTTGTATGTACGATTACCACTCTCATTACAAGTGTGTACATTACTTATGAACTTACATCACATATACTTCACTCATGAATTCATAGTACAACTCTATTTACACTTCTATGTACATATATACCCTTATACATATACGGGGTCTCACATTCTCCCCCACTTAGAAAATTTGGTCCTCTAAATTGGAACCAATTATTCTGTGAACAACTCGGGATACCTCTCCCGCATCAAACTCTCCAATTCCCATGTGGCTTCTTCCACAGTGTGATGTTGCCAAAGTATCTTCACCAAGGGAATTGTCTTTGTCCTCAGCACTTTCTTTTTTCTGTCCAATACCCGAACTGGCTTCTCATCATAGGTCATACCCTCATTGAGCTCCAAAGGCTCATATCTTATCACATGTGTCGGGTCCGGGTGATACTTCCTCAACATGGATACGTGGAAGACGTTATGCACACTTGCCAACTCTGGTGGCAATGCCAACCTATACGCCTTGTCTCCCACCTTATCAAGTATCTCAAATGGCCCTATATATCTAGGGCTCAACTTTCCCTTCTTCCCAAATCTCATAATTCCCTTCGAAGGGGAAACTTTCAGAAACATTGACTCACCCACCTCAAACTCTAGTGGTCTCCATCTCTTGTCAGCATAACTCTTTTGCCTGCTCTGAGCTGTCCGTAACCTCTCACATATCAATTGGACGTCCTCAGAGGCTTGTCTAACGAAGTCGGGAGCAAAGATCTGTCTATCACCAACCTCTTCCCATCTAATAGGGGAATGGCATCTACGCCCATACAATGCCTCATATGGTGCCATCCCGATACTCGCATGAAAACTGTTATTATACGCGAACTCTGCGAGTGGCAAATGGTCATCCCGGGAGCCTCCAAAATCCAATGCACAATCTCTCAACATATCCTCCAGGGTCTGTATAGTCCTCTCTGACTGACCATCTGTCTGAGGATGAAACGCGGTGCTAAAATTCAACTGGGTCCCCATCGCTTCTTGAAAATGTTCCCAGAAGTGGGAAGTGAAGCGGGCATCCCTATCAGAAACAACGCTCACTGGAATTCCATGTAGCCTCACTATCTCGCGCACATATAGGTTTGCTAACTGGCTCAGAGTATCGGTAGCTCTCATAGCTAGAAAATGGGCTGATTTCATCAACCGATCCATAATCACCCATATGGCATCATGACCTCTCCGGGTCCTCGGTAATCCCATCACAAAATCCATGGTGACATGCTCCCACTTCCATGTCGGTATCGGTAGAGGCTGCAATAACCCTACAGGCTTTTGATGCTCTACCTTCACCTGCTGACAAACGAGACACTTAGCAACATATTCAGCAATGTGCTTTTTCATTCCAGACCACCAATAAACCTTTCGAAGGTTTTGATACATCTTAGTACTCCCTGGATGTATCGTATACTTCGATGAGTGAGCCTCTGTCAAGATCTACCTTTTGATCTCTGCATCATCAGGAACACATATCCTACCTCTGAACCTCAACAATCCGTCCGAACTCAACCAAAAGTCCGTCTCTATACCCCTCTGTATCTGCCCGACAATATCACTACACTGCTGATCAACTCGTTGAGCCTGTCGGATTCGATCTACCAGATCCGGTTCCAACTGCAGGCTAGCTATCATAAATCCACTATCAGCGTCAGGTGGGGTCATATCCAAACTGAGGTTCGTGAACTGTTCCAACAGCTCGTGTTCCCTGATCATCATAAATGATACCATCCCAAGATGCTTCCTACTCAATGCATCAGCAACCACATTTGCTTTACCCGGGTGGTATAGGATCTCACAATCATAATCCTTTAACAGCTCGAGCCATCTCCTCTGTCTCATGTTCAGCTCTTTCTGTGAGAATAGGTACTTAAGGCTCTTATGATCTGTATAAATCTGAAATCTCTCACCATAGAGGTAGTGGCGCCATATCTTCAGCGCAAACACCACCGCTGCCAACTCCAAGTCATGGGTCGAGTAGTTTCTCTCATGATCCTTTAACTGTCTTGATCCATAGGCTACTACCTGCCCATCCTGCATCAATACACAGCCCAATCCTAGATGTGAAGCATCCGTATACACCGAGAAACCTCCTGAGCTGGTAGGAATGGTGAGTATTGGAGCTGTAGTTAATCTCCTTTTCAACTCCTCAAAACTTTCTTCACACTTATCGTCCCACATAAACTCCATATTCTTTCTTGTGAGACGTGTCAAAGGAGCAGCTAACATCGAAAATCCCTCTACAAACCTTCAATAATATCCAGCTAAACCTAGGAAACTCCTGATCTCTGTCTCTGTCTGGGGTCTTTGCCACTGAACTACGGCCTCAATCTTAGATGGATCCACTGATACTCCAACCTTCGATACTATGTGACCCAGAAAAGAGATCTGTTCCAACCAAAAGTCGCACTTACTGAGTTTAGCGTACAACTTCTTCTCTCGGAGGGTTTATAGCACTATCCTCAAATGCCTTTCATGTTCCTCTCTAGACCTTGAATACACCAGTATATCATCAATAAACACAATAACAAATCGATCCAAGTACTGGTGGAATACCTCATTCATCAAAGACATAAAAGCTGCGGGAGCATTCGTCAACCCAAATGGCATAACCATAAACTCATAATGTCCATACCGGGTGCGAAAAGCTGTCTTGGGTACATCTCCATCTCGTATCTTCAACTGATGGTACCCTGATCTCAGATCTATCTTGGAAAAGACCTGCGCTCCCTTAAGCTGATCCAACAAATCATCGATACGTGGGAGGGGATACTTATTCTTGATGGTGGCCTTATTCAACAACCGGTAGTCTATACACAGTCGGAGGCTTCCATCCTTCTTCCTTACAAACAGAACCGGTGCTCCCCAAGGTGAGACACTCGGCCTGATGAACCCCTTCTCCAGCAACTCTTGTAATTGTTTCCTTAACTCCTCTAACTCAACTTGAGCCATTCTGTATGGTGGCTTGGACATCGGCTCTGTACCAGGTGCCAAATCTATACCAAACTCCATCTCCCTATCTGGAGGTAACCCTGGTAACTCATCCGGAAAGACATCCGAAAATTCCCTAACCACTGGTATGTCTTCCAATTCCGAACGTGCCTTATCCGTCTCAATCACAAAAGTGATGAATCCTTCACATTATTCTTTCCACCATTAGTATCATAAATCATCACATCACATACATAAATGAAATCAAATTTATCTTTCATACATCATGTATCAAGATTGTACTCATCACACTTATAATTATCATGTTCTTTAATTTCATTTCACAAAATTAACCACAAGATTGTCTATCCTTGGAAACATCAAAGTTTTTGCATGACAATCCATAATAACATGATTGACAGCCAACCAATCCATTCCTAGGATAACATCAAAATCACGCATATTTAATAAAATTAAATCGGCTGCCATCTCTTTACCTCCTATCTTCATTTTACAATCCCTATATATATGCTCAGTCAACTGACTATCATTCATAGGGGTAGATATCAACAGCATCTTATCAAGCAGCGTGGGTTTTACATGCTTCAACAATTTACGTGCAAAGGATGGCGAAATAAAGGAATGCGTGGCACCAGGATCAAACAGTACATAAGCTTCTAAATCAAAGATTTGGATGGTACCTTTTACCACATCCGATGACTGATCTGCAGTGTCCTGGTCCAGTGCGTGCACTCATCCTCTACTTACACCCACTGCTTGCTTCCCTTTTTCCTCAGCTGTAGCCCTCCTCCTCGGAGCAGCTGTACCAACTGGAGCTCTCTCTGGCTCCTTGCCCTTCTGTGGGGCTCTCTCAATCATCTCTGGGCAATCTCTGATTACGTGCCCTGGCTTCCCACATCTGAAGCATACTACAGGAGATCCATAGCATGGTCTAGTACCATGGTACCTACGACACTTGCCACACTATTCCGTAGTAGGCCGTGGTCCTCCAATCACGATTCCCTTAGCTAGAGCAATGGCCGGATACATGGGAGTATCAACTGTCCTCTCCTGGATCTCATCAATTCTTGGCCTCTTTCCAGAAAATCTCTTGCTTCCTTTATAACTGAAGCCTCTATCCATCACTGGTCTTTTCTTATCTCTATCCCTCATCTTACCAACCTTTCCAAACTCTGAGGTAATCCTATCAACATCTTGTTCACATAGTTGCGCCCTGCGCACTGCCTCCTCATAAGTCGGTATATCCAGAGGAACCAATCTAGACCTGATGGTCGGTCTCAATCCATCCATAAATTTTTGGAACTTCTCGACCTCATTACCCATCGTGTTGGGATCATATCTGTCCAGGGATATAAAAGCAGTCTCATACTCATCCACAGTCCTGCTCCCTTGGGTCAGTCCCAAAAATGTAATCTTTAGCTTCTGCTGTGCGGTATCCGGGACATACTGTCTCCGGAAGGCCTCTAGAAACACATCTCAGTTGATCTCAGTATGCCGGGCTCTCAAAATAGGCCTGGTGGACTTCCACCAATGTTCTGCTGACCTCTTCAGCATAAAAGCGGCAAATACTACCATCTCGGTAGTGGTGCACTCAAAGAACCCATATAATTTCTCGATCTCATTGATCCAATCCTCAGCCGCTACTGGGTCTTTTATTCCACTGAAAGATGGCGGTCCAAACTTCTGGAACTGCCTCAGTCTATCCAAATCACATCCATATCCCTAACCTCTACTGCCTGGCATAGCAACCGGCGTAGGTACATCCTGTGTGGGTGGGGTATTTGTCGTCTGTGGCCTCTGGGCTTCCCTTGCCCACACCTCGGGAGCTGCTCCCTGCTCGGCATCACCTTGTGTAGCGGGACTCTGTCTACCGCCAACTTCAGATAAAGATTGGGTGACCAACTCCACAATCATCTCAATGCTCCGCTCAATCCTCGCGAAGCGAGCCTCAGTACTCTCGGGTCTCTCCTCTGGACCCTATGGAGCGTGCTCAACATCGGCCTCCACCTCAACATCCTCCTGAGCCTCGTGTGTTTCTGGCTTAACACGACCCCCAGGCCTACCTCTATGGCCTCGAGCCTGTGCTCTCATCCCTCTACCGCGACTGGTATTAGGCATACTTACTCAATTCCCTACATTCACAACCAATTACTTAGTCAACCCATCGACATACACAATTTGTATCTAAACAAGCACAGTAACTTGGGGATGTAATTTTTCAACTTATTAAGTATTTTAGACACGACACACGTCAAACCAACTCGGGCTCTGATACCAACTTCTATCACGACCCTCAACTTACCAAAATACGTACAAATTTTTCGTATTTTCATGCGTCAATCTTTAATCATCCTTCCTCGATCGTGAACAACCACACTCATAACAGTTGGGCTGTGTGTCGACGTCTAACTCACTCCACCATACCAATTCAATTTGAAACATTATTTATGAGTAAACACTTGTATAAATGTATACATATCAGAGTTGTTACATGTGTTTACATTGTTTTACATCCCCAATAGTTACATACAAAATGCTACTGTGCTATGTCTAGTTTAGATACAAAATAATCCAAGTGTGTATACCTTTAGCGATGGGATGCAGCGGATTACCAAAAGGGAAACGCCTCCAGTCACGCTCAATCTATACTCAACACTCTGTAGAGAGGGGGAAAATAAGGGGGGTGAGCAAACCACACGCTCAGTAAGGCAATCATGCGAACAGGTAGATACTGCACTATCTATGTGATCGTGATGCCATGCTCAAAAGCATTTCATTCATTATTTATCTCAAAACATGAGTGTATGATTGTGTTAATGGTATGTAAAGCATTCATGCTATTAAAATCAAGTGCACATTTCAACTCAAAGCATGGTATAAATCATCATGCATAATTCACAATAAAGCATGGCATTAAACATCATGCATCCGTGCACTTTAAAAACCATTAACAATCAATTTCAACATTGGTCAGGTCTCGGCCCATCCCTCGGGCTTTCCTGACCCACAAATCATTTTCAAACATGGATTTATTCTCAAATAGCAATAGACATGTGAGATAGGCAGTTCAACAACAGGTAATAACCTCAAGGCCTATGTACATAACCTGTGATACCGGCTACACGGATCAGGTGTGCGGGATATCACCACTATCTGCTTCCACACGGGAGGTGGGTCAAATCCTACCTGCCGGTTCATAGCAGATCACGTTCGAAGACGACCATCACAACTCAACATGGTACAATGTAATCTATGCTACATGCACGGTACAACGTACTCTGTGGACCCAATCAACACCTCATATCATGCCACATCTCAAACGCACGTGTGAGCCTATTTAATCGGTGCGACCTCTTGTCTATCCGAAGCTCCTAACACGGCTAATTAATCATGTCAAAACAATGCACGTGTGAGCCTATTTAATCGATGTGACACCCAGTCTACTCGAAGCTCCAAACATGGCAACATGCAAGGTGGGCATCCAGTGCGAGACAAACACGAGCACAATGCCAAAACAATTATGAAATCCATGTGAAAACTAGTGCCTCTTGCACTCATGTGTATAAAACACGTCAAATCTCATGCTAGTCATACTCTAGCACGCTTTCATACTCACGAAATCATGTAGGTGGCTCAAAACTTTGCAAAGTATGGTTAACAAAACCAAAACACACTCATTTCTTTTGCAAATCATTTCAATGTTAGCCAACCTACCAATCATTTACTAAAAAGCAATAAAACATGATTTTCAAAGCAATATGCTTTTGTTTTCATGCACATTTCTCAAACTCCCAACTTTTACCCTTCAATCACCCAATATCGTTTCCTAATCTCATGCATTCTAGCAAACCATTTAAGCGCCCAAATTGCGCACAGATATCTCAAGAGTCCACATAATTCCCTTACCTCGATTTACTTGGTGTGACTCCTTTCCTTTTAGCTTCTCACGCTCTTGGCTCAACTTGCCTCGACGTATCCTCGAAAGCTGCGATTCATTCATTAAATCGATTGAGTTAATGCATTTAACCCATAATTGACTTCACTAGTCAATATTATTCACTTATGCATTTTACAAATGCCTTAACCCACATTTTACCTCTTTTAGGTAAATCTCACAATTTATCCACTAATCACATCTTAAAATTATACCACAACACTATTTATAACTTCTACATATCTCATTCATCTTTAATCTCCATACATTCCACTTTCTCACTCTAGACCATTTCTAGGTCATAATCATTCCAATGTATTTAGATAGTTTCTAACCATCCATACTCATGCCAAACAACTCCAAAATCAATTAAATAAACAATGTACCATAGTTGGAGTGTTAGAATCTTACCAAATTTGATTTCTCTTCTTGCTCAAATGACAATGCCCTTAACTCCTTCAATACCAACAATGGGAAGATGCTTTCCAACTATGTTGTTCTTCTCTTTGATAGGAACAACTTTGTCTCTAATGGTCTTTCTTCAAACCTCACTGAAAATGGCTGATTTTTGAGAGAGAATGTTAGGTTTTTGGGTTGAAAGTGGAAGGTTTGTGTTTTTCCCGAAATTTTCTGATTTCCAGCACTCCTTATATAGAAATAGCTTGAGGAGATCGATCTGGTCCAAGAGGAGATCGATCTGGTCCCTTAAAATCCCTCTTTTTCACGGTATTTTTAAGCCTGAGATCGATCTGTCGAAGCATGAGATCGATCTGTCGAGGCATGAGATCGATCTGCTACCAAACAAAGAGCTAAGGAGATCGATCTTGGTGCTTGGGGATCGATCTTTTCACTACAGAATGCTTAGGAGATCGATCTGGCTCCATTAGAGATCGATCTGCTCTATTCTTTTGCCTAAATAAGAGCATTCTGGCTCTTCCAGATCGATATCTCATCCCATGAGATCGATCTGCCCTTCACAATTTCCAAATTTTCTGCAGTTCTTCTGCAGCAACACTTATCAAACATCCTTAATTTGCTATCATGATCCTTTCCTCATTCATTCATCTTTGAGTCTTGAAAATGGCATCCATCCTCACTTCATACACATTAAAACTTGTGTAGAATCTTTGTATGACCAATGGTACTTAATATAAACAAAAATGGAAGTGCACAACTTATGCAATACTACTTTCATTTTACCAAACTATTCATAATCCATTCTACACACATTCTCCACATGTTTAAGTCCATTTCTACACATTCATACATAATGAACTTGTATATACGATTACCACTCTTACAAGTGTGTACATTACTTATGAACTTACATCACATATACTTCACTCATGAATTCATAGTACAACTCTATTTACACTTCTATGTACATATATACCCTTATACATATACGGGGTCTCACAGCCGTTTCTCTTCAGCTGTCGGTACCGACGAGCTCGCGCTGCTCGGCTATCTCGCTTGGTCAGTTCTCCGATGGTGGCTCGCAGTGGAGACATAAAGGGGCTGGGTTCGACTTCCTCACGCATTTTCTGTTCTTTGATTCTCTGTTTCAAATTTCGCAATTCGTGAAATTTTCAGTTCAGTTTCAGTTTTTTATTATTATTATATTTATAATTTATTTTATTTTTATTATATTCCTTAAAATAGATAAAAAACCAAAAAAATATCTTTAAAAAAACTTATTTTATTCATTTAGTCAATAATTGAATTTATCAGTCTTATTTTGTCTTTTTGGTATATTTTTCCAATATTTTTTGGATAATTTTTTATGTGAAAATCCCGATTAATTCCAATAAATTCATATCTTGATCAATTGGACTCGAAAATCAATATTTTCCTTGTTATTGTTCAAGATTTCTCAATTCCATGTTTTTAATGAAAGTTTCTTATTGAATTTATACCGAATTTTGGGCTTTTGATCGTTTTACCCTTCTACATGTTCGGGACCAATTTAAGCCGACTTTCTTTCTTGGACCCACTATAATTTCTCATTTAAAATTCGTATCTCTATCCAGACAATCCAAATCTCATAAATTTAATTTGAAATTCCTTAACTGTCCATTTTCGGATTTTACGTATGTTCGACTACTTCAATTAGATTTATATGATCAAAATCATTCGTCTTATGATTCCATTAACATATAACAATATCCATACAATGTGTGGATCATAAGGAAATACGATAAAAATTGGGTCTTACATAATCTCCCCACTTAAGAAATTTGGTCCTCCAAATTAGAACCAAGTTAGTCTGTAAATCACTCTGGATACTTCACACATATGATACTCTTACTCTCCAGCTCCTATTTAAATTCCTCTGAAGTGTAATACTATCGAAAGACTTTAATCAGGGAGATCATCTTAAACCTCAACACCTTCTCCTTCCTGTTTAATACTCGAATCTCATTATACCTTTAGAAAGAGAAACTTCCAAACACACAGATTCACACTCGATGAATCCTCACGATCCCCATCTCTTGTCAGCATAGCTTTTCTATCTGTTCTGAGGTGTTCTCATTCTCTCACAATCAGCTGAACACCCTCAGAGGCTTATTATACTAGATCGAGAGCAATTTTATATCTGTCACCCACTTCTTTCTATCCATTCGAAAAAGCAACCCGTACGGCCAAACAATGCTTCACACAATGCCATATCGATACTCGAGTAATAACTATCGCTGTGGGCAATTTAGCAAATAACAAATGATCATTCCAGGAGCTTGTAACATCAATTGCACACGTTCTCATTATATCCTCTAGAACCCGTACAATCCTCTCTGACTGACCATCTGTCTGAGGATGGAACGTTGTGCTCACACTCAACTGGGTCCCCATGGCTTCCTAAAACATGTTTCCAGAAGTGGAAAGTGAAGCGAGAATCCTATCTGATACAATACTCCTTGGAATGCTATCTATTATACGACAATCTTCTTACTTATATAAATATGCTCACACACTCAGAGTATTTATGGCTTTCATAACCAGAAAGTGGGTAGACTCAATCAATCTATCGACCATCACTCAAATAGCCTCGTGATTCCTACGGTCCTCTGTAACCTATCACAAAATCCATGGTAACCTGCTCCCACTTCCATGTTAGGATTGGTAGAGGCTGCAATAATCCTGCAGACTTCTAGTGCTCTACCTTGATCTACTGACATACGAGACACTTCTATACAAGTCTCCGATGTCTCTCTCATGTCTGACCACCAATACCCATTTTTGAAAATTCTAATATATGTTATTGCTCAGCGAATGCACTGTATATCCCAAATAGTGAGCTTCTATCGTTAACAATTTCAATTGCTGTGGTCATTGGAAGCCATTATTCTACTTACAAACCTCAATAAGTCATCATCACTCACTTTGAACTCTGTCACGGTACCCATCTGAATCTGACTAACACTATCGACACCCTGCCAATCATCATGCTAAGCCTGTCAAATCTGGTCAACCCAATCCGGTTCTAACATCAGGCTAGCGATCACATAATCACTATCATCATCAGAAGGGATCACATCACTACTGAGGCTCACAAACTACTTTACAGCTCACGCTCCCTGACCATTACCATCTCGAGGCTCTTTCTGCTCAAAGCATCAGCCACTATATTAGCCATTTCCTGGGTGGTACAATATCTCACAATCATAATCCTTTAGAAGCTCAAACCCTCTTTGTTATTTCATATTCATTTCTTTTTATGAACACAGATACTTAGGACTTTTATGATCAGTGCATACCTAAAATTTCTCACCGTAAAAGTAGTGGCACCATACCTCAGTGAATTACTATAGCTACCAACTATAAATTATGGACTGGATAGTCCTTTCATGGTCCTTGAACTGTCTGGATCCATACATGACTATCATCTCATTTTGCTTCAACACACAGCCCAATCTTAGTTTCAAGACATCCATAAACCCAGAGAAACCTTTTAATCTATTGGGTATGGTGAGAATAAATGCGGTGGTCAGTTCATACTTCAATACACCAAAACTCCTATCACGCCTATCATCCCATTCAAATACAACTTTTTCTAAGTTAAACGTGTCAACAAAGTAGTCCATTCGAGAACTCTCAACAAATCATCTGTAAAAACAATTTTCAATTATTGTTTATGATTTTCCCTAGACTTTAAATACACCCAAAATATCATCAATATGGATGATAATAAATCGGTCCACGTAAAGTTTAAATACCTCATTCATCAATACCCTAACGAGTACAAAGAATTGCCTTGGGCATATCTACATTCCAAATTCTCAACGGATAAAACCCAGACTTTCAATCGATCTAAAAAATTTTGTGCTCTTTGCAGCAAACCCAATGGATCATCAATAGTAGAACGAATTACTTATTCTTGCGCTGATCCTGATCGATTCGATAAATCAAGTCTAGTTTTCAACTCTTAGGCTCACTACCACAGAACAAATGTCAGTATGAGAAAAGAACCTCATCGTAGTTGAGTTCCACTAAATATTTCAATCACCTATATCCTTGACCTATGTATGCATAAACGTATAATGTCATTTCGAAATCGCTTCTGTTCAAGATACTAACCCGCGTCATTTCTTTTTTCTTATATTAACGGTTTTTATAAAATTTTAATTTTTAAAACTTCATGATTAATCGAATTCTATATTTCTTTATCGTACAAGTACAATTACCCTAATTTTAAATGTATATATTACGACTGTAAATTTTAATTTATAGGTTATGTGTACTTCTAGACGCTGTCAAGTCTTCAGGCGCAGAGGTATTTTGAAATACCATTATTAACCCTCAGACTTGGCCACATGGACTGGTTATGGATATATTCACCCCTTATCCTTGGTCGCAATTCATATTCACTACATATCACTTAATCCAAATTACTTCACATATCAAAGATATTCTTACCTTGCATGCGCCTCTTATTCCAAGATATCTTGTATTCAGGATCTATCACATCTCAAAACTTATCTCATTTCGTATATCAACTATAACAAAACTCTTTCATTACTTGTTAAAACTTACTATACACTTTTGTAGGGTGAAACATCACTATCTTAGAATAGCAATTTTAACAACATAGTTTACAGCCAATCAATTTATTCCCCATTTTACATCAAAACACTCATATTTCATAGAATGAGATTAGTCTGCATGTTCCTTTCCCCCACTTTCAATTTACAATCTCTACTAACATATTCAATTAGCAGACTATCCTTCATTGGGGTGCTAACTATCAGCATTTTGCCTAATGATATAGGCTTCACATATTTCACTAACTTATATGCAAATGACGACGATATGAATAAATGTGTAATACCAGGATTAATTAAAATAATTGCTTCAATATTAACAATCAAGATGGTACCTTACACCACATCAAATGAAGAATCAATAGTTTCCTGGTCCAAGGCATACACTCGCCTTCATTCAATCGCCTATTTCTGTGGTAACTACCACACATCCAACACTGCCCATTAGCAGGTCGGGGTCCTCCAATCACAATATCCGTGTAAGCGCTGAAACTGGATACACTGGGGTTCACCAATCATCTTACCCTATAACTCACTAACTCTAAATTTCCTACCAAACTGCCTCTTTCTCGCTTTGACATCTCTGTTATCCATTATTTCCTTTTTGTCTCTATTTCGACCCTTATTACCTTTCTCAAACTCAGAGGCATGCAATTCCTAATCTTATTCACGCACTGTGATCTGCGCACTGCCTCAACATAAATAGTGGTATCTAACGGGCCAATCAGACTCTGATAGATGGTCTGAGTCTTTTCATGACTTTCGGACCTACCAATTCTCACTGTTCATAATGTCAAATTATACCTGTCCAAGTGTGTAAATTGAGATTCATACTTATCGATTGACTAGTTCCTCTGGGTCAGAGTAAGGAACTCTATCCGTAAATTCCTCTTAACAATATCCGAAATATACTGTCTCTGTGCATTTAGAATTTTCTCTCATATCAGTCTTGGATGTCTAACTCTTAAAATGGGTCGAGTGGATTTCTACCAATGCTTCGCCTCGCCTTCCAACATAAACGTATTTAAAAGTCACTTTTTCGGTCGACATACACCGAAAGAATCTATACAACTTCGCTATCTCATTCACCCAGTCCTTAGTAACTATTGGTTTCTTTACTTTGCTAAATACCGGAGGGGTGTAAGAATCTATATAGTCTGAGGCATCTGTTTAGGCTTTACCCTACCTATCCTCAACTACCTGTATAGACTGAGTAAACAACTCCAAAATATTTTTTACACTCCATTCTATCCTCGTGAAGCGTGTCTCAATACTGTCTGATCTCTTTATAGGACCCTATAGAGTATGTGTCACGACCCAAACTACCCAAAAAATCAGAGTTAATTTTTCGCGTTTTATTATTTTCTTACTTAAATTCTTACCTGTCCTCGAATCGTGACCACACTCCACTAATAATTGGGCTGTGCGTCAATGCCAGTCCCACCATTCAATTACCATCTAACTTATTTCTTCTCCAGTCATTTATAATTGTTTACATTATTTATACATCCCCTAAAGTTACTTACAAAACATGTTACTGTGCTATGCTTATGTAGATACAATAAGTACAAGTGTATATACCTTATGTTGATGGGCAGCAGCGGATATCCGGAATGCAGTACTGAGTCGTCGCAACTTCAACTGGAGATTATCTGTGGGAGAAAATGAAAGGGGTGAGCACATCAAGCTCAGTAAGGCAATCCTACGAACAAGTAGGTAACCATACTACCTACATGAACGTGGTGCCATGCATAAACCACCCTTTCTCCACACATTTTAAAACAAATGATATGAATTATGATGTTATGTAAAACACATTTGCACGGAAAATCAACATGCAATTATTACAAATCATTTCTTTCTCAATTAAAATTTTCACAATAAAGTCAGGACTCGACCCCTCCTGCGGGTGATCCTGACTCACACAAAACCATGAAAACGGTTTACATCACACGTGGGTTTGAAAAGCATGGAAATACCATCATGCAAATTTAGTTTAAAAACCCAGTTTAAATCATCGAAATCGTCGACATGCGAGACGAGGTAATATCTGTATAACGGCAATAACTAGGACTATGGCCATATCTGTCCTCGGGAGTTCCTCAGCTACACGGATCCTAGTGTGCGGGTTCTCACCATGATCGGGAACCGCCCAGGAGGTGGGTCAATCCATCTCGTCAGTCTTATCCGATCCCAGGCATCCAAAGATGCTGCATCCGGAGATGCCGTATCCGAAGATACCACACGGTACATCGTACTCCATGCTACTTGCACGGTACATTGTACTCCGTGAACCCATTTAATATCTCTAGGTACTCCAGCCCAATTGGCCTGCTTCCCACAGAGGTTTGTTTCTCAATACTCATGCCATGTCTCAAAACGCACGTGCGAGCCTATTAAATCGGTGACACACAGTCTACCTGATGCTCCAAGCAGGGCTCATCGCATGTTCTCATAAAATCAGTGCGAGCGATGCTCAGCACTCTCATCAACTCAAATAAAACTGGCAGAGCCCACTTTACATCCCCACAAGGCCGCCAACCTCATCCCTCACTCTCACCCCACCTAAGAGGTCTCTTGAGCCTGTTGGGCCTTTTGGCTGACTCCAAGGGCAGACAGCGCTACTCCACAAATTCGGTAAAACTAGTGCGAGCTAAGCTCAGCACTCTGTATATAAATCACATGAAAATCTTATAAAATCTGGTGCGAGTTAAACTCTAGCACCCTGTCTCGAAAAAGCATATGAAATCTGGCGCGAGTTGTACTCTAGCACCTATGCATGTAAAACTCTAGTGCGAGCTCTCGCTCTAGCACTAATGCGTGCATCACACAAATCGACAACATCGTGCGAGCTGAGCTCTAGCACATCACATGTCAATAAAAACACGTAGGCGGCTCTGTTTCCTCAAAACAGTTTTCAAAACAATATCACGTTGAAAGTATGCAATGCTGTGCATTTTCTTTCAAGGTGAGCCAGCCTACTCATGCATGCCTCAAAACACATCCAGAATGAGCAGAAACCTTTTGTTCTTGCTCCTCCCAAATTTTTCCTAACTTTGTAAATTTTACCCTTAACAAGGGTATTTCGGTAATTTGCCCATCCGGGGCCCTAAAATTATTAGTTGACCTCTAGACCCTTCAGGTAATTTTTAAATGACTGCAAATGAATTTAAAACTTCGTAAAGTTTACCTCTAGCAGTCCGCAGAATTCCCTTACCTTATTTTCCTGTCGAGTCTGACCTTTTCTTTTCCAATGTTGTCTCGTCGCGCAGTCCGTTATGCTCCCAATCAAATGCCCGGAACTGCGTATTAATATTCCTCAGGTCAGATATTATACAATTTAATTGTATTTAATATTTTCTGGGCTTAGTTTAAATCATTGGGCCCATTTACCCCTATTGGGCCCGATTGCACCTTAATGGGCCTTAACCGGCCTTAAGCCCATTTTCCACTTAATTTTCACTTTATCGAGGCCTATTGGGCTCATTGGGCCCACCAATAATTTATTGGGCCTCGTTCTAATTCTCGAATAGCTAAATCGATTATTTACGACAATTTATCTAAATTTCCATAATTTAATTCAATTTATGCGAAAATTAAATCAATATCACGCATAACGAGATAATTATCATAAATAAGGGTCACTTACCCGAGATTCCATGCTAGTCCGTAAATCGAGGCTATCTCGAGCTCTCGGTGGATGCCAATCGTCGAGCTACACAATTAATTATATTTTCGGGTAAACTTTTCAGTCGAAATTTAATTAAATAAAATATTCCAAATTTAAATCGGGTCAATTTGACCGCTTATCGACTTACCCGAAGGTCGATTGCATCACAGGAATTTTTTCCAATTTTTCCCTCTTTTTCTTTTTCCCTTTTTCTCCTTTTTTCCTCTCTTTTTGGCTGAACCGGTTCAGTCCGGTTCGGACCGGTTCAGACCGTCGGTTCTCTCCGGTTCGACCGATTCACTGTCGGTTCACCACCTTGCCGGTCGGTTCTCCACCGGCTTCCATCGCCAGTCGCTCTGCTGGGTCGTCCGCATCTCAGATCTGGGCTCGGCTTCGCCCAAGGCCGCCGGAAAGTCGCCGGTCCGGCCGTTCTCCTCCTCCGTCGGTACCCACTTTCCACTCTTTCTGTTTTCGGCGCCGTCCGTCGGTTTCGGTGGCTGCCACCACCGCCAATCTGCTCACCATCACCTGGGCTTCCGAAATCGAGCCTTGGTGGGGCTCGAATCGCCGCCGTTCGCCGCCGGTGGCCATCTCTTCTCCCGCGACTTCTCTTCCGTTTTTCGCCGGATTTCGGCGTTCCCACGGTGCGTTGTCACCGCTGATAGGTCACCTGAGGTCGGGCCGTCTTCGCCGGCCCTCGCCTGGGGTCCCTGGCTGCCGGACGGCTCACCGGCCATCTTCTCTTTTCTCGGCTTCCGTTTGGTTTCTCTCTCCCCGATTGTTTTCTTTCCAGTTTCCTTTTTTTTCATTTCTTTTATTAATTATTTTTATTATTATTATTTATTTTAATTATTACACTATTCCTTAAAATACTATAAATACCCAAAATATCTCTTAAAATTATTATTTTATTCTTATTCAATTAATTTAATTTTTATTTAATTTATTTATTAAATTTTAACCTCTTTTTCGGGTATAATTTCTCCGTATTTTCGGGATATTGTCCCGAATGACTTTTCGGTATATTTTTCGATTATTTTGGGGATTATTTTTCCGAACTAAAAATTCCGATTAATCCCGATTAATTCCCATAAACTAATATCTCGATCAATTTAACCCGAAATAAATTTATTTCACTTTTATTGACCAAGATTTCTTAAATCCATATTTTTAATTAAATTTTCTTATCGAAATTATACCGACCTTTGGTCTTTTGACCATTTTGCCCTTACACGTGTTCGGGATTAATTTAACCCGACTTCCTTCATACTTTCCCCCATCTTTTCTTATTTAATTTTCGTATTTTAATTAAATTCGGGTCTTACAGTATGCTCAACATCAGTCTCCACCTCAACCTCCTTCTAGGTCTCATGGGTTGACTCAACACGACTAGGAGGCTCAGGCCTACCTCTACGGCCTCTGCTTCGTGCTTTACCTCCTCTACTGCAACTGGTGTTCAGTATAATACCCATATTCTTGCATTCACAACCATTTATTAGTTAAAACTCATCTCAATATACACAATTGTATCTAACCAAGCACAGTAACAAGAAGATGTAATTTCCTAATTACTGACACTAACACACATCAGACCAATTTGGCTCTGATACCACCATTTGTCACGACCCAAAAATCAGATTGTTGAAAATATGCAATGATGTGCATTTTATTTAAAAGTTAGCTAGCCTACCCATGCACGTGTCAAAACACCTCAAAAACAAGCAGGAACCTCTTGTTCTTGCTCCTCCCAACTTTTCCTAATTTTTGAAATTTTACCCTTCATAGGGGTATTTTGGTCATTTACCCATCTAGGCACTAAAAATTTTTATTTTAAATCTAGACCCTTCAGATAATTTTAGAGAATGTAAATGATGTCAAAATTGCGTAAACTTACCTCTAGCAGTCCGTAAAATTCCCTTACCTGGAATCACTTCAGAAGCATATCTTTTCTCGACCGTACTAGGTCTCTCAGTCCAATTCGCTCCAAACCAAGTCTACGGAGCTGCATATAACCACGTATTGGGTCAGTTTTAATATACTTAGCAGTTTTTCACTCTTACTGATCAAATCTAAAAAACTGGACCCATTTTACTTTATTGGGCCCGATTGCACCTTAATAGGCCTCGACCCCTTTTTCAGCCCGTTTTCACTTATTAAATCCCTTCTTAGGGTCTATTGGGCTCATTTGGCTTATCAATTCTCATCGGGCTTTGTTCCAAACTCATTCGATAGCCCGTATATCATTTATGACAATTAATTCAAAAATCCAAATATAATTTATTTTTTATGCAGAAATTACTCCGAACTCTGTAAAAAAAATTTCAATTGCGTGATAATCATATTGTTGTCATAAATGAGCTTTACTTACCCGAAATTATGAGGTGGTGCGCAAATCAAAGTTCAATCGGGCTCACGTACACGATTTATCATCGAACTACACAATTTTATATTTAATTTCGGGTAATTTTTTGATCAAATATAATTTAAATAAATTTTTTGAAAATCAAATCGATCACTTTTGAAATCTTATCGACTTACTCGAAGTTCGGTGTATCCCCGAAAATATTCCCCTTTTTCCTTTTTATCTTTTCTTTCTTTTTCTCCCTTTTTCCTCTCATTCTTAGCTGAACCAGTCCGATCCGGTTCAGCCCGGTGCAGACCGATTCGATTTCCTCCTTCGTCGTTCGGAGCTTCACTGGCCGGTTCTTCATCGGCTTCAGTCTCCAGCAGGTCCGTCTAGCTGTCCGATGCATGGATCTGGTGTCAGTTTCGCCAGGACTGGCCGAAAAGTGGCCGGTCCGACCTCTTCACTCTTCGGCGTCAATGGTGCCTCTCTTTTCCACTGTTTTCAGCCCTTTTTGTCGTCGACGGTGGTGAATCGATCCTTCTCCTGGCCAGTGGTGAGGCCCTATCCCTTCCTCGGCCTCCGTCCTCCTCCGTTCCCTCTCTTTCTCTCTCTTTCTCGCTCATTCTCTCTCGATCTCCATTCCTCTCTCTCTCTCGTGCGTCACCGTTTCTCCTCAACTGTCGGTGCCGGCGAGCTCGGGCAGCTCAGCTGTCCCGCTTGGTCAATTCTCCGGTGGTGGCTCGTAGGTGGAGGCAGAAATGGGTTGGGTTTAGCTTCCTCGTGCATTTTCTGTTCTTTCCTTCTCTGTTTCAGATTTTGGAATTCGTAAAATTTTCAGTTCAGTTTCAGTTTTTTTAATTATTATTATGTTTATAGTTTATTTTATTTTTATTATATTCCTTAAAATACATAAAAAAAACCCAAAAATATCTTTAAAAATTTTATTTTATTCATTTAGTCAATAATTGAATTTATCAGTCTTATTTTATCTTTTCGGTATATTTTTCCAATATTTTCGGGATAATTTTCTGATGTGAAAATCCTGATTAATTCCAATAAATTCATATCATGATCAATTAGACTCGAAATTCAATATTTTCCTCATTATTGATCAAGATTTCTTAATTCCATATTTTTAATGAAATTTTCTTATCGAATTTATACCGGATTTTTGTCTTTTGATCGTTTTACCCTTCTACACGTTCGAGACTAATTTAAGCCGACTTTCATTCTTAGACCCTCTATAATTTCTCATTTAAAATTTGTATCTCTGTCCGGACAATTCAAATCTCATAAATTTAATTTGAAATTCGTTAACTGTCCATTTTTGGATTTTACGTATGTTCGACTACTTCATTCATATTTATATAATCAAAATCATTCGTCTTATGATTCCATTAACATATAACAATATCCATACAATGTGTGGATCATAAGGAAATACGATAAAAATCGGGTCTTACAGGGATGGACTGACCCACCTCCTGAGGCGATTCCCGATAGTGGTGAGACCCCGCACACAAGATCCGTGTAGCAGTGGGATCATGAGGATATGGCCATAGTGCTGGTTATTTGCTGGAGATATATATATATATATATTGCCTAGTCTCGCATGTTATTACTTTATTTTTTTGAGAATTATGTTTTGTGGACTTTTGTGTGAGTCTAGATTACCCGAGGGAGGGGTTGGATCCTGACTGAGATATGATTTTGATGAGAATGAAACTGGGTTTTAAACTGAAACTTGCATGAAGTTATTTTCCATGCTATTTAAACCCATGCATGATGTAAACTGGTTTTACATGACATTCATTTGTGTGGCATATGGGTATACGTGAACGTTTATTTGCAAATTGTGTAGAGAAATGGTGGTTGATGCATGGCACCATGGTCATGTAGGTTGTATGGTTTATCTACTTGTTGGTAGGATTGCCTTATTAAGCTTGATGTGCTCACCCCTTTCATTTTTCCTACACAGATTTCTTTCAGTAGACTTCAAGACGACTGAGTACCGCATTCTTGATATCCGCTGCTACCCATCATTTTGAGGTATATACACTTGTACATATTGTATCTGAATAAGAATAACACAGTAATATGTTTGTAGTAACTTTCGAGGATGTATAGACATTGTAAGCACTTGTAAATGAATGGTGGGACTGGCATTGACGCACAGCCTAATAGTTAGTGGAGTGTGGTCACGATCAGAGGACAGGTAAGTATGAAGGAAAAATAAAAAATTTACTCTAATTTTTGCGTCGTGACCTAATACCTGCGCGTAAACCAAAGATCAAATCTTAACTTCATTAGGTATACATTGCCTAGAACCAAACAAGCACAAACATTTGGAATGTAATTTTATCCTTATTTTCGACACTGACAGTACTAGACAACCTTCACTCTGATATCACCTTAAATTTTAACGACCATTGACCCTTGAAAATTTAAGGAATTTTATTATTATTATTATTATTTTATTCATTTTCACTTAGGTTGTATTCCTGTTCAGTGTCAATTCATTTTCTTAGTTCTTTATCCATAATTATATTTAAGTTCCACATTTGGATTTATATGGCCAATAGAAATTTCGACAGCATAACGGCTTATATATAAACGTACCCACCTACAAACCAAATGTTTTTAACAATCCTAGATATCCACAACTACCAAACATGCTTTCCAATTCCACATCATCAAACCAAGACATCCATTTCAAATTAAGACCAATTACTTTAAGAAAAATTCCCAAAAAGAATATTCTTTACATTTGTTTTCTTACAACTTACATCCCAAGAAAATATTTCCAATACATGTTTGTGCATACAAAATGTGTCTGGTAAAGGAATGTAATAGTATACCTTTATGCGTGTACAAAAAGTAGCCTAAGGTAGCTCTTTCCACTAGCCTACGTCTTGTACGCGGCAGGTAGCACCTAGAGATCACTGCAAATAGTCTGAAAGGTAGAGGGGTGAGCTTTCCGGAAAAAGGCCAGTAAGATGATATGTTTAAAGTACTTTTGATATACAAAAGCATGTAAAATCATTCATAAACCAATCTTTTAAAAGATGTGTAAAACTTTCGTTACGTGCATAGTCATCATAAGAAAATATAAAGCATGAGTTTCTTTAAATCAAATAATATGCTTAACTGTTACATAAAATTTCCATCATTCACGGATGATTTCATATAATCATCGTCATTCATAAACATTTCATAAAACATAATCGTTCTTAACCCTTTTTTCATAAATCATAATTATTCGTAAACATTTGTCATAATTTCATAAAAAACATAGTCATTCATCAGCATCATCATCATAATCATAATCATAATCGTAATCATGAAGACTAGGCTATAACTAAGTCATGCGATATGTGTCATCCTCCGTAAAGGGTCATCATCATACCTATGGCCATGGTGGGGCTGTAGACTGGATCAGGACGTATAGCACTTTCATAAAACATGGGTAGTATCTGTCACGACCCTCAACTTACCAAAATACGTACAAATTTTTCGCATTTTCATGCATCAATCCTTAATCATCCTTCCTCGATCGTGAACAACCACGCGCTTAACAGTTGGGCTGTGTGTCGACGTCTAACCCACTCCACCATACCAATTCAATTGAAACATTATTTATGAGTAAACACTTGTGTAAATGTATATATATCAGAGTTGTTACATGTGTTTACATTGTTTTACATCCCCAGTAGTTACATACAAAATGCTACTGTGCTATGTCTAGTTTAGATACAAAATAATCCAAGTGTGTATACCTTTAGCGATGGGATGCAGCGGATTACCAAAAAGGGAATGCCTCCAGTCACGCTCAATCTATACTCAAATCTCTGTAGAGAGGGGAAAATAAGGGGGGTGAGCAAACCACACGCTCAGTAAGGCAATCATGCGAACAGGTAGATACTGTACTATCTACGTGATCGTGATGCCATGCTCAAAAGCATTTTATTCATTGTTTATCTCAAAACATGAGTGTATGATTGTGTTAATGGTATGTAAAGCATTCATGCTATTAAAATTCAGTGCACATTTCAACTCAAAGCATGGTATAAATCATCATGCATAATTCACAATAAAAGCATGGCATTAAACATCATGCATTTTCACAATAAGGCATGGCATTAAACATCATGCATTCGTGCACTTTAAAAACCATTAACAAATCAATTCAACGTCAGGTCCCAGCCCATCCCTCGGGCTTTCCTGACCACAAACACTTCAAACATGGATTTATTCTCAAATAGCATTATACATGTGAGATAGGCAGTTTTCAACAATAGGTAATAACCTCAAGGTCTATGTACATAACCTGTGATACCGGCTACACGGATCAGGTGTGCGGGATATCACCACCATCTGCTTCCACACGGGAGGTGGGTCAAATCCTACCCGCCGGTCCATAGCAGATCTCGTCCGAAGATGGCACATCACATCATAACACGGTACAATGTACTCCATGCTACATGCACGGTACAACGTACTCCGTGGACCCCCAGCCTTATCCCTCGTTCGGGCTCATCAGCTGTTCCTCCAACCCTTATCCCTCGTTCGGGCTCATCAGGCGGATCTCCAACCCTTATCCCTCGTTCGGGCTCATCAGGTTGTTTTACATGCCATGTCTCAAAACAATGCACGTGTGAGCCTATTTAATCGATGTGACACCAAGTCTACTCGAAGCTCCAAACACGGCAACATGCAAGGTGGGCATCCAGTGCGAGACAAACTCAAAGCACAATGCCAAAACAATATGAAATCCATGTGAAAACTAGTGCCTCTTGCACTCTTCCATACTCACGAAATCATGTAGGTGGCTCAAAACTTGCAAAATGTGGTTATCAAAACCAAAACATACTCATTTCTTTTGCAAATCATTTCAATGTTAGCCAACCTACCAATCATTTGCTAAAAAGCAATAAAACATGATTTTCAAAGCAATATGCTTTTGTTTTCATGCACATTTCTCAAACTCCCAACTTTTACCCTTCAATCACCCAACAACAACATTTCCTAATCTCATGCATTCTAGCAAAACATTTATGCGCCCAAATTGCGCACAATATCTCTAAGAGTCCACACAATTCCCTTACCTCGATTTACTTGGTGTGACTCCTTTTCTCTTAGCTCCTCACGCTCTTGGGTCAACTCGCCTCGGCGTATCCTCGGAAGCTGCGATTCATTCATTAAATCGATTGAGTTAACGTATTTAACCCAAAATTGACCTCACTAGTCAACATTATTTACTTATGCATTTCACAAATGCCTTAACTTCACATTTTACCTCTTTTAGGTAAATCTCACAATTTATCCACTAACAACATCTTAAATTCATACCCATAACATTATTGTCACCTCTAGACATCCCATTTCTCATTAATCTCAATCAATTTCACTTTCTCACACTAAACCATTTCTAGGTCATAATCATACCAATGCATTTAGATAGTTTCTAACCGTCTATACTCATGCCAACAACTCCAAAATCACTAAATAAACAATGTACCATAGTTGGAGTGTTAGAATCTTACCCAATTTTGATTTCTCCTCTTGCTCCAAATGGCAATGCCCTTAAATCCTTCAATATCCACAATGGGAAAATGCTCTTCAACTATGTTGTTCTTCTCTTTGATAAGAACAACTTTGTCTCTAATGGTCTCTCTTCAAACCTCACTGAAAATGGCTGATTTTAGAGAGAGAATGTTAGGTTTTTGGGTTGAAAGTGAAAGGTTTGTGTTTTTCCCGAAATTTTCTGATTTCCAGCACTCCTTATATAGAAATAACTTGAGGAGATCGATCTGGTCCAAGAGGAGATCGATCTGGTCCCTTAAAATCCCTCTTTTCACGGTATTTTTAAGCCTGAGATCGATCTGTCGAAGCATGAGATCGATCTGTGGAGGCATGAGATCGATCTGTCGAGGCATGAGATCAATCTGCTCCCAAACAGAGAGCTAAGGAGATCGATCTGGTCCATTGGAGATCGATCTGTTCTATTCTTTTGCTCAAATAAGAGCATTCTGGCTCTTCCAGATCGATCTCTCATCCCATGAGATCGATCTGCCCTTCAAAATTTCCAGATTTTCTGCAGTTCCTCTGCAACAACACTTACCAAACATCCTTAATTTGCTACCATGATCATTTTCTCATTCATTCATCTTTGAGACTTGAAAGTGGCATCTATCCTCACTTCATACACATTAAAACTTGTGTAGGATCTTTGTGTGACCAATGGTATTTAATATAAACAAAAATGGAAGTGCACATCTTATGCAATTCTACTTCCATTTTATCAAACTATTCATAATCCACTCTACACACATTCTCCACATGTTTAAGTCCATTTCTACACATTCGTACATAATGAAACTTGTATGTACGATTACCACTCTCATTACAAGTGTGTACATTACTTATGGACTTACATCACATATACTTCACTTATGAATTTATAGTACAACTCTATTTACACTTCTATGTACATATATACCCTTATACATATACGGGGTCTCACATTCTCCCCCACTTAGAAAATTTGGTCCTCCAAATTGGAACCAATTATTCTGTGAACAACTCGGGATACCTCTCCCGCATCAAACTCTCCAATTCCCATGTGGCTTCTTCCACAGTGTGATGTTGCCAAAGTATCTTCACCAAGGGAATTGTCTTTGTCCTCAGCACTTTCTCTTTTCTATCCAATACCCGAACTGGCTTCTCAACATAGGTCATACCCTCATTGAGCTCCAAAGGCTCATATCTTATCACATGTGCCGGGTCCGGGTGATACTTCCTCAACATGGATACGTGGAAGACGTTATGCACACTTGCCAACTCTGGTGGCAATGCCAATCTATACGCCTTGTCTCCCACCTTATCAAGTATCTCAAATGGCCCGATATATCGAGGGCTCAACTTTCCCTTCTTCCCAAATCTCATAATTCCCTTGGAAGGGGAAACTTTCAAAAACACTGACTCACCCACCTCAAACTCTAGTGGTCTCCGTCTCTTGTCAGCATAACTCTTTTGCCTGCTCTGAGCTGTCCGTAACCTCTCACATATCAATTGGACGTCCTCAGAGGCTTGTCTAACCAAGTCGGGAGCAAAGATCTGTCTGTCACCAACCTCTTCCCATCCAATAGGGGAACGGCATCTACGCCCATACAACGCCTCATATGGTGCCATCCCGATACTCGCATGAAAACTGTTATTATACGCGAACTCTGCGAGTGGCAAATGGTCATCCCAGGAGCCTCCAAAATCCAATGCACACGCTCTCAACATGTCCTCCAGGGTCTGTATAGTCCTCTCTGACTGACCATCTGTCTGAGGATGAAACGCGGTGCTAAAATTCAACTGGGTCCCCATCGCTTCCTGAAAATGTTCCTAAAAGTGGGAAGTGAAGCGGGCATCCCTATCAGAAACAACGCTCACTGGAATTCCATGTAGCCTCACTATCTCGCGCACATATAGGTTCGCTAACTGGCTCAGAGTATCGGTAGCTCTCATAGCTAGAAAATGGGCTGATTTCGTCAACCGATCCACAATCACCCATATGGCATCATGACCTCTCCGGGTCCTCGGCAATCCCATCACAAAATCCATGGTGACATGCTCCCACTTCCATGTCGGAATCGGTAGAGGCTGCAATAACCCTGCAGGCTTCTGATGCTCTACCTTCACCTGCTGGCAAACGAGACACTTAGCAACATATTCAGCAATGTGCTTTTTCATTCCTGACCACCAATAAACCTTTCGAAGGTTTTGATACATTTTGGTACCCCCTGGATGTATCGTATACTTCGATGAGTGAGCCTCTATCAGGATCAACCTTCTGATCTCTGCGTCATCAGGAACACATATCCTACCTCTGAACCTCAACAATCCATCCGAACTCAACCCAAAGTCCGTCTCTATACCCCTCTGTATCTGCCCGACAATATCACTACACTGCTGATCAACTCGCTGAGCCTGTCGGATTTGATCTACCAGATCCGGTTCCAACTGTAGGCTAGCTATCATAAATCCACTATCAGCGTCAGGCGGGGTCATATCCAAACTGAGGTTCGTGAACTGTTCCAACAGCTCGTGTTCCCTGATCATCATGAATGATACCATCCCGAGATGCTTCCTACTCAATGCATCAGCAACCACATTTGCTTTACCCGGGTGGTATAGGATTTCACAGTCATAATCCTTTAACAACTCGAGCCATCTCCTCTGTCTCATGTTCAACTCTTTCTGTGAGAACAGGTACTTAAGGCTCTTATGATCTGTATAAATCTGAAATCTCTCACCATAGAGGTAGTGGCGCCACATCTTCAGCGCAAACACCACCGCTGCCAACTCCAAGTCATGGGTCGGGTAGTTCCTCTCATGATCCTTTAACTGTCTTGATCCATAGGCTACTACCTTCCCATCCTGCATCAATACACAGCCCAGTCCTAGGTGTGAAGCATCTGCATACACCGAGAAACCTCCTGAGCTGGTAGGAATGGTGAGTATTGGAGCTGTAGTTAATCTCCTTTTCAGCTCCTCAAAACTTTCTTCACACTTCTCGTCCCACACAAACTCCACATTTTTCCTTGTGAGACGTGTCAATGGAGCAGCTAACCTTGAAAATCCCTCTACAAACCTTCGGTAATACCCAGCTAAACCCAGGAAACTTCTGATCTCTGTCACTATTTGGGGTCTCTGCCACTGAACTACGGCCTCAATCTTAGATGGATCCACTGATACTCCATCCTTTGATACTATGTGACCCAGAAAAGAGATCTGTTCCAACCAAAAGTCGCACTTACTGAGTTTAGCGTACAACTTCTTCTCTCGAAGGGTTTGTAGCACTATCCTTAAATGCCTTTCATGCTCCTCTCTAGACCTTGAATACACCAGTATATCATCAATGAACACAATAACAAATCGATCCAAGTACTGGTGGAATACCTCATTCATCAAAGACATAAAAGCTGCGGGAGCATTCGTCAACCCGAATGGCATAACCATAAACTCATAATGTCCATACCGGGTGCGAAAAGCTGTCTTGGGTACATCTCCATCTCGTATCCTCAACTGATGGTACCCTGATCTCAGATCTATCTTGGAAAAGACTTGCGCTCCCTTAAGCTGATCTAACAAATCATCGATGCGTGGGAGGGGATACTTATTCTTGATGGTGGCCTTATTCAACAACCGGTAATCTATACACAGTCGGAGGCTTCCATCTTTCTTCCTTACAAACAGAACCGGTGCTCCCCAAGGTGAGACGCTCGACCTGATGAACCCCTTCTCCAGCAACTCTTGTAATTGTTTCCTTAACTCCTCTAACTCAACTTGAGCCATTCTGTATGGTGGCTTGGACATCGGCTCTGTACCAGGTGCCAAATCTATACCAAACTCCATCTCCCTATCTGGAGGTAACCCTGGTAACTCATCCGGAAAGACATCTGGAAATTCCCTAACCACTGGTATGTCTTCCAATTCCGGATGTGCCTTATCTGTCTCAATCACCAAAGCGATGAATCCTTCACATTATTCTTTCCACCATTAGTATCATAAATCATCACATCACATACATAAATGAAATCAAATTTATCTTTCATACATCATGTATCAAGATTATACTCATCACACTTATAATAATCATGTTCTTTAATTTCATTTCACAAAATTAACTACAAGGTTGTCTATCTTTGGAAACATCAAGGTTTTAGCATGACAATCTATAACAGCATGATTGGCAGCCAACCAATCCATTCCTAGGATAACATCAAAATCACTCATATTTAATAAAATTAAATCGACTGCCATCTCTTTACCTCCTATCTTCATTTTACAATCCCTATATATATGCTCAGTCAACTGACTATCATTCATAGGGGTAGATATCAACAGCATCTTATCAAGCAGCGTGGGTTTTACATGCTTCAACAATTTACATGCAAAGGATGGCGAAGTAAAGGAATGCGTGGCACCAGGATCAAACAGTACATAAGCTTCTAAATCAAAGATTTGGATGGTACCTTTTACCACATCTGATGACTGATCTGCAGTATCCTGATCCAGTGCGTGCACTCGTCCTCTGCTTACACCCACTACTTGCTTCCCCTTTTCCTCAGCTGTAGCCCTCCTCCTCGGAGCAGCAGTACCAACTGGAGCTCTCTCTGGTTCATTGCCCTTCTGTGGGGCTCTCTCTATCATCTCTGGGCAATCTCTGATTACGTGCCCTGGCTTCCCACATCTGAAGCATACAACCTGAGGTCCGTAACATGGTCGAGTACCATGGTACCTACCACACTTGCCACACTAGTCTGTAGTAGGCCGTGGTCCTCCAATCACGATTCCCTTAGCTGGAGCAATGGTCGGATACATGGGAGTATCAACTGTCCTCTCCCGGATTTCATCAATTCTTGGCCTCCTTCCAGAGAATCTCTTGCTTCCTTTATAGCTGAAGCCTCTATCCAACATAGGTCTCTTCTTATCTCTGTCCCTCATCTTACCAACCTTTCCAAATTCCGAGGCGATTCTATCAACATCTTGTTCACATAATTGCGCCCTGCGCACTGCCTCTTCATAGGTCGGTATATCCAGGGGAACCAATTTAGACCTGATGGTTGGTCTCAATCCATCCACAAACTTCTGGATCTTCTCGACCTCATTACTCATCGTGTTGGGATCATATCTTCCCAGGGATATAAAAGCAGTCTCATACTCATCCACAGTCCTGCTCCCTTGGGTCAGTCCCAAAAATGCCATCTTTAGCTTTCGCTGGGCGATATCCGGGACATACTGTCTCCGGAAGGCCTCTAGAAACACATCCCAGCTGATCTCAGTATGCCGGGCTCTCAAAATAGGCCTGGTGGATTTCCACCAATGTTCTGCTGATCCCTTCAGCATGAAAGCGGCAAATGCTACCATCTCGGTAGTAGTGCACTCAAAGAACCCATATAATTTCTCGATCTCATTGATCCAATCCTCAGCCGCTACTGGGTCCTTTACTCCACTGAAAGACGGCGGTCCAAACTTCTGGAACTGCCGCAGTCTATCCAAGTCACATCCATATCCCCAACCTCTACTGCCTGGCATAGCAACCGGCGTAGGCACATCCTGTGGGGGTGGGGTATCTGTCGTCTGAGGTCCTTGGGCTTGCCTCGCCCGTGCCTCGGGAGCTGCTGCCTGCTCGGCATCACCCTGTGTAGCGGGACTCTGTCTACCGCCAACTCCAGGTAAAGATTGAGTGACCAATTCCAAAATCATCTCAATGCTCCGCTCAATCCTCGCGAAGCGAGCCTCAGTACTCTCGGGCCTCTCCTCTGGACCCTGTGGAGCGTGCTCAACGTCGACCTCCACCTCAACATCCTCCTGAGCCTCGTGTGTTTCTGGCTCAACACGACCCCCAGGCCTACCTCTACGGCCTCGAGCCTGTACTCTCATCCCTCTACCGCGACTGGTATTAGGCATACTTACTCAGTTCCCTACATTCACAACCAATTACTTAGTCAACCCATCGACATACACTATTTGTATCTAAACAAGCACAGTAACTTGGGGATGTAATTTTTCACTTTTTTATGTATTTTAGACACGACACACGTCAGACCAACTCGAGCTCTGATACCAACTTCTGTCACGACCCTCAACTTACCAAAATACGTACAAATTTTTTGCATTTTCATGCATCAATCCTTAATCATCCTTCCTCGATCGTGAACAACCACGCGCTTAACAGTTGGGCTGTGTGTCGACGTCTAACCCACTCCACCATACCAATTCAATTGAAACATTATTTATGAGTAAACACTTGTGTAAATGTATATATATCAGAGTTGTTACATGTGTTTACATTGTTTTACATCCCCAGTAGTTACATACAAAATGCTACTGTGCTATGTCTAGTTTAGATACAAAATAATCCAAGTGTGTATACCTTTAGCGATGGGATGCAGCGGATTACCAAAAAGGGAATGCCTCCAGTCACGCTCAATCTATACTCAAATCTCTGTAGAGAGGGGAAAATAAGGGGGGTGAGCAAACCACACGCTCAGTAAGGCAATCATGCGAACAGGTAGATACTGTACTATCTACGTGATCGTGATGCCATGCTCAAAAGCATTTTATTCATTGTTTATCTCAAAACATGAGTGTATGATTGTGTTAATGGTATGTAAAGCATTCATGCTATTAAAATTCAGTGCACATTTCAACTCAAAGCATGGTATAAATCATCATGCATAATTCACAATAAAAGCATGGCATTAAACATCATGCATTTTCACAATAAGGCATGGCATTAAACATCATGCATTCGTGCACTTTAAAAACCATTAACAAATCAATTCAACGTCAGGTCCCAGCCCATCCCTCGGGCTTTCCTGACCACAACACTTCAAACATGGATTTATTCTCAAATAGCATTATACATGTGAGATAGGCAGTTTTCAACAATAGGTAATAACCTCAAGGTCTATGTACATAACCTGTGATACCGACTACACGGATCAGGTGTGCGGGATATCACCACCATCTGCTTCCACACGGGAGGTGGGTCAAATCCTACCCGCCGGTCCATAGCAGATCTCGTCCGAAGATGGCACATCACATCATAACACGGTACAATGTACTCCATGCTACATGCACGGTACAACGTACTCCGTGGACCCCCAGCCTTATCCCTCGTTCGGGCTCATCAGCTGTTCCTCCAACCCTTATCCCTCGTTCGGGCTCATCAGGCGGATCTCCAACCCTTATCCCTCGTTCGGGCTCATCAGGTTGTTTTACATGCCATGTCTCAAAACAATGCACGTGTGAGCCTATTTAATCGATGTGACACCAAGTCTACTCGAAGCTCCAAACACGGCAACATGCAAGGTGGGCATCCAGTGCGAGACAAACTCAAAGCACAATGCCAAAACAATATGAAATCCATGTGAAAACTAGTGCCTCTTGCACTCTTCCATACTCACGAAATCATGTAGGTGGCTCAAAACTTGCAAAATGTGGTTATCAAAACCAAAACATACTCATTTCTTTTGCAAATCATTTCAATGTTAGCCAACCTACCAATCATTTGCTAAAAAGCAATAAAACATGATTTTCAAAGCAATATGCTTTTGTTTTCATGCACATTTCTCAAACTCCCAACTTTTACCCTTCAATCACCCAACAACAACATTTCCTAATCTCATGCATTCTAGCAAAACATTTATGCGCCCAAATTGCGCACAATATCTCTAAGAGTCCACACAATTCCCTTACCTCGATTTACTTGGTGTGACTCCTTTTCTCTTAGCTCCTCACGCTCTTGGGTCAACTCGCCTCGGCGTATCCTCGAAAGCTGCGATTCATTCATTAAATCGATTGAGTTAACGTATTTAACCCAAAATTGACCTCACTAGTCAACATTATTTACTTATGCATTTCACAAATGCCTTAACTTCACATTTTACCTCTTTTAGGTAAATCTCACAATTTATCCACTAACAACATCTTAAATTCATACCCATAACATTATTGTCACCTCTAGACATCCCATTTCTCATTAATCTCAATCAATTTCACTTTCTCACACTAAACCATTTCTAGGTCATAATCATACCAATGCATTTAGATAGTTTCTAACCGTCTATACTCATGCCAACAACTCCAAAATCACTAAATAAACAATGTACCATAGTTGGAGTGTTAGAATCTTACCCAATTTTGATTTCTCCTCTTGCTCCAAATGGCAATGCCCTTAAATCCTTCAATATCCACAATGGGAAAATGCTCTTCAACTATGTTGTTCTTCTCTTTGATAAGAACAACTTTGTCTCTAATGGTCTCTCTTCAAACCTCACTGAAAATGGCTGATTTTAGAGAGAGAATGTTAGGTTTTTGGGTTGAAAGTGAAAGGTTTGTGTTTTTCCCGAAATTTTCTGATTTCCAGCACTCCTTATATAGAAATAACTTGAGGAGATCGATCTGGTCCAAGAGGAGATCGATCTGGTCCCTTAAAATCCCTCTTTTCACGGTATTTTTAAGCCTGAGATCGATCTGTTGAAGCATGAGATCGATCT